>OX421274.1:14259048-17183215 GCA_949125355.1 Agriopis leucophaearia | reverse complement strand
CATCCATCCATCCATCCATCCATCCATCCATCCATCCATCCATCCATCCATCCATCCATCCATCCATCCATCCATCCATCCATCCATCCATCCATCCATCCATCCATCCATCCATCCATCCATCCATCCATCCATCCATCCATCCATCCATCCATCCATCCATCCATCCATCCATCCATCCATCCATCCATCCATCCATCCATCCATCCATCCATCCATCCATCCATCCATCCATCCATCCATCCATCCATCCATCCATCCATCCATCCATCCATCCATCCATCCATCCATCCATCCATCCATCCATCCATCCATCCATCCATCCATCCATCCATCCATCCATCCATCCATCCATCCATCCATCCATCCATCCATCCATCCATCCATCCATCCATCCATCCATCCATCCATCCATCCATCCATCCATCCATCCATCCATCCATCCATCCATCCATCCATCCATCCATCCATCCATCCATCCATCCATCCATCCATCCATCCATCCATCCATCCATCCATCCATCCATCCATCCATCCATCCATCCATCCATCCATCCATCCATCCATCCATCCATCCATCCATCCATCCATCCATCCATCCATCCATCCATCCATCCATCCATCCATCCATCCATCCATCCATCCATCCATCCATCCATCCATCCATCCATCCATCCATCCATCCATCCATCCATCCATCCATCCATCCATCCATCCATCCATCCATCCATCCATCCATCCATCCATCCATCCATCCATCCATCCATCCATCCATCCATCCATCCATCCATCCATCCATCCATCCATCCATCCATCCATCCATCCATCCATCCATCCATCCATCCATCCATCCATCCATCCATCCATCCATCCATCCATCCATCCATCCATCCATCCATCCATCCATCCATCCATCCATCCATCCATCCATCCATCCATCCATCCATCCATCCATCCATCCATCCATCCATCCATCCATCCATCCATCCATCCATCCATCCATCCATCCATCCATCCATCCATCCATCCATCCATCCATCCATCCATCCATCCATCCATCCATCCATCCATCCATCCATCCATCCATCCATCCATCCATCCATCCATCCATCCATCCATCCATCCATCCATCCATCCATCCATCCATCCATCCATCCATCCATCCATCCATCCATCCATCCATCCATCCATCCATCCATCCATCCATCCATCCATCCATCCATCCATCCATCCATCCATCCATCCATCCATCCATCCATCCATCCATCCATCCATCCATCCATCCATCCATCCATCCATCCATCCATCCATCCATCCATCCATCCATCCATCCATCCATCCATCCATCCATCCATCCATCCATCCATCCATCCATCCATCCATCCATCCATCCATCCATCCATCCATCCATCCATCCATCCATCCATCCATCCATCCATCCATCCATCCATCCATCCATCCATCCATCCATCCATCCATCCATCCATCCATCCATCCATCCATCCATCCATCCATCCATCCATCCATCCATCCATCCATCCATCCATCCATCCATCCATCCATCCATCCATCCATCCATCCATCCATCCATCCATCCATCCATCCATCCATCCATCCATCCATCCATCCATCCATCCATCCATCCATCCATCCATCCATCCATCCATCCATCCATCCATCCATCCATCCATCCATCCATCCATCCATCCATCCATCCATCCATCCATCCATCCATCCATCCATCCATCCATCCATCCATCCATCCATCCATCCATCCATCCATCCATCCATCCATCCATCCATCCATCCATCCATCCATCCATCCATCCATCCATCCATCCATCCATCCATCCATCCATCCATCCATCCATCCATCCATCCATCCATCCATCCATCCATCCATCCATCCATCCATCCATCCATCCATCCATCCATCCATCCATCCATCCATCCATCCATCCATCCATCCATCCATCCATCCATCCATCCATCCATCCATCCATCCATCCATCCATCCATCCATCCATCCATCCATCCATCCATCCATCCATCCATCCATCCATCCATCCATCCATCCATCCATCCATCCATCCATCCATCCATCCATCCATCCATCCATCCATCCATCCATCCATCCATCCATCCATCCATCCATCCATCCATCCATCCATCCATCCATCCATCCATCCATCCATCCATCCATCCATCCATCCATCCATCCATCCATCCATCCATCCATCCATCCATCCATCCATCCATCCATCCATCCATCCATCCATCCATCCATCCATCCATCCATCCATCCATCCATCCATCCATCCAGCAAACGCACCTTCCACCGCGATATTTAAAATAAATTGAAAATGTGGTTGTGCGAACACCCGTTTTATACATTGGACGAATATGAAAAATATAATTAAACAACAATGTCAACAATGTGTTAGTGTAGTACTAACAATGCGTTAGTTTTTCTAATATGAAGATTATAATTGACTGCGCATATTTTTTTATTTTTTTTAAATTAATTTTATAATTTCATTTTATTTAAATTTAAATTATAATAAATTTACAAACATTTATATATTTCAACGAATTTGTAAAAAAAAACCGACCTGTAGCTTTGCTACGAATAAATATTTCATTTAATTTCATAAGATAATTGCACTCTCGACATTCCTCAACATAGAATTACTTTTTTTCCTCCTCATTCACGGTGAAAGCTTGAAATCAAGCGTGCCCTTTAACGTTTTCAAACTTCGCGTATCGTAGACCAGGTCGGTTGGAGAAATACGGGTCGCAATAAAACTGCTATTAGGATGTTACAGGTGTGTAATTAAAATGATTCCAACGTTTCAAATCCTCTGTCGAATCCAGGTGTTGAAGAAGGTGACGCGCGCGAAGGCGGCCGGCAGCCCGATCTGGCAACCCCATGCGGAGCCGAACGACGTCACGCCGATCTGTGAACGGATACGCACATGTGACGAGTGACACAGCAGAGTGAGACAGCAGAGCACGGTTCACGAGTACAGGATACTGACGAGCACGCGCTGGTTGCCGCTGGTGACGACGAGAGGGCCGCCGGAGTCCCCGCCGCAGGTGCCGCGGCCGCCGGCGCCGCTGGTGCACACGGTGGACGCGATCACGGACCCGGTGCCGTACGTCTGCTGGCACACCGCGTTGGTGATCACCTGCAGGCTCACGTGGCTCAGGAACTGGTTGTTTCCGATGCCGGCGCCTGCAACACACGGGGGGACACGCTGTACGACCGGCGCCCGCGCCGCTCAGTTCGCTCGATCGGCTCACAGACTCGAATCTCTTATCAAAAGTGAACATATGCATTATCTAATGCTATGTATGAGTATTTCGCGCTCTTGCGTTATATCGTCAAATAATACAATTAAACTGACTGCACAGTTATTACACAGTTGATTTAAATTGTTTAAGTTTATCTATTTGTCATTCGTGTAACTGTTTATGTAGGTACTATGTATGTTGGTTAGAACTAAGATAATTATATTACATCTGACTGGGTTAATAGATGTTTGTATTTCATGCAAAATTAAATAAAACAGAAACTAACCCTCACTAGATTTGAAGGGACAATGCCTAAAACATGATTTGGAAACATGCAAACATTTTTGAAAGTAACAATAATTTTAATTGCTAATTCTTTTGTACAGGCGCTATAGCGCTATAGCGCCTGTACAAAAGAATTAGCAATCAAAATTGATTTCAGCCTGCCTTTATGTGGATTTTAAGGTTTTCACGTGAATATATAACGAGTGGAATACAACCCTTAATTATTTTTTTTAATCCAAACATCAATTTTAGTACTTATAACCATGAGTATAGTTGTACAGGGCCAGCTGACTCGGTCGACTAACGCCTGACAGAATTGTAAAAGCACCTAAGCTGTACGCCTTTCACGTTGTGCAATGCGTGCAGGTTACCGTTTTCCCACAGCCGATAACTCACGTTACGATCACAGAAGATGACGGCGCTAGGTCTTGGCCACAGTAAGTGGCCACTTGAGTGGGAACGTCTGGGGGCGGTGGTCTCCTGGTTGACCAACCGCTTATGTAGTGGACGTGAACGTCCGTTGGGCGGTAGCTGTCGCGAAACGCGAGATCGCTAGTGCATTTTTACCTTTAGCACCATAGGCAATTTTTGGGACTGAACTGGCCGAGTATGTTTACTATTAAAAAGGTAATTGTCTATGGAGAAAAAAAGAGACATATAAAAATGACAAGAAAAGATGGGGTTGAATTTATAATAAAATATTGATAAAATCATTAGCCAAAACGGAGAGTAGATAGGTAGGATGTGATTTTAAGATGAGCCCGAAAGAAAATAGGTATGTATGTCTGTGGTATTCAGCAAATACTCTGTTACTCTTTTATAATACCAAAGCCTGCGGGCTACTGAAGGTTTACGGCCTTATCAAAGCCTGCGGGCTATCTGAAGCCTGCGGGCTATCAAAGCTCTGCGGGGCTACTCATGACTAAGGGCTACTGAAGCCTGCGGGCTATCAAAGCTCTGCGGGGCTACTCATGACTAAGGGCTACTGAAGCCTGCGGGCTATCAAAGCTCTGCGGGGCTACTCATAACTAAGGGCTACTGAAGCCTGCGGGCTATCAAAGCTCTGCGGGGCTACTCAAGACTAAAGGCTACTGAAGCCTGCGGGCTACTGACCGTGAGTAAGTATGAAACAATCCTGCGGGACACTACTTAGAGCTATGCTTAATTTATGTGCTAACATGCATAGTTCAGAGAAAGCTAGAAGGAAAATTGGTATACACAAGAAAGAAGTCTGAAGATGGACAGTTGGAGAGTCAGCGTGCTCAGGGGCTAGAGAAGTACAAGCTAAGCAGTCTGGAAACGAAAGGATAGCAAGATAGTTTCCTATTAACAGTCAAAATGCAAGTTGCAGTTTCCATGGTATGAGTATATTATTGATATCAAACTATCACAACTTGTATTTCTTTTCTAACCGAACTCTATACAATTCAGGCTCAATAAGTAAATAAATAATTCGCATAGAAGAGGGTTTTGCGACAGTAGCTACGTACTTGGGCAAATAAAAAAGTATGTACGAGTACCCTGTTGTCTATATAATCATAACCTTACTAAGTACATAATATTTAGTTAGTTCATGATAGAGTAGTAGGTACTTACCCACCAAAACAAAAATACTGAAATACTTACAAATAAAATAGGTACCAAATTTCCTATCTATACTTATCAAAGCTAATCCTGACCTTGTAAAGTAAACAGTACTTGTAATCACCTAAATATATATACATATATCTAAAAATCGATGTGTGAGTATGTATGTATATGTATGTATGTATGTATGAGTATGTATGTTCCCTAAAGACTGCAAAACGGATGGACCGATTTTGATGGAACATTCACTGGCAGATAGCTGATGTTATAAGGAGTAATCTGTAAATATGGGTGACATACCTTCCTAATTAACTAATTAGGTACCTACCTATAGGTTTTAGGTGGACATACATTTCTTTAATTTTAAATTGAGAAAAACTTGAGTTCCGGATTATTTTATCTAATTGTTGAAGCAGCCGAATGCGATGCAATATGCTTTTGACTTCATTTTAGTTATCACACTAATATCATATTATATGTGAAAGTTTGGATGTATGGATGGATGGATGTTTTTTACTCAATTATGCAGAAACGGCTGAATGGATTTAGATGAAATTTGGAATATACATTGCTTATGTCCTAGATTAACACATTAGCTATTTTTTATCATCATCATCACTGATTTTCATCACCACGCGGGTGAACCGCGGGGCGCAGCTAGTAGTTAATATTGGACGAAGCAGCGCGGCGCGTGTATATGCGACCCTGCTGGGGCGCCCGCCAAGTATAGTCGACCCAGGGTCGACTAACGCCTGACAGAATTGTAAGAGCACCTAAGCTGTACGCCTGCAGAGTCTATAGTAGAGTATGTACATGTCGAAACTGGAAGATTTAAGTGTCTACAGCAGCGCGTATTAATTTTATTATGAATAAGTACCTATTAATAGTTTCTGTACAAAAAGTAATGATATCCCATCAAAAACATAAATGTGAAATGAGAGCCAAGTGAATATTATGGTATATGCTTTGGTTGTTGACTTCAACGACAAAAGAATTATTATTATGTAGCTACTAAAACAGTCATGGAAGAGCCCTATGTTCGATTGCAAGTTTCTACCAGCAACCCAAATTTTCGGATGAATAAATGAGAACTTTCAGCTTTGGAACTTGCGAAGGTTATAATATAATTCATATATTCGAACTAGCCAAGTCAGACCTTAGGCTTCAATATATTATCCTAAGTTAGATCTCACTTATTTTGTCGTTGAAGTCAACAACCAAAGCATATACCATAATATTCACTTGGCTCTCATTTCACATTTATGTTTTTGATGGGATTAATTATCTCATAGAATGATTGAAGTGTAAGTGTAGGTATAGTTAGCAAGGAAACACTCACAGACTGACACCCCGTCTGTCCTGGAACTCTTCCTCCCTTACACACGCACGATTATATGTGTGTGTTGTGTCTGGTGCGTGTGTGTGTGTGTGACTCACCGTCGCTGGTCCTACCGAAGCCGGCGGCGTCGGCCCACCAGCTCGCGAAGTTGTTATTGAGCAGTGTGCCGCTCGGCAGCACCACCGGCTGGATCGAGTCTGTAACACGAGCAGAGCAGGGGTGAGCGGCGCAGGCGCCAGCCGGGGTGGGGACGTGCGGGGGGGGCGTGCGGGGGGGGGGCAGGCACTCACTCGAGAACGTCACCCAGCTCAAAGTAATGATTGCGACGTCGTTGTTGAGGTTGTTGGGGTTCCAGTTGGCGTGCATCTCCACGGTGTTGGTGGTGATGCGCACTCCGCCCGAGAACAGCAGGGTGGAGCCGAGCACCACCTGGAACTGGCGCGCCTGGCTGCGTCCGTCCCACCAGCAGTGCGCCGCGGTGACCGCGCGCGTGTTCGTCAGCAGCGAGGAGCCGCACACGGACGTGGCGCCCGTCGTCAGCGTGATCACCAGCCCCCCCTGCGGAGCGGACGACTCGGTCACGGGCGCTCGGCGACCGGGCGCGCCGCCGGTCGCCGAGCGCCACTCACCAGGTACGGGTAGGCGCCGAGCGCGGCGGGGGACCCGCCCACGATGCGCTCGGCCTGCTCGGCGGCGCGGATGCGCTCGGCCTCGTGCACGCCGACGGTCTCGTGGTAGTAGCGCAGCGGCTCCGCGGCCGCCTCGGCCCAGGAAGGCTCGGCCGCCGCCCCCGGTCCCGCCGCCGCCGCGCACAACGCCACCAGTAGGAACAACTTCATATTTGCGATTGGTCGTTCTCTTTTTCTTCGCGTTTATATACAGAGTACTTCCTGCCCATCTCTACGATAGAAAGGCAATCTTATCTCGGATTATTTTATACTTAACAACATTCCTCTGTCATTAAGTAATTACTTATCTACTTCAAAATAGTAACTTTATCTAAATACGTACCTACCAGATTAATTCAGTGCGATTTAAAACCTCATCGGAACCCGTTACTTATTTTTATTTTACGAATAAGTACTTACCTACATGGAAAACAAGCAGCTAACAGTATCTAGGCATCAAATGGTACCAGACCTACCCATTAATATTTACATCACAAGCCAAAACTTATTAATTTTACAAACCGAATTCAAACTTAATAAATACAGTTTTGGTTACTTGAATTACATACAACAAACATTAAAATAAATAAATATCTGGGACATTATTGCACACACGGTCATCTGACCCCAAACTAAGCAAAGCTTGTAATATGGCTGCCGGAGACTGATATACATGCATTTTTTTTTTAATACATACTTAAATAGATATTAACACCCAAACATAGAACAAACACATATGTTCATCACACAAATGTTTGTCCTAGATGGGAATCGAACCCACGCCCCCAAGCACAGAAAATAAATTCACTACCAACTGAGCCACCGGGGCAGTCGTGTCATTGTTATCGTGTCATATTTTAACCGACTTCAAAAAAGGGGGTTCTTTGATCCACTGTTTTTTTTAAATGTATGTTTATCGGTTTCTCCGCCAGTTATGAATTGACTTTGATGGGTTTTTTTTGTTTGATAGACCATACCAAGAATGATGGTAAGTACTAGAGATCTATATGATCGTCCTTGGCAATACCTACTTCTGGTTTTTAATGTGATCCACTTGTAGATTGTGAGTATTGCACGTCAGTGTATAATAAGAGTAATCTGCACCGACCACCGACCGAGCTGTCGGCTGACGGCTGTGAATTGTTGGTTATCAGCTGTCGGTTGTCGGTTGTCAGCTGTCAGCTGTCAGCTCGTCTCACAGGGATCAGCTCACGTAGGTATATCGATACTTCTCTGAGGAAACATGTTTCTCTGAGGAATTTCCAATCGGTGCGGATCCCTAATCGAGTGAATGTGGTACCGCAGTCGGCGCGGCGCGGGCGCAGCCCCGTCCCCGATAACGCGCCTCGTCCGCGCTAATGCAGATTGATTACAATAATCGAACGTTATCGATTCTGGTCACGATCAATTATTAATTGTGATGTTTTTGTAAATAAGTTAGCGAGCAGGTACGTACCTGCGAGTGCGAGGTGACCATACCTACCTGCTTACTACATGGCGGTGGTGTCGGTCGGCTCACTCCAGCTGCTGGCGTGCGCCGTGCCTGGTCCCGCAGCCCGACCCGCCGCTACCGGCGACGGGTCGGACTGCGAGCAGGTACCTGCGAGTGCGAGGTGACCATACCTACCTGCTTACTACATGGCGGTGGTGTCGGTCGGCTCACTCCAGCTGCTGGCGTGCGCCGTGCCTGGTCCCGCAGCCCGACCCGCCGCTACCGGCGGCGGGTCGGACTGCGAGCAGGTACCTGCGAGTGCGAGGTGACCATACCTACCTGCTTACTACATGGCGGTGGTGTCGGTCGGCTCACTCCAGCTGCTGGCGTGCGCCGTGCCTGGTCCCGCAGCCCGACCCGCCGCTACCGGCAGCGGGTCGGACTGCGAGCAGGTACCTGCGAGTGCGAGGTGACCATACCTACCTGCTTACTACATGGCGGTGGTGTCGGTCGGCTCACTCCAGCTGCTGGCGTGCGCCGTGCCTGGTCCCGCAGCCCGACCCGCCGCTACCGGCGACGGGTCGGACTGCGAGCAGGTACCTGCGAGTGCGAGGTGACCATACCTACCTGCTTACTACATGGCGGTGGTGTCGGTCGGCTCACTCCAGCTGCTGGCGTGCGCCGTGCCTGGTCCCGCAGCCCGACCCGCCGCTACCGGCAGCGGGTCGGACTGCGAGCAGGTACCTGCGAGTGCGAGGTGACCATACCTACCTGCTTACTACATGGCGGTGGTGTCGGTCGGCTCACTCCAGCTGCTGGCGTGCGCCGTGCCTGGTCCCGCAGCCCGACCCGCCGCTACCGGCAGCGGGTCGGACTGCGAGCAGGTACCTGCGAGTGCGAGGTGACCATACCTACCTGCTTACTACATGGCGGTGGTGTCGGTCGGCTCACTCCAGCTGCTGGCGTGCGCCGTGCCTGGTCCCGCAGCCCGACCCGCCGCTACCGGCAGCGGGTCGGACTGCGAGCAGGTACCTGCGAGTGCGAGGTGACCATACCTACCTGCTTACTACATGGCGGTGGTGTCGGTCGGCTCACTCCAGCTGCTGGCGTGCGCCGTGCCTGGTCCCGCAGCCCGACCCGCCGCTACCGGCAGCGGGTCGGACTGCGAGCAGGTACCTGCGAGTGCGAGGTGACCATACCTACCTGCTTACTACATGGCGGTGGTGTCGGTCGGCTCACTCCAGCTGCTGGCGTGCGCCGTGCCTGGTCCCGCAGCCCGACCCGCCGCTACCGGCGGCGCCGGCGGCGGTAGCACGTGACACGAACCTTCTGTGTTAACCTACCTGGACACTACGGGCCTTGCTTAAAAACGTTACTGAAGTTGATCTATGCTTTAAAATGCTCTCTCAACTTCTCGCTGACGGCAATCGTCACACGCGAAAGCGAGACGGAGCATTTTTAAGCGTATTTTAACTTGAGTAACGTTTTTAAGTAAGGCCCTACATCGATAACTGAACATGCATGTAGTATCCTCTTTTTTTTCTTCAATACTTATTGCTCCAAAAGTGTCCTCAGTATGTTTGTGTAGGTACATACTGTTAAAGTGTCCTCAGTATGTCTGTGTAGGTACATATACTGTTAAAGTAGATACAGCCCTGGTGCCGGGGCAATAGAATACGGCACCGGTACCCCCTGCCTGTAGTAAGAGCCTACTAAAAGGGGACCTATGGGTTCGGGATGGTCAAAGTTGGGGCTCTGACCATCCACTTAAGCGTGCCCAGGAGAGTACGTTGTGTGACCAACGTTGTCGAGAGTGAAGGGAATAAGACAACACGCAGTTGTCTCGGGTGGAGCCATAGCGCAGTGCTGGGGGCTCCGTTGGGTTCCTCTGGAGATCCCGGAGCTCTCTTGTCAAGCACTAAGGCTGGTCACCGGGGGGGTTTAGGGGGTACAATCCCAAATCCAATAACCTGGCTGCACCCCAATGCAGCCGGGTCTTTTTGATGGTAAAGTATCTTTTGGAAGATTTCCCCTTCGAAAAAAAAAAGGTATGCTATCGCCCACTCTAAGTACTTATATGAAACTGTACGATATTACTAAATAAAACGCACTGGTGTGTTTTACTTTGTATTTTTTGTATGTTTGTATGTTTGTAATGAATAGGCTCCGAAACTACTGAACCGATTTGAAAAATTCTTTCACTGTTGGGAAGCTACACTATCCCCGGGTGACATAGGCTATATTATATTTTGTAGCGAGGCCGAAGGCCGACCTTACACTCGTGCGAAGCCAGGGCGGACGGCTAGTATTATATATTTACATGAAATCAAGAGTCGTTTTTGAATAGCTCTTTTTAGGGTTCCGTTAAAGGGTAAAATGGGACCCTATTACTAAAGCTCTGCTGTCCGTCTGTCTGTCTGTCACCAGGCTGTATCTCATGAACCGTAATAGTTAGACAGTTGAAATTTTCACAGATGATGTATTTCTGTTGCCACTATAACAACAAATCCTAAAAAAAAAAAATTAAGGGGTCTCCCATATATAACAAACGTGATTTTTTTGCCGTTTTTATAGTTAATGGTACGGAACCCTTCGTGCGTGAGTCCGACACGCTCTTGGCCAGTCATTTTTAGTGTAGAGTAGGTCTACCTACGTTTCTCCTTGCCAGATACTCCTGGTTCATTCATGTAGGTGCGCATGCGCTATAATTATTATATGAGCGCGAAAACCAGCCAGGCACGCACTGTGAGTTGGCGCCATTTTGATATTTTCCGATGATGTACTTATTTTAACATTTCTCAGTGTGATTCGTGATTATCATTGTGTGTGTTTAGTGTTAGTCACTTAAAATCAGTTCTAAAATGTATATTAGATCTGACTCCGAAGAAGATAGATAGATAGAAGAGACAGCAAGCGCTTATTAAAACTAGTCTTATCTACAAACTCTCGCGAGTACTTAATACATTTTATTTTGAATACAATAACAACAATAGTTTAACAATAATTACTGCACGTAATATCTAATTACACTTATTTTTATTCGCTTGTATTTCACTTTTAAATTTCTCGAAAAACGTATTGAAACACGTCGTGTGACACACGTGCGTGAAGGTTAGTGTAAACTCGGGACTATGATTTGCCCTCGCCAATCACCTTATTGTCCTCTCGCTTACAATAACCTTCTTTCCGCACTTGTACCTATCTCAAAGGAGGTTTCCCCATAGACCCACTGCTATGACCCACCGATGGGACTACGGGGTTTTTTTCCCCCGAGGACACGCCAGCACCACGCTAGAGACGGAATTAAAAAACTAACTTTACCGTAGCAGACTAGCTAACCTTAACCATTGTTTTGTTTTGATATTAAAACAATCGTCATCATCATCATCATCATCATCATATATAAATAAAAAAACCTAAGTAATATTTTTTTTGTATTTTAGAGCTAGACATTACATTGTTAAAACTTAGATAACTAGGTGGACCTAGTTATCTAAGTTTTAACAATGCACTCTTCTGTATTATATGTCTGTGCTGTGAATGCACTATACTCTATACTTTTTGAGGTTCTATATCTAGACCTCGTCAGGAACCGGTAAAGCCACAGATCTACTACCTATAAAGCCACAGATATACAGATCGGCAATATATTTCAGTGAAAGCAAGTGAAAGAGACAAATTGATATGGCTCAGCACAAGTACAAAAAGGACATAACAAGACTTTTTTGTCCTTATCGGCGTGGCCTGTTTTTTGGATCAGAAATGTCAAAATCTGACGGTTCTGTGCCAAACAAAACGGGTCTGAATATTGTTTATTGCATTTTTTTGGTGATTTTATGTGATAAATGCGTGTTTCGTCTTAGAAATAATTGTAAAACAAACATTTACAATGGTTGGTTGTATCATTTTGGGCTGCAAGTACCGCAGTGAGAGAAAAAACGATGAAATATCATTTCACACGTAAGTAAACATTTATAGAGCTTGTAATGATCACCTAAATAAATTCAGGATATCAATGCGTAAATATTTTATTCATAATAAGTCCGTTTTTTGGTCGATTTGTGGTATTTCCTATGAGTTTTATCAAAATATTAACTGAGAAGAATAACAATCAATGTTGCCAGTTTATAAATGAAATTACCCACCACAATTAACATAAATTATTCGTTCTGCAGGTTTCCAACTGATCCTGGCTTACGAATAAAATGGATCAGTGCTACTGGTTGTGAAAATTGGGTGCCAGGAAAACATAGTAGAATTTGTTCCAGTCATTTCAATGCCGAATCCAATATCAGAAAGGGAAAAATTATATTTTTGAGCAACTGCAGCTGCTCAGGGTCTAATAAACACACTTAAATGTACTTAAATCAAAGAAAATATATCATCATAAATCATCATCAGCGTGATTTTGTTCAAATAAAACAAAATAATCTTTTTTTGAAGTCTGATTTATCGTGTGTGATATGTGTACTGTAAATAATAAAGAGTTTTATCTAAGTATCTCATTAATTGGGATGTTATCCATAATTCCATCCATGAAAATAAATAAACTGGCCAAGTGCGAGTCGGGCTCGTGCACTGAGTGTTCTGTACCGTCACAAAATACAAAAAGTAGTGCAAACACACAACATCACACCCAGGCTGTCATCCATCCAAGTATCAACCGCGCCCGACGTTGCTTAACTTGTGGGAAACAGAAATGTGTGACCGACTCGCACGCAGCCAGTATTTATTATTTGTTGTTTTACTTTAGGGTGTGCATTATAATCCGCCAAGTTTGACGCTTGTACCGATTACCGTTACATACCGTTTGGTTTTTACACCAGAGCAAATACAAAAATACCTTAACAAAAACGTTTGTTGTATGTGTGGATGTGTACCCTCTTTAGTTTTGACTTAATTATATTTCTTAGTTAATCCCTCATAACATTACATATTCTGTGTAAGTTTCAACTGACGATATTACGGCGCGAAAGATACAGCCGTTTAAAGCTGTCTTACCTTTAAACGGATGGATTTGGATCTTAATATTAATATCTTTTGTTCATAAGTATTTTTCAGATATCCTTCCATCTCACAAGATTTTCCAAAGTTTCCAAAATTACTCATTGAAGAGATTCACTACCCGTCTAGTATGTAAATTACCCTAACTTAAAGCAAATAATTTTAATGTGGCAACACACCTTGTTGAAGCGAGAGGCACTGAGCTAGCCACGCTCATTGAAAATCTATAGGTAGTAGGTCTGTGTATAAAGCAGAGAAAAATAACAGCCAACCAACCACAGACCTAAAAAAAATTGCATCCTAAATCTATGCTTATAACTCTTATAAGGCCTTTATCCAAAGAGTACACTGCTCAGTGTCAGTCACAGCATAGACCAGAGTACATGTCACAGTCACGGTGTTACATGATCAACATCTAAATCGTGTTTTTTTTATTAAATGCGTTGTGCCTTCAATCCTTGCAGAAACTACAAAGGGCGAACAAAATTAATTACAAAAAAGTGACCTATCATCGGTAAGTAGGTAACATTATTTCGTATTAGTTCCTACAAAATAAGGCATTGAAATATGTATGAAAATAAATTAAATTTTGTTCGTTGTTTTTTTTTTTTCGTTTGTGGTGTTGCTTGTATGAGAACTCGATTTTCCCATAATTGAACAGTCCCGGTAATTATCCGTTGGAATCGATATATCGAACTTCAGTTCGAGTAAGATGGCGGCCATATTATTTTTGGGGTTCCGTATACGGTACCCTAATAGGAAAACCCTTATAGGATCTGTTTGTTGACACAAATTTTCTCAGAAAAAGGGTAAAGGTATCAAGTTAAATTTAATATTGATAATTGCAGAATACCAATCGACCCAATTCTGCAGAGCAGATGGATCGAAATAATTCGCAAAAGTCGTGATGAAGAATTTTGGAAACCCTCAAAAAGCAGCGTCATTGGCTGCAACCATTTTCCAAAAAGATCTAAATGACGTACGAGACCGGCAGAGATTAAAGAGGTGGAGGGGCGTAAGGCAAGTTTTAATTAATAAACTTTTTCTCGAGCATGTCAGGGGTTTGTTATTCAGATTATTTTTGTATTAGGTGAGTTTCATTTTCTTTACAAATTTAAACAATTAACGTAAATATTAAAAGGCTGACGTCTACTATCAATCTCATCATTTTAACCCCCGACGCAAGAAGTGGAGTGTTATAAGTTTAAGGTGTTCATCTGTGTCTGTTTGTGAGCGTGATGCATTCAGTACCCCCTTTTTACGTAACTATGTTGGTACCTACAGCCACAGGCAGGTATATGAAGCTAGCATTATAAATGTGATATAAATCATAATACGTATTTTACTTTAATAATAATTAAAAATCATCATCGTCAGCAAGAAGACGTCCACTGCTGAACATAGGCCTCCCCCTTTAACCTCCGCACTGAACGACGGAACTGCCATCTGCATCCAAAGGATGCCTGCGACGCGACTCTCACAATAAAAATACTCTTAACTAAATCATAAAAAATTTCTTCCAATTTTATGAGAAATGTCCGATTGCTGAGTATCATCCAGAATGTAAGCGTATATGTCAAACAATGTCAGTGACGCGTGGCGCATGCGTATAACGCACATGACAGTGTTATTATTCTGTGTACAAACGTGGCCTGTGTTGTTTACTGCGACTGTTCTGCAACACTGCACTCTGCCTGCGCCAGGTCAGGTCAGGTCTCGGCACTATAATATAATATTGTATTTTTGCGATAGGTATATAGATATCTACTGCTATCGTGCCAACCAGAAACAAAAGAGAATGATTCATACTTACATGTGTGATAGGTAGGTAGGTATACCTACTATGTATATCATCCACCAAATTATGGTGATGTTGATATTGTACTGTATTTATTGTGCACAAAATAAGTGGTTTTTTTTTGTATTCTTTGTTTAGTTAGTCAGATAGCTACAAGTGAGCGAGTGAGCGAGTGGACCGGCGCCTGCGCAGAGCAGAGCAGCGCAGCGCAGCGCAGACGCGGAATGAAACACACCTGCTTTACATGAACAGAGTTTATTCGTTGACTCGTCGGCAAACTTAATTGGTCCACCTTTATTGCTTCTAACTAGAGATGCGCGAGTGCGCTGTGCGTCGGGCGGCGGCGGGTCGGCGGCGGGGCGGGGGCGGGCCGTGGGCGGGGCGGGGGCGGTGGACCAGCCAAGTGCCGCTCCTACTCTCACACTTAACCTAACTATGTACAAAATTAGTACCCGTTTGAACGAACGTAAGATAATATGATTAGTATTTACAAGGTGTGCGTCAGGGAGGCGCGGGGTCGGGGTCGGGCTCCGCGGGGCAGCAGGGCTCCGCGGGGCAACAGGGCTCCGGCAGCCGCGCCAGCGCCTTGTAGAGCGGCGAGTTGACGAAGCGCGGGTAGGAGTCGCGGTGCATCAGCGTGTAGATCTGCAGCTGCGCCTCGTCGAACGTGTGCGGCGTCGGCTCGACCATGTTCCGGTTGACGAGCTCGCGCACCCGCGAGTCCAGCGACACCTGCCGGAGGGACAGACAGACTGCAGTCGTGTACCTACACCTACACTGCCTCTATAGGAGACGCTCACCTCCTTCGGAGACAGGATGGAGATGTAGTCCTCGTAGATGAAGCGCGCCTTCTCCTCGACGGCGTCAGGGTCGGTCTCCCGCTTGAGCTCCTCGCACGCCAGCCAGAACATGATGTTCTCCTCGGAGTACTCGCCGCGCAGGAAGTCACGGAACACCTTGCGCCCCGCTGCAACACCGACACAACGCTTTACTAGAGCTTGGGGGCGGGGGGGGCGCTTCTTGTATCTTCATACAAAAAACAAGTACCTAACATTATCCGACTTCCGTAAATAGATAAATATTTTAAACGAATAACATAAAAAAGTTTTGTTTGGAACCTTAGAATAAGTAAGTACCTACTTATCCTTGAACCATAGAATAGGTAACTACTTATTCTAAGTTTGGAACTATTTTTCTCGAGGATAGATAAAAACCACACATAAATTGTGCTATTTTTACCTATCCTGAAACCGAGGAGCGAAACTAGTATATCTAATACTAGCTGCGCCCCGCGGTTTCACCCGCGTGGTGATGAAAATCGAAGATGATGATGATGATGAAAAGTAGCCTATGTGTTAATCCAGGACATAAGCAAAGTATATTCCAAATTTCATCCAAATCCCTCCAGCCATTTCATAGTGATTGAGTAACAAACTTTTTTTTATTTTTATTGAAAGACTACAAAACTGGAAATACATTATAAACTATCTTAAAAATCAACAAAAAACCTTAATATCTAAGTAAATGTAATTCCTTCTAGATGTGGACCTAGCATTCATATACAGTTGAGTTTAAATAATTAATGCTGTCACAAGCTTCAAAAAATGAAATAAAACTTTGAATAAACCTAATGGCGGCTCCACATTAGTGCCGTGAAGCTCCGAGAACAAGCGTGAACGTGAATGTGGAGGGTTTTCGCGGTGTTCACGCGCGTTCGCGCCTGTTCCCCGATCAGAGTCGGTATTTTGTCCCGCGACAAAGGATTCGCGCCCCGTTCGCGCGGCGTTCAGGCGTACACATCCACATTCACGGCCCCGCGCCAGTTTACTCCGGACTATAAAGGCATACGGACGTCATCCGCCATCCTACCACCATCTTCTTTTTTTCCAACGCTTTTTAATAACTTTCTTGTTTTGGACGTCTAAATAGTAATATGTTGCTACAGCAAACAAAGTTATTGCAGCAGCAGATTCTACGTCCATTTCGCGGCGGGTTTCACGAACGACTGTGAACATCCCGTGAATGTGGAGGGCACGGCTTGTGCCGAGAATTCACGCCGAGAATTCGCGCGTGAATTCACGGCACTAATGTGGAGCCGCCATAATAAAAATAGCAGTGATGCTGCTAAACAATTGTATTATTACTAGTTATTACCTAATTATTTAGTAACGCAAACTGAGGTGAGGCTAGCGAACTATGGTGAAACATAAATCAAATCATTTTTAATCGCGTTATACCTATCACACATACGATACATCGGTGAGTGCATTAACATATTAGTTCTGCAGCTGGGAAGGACAACAGTGTTTCCATTTACCAAACTTGTGAGTATCTATATGTCTAGAGCTAGAGCCCGCCAGGAACCGGGAAATCCGAGAAAAAAATAGCAGCCAACTGTTGGCTTATAAGGCTTTTCTCACTGCTCAGTGTCAGTCGAGTCGCGGTGTCACATGATCAACATCAATATCGTGACCATTATTTAAATTTATAAAATGCTTTTTGCCTTCAATCAAACTTTGCAGAAACTACAAAGGGCGCACAAAATTAATAGAAAAGTGACCTACCATCGATAATACATTATTTCGTATTAGTTCCTACAAAATAAGGCATTGGAATTGTATGAAAATAAATTAAATTATAGTTCGTTATTTTTTTGCGTTTGTGGTGTTGCTTGTGTGAGAACTCAACTTTTTCCCATAATTGAACAGTCCCGTTAAGTATCCGTTGAATATATCGAATTTCAGTTTGAGTAAGATGGCGGCCATTTTATTTTTGGGGTTCCGTACAAGGTACCCTAAAAGGAAAACCCTTGTAGGATATGTTTGTTGACAAACATTTTCTCAGAAAAGGGGTAAGGATATCAAGTTAAAATTTATATTGTTGATTGCAAGATACAAATCGACCCAACTCTTCAAAGCAGATGGATTAAAATAATTCGTAAAAGTTGTGATGAGGAATTTTGGAAACACTAAAAAAGCAGTCATTTGTTCCGACCATTTAAAATAAACATCTAATTACATTTATTTATATGCATAACTCGGTATATCTAGCGTAAATAATGTGATAAAAATCATAATCATAATACGTATTTTACTTCAATAATAATTAAAAATACTCTAACTAAATGATTACATTTGCATCCTAATTTTATGGGAAACGTCCAATAGCTGGCATCACCAAGATTGTAAGCGCGCATGCGTATAACGCACATGACAGTGTTATTCTGTGTACAAACATGGCCTGTGTTGTTTACTGCGACTGTTCTGCAACACTTGTCTAGACAGTCTAAGTTACCAAACGACTCGTCCCGTCCAGGTGGACGAGGAATCCTCAACACTGTTCCTTCTGTCATTTCCGGACAATCAACTAGTCCATGCAATAATTTGTATAACATACTAACATCCAAAACTGTTTTACTGATGAATTTCTAGTGTAATTCCGCTTCTACGTCGCTTCAAGTACAATAAGGAAATTATGATAAATATTTGTTGATAATGTTAATTTTATTGAGTTTAATTTTGCCTAACCTGATATAAAATATTAATTACATAAATTGAAAATTAACGTAACCTGAAACAAAAATTAATTAATTCTGAATTATTTTTAATTATAAAGTTATTAAAGTAATCTGAAAGAAAAATTAATTAATTCTGACACATGAAATATGATAATACTAAATCTGAAAACAAAAATGTATTAATTCTGAAACATAAAATATATATTAATTGAAGTTACATGTATTTTAATTGAATTTAAAAAGTAATAAATTGTACCCGTTTCCTTAGTGCACTTTGTTGACACGTGTTTCGCCTCTTCACGAGGCATCCTCAGGTCGTGTTGACTCGTCCTGTTGTTTATGCCTCGTGAAGAGGCGTTGATTCAGATTACTTTAATAATTTTATAATTAAAAATAATTCAGAATTAATTAATTTTTTGTTTCAGGTTACGTTAATTTTCAATTTATGTAATTAATACTTTATATCAGGTTAGGCAAAATTAAACTCAATAAAATTAACATTATCAACAAATATTTATCACAAATTCCTTATTGTACTTGAAGCGAAATAGAAGCGTAATTACACTAGAAATTCATCATTAAAACAGTTTTGAAAATGGACTTCCGCAAAGTAACGCCTGATTCAATCAACTATACTAACATCCGTTACATTTCGGCGTTTTTCAAGAGGCAATATTTTATAGTAGGTACTTAAGCCGAGACTCATAGGATCGCAATGTCTTACAGCGATTGTCCATATAGGTAACATGGTATATAAACCTCTTATGGACCCTCTCCAACCTGTCTGAGTGGTCTCCAACATCCATCCATCCATCCATCCATAGTTTTCATGCACTTATTATTTCTCGAGATTGGTGCGATGCCCTGTGTGAGTGTGTAGATAGATATAATACGCATGCGTGTCCGAGCTTCTACTACACTGATTCTAAACATTTTAGAAGCCCCCATTCAATGAGCTGTTAATATAATCTTCAGACAGATGGACAGATTTTATTTAATCATAGCTAGTCACCTTTCAAACAAAAAAATAACTCGAAATTGGTTCAGCCGTTTGGGAGCTACGATGCCACAGACAGACACACAGATATATACACATGCTAAACTTATAACACCCCTCTTTTTTTTCGGGGGTTAAAAAGAGTAGAAGCTTCAAGGTATTCGCGTTTTGATTCAAGTGTAGATACTTGGTAAGTATGTACTTGTGTAATATTTGATTCAAGTGTAGATATTTGGTAAGTATGTACTTGTGTAATATTTGATTCAAGTGTAGATACTTGGTAAGTATGTACTTGTGTAATATTTGATTCAAGTGTAGATATTTGGTAAGTATGTACTTGTGTAATATTTGATTCAAGTGTAGATACTTGGTAAGTATGTACTTGTGTAATATTTGATTCAAGTGTAGATACTTGGTAAGTATGTACTTGTGTAATATTTGATTCAAGTGTAGATACTTGGTAAGTATGTACTTGTGTAATATTTGCTGAGCAATTTAATATAAGATAAATAATGTTTTATGACCTCCTGTAGGTACTGTAGTGTCTGTAAACCCCTAAGGGTTGCAACAAGGACTTTACCCAGTCTGTGGGTTGCAACATTTGTCACGGTGACGTCACAAAGGTTGTAATTGAACCGTGTGATTGTTCTTATCTTGTTTTTTGTAAAATGAAAGTATTTACAATTGCAAATACCGAAGTAAAGTTTGTTCTTGTGGATAGGTAGGAAGTCCTGCTGCTGTCCAGGTCTTGTTGAAAGGAAACGCACTCATCCGCAAATTTGGTAATCTTATATGCTATTGAGATCATCTGCATACATAAAAATATTTGAACTCTGGAAACAATCCTTATTATAATTGATATAGAGATTGAACAGCAGCGGCCCCAAGATAAATCCCTGTGGTATTCCAGAAGTAACGAATATACTTCTAGGTTGAAACTCCTTTTTGTATCTTAATGATGTGAATTAACGTAATAAGTTACCTCATTATCATCATTTCAGCCGTAGGACGTCCACTGCTGGACAAAGGCCTCCCCCATCGATTTCCAAAAGGAAATTAAAAAAAAAACGAGTTGTGGCATGCGATAGTCGCGCCCCGCAAGGCACGAGGCGGCATGGGGCGGCATGGAGCGGCACGGGGCGGCATGGAGCGGCACGGGGCGGCACGGTACGCACCTGCACTCCGCATGAGCCGGTCGAAGGACTGCCCCCAGCTCCGGATCTCGTCCAGCGTCGGTCTGTAACACACCACACCACATACATCACATCAATAAGGAAATTCAGGAGACCTGATCTGTTTTTTTTTAAAGCCATAGGTGGCAAACAAGCAAACGGGTCGCCTGATGGTAAGCAATCACCGTCGCCTATGGATACCTGCAACACCAGGGGCATCACAGATACGTTGCCGACCCTGGTTTGATCTTCTATCTAATGATCCTCTAGTAGGTACGATTCTGCCGTCGTGGCGATGGATGGATGGAGAGGCGCCGGAGCCCTAACTGCTGCTGCTTCATGCGATCACGACACTTTACACGACGGACACGTACAAACAAACATACAATGGGTGTTAATATCTATTTAGGTATGTATTAAAAAATATATATGTATGTATATCAGTCTCTGGCAGCCATATTACAAGCTTTGCTTAGTTTGGGGTCAGATGACCATGTGTGCAATAATGTCCCAGATATTTATTATTTATTATTATTAATCAATCAAATAATGCATAATATTATTTGTACAGAAGACGAACATTAAATATCAGCTGAGCTTTGGTGAAACGCCTAGCCTGTCAGCCATTCTATTAAAACAAAGTATCTAATGTCAATGTATGTAGGTATATGGGACGGGCAGCTAGTCATTTATAAAGATGATTGAGAGCAGAGGAGCGAGAGTTGATCCTCGGGACACACCGGGACGGATGGGTGATGAGATGGAGCAAACGTGACCCCATTCAACACTACAGTTTGAAGATGATAGAGAGCAGAGGAGCGAGAGTTGATCCTCGGGACACACCGGGACGGATGGGTGATGAGATGGAGCAGACGTGAACCCATTCAACACTACAGTTTGAAGATGCTCTTTTTATAAAGAGCAGAGGAGCTAGAGTTGAGCATGCAGCATGGTACAGGTCAGGTGGTATACAGCATGGTACAGGTCAGGTGATGTGCAGCAGGGTACAGGTCAGATGGTGTGCAGCATGGTACAGGTCATGTGGTGTGCAGCATGGTACAGGTCAGGTGGTGTGCAGCATGGTACAGGTCAGGTGGTGTGCAGCATGGTACAGATCAGGTGGTGTGTAACATGGTACAGGTCAGGTGATGTGTAGCCTGGTACAGGTCAGGTGGTGTGCAGCATGGTACAGGTCAGATGGTATGGAGCTGGTCAGGTGGTGTGCAGCATGGTACAGGTCAGGTGGTGTGCAGCATAGTACAGGTCAGGTGGTGTGTAGCATGGTTAAGGTCAGGTGGTGTGCAGCATGGTACAAGTCAGATGGTATGGAGCTGTTCAGGTGGTGTGTAGCATTGTACAGTTCAGAATGATACAGGTCAGGTGGTGTTCAGCATGGTACAGGTCAGGTGGTGTTCAGCGTGGTACAGGTCAGGTGGTGTGCAGCATGGTACAGGTCAGATGGTGTGCAGCATGGTACAGGTCAGGTGGTGTTCAGCATGGTACAGGTCAGGTGGTGTGCAGCATGGTACAGGTCAGGTTGGAGTCACCAAGGTTGCCCCACATGTTCTGTTAGGTAAGCTAGGTACGTGGGACGGGACAGTCGGTAGTCGTACTCACGGCGCGTCTCCGTCGAGCAGGGGGTCCTGCGGGCCGGGCTCGGCGCCGGGCTTCTTGCCGGGTCCGGTGTCGGAGCCACGCGCCGCTAGGCTGCAGCGCCGCCACACGCCACATGGAACACAACACGTACGCGTTACGTTACGGTTGTCGTCGATACCGTCTTTCTTTATTTTATTTTAAATGGAAAACAATAACAGCTGCTAATCAACGCAGTAGATATGAGATAAACAGTTCACAAAACAAAAACAGCTGCTAATCAACGCAGTAGATATGAGCAACAGTTACACAAAACAATAACAGCTGCTAATCAACGCAGTAGATATGAGATAAACAGTTACACAAAACAAAAACAGCTGCTAATCAACGCAGTAGATATGAGCAACAGTTACACAAAACAAAAACAGCTGCTAATCAACGCAGTAGATATGAGCAACAGTTACACAAAACAATATAACTTTTTTAGAACAAGAACCAATTTTAATGACAAATTTATAACAAATAATAAATTACGCCTTTTGCATCAGAATTGTAGAAGCATTAAGAGTAAAGAAAAACGGTTAAAACTACAAGGAATAGTTGAAACGTATCAACCTGACATATTAATTCTTTCCGAAACATGGTTATGCGAAAATGACGTTGACGCTTTTGTAATTAACGGTTATAAGCATGTTAGTTTTTTTATTAGGCGAAAACGGATTCATGGCGGTGTATCAATTTTAACACATAGCAAACTAAAGATAAAAAAGCGTATAGATATTGAAAGACTGTCGGTAGAATATCACTGTGAACTTGCAGCAATTGAAGTAAGTAGTTACAATGACTCTCAAAGAATAATTGTAGTAGGATTGTATAGAACAGGAAAAGGTGATTTCACAATTTTTAAAGAGACTGTTTCTAAATTGCTAGACATTTTGTCTGATCTATCCGCATGTGAAATAATTTTATCTGGAGACTGGAACGTTGACTTTCTTATAGATTCCAGTAATAAAAAAGTCTTGACAGATATTATGACACCAAATAGATTTAAAAACTTTGTCGACTTTCCGACGCGAATTGAAGATGGTTCTGAAACATCGATAGATTTTGTAGTCTCACACATGGATAACAATGCAATAGCAATTGAGTCACTAGCAACCGCACTATCAGATCATGATGCTCAACTGGTCACGCTTATAAATAGCACAAACATCGTAAAGAGTACGAAATATGTTACAAAAACGAAACGATTAATCAGTGCAGAGCGCATTACTGATTTTGGAAATGCTCTACTCTCTTATGATTGGGACAACATTTTTAATAATTATGACGAAAATACGTTTCAATATTTTATGTTAAAGTTTACGTACAATATGGATATACATTTTCCCAAAATACAGAAAAGACAAAAGATGAGACGAAATACCCCATGGATATGTCCCGAATTAATTAACATACAGCAGGATATTCACGATTTGTACATACTGCAGAGACAGTATCCAGAATCTATAGAGCCAGTTTTAATTGAAAGAAAAATCCAAACAAGAGATGAACTTTTACTTAGTAAGAAAAAAGATTATGTAGACAATCGAATTAAAAATTCAAAAAACCAAAAAAAAGAAGTCTGGCAAGTTATCAAAGAAGATACGAATAAAAGCAAAACGGAGTGGATTTGGAACCTAAAAGATAACGATAAACAAATACCTAACGAATGTATACCGGATTACATTAACAAATATTTTATATCAATAGGACAGGAACTAAAGATAAATAACAGGCCAAATAGGTGCGACGCCATCCAGTTTTTGAGAAAATCTTTGAAGGAATTACCGGACTTTGAAGTACCTCAAATTTACCCTGACGAGTTATTGAAACTAGCGAAAAATAAGATTTATTGCTCACATACTAAAGATATTTTTGACATTTCGGGAAACCTTTTATACGAGACAATGCCATTTATTTACATACACCTCACATTTCTAATTAATAATATATTGAAATCTACTATTTATCCGAACGTGCTAAAGACGTCACGTTTAACTCCACTATATAAGGGAAAAGGCGACACAGACGATGTACAAAATTATAGGCCGATCACAATTGTACCAACAATATCCAAGCTGATAGAATCTGTACTATCGGAAGCAGTCATGAAACATCTAAATAAAAATGGAGCACTCTCTGATTGTCAATTTGCATACCGAGCTGGTAAATCTACGACTTCTGCTACTCTAACTGTCATCGAGAAAGTCACATATTGCCTAGAAAATAAACAACGTGTAGCGGCCATACTATTAGATCTTTCGAAGGCGTTCGATTCGGTTGACCACAACCTACTAATTGACAAGCTTGAAGTGTATGGATTCAAAAATGATGTAAAAAAGCTCATAAAATCTTTTTTAACAAAAAGGCTACAGACAGTAGAAATAAAAATAGATGGTAAAGCAATAAGATCCGATGCGCAACAAACTGGAATAGGCGTTCCCCAGGGCTCATCTTTTGGAAATGTCATGTTCATAACTTTTTTAAATGACCTAGCACATCTAAATATTAAAGGGGACATAATACAGTATGCTGACGATACCACAGTCGTAGTCTCGGGTAACTCGATAGAGGAACTTCAGCGAAATATCGGTGAAACACTTCACATACTAAATGAATGGTTTATCACGAATGGCCTAAAGCTTAACACTAAGAAGACAAACATCATATTCTTTAATGCAACCTCACCTTTGATTAGTACTGTACCCATAACCACCAGCTCTGGAGAAATACTACAAAGTGTCAATGCCACTAAACTTCTCGGTTTCGAGCTGGACTCCACACTCACGTGGAAGGAGCATATAAGCGCTACGTGTAAAAAGATGTCGAAAGGAATATATGCTCTCAAACAACTTAGACATATAACATCAGAATCGCAGCTCAAAGAGGTTTACTATGCATACGTACATTCAACTTTGTCATACGGGATACTTCTTTGGGGCTCTTCCACGGAGTATGAGCGGGTGCTAAGGATGCAAAAACGAGCCATCAGAGTGCTAACTAAAAGTAAACCTAGAGACACGTGCAGAGACCACTTCAAAACTTTATCTATAATGACATCAGTCTCAGTGTATATTTTTGAGGTAATGAAATACGTCCGATCAAAATTGCATGAGTACGAAAAGAAAAATAAACCTAAGACTCGAAACTGTAAAAATAATAACTACCTATTACCAATACCGCACAGGTTAAAGATGGTTGGAAAATTACCAAAACTGATGGGACAAAAATTGTACAACAAACTACCAGAACAAATTCAACAAATAAAATCAGAGGGAAAGTTTCGTGACAATGTAAAGAATTTGCTTCTATCTAAGTCTGTC
Organism: Agriopis leucophaearia; assembly: GCA_949125355.1. Classification (NCBI taxonomy): domain Eukaryota; kingdom Metazoa; phylum Arthropoda; class Insecta; order Lepidoptera; family Geometridae; genus Agriopis; species Agriopis leucophaearia. The sequence continues at coordinate 17,157,164 of OX421274.1, read as the reverse complement.
TACAAAATAGCTGAATTTCTGGCAAACGACTATAAAGATTATCAATTGCTAACAGAGACTCATGTTTAGTAATATATTGATTATTATGTATTTTGATTTTGTGCCTTATTATTATTGTTTTATTATTATGTTATTATTATTTACTTTTAATTACTTAATGTTATTTCTGACAAAGCCTCTATACAGCTGAATTAATATTATTATTTTTTAATTTATTTCACTGTTGTATCAGTGTACCAGTCTGACGAGGCCCTTATACAGCCGACTTAATTATCGCTTAAGCGCATAGATCTACCCTCATTTTTTAATTATTATAAATTGTCGTTTGCTGAGTGAGACTCAATGGGTCTTACTTACCTTCAAAATATTTAATTGTGTACCAAATTGACGAGTCCATAATAGAAGCATTCGTAGTACATATTTTTATTTTAAAAATTATTACAAATGTGACTTTATGATAATAAATGATATTCTATTCTATTCTATTCAATAACAGCTGCTAATCAACGCAGTAGATATGAGCAACAGTTACACAAAACAAAAACAGCTGCTAATCAACGCAGTAGATATGAGCAACAGTTACACAAAACAAAAACAGCTGCTAATCAACGCAGTAGATATGAGATAAACAGTTACACAAAACCCAAAAATATGTTTTCACTAATACAAACAAAAATTATGTAAAAGCTTCGTTGCAACACCAACTTGGCCCTGGATAGACAAATACTATTCGGAAAACAAACATTCGAAGTTTTTAAGAGATAATATGTTAATTACCACAGAGAAAAAAAGAAATAAATAATATCCAAATTACAATTATAAAAAACATCATACCAACTAAATGTTTTTATATATAAAATTTTACGTTTTTTTTCCAAATTATTTTTTTGTCGATTGAATTAGGCGTTACTTTGCGGAAGTATATTTTCAAAACTGTTTTTCTGATGAATTTCTAGTGTAATTCCGCTTCTACGTCGCTTCAAGTACAATAAGGAATTTGTGATAAATTTACCTGGTAGATATTTGTTGATAAAGTTAATTTAATTGAGCTTAATTTTGCCTAACCTGATATAAAATTACATAAATTGAATATTAACGTAACCTGAAAAAAACATTAATTTATTCTGAACTATTTTTTAATTTTCAAATCATTAAAGTTAATTAATTAATTCTGACACATGAAATATGATAGGTAATACTAAATCTGAAAACAAAAATGTATTAATTCTGAAACATAAAATATATATTAATTGAAATGACATGTATTTTGATTGAATTTAAAAAATAATAAATTATATCCGTTTCCTTAGTGCACTTTGTCAAAGTGCACTAAGGAAACAGGTATAATTTATCACAAATTCCTTATTGTACTTGAAGCGACGTGGAAGCGGAATTACACTAGAAATTCATCAGAAAAAGAGTTTTGATTTTTTTGTGTTATCATATTTCACTTTCGATGTGTCTAAGAATTTTTTAGAAATTGTAATTTTAAAAGTAATTTCCTCATAAATATATAAATCAACGTTGAATGAATAGTTGCTGTTGAAATTAAAGGAGTTATTTCGATGATTAGTTTGATAGTGTGGAGTATATACAGCTGACATTATAATATATATACGAGGAGCCGAGCTCAGAGGAGTCACAACCACCACCTACTCGAGACAACACTGAGGGGCAATCGATTCTATCAGATAATAATAACCTCTTATTTATCAGCAATATCTAAGAAGAACAAGATAATAACAGCTGCTGCAGTTGTGCTCCACTTTACTTCTGGTCGGAGTGTACGAGTAACACGCCCCGCGCAAGCTGTGGTACACACCATTATATACGTCTTATAGGTACATTAAATCGATTGTTGTGGTAACATTTGAGCATGGTTTTTCCTCTCAGTGATTTATCGTTTATCGAGTGTCAAGGAGCCGTGTCGTGGCTCGGTGCCGGCCACACTCGGCTGACGGACTGCTCGCAGAGGTCGACCGGCGGCGCGGAGTGTGCACGCGCACGCGGCACGACGAGCGAGCGAGTGGACCCGGAGCGACACCACCCTCGTCTCACTTACCACTTAGCCCTGGAACAAAGAACGCATGCAGCTGTAGCGGGGGGTGCACTGTGTCCATGGAGACGTACCACCACCACCACACCACCACTCACCAGGAACACGAACAGCAGCAGCACCAGCACAGACAGCAGGAGGGCTCGCCGGCGGCGGCGGCGGCCCGGGGCCGGCAGCCGCGCGCCAGCGCCGCCAGGCTGCACATCTGCAACACGACACACGGCGTGAGCCCGCGGCCTCGCCTCGCCTCGCCTCGCCTCGCTCGAGGGTACTAGGTGAGGGTCGAGCGATCGCGCCGGTATTTATAGCGCGCACTGGTCGAGTTCAGTGCGCGCTATATCTATGCGCCACTGCAGCCGATGTAAACACGATGCAGCCGGGCGGCGGCGGGCGCGGCGCCCCTCGACACGAGGCGGCTCGGCGCGCGCGGTGGGCGCGTCCGGTGCATGCACGGGCCGGCACAGCGCGCACGCGCGCCTCCCGCCCGACGCCATCGATCTCACCTGCGGGCGGCGCGCGCTGCTCGCCGCTAGCGGGGCGGGCGCGGCATGCGGCGAGCGCGCGGCCGGCGCGGGCGCGGGCGGCGCGGAGGGCGACGGCGGAGGCTGCACGGAGACGGGCCGCGGTCGAGGCGCGACTGACGCGCCTCGCGCCCGCCGCCGCCGCCCGCCGCCCGCCGCGCACGCGCCCTGCGTGAGCCGCCGCCCGCCCGCCCTCCGCGCCCGCCACATGAATGAAACGCGTTCCGCCCGGAACCCGACCGCTATTGATTTTATCCGAGCGGATACGCATTGGATGCGGATGCGAACGGACCCGATGCCGATGTTCGCGCGCTACTCACCGAGACGTCTCTCGCCGTGGAGCATCGAGAGATCGATCTGTTACCGTGTTCCGGCTGCCGAGCGAGCTGATGACGTCCTCGCAGGAGACGGACACATCGTGGTGACGGTGGACCCACCGCGTCCGACCGACACAGGTAGAGTACGGCGCGGGCGCGGGCGCGGCTCCGGGCGGCGCGCGCGGGGGCGAGGCGCCCGCTCGGGGCCCGATCTACGATAACGACACATGTCATTGCACATAATAAACAATCATTACATTATGTACTGCACGTTCATCATTATTTATTTTATTTATTTACGGAAAACAAACAGCCTAAGCAGTGTGAAACATAGAAAAAAAATATGAACAAACTAGCCTTAAAAATTTTATTCAGCGTGTCTCGCACGCCGTGCGTGTCTCGCACGCCGTGTCTCGCACGCCGTGTCTCATCGTTGTATTTTATTTGTTTATTTATTCCTTTTTTAATATTTTATTCATGGCACAGCATTATCCACCTAGATACTATATAATAGGGAATATTCTATTCTAATATGCCTTCATAGCTAAAAATTTAAAAACTTGGCTTTTGTGTAAATTTTCATCGTATATAGACCAGGGTAGAAGCCTTTAAAAATAATAAAAAGTGAAAAAAAAAATAGTAGGATGAAACCCATTAGAAAAGGAGGAAAATATTATAAAAATGAAAGGAAAAATAAATTACGGGAGATCTGAGTTCGGGAAGTGGGGGGGGGGGGGGGGTTAAGGGTAAAAAATGGTTAAAAAAGTTAAATGGCAAAGTTATAGGTAATAAAAAGATCTAAAACTTCTGTGGATACACTTTTTTTACATAACCTCAATATTTATGTGAAAAATTCAAAAATCCAAGTTTTTGGTTTTTTATCTTTTACAAAAATTTTGTTTTTTTCACGAAATTTGGTGAAAACTTACCTTTTTATGTCCCAAATACGCTGTAATTTATTTGATTAAAAATATTTATTTTTTTACCTTATTTTGAATTAATATCGAAAAAGAACCCTAATTTTCAATCGAAAATTCACCTGTCAAAATAGCAGCTCTTTTCAAAAAGTTGGTATGTTTTCTGTTTGTTGAAATCTCTACTTTCCGATGGTGAAAAAAATAATATATATTACTATAGTAAATCTTCTCAGAAAATGCAATGCAAAAAAGTCGAAAACGATTTACAAATTCATTACTCGAAAAACGTAAGATTACATGTTTTTTTTCATAGGACTTGTATTTTTACCGGAAATCGAGATAAACAATTTTTTACCCTTAAACCCCCCCCCCCTCCCACTTCCCGAACTCAGATCGCCTGTAATTTATTTTTCCTTTCATTTTTATAATATTCCCCTCCTTTTCTAATGGGTTTCATCCTACTATTATTTTTTTTGGTTTTAAAAATGATTGACCCTGGTCTAATATGTACCGTGTTTTTAGCAGCTGTTTGTTTTTCATGTAAAATAAAATAAAAAAACCTCGAGTCGTAAAAACAATTGGTGTAGGCACGCCATGCGCCATGCGCCCTGCGCCATGCGCCAGGAGCAGATCCTGCACCAATAGAAGAGTGAGGCTCTACGATGAAAACGAATGAATTAATGGAGTTACCACAGAGCGGTAACTAGCGGTAAATAGATAGTTGAAGTGCCGGAGCCGCGCTGAAGGACGGGCCGGGGCCGGACAGGTAAGTGCGGAGGTGAGCTAGGATCGTCCTCGAGTCCAGGTTCGTGGAGCGGAGTCGTGACGCGAGCTCAGGAGACCTGGTCGGGTCGTGGAGGCTCTCGGTCAATACGGCGGGACAGTGAATGGAGTCGGGCGCCGGGCGCAGGGCGGGCGGCGGGCGCCGGGCGGGCGGGTGGCGGGTGGCATCAGTCGCGGCCAGCGCGCCGCCAGGAGCTGTGGTGTCCCCCGCACATCGGTGAGCATGCCTCCCCCCCCCCGCCCGGCCGCCGCGCCCGCTGCCATCGATCGCCGCCCGCCCTGCGCCCCACTCGACCGCACCACCGGCGCATCCCCGCGGTCACACCGCATTGCAAACATACATATGTACCTATTCTACACCGCCCTATTTATTTCACTTTACTTTTCGACCCATTTTTAGTTTGATTTTATGAATCCACCTTTGAAGAGTAGATCCGAGATCGGCCCTTATTTCAACCGTCGTTTTGTAACGTATACAAGCACGATAAGATAGTCGCCCTGCGCCGGGTCTACCCGGCTCCGTTACCACACCAGAGGGTCGAGGTGTCTCGGGCGGCGGGCGGCGGGCGGCGCAGGGCGGCGCGGGGCGGGCGGGCGCAGGGGTGCATCATGTCGCGTGCTGTGTAACAGGTCCCGGCGGAGACAGCATGGAGGGCGGCGCGGCCTCGCTCGCGCTCGACTGCGAGGATATGTTCAAGGAGATCACCAAGAAGCTGTACGGCGAGGAGGCGGGCGCCGGCGCCGTCGAGTTCCCGGCGGCGGAGCGCGACGCGGACGAGGACGCGCGCCCCGAGGAGCACATCACGGCTTGGGGGCTCGCGGCGCTCATGCAGAACGGATTCCCGCCGCCCGGCATCCTGCAGGCTAACTTCGCGCCGCGCACCGACCCCACGCACGAGGACCGCTGGACGGCGGCCGAGGAGCCGCTGGCGTGGGCGCACTCGCGCGTCGCCGCCTACAACCCCGCGCAGCGGCTGTTTAAGTGCGCCGACTGCGAGTGCGTCGGTTTCCTGGCGCGCGTCGCCGAGCACTGGCTGGGCACGCACTCGCAGGTACCCACACGCCGCCACGCGCGCGCGCAACACCCTCCGGGCTCCCCGCTCACCTCCCGCGTGTTGCAGGCGCGCGCGTTCCAGTGCCCGGTGGGCGGGTGCGGGTTCGCGTCGGGCTGGGCGCGCTCCGTGCGCACGCACCTCGCGCGCGACCACCACTCCGACCCCGCCGCCGCGGACCACCTGCTGCGCGACAACCCCGCACTCGACGACCTCACACGCTACCTCCAGCGCCTCAAGACTAAGGTACCGCTTCGCCCTCAGCTCGGAGCCCTCCGCCCGAACGGCTCTCACGGCGCCCTCTCCGCCGCAGGTGGAGTCGATGCGCAACGAGCGGCGCGCGGGCGGTGCCGGCGCACCCGAGGTTGCTGCTACGGGCGGCGAGCCAGGCGGCGCGGGCGAGGCCGGCAAGCGGTACGCGTGCGCCGCGTGTCCGTACTCGACGGACCGACGCGACCTGTTCACGCGCCACGAGAACATTCACCGCGACGAGAAGCCGTTCCACTGTTACCTGTGCCAGAAGCAGTTCAACCGCGCCGACCACGTGAAGAAGCACTTCCTGCGCATGCACCGCGACCAGCCGTATGACCTGAACCGCATCCGGCGCGCCCCCGCCAAGCCGGCGGCCGCAGTGCCCGCGCCCGCCCTGCACTACTACTCCAAGCCGCCTGCGGAGCCGCCGCCCGCGCCCGCACCGCAGCCGCCGCCCGCGCCGCCGCCGCAGCCCGAGTACCGCGCGCCACCACCGCCGCCCGTGCCCGCCATCAAGATGGAGCGTGCTCCCCTCAAGGTGGAGCCGGTCCCGCCGCACCACCACAAGCAGCCACCGCCGACGACCGCCGCGTCTCCCGCGCCCGCCGCCACACCTGCCGCTCGCCGCAAGGTCTGTTATGTGCCTCACTCACTTCACTATGTCTACCTCCTTCAATGCAACTCCTCGGTGTTTACTTACTTATACTTCTTATTTTATTCAAATAGTAATCGTACTTAGTCTTACTTGAGCGTCCTGTGCGTACTCTACGATGGAAGTTAGGGAGCATCAGACATCGTTCTTTTTTTTCATTCCATTCTTCTAGCGTAGCTACTTGCGGCTGGAATAAAGGGTGATCTGCTGAGGAGGTTCGCCTGTTATGTTAATAATCGTTGCCAAATTGTAGTGTTCAATGGGTTCACGTCCGCACAATCATCCATCCTTGATGACCTTGAACATCCTAGTGGATCTAGTGAAGTTTACCTTCAGTATATCCACTAGGACTCTTAGCTATCACTACAAAGTTAATGGTCAGGCTCTCACGAGAACTGATTCTGTAGTTGATGTAGGTGTCTCTCTCGACTCTAAACTTCTTTTTGACAAGCATTGTATCTCAGCTAAAGCTACGAACACTTTGCTTCATTCGTAGAATACCAAAGATTTCAAGATCATTAGAACCCTGAAGATTCTATCTTGTTCCGTGGTACGAAGTCAACTCGAATACGTATGCCACCCAGGTCAAATGAAACACGTGTCTGATAGGTTATTGTGCAAATGTACATCACATGTATCGAGACACCAGCCGACCTCAGGTCAACTTACCTAAGGTAAGTACGTCTCACAGAATTATAAGAGCACCTATATTATAAGCTTTATGTATTTATTTATTTATTTACGGAAAACAAACAGCTTAAGCAATGTAAAACATAGCAATAAAAATATGAACAAACAAGCCTTAAAAGTTTTCACAAGTAAAAGAGAGTTACAGTCCAGCTCCGTGAATGTTGAAATAACAAATAAAATAACTATCAAACAGTACATATAAATAACTTAAAATATATATATATATATATATATATATATATATATATATATATATATGTATTTAGTCAAAAGTTGTAAAATGAAAGCCATATCAGTCAAACAATGAAAAAAAGAAGTACAATTTATAAATGTATATATAAATAAAATAAAAATCATGAAAGTCAATCAGAAGAAAAAAAAGCTGAAAATTAATAATTTTTGAAGAAGTTTTGTCCCGCTGTAAACAGGTCCACGTCCTTGGAATAATTACAATTAAAGTTGTTACATACTCTAATAAAGTAAGAATTTTGTCTATAATTGGCCACATGAAGTACGAGATAATTCCGTCTGGTCACAGCACGAGTAGGTATTCGGAATTTTATCTTTGACAGAAGATCGCTACAATCAATTTTGTTGGAAATGAGGTTGTGGAGGAAGGTCAGATCAGCTACCTCTCGTCGCTGCGACAAAGGAAGGAGATGATGGTGCTTACAATTTTCGCTATAATCCGCAAAATTCAACCTATGCCTGAAATTTACGCAACGGAGAAACTTCCTCTGAATCTTTTCTATACAATCCTTGTAATGTTCGTAGCGAGGGTTCCACACTTGAGATGCATACTCTAATTGACTCCTCACCAAAGAGCAATACAAGATCTTAAGGGACTTTACCGTTTTGAAGTCTTTAATAATTCGGAATATAAAACCCAGGGTCTTCATTGCTTTAGATGTTATGCTCTCAACATGCTTATCTAATAGAAGTTTCGAGTCCAGGATAACGCCAAGATCCCTAACGTGATCAGTACGCTGCAGCGGTTGCTGGTTCAGCTTATAATTGAAATGGAAAGCGTTATGGGACCTGCTGAAAGTGATACAATTACATTTAGATACATTGAGGTCAAGTTTGTTTTTGTTACAATAAACCTGCAGTCTGTCAAGGTCCTGCTGGAGGAGTAGGCAGTCACTCTTTGAGTAAATTTTTTTATACACTTTCATATCGTCCGCAAATAATAAAAACTTTGAGTTCATAAAACAAGCTCTGATATCGTTAATAAATAGGATAAATAATAGTGGTCCCAAAATGGATCCTTGAGGGACACCAGATGGTATAGTGGAATATGGCGAATGCGAGGAGAACCCATTTAGAACCACCGTTTGGCAACGACTTTTTACATAGGAACTGAACCAACGGAGAAGGTCACCGCGAATGCCTGCCGCCTGTAGTTTGTCAAGCAAAATCACGTGGTCAATTCGATCAAACGCTTTGCTGTAATCAGTGTATATTGCATCAACTTGACCTCCAGATTCCATTCCCTTAGAAAGGTCATCAGTGAACGCTAACAGATTGCTAGCAGTTGACCTGCCCCGCAAGAACCCATGTTGTTGTGGCAGAAAAGTATGTTTGAGGGCAGCATATATCTGATTAAAAGTCACCTTCTCAATAGCTTTAGCTAAGACACAGAGTTTAGAAATTGGTCTGTAATTAGCAATCTCACGTTTGGGGCCTTTTTTGTGTACCTACGCCTAAGTCCCTACCACCCTCCCTGCTGCTGTTTCCCTAAGTTCTTACCCTCACCATACCTATAGGTCAAATAATGATATACCTACTATATATAGATAGGGCGGGATACCTGTCACCATGAGCATGAGACGTAATATGGCTCGATTCTACCATCATTTGTACTTCTGAGCTGTTTGTTTTCCGAATAAAGTAAAATAAAAATAAAATAATGCAACAGGCGGAAGCGCCTCGTGCAGTGCGCACAGGTAGATACGGTTCTCCTCGGTCCTTCGGACGGTCGGTAGGTACGGTCCTTCGGTTTGCCGATGATATAGTCGTCATGGCAGTCACTGGAAGGCCTCAGTACGGTACTGCGTCAGCGACCTCAGTTGTTTCCCGCCGTAAGGTAGAGAATCTGTTAATTTTCTTTAGGATTCATTTCGGAGAATGTGTATCGGAGCTACACGACCTTATCCTACCATCCCCTTCCTACCACAGGACAAGTGCGAAATCGGCTTATTACCACCTAACCTTGCCTTTAGCTTTCCATTCCTTGTGGACTTTCCTTGGATACGTAGGTACCAAACGTTTCAATTCTATGATTGTAATCCATACGGCCAAGAATTGGAACAACCTGCCGGCTTCTTTGTTTCCTGAGAAATATAATCTGCGCCTTTTCAACGCAAGAGTGAATCATCATCATCATCAGCAATAAGACGTTCACTGCTGAACATAGGCCTCCCCCTTTAACATCCACGTTTTCCATGTAAAATAAAAAACGGGTCTGTAAAGTCGTTTTACGGATGATAATTTTACGTGATAACGTATGCGTCACAGGCCGATCGTGCCTCTCTATCGCTTGTTCCGCGCTCTCGCTTGCACGCTCGGCTCAGGCGGAACGTGACAATGAGTCGTGCGTGCTGCCGACGTTCATAGATTTACAAGATGTTATCATAGATCAGATTATATATTGGTAGACAGAGTATATCCATTTTATTTATGTTACACGGGAATTACTCACGTAAGATTAAGCCGGTTACTCCGACTATAGTTTCAACCGCATTAGACGGCCTTTTTCAAGCAAAGCGAGACGCAGCCGCGCGCGTGCATTCACCTTGAAAAAGGCCGTCTAATGCGGTTGAAACTATAGTCGGAGTAACCGGCTTAATCTTACGTGAGTAATTCCCGTGTAACATAAATAAAAGAGTATATCCATGTTGTACTCGTGCCGACTGCCGGTAGTCGTTGGAACCTTGTCCGTGTTGTCAACTCTGGAAGCTTCCAGACTTAACATCGTACCTAAAAGATCGAAAGTTACAAGGTTACAAGCTTTACATCAAGTGCGTTCGGAAAGCCTCGGCGTCCGCTCCATTGCTGGAGTGTCTCTGCTCGCTTTCCTGTCCACGGTTCACAGTAATCAGTATTTGATTCAAAAATCCTTTCAAATAGCGTGGTTGACAAACCTAATTAATGTATGTTATCGACATGAACGGGGCCATCAGAGATGCACAGAGCGGAGAGAGTAGCAGTATGTCTATCTGTCCAGTGGAGTGAGTGAGGTGGTGGTTGTGTGCACGGCAGGGCGAGCGGCGGTACGCGTGCTGCTACTGCTCATGGTCGGGAGTGGACAACTGGTGCCTGAAGCGGCACCTGAACACGCACCTGAAGCCGTTCGCGTGCGCGCTCTGCGAGTACAAGGCGGCGCGCGCCGAGCGGCTCGCCACGCACGTTCACAAGGTGCACAACAAGAAGGCGTGCGGCAAGTGTCCCTTCCTGGCGGACGACGCTCTGCAGCTGGCGCACCACCTGCGTGACGCGCAGTCAGTATACTCCTGCCCTGTCCTACCTGCTCCATCCGCATCGTGTGTCACACGCTCCATCTACCCCACAGCCACATCGAGAGCCGCAACCTGAAGGTGCCGACGGCGGGCGCGGCGCGAGGCGCAGTAGCGGGCCCGGGGTCGGCTCCGGCGCCCGGCCCGGCCGGCGGCGCGGCCACGAGCGGCTCGTACGCCGCGCCGGCGGCCGGCGGGGCGGAGGCCGCGGGCGCGGCGCGGCGGCGCGACCAGCGCGCGGCCGGAGCGGCGCGCCTCTTCGGCTATCTGGAGGCGTCGGACGGCTCCGGCGACGAGTATGAGGCGCCGCCGCTGGGCGGGGAGTTCGCGCCGTCCGCCGCCAGCGCGCCGCCCTACACGCGCGACAAGGAGAACGCGGCGCCGCCGGCACTGCAGCCCGCGCCGCCCATGCACCACGACCACTGCCTGCGCTATTAGCGGCCGCGGTCGCCGCTCCGAGGCTGCGCTCGCGTGCGAGTGTGCACGCCGCTACTACCTCTGAGATCTGTTATACCGTATCCGAGGCGCTCGTGACTAGGTAGGGACCGCAGTAGGTGACTGGGTATAGGTGGCGCCGGCAGACAGGTGGCAGGCTTCACTGACGAGCCGCTCGACCCGTCACGTGAACCGATCGCCGCTAAACATTCCGAGTGGATACTTCTATAGAGGTATATAAGTGTCAGCAACACAATGTCGTTTCTATACCTACCTACCTAATTATGTAAATTTCGATTAATTTATTAATTCGTGTACAGTATCATCATAAGCAAATAAAGAAAAATCTTTAGTTAAAATTGTAGTGTTTCTCCTGCTCCGTTCTCGTTACTCGGGCGAGGGGGCCGCCGGCCGGCACCACGCCAGGGAGCTCAGAGCACCGGCCGGCACCACGCCACACCACGCCAGGGAGCTCAGAACGCCGGCCGGCACCACGCCAGGGAGCTCAGAGCGCCGGCCCGCCATTATGGGCCACCCCAGTATATTTATTCCGTACTTAGGTATATTGTTATCTACTGAAGTGAGTGTTTGTGTACCGTCGCCGTTATACCCGTCGGAAGTGACGCGAGGTATACGTATGCCTGTCGGTACCCGGTGGTACTCCGGTGGAGACTCCGGCTTCACTTCTCTGACGAGTAGTATATAGTAGTAGTGGGTTGATTAGATGCTCATTTATATTACTTTCACTAAACGTTCGTAATTATCAATATAAAAAACCGACTTCATAAAAATGACAGAACTGGACCAAATTAAACCACACGGGAAGCACCAGCTTTCAAATAAAAAAAAGAATCATCAAAATCGATTCATCCAGTCGAAAGTTCTGAGGCAACAAACATAAAAATATAGTCGAATTGATATAAAATAAAATAGAATAAAAAGAAGTTTGATCAGTATCAACAATAGTCTAGCATCCATCTCGTCCAACCATTGACAATTACAATGCACTTTACTGGATGCTGGTGCTACTTCAATACCTATCTACATCTAGCTCGCTACCCAGCGCTGGACTAGCGCCTGTGAGGGCATACTGATATGGAAGCGACATCTACCTACATCTAGCTCGCTACCCAGCGCTGGACTAGCGCCTGTGAGGGCATACTGATATGGAAGCGACATCTACCTACATCTAGCTCGCTACCCAGCGCTGGACTAGCGCCTGTGAGGGCATACTGATATGGAAGCAACATCTACCTACATCTAGCTCGCTACCCAGCGCTGGACTAGCGCCTGTGAGGGCATACTGATATGGAAGCGACATCTACCTACATCTAGCTCGCTACCCACCGCTGCACTAGCGCCTGTGAGGGCATACTGATATGGAAGCGACATCTACCTACATCTAGCTCGCTACCCAGCGCTGCACTAGCGCCTGTGAGGGCATACAGATACGGAAGCGACATCTACCTACATCTAGCTCGCTACCCAGCGCTGGACTAGCGCCTGTGAGGGCATACTGATATGGAAGCGACATCTACCTACATCTAGCTCGCTACCCACCGCTGCACTAGCGCCTGTGAGGGCATACTGATATGGAAGCGACATCTACCTACATCTAGCTCGCTACCCAGCGCTGCACTAGCGCCTGTGAGGGCATACTGATATGGAAGCGACATCTACCTACATCTAGCTCGCTACCCAGCGCTGCACTAGCGCCTGTGAGGGCATACAGATACGGAAGCGACATCTACCTACATCTAGCTCGCTACCCAGCGCTGGACTAGCGCCTGTGAGGGCATACTGATATGGAAGCGACATCTACCTACATCTAGCTCGCTACCCACCGCTGCACTAGCGCCTGTGAGGGCATACTGATATGGAAGCGACATCTACCTACATCTAGCTCGCTACCCAGCGCTGGACTAGCGCCTGTGAGGGCATACTGATATGGAAGCGACATCTACCTACATCTAGCTCGCTACCCACCGCTGCACTAGCGCCTGTGAGGGCATACTGATATGGAAGCGACATCTACCTACATCTAGCTCGCTACCCAGCGCTGGACTAGCGCCTGTGAGGGCATACTGATATGGAAGCGACATCTACCTACATCTAGCTCGCTACCCACCGCTGCACTAGCGCCTGTGAGGGCATACTGATATGGAAGCGACATCTACCTACATCTAGCTCGCTACCCACCGCTGCACTAGCGCCTGTGAGGGCATACTGATATGGAAGCGACATCTACCTACCTATGTAGATACTTGGGAATACAATAATGGTTTACCAAACCTAAACTTCTACAAACATCACTGTGCTATCAAAAAAATAAAGGAAACTATGAACTTCCTAATGTAGGTAGGTAACAGCTTTACAGAAATAAATGTTTACTTTAGTTGATAAAACAGCTCGATCGGATCGGACCGGTTCCGTCCGTAGCGCTGCACGCTGGTAGGACCTCACCTCACCTCACCTGACGGTATCACCTCCCCGGTACAGTAGACCGGTGCGGCGCGGGCGCGGGCGCAGGCGCAAGAATCAGCAGCTCTCAGAAGACTAATAGAGAAGACTCTCAAATAAAGTAAATATAGACTAGACAGTGGGCACATATTTGAGCCCGTATGAGGTCGAAACTTTAGGACCGGGTCGGGTGCTAAAAATATTTGTGAAGAATAATCTACGAATGGTCGAAGCATCCCGTGACCAACATGCTGACCAGCAGGCATGTAACTTGCGCATGGACAACGCTACTGTATTGTATTGCGCCAACATGGCATTATTGGACGCAAGCAAGCGTGCGCAAGCGCCGGCGCCGCGACCGGTCTACTTCAGATTTAATTTAGGCAAATGTGTATCATTTTCTTCTGTTTAAAAATAATTGTTCCTGAACTAAAAAATATTAGGTTAAATTAATTTGTAGCTAATAACTGTGACATGGTCCTTAACTGTTGGCCTTTTGAAAAAACTCGCGAGTCACACAACGGGCAATGGAGAGAGTTAGTTATGCTCGAAGTTTCTTTGCGCAATAAATTTTTGAGTATTGCTTACCTTGTTATTTTTGTATACTTGTTGTATATTGTATAGTAAGTAACACGATGTCTGTTAGTGTGTGTACATGTTTAACTTCTTATCTAATTTATATATATTCGTGAGAACCTGTAATTGGCTTTCTTTAGTTTTTCATTATTATTATTATTTTCATTGTATATGTTAGTGTAGAAAGCTGTTGGTTTTCCTATCAATAAATAAATAAATTTGGAGAACCGAGGTAACATGCCAGCCCAACACATGCAAGGGATGAAATGAGAGTTATTATTTTAAATTATATTACAGTAGCTGTTGCCCGCAGCTTCACTAGCGTATCCCCTTCCTGCCCTTACAGTATGTATGTAGGTATCAGTCCGGCAACCGTCCTGTAATCCACTCTAGGTACTCTCCGCTCCAGAACCGTGACGGTGCTGCACCGGACCGGGCGGATGTCAAATGAAACGCCAAGGTGTCGGTAATACTGGTTTATTGAGTAGATCAGAGCACTGGAGGCGCGTACAGTGCGCCTCCCGCGGCGCCGCACCACCTGTCTGCTGCGCCCGCGCACTACCGGCACCGAACACAGTACAACTCTCATACAAAAATATAAACATTACGATAAAATATACTTTATATGCGCATTAAATTACTCCTTCCGCCCTTCCATTAGTATACTCGTATCGGTAGCAAAAATATATAACCCTCTGAGTCCCGGTCCCGGTCCCGGGGGCGCCGCCGCCGTGAGTCGCTCAGGAGGCGGGCGGGTCCTCCGCGGGGGCGGGCGGGTCGGCGGCGGGCGGCGCGGGGCGCGGTGTGGGGCGGCGCAGCAGCGCGGGCTTGGCGGCGAGCGCGGGCTTCAGGGAGCCGCCGGTCAGCGTCAGCTCCGCGAACTTGGCGGCCACACGCGCCGTGTTGCGCGCCGGCACCGGGCTGCCGCCGGCTCCGCTCACCCCGCCCTCCTCCGACGACCGACGCGACCTGACACACATTACATATGGATAACAAACAGCTGATAACCGACACGACACGGACACGACACGGACACGACACAGGAAGTATTTTGCCTCATCATAAATAAGTAAATGTTTAATTATTTTATTTATTTATTCGGTTCACTAATTGGATGTGACACCCTTAACACTTCAAATTAACATTATATAAGGAACGTTCGGCGTCCATCCTACAAACTGTGAACACATCATGCGAACACGAACAAGACTGTGTTGAACTTGCACCTATATCAACACGGTGAATACTATAATAATAAATAAAAATCAAAATAATTATAAATGTGTAAATATATACATACAGAAAATATGAAAAGTAAAGAGTATAAAACAAAATAAATGAGTGATTGCTTTGTCAATTTATGAATAGTTGCAGTTCAAATTAAGTAATGTACAAATAAAGAAGAAATTTTAGTTTGATAGTGTGGAGTATATACAGCTGACATTATATATAGGAGGAGCCGAGCTCAGAGGAGTCACAACCACGAGTCGAGTGGTGGTAGTGGGAGTGGTACAACATGACACACGTGTGTTAGAGAGCGCGGGTGAGGCTGACTACTGACTTGGTCCGTTTGCGCAACGTGTCCCGATTGTGTGCGAAGGTGTCGGCGGCAGGCTCGGCGAGCTCGACGGGAGGCTCGGTGGACTCGGCAGGCTCGGCGGCGGGCGCCGGGCGCGCCGGCAGGTCCAGCACCAGGTCCGGCGTGGTGTCCGCCAGCCGTCTGTCGAACACATGCTACACTATAGGCACGCACACGGTGCCCACAGCCCACACCGCACCGCACCGACCTCTCCACCACATCACATTATATTTACAATGATTGTATGTCAATAAAATTAAGCAATTGAATAATATAATAGATATTATAAGTAAGGTGTACTCACCGCACAGGCGGCGCGGGCGCAGCGGACGGCGCGGCGGGCGGCGCGACCTGCACACGAGACAGGCTGGCTGGGTGGCTCGCGACACGGCGGGGTCGCCGCGTGACCATACATAGCCGGCGATGTACATTGTACAATCGCCCCATTCACTTATTTATGTTTACGAACTTGTATGATCATGCGGCGATGAGTCTCCCCCCCCCCCCCCCCACTCCCCACACTTGCACTATGTGTTCAGGGTTGGTCTCATAGTACAAGTTGTTCATAATGATGAGCATTATGAACCCCCTTCGTGTTAGTTCACCCGTTACTGGCAACCTTGTACTGTACTGTAGTGTAGTGTAGTGTAGTGTAGTGTAGTGTAGTGAGTCGGTCTCACGGATGTGTTCACATCCGTAGAGAGCATCACGTTTCATAACGTATACGTTTTGTAGTTTAGTCAAAAAGAAGACTACTTGAGAAACATTCTTTGTTAAAACAATTTTACAAAAAGTTTAATGACGCTATAACCAGCGAAGTTGGATAAATAACTCAAAAAGTAATAATGAGAAAATATCTAAAAAATAATAATGAATATTTCTACCAAGTAATATAACCGATCAGCATGGCAAGTGACATACATGTGTCTATGTGTAAATGCCTCCCCCCCCCCCTGCAACAAGTTCCTGCCACTTTAGGGGGACATATCTCACAAAATATACACTTGATAAGAAAGTGATACGATACATGAAACCTTCATTTTAAAACATCTATTCAACGATATTACACACAAAGGGATACAACGAAAAAAAAAACCACCCATTTTACATGTAACAAGAACCAACCCAAAAAGATTTTTTTTTTTATACTTAAAAATTTAAAATCTATATTAAACTGTAATTGTGCAAAGTTTCAAGCCTAAAAAATTAGAACGGACAGACAGACAGACGGAAGTTATAAGGGTTCCTTGTAGGAGTACAGTGGGGCTAGTACGAGAACTTGCGAAAAAGTATTAGTTCCGTAAACGATAGCAAATGCATGAAAAATTCAGTTTCCCTTTACGTCCGATAGAGGCGCTGTTCAATGTGTCATACATTTTGCTATCGTTTACGGAACGAATACTTTTTCGCAAGTGCTCGTACTAGGGCCACAGAACCCTAACAATGATTGAAGTTAAGAAGTAGAGGATCGGCCGCGGCCGTCAGCCACTACATCGTGCTCACACTACATGCATACATACATACCAGTGTTACGCTAACATTTCATATTTGTATATTTAATATATGATACACTGCCACCGACACCGACACCGACACCGGCACCGCTCCACCACCGCATTGTCCTTTTGTCATATATTATAAGTTATTTCTCTTACAGCAAAAGCATATCGGCAAATGATTGTGACACAACATACACACAGCAGCGAGGACACAATCAACGTCAACTTACTCATTCGTGCATGCAGTATATGTAGGTGTTCCCTCTCTCTTGTAAGAATGCGACGGTATTGTACTGTCTGTCTGTCTGTCGTGAGGCGGCGCTCGGTGCGTGTGCGTGCGCGTGCGCGTGCGCTACTAACTACACAAGCACACAACACACACATACACTGTCGCCGAGACGAGTCCGAGGGTAACACAACGGAGCCGTCTCGGCACAACCACCAGCTCCACCAGCACAGCACGGCAGCGCTCGCCGCCGCGGGAGATACCTCGGAACCACTCCACTGACTGACTCTTCACAAGGATGATCTGATGTGCGAATGATGAATGATCACATGACATGGTTAGTTAGTTCCGAGGGTACCTGGGCGGGCGGCGCGGCGCGGTGACGTCACCCGCGGGCGGGCAGTACCTGCGGGGGCTCCGCGCTCGGCCTGCGGACACAGACGGCACTCGTCACTACTGTAACGGACTGAGCCGAGCTTCACATGAGATGAGTTCGATGTGTGGATCTAGGAGTGTCTTCCTCCCTGTTCTAATGTTGATGGTTTTTTACTTTTAATTTAATTAACCTCGCGTAGCATCCTCGATATAATACCTACCGGCTCTTCTCAGTCACTAATTGAGGATTATCAAAACGAATGTAGAGATTGATAAAATACTTGCAATAAAATGCATTACCAATGTTTCATTGTAACATCCGTAAACATGTGTCTCACCTGCGGCAGGACGGCGGCTGCGCTGGCGGCTCGCACTCGTCGCTCGTCTCCTCTGCAACAAGGAGGTACGGTACACTGTACACTGCACTGCACATGCACGCTGGATGTGAGCCGGGACCACCTCCTACAGACGCGACTGACACGACTCACTCCCTATATTGTACGTTGTAACGAAGGTATCTGTCACTGTTGGAGTACCTGCCGACTTATACACTGCGGACACCGATCACAGAGATCGACATCGTACGCAGGGACGGGGGGCGGAGTCCCGCAGGGTGACGTCGTACGACCGCTCCTGTACGTCACACTCACTTGTCTGACGTAACAAATCATTCACAGGTGACAGTTCCAGTTTACAGACATGCCGATCGGCCACAGATATACACAACAGATCTGTGCGACCGGCAGAATACTAACTTTGACATTCAAAATAATGATATAATACAATCAATCATGCATGCAATCATCGGATGATTGTTAACTTCATTGAGACTGACTGTCAGACTGAGTTGTGAGAAGTAGGTAGTATCGGTCTGGCCACTGTTGTCCCTCTGTGTTCTCTGTTGTCTGTGTGGTGTGGTGTGTGCGTGTGTATCGTACCGTCTGTGTCGGAGTCGTCAGTGGGCAGCGACAGCGTGTCGCGTGCGTCGGGCTCGTCCAGCGCCTCCTCCTCGGCCGCGGCCTCCAGCGCCGCCGCACGCGCACCTTCCACCCCCGCCCCGCCCTCCGCCTCCGCCTCGCCTTCCTCCGGCTGCAGCGCCTCCCTGCAACAACGACCCGTCCCAACTCGCTATAACTACTCCAATATATACAATGTGTTTGTTATACATAAATACGATACCAACATGCACAATGTCCAGTGTAAGTTGTTTTTTTTTATCGTGAATAAGTCCGCGTTTGAGCACCAACTCACTTGGTGGTAAGTCACGATGTGGTCGAAGAGGAAGCACGCAGACTTAGAAGATACCTATTCACTCTCGCCTTGAAAAGGCCCAGATTATATCTCTGAGGAAACAAGGAAGCCGGCAGGTTGTTCCAATCCTTGACTGTACGGGTTAGAAACGTAGAATCGAAACATTTGTTATCATAATTTTTAATATATAAATTTTCCCTCACACATACTTTTCTGCCTCAACAACATGGGTTCTTGCGCGGGTCAGGTCAGGTCAACTGTTAGCAATCTGTTAGTGTTCACTGATGACCTTTCTAAGGGAATGGAATCTGGAGGTCAAGTTGATGCAATATACACTGATTACAGCAAAGCGTTTGATCGAATGGACCACGTGATTTTGCTTGACAAACTACAGGCGGCAGGCATTCGCGGTGACCTTCTCCGTTGGTTCAGTTCCTATGTAAAAAGTCGTTGCCAAATGGTGGTTCTAAATGGGTTCTCCTCGCATTCGCCATATTCCACTATACCATCTGGTGTCCCTCAAGGATCCATTTTGGGACCACTGTTATTTATCCTATTTATTAACGATATCAGAGCTTGTTTTATGAACTCACAAGTTTTTATTATTTGCGGACGATATGAAAGTGTATAAAAAAATAGAGTCAAAGAGTGACTGCCTACTCCTCCAGCAGGACCTTGATCGACTGCCTACTCCTCCAGCAGGACCTTGATCGACTGCAGGTTTATTGTAACAAAAACAAACTTGACCTCAATGTATCTAAATGTAATTGTATCACTTTCAGCAGGTCCCATAACGCTTTCCATTTCAATTATAAGTTGAACCAGCAACCGCTGCAGCGTACTGATCACGTTAGGGATCTTGGCGTTATCCTGGACTCGAAACTTCTATTAGATAAGCATGTCGAGAGCATAACATCTAAAGCAATGAAGACCCTGGGTTTTATATTCCGTATTACTAAACACTTCAAAACGATAAAGTCCCTTAAGATCTTGTATTGCTCTTTGGTGAGGAGTCAATTACAGTATGCATCTCAAGTGTGGAACCCTCGCTACGAACATTACAAGGATTGTATAGAGAAGGTTCAGAGGAAGTTTCTCCGTTGCGTTAATTTCAGGCATAGGTTGAATTTTGCGGATTATAGCGAAAATTGTAAGCACCATCATCTCCTTCCTTTGTCGCAGCGACGCGAGGTGGCTGATCTGACCTTCCTCCACAACCTTATTTCCAACAAAATTGATTGTAGCGATCTTCTGTCAAAGATCAAATTCCGAATACCTACTCGTGCTGTGACCAGACGGAATTATCTCGTACTTCATGTGTGACCAATTATACACAAAATTCTTACTTTATTAGAGTATGTAACAAATTTAATTGTAATTATTCCAAGGACGTGGACCTGTTTACAGCGGGACAAAACTTCTTAAAAAATAATGCATTTTCAGCTTTTTTTTTTCTTCTGATTAACTTTCATGACTTTTATTTTATTTATATACATACATTTATAAATTGTATTTCTTTTGTCATTGTTAGACTGATATGGCTTTCACTTTTCAACCTTTGATTAAATACACTTTTTTTTTTTAACCTATACTGTCCCACTTTTGGGCAACAGGTCTCTTGAGCGAGTTCAACCCGGATGCAAACTTCGCTTCAAACGTATTAAGGTCATCCTGAAGAATGTTAGCATGGTAATACAAGTTCCTATGAATATATCTCTGTCCCGGTCTAGATCTGTACTCACCCAGGGCGGACGTAGAGCGCGTGCGGCGCGATGTCCTGCGGGAAGACCCGGTCGTGCAGCAGGATGGTGCGTTTGACGAGTTCGTTGAGGTGGTTCTGCGCGGCCAGCTGGTGCGGCGGATCGCCCCAGGCGGCCAGCAGCGTGGGCCCCACGCACACGGCCAGGTTCCACGCGTCCATGCAGGTGTGTTGCGCGTGCGCCGCCAGGTGCGCCAGGAACGCGAACAGGTAACGCAGCACCAGCACGGCCGGCAGCGGCAGCGCGGCCAGCGTGGAGCGGAGGCGCGCACAGAATGCGGCGTCCTCCGGCAGCGCCGCCACCCGCACCAGCCGGTCCTGCAACTGCGGCGGCAGCAGCGGCGGTCGCAGCTCGCGCAGGTACAGCTTCAGCAGGCCGCACACAGAGTTGACGTCCCCGGGGCCGGCGGCCGTCAGCGGCTCCTCGCCGCGCTCGAAGGCAGCGCGCAGCGCCTGCATCTCGGCGTGCGAGCCGGACACGCGGAACACGCCCTGGTGACGCAGCCCGTGCGCCGCGATCACGCGCACGCACTCCGTCAGCACGCGCGGCAGTCGCAGCTCCAGCGGCGCGGCGAACTGGCCGCGACCGCGCCGGGCCGCGCGCGCCGGCACGGCGGCCGGGCCCGGCGCGCCGCCGCTCCCTCCCGGCAGCAGGCGCCCGCGCAGCGCAGCCGCCTTGCTCTCCACGCGCGCCAGTCGACCCGCGCACGACACGTACGCTCGGAACTTCTATATACGAGCACGGAGAGAACACACCGTGAGTCACTTGGACCCGCCCGGCCACCGCTGCTCCCCCGGGGGAGTGCGACCGACGGGGCGCTACTCACCGCCAGGTAGTAGTCCTCCTGGTCGTCGGAGGGCGGCGGCGGTGGCTGCGGCACGGCGCCGGCGCCGCCGCCCTCGCTGCCGAACACGCCGCTCACATCCCACTGGCTGTCGCTGCCCTCCATCTGCGAACGAAACGACAACATATTTTATTATATTTAACGACTAATAACAACAATCAACATATAACATACTTAACAAACAACAACATATTTTTTTTTATTTTATTTTACATGTAAAACAAACAGCTGCTAACAAACACGGTAGATATACAATGAATAGATACACAAAAGCCAGAAAAGAGTTTTCACTAATCTGTATATATAAACTCCAACTCGTGACTCGTCCAACAGCTGTCTCCGGGATAACATCGCGTTTCTTTTCTCCGTAAATTATTTTTTGTAATTATGTTTAAAGTGCAGTGACGTGTGAAAAACTATATTACGTTTGTAGTTGTAATTTTCCCGGATCGTATGTCGCTTGTTTGACAAAAATCTGTGCACGGTAACCGAAGATACGAGCAAAAACATTTTAAAATGTTTGCTAACGGTCGCGGTCGCCTACGTACGTAGTAAAACATCGACTCGTCGTGCGCCGTGTGCCGCTCGCCGTCTGCTTGCACTACACATCGTAAATCGTTGGTTGTTCTTACTACTTCACCGCCAATATGAACTGCTCAGCATGTCGCAGCTTGATAAATGAGGAGGAGGAACAATTTTTGCGTTGTACCGTGCAGACCTGTAATAAAAGCTACCATTGCCTGTGTACTGGAGAAAAGCGCCTGACGGATCCGAGTGGGTCTGTCCTGAATGTCGATGTTCTGCCAAGCGAGGCGGTGATAACAGCTCGACGCCAGTCGGACTTACTAAGAGACGTGACGCAAATGTTACCATTCGCTCCAAATCATCGCGTAGCAACATAGGCGAAGAACGCCGCGCGCCGCCGACCCGAACTAGAGTCTGACCTTGGAGAAGATCTGTGGGCTTCTCTCACTTACCGTGGTATCTCGTTTAACGTCTGCGTGGTATACATAAAGCCCAAGGCCGCTGACTCAGTATATATGGACGTTTTCAGCAAAATTGAAGCTTTCTCTTTGACTAATTCAAATAGTAATTTTTTTATCATCGGTGACTTAAACATGAATAGCGCTTCAACCAACATTAAGCATTATTATTGTTATTTTTTTTATCATTTTGTACATTAACTGATTATAATGACGTATTTAATTCATAAAAAAGAGGTTGCGTGGTTTTCTGGATGGCAAGCGGCCTGCGAGTTCGATTGTAAAGAAAAAGTGACGTACAAACAAGTAAAAAAAAAACTATCGATATCGCACGGTTCGAGTATCAAGAAAAGGTGACGTACAAACAAGTAAAAAAAACTATCGATATCGCACGGTTCGAGTATCAAGAAAATGTGACGTACAAACAAGTAAAAAAAAAACTTTCGATATCGCACGGTTCGAGTATCAAGAAAAAGTGACGTACAAACAAGTAAAAAAAAACTATCGATATCGCACGGTTCGAGTATCAAGAAAAGGTGACGTTCAAACAAGTAAAAAAAAAAACTTTCGATATCGCACGGTTCGAGTATCAAGAAAAAGTGACGTACAAACAAGTAAAAAAAAAACTATCGATATCGCACGGTTCGAGTATCAAGAAAAGGTGACGTACAAACAAGTAAAAAAAAAACTTTCGATATCGCACGGTTCGAGTATCAAGAAAAGGTGACGTACAAACAAGTAAAAAAAAACTATCGATATCGCACGGTTCGAGTATCAAGA
Source organism: Agriopis leucophaearia (assembly GCA_949125355.1). NCBI lineage: Eukaryota > Metazoa > Arthropoda > Insecta > Lepidoptera > Geometridae > Agriopis > Agriopis leucophaearia. The sequence goes on along the minus strand of OX421274.1, from coordinate 17,133,641 downwards.
AAAGGTGACGTACAAACAAGTAAAAAAAAAACTTTCGATATCGAGCGGTTCGCTGGGCCGCAAGCGGCCCGCGATTTCGGGTGTCAAGAAAAGGTGACGTACAAACAAGTAAAAAAAAAACGATATTGCACGGTTCGCTGGGCCGCAAGCGACCCGCGAGTTCGAGTGTCAAAATAAGGTGACATACAATCAAGTAAAAAAAAAAAGATTTTGTCTTAGAATAATATATCAGTACCAGTACTGTACTTAGACCAGACCAACTGGGTGGCGCAAATTTGAAATGTACATCTGATACAGCTGGCCACATCACTCCCCTCGCCCCTCGCCCTGGACCTGGAGCTCGGTTTCGCGTCACACACAAGTGCCACAGTAAAAACACTGAAAGAGTACATAGGCGATTGATACAATCCCTGACCCGGGCCCTGATCCATAACACGTTCGTAACACGGCGTGTTAAGTTAACCTTTAAAAATTTGGCCTCTATTCCGAAATAAAGGCCAACAACGCGCCGCGTTACGAGCGTGTTTGATAGTTAAGGAATGAAGGCCCCGGTGCTTGGCCAAGACAAATGTGCTCACATGAAGCACCAAGGATTAGTAGAAAGAGTCGCACCTGTCTGACGAGTTCGTCCTCTGCGGCGTCGAGCGTCTTAGCGTTCTCGCGGCACTCGGCGCGGAGAGCGCGCGATGCCGCGTCCAGCTGGCGCAGGCGCTGGTCGAGCTCGGCGTGCACCGCTGCCTCGGGCGCTCCCTCCGGCGGCGCCGCCTCGCCCAGCAGCGCGTCCACCGCGGCCGCGTCGCTCGCCGGCGGCGCCGCCAGCGGCCGCGGCAGCGCGAATGCGGCCGCGTGCGCGTCCAGCACGCGCTGCCGGTCGGCCAGCGCGTCCAGCGCGCCGGCGGCGGCCCGCAGCGCACCGGCCGCGCCACTCGCGCACGCCGCGCCGCGCGCCGCCTCCGCAGAAGCCGCGGTGCGCACGCAGCGACCCACCGCCGCCTCGAACCCGACCTCCATGCAGAGGATCACGTCCCCCACGTCATCCAGGTAGTACCGCTGCAGCGTCGCGTTGGCCGCCTCCAGCGCCAGCACGTACTCGGCGCGAGCGCGCAGCGCCTCCGCGCGCGCCGCCGAGTGCCGCGCGCGCCGCTTCTCCAGCTCCTTGTCGAGCGCCTTCGCCTTCTTGTGCTTGGGGGGGTCGTTGCGCGCGTCGAGCGCGGCGCGCAGCTTGAGCGCGGCGTGCCGCCAGGCGTGGTGCGCGGCGGCGTGCCGCTTTCCGCGCGCCTGCGCCGTTGCCAGCGCGGCCGCCACCTCCTCGTGCCGCTCGGCGAGCACGTCGCGACACTTGCGGTGCAGCCGCTGCGCGTCGTCGGTGGCGCGCGCGAGCCGCGCCGCCAGCGCGCCGCCGTAGAGCGCGGCGAGCGCGGCGTGGTCACGCGCCAGACAGCGCGTGGCGTCGAGAGCGGCGCGCCAGCAGCCCGCGGCGCCTGCGTGCTCCGCGGGCCGGTCGCGGTGCCGCGCGGCAGACGCACGCGCCAGTTTGTCGAGTGCGCGTGAGTAGTCGTGCTCGAGGTCGGCTCGCCGCCGGCAGTAGTCCTGCAGCTCGGCCGCCACGCCCGCCGTGGCCTCGGCGCGTGCCTCCACCACGCGCGTCTGCTCCGCCAGCTGCAGCCGGATGTCTGAAACGCGACACATACTTATTTTATTTTTTTACTTTTTACAACCATTTACCAAATCTTAACATTCTTGTCAGTGGGCTGTGTTCACTCATTACAGTTCTACGTTTATGGACAGAGAAATACTTATATTTGTGTTGTGACGTTTGAAATTTGTGAAATGTGAAATCTGTGAGATTTAATAATAGAGATGTTATAGTTGAACAAGCCGTCATCATCTACTACGCATCTATGTATATGTGCATTTTGTAAAGAAAAGCTAAGAATATGAAAGACTTTATACGCTATATATATCTGTTGTTGGAGACAAATTAGCTACTAGAGGCATGAGGCAGCCGCCGGCGCCGGCGCAGGCTCACCGGCCGCTGTGGTGATCGGCTGAATTCGGTTTAGATCGTCGATTATGATGCGAGCTCTTTCACTTACTCAGATAAGACGATCTACACATCTCGCTCATCCACCTCATAGTGACAACAGCCGCCTAAAAACATTTTTTTTTTCTGATTCCATAAAAAATACTGTACATTTATTTATTTTTTATTGTAAAATAGGCTCGCGCTTGGCCGCCAACTCGCCTGATGTTAAGCGATGATGCGGCCTACGATGGATCACGCTTGCCTAGAAGAAACCGATTCACTTTTGACTTGAAAACAGCCAGATAGTGAAACCCAGTTAGATAGTGAAATGTGTAACATTTTGTTACCTCTCACGGTGCGTGTGTAGTTTGTGCAGTTTATGTCCCAAATATTTATTTATTTATTTTAATTATTTATTTATTCATATCTTCAATTTCCAGAATTGGACCCGTTACAGTTTTATTATAAGTAATATCCATTCTATATCTTCTATCTATCTTCTATACATATAATAAAAACGTAGACATTAAAAAATCTGTAATTGCGAGATAACAAAAAAAAACACACAGGGCGTCTTAAAATAAGCAGCTGAACACGATAGGACAGTTTTTAGAATTTTTGTCTGTTTGTTTGTACACGCACATCTCCTAAACCACTGGACGGATTTAAATGCGGTTTTCACGAATATGCTTAGAAATTATCAGATTAAAACATAGGCTATGTTATATCATTTATTTTAATTCTTTATTATTACGTAAAAGAAATAAAAAAATCAATGATTATTTTCTTCGTTACCTGAAACGTAATATGAGGATCGTCACATAGCCTCAAGCAAGGAAGTCCAAAGTAAAGAAAATGTTATTTTCAGCTATCGAAAATTTGAAACTGTCAACTGTCATTCAGGTAATCAGCCAGATTAAAACTATTTATTTAAATTAAGGAACCTTCTTAGATGAATGAACGTGTAGATCAAGGATGTTATAAAAACATAGGCCTTACAACCCCTTTGAGGATTCAATTCAATGCATTTTATTCTATGTTAGCATTTAAAACACAAAATATACCGCATCCTATTTGAATTCAGTCCCGCGAATAGAAATATTCAAAAAAAGCCCTTTGTACATGACAATAAACCTATACAACGAAATTCCGGACGCAATAAAGAATAAATAAAAAATAAAATTATATTAGTTTCCTATTTATTTATTTTTTATTTATTAATCTTCTATTGATTCGGTATAAGGACCAGCTGTAGCGGTAGAAGCCTCCTCCAATATTTTCCATTCTTCTCTATTTCTGGCAGTTCTGGAGCAAAGTTTACCCGCGACTTTTACTATATCGTGGTGCCATCATCTACCTTGGTTACGTTTTCTGTCTCTAGGTACCCAGTTTGTAACAATATTTGCCCACCCATCCGATTCTACCCGTTGGATGTGACCGGTCCACTTCCACTTGAGTTTAAGGATTTCTCTTATGACGTCTCTAGCTTTTGTCTTTTTCCTAATCAGCGTGTTATGTACTCGGTCTCTTAGTTTGAGGTTCACGTAGCTTCTTTCTATGCCTCGCTGGCAGATCCTAAGTTTTTCCATTTGTTTCTTGGTCAGTGGCCATGTCTGACAGGCATAAGTAAGGCATGGCGTCAAACAAATGTTCATTGCTTTTGTTTTTATTTTTATTGGTAGAGCTCCTTTAAAAATTTCCTTCATTGCCCAATATTTGTTCCAAGTATTTTTTATTCTCCTATTTATTTCTTTATCTGTGCAAGCCTTGAAAGGAATGAGGTGGCCGAGGTAAATATAGTCTTCAACATATTCTAATGGTATACAGTTGATTTTTATAGGTATTTCGATTTGATTAGTGATAATTTTCGTTTGATCCTGGTTAACCTCTAGTGCTATTATTTTACTTTGCTGGCTGAGAGATTCTATCATTATTAGTAGTTCATCAGGTTCTTTCGATAGTAAAACTAAGTCATCGGCGAATCTTAAATGGCTAACATATTTACCATCAACTTTTATTCCCATATTTTTCCAATCCAATTGTCTAAAAATATGTTCTAATACCACTAAAAATATTTTTGGAGACAAAGGGTCTCCTTGTTTTACCCCGCGTTGTATCTCAAATGTTGGACCCGCTGTCTCCAACCTCACTCTAGCTGTAATATTGTTATATCAATAAAGAAAGAAAGAAATAATAACACTTTTCCAGAACCAACTCCGTATGTTTCTAACCCAAAAATGTTATTACGAGATAAACGATTTTTCCGAAAAATTTAAAAAATTATAATTAGAAAATAAATATCGATCTATAAATAGTTCAGATATCATTAAGTAACCTATCACACAAGCATGTTTTTTTGTTTTGTAACATTACTTCACTCTAGGTTAAGTTTGAATAGTATACGTAATATTTATGTATTAGATTTAACTATACTTAAATGTATATATATATTTATGTCTGTGGTATGGTTTGGTGACCAGCCACTACATAAGTCATTGCTGCACCCTTTATGCAGGGTATAAGTGTATATTTGCAATAAGAATAAAGAATAAAGAAAGAATTTTATTTTACTGTGATTTTTTAACAGATAAATAGAGTAGTTCCATTTCATAGCTCTTTAATCAAGGTATACATACAAATGCACGCGAAATAAGAAATAACTAGCCAAGAGCGTGTCAAGACAAGCATAATTCAGGGTTCCGTGGCCAAAGCCATATACTTGTGGTCGTATTCATAGTTCAGAAATTGCAGGTCATAGAAAAAATCGAAGGAGCGAAGATGGACAGTCAAATTTCAGAGATGTATTATCCCGACATGACATGATATACTTTTTATGGTTTAGACCAAAAGAATACTTCAAAACATGCTCTGCACTGTGGTCATATTATCTTTTTGATTTGAAAACTGTTGACGGTGTTATTTATTACTTTTATGCTTCTATCAATACTTCACACAGGGCGACTTAAAATAAGCAGCTGAACATGTTAAGGCAGTTTTTAGAATTTTTGTTTGTTTGTTCACGCACATCTCCTAAACCCCTGGAATAAAAAGCGGACGGATTTAAATGCGGTTTTCACGAATATGCTTAGCTATGACCAGATTGAAGTATAGGCTATGTTATTTTGCGCAAGGGCCGGATTAAGGAAAGAAAAAAAGGATTGAAGGTTTATATGAAAATTACGCGTACGAAGTCGCGGGAAAAAAAAACTAGTAATATATACAGGGTGTTTGGTAGAGGGTCCGACAAATCAAATGAGCGTGTTCGGGGGCCCATTTGGAAAATACAAGTTGGCCAAAAAAAATCCCTGACCCTCCAATTTTTTTTAAGTTTTTTTTTTGTGAATTTTCCCATTTTCACCAAAATTGTACCTATTTACCTCCATAACATTTGTAAAATCTGTTTTAGACCGGATGTTTTTACTTGAATTTGGTCTCTAATACACCTTCAGGCCACGCAAAGCAAAATTGGGTACAAAACAAAGCTAACTAACTGATTTAGAGCTCAAAGAGTGAAAAATTGAAAATAAAAATTACCTCATAGTTCAACTTTCACAGTGATCTAAAAAAAAACACTAGCAATTCGGGAGGTAATATGCATTTAAAAACTTCTCTATTTATTACAATGACATACTAAGTTGGTATAAAACTTACCAACTTGTTGAATAAATGAGGCAGAAGGGAAAATTCAAACAACAGAAATAAATACAATTATTTATTTAATTTAAATTTTGTTCGAACACAGCTCCTCTGTTATGAATACACGCCCGGCATCTACGGCGTATTTCTTTTGTAGTCGTGTTCAGCGTCATTTCTACTTTCATTTTTGAAAAAGCATCCCCAATTCTCGTCACCAATTCTTCTTTTGTGTTTATTTCAACTTCGTACACCAACTCTTTAGCACGTCCCCAGACATAAAAATCGAGTGGTGTTAGGTCTGGGGAACGTGCGGGCCATTCAATTGGGCCACCTCTCCCAATCCATGAATTGGGGAAAACGTTGTCTAGGTACTCGCGTACTATGTTCCGGTGGTGAGCCGGGCAGCCGTCATGTTGAAATACAACTGCCCGGTCATCTTCAAAAATCGGCAGGTCACTCATTAATTCCGGTAGGTCATTCATTAAAAATTCTAGGTAATTTTCCCCATTCAGTGTATCTGGGAGATAATGGGGTCCTATGAGGTCTCTCCCAATGACACCTGCCCATACGTTGACCGAAAACTTATGTTGGTGTGAGGCCTCTCTAGTCGCGCGAGGATTTTGCGATTCCCATCTGTGGAGATTATGTTGGTTAAAGATGCCCTCTCTCGTGAATTTAGATTCATCCGTCCAGAGAATGGTCTTCAGGAATTCGTCATTATCTACGTCCGTATGTAAAAGAAAACGGCAAAACCGCAAACGCCGCTCTTGGTCCCCTTCTACTAAACCTGAAACCAAAACAAAACCGTTTGAGAACATGAGATGGGCAACTTGTACGGCAATTATTATTATTATTGTAGAGTTCGATACACCACCGAAGTCATAATAATAAAAAAATTACAATCCACTATTCAAGAGAATTTGAGCAAAGCCCATTGTCCAGTAAACAATTTATGTAAGGTTCGTATTTTAAATGAGCAATCAGGAGCTCTAATATTCTGACGCGTGAGATATTATCTAGGTCATTATCTCTCTCTCGTTTCAAAAGTCATAAGAGTGAGAGTGATCAAAATAATCTCAAGCGTCAGAATCTAGAACACAGTTTAGAGTTAATGTCATAAATTAAATTTACCTTGCACCGGAGTGTAGTGAAAAGGATGCCTTCCGTCTGCATTGACTACTGACCAAACTTTCCATGTCGAAACTCCCAAGTCACGGGCCACTTTTCTAATGCTGGTGGTGGGATCCACATCGAACTCTTGTAGAATACTTTCATCTACAACAACACGATGCTGTCTAGCATTGAGTCGTGGTTCCCTAAAATGTAGGGTGCCGGTTTCCCGCAGTCTCCGGAAAGTATTTGAGAATGTGGTGTGATGTGGTACATGTCTGTTGGGATACGACTCTCTGTACATTCTTTGGGCTGCACGTGAGTTCCCATCAGCTCGGCCATAGGCAAAAACCATGTCGGCGTATTCTTCGTTACTAAACTCCGTCATGTCGGCGCAGAAAGAATCAGCAACAACAGTCAACGTCAACAAAAACAACAGTAACAACGGTAACAGTCAACAACGGTAACAGTCAACAACGGTAACAGAACAACGGTAACAGACAACAACGGTAACAATCAACAAGGTAACAATTTAACAAATCAAAACAGAAAACAGAAACCGTTGGGTTATTCGTACACGCGTCAAACAGTGATAGCAGTCAAAGCTCGACTGATAATCAGTCACACTGATTTTATTGGTTAGACAACTGGTAGCTTAAAGCCTTAGCACGCTGCCTCTGCATTCTTGGAGAGACGGAGAAAGAAGAACTAATAACAATGGTTATATACCTGCTCGTCGTAATTGGTCCCTTACTTTACGTAGATGACACATTTTTTTATTTCTAGAGTTGTTACTTAGAATCCTATTTTAACTCAATAAGCTGGTAAGTATTATACCAATTTAGTATGTCATTGTAATAAGTAATAAATAGAGAAGTTTTTAAATGCATATTATCTCCAGAATTGCTAGTGTTTTTTTTTATTTCACTGTGAAAGTTGAACTATGAGGTAATTTTTATTTACATTTTTTCACTCTATGAGCTCTAAATCAGTTATTTAGCTCTGTTTTGTATCCAATTTTGCTTTGCGTGGCCTGAAGGTGTATTAGAGACCAAATTCAAGTAAAAACATCCGGTCTAAAACAGATTTTACAAATGTTATGGAGGTAAATAGGTACAATTTCGGTGAAAATGGGAAAATTCACAAAAAAAACCTTTAAAAAAATTAGGGGGGTCAGGGATTTTTTTTGGCCAACTTGTATTCTCCAAATGGGCCCCCGAACACGCTCATTTGATTTGTCGGACCCTCTACCAAACACCCTGTATAAATATAGATTTATCTAAAAAGTTTTAATACTAAAAATGCTTGTAAATCGGTTGACAGATGTCGCAGTCATCAGTGTAGGTACGTACTATACATAGTACACATAAAATATAAATACGATCGAAATGAGAACTCCTCCTGAAGTCGGTTAAACACCGAACGAAACACTTTGTTATAATAGGGTATTTGACTAAGTATATTAAAAATATAATTAATACTGGTGTAATCCTAGAAGATTATTATTTTCAAAAAGTATTTAATGACTAAAAACTAAAAAATAAAGTCCCTATTTCTAGAAAAATACATAATAAAAATATGTTTTTCACTGATCACGTGACTTGACTGCAAACGCTCTATGTTAGCCGAATGTCCTTATGTCGTCACAGAAAAGTAAATAGAGGCAACAATTGTATGGCGAGATTACCTCGTTTGTTTATGTGTGACGTCACTAATGTCACGTGGCCCCATGAATGTCAAAGGTAGCGTTTACGCGGTAGTTTAATAATTTAAATTTTGATCCGTCATTTAAAACACAAATACTAAAAATTATGAGGATTAAATTACAAGATTGCTTTATTTTAATGTAATAAACAATTTAAAATGGTTTTGTAAAATCAGTCAAATACCCTATTATACACTCAAATATTATTCCCAACACATATATTTACATATTTAGTATGTTTATTATTTGTGTTGACTCGGTGCCGAGTGCCGAGTGCCGAGTGCCGGTGAACGGTGCAGTACACGATATGAGCGAAGCGAGGGCTGCCGGTGTATCAGTTCGTGGAGCAGACGCGGCCGCGGACCTGGACCCGAGCCCTGCCTTCAAGTGTACGAGGCAGGTGCGACACTATTATAATTCATTCGGACCAAGGTTGCTTGCGTGCCACGAAATAATAACGAGGTGAGGGCTGACGTGCCGGGGGCTGCGTGCCGCGGCCCCGGGACGAGTACCTGCGGGCGCTCGCAGACGTACGTTGTACTAATCATTTGTAATGCATCCTTCGAAGCGTGGTTTTGTCGTATTCTAGGAACTGAGTCGCGACTCCACATCGCAAAAAATCTCGGCGTGAAACAAAACTAAACTCTCTCACGATGGAGTTATTAGTTATCGTGTATGAAGCGGGGAGACTGGGCGAGGTCGATAATGTGTCTGTTTCACACGTTAGGAAGATAATGCGTCGTAGAGTAGGTAGGTACCCGGAAATGCATTCGCTAGGTCGGGGTGATGCTGCACGATGCACTGGAACATGGTCGCGGCGCGCGCCGCCCCGGCCGTGCGCCGGTGGACTGCCGGCCGGCGGGCGCCGCGCCGGGCCGCTCCCAGCGCCGCCGCCGCGCTCCCTCCGCGCCCATGCGCCATGAGACAACCCCCTCGTGCCGCACACTCTCCTCCCTCTCCCTCCAGCGCTCCACATTTTACATGAACAACTAACAGTTGCTAATTACAAGTAACATTATCACACACGAGTGTGGATCCGAGGGTCTGCTCTACCTATGCATGTGTTGTGCGGCTCCGTGGACACAGATTCAATACACTCACACCAACATCACAAGCAGCTATGAAAACATACATAAAGTGCTTGGATCTAGTTTTAGCAGACAGTATGTAGGTATGTATGTAAGCTCGCTTGAAGCAGCGGGCGAGGGTCGCCCGGGGGCTGTCGGCGGGGCGCGGCGCGGGACGGGAACCGGTCCCGCCGAGACACCTACTCCCGCCAGCACAGCTGCCGGTCGACAGACTCTCCGTAAGCTAATAACCAGCCGATCATTATTTACTTTATCTCTTCGTAAGTTGCGCGGATGACACGGTGCTGTTATCTACTTCCTACATGTGAAGATACGCTGCTACAGATGGTACCTACATGGTGTATACTGGTTAGAGCATTTTTCCACTCTACTTAATGAATAGAGTGACAGACAACGCACAGCCTGTACTGCCGAGTGCCGAGTGCCGAGTGCCGACTCTAGGAGCATGTAATGTTGCACAAGTAACAAATGATAACTTACTTTTAAGAATTATTTGAATTGGAAGTATACCCTACCGTATACCCTACCGAACAAATCACCAACCATGTTTCTAATTGTAAGTATACCCTACCGAACAAATCACCAACCATGTTTCTAATTGTAAGTATACCCTACCGAACAAATCACCAACCATGTTTCTAATTGTAAGTATACCCTACCGAACAAATCACCAACCATGTTTCTAATTGTAAGTATACCCTACCGAACAAATCACCAACCATGTTTCTAATTGTAAGTATACCCTACCGAACAAATCACCAACCATGTTTCTAATTGTAAGTATACCCTACCGAACAAATCACCAACCATGTTTCTAATTGGAAGTATACCCTACCGAACAAATCACCAACCATGTTTCTAATTTTCATTAAACTTATTTATATACTCAACTATTTATAACCAAAATATAAATCTGCCATTACCACGTACATTGATGCAACGCAACACAAGTTGACGACATTACCACGTACATTGATGCAACGCAACACAAGTTGACGACATTACCACGTACATTGATGCAACGCAACACAAGTTGACGACATTACCACGTACATTGATGCAACGCAACACAAGTTGACGACATTACCACGTACATTGATGCAACGCAACACAAGTTGACGACATTACCGCGTACATTGATGCAACGCAACACAAGTTGACGACATAATTACACTTAAAAAAGCGACATAAGTGAGTTTTTTTTTTAAATGTAATTAGTGTGATCGCTTGTTGTGACCAGTATCGGGATGGTGACGTGCCTCTCCATTGTAGGCAGATGGTACGTATATACTTCTCAATGATGAGAGACCACCACTCCAGCACCACCGCTGTGTCGGTGTCGTGTCGACTCGAGTCACGACACAGCACGCGGACTAGGTGAGCGGAGCGCGACCGTATCGAGCATTGAGCTTTTGTATTGAGGCTGCCAGCTGCCTGCCTTCACTTTCCAACGGGAGGTGTTACAAAAGGCAATAAAAAAAAACATTAAAATGCGTTAGATGCTGCTGGCGTGACATAAATATGAAGATTTAGCAAAACCACAGACGAACAAATGTCAACAAATAAATAAATAAATATGTGGGACATTATTGCACACACGGTCATCTGACCCCAAACTAAGCAAACCTTGTAGCAATAAAAAAAACTTGATTATTCTCATATATAGACAATATCTGTCTGTCTGTCTGTCTGTCATGCTTGTTTTTGTGTTATTTTATTTCGTAGTATGTATAGTATTTTGTGGTTATTGTTTGCTAACAAAGTAGGTAAGTACTTGTTTTTCCACATCACAAATTAGTAGGTACATAAGTAGTTGTGCCTTCCTAGCCATCTTATATAATTAGTAGGTACATAAGTAGTTGTGCCTTCCTAGCCATCTTATATAATTAGTAGGTACATAAGTAGTTGTGCCTTCCTAGCCATCTTATATAATTAGTAGGTACATAAGTAGTTGTGCCTTCCTAGCCATCTTATATAATTAGTAGGTACATAAGTAGTTGTGCCTTCCTAGCCATCTTATATAATTAGTAGGTACATAAGTAGTTGTGCCTTCCTAGCCATCTTATATAATTAGTAGGTACATAAGTAGTTGTGCCTTCCTAGCCATCTTATATAATTAGTAGGTACATAAGTAGTTGTGCCTTCCTAGCCATCTTATATAATTAGTAGGTACATAAGTAGTTGTGCCTTCCTAGCCATCTTATATAATTAGTAGGTACATAAGTAGTTGTGCCTTCCTAGCCATCTTATATAATTAGTAGGTACATAAGTAGTTGTGCCTTCCTAGCCATCTTATATAATTAGTAGGTACATAAGTAGTTGTGCCTTCCTAGCCATCTTATATAATTAGTAGGTACATAAGTAGTTGTGCCTTCCTAGCCATCTTATATAATTAGTAGGTACATAAGTAGTTGTGCCTTCCTAGCCATCTTATATAATTAGTAGGTACATAAGTAGTTGTGCCTTCCTAGCCATCTTATATAATTAGTAGGTACATAAGTAGTTGTGCCTTCCTAGCCATCTTATATAATTAGTAGGTACATAAGTAGTTGTGCCTTCCTAGCCATCTTATATAATTAGTAGGTACATAAGTAGTTGTGCCTTCCTAGCCATCTTATATAATTAGTAGGTACATAAGTAGTTGTGCCTTCCTAGCCATCTTATATAATTAGTAGGTACATAAGTAGTTGTGCCTTCCTAGCCATCTTATATAATTAGTAGGTACATAAGTAGTTGTGCCTTCCTAGCCATCTTATATAATTAGTAGGTACATAAGTAGTTGTGCCTTCCTAGCCATCTTATATAATTAGTAGGTACATAAGTAGTTGTGCCTTCCTAGCCATCTTATATAATTAGTAGGTACATAAGTAGTTGTGCCTTCCTAGCCATCTTATATAATTAGTAGGTACATAAGTAGTTGTGCCTTCCTAGCCATCTTATATAATTAGTAGGTACATAAGTAGTTGTGCCTTCCTAGCCATCTTATATAATTAGTAGGTACATAAGTAGTTGTGCCTTCCTAGCCATCTTATATAATTAGTAGGTACATAAGTAGTTGTGCCTTCCTAGCCATCTTATATAATTAGTAGGTACATAAGTAGTTGTGCCTTCCTAGCCATCTTATATAATTAGTAGGTACATAAGTAGTTGTGCCTTCCTAGCCATCTTATATAATTAGTAGGTACATAAGTAGTTGTGCCTTCCTAGCCATCTTATATAATTAGTAGGTACATAAGTAGTTGTGCCTTCCTAGCCATCTTATATAATTAGTAGGTACATAAGTAGTTGTGCCTTCCTAGCCATCTTATATAATTAGTAGGTACATAAGTAGTTGTGCCTTCCTAGCCATCTTATATAATTAGTAGGTACATAAGTAGTTGTGCCTTCCTAGCCATCTTATATAATTAGTAGGTACATAAGTAGTTGTGCCTTCCTAGCCATCTTATATAATTAGTAGGTACATAAGTAGTTGTGCCTTCCTAGCCATCTTATATAATTAGTAGGTACATAAGTAGTTGTGCCTTCCTAGCCATCTTATATAATTAGTAGGTACATAAGTAGTTGTGCCTTCCTAGCCATCTTATATAATTAGTAGGTACATAAGTAGTTGTGCCTTCCTAGCCATCTTATATAATTAGTAGGTACATAAGTAGTTGTGCCTTCCTAGCCATCTTATATAATTAGTAGGTACATAAGTAGTTGTGCCTTCCTAGCCATCTTATATAATTAGTAGGTACATAAGTAGTTGTGCCTTCCTAGCCATCTTATATAATTAGTAGGTACATAAGTAGTTGTGCCTTCCTAGCCATCTTATATAATTAGTAGGTACATAAGTAGTTGTGCCTTCCTAGCCATCTTATATAATTAGTAGGTACATAAGTAGTTGTGCCTTCCTAGCCATCTTATATAATTAGTAGGTACATAAGTAGTTGTGCCTTCCTAGCCATCTTATATAATTAGTAGGTACATAAGTAGTTGTGCCTTCCTAGCCATCTTATATAATTAGTAGGTACATAAGTAGTTGTGCCTTCCTAGCCATCTTATATAATTAGTAGGTACATAAGTAGTTGTGCCTTCCTAGCCATCTTATATAATTAGTAGGTACATAAGTAGTTGTGCCTTCCTAGCCATCTTATATAATTAGTAGGTACATAAGTAGTTGTGCCTTCCTAGCCATCTTATATAATTAGTAGGTACATAAGTAGTTGTGCCTTCCTAGCCATCTTATATAATTAGTAGGTACATAAGTAGTTGTGCCTTCCTAGCCATCTTATATAATTAGTAGGTACATAAGTAGTTGTGCCTTCCTAGCCATCTTATATAATTAGTAGGTACATAAGTAGTTGTGCCTTCCTAGCCATCTTATATAATTAGTAGGTACATAAGTAGTTGTGCCTTCCTAGCCATCTTATATAATTAGTAGGTACATAAGTAGTTGTGCCTTCCTAGCCATCTTATATAATTAGTAGGTACATAAGTAGTTGTGCCTTCCTAGCCATCTTATATAATTAGTAGGTACATAAGTAGTTGTGCCTTCCTAGCCATCTTATATAATTAGTAGGTACATAAGTAGTTGTGCCTTCCTAGCCATCTTATATAATGTCTCCTCTTCTTTGTGTTGTAAGTTTCATTCCACAAAAATAAAATATTACTCGTCAGCGCCATTTTATCGATGGTTGCAGAACTATGTTGCAAAGCCGACACTTACAGTGCAACTAAGGAAGTATTAGTATGAAATGTTTGCAGTACAAACAGTGATCTGACCGGGACCGGCGCCGGCGCGGGCGCACACTCAGCACCTATAGGTAGGTAGGTCTGCCTGGAAGATATCGCTTTTATCGATAAGACCGCCATTTGTGGCACTAGCTCGTAGTTCACAATGAATAGTTTATATGTATCGTATCTGATCATGTGACGTCACGTCATGTGACGTCACCAAGTGATTAATATACATATAACTACTTACCATAACTGCGTAATACAATTGATTTATAGTTGTGGATATCATTTTGTGGTTTTATCCAGTTTGTACAAATGCGTATTAAGGAATATTTTATTTTACATGGAAAACAAACAGCTGCCGACAAACACGATACACGTAGATATCTATACGATGAATAACTATTTATCACAAAACCCAAAAACAAGTTTTCACTAATATATACTAAAATGGTGTAAATGCCTCGTTGCAACACCAACTTATGCCTGGATAGATAGATATAATTTGGACAGTAGGTAAGATAGCTGAGATACTATAATATTGACAAAGGTAAAGAATGATCGCTTGATGTGGAGTGGAGCAGAGTGGTGCAGTGCAGTGCAGTGCTGGTGCTGCGTGGCGTGCGCTGACACCTGCACTGCACCGACCGTATGCAGATCTGTGGCGCTCAGGTAACCGGCGCGGGCGCACAGTGGGCTGATTTCAAAAATTATGGACTTAGCGCTTGAAATTTTGGAATCGAGTTCTACTAGTCAATATAATACGATTATGTTCTATTTTTTTTTATATGGTTAGTATTTTCAATAATAAAACAATTTGAAAATTGTATGATAAAAAAATAATTAAAAGTTTAAAGTAATGTATTTGAATTTCAGCTGATAATGTCTCAATAACATTATTTATGACACAAGGTATTGCGCCAACGCGTGATATACATCAATTTGTCCTGCCCTCCATAAAAAAATACAAACCGTCATAACTCTAACCGCAAATATGATCACGTTTCCCAATTTCGTGCAAAGCTCAAGTGGCTACCTATTCGACTTCACCGGAATGCTCACTTACTATCTCTTATCTATGATATTCTTTTGAATCCCACCACCCCGAACTACTTGAAAGAACGCTTTACTTTCTGGCACTCTTATCATACTCGACCTCTTAGATCAAAGGATATCCTTTCCCTAAAGTCCCCCTCAGCGCGTTCAGAAACTTTTTATGGCAAATCGTTTGCATTTCGGGCAGTTCAATTGTGGAACGCTTTGCCCGTGCGTATCAGACACGCGCCACCGCTCACTGTTGTCAAAGAACATGTTTATCAGTTGCCACCTTGTACCTATATACTTTTATATATTACTATGTTATAGTCATTTTAAGTTATTTAAGTATTAGAATGTGTTATTATTAGAATGTAAGTATCATATTTTTCACTATTGCACGCCCCGCCTTCTACCTCCTGTATGAATCCTCTCCATCCTAAGGTTGCCTGGAAGAGATCGCTCTTAGCGATAAGGCCGCCGATTGTTAGGCTAGGTGGTTTTTTTTTAGCTATTTTATCGTGTAATATGTTATTTGTGTTGTGAACAATAAAGAGTTTATCTATATACTTATCTCTCTGAACATATACTTCTGTAATCGAAAATCATCATCATCAGCCAGAAGACGTCCACTGCTGAACATAGGCCTCCCCCTTTAACCTCCACACTGAACGACAACCTGCCATGTGCATCCACTGGATGCCCGCGACTCTCACAATGTCGTCGGTCCATCTAGTGGGAGGCCTACCTACGCTGTGTCTTCCGGTTCGCGGTCTCCACTCAAGAGCCTTTCTTCCGCATCGGTTAACAGTTCTTCGAGCGATGTGGCCTGCCCATTGCCACTTCAACTTGCAGATTTTAATAGCTATGTCGGTGAGTATGGTTCTTTGGCGAATATGTACGTTTCGGATTTTATCGCGCAAAGCAACTCCGAGCATAGCTCTCTCCATTGCCCGTTGTGTGACTCTGAGTTTTTCCGAAAGGCCAACAGTTAAGGACCACGTCTCAGTACCATATGGCATCACTGGCAACACACACTGATCAAATACCTTTGTCTTTAGGCACTGTGGTATCTTAGACGAGAAGATGTCACGCAATTTCCCGAACGCTGCCCATCCGAGTTGAATTCTTCGTGCGACCTCTTTGCCTAAGTTGGACTTACCTAACTGAACAATCTGTCCAAGATAGGTGTAATGGTCAACAACTTCGAGAGTATCGTTCCCAAAAATTACCGGTACGGGTACAACATGGACATTGGACATGACTTTTGTCTTATCCATGTTCATTTTAAGACCCACCTGTTGGGAAAGGCTACTGAGGTCGCTGAGCATTGTATTAAGGTCCTCCAGCGACTCTGCCATGATGACTATATCGTCGGCAAAACGAAGGTGAGTTATGTATTCGCCATTGATGTTGATGCCGAATCCGTTCCAGTCCAAGAGCTTGAAAACGTCCTCCAATGCGTTAGTGAACAGTTTCGGAGAGATAACATCTCCCTGTCTCACAAATCAATCGAAAATATTTGTGGGATAAGTTATAGTTATAATTAATGAGTAGAACCCGATCCAATCAATAAATTTTCAAAAAATTGTATATTTTGTCAAGTAGCGTATTTCAGAAAAAAAAACAGAATTTATGAAATTACCTGAAAATCGAGCATTTTCGAGCATCCTGTATATGTATTTAGTTGTTAATGGCTACAAGCGTATGAATCTATGAAGTAACGTGAAGTACGCGTGATATATACGCCAATTTGTCCTTGTGTCCATACAAAAAAAAAAATACAAATCGTTATAATTCTGAAAATACTGCTGTAATCGAAAATATCGATAGGACAGTTTATGGTTATATTAATAAGTATCCGATCCCATCAATACATTTCCAAAAAAATTATATATTTTTTCGAGTACGTATTAAGTCCACTACGAGCTGTTTTCGTTCCATTGTGCGGCGCCCGCGACTCGGGACTCGAGACTCGCGACTCGCGACTCGGGCGGCGCTTCATTAGCTTGCAGCTAACAACCGGCGCCGGCGCCGGAAGCTCTGCCTCGCGTGCGCTTCACTCACACCTACCTCGTTCCTTTACATGTTCCCAGAACCATTCGCATGGGAATCGTCAACTATTATGAAATGTGATGTATTAAGTATTACATTATTAGAAAATAGTTTACAAACACGAGACAGTGATTTGAAAAAGAAACACTGTAATTTCCTGTTGATTGACATCACGCGCGCCTATACCTATTCGAATCCGAAGCGACTAATTCGATTATAAACTTGAAACCGATAATTGAAAACCGATGAGGTGTCGCGTGGAGCCGCTAACCGCCCGCCTGGTTCGATACATCCTGCACGAGATGTGAGCAGGTAGAGCAGCTGCGGCGCGGCTCACCCGCAGCCGACCGCCTCATTCGATACATCAATCAAATACGTTAATTTCAAACCGTATCTCTTCATAGAGAATTTTACGAAAAGCTGCTTGACAGTTTTATTTTTATTTTAGCGGGAGCTGGGAGAACATAATTATGTAATAACGGGAGGTATGATTGGCACCGTCTGGCAACCCTCCTCGCAACCAGTTAGAAGTTGTACGAACCCACGAGATGTGTGTACACTCGCGCAATGTCAATCAGCGTCGCGACTGACCGCCTGTCCCGCAACTACAACACTTAGCAGGCGAGTCTGTTGCCGTGTCCATCAACACAAAACTACGAAAATTGAACAAATGGAAACAAAAGCAACCCAATTCTTTATTAACGTGATGGTCGGGTCAACGGCTAAAAGTGCTTTCGGAAATGAACTTCGTATGTGTAATCGATAGAAAGGGTGTGCGATAGAAGAGGGCGAGCGAGAGGTCAACGCATAGTTATCGGTTAGTGGCACCGTACCGGCAGCTCCAGCGACCGAGCGTGCCGTGCGGAGCGGCAGAGTGCCGTGATCGGTATTGTTTGTTAATTAGCAGTGGAGTCATTAGCGGGGCGGGGCTGCGGCCGCCGGGGACGCAGGGCGAGGCTCCCGCGGCCCGGGGCTTGCGCCACCAGACAGGACAATCATCCAGTTAAACTCGTTCGCCCACGTCAATACACTCCACTGGGGAATCGGACCACCGTTCCCACTCACACGACATACCCACTCTACATACATTATAACACAATGTATTATGAACATGGATTAACTTGCAAGATTACAAAAATAACGTTCAAGTAAACCGTAGGAAATACTTCAGGTTTACTATTTTAGGCCGTCGAGATAATTATCTCGATCAGCCGAGCAGTTGCCACAGCACGCTGCTGTCATCGAGCGGACAATATCAAGCCGAGCTGATCAAAATATGATCGTAACCATATCATAGAGAACTGTACTCTCGTGTCGATGATCAACTCATAGTGCGCGCAGTGGCAAGCAAACAATACACCAACCTAGTTAGATATTAGTTGCAGGGCCGTGAATGCAAGCTTGGAGCTTTGCGCGAGGCCGAGTCGGCAGAGGGCAGCTAAATATAGCGGCGCCTGAGTCACGCGGCGGCGGCGGCGGCGGCGGGGCCCGACCGCTTCCAGCCTGCGCCGTCTGTCGGTCAACAGACCCGCCATCCACGATCACGTCGAGTTCAGTAAAGGCTGGTACCGGCTCCTGGGACTCGATCCGCAGCGTCCACCGCGGATCGAGCCCGCAGCCTCGCACCCTGCTCCATTATTCCAGGATCATACATCATTCGGCCGAGTGCGACGAGGACAGAGACAATATAGAATGCACAAACAATGGCCGGCCTGCATGCAGACACTTTGATTGTCGTTTTCCTGGACGGTGGCGGCGCCGGCGCAGCGTAATGACCTCAGGAGCAACTTCAGTCTACGGCCTTCGAAACCTTTCATTTTCTGAATATCGCCTTTAAGATTTTGAGCCAACGTTACGGTGAAATCTGAAGAAACAGATTGCCGCCGTTCATAAAACATTTTATTCCTAATACTCAAATATAATATCAACAAACGAACTCGTACATTGATATAGAGTTAGATTTTATCATGTAGAAGGAGCATTTAGATATACATGTTATGTAATTATGTGTGCGGGGGAGGGCGAGGGGGAGGGGGACCGGGGGCTGCCGCATGTGCGCCACATGTGCTACAGTATACTCGGTCCTGTATTCCGAGCCATAGGATACATCATAGAATAGAACAACATAGTTCCGTTTTTATACTAAAACCCAAAGTCTATGCCAAAACCTATAAACAATTAGCTCTGAGACTAAAACCTATAAACAATTAGCTCTGAGGCTAAAACTATGTTTTAAAAGCAGACAGACAAGACATTCAAACAGATCTGTAATACATTTTATTAATTAAAACAAGCTTTTTCGTATTCTTCTCAGCAAACATTTTCATTTGATAATTTGATAACCATATCATGATGGTAGAGAAGAACATTTTATCCGCCATATTGAATTTATAATCTAGGACCAAAGTGCTTGGGAAGACAAATCCAACGAATCCAAACTCGACAGGGTTACGTCGTTTCGTGTAGGAGTTTCTATGGCCACCTTCAGTCTCCATCATCAGACCAGCTCGATGGTACCATAACATTGCATTGTCACTAGAGAATACAATCTCGGGATCCCGACTGTACTCGGCTTATCTTGGGTTTTTCGCGATTGCCACAAACAGGTCCAGTTTGCATTCCATACTCCGTAGTAGCGCCAAAATGAAGAAGCTCAGAAGAAGAAGCAATCTGTCGACGAGATAGTAATGTAGGCACAACTGATGCCGCTTGCAAATGTCTTATAAAACAACTGTCTAGCAACAACAAAGCACTTGCCAAAACAATTAAAACATCCTCAGTGGAACGTATCAAGCAGCGCCGAACTGATCATTTCAGTAAATGCTGTGTTCAATTATTTTACAAAATCCACGAAAACATGATGAAAATCAGTTATTATCGAACTTGTAATGGCATGATAGATAGATATGGCATGACTTGTTTCCAGTTGCTACACACTCACAGGCGTCAGTGAGGAAGCAAATAGAGTGTTGTTAAATAATAGTCGAGATGACACGGAAGAAGAAGAAAGTTCAGGACAACAAACAGATGATGAGCTAAGGCCACCAACCTCCCGACTACAATTGACACTAAACGAAAATTCACAGCTGGAAATTGAATTGTGTATGAAATCCCCAGATTCTGAGATACAAGTACAAAATGGTTTAGCAAATAGTATTACACGTGAAATGAGCCTGTTTCAGAATGGAGGTGTTGGTGGAGGAGGATATCACAGCTCGTATATATAAGTAAGTATTATATGTATTCCTCCAACCAGTTGTTGTCCACCTCTAGTGTTGTGATCAGCTCAGCTGCATATGTTGACAATAAACAAACAAACAGAACTCAAACATTCATGGATGCTTTCATATTTCTCCGATTGTATTTTCCAAATAGTTTTTAATTTTGTCTGCTTAGGGTTCCGTACCCAAAAGGTAAAAACGGAACACTGTTATTGAGCCTGCGCTGTCTGTCTGTCTGTCCTTTTAACGGCTGTATCTTTCGAAACGTAATAGATAACCAGTTGAAATGTTCACAGAATATGTAATGTTAAAAAACAAAAGATACAACAAAAGTATATAATATACGTATTTACGTATTTTTGTAATTGCTCTAATGTAACACATACATACATACAAGCGTCACCCTCGGCATGATTATAGTATACACTCTATGTATAACAACAAATAATGTCCAAGTGTGAGTCGGTGATAACTTTCTGTTCATTACCAAGTTATAACAGGTCATTTCGTTACTTGGTCGACCTCATCATTTCTTTCACCGAATCCAAACGTCACATTATATTATTTTTGAAGTCGTTTTTTTAAATTGATAATTATTGTATTTTTATTCGTGCACTGAGGGTTCTGTACCACTGTGCGGAACTGTCAGTGCGCGAGCCCGACCCGCACTTGGCCGGTTTTTTCCTTTGTTTTTATTTTATTTTCTTACTACATATGATATTGTTCTGTGGCGGTAGATGTCGACCCGTGACGCGGCACCGCTCTGACGCGAGCGAACCCGCGCCACGCGCCGCATGTTGAAGCGAAATAAATCGAACGGTTGGAGTATTTATAGCGCTATCATTATATGTACCTAATGGTTTGTAGAGGAAAACTTCACTAAACACAATGGCAGCTAGCTGCCGGTCAATGACGCCGACTTACATCCTTTACCGGTGCTCGTCTCGTCTCGTCTTCCTTGACTGTGTTACTACTAACTAACTGATAAACACGAGGTGAGGTAGCCGCGCTCCTCGCTCGCACATTATCCACCCAAGTGAAGGGCTTGCATTCTCTGAACTTGCACACTGGTAGCTTCGGTCCCGAATACATTTTGTTTACAAGCGTATACAAAAAGAGCGTCGCCTCGCTACCAAGTATGATTGAATCTGCGTGCCGGATAGCACGCAGCCGGCGGTGCGGCGGTGCGGCGGCGGCGCTACATCACTTTGTTCCGACGGCACACAATGGCGCGTTTCACAAGTTGCACACCACAGATAGATAGATAGCAAACGAGCTTACGGGCCGCTTGATGGTAAGCGATCCCGTCTCCGTCAATTTGGTCATAGGTCAGAAATGGAATGCGAGTACCAACGTTTAGATGATATAGAGCCGTATGCTTGCCATCGTTCGTCGTGAACTCCTCCTCCATCGCCTGCCTGCGCGAGCGCCCGCGCCCGCGCCGCTGCGATAATTCTGACAGCTGTAATACATCAAGAGTCACAAGCTCGCACTTGGGTAATTCGTTTCAAAGATGGGAGCAGTACTCCATGTGAGGACGGACTTGCGCTTTGTAAAATATAAGTATTTGACTCTAGGTGAAGCAGGTACCGTTTCGCCTCTTTGAGCGCACCAAGTTTCTTGGAGGCAGGCTTGGCCTCACTTGCAATGTGACCGCGGACAGGTATATTCCGCGAAATGTGGACTCCTAGTACTCCAATACTCTCCAAAACGATTTCTGGTTTCTGGGACAGAAGATTTGGGTTCAAGTGGACGTGAGGTGTGATGTGAGAGAGTCGTGAGGAACGGTCACGGTCGGTGAGACGAGGCCCTCACTCTGCAGCATCAGTCCTCGTGCAGGAGCGCATGTACCAGCAGTCACTGCATGCAGGGGCGCGGGAACGGAACTCGTCACACATTACATCACTTCCTTGACATTAGTGTACTCAGCTCAGCCCGGAGCCAGAGCCAGAGGAAACCCTCCCACGCGATAATACAACCAATTTACACTCGGACGATGTGCTGTTCAATATCAAATGTAGACAACCAATCAGAGCACCATCATATGGTACAGTGCAGTATTCACTACGTACCTACCTACTAGCTTTACATACGACTGTGCTTGAAATAGCCTATAATTATGTACCTATATGCTAAGTATATATATATATATAATTATATATACTTGCTACGCCTTTGAGCCTTTTTCAACAAACTTAAGGAAATTTTCAATTTGAGTGTAGGTGTAGGCACTTATTTTATGATGTTACATGATTTCTCTTAAAATTATGAATTCCATGTAACATTGTGAAACTCTTTTATTGAATAGCTATATTGTTATATGGGTGGTCCTGTTTGTATTTGAACAGAGACAGGTATAGAGGGGATGAATCCCGCCATCCCATGTATTGAACTTCTCCTACAGTTTGGTTAACCTGTATTGATTATTACAACCTAGGACAGAACGAGGAAGGATAGGCGTTTTTTTTTTTTTTTAAATAATAATAATAAAGTTAGGTAAGACGTAGTGTGTTAGTGTGTGTTTGTTAGCATTACTGATACGATTTGTAGGCAGTATTTTTCATTTGAAAACTGGTTTTATTGCGATTATTCTCATCTGCGTTTCATCAATCTCTGTGCAGCAGTTTAAAAGTTACTCAACTTGTAATTTGGTTGTGGTTTGTTTTAGGGTCTCTCCAGTCTAGGAAGAGGATGTCAACCTGTCCTGTCTGTGTCCTGCCTGTTATCTGTAAGAGATACTCGTAATAATAAAATCAATAACTGGCCAAGAGGCCGTATATGGTAGGGTACCGTTTTTCGTAGACTAAGTCATAATAAATAATTGTAGTGACAATTGTAGTGAATCATAGTTCAGAAATTGGTGGTTACAGATTTTTTTTAGAAGTGCATCATCATACCAACATAAGTAACATTATACTTTTAACATTCATTTCACAAAAAAAAAACTTGAGAAACATTATTTGTTAAGACGATTTCACGAAAGTCCAATGACTTTAGAGATAGAATGTTTTGAATTTAAGTATTACAGTTTTATCGCTAAGTATAACTCAAAAAGTTATAATCAGAAAATGATATAAATAATTTTGAATGAATGTTTCTACTTAATAGGTATAACTGATCAGCCAAGATGCCAAGTAACAAGTTTCTATGTGTAATAGTTTAGAAATGTTCCTCCAACAAGTTCCTGCCACTTTCGCCGAACATATTTCACAAAATATACACTTGATAAGAAAGTGATACATGAAACCTTACTGTTGTATCTGTATGTAGCTCCAGGAGAATGGATTTGACATAAGTTTATATGTAACCTCATTTCTAACTTAATCTGTGTTTGACGTTTTGGGCTGCCATTTTGACTTGATACAAAATGGACAGGCTACTTAGCACCTGAGCACTAATATACTATGTTATAATAAAAGGACGTTTTATTTAGAACATAATACTTACCTTTATTATAAAATACCTATTCAACGAAACCACACATGAGGGGTTGCAATGCAACAAAAAAAAACATCACCATTTCACATGTAAGTACCAGAGCCACCCCATAAAAGTATTTTTATTATTCTTTTAAAATTTAGATATATTATACTAAAACCGTAATTGTACAAAGTTTCATAACAAAGATAAGTACCTAGTAAGTAGCCTGCACTTTCTGTATATTCTAGATTTGTTCACGGCAAAAATATATAATTTGTTAAAAGTGTTGGTGTGTCTCCCTCCCACCCAAACAGGTGCCTTTTTACATATTTACTTACTTTTCAAGAAAACTATACAAGCTACGCCACAATAATATAAGTAATTTGTTCCCTTTTAAATTACTTACCTACAAATAAGTATAAAAATAATTTTGATGTTATAGTTTCAGAGGTCAAATATCACAAATTGAATTTAGCTCACTAACTCTCTCACGCAAGTTCAACCTCAGTTTGACCACAATATCTAGCTTACATAGTCCTGTCCGTATACGATAGAGCAATCCCAGTAAAGGAAAACATGACTATTCTCAAGACCTGGCGCTACTAGTACATATAGTAAGTATACCTGCCACGGTTGCCTGGAAGAGATCGCTTGAAGCGATAAGGCCGCCTGTTATAAGCCTAGATAATTACTGTAACGTATAATGTTATCCTTGTTTTTGTGGTTGCACCTAAGACTCGACAAGGCTTTATTAAGAATAAGAAGAAGAATAAGAATATATATCTGGGACATTATTGCACACATGGTCATATTGAAATGCAAGTTGCTGAGTGCTCCTGGCCACCTGTCTGTCCCTGTGCAAGCACGGCTTAACTTTACATTAACACCAATCGAGTCGGAGGTTCATATTTTTTTCACAGAAAAGTATGTACACACTTAATATATGAAGGCTTCATGCAAAGTTTTAAATTGCAGAAACTAACACTTTTAACTCAAGTCCTCGCCGTTAGCAAGATGAGAACAAATGGAAATGATGTCGGAGAGAAAGTAATATATTTTTATTATATTTCTGATAGTTCATCATACTTTAAAACTTTGTAGCACCGAGACCTTTTTCAAAATAGCATCAGATTTAGATTTAGCATCAGCAAGTACAAGTTGGCAGATAGTTTGACTTTACGTACTGAAGCAGGTATCTACCGCAGTCCCTCAGTTGTTCTAATGGAGAAGGAGCAACATCAACAAAACAAAGCAACTAGTGTAGTGCAAATGCACTACATCACTTGTTGGTTTGTTTTGTTGATTGAGCAGTTTGGTAAGTAAACTATGTAGGTAATTCTTAAGAGCTTACTGTTGAATGCGGCCAGCTTCCTGGTGGAGCCGAGACGCTTCATGGGCGTGCGGGGCTCCATGTCGTCGAGTAGCGGCGCCTCTTCCGCCGCCGGCGGTTCCTCGGAACTCGCCATCGCGCGAGCGGCCTGTGCTGCGGTCACCAGTACGCTCCCATCACTCGCCACGCACCACAAATCATACCACTTCGGATCTTCCTTGTCAACGCACCGTTCACATGCAAATATGTAAAGCCGTATTCGATTACAGTTTCGGCGCCGTAATAAAAATAACGTTCTCGCGTTGACTGACGCCACTAGTTTATTCGGGATTATTGGTTTTTTATAACTGACTCGTCACTCGAGCATATATCTATACACAAAGCACACAAAAGACGCAAGTATTACAGATTATTCATAGTTATTTGTTTTCTGAACGTTGTTAAACTAACGTTATTTTATTATGTTCCCACAAAAATGCTAGGCTAGGTACACTTCTACTTTGTTTGGTTGCCCGATCGTACTAAGAAAGAAAAGTCAAAAAAGTGTACGAAGTGTACGAAAGTACTTACCAATGTTTCCACTTTCAATTTCGTTTTTTCCCTAATTTGTTTCAGAATTATCCCTAAAACTCGCAAAAAAATATCTAAATTCCTTGGTTTGGCATGACCAAAATAAAGGAAAAAATATATAATTTTATATATTTATTAACATAAAACACCTAATTTGAAACCGAAACACTACTTATAAATATTTTCGCTGCACTTAACATGGCACTGGTGGATTCTAAAAAGAAAAATGATTAAGAGAAATTGTTTGCTAGTATTCTCAGATTTGTGTGAATCAAGCCATTAGACTATTTCTTTTTTACTTTTTACATATTTCAGCACACTAAATGAAACGAAAAAAAGCAATAATAGTATATTTTTGCGTTTTTGTCATTTGTCAGAATGAAAAACAAACCAACAATTGGTATAGTACTACCATGGATGTAATGTACGTCGATGGTACTACTTAGTTCCTATGTCGTCTGTAACTACGGTTATAGCACAATATTAATAAATCAACTAAAACTAGAAGGGTTACATTCATACGAGTTTGAGGGTATCCCCCACAGGAAAAAAATTCTCACTTCAGTGGTATCCCCTACCTGAAATAAAAGGTTTACCGCATCAAGATCGATTTTTCCCCAAAACTCCCTAAAAGAAATGTCCCCAAACCTAAACTTTTTTCCCAAAAAAAAAAGATAAATAAATGAAGTGTAAAAAAAGTGGAAACACTGGTACTTACAGACAGAATGACTCAAATAAGTTAGGCATTAAGGACTGTGTATCCACTTGCCAATAAATTAAAAAAAAAAAACGACAGAATGACGGAGTTTTGGCGCAAATGTGGAAAAAACATGTCCGCTCGCTGTATTATTTTCCCTAACTTGTGTATTTTCGAGTATTAATGTGTAATAATGGTGGTTTATTATTTATTAAGGGCTCGTGAACGTGCTCGAGTGTGATAAAGTGATATAACAAGGTGAAACATGTCTTTTCATGTTGTTTCCAAAACGCCATAGAATCCTATTGTAAAGTCTCCACCACTTTACTTGGGCATGAGTTTGACTTGACTGTGACTTACTTTGTATGACTCTGACTCGTTTGACGCTATTTAAGACCATGTAAACTTGATTAATATTACGACCGAAGGACTTCGTATCCATGGTCATGTTTTTTTATATAACAACAACAACAGACAGAATGACAGAACTAAATCCAAGGACGTTTGATCATCCCGATCAAACGTCCTTGACTAAAACCTGTGACTAAACTAAAACTAAACTACACTCAAAGACAAAGAAAACAATAGATACCCTATTCTCTGAATTATCCAAAGAGAATATTAACCATGAACCCTACCACCCAAAGTGAGGCCAATTCAGTTAACCAAAGAGAATATAAGTAACAGTTAACTAGAACTGTTCCAAAAGTAGAACGGTGACGAACCCCTGCCGTTTTATATGTAAAATGTTGACGTGCAGCACCGTAATGTTATATTGCGTAATGTTATCATTTGAACGTCGTTTGGCTGAAGAGGTTCGCCAACAGTTCACCTGACCGTTTATAGCACGGAACACTATTAGCCCCTATATTTTTATTCTTTTAATATTTTTAACTCAATTTTTCTTTATGACGGAACATATTGATGTTCCGGATTCATTAGAAACTTTAACAACCCCTCCATCCACAGTCTAGGTAAAAGTCTGCCTGTATCGGATTACTTTAATTTTTTTGGCTACTGCCCCGTTGCTAGTTGTGGCAATTTTAGATCTAAGCAATTTTGCTATCAGCAGTGAGGGAGAAGATTGTTTATACTAGGTAATCATGAACAAACCTACATTTGTTTGAACGCCGATTTGTTCCTGTAAACTCTCAGACCTAGCTTCGGTCGGTCAATAATATAATCGAAGGGTAGAGTCCGCTCTACCACTCAACGACTCAAGTCTGATGAACGCGGCGTCGCCAAATTCAAATATTTTCTCTTGAAAATTAGTTATTACCGACGCGCACGCACACGCGCACGCGCACGACGCATGTCGAAATATTGGATACGCCACTGGAACGTGACGCTCACAGAGTATGGTATGACACTACTGGTATTGATTGACCAGCAGTGAATAGTTGCATGTGGGTGGGAACTACGCTTGTAGAGGTATAAATAAAAGACGTGTTGCATGGCGTGTCGGTATGGTAATGGTTTATTGTTAGGAGTAGAGGCGGAGCAGCGAGTCTGCGCCCGCGGCGAGCAGCCAGGGCTGGCGCGGGTGCCACGCCAGCGCGAGCGTGCACAGCTCCTCGCGCTTCAACCCCCCGCCGAGCTGCTTGAGCGGCACCAGCAGCGGGTTCTGTAGCAAGTCGCTGCAACACGACAGTCGTACGACACACATTACACAACTGTTAACTACCTGACAGACGTGTCAACTTGGCAGACGAATCACAATTAGAACCAATGGGAGAGAAAGAGAATATGTTAGAAAGAGGTTCGTCAGCCAAGTTGACATGTCTGTTACGGTTTATGTCGGAAGGGACCGCACTAGTGAACGAGTCCCGAGCGCAAACACATGACACACTTTTTTTTTTTTATCGCAAATTAGTCTGCGTTTGACCACCAACTCGCCTGTTAGTAAGCGATGACGTGGTCGAAGATGAAGCACGCAGACTTAGATAACTATTCATCTCTCAGGAAACAAGGAAGCAGGCAGGTTGTTCCAATCCTTGGCCGTACGGATTCGCTGGAGGAGCTCGTAAGAGGAGGAGGAGGCAGGAAGGAAGGAAGGCAGACTCACTTGTAGACCATGCCGTGGCTGACGACGATGTAGGGGTCGTCGCCGGCGGACGCGAAGAGCGGGTACCGCGGGTGGAAGGCGACGGAGCGTACGGCGCCCCCGTGCAGCCGCAGGTTGCGATACGGCTCGGCGGAGAGCTCCAGGTCGAACCAAGCCAGCTTGCGGTCGTACGAGCCCACCAGCAGGTTGTCCCCGGCGGGGTGCGCCGCCATGCAGGACACCCACTGCGCGCCCGGCCGCAGCGTGCGCACCAGCTCCTGCTTCACCAGGTCGTACATGCGGATCGCGCGCTGCGTCTGCAACACGAGGGGGTGCGGCGTGAGGAGGCGGCTCTCCTCACCCACGCCGGGCTACAACACACACACACGGTACACAACTCACGGCGACGAACAGCGTGGGCTTGGTCGGGTGGAAGATGGCGCACTGCACGAGTCCCTTGGAGCGCGAGAAGGGCAGCTGCGAGCGGCGCCGGGACACCTGGTGCACCGCCACCGCACGCGACGCTCCTTCCTTCACCGTGCAGCAGATGTAGTCCCCGCGCGCGTGCCACGCCACCTGCAGCACAGTACTCATGTCACCGAGTGTCGACTCCTGCCGCGGCGGCTCTCACGCTGGATACTCACGTGCACGACCGGCTTGAAGTGCGTCACGACGATGCGCACCCCCCGCGCCCACTCCTCCGGGGACACCGCCTCCCACTTGACGGCGGAGCTGGTGCGCTCGTCCACTGGGAACATGCAACTCATTCATACCCACTCTCTCTCTCTACCGTGTATCGACCGCGACGGGTCCACGTCCAGTTCTCTAATTACTCAAACCCACAATTACATTAGTAAAACTAGAAAAGCAACGGTTTTATATAAAGTTGTGTTTCCTGTGACCTTATTATAGTTAATATTTGCCCGTAACATGTTTGAAAATAAATGTGTTACATTATTTCCTAACTGTTTTAGTAAACATAAACACGCAACATCCCCGTGTCCGCCTGCGGGGAAGTATGTTTGTTTCACCGTCGCTCTTTAACATTACAGGACGTCAGTCTCCTTCGCTCGTGTGTTTTACTTTATTTAATTACCTATTTCAAAATGAATGGAATAGTTTTACGTGAAAGATCATCTACTCGCTTATGTACATAATTTACTATTCGTTAGTAGGAGTAGGGTACATTGTACAAATATTAACTATTTCGCTGAAAAATTCTGAAAATATAAAAGTAAATAAAAAATAAGGTTTTAGGGTTTGATACTTAAAAAAATTTAGACATTGACATTGCAAGAGTGGCGGGTATCCAGTTGATGCGGATGGCAGGATGTTGTTCAGCACTCTGAACTGAGGTGTTCTAGGTGATGATGTCACTTTATAAATAGGACTAGTAGAAGACTAGTATGATATAATAGGACTAGTAGAAGACTAGGCTGATATGATACAAAAATGATGTGTAATTGATGTTAATTTTACCAATTAAATGATAATGATGGCTCTGTACTGAGTCAAACGAAAGTCATTGTACTCATCATTATGAGGAACTTTAACTATGGGACCAACCCTGAATCTTAAAATAAAAAGGTAATAACAAATAAATCCATATAAAAAGGTCATTGACACTCGTCAATATGTATGGAACAGCTGTATTTTTTGTTCAATATTTGAAGCCAATAAACCGTTAAGTACATATATTATATACTGACTGGTGAGGTCCCGGGCGGGCGGAGGCTCCTCGAGCAGGGTGTCGGTCTGCGCGGCCACCCGGTGCGCTCCGATGTCGGCCCCCGGGTTGATGAGCAGCAGCCGGCTGCCGGCCGCCGCCGCCACCAGGCTGAGTCCGCCTGCCGGAGTCCACGCTGCGCACACGACGGGCGCGCCCAGCTCCACCGTGCGCAGGCACCGCCCCGACCCGCTCTCCCACACTGCGGACACACGGCCCGGTGAGCGCTCGGTACTACAACCGACACGTGCACCGCGCATGCGCTCCCGGCACGCAGCAGCCCGTACCTTTCACTGTCCCGTCGTCGCTTCCCGACACTATGTACTGTCCGGAGGGATCGAAGCCGGCTGCCCGCACGAGTCCCGCGTGTCCGCGGAACGCGAGCGCCTCGCTAGTCGGGAACGGCTGCAAGTCTCGCGGGGAGGGTAGTTTCGGCACCAGGTCGTCCGCGGTGATGGTCAGCTGCAACACACCACACGTCACGTCAACACGTCACGAGGCGAGGAGGACGCAGGCAGGAGGAGGAGGACGCATGTACTCACGCGCATCTTGATGGCTCTGGGCGCGAGGTAGAGGTCGAGACAGCGCAGGAAGCGCTCGCGCGTGAACCGCTCGTACGCGGGCACGTGACGGAGGCTCGCGTGCGCGCTCGGCAGGAAGGTGTACTTGCGCTTCCACGGCGTCTCGCTCAGCTTGTTCCACTCCTTCATCTGATACATTACATTACATTACACTACACTACACTACACTACACGGGTGAGCTGTCGGCGAGGGAACCATGCCACAGTGTCCACACCACATTGTTACACGCAGGCAGTCGCGCGACTCACGCGTCCCATTTTGACATGAAGGGTTTGTTTCAGAGTGTGCTATTAAAGTATATACCTAGTTGCTAACCATCACATTCATTATGTGGAGGATAAAACGTTCTGTTCACAATCCTTTTTTATCATTCGGATACTTAGTTCTATATTGCAGTGAAATGGCAATTTCGCATTTTTACGTCACTATTTATTTTTACTGACTTATACTTGCGACGCCAAAATAATCATAAGGAATGAATCAACAAAACTTCCTAACCAATTTATTTGCAATTTAAATATATAAATTCTTAGCTTAAACGGAACTGTTTTTAGGGTTCCGTAGCCCGACAAGGAACCGTTATAAATTCGTTCAGTCCGTCCGTCTGTCTGTCTGTCCGTCCGAATTTTTCAGAACCTTCTAACTTCTATTATTATTACGATAAGTAATCTTTGCATAATGACAGTTGTTATATAGATCTCAATTTTAAGAGTATAAAAAATATTATGTTACCTATAATATTGCATTTTAGGGTTGCCTCTAGTAGGTACATGTGTAATGGGAATGACAACTTTTTTTTTTGTCGAGATGGTACATCTCTGAAATTTGGCTAAGCTTCGTTCATAGAATTTTTCTATAATCATCATTTTCTGAATTATGACTACAATTATATGGCTTTGGTTACGGAACCCTACTATATGCGTGTATCGACACGCTCTTGGCCAGTTATTTTTTATGCCTTTGGTGGCAAACAAACAGACAGGTTCCCTGATGGTAAGCTGTCACCTTCGCATATGGATACTTTTAACATCAGGAACTAAGTGTGTGTGTTTTTTGTGAGCGCCGCGGAGGATGTGAGCACCATCTCAAACCAACTGTGGTTTTTTTGGTGCAACATTAATTTAAAATTGTATTGTTATGTATAAAGAAAATAAATAAATTAAAAAAAAAGTACTATTAACACTTGTCTTGTTAACCGGATAGATGTAATGTAACGAGAGTCGAGTGGATGAGTAGAGACAGCAGGGTCTGACTCGTATTAGTTACCTCCTTGGCGTCCAGCAGGTACTCCGGCGGAGGGTTGTAGCTCTCGGCGTGCGCGGGCAGGGGGCGGCGCGGCGCGGGGATGTGCTTGTGAATACCTCTCAGTTTCTGTTCCTCGTCCTCCGCGGTGGAGCCCCACAAATTGTAGAACTTCTTCTCCTGGGGGAACCATTCAAACAACACGATCATATCTCAGAACCGGGCTCCGACGTCACAAGGAGCCCCCGAAACTGGGACGAGTGGGGTGGGAGGTAGATGCGAACCTTCTTCTGTCTCCTCTCGAGCGCGAGTTGCTTCCTCGACTTGATCCAGCCCATGCGCAGCGCGTGCACTATGCGCGCCACCTGGCGCTGCTCGCTGCGCGACGGGAGGAACGAGCGCTTGTGGTCGGGGAAGGCTCGGATGGGGGTCGCCAGGGGGACCGACGAGAACCACTCTATCCACGGCTGAAACATTACATACGCACACTTACAGCGACACACACACACACACACACACACCGCAGGCAGGCTCGCACTTACTGACCAACTGCTCAAATACATATTCTAATTATTTAAATTAAATGTTTTTGTTTGTCTGTTGTTGTAATAGGCATGTGGCCTGATGTTTCATTTATGGCAAATATCAGGCTTAGCGATGAATATAACTAAATACATTACACATACTGAAATAATACATTGAATTTGCTGATTAATATCTGAGATATGAGCGTTTAAAGTTTTAGGTGGGGATAGAGCGGGGATGCTCCATCCCTTTCTCGCATAGCGTGTGTTAGTATAGCATTTGTATGCCGCGCCTGAGGCGTGACGTCATAGCTCAGTATAGTGCGCTCTCTGACTAGCATGAAATTAAAATAGAAATTAAAAAAAATGTTTTCGTT
Source organism: Agriopis leucophaearia (assembly GCA_949125355.1). Taxonomy (NCBI): domain Eukaryota; kingdom Metazoa; phylum Arthropoda; class Insecta; order Lepidoptera; family Geometridae; genus Agriopis; species Agriopis leucophaearia. The sequence goes on along the minus strand of OX421274.1, from coordinate 17,100,534 downwards.
GATAGGCTCTATTGATGATCAGCTTTTTTATGAAGTAATAAAAAAATATGAGTCATCATGCGTATTGTCTGTTTGAAATATGATATACAAGTAGGAAGGTAAACTTTAGATTAACTTCCTTTCAACATTCCCTTTGAACGTAGCAATGCTGCCAGCATACTGGCCACTCGTCCACTGAGGGGGCTATTACATTGAATGTAGCAATGCTGCCAGCATACTGGCCACTTGTTCCCCGAGGGGGCTGTTACATTACTTTTAGAGTATATTTATTTGGCAGTAGATTTCAGTTCATTTGTTTATATTATTAAGTAAATTCCTAATAAAAAACTTTATCTTGAAAAAAAAGTAGGAAGTAGTGTTCGAGATAGTATACAATACCTACAGAGTCAGAATCTCTACGTGAAAACAGTCAGAAAACGTCCAAGCGTCGATCATGTACGACGCGTCGACAGAATACCTTGTACTCGTCGTGGTTGGGGTCGGGCAGCTGCCCCGAGCGCAGCCGGTGGATGAGCTCCAGGTCCTCCTTGCTCAGCACCACGTCCTGCCCGGTGGCGGGGTCGCGCACCGTGCGCCAGAACTCAGGGTCTTCGCATTTCCTGCCTCATAATGTTACATTAAAATGTTGCAGTTTGCGTGCCTGTGTGTGTGTCAGTGGAGTAGTTGTGGTGATATTACAAGGTGTGTGGTATGTAGAGTAAGAGTGACAATGAACGAGCGCACTGACTTGAGGAACTCGTCGATCTGGTCCCGTTGTGGAGGCTTCATGATCTTGTGTCCGTCGAGGTTGTACCCGAGGTGGGGGTACTCGTTGTACCACCACATGGGGACGTCTCCTACTGTGTTCTGGCGCTCCTCCTCGTCGGACGTGTCTCCCGACTCGTACTCGTCTGGGGAATGTGCCCACATTATTTTTTATTACCTCATAAAAATGCTGATCATAAATTGAACCCATCCATGACAACCAAAGTAAAATTTGTTCAAAAAGAAATCACACTAATCTATACTTATATTATAAATGCGAAAGTAACTCTGTCCGTCTGTCTGTTTGCTACATAATTACGGCTAAACGGCTTAACCGATCTCGATAAAATTTTGCAAGGTAATACTATGTATAGTGAGGACGGACAAAGCCTATTTTGTTCTGAAAAAACCGCGGATGAAGTTGCGGGTACATACAGCTAGTATCATAAAGGGTGTCCCAAAATTAACGCAAGATTTGAATTAAATAGAAGCTACAGTTTTTAGTCATTTGAATGTATTTTTTTTATTGAATCATAAAGTACATAGAATAGGGTTATTTATGGAATAACACATCGGACAAATGGCCTCCATGGCTTTGCATACCTATGCACTCGTTTGTCGAAATTTTCCATGACCGTTCTGCATATATGTGGTGAGTTTCGTTGATGCAACGTTGAATCTCCTCCTTTAATGCACGCGTGGTTGTGGGCTTGTTGACATAGACCAGTAATTTTAAATAACCCCATAAAAAGAAATCTAATGGTGTTAAATCACACTATCACGGGGGCCAATTCTGATCACCGAAACGAGAGTACACGACCTGGAAATGTCTCATGCAGTAATTGAAATGTTTCACGGGCTGCATGGCATGTGGTACCGTCTTGTTGAAACCACATTTTGGCCAAATCAATATCATCCAATTTCGGCAAAAAGAACCATGTATCATGTCGCGATATCGAGCACCAGGAACTGCTTGACCAGCCTAATTTTCAAAAAAGTATGGTCCAATTATGCCTCCAGCCCAAAATCCACACGGAACAGTGACACGTTGTGGATGCATTTGTTTTTCGACAATCACATGTGGGTTCTCAGAACCCCAAAAGTGGCAATTTTGGCGATTAACAAACCAATCAAGGTGAAAATGTGCTTCGTCGCTTAGGATGAAATTTTCGAAGTGCGGCCGCCAAACTTTCCTTATTTTTCAAATAATGAAGACACATTGTTCTAACGTGTAACGCTCCATTTTCACTAACCCTAAACTCTCAGCTGTCAAATTGGTTTTTTTCAGGGTTGCCAACAATTAACTGCAGAAATGGAGGCAAATTTAAATCTTGCGTTAATTTTGGGACATCCTTTATATGTGAAAATTTATATGGATATATAGATGGATGTTTGTTACTCAATCACGCATCATCGCTTAACATCAGGCGAGTTGGCGGCCTAGCGCAAGCCTATTCTACAATTTAAAAAAAAATGGATTTGGATGATATCTGGAATATACCTTGTTTGTCCTGGATTAACACATAGGCTACTTTTCATTATCATCATCATCAGCACGCGGGTGAAACCGCGGGGCGCAGCTAGTCTACACTAATATTATAAAGAGGAAAGATTTGTACCTATTTTTGTATGTTTGTAATGAATAGGCTCCGAAACTACTGAACCGATTTGAAAAATTCTTTCACTGTTGGGAAGCTACACTATCCCCGGGTGACATAGGCTATATTATATTTTGTAGCGAGGCCGAAGGCCGAACTTACACTCGTGCGAAACCGGGGCGGACGGCTAGTAAGTTATAAGAAGGTATTTTAATGAAGCGCTAGACAGGGAGCGCACTATAGCCAGTTATGAAGTAATACCTTGCGCGCGCCGGCTGCACGACATTCAAGTACCTTTCTGTGCGACGGGGTGTGTGGTGACGGTGACGCTGGCATTCTTGATGGAGTCCGCCAATCTATCTATACTGGTTGTTGTGTCTTCTTTGTCTCTTCTTGATTTCACTTCTTTCATTTTCTGCACTTTCTTAACTTTTTGCTTCTGTTTAGTGTCAGTTTTCTTGTCCGACTCGCTGCTGCTGGAATGTGTCTGTCCTATGCCTGATTCTGCTTCGCTCTCCTCCTCGTCACTCGCTCCTCCATCATCAGTTTCCTCATCATCGTCATCCTCCTCGCTGACATCCTCGTCATCGTCTTCTGAATCATCAAGCTCCTGCGATCAAAACATGTACAGTGAACACTAACAGGGATCTGTCAGATATTTGAACTCTAGTTAATGTAGTGTAGGTGTGTGTTACATAATTATCATTTCAGAGCATTTTATTATATAAACTAGCTGTTGCCCGCGACTCGTACAAAACGCGTAGATTATCAACCCCCTCAATTCAGTTGTTTCGCAAATCGATTTGTTAGTAGATCTCTACAAGGATGTGTCAGGCAGTCATCAATCACTTGTATTATTAACCTCCGACGCAATAAGAGAGGTGTTATAAGTTTAACGTGTGTATTTATGACTGTCTGTGGAGTCGTAGTTCTTCAATGGTTGAACCGATTTTAATTAGTTTTTTTTGTTTGAAATGTTATTTGATTGTGCTTGATTAGATAATGTGGTATACCTACATTTATATATCCGATAGAAAGTGTGCAGAACTTTGTTAAATAGAAAAGGAACAACAATTTCATATAATTACAAAGTAATACTTATCTTTTGCTATACCCTAATAAAAAATAGAAGACATAGTTGTCGTAAATACGTTTACGGCATTACGGCAGGGATCGGGGGACGCCGCGCGCCGCCGCCGCAGAACTCGCAATGTAAAAAAAGATATTTACGCAAATAAATACTCTTTATGTTATCATGTATAACATAAGAGATACCTACTGACGTTTATCTAAAAATAATATGTCTATGAGTACGCCATGTTTGACGACTCGCAATCATAATAACATCTGACATAATGTTGGAAGTTACGCTGGTCTCGGATTAGGGTGAACAGAACCTGGTTCAGTTCAACCCAATAAAGACCTAAGTTTCACCGTTAAAAAGCCCCATTTGTTGTATGTAGCTCCTCACTATCAGAACACTCCACTAAAGGTTTCAGAATCATTGGAATCCTAGGAATCTACATTTCTATGCATGTACAGTATTGCGGTCACTTTGCGAGTAACGCCAAGCTCACCTCTAAGAAACTAGGTGTGCTCACATAGACATAATAGAAAAAAAATATTACTAAAAATGCAAAAATATTAAAGGGAAATTATGCAGATCATTATCATAGTGAATGTCATGTGTTTGAACTATTCAGGTTTAGTTGATATTAATACATAATATTAATATGTGCGCTCCCAGAGACAAGTCTCCCGCGCACGTTCCCTGTTGAAGGAGCTCTCATGACTACGAAACTGGTCAGGAGCTTGTCTTCACCGATTAACATGAGTCATAGTTTATAACCAATACATGCTTTTCAATTTCATGACAATAAACCTAAAATGAAGTTTCAAAGTGGTGATCCGACGGAACTTACCGATGATTCGTCCGAAGCCTGTCCTGCTTGCTCATCATCACTGAGAGTACTGTCGGCATCATCCCCGTACAGCACCTCCTGGAATAGTTTACAACATTTTGTCAGGTGGTTAACTAAAAAATAACCATATAGTGGAAAATGTTTGTGGGATTTTAAAATTAATGATGCTAATTGTCGAGTAGCTAATCAGTAATTTACTTTGAGATGATTAAAGAGGCCTGACATATCTGCGATGCCTTACATCAGAGATTGTTAGGCAGCACATGAAACTATCTGTGAGAAGGATTTACTGCAACTAAAAAATAATAAATAAATAAATAAAAGTCCTTTGCCTGTGGAAGCTCTTAAATGATGGCAGATGGTATACAACATGGATACTTTAAGGGACATTTTATAATAGGGGAGAGATTATAGTTAAAACGTAAGTAACATTTTAACATAACAGCAAGCCTAACACGGGCTGTCAACCAATTGTCTTTGTCCTGTTTGTTACTACATAGAATGACAACCGAGGAAAAGGATAAAATCTTTGTTGTTTATCGAAGACATTGTCTCCACTACTCCAGCTTCATAGCACGGACACAGACGGAAAACGTGGATAAGATTGGCTCCCTCATCCAAATGCAGAGTTAGGTTGGTTGCAATGCAAACAGGTCTCTACTCTAAGATTATGTCAAACTCAGTCTTTCTTATATTTCTAATGTGAGTTAGATAATAAAGAAGAGTTACTCCCAGCGACTGAAGAATAAAGTGCATTGAAAACTTTGATGGAATGAAAGAAATATTGAAGACTGATATGTCATTATACTGACTTCAGAAAAGCTACTCCGGCCGTCTATCCTCTTTAGATCAACTATCCACCGGCGTGGCTGTGCTCAGCAGGCCTAGCACGGGCTGTGGACAGATTGTCTTTCCACAGTTTTTATCCCGCTAGTAAGACAAACGTATCCATATTCTAGCTCTGTCGCGTCTACGCGTGGATATAAACAGTAGAAAGACAATTGTTCCACGGCCCGTACTAGGCCTGCACGGCCCGTGCTAGGCCTGCAGGAGGTAGACAAAAATGACAACGGAAAAGGATTTTTATCCTCTCCCTATTGAAAAATTGTCTACCGGCCATGTTAGGCCTGCTGCTATTATATTTTGTGTGGGTTGAGATTGAGAAGCTGCTCCTTGGCAAGTTTCACCCATGATAGTAGATTACATCTTGTTCGTGGTCGGAGTCATGGTGGCGGTGTTGCTCGTCGAGTTCAGAGTCAGAGTCGTCTCCCTGCAGGTGGAGCTCGTCGGGCAGCAGCGCATCCTCCGACCCGGACTCGCTTCTCTACAACACACGTACGGTTTCACTTTACTTACTATCAGTTCAAGTCACTGCATACTCCATGTAAACCTCAACTCTTACCTCATTGTCAGATTCCTTATGGGAGTCGTCTGTGGTACTCTTTGTATCTATTTTCCGTTTCAATAACCCAGTACGAAATGGCGGCATTTTTAGCGATTTATCGCATTATTTGCAATGCTGACTGAAATGAAATAAAAAAGAATACACAATAATACACGTGCTAGCTAACCATACCATACGTTTATTTTCTTTCAAAAAGTCAAAATCAAATTAAAAACAATCTATTTTTCTGACAGTAGTTTGGCTTTGCACATCATGTGCATTGGCTAGTGTCATAAAAACAAGGGCCGTGCATAGATCATCATTAAATAAAATTATGGAACATAACACCATCTAACATTAGTAGTATATAAAAACCATATAATTTCAGTAGATCGATAAATCAAATGCTGGTATCTTAGAGTTTTGACGATATCTATTAAAAACTAAACTAAATACAATATTATTTTACTCTGTGGTAAAACTTGAAAATCTTAATACTTGACACTGGCAAATGCACAAGACGCGTGACGCCAAAATACTTTCAAAAAATCAAGAAGAGAGTATAAAAAAAATTAGGTTAGAAAATAAATAATACATTAGGTATATGTAATTTTTTCGTTTCATTTAAAAAAAACAACAAAAATGTTAATTTGTTCATAATATGTGCAGTAAGTGAACTGTGTGCTCTCGTACTTTGTACCAATTATAATTCTTTATTATTTTATTTATCTCAACGTAACTTAACCTATCAGAAATTCAATAATGTTTCGTCGATTCCTAAAAGCTTTCGAACCTGTTAAAATTCAACTGGTAAGTTTCTGTTTTGTCATGTTCAGCTTTACATTATCTGGCTAATCTTTCAGCAGCTTTAACTGCTATCTTGCACTATCCAGTATCTGTGATGAATTAGAGTGGCATTTGAAATATGAATATGGTGCAGGCGCGCGCTGTTGGCGGCAATGGCGCGGCGGGCGCTGGCTCTGGCAGCCGTTTCCAACAGAACTGCGTGAGCAAGGAGCAGCAGCTGTCAGACGCCCTGCGCCGGTCGCTGCCCGGCATCACGTACGTCAGCGTGCAGGACATCTCCGGCGGCTGCGGCGCTATGTTCGAGGTACATGCAGTGTCCAGCGCTACCAACTATATTTATCATAATATCAGAGTCTCTTGCTCTCTTCCCGACTATGAATCCCACTGATCACCTTGATGTCAGCCTTCTTTACTTCTATCTTTCACTTTCCTCTATTGTTTTATCAGTTTACAATTTATCAATTAGTATAAATTTAATAGTACCTACATTGAAGCACCCAACTTGACTTACAATAAAGTAGGATTGATTGAATGTAGAGAACAGATGCACTCTGGTTATAGTAAAGGTGAAATATGAATAAGTGCATTAAGTATTGTGCTTAGGGTATATAATCCAGAACTTCAAGTCTGACTATCACAAAGTTAACTTGTTTCAGTAACAGTTTTTTGTAAAATAAAACATATTTTGAGGTTCCATGAACTTCTATGTACAGTAACAGACCTAGCTTTGCGCGTTTAATTACTCCTCTTTACACGGATGAGTCGATTGCCATCAAACAATCCCATTGCAGAAAATTAATGTGCAGACAAAACAATATGGCCCCTTTCTAATGTCTTCACCTAACTTTAAAATGTTTTACATTATAGATGTCACTTTTAAAAGTATCAGATTATTTGAAGGGTGGTTCTGCTACATGTTAAATATCCCCACTTAGGTACTGTTTTCACTGTGTAAAAACAGTAATTGTGCAGTTTCATGCATTTACCTTAATAACTAGAAATTAGAAGGTTAATTCTAAAGGATTAGGAGTGACAGACAGAAAAATGTTAGGGTTTTATATTAATTATAGGGTTTTATAGGGTGGTTTAAGAAAACTAATAAGGGTCTGTGAGGAATATGCTGCAAATCATGGACTAATGTATAACACGAATAAAAGTGAAATATTGATATTTACAGCTAATAATAACCCACCTGAAAATGTACCTCCTGTAACACTTTACGGCAAACCTCTAAAAATTGTTAATCAGTTCAAATACTTGGGACACATAGTCACAGAAGATTTAAAAGATGACGCTGACATAGAGAGGGAGCGTAGAGCGCTGGCGGTAAGGGGTAATATGATAGCCCGTAGATTTGCTCGATGCTCTGTGGAAGTTAAAATGACCCTGTTTAGGGCATATTGTCAGGGCTTCTACACAAGCAACCTATGGATTCATTATACCCAAAGATCCATCAGCGCTCTACGTGTGCAGTATAACAATATACTTAGGATGCTGCTAGGACTGCCTCGATTCTGTAGCGCTTCCGGTATGTTTGCTGAGGCTCGAATCGATGGGTTCAACGCAGTCATAAGAAAAAGGATTTTTTCGCTACTGAGTAGAGTCAGGGGCAGTCCTAATAGGATCCTGAGCATGATTGCCGATAAATATGATAGTCCTATTATAAAATATTGGATAAAAACTATTATTTGATATTTCTGTTAATTGTATATGTAGGGAGGGAGCTATATGTAATTTCTTGTCTCTAGTTGTAATTTTATTTTAGTGTTAGCCTATTAATGTTCCTATAATGTGTATGTGTTTAGTTTAACTGATATTATGTGTATGTGTTTAGTTTAACTGATATGGATCTCGAATCTGAAATAAAGATATAATAATAATATAGTAATATTAGTTTTATAAATATAATATAATAAACAATATTAAAAAATATTAATATTATAATAAACTACTAGACGTGGCGATGCTGAACAGATTCTAGCCAATGACGAAATAAACCAGAAACTCATTGATTCTAATGCATGCTAAACATATTGACCGTAAAATGGACACTAACAAAGGTTTATTTTTATTTGCAGCTAAGCTACTCACTTTTACATTGCAAACCTTAGAATGATTTTTTTATATCTCGTAAAATACTAAATTTAAAAACCAGTTTTTTTGAGTTCTTTATGACATAATCTCATTACATACATCTCATTACTGACATTATGCCAAATTAAGGTTCCTTGCAACAAAAATGGAATGTTGTTCATTACAGTATTGAAGTGCTCGATACCGAAAGAGTAATATTGGAAAATTGCTTCAAAATTGTGTTATTATGAAATACCTGAATTCTGATACTCGTGCCGTAATTGTGCTGTCTGTTATTTCAGGTTAGTATTGAAGCAAAAGAATTTGTTGGCCTGAACAGAGTAAAGCAACATCGCCTGGTGACAGACTCTCTCAAGAGTGAGATAGCCGAGATGCATGGCATCCGCATAAACACCACCCCCACTCCTGGCGCAACTGGAGAGAAACAATGATATTTGTTTCTTTTTTTTTTATTTTCCTTGTAAATATTCAATGTTAGTTGTTTCATAGGTTAATTATTGTTTCGTTGGACTCATGTAAAAATGTAGAGTTAACTGTTGAATTTGTATTAAAAATAATTAATTTACTTTTTTTCTTTCGTGTTTGATGTAGCTGTTTATCTGTCGGTCAGATGATTTTAAATTGAACCCTAGAATTCCCAGTTGTTTGTCACAAAATATCTGCAGGGCAGTGGGGCTTGACTTTAGATTAACAAAGAGAATACAATAGAAGATTAACGAAGAAGATTATTAAATGTAGATTAACACCAATCGAGTTGGAGGTTCATATTTTTTTCACAGAAAGGTCTTAATATATGAAGGCTTTATGCGAAGTCTTAAGTTGCGGAAACTAATACTTTTCGAGAAATAAATTTTTGAAAATACGAAATTCACCATACATTTTATCACAAGTCCATTACTTGGACGTTCCGTTTTACGTGCTATCAGTTGTAAAAATGTCGTACATTATTTTAAAAATATTATCAGGTGCTATTTTATTTTATTTGGACAGTTTTTGTGATAAAGTATTATTATTTACATTAAATAAGGCTCTTTGGTAATTTTTCAGTTGTTTACTTTGTTTAAATTGCATAGAAACAATGACAAGTTTCCAAAGTCATTAATAAGTGACCTGTGAAACGAAACGTAACCAGAGGCGCCATTTTGTGTTTTTGCCGGCTATCAGTCGTTCGGGAGATAATGTACGGCATAATAATGTACAGCATGATAATTGATGACCATGAAAACGCGCATATTTGGCACACAGAGCAGTTCAGAGCACCCTGACTTCAGTTGGTTAGGTTCGAAATGGGTCACAGAACCGACACAGAGCACCCCGACTCCACCTAGTCTTGTGGTCCCTACCCCTAGAGTGTATATAAAAAGCGCGGGAGCCAGAAGCTCAAGGGAGGTTCTGAGTGAGAGGGAGCCATACGAGACCGAGTGGAGCGAAGGGGGGAGGTGGCGAGCGAAGCGAGCCGGCGACCTCCGTAGCGTAGCGAAGGTCGAGTGTGGCGAAGCGACACCCAGGGGCGACTGCAAGAGCTTCTGGCGGGAGCCCACCTGGAGTCAGACTTGAGTTGGTTAGGTTTGAAATGAGTGACAGATCGTTAGGTTGACAGTGACCATCCAACAAAACGACAACTTCAGCGGGCCAACTCCTACAAAGACCTCTGTAGGAGGTTGACAGTGACCATCCAACAAAACGACAACTTCAGCGGTCCGACTCCTACACAGACCTCGATGGGTTTGTTAGGTTGACAGTGACCTTCCAACAAAACGACAACTTCAGCGGTCAGACTCCTACACAGACCTCGGTAGGTTCGTTAGGTTGACAGTGACCATCCAACAAAACGAAGTTGGTGCCTCCCTCCCCCTTGGCCATACTTTTCTCATCGCTCCTTAAGTCCCCGCCCTTTGTCCCGCCAGTTTAGGCGATTAATTTCATTTTTTGGAAAAGTGAGGTTAGAAACTTTAAAAAATCATAACTCCAAAAGGGGGGGGTTCCGCAAGTTTTCCTTCAAGAGGGGTGTTCTCCACCCCTCCCCCCACCCCCCTCACCCCCCCCAAAATCGATTGGTGTTAATCTAAAGTCCTACCCTTTGAATACATAAACCTTATAATATTATTATTCCGACTGAAGGTATCTGTGTACATGGTCATAAAATATAAAAATGGTGCCGTCATCCGTCCGACCGAGGTTTGACACTTGAATTTTAAAAAAGTTCTTACCAAAGAGTACTTTTTAATATAGGAAAGTTCTTACTTATACGAAATGGCGCTTAACCTAAGTGTCAAGATTCATCCCGTTGTTTTATTTCAAATTGTGGATGCTTACGAGCGTAGAAATGCCGATTCGCACAGAGTTATCGGCACATTATTGGGTAAGATTTAGTTTTTTATTCAAATGCCTCCTATTAACCCCGTAGCTACCAAGATACGTTTGCTTCTGTCATGTGGCTATTTTACTTGTCTTGAAAGAAACACCGATAAGAAAATGCCCTGAATAAGTAGGTATTTATTATTTGGACCAATATAAATACTTGTCCAACAGTGCCTTAGTCGTCGTTTGCGGTTTGTTTTGCACAATAATTTAAAGGTTATGTTATTGTGTTGATGAGCGCCTCTGGCCCGCAGGCACGTCCGACAAGGGCGTGGTAGAGGTGACAAACTGTTTCTGCGTGCCGCACAAGGAGCACGCTGACCAGGTGGAGGCCGAGCTCAACTACGCGCTCGACGTGTACGAGCTTAACCGCAGAGTCAATGCTTCTGAGAACATCGTCGGTGAGTCGCTACGTCATGCAGTGCCTTAGTCACCCAACTTACTACCTTAACAGCGAGTAAAGGCTAGTTCAGAGCTAAAATATTGTATTCAATGTGTTTATTGCAACATAATAATTATATATGTTTTCATAACATGTTTTACATCATAAATAATATAGTAATACATAATGACCCTGCTAGGGTACCCATCCTAGATGACCTATTACTGAAACAAACTGAAATTATTCTGCATCTTGAAAAAAAAAACCAGCTGTTCCATAAATTTTGTTGTGGGTCCATTTTCTATGGTACAGCAGATTTTTTTTTTCACAATGTCAGGTTTGGTCCCATAGTAAAAGTTGTTCATAATGATGAGTAGTGACCTTTGGGCTTAGCACAGTCTATATGCATAACCCTGTATAAGGGCTGTATTGTGTAACGTGTGTGTGTGTGTGTTGCAGGGTGGTGGGCGACTGGCAATGAAGTAACAAACCACTCGTCCGTGATCCACGAGTACTACGCGCGCGAGTGCCGCGAGCCCGTGCACGTGACGCTGGACACGTCGTTGGCGGGCGCGCGCATGGGCCTCAAGGCGTACGTGTGCGTGCCGCTGGGCGTGCCCGGCGGCAAGCAGGGCTGCATGTTCACACCCATCGACGTGCAGCTCACTTGCTACGAGCCTGAGGTTACTCACTTCACTAGGAATAAATCAAATAACAGAACAGACACACATCTTGCCTACATTTAAATGGGCTCTGACTCACCCCTGTCCAGGGGAAGACACATACTGGTGGTAGGCTCCGGCCGTGGTTAGTGACCACCACACTGGACAGTCATATCGCCATGTAGACTGGTAATGCCCATAAGGGAAAACGGGTTGAAATAGTTTCTTCTTGCTGCACAACCATCCTGCTTCAGGTAACTAGTCGCGGAGGTTAGCGGGATCAGAGGTATGGTGAACCTAGTTAATATTGCCCCGGTGGCTCGGCTGGTAGTGAACCTACCTTCTGCGCCTGGGGGCATGGGTTCGATTCCCACCTAGGGCAAACATTCATGTGATCAACATTTGTGTTCTATGTCTGGGTATTATTATCTATTTAAGTATATATTTAAAAATATATATGCACCTATGTGACGTGATGTGCAAAAATGTCCCAGATATTAAAATAATATATGGGGCCCATGTAATGAGCTAGCCACTCACGAAAGTTTGACCCATCTGTGTTCAGAGGCTGCACACTCTTGCATTAAAGGCTGGCATCCATTGGGTGCCAATCAGAACGGGCCACGCTGCATCGATGATCTTGCGTCCACACATATATATAGTGATAAAATAAATATTCATCAACAGTGAAAACTTTTTAATATCTAACTGAAGTAGAGTGATGTGTTATGTATATGTGATGTGAGGTGGTGTTGTGTTGTGCAGGTGGTGGGGTTGTCGCTGTGCCAGAAGACGATCGGGTCTGGCGGGCGCGCGCGCCAGGTGCAGCCTATGGCGGACCTCGCGCAGATCTCGGACGCCGCCACCAAGCTCTCCACGCTGCTCGACCAGGTCCACTCCACATTATGATATGACCATACTACACTTACATTCATTGCAAGTTAAACAAAGAGCTCCTAACTATTAAACTGTTGGACAGATGTCAAGCGAACATAGTTAAGGACCACAACAGTGAATCCTACTTTCAAATAACAAATAAATCCACATTCAAATCAATTCAGCCATTTTTGAGAATGATGGTAAGGCATACAAACACACAATTAACCTAGTAACCTCTACCATGATGCATTTACCTTCTCTGTTCTGTCATAGGTTAATACTACAGTCGGTCTATTCTGCAAGCTAAGTGAACGCACAAGTGAAGTGATAAGCTAAGTGAATGTGAACTTTTCTACTTCTGCAGATAAATGTCAAAATATTGAGTTGTAACACACAGTCAAAAGCATAGATTTAGGATGTCAAAGATAGCTTATGACAATTTGATAACATAACAAAAAAACATTTGCACATGTGTGAGTAAATTAGTGTTGTGAAACGTACCATTTTTTTTTATCGATTGACCAAAAATTGTCTTCCGGGTTTTTGTCGATAAACATAATCGTATCACAATTATAATTGAGTTGTTTTCTTGTTCCAAGTAACACTGCTACAGAGCCAAAATAATAAAAACCACTATAAGGCTGCTGAGCTAGGCGGATGAGTTAGATGTCAGTGTCACCATGTATCGATATTTATTTATCCTAGCACACTTACGTACGAACATACCAATCGTTTTGGTGGGAATTTAATCCATAAAAATATACTTATGCAAAGGTATCAAAATTTAAAATCAAAGTTAAATAAATCACTTATTATTATTTTTGTTGGAATTGCTTTCCCAAATTTTCAATTACGGGTACAAATAAAATAGGTATTGAATCTTTCATTAACATGCGATATTGATTTCATTGAATAAAACATTTATCTTCAAAATGTTTATTGCAAATTGTTGAATTGTTTTCTCTACATATAATCTGTATCCATTTTTCACGTATAAGGATGGAATACCTCAAGTACATATTAGAAAGAATTACAATTAATATTATGTTACGTTTATCTACGAAATAAAATTATGTAAGTACTAGCAACGGGGTAGCGAGTGAAGCCGTGAGGCACTGCTGGTATTAGATTCATATTATCATTTTGCATTTATAATATTAGTGAGCGTGCTTTAAAATATGAAATGATTTAACCGTCGGCGTCGTGCGTGAGTCCTAATCGCAATAAATGTATTAATAACAACATTTTATTTAAATGTTTAACAATATGCACGCGTTGCCTAATGATATTTGCTAAAAAATATCGACTCGATATCGATAATAATGACGTCACCATTTTATCCATCTCTATTGATAACAGAGCGTAAACAAATCAAATATTTTTTGCTTAATTGTATCATCAATTTTACTTCTTCCTATGAAATACACACGTAATGAAGAAAATATATAAATATACCGTTGTAAAATCGGATTTTGCAATCAATTTATGTTATTATATGGTCAAAATTTAGATGAAATCATGTCAATGGAAAGATCATATATTTACCGGTGAAACTTAAAATTCTGCTGATTATTTCTTGTGTTTACGTCACAATTGCTAAATAAACAGGATACCTTAACTGCACTTGAGCACTATTGCCCCCCATTTTCAGTAATATAAAATTATTTTGAAAAATATTATCACAATGCAACCCGTACCGCATGGTAGCTATTTGTCATTATTGACATAACAAAAAGAGATTCACACTTTATTTGTTGTCGATCTCTTTCTCTCTTGTGGAGTTTTCATGTGGTTCGCGATATCCCTTTCCCACGCTTTGTTGGTCTATTGCGTAGCAAAAAATAATTTTAGGTCTATGGTCAAAGGTGATAACTCAATATTTTCACAATTCTATATAGTAATAAACAAGAAAAATACATTTTCACTTAGGTTATCACTTCACTTGTGCGGTCACTTATCTTACAGAATAGACCGGCAGGTGTAATTTTGTAAGTCATCACCACATACCTGTATCACCACCGTGAGTTCTCCTACTTTCCGTCTGGTCTGTCTTAAGTTCGATCAATATTCTAACCAGTTCAATCTCTGTCGTCTTGGCAGTAGCACATCAGAACAGAAGTCAATACAAAAAAGTCACATTCATTGTAAACTGTTTGAAAGCTGTTGGCCGTGCAGTTACACTACCACTTGTTCTGGGGCATTTACACTATTTTTGTTTTTTATTAGAAAAACTTGTTTTTGGGTTTTGTGTTACTGTTTATTGTATATCTACCGTGTTGGTTCGCAGCTGTTTTGTTTTCCATTTAAAATACAATAAATAGAGCAGGTTTTTAACTATAAGTAGAAGAAAGTCATATAAGGTGCCAGAAGACCTCCAGTGATGGGCATCCAAACCTGGTAATTGTAAGCTTGTTTAACGACAGCCTTGCCTGCAGGTGGTGTCGTACGTGGAGGAGGTGGTGGGCGGGCGGTGCGAGGGGCGGGCTGACGCCGGGCGTGCGCTGCTCGAGCTCGTCAACTCGGTGCCTAACCTGGCCGCCGACACATTCGCGGACGCCTTCGCCAACGGAGTTAAGGATCTGCTCATGGTATGTTACTTGCCAAGTGGCTTATACTCTACCTTAGTGCTGTATACATGTCTCTAGGCTTGAATGAGGGACCCACCACTCTATTATCTAATGGGGCATTTAACGTGAAGTTGACAGGGAAACAAGTTCAAGTTTCCGATTTTTGAAGTGAAACTTCTTATGCGACTTCCAACAAGGTTGCGTTAAGATTGGGCCTAAAGCAAAATCTTCAATCTTTGATTAGATTTTCACAGTAGTAAATCATGTCCAAAATCGAAAAAAAAAATACGTTAGGAAACTTCAATATAAAGTAAAGGTCGACCCTGACGAAAACATGGTAGGATAAAATTTTCTCGATAGAAAACCATCACAAAGTTACCTCTAATTTTCAACATTTTTGGTTTGCATTCTGTTTTGGTACATATTATTGAACAATAAATTATGTAAATATTATCACTCATGTATAACCTAGAGCTGACCCTAGCAATTTTTAAAAATATTGTCTATTCTATAAGCTATGAGAGTAGAAAGCATTTGGCGCTTACAACATTTTTAATCCGCGCAATACGCTGTCTTTCGTCTCGCGTGACACAAGCTTGAGGCATCGGTTTGTTGCACCGATCAGTAACCATCGCTCTGTTGAGACGGGTAGTCCATGTCAGTTCAGACGTCGAGTACGCAAGCTTGGTTCCGCGCGTCGTCGCGGCGCCCGTGTTTGTTATCCGTACATGCGCTGGGTGTGGCGAGATGCGCGGGGGAAATCAGAATTTATCCTGCCATTAGGCCCGCTCTTAAACGTTTAACGCTATCATGGAGGGGGTATGAAGTTTCACTTCTTCCGCGCGGAGGGACTCCACGCACAATTTTTTTTTATATCAGTCCGTGTCATTATATTAGTACAGTGTACATGTTCTCGACACAGATTCAAAATCTTTTTTACGGTTTATGAGATACAGCCTGATGACAGACCGACAGTGGAGTTTTAGTAATAGGGTCCCGTTTTACCCTTCGGGTACGGAGCCCTAAAAACATGGTGAATCTGAGGTCTGAGTGAGTGAGACCAGTTGGTAGTATTATAAATGTTTGTTGTATTACCAGGTGGTGACTCTCGCACAACTGATCAAGACCCAGCTCCAGCTGAACGAGAAGCTGACTCTCCTCACGTCGCAGTGAGCACCCCTCCCCTCCCCCGCGGCTACAACACACATTCGCATTCCTTCAACACATGTACGGGATATCGGATACCATTGTCCTAATAACAACTGACAGATTACATAAAAATATTTTTTATTACATCTTTCATTAATTTGACACAATTCCTACAATTAATTAGATTAGTTAAAAATGTTAAAATAGAACATTCTTCCATAAAACAATAATTTCAAATGCAACCTTAGGCCTCTTGCATAACGTTCCATCTTTAATTGTACTTAACGTGACATGCTGTTTATTAACTCACTCGTTCATTTTGTTTTGGAGCGTTTAACTTCCACAGATTGTAAAACATGTTTAGGAGCTAAATTTTGATTGTGCATGATGTTAAATGCGTTTAGGGATCATTATGCGCCCCCTATTGTATCTTATGTCATAAAAAATAATAATAAAATATTAAAAAAAAATGAAATATGATAACCTGATGCAATGAAGGCTCCAAAGGTAAGAGATACTTGTATGTACATGATAATGGTGTAAGTACAAGATTAGACTGCATGTATTTGTTTACATTAGTAGCGAGGAAGACATACCAACAGTTGTGAAGTTTGGATGAACTGAATGCAACACAAGACACCATGACAAACAGTTCGTTTATATCTGTAAAAAGGCTTGCCGTGGCGTTATGAGCACAATTAGCAAATTATAGAATACAATATTTTTTGTTTTTTTTTTATCAATTTATATAGATGTTTTGCAATGTGTACATTCAGTAGTTCAGCCTGTGTGAGGCAAGCGAGAGAATTCATCCTGGTACTGTATCTGCATGGTTTCCTCCACTCCACACTCCACACTCCACGGGACTGGTTCCCTCACATCTACTCCCAACAACTCTCTGCACTCTCAATACATATCACGGCCTTCGATAATATATAGTTTGGATAATAACTCGAGTTAGGACCAAAAAATGCGTTACGAGGCGAGATTAACACGTATTGCACACACTGACATATTGTTACTAGTTCTGGACGGTGTGAGTGCTAGAGACTAGGGAGTATTAGAGGTGAGCGTGTATGCGTCGGGCGAGCACAGGCGGCGCTCGGCGTGGCAGCGCCACAGCCACGCGGCGCGCACCGCCACTGCGCCTGCGCATCCGCCCCCGCCGCTCCACTCCGAGTCGCACACCACGTACTCTGCTTCACCATCAGACTCCTGCGACAGACAAGGAAGACACTACTTGCTTGGTTTGATAAAGTTGGGCGTCACCCTCTTCCTGAGATGTGACGTGATCCGACACCAGTATGTGATGTTGTTGATCGTTCTCTCCGTCTCCGTCCTCACTCTTTAGACCTCACCTTCTAACTTCTTTAATTACCAAGTGCATTGAATAGTTTTAGTTAGTGTAGATTACAATTTTAAAAGTATAAAAATATAATATTTACATTTTAGGGGTAGCTCAGTAGCTGTAGTAAGTACATAATTATAAACTGGGGATTTTTTTTTCACTGGCACCCGCTTTTATGGGTATCATTGAATCATCATTTCAGCGATAGGATGTCCACTGCTGGACATAGACCTCTCCCATCGATTTCCAAAAGGGCCGGTTGGAAGCGGCCTGCATCCAACGTTTTCATGCGGTATTTATATCATTGAAAAGTTTTTTAAAATGAAGGTTAAGTTTCAAATATAGATCTTTCATTAGTGTATAGTTTGCAAAATATGGCCCACCAAAGTTGCCACCCCTGCATTTCTAAAATAAAAACTTGTGACCTACAAGGCTGTAATATAATACATAAGCTGTTGCGTTCTGCGCGCGGTTTCACCCGCGAGGGTTATTATTTATAAAATCATTATATAGTCAGTGCCAGTGAAAGTCCCGTCAAAATCGGTCCAGCCATAAAAAATAAATGTATATGATGCTGGTTGTATACCTTGAGTACGGCACTAAGTACGTAGCCACCGTGTCGTAGGCGACTCGTACGTTCTATTTCACCCTATAGGAGATGGATTTTCAAAATACCACACATATCTACAACGATGGAAAGGAATATATGCGACGCCGCGTGACCGGTGGTTTGAGCTGGCTTTAAATTTTGGTTTTTGAAATGCTTGGCTGGTGTTCAATTAAGATGACTGACACCCGGCATATAATGTCTCACGGTGAGGGAGAGAGAGAGGGAGAGACCTGCAGCACGAGTCCCCCGTAGGCGCGCAGGTACCGCTCGAGCAGGCGCGCGCGCAGCTCGGTGGAGGCGCGCACAGAGAAGCAGCGCCCCGCGAACAACGATGGCAGCCGGCCGCAGGGGGAGGAGGCGCGGGGGCTGCACGCCCCCCCTGCCTCCTCGTCTGTACTGCCTCCGCAGCTGTCTGAATCCACCACTGTCACGCTACCCTGGACACAGATAAATCACTTTACTTTTTTTTTTCTTTTTTTTAATGATTATTTGCTGATATTTAATTTAATTATTCATTTTATATATTTTTTCATGTTGTATGTTATCCATATACATTGCTTATATAATTTAATTATAGTTGCCTGACCTATAAACAAATGTTTATCAATAAATGACTGACTCACAGAATAAACACATTACATAGTACCAAGAATTCTATATGATCGTTCTTGATAGTACCTACAAGTAACCTACATATCACCCATAGTCAAGGCAAGCTCTTTAACCAGTGTGTCCTACCCGTTATGATCTACGGTGGCGAGACGTGGACACTCACGGTAAAGGTGGTCCAGTTTAAAGTCGCTCAGCGAGCTATGGAGAGAGCTATGCTCGGAGTTTCTATACCGGATAAAATTTGGAACGAAGTGATTCGACAGAACCAAAGTTACCGACTGTGACGTTGCGGTTAACGCCGTCATTTATTAAAAAAATAAAATAAACAATAATACTACAGAATTATTATGCAGAACCTTGCGACTTGCGTGCGTTCGAAATGGTTTACTTAATTTATTGCCGCGACATCAAGGAACGCTAAATACGCAGATACTATCGCGTATACTGTGGTCGCTGTGCATTCAACGCCGCGCTCGGAGTGCAAGAAGGCTCAGAGACGATTCACTTGTGCCGAAGCCTGCACGTAGCTACTATCGAAATTATTTTACTTCATCTATAATCCCTCTAGGGTGAGTTTTTGTTATTGTTGTCACTACTGTTAGTCCAGCGCTTTTCTTTTCAATGTTTAATTGTTACTAAGCTGTTCTGCCGCGCCTAGCTAACTGCAGTTAAGGGTATTTCGTGATCGCTGTGTCAACGCGGATTTGCACCGCGTGACCGCTAACTAATCTTCACGCTACCCTACATGGCCTGGCAGTCAGTACTTCCCGGAACGCATTTTAATGCGTTACTACCTCGTTCCAGGATTTACATTTACCTTTCACCTTCACTGCACGACCTACCTGACGGCGACCCAGCAGTGGCTGGACGGTTCGTCCCGGGTCGGCATTAAATACAACTACCTGAACGTGACGGAAGGGAGCGTGTCTGAAGGGTCAACGCGGACGCGAGTGCATAATACCTACGCTCAGGCCAGTGATCCCCTTCTAAACATACCAACTTGGTGCGAAGAGTGTGCGGCCGTGCAATGTTTGCTTGAACAATATATACACACCCTGAGTTATTCTGTGGTTTTCTTGCCTAGCCGGCACCCTAGAATTAACTACCTACCTGCGGGCAGTAAGGGGTTCCAGACTGCGAGAACAACCAAACGCCGCACGACATAGCTCAAAGGATTAGTAAGCTGAAGTGGCAGTGGGCGACTACTTTGGTTCTTCGCGCGATGTGGCCTGTCCATCGCCACTCCCAACTTGCAAATGCGAGCAGCTATGTTGGCGAATATTTTCGTTTCATATTTTGTCGCGTAAAGAAACTCCGAGCCGTGCTCTCTCCGTTCCCCGCTGTGCCGTGTGAGGGACCAGCAGTGAAGGAGAACGTCTCACTGTGCCGTGTGAGGGACCAGCAGTGAAGGAGCACGTCTCACTGTGCCGTGTGAGGGACCAGCAGTGAAGGAGCACGTCTCACTGTGCCGTGTGAGGGACCAGCAGTGAAGGAGCACGTCTCACTGTGCCGTGTGAGGGACCAGCAGTGAAGGAGCACGTCTCACTGTGCCGTTTGAGGGACCAGCAGTGAAGGAGCACGTCTCACTGTGCCGTGTGAGGGACCAGCAGTGAAGGAGCACGTCTCACTGTGCCGTGTGAGGGACCAGCAGTGAAGGAGCACGTCTCACTGTGCCGTTTGAGGGACCAGCAGTGAAGGAGCACGTCTCACTACTGTAATATGTTATCATGTACCTACTTTGTAATGTATCACACTTGTATTATAAATGCAAAAGTTTGTGTGTAAGTGTATGTTTGTCCACACTCATCTGTGTTTTTTACCGACTTTCAAAAAGGAGGAGGTTCTCAATTCAACTGTTTAAAAAAAATGTTTGTTACCTTAGAATTACTATACAGGGTTACGCATATACCCTGTACCTGAGCCGATGCGGTCTACGATGGAGTACGCTTTCCTAGAAAAGCGATTCACTCACGACTTGAACACCCCAATTGTGTCAACTAAACGGATTTGAATGAAATTTGTTATTGGGGTAGCTCATACTCGGGTGTAATATTTAAGCTACTCTTTACCCTGGAAAATGATGGTTCCTGTGAGATATCAGGTGACGCCGCTCGTGTTCGGCACTTTCTACTACAACTCCACCTGTGAGTGAGTTGAGGTGCACTAAACACACGAGAGGAAGTGGAGCGGTGAAGGTGGTTCTAATCATGCAGGCAGGTACCTGCAGCCGCTCGTCTCGTACGAACGTGACGTCGGAGCCCGGGGACACGGGGGGCGGGGTCGCGGCGCGTTGCTGCTTCATCTTCTGTCGGACCCTCTCTATCTCGTCGTCCGTGTCGCTCTCTGCACAGTACAGGTTCTAGTCACAAGTAGGTTGCTGCAGGGCGGGACGGAGCTAGCACGGGCGTTTGTGATTGCATGCGCAAAAGTAATTCATGCAATTTGTGCCCTAATGTAGTTACAATTAGTGGTGTGGTAATAGAGGGGCGATGAAAACCGAGTATCTATACTGTCGGCCGCAACAAATCTAATTCATTACTTATATTATTCATTTTATGTAATGTAATTACAATAAAATTATAATTGAATTTGTAACTATTTTAATGTTTGTTGTTATGTCCATAGTTACAGTAAGAATAGTATGATACCTAGTGATTTTATTTGTTGTGATACGGTAACCGAACAAACAAACTGCCTTTAAACTTACATATTCTAAACTCAAGTGGTTATTTATTTATTTACGGAAAACAAACAGCTTAAGCAGTGTAAAACAGCAATAAAAATATGAACAAACAAGCATTAAAAGTTTTCACAAGTAAAAGAGAGTTACAGTCCAGTTCCGTGATAGTTGAAATAACAAATAAAATAACTATCAAACAGTACATATGTAACTTAATATATATATATATATATGTGTGTATTTAATCAAAGGTTGAAAAGTGAAAGCCATATCAGTCTAACAATGAAAAAAGAAATACAATTTATAAATGTATATATAAATAAAATAAAAGTCATGAAAGTCAATCAGAAGAAAAAAAAGCTGAAAATGCATAATTGTTGTTGAAGTTTTGTCCCGCTGTAAACAGGTCCACGTCCTTGGAATAATTACAATTAAAGTTGTTACATACTCTAATAAAGTAAGAATTTTGTGTATAATTGGTCACACATGAATCCACATGAAGTACGAGATAATTCCGTCTGATCACAGCACGAGTAGGTATTCGGAATTTGATCTTTGACAGAAGATCGCTACAATCAATTTTGTTGGAAATAAGGTTGTGGAGGAAGGTCAGATCAGCCACCTCGCGTCGCTGCGACAAAGGAAGGAGATGATGGTGCTTACAATTTTCGCTATAATCCGCAAAATTCAACCTATGTCTGAAATTAACGCAACGGAGAAACTTCCTCTGAACCTTCTCTATACAATCCTTGTAATGTTCGTAGCGAGGGTTCCACACTTGAGATGCATACTCTAATTGACTCCTCACCAAAGAGCAATACAAGATCTTAAGGGACTTTACCGTTTTGAAGTGTTTAGTAATACGGAATATAAAACCCAGGGTCTTCATTGCTTTAGATGTTATGCTCTCGACATGCTTATCTAATAGAAGTTTAGAGTCCAGGATCACGCCAAGATCCCTAACGTGATCAGTACGCTGCAGCGGTTGCTGGTTCAACTTATAATTGAAATGGAAAGCGTTATGGGACCTGCTGAAAGTGATACAATTACATTTAGATACATTGAGGTCAAGTTTGTTTTTGTTACAATAAACCTGCAGTCGATCAAGGTCCTGCTGGAGGAGTAGGCAGTCACTCTTTGACTCAATTTTTTTATACACTCTCATATCGTCCGCAAATAATAAAAACTTGTGAGTTCATAAAACAAGCTCTGATATCGTTAATAAATAGGATAAATAACAGTGGTCCCAAAATGGATCCTTGAGGGACACCAGATGGTATAGTGGAATATGGCGAATGCGAGGAGAACCCATTTAGAACCACCGTTTGGCAACGACTTTTTACATAGGAACTGAACCAACGGAGAAGGTCACCGCGAATGCGATGTTATATACAACCCGGTCACAATATCTGTGCACCTCGCTGGAATGGGCGCCTCTCCCTCTCCCTAACAAACCCTTCATCAATAATAAATTGATTTGAAAAGGTTGTTTTACCTCCACATTTCTCGAAAAAACTTTTTTCACTCCGTACCCAGACCGCCGATATGACGTAACGAGGTCAGGTGCACAGGTATTGTGACCGGGTTGTACATAGGAACTGAACCAATGGAGAAGGTCACCGCGAATGCGATGTTATATACATAGGAACTGAACCAACGGAGGTCACCGCGAATGCGATGTTATATTAAAGAAAACAACGAACTCGGGTTCAAGTCAAACCGACTTTATAGATATATAGAAAAACAAAACAAAAATGTGACGAGTATTTGTCTATAAATAAATAAATAATTAAAATTCAAACCTATTTCCCCTAAAGTCACTTGAAATTGGTCATCGCGGTAGGTACATCATACGAGTATAACATAGATAGGTCGTGTAAAAGGAAAAAAATCACATATCGACTAAATAATATTGTTTTTTTCGAATGTATTACATACTTATGTTAGAGTGGTGACTTGTATTTATACTGATTACCCTTCAGCACATCTAGGTACTACAATGCAACTCCGTTCTGATAGTAGTTACCACCACGACAAAACAACTACAACCCGGTCACAATATCTGTGCACCTGACCTCGTGACGTCATATCGGCGGTCTGGGTACGGTGTGAAAAAAAGGTTTTTCGAGAAATGTGGAGGTAAATTAAATTACTAACCTTTTCAAATCAATTTATTATTGATGAAGGGTTTGTTAGGGAGAGGGAGAGGGAGAGGCGCCCATTCCAGCGAGGTGCACAGATATTGTGACCGGGTTATATGCATGTAACTACCCACATTATTTGTGATGCCGTGGTGAGCCCTCAGAACGGAAGTTAGATGAGCCAAATCTTAATTATTTGGTTTGTCGATTCCAGGACCAATTTCACGGAAGGACATCCCTCACACATTGCGTAGTCCGAGTTGGGGTACTACCACCGATCCGACCCGTGTGCGGTCGATTTTCAAAACCTTACGATTTGGTCATCGTATCTTCGGCTGAACCAACCTCGCTGTGCGTCCTAGTGCCGAGGCCACTTCCCGTACTGACCCTGAGGCCACCTATCATCTTCGAGCGGACTCACAATATAGGGTAGTACTGCGCTACGGAAGTAGAAACAGGCGAATCTTCAGTTCGAACAACCATGACCCTATAAATTCTATGTGCCTACTTCTTCCTCTTCTACAACTTGACCTCTCGTTTCTTGTATGTTATGCTCTCGAATATAATTATAATATATTGCGTATATATATAAGTGCGTCTGTAGAGTGAGAGTGAAGGATGAGTCACACGAGTCATTTCTATAAATAAGTGTTAAAATCGAGAGAAAGAAGAACAGAGTGTAGAGTACCCGAGCTGGGGTCCTCCGGGGCGGCGCAGGCTTCCCAGGCGGGCGGCGGCGGCACGTGGTGGCGCGGCTCGGTCGCGAACCACTGGCAGGGCAGGCGGCGCCGCGTGCGCGCGCTCTCCTCCACCCACTCCCCGCGCACCACCAGCGCGCACGCACCGTTCGCCGCCGAGCGCACGGCGCGCAGCTTGGGCGTGTTCGGGAACGCACAGCTGGGAGACAGTCAGTGCAGGTCAGCTTCACTTGTTAGAGAAGAGGCTGGACAGTGAACGGTCAGCGAGTGGAGTGGATACGTACATGAGGTGCGTGCAGTCGGGCCCCCAGTCCCGGCGGCAGGCGGCGCCGAGTGCGAGCGCGGCGGTGCGCAGGCGCGCGCGGCGCGGGTTCTCGTACCCGCTCAGTACGAACACCACGTCCGCGAGCAGCGTGTGCGGCGCCGTGCTCACCGGGCCCGCGCGCAGCGCACCACCCGGCGCTCCGCCCGGCGCCGGCGCCGATCCCACTCATACAATATTCATTATTATTACATTATTCCTTATATTTTTTTATGTCGTTTCAACCGACTTCAAAAAGAAGGGTTCCCAATAAGTTTTTTTTAATGTTTGTTACTTCAAAACTCATTTATATAAACGACTAGCGACCCACACCGGCTCCGCACGGGTGTTAGCTCAGCCTTCGGCCTCGTTACTATGACCGATCCAGGACCGCAAAATTTCATCCAAATCTGTCCAGCCGTTGTTAAAGTAGCCTAAGTGCTATTCCAGACTATAATCTATCTCTGTGCCTTATGTCATCCAGATCCGTTCAGCCGTTCTGGCGTGATTGAGTAACAAACATCCATCCATCGAAACGTTCACACTTATAATATTAGTGGGATTGTAATTATATCGTATTTGAAAGGATATACATACTTTCAGATTGGCCCTATAGTAATATCATCAAAACGAGGTGAGTTATTTGGTATTGAAATCAAAACACATCAAGAACCTGTCTTCCCTATCGGTCATCAGTTCTTCCCCATCGGTCATCATTTCTTCCCCATCGGTCATCAGTTGTTCGTGCATATCTCATACATATAATCAGTAACCATATTTGTAAGTTTTGAAGCAAAAAGTACTCACTGTTATCTGAATGTTGTCGCTTCCTGGTCTCGCTCTCGTGGTCACCCTTCCTTCCGTTACAGGAAGCACCGTCATCTTTCTTTGCGTCAGCGGAAGGTCTGCCATCCTTTCTCGAGTTAGTGGAAGGTCTATCGTCCGTACTTGCGTCACCGGAAGGTCTGCCATTTTTTCTCCCATTACTGGAATGTCCATCATGTTTTCTTTTAGAAGAGTCATCGTTATCCCTGTTGGTCGGTCCATCTTGATTGTGAGGCAGGTCATGTTTGGTTTGTGATCTAGTCGCATCTGGGAGTTTGTTATGTGAATAGTTGCGTTTGTCTTTATGTTTGTTAGTTTTGTCTTGTTCCCGCTTGTGGTCCCTGTGCCTGTCGAGGACGCGGTCCACCTTGTGGTTGGGTCCGTCGTCGTCGGCGGTGTACAGCAGGCTGGCTCTCCGTCGGTCGGAGGCTCTCTCGTCGTCGGTCCGCGGCGGGAGACTCTCTCGTCGCTTGGACTCGCTTGTCTTGGTGATGGTAGTTTTGGTCAACTTTATTGATGAGTCGGGAATGTTTCTCAACGCGTGAGATGTTGCTTGACGTATTTGGGCACCTGAGGAACAAGATTTTATAACAATTGTTCAAAGTTGTGCAGTCACGACCTTAACTCAAGATATTCAATAATGTATTGCATCAAGTAGTGGGTATGAAAGAAACTGTAGAGCATGTGCTGTGGCATTGTGAAGCCACAGAGGAAACTAGAATCGCTACCGGGTTGCATGAGGTTTCGCTACCTTCATCATCCACGTTACCATATCAGCTTGACTGCTTTTCATCGTCATTACGCACAATTCCATCTACGCCACTGGAGCAACTGTGCCAGCGCCCCAGAGTCTCGCTCCGATATTTCAAGGAGTTGGGTTGGCTCGGGTAGGTCCTGGTAGGGGGAAATGCACAATACACCCCAAGCGGGACGTCAGTGCAGGACTTATCACCCCCATCTCGAATAAGAATAAGAAGTAGTGAGTAATATCTCATCTGAATAGCATCCGCTCGTGCGGCTACCTCCGCGCTCACTCTGCCGGACGAGGTACTGTCGTGTATATGTACCTATGATACAACTACCTCCGCGCTCACTCTGCCGGACGAGGTACTGTCGTGTATATGTACCTATGATACAACTACCTGCGCGCTCACTCTGCCGGACGAGGTACTGTCGTGTATATGTACCTATGATACAACTACCTCCGCGCTCACTCTGCCGGACGAGGTACTGTCGTGTATATGTACCTATGATACAACTACCTGCGCGCTCACTCTGCCGGACGAGGTACTGTCGTGTATATGTACCTATGATACAACTACCTGCGCGCTCACTCTGCCGGACGAGGTACTGTCGTGTATATGTACCTATGATACAACTACCTGCGTGCTCACTCTGCCGGACGATGTACTGTCGTGTATATGTACCTATGATACAACTACCTGCGCGCTCACTCTGCCGGACGAGGTACTGTCGTGTATATGTACCTATGATACAACTACCTCCGCGCTCACTCTGCCGGACGAGGTACTGTCGTGTATATGTACCTATGATACAACTACCTGCGTGCTCACTCTGCCGGACGATGTACTGTCGTGTATATGTACCTATGATACAACTACCTGCGCGCTCACTCTGCCGGACGAGGTACTGTCGTGTATATGTACCTATGATACAACTACCTGCGTGCTCACTCTGCCGGACGAGGTACTGTCGTGTATATGTACCTATGATACAACTACCTGCGCGCTCACTCTGCCGGACGAGGTACTGTCGTGTATATGTACCTATGATACAACTACCTGCGCGCTCACTCTGCCGGACGAGGTACTGTCGTGTATATGTACCTATGATACAACTACCTGCGTGCTCACTCTGCCGGACGAGGTACTGTCGTGTATATGTACCTATGATACAACTACCTCCGCGCTCACTCTGCCGGACGAGGTACTGTCGTGTATATGTACCTATGATACAACTACCTCCGCGCTCACTCTGCCGGACGAGGTACTGTCGTGTATATGATACTAGCGCAAAACATATAAATAAATAAAAATGTTTTAATTCAGGAAACTTGACCCATACATACATACAACTGGAATTAATAAAAATTAAATAAATGCACACTGTATAGTGTAGGTATAGGGGTGTTGTGTTGTTACACAAACCACACAAAAAGAAGGACGGTGCACAATAGTGACAGGTAATTGTTTGTTTCTATTCATGTGAACAGAGATTCAGACATTAGACTCCATACATCATCAGAGACAGCCGCTAGGATTCTGTTGCCGGAACGACGCAAGTGATGCCAGACGGAAGCCCCTCTTGGTCTTATAATAGCAAAGAAGTCAGGCACCCCCCGCGCCCGCCCCCGCCCCCGCCCCGGCCTCAGCAACCATACTTGACGCACTG
The DNA here is from genome assembly GCA_949125355.1 of Agriopis leucophaearia. Classification (NCBI taxonomy): domain Eukaryota; kingdom Metazoa; phylum Arthropoda; class Insecta; order Lepidoptera; family Geometridae; genus Agriopis; species Agriopis leucophaearia. The sequence continues at coordinate 17,072,358 of OX421274.1, read as the reverse complement.
CAGTAGCGCGGTAGTCTCATAAGAGCCCGGAAGGCGTCATCATACTGGACTCTTATCTCTGGCGCTGATCGCTTGATCCGTGAAAGCTTCCGCGTACATATGTATTGTGTTTGTGGTGTACTGGCCAGTCTGGCCACAAGCCACCAAGGAGTTTGAATATGATTTAGAGAAAACGGTTGTTCTTTTGTTTTTACACGTGTGGAGTTTTGGATTGCTACGAAATAAACAAGATTTGTTTATAATGAAATTCGTATTTTGAGCCAAAAACTCATTATGTATGTATAATGTACATCCACCACCCTGACTGATAACTCAAACAAGTTTACAACTATATGTATTGTTCAAGTGAATACGGTGCGCGGTGACCTGATTCAAATTGTAATGGGTTCACCATCACAGACCAACACTGCTCACCACATCCTCAACAACAGAGTCATTTTCAAATGGAACAGGTTTGTTTGTCCGAGGATGAGCTCACATCGATATCAATAAATAATAAACAAACAAACTGGACAGATATGATGATATCAATAATAAACAAACAAACTGGACAGATATGATGATATCAATAATCAGTTACTTTTGAAACTGTGATATTAATAGGCACAACAGTGTACCCTACTTAACTAGCTGACTTTACCCAACACCACACGGCACAGTTCTTACCAGTGTCAGGAACGTCCTTGGGCTTCTGCAGATGTTTGGCGAACAGTTCGCCCGGACGGAACTCATCTTCGTCAGAAGACTGCAGGTCCAGCGCAGCCGAGAGCCGCGAGGGAAGCACGGCGGCGGCGGGGGGAGCGGGGGGCAAGTCTTCTTCAGAGAACACGTGGATGAATGACAGACCAAACTGAAACACAACAGACACAAAAGAACTTCTCTCACATGATTTTGATGAAAAGAAAAAGAGTTTCTTTTTGGCATCGTCACGCTGCTGTTTTAAGGAGCCAAGTTGGGTTGTTTGGTTGTCCTGGTGGGGCTGTCGGCCCCACATGGAGCATGGTGGGGCTGTCGGTCCCACATGGAGCAGGAGCGCATGGTTACCTTGCAGTGCTTGTTGTAAGGCTGTGAGCAGACTACGCGCAGGCGGTCCCAGCGCTGGGAGCGCGCGGCCGCCAGCGCGTCTGCGGCGAACGAGCGCACCTTGTCCGCGTCCCCCGCCGCCTCGCGCCGCGCCTCGCTGGGGGACTGGAACACGCTGCTCGGGACCAGAACCTGCACACATTCACCACTATATTATCAATATACTGCCCCATCTGTACAACACACCCACTATTGATAGTTGATAGGGTTCCAAGAAAAGGTTAAAACCATAGATGATATAAATTATCTTTGGCTAAAATTTATTTTATTTTACATGGAAAACAATCTGCTAAAAATTAACGAAGTAGATATGAGATAAACAGTTACACAGCCAAAAATATGTTTTCACTAATACAAACACAAATAGTGTAAAAGCCCCGTTGCAACACCAACTTGGGCCTGGATTCACAAATAGTATCTGTAGTTATTTATTTATTTACTAGCTTTTTTGCCCGCGACTTCGTACGCGTAGATTTTCATATAAACCTTCAATCCTTTTTTCTTCCCTTAATCTGGCCTTGCGCAAAATAACATAGCATATACTTCAATCTGGTCATAGCTAAGCATATTCGTGAAAACCGCATTTAAATCCGTCCGCATTTTCTTCCAGGGGTGTAGGAGATGTGCGTGAACAAACAAACAAAAATTCTAAAAACTGCCTTAACATGTTCAGCTGTTTATTTTAAGTCGCCCTGTGTGAAGTATTGATAGAAGCATAAAAGTAATAAATAACACCGTCAACAGTTTTCAAATCAAAAAGATAATGTGACCACAGTGCAGAGCATGTTTTGAAATTTTCTTTTTGTCTAAACCATTAAAAGTATATCATGTCATGTCGGTATGATATACATCTCTGAAATTTGGCTGTCCAGTTTCGCTGGCCACGGAACCCTGACATAATGCTTGTCTTAACACGCTCTTGGCTAGTTATTTCTTATTTCGCGTGCATTTGTATGTATACCTTGATTAAAAAGCCATGAAATGGAACTACTCTATTTATCTGTTAAAATATCACAGTAAAATAAAATTATTTCTATATTCTTATTCTTATTGCAAATATACACTGTATTCTTCTAAAAGCTAAGTTTATATACCCTGCATAAAGGGTGCAGCAATGACTTATGTAGTGGCTGTTCACCAAACCAGACCACAGACATAAACATATAAATTTAAGTATAGTTAAATCTATTACATTAATATTATATATACTATTCAAACATAACCTAGGGTGAAGTAATTTTACAAAACAAAAAAAAACATACTGTGATAGGTTACTTAATTATATATGAGATGATACAAAACTTATGACGCTACTTTCTTAACTATTTATATATCGATATTTATTTTCTAATTATAATTTTCTAAAATTTATCGTTGAATAAATCTTTTATCTCGTAATAACATTTTTGGGTTAGAAACTTACGAAGTTGGTTCTGTTTTTTTTTTATTATTTCTTTCTTTCTTTATTGCGTCCGGAATTTTGTTGTATAGGTTTATTTTCATGTACAAAGGGCCTTTTTTGAATATTTCTATTCGCGGGACTGTATTAAAATAGGATGCGGTATATTTTGTGTTTTAAATGCTAACATAGAATAAAACCATGAGAATGTAATATGGAGCTTGGAGCTTCCCGGTGTGGTACTGGATGTAGATGCGACCTGGGCTATAGGGACAACGTCATGTATGCGGTCGGCTAGGTCTGCCAGCACATCGAGTGATGACGTCATCTGCTGCGAAGCAATGATGGTCTGCGTGCTGTTCGGTAGGCGGCTGGTCCAAATCATGCGTAAAAAGTCTTCTGGAACTCCGGGGCCTGCTAGGTGTCGTAGATGACGTCAAAATTGAGAAGGCTTACGATCACCTAGCTCCTCGTGTGTTAAAAGTTGCTGTACCTTTTTTCTCTTGATGCGGACAAACGTTTAATTAGCTCCAGCTTGAGTTTTTCGTACTTCTCGGTCACATGCGGATTGACGATGATGTCTTCGACTTCAGCTGCGTATTGCGGGTCAAGTTGTCCAATGACATAGTAGAACTTGGTGCTATCTGCAGTGATGTTGGAAATCGCGAATTGGCCTTCGATCTGGGCGAACCAAATCGCCGGCTTCTCGGGCCAAAACGGTGGAATTCGCACGCCAACTCGGAATAAATTGTCATCATCTTTATTCTTCGTGTCAGCCGCAGTGGTATCAGTACGATCTAGCGGCATTCTGACCTTTGTCGGTGGTGTACGGTCCATTCAGGGGTCACCAATTATAGTGGATTTTTTCTATTTATATAGAAGGAGAGGGTTAAGCTACCGACAATGGAAGAAAATAGCTGAGTCCGAAAGAAATTATAAATTTAATGCAAAGAAAAATCTTAGACAAATCGTAGAAAAAGCGAATGACAATTCCATTTGAAAATCAGCGTTTTTTTCTTTTTTTTTCTTTTCGCGCCCCAGCGCCACACGTCGTGGAAAATTGGAATGAAATTCACGAAGGTTGGCGCAAGGAGTATGAGTACGCCACACTCCTACTCCATGCACTGGAATGAATCACCAATGAGGTTGTAAGGCCTATAACATGCTTGATCTACACGTTCATTCATCTAAGAAGGTTAAGGATCCTTCTTTAAATTTAAACTGACTAACCGAACACAGTGACAGTTGACAGTTTCAAAATTTTAATGGCTATGTCAATAACATTCTCTTTACTTTGGATCTCCTTTCTTGAGGCTATGTGACGATCCTCATATTACGTTTCGGGTAACGAAGAAATAAATTATTGATTTTTATTTTCGTTTATGTAAAAATAAAGAATTAAAATAAATGATATAAGATAGCCTATGTTTTAATCTGGTAATTTCTAAGCATATTCGTGAAAACCGCATTTAAATCCGTCCAGTGGTTTAGGAGATGTGCGCGGACAAACAAACAAACAAACAAACAGACAAAAATTCTAAAAACTGTCCTATCGTGTTCAGCTGCTTATTTTAAGACGACCTGTGTTTTTTTTTTTTTGTTATCTCGCAATTACAGATTTTTTTATCCCTACGTTTTTATTATATGTATAGAATAGATAGGAAAACCAACAGCTTTTTACACTAACATATACAATTAATAAACTATGAAAGCCAATTACAGGTTTTCACAAATAGATATAAAATAGATATGAAGTTACAAGTTGTAAGCATGTACAAACACTATTGCACTTATCTAAAACTAAATAATGTATTGATATATGTACTACTACTACATATTACTATTTGGCCTACCCATAGTATGTGAGGATGATAGTTGTTGACACAACTATGATCCTCACATACTATCATCTCCCATGTTCAATATCCTAGGTACTGTACTGTATAGGCGTGTTATGCTTGCTCAGGAAGACCCTTTCTTCAGTCTACCACAACTCAAACCCAAACATCCACAATGATGTGGTCAGGTCATCATGGGCCCGCCAGCACCACACGAGTGGCCGATAGGTTGACCACCAACACATTTAATGCTGCATGTGGGGGGCTGTATAGGATGCAACAAGGCTAGGAACTAAATGAGGGTAAGGCGCAGGTCTTTTGCATCAAGTCAAGCATCAATCAAGACCACGATGAAAACAAGGCGGAGCAAATTTGAGTGGTGTGGATGAAATGGCTGGAAAATTATGGTATTTTAAAATTAAAATTAGGGAGAAATTATAATACATTCATTATGTAGTATGTGTATAATAAGCTTGCCAGTTGTTGCTGTTGTGTTGTTTCCTTGTTCAGAGAGGATAGGAGGGTATGCCCCGTACATGCCCCGACTATACTTGATTACTTTCAACTCGCACTGACTCCAAGGAAAACCACAAGCAAACACCCACCATAATATCCGTAAACCAATAATAAATACCTGGAAAGGTTCATTAGGTGTCTCAGACCGCCCAACGAGCACCTCGATCAGCGCCGACTGGTGCGCTCCAATATTCACTGAACATATCTACAAATAATAAGATAATAATAAAACTCATGAAATGTACTACAATCAATCAATCAATCATGTACAATACAATCAGTAATGACATTTCAAAAGTAATTTATATACAGCACATAGTAAAATGTACATTTTTCTCCCATATTAGATAAAAATATTACCAAAAAAAACTTTAATAAATATATGCAAACAACAACTTCTCTTCAAGCCCCTGATATATATAAATGCATGTTAAGAATCGAGATGTTCCGGCCACCCGGTCCTGTGGGTCGACATTAGGTCCATGGTGCTCTACTGGCACCCTGTCCTTGTTTACAATGAACTTCGTAAAGTTCCATTTGATGAAACTCCCCAGTGTGCCTGCTTGTTTGTGCTTTAAAAACTTCCATAGAGGACTGGCATTATCTCCATTGACATCAATCTTCTCAAACATATCGAATTTGAGTTTGCGTTCAGACATGAAGCATACAATCTCTTCAGGATTGTCCTGTTCTCTCCTGGCATACAAACTGATTGCAGGGGAATGCCAAAATGCGTAAACCTTTACTCTCTGCATAGCTGTCGTATAACACATTGAACTGCTTGTAATTATTTCCAGTGAGTCCACATTTCGATGCAACATTTACAATTATACAAACATGACCTTTGTATGCATCTAAATTTACTTCTTCACCTTTGATGTTTTTCACAGTGGCGTGGCGACAGCTTGTCGATGTGATTTTTTGCTGTCACCGCATCCACATTTGGGGGTGCGTTACAGATTTCGCTAATTGCGAATATATCCTATAAAATAAGTTCTGCGATTCGAAGGACCTGCGGGATAGATATTCTATGAGATGAGACGCGAGCTTTTATACGGAAAGGTAAGCGGAAAATGGGGTAAACGGGCACACCTGATATCCTGGTTGTTATGCACCTGCAGAGCTGGTGTTTGTGTCCTGCTGCCTGCCTTCTTCTTCTCCACAGCCGTGGAGATCAAGTCTCTTCAGAAGGGATAGTTGTGCGAGAGCGCAGTTAAAAAGCGAACAGTCAGTACGCGCGCGACCGTTGCGGAGCGGTGCTCGATAACAAGTGCGTGACGTAGATGCGCCCGATTGCAAGGATGGAGGTAAAAATTGACGGGAAAAAAGTCTGGCGGTTACTCATAAAAAAAAGGTTCGTATCGCGTATTGCGAGCGATAGATAACATAAGGCGGCAACACACAGTAAACACGTGAATTGATAAAGCTTTTTTGAAATTGGGATTGCTTCCTTCTGCCATGTTCACAACAGTGTTTTTCTTGTAAAGATTTTCGAATTAATGTAATGAATGTCTCTGGACACTGTTTCTCTTGAGTAATGTTGCGTGCTCTCAAACAGTTCCTCATACCACCACTTGTATGGTGTTGTGCTTCAGATGCTTTTATGCAGACAAATTGTATGAACGAGCTACACTTGCTTCTTTATCACAACAAACACTGTGTTGGGGCTGAGGGAATGTTCTCTGTTGAGAAAGTTACTAGTTTCCAAACCTTACTTTGCATGGACAAACTGATCCGGCAGTAAGATCGCTTGACTATAATATTCTCTGTTGAGAAAGTTACTAGTTTCCAAACCTTACTTTGCATGGACAAACTGATCCGGCAGTAAGATCGCTTGACTATAATATTCTCTGTTGAGAAAGTTACTAGTTTCCAAACCTTACTTTGCATGGACAAACTGATCCGGCAGTAAGATCGCTTGACTATAATATTCTCTGTTGAGAAAGTTACTAGTTTCCAAACCTTACTTTGCATGGACAAACTGATCCGGCAGTAAGATCGCTTGACTATAATAATCTTCTAGAGACAAGATTTTATTTGAACATTGACCTCTACGGTATTGATACTGGTGATGGATATACCTTGACAGCCTTGTTGAGTTGCAGCACAACTGAGCACGACGCCTCTCCCTTGCTACACAGCCACTTTTTCTTGTTCACGTCCCAAGCTAGCAAGTTACTGGCTGGGTTGTCCTGCAACAAACAGAGGTGTACTTCCTTAGTTTGATCTGTAACAGTTCTGACATGGGGAAAGGCGGCCTGGTTTTTCTCGTATTTCATTCACATATCAACATACATTACATTAATCTCATTGCTTTAAAGCCTGCTAAACAGAAAGTAAAATGAAGGATCTCAAGGAAACTTACAGGATCTTCGCTACTGAAGCTCACAATATAGTCAATTTTCACTCGAGGCATGTTAATTGCGATTCCAGTATTGCTTAGTTATTTACTAATAATATTAGAAGTAAACAAGGAGACAATAACATTTATATCGACGTTAGTGAATGATAAAATTGAACCTCGTTATATTTATGGTTTATTGGATATGTAGTGTTAATTTACGTAGTATTTATATCAACTTCGTTGTTAATGTAGTGTTATGTTTGATGCACAGATTAAGTAGTAGATCTGTGCTTTGATGGAATATTTTGTTTTGTATTAAAAATAAATAAATCTTCAAAACTTAACCAACCAAACCAACTCATTGAAAAATGTATAATAAAAAATAAATAATTAATATAATTTTCTTATTTTGACGTCGTTTTGTTATGACATTTGACAAAAACAGTAGGTACCTTTTTTTTTTTCTTCTTCCCCGTATTGGGGCTTTTGGCTCCGAAAAGTAGGTACCTAACGACTGTCGATTTTAAATATTTTTTTATTCGCCCATCGGGCAGGCTAATAGCCTTTAAGGTGATACTTTTCATGTTTTGCGGGAAATTCAAATTTCAAAAAGCTTTTTTGTCCTTGTAGCTAGTCTAATTATTGTGAAATGTCACAGTGTTTGCGAAAATTGTTGGTCATTCTTTACATTATCATGTACAGCTATTAATCAGTATTCACCATATTACTTACATTTGGCATTAAACCATTTGAAACAGCAAAAATTTGTTTATTGACAAATGTATAAGGTCGGGGAAAAAGTTTCTTCGTATTTTTTAAACAAATTCAAGACATATTTTTTTCAAGTTTAATTACATTTAATTATAATATATATGTGCCATTTTGTTCGATAACTTGTTGCCATCTTGTAGGTAGTGACATGATCCCGTTGCTGTAGAATTTTTGGGACTTCTGATCAAAAAAATGCAACAAGTAGTTTTGACAGTCCTCTCTTGATGTTAATCTAACACTACCCAAAGAATTCTGAAGAGATCGAAACAGGTGGAAATCTGAGGGTGCAAGGTCAGGGCTATATGGTGGATGCATTAACACTTCCCAACCAAGCTCTCTAAATTTTTGCTGAGTAGCCAAAGATGTGTGCGGTCTGGCGTTATCATGATGAAAGACCACACTCTTTCTGTTGATCAATTCCGGCCGTTTTTTCTCAATTTCTTGTTTGAGTCTCATCTGCTGTTGGCAGTAGAGATCCGAATCGATGGTTTTGCCCGGCGGTAAAAGCTCATAATGAACGATGCCCTGCCAATCCCACCATACACACAGCATCACCTTATTACGTGTTAATCCGGGTTTCGCTACAGTCTGTGGTGCTTCACTGCCCTTTGACCATGATCGTTTGCGCACATTCTTGTCGTAGGTGATCCATTTTTCATCACCAGTGATCAATCTTTTCAAAAACGGTTCGGTTTCTTTACGTTTCAATAGAGAGTCGCAAATGAGTACACGATTCATTTGGTTTCTTTCAGTGAGCTTGTGTGGCACCCAAATATCGAGTTTTTTTGTATACCCAGTTTTTTTCAAATGGGTCAAAACTGTTTTGTGGTCAATCCCCAGTTCTTCAGCTACGTCGTAACTACTAATATGCCGATCTTGGTCCACTTTTTCAGAAATGGCATCTACTTTATCCGTAACAGGGCGACCAGAGCGAGCTGCATCTTTGACATCAAAATTCCCGGACTGAAAACGCTTGAACCAACATTGTGCTACTCTTGATGACACTGCATTAGGTCCATAAACGTCACAAATTTTTTTCGCGGCTTGTGTCGCAGTTTTCCCTTTTTTGTAATAAAATTTCACAATATATCGAATTTCTTCGTTAGATTCACTCATTTTATCAAACAAAAAAACAATTGAAAAATGGCGGGAAATTGCTTTTTACTTTTTGTATTCCTTTTTTAAAATGTCATATTTTTAATGGTATCAAAATCAGCCAGATACAAACAGTACAACGGATGAGATTTTTACTACAACCTTATACATACAAAATACGAAAAGACTTTTTCCCCGACCTATTATGTAATAATGTGCATTGGAGATAAATAACTCTACGTGAGTTTATAAAGAATAATAATCAATTTTCGTAAACATCATGATCGTTTACAATAATTACCTACCCGGCCTAAATACAAGAACAAAACAACTTTTGAAATTTGAATTTCCCGCCAAACGTGAAACGTTTCACCTTAAGTAACGACTAATGAAGTAAGAATAAGCTTGATTTACTTTTCTAGAAAATTTTGGCGTAGCATGTCTCGGGAATTTACCAATGTCAAGTAGGTAAATAATTTAATTAAATGTTTTGATGTTTTATAACAATTACTAAACAGTAAATATCGCCAGTAAATATTCCGAAAACCCGTACGAAGCGCTTTGATTCCACTTTTATTGTGCGAACTGCTAGTCTGTGGAATGCGCTGCCTGAATGGGTGTTCCCCGATAATTACAATATGGATGTCTTCAAGTCAAGAGTGAATCGGTTTATTCTCGGCAAGCGTGATCCATCGTAGGCCGCATCATCGCTTAACATCAGGGCGAGTTAGCAGCCAAGCGCGAGCTTATTTTACAATTAAATAAAAAAGTGTGTGTGTGTCAGCTACGACGCACGATTGGAGTTTACTCGGCAGCAGAAGAATGAGATGGAATACATGTGTCATTCCATCTCATTCTTTTACACGTTCAATCCTACAGATATATATGTTTGTCTCTTTCTACGTAACGCCTCAACTTTTCTTGTTACACTTGATTTTACTCCTCATAAAATTTCCGTACCGGGCCTTATAACTCAAATCGTTTCTTAAGGAGTAAACTCCAAAAAAACTGGTCTTAGCTTGAACGAAGGATCACCGTCCTTGGGTCTTAGTGACAGTCAAGTCAACCTATAAGACACGGTCAAGTCCGAATTATGGTCATGAAGGTGGAAATTCTATTCAAACGCAGTAACCGTTTCCAATCCACCTGAATAGAACAGCAGAGGCATAGTAATTACCTATTTATCTCCCGTACCTTATCTGCATCCTTAGCCTGAATCTGTCTTTTCGAAGAGGCATAATCCGGGGCTAGAAAGAACTGAATAGGTATTGAATAGTTTTCGGATTAGATACATAATTATATGATCTAAGGTTTTCGGTAAACTAACAATTGAAATCTTTTAACAAGGTGAGATATTAAGTTAGATGGTAGGAAGGAAAAAGAATAAATAACAGGCATAGATATATTATAACCACTCAAATTCTACGTTTATTTTTAAGTTTTTTTGCCATTTTAATTTTAGTACTTTAAAATTAAAGTTTTGTTGTGTCAATGAAGTGTAAAACAAGGCGATTATATGCGATTAATTTACTTAACCAGGGCATCTAACGTTGGTAAAATTAACGTAGCTGTACATAGTGATTGCTTCAGTTACTTATATACCTACTGAAAACGTATATCTAGGCGACGAACAGATTTCAACATATCTACGTATTATTAGATATATTACCTACTCGTATCTAAGAACCTATATAATTATCAAGTAGATATTTCATTACAAGTGATCTAGGTATACTATAACTACCTACACAATTTAACTGGGAACTTAGTCTAGTAAGTAAATAACTTAATAATTTAACTTAGAATGTATTTACACTATGTACCTACTGTAACTCAACTTATTATACCTAATAGGTATTTAGGTCTTGTTTATGATAAGTAGGTCTACTACTTATCATAAACAAGACAAACACAGCAGATATTATATTCTCATGAAACATTCGGGAAACATTTCGTAAAAATTCAGATTTGAGTTTGTCGTTAGTTCCGGTCTTGTAACTGTTCGGGGCCATTACAAATTCCATCAGGAAGATTAATTTTAAGAGAAAATAAACATTTACAAGTAATCCGGAACCCATCTCAGTCAACTTTTTATAATTTTGTGCTTGTGTATCTTGACGACGACGGGCTGGTCCTTAGAAGAGGCGACCTTCTTAGGCGGCTTCTTACCGGAGACCCTCCTGTAGGTGTACCCGCCGGAGCCCGAGGGGCGCGCGTACAGCACGGCGGCCTCCTGGCTGGCGAGCGGCTCTTCCAGCGAGCTCGCGCTCAGCACGGGCGGCGTGAGCCTCTCCCAGTCCACCGCGAACTTGCCGGAGACAGCTGCCGGCCGCGGTTCGTAGTACTCCACGGTCTCCACGTACGGACGAGAGTTGCTGTACGGGCGAGACTCGGTGTAAGAACGCGGTTCGGTATAAGAACGTTGGTCAGTGTAAGGACGTTGGTTGTTGTAAGGACGTTGGTTGGTGTAAGGACGGACGTCCGAGTATGGGCGTGATTCCGCGTAGAGGGCACGGTCGGCGTAGGGTCGCGGCTCCCCGTACGGGCGCGTGTAGGGTGTGTGCTGCACGGACGAGGAGTAGAGCCGCGCGCGGTGCGTCGGCAGGTGGGACGTGGACGGCACGGCCAGCGGTGCCGGCGACAGCACGCGCAGCACCGGCACGGGCGCGTGCAGCGGCACGGCTGCGAACATGTAGGGCTCGTAGTCGCGCCGCCGCGCCGCACCCGCGCCCTGCCAGCGCGCGCTGCACCACGCGCACAGCACTACCAGGAACATCCGCGTCTGCAACACACGGCATAATCACACCACACTCGACCCTGACCCTCTTCCCCCGGGGGTTCCGCTCCTACTGCTGACTGGCTCCGTGTTGAGTAGGTATAGGTACCGCTCGGTGGAACCATGTGGTGCTGCAACAAAGCTACTTCTGCAGGTTCCATACCCAGAAATGCCGCACAGTATAATATTAGCGTAGATAGGTACTGTTGGGCGAGTGCCGGCTCCAGTCAGACAGACCGTTGGTGTCCGAGGCGCGGTGCTCCGTGTAAGTAGGTAGAGGTATTGCAATGTACTTACAATGGTTCTCATGGTGCAGTCCTCTCGAGGTGTCCGGCGGCGCGCGACTGCCGGTGGCGCCGCGAGCGAGCGCGCCTTCAGGGCTTCAGCTTCTGCAGCCGTCACGTGACACATGTATTGAAAACCATAGAGCTGTTGAAACTTTGTGTTTAAAAAGGTAATTACTTATCTGAAAACTGAGTTTCACCGTCTCGTGAGGTTTATAAATGTTGGTAGGTAGGTATGTGTGAAGGTGTTTGTAGGTTACCATTTTCTCCAAAACGGCTGAATCGATTTGGATGTGATTTTATTGAAAGCAGGTTTTACTTATAACGTCGGTTCTTTGTAGGCAAAGCTATGTTGTAAGTATCAAAATCTATTCTACCGTTTGAAGTAATGAGATCCTTTGGTGGGTTATTTGACCTCCGACGCAAAAGGAGGGATGCTGTATAAGTTTAACGTGTGTATGTATCCGTATGTCTGCCTGTGACAACGTAGCTCCCAAACGGCTGAACCGATTTTGATTTTGATTTTTTTAACGATGACTAGATCGGAAATGTTGTTTGCTATCTATCTATATCTATACATCTATACATCTATACATATAATAAAAACGTAGAGATAAAAAAATCTGTAATTGCGAGATAACAAAAAAAAAACACACAGGTCGTCTTAAAATAAGCAGCTGAACACGATAGGACAGTTTTTAGAATTTTTGTCTGTTTGTTTGTTTGTTTGTTTGTTTGTTTGTTTGTTTGTCCGCGCACATCTCCTAAACCACTGGACGGATTTAAATGCGGTTTTCACGAATATGCTTAGAAATTACCAGATTAAAACATAGGCTATCTTATATCATTTATTTTAATTCATTATTTTTACATAAACGAAAATAAAAATCAATGATTTATTTCTTCGTTACCCGAAACGTAATATGAGGATCGTCACATAGCCTCAAGCAAGAAGATCCAAAGTAAAGAGAATGTTATTGACATAGCCATTAAAATTTTGAAACTGTCAACTGTCATTCGGTTAATCAGTTTAAATTTAAAGAAGGTTCCTTAACCTTCTTAGATGAATGAACGTGTAGATCAAGCATGTTATAGGCCTTACAACCTCTTTGGTGATTCATTCCAGTGCATGGAGTAGGAGTGTGGCGTACGCATACTCCTTGCGCCAACCTTCGTGAATTTCATTCCAATTTTCCACGACGTGTGGCGCTGGGGCGCGAAAAGAAAAAAAAATAAAAGAACACCGATTTTCAAATGGAATTGTCATTCGCTTTTTCTACGATTTGTCTAAGATTTTTCTTTGCATTAAATTTATAATTTCTTTCGGACTCAGCTATTTTCTTCCATTTTCGGTAGCTTAACCCTCTCCTTCTATATAAATAGTACAAATCCACTATAATTGGTGACCCCTGAATGGACCGTACACCACCGACAAAGGTCAGAATGCCGCTAGATCGTACTGATAGCACTGCGGCTGACACGAAGAATAAAGATGATGACAATGTATTCCGAGTTGGCGTGCGAATTCCACCGTTTTGGCCCGAGAAGCCGGCGATTTGGTTCGCCCAGATCGAAGGCCAATTCGCGATTTCCAACATCACTGCAGATAGCACCAAGTTCTACTATGTCATTGGACAACTTGACCCGCAATACGCAGCTGAAGTCGAAGACATCATCGTCAATCCGCCTGTGACCGAGAAGTACGAAAAACTCAAGCTGGAGCTAATTAAACGTTTGTCCGCATCAAGAGAAAAAAGGTACAGCAACTTTTAACACACGAGGAGCTAGGTGATCGTAAGCCTTCTCAATTCTGACGTCATCTACGACACCTAGCAGGCCCCGGAGTTCCAGAAGACTTTTTACGCATGATTTGGACCAGCCGCCTACCGAACAGCACGCAAACCATCATTGCTTCGCAGCAGATGATGTCATCACTCGATGTGCTGGCAGACCTAGCCGACCGCATACATGACGTTGTCCCTATAGCCCAGGTCGCATCTACATCCAGTACCACACCGGGAAGCTCCAAGCTCCATATTACATTCTCATGGTTATATTCTATGTTAGCATTTAAAACACAAAATATACCGCATCCTATTTTAATACAGTCCCGCGAATAGAAGTATTCAAAAAAGGCCCTTTGTACATGAAAATAAACCTATACAACAAAATTCCGGACGCAATAAAGAAATAAATAAATAATATCATTTTTCCAGAACCAACTTCGTAAGTTTCTAACCCAAAAATGTTATTACGAGATAAAAGATTTTTTCGACGATACATTTTAGAAAATTATAATTAGAAAATAAATATCGATATATAAATAGTTAAGAAAGTAGCGTCATAAGTTTTGTATCATCTCATATATAATTAAGTAACCTATCACACTAAGTATGTTTTTTTTTGTTTTGTAAAATTACTTCACCCTAGGTTAAGTTTGAATAGTAGATATATATAATATTTATGTAATAGATTTAACTATACTTAAATTTATATGTTTATGTCTGGTCTGGTTTTGTGAACAGCCACTACATAATTAATTGCTGCACCCTTTATGCAGGGTATATAAACTTAGCTTTTAGAAGAATACAGTGTATATTTGCAATAAGAATAAGAATATAGAAATAATTTTATTTTACTGTGATATTTTAACAGATAAATAGAGTAGTTCCATTTCATGGCTTTTTAATCAAGGTATACGTACAAATGCACGCGAAATAAGAAATAACTAGCCAAGAGCGTGTTAAGACAAGCATTATGTCAGGGTTCCGTGGCCAGCGAAACTGGCCGGAAATATACTTTTAATGGTTTAGACAAAAAGAAAATTTCAAAACATGCTCTGCACTGTGGTCACATTATCTTTTTGATTTGAAAACTGTTGACGGTGTTATTTATTACTTTTATGATTCTATCAATATTTCACACAGGGCGACTTAAAATAAGCAGCTGAACATGTAAAGAACAGTTTTTAGAATTTTTGTTTGTTTGTTCACGCACATCTCCTACACCCCTGGAAGAAAAATGCGGACGGATTTAAATGCGGTTTTCACGAATATGCTTAGCTATGACCAGATTGAAGTATATGCTATGTTATTTTGCGCAAGGCCGGATTAAGGGAAGAAAAAAGAATTGAAGGTTTATATGAAAATCTACGCGTACGAAGTCGCGGGCATAAAAGCTAGTGATTAATAAAAATCTGTTTAGCCGATTGTCAGAATGAAAAGATTGACAGCTCTTTTAACGGAGGGTTTTATAAAAAAATAATGTTAACTTGTTGTCTGTGTTTCTGTTTAGGTACCTAATGTCAAACGAACAAGCCAACTATCAATAATGTTGATGTTGTTGCTCTCTAAATAAGTTTTAATTTCTCTGCAATTTTCTTGTGACACAATACTACGCAGTTTTGACTGTAATGAAGTAAGAAGACAAGTTTGCCGGACTGTCACTGTCACTGTGACTGCTGTCAGTCGCTCTCGTGTCGTGTTGCTCTCATCTCATGGAGGAGGTAGTTTCTGGAAGTGATCGAATGTGTCGATGCATGTTGTTGTATCAGCTCTGTGTGTATTGGAAGCGCATGTGAAGCGAGCATTCCTGTGTTGACAGCGGGCGCTTCCTTCCTGGCGGTGGCGTGCGCGTGCGCGTGCGCCGCGCGTGCTGCTGCCTCATTACCGGACGCTATTAGCAAACTATTCATTATAACAATAACCCGGTTCTGATGCTACTGTTGTACTAACATCCGGAACATGTTCCTGATCGTGCACTATAGCCAGATCGTCTCATTCGTATCAGTCGTCTCATGATGTACCTTTTGATTTAAACGGTGATTAGGTACCATTCAAGTATGAGGATAATAATGTTAAGTTTACAAAGAAAAAAAAAATACCGACTTCAAGACTATACACCTACATGTACAATCTTAGACCTACTTGAACGACGGGTTTAAATATCGATTTAAAAAAAATCTGATTGTAAATCATATGGAAAATTTAGTAAAATCTAGATTTAAACCAGATTTAAATTGTTGTGCAAGGTAGAAAACTTACAGTTAACAGAGATTGTAATGAAAGCCTTCATCAAAAATTGTGCTGAAGGGAATCATAAACGTAAAACTCTGATCTATGACGTCATCTGTGTAGGGTTTTTTTTTTGTTTTGTTGATTTTTTCAAAAAGATCATAATTACCTAATTATGATAAAATTAGCAAAAAAAAAATATTGTTGTATACACATCGTCATGCTTTAGTTCAGAATGTCATTACTTAGGTATATTCCTCACACAATTCCACTGGTTTTTAACCGACTTCAAAAAGACGGAGGTTCTGTATTCCACTATATATATTGTCTGTCAATTATGAATTGATATAACAAATTCTTTTTTGTTAGGTAGGTCATATATCAGAGGCGGTCCCATATACATTTCATCAAAAACGGTTTAGTAGTTTTTAAAACAAAACTAACTGAAAAAAATAACAAACCAACCAAGTACCCAGGTAAACGAAATTGCGTATTTATACTAATTTTGAAGTCGATTTTGAATGTGATCCAGTACTTGTGTTTCAAGTAGGTACATATCGTAACATATATTATATCTATCCGCTAGACAAGGTCGGTAGCCTCCAAGTTTGCAAAACTGCGGTCGATTTAAATGCGACAGATTAGTTCACATCGCGCGGCTCTGTCGCAACAAACCTGACGTGTGACGCTGACCAGCGCGCCCTCGGCGGACACCTGCCTGCCGATCTGTCCAACAGCTGACCTTCCATTATCACACGTTAACATTAGGTACTAAGTATAGGTACTGTCTGTTTGTTCCACATAGAGATCCTGTGGGGTATCATGTAGAAGTACGGGTGCAGCTAGTATAGGTAGGTAGGTACATATGTATAAAGAAAAGAGAGGTTGTTTGTTTCTATATTATGTATATTAATATATTAATACTCTCTATATTTGGTATAGCTTTATACGGTGAGCGCTCACCACAACGCGGGTACGGTGTGCACGGCGTGCACGGCAGGTACAGCGTGCACGGCGTGCACGGCGGGCACGGCGTGTACGGCGGGAACTTGCACCAGCTTCTTGACGGTGACTACGGGAGCGGCGACGACGGGAGCAGCGACTACGGGAGCGGCGACCACAGCGGGTGCAGCCGCTACCACGGGCAGAGAGGAACCGTAGCCGAGACCGCCGTAGGCAAGACCGCTGCCGTAGCCGAGACCGCTGCCGTAGCCGAGACCGCTGCCGTAGCCGAGACCGCTGCCGTAGCCGAGACCGCTGCCGTAACCGAGACTACCATAGCCGAGGGTGTCGTAGCCGAGAGCACGTCCATAGCTGAGTCCAGCGTGCCCGCCGTAGAGTCCGCTGTAGAGGCCACCGTACCCTAAGCCGAGGCCGTAGGGGCTCACCAGGCCAGCGGAGGGCAGGAACCCACGCTTGTCGCGCTTGCCCTCCTCAGGGGCACCCAGCACGGTGGCGACGGCGGCGGCGGCCAGGAGAACGCAGCACATCTACACGGAATAACACAATTTAATTAATTACGTCTCTACTAATGTATTGAATGGCGTTGCAGGAGCACCGATATAGCTACAGATACAGACACTATTTGTAGATTATCGGGAAAAAACTTTCGTATAGAATGTGTCTCAAAAATAAACTCGTCAACTTACAAAAGCTTTCATGTTGTTTATTTGTTTGTTTGTTGTGTAGATAGTGGTGAGGAGTAGGAGGGCTGGATGCCACTGATGCTCTTTTCATAATGTTGTCGTGTTTTATAGCAGGGCGCGGGAGGCCGAGGCGACATTTTACTAAATCCGGTGTTGCGACACCTCGCTCTCGTTAATTATGTGCGACATTGGCCATCTGCCTCTAATATAACAATCAATAACCTCAGAGATCCTACCGCCGCGCCGACTGGATGATACGATGCTGCGCAAGGCCATTTCTCTGAAGGCCGATATCTGCCAAAATTGTAACATAAAATTAATGGTTGTTTTTTACCTAATTGAAAGTTATTGATATGGTTTACTTCATTTATATGTTTATTTACGGTATATTTACCATAGTAAGGTACCGTGGTATGATTTACTTCGTCTGGGTAATTTAAAAGAAAATGTTTTTTTTTAAGAATACCAAAACTTGAGACTGACTATGAAAATGTTATGTAATAAATATGACGCGAACACTGCAGGCCAGAGAGCACTGCAGGCCAGAGAGCACTGCAGGCCAGAGAGCACTGCAGGCGCAGGCCATCAACATTCAACGCACATTCGTACCTACTAGCTATTAGTGTCTGGAGAAACTTCAACAGAAGGTATGATGACTATTTTACGAGCTTTTATTTAGATTCATCTGTCTCGGTGTCTGTCTGACTGTAATAATATCTGACAAGTTAAATTTGACTCAATTCCCAGTGTTCGATTGAGCTGAAATTTAACATACTTGTCAAGTTTCGATGACAATACAATATTATGGTGACAGCTGATTTGATGATGGTGACGGTGGAAAACGGCACTCCTCAATGGATAATAGTAGACTGGCAGTGTTTGTGCTCATTTTAATCAGCGCACCGTTCCGATTACTATTTTCATAAAAGCTTGTTTTCAAATATATTTTTACAAAAAATCTTGTTTCTAAATCTGTTCTTCGATGTTCTTAAGCTTGTACGGTTTTATAAGGTCACCTATTCATCTCTACTTGGATCTGCCACAAGGCGACATGTGACATTCAGGGAACACATTGTTGTTGTCGCACTGATCTCCAGCACGTGTCCGGCCCAATTCCACTTCAAACTGCTAAACTGTCTTTTGTCCAAAATCCAGGATGTTCCTGAACAACAATGTGTTCCCTGAATGTTTTGAAGTGCAGCATTGAGTTGACGACCCGCGGGCAACCAATTTAACTTCAACTATATACATCTATAGTCAGAGACCAAAACTGTGCATCGTAGAGGAAGATGGGGAGAATGCGAATGTCTATGAACTTTTTATTGATGCTAAGGGGTTAGGGTAGCTTTTCGTAAGTGGCTAGTTCAATACTAGGTAGGTTACCAACTGCAGTCGGCCAGCAGTGCACCGTGCCTCGGATCCCGCTACCCTCCACGACTAGATACTTGATGCAGCGTAACACGCATGGCAGGACGATCTTGCAGCTGTGAATTAACTGTTTCGACCCGTTTTCCCTAACGACGTTACCAGACATCACGCCGAAACACGGATAGGCCGGTTGGCGCCGTGACTGTGTCTGGTGGTCATTAGACCCGGCCGAAACCTACCACCAGTATGTTGTCACCTGATTAGCACCACTCGGGGACCACGTGTGGGGTTAATCAGGTGACAACATACAGCAGGTATTTTCGAATAATATTATAAAAAGGAAATAAAGTATTCAATAATAAGTGCTTGGGGCCGTGGGTTCGATTCCCATCTAGGACAAACATTTGTGTGATGAACATTTGTGTTTGTTCTATGTCTGGGTGTTAATATGTATTTAAGTATGTATTTAAAAATACGTATATCAGTCTCTGGCAGCCATATTACAAGCTTTGCTTAGTTTGGGGTCAGATGACCGTGTGTGCTAAAATGTCCCAGATATTTATTTATTATTTAATTCCTAAAATAATGAGTGTAAATGGATCGTAGTTTCACAAATATGAAAAGTGCGTCTATTATAGGTAAATACGACACTTTACCTGAATCACGCAAACGGGATTTTTTTTGCAAGTTAAACCGATATCAGGTATTGCTTCTACTTAGAAGTCATGTGTAAAGGTATTTGATCTACACATTTATAATATCTAGGGATAAAAATAAAAATAATTAGAATTTGGATGTTATCAGATGCCGCAGTTATTGAGTGCAATAATCACACTTGCACTAGTAATGCAACACATGGCATGTTCGGACTCAACTGGCATGTTCGGACTCAACTGGCATGTTCGGACTCAACTGGCATGTTCGGACTCAACTGTCATGTTGTGCTAGATATCCATGGAGCTCTTATAATAATCGTGTGAATTCAACTACATTTTTTTGAAGGTTTAATTGTTTGTTCAGTTTTATGTACTAATGTATATGAAATGATGAAACAAAAACAAGATGTTGTCCGTGTGGAGATGTTGTGAAGTACCAAGCACGCTGGCTACATTCCCGCGTTGAATTGCCAAAGAAATATTACAACTTTACTTTTACTATTATTTGTTCTATTTCTTTATTTTCCGTTGTTCTAGTGTATACCTATATACCTAATATCTACGGTCGCAGAGGGAGTTGTCTGTATCGAACAGAGTCCAGCTGATATCATATTTATCAATTCATCAAACTTTTTATACAGATGAAATAAAAAAAAATGTATTTTTTCTACTATTGCACAATAATTACATACCCAGTTTAGGTCGATGTGTTCAACGGCTATATTTACCGAAGTAACCTAATATATATCTTATTCTAGATCATGTCTTGAGTTGTGTTTAGAGAAGTAACCTATATCTTATCTAGATCATGTCTTGAGTAGTGAGTTCTATCAGAAATCGAATGTTTACTTGCACTTCAACCCTTGTAAGTTATATGATGTAGATATGTATGTACTTAGGTATGTTACATATACTCGTACGTGTATATGTATCTATATGTATGGTCTCGCCATTTATCTGATTCCCGACACAGTTACTATGAGATTTTATAAAATAAAAAGGTCAAATTTAAATGGAAGATAAAATAAATTTAATTAAAATAAATAGTGAGGTATCACAGTAGAGGAGCGGGGCGGTGTGGTGTTCACCACCAGCCGCTGGAGTAGGAGCCGCCGTAGGAGCCGCCGAGACCGGAGTGGCCGGAGTAGCCAAGCCCGGAGGAGTAGCCGGAGTAGCCGAGCCCGGAGGAGTAGCCGGAGGAGCCGAGCCCGGAGGAGTAGCCGAGCCCGGAGGAGTAGCCGTAGCTGGGCGCGGAGACAAGCTGCTTCTGGGTGATCACTCGCGGAACGGAGACCAGCTTGCGCACGCTCACCACCTGCGGCACCTCCACCACCTTGTTCACGTTGACGACTCTGTTGACGGCCACCACTTGGGCGGCGGGCGCCACGTACCCGCCGCTGTACCCGCCGTACCCGCCGCCGTACCCGCCGCTGTACCCGCCGATACCGCTGTACCCGCTGTACCCGCCGGCGCCGTGCAGGAAGCCGCGCTTCTCACGCGCCTGCTGTGCAACCTCGCCCGCGGACACCGCCGCCACCAACAGGCACACTACTACCTGCGACACAAACAATAAACAATAATCAATCGTCACTTCATTTTATAACAAAACATGAAGTTCATTACTAAGTGGGGTTGTAGTTATCAAGTTTTAATAATATTAGAATAGTAAGTTGAGATGACCGCGAGTTACGCGATAGTTCAACGAGTATAATATATTGAGTTGCAACAATAGACTTGTTCGCGAATGGATAGACTTACAAAGGAGTTCATGTTATCAGTGGACGGTCCAGCGATGAATGATGCCAGGAGCAGACGGCCGGCGCACTATATGCTGCGCGCGCGCCGAGGTGGCGCAACGCACTGTCCTCGCACCACAGCGCCAAACTACTCCGAGGGACTAAACGATATCCAAACTACTGTTTAGTATGATAATATCATTCATTAAGCCACGAAGAAGGACTTTATGTGATCTTATTTTTAAGTTTATTTTCTCAATTCACAATTGATGTTTTTTTTTATATCTTGGCCCAATCTTGCCATCAACAGTGAGGGAGAAGATTATTGATAATGTTATTGTACATTAAAGTATTAGGGCCAATTTAATATGAAATATATAAATATTTGAAATATTGATCAATATTGTTAATTATCGTAAGTAAATCGTAAAAATGCTTTCTTTTGCCATTCACACAAAAAAAATACATTAAAAAAAAGTATTTTTATTGTGCAGTTTTTAGTTGGAAAAAAAATTATATCACCCAAGCTGTTTACGCTCGCATTCGAATTAATTTTTAGACAGATGATGTGGTAAAGGCTTGATGGTGAACGGAGAGCGACTTTCCGACACCAAGAACGATCATATAGAATGAATCCTTGCCGACACTGAGTTAGCGGATGACCTGGTCCTCATGTCGGACGATGTCAATGATATGCTGTCGATGATAGATGAGCTGATGACAGAGTCGAAAAAATCGGGTCTCCAGATGAACACTGGGAAAATAAAAATAATGACCAATAACTGACATCACCAATTATCGGCTACCGGTGGACGTGGTGTCCGAATACACGTGATAGCCCAGAATAAGTGGAAGTGGACAGGGAACATTGATAAAATGCATGAAAGGAGGCCTCAAGCCCAAATGAATTCAGTTTTAGTACTGTCAAAAATTAAGCTCCGCCACAAATGTTTTGATATTTAGGTGGAAAGAAAAATTGCGAAAAAAAATTATCAGTTAAAATTTGTTAATTACGATTAGTATACATCACAATTAACAAATTTAGCCCCCTTTCAGTTTAGCACATATCGTATTTTTCGCGTAAACCCTGTATATAATAAACATAATTTTGTATTTTGGGGGTGGCTCTGGTAAATGTGAAACAGACACAATATATTATGTGATGTGATGTGAACGCAGACTTATTCGGGGTAAAAAAATTTTTTTTCGCTGCAGCCTTTCGTGCCAAAATAGCCAAATATAGCCCGCCAAACTAGCAAAAGTGCTGCAGTTTGAAGTGGCAATGGGCAGGCCACATCGCTGATAACCGATGAGGAAGAAAGGTTCTTGAGTGGAGACCGCGAACCGGAAGGCGCAGCGTAGGTAGGCCTCCCACTAGATGGACCGAAGACAATGTGAGAGTCGCGGGCATCCAGTGGATGCAGATGGCAGGATGTCGTTCAGTGTGGAGTTTAAAGGGGGATGCCTATGTTCAGCAGTGGACGTCTTCTGGCTGATGATGATGATGAAATAGTAAAAAGGTTTTTTTGCATTTCTAAACTATTAAACATAGAAACTTGTAACTTAATACCATGCCATGCTAATTATATAGGTCATATTAAATTATTTCGAACAATTTGTAATCACATTTTTTTTTATATTTAGCCTAAAAACTATAAATTCAAGACGTTCTAGCTCAAATGTCATTTTGGCGCGAATACTTGTATTGAATGAATTGAATCTTGAGCGTATACTACAGTCATTTGGTGCTCAAAAATGGGGTTACCTGGAAAGTTTTCCGGGAGTTTTGAAAATTGGTGGTTTTATAGATTTCGACATGCTCTCATCGAACTTTTACTTTGCCACCTCGTATCTTTGCCGCTCGCGCCGCCATATTGGAAAAATGGCGCACAAATACAGTTTTTTGAGAATAAATAAATAAATATAAATAAATAAATAAATATCTGGGACATTATTGCACACATGGTCATCTGACCCCAAACTAAGCAAAGCTTGTAATATGGCTGCCAGAGACTGATAGACATACATATATATTTTTAAATACATACTTAAATAGATATTAACACCCAGACATAGAACAAACACAAATGTTCATCACACAAATGTTTGTCCTAGATGGGAATCGAACCCACGCCCCCAAGCACAGAAAGTAGGATCACTACCAACTGAGCCACCGAGGCAGTCGAACTCCGTCCGAAGAATAACTCCGTTCCATGAGTTGGAACGGAGTTATTCAAATGCTGCATTTTGACAACAGAAAGGGTGTGGTCTTTCATCATGATAACGCCAGACCGCACACATCTTTGGCCACTCAGCAAAAATTTAGAGAGCTTGGTTAGGAAGTGTTAATGCATCCACCATATAGCCCTGACCTTGCACCCTCAGATTTCCATCTGTTTCGGTCTCTTCAGAATTCTTTGGGTAGTGTTAGATTAACATCAAGAGAGGACTGTCAAAACTACTTGTTTAATTTTTTTGATCAGAAGTCCCAAAATTTCTACAGCAACGGGATCATGTCATTACCTACAAGATGGCAACAAGTTATCGAACAAAATGGCACATATATATTATAATCAAACGTAATTAAACTAGAAAAAAAAATGTCTTGAATTTGTTTATAAAATACGAAGAAACTTTTCCCCCGACCTTATATTATATGTTGTTATGCAATAATCATGCCAAGTTTGACGCTTGCACGTATTACTGTTTTTACATTAGAGCAAATACAAAAATACGTAAAAAATACGTTTGTTGTATGGGGAACCCATCCCTCTTTTAGTTTTTAGGGTTCCGTAGCCCGACAAGGAACCCTTATAAATTCGTTCTGTCCGTCCGTCTGTCTGTCTGTCCGTCCGTCCGGTTTTTTTAAAACCTTTTTACTTCTATAATTATTAAGATAAATGAATGAATCTTTGCGTAATGACAGCTGTAATATAGATCTCAATTTTAATAGTATAAAAAATATATAATATTGCATTTTAGGGGTGGCTCTGGTACATGTGAAATGCGGATGTTTTTTTTTTCACTCCATCTACTTATGTGTGGTATCGTTAAAAAGGTCTTATAAAATGAAAGTAAGGTTTGGTACATCACTTTATTATAAAATTTATACTTTGCGAAATATGGCCCGCCAAAGTGGCAAAAAGTTGCCCCCCCCTGCATTTCTAAACTATAAGATATAGAAACTTGAATCTTACAACACAAATAGGTCATATTAAAACCTTCATTCAAAATTATTTCAAACATTATCTGATGATGAATTTTTGAGTAATAGGAATTTAACTGTAATAAATTCAAAGCGTTCTAGCTCATAGGGCATTGAATTTTTTGTAAAATGGTTTTAACAAATAATGTTTCTTAATCAGTTTTATCTATGTTTAAACCATAAAAAGTATATGCTATGTCGGGATGGTACGAGTACATCTCTGAAATTTGGCTAAGTCCACAGAGCTTCGTTCGTTCGAATTTTTCTATAACCATAATTTGAACTATGACCACAATTATATGGCTTTGATTACGGAACCCTACCATATGCGTGTCTCCACACGCTCTTGGCCAATTATTACTTATTGCCTTTATTATTATTTCTCAGTTGATCCACCATAACATTACATATGTCTCTATTAAAGTTTGAAAAACAGTCGTTTAAAGGAAGGACGTTCAAAGAAATAATAATTCAAAAAGTAAAAACTAAACGTGGATCCCCATACAACAGACGTTTTTAAACGTTTTTTGTATTTGCACTAAAAACGGTACGTATGTGCCGCAAACTAAATAAAATATCTGGGACATTATTGCACACATGGTCATCTGACCCCAAACTAAGCAAAGCTTGTAATATGGCTGCCAGAGACTGATATACGTACATATATATTTTTAAATACATACTTAAATAGATATTAACACCCAGACATAGAACAAACACAAATGTTTATCACACAAATGTTTGCCCTAGGTGAGAATAGAACCCACGCCCCCAAGCACTGAAAGCAGGTACACTACCAACTGAGCTAACGGAGCTGTCGAACTTGGTATAAGTATAGTACACGCTCTAATGTAAAACTTCTTTTTTTTTTTTTTTTTTTTTTTGTTGGCCGGGTTTTAGTCACGCAGTGAGTATGCCACCCCCGTAAGACAAAACACAAATATTAAAATCAGATTATACAACGCTTATACAATTTTAACAGCATTTTGACTTCCTCAGAACCTGGCGAAGCCAAAATGCTGTTACATATACCTACATCATACATTTTATAATACAACAAAAAAACTGACGATGTGCGAGTTGGTGACAAATTTCTGTTCACCACCAAGTTAAACAACGTCTGACGCGGTCAGTACTTGACAACATCACGCACACGCGGTCAGCGTCATGTCGTCTTTTTGCACTACTTTATGTATTTTGTGAAACTGAAATCTCAGTGCGCCGACTTGCACTTGGCCAGTTTGCTAGACAAGTTTAACTATTGGTGATATCACGTTAAATCTATCAGAAACTATTGATAGATTCTGAAATGATTTTGCCCATTATAGAAACAAATAATTATTCAGTTACAGGTTGAACAATAAAATTGTTCTTTGATGTAGTGATACCTAAGCAGTGTTCTATACAAAGAAATAGACTATTACCTAGTTGTAGACTGCTATTGTTTTGATGTTCGAAGTGTCAGAAAAGTTAGATCAATAGCCATATCAGCAAGTTCAAGCATCTATGCTTGAAATGTTCACTCTTGAAGGCAGCACTGATCAAGACATGATTGTAACTACGGGAAGGTACTCACTAACCTATGCACTTTGTAAAGTGTCCTATAAAATCACTTTCAGCAAACTACTTAAAATAACACTACAAAGTTTTATAATATAAAATAAAGTTTATTTTAAACCAAAAATAAATAGTGAGGTATCACAGTAGAGTAGCGGGGCGGTGTGGTGTTCACCACCAGCCGCTGGAGTAGGAGCCGCCGTAGGAGCCGCCGAGACCGGAGTGGCCGGAGTAGCCAAGCCCGGAGGAGTAGCCGGAGTAGCCGAGCCCGGAGGAGTAGCCGGAGGAGCCGAGCCCGGAGGAGTAGCCGTAGCTGGGCGCGGAGACGAGCTGCTTCTGGGTGATCACTCGCGGAACGGAGACCAGCTTGCGCACGCTCACCACCTGCGGCACCTCCACCACCTTGTTCACGTTGACGACTCTGTTGACGGCCACCACTTGGGCGGCGGGCGCCACGTACCCGCCGCTGTACCCGCCGTACCCGCCGCCGTACCCGCCGCTGTACCCGCCGATACCGCTGTACCCGCTGTACCCGCCGGCGCCGTGCAGGAAGCCGCGCTTCTCACGCGCTTGCTGTGCAACCTCGCCCGCGGACACCGCCGCCACCAACAGGCACACTACTACCTGCGACACAAACAATAAACAATAATCAATCGTCACTTCATTTTATAACAAAACATGAAGTTCATTACTAAGTGGGGTTGTAGTTATCAAGTTTTAATAATATTAGAATAGTAAGTTGAGATGACCGCGAGTTACGCGATAGTTGAACGAGTATAATATATTGAGTTGCAACAATAGACTTGTTCGCGAATGGATAGACTTACAAAGGAGTTCATGTTATCAGTGGACGGTCCAGCGATGAATGATGCCAGGAGCAGACGGTCGGCGCACTATATGCTGCGCGCGCGCCGAGGTGGCGCAACGCACTGTCCTCGCACCACAGCGCCAAACTACTCCGAGGGACTAAAAGATATCCAAACTACTGTTTAGTATGATAATATCATTCATTAAGCCACGAAGAAGGACTTTATGTGATCTTATTTTTAAGTTTATTTTCTCAATTTACAATTAATTAATGTTGTTCAACATTACCTATTTATTTATTTACGGAAAACAAACAGCGTAAGCAGTGTAAAACATAGCAATAAAAATATGAACAAACAAGCCTTAAAAGTTTTCACAAGTAAAAGAGAGTTACAGTCCAGTTCCGTGATAGTTGAAATAACAAATAAAATAACTATCAAACAGTACATATGTAACTTAATATTTATATATGTGTGTGTATTTAATCAAAGGTTGAAAAGTGAAAGCCATATCAGTCTAACAATGAAAAAATAAATACAATTTATAAATGTATGTATATATAAATAAAATAAAAGTCATGAAAGTCAATCAGAAGAAAAAAAAGCTAAAAATGCATAATTTTTGTTGAAGTTTTGTCCCGCTGTAAAGAGGCCCACGTCCTTGGAATAATTACAATTAAAGTAACTGAAGTATTATAACTGATAATGATGATAATTATTTATAACTGGCGTGTTTAAATGTACGTACCTACTTACCTGCATTACTTACTTGCTTATTCATAGAAAATCATGTATACGATATTGAATCTTAACATTTTTATAAAACAATGAAGCACGTTAAAGGGCACGTGGTGTCACCTCAGCCCCAACGTGCCCTGCGAAGCACGGAAGCTTCGAGTCTCCGGGCGACCTACAATTAATTAAGAAACCAGGGCCAGCGGCTTGCCCTTGATACTAATATGAAGACGTACACTGACATTATATGAACACGTTTTTTAATATCAAACCCACTCAACGTAATGTATGGAACAGCTTAACATATTATTTTTCGATTTCAGTGCTGGTCCCATAGTAAAGTAGTTGATTATGATACGAGTAAGTACAATGACAACCCAAGCCAACTACAGTGCGAGGTGTCGCTAGTTTAGTCTTCATTTTTGACCGACTTAAAAAATGTGGGTTGTCAATTCGATTGTATATTTTATTTTATGTTTATTACCTCAGGGGCCTTACCCCTAGCTTCACTTTTGCGAGCCAACTTTTAGTAGGTACCTCATAGGTACCTAAAATTAACCAACTCATTTAAACTGCATCGTTTAAAAGCGTCTAACTTGATTGAATGAAAATCCGTTTTACTATGCGTGTGTGCGTGAAAATAGCAAAGCTTGGCGGCTATCAAATAACTACCGCTTATCGTAGTTGATGGTACCGTTTAGACAAATAACACCTATGCGGGTCAACTTTTCGAGCTAGGGGTAAGGCCCCAGAACTCTGTTATTTAAGAACCGATTTGGAAAATACTTTTTTTAATTGAAAGAATATACTTTCAGATTAATTCCTAATACTCATCAAACTAACTGAAAATTTTTCGATTACTTTGATGACGATTTTTTTTTATAATGTGACTTTGCTGTTCGCCTTGCCGCCTCTACTGCTTGACCGGATCGGTGAACGCAGAAGGCGTTGGGTCAACATGAATTAGATTTTTGGGCAACAAGCGCGAGGTGCCCACCTCGGAGGTACGACAATCGGCTTGGACCGTCGCCGGGAGTGGGGATCAGACTTGCCCTGGCACCCCAGAAGGGGTGTGGCCTGGGGCCCTAGTAGGTTGTTGGATGACGATATTATGTCATCCCACCAATACTATGAACCAATATTTAAAAACTACCAATATTTCAATTCATTGTTTTTTTTTATATATTATTATATTTTGTAATATCGAATATAGCTACCTACGTCACGTTATATTATACCTATATGATATACTCGTATGTATACCGATTACGTGAGCCAAATTACAATTGTTAAAATAAATTTACGTGTTTTGGCGTGAATATGTCTTTAAATTTGTTACCATAGTGGGAGGAAAATCAAAAAAACTGATGATAACAAAATCGGGGGATACAGTTTGATGCTGCAGCTACATATCTATCATCTACTTACAAAATCTAATTATACCACTTGATAGCTAAAGGATAAGCGTAGTGCGAAGTAAAACGTACACGTATTCACACAAAACACACAGCCGTGTCCACGACACACCAACACACCATTATTATGACGTAGAGAAAGCTTTCATGGTGGTTCTACAAAGATTTCATTAACTTAGGATTAGTAATTTTTAAACTACTTCTAAAATATCAATTATTTTGTTCGAGCGCTAAATAATTTTGAAGTCGGTTTTTTATAATAATAGGTAATTAAAACACTGTTTTAATAATTAATTTATAATAATATCCTTGTTATCGGTATATCAACTGTACTGATATATCCCTGAATGTTTACTAAACCCTTATATGTATTTCACTGACTTACAAGGTATTCTAAGGAGCGAGGCGGAATTAATAAAGGAAGAAGAATACCGCATACAGCCCTGCATCCGCACTGACGTACTGCGGAACGGCTTGAGATGGCAACGAACTAGCATAATGCAAGACAAGTGTCAACACTGCATCCGCACTGACGTACTGCGGAACGGCTTGAGATGGCAACGAACTAGCATAATGTAAGACAAGTGTCAACACTGCATCCACACTGACGTACTGCGGAACGGCTTGAGATGGCAACGAACTAGCATAATGTAAGACAAGTGTCAACACTGCATCCACACTGACGTACTGCGGAACGGCTTGAGATGGCAACGAACTAGCATAATGTAAGACAAGTGTCAACACTGCATCCACACTGACGTACTGCGGAACGGCTTGAGATGGCAACGAACTAGCATAATGTAAGACAAGTGTCAACACTGCATCCACACTGACGTACTGCGGAACGGCTTGAGATGGCAACGAACTAGCATAATGTAAGACAAGTGTCAACACTGCATCCACACTGACGTACTGCGGAACGGCTTGAGATGGCAACGAACTAGCATAATGTAAGACAAGTGTCAACACTGCATCCACACTGACGTACTGCGGAACGGCTTGAGATGGCAACGAACTAGCATAATGTAAGACAAGTGTCAACACTGCATCCACACTGACGTACTGCGGAACGGCTTGAGATGGCAACGAACTAGCATAATGTAAGACAAGTGTCAACACTGCATCCACACTGACGTACTGCGGAACGGCTTGAGATGGCAACGAACTAGCATAATGCAAGACAAGTAAGTGTCAACACTGCATCCGCACTGACGTACTGCGGAACGGCTTGAGATGGCAACGAACTAGCATAATGTAAGACAAGTGTCAACACTGCATCCGCACTGACGTACTGCGGAACGGCTTGAGATGGCAACGAACTAGCATAATGCAAGACAAGTAAGTGTCAACACTGCGATACGAAAACTAGATTTTTAAAGCTCTATCAGTCTTGCTTGAATTTATTCAGGTATATACGTAGCTTGCTTGCATTGCTTCATTTGCATATAACGTTACTACGAGTACACTATTTACATTCGTTTGTTTGCTCTGACAGTTGCAATAACATGGTAAAAAAAATATGAAAACATTTTCTTTCTTGTCAATGTTTCACTGAAGTACTATATCTAGGTGTCTTCAAATTACGAGTAAATTGATTTGTACTAGGCAAGCGTGCTCCATCGCAGACAGCATCAGGTAAGCTGGCGAACAAACGCAAGTATTATATATTTTTTTTTACCGGCTACTGTTATACATTAAAAAATCTAGCGAAAATTATTATGATTCGTGGTTATCAATCAGCTTTTTACAATATTATTGCAGCTCTCAGAGCAAAAAAAAACTTGGACAGAGTTTAACATACTGATGTAGCTACCTGACACTACCGTCCCAAATAATATTTAGGAAAACATGTCATTAAAATGATATGTACAATACTCGCGACCTCAGGAGGTTTACCGTGAACTCGTAGTATAGGTATGCAATGGAGAGACTGTTATTCGGTTCATTCAAACCTGAAGTGAAAGTTTAATGATCGCCCTCTGTACTCCGTTCGGAGTTGCATGTCAAGCCGCGCATGTGATACAGTTCATAGCTCGTTGAACTTAGGGCGTATCAACATTTTACAGATGTGACTTCACACCACAACACATACTTTTGTTTATGTGATCGAATAGAAAGTTAACATGAGAACATTATATGTCACTGACCATTGAATTAAGCACCTCTTAATAATGTAATGCTTTTATCTCACTGTTCTCACAATATGGAATCGGAGTTTTTGCTATGTTAGAAATAGACGAGGAAAATTATGAGTTTTGACATTAAACAAAAAAACTAAAACTTTCAGCGATGACTCTTTTGACGATTAATTAATTCATGGTAACTTTAGATAATATTAAACCAGCATCAGATATGTCGTTGCAAATCAAACCCAGAAGTTGTACTTTAATGGGCAAAAAATAGATATTATGCTGCAAGCTAATCTTGATTTCATTTTTAGGGTTCCGTAGCCCGACAAGGAACCCTTGTAAATTCGTTGTGTCCATCCGTCTGTCCGTCTGTCTGTCTGTCCGTCCGTCCAAATTTTTTTGAAACCTTCTAACTTCTATAATTATTAAGATAAGTGCATGAAACTTTGCATAATGACAGGCGAAAAAAATATATACTAATATTGCATTTTAGGGGTAGGTCTGGTACATGTGTAATGGGGATGAAAATATTTTTTTCACTCCACCTGCTCGTGTGCGGTATCGTTGGAAAGGTCTTTTAAAATTAAGGTAAGGTTTGATACATCACTTCTTAATAAAGTCGATGAGAAATATAGCCCGCCAAAGTGGCAAAAAGTTGGTCCCCCCCCCCCTGAATTTCTTAACTATAAGACATAGAAACTTGTAACTTACAATACAGATAGGTCATATTTAAAACCTTCATTCAAAATTGACTGATAATAACTTTTTGAGTAACAGCAATAAAACTATAATAAATTCAAGGCGTTCTAGCTCAAAGGTCATTGACCTTTTTGTAAAATGGTCTTAACAAATAATGTTTATCAATTAGTTTTCTCTATGTTTAAACCATAAAAAGCATATGCTATGTCGGGATGGTACATCTCTGAAATTTGGCTAAGTTCACAGAGCTTCGTTCGTTCGATTTTTTCTATAACTAACAATATCTGAACTATGACTATAATTATATGGCTTTGATTACGGAACCCTACCACATGCGTATCTCGACACGCTCTTGGCCAGTTATTTTTTATCTATATTAGATTATACCATTTAATAAGTAAATCTTTCTTTATTAATTAAACAAAACACAAGCTAACACAAGATACTTAAACGATTTAGTCTGCATCCTACCTGTGCATCCTACCTGTGCATCCTATCTGTGCACATCCCATATTTTATTTGCTTACAATTCAAATGTAAAATTGTTCGAATTTACATCTCTCTTTTTATCATTATTGACTACTTTAATATAATATAATATCATAAATAATTGAGTAATCTTAATTTAATATAGTAATCTAATCTTTTAATTTCTATTGCATGTTTTATTAATTAACTATTGACGGTTGACTTTTAAACTACGATATTGTATTAGGATTAACCTGTAAAAATTGTTGTAATAAATGAATAAAATAAATAGTTCTAGACTCCTATCGAATTTTATATTTGTTGTACCAGAAAAGTTAAAACATTAGCCACATCTACAAGTATTGAAATTCTCACTTTTTGAAGGCAGCACTGAACGTGATTCTAACCGTGACCAGGTACTCACTAACCTATGTACTTTGTGTAGTGTCCTATAAAATAACTTTCAGCAAACTACAAAATAAGACTACAAAATTTTATAATATAAAATAAAGTTTATTTTAATCCAAAAATAAATAGTGAGGTATCACAGTAGAGTAGCGGGGCGGTGTGGTGTTCACCACCAGCCACTGGAGTAGGAGCCGCCGTAGGAGCCGCCGAGACCAGAGTAGCCAGAGTAGCCGAGCCCGGAGGAGTAGCCGGAGGAGCCGAGCCCGGAGGAGTAGCCGGAGGAGTAGCCGGAGGAGCCGAGCCCGGAGGAGTAGCCGTAGCTGGGCGCGGAGACGAGCTGCTTCTGGGTGATCACTCGCGGAACGGAGACCAGCTTGCGCACGCTCACCACCTGCGGCACCTCCACCACCTTGTTCACGTTGACGACTCTGTTGACGGCCACCACTTGGGCGGCGGGCGCCACGTACCCGCCGCTGTACCCGCCGTACCCGCCGCTGTACCCGCCGATACCGCTGTACCCGCTGTACCCGCCGGCGCCGTGCAGGAAGCCGCGCTTCTCACGCGCCTGCTGTGCAACCTCGCCCGCGGACACCGCCGCCACCAACAAGCACACTGCTACCTGAAAAGACACAAATATGCAAGATGTTATACTTCTATATCGGTATTACTATTGCCTAATGTATATTGAAATTTAAAATAAAAACGGTATTTCTATATGTAACTTACAAAAGATTTCATGTTACTAAATAGTGTTGTTAAAACGTCTGGTTGATGACTGATGCTGCTCCGTCCGAGAGCTGCGTGTTATATACATGGAGAGCGGCGCCGGCGCAGGCGCGCGTCTCCTTGGCCTTGCGGTGCTTTGAGCTTTGGCTGTATATTTATTATCACAAACAATCATCTATAGACTAACCATCCAGATCATCAGAAAGCGATTATAGATGTAAAATGTGTATAAAAAAACCTTGCTAAGAAACTGGTAGTTCACCGACCGACGAGTAGGTATCTGCAACCTAGAACACATTACAGCGAGCTACTCCACCTAGTGCTAATTCAACGACACTACTCAACAATATGTAGGTAGTTTAGTTTTTGATCAGGTTTTGATCTTATTCCTGCGTCGGACTTCAACTACCGCACATCCCGACACTGTCAAAAAGCTGACCCCCACATCTGGCCAAGCTGAAAATCCCACACCGTTCGATTTTTCCGCTCCTTTATTCTGCGAACCTGCAAGGTGTGGAATATTCTTCCCCCAAAAATCATCCCGCCGAGCTTGAACATGAAGCGTTTCAAGAAGCGTGTCAATAACTACGCCGTCAACACCGCCAGCGTTGCAGGTGTCCATAGGCGGCGGGTTTGCTTACCATCAAGCGGACCGCATGCTTGTTTGCCGCTCTTTTTATAAAAATAAATTAAAAAAGTACTAAATTTACACTGATCAAATAAAAAATGTATGCATCAAATTGAGAAAATACTTGTTCTTATCTAATAACTGAATTTACAAGCACTAGCTTGTAAATTCAGTTCGAATTATATTTGCCTATTGCCAAAGAATCTAACAATTCGCTTATAGTATAACAACACAAAAAACAAACTATTTAAATTACTGCATTGTCATCGGTCCCTGATAAGTATGCAAAATTAAAATTTAATTTGACGTTTTGAAGTGGTTGAAATAAAAGTTCTAAGATTCCGTTACTTAGGTACATACCTACCATGGTAATAAAAACGTGTTAAAAATGATTGTAATCTGACGATACATCGTAGAGCCGTCTCTGTAGCGCCTGTGTCGAGTTGCGATGCTTCTACGAAAAACTACCTATATTGTGTAAGCGTATATGTATATAGATGGTCGGTTGTTGTGAAGTTGTGCCTCTTGAAACTATTTGAAATTATTCTTCTTTCTTGCGTCGATTTCACCAATGCTGGGGGTCGTTACACATCGAGCTATCAGCTTCTCTCGTGTGATGTTCTACCGCCATCTGTTCCAGCGTTCAGCATCATGAAATGCTTCGGCGGCTTTGTTGTTGAGAGTGGTGCGGATCCGGTCTGTCCAATACATATACGCATATATGTATTAACAAAACTCTCTAACACATAAACATATTTTAACATAACGTTATTTATTATATGCCTAACGTTATTTTAACGTTATTTATTTGTTCTACTGTGCTTCCGTGTCACGTTAAAACTCAGATTGGGTAAAGAAGGTGAAGATTTGCTTCGCAGTGGGAAGTGCTGCCGATGACAACGATGATGATAAGCATCGTTTATTAGTCATGCGGAAATACGAATAGTCAGTTCTGCGTACTACAACAATAGTGAAAGCGCACTTGTTAAGTGACGGTTGTGTTAAAGTTAATCCATTACTTTTTAAACAATACTCGATAACCACTCTTATTTTTAATCAAGGATTTGAGACATTTTCGATGTAGATGTTGTTGTAAAGAGTCAGGCGACGTCACGAGGACGCGGCTTGTTGCAACACACCGCTGCCGTCTTATATATGCAGGAGAATGAACCACAGCATCATTCTTGTGATACCAGTCGCATTAACACGATGAACTCCTTCGTAAGTTTTGATTAATTTCATGTTTTATTTGTTATTGTTTTCTCAGATAGAACGGCGTCGCTAATAAAACATTATATATAGTTAAATGCTACACATGATTTCGCTACTTATATATTTGTTCTAAGTACATGAAAACTTTGCGATATAAGTTTTCCTAAGATGATAATATAAAATAGTCAAACGTTTTCATTAAGTTTTCAAATCATCTCGTGAGACCATCATATTAGCTTAAGTACTTTGCGGGAGTTAAACGTATCTTTCTCGACTTGTCATGTCTCCCTCAGGAACAACTGTGTGCTAATCGATGGTCTTCCTCTCGCAGGTAGTAGTGTGCCTGTTGGTGGCGGCGGTGTCCGCGGGCGAGGTTGCACAACAGGCGCGTGAGAAGCGCGGCTTCCTGCACGGTGCCGGCGGGTACAACGGGTACAGCGGTATCGGCGGGTACAGCGGCGGGTACAGCGGCGGGTACGGTGGCGGGTACGGCGGGTACAGCGGCGGGTACGTGGCGCCCGCCGCCCAAGTGGTGGCCGTCAACAGAGTCGTCAACGTGAACAAGGTGGTGGAAGTGCCGCAGGTGGTAAGCGTGCGCAAGCTGGTTTCCGTTCCGCGAGTGATCACCGAGAAGCAGCTCGTCTCCGCGCCCAGCTACGGCTACTCCTCCGGGCTCGGCTCCTCCGGCTACTCCTCCGGCTACTCCTCTGGGCTCGGCTACTCTGGCTACTCCGGTCTCGGTGGCTCCTACGGCGGCTCCTACTCCAGCGGCTGGTGGTGAACACCACACACTGCTTCCTAAATCTAGTCTTTCATTTTATGTTATTTATTAGCAATTTTAATAAATCCTCCTTTTATTTTCCTTACTTCATGGTTTATTTTCAACTTACCTTTTCTGAAATTCCTATTGTGTTTTCGCAATTATGCGATAGGGGTTTGTACTGTCAAATCATAATCACACATAGATATGCAAAAAAATATTGTAATGCATTGTTTTGTTGCGGTGATCAATTGGGGTCAACACTTTTTTCAAATCGTCTGCATTGCGATCCACTTTTGAAAGTCCAAATGTTAATGAAAAGGGAAGTAAAACTGAGTACAGTCCGGCAGTCCGGACAAAAAACGAATAACAAGAAACGGGGGAAGATGTAGTGGGATAATTAAGGATTTGGAAACTACCACTGATATCAAATATAACAACTGCGATTGTGTTCACTCACGCGATGTATCATTCTATCAAACATTTATCTGTGAGTATATATACTACATAAGAATATAGAAAGATTTAAATAAATATTACTTAATTATTATTCGTTCATAATTATAATAATAATCATCATTTGAAGCGCAGGAGGCCGATGGTGAGTGGCGAGACCGTGTACCCCGATTCCATGGGGCTAAATGACACTCCTAACTCCGTAATTTTTATTGTATAATTTTCATAATTTTGTATTATTTTCGTTTGTATTTGATTTAATTTATTATTTGATATGTATTATTTTAATATTTTTTTTGTAATAATGCATACTTAATATATAATTTGATTAAGAAATTGACATGTAGGTAAAATAAACTTTTATGAATAAATATGAATATGAACCTTATCTTGCATTAACCGGCCGTCTGGAGGTGGATACCATAAGACCTAAAGTACATAAGCTAATATCCAGCTAATATAGCTAGTAGCCAGGGTGGAAGTGTTAAAAGTCATAACGCCGCGAGTAACGTTACATGAGAGTGCAGCACACGCGTAGATTTTCATATAAACTTTATTTATTTTATTTTATTCGGAAAACGTACAGCGATACATAACTAATTTACAAATAATTTGGATATCTTAGCACTATTAACCCTTTTTTCCTCCCTTAATCCGGCCCTTGCGCAAAATAACATAGCCTATACTGCAATCCGGTCATAGCTAATAATAGCTCATAGTAAGCTGGTCTTAACTCCATATTGAATATTTCGTGATTATTTTGATTAGTCATAGTATTTTTTTTTTAATTGTATAGTAAAGTAAAGTAAAAGTAAAGTAAATATTTATTTCTGAAACGTTTCTACATTATACCATCTGCGGAGGTAAACATTAAATTGTCTTAACATATTATGTTTAATTGACATAACAGCGGGCCCCAAACTCGGCTAGGCCGGTATCTTGGTGACCCGTGAAGTGGATTTGCCTATATATGATTTAGCACGCGCGCGCTTAGAAGGGTTAACTTAATAGTAGTGAGTAAATTAAAATTAAAAATCAAATTAAAATTAAAATCAAAATTAAAATCTAAATCCTAATTAAAAGCAAAATAATATTAAAATAGGTGAACATAAATTAAATTATATTACAAAGGAGTTAGAGAAGTCTCACATATTGTTATTGGACTTCCAGGCCGGTGTGTATGAGAGTGTGTGCGTGTGTGTGTGTGGGTGTGCAGGTGGTACGAGGATGGGATGAGTAAAGTGAGCTAAGTATTTTTATCGTAAACTTTAACGAGATTTTCAGTGTCACTGTAGCTGAGAGACTGTATCCATACTTTGACCCTACTTCGGGCTTTCCTATGTGGAGTTTCTTTTATGTCACAGTGCTTGCATACCGAGTTGAAGGTGAAAGCATGAATGTATGGGGGTAGGCGGCATGTTTACAGTACAGTAGGTTTACGTTTTACCACCACCTCGCCAGATGTTAAGCGATGTTGCGGTTGATTTTTTAATCTTTTCTGTTTTTGCGGTCTACAATAGAGCACACTTGACTAGAAGGAACTGATTCCCTCCTTACTAAACTTTGACTGCCCCGGTGGCTCAGTTGGACCTACTTTCTGCGCTTGGGGGCGTGGGTTCGATTCCCATCTAGGACAAACATTTGTGTGATGAACATTTATGTTTGTTCTATGTCTGGGTGTTAGTATCTATTTAAGTATGTATTTAAAAATATATATGTATGTATGTATATCAGTCTCTGACTGCCATATTACAAGCTTTGCTTAGTTTGGGGTCAGATGACCATGTGTGCAATAATGTCCCAGATATTTATTTATTTATTATTTATTTATTTGTTTGAATCAAAATTTAAATGTTACTGAATATTTGTGTTGATATTTTCTCTATTCATTCTGCTTAAATATCACATAAGCCATTCCCTATTTCGTGGTACATTCAATAATTTCATATTCTGTAAAATGTCAAAATGCGCGAGCGAGATGGAAGACGCACGAAGCATTGACACGCCGCCGCCGGTGCCGGAACAAAAGCTTACTTACAACACGAGGCCAAAATTGGCAAGCTCAGATAAATCAATATTCAGTCTGGCGCATAAGTTGTTATTTTCTATATTCAGTTACTTAAAAATCGAATGAAATTAAGTAAAAATTATACTTGATAATTTTTGCCCGGTACTTCCTGCAAAATGACACGTAAAACTACCA
The DNA here is from genome assembly GCA_949125355.1 of Agriopis leucophaearia. Lineage (NCBI taxonomy): Eukaryota > Metazoa > Arthropoda > Insecta > Lepidoptera > Geometridae > Agriopis > Agriopis leucophaearia. The sequence goes on along the minus strand of OX421274.1, from coordinate 17,033,426 downwards.
CCAGGTGCGATCACTGAGGTGATCATTACGTTGTAACGACTCGTACAAATGACAACTATCAGTACTAACCCTTAAGTAGATTTAACCGAAGCCTGTAACTACTGTACAATGAAGTTGCAATGACGTAGTCTGTAGGTGTCATTAGACATACCAAAATACTGTTTCTATGTTCGGTGTTTTGTGGTGATAAGGGAATGAAAGTTTGAAATGAGATATATCAATTTTAGAATATAAAATAAAATGTATTAATAACAAAAATAAATAGTGATGTATCACAGTAGAGTAGCGGGGCGGTGTGGTGTTCACCACCAGCCGCTGGAGTAGGAGCCGCCGTAGGAGCCGCCGAGACCGGAGTGGCCGGAGTAGCCGAGCCCGGAGGAGTAGCCGGAGTAGCCGAGCCCGGAGGAGTAGCCGGAGGAGCCGAGCCCGGAGGAGTAGCCGGAGGAGCCGAGCCCGGAGGAGTACCCGTAGCTGGGCGCGGAGACGAGCTGCTTCTCGGTGATCACTCGCGGAACGGAGACCAGCTTGCGCACGCTCACCACCTGCGGCACCTCCACCACCTTGTTCACGTTGACGACTCTGTTGACGGCCACCACTTGGGCGGCGGGCGCCACGTACCCGCCGCCGTACCCGCCGCCGTACCCGCCGCCGTACCCACCGCCGTACCCGCCGCCGTACCCACCGCCGTACCCGCCGATACCGCTGTACCCGCCGGCGCCGTGCAGGAAGCCGCGCTTCTCACGCGCCTGCTGTGCAACCTCGCCCGCGGACACCGCCGCCACCAACAGGCACACTACTACCTGCGAGAGAAAGAACATTTTGGGTAAGAATTTGTAAATTCACAATGAGTTTTACTTGATAACGGTATATGAAATTGATGACAACAGAATTGAAACAACCGTTATATTTAATCGACTTCAAAAAGGAGAGATTCTGAATTTGATGCATTTTTTTTACCGGCTTCAAATAAGAAGAAAAGAGTTTTTTTTCTTTCATATCTTTTTTTACCTCAGAACACTGTCATTTAGGAATCGATTAAAAAAAAATAAGGATATCCTGTCAGATTGGTCCCATAGAAATTTTAGCGTAATCGAATCAGTAGTTTGGCTTTTAAATCAAAATAACTGGTTTTGCTACCTGGATGACAAGAAGATCATCCATGTGACCGATTTGTCCAATTTCCAAAAGTTTTGTGATGTCGGTTTTTAAAATTGATAATTATTGAATGCAAAATCCAATGCCGGAAATACAGTCAAGACAACTCTCAACTGTTCAACATTTGTAATATTATTTGTTCACAATGTTATATTGACAGGTCTAGGTATAGTGGATGTCACTTACAAAGGATTTCATATTGTTAGTGGAGTTCGGCTGTGAGCTGAATGATGTCGAGCCTGCATTAGCGGCTGCATATATAGGAGGACCCGCGGCGTGTGGCGCAACCGCTGCCTCGCGGCGGAGCGGCGGCAGCGGCGGCGGCGGCGGCGGCGGCTCGTGCGCCAGAGCCCCGGACGACACTCATCCTCTATTATTGATATTAAGAATTCTTAAATATCCTTATTTGTATTATTCAAATTCTTGCAATCAAACCATACGAACTGATAACCACGTGATTCATGTTAGTCTCTTTGTATTGTAAAATGTCATTCTGACAAGTAGAGTTTCCTCGTACTCGTATGAAAGCAGAGATTTGTTTGTAAATTAACTATTTACTATACTAATAAAGCGCGATTCATGTTTTTCGTGTTGTAGGTATATTAAAATAGATAATGAAAATAAAAATAAATAGATAAAAAGAGCAAGTTACGCGCCTGATGGTAAGCACTATGCTTCCCCAGAACAGTCTAGTACCACCCAGAAACAGTAAAATATCATGCACGGCAAAGCCCTGCATTTTTCACCTTCAGATATTAAATCTGTCAGATATTAAAACTTTACAGAAAACGACCTTCCATCCGGAACACAGTTATATTTGCACACTACTGCTAGACGGTTGAATAACTGACAAAGCAGTGCTTTTTTCTCAGGTGGACGCATATGGCAGGGTTCTGTAGTTAAAGCCATATAACTTAGGTCACATTCACCGCACCCGCACCCGCACCCGCACCCGCACCCGCACCCGCACCCGCACCCGCACCCGCACCCGCACCCGCACCCGCACCCGCAGTTTTCAGTCAGCTCGTGACCACGGCCATTGTAACATGGTCGAAACGTCGAACGAAAGGTACCTATTTTTTACCTAAATAACTGGCCAAGAGCGTGTCGAGACACGCATATGGCAGGGTTCCGTAACCAAAGCCATATAATTGTAGTCATAGCAAAGTTGAGAAATTGATAGTTATAGAAAAATTCTAACGGACGAATCTCTGTGGACTTAGCCAAATTTCAGAGATGTATCATCCCGATATTTTTTTTTTAGTTTAACCATAGAGAAAAATGTTTAGTAAACATTCTTTTTACAATAAGGTCAATAAGCTGGAACGCCTTGAAGTTTTACAGTGTTATCGCTGTTACTCAACAAGTCATAATTAGATAATGTTCGAAATAATTTTGAATTAAGGTTTTAAATATGACCTATGTATTGTAAGTTACAATTTTCTATGTCTTATAGTTTAGAAATGCAGGTGGGACCAACTGTTTGCCACTTTGACAGGCCATATTTCGCAAAGAATAGACTTTATAAGAAGTGATTTCTGAAACTTTACCTAGCTTATGTGTTAATCCAAGACATAAAGAATTGCCCTGAATGAATTAAAAAAAATAGCTTTAAGGAATTTGTGTTATTTCTGTAATTAGATACTTTAATGTTGCTACACTACCCATTAGGTAATATACCTGTAAAGATAGTTGTATGTTTGGAAATAAAATTAATAAATAAGCAAATAAATAAAATAAATATTCCAAATTTCATTTAAATCCATCCAGCCGTTTCTGCGTGATTGAGAACATCCATCCACCCATCCAACAAACATCCATCCATCCATCCAAACTTTCACATATATGATATTAGTGTGATTATCGGGATATTTACCGTGAACAAGTTGCGTCTATCCGTGAACTACGCCGGAAGGAGTTCCATCTAGAAACTTGTCCAGGTAAACATCTTGATCTGATCCGGATACTGATCGTAGTGAACAACCGAGACAGTTAGAAACAGTGTTTCATCAGGAACTCGTCCAGTCAGAACCACGAGGGCAATGACTCGCATTTAAAAAAATATATTTAAATCAGGCTTGGAATGATTCTCCGATTATTTGTAATAATTATAAACTTTTTACTAGAGTCGTTTCTTATTATAATACATACTATTAACATTTTTATAAGGCTATTTTTGTTGTGATCTTATTGTGATAAATTTTACAATAACGTATTCAAGGCTAATTATAAATACGAGCGCCGCGCGCCGGCCGGCTGGTTACTACCAGAGTGTTGTGGGTTGGTGCGGCGAGTAGCGTCCCGGCGGCCGCGGTTACATCCGCCATTACCGGGATTACCAGTGAGATAATATTTGCATTGCCTTCATTTGTTCAGGCTCATTAATATGCCTCGAATGATCCAAGTTCAAGTTTGCGAGTGCCAACAAGTACAGCGGACGTGATCTCCGTACTAAAGAGTTGAACGCGCGCGCGCGCAGTAGTGTGAACTTCGACACTTGCCACTAATTCATTAATATTCTGTTTAAACCTGTGCTTATAGTTATTTGTTTTCAATATGACATAATAATGTTAAATAACAAGTTATGCAAATGAATCTGACTAAAGCGGCTTAAGGATGTTGAGTTAACACAACACAAAACACAATTTTACATTTAAATTCGTTTATTAAAGCCTTAAATTTGAATTCGCGTATTGACTAGAGGCACTAGGTACCGAAATTAGCACCAGTCGTCGTAGTTGCTAGCGTAGCTGCCGGTCCCGTAGAGGGACCCGGACCCGTACCCGGAGCCGGACCCGTATCCGGAGCCGTAGAGAGAGCTCGATCCGGAACCGTAGCTGGCGGGGTAGGCGGCGTAGCTCGGGGAGGACACCACCTTCTGCTCGGTGATCACCTGCGGCACGGAGACGACCTTGCGCACGTTCACCACCTGCGGCACTTCCACCACCTTGTTCACATTCACCACCTTCTTCACGTCCACGTACTGGGCAGCGGGGGCGGCGTACGCCACCGCGGGGGTGGAGTAGCTGCTATAGGACGGGGCGGAGTAGCTGTAAGTTGACGGGGCGGCGTAGCTGTACGAGGACGGGGCAGAGTAGCTGTACGAGGACGGGGCAGAGTAGCTGTAGGAGGATGGGGCAGAGTAGCTGTAGGAGGATGGGGCAGAGTGGCTGTATGTGGATGGGGCGGAGTAGGTGCTGTACGAAGACGGGGCAGAGTAGCTGTATGTGGATGGGGCGGAGTAGGTGCTGTACGAAGACGGGGCAGAGTAGGTGATGTATGAAGGCGCGGAGTAGGCTATGCTCGAGGGCGCGGAGTACGTAGAGTAGCTCACGGCGGGGCTGGAGTAGGTGTTGTGCGCGCCGTTGTAGCTGTTGTAACCAGAGTAGCCGGAGCGCAGCCCGCTGCCGTAGCTGGATCCCGTGCTGTACCCAGATCCCAGGCTGTAGTCGGAGGATCCTAGACCACTGTATGATCCGAGCCCCAGGCTGGAGCCGAGGCCAAAGAAGCTGCGCTTGTCGCGGACTTCGGAGGTCTCGGGATTGCCTTTAACATCTGAAGCGGAGGCGGCCACCGCGAGGGCGCAGATTACCACCTGCAAGTGGACACGACACTATGCGTTAATTAATCATTTAGATGTGCTTTCAGAGAAGATGCTGCTACTCGCTAGGTAACAGATTAGACAATATAATGATATCAGGAGATGTATATCACTCCACCAGGCAGCCAGCCTGCTCATGTTGGCAACAAAATTAAATAAGTACAAGATATGACATTGAGTTTATATATTTATATGAACTAATATGAAGTCTATCAAAATATAAAACAGTGTTTTTGTTAAAAAGCTTCAATATTTCAAATCTCAATAGACTTAATTATCAAATTTGAATTCTGATATTTGGTAAAAAAATTATAGCAAGCAAAAGAATGTACTCACGAAGTATTTCATATTGAGGTCGCTGTGAAGGCCGGGACCGGAGTGGAGGCGCGCGTCCTCCCGCGACATATATACTGGCCGCGAGTGACGCCACGACTCACCAGGGACTGGCTCTGCCCCTCAGAGACCGAGCTCGCCTAAACCTCGTTACTGGACATACCAGAGTTAAAACAGCCTTATTTGCACGAGGCTTATTTGGTTCTACTCGTTAGAGCTTAGCCTCTGATATGTACGGACGGTCTGACATCTTGTCGCATTAAAATTCTGTGATCATACGCATTACACTGGTACAGGCAATATTGATGTTAGTGCCACCTAGACAATTTTTTTTTTTTTTTTTTACATTGTGATCTTTTTTGGAGACATCCTATACCTTTTTTTGTTTTACTTTCCTAATCCGCACAGTCAAAAAAATAAAGCAACTTGCCAGCTTCCTTGTTTCTTGAGAAATATATTCTAAGTTTTTTCAAAGTGAGAGTAAATAGGTATCGCGTGCTTCATCTTCGACTACATCGTTGCTTACCAACAGGAGAAATGTTAGTCAAACGCAGTGTAAAATCTGTTCATATTATAGAGCCCCGTTTACAAAGTTAAATAACTTCTTACAGGGAAGCACGGAAGGCCAAGGTTTTCACGTGCGAGTAGACCGATGGTTCCTGCTGTTGTTGACGCAAGAGTCCTTTTCAGGAAAAGCTGCTTGGTAAGACAATTTTTTGCAAAAAAAACCCTTTCTTTATTGTGGGCACAGAAGACCGTGAGCAGATATTTGCTAAACAACTGATGACAAGACGAACAAGTAGTTTGCTTGATCGCAGTCGTCACGCTTGACCAGTGTCACGCAAAACTTTAAACTTCGACAGTTCCATTATCCTTCAGTAGTCCAAAGCTCGCGCTGCATTGCACTGCACTCGTCACCAAAAAACACACAAAACGACAAAAGAAAAAGACAAACACAAAATGATACACAAAAGTCACACAAAAGAATGTGTTCCGGATTTAACGACATTATTTTCAAAAAAATATAGACTCTTAAAGAGACTTGACAGTTTATATTGAGATATAAGGAATTTTGTCCTGGCTGGTGGTTGACTAACTGGCTGTGGTGTGGACATCAGCACAGCAGGCGGAGTCTGCAAGGGAGTCTTTATTAACAATCCTTAACAGTTCCGTATATATCGCAATAGGCTATCAAAGCGTTTCATTTGTAAAAAAATCAGGCTTAGTAAAAATATAATTAAATTTAGAAACTGTTTAAATCGGCTAGTAAGTTCCGAGCTATAGTCGTTTTAAGTTTTTGTGTGGATTAGAAAAGGGACGCTCTGTCCCTTTGTCAGGTCTACTAAAAAAAAAAACGATTGAAGTTTGCAATTTGTGCACATCGCTAATTATTTCAGCATCACCGCTTGGTGCTGGCTGCGCAGTGACCGTTCGTTGGCGCTCTGCTTGGTGCTGGCTGCGCAGTGACCGTTCGTTGGCGCTCTGCTTGGTGCTGGCTGCGCAGTGACCGTTCGTTGGCGCTCTGCTTGGTGCTGGCTGCGCAGTGACCGTTCGTTGGCGCTCTGCTTGGTGCTGGCTGCGCAGTGACCGTTCGTTGGCGCTCTGCAACGAGAAACCTTCTCTCTTGTATGTTCTTTGTTTCTGTTTCTCTTGTTTCATTGTATTGTGATGTTGTATTTACTAAATAAATAAATGTTTCTTTCTGATTGACACTATGTATGTATGTGCTATTGTTTTCTGTGGCATATTTTTACAAACTTTTATTTAGTTAGCCCTGTTAGTTACTGTTAGTTAGTAAGACAAATCTTGAAAGCTGAATTAGAACCACTTAATTCCTTCTCTTAAACGGAGTTGAATTTTTACATGTTGGTTCAGTTCCAATGACAATACATTTTTAATTGACTTAAGATTGAGACTTGGTACTAGGAAAAATAAAATTAATAATAATTATATATAGGTAGTAATTAACATGTTTCTTTTAGTAATTACCACAAAAAAAACAACTAAACTAAAATATAATTTTGACAATATTCTAATTTACGACGTAATTATTTTTTTTACATTAACAAAAATATACTAATAAATAATAAAAATATATATAAAAAAACTAACATGTTGTACGCCGTACCTGGCAAGAACATGAGATACGTTTCCATTCTTACGACCCTGTATGCTACTTTATATGGGTACCTACCATGTTCTGTCAAATAAATAATTTGATTTTGTAAGTTTAGCTATTCTGGATGTCAGTTCAGGCCACAGATGACATCCAGGGATAGCTTCAAAAGAAACGAACTCTTCAACGGTCACCAGCAAAGACACGTTAGTGTACGCATTTAATTATGATAATATATTGTAAATGTCAACATGACATATTTACTGCACTCAAACTGGACTTGGCTCCTGACGAGGGAACTCCTCGACAGTTAACGGCACGGACACGAAATATTGTATATCATCATCATCAGCCAGAAGACGTTCACTGCTGAACATAGGCCTCCCCTTTTAACCTCCACACTGAACGACATCCTGCCATCTGCATCCACTGCATCATGTGAATGTTGTAAATGCATATTTGATATTTTAAAAACTTGTTTAAAAAATATATCTATCTATCTATATCTATACATATAATAAAAACGTAGAGATAAAAAAATCTGTAATTACGAGATAACAAAAAAAAAAACACACAGGTCGTCTTAAAATAAGCAGCTGAACACGATAGGACAGTTTTTAGAATTTTTGTCTGTTTGTTTGTTTGTTTGTTTGTTTGTTTGTTTGTTTGTTTGTTTGTCCGCGCACATCTCCTAAACCACTGGACGGATTTAAATGCGGTTTTCACGAATATGCTCAGAAATTACCAGATTAAAACATAGGCTATCTTATTTCATTTATTTTAATTCTTTATTTTTACATAAACGAAAATAAAAATCAATGATTTATTTCTTCGTTACCCGAAACGTAATATGAGGATCGTCACATAGCCTCAAGCAAGGAGATCCAAAGTACAGAGAATGTTATTGACATAGCCATTAAAATTTTGAAACAGTCAACTGTCATTCGGTTAATCAGTTTAAATTTAAAGAAGGTTCCTTAACCTTCTTAGATGAATGAACGTGTAGATCAAGCATGTTATAGGCCTTACAACCTCTTTGGTGATTCATTCCAGTGCATGGAGTAGGAGTGTGGCGTACTCGTACTCCTTGCGCCAACCTTCGTGAATTTCATTCCAATTTTCCACGACGTGTGGCGCTGGGGCGCGAAAAGAAAAAAATAAAAGAACACCGATTTTCAAATGGAATTGTCATTCGCTTTTTCTAAGATTTGCCTAAGATTTTTCTTTGCATTAAATTTATAATTTCTTTCGGACTCAGCTATTTTCTTCCATTGTCGGTAGCTTAAGCCTCTCCTTCTATATAAATAGTACAAATCTACTATAATTGGTGACCACTGAATGGACCGTACACCACCGACAAAGGTCAGAATGCCGCTAGATCGTACTGATAGCACTGCGGCTGACACGAAGAATAAAGATGATGACAATGTATTCCGAGTTGGCGTGCGAATTCCACCGTTTTGGCCCGAGAAGCCGGCGATTTGGTTCGCCCAGATCGAAAGCCAATTCGCGATTTCCAACATCACTGCAGATAGCACCAAGTTCTACTATGTGATTGGACAACTTGACCCGCAATACGCAGCTGAAGACGAAGACATCATCGTCAACCCGCCTGTGACCGAGAAGTACGAAAAACTCAAGCTGGAGCTAATTAAACGTTTGTCCGCATCAAGAGAAAAAAAGGTACAGCAACTTTTAACACACGAGGAGCTAGGTGATCGTAAGCCTTCTCAATTCTTACGTCATCTACGACACCTAGCAGGCCCCGGAGTTCCAGAAGACTTTTTACGCATGATTTGGACCAGCCGCCTACCGAACAGCACGCAGACCATCATTGCTTCGCAGCAGATGACGTCATCACTCGATGTGCTGGCAGACCTAGCCGACCGCATACATGACGTTGTCCCTATAGCCCAGGTCGCATCTACATCCAGTACCACACCGGGAAGCTCCAAGCTCCATATTACATTCTCATGGTTTTATTCTATGTTAGCATTTAAAACACGAAATATACCGCATCCTATTTTAATACAGTCCCGCGAATAGAAATATTCAAAAAAGGCCCTTTGTACATGAAAATAAACCTATACAACAAAATTCCGGACGCAATAAAGAAAGAAAGAAATAATATCATTTTTCCAGAACCAACTTCGTAAGTTTCTAACCCAAAAATGTTATTACGAGATAAAATATTTATTCGACGATAATTTTAGAAAATTATAATTAGGAAATAAATATCGATATATAAATAGTTAAGAAAGTAGCGTCATAAGTTTTGTATCATCTCATATATAATTAAGTAACCTATCACAATAAGTATGTTTTTTTTTGTTTTGTAAAATTACTTCACCCTAGGTTAAGTTTGAATAGTATATATAATATGTATGTAATAGATTGAACTATACTTAAATTTATATGTTTATGTCTGTGGTCTGGTTTTGTGAACAGCCACTACATACGTCATTGCTGCACCCTTTATGCAGGGTATATAAACTTAGCTTCTAGAAGAATACAGTGTATATTTGCAATAAGAATAAGAATATAGAAATAATTTTATTTTACTGTGATATTTTAACAGATAAAGAGAGTAGTTCCATTTCATGGCTTTTTAATCAAGGTATACATACAAATGCACGCGAAATCAGAAATAACTAGCCAAGAGCGTGTTAAGACAAGCATTATGTCAGGGTTCCGTGGCCAGCGAAACTGGCCGGAAATATACTTTTAATGGTTTAGACAAAAAGAAAATTTCAAAACATGCTCTGCACTGTGGTAATAAATAACACCGTCAACAGTTTTCAAATCAAAAAGATAATTTTTGATTTGAAAACTGTTGACGGTGTTATTTATTACTTTTATGATTCTATCAATACTTCACACAGGGCGACTTAAAATAAGCAGCTGAATTTTTGTTTGTTTGTTCACGCACATCTCCTACACCCCTGGAAGAAAATGCGGACGGATTTAAATGCGGTTTTCACGAATATGCTTAGCTATGACCAGCTTGAAGTATATGCTATGTTATTTTGCGCAAGGCCGGATTAAGGGAAGAAAAAAGAATTGAAGGTTTATATGAAAATCTACGCGTACGAAGTCGCGGGCAAAAAAGCTAGTTTATTAATAAAAAAATATAGGTATATATTGCGAGTAAGTCCGCGTTTGACCACTAACTCGCCTGTTGGTAAGCGACGATGTGGTCGAAGATGAAGCACGCAGACTTAGAAGATACCTATTCACTCTCGCCTTGAAAAGGCCCAAATTATATCTCTCAGGAAACAAGGAAGCCGGCAGGTTGTTCCAATCCTTGGCCGTACGGATTAGAAACGTAGAATCGAAACGTTTGGTACGTATCCAAGGAAAGTCCACAATGTATGGATGGTAATGAGTCGTTTTTCTTCTTGTCCTGTACTACTAGTAGAAAGGGGGTAATTTGTTTGAGTTTGTTAATGTCGTAGCTTCATTAGATGAACTTTCACTATCGGTTTTCTCTTTGATTTATATTTCGCCAATCATTACCCTGCTGACATTTTTAATGAAATGAAATGCATGACTTAATAAATAAGTAAGTAATGGTGTATCATTTACAAAGCAATTAGTGGTAAAGGCCGCGGCCTTGAGTGGAGAGCCATGACTCTAGCTGGTGTACACTTCGCATTTATTTGAACTTTTATCAAAAATGTATCGAGTTCTGCTGTCGTCCAGATATGGAGTTAATGAGTGCAGGTCAGAACGAATGGCACTCGTTTAAGGTTCGGTCACAGGGACGAGAACACAAGTAAGTAGGCTCAGTTGTGCAACGTCACGCACTAATATTATAATATGTGAGTATTTGTTTTGTGTTCAATATACATACTTGTAACACTTGGTACGGAGTTTTATTTCAAGCTCCATCCTCAGTATAGCGACTCTCCTGAATTATCTCAAGCGAGATTGTATTTGTGCTTAGCTTTGTAAAGTTTGAACTAATTTGCATATAAACACACGTTGTACGTTATGTTTTTCTTTGTTAAATCTAATGATTTGTTAGGCTTTTGCGATTCGGATTGTATCGCGAGTGTTTTACATTATTTTGTTTCCTGACGTTGCGAACGGTTTGCAGTGTCTGTCATGACTAGTTGTTGAAACGATAGGAATTAAAATAATGCAAAATAAACACTATAAAATGTAAAGATGTAGGGTTTATATCAGTATCACATTATTCACTATTGCACACTCCACCTTCTACATCCTTCTACATGAATCCTCTCCATCCTAAGGTTGCCTGGACGAGATAAGACCACCGATTGTTGTAATAGTTTTTTTTAAATGTTTTATCGTGTGTATGTAATTTGTGGTGTGAACAATAATGAGTTTATCTATCTAAAGTGTTTAATTTACAAACAAATGTAATTGTTTTAAGTCACGGGTAAAATGACGAGGCGTGTTTACACTTATTGTTTACTTGGTTGCTTTGAGAGATAGAGTTCCAGTAACAAGTATCAGTTTGAACCTAAGCTTCAAATCAGAGTTTCTAACTAAATAAGGTGCATTTATAGCGTAATGAATCTAATAACCAGACTTGTTGGATCGGTGTCTACAGCTTATTGGCACAGAATACTGATGAGTTAGTACGCACGCAGACGCCGCACCGGCGCGGGCGCAGGCGCGGCAGCACCTCGGCCTGCGGTCACGTGCGGTCACGTAACCGTGAACTTGACTCTGTTTGGTCTATATCCGGTTATCGATAGCTTTTGGAATTCCATAGTGATCGTAGATTTGCTCATCTCATTTGCTATTTAAATGATGGGTCAAATAAGAAAATATAATAATATGACCCTTTATATTTAGCAGTGATATTATGTTAATGGAGGGATTTACCAGTTGTCTATATGTAAATTATACTGTATGTAAATGGGCTTAGCCTTCATACAGACCACAAAACATTGGACGTTCTTGTACAAAAGATTCATCAACCTTGGTAGGTTTCCAAACATGTTAGAAATTTAATGCAAATTTATTGATCGATTTATCGGATTTATATACAGCCAAACGAAACGAAACAGCCAGAGAGACGAAACGAACAAGTTGCTAGCTTGATGGTAAGCGTCATGTTATCTTAAAATTACCTTGGAAGCTCTGTATTACGCTCATTTTTCAGATATTAGCTGTTAATTATCTTTTTACTTGCTATATAATGGAGTGGTGTGGAGGCCATCAATGTGTGCACACTGCAGTTTTATTGAATTAACCTGAATATTGGTACTTCAGCAGATGGACTCGGGGGGAAAAGGTCCAACTCTTCAATAAACAACCAGTGTTGTACGTAGGGACCCGTGTATGTCCTGAAACTGCAAGCAGAACCACCGGAGGATGGTCAGCAACGTCCTGTGAGTACACGGTGAATGTACTGTGATCCCCAAGCCACCTGCCAAGCGTAGATGTTATGGCAACACTCCTCTATAAGAGGGAGGCCTTTGTTCAGCAGTACTGGCTGATAGTGTGTGATGTTATGTATGCAGAGGGACGGGAGTGGTGGGTACCCTGTGATGCGATGCCAGCAGCTCGGTACACGAGGCCGCGTGTGTGGTTCCCGCGGCCTCGCCCGGACAGGATATTGTTCCACGACAGGCGGCGCCGCCGGTCCAGCTCCAGCTTGTACATCTAGTGACTATGTTCAGGGTCGTTCTGATCGACACTCTAAACGCGTTTTGGCGTAGCAACAGGAAAGAAAAGCTTTGGTGGCAAACACAGAGCAGTCAACTCACTTTGGTGATTCAGACCTGGTATCCAGTGTGGCGAGCGGTGGGATGGTGTGTGGCAAACACAGAGCAGTCAACTCATTCTGGTGATTCAGACCTGGTATCCAGTGTGGCGAGCGGTGGGATGGTCTGTGGCAAACACAGAGCAGTCAACTCATTCTGGTGATTCAGACCTGGTATCCAGTGTGGCGAGCGGTGGGATGGTCTGTGGCAAACACAGAGCAGTCAACTCATTCTGGTGATTCAGACCTGGTATCCAGTGTGGCGAGCGGTGGGACGGTGTCCGATAAAAATTCACAATATAAATTATCCTTTTGTAGTTCTCGTGCAGTTTATATTTTGATCTACATCACTTGTTGATGTTAATGTACATCAATGTGGTGTATTGGCAATCACAAGTTGGTTATCATAACACCTCAGCTCAGAGCGGTGATACATTTTGATGTAAATAGTTAGTTGTGTGTGTCGCTGTCGACCACAACATGTATGTAAGGTATTATCTATTCCGAGTACTAACTACAACCATACTGTTCTCAAGCTCGTTGTTTCTCAACTCGAAGGTTCAAGGACTCCACAACACTAAACTTTATAAAGGGCAGCTACAACTGCGTGGACTTCTTACTAGCTCATTATCCGACTTCCAAAAAGGAGCAGGTTCTCAATTCGACTGTTTTTTTATGTTTGTTTACCTCAGAGCTTTCGACCGTGTGAACCGATTTTGATGATTATTTTTTTATTTGAAAGCTGGTGCTTCGCTTGTAGTCCCATTTCAAATTGGTCCAGTTCTGACATTTTTATGAAGTCGGTTTTTTATATTGATAATTATTGAAGATAAGATAACACTGAGTGAGAATAAAAAAAAACTATTAAGCATTAACTTATATTTTTTGTTTTTTTTTGCAAATAGTATAAAATAAATTTTGTGGTGATATTTGGAGGATGGCAGAACAGATATAAAAAACTCAAATAATTATCAAATTAAAAAAGTGACCTTAAAATTAGTAAAATACGTAATTTAGGTTATTTGGATGATCTAATATTGTTATCCAAGTAAATGAATTTTCCAGTTATTTAGATTTAATAATTGACCAAGAGCGTATCGAGACACGCATATGGTAGGGTTCCGTAATCAAAGCCATACAATTATAGTCATAGGTATCGTTCGCGCAAAACTTTATGAGGCCTCTGAAGTTAGGCGCGAGGCCTCCCCGACGCCCTGTAAAGTCCCTCGGATACCTATAATATGCGTACTGCGCAGCCACTGGGCCTAACTTCAGAGGGCTCATAAAGTTTTGCGCGAACGATAGTTCAGATATTGTTAGTTATAGAAAAATTCGAACGAACGAAGCTTTTTGTGGACTTTTCAAATTTCAGAGATGTACCATCCCGACATTAAACATAGAGAAAACTGATTGAGAAACATTATTTGTTAAGACCATTTTACAAAAAGGTCATTGACCTTTGAGCTAGAACGCTTTGAATTTATTACAGTTTTATCGTTATTACTCAAAAACTCATCATCAGATAATGTTCAAAATAATTTTGAATGAAGGTTTTAAATATGACCTATCTGTATTGTAAGACTCAAGTTTCTATGTCTTATAGTTTAAAAAAGGAAGGGGGGGGGGACCAACTTTTTGCCACTTTGGCGGGCCATATTTCGCAACGTATAGACTTTATAAAAAAGTGATGTATCAAACCTTACCTTCATTTTAAAAGACCTTTTCAACGATATACCACACAAGTAGGTGGAGTGAAAAAAAAAACATCCCCATTTCACATGTACCAGAGCCACCCTACCATATCCGACTGCCCCGGTGGCTCAGTTGGTAGTGAACCTACTTTCTGTGCTTGGGGGCGTGGGTTCGATTCCCATCTAGGATAAACATTTGTGTGATGAATGCCATATTACAAGCTTTGCTTAGTTTGGGGTCAGATGATCATGTGTGCAATAATGTCCCAGATATTTATTTTATTTATTTATATGCGTGTCTCGACACGCTCTTGGCCAATTATTTAGTCGGTAAAAATATATTTATATTGAAAACGTAAAAATATGTATGGCCGTTGAGCATTAACAATATTTTATT
The DNA here is from genome assembly GCA_949125355.1 of Agriopis leucophaearia. Classification (NCBI taxonomy): domain Eukaryota; kingdom Metazoa; phylum Arthropoda; class Insecta; order Lepidoptera; family Geometridae; genus Agriopis; species Agriopis leucophaearia. The sequence continues at coordinate 17,018,393 of OX421274.1, read as the reverse complement.
TATGTAGCAACTTTATAAAATCCTTATTTAGTAGTACATTATACCTGACCGGTAGGATTGTACACTCTGTACCTTATATGGGCATTTGTTGACAACTTAAACAAATATTCACTAACAATGTGGTTTGTTGACTCCATAGTAAGACCTTAGTCCTTCGACTATTCACTTTTTCTAATGTTTCAAGTTCCTTACGAAGTAGTCAGGAGTAGAGCGTCAAACAAGCATGCGATCCGCCTGATGGTAAGCAGTAATCGCCGCCTCTCTCACTCACCTATATCATGTTTCTATTTTTTTATGAGATGATGTTTTTTTACTGGCCAATTTTTTTTATAAAGTAAACAAATTACACGCTAACATTATTGAAACATTGAAATTATTTTCCAATTTAGCCCTTCTAAAATGGCATTGACTTGGTGGCTTGACGACTGCCGTGGATCGGTGGAGTTATGAGCCAAAGATGTCGGGTTCTGTTCCCGGCTGATGTTTGAAAAGTCAATTTGTATATCTGCTTTGTGTGTGAGTGAGAGAGTTGTCCGTGTCTTTGTATGCGTGCCATGACATCCCGACACAAGGTGTCCTAGTGTGAAGCTATGACTGTGAAACGTGATCGGTTTCTTCTAGGTAAGCGTGATCCATCGTAGGCCGCATCATCGCAACATCAGGCGAGTTGGCGGACAAGCGCAAGCCTATTTTAGAGTAAAAAAAACATTACTAAATTATTTATTTGATTTAATTGATATTGTAGTGAAGGCTCCTGCATACTCGCAGCTACCTCTACTTGGTAGTAGAGGTAGCTGCATAAGCATCTTAGTTACAAACATCACTGATAGGTAGATTCATATGATGTGAAAGAATATGTAAATGTGTATGTAAAAATTACTAATAAAATGTCCATCTGGCGGCGTACGTACTGTGACCACCAGAATACATAATTATCATGTGGCGGAATTATTATAATTCACAAAATAAGCAGAGGTCAGTGTCAACGGATTTGGGAAACGTTGATGAAATACCTAACCTCCTTGGCAAATAAAATGAACGATGTTCCCTGAAGGCCACATCTCTACCAACTGTTTAAACTGTACCAACTGTTATACCTACCATCTGTGTTGTGACATCGATACATGAAGATGAACTCAGTCGAGTGAGATTAACGTCAACGTTATAATGATGTTCGGTAAACATTAGTTTGTTTGTAGAAGCTCTACATAGCTAATGAAGGAGGTTGTGTGAGGTCCGTCCGTAGCGAGGAGCACGCGTCACTCGTTCCGTCGTCAAGTTGCACAATTATTACAATTGAGAGCAGTGGAGTGGTTTTTTCACAAGAGCCGAGATGGCAGTTGATGACCTTTCGGCATTCGGCAAGTAATCCGGTAAATAATAGTTTATTAGTGACTGTTTCCACGGACAGTTCTTTCGCGATTATGATTATATATCGGACTGTTTTTGAAACATCCCTGACGAGTAAATATTATATATATATGTAGATGTTTATATACAACAAATTAAATTCGTTTATTTAACACCAAATGGAATTTCGCCAATTATGATAGTAGTAGAATTGGAACCTTATTAAATATACGATACTTATTAATAACTAGCCGCCCGTCCTGGCTTCGCACGGGTAGAGATACATTTTATTTAAATTTTTGGGATAAACGTAGAGTAATATAGCCTATGTTACTCAAGGATAATGTAAGATATTTTTTTACCCGCTCTAGCAGTTTTTGAGTTAATTCGATACAAACGTACAAATCTTTCCTCCTTATAAATAAGTGTAGATTTAACACAACCATAGATTAAAAGAAGAAGAAGCACCATCATCAACAGTAACGGACCGTGGAAAAGTAGTCTAGTAGTGTATATCTAAATAAAAAATCCACAATTAGTGAATATCAACCAATTTCACATGAATATACGTAATTTCATAAATCCTCTAAATAATGACTGAAGTTATGTTAACTATCCTGTTTGACCAACTGGACGAGGCCATCTCTTGTATTCTCTAGTCGACGCATATAACGGTATAATCAGTTATCATCCTCCTAATCTTGAATCAAATCTTCAATACGTCAAAACAAACAACTTTTGTTCTACAACTTATTTTTTAAAAACGTAAAAAAATAGCATTTTCATATATTTTGTCGAGAGTGTTTTTTTTTGTGAATTACAAACAGTCATGGAACAAAAGTTGTTTGTGCATGTACTGAGGCCTGTGCTAGCTGATTACCAGTAGCCCTATATTCATGTCATGTATATTGTTGTCTTAACACATTACTTTACAATTTATAATCTTATGTTGCGCCACTAAAAAGCCATAATAAATATTAGAATTATAAAAATACATCATCATAATTTAAGCTCAATATAACAGAACTAAGTGAAGTTGCGTACGAGTCGAGCCCGGGGCTCGGACGCAACTTCACTTGTTCACTTGTTATAATTCGATGTGAACATTATATAGCAAAGACCTAAAAAAATAATATGTCATATAGTGTTATTTATCTGTCAATTGGAGTACAGATTATGAATTCCACGCGTTGGCGTTGAACCAGTTGCGATAAGACAGTCCGCAGTGCGAATCGCTCGAAAGAACCATAATGACATCGTGGTTACAATGCGGCCCTCCCAGGTCACACTCAGTGAAAGTACTGCAGGTTCCCTTCGACACTCAGAGACCGTGTAGAGTTCAGTAGTTCGACCTGCCGTCTGCGCCGGCGCCGGCGCCGGATGCGGTGATAACCTACAGTGTGCCGACATCGCCTCGCCCTTGTCATCGAGCAACACCGACCGCGGAACTACTCGACCGTCAACATCGTACTTGGCTCATGCCTGAGGTTCTGCAAAAGGGCAGTTAATAGAGCCTTTATAGATCGGCGAGTTGGCGGTCAAACTAAAACCTCATCATCCTTTCCCCTCATCATCATCCGGGAATCATCCTTTTCCAAATTAAAAAAGAGCGTTCCCATCGCGATATCTTCGAAGATTGTACTTAATGATTCTTATTTTATTGAAAGGAGCATATATTGGGATGGTCCCATTCAAATTTAAATGAAATACTCCACTTAGCTGTAAGCTGCTCAATGAGTGTGCCCTTCATTGGGCACACTTAAAACATAGTTAATTAGTAAGTAAGGTAATCAAATAACACACTACAAATTATTAACATAGCTCATTAGTAAGTAAGGTAATAAAATAACTGGCAGGTTAGTGTAACGGCCGTGTCCTCGCGCACCTCACGCCGCGTCGGCGCCGGCGCAGCAAACAGTCGGCCGGCGTGCTAACTTGTTATTAGTGCGTTAAGTTATGAGCTCGTTAATGACTGGGTATTGAAGTGGTTACGCCCACGAGAACCTAATATTTATATATAATATTGAAGTGTTGTCTGTTTCCTAAACTAGAACTAAGTATATTCCACAGCTCTACCTACAATATAGCATACTGGCTCCACCCCGCAGTTTTACCCGCGTGAATCACTTATTATATTATCAACTTTCTACCAAGGAAAGTTCCGTCAAAATCGGTCCAGCCATTTTGGAATCTATATGGAACATAATATAAAAATATACACACATCGTAGTCGTAGTCGAGACGTTTACTAGCTCGAGATATATTTAAATCAAGGATGAACTTTACGAACTTGAAAGGTAAAAAAAACACAAGCTTTTATAATAAAAACAATACCTATTGGTTTATCTATCTCAATAAAGTTATAAAAAACTACAGAATGTGAACTACTAAGTAGAGTATGTCTCAAACTAATATTGTAGGTGTAGCTGAGCCACCCATACTGTGTGTTGATCTTCCACTGTAACCAGCGTGGATGCTCCGAGCTCTCAAATCACTCAAATCAATTAATTTAATTTGCAACATAGCAAAAAGAAGTAGTTAGAAGCTACGCTATCAGGTTTTATCGGAGAGTCGTTCGTTGCAACAGTGTAGGAGTGAGTTCATTTCACAAGCAGCTGGTTCACATACCACGTGAGACCAAGGTTTGTAAACTAACTGGTACTACAAGAAAAGGTTATTAAATGTATCTATATATTTATTGCTTCTAATTTTAGCGCTTTACTTTGATAACGATTTGGGCCTTGAATACAGTAGTCTTACTAATCCGGCACTATTAAATATTAAGAAGTGCCGGATTATTGGAATAATCGGATTACTGGATTATATAGGGAAATTTAAGGTAAATAAAACATTACATAATAAATAAATAAATAAAAATCTGGGACATTATTGCACACATGGTCATCTGACCCCAAACTAAGCAAAGCTTGTAATATGGCTGCCAGAGACTGATATACATACATATATATTTTTAAATACATAATACTTAAATAGATACTAACACCCAGACATGGAACAAACACAAATGTTCATCACACAAATGTTTGACCTAGGTGGGAATCGAACCCACGCCCCCAAGCGCAGAAGGCAGGTTCACTACCAACTAAGCTACCGGGGCTGTATAATATATTGTTAGTATATATTTGTATATTACAAATTTCTTTATAACAACTATCTTAGTAATCTGGGGAGTAAAGAGCGCGTGTGGACGGAGGTAGCGGCTGAGAAAAGGGGAAGGTGCGGGCGGAGAGAGTGGGGCCCGTGGGAGTAGTGTCGGAGTACTGGACGTGCCGGTGTACTGAAGTATTGGATTAATGAGACTCTACTGTATTATTTATTGAATGCAGATAAAATAAAGCTTAGCCAATCAGATAATTCACATGATCTTTAGCGTGAATAATTTAATTGATTTCAAGTTTGTCATTTATTATTTGCAATAGTTTGGTGGAATGGGTGTATGCTTTCATAACTAGTCAGTGTTTCTAGGAACGTTATCGTCACCAGGAACTGTTCTGTTTCAACATCCTCATTCAATACTACGAGTAGGTATACATATATATACTAACTGACCACACTAAGAGCGCGTTCACACGACACGCAACTGATCACGCTGATCGGGTAGCTTTTAAGGCATAAGGGGAGTAGAGACGGCGCGGGCACTGCGCGTGCGCGACTCAGGTACGAAGCGTTTTCTATTCGGGCGCACGCTCAGCGCCCCAATATTTATATCTATAAAATATGTACTTTATGTAAAAGACATAAACTATAAATTCCAAAATTTCTGAGCAGCAAGCGGCGCGTACGCAACTCGCACGCGGTGTCGAGCCGAAAAAAAATCGCGCATGTGTGAACGCAGCCTTATTATTGTAAACGAAGTTTTGTGTGGAAGTGTCAACACATGATATTATTTGATATCGCCGTCATCTGACATTACATTACGGGGAAGCGAGGTTGATAATTATAATATGATTACAAGCTTTCATCCACTATTTAATAGTTCGAAGAGGCTTTTGCTATAACATACATTCATTTGATAATATTTCCGACAACAATCCCTATCGGTGCCAACATGACAGAACAAGGAGTCTCATTGTTGCCTAAACTTGTATGTTCGAGTGTTAGTGATTACACACACACTGGTGGATTATTATTTATTAAGTGAACGTGCTCGAGTGTGGGCTAGTGATGTAATGAGGTGAAACGTGTTGTTTGCAAATCTCTATTGAAACCCCATCATATAGTTCACTCCACAACCTTACTATGGCATTATTATTATATAACTAGGACTTTTACACTAAACTAGGAGTTACTCTGACTGTCACTATGAATTGTTTGACTATCTATATCTTACAACTATTCTATACATATAATAAAAACGTAGAGATTAAAAAATCTGTAATTGCGAGATAACAAAAAAAAAACACACAGAGCGTCTTAAAATAATCAGCTGAACACGTTAAGACAGTTTTTTGAATTGTTTTCTGTTTGTTTGTTTGTCCACGCACATCTCTGAACCCACTGGACGGATTTAAATGCGGTTTTCATAAATATGCTTAGCTATGACGAGATTGAAGTATAGGCTATGTTATTTTGCACAAGGACCGGATAAAGGGAGAAAAAAAGGTTTGAAAGGTTATTTGATAATCTACGCGTACGAAGACGCGGCCAACAGCACTAGTATCTAATAAAACTTGCAAATATTTTAATACTTGACACTGGCAAATGCACCAGACGTGGGACGCCAAACTCCTACTAGAGGAAAAAAGAAATAGGTATGAATTTAATGTAGACAAACAGATGTGGGTGTGTCACGTGACCAGATAATATAATGTCATTTGCATGTTTTAATGTTGATATCGGTGCATCTCAAATGTTAATCTTGTTTACTTGTAACATTAACCTGTATCCTCTCCAAGTACATAGGTATCTTACGAAACTGTTTCACTCAATTTGAAGTGATTGTCAGTACCTACCTACACTACACCGGTAGGTACCTACTCCGTGAACAACCCTACTACTAGTGTAAGGTTACAAGACAGTACCGGCCGAGGGAGGGCGTTTCAGTTGTTTGGTTCATAGCTTGTTCTGAGGATGAATACTTTATCCTGTATTATCCTTGTGAGGAATACTGTCACAGCTCAGTGAGCTGGTGCGGCGTATACACATACACATACACATGCATCCTCGGAGTAGGTATAAAGAAGGTATAAAGGATAATAATACTAGTTTTACGTACTAATTATTAAAATGTCAAGAAATGATGTCACCAGCCAGAATTACATAACCTACATTATTATATCAAAATAATCTAAAATTCGATAGACATCGTGCGGGAGACGAGTCACACAAACAAACAAATAGAGTATCAGGTTTATTTACATATCACAGATACATGTTACAAAAAAAAAAAAAAAAAAAAAAAAAAAAATAGGCGTATTAAAGTACAAGATTGATATCGAGCCCTTCCTCTCTCTTCGTGTCGGACACCGCGAGCGTGTGTCGACAACTCCACCGCTGCGCCGGCGCCGGAGTAGCGCGCTCGCGGTAACACTAAACTGATTACAAAACATAATGAGTGACATTACTGGTTCCAGAACAAGCCGAATGTGACGTAAACTTATACCATTCTATGATCTAGGCGACGGACGCGGGCGCCGCGCCGCGCATTACACGGAGATAGTTGATTTTGGTAACTAGATATATTGCTCAACTATGGTATTAGATTAACGTTGCTTCATCCCACACTCCGACCGTAATAATAAGACACGAGTACATTATTCTGATAGTCCGGGGCGCAATCTTCGCTTCCACAGCCGACGGCTGTAACAACGCAACAATAGCTCCTGACAAATAGTCTGAAGAAGAGTTCTAGCTGGGCCTCGTTCCATGTCGAATGTGAGTTATGAAGTTAGTTGGTGGCGTGTGTGTGAGGGCAGGCTCATGTCGCGCAGTCTTGTTTACCAGCCGCCGTGCCTGCTCCAGCCGCCACTGGAGTACCCGTGTCCGCCGTAACCGAGTCCCGAGCTGTAGACGACAGGAGAGCTGTAGTGACCTCCGTAGCCGCCGCCGTGGCCTCCGTAGCCGCCGCTGTAGCCGCCGTAGCCGCCGTAGCTGCGCCCTCGTGTGGAGTAGACGACAGGTGAGCTGTAGTACCCGCCGCTACCGTGACCTCCGTAGCCACCGCTGTAGCCGCCGTAGCCGCCACCCAGGTAACCGGCGGAGGCCACGCCCAGGAGGACGGCCAGGAGGAGGAAGCACGCCTGAAACACACATATTGTAACATATATTGACACTGATTCATTCTAAAAATATCTTGTGCTAAAAAAAAAACTTAGATTTTTATCAGACTGCCAGGAATCAGGAAACTAAGAAGTTCTGGTGGAAAACATACGAAGCGGGAATATTTCCATTGAAATGGATAATGAATCTGACACTTCTTTAACTACATACATATTCATCTCGCATAAAGTGTGTGGAACCCGAGTAGAGCATGGAGCAAGACTCGGGAGCCATCCTCACGTGGTGATGATATGATGAGGATGGTACGATGATGGAAACGGTTACATTAGACTACTAAACCATCATCACATTCAATTATTAACTCTAAGTTTTTGTACAAAGGGACCAATTCGCTAAAATTTAATTGATACAAATAAAGTTTTCACCAAAGAATCTGTATACTAAACGAGCAAATTGTGAAATGATAGATGAAGTGATAGAGTAGATACTATTCCGTCGCGGAGCTACTCACAAAGTATTTCATTGTATCCGAGTGGTAGCAGGACTAGCAGCTGAGTATGCACCTCGGAGCACATCCTCTTCCATTTATACCGGCGGCCGCGTCACAGCCTCCGCAAATAAACAACAACCACTTTGTCATCCGTCAATATTATAGTATTATAAACAGATATCAATATTAGTCTGTGGTTGGTTACAAACGGGCGAGGACGAGCCTCTCCCAGTCCGGTATAAATCACCGTTTTGCATACATTACGAATTAAAAGATACGGATCTATCGCTTCCCTTGTTATTAAATCAACATCAAACTGATACTATTCATAAGGTTATACATTTTTTAATAAGTTATGTAAGTTTATCGCATTGGCCTCCATCAGGAAGCGCATAAATTCGGCTGTATAAATATTGATGGAATCAAGATAATAAAGCAAGGTGCCCTTATCGTTTATCATAGTTTTATAATGATAGAGAAACGTGATGTCATTGGATCTAATCATCTAGTTCTAGTTCGTTAATTATCCACTAATAATATGGAAATGAACCAGTTGATAAATAAATACTATAGGTACCAGGTAGGTAGGTAGGTGTGTAGGTAGGTAACAGTATATATGCGCAACATCATTCTAATCAACAATCTCATTTGATTTGTTATTGAGTGTGCATCAGATCTGCATGGTCTACCTCCCTCCTGTCCATTTCTATATAGCCGATAGAGAAATGGACAGGAAACACTGTTTCATGGTTGATATTCCGAAAACCCTCCGAATGGATGTTTCCCGATAGTTACAATCTGGGTATTCATATCGCGAGTGTTTCTTCTGGGGGAAGCGTGCTCCATCTTAGACCGCCCCATCGCTTAACATCAGGCGAGATGGTGATCTAACATAACCCTATTATCCAATAAAAAACATCATCATTTTGAGAAAGAAAGGTCGTATTTATTGTCTGGCAAATACTAGCAATGTACTTTACCAAATCATATAAGAACTCGTTGTCTTTTACTGCAAGATCAGTCTATCTTCGAAACACAACACGATGATATTATGGACAACACATGCAGGGTAGGACTCTGTACCAAGCAGTAGTGTGCAAACATAACTGTCTTACAAATCGATAGGTAATGTTTTCAATGTAATTACTGGGCAAAAACAGATTAACATGTTATATCCCAGGGTGAGGAACGAAGTGTAGGATTTTGAACAGTTAGCTACAAGTTTAAACTCTGGGTGACACTGCAAGCGTGACGCTTACAATCAAGCGGATGACTTGCTCGTCTCGACACTCATTTCAATAATCTAGCAGGTTATTGTTATGATCAGGTTTTCATTTACGTAATTCATAACGTTCATATGATTGTCTGATTCGAGCCGCTAGAAGATTCTAACTAATATAATTACTACGTTATGGCACCATGAACCATATATTAAATGTATCATAAATCTAATATTATGAATTTCTAGACGTAGTAGATGACAGTTCATTTATTTAGGAGCGACCACCTCTGGCACTGCACCCATCAATAACGTCTCGGACAGGGTTTATTAGCTAACTAATTCATAGAAGGGAGATATTCGCGCGTTATGTTTACTTCATTAATGTTGCTCTGATCAGATAGTGATGAGTGATGATGATGTCGGTGAACTGAAGGACAACGTTTCATCACTCACGCCGATTATATATTAAACAGAGTTGCGCGTAATAGCCTGTACTGTACCAAGCCGAAAGGAGGTTCCATACATTTTGTCGAGTGTCAGTTTGTCAACCGTTTTCTATTTTTTTTCGCGATTTGAGGGTTAGTACAATGGTAAAAGTTGTTCATAATGATGTGTACAATGACCTCCTTTCGGCTTAGTACAATCTTTATGTGTAACCCTGTATATATACATATACTTACACAACATGATCTTAATTACACAAAAAATTGTCGACCGAGTTAATACGTTTTGTTAATTCGCCTGTCTCATGAGCAGGAGGTCCTGGGTTCGACTCCCAGCCAGGCAGATGTTTAAATTATGAATTGTTTTAAAGTAGGAATTGTAGTTTACCTACTAATGACATACAATAATATATCACATAACTAACTCCTGATAGAAAGATGGTAATCTTCAAACGGCTGTACACATTTTCATGGATCATAGCTGAGAACAATCTTGATCGAGTTACCTTTCAAAAACTAAATCAACATCGGTTCAGCTGTTTGGGAGCTACGATCCCACAAACAGACACACAATCACACACACAGAAAAGAGAAGTAAACAAAAAATATTCTTTTCTGTGGTCACACTTGTGGTCTTTTTGGGGGATTAAAGACGTGTGGCATTAGGTATACCTGAGACACGAAAACGATAATTCGAGACTGTCCGAGACATTAAAATGCATTTTTTTTGTATTTTTATTTGAGGTAAAACATATTATTCATCTTAATGTCAAAACTGCAAAATTGCGCAGCTCGTAATATTCATTAGCCCATATTAGTCTCTTTTAGGATTTCCTAGTAAAATGTAAATGGCGTTAAGTAATTTATTTATTGAAATATCTTTAGAAATCCTTAGATCAGTTTATTAAGCAGAAAATTAATAATTTATACAGACAGCTAATTTGATAACAAACCCATTCGATTATTAGATAATATTTACAATCATTATATAAAATTATCGCTGGTAATAATAGACCTTCTTACGAATTATAGTTTTTATCTACATCTACACTAATATTATAAAGAGGAAAGATTTGTGCCTATTTTTGTATGTTTGTATGTTTGTAATGAATAGGCTCCGAAACTACTGAACCGATTTGAAAAATTCTTTCACTGTTGGGAAGCTACACTATCCCCGGGTGACATAGGCTATATTATATTTTGTAGCGAGGCCGAAGGCCGAGCTTACACTCATGCGAAGCCGGGGCGGACGGCTAGTATAACATAAACACATACACGCAGACTAATAAAACTTAGATCAATGATTACAAACAAGATGTACTACCTTCTCAAAAAAAAACAACCCGTTGCCCGCGACATCGTACATGTACATGTTCATATAAATTTTCATGTAAAGATTCGTTATGAAAATATTTTGCGAAAGGGCCGAATTAAGGGGGTTAAAAGGGGGTTAAAAGTTTATATATTATGAAAGTCGGCGCGTACGATGCAACACCTAGTCAAAAATTGTTTAGCTTTGTTAACAAGAACTGAACAGTGGTAACTAGACCTCGAAGTTTCCTTTTACATATTGTTTAGAACTATAAGCGTAACTCAATATACACATCAAATTAAAATATTAAGCCAATTAATTATGATGCCGTATTAAGGTTTTCGTATAAATTTGCATATTTAGCTTAAATAAATAAAAACATGCAAACATATCTACATATAATTTACTATTTGAGCTTCAGACCATGACGATAGTTTTTTGTACGAGTAAGTAAGTATTATCGTCTCTGTATAACCGAGAGGTAACGATAGCATCCCATCCGAACTTTAACATTCAATGGAAATATACGTCGATGGCAGTAAATCGTAGCCTGCATCATCATCACAGGAAAATGGTCATTAATATCCAAATGTCAAGGTATGAATCTGGGTGTAACTCATAAGGTGCGACAGCCAGGTTTCACTTCCTGTTTAAGGCAGATCTGGTGCGATGACGTTACGACGAAGGCACATGCCAGGAACTGATACCAATATGTCCAAATGTTCTCTTGATAATGAGACACAACACGGACAGTTCTTGCACTTACGGGGCGTAAATAAAAGGTTACATTCTCTCAAAACTTACTCATACACGTAGGTACAGTGATGATACCTGCTGTGATAGGATTTATTGATGAGCTCTCATATGATTTCATTGAATGCGCTGAGAAACTGATAGTAACTCACTACACGCTGTAGCCTGCAGCGAGTGCCAGCAAGCCAGTCGGCTGTCTGTGGCCATCTGGCCAAATTATATATTTAATTAACACACTTTTATTCATTATCATCAGCCAGAAGACGTCTACTGCCTCCCTCTTAGAACTCCACATTGAATAACAGCCTCCACTGAATCAACATCCACACCACTGCACCCCACATCTGCATCCACTGGATGCCCGCGACTCTCACGATGTCGTCGGTCCATCTAGTGGGAGGCCTACCTACGCTGCGTCTTCCTGTTCGTGGTCTCCACTCAAGAACCTTTCTTCCCTATCGGCTATCAGTTCTTCGAGGGATGTGTCCTGCCCATTGTTTATCAACTTTTAATAGGTATGTCGGTGAGTCTGGTTCTTCAGCGAATATACTCGTTGCGGATTGTATCGCGTAATGAAACTCTGAACATACGGGTAGCTCTATCCATTACACTTTTATCACGAACTATGTACAAATAAAACATAAATAAATGTAAACAAATGTTAGGACGATTCAACCTACTTCTGATCGATTTGAAACTTTTATATGTAACCCGGATGATACTTGGTACCATCGAACTGATCTGATCATAAAGCCATGTAATGTATAGTGGAACTGTTCAATAACCACGACTAATAACTACCACCTTGAGTTTGGGTCCTTTGGTTTGTTTTAACGAGTCACATATATGCGAGTCACATATATAACTATGTAGTATTCTGTCGCATCGCAATCCATATCACGATATTATCGATGGCTGCTCCACTCCACCTGCAGCTCTGAGTGTGTTGTTTGTAGAACCTACTCCATTCTTCATGTGATCCAGTCCTCAGCTGAGTCCATTCACAAGTCGCGAACGCAGGCGAGCCGACTCGTTGCCCAACAATAAACATCGTACATTTTTATGTAAATGCGGTGCGAGGTCACCACATCCAGCTCTGAATATATCAGGTTGCATAACGAGGACCTTTGGCTGCAAGGTCATCCTGACATCTGTCAATGACCTAATCGATTACTGATGATTTAGAACACCTAATGATGCCCAATCATGTTAAGGACAAATGTTATGGCTGAGAGGTGCGATGTTCTAGAATGTTTTAATGTAAGGACGTTGTAAATATGACTGCGCAGGCGATCTCCATGCGATTCAAAATTACCCTAGATACTCGTATTTTTAGATTATTCATTATCTCGTAAAAGGTTACGAATAATATTTTTTTACCTGTTTTGTTCCACTGCCGGGCAAACGCCTCTCTATCCTCTATCTCCGTCTCATGTTATCAAGTTCTTCCCGCCGTCTCATTGTTGGTCTACTGGGATCTCGTTTTATATCATAACGGATAAGGATGGAGATAGTATTCTTCGTACATGTTATGTGAGGCGACAAGTCCTGCTACACCGTCCCATCCACAGAACAGCTATTGTGCAGTAAAACATGGATGTAAAAAACAAAAATTCTATTATTTATTTGGCACAAAAGATTAGAAAAGTGTGGGTCGAAGTGTCGGCAGATCACCAGCCGCTTCTGATGATATGTCTGGTGGGCGGAGCGCGCACGGTCTTCACGACACGGATCACGGTCGGAGCCACGTGGTGGTGGTGAGGGATGGTCAGCGGTGCATGGTGCACGATGTCGTGGTGGAAGTCGTGGTGCAAGTCATAGTGCAGGTCGTGGTGCAGGTCGTGGTGGAGGATGGGGGAGTGCACGTGGGAAGTGCTAATAATGGGCGCGTGGTGGTGCACGTCATGCAGGTCGTGGAGGATAGCGTGGTCGTGCAGGTCGTGGTGATGCAGACCTGAGGGCGCGGCCAGCAGCGGAGCGCGGAGTGGAGCATGCAGCGGAGCGTGCAGCGGAGCGTGCAGCGATGTGTGTAGGGGAGCATGCAGCGGAGCGTGCAGCGAGGTGTGTAGGGGAGCATGCAGGTGCGGGGTCAGCAGGCCGCCCGGCTCACCGAAGATGCCGCGCTTGTCGCGAGGAGCCTCCTTGCCCTCCTCGGCCGCCGGCGCCGCGGCCGCTGCAGCCAGCGCCAACACAGTAAACAGCTGCAGGACAAGATACATCTCGACTCGTTCATGTGCTTCATTTTATTCTTAAAACTACAATTTTAAACTGCGTCGCATGACCAAAATGCTGGCGTGTATATATCTGGCACAACTAATAAGCATTGCCATTTGGCGAGGTAATGGTACGCTGCCAACTGATAGTGGGCTTGAGTATTTGGATTGTCTTTAGACCTTCAACGGTCTATGTACAGTTTGTTTTTGTAATGTTAGTGTTAGCTTGTATTTTGTTTAGTTAATAAAGGCAATTGCCCTTTAAAAAAAGGTAAAACACTTAGGTATGTAGATTTGTTCGCTCCATTTCACAATATCTAGCAAAGCGTTCGAGCTTTAGTATAATGCATTCTTGAGAGAAACATACAAAAGATAAATGATTGGAATGGTCAGTCGTCGATATAATCAATTGAATGGTAAAGCTTTGTAAACTCGATAAAATTAAATTTAAATGTCTCATTGACGACTTTAGTATTCCACAATATTTACTCCAAAATGTTAATTTGGATTCATATATTTATTCCAAAAGTAATATAATTTTATTGAAGCAGCCTTTAATGGAATCTGGCGTGAGGTTACAACACAGTGCACAATACCGCCGCGGTGACGTCACGCCTCACATGTGACCAGCTCGAAATGATCATAACCAATCTACTTAGCTCAATACTATATCGGATATGAATTAATTGTATGATGATCGTGTTTCTGATATAATAAGACTCTATTTCACGGTGGTATTACAATAATAATCGATACATTTGTAACTGGGCAGGTTCATAGGATACCTGTATTGTCGGAGTGGAAGGCCTGGCTCTCACTAACCTATAGATGCCTGATTGTAGCGATGGTTTATACTTTAGCTACTTGGCCCTCTAGATAGAGCGGCTTGTTAAGCTACGTCCTGACTACTCGGAGCAGTTGGAGGTGAGATGAGACTCCTCGGTGACAATGAACGATACTCACGAAGATCTTCATGGCAGTGAGTGGAAGACGCTCGGGTCGCTGGGATCGATGCACTTGTGATGCCCTGCGACACTTATTGGACACATTTATATGAACGAAGGGCTATTAATTCGACAGTTGCGCAAACCGTCCCTCCATCCGTCCACCATAACGTCCAAAACTCGATGTGAAGTAATATAGCTCAGTTATGAAATAACATCAAATTATACAAAAATCAATGCTACCTAAGCTAATAACTAAGAAGCAGGTGGTTCAATTAGAAGTTTTGAACGTTTACAATAAAATGATGGGCAAGCAGCAAACGGCGCCGGCGCACCTACACCGCACCGGTCGGTCGAACTGAATTACTATTTACGTATATACTTTAAGAAGCAAATCATGTACGACTAATCTGATGATCTACGAAGTCATCAGAAATTGATCGCCAAATAGTGCCAGTTGGTGAGTGGTCAAGTGTCCATAACAGGTAGGTACAGGTAGGTGTAGCCGGTACGAGTATGTCGGAGTGATGAAACGCAGTTCGGGGCCGCACAGACCTTTGAAGTTCAATCTATACCTACATGGTTATGCATATAGGCTGTAGAGCCGAAGGGAGGTCCTTGCACTCATATTTTTTATGCCATAGGTAGCAAACAAGCAGACAGGCTGCCTGATGGTAAGTAGTCACCGTCGCTTAAGGATACTTGTAACACCAGAGAGGCATCACAATTACTTATAAAGAACTATCTATTATGAACAATTTTACACTCGACAAAATGTATGGAACAGCAGATTATTTTTTCGCGATTTTGCGTTCGTCCCGTTGTAAAATATGTTCATAATTATGAATATTGACCTTCTTTCGGCTCAGTACAGTGTTTATGCGTAACCCTGTATTGTGGCAACGTCATCACCAGACGATCCACTTGTTGACTTTTCCATCGATCGTTGATCATCGTACCTACTTATTACTAAAATGTCACCTAAATATTTTACTCGAGCTATTTGTTCCGTAGCGTGAAGAATCCTAATTAAATTATTATCCTGATGGATGAATTGATCAAAATGCAGTTTGATACCTGTATATTGATCTTCAAACTTGCATCAAATCATGAAGAAGAGAAGGTGCTAATTTGTGTAATTGGTGTGAAATAACGCAATGTCGTTAGTAACCGCAGAGCTTCTGTATAAGCGATGTTGATGAATTCAAATTGACTCGATAAAGTTTTATTTCGTTTATCTTGAACGTTAACATGTATAATATATGATTCGTTAACAACGTACAATTATAGTTGAATAGCTTTAATATGGTAGCATTCTTTATCTTTATCTATCATCTATCTATCATCTTTATTGGTGTAACAAATTCCAAATTATACGATTTGTTTCCGCTGTGTTGCCTGCCCACTGCCCACTGGCCGCCATCACTGGACACTCGTATCATCATAGTCACCTGTGTCCACTGTTGGACATAGTCACGTCACGCAGCCTGGACAGATATAACTGATTGTATAGTGGTTACTTTTTTTATACAGGACAAGTGTCTTTAATAACTAAACAAAATTATCAATATAAAAAAACTACTTCATAAAAATATCAGAACTGGACTAAATTGAAATGGAACCACACGGAAAGCACCAGCTTTCAAATAAAAAAATAATCATCAAAATCGGTTCACCCAGTCGAAAGTTCTGAGGTAACAAACATAAAAAAACAGTCATTGATAACCTCCTCCTTTTTGGAAGTCAGTAAAAATACAAGCTAACTAACCCTACAAAAACAGAATATTTTACAAAACAAACATTGACCTAGTTATGGAATTGTAATTCAATAAAATTTGACATTGAAATCATAATCCATAGATTTTCTGTTATCTTAATAAGTCTGAATCGGACGCGCTATCTTTAAACTCCCTTATTTACTTACATTGTTATATTGTTGATACATTGGTTTTAATCAGAGTAATACCAGAAGAATTGACTTAAAGGGCTGCCTTCAATTTCAATGTCATATTAAAATATTCCGATAAGGGATAACCTTCATATCATGAAAACAATTAAATAACTAATGATGTATGTAATCATTCTGTAACATCGGTTTTACTTATGTGCCTACATGAGCGAGACATGATCAAAAAGTCAATGAAAAACATGAAGACTCCCATAAGGACATGAAGATTAAACAATTTCTCCTATAATTGTGACTCCAAGTCCAGTAACTTCTTATAGTAGTTTGTAGGTTGCGAGCTCGGTCAGTCTTCCTAATCACTGACCTTACCAAATAAATAGATTCCTGCTTCTAATCCTGTGATAAGATACCAGCAACAATATAAAACTGTATCGACCATGGGTGTCGACTAAACAGTACCAATGAACTCCTCGACATTACTGGTGGTGGTGCTCGCTGTAGCAGCGGTGGCAGCAGACGAGCCCGTACCGGCGTACTATCACGAGGATGTCGGCATCCCGGAGGCTCAGCGGATTAAGGAGGCCGAGTACGCGATGGACCTGGATGGCTCCCGGATAGTAGGAGGGTCACCTGCTGCGCTCGGAGCATATCCCTTCCTGGTGAGTTGCTATGAACATTTCATTGGAGCCACCTTACATTACGATGAATAAATATGGTGATGTGAAACGTAACAAAACCATTCTACACCCATACTAGGACCTCTGTAAGGAACTCGAGGGTGCTACCCTCGAATAGTTAGAACAACTAGCCTGCTTATAAATCCTACCATATTAATTTTTGACTTCATTTCCATCAAAAAAGTCTTCCCGTGAACATGGTGCATGTAACTGCGCCGAAATATCGGGAGCTCCTTCCACAACTTTACAACGGTAAATACCTCGTCAATAATCATATAACTTTAGTGAATAACCGTGATAGTTTAAAACAGTGTTTAATTTCCATCATCCAAGAAAATTTTCGTAGTTCAGCAATGAACTCAGTTCTAGCCACAGTTCATAACTACTCTTTGCACAGTTCATTGTATTCTCTTTGCACAGTTCTAGCTAAAAGAGAAGTCGAAAATGTCATAGATTATCTTGTCAAAAAGAAGAATAGTAAATGTCAAAGAGTTTTTCTTTTATGTTAAGTGTGTTAAAGCTTCATGCAAAGAGTACTATAATATACGGGGCTTCATGACTTTTCCGTTTCAAAGCAAATAATTGAAAAGTTTTACTAAAACCATCGTCTGACTTGGTGGAGACTTAGGTGACTCGAGACCATAGATCAGAGTATATACTCGAGACTTACACGAGAGAGAGAGAGATGAGGCTGCATCCAGCCGTGAGTGGAGACAAGCTGAGGAGGATGGTTCCGTTGTCAGGTGGGACTGGTGATCACGCTGACGACGGGCGGCACCTCCGTGTGCGGGTCCTCCATGTTGTCGAACACGCGCGCGGTGACCGCGGCGCACTGCTGGTGGGATGGACGGAACCGTGCGCGTCACTTCACGCTGGTGTTCGGCTCCACGCGGCTGTTCTCCGGCGGTACCCGCGTCACCACCTCTAACGTCGCCATGCACGGCTCCTACAACACCAACACGCTCAGCAACGATGTAGCCATCATCGCGTTCAACTTCGTCTCATATACTAGTAAGTATGGCCTTGTCTGCGTCTTCAGTTTGCATCAGGTTACTTATTTTCTGCTTGCTCATTTTACTTGGCAAGAAATATATATATTTTTTTATTTGTAGAATAGGCTTCCGCTTGGCCGCCAACTCGCCTGATGTTAAGCGATGATGCGGCCTACGATGGATTACGCTTGCCTAGAAAAAACCGATTCCCTCTTGACTTGAAGACACCCAGATAATCAAAGACGTCATATACAGTTAGCTACAAATTATTTAAACTCAATCATAATTATTATAATTTTTTTCATGAGATTATCTGCTCTAAACAGCTCTGAACTTTGTGTTACAGATGTGATCCAGCGCGTCGCTCTCCCATCTGGCTCTTTGCTGAACAGCAACTTCGTCGGTGCTTCTGCGCAAGCAGCAGGATATGGAAGGACCAGTGATGGTAAGACTTTTCAATACTTTGTTACCAGACCACTTCTATGGTCAAATCACAATCAACTGGCGGAATACGAGTGATTATCAAAACTTTTTCATGCAAATATTTACAAGACATCGATGAGACTATGATGTGGTGCTGATAACAATACGGAGACATGATTGAACACGGGATGTCCTCTGCAAAGAAGATCAGCAGAGTCCAGTTTAGAGACACATTTTTGTTTGTTGATTTCAGTATCGGGTATCACAACGAACCAGGTGCAGAGCCACGTGACGCTGCAGGTGATCACGAATGCCGTGTGCCAGCAGGCGTACGGCAGCATGGTGCTGGGCTCCACGCTGTGCACCAGCGGCGCCAGTGGCCGCGGCACCTGCGGCGGGGACTCCGGCGGTCCGCTCGTCGTCACCAGCGGGGGGCAGCGCGTGCTGGTAAATAACACTATTCACATAGCTATTTATGTCGCTATTAGCTTTACAGTTCGGACTCCAAATCTTCCAGCTGGTACTTAGTTGAACCATCGAACAGATGGCTACAGTACTCCACACACGGCCGAATCTGAGCTTGATACAGACTGAGAAGCTGAACGGGTGTGAAGTAATGCTGAACCGTATTGACAATCCAAATGTTTGCCCAGCTAAGTTTAGCTTTGGACTCTAAATAAGTACCAAGTTTAGGGTGGGAGAGTGCAGATAGAATGAGAGAGAGACCTAGTAGCTCAAGTTGGTTTGATATTTCAACAGGTGC
This sequence comes from Agriopis leucophaearia, assembly GCA_949125355.1. NCBI lineage: Eukaryota > Metazoa > Arthropoda > Insecta > Lepidoptera > Geometridae > Agriopis > Agriopis leucophaearia. Next base: position 16,998,665 of record OX421274.1, on the reverse strand, counting down.
GTCTCGAAAGGAGGTAGGGGCAACAAGTTGGAATTATTAAGAAAAGAACAGACATGCTTGCGTTTTCCTAACATTAAACTGAAGTAGGTTAGCATCTTCCCAGTTAGAAACAGCAATCAATGTCTGATTCGCTCACTCGACCTTAGCCTCTCGCAGGGCCTCAACTTCCAGCTCATGGGCTTGTGAACTTGCTGTACCTATACTTCTCTACAATTGTGCTGTCATTAGGTATTTGAGTGATGGCACAATATTTTGAATGATCTTTGAGTATAAATTCTGAAGGGAACGTATACTCAACGAGTGACTGATATTCTTACTTACCGACTTGAATCGGCCGAGCGCCTGCAACATTCTGTGACACGCGACTGCGGACTGCTCCGACAAAATGTACAGTGTTGTACCTAAAGCTAAGTATTATTGTATATGTAACAATAAGTAGACACCATGTATGTATGCAACTATAGTTACTGGTGTATACATCACAGAGTTTCTATCTGTCTGAAGTATCCAAGTTATTTCAGTAAAGAGATATTCCAAATCTGTGATCTCGTGTGTGACAGTAATATAATAATTTAAGAAAGACGTTTCAGTTTCGTCACGTTTCATATGTTGACTGATTGTGTTTTGTTTAAATGTGCAATAATCGTGATAATCGTGAAGTCTTGTAACTTAGATAATGTCAATCTGTCCAGATGTATGAATTATAAACGTTGTACCGTCATGTGTCGAATGTTGTAGATCGGTATCACATCGTTCGGGTCGTCGCGCGGCTGCCAGGTGGGGCTGCCGGCGGGGTTCGCGCGCGTCACCGCCTTCACAGCCTGGATACAGGCGCGCCTGTGACCACCCCCCCCACCCCCGGCTACAACCACTCTCGAACACTACTACTATAGTTAGGTTAGTTATTTATTAAGTATTTTGTCAGTAGTTATTTATAGGTAGATTTTGTAAGATGAAATATAAAATGTAATATTTTCATTTAGTGAATGAAAAATAAAACATTACTGAAATAAAGATATTCACTATCCCTACTCGTTTTGTACAATAATTCCGGTCGGCGCTATTTCTAAAAACGTCTTATTTCTATTTAATTTAGAATCATCTAAGTACTAGGCATAAGTAAATATATGATTAGAGCTCTCTTCAGCATTGACCTACAAGTATGTCTTACAAGCTAGTAGGTTACATACAATATGGATACTTATACGAAACCATGTAAGTATTATAAATCATCAATCGCTACTCAAACTGTAAGAGAGCTGACACCTGTCTGTGGCACTCGATACTACCTGGGTAGTTACTGCCACAGTAGGCGCGACTATGACTACACTATGCTATGATGATGCTACGGTGTAGTGTGCGGGGCAGGGTGTCCGACACGTGCGTGTGTCGCTCCACTAGCGATACTGTTGCAACACACAGTCACGCGCGGACACTGCGCACTAACTCGGACACTACGCACACTTTGTTATGTTGCCGTGGAGACCACCTCTATAAGGAGCCGTCCTACTTCTGGAGCTGGCGGTGTGACACATCGACACACTTGTCTCCATCTTAAGTATGAGATCAGTAAACAAGTCGGTAATACATACACCTGTGAAACAAAACTTGAAAAAAATATTGTATACCTGACTACATCTTCACCATACTAGTAGCTCGCCACGAACTGAGATCTCACCACCTCTATATCTTCTACTAGGTACTGGACCGATCATGTTATATTCCAATTAAAATTTTGTATTAATATGAACTAACTTACAACAAACTCTACTTTCTGAAAATCAAACCACCGATATGCAAGTTATCCTTGAACACATTGAAACGCAGACGTGTTCCAGTCTAATGGGACTAGTGGGTGGGGTTACTGAGACCTCTTTTCGCTTGTTCAATTATGTAAATTATAATTTATTTGCTTAACTTACGACACGTTGGCAAAAACTTGATTAATCTGTTTTCTGGTGCAACAGAGTAGTCGATGAGGTAAAAACTTTGAATACGATAAATATATATCAGGCAAACTATACTACTTACTAGTGGTAGTAGTAAGTATACCACTATACTAGGTGCTGTGTGAACAAGTTGGAAGGCAAAGCATCCGATACTGCTGGGTCGCTGGATCGCTGGATCGCCGGAGGGCGCGCTGGGGAAACAATAAGTTGAGGTGGAAATCGAGATTTTATTACCTTATTGAAAATGCTGTAGATATCTGTATTATCGAGTGTGTAGTAAAAGTAAATAGTAGATGGCACAAGGAATACATACAACAATCCATTCTATCCGAGACGTGTATTAGTCTGAGATCAGTTTAAGTTATACACTTGACCTTTCATTTTAACTGCGGGGACGTGAATCAGTGATATTATAAGTGCTTAATATTACTTTCATTCAAATTAATTAAAACAATGTTATATTTTATTCGACAAAAGTTAAGTCTGGATCTGTAATAATACCCTAATCTATGGGTATTATTAAGGACCATGAAACATTCTACATGAGTTATATTAAAAACTGGACTTTTTAAGTAATTTGAAAGAGTTTCAAGTGATTTCAATGCAAGAGCATAAAAATCAGTTTCGATCTGTTTATACGGGACATAAATAAGACCTTTACGAGCGTGAGAAGTAAAAAAAATAACAGAATAATAAACTAGAGTAGTAAGTACCTATAGGAATGGGTGTTCTGTTCGAGTGTCGTGTGTCGTGTGTCGTGGTAGGTAGCTAGGTAGGTAAGTGGCGCAATCTCCAGCAGAAGTGATAAAATGCAGATCCGGTGATCGAATGGATATCTGACAGATGCTCTTGGAATATTATTTGTTAGAAGATTGAGTAATTTGACAATGAATAATTAATTTAAAATTATAAATTTAATCTCACGGATATAAACATTCTATTTTGTAACACCCGGGCGCAGTTCATGCACTCATTTGATGCAATGAAATAATACTCGTCTAGACTTCGAGTTTGCCAACTTTTCTTATGTTTATTTATTACTTTTTCTGAGTAAATATGGAACGAGTTGTGTCAATATTTCCAACATTAGGTTCTTACGACATTAGCTGGACATTAGATATAATTCCGCAAGATCCGCTTGCGCCTGCGCAATTTCCTTTTACGACAGCGCGCAGGACCTGGCCGCTCGGTTTCCTGTCCTTTGTATTAATTTACAAATTAAATGTCAAACACAGCATGTAAATTGGTTAATTTGGTGTGGTTTGTTATCATTTATTTTGTTGCATATATAGGTATAAATATCTTATTATAAAACGTAAATGATATTCCCTAAGTACATCTAATTAGCATATTAAACATTCGCTAGATTTTTTCCATTTTAAGAACATAAACGAAAAACGCAATTAAAGTTAGTTAAATAATGTATTAAACCCGAAACAGAATCACCAGCGAGCACACGGAGAATTTGGCACTAAACCACGGGAATACTTGACACTAGGGCCGGCTCAATGCCACCCGTGACCCAGCCCGAGCACTGGCGCGTGGCTCACGAGCGGCGCGTGGCTCACGAGCGGGGCGCTGTATGATAGCGAGTGGCTCAGCAGCGGCGCGTGTCCGATGCTGTGGCCTGGGAACAAATGGAACATCTCATTTGCATGACACTACATTATAACATCATTAAACTCATCTCTCGTTTTAAGCCTCTTACATGTAGTAAATACAGTAAGTACTCAATATGTCGTAACTTTCCTCAGAAACAAACATGTTTGTACTACTTGTGACTACTGGTCGAGTGACTACTGGTCGAGTGAGTGCGACTCTCTACCTACACAACACCACAGCTATATTTCTGTAAATCAGTTTCTACGATCACATACCGAGTCCTGAATATCCACCATAGTAGCCGCCATAGCCGCCGAGATTGCCGCCGTAGCCGCCGCCGTAGCCGCCGTAGCCGCCGCCGTAGCCGCCGCCGTAGCCACCACCGTAGCCGCCGTAGCCGAGGCCTCCATACCCGTGCCCTTGGTTGTAGAGGCCGAGCCCGTGACCGTAGTAGCCGTGCCCCAGCAGCGGCGCGGGCGCTCCGATCCCGTACCCGAGCCCAAACGCGCTGCGCTTCTCGTTCTTCTTCTCTTCAGCGCCGGCCGCGGCCGCCACCACCAGCACCAACACACACAGCTAGAAACGATGCTTCATTCAGATACATCACAACAGTCAGCCTGTAGCGACCCGACGCTGTCCAGTGGACACATCTGTGTTCGTTCATTACATCTGTCTCCATCTCAGATTTCAAGACAATTTCATCACGTATGTTACACTTCATTGCGGTAGTTCCAAGATCATACGAAAGTGCACCTAGTAGTAGTTATCCAAGTTGGTTTATAGTTTTTGATCGTAGCGAGAAAGTTATCAATTGAAGTCGTGATGTGATGATGTCGTATTGTATCAAGCTGAGGACCTGCCGACATGCGGGCGAGGGATACGGGATATATCGGGATCAGCAATAAATTAGCGCTAATTAAATAATTAACGTGCAATGATGAGCTAATAAGAAGTGACAGTAGGACGGTGAGCGAGGCGAGTCACGAGAGGAAATAAGAGTTAATACTCGTAGATTTTAAGGACAAATTGAATATTTTTTTGAGTAAGAGCTGCTTAAAAGAACACTCATATTTTACATTGAATACTAATCGAAGCTAAAATTTACTTCTAAAATTGTTTTATTTGCATTCAATCATATTTTATCGGTTAGTTAACATACAGTTTATTTAAATAATAATGGTGTAGAATGAGTCGATTGTTCAACGTATATTTAAACTTCCTACGCAATTTGTTTTAGTAATACAGATGAGTGAGTACCTAGAGTACGATACGAGTAGGTCCAACCCAAGAACTTTCGAACTATCGATGAAAATGAAAATGCAAATACTTTTATTACTGCAAAACACATCAGTACATTAAAACAAGAAAATATCCTATTAGAAACATTATTTAAACAAATAGAATTAAATGTGTTTTGTATAGAGATTTGTATCCTAGATGGAAGTATCTGATGATCCTCACACTAGGCACAGCCTGTATCGTGAGGACCTATATACGATTACAAGTACCTAGTAGTTAAATCTCAGCTGACTTTAATTAACAATGACTAAAATATATTAAAATAAAATAAAGAAGTACTTAATAATAATTTGAAACTACTACAAACTTAAAATATATAGAATATGGATAGATAATTATCATTACAGTAAGGTGTCATTAAATAGATTTTTATAGATTTTGATGAGATTCGTTTGTCTTCAAACTATGTGCCAAAAAGCGAATAGTTGCTAGTTATTAAAGGAGTATCGAAATACATGTTTTTCAAAACCTTTACAAAGTTTCAAGTATTTGTTTGATGTAGAATATGTAGTTATTAATTAAACTAAATTGTAATGAGAAGTGTAAAACGTTTAAAGTTAACTCACAGCAGCCTTCATGGTTGTAATGAGCAGTGGAGTTGCGTTCAGGAGTCCGGTCGGAGCACTAGCCCTTCGCGGGCCCATAGCTGCCTTATATCCTAGAACTAGACCCCTCTAGCCGCTAACATAGTACTAGCCCTCCGTAGCAGCGCCGCCGCACGGCTCCGGCCCCCGGCCCGGGGAGGCGCACGGCTCGCATACTGCCTCTAATTGTTATTAGCAGCCTGCAGTTAGATCAGTAACGAATACGTTCACACGTGAAAATAGTACTTATGTCGAGTACCTATACTTTGACACATTCTTGAGAAAATTGTGACAATCAGATTTTTTTTGGTTTGAATAATGTTAGCAATTCATTCATTCACAACAACAATCGTACACAAGCCTTCTCTCAGAGAGAGAGAGAGTGTGAGAAGATGTAATTCAGTCATGTCATTGGTGCAGGGCTGAGGATCGGACCAGGTGCCGTTAGATTACGAAGCGAACATGCTACCGCTCGGCCACCATCTACGTAATGTACGTACGTATAGTTCGTAAATGTACTCGGAGGTACGAATGAAAATTTTAGACAGTTGCCTTAGTACGAGCATCCAGTTGATGCAGATGGCAGGATGTCGTTCAGTGTGAAGTTCTAAGGGGGAGGCATATGTTCTGCAGTGAAACTCTCGTGGCTGATGATGATGACACGTACATTTTCGTATTGGAAGGTTTTAAATAAACACTAAAGCCATCTAGTTTCATTTTCACGCAAACACAACAACACAAACGTCTTATAGAGTGACGTTTTTCCTAAATATTAGTTTCTTATGATTTATTTTATTAATTTTTATTTTATTTGTTATTTCAACATTCACGGAACTGGACTGTAACTGTCTTTTATTTGTGAAAATTTTTAAGGCTTGTTAGTTCATATTTTTATTGCTATGTTTTACACTGCTTAAGCTGTTCGTTTCCCGTAAAAAAAAAAAAAAAAAATTGTTGAGTTAGCGGTCCGCTCCCGCACATGCAGCGGGCCACAGTTTGGGCGCCGCTGGTGTTCCTAGCAGGTAGATTGTCCGACAGGTACACACTGTACTCCGGCACAGAGTCGAGGGTGTGCGGAGTGAGTCACGTGTTGTCGTGTTCGACAGCAGTCCGTGAGACCGGCCGGTATTGTTCTGCTCGGATCACAAAGGGTGTCGGAGCATTGTTAACTACTTACTGCCAGCTTATTGTATCCTCCCGCGGAAAAACTAACTATTGATCGTAGGAACCTTCGAACATTGTTTATTGATTAAAATATGCTCTCGTATGTCCGCCACCGCGCCTGATGTTAAGTTCTCATTCATCGTTTAATTTGGTAATTATAAACAGTTAAAACAACATTATTGTCATTAAAAAAAATTCAACATCACACCGATGATGCCATATTGTATTCACTGTTTGTATCATGGGATCGTTTTTTAAGGGTTCCGTAGCCCGACAAGGAACCCTTATAAATTCGTTCTGCCCGTCCGTCTGTCTGTCCGTCCATCCGAATTTTTTAGAACTATTTTTAGATAATTATTAAGTGAATGAAATTTTGCATAATGACAGTAGTAATATAGATAGATATAGTATAATATAGATCTCAATTTTATAAGTATAAAAAATATATAATATAGCATTTTAGGGTTTTTTTTCACTCCACCTACTCGTGTGGGGTATCGTTGCAAAGGTCTTTTAAAATGAAGGTAAGGTTTCATACATCACTTTTTTATAAAGTCTATACTTTGCGAAAAATGGCCCGCCAAAGTGGCAAAAAGTTGGTCCCCCCCCTTCATTTCTAAACTATAAGACAGAAACTTGAATCTTACAATACAGATAGGTCATATTTAAAACCTTCATTCAAAATTATTTTGAACATTATCTGATGATGAATTTTTGAGTAACAGCGATAAAACTGCAATAAATTCAAAGCGATCTAGTTTATAGATCATTGACCTTTTTGTAAAATGGTCTTAACAAATAATGTTTCTCAATCAGTTTTCTCTATGTTTTAACCATAAAAAGTATATACTATGTCGGGATGGTACATCTCTGAAATTTGGCTAAGCTTTGTTCGTTCGAATTTTTCTATAACTATAATTTTCTGAACTATGACTACAATTATATGGCTTTGAATACGGAACCCTACCATATGCTTGTCTCAACACGCTCTTGGCCAATTATTTTTACGTGATATTGTACCTGTGTACATGTTATCTGTTATGAATGCCTAGTTATAAAATAAATAATTATCACGAGGCGTGATTGACGGGTGCCGTATCTCACACCATGGACCAGCTCAACACCATCAACAACTTACCACAACATCACAGACTCTTACAATCCTATACTGTACAATAGTTTCATACTCTCCCTTTTATACACACACAGTTATTGTATTTAATATTATACAGGGCTTCCTGGCTTCGACCCCACAATTGCCTGAAAAGTACGGGGTAATAAATCAAAATACAAGCTAGACCCGAGAATAAAAATCAATAAAATAAATTACAAATGTCAATTAAACATACATTCTAAATTCTGTGTGTCACTGAACAGTCACGGGAAACCGTTCCGTTAGTCAGGCGAGCGAGTTGCGCGTCTTGTCACAGTTGCACAATCTGAAAAGTTAAGCACTTTGAAACAGCTGAATAGGTTCAAACAGAGCTAATGAAACCTGCTCAAATAATAAAACCACATTGAAATAGGTTGAGCGTGCAACAGATAAATGATAACAAACATACACACACAACCTCTTACATAAATGCATATACCTTGAACACGCTATATAAATAAAGTTACCGTATCAGGTCTGTCAGCACCTAACTAACAACTCTGTCTTGTTGTAAGACAGATTTGTTGGACTTGATTCTAGGTTGATTCAAATTATTATAACTATAATTGCTGGTATTATCTATGTATAGTGTAGTGCACGCAAACAGGGGATATACTCACATTAAACATACAGACGATGTGATACAGTGCCATATAGAAGTTGGAAAATGAAAAATTAACATATAGTTATAATATAACAATTAAAAATAACTGTAATATTGAGTGCAAACGACGCGTTGATGTCTTTTGCTAAGATGTAGTGAAGACGCGCGCGTTGATGTCTTTTGTATTGAACTAGAATTTCATCAGGCGCTTTTTTATTTTATGAATAGGCTTGCGTTTGAAAGCTAACTTGCCTGATGTTAAGCGATGATGCGGTCTCCGATGGAGCACGCTTGCCTAGAAGAAACAGATTCACTCGTGCTAGATTTTAAATATAGCACCCATTCAGGCAGCGCATTCCACAGACTAACAGTTCGCATAGTAAAAGTGGAATTAAAGCGCTTCGTACGGGTTTTCGGGATATCAACTATAAAGCGGTGTTGATTTTTCGTTCCCGCTCTACTAGTTCGATAGAAAAATGGGCAAGAGGGAATTATATAATGCAGAACTGATGCACACTCTCCGAAATAGATCCGATAAAAACCGATGAACTAGCAACTTTAACTCATTCTCGACTGAATATGTGGTCACACACTGACTCTGCATGTATACAGGGTTACGCATATACCTTGTACTAATCCGAAAGGAGGTCATTGTACTCGTTATTAAGAACAGTTTTTACTATGGATCCAACCCTGAAATCACAAAAAAAACTGCTGTTCCATAGAAAACAGTCATTGACACTCGAAAAAATGTATGGATCAGCTGATTCTTGCTCTCATAGTACACGTTATTCATAATAATGAGTACAATGACTTCCTTTCGGCTTAGTACAGGGTAAATGTTTATATCATTAATGTTTTGTGAATTGTTTGTTGTTGTGTTTAAATAAATAAATTCGTAACCCTGTATTATTAACTATATGACTCGCTCGACATACGTTGTCGTGTCCAAATTTGTATGGCCTTGAGTTCATAAAAAATTCCCACAGAAAGAAGGATGATGAGTTTTCCCAAATTTGAAAACTTTCCGGGAAATTATTCCTATTTTTCATTCCACAAAATCTTAATTTGGATTATTACAAATATTTTAAAACCAAAAATTGCCAAATCGGTCCAGCCGTCCACAAGCGCTTACCATTAACATCATTTGATTTTTATTTATATAGATATAGATTAGCAGCGCCTTGCGGATTCACCCAGTATCGTACAGCAGCCTCGGTTATCCGGTATGAAATATACCACGGTATAAACTATCTCAACACCACATCTCATTTATATCCGTCTATAGTTGTTACGGGGATAAGGGTGGACAAACATACGCACATACATACAAATGTCACAGTTTGTCGAACAATTTCCGGTAAACATACGTAAAAGGCATCTTACGATATGCTTGCCCGTTATCATTCCTTGCAAATATCTATATCGGGCAGCAAACCACGTCCATCTTGTGTCAGCCAACATTAGGCAATTATATCTTGTTGAAGCAATAGTTACCCGGAGTGGGAGCGACTTGTCACTTCTGTTACTCAATATTTAGTAGAAATGTTTACGATTTTCTTCGACACGATCTCTGATCTAGTTCTCATGAGAACTGAAACCTGGCGCGTGACGTCACACGTGGTCTCCGTGCTGAGGTGTGTAGCCTCGTGTCCGATACTTAGTCTGCACGGATGGAAATCGCGAACTAAGTTTCCACAGTAACGATATATCTCACACACTACAATTCCTGACGCTTCATGCTCATGAACTCCATCAAACCAGACGTGATGATTCACTTACAGATCCGATATTCAAATTCATAGTTGAGACATCTACCCAGCCGGTAATCTAGGACTTCTTGCTCGTGAGACAGCCACGCTCCCACTAAGCCATACCAGCCTATATTAGCAGTACATGAACTAGCAGTGAATACATGTGCTGTAAGTGATTAGCAGAGATTATTGAGTGCATATTTATGAATTGATCCATCTGTACCTGAGCCATCCTGCACTACTGCGTCCTGTTGCAATCTACACACATACGAGTACATTTTAATTGATAATTATAAGAATTGCCATTCAGGCTGTGCAGGCACCATACTCAATTATAAAGTAAATTTGTTATACAATATTACGAGCTATATTTATATCAAAAACGTCATTCATGATAAGTCAAAGAATTTATAACAAAGGGTACGTAAAAACTTTTTCAATTTGTTTTTGAAAGAAGTAAAGCTCGGATCCACAGATGTAGTAGGTCTGTGCTCGGATCGGAACATCGATTACAATGTGTTGTAAACATCAGGGGCCTGATTCATAATAATTAAAATGTAGTCTAATATTATCAGTAATTATAATTAATTATTTCATAAAACTAAAGTAGACAAATTTCAATCGAAAAATATATTTTTTAATGCCATAGGTTACAAACAAGCTGACGGCTGCCCTGATGGTAAGCGATCACCGTCGCCTATGGATACCTGCAACACCAGAGGCATCACAGATACGTTGCCCTTGGGAACTGTTACGCATGTTATAGTTACTCGGAAATGTCAGTCCTGACTGACAATCATCAGTCACGTTGTGATTATTTGATATACGAGTATGAAACGCAGGTTTGACGTATTTGACTGACATTTGTCTGTTTGACAGACAGCTTTATAATGATTTAAAATAGAGCCCACGTTAACCTGCTAACGTACCTAAGTAAATCGAGCAAATAATATATAAAATAAATAAATAATATCTAGGACATTATTGCACACATGGCACACACACATGCACATGGATTGAAATTTATCTGATTTGATCGTTTTACAGTAACTAGTGTTCTGTACGAGTGTGTGGTGACCCGGAGTGTAGGTAGGAGTAGATGCGGGCAGCGGCGCGGGCGCAGGCGCGGCCGCGCGCATGACATGACACACGTGTGCTCCAAATGTGTGCCGGATTTAATGGACATGTGTGTTGTTGCTACACCACCTGCGTGCCGCGGCTACTTGTCATTGCACAAACTGACAACAACATACAATTATAGGGAAAACTGCATAAACATTACTTAACGCGCACTAAATAAATAATATTAAATAACTGTAACTCTTGTTCAATTATATGTTACAGATCATAATCTGAGAGTAGGTAGGTAGGTATGTTTTACGTACACAGTTCTCCATATTAGATACTCCCCATTATTTAATATTTTAATATTATACTGTAATAAATAATGAAGTATAATAAATAAATAAATATCTGGGACATTATTGCACACATGGTCATCTGACCCCAAACTAAGCAAAGCATGTAATATGGCTGCCAGAGACTGATATACATATATATTATTCATACATACTTAAATAGATATTGACACCCAGACTTCGAACAAACACAAATGTTCATCACACAAATGTTATAGGTGGGAATCGAACCCAACAGGCCACCCTGTATAGATAAAATATGTACCTACGTACCTATCTATCTAGACATATATTTTTATTTTTGTAATATCTTCAAATAAGAATACCTACAAAATTAGGGGATGATTCCCGTTTATTAATCCTCCCATGAAGTCATATTTTAACCTACTTCCAAACTTACTTCCAAAAAGGAGGACGATATGAATTCGTCAGTTTTTTTTTATGTTTGTTACCTCATAACTTTCGACTGAGTGGACCAATTAGGACCGCTTCCCGCGTGGTCCCATTTCAATTTGGTCCAATTCTGAAATTTGGATGAAGTCGATTTTTAGGGTTCCGTACCCAAAGGGTAAAAGCTGTCCGTCTGTCACCAGGCTGTATCTCATGTATTGTGATAGTTAGACAGATGATGTATTTCTGTTGCCGCTGTTACAACAAATACTAAACAACAGAATAAAATAAATATTTAAGGAGGCTCCCTTACAACAAACGTGATTTTATTTTGCTTTTTTTTGCTCGGTATTGATAACGGCAACAAGTAGACGCTTGAATTAGTCACAGAATATTTAGTTATACATATAATAATAATAATAAAGCCTTTATTCCCAAATAATTATATACAATTTCACTGTGTAGTTATAGTTATTAGTTATTTGTTTCCTTTGGGCACCCAAATTTGGGTATAGGCCTCCTCCATGCAGCTCCATGCTTGTCGCTCTTGCGCCAGTCGCGTCCAGGTGATTCCGGCGGCTTCGACTATGTCGTCGCGCCATCTTGTTTTGGGTCGCCCTTTTGACCTGGTTTCTTCTCTAGGGTACCAGTGCAGGATTCGTTCGCTCCAGCGCCCATCTGTAGCTCTCGCGACGTGACCTGCCCACTTCCACTTAAGTCTGCAAAGCATGCTTGCGGCATCTAGCACTTTTGTGGTTTTCCGGATGTTAACATTTCTGATTTTGTCTTTAAGCTTAATTCTTAACATTGACCTTTCTGTTGCCCTTTGGAAAATTGATATTTTCGATATAAGGTTTTTCGTTAAGGCCCAGCATTGACATCCGTAAAGAAGTGATGGAAGTATGGTGTTATCCATCAACTTCTTTTTAATATGTATGGGTAGCTTACTTTTAAACACGTCTTTATTCATCCAATATTTTTTCCAAGACAGGGCAATTCTCCTGTCTACCTCTTTTGTTGTGGCGTCCTCGAAAGATATTATTTGGCCCAGATAGATATAGTCATTGACGTATTCGATGATACCGTTCGCTTGTATAGGTTTGGGTTCTCCATTTGTCATAGCTTTAGTCTTGGACATGTTCATCTTTAAACCCACCTCTTGACTTGCTTTGTCCAAAACCATTATCATCGATTGAAGGCTTTCATGGTTTTCAGCGAGTAATACTATATCGTCTGCGAAACGTAAATGGGTAAGTCGTTCTCCGTTTATGTTTATTCCATGCTTATCCCAATCCAGTTTCCTGAACATTGTTTCCAATATTGTTGTAAACAGCTTCGGCGAGATAGGGTCCCCTTGCCTGACGCCTCGTTGTATTTTGAAATGATGTCCAATTGATTCTAGTTTTATTTGTGCAGATGAACTGTCGTATATGATCTTCAACATATTTATATATTTGTCTTGGATGCCTTGTTCTTGTAAACTTTTCCACAGGTGTGCGTGCGAGATAGAGTCAAAGGCTTTGGTATAATCTACAAAGGCTAAATATAGTGTTTTGTTATGCTCGTTACACTTTTCTATACACTGCGTCAGTGTAAATATGTGATCCATTGTAGAAAATCCTTTCCTAAACCCGGCTTGTTCCCGAGGCTGTTGTTCGTCCAAGGTTTTTGTTATTCTTGCTAGTATTACCGACGAAAACAGTTTATAAATAGTAGGTAAGAGACTGATGGGTCGGTAATTGTCCATAGAGTTCGGGTCACCTTTTTTGTAGAGCAGTGTTATTATAGATTGATGCCAATCCTCTGGAACTTTTTCTTGTGCGATGATTTGGTTAAATAAATGTTTCAAATGTGGTGCCAGGGGCTCTATCATTGCAATGATTGCATCCGTAGTTATTCTATCTTCTCCCGGTGATTTGTTTTTCTTGAGGCGTGCTATGGCGTGCTCTAATTCAAATGTTAGGAAGCTTGGTACGTCATCTATCGAAAAAGTGGTTTGTCTTATTTGTTGTTCATCGCTGGAGTATAACTTTTTATAAAAGTTTGTGGCTACGTTCAAAATTTCTTTCCTATTTGTAGTTTTTTGTCCTGTAGATGTTGTTATAGAATGTATCCATTCTCGTTGGCTATCGTATTTCTTTTTAGTATGTTTTGTAGAGCTTCTTGTTTCGAGTTCTTTTTCTATAGCTTTTATTCTAATGTTATACCTGCTGGATTTCACTTTCTTCTGTATTTTCCTGTGTAGAGTTTTTAGTCGCTGTCTTTGATAATTTGATCTTGGATAGGTTTGTTTCAAGTGTTCTCTTTCTTCAATTAGTTTCTCTATATCTGGAGTTATGATTTTTTCTTTTAATCTTTTTTGTTTTGGTAGTTTTTCAATGCAAGATTTAATAGCCAAAATAGTTTTTTGATAGGAGTCATTGACGTCTAATGAATGAATATTCTGAATTTCAGAAGCTATTAATGTGTTTAGTGAATCTACTTCAATAGGTGTGTAATTATTATTTCGTTTTTGGCCAAAGTTGCTTCTAGATTTATTTTGTGTGGTATAAGTATCATAAGTAGCTCTCACCATTCTGTGATCAGTGGAAAATTTGGTTTTAATAACTTCTGTGTTCAGTATTTTTTTCCTCTGTTTTGCTAGAATAAAGTCTATTTCGTTTGTTGTCCTTCCGTCCGGTGATAGCCAAGTCCATTTTTGTTTTAAGTGTTTTTTAAAAATAGTATTCATGATCGTTAATCTCTGCTCGTGACAAAAATTAAGGAGCATCTCACCTCTAGGATTTCTCTCTCCATAACCATAAGGCCCGCATATTTCATTTTCTTCTTCAAGTATTTGTCCTATTTTCGAGTTAAAATCTCCCATAACAATTGTGTCAGGACCTGTGTTAGTCAAAGCTTGCCTCAAATCCGTGTAAAAAATTTCAACATCGGTTTCTTTTGCTTTTTCCGTGGGTGCGTAGGCTTGTATTACATTTATTAATGATTTTTCGAACTGCAGGTCTAATCTTACGACTCGATCTGAGTATGTTTTGAAATCTATGATGTGTTTTTTTAATATAGGTTTGATTAGAAAACCTACCCCATTAACACCTTTTTTGTCACCTCTGTACATAAGGATGTAGTTATCCTTTTCTACTATACACTGGCCTGTGACCTTTACTTCGGATAATCCAATAATATCATAATTTATATTTCTTAACGCGTGTTGCAACTGTATCATACGGTTGCTTGCTTTAAGAGATCGTATATTATACGTACATAACATGAGCGGTAGCTTGGTACTTTCTCTATCTTCTACATGAAGATCACATAGCTCTGAATTAACTATTTTATTTTTATTGCATGAAGGGTTGTGGTCTTTAGCTCCCACGGCGACCACCCGTATTGGAAGCTTGAATGCTTGAATTAGTCACAGAATATTTAGTTATACATACACCTCAAAAATAAATGATTAAATTAAAATAAAATTAATATTTAAGTAGGGCCCCATACAACAAACGTGTTTTTTTGCCGTTTTTATAGATAATGGTACGGAACCCTTCGTGCGCAAGTCTGACTCGCACATGGCTGGTTTTTTTAAATTGATAATTATTTAATGTATTAATTATGGTCGTACATGCTCGTGCATTACCACTAAATATCTACGAGAGTAAGAACGAATACGTATAAATTTATTCTATGCTAGTTTTTTTGCCCGCGACTTCGTACGCGTATATTTTCATATAAACCTTCAATCCTTTTTTCTTCCCTTAATCCGGCCTTGCGCAAAATAACATAGCCTATACTTCAATCTGGTCATAGCTAAGCATATTCGTGAAAACCGCATTTAAATCCGTCCGCATTTTCTTCCAGGGGTGTAGGAGATGTGCGTGAACAAACAAACAAAAATTCTAAAAACTGCCTTAACATGTTCAGCTGCTTATTTTAAGTCGCCCTGTGTGAAGTATTGATAGAAGCATAAAAGTAATAAATAACACCGTCAACAGTTTTTAAATCAAAAAGATAATGTGACCACAGTGCAGAGCATGTTTTGAAATTTTCTTTTTGTCTAAACTATTAAAAGTATATCATGTCATGTCGGGATGATATACATCTCTGAAATTTGACTGTCCAGTTTCGCTGGCCACGGAACCCTGACATAATGCTTGTCTTAACACGCTCTTGGCTAGTTATTTCTTATTTCGCGTGCATTTGTATGTATACCTTGATTAAAAAGCCATGAAATGGAACTACTCTATTTACTTGTTAAAATATCACAGTAAAATAAAATTATTTCTATATTCTTATTTCAAATATACACTGTATTCTTCTAAAAGCTAAGTTTATATACCCTGCATAAAGGGTGCAGCAATGACTTATGTAGTGGCTGTTCACAAAATCAGACCACAGACATAAACATATAAATTTAAGTATAGTTAAATCTATTACATAAATATTATATATACTATTCAAACTTAACCTAGGGTGAAGTAATTTTACAAAACAAAAAAAAAAACATACTTAGTGTGATAGGTTACTTAATTATATATGAGATGATACAAAACTTATGACGCTACTTTCTTAACTATTTATATATCGATATTTATTTTCTAATTATAATTTTCTAAAATTTATCGTCGAATAAATCTTTTATCTCGTAATAACATTTTTGGGTTAGAAACTTACGAAGTTGGTTCTGGAATCTTTCTTTCTTTATTGCGTCCGGAATTTTGTTGTATAGGTTTATTTTCATGTACAAAGGGCCTTTTTTGAATATTTCTATTCGCGGGACTGAATTAAAATAGGATGCGGTATATTTTGTGTTTTAAATGCTAACATAGAATAAAACCAAGAGAATGTAATACTCCTACTCCATGCACTGGAATGAATCACCAAAGAGGTATTAGGTCTATAACATTTCTGTATTAAATGTCTGTGTATAACATGCTTGATCTATACGTTCATTCATCTAAGAAGGTTAAGGAACCTTCTTTAAATTTAAACTGATTAACCGAGTGACAGTTGACAGTTTCAAAATTTTAATGGCTATGTCAATAACATTCTCTTTACTTTGGATCTCCTTGCTTGAGGCTATGTGACGATCCTCATATTACGTTTCGGGTAACAAAGAAATAAATCATTGATTTTTATTTTCGTTTATGTAAAAATAAAGAATT
This sequence comes from Agriopis leucophaearia, assembly GCA_949125355.1. Taxonomy (NCBI): domain Eukaryota; kingdom Metazoa; phylum Arthropoda; class Insecta; order Lepidoptera; family Geometridae; genus Agriopis; species Agriopis leucophaearia. The sequence continues at coordinate 16,981,589 of OX421274.1, read as the reverse complement.
AAAATAAATGATATATTATATGTACATATAGCCTATGTTTTAATCTGGTAATTTCTAAACATATTCGTGAAAACTGCATGTAAATCCGTCCTGTGGTTTAGGAGATGTGCGCGGACAAACAAACAAACAAACAAACAAACAAACAGACAAAAATTCTAAAAACTGTCCTATCGTGTTCAGCTGGTTATTTTAAGACGACCTGTGTGTTTTTTTTTGTTATCTCGCAATTACAGATTTTTTTATCTCTACGTTTTTATTATATGTATAGATATAGATAGAAGATAGATATAGAAGATAGATAGATAGATAATTACATCGTAAGGGATTTTTGAGCGTGCGATAAATTGCATGCAAATAAAAATAACACGATACAAATTATTCTTTTTAATAAAAAAAAACAATAAATAAATTAAATTACGTTAATAAATTAAGCTAAATGTTATGAGGCAATATTATGTACATTAATAGAAAATAAAATAATGAGACAGAAGAGAATTGCTCTGAGTCCGGAGGCCGTTCTATTTAAGTCACTAAAAAAGCTTTATACACTAAGAAACACTGATCTCTCTGGATAGACGCGGGCGTGGTTTTGTGCCATCTTGCTGTTCGCTATTCTGGCGTTAAGTGATCAAATTGAACTAGTCTCTATTTCCGTGGCAACTGCCATGTAAATCTGTGTATTTTTTTCATAACAAAAAATATTTTATTTGATACATAATTCCATGTCCCGTTGCTGAAGAGTACATAAGTCCATGTCCCGTTGCTGAAGAGTACATAATTCCATGTCCCGTTGCTGAAGAGTACATAAGTCCATGTCCCGTTGGTGAAGAGTACATAATTCCATGTCCCGTTGCTGAAGAGTACATAAGTCCATGTCCCGTTGCTGAAGAGTACATAAGTCCATGTCCCGTTGCTGAAGAGTACATGATCACTTTGCAAGATAAGTCTTTGTAGTCAGATTGAAAAATAGAAATGATAAATCCAGATAGATCAGCAGCGCTCTACGCCTCACTCCTCACTCGGACTGATATCTCTTCAGCCTACTAATGATGACTCATTTATCACATCGTCGACGAGGTAACTCATAAATGCTACTCTGGACTACACTCCACTGGCTACCGGAAGTGGTCTAAGGGGCGGTCGATGGGCGGCTGCAGTCCTAGCGGGATGTGGTTATGATAGAGCTGAGAGTCGCTCTCCCCGGCGTCTCCATCCTCTGAGCTGCGCCCCTCCGCTCCCCCCGGCGCCCCGTACTCCGCCGCGGGCTGCTGCTGTTGTATGTTGTAGTCACTCTGGGCTCCCTGCCCCTGCGGCGCCGGCGCGGGCGCTCCGTACTCCTGACCCAGGTGCTGGTTATTAACATGCTGCTCATATTGAGCCTGATCTAGCTGCTGTTGAATGTGGTGCAGTTGATTCTGGTAATCGTGGTACTGCTGGTCAGCTCCGGAGTGGTGCTCGAACACCTGGTTGCCCTGCTCCTGGGTGATGTGATGGTAACCGTCATTCGGATAGTGGTCGCTATGACCGACGTCGTTTGGTTGTGCTGGAACAGGAGACCAGCCGTTGCTGTCGACGGTAGGTTGAGTCGGTTGCAAAACACCAGGCTGGTGGTTATAGTCTGGCTGGCCCTGTTGGTTGTAGTTAGGTTGATCTGGTTGCAGGTTGTAGTTGGGTTGGGCCGGTTGCAGGTTATACCCGGGTTGGGCCGGTTGCAAGTTGTACCCGGGTTGGGCCAGTTGCAGGTTGTAGTCGGGTTGGGTTGGTTGCAGGTTATAGTCGGGTTGGATAGGTTGCACGTGGTAGTCCGGCTGCGGTTGTAAGTGCACGTCGGTGTGACCTCCTTGGAAATGAAACTCGGCCTGACCCGGTTGTAGATGCACGTCGGTATGACCTGGTTGTAAGTGTACATCGGTGTGCCCTGGTTGCAAGTGATAGTCAGGTTGTACTGGTTGCAGGTCGAAACCCGTTTGCACAGACTGTAAATGAATCTCAGGTTGTCCGTGACCATGTACTCCGGGTTGAAAATGCAATTCAGGTTGTGCGGAATGCAGGTGTACATTGGACTGGTCAGGATGCAAGTGGAAACCGTGCTGGGTGGGTTGGAATTGGACTTCAGTTTGACCGCCGGGGTGCAAGTGAATACCGGGCGGGGCCGGTTCTAAGTGAAGTCCGTGAGGCTCGAGATGAACTCCATGTTGCTGCACCTCACCGTGCGCGTGCAGTAGTGTGGGAGTAGGCTCCACAGGCACAGGTCCCTGCGACTCCAACACCACTCCGTTTGGTGCACCGCTTTGTGGCACCAAGTACTGGTGAGGCACGATCTGACTGAACGCGGACGCTGACAACGGTATCAATGGAGCAGGGTAGTTGCTAAACGGATACCTAGGGTAGGTGGCGAATACAGACTGTTGTACAGCACCACCCGCTCGGAGGATATAAGGAAACTGAGGAGCGAAGGATGAGAACGCAGGAGCCACGACCGGAGCGGGAGCAGCTGGTACAGCGGGTCTGAAGTGGACGTGGTTAGGGAGGATGTGGACAGGAGGAGGCGAGGGGTGAGGCACGACAATAGGCGGGGAGGGAACTGGAACCGGCTGAGCGATAGTAGGAGCCGCCACTGGCACCACTGGCCTCGGAGCGACGTGGTGGTGATGGTGGTGAAAGTAATGGTCCGGCTTCGGCACCACCACAGCTTTAGTATGGTGGGGAAACTTTAGACCGTAATGAGGATGGGGCAAGTGAGGGACTTTGTGCCCGACGCCGACGGGGTACCGCGGCAGCAAGGGATGCGAGAGTGGGACTTTCACCGCTGCCACTGTCGCTGTGGGGGGGTACGTCACCACCAGAGGCTTCAACACGGAATGCGTCACTCGAGGGATGTCATGTCCTAGTTTAAATGGATGCACGGAGGACAGGACGCCACGCTTGTGGTGCTTGCTCGCGAGGCGGCCAAGCAGCTTCGTCTTAGCCTTGATGTGCGCGAGGTCTCCTGACGATATGCACGCGCATGCGCACAACACCAACGCGATCTGAAAGACACCACGCACCATTTTAGATAGAACTGCACCACTGTCACAAAATCACTTCACAGTCACTCGATATCACCGAGTAGTAGGACTCACAGCGGTAAGCCTCATGTCGTGCGGTCGCCCGGTCGGCGCGGCTACTGCTTTGAAACGGCGTGTCATCAGGGACCTCCACCTATACTTATAACTTAGAACAACGGATATTAGTATGTAGCCAGCGCAGGCGTGGAGGTTTCACTCGGGGTAGCCGGACGCGCCGGCGAACTTCGTCCTTACGCGATAATGCTTTCGAGCGAACCATAACGAATGCATCTATCGAACACTCCTTCTGATGATTTCGCGAGGCATTTTGAGTGTTGTTGTAAGGTTGTAAAGTGTACATTAAATCGGAGTCGAGCGCTACCGCCGGCACGTCGCGGGCTGCCGTCATTCCTGTAACAAGGCGCGCGGTGCGCATACCAATCGATCAAGAAACGTAATCGAGAGAAATTGTACCAATCGACGCAGGGATGTACTTAGGTTTTTTATTTATTTATTTGGTTCACAACTTGGAATATACACAAATCTTATTCTAAAGTCTTACACAACAAAAAGCACGGTGTAATTCCAAATACCTACTAGTGGACTGAACACAGCATGCTGTTTACGTACATTGCTAAATTACAATAATCAGATACCTAACACAAATTATCTTGAATGATATATACATTCTTACATAATCAAGAAAATATATTTTCATCCCCCCATCTCGGAAAGAGTGTTTTTGCTCTTCGATATCTGAGTGCAAAAGCCGTTTTTATCCGCTAGAAGATAAAGTATTTTTTTTTTTTTTTTTTTTTTAATTAATGGCTATCGCCCACATTTAGGGCACTTTGGCCAACGTCACGTTAACAAAAAACGAACGCGATTTAAAATAAAACAATATATGACCAGCAATCCTAAAACAAAATAAATAAGTAATACAATACATATAAATACTTACAAACACAAAAATACACTATAAAGCACTTTATACACTAACATTATTGTCAGAAAGAAAATTACTTATAATACGGAAAATGGAAATATCATTTGATGAGAGAAGAACAGACATAGAAGTTGGAAAAGGAACTACAAGACTAAGAGAAAGAAAAAAAGCTGAGTGATCAAGCAGCGGACAGGAGAAGAAAATATGATTGAGGTGGCCGTCATCAAGGCCACACTCACACAAAGAAGAGTCCCTGATACGTAACTTTTTAAAATATGTGGGAACACAACAGTGTCCCAACCTCATTCGAATTATGCAACTTGTAATTTTTTTACTAAAGTGCATTCTGGCAAACCACGGCCTCCGAGGGATTACGGGCTGGAGAGCCGCATAAGCGGAACCCCTAGACCTGGCAGAGCCACGCCAGCAGAATGACCATGACTTAAGTAAAAGAGACTTAGGCAGGGATGCAAGATCATGGGGAAAGATACAGAAGGGAATTTTGTCTCCGCAGACAACGGCATCCTTTGCCACTCTGTCAGCCCGTTCATTTCCAGAGATACCAGCATGACCAGGAATCCAAACAAAAACAACTTCTAGACCTTTGGAACTGCAGATAGATAAGGATTCCTTAAGGAGAAAAAGAATAGAGTTGTGGGAATTGGGGGAAAAAGGGTTTGAAAGAAGAGACTGAAGGGCACTCCGACAGTCAGTAAAGACGAGAGAACGGCGGAGATTGAAAATAAGAATATATCGAATAGATTCAAGGAGCGCCCAACACTCACCCGAAAAAACTGAGGTTTCAGGGGGAAACTTAACCTTTTGTACAATGTTAAATTGTTCATGGAAGATACCACAACCAACACAGCCCATAGGGGAGAGTTTTGAAGCATCAGTAAAGATATAGTGCCACCCATGCCAATCCCTCCGCAGAAGATCACGGAAATATTCATCAGCATGGGGGTCACCAGCACAAATGTCAAAGTCTAAAATTACATTTGGACGAGAGACAATGACATCATAACTAAACGAGAAAAGAGGAAGCAAATGAGAACGGAGAACAGGATCTTTTAAAGACTTATAGGTAACAAAACTCTTCACTAGAAGAGGAAGCTGCTTATGGAGCCAAAACCGAGAAGAAAACGAGAAACTATGGAGAAGCTGAAGTTTAGGGACAAGAGGATGATTAGAAAACTGCACACAGCGAAAAAAAAACCTATTAGATAGAAACTGACGGCGAAGATGAAGGGGAGCATCAACACATTCAACCTGAAGTGCATTGATAGGAGAGGATAGCATAGCACCAGAAACAATGCGAAGGGCTTTCGATTGAATCAAATCCAGTTTCTTGATACCACCCTTGTTAGCTGGCTCCAGCAAGAAGGAGCCATAATCTAAAATGCTACGAATAATGGCGTTATACAAAAGTTTCAGTGTAAAAGGATGAGAACCCCACCAAACACCTGATAAACACCTTAGAATGTTAATATTTTTCCGACACCGATCAGCAATATAATCACAATGCAACTTTCCACTAAGCTTATTGTCCAAAATAAGACCAAGAAATTTCACTGACTCCTTAACTGGAATCCTGGACCCTTTAACTAAGATATCTATTTCAGGGGGATTGCGCTTTCGAGAAAAGAGAACAATGTTACTTTTTGATGGTGAAAGATCTAGACCATTTAAATGTAGCCACGAGTTTAAGCACTGAAGGGATTGAGAAATACAGTGACTGGCAATGTCAATTTTATGGTGAGAAGTATATAAAAGGATATCATCCGCATATTGAAGAATACGGCAGAGACCAATAGATACCTCTAAATCAAAAGTATACACATTATATAGAGGAGGACTAAGAACAGACCCCTGAGGAAGACCACGCCAAATGATTCTGTGAGGAGAAATAGAAGAATCACTGCAACGAAGATAAATATACCTTTCAGTTAGAAGATTCATGACAAAATTACATAACTTAGGAGGAACCTTCAACAAAGAAAGTTTATTTCCGAGAATAGAAAGCTGGACGGAGTCATAAGCGGCAGAAATATCTAGAAAAGCACCAATAACTGATTCATTTCGAGTAAAGGCAAGTCTAATATCAGTTGTAAAAACACTTAGGCTATCCATAGTGCTCTTGCCTTTTCTAAAACCATACTGAGATTTGGCAAAAAGGCCCTTACTTTCAAGAAACCATTCAAGGCGATTCTTGATCAGGCGCTCAGCAAGTTTCGCCAGGACAGAAGAAAGAGCAATAGGACGATACGAATTATGATCCTCCGGGTCCTTATCGGGTTTAAGAATTGGGATAATATACTGAGATTTCCAACTAGCGGGAACAAAACCAGACTCAAAAATAGAGTTAACCAAAGATAAGAAAAAGAGAAGTAAACTGTCACTCGCCTTCGTGAAAAATGAATAAGGTATGCCATCCATACCAGGAGCAGAATCTTTGACGGACTTTAATATATTTTTCAATTCAATTAATGAGAATGGCTGATCTAGGGAATCGTTTGACGAAGTAACAGCTAAGGAGGGTAATTCCGAAGGGAGTGGACAATACTGAGGAGCTAACTTATCCATAAATGCCTCAGCCCAAGACTGAGAAGGGCTACAGCAACGAAGAGGAGGACTCCAGGAGCGTCTATATCGGCGAATTTTCGACCAAATAACTGAAGCAGGAGTGCTAGGACTTAAGCTAGAGCAATAAGCCCTCCAACTATCCAGCTTCTTCAAGCGGAAAAGGCGCTTAGAACTAGCAATGGACCTATTCACTTCAGAGAAGTTCTCTAGAGTCATAGAGCGGCGGAAATTAGCTTCAGCCACCTTACGGGCTTTAATAGCGTTACTGCAGTCCTTATCCCACCACGGAGGAGGAGGCAATTTTCCAGACGAAGGCTTTTTAACAGGGAACGATTGGCTAGCACACTCATGGAGCATACGGACCAGATTATCAGAGGAGGAAGAGATATTAAAAGAATTAACAGGAGGTAAATTAGCAGAAACAGAAACAGAGAGGTCGTGAAATTTTTCCCAGTTAGGACAATCATTATAATTTAAAATATATTTAAGAAGAGGAGGATTACCAGAAACAGGACTAGAATTACGTTGAGGAAATTCAAGAAGAATAGGAAAATGATCACTGCCATGAGAAGAAGGAAGGACATGCCACGACAGAAGAGAAGCAAGCTCAGGAGAACATAATGAAAGATCAACAGCACTGCGAAATTCATGAGGACGAGTCCTTCTAGTAGGGGAGCCATCATTAAGAATGCAGAGATTAAGAGTATCAAGAGAGTCCAACAAAAACTCACCACATTCATCGGACTTACCACAACCCCATACAGAATGATGACAATTCAGATCACCAAGGACCAAAAGCGGCTTTGGTAGGGAACTCAAAACCGAAACTAATTTACGAAGAATTAACTTAGAAGGGTCAGGAATATAAAGTGAGACAACAGAATAATTCTTGACACGCACAGCAATTGCTTGAAAACCACTATGAACAGGAATAATAATAGGAGAGAAAGGAATATTATTTTTTATCAGGAGGGCAACACCTCCAAAACCATCTTGTCTGTCACTTCTGATGACATCAAAGCCAGAAACTCTAAAATGAGAACCAGACTTTAACCATGTCTCAGAAATAGACAAGGCAGTAATATTATATTTATTAACTAAATATATAAGATCAGATAATTTATTATATAGTGATCTACTATTCCATTGAAGGAACTTGAGATCCATTAGATAGAAGGGAAATGAGTGAATTTAAGTTAAATGCAGCGTTGGACGGTAAAGGATGGGAAGGGGAGTGATGAGCACGGGGAGGGTTGAGAAGAGAGGACAAAAGATTTAAAAGTTTGAGAAGTTCAGAGATAACCGATTGAACAGATGGAGACTCGGGGGATTTATTAGGGTTAAGGGCACATCCATTAGGAGCGGCTTCCGCAAAGTCACCCCTAACAATGTTTGAGTGAGCCAAATGGTCATAGCCAGAAGAGGGAGAAGTTGAACCAACAGGCCTGTTTTTTTTACTCCTGTAGAGCACTCTGGCAGGCTCCACAGTAACGTGATTAGTTGAACCCGAAAGCTGAGAGGGAAAAGGAGGAGAAGGTGCCAAAGAAGAAGAAGTCACTTCTGCATAAGTAATTCTTGATGAGGGGTGAAGTTTCGATGCCTCTGCGTATGATAAAACATTTTGCGACATTGTTTTTTTAATAGAAATCTGGCGAGACATTTCGGGGCAGATTTTATTGGTTGCGAAGTGACTACCACGGCACCAAACACATTTGGCGCCCTCCGCATCTACATTGCACGAGTCTCCAGTGTGGGCTAAAGAGCATTTGAAGCAGACTGGCTTCGACCTGCATTGGATCTTGGTATGTCCGTACCTACAACAAGAAAAACACTGGATAGTAGGTAAGACATACTGCTCCACTTGAAAAGAGTTGTAGCACATATAGACTCTTGGGGGTAGGAGTTGGCCATCAAAAGTTAAAACAATAGTTTGAGAAGGTTTCCATGACACTGACCCATCAATCACCAATTTGAAGTTCAATCTACGAACTTTGATTATCGGGCCGCACTCTTGGGGCACCCGTACTTCCTTTATTATTTCTTCGTCGGATAAATCGACGGGGATGCCCCGTACCAGACCCAGACGAGTTACATTATATGAGGGAATAAATGCTTTATATCCCTTATTAGCGAGGGAGCTCGAGTCTATGAAGGCATTAGCGGCCTTAAATGAGTGGAAACACAGCGAGATTCTATTTCGGCCCACGCTTTTAATTGATCCATCAACAATGCCTACAAATTCTCTCGAGCGCTCAAAAAGGAATCGCCCGAAAGTAACAGGGTGCAAAGAAGTGCTATCAGAAGATACAACCGCGATTTTTTGTACGTGAATAACATACGGCCCACGATCGGATGAAACATAGCACTGACGTGCAACCGGAGTTGGAGCGATTTTTTGGCCCGGGGGCAAAAATGAGGAGGAACTTGTTGAAGCAATTGTCTTCTGACCTAAGGGCAGAGACGCAGATACGGGGGTTGGAAGAGTGGCAAGGGGAAGCTCACTGCTCACAGTCGAAAAAAAATTTGGGGGTGTGTTTTGTCTTGAAGTAAGAATTACGTCATCAGCAATTTTAAATTCTTCACCAGAAGAGTCAATGGGAGAACATGCTCTTACATCCCGTTTCAAAGCTCTACGCTTAGAGCGTTTATGGGTTATTTGGACATCCTCTGACGTGGATATTGCTGTAAAAGCACCAGGAGAGGGAGGAATATTATAATCAGACGCCATTATTCCACCGCCAGGATCAGGAGGCTCTTCATCGGTCATACTAATGACTTAGAAAAGGAGCTACTGACAAAAATCAAGATATATAACTACAATGATACTAATTATACTAGAAATGAAACTAAAAATTAAATGATAGCTATTTACTAGGAAAACTGGTCGATTAACTATGATAAATGGATTTAAATAGAAAAATATAACCGGAGAATTTTTTTCCAATGGTGACACGGCGATGACGTTCGACCAAAAAACGAAGATAAAGTACATTGAATTTAAAACATCGTGTGCACTAAGTTTGTGAATTCAAAACATCATTAAGCATATTTACTTCTACCTCTATGGTGCCGAATTTATCATACAACCATTTTTAATTTGTTAAAAACTCAGACTCAGAACCTTCTTGGTGTACTTTTATTTTAATTTGTTTTGCGCGCGCCATTTTCTTTTTTGCATTGAGTAATTTTCTCTCTGAGGTGGGATGAAAAGTTACGTGTTGCACTCGAGTGCAAAGATTTTTCACCTCCATCTTTGATTCCCTCGCTAACGCTCAGGATTTTAATTTTTGAATCACTCGCTACGCTCGGGATCAATTTTAGAATCCTTCGCTTGATCGGTCATCAAAATTGAGCACGCGGTTAAAAATCTACTTTGCACTCTTGTATAAAAAAGTAACTATTGTATATATGTATATAGGAATAATAATAAAGGAGAAAAAAAACCACTAACAATCACCTAAAACACCAAAGATGCTACATCTTCCCGAGGCCAAAGAACCAGAAAATATGCTATATATAGAGCTGATTCCATTATAATATGGAAACATTCTATAGGTACAATGAAGTAACTATGTTGACCAACATTAGTTCTGCAGTGTGGCAACTTGAAACACTTCACACATGTATACAACAAAACTAAATATTCAACTATAGGTACCTACCTAATAATTTCAAAGTTCATAAATGTCTACCTACCTAATCCTTCGAGTCCGTCCCTCCAGTAGGTAGGTACATTAGTATGCGTGTGCGAGCGTAAAAGTTACCAAATGTACGGCGATCACTTTCCTCGCTCTCACTAGGTACCTATATGTACGGCATCACAGATCATTCAGGACAACCATTACCCACTCGTGTAGCACATGTGTTGCGTAACGCTCCACCAGCAGACCTCGAATTGGGTGAAAAGTTTACATTGTACGCCTGCTGCATAATGTAGGCACCAACTGGTAGTAATCCACGTGAATACTTGATGTTCACTAGACGGACGGACGAAGCACGTTTCCCAACAATTAAGAAAATTTCGCAATGACTAAAATCATCAGGCGACCCACCGACCATGCTCTGGGTGTTGTAGGTGTCTATAAGCGGTGGTGATCACTTATGGCCCGTCGTTTGTTTGCCACTTATTCTATTTATATCTACCTATATAAACAAGGTATACACACGTCGGACGGCGTACCTACCTACGGCCACAGAATACATATTATATAGTAGGTAGGTACAAGTACTACGGCTAAACTGCACTGCACTCATGCAAATAAGTGTATTCTATAAATCTATAATGCTACAATGAAATTTCAGAATCCGCTAAGTCAGCTAAGTGCGAGTCGGGCTCGCGCACTGAGGGTTCCGTACCACCACAAAATACAATACTTATCAATTCAAAAACCCGTCTTCAAAATTAGTGAAATATGCAATTACGATTCGCAAAAAAAAAGATATTTATATTCAAAGGCGCCAACGAAAAAAATCTCACTTCAGTGGTGCCAATCACTGAAGTAAGATTTTTTTTCGTTTAGGTGCCAATAGATGTTTTACACCAAAATAAATAATAATGTCATATTTAGAGTCCGTGCAAAAAGAGAAGCGTCGTAGTATTTTAAGGGTACGCGTATGCTAATTTACCGGATATAACACCCTCCTCTATTTGCGGCTGGTGTCAAAAAGTCAAGTCTCCAGTATCAACTGCCTCTACTGCGGCATACGATTGACAGTAAAATACATAACATGAGGCGGTATGGCCTTAACGGCTTTAAGCCTTTCCAGTAAGGGGCGAAAAAAAGCTTTCAATGTCAACTGTCATGATCTCTGTTACGTCTGGCTGTCATATCATAATGAAATAGTATGTCATGCGAAGTCATGTCAATGTCATTTCAAATTTCAAGCATTGAATTTATATAAATGTAATGTAAACAAAAACAAATAGATACCTATTTTTGTATTTTTTGTGTAAGAATTTCTTTTTAACATATTCTACATTATTTAGAAAACAAGTTTAGTATTCGTTGATAATGAATCCTGATAACGTCTGCAGAATATGCTTGAAAAGGGAGGATACACTGTTTTCACTATACCGAAATCTTCACGGCGCGTCTCCCTACCAGAAACTGGTGAAGAAAACTAGCTTGAGGATTGAATTAAATGACGCCGGGCCGTCTTCTATCTGTTCCCAGTGCTTGATAGACTTGGACACAACCGTGAGCTTCCTGGAGAGGTGCGAACAGTCGAACCAGGCTCTCGCGGCAATGGGCGAACAACTTGAACACAAGAAATATAATAATATTCTGTGTTCGACTACTAAAAATGCCTCTCCTACCAAGTTTGAAGACGAAACATGGATAGAAATGGAGCCGATAACTGGTGCTGGGCCTGCAACTGCAGTTACTAATCCCCGTTTAGTTAATGTTGATAGTAATGAAGGTGTGAAAGCCAGTAAAGTTAGTGTCTTATTAGAAGAGCATAAATGCCTCGAATGTGGGTCGAAGAGACGCTGCGTGCACTGGACTCCTCCCACTGCCTACTCATGTCACTATTGTGATAAAATATTCAACAAGAAATATAATTACCAGATACATCTGTAAGTATCATTGTATTGTTGTACAATGCTTACTTTAAACCAAGAACTATTTTTAAGTTATATCTTCTACATTGCCACCCCAAAAACTACATAAAAATGCAGTGCAACTACTAAAGAACCAACCTTGTAATTGTGAAAACAATATCTGTTCTGTTCCTTACATTATGTTGAGTACGAATGACATTTTTCTATGGAACAGCATATTTTTTTCTTCATGATTACAGGCTCCGTTCTGATAGTGAAGTTGTGCAAAACAATGTCATTTGTCAAAATATTTTATTTACTAGATGTGTCCTGCAGTTTCACTCGCTTCAACTACCAGCGCCATCTACCGTGAGAATTTAAGCCATTAAAGGACCCATTCAAACACACACAAAAAAATCATCAAAATCGGTCGAGCTGTTTAGGAGGTGTTCAGTGACAAACACGCACAGAAGAATTATATATATGTTTCCAGGCAGCGGCACGCGGGTGAGCGGGAGTGGTCGTGCCCTGCGTGCGGTGCCGCGCAGCTGACGGCGGCGCTGGCGGCGCGCCACTGCCGGCCGCGCCCGCGCCGCCCGTGCCCCGCGCCCGGCTGCGGGAAGGCCTTCACTACCAACTCCAATCTGCGCATACACATGCGCACACACACCGGTATGTAACAACATCATCACTCCACTGTAACACATCACCCTCTCCCTCCCGAGGTAGCACCACCCATCTCATACTCTTTATTCGTAACACAAGTTACATTTCATGTATTAGGTAGCTATTAAACAAAAATAATAACTAGCACATACTGTCAATGGTAAATAATTCCAAAAAACATAAAATTATTAATAATTTATGGTCAACAAAAGAGTCAAAAACTAATCCAATCATAATAAAGGTATCAAAAATTACTTGTTACAATACAAAACATAAACATCTCTACTGTATATTTATATTCTCTTATTAATTTGGTCGATAGAAAACATTATACATATTTATTATCGCTTCAATCTGTGAGATAATAAAGGCCAAATCTAAATAAAATAAAATAAATGTTAATAAGTTTGCCTAAAGTTCTCAAAACAAATAAAGAAGTTCTGTTGTAAAGTAGTGACTGATTCTCAGGCATTGTACATTGCAGGTGAGAGACCGTTTGAATGTCACCACTGTGGGAAGGGGTTCACCAGTTCTGTTGTAAAGTAGTGACTGATTCTCAGGCATTGTACATTGCAGGTGAGAGACCGTTTGAATGTCACCACTGTGGGAAGGGGTTCACCAGTTCTGTTGTAAAGTAGTGACTGATTCTCAGGCATTGTACATTGCAGGTGAGAGACCGTTTGAATGTCACCACTGTGGGAAGGGGTTCACCAGTTCTGTTGTAAAGTAGTGACTGATTCTCAGGCATTGTACATTGCAGGTGAGAGACCGTTTGAATGTCACCACTGTGGGAAGGGGTTCACCAGTTCTGTTGTAAAGTAGTGACTGATTCTCAGGCATTGTACATTGCAGGTGAGAGACCGTTTGAATGTCACCACTGTGGGAAGGGGTTCACCAGTTCTGTTGTAAAGTAGTGACTGATTCTCAGGCATTGTACATTGCAGGTGAGAGACCGTTTGAATGTCACCACTGTGGGAAGGGGTTCACCAGTTCTGTTGTAAAGTAGTGACTGATTCTCAGGCATTGTACATTGCAGGTGAGAGACCGTTTGAATGTCACCACTGTGGGAAGGGGTTCACCAGTTCTGTTGTAAACTAGTGACTGATTCTCAGGCATTGTACATTGCAGGTGAGAGACCGTTTGAATGTCACCACTGTGGGAAGGGGTTCACCAGTTCTGTTGTAAAGTAGTGACTGATTCTCAGGCATTGTACATTGCAGGTGAGAGACCGTTTGAATGTCACCACTGTGGGAAGGGGTTCACCAGTTCTGTTGTAAAGTAGTGACTGATTCTCAGGCATTGTACATTGCAGGTGAGAGACCGTTTGAATGTCACCACTGTGGGAAGGGGTTCACCAGTAAGAAGACATTGAAGGACCATGTCAGGATACATACAGGTATATCCATATTATTATTTTGCTTGTTGCATTACTTTGAGTTCAGACGTACCAGTCCTACCCTAACTCATATTATAAATACAAAAGTAACTCTGTCTCTCTGTTTGGATGTTTGTCGCGTTATCACGGCTGAACGGATCATGATAAAATTTTATAAGGAGGTACTGCATATTACAAAGATTGACACCTTTTATTGAATATAATATATTATTATTAATATACACATTATTCATTGTTATTCTTAGATTTAAAGAAAATAATGAAGCGGACCGTAGATACCGAGCTTTTGAAGGAGTGTACTAAAATACAAAGAATGTTTAGTATGTCCACGCGAACGAAGTCGCGGGTAACATATAGTCTTTCTATATACATACATAGATAGTAAACTGTTTGTTTGGTGAATCTATACTGTGTTCCTCCTTCAACAAGGAATTCATTTAAAATAAATTAGGAAGGAATTGTTAATTGGGTACACCCAGGAGTTAAATTTTTGATTCAGTTTAGGTAAATATAGCAAAGTTCTGTAAAGTAAATCATAAATAATAGATCCCTTATTCCCTATCGTACTTGATACGACGTTGAAGCGGAAACACACTAAAGATTTGTTAAAGAAACAGTTTTGAAGAACTTCCCCAAAGTAACGCCTGATTCAAGAACTAGTCACATAGATACATGTGTTACAGTACCACTTTCCATTGTATTGTAGGCGAGAAGCCGTACATCTGTCCAGTGTGCGGTGCTCGCTTCACGTCCAACCACATCTCGTCGCACATGTGGTCGCACGCAGGCGGGGGCAGAGGACGCGCGCGGCACGGCTGCGCACGCGCCGGCTGCTCGCGCCAGTTCCCGTCCGCCGCGGCGCTGCGGAGCCACGCGCGTACGCACGGGACCGCGCGGATGTTCGCGTGCGCGCTCTGCACCTGCTCTTACAAGTTCAAGCAGTCCTTGAACAGACATGTCAGGAAGAGACACGGCGTCTCAGTACCATGCAGTAGCACCATAACTGCCGTTAGCGAGACTGCGGCCCACAATAACTCAAGCGAAATGAACTCAACAACTATACATTGAATTTTTTTAAAACCTTTATAAAAGAGCTGGTGATTCTTCGGGCACATCTCCAAGTACGTAGATTACAATGGAATGACCATGGAAAGACTGGTAGACCAAGGTCAAGTAGCAGGAAAGAGAGGTCGAGACAGATCTCCTACACGGTGGTTGAAGACCTGCCGTGTACCACCGTCTTAATAACCACGACCACTCTGTCAAGAGTGTCCGACTAAGAAGAAGAAGAAAAGAGCTGGTAATCTTCAATCGGCTGAACATATTTTCTGAACATTCATCTTTTAACAAAACAAAAAAAAAAACAAATCAAAATCAGTTCAGCCGCTTGGGAGCTACGACGCCACAGACACACACAGATACACACGTTAAACTTATATGCCCCGCTTTTTGCGTCGGAGGTTAAATACATTGAGAGCTAATACTGCCCAACACTAAAAAAAAGTGTACTTTAGGATCATAAAAAAAATAAAACTAATTAAACTTATTGAGACTATGAGCATGATTTTTATAGCAGTTTTTTATGATAAAACAAACACATTGGACAAGGTTCTGTATCAGGCCCTCTCGTGCTACTGTCTACACGGCTGAACTACAAGAAACTGAAAATATATTATCTAAAAAAAGGACTTGGTTGGTTTGGCCATTGAATAAATAATAAAAATATAACGTTTCGCTTTTACTAGGATGGAAGGGGAACTGCCCAATACACCCCAGACTTCAAGCAGGTTATATTGAGACTACACTCAGGACTCACATCGCAGCGATGGTTCGACAACACATGAGATGACAAGAGACCCAACAACCCATGCAAGAGCAGAATGAAGTATAGGAGAAAACGAACATCAGCTCGCGGCGACAAGCAGGCAACAAGTGTCTGCAACGAACTTATAATTATATGAAATATTTTACCAAAAAAGTGTGCTCGATTAGTTCTGAAGCAGAAGTAAAAGACGCAGTGAAGGATTTACCAGCAGGCTGAGTAGGCTGGAGCCTAGGGCGGCAGATTTTAGGGGCGCGAATTTGGGGCCACATTTATTTTTTATCTTACTGAAATTAAAAGATTCATATTTATATACCAAAATGTTATTATGTTCACAAAAAATTCAACATTTAATAATTGTTTAAATACTTAAATAATTCTTTCTAATCTTTATTATGTAAGTAGTCTAGACTATTATACCTAACCAAAACTATTTCTTATACAAACTGAATCAACGGTTGTAAAAATAATATAGGAACTGAAACATCGATTCCCTATAGTTTACAATCATAGGTATCTATTAATTACGGCAAAAAGTTAACATAATTAGGACGATAGTGCTCAAAATCATAAAGTAACGATTTCTTGCACAAAAATATGTAACTAATGTGATTGTGAACTAGGGTATCGAATTGTAGTGGTCGGTAGGGGCGGCAAAATTTGAATCGCCTACTGGCGGCAAATGTGTAAATCCGCCACTGAAAAGACTATACCACAGACACCACGGTATATAATTATACAACGTGTAACAAACACTGGCCCTAGAACGAGCACTTGCGAAAAAGTATTCGTTCCGTAAACGATAGCAAAATGTATGAAACATTGAACAGCGCCTCTATCGGAGGTTTTTTTTTTATGATACTGAGTGACGAGACGAGCGAAGTCGCTCACCTGATGGCTCTTCACGCTTGCCCATAACAGCTCAACGCCACTCAGAATTTTGAACTTCAACAGTTCTAAACCTGGCAACCTGGATGGCAATGCACTGCGCTCGTCACCCCGAGATATAAGATGTCAAATCTCTGTGTGCCCTGTAATTTCGCTGGAAACATTGCCCTTCAATCCGGAACACAGTAGTGAAAAGGGAAACTGAGTTTTTCATACATTTGCTATCGTTTACAGAACGAATACTTTTTCGCAAGTTCTCGTGCTAGCCCCACTGGTGTGGTAATACTGAAGGTAGGGTTCCCATCTCTAAAATTTGGTAACCAGGACAAGACTTGTGAAAACCCCGGATTTTAGAGCCCAGAACCCGTACATGTCAACAACTTTTTTTAAACTTAGTTGAGTGTCAAAATCGCGGCGTGCGGGCATAGTGCGTGTGTCGCGGGCGGCCCAAGACTTTTAATTTTTAAACTGGACTACAAATTAAGCCCCTTCCGGACGCTCCCCGGATGCCCTCTAAACTAGGACAAATCCGGGGAAACCTGGACGGATGGTAACCCTAACTGTAGGGCATGCTAGATATGTATGTACTCATCATTACAAACAACCTTTAGTATAGGATCAAACCTGAAATCGCAAAAAGGAATCGGCTACCATCACCACAGACTTTTAATACAGAAGCAGACCGAACATGTTTTTTACAACTACATTCGCAAAAACAGTTATGTTTGCATCCCTCTCGATTACACAAAAATCATATATTCGTATCTCTTTTTGTCGTAACGTTGCAACATATAGAAAAAAATGAACATGTGGTACTGTGTTTCAAGTCGCCATTTTGCTAAGCATAAATAAGCTGACAGAAGGCTGACAGCGAAAACCACGGCTAGCAAAAATTACCTAAAAAATAAAAGTTATTTTTACATATTTGGTTTGTAAGATACGTTTTTTTTTAATATGTAAATAGGCTTGCGTTTGACCGCCAACACGCCTGATGTTAAACGATGATGCGGTCTACGATGGAGCACGCTTGCCTAGAAGAAGCCGACTATGGTGAAGTGCAGTGTCCTCATGTGTTTTAATTCGTCTCATAAGATGCCACCCGGTATAACGTTTCACAGGTAAGTTTCGTGTGTTATAATAGAGCTTATTTTGATTTGATTTTTTTTCTTGTTATTTTTCATAAACTTTACAATTTGAAGGTTTGGGAAGGTTGTGTTTCTTCCAATTTAGTAAATGTAGAAGTTTGGTGGGTGTAATAAAAGTTAATAAGTAGTTTTCTTTCAAAATGTATTGATTCGATCATTGTTTGGCGTTTGAGGTACTTAGACATTGTCCAGGGAACGTATTCAGTAGTAGTTAGGTATACCTAATTAAAATAGTATAAGTTATATTCATAAAAAATTCATTATATCGATCATTGTTTTACGTTTACGGTATTTAGACATTGTCCAGGGAACGTATTTCACAAGATGATTCAGCTTGATGTGATTATGATGACATGAACCTTTTTCATTAATTACTAGCTACTTAAGTAATGTAAATAAAGTACTACTGTAAGTATATTGTGGTTCATGTCATATATATACGTAGTGATCTAGATAGTGAAATTAAAGGGTTATTTAGACATATTTCAAGTAACGTACATTTATATTACGTTTTCGATTTTCCCAGGGATGAAATGTTAAGAAACGCATGGTTAAAGATTTGTTCGACCGGACTGGTTTCTTTACAATCCTTGCCCGAGGTGTAATGCTTATTGGAACAACAGTTTTCAATGATCAGTCGCTATCACTATCATGAATCTCAAGTTGTACTACATTATGATAACTTGCATGTAATAATTTTCAGAGCGATAACATACCAAGTGAAAAGAAAGCCACAAAAAGAAGTGTTACTGGCAAAAATGTTCTGCGGGAGCTGCAGAATACCTCATTTCCATCAAATTCAGATCCTGCAACCACATGACACATCTGAAAAATCGTTTTATACAAAAATAAATGATTTGACTTGACCTGGTGTGTTTGAATATTAATACCCAATGGGACCATCCATAAATTCCGTCACATAAAGAGAAGGGGAGGAGGGGTCGATGAAGTGTGACTGACAAGGGGTAGGGAGGGGTCGTAAGTTTTGTGATGTCACATTTCAGATACAATCTAATAGTGTTTGTTAGCACTATTATAAAAGAATGTCCTTGAGTCCGGCCCGCGTTTTGCAGTTTTTATATGTAGTGTATTTTGCATCAATATTTCTGTGGCTTGTTGGGTCTGCTTCTGTATTATAAGTCTGTGACCATCACAGACTTAAAAAAAATACATCCTAAATCTATGGCTACCATATATTTTGTCGAGTGTCATTAATGACAGT
The DNA here is from genome assembly GCA_949125355.1 of Agriopis leucophaearia. Classification (NCBI taxonomy): domain Eukaryota; kingdom Metazoa; phylum Arthropoda; class Insecta; order Lepidoptera; family Geometridae; genus Agriopis; species Agriopis leucophaearia. The sequence continues at coordinate 16,962,332 of OX421274.1, read as the reverse complement.
TTTCTATGGAACAGCGGATTTTTTTCGTGATTTCAGGTTTGGTCCTGTAGTCAAAGTTGTTCATAATGATGACGAGTTAAAATAATGTGAATTTGAACATTACTCAATATTACTTAAAAGTTAAGTACCTTATTTTTTGTAAAATATATCTAGTCAAGCATGAGAAACTAATTCGTTTTAATATTTTTGATTGAGCATGTCTATCTGTTACCTTCAGTACGTTTTTCTGTTGACCGCTGAAGGCGTGCGAAATCGCGTCCAAGTCAGATTCGGCTCGGTCAAGGTGGTTCAGAAACCAATAATTTGTTCTAAGTGTTCTAATATTAGGAAAGTAAGCTTTTTTTCCGTTTTAATATAATTTTAATGGGCTAGTATCTTTATAACAACATTTCAATATGACTAATGATTACCTACATTGCTTTAATTAGGTATAGGTATAATGAAATGATTTATTTACGACAAAGAAATATTTTCAAATTAAGTACGTACTTACTATCTGCAAGATTTTTTGTATCTTTTGTTTTGTATTTGACTATTATCATATTTATCATAGACAAAGGTATTATTCTGTAAATGTTAATATATGCTCGGATCAGCATATATACCTCGTATATACTCGTATCCGCACAAAACAATCCATAGTTACGTATCCAGAGTTGAGATCTACGTTGTGTATACAACAGAACTCTGATGGTGACGAGCACCGACCAGCACCAGCACCAACGCCAGCGCCAGCGCCCATCTGATCTACTCAAAGATGCAATCCCGTTGCAATCGTATCGTCTGTTGCAAACAAGCGCAGTGCGGCGCAACGCCGAGCGGGTCGTTGCACTTGTCTCGAAATAAAGTATCGAGCTGCTCTCGATAGGTCGCTTTTCTCAGTTTTTTACTCGCGCGAGGAGACCTTCACCCACAGCGAGTCACCTCGACCCGACAATCGCATTTCACGCGCCGCCGACCCGACGCGGCCGCGCCAATACCAATAATGAAATTCGAACATTTACGAAACTGTTTATTTAGAAACTTATCAATATCATACAAATCGTTACAACTAAGTATAAAAATAATAATACGTGAAGGTAGGAAGGACTTAACTATATCATCACAGACATCTCCCGCGGGCGCCGGACGGCGGCCTCGCTCTGTACTCTACGGGGCGCGGGCGCCGGGCGGCAGCCTCGCTCTGTACTCTACGGGGCAATAAATAAAGTTATGGCGAGCGGTGTGGGGCGTGGGGCGGCGCGGGCTCACGCGCGGCTGGTCACCACCGTCTTCTTGACGGTGGCGAGGGCGGGGCGCGGATCCTCCACCTTCAGATCAGTGGCGCGCAAGTAGTTGTTCCGGTAGCCGGTCTCGTGCACGCGAGCGTTCGGGCTGAGCCGGTCGGTGCGCTCGGCGCTGTTGGTGCGGCCCTGGTCGCCGGCGCCCTCCAGCTCGGCGCCGGCCCGCTCGGCGGAGTCGGCACGCTCGGCGCTGTCGGCGCGGCCGGCGTCCTCGTCGCTGCGCTCCTCCTCGTGAGCCTGCCGCTCCGGGTCTTCGCGGATCCGCTCGGAGTCGGCTCGCTCGCCGGAGTCGGCGGCCGCCTCGTGTCGCGCCACGTCCTCGTCGACAGTCGGCGGCGGGACGGTCAGGCCCCGGTAGAACCGCTCCTCCTCAGAAACGGGCAGCTCCTTGCCGTAGTAATCGTAGTCGCCGGCGGTGTAGCGGTCGTTGTCGACAGAGCGCGTGCGGCGGCTCTGCTTGCGGCGGCGCTTGCGGCGCGCCGGCGGCTCGCTCTGCGGCGCCAGCCAGCTGTCCTCGCCGTCCGCATCCTCTTGTGAGCTCGCGCCCGGGTGCTCCTCCCCGTCCTCCTCGTCGTCCCGGTCGGGTCGATCGCGGTTCAGTTTCTTGGGTCGCTTCTCCCTGTATATGGGAGGCACGCGCACGGTGACTGTGTCGATCTGGCCGGGGTTGTGCTCGGTGGGCGGCAACACGCGCGGGCGCAGTGGCCGGCGCGGGTCCTCCGTGCTCGTGGTCGCCTCCTGCTCGTCCTCCGTCGGCAGCGGCAGCGGGATGCGGTTCGGCTTGTTCGCGCGCTCCCGCTGCAAGTCCTGGTGCGTGGTGTGCGCCAGGTCGCGGTCTCCGAAATGAACATTCTTGTAGTGGTTCGCCGGCAGCTTCTTCGCCTTCGGCTTCTGTCGTTTTTTGTTCTCCCAGAACTGGTCGACGGCGGTGCCGAACTCGCGCACCGCCTTGGCGCGGTCGCGCGACTCCTGTGCGTCCTCGTAGTCGTCATCCTGCGGGTGGTCGTCGGTGTCGTCGTACACGAGGTAGTCGTCCGCCGGCTGGTTCTGGTCGTTGAGTCGCTTGGCGTCCAGGGTGTCGACGCGTTCGGCGACACCGTTTCGGAGCACGAACGCGTCCACGTAGACGCGCGAGTTGCGCGGCTCGGCAGGCGGTAGGCGCGCGGCGCGCGGTGCTATCGCTATGGGCACGAACTGCTCTTCCTCCTCCTCCTGCTGCTGCTGCGCCTCGGACTCCGCCTGAGCGGCGGCGGCCGGGGCAGCCGTCGCGCGGTTCCAGTTGAAGTTCAGCTGGAAGTTGGACGATATCGTCTCGAGGTTGTCGGCCTTCGGAGGCGGTGCGGGGGGCGCGGGAGCGCACGGGGACGGCGTGGTCGGGTTGGCACGGGGAGACCCGCACGGTGGCGGGGGAGGAGGCGGAGGGGGCGGCGGCGGTGGTGGCGGTCGGGGCTTAGGTTTCGGTGCCGCGCGTGGCTTCGGGCAGGGTGGCGGCGGCGGTGGAGGGCGCGGCTTGGGCATCGCTGGGGGTCGCTGCGCGCGGCATGGCGGTGGCGCGGCAGCTCGCGGCGCCCCGCACGGTGGCGGCGGCGCCACCGCAGGCGCGGCGGAGGGCGCAGGCGCGGGCGCGGCCTGCAAGGGCGCGTCTATCCCGGGCACGGGTGCCAGCGGCGGCGGGAAGACGGGCGGCTTGCGCGCCACGTTGTACCCGAGTACGTCGGCCAGGCCGCGGAACACGATGTCTCCGAACGTGCGCTTCTTGCGCACGACGGGCTCGTGGTCGCCGTCCACATCGAGCACGGTGCCGTTGCCTGCGTCGAACACCACCGTCTGGTTACCGAAGTCCTCTATCAGGAACACATTCGTTCCGTTGTTGACGGGTTCGTCCGAGCTGGTGTCGGCGGCTGAGTGAGTGAGCAGGGCGGCCGCGAGGACCGCCAGCAGCAGCGGCGCGGGCGGGCGCATGGCGCATGGTCGAGTGTCTCGCGGGAGACGCCGCGCCGCGGTTTTGTCTCGCCGAAGCTTGCTCAAGCTCCGCTACGCTTCGGTGACTCCGAGATAAATAATTTTTTTCTGGGATATTCTACCAGGATTTGGATCGACTGTTTTATCCATAGGGTTGAGGGAGGATACAGTGTATCTCTTATACTTACTTACAGAAATCACACGCTTTGGTAGAGGTGCATCTGCAATTATAACAATGCCTCATTATCAAATGTTGTTGTTGTAACATTACCAGTCTCCGTATCTCAACGTATCTTCGCAACAAACAGAAGATTCTGTTGAATCTTTAAGCTGTTTCCAAAATACCAGGCGCGTGTTGCTCTTGCTTCATTTATCGCTGCTTGTAGGTACCTATCTAATTAAAGTTTCGTCGTCTTAGATACCTACACAAATTGCTGTTTACGACTTGCATTGTTAGTTGTTACCAGAACTTACATAAAAGTAAATTAGAATTTCATTTCATCACGATAGGTTTTTATGAATATTGACAAATTATTTTAATTTTTTATTATAGGTTCACAGAACGGGAAATGCACCGGTAGAACTTCATTAAACAGAATACAATATATGTGCGAATGTGTACGTCCTACTGAAGAGTGAATACAGCATACATAGAAAGTTTAGATCCTACCTAAGGTACCTACCCTTTAACAAAATAGGTACTAGGTACTTTTTTTTTTTTATAAATTTTTTTTTTGGACTTTTATAGTTAAGCTACATGGCAATCCCATTGTATAAACTAATCTAGGGCACTCAAAATTAATACAAAATATAGACAGTAAACAAACAGAGTCGGTGGTCACTTGAGGTGACTCACATATCCGAACAGCTCCCTGGCTGCGTCCGAGTTGGGTTCAGATAGTAGCCTGTTAAACCGACTCACATCTAGTCTGTTCAGATTGTAAGTCACCTCAAGTCTCCTTCTCTCATGCTGGAGGCGGACACATTCAACCAGTAGATGGTACACATCTTCCACCACTCCACATGTATCACAATTCGGTGTTTCTGTTTTACCCATCATGAAAGCAATTTTTTTAAAATGCATATGGTCCTTAATCTGTGGGCTGTAAGAAGAATTGCACTACTAGCAAAGATGGACTTTTGTCGATGCTACTAGGTACTTACCCAATCAATATGAAGTAATACAAAAACAAATGCAGGTATTAAAACACAATGTTATTCCGAGTAAGTATAAAATTATCTTAAAAGAGACCGAGGAACCGAAGATATCAATGTTATTACAAATATTGTTATAATAAGCGCACATTCGATAAGTCTTAAGTAATTTATTAGTAAAATGGCAATTTACAGGTCAATGGAATTTCACACAAATTTTTTATTTGAATTTCAAAATTTGTATGAAATTGGATAGTACGTATTTTACGCAAATATTCTTACTTAGGCCACTGACCATAGTTTGCGTGACGACAAGGGAGCTTAAAAGTTTTCCTATTATATATGTAGACGGCTGAAGTAACGACGAACAAAGAACTTTACTTATTTTTCAAGTAGGTATGGTATGGGGACTTTAGCTTTAATGATAGTAATGCTAATATGCAGAAAAACTACATTAATCAGCTATATATTAACGCTGTTCCAGTGCGTGGTTGCAGACATTTCAGTTCGCTCGCGTTACAGCAAAGGGTTTGTCAGTCGCTCTTACTTTTACTTACGAATGGTATCTAGTACGTGTTATAATGAATGTTGTAATGTAAGCAATCAATGATAGGTAATGTTCTGCGGTTGGCAAGCGGGTCAAGGTGCTTACAATAGTTTTTCATTCAATCTAAAGTTACGCGTATAATTAGGTAAGAAGTTGATCAATTTGGTACTTATTTATTTAACTCCTTTATCCGCAAATATTCTGCATCTTACCACTAGTAGCATAAATCAGCTACTACGACCAAGCTGGGGCAACGGCGTCATTAGTCTTAGGAGTTGGGAAGGCACGTGGTTGCTTCTTCGTTCTTCGCGTGGGTTCGATTTCCATCTAGGACAAACATTTGTGTGATGAATATTTGTGTTTGTTCTACATATGTCTGGGTGTTAATATCTATTTAAGTATGTATTTAAAATATATATGTATGTATATCAGTCTCTGGCAGCCATATTACAAGCTTTGCTTAGTTTGGGGTCAGATGACCGTGTGTGCAAAAATGTCCCGAATATTTATTTATTATTTATTTATTTATCCAGAGTAGGTAGTGGTTCACATCCATTTTCTCGTGGCATTTCCACTGACCATGCAGACGAGTCTTTCCGACGACTTTTTGGCGTCCATCCTGACTTTCATCGACCTATTAAAACTCTAGATATATCTAGTAGATTTCCTAATGTAAAATTTTATCGTGATCACAGCAGCTCGTCGGTTGCATGCATCTCAGTGATCACAGCAGCTCGTCGGTTGCATGCATCTCAGTGATCACAGCAGCTCGTCGGTTGCATGCATCTCAGTGATCACAGCAGCTCGTCGGTTGCATGCATCTCAGTGATCACAGCAGCTCGTCGGTTGCATGCATCTCAGTGATCACAGCAGCTCGTCGGTTGCATGCATCTCAATGATCACAGCAGCTCGTCGGTTGCATGCATCTCAGTGATCACAGCAGCTCGTCGGTTGCATGCATCTCAGTGATCACAGCAGCTCGTCGGTTGCATGCATCTCAGTGATCACAGCAGCTCGTCGGTTGCATGCATCTCAATGATCACAGCAGCTCGTCGGTTGCATGCATCTCAGTGATCACAGCAGCTCGTCGGTTGCATGCATCTCAGTGATCACAGCAGCTCGTCGGTTGCATGCATCTCAGTGATCACAGCAGCTCGTCGGTTGCATGCATCTCAGTGATCACAGCAGCTCGTCGGTTGCATGCATCTCAGTGATCACAGCAGCTCGTCGGTTGAGTGCATCTCAGTGATCACAGCAGCTCGTCGGTTGCATGCATCTCAGTGATCACAGCAGCTCGTCGGTTGCATGCATCTCAGTGATCACAGCAGCTCGTCGGTTGCATGCATCTCAGTGATCACAGCAGCTCGTCGGTTGCGTGCATCTCAGTGATCACAGCAGCTCGTCGGTTGCGTGCATCTCAGTGATCACAGCAGCTCGTCGGTTGCGTGCATCTCAGTGATCACAGCAGCTCGTCGGTTGCGTGCATCTCAGTGATCACAGCAGCTCGTCGGTTGCGTGCATCTCAGTGATCACAGCAGCTCGTCGGTTGCGTGCATCTCAGTGATCACAGCAGCTCGTCGGTTGCATGCATCTCAGTGATCACAGCAGCTCGTCGGTTGCATGCATCGCAATGACAACTTTTATTTTTGAGCAAGTCCTCTACGTGAAACAACCTCGCGCTGTTGTTCATGGTCAGGCAATCAGTGGGTCTGGACAAGTAGACAAGAACCACTTTCTGTTATCCTTAACGCCTGCGGGAAGATAAAATTGTATGAAAATGACATTAGCTTGAGAGGTGCCACGCGACTGCTAATGTCATTTTCATACGTTTTTATCTTTTCGCAGGCGTTAAAGCTAACATCGTTTTTGTTTTGGCGTGAGCAACAGTCACTGTGAGTGATGTGCAAGTGAGAGATCCAAACGTGTTCGACGGGAGGATATCAGTTTTGTTCCAAGTCGAGCAAGGAAGCTGCCAATGGTAACGGGGCAGTCAACACCATACGCAGCTTCCATGGTCGCCTCTACTTAGTAAGGACTAGAATGAGTGTATTGTCAGGCGCATTCTAAACTAGATTTAATAACCGCAAGTTACTGTTCGAGGCGTAACAGTGTGTTTCTGGCAGGCGTTACAGGCGACAGCGACGAGCGCATGATCTCTAGTCAGATAAATCAGCCTTAGTCTAATTATGGTGAATTCCTCTCTCTTAGAGAATGCTTGTGTCCCAGCAGTGTGAACATGATAGGCTAAAATGATATCGATAGTCTAATATTGTACCTACCGAATATAATATCTCAAATCTTAATACTTACAACATTATAATGTTTTATATAAACTAGACTGTTGTATTGCGTGAATTGAAGTTGTAGGTATATCGAGTCGCGTCCCTCCCGTCTCTGTGAATTCATACAACTTATCTACTACTCATACATTCACATACCATTTTCACTATACCTACCTACCTACTATACCTAATACTAATAATAAATAAAAAAAGATTTTTTTAAATCGATTCACAATTGACGAAAATATCGATGAACATACACAAAAAAACCATACAGACGGACATAGAACCTCCTCCTTTTTTGGAAGTCGGTTAATAAATAAAATTATTAACTACAGGAATTCCAAATATTAATAGATCGCAGACCTCACAGAGAAAGTATCAGGTTCCGTAGCCAGGGCTCGGGTATGGACAGGGACACCTTTTTTTATTTATTTATATAATATTTTCGTAAATTGTTGATAACAACATTAGGTAGGTATCGTCCTTTGTAAATACTAATAAAAAAAAACTTATTATATAATCAGTGAAGGTAGCCTAGACCTGTTTGTTATAAAGTTATCGTCGACCTTCCTAACTGTAATTCTATTATCTCATTAGTGATTTGGACGCTAATTGGAAAACAAGATTTGTGACTAATTGTGACTTTGAAGGCAGGTATATAGCCAGGCTAGACTATAGCCTAGGTCGTCCGCGAGTGCCCTGCTCTGCTGACTGGACACGTGATGGAGCCTCGTGACCACGAGCTGCTGGACTCGTGTTGCTAACACAGACTCGTTATATATATGTTATGCTACATGATCTTGTTTCAGAGCTAAAACAAACAAACAAATAATTATCAATATAAAAAACTGACTTCATCAGAATTGAACCAAATTGAAATGGGAAGCACCAGCTTTCAAATAAAACAAGAACCATCAAAATCGGTTCACCCAGTCAAAAGATCTGAGGTAACAACCATAAAAAACATCAAATTGATAATCTCCTCCTTTTTGGAAGTCGGTTAAAAACAAAAAAGATAAGAAAAATACAAACACAACAAGGAAGACAAATACAATAAAGTTAATTTTTAGATAGAAAAAAAAAGACAATTATATCTCAGAGTAAATAATCATAAACCTTTATGTACAAACTTAAACTAAACGTGAAAGGAACCACAAATCAAAACTTCATGTGTATATATTTTTTGATTTTATCAAAAAGCTTTGTATCAGTCTGGTAACAGTCATAGGAAATGATTTGTAGAGCATTAACTTGGCTGCTGGTAAGTGACGACGGCGGATGACGACCCGAGACCATGCAACCAGTACCTACTTACATAACAACATAAATATGAAATAATAAACAAGGTCTCTTAAAAGATTATGTAGATAACTCTTACTGTAGCACATAAGAGATATTGTAATCTCGAGTGAATCTGTTTCTTCTAGGCAAGTGTGCTCCATCGCATCATCGCTTAACATCAGGCGAGTTGGCGGTTAAACGCAAGCCTATTACAAAATAAATAAAAAACCTGGCCAAGTGCGAGTCGGACTCGCGCATGAAGGTTTCCGTCCCATTATCTATAAAAACGGCAAAAAAACACGTTTGTTGTATGGGAGTATTTAAGGAGGCCCCTTAAATACTTATTTTATTATATTTTTTAGTATTTGTTGTTATAGCGGCAACAGAAACACATCATCTGTGAAAATTTCAACTGTCTAACTATCACGGTTCATGAGATACAGCCTGGTGACAGACGGACGGACGGACAGCGGAGCCTTAGGAGCGGAGTAATAGGGTCCCGTTTTACTCTTTGAGTACGGAACCCTAAAAAACGATGAGCAAGCTATCCTTACTGTTCAGCGGCCGGGTGATCACTGACGTGACAAGAAGTCGTCAGTTGCGCGAACAGTTCGATGCGACCTCTTTAATTCAGCACGCGACCAACAGTTAGCACCGGTCCCAGGTGTTACCAGCACGCAGCTTCAACCCGCAGTTCTCGTCTACTATGTCTTTTTTTAATGCTATAGGTGGCAAACAAGCAGACGGGCCGCCTAATGGTAAGCAATCACCGTCGCCTATCACCTATCCACCTGCAACACCAGGGGCATCAGCGGCATCAAAGATACGTTGCCAACCCCTAAAGACTCTATTAACAGCCCTTTTGAAGAACCCCCTATTGAAGCTACTCGGAAATGCCGCATGAGGAAGTTCATTCCACAAATTGCAGGTGTAAGGCAAAAAGGAACGCTATGGTTAGTAAAGTACTTAGGTCTACTATGTCGACAGGAATAGGAGAGTTGGACGCCAGGATGGTACTGGAGCCACTGGTGAGTTATAGGTAAGGGTGCGAGTGTTACGCATCGCATGACAGTGAGCCAGATTGAATATAGTCGGTGTTGGCTGGCGGATACAGTTACGTGGTAAAGCCGATTTGTCGCTCTAATCTACCGTTAATACAGATTTACATAAATCGTATTATAATTATGTAGATGAGACTCTCCTAAGTAGGTCCTTACGTATTAGTAGTAACACATTCATATTTTGTTACCTACGACCAACTAGCCACGTTATTTATCTACTTTTTAGTTCAGTCTTGAAGTATGATTTAATTTTGATCGTGGGTACTGGGTAGTGAGTAGTGCTTAGCCGTTCGCCTGATTATTTATAATGCCTGTACAACTCACACGATGTATTTGTGCGAACTGTAATGTTGTATCCGAACGTCCAGGTTACGCGGCGTCCAGAGACACACGGCTCCGGTCCGACATACCGCGGCTGAGGACGTCACATGCGCACGCGGCGCTCGCTGCAGACTGGTTCGGCCGGAGCTCGCCTGGATATGCAAGCTACACTCATCAAGAAGGTACTAAAGTACAATCACTGTAATGATATGACCCATTGGTGACCGTGGTCGGTAAATGTTCGCTAATTTTCGTGGTCTCCGAGATATCTTCATAAATATACGTTAATTTAACTAAATAAATCTAGTATGTATATTTTGTTTGTCAGTCCATCCGCCCATCGACTGGCTCCATCTTCTGTTCCTCAGCCACAGAATCGTTCCCCAGCACACGAGCTGGCCAGTCGTAGATCGCTCAACAGATAACTTCCCCAAATGCATAGGTACCTAGTTACTAATCCCATATTCGTAGTACTAAAATATCCTATAGATCAAGTAATTTAAGTTGTTTGTTGAAAATCGCGCCTCGACCACGGTGGCTGAGTATTTTAATACTAAGTAAACGAGCGGTAAGTGAAAATGATTCTCAGTGCGTTTTCATTCGACCCCGATTGCAAATAATCTGCAGTAAAATGTTGTAAAGCGTTAGTGAAGAAAGCGCCGCATCGTGGGACAATGTTTGCCGCACGGACGCGGACGCCGCGACCTCACCGACACAGAGTGCGTGCGTACATAAAGCAGCCAGCAGGTAGCAGGTAGGTACACTGTGAGATTTGGCGCAATATTCAGTGCTACGCTACCATTTACTCGTCAGTACCTACGAGGATGAAGATAGCTAGAGACAGGAAAATATGGTCAAAACTGGGGGAGGCCTACGCCAAAGAGGCGACATCTACACCGGACTGAATGAATAGACATACGACATGCACTATAATTAATAAGAATTGACGGAATTAAATAATGACATACAAAGCGAATAATAATGATGAAAATAATCCAATAGATCTGTTCTCCTATCCACAAGTTGTTAACTTCAATAGCCCAGTTTTTTTTAATCCTATACTGTACAATAGTTTCATATTCATTTTTATACATATTCCATAATTGCATGTATTTTATATACAAAAGGGCCTCTTGGTGTTGGCTTCGGCTCTACCAATGCCCACCAATTGTCCGGGCTAGACCCGAGAATGTTAATAAAAACGAAAATAAGAACTATCTAACTAAAATAATGTAAATATAAGAATTGTAACATAATAATGGGTAGTTGAATAAAGATTCTTTTATTTTTACCTACGAGTTAGTCAGTTAATCTCTAACTGAATACACGCTTCTAAATTTAATAAGTACGATAACTCAGTCAGTGTGCCTAATCGCAACCCTAAATTACACAGTGTGGTTATAGTAGAAACTATATTATTCTAAGGTGATGATTCTTTTTTATCTGATAAATAGGTCCGCATTTGATCATCAGTTTGGTATCAAAATAGTTCGTTGAAATAAAATAGAAAAGGCAGGGTCTGTAAATATATAAGGCAATAATACGGCTACAAAGTTTGAGGCAGCTTCTACTAGCTCGAGTCGTAGCGTCAACAACAACCGATCTGTGACAGCTTCTACTAGCTCGAGTCGTAGCGTCAACAACAACCGATCTGTGACAGCTTCTACTAGCTCGAGTCGTAGCGTCAACAACAACCGATCTGTGACAGCTTCTACTAGCTCGAGTCGTAGCGTCAACAACAACCGATCTGTGACAGCTTCTACTAGCTCGAGTCGTAGCGTCAACAACAACCGATCTGTGACAGCTTCTACTAGCTCGAGTCGTAGCGTCAACAACAACCGATCTGTGACAGCTTCTACTAGCTCGAGTCGTAGCGTCAACAACAACCGATCTGTGACAGCTTCTACTAGCTGGAGTCGTAGCGTCAACAACAACCGATCTGTGACAGCTTCTACTAGCTCGAGTCGTAGCGTCAACAACAACCGATCTGTGACAGCTTCTACTAGCTCGAGTCGTAGCGTCAACAACAACCGATCTGTGACAGCTTCTACTAGCTCGAGTCGTAGCGTCAACAACAACCGATCTGTGACAGCTTCTACTAGCTCGAGTCGTAGCGTCAACAACAACCGATCTGTGACAGCTTCTACTAGCTCGAGTCGTAGCGTCAACAACAACCGATTTGTGACAGCTTCTACTAGCTCGAGTCGTAGCGTCTCCAACAACCGATCTGTGACAGCTTCTACTAGCTCGACTCGTAGCGTCAACAACAACCGATCTGTGACAGCTTCTACTAGCTCGAGTCGTAGCGTCAACAACAACCGATCTGTGACACCGATCACGACATCCAGTTATTTGCTTTAGTTATTTGAATTATTATCAAATATTGAGAAAATATTCATGATCTCGTCACATGACTTTTGTCAAGATTTTTTCTAGATGGTTAGATTTATAACTACTGACCGAAATAAAAAGGCCTGCACACGGGACTTACCTACAACCTGCAAATATAGATAGATAGATAGAAACTCTTTATTGTGTACAACAGAAATAAAAATTACAAACAGATAGAAAACACTTATGAGCTAGTGCCACAAGTGACGGCCTTATCGCTAAAACCAACCAGGCAACCATTGGAAATAATTTACGTTAACAGGATCGAGGGGGTCGATGATACGTATCGTGTAAAAGACCGTCGTGTGGTTAACTGATAACTATATCGCTGTGCTTTGACCTAACAAGAGATTGACCCGTTACTGTGGTCAGGTCAGGTCATGGACAGCAGCATGTAGTCACGGCACGCAGGCGTCCATCATCACGACACCAGAGTAGCGACCGCTGGGGAACAACATGTCATTTGAACACGACTGACTGCTATTGAAATATTTATCTACACTAATAATAATATTATAAAGAGGAAAGATTTGTACCTATTTTTGTATGTTTGTAATGAATAGGCTCCGAAACTACTGAACCGATTTGAAAAATTCTTTCACTGTTGGGAAGCTACACTATCCCCGGGTGACATAGGCTATAATATATGTTGTAGCGAGGCCGAAGGCCGAGCTTACACTCGTGCGAAACCGGGGCGGACGGCTAGTTATGTATATACTAGCTGCGCCCCGCGGTTTCACCGGCGTGCTGATGAAATATACTTTACGACCTATTCTCATACCTACCAAATATAGATATATATTAAAAAAAAACGAAGGAGTGTGACCACAAACACCGTGATACGAGATTTTTATATAAGTACATACATCTACATGGACGGGAATCGAACCCGGCACCTACTGCTCATTAAAGGAGACGCTGCACCTCTGAACTTTATTGACACATGCGGTCATCGTAAGTAGACGCGACGGATTTTGTTGACGGACCGTCGTCTAACCAACGGAAAAGAAAGAGAATTTTTTCCTCGTTCTCTCCCGTTGGTTGGACGACGGTCCGGTGTTCCAAATCCACACGTCTGTTAGGGCTTGTAGTTATTGAATAGATCGCTGCCTGGAGAGTCGTGCTGTACCTACATGTGACCGCGGGGTGTACCGAAGGTTCACAGGTTGTTCGACTGCGCGGGCGCCGCACAGTGAGCTGATTTCAAAAAGTATGGAATTAAGGCTTGAATTTTTGGAATCGTGTTCTACTAGTCAATATAATACGATTATGTTCTATATTTACTTTTTTCATAAAGTTAGTATTTTCGATAATATAGCAATTTGAAAAATGTATGAAAAATATATAAAAGTTTAAAGTAATGTATTTGAATTTCAGCTGATAATGTCTCAGTAACATTATTTATGACACAACGTATTGCGCCAACGCGTGATGTACGACAATTTGTCCTGGTCTCCATAAAAAAAATACAAATCGTCATAACTCTGAAAATACCTCTGTAATCGAAAATATTTGCTAGATAGTTTATGGTTATATTAATGAGTAGAATCCGATCCCGTCATTACATTTCCAAAAAATAACTTAATTTTTTTCGAGTACCCTAAGTTCACTACGAGCTGTTTTCGTTCCACTGTGCGCCGCGCCCGCGCCGCAGCTCCGGCACCGCCGCGTCCGCGTCCTACGGCATCAGCTCATATTAAAAAAAAGGAGAAAGTATATTTGTGACCAACTAAGTTTAAAAAAAAATATTATAAGACAATAGTAAGTTACAAATCACAAATCGGACCCAACCAGAATAATGCTGGCTGTTAACCAGCTCTTACCCCTAGCTTCACTTTTGCGAGCCAACTTTTAGTAGGTACTCGTACCTGATAGGTACCTAAAATTAACCAACTCATTTAAGCTGCATCGTTTAAAAGCGTCTAACTTGAATGAACGAAAATCCGTTTTACTATGAAAATAGCAAAGCTTGGCGGCTATCAAATAACTACCGCTTATCGTAGTTGATGGTATCGTTTAGTTAGACAAATAACACCTATGCGGGTCAACTTTTCGAGCTAGGGGTAAGGTCCCTGGTCTTCCGCTAGATCCGTCATGTTGGCACTAAACCTCTATGTATTTAGCAAAGTTCCTCAACGACCATTACCTACTGAACAAATCCAAACAGTAAAATATTATTAAGGTTTAATTCAACTTTTTATTATTTCCATATAGGTATATATATAACCATACGAAATGCTGTGTTTAAATAAATATAAGATATATATCTGTGAGTCATATCATACGCAGAATGTATTAGATTTAGCGTGAGTTCAAGTGCCTGCAGTACAGACACATGTTGTGTTCTGTGGTAGTGTGCTGGTACTGCTGGTGTGGTGGACGTCACTGTTGTCACAGCTGGCTACACCAGCCACTAGCTCGGACTTCAAGTGAGTCAGCGCCTCCAAAATACACGCAGATACTTGTCAACTGTACAGTTTGATGAGGGAACCAACATCGTGAATTCTATATAAAACTGACACCTATCCATAATCAATTTGTAGTTCCTTAATTTGTCCACCTCTACGGGTAAGTTGGTCATAGAATCTTGATCATACATAAGTACATACCACAGTTTGTGTGAAGTTGCTTCGTATGGCAGACATAGCTACTGTTATTTAATCCCTGGCCAGACGGTGAGTGTTGTTATCACTGATGTGTTCTTAATTAAACCAACTCGTATCAACTCTCACTTTTAACTTTCAAACCACTCTGTCTGAAGCTTGCGAGTTGTTTTTGGCTCAAATCAAGCAGAATCCCTGCAATGGACTGAAAATAATATTATATACACTGTACGACTAGATAGATTAACTCTAGAATATTTATAAATGAATTGGATTTGTTTTCATTAGATCAGAGGGTGCAGATAACCTACATGTAGGTATATATACCTAGGTAGTATCTACACAGAAGTAATACGATAATGAAACAATAATTTCTCAGATCCCTGCGATCCGTAATTAAGAAACGAAACAAGTAGGATACAATAGAGACTAGGCTCAAATAATATTAATTAACTTAATTGACCTTGAATCTTATTGTTCAATAGTTTTCATAATTTGGGTTCCCAGAGCTAGCCGACACTACAATGCTCGGCTCCGAAAATGTTTTCATTATGGCAGTAAACATTATGCGCAAAATCCCACGATTTGTCCACGTCCTAAGAATATCAGAGATAGATGGATAACTCATCCAAAAACTATACATACCACCATAAGGCTGCGACTATCGTTTTCGAAAATTTCAACATTTCTGAAAATAAAAATTATTGGGTAGAATAAAATATATGAACAGGAACTCTCTAAATTAACATTACACATGGAAAAAAAATATTGATGAATAATATTTTCAATGTTGACGAAAAAGAAGGAAATAAATTTGAATTTCCTTCCGATATGTCAAAATATTAATTTATATATTTTATTTCCACTCAATGATATTTTTAATATTAAAAATTTGCTAATGAGGTGGCCTGTGTGTGGGTGAAAGCGGGTACTTAAATATACACAACATGACCCTACTTAATGTTATGTATCCTACTTATTTAAAGAAATAACAGTTGGGACTCGTTGTCCTGTCATTAAAAAAACACCGCCCAAGTACGAGTCGGAATCGCACACAGAGAGTTCGGGACCCTAAAAATTTGTTTTCTTTCATTCAGTTCGGCATTTTATTTATTTATAGTGAGCGCCCAACTCGCATTTGGCTAATGTTTATCATTAGCTGTTTTATTTTAGCGTGTGTACACACTCTAAAACAGCTTGCTTTGACGCTTGTACGTTTTTATAAACTAGATCAAAGACAAACATACATTAAAAAATAACTATGTTTGTTGCATGGGGCAGACTACCCTTATTTTTTTATTTCGTTAATCTGCCACGCCGTATTAAAATTACAATTCTGTAAAAGTTTCAATTAGTCATTCTTTACGGTTCAAAATATACTGTCTTTTTAATGGAGGACAGACGGACAGACAGACAGTGTAGGCTTAGTATTAGGGTGCTGTTGACACTCTTTGGGTACGAAACCCTAAAAACAAAATGACGCACAATAGTGTTGAAAGATACTAGACTTATAACTGACTTACTAACCTAACCATATTTTTTTCAAAATGAAACTTAATATTGAAGGCGAGAGCTTAGCGCGGCCATTCCAGTTCACTCGGATATTCCTTGGTTCTGTCCGTCAGATTCACGCAACAAACGTTTTACGCGTTAGTAAATGTGTTGAACCTCGTTCGTGTGAACTCAAAATAGTTTGTTTTATTTAAAAACATTTGAAGTGTTGGTGTGTAAGGAAGTATGATTTCATTTTCAGCAGCTTTCAATGGCATCATTGAGAGAATTGTCTTTTTGTTTCACGTGTCTCAAGACCAGTTACGAATTATTTTTTTATTACTCAACAAAATACAAGCTACCACTAACTCGACAAAAACAGTTATAACCTTTCTGGTTCGTCACAATTTCTATAAGTGATTAGTGTATATAAATGTTGCTCAAACGGTAACTACGGCCTAAATGTAGAGCATGGAAATGAAAATATCACGCACGTAGCTAGTATCGTTCGCGCAAAACTTTATGAGCCCTCTGAAGTTCGCAGTACGCATATTATAGGTATCCGAGGGACTTTAAAGGGCGTCGGGGAGGCCTCGCGCCTAACTTCAGAGGGCTCATAAAGTTTTGCGCGAACGATACCTACCTATAAGTAGTACATACCACAGAAAATAAAAAAAACGACGTAGCTGCAAAATGATGTATGGTATCGAACTGTCATTTCTGAATATTTTTGCCACAGAGTTGTGTATATCTGTGATTTTTGCAGTGAATGTCATATTGTAGAGTAGGAAGTAAAACAAGTGAATCACATTAAAAACCGTCTTCAAAAATATATGAAAAACGTAATAAGTGCCTATAAAATTTGATGGTTACCCTCGATTTTTTTGGGATCCCATCATCAGATTCTGACTTGCGTGAAAATGGGACCAAAGTATACTCTACCGAACAATTATTTTTTTAAATCGATCTTCAGTTAGCGGAGATTTCTGTGAACATACATTAAAAAAATACAGTGGAAGATAGAACCGTCCGCCTTTTTTGAAGTCGGTTAATAAGGTTTGTTTTCCATGGTAAAATACTAGCAGGACATCGAGCGGTACCTGCAACAGAAAAGAGATCTAATCAGAAATAAAACTTTGGTGTAGCGCGCGCTCTGTTAGTGCTGATTTGTTGCATAATCTTACTGTAAAAAATATCCTGTGTTATTTATTGATTAAATTATCTTTTCAATATTAAAATAAATAGTTAAGTAGGTAATGTGAGATAACTTTCAAACATGAAAACTGTAACATTTTTATAGTGGCGAGGCGTTGACCACACCTAAAGTTAAGTGACGTTGTGGTCGAAGATGGGTAAACACACATAGTCTGGATTGAGAACTGGCTCTCAAGTGAGATTGCGGAACGGACTGTTGTGCTTTAGTCAGCCGAGCACCAGACAGTATTGTACCACAATGATGATGGTTACCTGACAATGTGTTCCTTCACCGGCGGTCTGGTGGTGCAGCACATCGACCATGCACCGAGCTAGCACTCTCCGCTACCGGAGTACCTACTCCGCCACCTGTACTACCTACAGCGCTATGCACTTTATACAAAAATATATCAAAACTATTAAGAAATATAGGAAATGCTAGTTATAAATGTTTACGATAATTATGATTATAAAATTCGGACTTCATAAAAATGTCATAACTGGACCAAATTGAAATGGAACCACACGGGAAGCACCAGCTTTCAAATAAAAAAAGAATCATCAAAATCGGTTCACCCAGTCGAAAGTTCTGAGGTAACAAACATAAAAAACGGTCGAATTGAGAACCTCCTCCTTTTTAGAAGTCGGTTAAAAACAGTGTTCATTGTAAGTACATCATTACAAAATATAAAATGAAAGCCTATCTGCAGACGAACCCCACGCCACCACCAGCGGCGGGCGACGTGTCGGTCGGTAGCACGGCTTCCCTCACACCAGGGTGGCGCGATTAAATATCCGCATCGGACCGCAGGGCGTCCGGCGTCCGGCTCACCGCCGCGCGCCGCCCGGAACCGACATTCACCGGTCCGGCAAGTGACGTCAGCACGACCTTCTTTCGTTCGCGTTTGCCGCGGCCGTCGGAAATTAGTTTTATAGAAGACGTTCGGTACTATGTTATCAAGGGCAATTCATTCCTTGCTAGGTTGCACTGTTTCCAAGATTTATCGCACATATCCGGGAAAAAAAAAAACAACATACCAAGTTCATCCATCATCGTTATAGATAGATAGAAATAAACTCTTTATTGCACCATTTGATAAACATCTGTAGTATGAAGTGCAAATGTAGTTGTTCGCAATGGTAAGTTTTATTCGTAACTATTTTTGCAATGTTTTTTAGTGACAGTTGATAGGTATGATGAGAACCATCAGATCCACCTCCACCAGTGATGTAATAAGGATGTATGTGTGTCAGTTTACTTCACTTTCCAACGTATCACTCAAATTACACATTGTTACTCACAAAAAATGTTAAAGTTTAGTCACGCCATTTATAAACTGTGCGATAATCACACGAGCAGAGCTTTCTAATGTTCTACAATAAAAACAAAAGGTCTCAAGTTGTGTCACTGTATACAAGCAAGTGACAAACTGACAAGTTGCTGCTGTCAGCTGCTGACATTCATATCCGTTATCACACTGATATTTTCACTCTGACGATATCTACTGACATCAGACAATCAAGGGGGATATGGTAAGGTGGTACGGACGGCGGCCCGAACGTATCAGGCCTATATCAGGCTTGATGCCATTAGTTGAACTCACCCTGCAGATCACCTTGTCACCCTTTTTAACCGACTTCCAAAAAGGAGGAGGTTCTCAATTCGACTGGTTTTTTATGTTTGTTACCTCAGAACTCTCGACTGGGTGACCCGATTTCGATGTTTCTTTTTTTATTTGAAAGCTGGTGCTTCCCCTGTTGTCCCGTTTCAATTTGGTTCAATTCTGTAATTTTTATGAAGTTTATTTTTTATAATGATAATTATTTTTCCATGTGGACTTTTAGTTAGTTCGTTGGTGTAGCTGCAAGTTTCACATTGTGCTTGAAAACTTAGAAGGTGAGCCGTACTTACAGTTTTTGATTGTGAAAAAATGTATGAAAAACTAAGACAATTGAATAGGAACGATAATTGTACATCTCCTTTGTTTGTCTGATCTGAGATCGTAAACAAACGACGCTCGCACAGCTTTATCCGTTTGAACTCCAGACGTAGTTCCGGTGCGTGTGCGCCGCCGCGCGCCGTCGCGTCGTGTTGCCAGAGTAGCTTTAATTTAATGAAATGAAATATTTATTGACAGCGAAGCTTCAGGTCAAACATATTCTCAGCATAATGATCGTTATATGATAAGCCACCGTTTTCCGTTATGCAACTATTCTATCGTAGCAATGATAGCTCGGTGATTAACGCGGTCGACTTCCACACGCCACGACACGCTTCAGGTTCCGGTGTAGGAAAACATCGTGAGGAAGTCATAGCATGGATGCAGGCATTGTATGGTAGTCAAGTGTTCGGCTGGCTAGCCTCCGTCCTACAATCTATCCTGTGCCTCAAGTGCCTCAAGGTACAATCTGTCGTCAAGAATGTAACCTAAAGGTGTATTCTAGACGCCTCACTTGAGAGCCAGTTACCGTGCCAAGCAAACCATCACTTAACTTTTTTTTTTATATACTTAGTACAATAGATCTATGTTTGGCCGCCTACTCGCTTGATGGTAAGCGACGGTGTGGCCGAGGATGGAACATGTGATCTAAAAGAAATCTTATTCGCTCTAGCCTTGAAGATGCTTAGATGTAGTTGTCAGGAAACAAGGAGGACAGCAGGGAGATCATTCTCGGGCATTAGGTACACATCATAAATGACGACGCAAATTATCAGGTGACGCTAACCATAATAAAATTGGCAAATGTTGCCTGTCTGATTTTTATATCACAGAAAGGATAATTTTGGTAAATAGTTAGAAGCATCGTTTCACCCGCGCCTGCGCCCGCGGCTCGCGTGTTGTTCTGACCGGACCTGTGACCTGTGAACTCTACTCGCTGCGCGTGCTCTTGTAAGCTAAGTGTCTTGTGTCTTGTAAGTGTTGCATGTCGGGAGATTACGTGAAACGTTATAACGAAACTAACGGAACTAAATGGATGGAATAACTAGACCTTGTACAATATTCTACTAAGAGTAGAGCAAAGATGACTCTCATTTAGATAATCGATACAAAACATCCCTATTCACCAACGAAACACGACGGAAGAGGTTCATAATTCGAAGTTAGGTAAGTAAATCTCTTTGGGTAAGTATTATTTTTTAAATATTTTTGTGCCTGCATTATGCACAAATTTCAGAAATCAGTCGTTTTTAAAGAACTGACTGGGCTAGGACGTACATGTACATACTTCAATCGGAGTATCATTAAAATCTAGTATAAGTACTTAGCCATTGATACAAAATAATGATTTAGGTACTAATGTATTTACAGTTTGTACAGTATACCTAGGTATGTGAATGGGTCAGGCAGGGTCATATTGTACTTAGTTGGGAAGTTGACAACTTTCGAAATCGACACGTTCGGAAGTTGACAAACTTAACCGGAGAGGTCTGAAAGTCTGTGTGTCGAAATTACTTAATTGAACAATTTACAAGAGGCGTTAATATATAACCTGCTTATTAACTTCCCAAACTTTTGTATTTGGTAGTTAAATGAAAGTGAAAATAAGTCGATGTCCAAGGAAAGGTTCGACTCAGGTAATAAAAGCTTACTTTCGCTAAATAATACAATGTAATGGACATTCACTTACAGGTTTTTTGAAATTAAAAACCACCAAACAAGTACTCCTTAACAAACCATTTAATATCCGATATAGTATCTACGTCCCGCGGTTTCACCCACCTACGTGAACAATGGAATAAAAACAATTTTAGTGTGCTGCGTATGTGCGTATGTGTGTGTTGTGTGTGTGTGTGTGTTTTGTGTGTGCTGTACTGTACTGTACAGTATAGAAAGGTGGAAATGAAACCTAGTGGGGAGATTCTTGTCTGTGCGTCTGTATGTCACACCCAATTTTCACAATTACCATAACTGAAGCTAGAAATGAGACTGAGATTGAGACTAAAATATATAAATAATAATAATAAATATCTGGGACATTATTGCACACATGGTCATCTGACCCCTAACTAAGCAAAACTTGTAATATGACTGCCAGAGACTGATATATAAGGTCGGGGAAAAAGTTTCTTCGTATTTTATAAACAAATTCAAGACATATTTTTTTCAAATTTAATTACATTTAATTATAATATATATGTGCCATTTTGTTCGATAACTTGTTGCCATCTTGTAGGTAGTGACATGATCCCGTTGCTGTAGAAATTTTGGGACTTCTGATCAAAAAAATGCAACAAGTAGTTTTGACAGTCCTCTCTGGATCCTAATCTAACACTACCCAAAGAATTCTGAAGAGACCGAAACAGGTGGAAATCTGAGGGTGCCGGGTAAGGGCTATATGATGGATGCATTAACACTTCCCAACCAAGCTCTCTCAATTGTTGCTGAGTGGGCCAAAGATGTGTGCGGTCTGGCGTTATCATGATGAAAGACCACGCCCTTTCTGTTGATCAATTACGGCCGATTTTTCTCAATTTCTTGTTTAAGTCTCATCAGCTGTTGGCAGTAGAGATCTGAATCGATGGTTTTGCCCAGCGGTAAAAGCTCATAATGAACGATGCCCTTCCAATCCCACCATACACACAGCATCACCTTATTACGTATTAATCCGGGTTTCGCTACAGTCTGTGGTGCTTCACTGCCCTTTGACCATGATGGTTTGCGCACATTCTTGTCGTAGGTGATCCATTTTTCATCACCAGTGATCAATATTTTCAAAAACGGTTCATTTTCGTTACGTTTTAACAGAGAATCGCGAATGAGCACACGATTCATTTGGTTTCTTTCAGTGAGCTCGTATGGCACCCAAATATCGGGGTTTTTTTTATACCCAGACTTTTTCAAATGGGTCAAAACTGTTTTGTGGTCGATCCCCAGTTCGTCAGCTACGTCGTAACTACTAATATGCCTATCGTGCTCCACTTTTTCAGAAATGGCATCGTCTTTATCCGTAACAGGGCGACCAGAGCGAGCTGCATCTTTGACATCAAAATTCCTGGACTGAAAACGCTTGAACCAACATTGTGCTACTCTTGATGACACTGCATTAGGTCCATAAACGTCACATATTTTAGTCGCGGCTTGTGTCGCATTTTTCCCTTTTTTGTAATAAAACTTCAAAATATATCGAATTTCTTCGTCAGATTCACTCATTTTATCGAACATAAAAACAATTGAAAAATGGCGGGAAATTGCTTTTTACTTTTAGTATTCCTTTTTTAAAATGTCATATTTTTAATGATATCAAAACCAGCCAGATACAAACAGTACAACCGATGAGACTTTACTACAACTTTATACATACAAAATACGAAAAGACTTTTTCCCCGACCTATTACATACATATATATTTTTAAATACATACTTAAATAGATATTAACACCGAAACATAGAAGAAACAGAAATGTTCATCACACAAATGTTTGTCCTAGGTGGGAATCGAACCCACGCCCCCAAGCGCAGAAGGCAGGGTCGATACCAACTAAGCTAACGGGGCTCTCGTTATAGGTTGACTTTCGTGCATCGCGGCCGATCGCAGACGTGCGCGTCTAACGCGACAATACTTGGCACTATGAAAATATATTATATGGCGTCGCTTCTGAGGTCTGCGTCAGACGCGTGCGGCTGATGTCTGACGACGACATAAATCTTCAAATCGCATCAGCCTCGTCGCGATACACGGCAGTGTACCTTAAGGCCCTCCGGCATATAAATTTGTTCAGATGCATTGTATATACATTGTAGACGTGAGTGACAGACAAACAACCACATGTAGGTATAGGTATGCCATATTAGTTAAAATATTTATCGAATATTTAAAGCCGTTGAATGCAAAATGCACAATTTACGAGGGAAAGGCGAATCGAAGTGAAACGTTGCAACTTTGATTTTGTTTTATGCAATTTATCCGCTGACTACCTAAATGTGCATTTATTTTTTCCTTGTGTCGTAACATTTAAATAATGTTGTGCAACATTTTATTTCATTTATTAGGCTTCATTTAGGTTCCTACTCTTCTGCGATACAAGTTACTTTATGCTTCCTCGTCATTGTTTCTATAGTGTTAAAGAATTTATAGAATTTACTAATACATATTATACTCGTTTTAAATATTATAATATAATACAAATTAATTATTATAGGATCTGCACATCTGCATAAATAATGTTTAGACCTTAATGTAATGTATTCTAGCAAATAAATGTTTTGATTTTATTACCGGGCCCTGATTCTAAAAGCTTACTTTTACCGCGTTACGTGTGTGTTTGTAGTTGTTGTAGTGAATCAGAGCCCTGACACATTTTTTAATGATATTATGCACTTCGACCTCGCCTATAGGTTTTTCAATAATGATTGGTGCTATGGACCCCCTTCAGCTTAGTATAATCTTTCCGCGTAACCCTGAATATCTCTTTTACAATATTTACCGACAGTTTATTAGAAAAGTTCCCCGTCCTAAACAATCACAGAGCGGCTCGTCTCTCACGCAGGAAGGAGGTAGTAAGCTGGCAGTATGCGACCGGGTGGTTCCGCCTGTCACACATCCAACTATTAATAATCTGTGCCATTACGTCATAATGCTGCATTATCCGAAAAATTCTCACTTCTGTGATCCGAGTCGAGTCCTCCTGACGCTGCGATATAACATGTTAATAATGAAAAACACAGAACGAATACAAAGTGAAAGTGTTAATATTAGTATTTATTGTAACTCTGTCTCGTCACCGTTGTAGTCAGTATTATTATATCATTTGAGACCATTCAATGGATACGAAGATGATGTTAAATCACGTAGATCTATACGGTGTAGAGACCACAGAAAAGAGAAGGGTAAAAAATTCTCACTTCAGTGGTAGAGTTCATAGTTCATCTTTCAATCTAAATGTGCACGCCTCTACACCGTGTTTTTTGTAAAATGTTGTATGCGTCACTACGCATACAACATTTTACAAAAAACACGGTGTAGAGGCGTGCACATTTAGAATGAAAGGTCTCTACCATGATATATAAATAAATAAAATAAAAAGAGCCTTTATTCAGACAAATACTTAATTTTTTACATGCATATATATTATTTCATTCTAATAATTATTTCTTAAGTTAAAAAATAATAGAACATATTAATTTAATTACAATATTTTCTCGTACTTTATTTTCTTGGTTCCTTTGCAGAAAACTGTTTTCGTTTTGAACAAACAACTGTATTCAGCCTACACGCCGGTAGGTAGAGTTTCATACACCCTGATGAGTTCGCCAAAAGAAGACACACATTGGACATAAGGTATTTAAAAATAATATTTACTAAAATCATGTAAATTAACGCCATGGTAAATCTAAGTAAGGCCTATCTGACTGGTCGGAATTTAATCTGTCATTCGCGCACGCAAATCGATCGATGCGGATGGTCCGATCGAATCGATTGCAAATAATCATCAATGGTGCTATCGGAAACCTTTAGAGAAAGCATACACAATGGATTTAGAACCCGCAGTCTCGGATCACTTCTAGATCTAGCGCAAATTATGCGCTGGTATTCTTTTTGATTACCTAATGATATTGGAGCCGGATCTCCTGTAATCTAGATTTCACAGGTGTTGTATTGCATCTCAATGAGAGCAGAGCACCCTGCGGCCGTCGCGGGCGGAGAGACGACCTGAGGGAAGCGGCTGGTGGGAAGGAGATGTCCAAAGTAGAAGATCGTGTCACGTGGTATGTAAGAGAGCACTTGGTACTTCTAGGAGAGCACGAACATTAGACGGAACAATCTCTTCGCACTCCAGTTCCATTGAGTTCAGTCAGCGGGATGAAGTATTATTGAGCATATAGGTATAGACTGTGCGGGTTATATCCACCATACGAAGGATAAGTATGAAATCTATGCAACACATGTATATACACTATGTACTAGGTTTGATCTATATCAGACCATGGCACTGAAGGTAAATGGCTCTTGCAAGATCTTGTATACGATATTTATATGCAAGTATTGCATGTATTCCCTACAAATCAAAAATAAATCTCAAATCTCCACGCATACTTGCATGGTACGAACACGCCGTGTCAGAGGTCTCAAGGTGATGGAGTGACAAGCAAACACGATATTGGTATGTCGAATGAAGCCACAACAATAACCCAACTATCCGCGTGTCACACGGCTCATAGTTCAAAGTACCTTCTACCTCCGAACATACAATCGGACATGGTGGTCGAGTGAGTAAACTGTGCTATGACACGGATTTACATGACAATGTGCCTTTGTGCCGCGAGGTCGGCCGGCTGCGGGCCCTTGTGCGTACACTACTACGTGCGGCAGGTCGTAGGACGATGCGATTAGGAAGTTTTACATGAAGAAATAATAGTAATATTTCATTTTGATACCATGGATTACTATTCAAGAATGGAGCAAGTGATAGCGAGACTCCCAAAATGATGTGTTCCCAAAATTTTAAAAATCATTTGTAGTTTTTTAAATGTTAATCAAGTCGATCCTATACACAATGTAGCAAAGAAAGAAAACGGGACCGTTTTAATT
Source organism: Agriopis leucophaearia (assembly GCA_949125355.1). NCBI lineage: Eukaryota > Metazoa > Arthropoda > Insecta > Lepidoptera > Geometridae > Agriopis > Agriopis leucophaearia. The sequence continues at coordinate 16,936,226 of OX421274.1, read as the reverse complement.
AGCGTCGTATCTAAAGAAATAAAGCCATCATCTCACCGAGTCGGAACTGATTGTTTGTCCGCGGCTTGTCAGCCGTCTCTATGTAGGTTCTATCTCACGCTACTTGCTTACTAATCAGCTATGGGACTCTTACTGCCATGATTGACTGTGTCTTCTGCATCTAGCTATTCTACTAACTGGTGCTTATATTCTATGCTGGTTTGGTGGATGTTTTCGTAGACCACTTTCAAGTTCCAACTCTCAAGGAGGCGAGCTTAGTTTCTCAACTTCTTAGAATTCAACATGTATCAAAATATTGACGGATTGTAAACAATCTTGATTTTGAAAATTATTATTATCTGTAACAAATTGAGGTCTAGTATTTTACTTAAATTTAGATTCTACATTAGGGAAGTCAAGAAAGTTTAATTACACCAAGTTTGATGGTTAGTGCCCCAACTTTGAGAAGTACTGTTTAAAAAAAAATTGCTTTGAATTCTTACAAAGCATTTTTTTTTAAACAGTACTTCTCAAAGTTGTCGTTGTCATGTGCCTGTTTTTATTAGTCTTCTACAGCCATTCTAAACACAAACTACGTAGGTGGTGACTAACATTTAGAGAAATTCAGTACATTTAAGATACTATAGTCATGTATGTATGTACATTGTAATGGCTTTTCTGTAGTAAAATGTCGCTCCCAGTCCAAGCAGTTATCAAGGGGTGTCTAATTGTGTAAAGAGCAGCTAAATGGTTCGCGGGACGGTAAATTACGTAAAATAACGGACTGCAAGCTGCAAGTTGACAATCCGTTACATACTAAGAAAGGCTGAGAGGATTACTGAAAGATTTTGAAATATTTTACCTAAGTAATACAGAAATTGCACAGTATACCAATCATCGTCTCTTGAAGTGTTTTTTTGTTGTTCGACGAACGAAGAATAGTGTAAGTAGATACAACCTGCGTCCAGCGATGGGATGAACTGTATGTGAGCTAGCTGAATGTGATAATAACATAAATGAACACCGGCCAAGTGCGAGTCGGAGTCGCGCATCGAGGGTTCCGCTCCAAAAAATGTGTTTTCTTTCATTTAGTTCGGGATCTTAAGCGCGCACCCAACACGCACTTGGCCGGGGTTTATGGTTTAAGAAGTTTATTTCCAAAAAGAATTGTACAAATTCACTTAACATTATAACAATTAATTTTTCCTTTTTGACTTTATTATTATTTCATAATGAATCCGCTGTAACATTACATATTCTGTGAAAACTTTAACTATCTATCTATTACGGTTCCAAATATACAACCGTTAAAAGTTGGTACGGACGGACGGAAGATAGACAGCGTAGAATTAGTAATAGGGTCCCGTTTATACCCGTTGGTTACGGAACCCTAAAAACTATATGAATAGAATAGAAGTTGTTACGCAAAACTACTTTTTGACCTAAAACAACACGAAATGAAATGATCACCGCTAATCTACAGAAGGTCATCGACTGGTGTCCAATAAACGAAGCTATAACTAATCAATTAATGAGATAGCGGCCGGATATTGGCACCTAATCTGCCATCCGATACGGCGCACTGCGGTCATTAGCAAACTACGACTTTACGGAGGCTTTATTTGATCATTTCACTTGGTATACCTTGGTGGGGTGTAGGTATGGTCCCTCGGGAACTCACGGGGGAGCGCGTAGCTTTCCTACTTCCTGTACACCTTATATCGATGACGGCACGTGTCGTATGGCTCAGTGGTAGTGCGTTTCCCTCATGAGCAGGAGGTCCCAGGTTCGATTTACGGCCGGGCAGATGTTTGAATGAACAATTTAATATTTAGGTCTGGGTTAGTTGTCCAGATGAATGTGTATTTTCAACGGCATCCCGACACACGGCATCCTACACCACTGGTTGTCTAAGTAGGGCTTTCCATTGGAGTACAGGGTATCTGCTAGGATGCCTCGTGCTCTATCTACTAGGAAGTGATACTAACATACTTAGTCAAAATTCAATTTTGCTACTAGTTATAACTAAATTAAAAATTAGCCTGAGAGCACAGAGAAAAAAACCCCACACACACATTCCCACAAGACTCTGAACATTTTTATTCTGTGACCCGAGTGCGACTTTCGTGTTCTCGCTGCGTCACTTGACTCAGTTTCTTATGCTGGTGTTAAAGACCTGTCCTTACTAGCTTTTTGTACCTCTTTCATCTTTCTTCCTATTTTTTCCTCGTCTTTAGTTTTGGATATCCCAGACACTTGGGTTGATCTTCATCATCAGGATGAAACAGAAATCTTTTTTATCAGTTTTTTTAGCTGGTGTCGTCACTCAGTGAGTTGGTCTAACATTAGCGTGTGTTGTCCGAGGTTATTGCATCAATCCGGTGATATCGGTGTTGTTTTTACGCACGAGCCGTACCTAAATGGGGATTGCCGAGGGGGGGGGGGGGGGGGCAAGATGTGGGTCGCAGTGGGCCAGCCCGCACCCACGCTCGCGTTGCCTGACCTTGGAAGACGTTTGTCGGCTTTCTTACGATGTTCGTGGATTAGCCCCTCGAACTAAGTTAATCGTAAGAATTGTTGTAATTCACTACGATCATTGATTTTGTTTTTGTCGTAAGTAATTTCAGCAGGGCTAGAATGCGCACCATAGCAAAATTTTGTCAAATAGAGATAACTCGTCTTGTCTACGAGCGCTAACATGGCAACGCAAATATGACGTTTCATTCTGGCAAATGAAGAGAAACGCGAACGGTTCTATTTTCAGTGACATTTATATATTTATTTAACTAACACGGTACAACCAATTACATTAGATACATTATTTAAATATTACAAAATTATATAACTCGTCATTACAATAACCAAGATTCAATGTAAAATATATTAACAAATAATACAAAATTAAAAACAATCGCTCAATCAGTTTTTGTCGAAAAACGCTAAAGTTGTAAGGTTTTTCAAAACTGTGAGCTACAGATAACGGCCAACGGCTTAACCGATCTAAATAAAATTTTGCGAGGTAATATTGTGTATCATGAGGACATGGGCTATTTTTTTCTGAAGAAATCGCGAACGAAGTCGCGGGTACAGCTAGTAAGTATATATATATATATATATATATATACGTCTGTGTTGTAGTCTACAAAATGCAATCATAAAATTTATCATATATGGATTTTCGTCCATAAAACTAAAAAAAAAAACCGTAATTGTCAAGACAAAACTGCGAGCTAGAGATAAGAACGTGCAGTTATCTGTCTTGCTACATTTTGTCAAGATCGGTTCAACCCAATGCAATAACGACCTGTGTTACCTTTGGTTCCACCAAGGACGATTTGGTTCCACGTATGGTAAGTACATGGTATAATGTTGGTACCTAACAAACAGACCCACAGACAGTCACATCCCAGCATCCACCTGTACTGTACCAGTCAGGTACCTTTGTATACTTACCTCCGATATTCATACATTAACCTAATACCTGGTAGGTATATAAACGACTAGCGACCCGCCCCGGCTTCGCACGGGTGTTAGCTCGGCTGTCGACCTCGCTATTGACCCGCTCCAGGAACACAACATTTAATCCAAATCAGGCCAGCCGGTTTTAAAGTAGCCTATGTGCTATTCCAGACTATAATCTATCTCTTTGCCAAATTTCATCCAGATCCGTTCAACCGCTCTGACGTGATTGAGTAACAAACATCCATCCATCCAAACTTTCACATTTATAATTTTATATATATACATAGTGGGATACTAAGTACTTCCCAGGCAGATATAGTAGGTAATGACAGACCGCTACCTCGTCGGGCTCAATTGCTCACAAACATTAAACATACTCGTAGTTACTGTTATCTAAAGTGTGAAGTAGCAGTCGTGTACCGAAGTGTCCATCAACTTAATTACTAACACATGACATACTTATATTACAACTAAATACTAAGTACTTATAAAGTTATGGGAATTCTTACCTGTATTTATAAAAGCTTTTAAAAAGAATGTTTCCTGGAAACAGTGTTTTTTAATTTAAATTCTATAGAATAAGTCGTAAGTTAGGTTTGAAACTATCACGGTTATTCACTACAGTTATATGATAATTAACGGGACATTTACCGTGATGAGGCTGTGGCCTGCGGGTGTAGCCACGAGTAAAAACTAGTGTGGCACAAAAATATGTTTAAATCAATTTAATTCATTCGTTCGTGTTTGGTAACATTATAGTATGTTTGTTGTATTTCTCTTCATTCCAGTAAGTTTTATGATGAGTACATTATTTATATGTACATAACCTACCTATCGAAATTATACAACACTCGACATTCTACACCTCACGACATCTACCGATATCAGATAATAATAAAACTAATGATATTAAAAACTGTATCAAATCAATTAATCGGAATGCGGATATACACGTCACTCACATACTGACAAAATTCTTATTTTCTAAGAAATTAATACTATTTCGTTTTACAACGGTTACAACGTTGTATAGATTGTTTTGTATGAAAGTGAAGTTGTACTTATGTAGAACGATGTAGAATGTTTCTTGGTATTATCACCATCTGGAGTAGAGAGCAGGTTCTGGTTAGAGGTAGCGAGGCCGGCTATACAACGTAGAGCCAGTCTGAGGTGTCTATTGTTAAATCATTATCATCATTAGGGTTCCGTAGCCCGACAAGAAACCCTTATAAGTTCGTTCTGTCCGTCTGTCTGTCTGTCCGTCCGTCCGTCCGAATTTTTTAGAACCTTCTAACTTCTATAATTATAAAGATAAGTGCATGAAACTTTGCATAATGACAGTTGTTATATAGGTCTCTCATATGAGTATAAATGATCTGTGTTAGTTATCGAACACGAACTCATACTTTTTTCATACGTTTTTTCACTGTACCGCTACACCGCAACAACTGTACGTACGGCTCACTTACTCAATTTTCACGCACACAAATTTATTTATTTATTGTTTATTAACTAAAATGGCATACAATGCCAATTACATCAGTCAAGTAAATTATAAAAATGAAAAAAAAAAAAAAAACAATGCTAAAATTATTAATAATAAATAATTAACGCTGGGGCGGCTTTGTGGCGAGCCGTCGGTGAGTGGCGACACCGCGTACCCCGATTCCATGGGGCTAAATGAGACCCCTGACCCCTGGCTTGCCTTAACCGGCCGTCCAGGGGTGGAAACCGCAAGAGCTAACAACCTAAGCTCCAGGGTGGAAGTGTTAAAGGGCATAACGCCGCGAGTAGCTCTTAGTGAAAGTGCAGCACACCTCTCTACACCCTAAGCCACCCACGCCGATGTTGCCCCTCCGGTGCCAAGATACGGCAGCCTTTATGGGGGGCCCATTCAGTGGGTGGCAAGTCATCACCTGCCTTAATATATTTTGAGATGAGACAGGATAAGGCAGGTGCCGTTTCTCATTCTATAGATCTGTTATTCCACCCACAAGTTGTTCACCTCAATAGTCCAGATTTTTAAATCCTATACTGTACAATAGTTTCATATTCCTTTTTATACATATTCCATAATTGTATTTTTTATATTCAACAGGGCCTCTTGGTGTGGGCTTTGGCTCCACCAATGCCTACCAAATGTCCGGGCTAGACCCGAGAATTTCATCGAATAAAGTGTCATAATAATTAATAACCATAAAAAATGTCAAAACAAAATAAAATCAAAATAGTCTATAAAAAACAAGATTAAAATATAGCATGTACATTATTAAAATTAAATTCATTCATATTTATACTAAGTAACTTGTTATGATACTAATGAACTGACTAATAGTCAACATACAAAAAAGGGTGGCAAGGTCGTCTGCTGGGTGAGTTCGGCTACAGCCATCAAGCCTAATGTAAGCCGGATGCGTTCGCCGCACCACCACGCTACCTTACCATATCTCCCTTCATATGCTTACTCTGCATATCTCTGAAGCTACACGCACGACACACGCGCTGATTTCGGATAACTAAATAATGTTACACCCACCACGCCGCGCCAGACTCCGTCAGCTCTTGACTGTATGAGTATGATACACATGCAAGTAATCAGATATTTCCCAAACTGTTATATTTATTATTGAGCAGTATCGGCAATCACGTAGAAACTGATTGATGGAACATGACACGTAGAATAAGTTCGCAACGCAAATTGATTATCATGTTCCGCCGCACTGGCGCGGCCGAGGCACAAGTTACACACTTTAGGAGTCGGGTTTTTTTATGTGCCTGCCCTTAATTTAATTATTGTGTATATGAGTCTGTGTTACTTGAAATATATATAATTATTATTATTGTACTTATTTATAACTTACCTGTCTTTATCATCACCTAATTTATTCATTAAATACAAATTAATGGATACTTAATATTTTTTGCAACTAAAACCAGCCAAGTGTGAGTCGGACTCGCGCACTGAGTGTTTCGTACCACCACATAAAATACAGAAAATGTATCTTAAAATGATATAGTACAACACCCCTCCCCCAATAGCTGCACCTCTTCGTGTATTTTTTTTACTCGTACTTACTGCTACTTTTATCGTCGTAGATACTTAAAATCATTTAGCAATCATCAAAATCAATAAAACAAAATAAGTTTCAGTCAGAGTAGTATATCGCTAGCAGTTCATGACTCGAGACTCAGCTGACACCGTGAAGACGCTTCATGGCATCACGGCATGCACTGCACGACGCACCGGTTCCTCCCACACAGACACGCATGGAACTCATATTACTGGCCAACTACTCTATAGTCAAAAACAACCACTCATAAAATATAGTACCTAGTCTATCTAGAGCTTGGCTTTCTTCAATTTATTTCCTGAGTACGTAAGCTTCTGAAGCTTCCGGTGTTTCACTCGACATACCTACGTAGTTTCAAAACTCTATCTACCCTGGATCCCTGACTGAACCGTCCTTTACAATCGATCACAAACCAAATACCTACTAAATAGTACGAAGGGCAATCAGTTTATGTGATGACAATTAGTTACGTACTTACTTACTTCCATTGAAATCTGAAAACATTTGTGTATTCCTCGTTTTTTATCCTTTTACACCTTAACCTTCCAATAACAACTCCTTCGACACGCAATTAGCAGAGCTTTAGTCGTGACGCTGAATTCTTGGTACGATTCCATCTCGACTCGATCTTGATTCCAAACCGTCGTGGCTTGATTCTTGGTTTCCATCGTCCGTATAGTACCTGTGTCAAGGTATCCATAGCCTACAGTCAAAGAACGTGACTTTCTTGGCAACACGTAGTCATGCGCGCATGTGTAGGTGCCAGTATGGAAGCTGGCGTAATCGAGGCTCGTCCAGAAATCAGATCTCGCCATAATTGCGTAATGTCTACTTGTTATGTCCTTACTCCATGCTACGTAATATTCTCTTCACATCGAAGCTGGCTCAATTTGATACGACTACTTTTTAATATATAAATAAATAATAGATTTGCATTTGATCGCAAACTCGCCTGATAATAAGCTACGATGCAGTCTACGATGGAGCACGCTTGCCTGTAGAAGAAACCGACTAAAAAGAAGACTTAATCAAACTTTTGAGTCAGATTCTTCGTAGGTATATTTAAGTATTATTGATTTCTAAAGAAGAAAGCATCCTACAACATTTACATAATAAACTCTGTGTTTTACTATTTTTAATATACATTCATCATTATATTATGTTCCAAATATTTTATCTTCTACTTTATTATATTAATTTACCTACATACTTATTGCTGAATATGAACATTCAGTCCACTTATACAATCGTTGAATAGATCTCTATCACAAGTCGTCTCTACTTCTGTGCTCTGATTGTACCTTGAATAGATCTCTATCACAAGTCGTCTCTACTTCTGTGCTCTGATTGTACCTTGAATAGATCTCTATCACAAGTCGTCTCTACTTCTGTGCTCTGATTGTATAGTTACGTTCAATAAACTTCTATTAATCTAGTTATCGTACATCTTCTCAGCAAATCTAATTGTTTCGAAGCCCAATTAAATTCCTTTCCATTGTCTAACCTATATTTTTATACAAGAATAGAGACGGAACAATCGGCTGCTTATTTCACGAGTAGTATTCAAATAAATAAGTATAATATCGGCAGATGGGAGCCGATGTTATTGTGGTTATTGTTCGCTATCGCCGTGTTTGCGATATGAATCATGCACAAGGTGCTCTTATCGGTGATAACACCTGAATCGAATGATAACGTATCGACTGATACTCGATGTTTGTTTAGTCTTTTAATTGCATATTTATGACGTGATCGAAGGAAAGGTTCATTAGATGTTTAAACATTTTTAAACTAGTCAAAACCACAGAATAGATAATACAAAACGCCGGTTGCATTAACTGACTTGCCAATCGCGTGTAGAGAATAAAGATACGCATATGGTAGGGTTCCGTATAGCCAAAGCGTTATAATGATAATTCATAATTCTGAAATTGGTCATTACATAAAAAAAATAAAAAAAACAATATAGCTCTGTGGTTTTGCCATTTTTCAGAGATTTATCATCTCGACATAACATAATTTGTTTATATGGTTTAGTCAAAGAGACTACTCCCGTGGAAAGATTCGTATCACAAAAAGGTCAATGATCTTTGATTCTAAACTTGTTGAATTTATTACAGTTTATCGATATATCTGAAAAAGGTATTATCATTAAATTTTCAATATAATTTTGAATACTTAGTTTTATAGGATAACTTATCAGGTTGTAAATTATGAGTTTACATGTCTAAAGGGATACATTTGATGAAGAAGTGATACACTGTACGAACCCTAACCTTCATATCTAACGAGGGGATGCAGCGATAACAAATCATCCACTTTTCACATTTAAAAAAACTTCTCAATTTGAGTTCCATAATACTATACCACAGAAAAGATTTTTTTTGTTTAAATTAGAAAGGCTGTCAAGGAATTCTTGTAAGAAATTTGTTGTAGCCACTTGCACCCATATAAACCCACAGCAACTGTGTTAGCAACTGTGACGCGGAGTTCGACGCGTTGACATAAATAAGAATGTTCCATCAAGTATCTGTCACAATGCCTGGCGACAGAGTTTCCTTCTGATTTCCGTTCTATTTTCTGTGTATTATACCAAATTGCCTTTTTACCTCAGATCAGACAAACAAGGCAAATATGCCTTAGTGCAATTATCGTTCGCGTTCAAATGTTTCCGTATTTCACTCTTTTCACTATACCGTTAAAAGTACCGTACGTAAATACGGCATACGGCTCACTTACTCATATTTCAGGCACTCTATGAAACTTGCAGCGACACTAATGATCACATCTAACTAAATAGTTCGCATGCGAAAAAATGGAAGGCAAGGTAGTCTTCAGGGTAGGTTCGACTAAAGGAGCCTTGTTAGTCTGATCTAAAGATTTTACATTGTTAGAAGAGCTTTAGACCGACGATATCGTGAGAGTCGCGGGCATCCAGTGGATGCAGATGGCAGGGTGTCGTCAGTGTGTAATCTAAGGGGAAGGCCTATGTTCTGCAGTGGACGTCTTCTGGATTATGATGATGACGAAAAATCCTTTAGACTCGAGACTTTAGGCACAAGATGGAGAGAAGTTTGCGGAGCTGACGGCCAAACTACACTAGTGGAGAGGCACTTGAAGAAGAAGATTCCTTTAGAACTTTCTTAACTTCTTTGTGTAAATTTAGGACGAACGGACATAATAAATTATTAAGGGCTCACCAATGTTTGAAAAGGTATCCAATAGTTACAGAAGATTCTTTCGTTAGTCCTAAATAGGAGTATCCATTAATAAAGTTTCTTTTAATTTGTTTAGAGAGATTTGGTGTTCCTCACGTGAGAATGGGACACTCCAAAAAAAGTAAAAGAAAAATTTAATATTTTGTTTTTATTACCTGTATAATAATGTGTTTATCTATATAAAAAGCGATGTGTGTATGTATGTATGTTCCCTATCTAGACCGAAACGGCTGGGCCGATATTGATGACATTTTCAGGCAATCTTTAGATTAACACAGCGAGTGAGCCAGTGAAGTTTAGTAGAGATCGGGAAAATAGTTTTTTTTTATTTTTATTGGTGTTTTAATAGTTTCCCTACAAAAAACAAGAACAAGAATTGAAGTTTTTTTTGGTGTTGCTTTAAGCTTCACGTTACTGACAAATTTATCTCATTGATATATAACATCATAGGAAAAAAATTTACATCTAAGTCAAAAGAGGTTGCTGTCTCTACAATGAGGTTGCTTCAAAGTGGTTGCATTGTCTACATCTTTCACTGGCAGATAGCATGGGTATGTTATAATAAGTAACTTACGGTACTTTTATCCCGGATATAACGCGGATGAAAACTTACGAGCAACGTCACGAATTGTTTCGTGATATCTGACGTCTGACGTCATATCTGTCATTTTTGCAGATGACACATGTTGAAGGTGGGCTCGAAAACAACCAAACAAGTTATACAATTTTCGAAGGAATTCGGTCTCCATGACGTTTGTTCACTCAACCCAAAACCGTCGTCTATACGTAATGCACGACTCGCAGCGCTAGCGACGTGCGCATGCGGCGAATGCTCCTCTCAGCTCAGTGAGCACCGTCCACACTCCGTCCATCACAGCACAGCCTGAGGCATGCGTAATTAAACATTCGCAGTGCATACCACGCGATGTCTGGATAAATCTAATATCAATGGGAATACGTGGGCGATCTCATATCAGCGACCAGCGCGGCCCATTGATCCGCTGATGCCTAGTGCTGGCTATCTGCGTGTAGGAAGCTCAACATTAGGATTTAGAGTATTCATGTTTCTGTACCTTTTTTAACAGACTTCAAAAAAGAAGCGAGTTCTCTATTTAGTCGTATTTTTAGTTTGTTTGTTACTTCAGTACTTCGCTATTTATAAACCGACTTGGAAAATTATTTGAAAGGATAAAACTTTCAGATTGGTCCCATAGAAATTACATCGGTTCAGTAGTTGGTTTTTAACTCTAAATAACTTAAAAAAAAAAAAAAAATGAAATGCGTATTTACCAATTTCGAAGTCGGTTTATAGTAAGACAAATCGGTATGTAACATAACAATAAATTTTTCTTTTCCTCTAATTTGTCTTGAGATCGTTTGAAAGGCAGCTGGAAACGTGAATAGATTATGACAACTTTAATAGTACCAGCTGTCAAATATCTAGTCCACTATAATTAGCGCTCAAAAGCTAACTAGTTGAAACTCTTGTCTGTAATATCAGAACGGAATAGAAAACTGGAACAGTTAGAATCTTTTTAATATTTGACTCGTCATCCTTGGAAACACTGTCAAGTTCTCACGTCTGCTCGTTTGGAGAACCTTGCTGTGTGACCTACTGCCCTCTTTCATTCTCATAAGCTCCTAGTACCTATCCTTGACGTATACCTATATGCCTTGGATCTAGAGCTTTGACCATTAGTCAGTGTGCACGAGTGCATTTTGTGACCGTATTTGAAACAGCTGTGACTTCACACGATCTTATCGCGCAAGGGATTAGCCACGTCGCATTTGTAGCGAGCGTTATACCTATGGATTATCATAAATACAGTCAAAATCTTTTACTGCGATATCGTTTAGAATAACATGCCGGTTATAATAACATATCGATTTGTTTGTACTTGCACGATACACATTAAACATCACCGGTTGTTACGACTATCGGTTTTTACGACTGAATATGAGCAGTCCCTTCGTTATAACAGATTTTGACTGTACCTATACCTATCAATTTAAAATGCCAATATAAAGGAAACTGCTAACAATTGTTTCATGATATCGTTTTGTCCATACGGACATGACGTTTGACTTGAGGTAATTTCCCTAGAGGTTTGCAAAGGTACTTTAGGTTGTTGAAGGAAAATTGTGAGCACTTTACCTTCAGCGACACTTGGCAGGCCTTCCCAATGACAAAAAGGAAATCAACGAATATCACGTATCTTTCCCTTTGTCATAATCGTTGTTAAGGTTTCCACACCATTTTCTAGGACATCGTTCCTTTCCTTATTAAGACACAATTGCTTTGATGGCATATCTCTTCCTTATTGTCGATGGAATGTCGTTACATTTCGAAAGTTGGGCGCTTTGCCAGCGGTAGCGACCTAAATACTGGAGCGCACCTGCTGCGGTGGCTGTCGGTAACTGACAAACATGTTGTTAGGGGTACTCACTATGTTGGTACTTGGTAGGATGTGGCCAGAGTCTAAAGCTCCTCGAAAAGTGAGCCCTTGAAAGAGTTATACATTTTGTTTGTCTGTCAACATTGTCTGCTACAAATCCTACAATGAGGATCAGTAAAGTAACAGCAAATTCAATAGATTTCACTGTGACGTCACAAGCTATCGTGCCGGCCAGCCAGTGAACTTCGCTAGTAATTTGGTCATAACTTCGTTATTTTTGTCGTAGAACAATATTTTTTGTACTGAATGTTAAGGATTTCTTAGCTCTATAAATCTGCATTCTCAACTAAAAACGTTACTGATCCTCATTCATATAAACTATACGTATAGATGTACCTTACATTTGATGGCACGACAACTGTAGAGCCCAGATAGATAGATAGATCGTAAATTGTATAGTAGTACACAATCTAAAATTTCAAATCATTGCAAAGCCTGTAGCTTGGTAGGATGTGTAGTCTATGAAAATTACTTGAATTTCGTTCTGGACTATGAGGCGCGCTGTATGATAATTGTAATTTGTTTTTGCCAGTTTTGGAGCAAAAAAACATCAGTTTTTCTGCTTGATAAAAAGATATTAAGCGCGAAGCGTGACATTTGTGAGAAATGAGAACAAACCATGTCACGCATTTATGATAATTAGGGACCCAAAATATTCATTGTCCTGGTTTTTGTAGATCAACAATGATGACGACCAAACAAATACCGAACTGATGTAGAATACAAATGTCCTTACATTATATTGCTCAAAGTGTCCATACAACCAAGGATCCATATATCGTATGTACTTACTTTATAGAGTATTCCTTGATACAACTATAAATATAACATATAATATAAAACCCTCGATAAAAGCGCTGATAATGTTTAAACGGCTGAACAGGTTTTCTTAAATCATGAGTCTATCAATCATTTTCAGACTCATGATTCAAGAATATTATTTATAAAATAAATTGAAAATTGATTGATAGACTCATGATGATGTATGATGATGAGTCTATCAATCATTTTTCAAACAAAAAGAAAAATCGGTTCATACACACACTTATAACACTTTCCTTCTCTTATATATAACTCTTTCCCTTCTTCGGGGCTTCTTTGCGTCGGGGCTTAAAGTATTCAATTTAGGATATTATCAGAAGTCTGCCGTCAACCGGAGTTCGTGCAGCTTACAGTCTGTCCATTGTATGATAATAGCTAACAAACTGACTAAGCTGTAGTAAATTGCAAAAAGCTAAGCGGACTATATGTAAGTATAGTATGTATATACATGAGTAAAGTTGGTGCATCTGATGCTAAGGACGGCGCCGGCGCCGGCGCCACTTGCATGTTACATGAGTGGACGCGTGTCGAGTCGAGTGCCAATAGTGAGGCATACTTACGATGTCTGAGCTGTTACTTGAGCCTTGAGATGTGTGTCTAGGCTTGATAATAAACCTAGAGAACATGGCCGAGTAACAAAGCATTCTTTTAGAATTTTAGATCGATTATTCCGTAGAAAACATCTTATATTTTCGCTTCTTATTTCTAGCCTCTCAGTTTTTGTTGGCCAACCTTGGTTTAGTTCGAAATAAGTAGAACGACTTGTGTTTTGGGATAAAAACTGTAATCCTGCTGCTGCGCTGAAGATACAGATGATGTCAGAGGTTGAAAGACACCGCGCTGAAGATACAGATGATGTCAGAGGTTGAATTTCTGACAAGATTAACTAAATGTTTGGTTGATTAACCAGCAGGCACCTGTCATATGTGAAATACTCCAATCAGCAGAAAATAGTTCATTTACAGATTAGACGATGACGTGCAGACATTCTAGTAAATAATTATTAAGAAAAACAATCATTGCTTGAATTAAGGATGCCTTCATTGACTATCCTAATACTTCGCTTGATCGTTCAAATACCAATCGTAAAGCCAAAATTTCAAGGTAGACAAGGTAGGTTGACTGCCCCGGTGGCTCAGTTGGTAGTGAACCTACTTTTTGTGCTTTGGGGCGTGGGTTCGATTCCCATCTAGGACAAACATTTGTGTGATGAACATTTGTGTTTGTTCTATGTCTGGGTGTTAATATCTATTTAAGTATGTATTTAAAAATATATATGTATGTATATCAGTCTCTGGCAGCCATATTACAAGCTTTGCTTAGTTTGGGGTCAGATGACCATGTGTGCAATAACGTCCCAGATATATTTATTCTATGTTTGGGTGTTAATATCTATTTAAGTATGTATTTAAAAATATATATGTATGTATATCAGTCTCTGGCTGCCATATTACAAGCTTTGCTTAGTTTGGGGTCAGATGACCATGTGTGCAATAATGTCCCAGATATTTATTTATTTATTTAGACATTGAATTAATTGTGTAAGCTGTAAGCTATTATGACGCTTTGCTTGATCATTCAAAAAATAATCATATCGTCAAAAACTAAGGTGGTATTTTGAAGAGCTGTAGTGAATAGAATCGCATGACCGAAACCAGTCGAACGCAATGGTTGAAAACATCAGGTGCCAATAATGATCGTCGCGACGGCAGTTTTACATTAGCATACAGGAAGAGAAATAGCATTTTGAATAAAGAAACTATTCAAATGATATAATATTATATAATTATGTAGCATCCAATATTGTGAAATTACATAATAAATTCAGTAGATTTACTTAGTTTTCTATTTAATATTGTTGATCCTATAACTTTTATAAAATTATTATCTTCTCTAAAGTTGGCTTGCATTGTCTTATTTTGTAAATATATTGTTTAATTTTTATCTATGTATGTATGTATGTAATTATCTATAATTATTAAGTTGAGTTAAGTTGTCCTTGCCCATTGAAGCTGCAGCATGTAATGGTTTGGATTTTCTATTAATTATATGCTTAATTTAGAAAGAATAAATAGAGTAGGTACCTATTATTATAATTTTTGTTGTTAGTTAGAATAACATTAAGAAGTAAGTAAAAAAATATTACTCTATAGATTTCTTATCTGTAATGTTATATTTTATATATATGAAATTGAATTTGAAATATCTATTATATCATCATCATTTCAGACATAGAATGTCCACTGCTGGACATAGGCCTCCCCCAAAAAATCTAAACAAGAACATGTGAAAACATTATGCTAACACACAAACTGTACACAAACGCACGCACTCATCATTTTAGCATTTGTAGTTTTATCTTGTGCTATTATTTCTGGTTTGCCTTAGTAGAGGATGCTACTTACTATCTTTTTGAGAAAATGAAAGTGAAGAGGCTCTGAGTCATTCGTATAGGTGACGAGGTAGACGTAGAGAAGTGTAGTTCATTATTGTGTAGTAATTTTATTTAATCTGTGGTAAACATCACAACTCGTTATAAAGTTGTATTCTCGAGTCCATATTGACTATTCAAATAAAGCAGGCATCACAATGTGAACTTTCACATCGCGCATCTTAATAGCTCTCGTAATCCGCCATCCTGCCACATATGTATGAAAACTAACAAATCACGGTGTCACGAAGTGAATCATCTTGTAACGGGAGAAAGTGTGAAATTGTAGAGGCATTAGATGGCAATAAAAATCGATGATATGAATAATATTTGATCAAAAACTGATAAGGTAGAGAATGTTGTTTCCGTTTACTATATAACGAACACTGACCCTGACCTAAACATATTTTTAAACAAGCTGCAGGTTTTAGATAAACCCAATGATGAGAATAACCTGGGACGTGTCGTCACGTTGTCAAACATTGATTCTTTGACTTATAATGGATGATTTAGATAATCTATGTAAGTAATTTATTTAGTTTATCTAAGTATGTATTGTGCGGGTCGGTGGAGTCGAGGAGGCACACAGATCTGTTGTGTATATGTGTGAGGAGGCAGTTGTCCATATCTCGGTTCAATGTTAGCTATTGTTTTTATTTGTGTAGGTTTTTTTTTTTTTTTTTATTATTTATTTATTTATTTATTTATTTATGAAATACATACCTTGAATGGGCATTACAGTTTCCCAATTCACCCATTCAAGGTTAACTAAAACTAAAAATAAAAACTACAGCACAAACTAAAAAAAAAAAAAAAAACAGACCTAAATTAAAACATTGAACAAAATCTTAAATAAATACTAACAATTGTATAAAAACTACTATGACTTTAAACCCTATTATCTAAACTAAACCATACAATAATAATATACAACAATAACATACAATAATTTATAAGTACGCCAGCTTTGGACTGGTAATGACTAAAACCATTGCCGCTCTGTGAAACTCGTCATAGGAACTAAGGAACAAATCCAGATCTCGATTCCGGTCAAGTACAGCATTGAGTAGCCGCACTGCTTTTTGCAGCGGGGCCTGTCTTCCGAATTCAGTCCTACAACTTGGCGCCATGAACAGCTTATGCCGACAAGCTCTAACATTGTTGCTGTTCGGAACGGCAATAAATATTTGCTCCAGTACTGATGGGTTACCGAGACGCCCCACAACAATGCGCAGCACATACTCCATTAGTGATACGATGATTATATTATGTTTCGTACACATCCGTCTACCATGTAGGTACAAATTTACAAATAGTTTCATTTATGTGTTTTTTTTAACTAGCCGTAAGTTATATACTTACCTATAATTAATAATCAAATCTAATGTTTTTTAAGTAGCCGTTAGGTTTTCGAAGATAATAAAATACAAGTGGATCACATTAAAACAGACTTTTTTGACGAAAACGTAAAATTTGAGAGTTGCCATAGATTTTCCTGGGATCATCGTCAGATCCTGACTTGGTGATAATGGGACAAATTGGAAGTATACCCTACAGAACAAAAGAAAAAAATTGAAATCGGTCAACAGTTGGCCGAGAAATCGGTGAACATACATTTAAAAAACCTTTGGAACCATAGAAACTTCCTTCTTTTTTGAAGTCGGTTAAAAATAAAAATAACACACAAACCGTCACAGCCGTACCGCTCGTCTAAATACGTATTAAGTACTGTATTCTGTATATTAGTTAGTATTCCTTAGTTACGAGATCATACAATACACGTAGGTAGGTACCTAAGTATGTATGTTACTTACGCACTCGTAATGAAGGTCCTTGTTACACACGAATCAGTGTCAGCATATTTGTTCCGGACAGCTGCACCGAACATTGCGTCATCACCAAAATAAAGAACAATATCTCAGCGTGATAAAAGGTGTAGTGCTGTGTGTCCGTGAACATTATACGTCGATTGTATATATATGAAGAATGTAGTATATAAGGAACAATGTAAAAATAGCTTAAGAAAAACTGTACTACATAAATGTAAAATTCTGTAATAAAACTTGGGCCGCTGACATCTTTCACTACCCCTAGAGCTTGCTTGCTATAAACAGAACATTATAATAATAATAGGAACACTCCAAAACGGAGAAAAATAGGAAAAATCAGGAAAATTAGGAAATTGAGGTTCGTTCCACACGAGTGAGGCGTACATCGCTGTCTATCTCACCTCACATTTATCCCCGTCTCGCTCGCGCCTAGCCCGTCCTGCTCGCACGGCCGCCGCCGGCGATTGGTCCAACGAGTCAAACGGGCGCGACATGCCCCGTAGGACCACAAGGCTCGGCGCGAGTGGATAAATATACGGCGGTGTGCGCCGATGAGTCACTCTTTCGGAAGCACTCGAGCGGAACGGATCTCAAGAAAAGAAGAAGAACAAGCAAGCTCTAGGAAGAAAGAAAGCGCCGTTTAGCCGTACATCGAGTTTCACTGTCTCGGCTCTCAATCCCAGCTCACGTGCATATAGGGACGGTAATACGACATACACACGGGCGCAGGGTTTATCCCGGGTTGGCTCTCTCCGCATCGTGTCTACAGTCCACTACGAAGAATATCGTCAAGGGCTGACTCGGGCCGACCTCTACCTTGCGCCTGTCCCGCACATTTGGTCCTTCGAGCCGGATTTTGAGCTGAGCAGTGAAAACTCGGAAAAGAATGGTGCTAACAAGGTCCACGAGTGGTCGTACCGCGCCTCGCCGGAGTCCGGAAGACTCTGTCGCAGGGGCCGGTACCACGAACACCACCACTCGTGCTGCAACTACGATGTCAACAAGATCCGTTCCGCCCATCCGAAGGAGTCAACACACGTCGAGCCTGGACACCACGGGCGCCGCGACGGGTGCGAGGGCCGCGCTCAGTGCCGCAGCGCCGCCCACCGACATCGCCCCGTCCCTCGTGGAAACCACGACGCTTCACTCCGGGGCCGCCATGCCGCCGCCGCCGGAACACCGCGTCGGGGCCGCACTCACTGCCGCAGTGCCGCCGCCGGAACGCGCTTCACACGGGGCCGCGTCCACGCATCGGACGCCGCCCTCCGCCACGCATCAGACCGATGCGCTTGCACCTAGGCCACGAGCCTGGGTGATTCACCTGTCGCCGCCGAGATCGCCGTCGACAGTGGCCGCCGTGACCAGAGGACCGCCGCCCGCTCCGCTCCAAGACGAGCAAGCGCCGCGGCCGCCTACGCCGGCCAGAACAAGAACAACTGCATCAAGGCGCAGCATCGGGAGCGAGAGTCGACTCAACAGGGCGCGTGCACGCTACGAGTTGGCCGCCGCCCGCATCGAGTTGCTGGACGCCGAGGCAGAGATGCAGAATGAAGAAGAAGAGGACGCGCGCACCGTCGTGTCCGACGACCAACGGTCGCAGCGCGTCACGACATGGCTCTCCGAGCAGCAGACGCACCTCGCCATCGCCACTGAACAGGTCGCTGGGGTAGCGTCGCCGCCCGCGCCGCTACTGCCGCCGGCGCCTGACCCGGTCGAGGAGCTGCCACACCGGAGGAGCCAATACTGCGAACGCCCGCCGCCGCAGCGCGCCATCTACGCGCCGCCGCCGCCGCCGTTCCAGCCAGGGCCGCAGCCAGCAGCAGAACAGACTGTGGCCAATCCGACCTTGCCGGGCGCCGTCGCACTACAGACCGCGCCGAGGACGGACATCTCCGAACTAGCTGCCGCCATCGCGCTTGCGTCGCGACATACGAAGCTGCCTAGTAAGTACTTTATCGACCTACCGATTTTCGCAGGATCACACCAAGAATGGTTACCCTTCCGCGCCGCATACAACGAGACGGCGGGAAACTTCTCCGATGTGGAAAACACTGCGCGACTACGTCGAGCACTCAAGGGAAGAGCAAAGGAAGCAGTCGAGAACATCCTTCTGCATTACACCGACCCGAACGAGATCATGCGCACGCTGGAAGCGCGCTTTGGTCGCCCGGAGGCGATCGCCGCGACGGAATTGGAGAGATTACGTCGCTTACCAAAGCTCGGCGACAGCCCGCGTGACCTCATAGTTTTCGCAAATAAAGTTGCGAATGTGGTCGCCGCGCTGAGGGCGCTCGACCGCGTACATTACCTCTACAACCCGGACATCACCACAGCCACATCGGACAAGCTACCACCAGCAACCAGGTCACGTTGGTTCGACTACTCCTACACGCAGCCAGCCAACGAGCCCGACCTGATCAAGCTGTCACACTTCCTTCAAGGCGAGGCGGACAGGTGCGCGCCCTACGCGCAGCCAGAGCCCGCTCCAGCGACTACGGAAGGCGGCCGGGAACCCAGAAAGGTAAACCAACGTGTACATACCACCCAACAGCGCTCATGCCTTACCTGTGAAACTGCCGGTCATGAAGTACCAGACTGCCCGAAATTCAAGAATGGTGACGTCAACACGAGATGGGACGCTGCGAAACGCGCCCGCCTCTGTTTCAGGTGTCTACGTCTACGTAACAAGAAACATTTTTGCAAGTCGAAGAAATGCGAGATCGACGGGTGCACCCACTTTCATCATCGCCTGCTCCACCATCGAAAACATCAAGAGCCGAAGAGCGAAGACACCCCGCCCAGCGACGTCAACGAGACCGTGACCACCGCGCGGGCCGGGGCGGCCTACTTGAAAATCGCGCCGGTGACTGTTTCCGGACCGGCGGGAGAGCTAGCGACGTGGGCGCTCCTGGACGACGGCTCCACCGTCAGCCTCATTGACGCCGGCATCGCTGATCGAGTCGGCGCCGCGGGACCTGTCGACCCTCTACGTATCAACACAGTCGGCAGTGAGAAGATAGACGCATCGAGATCACGCCGGGTCTCAATATCACTGACCGGGGAGGTCGGTGACCCGCAGCGCCTACAACTACGAACCATCGATCGGCTGCATCTAGCACCACAACGCGTGCGTCAAGAGGACCTGGACGAGTGCTCCCATCTTCGACAAATTTCACACTTGTTATGTACAGCTGGCGGAGCACCTACAATATTGATCGGGCAGGACAACTGGCATCTGCTTACAACGACAGCGATGAGAAAAGGAAGACGCGACCAACCGGTCGCCTCGCTCACCCCGCTAGGATGGGTGCTTCACGGCGCGTCAAGACACGGGGACAATGGAGTCAATTTCGTCGCGCATCTGACACACCGGGACGGAGACATCGAGGAGCAACTCCGAGAACACTTTGCCATCGAAAGTCTCACGGTGACACCGAAGGCGCCACGAAGCGACCCCGACCGACGCGCCGAGGAGATGCTACGAGAGCACTCCACTCAACGTCCAGACGGACACTACCAGACGACCCTGCTCTGGAAGAACGAAGATACGAACATGCCAGACAACCGGGACGCGGCCTTAAGACGTCTCGTCTCAATAGAGAAGAAGTTACAGAAGGAGCCGGCACTCGCGGTCAAGTATGAACAACAGATGACCGCCCTCATCTCCAAGGGGTACGCCGAGCCCGCTCCACCGACAAAGACACCCGGCCGCACCTGGTATCTGCCACACTTCGCGGTGCGAAATGCACTCAAGCCCGACAAGCTTCGCATCGTACACGATGCCGCCGCGAAGACTCAAGGAAAAAGTCTGAACGATTTTCTGCTCACCGGCCCGGACCTGCTACAGTCGCTACCCGGGGTCTTGATGAGATTTCGACAGCACGCCATCGCCGTGACCGCCGACATACGAGAGATGTTCATGCAAGTGAAGATTAGACCCGAAGACAGAGACGCGCTCCGGTACTTGTGGAGGGCGCGCCCGGACGACCCGCCTTCGGAATATCGAATGACATCACTCATCTTCGGCGCGACAAGTTCACCGGCGACAGCGATCTTCATCAAGAATCTCAACGCAGCGAAACATTCCGAGGCATACCCAGAGGCGAGCGCTGCCGTACTTCGGTCCCACTACATGGACGACTACCTGGGAAGCTACGAGACCGAAGACGCCGCCACGACAGTCGCCCGCCAGGTGAGAGATATACAGGCAGAAGCCCGTTTTGAACTAACTAAGTGGACTTCAAACTCGACAGAAGTACTACGGAGCCTCACGGAGGAACGAGCCACGGAGGAGGTCACCATCACGGGAGGGCCGAGCACCGAACGAGTCCTTGGCCTGGTGTGGCGTCCCGACGCCGACAAGCTGACCTTCAACCTGGACTTGGCGCGGATTTCGCCCGAAATCCTACAAACCGACACGCCAACCAAGAGAGAAGCGCTCAAGATCGTCATGTCATTGTACGATCCGTTGGGCCACGCATCGCTCGTCACCGTCCAGGGAAAGAAGATCCTACAAGAATTATGGCGCCGGGGGACACCATGGGACACCGCCATCGACGCCGACCTCTCCACACAGTGGGTCGAGTGGATGAGCCACCTCCGCACCCTTCGTGACGTCACCGTGCCGCGCTGCTACCCCGGCTACACCAACGCAGCGACACTACAGCTTCATGCCTTCGCGGACGCGAGCGAGACCGCCTACGCCGCCGCGCTCTACTGGCGCGCGGTCATGCCGGACGGCCGCATCCACACATCGCTCGTCCTCGCGAAGGCCCGCGTCGCACCGGTGAAGCTGACGTCCATCCCGCGCCTCGAACTTCAAGCCGCGGTCATGGCAAGCCGCATGGCAGCGGCGGTGACCGAAGAACACGACAGGAAGCCCGACTCCAAGTACTACTGGACCGACAGCAAGACCGTACTAACCTGGCTGAAAACCGGATCACGATCGTATCGACCGTTCGTCGCGCACCGCATCGCAGCGATCGAGGACGGTAGCAAGCTCTCCGAATGGCGCTGGGTGCCAACAAAGATGAACGTCGCCGACGACGCCACTCGCGACGCCCCACGGGACTTCGCATCCGATCACCGGTGGTTCGTCGGCCCCGAGTTTCTGCACCTGCCGGAGGAGGGATGGCCCTCCGACCAACCTCCACCCGCCGAGACACCGACCGGAGAGGAGCGATGCGCCGCCGCTACGACACGCGACACGACGATACAAGACACGATCCCGCCTGCAGAGCGTTTCAGTCGATGGGAGAGGTACCTGAGGTCAACGGCCCGCGTTTTACAGTTCATTGAACTATGCCGAAAAACGCGAGCCCGCGTGCACTACAAGAGGACACGTAGAAACAAGGAAAACGACCCGACTTGGAATTCGACAACAAGCAAGAAGTCGATGACGTATATAAAACGGGACACGAAACAGTCGCCACGCTTCGTAGAAATACCTGCGGACATGCTACGACGTGCCGAACATTTAATTTGGCAGTACAGCCAACATGAAGCATTTTATGAAGAAATGAAAGAACTTGAACGCGGTCAACCGGTCGCGCGTCACAGCCGCCTCCACCGTCTCGCCGTGACCTTCCAAGATGGCCTGCTCCGACTGAAGAGTAGGATCAGCAACGTCACAGGAGTCGACGTCGCCCGCCTGTCGCCGCCTATCCTAGACGCCGACAGACATGAGGTGAAGCTCCTGCTGGACTACCTTCACCGACGCCTTCATCACGCCGGAGCAGAGACCACCATCAACGAGTGCAGACAGCACTACTGGGTACTGCGGCTGCGACCCGTCACCAAGACCGTCATCCACAGATGTATCCCGTGCCGCATAAGAAAGGGAACGCCGCCACAACCATCGACCGGAGACCTGCCACCGTGCCGACTTGGACACCACCAGCCCGGTTTCACCTTCACCGGGGTGGACTACTTCGGCCCGCTGAACACCGTGACGGGACGCAACGTGAACAAACGATGGGTGGCGATATTCACCTGTTTGAGCAGCCGCGCGATACACCTGGAACCAGCATGGACCCTCTCCACAAGCTCAGCGGTAATGGCTCTTCGACGCATGATAGCGCGCCGTGGGACCCCGACGGAGATCTGGTCAGACAACGGCACCAATCTCCGAGGCGCCGACCGAGAACTACGAGAAGCGATCGACCGAGCCACAGAACAAGAAGCTGCGCAGAGGACCATCAGGTGGCGCTACATACCACCAGG
Source organism: Agriopis leucophaearia (assembly GCA_949125355.1). NCBI lineage: Eukaryota > Metazoa > Arthropoda > Insecta > Lepidoptera > Geometridae > Agriopis > Agriopis leucophaearia. The sequence continues at coordinate 16,912,736 of OX421274.1, read as the reverse complement.
GGCACCGTTCATGGGCGGGGCATGGGAACGACTCGTCCGCTCAGTGAAGACAGCACTCGCCGCCATCGAACAACCTCGTCACCCGACGGACGAGGTGCTCGCGACGCTCCTGGCGGAGGTCGAGTACACCGTGAACTCCAGACCGCTCACCCACGTATCGGTGAGCCCCGACGATCCTGAGGCGCTGACACCGAACCACCTTCTCCTTGGTGGTTCCGCTCGCGTACCATCCCTGGGCACGTTTGATGACAAGGACCTCTTCGACCGCGCCAGCTGGCGCGCCTCCCAGCGACTCGCCGACCTCTTCTGGGCCAGGTGGCTCAGGGAGTACCTGCCGGAGCTCCAACACCGGCGGGAGCCTCACAGCCGTGGGCCCGCCGTGACCATCGGGGACGTGGTGATCATCGCCGACAACAACCTGCCGCGGAACACTTGGCCGCGCGGCAGGGTCATCGCGACCTACCCCGGAGCCGACAACATCGTGCGCGCAGTTGACGTGCGCACCCAAGGTGGAGTCCTGCGGAGACCAGTCAAGAAGCTGGTCGTCATCCCGACACAGAAGACCGACTAGATGGCTGCCCTTCACCCAATCATCTGCAGCGACCCGGCGGACGCTGCACGGCGGGAGAATGTTCCGGACAGCTGCACCGAACATTGCGTCATCACCAAAATAAAGAACAATATCTCAGCGTGATAAAAGGTGTAGTGCTGTGTGTCCGTGAACATTATACGTCGATTGTATATATATGAAGAATGTAGTATATAAGGAACAATGTAAAAATAGCTTAAGAAAAACTGTACTACATAAATGTAAAATTCTGTAATAAAACTTGGGCCGCTGACATCTTTCACTACCCCTAGAGCTTGCTTGCTATAAACAGAACATTATAATAATAATAGGAACACTCCAAAACGGAGAAAAATAGGAAAAATCAGGAAAATTAGGAAATTGAGGTTCGTTCCACACGAGTGAGGCGTACATCGCTGTCTATCTCACCTCACATTTATCCCCGTCTCGCTCGCGCCTAGCCCGTCCTGCTCGCACGGCCGCCGCCGGCGATTGGTCCAACGAGTCAAACGGGCGCGACATGCCCCGTAGGACCACAAGGCTCGGCGCGAGTGGATAAATATACGGCGGTGTGCGCCGATGAGTCACTCTTTCGGAAGCACTCGAGCGGAACGGATCTCAAGAAAAGAAGAAGAACAAGCAAGCTCTAGGAAGAAAGAAAGCGCCGTTTAGCCGTACATCGAGTTTCACTGTCTCGGCTCTCAATCCCAGCTCACGTGCATATAGGGACGGTAATACGACATACACACGGGCGCAGGGTTTATCCCGGGTTGGCTCTCTCCGCATCGTGTCTACAGTCCACTACGAAGAATATCGTCAAGGGCTGACTCGGGCCGACCTCTACCTTGCGCCTGTCCCGCACAATATTTATAACGTATATTGTTTCGAGCTGTAAGTACGTACAGTCGAGCTGTAAGTACAACTTAAATCTCGTTAGTGCGGCGACATCCCGCCGTCAGCGTTTATGTTATACATTTTTGATATTATTTGTGACAATTGGAAAACTGCAATATTATTATACTATGAAAATATGTTATGAAACTGTTTTTGACTTATTGTGAAAACTTAACTGACCAATGGGACAGGGGCCTAAAAACCAATGATGATTCTTTTGTACAGCAATTGGTTGTTTATTATTATTTTAGTAATTTAATTTTATTACTATTTTTATTAGGAAACCAATTTTAGTTTAACAGTGTGAGATAAATGTTAGAGACTGTTTTTTTTTGCGATTTCGGAGTTGTTCGTATAGTAAAAGTTGATCATAATGATCAAGGGTACTATGGACCCCTTTCGGTTTAAGAACCGTAACAGACACGTCAACTTGGCTTACGAACCGCCGTCCAACCAACGGTAGAGAAAGGGAAAATGTTATCTTACTCTCCCGTTGGCCAGACGGCGGCAGCGGTTCGTCAGCCAAGTTGACGTGTCTGTTACGGCTCTAATACACCACTTCCACATAACCCAGTAAACATTATTACCTACATTACATACCTATACGAGTGTATTGCATAAAATAAATAAAACATTTAGTAAATGGCACAGTTTGTAGGCGCAGTACGCAGTACGAGTACATATACTTATAGGTACGACCGACGTTTTCATTGTATTTCATTTCATTTTCATTAGTTTCGTTATAAGTAGGTATTATGCATTCGTAAAGTTATGTATGTTATAATTACTTTACACTTGATGTTTCAAAGTGAAGGTGCGTGGTCAGCGACCGTGAGTGACGTGCGCCCGCGGCGCCGGCGCAGGCGGCAGCGCCACAGCACAACGCAGTTACGAGTATGTCTGAACAACTAGGCTGTAGTATATACCTAATCATTCATTAAAACTTAGCGAATTAAAATTTCCATACTCTATTCTCTCAGTAAATCTGAATCTTTATGACCATTCGATCAGTTCGGAAAAAATGCTGTGATGTGATTTTTTTATAATAATTATGAACCTATTATAAACAGTTATGATTATTTGCCGTGATAAGGTTATGACTGGGAGCTTCCAATATTTCGACAGACAGCATTAAACTCGAGTTCAGTCTAAGTAATTCCCTACTTTTTCTGTTCCCTTCATGAGATATAACAAAGATGAAGTTCATTAACCTAGCCATGCCTTGAAGATGTTGAGGTGTATTGTGATCCTACCTCGCGAAGTTCATTGCCACTTCGTTTGGAGCCACTGCCAGTGTGCACGCTGGGATGCCTCCAAGGTGAACCGGTGTCATTCTGAACTTGACATTCTGTGCTCTATGTCCCTCTAAGTACCACTGTTGTAGTCGTGGTGTCTCGAGTCGACCTGTTTATAAATCGTTGGAATACTCTTCGCTTTGTTATTAAGGCTTTTACCATTCAGATGCTAATAAATAAATATGTCAGATGATAATACGGATGTGTCTTTACTTAACAATGTGGCATTATCAAAATTACGGTGCACGAATTGTTCCTCAGAACTTCAGTCATCAGATAAAAACGAAAGGAAAGTAGTGTTGTCTTGAAGGTGGACTTGAAACCCTGTTGAAGACGACGCTTAAACTGGAAGAAGTCTTGCTCAAGGAACGAGTACTCCTTCACGCTCGTTGACCCCTGCGGGGTCCATCTAGTGAAATCGGGGAAGTGTTTCTTATCTTTTTTTAAATATTCCATATTATGTGCGAGAGTGCCGTCTTACGAACAATAATTAAAACATGTGGTCTGTGAGGTGGTGTTTTTTATAATCATTTTTAGGATAGGTAGTCTTCAACTGCTCCTCTCCCTAATAACTGGGTGTGGCAGACGTGCTTCCGGCAAGGTAGGTCTGGCCTGGTGGTAGGCGCAGCCGGAATCGTCTACTACATTACATTATTTAATTAATTATGATTTATACGCTATCCTTAGCAAAATAAAAGTTAAATAGGTATATATATTTTTTCGCGAAAAAATCCGCGTTTGACCACCAACTCGCCTGTTGGTAAACGACGATGGTGTGGTGTGGCAGTGTTGGTGTGGTCAAAGAGGAACCATGGAAACTTAGAAGATACCTATTCACTCTGGCCTTGGAAAGGCCCTGATTATATCTCTCAGGATACAAGGAAGCCAGCAGGTTTTCAATCATTGGCCGTACGAAACGTAGAATCGAAACGTTTGGTGAGTATCCATATCCAACGAAAGTCCTCAATGTATGGGTGGTAATGGGCCGTTTTCCTACTTGTCCTGTAGTAGAAAGGGGATGGTAGGATAAGATCGTGTAGCTCCGATGCACATTCTCCGAAATGAATCGTATAGAAGATTGAGAGACTCGCTACTTTACGGCGGTGTTCTAGATTGAGAAGTTTCTTAGCCACTAACTTCTCATCGCCTATAAGTCGAGCAGCACGCCAGTCTACCGATTCAAGAGCTTCGAGCTGGTATTTGGCTGAACCGTCCCAAAGATGACAACAGTATTCCACACGATCCGTCTTGAACTTGATATAGAGTAAGTAACAGTCCCGGTGTGAAATACAACCTAACCTTACTCAGGACACCCAGCTTTATATTATAGAGGTGTTAAATCATACCCATTGAACATCTTTACATTAATTTAATTTACTTTAATATTAGTTAAATGAAATAGGTAGAGTAACCTATTAGATTAGATTTTTAAGTGCTATGTATATGGTCAATCATTATAAGAAAATATATATTAAAAAAATAGTGTAAAATTCCAGGTTAGTATAACCCAAATCAGGGCTTTTACTTCAGCCAAGTGTCTAGCTAGTCTGTTCCGTGCCTATGTATAGTGGTTGACCACCATAATCTCAAACTAGACCATAGATCTGGTCCAATTACCTAGTTATGAGGAGCACGAGGGCCGCCTACTCCGCGACCAATCATCCGACAACTGGGTCAGCGATTGTCTTACCATCTCATACCGTTACTTACTACTTCACTACCGATACCTCCCTCTAACGATTGTTGTCTATTAAAAATAATAACAGTTTGCAATACAATAGCCTCGGTAGCCATATTGAAGACTACAATAACTGATTACGGCGTATTATAGCGGATTATGACGTAATTGAATGGCGGCGTGGCACAAGGCGGAGTGTTGGGGCCGCTGCAGTTCCTGAGATGCGGAATGCGGAGCTTGGTTATATTGTTTTGGTAGACTGCGGTTTCAGGTCTAACCACATTCTACTAAAACGTTATTTTACAGAAATATCTAAGTACGTATGTATATAGAAACACGGAATTCGAAGTTTACATAAGTATTAACATTACCTACGACAGAATACCTAATCAGTAGAATTGACCTGCTTGCCTGCGTACTCATATACCGAAATGAAGTATGCATATAATGTAAATTTTCTTGGCCAGGTAAACAATAAAAAAAATTAAGTAAATCAAAAATATTTATTGACAATGAATTTTATTGCGAAAATCTTAAAAACAAAATATAAATTAGGATCTCAACTAATATACACAAAATCATTTAAAATCGCCGACAAACGAGTAGGTACTCTTATACATTCAATACATTTAATATATTTTCTTTAAATATCTATTGTAATACGTTTTAACAATAGTAAGGCAAATTTCATATCACAATGTTGTTTTTTATAAGACGTCTAGTACAAACGAGAAATATAAAATATTAATTTGTTTAGGTTATATACATATAAATAGAAATAGTAGGTATATAAATATAATTACTATTGTACAATAATTTATTCAGGAATCCATAGGAATATCACGACATTACCTTGAAAGTACGAGATCATAAAAACATACTTACTAAAATAAAAAAAGTACTTACTTTAAAAAGTTTGCAATAAATAAATAAATAAATAAATATCTGGGACATTATTGCACACATGGTCATCTGACCCCAAACTAAGCAAAGCTTGTAATATGGCTGCCAGAGACTGATATACATACATATATATTTTTAAATACATACTTAAATAGATATTAACACCCAGACATAGAACAAACACAAATGTTCATCACACAAATGTTTGTCCTAGATGGGAATCGAACCCACGCCCCCAAGCACAGAAAGTAGGATCACTACCAACTGAGCCACCGAGGCAGTCAGTCAATGCAAGTCAGTCGAGGCAATGTCTTACTAAAATGATCAAAAAAATATAAGTTCAGGTTTGCAGGCCGCGCCGCGCTCATTTGTCAGACTATTATCGCACATTAACAACAATTTAAAATATAAAATAGTATGAAATAAACGATTAGTAAGGCATTCTTTTCAGATTAACATTGCAGACTAAAGTTATATGATTATTTACGGAATATTTACCGTGGTAAGGTTGTGGAAGGAGCTCCCGATATTTCGGCGCAGTTAGATGCACCATGTTCACGGGAAGACAATAATGATCGCAATAATCATATAACTTTAGTGAACAACCGTGATAGTTTAAAACAGTGATTAACATTGCACACGTTTTAAAGTGATTTTTGTATTGTTACGTTTTATTTTGGCGGAAAATCTCGAAAAACTATCTAGTCGTCCTCCTTCGCTATTCTAAATCAGCACGAAATTACCATTTGCAATGTTATTCCAAAAATAACGCCAAACGGTTTGTTTATTCTAACTCAGCGAATTTAAGCCTTCAAATATGTCGATATTGTTCTTGGGTAGGTATTTGATCAACTTTTTTTATTTAAATACCTATTAATAATTGACCCCATATATTCAAGTAACGTCATGTAAATTGTATAATTGGCAGATAAAAAAAATTAAGTATATATCGCCACATTCCCTCCCTCTCTGGCGCTTCAGAATAAAACACAAAAAGTACCTAAGCATTTCAACAATAGATATAGGTACTAATTTATATCAATCTCAAAACATTACACAAAGGCCCTACACTATACAATAATTTGACTAATTTATTTATTATGCTAGGAAATATATAACCTAATAAAATAACAATAATATTATTTACTATTTCATTAATGACATGGTATGTATAGCTACAGTATCTGTCATAGCTGACATTTCATTATGATTATAGAAAATGCATATCAGGTAAGGTTCTAGTTTTTTATAAATTCTATATTTAAGGCACAGGCGTTTGACACTAATAATAATTTGCTTCGTAAAATATATTCTACTAATCATAATTACTGGAATGACTCCAAAGAAGGTACAGAATAATTTACAGAAAATAAAAATACATTTTGAAAACATTGTGTCTGCACAGATGGTTTTTTTTTTTAAATTTTATCGAGTAACTTTATATGTAATTTTATAGATTGCTTATCATTTAATTCAATAACAATAATGCTTCATAAATATGTAAATTCGTATCTACACATTGTTATAAAATGTAAGCAGGTTTAAAATCCACTAATAACATTAGATATTCCGAAGTCCAGCTTCGACTAGATACCATACCGCGGCTTCTCTCGCCAACGTTCGAACCTGACATCACAGGAACCGCTACCTAGTGTCGTGGAATGTTATAATTACACAATTATTAACAAAAACAGCGCTCGCGACGCAACGGAAGAAATAACACATTCACAAACAATAACATATTAGGTAATTAGCATTCAATGTGGCTCCGTAACGACAGACTGGCTTCCTGTTTAATTAGGTACATAATGGTCAGAGAAATAACTACTTTTATAATCCGCCGTGCATCAAGAAGAAGAATTAAGCTAAGAAAAATGTAACGAATACAGGTTAGATAGTAGGTGTACGTTGAAACATACGCGACCGAACTCCTGACAAGTCTGACAACAGTTGACAACACGTACGATGGTAACGATCAAACATAGTTGTATGATTTAACCTTTTCCAAAAGGCCGTTCGAGCCGTGTCCGTGAGTAAGTAAGCGTAAGGAAGTCGGATACGGTGTAGGCCATCGCGATATCGCATGGCGCAGTAGGAACAATTCTGGGAGCCGGTTTCAAGGTGTTATTGGCTCGGTTTTTGCGGGCGATACATTTCCCAGCGCGGCCGCGCCCGTGTGACGCCGACGCCCCGTGCCGTACGGGAAAGCGATACCGCAAAAACAGATCGCTTTTCACCGCGGAGGGAGAACTCGAAACAATAGGAAGAAATCAGTTTACTCACAGTCGGGAGACTGCACCGCATCGGCCGCTTTCCAACCTCGCACGAACGATATAATTGCTGTTACGGATAACCATCATTTGCATTGTTTGCGATCAGGAGAAAATTAATTGGTCGACGATCGATCTACGAAGAAATCGGTCGACGCACACGACGCCGCCGACGAAGCGCTCTCGAGGAATTCCACAACGAATACGCAATAGCATACGCGTTCACTTTTGTTACGGTATAACTGTACTCTCCGAATGCAAATCTCCGATACGCTCGTTCATAACCGTTCATGCTCTGTACCATTTGCGTCGTTTCGCACACGCCAAAACCGGCAATTCACGTTCCAGCCTCAATCCTCCGCGAGTGGCGCTCGCGGACGATGGTATTTGTAATTTGGCGTCACTTCACATTCCCGCACATAAAACATTTAAACCGGTAGCCTGTCTGCGTGGAGGTCCTAGGCGGCGCCCGCTTCCTGCTTCTGCTGTATGATGGACTCCCACTGCGCGATGAGCCGCGTCGAGCTCGGCGCCAGGAACTCCTGCCCGGGACGGAGTTCGCACAGCTCCGCCAGGGACTTGGCCGGCTTCAGGCTGCCGAGCGAGTCCTGTCCCGAGCTGTTCCTGGGCGAGGGCGATCTCAGCTCTTCGTTTAACGCTTCGTACAATTCTCCTATAGATTTGGTCGCCTTCAGTTTCCCCGGCATCGGAATCTCTTCGTCCTCGGACTCTGAACTCATTTCGTTATCGCTAAGCTCTAAGTCGAAAGGTTTCGACTTCTTCCGCATCTTTTTGAGCTCATGCTCCCTGTCTTTCATATCTTGGAGCTCTTTTTGTATCTTTTCCTCGACCGGTACGAATCCTTTTCGGACGGGTTTGCCCTCCGGGGTGCGGCTGATGACCGGTGGCGAGGTGATGGCGGGCGCGAGGGCGATTGGTGACGAGGGGAACACTAGGGGTGGAATGGCTGCCGTAGGTGTACTGGACACTGGCGTCGTCGGGGGCAGCTTGCCCTTGCTGGCAATGAATCTCTGCATAATGCCTTTGCTTCCCGTCTGCGGCGTAAAGCGGCGCGTATATCCATTCGTATTAAGAATGGTCTGCGTAGGTGGTGGTGGCGTGGGAGCGATGGGCCCGAGCAGGTGCGAGGTGGAAACCGCCCGGTTGAGGGTTTTGGCGGGCTTGAGGTCGCCATTAACGTGTCCGTTCTGTTGGTTCACGTCGATAGTAGACTCTGATAGGAGACGGTTCATCCTGAAATGACCCTCTTTGAACTCTCGCTCTCTTTCTGTCACTTCTATGATCTCCCTCTGGATCCTGGAGAGCGGATCCTCTTTTAGCAGCGACTGAAACAAAACAACAGCATCGTTAATAATGACTAGACTTACGACTATGAGTAATTACATTCTAAACTTGAATGTCACTGAAATTTTCATATAAATTTTCGACCCCATTAATTCAGCCCTTTCGCAAAATCCTTTCTTAGAGGACCTATATTTCCCTTTGATACAACAGGTTGTGCCTCACACCACACCTGGTAGTGTCACGCAGTTGTGCCACGAGTAAGTCTAGAAGGAATCTACTTGCCAAATTTCAGCTTGCTTTCAGCAGAAGCGTGCCAAGAGGCTCATCAGCAACGAAACCCTAGTTCAGACTAAGTTACATAGTCTTGAGCATCGGCGTAAAGTTGATAGTCTATCGGTTTTTTTTTATCGGATATATTATGGAAAGTATGCATCGGATCTGAATGATCTAATTCCCTCGTGCCCAATTTCCTATCGGACTGCCAGAACAGGCAGGAATAATCGACACCGCTTTATGGTTGATATTCCGAAAACCCGTACGGAGCTATTTAATTTCACTTTTATTGTGCGAACTGCTAGCTGAGGAATGTGCTGCCGGAATGGGTGCTCCCCGGTAGTTACATTCTGGGTGTCTTCAAATCACGAGTGAATCGGTTTCTTTTAGGCAAACGTGCTCCATCGTAGACCGCATCATCGCTTAACATGAGGCGAGTTGGCGGTCAAAGGCTTCGTATGAGGTCACGTAGTTTTCGAGATGAGTTAGTGAGCGATTGACTGGTATTTCGCTTATAATTTTATATAGAGGTATAGATTATATTAATTGAATTAAGATAGTTATTAACGATGGCCAGCGAGGATAACCGCCTGCGCCGCGCCACTCCATGTGTGGAGTGTACACACTAACACTACACAGTAATCGCAAGTGCAGAAAAACGCCAACTTCTGCGTCTGCACATTCCAACTGCGCACCGACCACAAAATTGATTCATCAACATTAATCAAAAGTTAGCTGCCGAGTAAATTCTCTTTGTTATTCCTATAGGTAATGAAAATTATGGTCTTTCGACATTAACAATCTAGGATACTACCTCGGTTACCTCTACCTGGTTCGGTTAGGTTACCTCTTTTTAAGTACCTCTAAGAGCAACCAATAGGTATACGTTCTTGCTTACTTTTAATTTGTTCAGAGCAAGTTCGAACTGTTTTCATTGTTTGGTTGAGATGGGTAGATGTACCATTGAATTTGTACGGTATATAAGTAAAATTGATAAAAACGGATAAGATTTATTTATTGTGTGAATGTGTGTAATATCAATATTCATATCTATAAAACGAACAAATGTAATTAAATAAACGGGTCCTTATTCAACTTTGTATTATTTTTTATATGACTAAGATTCAAAAATTACTGATATCTATCACCCATGAATAAACACATGAATACTAGAACTGAACAGATAAATCATTGAATGAACTAGGTTAAGAAACAACATAAAATAAACCGGCCTAGTGCGAGTCAGGCTCACGCACTGAGGGTTCCTATTACCACCACAAAATACAAAAAGTAATGCAAAAAGAAAACATTACTCCCAGGCGGTCACCCATCCAAGTAGTTCCGGTATCCTCCTTTTTGAAAACATCCCATCTATTCGAAAATTTATGTTTTTAACTAACTTCCAAAAAGGAGGAAATTATCATTTCCAAATTTTTTTTTGTTACTTACCTCAGAACTTTCGACTGGGTGAATCGATTTTGATGATACTTTTTTTTTAAAGCTGGTGCTTCCCGTTTGGCCCCATTTTAATTAGGTCCAGTTCTGTCATTAATTAATTATCAATGTATAAACATTGATAATTATGTTCGTCAATAAGTGTGAACAACGTAGGTCATTTCCGATGGGGTTTTAATGTGCGAATAAAAGAGTTTTGAAATTTGAATATACCTACAAGGTATTTGTTAGAATATTCCTCGACGTCCTCGACCATAGAGATTTGCTATTATTTGAGTAAATGCAAAATAAGTTCGCACCTCAGGGTGGCCACCTTATAATAAGTAGGTACTTATTCTAAGGTACTCGTATACTGTAATTTTACTCAAACTTTTCGAAGATTTTAAATTTTCGACTGACTGTACCTATACTAAGCTGAACGGCGCGGCGCTATGTCCATGCCGTGCTGTGAATTTTGTCTTTTTAAGTATTTATTTTTCTCATAGAGGGGAATGAAAAGTAGTGTATATCGCTCGGTCACAAAATTATTTTTGCCTTGGGCGATGTAACTACTTGAATCCCTCACAAAATAACTCCCTCGTCGCAAAATATTATTTTGCTTTCTCGTCATATAATCTACTATTTTAGATTACATCCTCTCTCTCTCTCTCTGAGAGAAGGCCTGTGTCCCAGCAGTGGGAACGTCATATGCTGAGAATGATTTACCTACGACTAAATAATGTATTTATTTTTGCAAAATTTTCCCAACTTTACAAACAATAGCAAAACAAGAGGTCATAATAATATGTTATAATTATAACATCGAGGTAAAAACATTATCTACATAAAGTTTTGTGGAGGTTGCAGATATCTATGTAGGTAGGTACCTATGGCCTTTAAAGTTATAAAATAAAACGCAACTGAGCCCATTATGTAAGTAGGTAGGTAGGTAGATATGTAAGATTTGAATACTTGTGTCAGCGGCGGGTCACGCTAGCCAATTACTTATAAGTACACTTGTACTAGGTACTTACAATACAGGAATATAAACTTGGGGTACCTATACCTACTGAGCCGAAAGGAGGTTATTATGATAATCACTATGAACAACTTTTACTACGGGACCAACACCTGAAATCGCAGGTGTTGGTTCCTCAGAGTGAATCAGTTTCTTCTAGGCAAGCGTGATCCACCGTAAGCCGCATCATCGCTTAACATCAGGCGAGTTGGCGGCCAAGCGCAAGCCTATTCCAAAAAAAAGTTGTTCCATAGAAAAATTTCATTCACGCTCGACGAAATGTATGGAACAACGTTCGAAAACGAAGGGAACAGCTGATATTTTTTTCAGCATTTCTGAGTCTGGTCTGGTTATCATGATAAAAGAGGTCTCATGATAAAAGTGTATACCACAAGCTTATAACACTGTATATTGTGAGGGCAAGAGTAGATGACATCACGTGTAACGTTTACGTACTGAGTGCATGGTGCATGCTGTGCACTATGGCGTTACGTCACGATATATCTTCTGCACTTACTCGTGCTGACCTTATGATATAGCTCCCAAGGCACCCCAGGTTCCAGTACATTTGTAGAACATGGACACAGACGTAGCTTTACTAGGACACTGGCTAGACGTGACGGGACAAAGATATATCTAAAGATATAGGTACCTACCTATTTATCTTTCAAATAGCATGATCAAAATATCGAGCAATATTCAATTAAATGTTTTGAGCATTGCGTGATTATCTGCGACAACGGCACTATCAGCTTTTTATCGCAAATTAATAAATATATTCCCAAGAAATATGTTTCGTAATCTGATAGAAGCTCGCAATCTAATTATTTCGTGTAACCAAGAGCTTATCTAGATGATCGGCTGTTTTTCCCCTTTGGAGGACCAACAACCTGTCTACAGGGGAACAAATATCGCGGGAGACAAGAGGCACAATGTCGCGGGAGACAGGAGACACAATGTCGCGGGAGACAGGAGGCACAATGTCGCGGGAGACGGGGGACAAATGTTGTAAAACAGAACATATTTCACGTGTCCCCAGACTTTAAAAAATAAATATATGGGACATAATAATGTCCCATATATTAGTAGTTAGTTTATTTTGGGGTCAGATGACCATGTGTGCAGTAGCACACATGGTCATCTGACCCCAAACTAAGCAAAGCTTGTAATATGGCTGCCAGAGACTGATATACATACATATATATATTTTTTTAAACATACTTAAATAGATATTAACACCCAGACATAGAACAAACACAAATGTTCATCACACAAATATTTGTCCTAGATGGGAATCGAACCCACTTTAAAATACATATTTATAAAAGTTCCCAGGATACGCGTCTAGCGAAGTCCGCTGACGAGGACAAGTTTTCCCCGAAATGCAGTGAATATGTGAAGCAATACGTACCTACCTACCTACTTTACATTAGCTTATTTCTATGAATAAATGCAACAAAATATTGTTACGGATGTTGCAAGCTTCGATATAATATTCAAAGCCACGTCTGCATTTCCAAACCAAGAAGCCTTGCCAAATTTACGACAACATTTTATATAGCATTCGATGGAAGTTATTGCACAATGTAGAGTACATTAATATGCATAGAATTGCTCGATTGGCATAATAGTGTCGTCGGTATTCGCTCTTCAACATAAACCTTGCATTATTTTATATTTCGTCATAAATAATGATCGGAAGGGGGTCAGCCGGCGGCCGGGGCGGCGGGAGCGCCATGGTGGTGCACAACGCACGCTGACCTACACACGCTGCCATATTCAGTTTCACTGGCAAGCTTGTTGTTCTACTTTCAACTAAGTAGGTATATTATAGGTATCTACTTTGACTTACATTTCGATCAAATTGGCCAGAGGTCTCCTTTACATCTCACGACTTGGAATGTAGCGAACCGTTTACGTTACATTAAAATGAGGGTAGTTGCGTATTTAACCGTGTCTGAGTTTTTGGGTAGATTTCAATTACGATAATAAGTAAATTGGTATCTTTGTTATATTATAATTAGCTAGGTACCCACTTGGCACAATCAAAAGGAGTAATCGGACGCAGAGTTATAACACGAGATAAGACAATAGCCACTTAATGCCGCTGCGAACGTTCTGCGCCAATAAAGGAAAAAAATCGAATATCGCAGATAATGTATCGGCGAGCGCTTTATCAGATGTATAACAGTACTCGGGTGATCTCAATACTTTTACCGTCGCCGATGGAGCGGTGGACATGGTTTGGGGAGCTTTCTACCGGCCTCGGAGCCTCGAAGCCGGCACACATTCTACTCGGCCACTCTCAGGCGCTAACTTTGAGGAGCAGTGACCCACGCGACCGTCTCCCGTGGTCACCGCCGTGCTCATGCCGTCGACCTACGAACTACGATCGCAATCTCGGCTGCCCGATCTAACTAGATCACACGTGTGAACATAACAGCGCGGTACTCACATCGACCATGGTGACACTGGAAGAACAATCCGATATCCGAGCGGGAAGAAACTCCAACACTTGAACTGTATCACGGTGTGAACATCACGGCACACGGCACGGGCACGGGGCGGTACTCGGAGCGAGACGTGCGTTCCAGCGCGCGGCCGCGGGCTAACGTCCTCTCCGCGCCGGCCGCCGCCGCGCCGCGCTCACCTGGCGCCCTAATTGACGAGCGAGTGAGAACACACCAACACGTCATACGAGGGAAAGAGATTGCGATACCCACTGACAACACCTGACCACGTACTAACTGTTGTTTAATCTGGAAGGTGGTGAGGTGGTCATGTCTTGCGGGTTTACTGAGGCGACCAAGTTATCTGCAGAGTTGCTATATGACGGAACTAAAAATGTCGAAGGCCGACTCTTAACTTTGTTCAGTGAATACAATACTCCCAACTGTACAAATAACTCGAGCGCACCACAGTACTAGACAGTCAGACAGCGCGCTTTAGGAACCCGCCAGCGGATTTCCGCGCCACTGCGTTGTTGAGGGAGAGCCCCCTCCCCACGCCCACCACACAGGAAGGGGGTTAATTAAAGAACCTGCTGTCGCCTGTAACGGAATTGTAATACGTTTATAACAGGACCGGTCGTTACAATAAACGAACGGGTGACATTCTTTATAACATAGAGGAAAACTTATTATCTTTGCTTTTTAAACTGTAAAAGTACCAGTGGTGCTGCTGGTAGTTTTGCTCTTATGAAAATAGCAGGAGCTTAATATTTTCATAATAATGTCAAGACAGACAAGTTATCGGCCTTATTGTTACCGCCATACTGTAATGTAAAACAGTACCAACCAGTTCAGAAATCTATTTCAAGGGTAGGTACCTAATCTATATCTTTCCGAAACATTCTTACCCATATAATGAACAGAGACGGTACAGATCAGACGAACAAGGGAGATATGGTAAGGTGGGTGCTGTGGCGGGTGCTAACACATCAGGCTTTTAGTCGAACTCACCTAGCAGAAAACTTTGCCGCCCTTTTTTATATGTGGACTATTTTTAGTTCATTAGTGTCGCTACAAGTTTTGTGTGCGTGAATAATGAGTGCGCCGTAATTAGTTTTTCCTTCTTGCGTTTTAGCGGTAGGTATCGTGTTTTTTTTAATTTGGCAAGTACGGTAATTTGTGCTAAGGCACAATCCCTGGTTTGTCTCTGAGTATATAAATACGAGTAAGTGCGTAAAAAGTTGAGTTAAGTTTTAGTGTTTGTATGTATGTTACAATTTTTCTAATAGACAGCTGGAGCTGGACCGATGAGGTTAAGATTAGAATACCGCTTTTAAAATTTGAATGCTGATTTTATTGCGGGGATTCTTATCTATGTTTGATCAATATACGTTCAGCCATTTAAAAGTTATGATCTCAAAACAAATACAGTTTATTTGTAAGAATATTGTCATAATAGATTTGAATTTCTTTTCTGAATTGCGCGAGTGTAATTTACACTTGTTAAATAACTTATGTACATATAGTAGGAATAATGGATGAGGAGGTACTATAAACAAAGCCTTGAATCCATGAATTTATGTGATTTGACCATAGACCTAAAAAAAAACATCCTATATCTATGGATTTGACAGTTTTCTCACATTTTTCGAAGTAAAAACTATCGTGCAAAAAAATACATACAAACATATTTGTTAGTGTACTCTTTTATTACACACAAGTATCTAACAGGGGCCCTGTTCTGGCGCGTTCGAGATATAATCTCGAATGAGCCAGAATAACCCCTCCCGGGGTAAATCATTTCACAATTTAAGTATGCTCATTCTATAACAAACAACATCCAGGAGGTGGATAATTTTTATACTTTTCATACAAGTTTAAATTACTTTACGTAGTTTTTTTTTTTTGTAAATACAAATATTTTTGTTGGTCTAGGTACTAGGTTGTTGGTCTAGGTTTTTGAGATTATTATGAAACGACTTTTTTAGTAATAAATAAACCGACCTCCAGGGGAGCCTCAAGGAGCTTTCAGAGCACGCTATATGCAGCATGAGACATGCCCATACAAAATACATAGCGGGGAATGCTATGTCAATTATGATGCGATCACGAGCATACATTAACATTACAATACAATATCCATTTATTACGAATAATTGTTTTTTTTTTTACATAACTTGAATTATTTCTAAATTTTTACATAATTATCAATTTAAAATCCGACTTTATAAAAATCTCAGAACTGGACCAAATTGAAATGGGACCACACGAGAAGCACAAGCTTTCAAATAAAAAAAGAATTATCAAAATCAGTTCACACAGTCGAAAGTTCTGAGGTAACAAACATATAAAAAACAGTCGAATTGAGAATCTTCCCCTTTTTGGCAGACGGTTAAAAATGTCCCTCAATTCGGTGTGCCTTTTGGCATAGGCCTCCTCCCACTGTCTCCAATGCTATCATCTGCCACTCTTGTCCAGTATGGCCTCGGGGTCAACCGAATATCTCATCCGACCTTGTAGGACGTCCCTAGAATACATTTGATTAAAAAAAAATTGCAACTCAAGTTGCATACACAAGTCAGCCATCCATCCTGACAACACAATGACACACAGGTGACAGGTGAGTGAACAATACCAACATGCTTTGTATTTCAATGAGTAGTCATCATCATCATCAGCCAGAAGACGTTCACTGCTCAACAAAGGTCTCCCCCCATTTGAACTTCAACAAATGCAATGCACTCATGACCTTGATATATTATATAATTATTATCTTTCTGTAATAATTATCTTATTATTTACTGAGTCCAATTTTTTATTTTGTTTTAATGTAAGATAATTATGTTACAATCCCAACTTAATTAAATTTAATGTCAAATTCATCATCATCATTTCAGCCATAGGACGCCCACTGCTGGACATAGGCCTCCCCCATCGATTTCCAAAAGGACCGGTTGGAATTGGCCTGTATCCAGAGTTTTCCTGCGGTCTCTTTTAGGTCGTCTGTCCATCTTGTGGGTGGACGTCCTACGCTGCGCTTACCGGTCCGCCGTCTCCACTCGATAACCTTTCGGTCCCATCGGTCATCTGTTCTGCGTGCTATGTGGCCCTGCCCACTGCCTCTTCAACTTGCTAATCCCAAATAATTAATTATATTAATGTCAAATTATAATAGTCATAGTCATAGTCATTTTATTCATAAAGCCAATTTACATGTCAAATTAATAATAATAAATCATTCTAAAAAATACTACTAAGTAGGTAAAATTAGCATACAAATTTATAGAATTCATCGTAACTGTAGAATGCTTGCTCAACAAGCCAACGTTGTAAGCGTGATTTAAAACATGGCAGGCTAGGAGCTGCAGTAACTATTTCTGGGAGGTGGTTGTACACGTCGGGGCCCATGACATGAGTAAGTTTGGCCGACTTGGTCAGCGTTCGCTTGATGCTGACGAGATGACCCGCTGTGCGTGTGGGGCGGTTCTGGTACTTACCACGCAATTCGTAAGAGCCTAGGTTTATTCTTACATATGTTGCCACCTGCAATATAATTATTGATGGCAGCGTAAGAATTCCTAAGCTCTTGAAATATGGTTTTGCGTGGGTCTCCTGGTCTACTCCCACAATTGCTCGTACGGCGCGTTTTTGGAGTCGAAATACCTTCTCCCACTCTGCACATCTTCCCCACAGCTCCGCACCGTACTGTACGAGTGAGTGCACTGTGGTGAAGTAGCAGGTGCGGGCCACGTCCACTGATACGACTCGAGCTACTCGCCACAATGCAAAGCATGCACTTCCGATCTTTCCTCGCAACTTGTCGACATGGTTCTCCCACGTCAGGCCTGAATCGACCTCAAAGCCGAGAAACGTGGTCGTGTTCACCTGTTTCAAGACCATACCTCCAACCAAGACTGTTAGAGGCCTGGTTTCATGACCTGACAAACTGATATGGAGGTAGTGGGTCTTTTTGAGGTTCAGAGCTAATCCATTAGAGCTGAACCAGTCGGCGAGCTGCGATGCTGCCTCGTTCAGTTTTTGTTCTAAACGATCTTGGCGTGGCGCGGTGACTATTGCTGCTACATCATCAGCATACATAAGGATTTCAGCCACTGTCACCGCGTCAGGCAAGTCATTCAGAAGCAACGAGAACAGCAGGTTAGATACGGATGATCCCTGGGCCACACCCATGGTTGAGCTCAATGGATCCGATCTCTCATTGCCTGCATTACCAATGACAATTTGTGCTCTGTTCTGTAATAGGCTTTTAAAAACAGAGTGCGAGGTGCCTCTTATCCCATAGTGTCGCAGTTTTGCCGCAAGTACTGCGTGGTCGGCGACATCAAAAGCCTTCGAGAGGTCGCAGAATAAGACAGCAACCTGTAACTTTGGTCTACGGTCGCGTGCTGCCATGATTCTCCGAACAAGTTCGCGTGTCAAAGACGTAGTTGAACGTCCTGCCCTGTACTAATACAATAAATAACCAATCAATAATTATTATTCAAAAAGTCCCGAAAGTCCCCAATACGCTGGCCGCGTTCCCCCGTTGAATTGCGAGGGATATCCGCTGGACCAGGAACCAACCCGATCGTGGATCAAGCCCCTTTTCCCTCATGCGGCGTCCCAGGTCCAGCATAAACTTCCGTGCTTCAGCACACCACGGCCCCGCCGTCTCGACGGCAAACGGGACAAAATCGTATGCTGACCCTAAGCAGGCGTATTTGAGGCATTTGCCTCCACTCCCGCGCCAACAAACTGCTGGGTAGCGGGGAGATGGCAGGATGCTCGCGCATGTAGCATCCAACATTATATACTTGTTATTTATTATATATCTTTTAGTTACTGGAACATCGCCCTTTTATTCGGAATACAGTAACGTTTGTTTCATTGGTGTGATGTGGTACAAGCAGACTGCAACGAGTCACCACTAAATGCCCATTCAAGGGTGACATAAGAGTTGATAGGAGCTCACTCCAGGAGACAGCCAGGGTCGCCTGGGTCGGAGCCGAGACGCGACATCATCATCAGACTGTAGTGTCCGTGTGTGGTGGCTTGATGTAGTGCGACTTGACTTGCGTGTGCGTGTCGCTGTGGTTGAGCTTCAAGTGGCGCGAGAGGTCGGAGGGGCGCATGAACCCGCGCGCACAGTGACGGCACACGTACGGAGTGCTCTGCGTGTGCGCCTTCAGCACGTGGAACTCGAGCATAGACGCCGTCGGGAACGACCTGACAACAGAAATATTAACTTATAACTAATTTACAAGTGCAATAACAAAATCACAAACTACTGAACCTATTTTGATAAAATTTATATGGAACGGATCTGAGAGCATATCCTTGGAAATAAAAAGAATTTTCCAAATCAGTTTATAAATAAAGGAGTTCTGAGGTAACAAACATTTAAAATCATACAAATAGTTATATAATACAGTATTCTGAATAATCCAATGATCCAGCATCTCCTAATATTAAATAGTGCCAGATTAGTAAGACTACTGTTTTAGCAATAATGTTGATATTGAAGGAGAGCGCCGGTCTTCAGACAAACCCTTCAGTTTACAGGTAAGCAATCTAAAGTAGTACGTAACATAAGCCACACCGCCACACCAACCCGTGCTCCGTTATTAAAGGAGCTTGGCTTGTCTGTGTGGGCTGCCATATAACTGAAGCCTGACTTCAGTACTGGTCTCATTATCTCCACTCACATTTAGATATTATTTATGTGTTATGATTTTATCTGAGTTATGTGTATAAGCAAATGTCATGAGAGCAGGTATGTTGTGTGAAGTGTGCCGTCCAGTGAGGACATCTCCTGACATGTATTTTATTAATGAATTGATCATAGGTCATACGTAGCTGGGAATAATGTGCTTCTTTTTAACTTTGGCTTGTTATCTCTGTTCGGTAAGTTCAGCAGTCAAGTTTAATTATAGTGGGATGTTAAAGGTAATGGTAGTAGATAATATTTGTTCACTAAAAACATTTCAGAGCTGACTAAGGCGCAAGTCACACTGATTAGACGGGCGGCGAGCGCTCTCTTCCATAGCAATTGTAATCTTTATGCTACTTACAAAGAGAGGAATCTTGCGACAGGACATGGGACACGCTCAAAACTTACACTAAGGTTTTAGTGCAAGTGCCTGCGTAGTCACCCCGTCTTATAAGTGTGTCTTGCATCTTAATCATAACAGCCTCTTTACCTGATACATTCCTCCAGCGCACATTTAAACTTGCCAGCGTTCCTGTGTTTGAAGCTCATATGGTGTGAGAGGCTCCGTTGGGTGGCGTAGTCGTTGTCACAGATCTTGCAGTGGAACAGGCGCTCCCCGGTATGCACCCTCTTGTGGGCCTCCATGTCGGCAAATTGTTTATTGCATACTGTACATATTCCCGATCTGTGGACAAACCAAATTATCCTTGTAGTTAACTTTAAAACTTTCGCGATTTGAAGGCATGTTTGAAATGTTTATCGGTACCCTATTATTACTTAAATAAAAGAATGCGCGATAAGTCCAGATAAACATTTAAAACATCATAACAATTGTTTGCAATATCGGAGATTCTTAATCTAAAGGTTACAGCGAGACTGACCAATTAAGAATCTCCGGCACATCTCCCTTACAAGAAGCAGGCACAATCTGAATGGCATCAGAAATTTATTTTGTCATAAACAATATGTCTCCCCTGGCAAAATTTTTGGAGTATGTGCTACAAGGCTACAGAAGATAAGGTTAAGATGGGTAATCCCTATAGACTCCTGAAGTAGTCCCCGAATAAACCAAAAAACCTAATGAAATAGCAGTAAGATTACTATATCAGATACCTACATGTCTCATCATTCATTGTGACCTGTTAACATTACCATAGTAGCTACAAGAATTTAGAAAATAGGAATTAATGAATGATGAATTTTCAATGTTTCAGAGACATATTATACAAATGTCATGTAAATTTAAAAGCAAGGTAAACTTGCCTTGCCAGGATGTATCCATTCCAATACATTAGCCATTTAGCCTTTTATTAATTTATGTTCTGATGGTCTGAAATAGGAATTAGTTGCTCATGAGCCTCTTGGCACATTTCTCAATGGACTCTTAACGCATCAAACAGGTACTGGACTTGTGCTTGGTACAGTGAAAGCAACTGTTCCGATCTGAAGTGCCGTAGCACCTTCAAGAAGATACCCAAAAAAAATTTGCCAGCAAATTGAGCTTTGCTCTCAATACAGGAGCCGAAGCTGGGAGTAACACTCAAAAGCTCATGGTTATCAGTTAACGGTATGGATTCATCCCAGAAAGTAGGAGGCAGTTAGATGGCTTCCTTTTGGCAGAGAACAGACACGCCTGGGATGCAGACAGTCTTTAGCCTTAAATCTGTAGTTTTTTCTTTATTTTTATGGTCAGGCTATGTGTGAGACCACAGCTCACCAGCTCTTAAGCTCTAGCGAGTTTAGAAACACAACAAATGAAAAACAGCTTTCCAGACCTTTCGGAATGCATCCTCTCCGTGTGAGTTTTCAAGTTCCCTTTTGAAGTGACCCGCAGTCCACAGAAGCTGCACACCCAGGGCTTCTCCTTGCTGTGGCGGGTAATGTGGACCCTCAAACCCTCCCTCCTTTTGAAGCTCTTGGTGCATATATGACAGTTGAATGTTTTCTCTGTGCTGTGCACACTCTTATGTTTGTTTACTGTACTATGGTCACGGAACGTTTTCCCGCAGATCTGGCAGCTGTAGGGCTTCTCCCCAGTGTGCATCCTCTTGTGGCGGATCATGGAGGAGAGCTGCCGGAATGTCTCCGGACAGAACGGACACTGATAAGGCTTGTCTCCAGTATGTACTCGCATGTGAGTTATGATGTTCGCCCGGGCATGGAACAGTTTCCCACAATGCTCACATATAAACTTTGCACCAGGATAAGATTCAGGGTGCCTGCAGTGCATGTGCCGTTGCAAGGTGCCCTTCAGCCTGTACTTCTTCCCGCAGAGTTCGCAAGTGAATGGTTTCTCACCTGTATGGGTCCTCATGTGGTCCTCCATCGCCGACTGACTCACCACCATTTGCCCACAAGTTGTGCATTGGTAGGGTGCCTTCTTAGACCGATTAGATCTCTTTGCAGAAGCCTTTCTAGTTTGTTTGGTTCCGTAATGTCCCAGAATGTGTGTTTTCATGATGTGTTTTGATGAATATGATTTTTTGCAAATGTCACAAGAGTATGGCTTCTCCTTGGTATGTGACCTCATGTGAAGCTGGAGCGCCGAGTGGCACGAGAGTGTTCTGTCGCAGATCAAGCATTGTATTGGTCCTGTTTTGAGTCTTAGTTTTCTCTTGCGCATGTGATTTGGTAAAATTTTCTTACTGTACTTATATTCATATTTACCAATTTTATTTCCATTAGAATAAATCTTGGATTTTTCCTTGTTTACATCATTTTCATTATCATGTAAATCATGATTATTTGTATCGTCCATATCAATACAATCACTGAGATAAGTTTCAAAAAGATCAGAACCATCATGCAGATAGTTTTCGCTTTTGATTTCTTGTTTGATTCGATCAGCCGGTGGTTTCACCTCAGCTGGTGTCCCGGGTGCCTCGTGCAGCCGATCGAGGGCACGCAGCGCGCGGTCGGAGGCCTCGCAGCGCGTCACAAACTCGTAGCTCGCGGCGAGCTCGGAGGCGCAGCCCTCACAGATGGAGTCTGGTAAGCCATCTCCCTCCATAATCACTATGTTCGCACATTTCATCATCTTCGCGCAGTACTGCAAATCTTCCTGATTGTCAAACACGGATATTGTGGCAGTTCGGTCGAGGCAAATACGACATATCTTAAATTCCATGCCGGGGAAAACAGTGAAGCAGGCAACAGCAGTAGAACTGGTATAAACCGAAGACCTATAATACAGCTTTGAAATGACGGCCTGTTCTGTATTCCTTTAGAAGCAGGATTCCAGGTACAGTTTAGTAAAGGAATTTGAACGTGTAAAACCTATAAAATCATCTAAATTTGAAAATTGCCTTCAATTTCAACTTGACTTAAATTTGCCTTTTATGTAAATAGACTTCTGCCAGTAAGAATTCCAAGTGCTATATAGTTCAGGCTGGCAGGTGGAGGAAAGATCGAGTATACATGGAAATACTCCTTGTTTCCAGAGGTTATGGCTTGTTTAGCACAGCTTTCTGCACTTTCATTGCCCGGAATGCCTGCATGTCCTGGTATCCAGTTAAGCACCACCTGGTAAATTTGCCTAAAACGTAATTAAACAAAGACACATATTAATGTATTATTATGTAGCAACTAGCAAGCTAAACAAAAACTTCTATTTTTATTTATATATATGTAGGCGCGTCGATATTTTTAGAGTGGCAAGAAACAGAAACAGAACTGACAATGACAGATGGCAACTGGCTGACAGTTGATGTCCGATATACTATCGGAACTTCCGGCGCATAGATTATTTAGTTAAATTCAAATTAAAAATTAAGTTTGTTTAAACATTAACCAAAACAAAAACATTACATTTGTAGACTTTGTCTCTAACAACATGGATGAGAATAATCAAGTAGATGTCATATATCTAGACTTTCAAAAAGCTTTTGACCAAGTAGACAATAATATCCTGCTCCAAAAGCTAAGTACAGCTGGATTTGCTCCTCGGCTCCTTTCATTTTTTGCAAACTACCTGAAAGATCGTCAACAATTCGTGCGCCTTGGATGCCATGATTCACCACCATATTATACGCCGTCAGGTATCAGCCAAGGTTCATCCCTTGGGCCACTTCTTTTCACGTTTATGATTAACGACCTGCCGAAATCACTACTGCATGCCAAGTGCTTAAGTTACGCCGATGATGTAAAACTCTATATGCCCATAAAATCTGTCCATGACTGTATAAATCTCCAAAAAGACTTAGACACTATACTAACATGGAGTGAACAAAATAAACTCAACATAAATGTCTCAAAGTGTTCCGTGATGAGCTTTACCAAGTCCACAAATACTATAATAGCGCAATACAGTATAAATGAACAACAAATCTCGCGAAATCAGAGAGTTAAAGATCTGGGTGTCTTGTTTGATCCAAAACTTGCTTTTCACGACCATATGCGTGCACTTGCGGCAGATTGTTTTAAAAGGTTGGGATTTGTGACGCGCAACTGCAAAGACTTCACAAATGTTAAGGCCATGAAGTTGCTTTACACTGCCTTAATAAGATCAAAAATTGAGGCGAGTGCATGCATATGGAACCATCATGAGAAAAGTTACACTCTAATGCTGGAAAAAGTCCAAAAACGTTTCTTACGTTTTTTATATAAGAAAATGTATGGATATTATCCATTTTTATACCCCACAAAATTTTTGTTGGGCTCTCTTGGGTTCAACTCTCTTGAAACTCGCAGATTGCATAGTCAGTTATTAACGGTGTTGCAAATACTGCATGGGAGAGTATACTGCCCCGAATTGTTAGGTGAAGCTAGTCGTCTGAGTGTACCGGAGCAGCGCGTGCGTTTTCGTACCGGGCGAGTCCCACTGTTTGCGCCGAGTCCGGCACGCACTGTGGCGCGCCAGCACTCTCCGGTGTTCCGTGCACAACGACACCTCAACCACCTTCTCTCAGTATTTCCCGACACAGATATGTTTGCGGATAGATGGACAATACTAGTTAGGAAGTGCAACCAGTATTGTGAAAGTATTATATAATGTCGTTATTTTATTTTATTATTACCAAACATTGTTGTTATTGTAATTAATGTAAATTTTTATCTCTTATTATTATTTTTTAAGTTTTCTAGTCTTTTAGTTTTATTTTTTGTAAATATTTTTTATTGTAGTTTTTTAAATTTTGTCTAACTTTTTATGCTACCTTACTATTTATTTAGTTTTATAGTTGGTAGTTTAATTTGAATAATATTATGTAGTAAGTAAATAAGGTATTACGCCATGGTTTTTAACTGTTATGTAAATAAACTGAATTTGAATTAAATATTCAGTTAAGTGCCACTAGCCTAGTTTTGGTGGACTAGTGATGGCAGTGGCACCATTGCTTGTATAACGTTGGTACCGGATGTTGTTGAGGCGGCTCGCTGATCGGTCATTGCGTGCGACCAATCAGCTAGCGAGTTTGGCATACCATCCGGCAGAGGCGCTAGGTAATAGTGTTCCGTGGGCGCTAGCGAGAGCGCATGGACAAGCGAGGCTCGGGGGAGCGCTCTTTGAGTTTACCTTTTGCATTGGACGGTGGCAGCATACGTTACTAAGCGGAATACCTTGTCCCCAAGTAATTTAAAGTACCTAATTTTACATTGTAAAATTAATCATAGTGCTATGGAATAAAAGCTGTTATTTTGAACGAGCGATGTCTAATTTCCTCGCCCGCTATACCCACGCAGTAGAACAATGATGTCTGATGCGGATCGGCCTGCCTACTTCTACATTTCTGATGCATGATGTTTCTGACGATTCGACATATAGGTAGATCTGTGAGGTAGATAAATAATAAATTGCTCGTGCTTGACAGTAATTTGTTTGTTTTTTTCTGCACGGGGTTTTCCATAGATAAATAAGAGGGTTTTTCGCCCGTTACTGCGCAGGCCAATGCCATTAAGTTTCATGGACTTGTCATAATAATTATAGAAGTTAGAAGGTTCTAAAAAATTCGGACGGACGGGCAGGCAGACAGACATACAGGTAGATGGACAGAACGAATTTATAAGGATTCCTTGTCGGGTTACGGAACCCTAAAAATACGTAAGATGTTTTCTTGAGGTGTTTGTGTTTCATGTTTTACCCTTTGGGTACGGAACCCTAAAAATAACTTTGAAAAGAACTTTATGTACACACTCCACACAGCACAGCTTGAGGCATGCGTAACTGCCTACTGCCTACCTACTACCTAAGGTGGTAAGTGATACTGGTGTATCTTTTCACATTAACAGTCAAAATACACAAATGAAAATAATACCATGAGGCAACATGTTTTCGTCGCTTTGGCGCCAAAACTCTCATTACAACAAAGTATATAATAGAATAATAGAATATACTAGGTTATTATTATTCGCGATCCTGATGGTGACAGTTATCATCCTGTTCGCGCGCTTAGGGATGATAATGCCGTTACTTCTAACATAACTACCGTAATAAGCCACGCAATTTGCGCATACTATAGTTCGCACAGACTGCTAGACTATTGTTCGATAATTAAACTTTTACGGCATAGAGATACTTTAACGATCTAGAAAACCGATTCCATAGATAATCCCGTGAAATATTGTCGATTCTACGTGGAATGCACTGCATTTCTACGATCTATATTAGTACCTCGATATCAACACCGTGAATCGGTCCGATTCTCAGGGTTCGAGAATCAATCCACTCTGTCAGATCGATCTAAAAAATCGATTTTCGGATTAATCGATTAAAGATCGACATGCCTAGATTCCACCACTTTACTAGCGCATGACTTGGACTTGACCGTTCGTATCATTGATAATAATAATCAAATCAAAGCTTCGTATGCTTGACTATAGAATAGACTATAGCTAAATGATGTAAACCTTGTTTATTAATCCGACTGAAGCACTCTGTATGCATGGGTCCCAGGGAGAAAAAAATATTTGAGTTTTTGTTTTTTTATCTTTAGCAATCACCAAAGAATCACAATCAAATCAAAGAGAATATAAGTAAAATAAACAGAGGAGGAATATATACAAATAAAGCTGAGAAATCAATTAAAAGTTAATATTTATTACACATATTATGGTGTAGGAGTATTACATTCTCTTGGATTATGGTAAAAGTAAGCAAAAGCCGTACAGAGAGAAGGACAAAAGCAAACAAATAATAAGCAAT
The DNA here is from genome assembly GCA_949125355.1 of Agriopis leucophaearia. Classification (NCBI taxonomy): domain Eukaryota; kingdom Metazoa; phylum Arthropoda; class Insecta; order Lepidoptera; family Geometridae; genus Agriopis; species Agriopis leucophaearia. Next base: position 16,885,800 of record OX421274.1, on the reverse strand, counting down.
TTTAGCAAAGAGAATACAATGGGAATAAAAAAAATAGTTATCATTTGAAATGCGAATTAATTTTCAGCATGAATTTAAGTTTGTGTCGCCTGTGTTACGAAAGAGAAGCCAGTATAAACATTTTTCAAAGCTATGAAGTTCCAGTAAGCGCTAAAATTAAGCTCTGTTGCGGAACCCTGTGTGTCGATGAAAATGACGGCTTTCCATCACATATATGCAGAAACTGCGAGGTAAAACTCGACGATTGCTATCGATTTGTGCTAAAATGTGAAGCAGCAGACAAGAAAATTCGTTATTTATGTTTAACTAGTAGCTCGCCTTGTGGAAATCTCAAAGATGTCTACACCCCCAAAGCAGAGGTAAAAACGGAACTGAAAGTCCTGGAAGAAAACTCTCACGACGCCGATGAAACTTTCACTTACCCGCTCTTAGAACTCAAACCAGACGTCGAAGTAAAGTTGGAAAATATACATGAACAGAGTCTTCAAGCTAGCATTGAGAAACGATATAAAAACAGAGTGAAGGTAATCAAAGCCAAATGGATGTGCTCCAATTGTGGCCGCAAATGCTTGAGCTCATCTGCTTTATCCATACACATGCGCACACACACTAATGAGAGGCCATATCGATGTACTTCTTGCGACAAGACATACAAAGATGCAGGCACGTTGAAGAGACACGTTGATAGAAATCACTTAAAAAATCGAGAGCGCAAGTTTATTTGTGAAAACTGTGGGAAAGCATTCTATGCAAAACGAGATATTCAGATTCACATGCGAGTACATACTGGTGAGACTCCATACACCTGCCCCGTCTGTCCTGCTCGCTTCACGCAGATGAGCGCAATGCTGAGACATAAGCGAAGGCACACGGATAAGAAATCACATGTGTGTGCGACGTGTGGAAAACCATTCTGGACCAAAGAAGAACTGAAGAGACATTTTAGTGTTCATGAAGATATCAGGCAATTTACATGCCCCATCTGTCAGGTGCAGTTCAAGCATAAAGGCAGTATAGAGAAACACATGAGAGTCCATGCGGAGCCCAACCGGTTCATATGCAGCAACTGCGGGCAGACGTTCAACAATAAGGGCAATTTAAAAAGTCATGTTGAAAGAAAACATTCGGAAAAGTCCGGTCACTGTAACATCTGCTCTAAGAATGTATCTAACGTGGAGGTCCACATGTGGCGCCACACCGGCCAGAGGCCTCTCAAATGTGAATACTGCACAAGCAGCTTCTACGAGATGAAAGCTTTGGCACTCCACATTAACTTTAAGCACAAGAAGACCGATAGATTCAAGTGCACTTCCGAAGGGTGCACTAAAAGCTTTCCTTCTAAACCTATGTTGCTGTTCCATGTGGCCAAGTTTCATGAACAGCACACACCATACCCTTGTGAAAAGTGTTCCAGAGGGTTCTATAGGAAAAATGACCTCGCTAGGCATATGCTTGGCACTCACAAAGAAAAACTGCTCTGAAATTTACCCAAGGGATAATTTCAGATTTGAGGGATAGTCATTAGTTTGTAATTCTGATCTCAAATAGAAATAAAAAGAGTGTATTAATCTATACAATATTTATTTTAGTGCTGATGAACATTATGATCCACGAATCACAGACTATTAGTCTGGTCCGGGTAAATAAAGTCTGATCTAGAAAGGTCACAGAATAGATTATTTAGGTACATTATTGATAGAAGAAGAATCTGTACAGTAACATTAAATATCTGCCATATTGAAACCAGAACATAATATTTCATTTCACCTCAAATATTGTAGTGGTCAACATGTTTTGTACAAAACAAATAACCTTTATAATTTCTCTATAAATACATCGCAATCATTATGTACAGTCATTTATAACATACTCATTGTTCATAAAAATAAATTGCACAACATGTATAATCAGATATTTTTGATCCAGTCAAAAAGTTTCAAACATTGTTGAATAATAGAAATCGATTAAAACTAAATGTTTAATATAAATGTAAATAAACAGTTCCACTTTATAAATTATGTGAACATCAGTCAACAATTACCACTAACACAAAAATCTTACTTAAGAATAGACACGACACTCCACATTCATAACAATAACAGCGAGTACTGCCGGCCTCCCGCAGTCCAGTGAATGTAGCAGAAACACTAGTTTACAGAACAATGGAGGAAGATAACTGAAACTATCTTAAATGTATTTGTAACATAACTATTAATTAAAGCTTGTAATGCTAGCAATTTGTACAGGGGTGATATTTCTTTACAGTGTGAACTCTATACAGCGATACTTACGGGACTGCGAATTATATAGTGTTATTGAGAGTTATTGTTAAATGGAGGGAAGAAAAATTTATATTATTTTAATAAGTATTTACTAGTAAAGTATAAAATTTACAACCAACAAACATTGATATTGATACAAATAAAGTTTGTTGCGTATAAACTGTTATATTCATGTGAAGTTTTTAGCTGCTCCAGTATTTTATTTTAAATATGAGGTATTATAAAGTACTGTTTATTGCTCAATAATTACTGATTGTTGTCGTTATAGCGAGTGGGTGTAATGCTACATAGAGTGTATCATATAATGGATAATAAGGTAAACCAACCAGAGTCAAGTTCCACGTTTAAGAGAGTTTGTCGTTAAATCGAGTGTCGCTATATAGAGTTTACACTGTATGTCTAACAGGGTGTACAAACAATTTGCACAACTTTTTTGATAGTTTTCATTCTGATCCTGCAGTCTCGCTCTTCAACAGTACGGAGGCCTAGTACACCTCCTGTCCCGTTCACAAGTCAGTCCATGTGAAGAGAAATTAACCAGTCAATAAAATACAAACCACGACACTCACTCTACATACAGAAATCATGCATTAGGCCACGGTGGCCGCCTAACAACTCTAGGCTACCAGTCAATCATCTCAAAAAGTCAAAATACAGCCTCCCCACCACCCGTACCGGTCACTAATCAAACCAACTGCAATTAGCACCAGAAAATTTTATGATTAAATAACTGTGTCGATGTAACCGATTCCTTAGGTGTACTCTTACAAAATATTTAGAATTCATTACATAAACAGTAATTGTGACCAAAATGCAAATGATTAATTATTACAAAAAGCTATGTATAATTCCGCAGCGCAGTTCAATGTCTTAGTATATTAATTTGTATCCTTTTGTGGAGGCATTTCACATAAAATGATTGTCTATGTTATACTATAAAACATAATACCCACCCTACATGAGTAGGATCATCATACATGTAAGTAAAAAAGCTATAAATAAGGGCACTGCCCGATGCAAACCCAGTCCGATATAACTAACAGAACAGCATTCTGAACAAAACTACTTTAAAAATAAACAAATTAATCATTAAATAAATAATATGTTGTCATTATCAACTATTAAAGTTTAAAAAGCACAAACGTACAAAGAGTGCATCAAGCTTGCTATTAATATATAATATTTATATAATTACCCTTTTCATATTTGAACAAAAATAAACCTTGACTTGGACATCGAAGATTCCTCAATCTAATAATGATTGTACTCTCCTCTTTAGTTCATTTTTAAGCTCTAATCCTCCTAAAAACTATTGCACGTAAATAATCCTTCGTTATAATCATAATTCACTAGAACTTTTCCAAAAATGTATTGCACTGAAGCACATGGATTTTCTACCGTTTACTAACCTCACTATTGTTACGTCGAGAGTTTGTTCAGCACCAACTCTTAAGGAACTTGGCAAAATATTACTATTGACATGTGATGATGAAACTATTTTAGATCATAAATATTCAGCCAACTATCACTTCGAAGTCCACCAACATATCTGTCAAAATCCTGTCAGTTCACAGAAATGTCACATCGGTAGGATAAGTTAAATCTGTCAAAAATGACAACTGATCCGAGACGCACATTTTGTATAATATACATAATTTGTGATCACCCTACATACTGTAAGCGTATCAGTCCAAATACTGCCAGTTGAGACACTCAGAAGTCCAAACAGTTTTCCCCGCTCACAGCACCCGGCATGCAGCTGCCGTTCAGTCGATGGCTTGCTCCGTCATCTGCAGGCAGAGCGCGTCCAGGCCGGAGTAGTCGAGCGGAGGCGCGGGCGCTGGGGCCGCAGGGTACGGGGGGTACGAGTGGGACTTGCCACGAGGGACTGCGGGACCAGTGGCCCAGGGGCCACCACGCTTGCCCCCCGACACGAACGAGTGACCGGACATGCGCCATCTGGAACATATAAAGATAAGATACATTTATTTGCAAAAGGAAGAAACTTACATAGAATAACTACCTACTTAGTAAAACAACCCTTTAAAAATAAACTAGGAATATAATGTAAGACATGTGGCTAATTTAGTCAGTCTAAACTGTTTCTGTGACCAAAGTTGGGATTCTTAAATTTCAATCTCTCACTGTATATGCTACGAATGAATACTTCAGTTTCGTCGCGGGACAACCTCCAGCCAATCTCAAGTTTTCTTTTTGAAAGTAAATTTACCAAGATTCAGGCAGGCTCTCTTACAGATGCTATTGTATAGCTATTACAGGGTAACGCATATGTCCTATACTGAGCCGAAAGGAGGTCATTGTACTCATCATTATAAACAACTTTTACTACGGGACCAAACCAGAAATAGCGAAAAAATATATCTGCTGTTTCATAGAAGACGGTCATTGACCCTAGGCAAAATGTATGGAACAGATGTTATTTTTTTATCGCGATATCAGGGTTGGTGCCATAGTAAAAGTTGTTCACAATGATGAGTATAATAACCTTCTTTCGGCTGAGTACAGGATATATGCGTAACCCTGTCTACATTAATTGAAACAATACTCATAGAATGAGTCGAGTCAGGTAATCAGAGGAAGGCTGGCTAGTTGTGAGGCAACAAGTGGCGGTGTTCACCTGGCCTGCGTGGCGCGGCGGTGCGGCGGCATGTCGCCCACGTGGTGGTAGAACTGGCGCGGCGGCAGCCGGTGTCGCAGCGAGATCAGGGACTCCTTCAGGTCCGGGCGGCGGAACGCCTCGTGGTGCAGCGCCTGGGAACATTGTATCATTCAGTAGCTGCTGGTGGTAACACAACACGAGTACGAGGGCAACAGTGTGCTCGCACAGACAGCCGCCGTCACCAACACTTCTTATTGGATGAACAAAAATAAGTTTTTTTTTATTATACTGGGTGACGAGACGAGCGAAGTCGCTCGCCTGATGGCTCTTCACGCTTGCCCATAGCAGCTCAACGCCACTCAGAATTTTGAACTTCAACAGTTCAAAATCCTGGATGGCAATGCACTGCGCTCGTCACCCCGAGATATAAGATGTCAAATCTCTGTGTGCCCTGTAATTTAGCTGGAAACATTGCCCTTCAATCCGGAACACAGTAGTGTTTGCACACTACTGCTTGGCGGTTGAATAACTGGCAAAGGTGTGGTACTTCCCCAGGCGGACCCCTGCAAAAGAGTCCTACCAAGATAAAGTGATTCGGCTCTGCTCTTCCTCTTTGTGGTCGAAAATACCTCAGATAACGTGTGATGTACAGAATTCGTAGACTCTATTCATATTTATAAGTTCAGTTCAAAAGTTCCACCTCTATGTCTCTCTACAATTTTTAAGGAGCTCCATAGTCATCCACACGATTTTATTTATCATTTCGTCTTCGCTCTTGGGTATAATACGACCACTAACCTGGCTCGAATGATAATGAATTTTGCAGAAAAATCAGAGAAAGTAAATAAATAAATATTGCTGATGTAATCACCATCCAGACCCCATGTCATCAAAAATAAGCAAAGCAAAGCTTCACCCCTTTGGTGCTTACAAAATAATAATACTTGAAATGGCCCCTAAGAGTTGTGTATCATTCACTGAAGATCATGAGGTTACTCCACTGCTACGTCTGGTCTGTGGTTGTAGTACAGCAGAGGCTTGGACTCTACAAGCTGACACTCAGAAGTTAATCAAAGCTATCAGACATGTGTACTAGAGAACGCTAGCCACATGTCATTCTCATGCTGGATGCAGACACTATCTAATGTCCAGCGCAACAGCAAAAGCTAGGAACTTAAACGGCATATCACCAACAAGTTCGATATTTTAGCCAGATGCAACTAGTAGCTGGAGAAGGTTGTAGCTTACTGGTGAATACAAATAGCAGCTTCTAACTCGTAAGTTGAAGGCAAACAACTAGCTTGAAGAAGGAAATTGCACTGAGGCATAAGACAAAGAGAAATCTTCCAAGCTGAGAACCAATCTCCACTCTAGTAATGAAGAAGCACCTGAACAGATACATCGCCTACGGCTCCCCCATTCCATTTTAAAGATGAAACGTGGATGATAGAAGTATGTAGAAATCCACTTATTTTGTAGTAACGATTGCCTGATGTGAGGGCGAGGTTACCTTCTCCACGAGCCAGCAGTGCAGGCCGAGCGGCGTGGGCTCGTCCTCCGTCGGAGCCGCGCGTGCGCCGCCCCCGCACGCCGCCAGGCACTTCGAAGCTACAAACAAACAATCACTATTATTATCCACTGTTTTGACTTTCACTGTTTTGTCCGTCACAAAAAAAAAAACTTACGAATTATTTTTATTTCTAATCTCAGCTTACAAGAAATCAATGTAAATATCCTACGAGTAATTACTCATCATCATCTACTATCACCAACTATTTTCCAACGACTGCTGGGTATAGGTCTCCACTTCAGCGCTCTATCTTTTCCGGTCCTGTGCTAGTCTTGTCCACTGCTTTCCTGCTGCGTTAGCGATGTCGGCCGAGCAACGAGCTGGTGGTCTGCCAGGTGGTCGCTTTCAGTTCCGTGGCCACCAGTCTGTGACTGCTTTGGTCCACCGTCCATCTTCCCTTCTGACCACGTGTCCCACCCATCTCTACTCGAGTGTCGTGATCCGTTTAATCACGTGTCCGACCTTCGTTTCTACATTTTATACACGGTCCAGCAGGCCTAGCACGGGCCGTGGATAGATTGTCTTTCCACCATTTTTATCCCGCTAGAAAAAGACAAACGTATTCATATTCTAGCTCTGTCGCGTCTACGCGTGGATAAAAACGGCGGAAAATCAATTTTTTCACGGCTCGTGCTAGGCCTGCAGGAGAGAGATGCATAACATGGCGCGTTCCATCGCCCTTTGTGCCACTTGGATCTTGAGCGTGTTCTCTTTAGTGAGGGTTCATGTTTCAGCACCATATGTGAGGATAGGTAGGATAAATTGGCTGCACATCTTAGTCTTAAGGTTTTGCGGGATCTTAGATTACAAAATATTGACGAGTTATTACCAAAAATAATCAAATAACTGGAGTAATTACTCATCATCATAATGAGTAATTACTTGTAATGAGCAATGAGCAGATATCCTGTGAACTAATCATGATGAGTTCACAGGATATTTATGATGATGACGGGATGATTTATTTTAAGTTTTTGTGTAGGTACTCAACAAAGAGTTTCTATCTATCTACTCATTTAAATATAATTATTTATTTCAGTTAGATATTAACAAGTGGGTTACAAGAAATTTCCAGATCAGTCAGGGTTTCAATATCCGGTAACAATTCTACAAGTGGTATTTGAAACTGAGTGCTTATAATCATATAACATAAAAGTTGGACTATTTGTTCTACACTAGAGCACATCAGATAGGGCAGCGATCACAACGAACCTGGCCTTTGGACAAAATAGGTATCTTTTCCTGAATCCCCTTGAAAATATTAATATATAAAAAAGAAGTGAAGAAACTCTCACCTAAATGCAACAGTCGTACGATGGCAGGAGGTAGCTCGGAGCCCGGCGGCATGGGGCTCAGCAGCACACCACGCAGGCGCTCCAGTGCCCTCAGCAGCGCGGCCGGCGAGGGCGCAGGCCCCGCACCACCTCTCAACTCGCCCTCTAGGGCTTCTAAGACGGCGTTGCGCTCCGATAACTTCTTGATTGAGAGGAGGATCTTGTGACGCGCGCCTTTTGTCACTCCTGGAACATATTTGTTACCTTATTATACAGTTGAACTTATATTTATTAAGTGAGGAGTTTGGTAAAAAAAGGAGTAGTGTGAATCTTGAGAATCAAGAGTGTTTTTGGTGTGGGTGTGAGCTTCATTACTATCAGGGTACCTCAAACGGGCAACTGGGCAACGCACCGCCAATTCCCCGGGCATTGTAGGTGTCCATAGGCGGTGGTAACTTACCACCAGGTGGCCCGTCGCTCGTTTTTCTCCATTACATTTTAAAAAAAAGCTGTCGTCAAACGCCTATTCTGTCCTATTCTATTGTACTGTCTCGCTACAATGCAATTTATAAGAAACAAGTGGATCACATTAAAAACTGACTTCAATATGAAAAACGTAATAAGTGCCTATAATATTTCAGAGTTGTCCTCGATTTCCCCCATCATCAGATTGCGAAAAATACAGTGGAACATAGAACCGACATTCTCCTTTTTTGAAGTGGGTAAAAATGTCATGAAAACATACCCAATTTCTCAAGATAATTGTCATCAATCGCCATCATCTGGTCGTAGCTGATGTTGGTGAACAGCCACACGTACTTGTGCAGCCTTAGACTCTTCAGCCACTGAGCCACCGTGGACATGCCCGGATGCTCAGTGAAGTTGTTGGAGCGAAGGTCGTCTAACCTGGTCTCGCTGCCCGTAGTTCCGTACATGATGCTTATAGGCCTGATCTGGCTGAGACTGTGCTCGCTCGATAGTGAAAAGCTTCTAGGTTTCTGAACGAACGGTTCGTCGCTCAAGTTTTCCGCTGACGAAGACATTTGCATGAAATTCGTGGACGGAGGAGTCAAACTGTTCGACCGTTGAGATTTAGGCTGAGATATCGCCGCGTCAAAGTTTAATCTATCGCTTTCTATGCTTATATCTACGTCTCGGCCGTTCTTGGAAAAAGATTCCTGAAGTAGGTCTTTTGTGAAGTGATCGGGCGAGTCTATCACGCTTCTGAAGACGTTCTTCCCGATGGTACGTCTGAACGGTGTCGTAGAACTCCAGATGTTGGTGTCGGACAGAAGGCAGGGGTCTATCCGCTGTTGCCAGACGCTTTCTGTGCTCCTGTTGCCTGAGATGTGGTTTTCTAGATAGCGGAGCCATTGCGTTAGTGTTCTGTGGAAGATAAATATTTTATTAATCTATGTTTTGTTTGATTTACTTTCTATTAAATTTTCGTTGCAAATTATGAACGTGACAAAGTTTAGAACACACTTTTAAGACGTATATATTACTTTTATTTTAGGCTAGTGCTGTTGCCCGCGACTTCATACGCGTAGATTTTCTTATAATAGAATGGTACATTTTCCTTTTTTCCTTCTTTAATCCGGCTCTTGTGCTAAATAACATAGGCTATACTTCAATCTTGTCATAGCTAAGCATATTCGTGAAAATCGCATTTAAATCCATCCAGTGGTATAAGAGATTTGTGTGGACAAACAAACAGACAAAAATTCTAAAAACTGTTCAGCTGCTTATTTCAGCTGCGAGTTTCTTTTATTGATATCTCGCAGTTACAGTTTTTTTATCTCTAAGTATTTATTATATGTATAGAGTATAGAAGATACCTTTGCCTTTCTAACATATTAAACAAGATATGCTTAAAATAAATGTTTTGTAGGGTACAACGTGCTACCAACGAGTACTCCCTCAGAAATGTTTTGTAGGGTACAACGTGCTACCAACGAGTACTCCCTCAGAAATGTTTTGTAGGGTACAACGTGCTACCAACGAGTACTCCCTCACAAATGATTTGTAGGGTACAACGTGCTACCAAGGAGTACTCCCTCACAAATGTATTGTAGGGTGCAACGTGCTACCAACGAGTACTCCCTCACAAATGTTTTGTAGGGTGCAACGTGCTACCAACGAGTACTCCCTCACAAATGTTTTGTAGGGTACAACGTGCTACCAACGAGTACTCCCTCACAAATGTTTTGTAGGGTACAACGTGCTACCAACGAGTACTCCCTCACAAATGTTTTGTAGGGTGCAACGTGCTACCAACGAGTACTCCCTCACAAATGTTTTGTAGGGTACAACGTGCTACCAACGAGTACTCCCTCACAAATGTTTTGTAGGGTGCAACGTGCTACCAACGAGTACTCCCTCACAAATGTTTTGTAGGGTGCAACGTGCTACCAACGAGTACTCCCTCACAAATGTTTTGTAGGGTGCAACATGCTACCAACGAGTACTCCCTCACAAATGTTTTGTAGGGTGCAACATGCTACCAACGAGTACTCTCTCACAAATGAAGTACACAGGGAGAATATTTCTACTTATAGGCTAAGTATAGGAGCGGGAATCCACCGAGGCTGTGTGGTGCGGAGATAAGTGCACATATATGTTATATTAGCTAATAGGAAACTGATAACAATATTATAATGAGTTCCTATAGGTCAATAAAACAAATAATCGAGTATAATACTTAAAAATACGTCACTACGCCAATCTTTTTACTTCACTACCGTGCTGTAACAATTAAATAAACTGGCTACAAACTTAGTAAAGACAATTATTACACATAACATTACAAATAATTGTATTATTAAATGCTAATGTTAGTACGTAAAGACAGGGTTTTCTCTATCACCACCAACTCCAATCAACTTCCCGTTGTGGTGGTAAATACCCCTTGGTCTCCAGGTGGGAGTAAGGGAGTTTGGTCCCGTTTGGTGGAAGGAGGTGGTTTTGGGTGGCGAGAATGTGAAAAAAATATTTCTGTCCTTTTCTAACTCAGAAGAACTTATAGTGAGAACTCACGAGAACTTCTGGAAAGATCTCAAAATTTCTGGAAGACCTAGAAAGTTCCAAAATGTGTAAAACTGTTATTATCGATCTGGAATGTTCTAGAAAGTACCTAAAAGTTTCTGGAATGATTTTAAAAATTCTAAAATGAGTGCAAACTATTATAATCGATTTAGAATGTACGAGAAATTTCTGGAATGATCTAGAAAGTTTCAAAATGTGTTAAACTGGTATTATCGATCTGGAATGTTCTAGAAAGATCTAAAAAATTCTGGAAATGATCTAGAAAGTTCCAAAATGAGTGCAAACTGTTATTATCGAATTAGAATGTTTGAGAAAGTTCTAGAAATTTCTGGAATGAACTAGAGAATTATAAAATGAGAGAAAACTATTATAATCAATTTAAAATGTTCGAGAAAGTTCTTTTATACATGAAATATACGAGTATGAACGTTATTTATACCATTAAACATGCGATGTACTTTTACCCGTGCAACGCGGGTTTCGCTGCTCGGTTTATTAATAATGTAAAAAATGAAATTTCTATTGGATCAATCTGGAAGTATTTGAAATTTCCAAATCGTTTTATAAATGACGGAGTTCAGAGACATTACAAACCTTTTAAAACAACCGAATTCAGAATCCCTCTTTTTAAGTAGGTTAGAAATAATAATATTCTTGTATTAATATGTCGGAACGTGCCACTTCAGACATAATTGTTCTACGGTGTGAGACAGGCACACAGCGGGCGAGGGGAATGAGACATATAGCATGTGCAATGAGACAGCTTTTATTCATTAACACTTTGTGTAATCGTTACAATAGATTTAAAAACAAATAAGAAACTGGGACATTATTGCACACACGGTCATCTGACCCCAAACTAAGCAAAGCTTGTAATATGGCTGCCAGAGACTGATATACGTACATATATATTTTAAATACATACTTAAATAGATATTAACACCCAGACATAGAACAAACACAAATGTTTGTCCTAGGTGGGAATCGAACCTACACCCCCAAGCGCAGAAGAGGAAGGTTCAATACCAACTAAGCTAAAGGGGCTGTCGTTAAAGGTTGATACGTACATATATATTTTAAATACATACTTAAATAGATATTAACACCCAGACATAGAACAAACGCAAATGTTTGCCCTAGGTGGGAATCGAACCCATGCCCCTAAGTGCAAAAGGTAGGTTCACTACCAATTGAGCTATCGGGGCAGTCAAAACTACACTTGTTACAATAAATTATTTGATTATTTCTGGTTCTGAGTCTAACCTCAGCTTATTACGCCACTACCGCTTACTACGCTTCTTCAAGCTACATTTTAAATAGTAATACTGAATCCTAGCTTTCTCTGCATTTCCCCTCTCGTTTCTGTGTATCGTTAATTAGTATAGCATTTTTACGGAGCGCGCAAGACTTGACGTCATAACTTGCTATAGTGCGCCGCTCTCAGTTTAACATGAAATTAAAATACTTATAACTTGGTTGAGGGAGGCCTATGTCCAGCAGTGTACGTCCTATGGCTGATATGATGATGATGAATGCAATTACCTCTGATCATTAGGCGTGAGTGCAGGATGCACCAGTAAATACGACAGCAGCTGTCTGCACAGCTCCGTGGCGGCGGGCGCGGGCGCAGGCGTGGCGGTGGAGGGCGGCGGACGGCGCGGCGCGTCCACGCAGCGCTGGACCAGTGCGCCCGCGCCGCCCACCCACGCGTCTTTGGCGCGGGTGTTGTCAGTGCGCAGGAGAGGAAGCAGGGTTAGCAGTTTGTGGAGCCGCTTGTCACCTGCAAATATAATAAATTTATGTAATAAATTACTTAATCCATAAGAAAATAGACTTGCGGTTGCAACTCAGCTTCCTAGAACAGCTACCATCACTATCCTATCCTAATTATCACCCTCTAAGTCTCCTATAACGAATTATTTACAAGCTTTTCCAAGACCAGTATCTCAGTGGTTTGTTGATGATTGTTAGTGCTGAAGCTATCACTTATTGCTGTATCTGCAAATGAGAAGAAGCTTACTGTATAACCACATACCAAGATATTTTACTTCTTTGCTAAGAGTCAATTTGGTTCCGAATAGGGTAAAAAGTTTTTATTTAGGTAATTTTCTTTTTCTCTTGAATAATACACAATTTCAGTTTATAGTCTATAAAAGAAAAGAGCTTAAGCTAATACGCCAGAAAGACTTTGGATTTGTGCAGTCTGATTTACTCGGTTTGGGCAGAAATACCAGTTTAACTTCTGTCTATGCCTTGGGTATGTATTTTTATGCGAGACACGCTCTGAACAAGGCCGCTAGTGACCTCTTATCTTAGTTACACTCCAATGTAGGAGCGCTGTAAAGATTCCACCCGTTCCTGCAGCCTTGAAGCGTTAGAAGGTGCAGATTGCACAGAGTTTCTTCTGTAACTATTAATGACACCTCTCCCAGTCTTTCTTTCAAGGTTCGTGAGGGTTTTAGAGTCAGATCAAATAGCAAGTCAGCTCACTAACACCAATAAATTGTTGATTTTCCTTTGATATGTAACAAACATATTGATTCTAAGTTTCTAATCTGCATGGCCAAGGATTGGAACAACCTGCCGACTTTCTTGTTTCTTTTTAAGGCCAGAGTGAATTCTTCTTAGACTGCGTGCTCCATCTTTGACTTCATTGTCGCTTACCAACAGGCATGTTGATGGTCAAACGCGGACTTATTCACAATAAAAAAACAAACTAAAAATATTCCAAATATTCCACCTTATTAATTTGAATATCTGATTACTGGGAATTTCCTCATAATAATAATATAAGGGAATTCCTAAGCCTGTGATGATTCAAATCCCCGATGGCTCACGGCCACAACCGGCACAAACACTGATGACAGATTCATAGTGGGTGCAGTTTATGTTTGAGTTTTTTTTTTTTTACGAATAGGCTTGTGTTTGACCGCCTACTCACCTGATGTTACGCGATGATGCGGTCTACAATGGAGCACACTTGCTCCATTGCAAATGTTATGGAGATTTGCAATGGAGATTCGTGTTTCAAGTTAAAATGTGGCAAAGTAAATGTTGCATGTGTGTGGAGTGCTGGTCCGGTGAGCGGTTGCCTTAATTGGCTGCGTGCTTTGTCACATACAACTATTTTATTTTATCCACAGAGACAGTCATTTTCAATTGGAACAGGTTGCCTGAGGATGTGGTCGCATCAAAATCAAATAAATGCATTTATAAAAAACTAGACATATGGATAAGACTGAGGAATGATCTTAACAGATAAATACTTTGACACTGTGATTTGGGCTCATCTGCCTATTCTGCTTGCCTATCATAAAATAAATAAATAACGCACACGTCCAACTGACTACCATCCGTAATATCTTTGTGTGTTAGCCCTAAGCATGTTCTAAACCAGGAAAACAAGAAACAACTAGACCTGAGAAGCTTGTAGGTAGGAATCACAGAGTAGGAATGATTCACGACCACACAATGGTATGTTTTAACAGCAACATCAATCCTGTCACTTACTGACTAGCGCATTCATTTTCAAACCTTGGACTTTGTACTCGTGCAGTAGCTGTGCACTGTATATTTAGTAAATGAAATTGTTTTATTTGTTGAATTTTATGGGCTTACAATTAATTTGAATGAGGGTAGGTATACATTTTTTTATTGTAATTTTTTGTATTATTGACTATTTTATGTTAACTTTAAAAAAAAAAAACATTGATGTACATAGGTAAGTATGTAGTGTTATCTTTGTAATTTGAAACAAACTGGCGGCAGATTACAGTTTGTTTTTAACATGACGTATGATTAACAAAAATAATGAAATGCTTATCAATGGACGCATGGTGAGGTTATTATGCCAAAAAATTGTGTTGAAAGTATAATTTGGAATATCCATATGCACAGAAATGTAACCCAGATATTTCTGAATTAGAAATGTTGCTTGAGTCATTTTCGTGTGATAGTGAGAGGAAAGTGAGTGAAACAAGTGAAGGTAGGTATGTTAGAAGTACCTAGGTACTCACTGTCGTCATCATCGTCTGCAGGGCGCGGCGCGAGCAGGCCGGCAAGGTAGAGCTCGTCGTTAGCATCGCGCTCGAGGCGCTCGTCGGCGACGTGGTGCCGGAGCGCCTCTTCGACCGCCCGCTGCAGCAGGCGCAGGCCCGGCCACGGCACGCGCCGCGCCAGCGCGCACGCCACAACCGTACGCTCGCACGCGCCCCATTGATCGAACAACCCGGCAACACCCCCCAACTGCTCGTAAAAACTGCCGTTCATGTCGAAAACACCATTTGACTCGGAGATTTGTTTGTATTCTACACGTCAATGGTCCGGGACAGCTGATCGTTCAGCCTCTGAGGACGGCGTGCTGTGCGCGACGAGACAGCCGGGCGGGAAGGGTGGTAGTTCTGCCACGGCTTTTTGAACGGTATTTCTTCATGGAATTGTGGGGTAGGTTGAAAAACATAAATTTTTGTTTCGACGGGATCCCACTATCAAAATCCAAAATGGCTAACCGTAGACAATATTTTTTTCTCATTCAGTTCAGTGACATTTACTTTTTTTTTCTTCATAATTTGAATGCACTGGCAACTTTTCTAGTACAGCTACTAGACACTAGATGTCGCTTTCTTTTAAATTTATTCTCTGTTCATGCCATCTAAAGTAAAAAAAAAACTATTTTTAGGGTTCCGTATTTTAAGTACATTTTGAATTATTTTCATTGTCTTTGCCTTTTATGATGGATGAAGAATAAGACTAATTAGTGTAAGCGTCACAGTCTGATGTCCAGTTACTTCTCATATTCTTCAACCAAGAAAACTGTAATTAAAAACCAAGGAATTTATATACTAGTTAGGTACGTAGTATATAAATTCCTTGCGCTCCTAAACACAAAACTCTGAGCATTAACTTGAAACCGCACATTGATTTGATTAGAACAATGCAATACAATTCAGATACAATTTTCCACAGAGAAGAAATAAATACTGTAATTTCTATAACTAATTCTATAATAATTTCTAGTGCAGAACCGGCAACAAAGGCATTCATGGACGAAAGTGAAATGTGAAAATGTGGGCCGAGGCGTAGCCGAGGCCAACATTATGTAAGTCCATAAACGCTCAGTAGGCTTGTGTAGTAATTTTCACAGATATGCGCGCGGAAATTCAAAATAAGTAGGATCTATGAACTACTACCTACCTACCTAGTCTACCTACCAGATCCTAGAACATTTAATTTGACAATACAGTTATTGAATGTACAATTCAAGTTTCCGGTGATTATGTTGGTTTGGGATAATTGTAACGAGGACGAAGTTTATTGAAAAGAAGTATCTTCGTTTTGTGTTTCAAAGCTTTGATAGCCAGAAATATTTTTCTTTTGCTGCCAAAAGCAACAAGTTTTCTATTAGGGCTCCTGCTGCCTCTTGAATTTCAGGTGGCATCAAAAATTCGTCACACTCACTTTCTTCGCTTGAACTCATTTTTATCAAATTTATGATTAAAATCAAACTTTCAAGCACATTTGGGAAACTATTATTTTCAGACGAACAGAAAGTAATACACCTACAAGTCCTACAACAGACACTTCCTATTATTCATGGTCATAAACTAAACGATTAGGGAATGGTTTGGTTCAAGCGCAAATGAGGGTAGGATTAAAACCAGCATCGTTTCTAACTGTAGTTACCTACACAAATAGATTTACGAAAAAAATACTAGAAGGTATAAACAGTACTACATGGACCAATATTTTTTCCCCCTAGATCTATGGTACCTACTACTGGGTAGTAGGTTCACGGGTACTACCCATTCACGTACCTAGTTAGTTGACATTGATGTACATGACAGTTAGATGTCAATCATGCCTATATAGCATTGATAATAGAATACTAGGACCACGGACTATCAATGCTATATACGAGTAGGTACAAGGATCCATACCTACAAGTGTAGTAGCTACCTAGTGCCAGTGGCGGATTTACCAGCAGGCTGAGTAGGCTGGAGCCTAGAAGGCAGATTTTAGGGGCGCAAATTTGGGGCCACAGTTATCTTACTGAAATTAAAAGATTCATATTTATATACTAAAATGTTATTAGGTTCACAAAAAATTCAACATTTAATAATTATGTTTTAATACTTACTTAGATAATTCTTTCTAATCTTTATTATATAAGTAGTCTAGACTATTATACCTAACCAAAACTATTTCTTATACAAACTGAATCAATGGGTTGTAAAAATAAAATAGGAACTGACACATCGATTCCCTATAGTTTACAATCAACATGTAACTAATTTGATTGTGAACTAGGGTATCGAATTGTAGAGGTCGGTAGGGGCGGCAAAATTTGAATAGCCTACTGGCGGCAAATGTGTAAATCCGCCACTGCCTAGTGCTATCTTCTACTAGCTATACTTAGGTAATATTATGACTACGAAATAGGTAGGTAATAATCTTACTGAAATAAACAATTGAAGATGCAGGTAAGTAGGTACTATATAGTTTTGTATTGTATTCTGTTCATGATTTTTATGAGACAGAAAACTGACGGCGGTTCTTGGCGATGTACAACTTACAGCTGGCTATCGGACCCCCGCAATGCTCTCGATATACCTTCAACGGAAACTGGCATTTAATTCCATGATTCTAAGGTTTGGGTAAGTAATGTTTTTTGTGATTTTCTGTAAAAAAAATATTTTGACGCAATCCGATTAAAGATTTTCCGCTTCACTGCACCACTGCACTTGTCGACTTGTCGCATACATTGAACATGGCTTACGGGTGGTCGGAATGAAGTTTTAAATAAGTCATCATCATCATGAGCCTTTATGTTCCCACTGATGGGATACAGGCCTTCTCCCAGAGAGAGAGAGGATGTGCCCTAATCCATCATGCAGGCCCAGTGATTATTGGTGAATTTCATAATTATGTGTTTGAATATTAATTGAGGCTACCTCACGATGTTTTCCTTCACCGTTGTTGAGTGATGACATCGAAACTGCACATAATTTATGTAGGTACTAAATAAGTAATTGGTGCAGGGGCGAGAATCGAACCGGGTGTCGTTAGATTGAAAAGCGCACGTTTGTGTGTAAAGCTTGGTAAGTTAGTATAGGTTTAGTATCTTTCTATATATGTATAACTAGCTGCACCCCGCGGTTTCACCCGGGTTATAAACCTCCTTGAAGCAACCTCCTTGGAAGCGACACAACCTCCTTTGACTTAGATGACATTTTCTTTTTCTTTTTAACCGAGTTCTAAAAAGGAGGAGGTTATCAATTCGACTGTATTTTTTTACCTCAGAACTTTTGGCTGGGTGAAACGATTTTGATGATTCTTTTTTTTATTTAAAAGCTGGTGCTTAAAATATGACCCGGGACGACTATGAAAGGACCCGGGTATGTCCTAAAACTGCGACCAGAACCACCTGAGGATGGGCAGCAGCGTCCTAATAATACACGGTGAACGTACTGCGATCCCCAAGCCGCCTGCCAAGCGTGGGGATTATGGCAACACCCCTCTCTATGAGGAAGGCCTTGTCCAACAGTGAACGTTAATTGGCTGATGATGTGTGATGTGATGTGCTTAAAATATGGTCCCATTTCAATTTGGTCTAGTTCTAATATAAGTATCTACTTCAATTCTTTTCTTTCCGTTCCACACAAAATTTTCAGACCAACAGAAAATAATAGTAGATAGGTAAAAGTGTTTTTTTTCGATATTTTGATACTTATTCGATCTGCTATTTGAAGAGGAGAGAAATCCATGTAAGATCATGAAAATAGGTCCAGCCGTTCTTGACTTATGAATGGTACCTACCTAGATACTAAGTATGAAATCTTTGGGTAGATATAATTAACCCGACTTTTGTTTTATATGATAATATAGATAGTTTTATCGAGAAGAATGTGAGAACGACATCGCGAGTAAATCTCGCAGTCTGTTGTACATCATCCTTATTTACTGTCTTGTACCAAGAACGATCATATAGAATGTACCTACACTACAAGCTCTACAAAGCATCTTTCTACGAAATGCGCAGATTTGTTATTGTCTCGCGAACGACCGATGCAACCCTTTCCGGACTGCATCACAATTACCAATTTGTTTCAAAGTCCGCTATTTTGCGCTGTCCGTGGATTTCTAAAAATTATGTACCTAGTCTTTTTTTTAAGCCATAAGTGGCAAACAAGCAAACGAGCCGTCTGATGGTAAACGATCACTGTCGCCTATGAATCTGTAACACTTCAAAAAGTGGTTCTTGTCTAGATCCCCTGGCTGGTACGTATTACCGTTTTAAAACTAGAGCAAATACAAAATACGTTAAAAAAAGTTTGTTGTATGGGGACCCCTCTTGAATTTTTAGTTTTTGAATTTTTTATTATTTGTTAGTTAATCCGCCGTAACGTTACATATTCTGTGAACATTTCAACTGGTTATCTATTACGGTTCTAAAGATACAGACGTTTAAAGTTAGGACGGACGGACAGCGTAGTAAGCCTATACGCTGTCAACATTGGGTTCTTTAAAAGGCGAGTTAGAGAGCCTTAAAGGGTCGGTAACGTATAGATACTTACCTATTAGCACAAGGGGCGTGGGTTCGATTCCCACCTAGGACAAACATTTGTGTAATGAACATTTGTGTTTGTTCTATGTCTGGATGTTAATATCTATTTAAGTATGTATTTAAAAGTATATAATATGTATGTATATCAGTCTCTGGCAGCCATATTACAAGCTTTGCTTAGTTTGGGGTCAGAGGACCATGTGTGCAATAATGTTCCAGATATTTATTTTAGTTGTTATGCCTCTGGTGTTACAAGTATCCATAGGCGACGGTGAATGCTTACCATCAGGCAGCCCGTCTGCTTGTTTGCCACCTATATGACATATAAATAAGTGTGTAGAGAAAATATAGGTAGGAAACATAATATATCCGAGGTACCTAATCTCCGCTGAATAGATGTCTAATCAGTAGGTTACCTACATCTATTCAGCGGAGATAGGTACTTCTTTATATACAGAAAACAGCAAATCTCTACAGTTTAAGTAGTTGAATGCCATATTGCGCGACATTTGGTCTCATATGATCGCCTTTCATAATCTCAAAACCCTCATCATCCCTCAACCATACATAAATGGAGCTATTACAAAATTGCATGTCCACTTCCATACAAAACAATCACGCGTGGATGATTCTGCAACTGTCACCATTGTCCGTGTGTCCGCGCTTCCGGCCGCCATCTTGCGGACACCGGACA
This sequence comes from Agriopis leucophaearia, assembly GCA_949125355.1. Lineage (NCBI taxonomy): Eukaryota > Metazoa > Arthropoda > Insecta > Lepidoptera > Geometridae > Agriopis > Agriopis leucophaearia. The sequence continues at coordinate 16,865,752 of OX421274.1, read as the reverse complement.
ACTCTTTACTGATCGAAATGATTGAATTGACAATGTGTCACGGTGGTCCGATTGTGGACATTTCAATTTTCAATTCACATTATTCTAAAGAAGATCTCGCAGTAAGGAAGTGCACAATTCATTTCAAAGATTAAGTATTATTATAGACACTCTGTTTTTTAAAACTTGAAAGCAAGCTATTTTGTTTTTATAATTCTTAATTATATATTATACTATGTCGATCGCGTTTTTATAGATACGTAATTAGCGCTTTAAATCTAGCTCATCTTAGTGCATTAACAAGGTAGACCTATAATAACTATGAGTCTCAGCAACGGAAATAAGTTGACTATCTTTGCTACACTGTTATACAGCTTTGGCTATACGATTTCTGTTGCGTGAAATAATATTTTATAAATAAAATATATGAAATAGCCGTTGAAGATTTACTTTCGTAAGAATCCTGAAACAAGTTCCTAGTAACTGAGTTTATAGAGTAGGTATAAGTAACAACTAACAGCGATAGCACAGAATAAAGTAAAAATAAAGGTATCGATAGGTAGGTGTGTTTCTAATTACCAAAACAATAACTACCTAGTTCCTTACTCATTACGGTTATAATATCTAATCAATAACTTCAACTATCATATTACCTATATTGTATTGTAAATCTAGCAAACAATTCTGTATTATCTGAGACATACTCCGTAAGTACCATTAATTATTTCTCTAAAAATACAAAGCTAATAATAGAATACAAAATGATTTGCAAACTGAGTAAAGAATTAGTACTTTAAAATAATATGTTTGAATCAATCGGCTTCCTTGTTTCCTGAGAGATAACATACTTACAGGTATCTTGTAAGTGTGCGTGCTTCATCTTCGACCAAATGGTCGCTTACCAAGAGGCGAGTTGGTGGTCAAATGCGGACTTATTAGCAATAAAATATAATAAAAAACAAAGAATGCCTAGGTACTTATAGTTGAAGCCCTTAGGCAATTGATTTATAGTAATTATCATTATCTTATGTAAAATAAAATAAATTATATTTTGAATACTTGCCTCGTTAAAATATTATCACCAAGTTCCGTTACATTTGGCAGGTAGAGATTCAACCCTTCCCGGTTCCGGGGGCGCACCCTTATTTACTAAGCCCCGCCCACATCAGACGTTTGGGCAAATCTTGGCGACATTCGTCATTCGTGATCTAGACTTCGAAGTGACAAGTTCTGTGGACGCCATGGCTCTGTGGACGCCGTACGCTCAGGAAGCCGCGCTGGACCTCAGCAAGGCAACCGTGAAACTGGAACGCCGTTCTCCAAAGTTGGACACTTTGCCTCTGATCAATACTTCTCCGCCGATCGCCGAATATACGTACCCTCCGTTTGCGCCTTACGATAACCAACCTCCAGAATACTTCTACACATATCCTCAGCCCGTGGAGCATACTGTACCTACAGCACAGATATCTCCAGACTCCGTCAGCAGCGCGTGGTCTCAATACCAATCTCACAAGACACATAGCAGTGCACCTTCGCCACCAGATTCACCGGATTACTACGACACTGAATCTTTATCAGACGACGTGGAATACCAGGCCTTCGAGAGGGATGCTCTGAGAGCAATGGCAGAGAAGAATGGAGGGACCTTACTCGGAAATAACCCGAGGATGCGAAGAGCGGTTCAAACCACCCAGACTGCTGATGACTCGTATAGGAAACAAAGGGAAAGGAACAATTTCGCTGCGAAGCAGAGCAGAGACAGGAGAAAGCTTCGTGAGGTCCGCCTCGCATTTCAAGTGTCTTACCTAAAGAAGAAGATGGCCGATCTCAGAGCGAAACTCACATCCGGAGTTTGTGGACGCTGCAGGCAGTTGTGTGAATGTTGAAGTGAATTTCTAGACGATTCTGTGCCATATATTTGTATAATGTTTGATTTTTATCTGGGATGATAAATGTCCAAAAAAGACTGATGTTCGTAATGTGAAGTGCAATTTGGAGTTTAATAATTTTGTATAAATTAGTGGTTACTTATTAATTACATAATGCATCAAAAATTATAATCTTAGCATTGTATATATAGTTTATACATAATTTATTTTGTAAATAAAATTAGTGTGTACTAAAATGATTTTGTAAAAGATTACATACAAACATGATTGTGTACAAAAATGTAACAAGGCATGAACCTGTCTAAGTATCTGCAATAAATGATATTTCTAGACAAAACCGATTGTACCTATGATTAAAACCTTTTAACTAGCACTGACAAAATAATTAGGCTAAACAACATGGTTCGTATTTTTCTTGTAAATTTGCATGTATAGGTATCTAAACTTATTGTTCTTTCTATCTTTGAACCTACATTACCGGTACCGTAGTCTGTTCAACTAAGGTGCCATGAAACTAGAGCAGTTGTAAAAAGCTCAATTATTAGTACGACTTATACTTACACTTACTGGGTATTACGAATATTATTTTACGTAGAGGATCAAGCTTAGAAGACGAAGTAACTATACTTAGTATTGACGACAGCAGAACTCTTTGAATTTTGAAAGTTTATCCTACCCAACTACCTATAGATTGAAAATGCAGACATTCTAACAGTTGCCTAGCGTACAAATTTTGTACGTACTCTTTATTTATAGAGTAGGTATATAGTTACACACCTACAAACATAGTGACTCGTAACTCATGTGGATCCTGTTTGTTATATCGATAGGATGGCATATACATTCTGTACCCTTAGTACAAGATTTGATAGTTTTCGAAAACTATTTTCGTTTTCGTTTTGATGCATACATTGCTGGGCTGAAAGATATTCGAAACTATTTTTCGTATTTGAGTGAAGCAACCTATACTGCCGATTACTACCGATTTTAGTTCATCCGCGTTTCCGCTAGAGGCGCTTTACTAAAATGTATGGGACAATACGGAAACGAAAAAAGTTTTCGAAAACTGTCAAATCTTGTACTAAGGGTACTGGGCATGCCTGCGCTGCGTTACCTAAATCAAGTCTCAGGCGAAATTGCATCCTTGACAAAAATCTGCGAAATGTTTTCACACGCTGTAGTAAATCATGTCATTTTACCCGACTGCGCAAGAAAAAAGGTTATATTTTTCAAGTGCGGTATTCAGTTACGGTATGAAAGAGCTCGGTATCTCTATCTACTACGAGTAGGTATAGATAGGTACGCAGCGTGCCGCTGTTACATTTTAGTTGCCTACTATTTATACAATGCAGTCAGGTTATATATTTTAAAGTAATTTAATTTACTTGTAGATGGTTATAGATCAATGATGACTTAATGTAGATGGTTATAGATCAATGATGACTTAATGTAGATGGTTATAGATCAATGATGACTTAATGTAGATGGTTATAGATCAATGATGACTTAATGATGGTTTTGGAAATCGTCTAATCCAAATATACAAATTAAACAAACTAAATCTGCACATCTAACGTATAACAACGTATGAAAATATTTTTACAAATTGCACTAGATGGTTTCCAATCGCCACTTCTGCGAATAGCTCTAACGGCAAAAGACAACTCGGGTTTCCATCTCGCTAGAAAAACATTTGGCACGCGGCTTCACGTGGCTTCGGCCCAATATCGTGGAACCGAAACACCGAAAGGATTGACAGTTATATTGAAAGGATTGTTGTTTCTGCGCACACGCCTCTGTTGTCAGACGATCTGATCGAGAGGTGCGTGGGGAATATCGAATGTTCATGTTGCAGCTGCTGGATTTTATCCTAGTGACATAAATAGAGAAGTGAGATTAGCGACAATATTTTTTTCACGTTTTTATTGTATTTTTTAGACTACTTATTCGTCCTCTAGTTTGTTCATGTAATATATATATATTAATATTTCTGTAAACATGTCTTGCTATATAACTTCCAGTGAAACTACCAATGTTATAAGGCCAACAAATATTACTATTATATTGAAAAAAGATGCTTAGATAAGATCAACCATATTGACGACATGTTTTTTTCATTATTCATAATTTAACAGATCGGAATGTACCAGATTTTATTTTAAAGACTTAGGTGTAATTTATCAGATTAATAATTTATTTCAAACATTAAATCTGTAAAGAATTAGGTTGAAGATAAACCAAAAGTTTTCCATCATAAGCAGATCATAAGTACGTTATTTATTAATTCGTTTTTATTTTTATCATTATTGATTTATGCAGAGTATATACTTTTACATAGACGGGGAACCCTAGTGAATATAAGGGCTGTCCACGCAAGCTGACAGCGCAAGGGTTGTAAATGGAGGGAGTCACCCTCTACTCAATTAGACGCAACCCTCTGCAATGTAATCACTGTGCTGGCGGCTGCATGTGGACAAAATATTGATGAAGTAGGATAAAATAATTAAATTGTTGAATATCACACAAAATATGTATGCGACTGCAACGCTGCGTGTGTCTGTGTGGACAAATTCCATAATTTAAACAAGCTATCGAGATTAAATTTAACAACTTCACCTACCTATATTATTATACGTAAAAATACCTACCTCATACTATAAATTTAGGTATAGTCTGACGTTAATGATGAAGGTACAGGGTAGTTTGTATGTAAACAGAGCTATTGTGACAGAATCATTTTATCAGGGAACGATACATTATCCTTTATGCCATTGGTTGTGCAATCTCATTTTACAATACCACCACTGCAAGGGGAGTGGCATATTGCACAATATACCTACGACCTACGTTCTTAACAATAAAGCACCTAATATATTGAGGGGTGATTATTATATAGATAATTTATCTATAAAGCAAAAAAATAATCGTTTTCTTGCTCGAGACTCGTGCTTTTGTTTATACCATTCCGTTACCTTCAAATAAACGCAGTTTGTGGTTTTCAATAAAGCTTTTTGAAAAGCTTCTAATTCATGTTTGCATCTGCAACGGATTTCAAAAAGGAGTACTTACAGTCCCTTGAGACGAAGAAATATTTACAAAAAATCTTTTCCACAGATTGCAAATCAGATAAGGCTGGAGAATTTGCCGATTCATTGTCTCGACAATGTACCGTTCAATTCGCAAGTTACTCCGAACGTCCTTTTTGTTTCGAGCCAACCCTTTGTAACTATAATCCTTCGCAAATGTTTGACACAATACTGTGATATACAATTTGCATATTGTACAGTTTCTATTCAGCTCTGTAGCTTGTAGGTACTGAGGCGCCTTTGGAGAGAAAACTTTCACTAAACTTTTTGAGTTTGTAAAGTTGCAATTCTGTACTTTTTGAGAGATTTTGAAACTTTCAGTTTTATAAGATTTCAGTTTTGAAATCCTTACGTAGTTACATCACAGAAGAAATGTGTGAAAAAATGAATATTAAATTTGTGTGTGGTCAGCACGTTGTCCCATCAATCTTCCCTTGCGCACATTTGCTCACACCCTTGCTGTCACTTCCTGAATGAATGTGTGTGTGAGATGTGGTTTACAGCTACGCCTTCTATCAATCGATAAAATGAATTGCAACTCCCATGTCACGAAACCGCAAGACTTCCATTATTTATAAACAATTGGAAATTATAAAAAAATCCTTGCTCTAATAAAAAAATACATATATATAATTTTCTTAATTAAACATAAAAAAAAATATATCAAAACAAAGTGCCTTACTAACTAAACACCCATACGCACAGGTTTTTAAGTTCGTCAATTTCTGTTAAAAAACTAAGCTCGTCAAAGCACGCGCCGCTGCTATAAGCCGCACTTCCCGCTATCTGCAGCTACCAGCAGCAGCAGGTAGGTGACGGTGCCGGCAGCCACACAAGATAATGAACTATTGTTTCCTACCGTTTACACAATCATTTTACGATGTGCCCGTTCGGCAACAAAATATTATATTGCGGGTTCAATAAACATTTTTAATCGTTATGCAGGTTTCTGATAATTTCGTAGGGTCTAATCGGATTAGGATGGATTTACCTCGACGAGGAAAGTTTTTAGTGTATTGTGCACTGCGCCGCTTGTTTCAAGGCTTAAAGAACGGATTTTAGGCATTATTTGGAATAGTTGGGCAATAAAACTTTTCAATAGGTCCAGAATTCTACTGGTGCATTATACTTTAAGGAATTAAATCAAATATTAATCTTTTCCTTGGCCTAAGTTATGAAGTAGATCGATGTTAAAATATTAATCTGGTCAACACAATAGCCTGTCAAGCAAATTGTCCCAAACATATAAACCCGGCAGTATCCATTACGGTTACGTTATAATTCTACAATGATAATCCATCTTCTTACGGAATAATTAAAGCTTTTCAAACGTTAGTGTCCACAATAGGACCACCACAGTGACGTCCACGTGGCACAATCATATTAGGCGCGAGTCACATTACGTGAAGTTGAGTTTAGCTCAGGATACAAAGCTATATAAAATGTTGCGAGGCAATGGTATGTATCATGTCATGAAGACGGACATAGGCTATTTTTTTTTCTGAAAAAATCACGGACGACGTCGCGGGTACAGCTAGTTTCATATTTTTACAAAAAAAATAACAACTGACTTCGCGGGAAGTTTAAAAATAGGATAAATCTTCATTTTAAACATAACATTTTCAGGTGTAACATTTTCTTTAAAGGAGATCACCCTTGAGATATAGCTTATTCATTAGAAAAAGAATAATTAAAATAGATTAAATGTTAGCGAAGATTTTGTGTAACATGCAGTTGAAATGAGTTCTCTTTTTTTAAATTGGTTGGAAATAGTTTACAACGTATAACGTTTTCATTCTGTCGTATACTATAAACAATAATTAAAGTGCAAAAATGCCCCGGATATTTATTTATTTATAAAGTGAGCTTTGCTCAGTGTGTGAATCGTGCATTAAATCGTCCGAAAGAGTTGTCCGGTGTCCGCAAGATGTCGGCCGGAAGCGCGGACGCGGACAATCGTGACAGTTGCAGAATCATCCACGCGTGTGTTATTGTTGTACACTAATGGACATGCGCATGAGTTGATATATTATTTAAAACGGGAAGCTTTTAAAGCTTCCGATTCTTTATTGTTTCTATATATTGTAATTTAGGGAAATATTAAAATTCAAAAGTAGGTAGTTACGTATCCACTTAGTCTTTAAAGGACCTCGTCGGGCAGCACAGTAGAAGTGATGAGGATGATTAGGTATATGAAAAGATCAGAATTGACTATGTCAAATCATTATGTCATTTTTACAATCGACTTTAAATGGTCAAAATTAAAGCATACAATTATTAAAATATACTTTAGTAGGTATATCTATGAATAATTCATTTATATTGTTCACAAATTTCCCTCTCGGCTCTGTGCGTCCTGACTGAATATAGGTACTTAATAATATACTAATTACTTAATAATATACTTTATAAAATAAATAGTGCGTTCCTGAAGTGTTATGTTTACGTAGGTAGGTACTAGTTATTTATACTGACACCTAAGGCAACCTCAGAATATGATCAAATACCTACATTATTATTGTCATGATTACAATTAAATTAATTTTAAAAGGTTATACCTATTTCTATGTAGAATTTGTTAAAATTACGTACGTATAGGTACGTATACGTCGGATACCTACCTTCCTAGGTATATTTATATATAAACTGCAGAATTTTTCATTTATAAAGATCTAACCTGACCGACCTTATCTACTTTTCTTTATTTTCATCGATTTTTCAATTTCAATGTCATCCAAAATATGCGACTGTTGTTTTTGCTGGAACTCAACAATTCATTTGTGTCGTACTCCTTGCGCCAACCTTCGTGAATTTCATTCCAATTTTCCACGACGTGTGGCGCTGGGGCGCGAAAAGAAAAAAATAAACGAACACCGATTTTCAAATAGAATTGTCATTCGTTTTTTCTAAGATTTGTCTAAGATTTTTCTTTGTATTAAATTTATAATTTCTTTCGGACTCAGCTATTTTCTTCCATTGTCGGTAGCTTAAACTTCTCCTTCTATATAAATAGTGCTAATTCACTATACATTCATTATTCGTTTTCTTATTATTACTTAACCGATATAAGAACGTTAATCGATTCAGTAGATAATAGGTATATGAGTAGGTACCTACGTAAAACGTATAGGTAGGTATATCTAAATGCCGCATTTCCCAACTTGTAATATTGTGTTGAAGATCACATAGTAATGCAAGTGTAATATTATTTTGTCACAAAAGTTTCTATTATTGATTTATTCTCGCAAAAGGTGAAAAACAAAGTCTTTAGGCTTAACCTAATTAGTTAAGTTGTTTACTGTTTTAGGCAAGACTGAGATAACAAATTAGTAATATTTTGCTGCCAATTTCTAGGAATAATCGTAGGTATATAGTAATTACCAATATCAAATTAAAAACAATAAATATCATACAATACATAATTACTGATATGTAGATAAATAAAATCAAAAGTGGCATTAGAGATGACGCCATTGTTTTTTCACTCGTCGGTCCCGTTGCCTCCAGGTAGCCGCTCCCCGAGGTCTCCACCCCACCCTTATCCAGAAGCCCCGCCCCTTGAGCGCTTGGGCAACCCTAACGCAATCACTACGGTATCACCCTTCGTATTGATAACACATCTTCGATATCTACGAAGACTGAGTAAAAATTTATGTAAATCTTGTTAGACTAACTTCGATATCACCCCAAGCTTCGAAGACCGAAACAGCGAAGACACATTGGAGAACCAGGATAGTTTGAAGACTGACTACAGCACGAGTGAAAATTGTCGAAGAGTACACTCTTGTATCGACATTTCATCATTGAATGTTTAATAACGACCCGAGGAATATTAAACACCAAACAATCTGCAATAATCGACGTTTGACACATCTTTTGAAAACCAACAGAAGAAAGTAAAAACTGATATCACCTGCCTGGGAATCAAAGAAGACCGAGCCGAAAAGAAAACCTTGCAAATCAGCGAAGCTTGCCTCCAAGAGCTTGCTTTTAGTTCGTGACCATGGCACTTTGGACTCCATACGCAGACGACACCGCCTTAGACCTGTCCAAATCTAGCAAGGAAGACTACCCATCGCCTGAGTCTCCACCCTACCCTATCTACCACTTCGGGTACAATATCCCTGTGCCGCACATCTGGCCAGTATCTTCGTCTGTTGTCTCTGCACCACACATCTCACCACTATCTGGTGCAAGTGTCGGCTCTTATGGAAGATCGTTCACGCCGCAATTTACGTCCTTTTCCGAGATTCCCGTCACGCCACATTTGCCTCGAGTTCAAACACTGTCTCCGCCAATGTCGCCGCAATCACAGAAGCTTTCTTATTCCATAATCGACGATTCATTATCAGATGACCCTGATTTCCAAGAGTTTGAAAGAGACGCGTTACGAGCGATGACCGAGAAGAACGGCGGAGCGTTGTTGGCGAACAACCCTCGAATGCGTCGGACTGTCTGCTCCAACAACGGGGGCAACGACGAGTCTTACAGAAGGCACAGGGAAAGGAACAATTCTGCGGCGAAACAAAGCAGAGATAGACGAAAACTTCGCGAAATACATCTGGCTTTGAAGGTTGCGTACCTGAGGAAGGAGCTCGCAGGTTTAAAAGCTTTACTAGCTTCGAGGGTGTGCAGTCGGTGCCATGAGAGTAGTAGGTGTTAATAAATGTAGCCGAACTTTCCATTCAAGACTGATTTATTAAGGTTTTTTGTAAGATATTTTGCAAAGTTTATAGAAACGAACTGACGTCTATACCTCAATTACTTATCTAATAATTTATATAGTCAAGTGTGCAATTTTAGTGACTAGGTATATATAGCTTATTCTATGTTAATGTGATGGGTAACTTTATAAATTTGTGAATAACACTGTATTAAAAAACTTAAAACTTGTATTTAAATTAATAAAATGTGATTTTTGTGATTTTGTTGTTATCTTTTAAAACAATGGATGGATTTCCCTACAAAATATTACAATTAAAAAATATTAGGTCGTAAATTTAATTTAAAAAAAAATACTGTATCTATCTACTATACTTATAAACGAAAAAATATATTAAGTAAGTAGATATCTTCTATATTATCTATATTCTATACGAAACGAAGGCCTCTGTAGGTATAGAACTATCTGTACAGTTATACATTAGAACTGTAATTATAGTTCTATAATAAAACTGTTTAGTTCTATTATATTTATTAATTTAATATAATAGAACTGTTTAGTTCTATTATATAGTTCTATTTTATTAAGTTAATATAATAGAACTGTTTAGTTCTATTATAGAACGCAATAGGCTATCTCTAATGTTAGGCAACGTCCCATAAATACTGGCCGCGTTGTCTCGCTGGATGCGAAGCTAAACGTTAGCTTTTAGTCATACGATTCAATAGAATCTATGAGTTGTTGTAATATTGTTATAATAACTTACCTAGTTAGGTATTTGGCAGTAGGTAACTAGATACCTTTATGAAATTAAGATTTGGGAAGCGCCACACACTTAATGCTGCCGTCACACATTGTTGCCTGGAAGAAACCGCTCTAGACGATAAGGCCACCCATTATACTTATTTTTGATGTTAATTTAAGTTTCATTTGTATTTTTCGTGTAATAAAGAGATATTGTATTGTATCGTCTCTTACTGGAATCAAAATAGTTCATCGACAATTATTAGTTTCTGTACCTTTCCCTTATGTCCTGTTCTACTTACTAAAAACTCTGTGAATATTATTTTAATTCAAGTATTATAATATGAATCTAGAATTTTCAGAGCGTTTTAAGTAGGTGAGAAGTCTATGTTCACCGGACAGGTGGGTTATTTTATAGCATGCACAAAAATAGTCGGTCATAAGCAGAAGGTACAAAAAACCAGAGCTGGGCATGAAAACATTGTCGGGACAACCCTGGCCAATGTGTAGCGCCATCACATGGCTGAATGCCTCACCTTTCATACATATATATATAACATGCAAGCCCATGGAGCGATACCGCGGGTCGCCCGGAGGCGTGGCTTGCGCAAGAGTTCACGCGCGAACGCGACCAATCGTAGACACGGTATTGTTATTTTAGGTTCGATATTGATTCATGTATTACGTTTATTTTATATAAATTGAAATAAAAGAGTTGTTAAACTTCAAACAACTGAACAGATGTTCTTCATTCATAGCTAAGAACACTCTCCATCAAGTTATCTTTCAAACAAAAAAACTATATCAATATCGCCTTAGCTAAGCTTAGATAAAAATGAAATTCCTCAGTAAGTAAATAAGGGTGCTTTAGTCTGTAATATGGGCAAGCTCTAGCGTCCGCAGTTTTTTTTTTAAATTAGAACTTCTGTCAATGCATTTTTGTAAGAAATTTGTTGTAGCCAGTTGCACCGACATAAATGAAACGTCAGTCAATCAAAATCAGTTAGCAACTGTGACGTGGAGTTCGACGCGATGACATAAATAAGAATGGTCAATCAAGGTTCTGTCACAATACCTGGCGACAGATTTTCCTTCTCATTTCCGTTCTATTTTCTTCTCCCTTCTGTGCTAGTGTCTGACATTTGAAGCTTTAAATGTAATGAGAATGAAACGACATATTCTGTCTCCTTACTCTAACAATAGTATATTCTAGTATAAACATAGTAACAACATTACATTACATTACACCTTCTGTTTGACGACATGCGGCAGGTCGTACTTCCCGCGCACACACTTCAGCTTCACTCCCGGACAGTCTTTTAACCTGGAACCAATCCCGGAACAAACATTATACATTACTTACTAACCAACAAGGAGGAGGTTCTTAATTCGACTGGATTTTTTTATGTTTGTTACCTCAGAACTTTCGACTGGGTGAACCGATTTTGATTCTTTTTTTATTCGAAAGCTGGTGCTTCCCGTGTAGTCCTATTTCAATTTAGTCCAGTTCCGTTCTGACATATTTATGCAGCTTTTAACAGCTTAGCTTGTCTGAGGGATTCGTTGCTGATGAGCTTCTTGTCACGTTCACCTCAAGCTGGTAGTCATGTGAGGTGATCTGAGACAGAATGTAGGTATCAGTAGTAGAGAGCGGTCCTCACCTGCCGACCCTGACGAGCACGATGTTGTGCTCCTGCAGGTTGTGTCCGATGCCGGGCACGTACGACACCATCTCCTTGCCGTTGGAGAGGCGCACCAGCACACACTTGCGGTTCGCGGAGTTCGGCTTCTTTGGCTTCTTTATTACTGTCTTGAGGACTACGCCCTGCAACGTGGAGGTAATACAGTGTTACGACAGTTTTTAGGGTTCCGTACCCAAAGGGTTAAACGGGACCCTATTACTAAGGCTCCGCTGTTCGTCCGTCTGTGTCTGTCTGTCACCAGGCTGTATCTCTTGAACCGTTATAGTTAGACAGTTGAAATTTTCACAGATGATGTATTTCTGTTGCCGCTATAACAACAAATACAAAAAAAAACCAGAATAAAATAAATATTTAAGGGGGCTCCCATACAACAAACGTGAATTTTTTTGCCCGTTTTTGCTCGATATTGATAACGGCAACAGTTAGACGCTTCAAATATTCACAGAATAATTAGTTATATATTCACTTTAAAAATAAATAATTAAAATAAAACAAATATTTAAGTGGGGCTCACATACAACAAACGCTTTTTTGCCGTTTTTATAGATAATGGTACGGAACCCTTCGTGCGCGAGTCCGACTCGAACTAGGCCGTTTTTTTCAAAATTTCAATAAAGCCTATTATTGAAATTTTGAAAAAAAACGGCCTAGTTCGAGTCGGACTCGCGCACGAAGGGTTCCGTACCATTATCTATAAAAACGGCAAAAAAGCGTTTGTTGTATGTGAGCCCCCTTAAATATTTATTTTATTCTGTTTTTTTTTTGTATTTGTTGTTATAGCGGCAACAGAAATACATCATCTGTGAAAATTTCAACTGTCTAACTATAACGGTTCAAGAGAAAAAAAAAATTTCGATAATAGGCTTGCGTTTGGCCGCCAACTCGATGATGCGGTTATGATGGAGCACGCTCGACCGATTCCGATTCACTCTTGATTTTAAGACACCCAGATTATAACTATCGGGGAACCGATTTAGGCAACGTACTCCACAGACTAGCAGTTTGCACAATAAAAGTGGAATCAAAGCGCTTCGTACGAGTTTTCGGAATATCAACCATAAAGCGGTGTCGATTTTTCGTGCCCGCTCTGGCAGTCCGATAGAAATGGGGCAAGAGTGTATTAGATCATTAGATTAGATTGAGGGATATTACTACGAGTATGTGCATTGTGGAACCAGACTGACATACTCGTATTGATATTACTACGAGTATGTGCATTGTGGAACCAGACTGACATACTCGTATTGATATTACTACGAGTATGTGCATTGTGGAACCAGACTGACATACTCGTATTGATATTACTACGAGTATGTGCATTGTGGAACCAGACTGACATACTCGTATTGATATTACTACGAGTATGTGCATTGTGGAACCAGACTGACATACTCGTATTGATATTACTACGAGTATGTGCATTGTGGAACCAGACTGACATACTCGTATTGATATTACTACGAGTATGTGCATTGTGGAACCAGACTGACATACTCGTATTGATATTACTACGAGTATGTGCATTGTGGAACCAGACTGACATACTCGTATTGATATTACTACGAGTATGTGCATTGTGGAACCAGACTGACATACTCGTATTGATCATGATAAGAGATATAGAACTAAACTCAGTGCAAGCATTTTTCATATTTCCCTGGTATATATACAGCATGATGTTTTGAAGTTTGCGTGGATGACTAAATCCGAAAGTATAGTCAAAGGAGTTTCGGGCCCGACTGATGAAAACTAACACTGCATCTTATATAGGTAATATGAATTGACATTGCGTTAGTTAAAATATGAAGCAGTTCATTAAAATCCAACATTTTTCTTAAGTTTGTCGTGTGTCATTACTGACCAGGATTCGATCCTTGTTAGCAACTCTATCGAATGGTGTAATAATACTTTGTTTATTTTTCCAAAAGCAATGGGTTCGATACCTGGCTAGGAATATTGATTTTTCACAAAATCCAATGATGCTGTTTTTGTTTTCATTAAAATCGGTTCCGTGACTCCTTTGAGTACTTTTAGCTATTCTTAATAGTTTAGGAATTGGTCATCCACGCCCACTTGAATCACCCTGTATAAGAGCTTTATATTATGTAGGTAGAGGTAAAGCCCCTGCTGTCCGTGGGTAGAGTACTTACTTTAGCGAAGGGGTTCCCCATGAGCGGGTTCCGTTGCTTGCGTTTCTTGATGTGAGGCCCCGTGCGGTGCATCTGTGCTAGCGTGGCCATGGCGCGGGACATCCAGCCCTGGGGCTCCGCTGCCGGCCGGGAGACGCCGAGTACTGGCGCTGCAGGCGGCGTTATACCTGACAATATTCAGTTATTAGTGATTCAGAGAAAATATGTGGTAAATATTCATGAATTAATTTATTTCAAAGAATAAAAAAATACTTTATATAGAAAAAGTTAAAATTATAATATGCTAATGGCTGACCGAGGATAGGGTGGTTCGGCAACATCAAAAGAACTGTTGGAATCAAGATACGATACAACTGGCGAGAGATCGGGAGAGTGGCATAAACACAGGGACTCTGGTCACTCAGGGCTGATTATGATGATGATGAAGACGGAGCGAAATAAGAATAATTGTCTAACCGTTAGGCCTTAATCTATTTTATGAATAATAGACAAGGCATAATTGCCAACATTTTTTTCATGGAGAAAAATCAACAAAAATGAAAACAAGCACTTTTTTTTAAACAATCAGCCAAAAAAAACAATATTTATTTTGTAACAAACGTCCTTACGCACATAATTACATCTATACACTTATTAAATGCCAAAAAACTTTGGATTTTCTGCAGAATTATAAGATGAGATATATCCCATACGAGAAAAACCCCAGAGGGGTTCCGTTCCGATCATTCATACGCCACCTCAATTGTCACACAATTTCCTGGTAGTTATTTACTTGTTATAAATAATTAAAACATTTTTACGAAAACTCAGAACCGACTTCTCGGGAAGTTCAATGAACGGGATTCATTCCCCAATTTTCCACCCTTAGAGGTGGAATATTTCTTCAAATTTAAATGGGACCATCTTTGAAATAATTATATAGCGTATTCAATAAACCATTAAAATCGGTTCCCAACCGGTGAACATATTACGTACTTTAAAAAAAACAAGTAGAATTCAGTACCTTCTTTTTTGAAGTCGGGTAAAAAACAGAACCAATGTATGTGAAATGACGTGGTAGATAGGCTGTTGCAAACAGGGGCCTTACGCCCAACTCTAAACGCGGACCCGAATAGGTGCAGTTTGCAAAATCACGCGACTGCAAACCGTATCTCTCTACCGTAAGGTTCACGTTCGCGTGGTTTTGCAAACTGCACCTATTCGGGCCCGCGTTTAGAGTTGGGCGTAAGACGCCTGGCTTTCCATATTCCCGTTAGCAGAAAACTTAACCACGACCATACATACAATATGCGGCAGGTGGTAACGCCGCATTGTCGCCGCAGATTATCGCCTGCAGATTTGCTATCTATCTACCCCCATAACACCACACATTCTCACCGCTCACTAGACGAATATCTACTTTAACCTGTTTGTAATAAGGTCGTGTGAAAGTGAAATAAAAACTTTTACATGAAAAGGCTTGACGAATGATCGTAAAAGGCTAAAGTTTTACAGTTAAGTTATTGGGAAGTATTAACAATTGCAGTTTTTGGGGTGATTGCAACAGGCGTTCCCGCAACACCGATTGTGTCAATTGTGTGCGTTATAAAGCTATCTATTATAAGGCCATGTGTACAAGGGTTCGCGATTTGATTCGCATATTGTAGGCGTCGGACGAAGGTGGGTTAGTATAGCGGGATGTGACAGTATTGACGTGCCTGCGATTGAGAGGTATTCACGGCGTGTGCAGTTACTTATACTTGTTTACATTTCAGAAGTGGGATCATTTTAAGTTATTGATTCAGTTATAGGCTTGCGTTTGGCCACTAACTCGCCTGATGCGATCTATGTTGGAGCACGCTTGCCTAGAATAAACTTATTCACTCTTGATTTAAAGACATAGATTGTAACTATCGGGGAACTAAATTCCAGACTAGCAGTTCGCATAATAAAAGTGGAATCAACTTCGTACGGGTACAGCGCTTCGTACGGGTTTAATTTTGAAGTAATGTAGGTTGTTCGTAGTTTTAAAGACAATTATGTTTTGGTTTGATCATGGATATGGTCAAACGCAGCGATAGACAAAAGGTGCGTGCTGCGATTTACTTGTAATGAATAAGTCTGTCTAACTGCCCCTAAATGAGATAGAATAACTGATGATAATGCTCTTAATCTCAGCACTACCTCCCATAGTGTAATGGATGCTTCGCATGAGCTCTGTAAGCAGTAACCAGTTGCTTCATCAACAATGGTTCCTCAAACAAGGTAATAACATTTTATTCTTTATTCTTTATTTATTGCAAATATGTACACTTTCTTCTAAAAACTAAGTTTTAGAGTACATTGTGTAATATACCCTGCATAAAGGGTGCTGCAATGCTTTATGTAATGGCTGGTCACAAAACCAGACCATAGATATAAATTTATACATTTATAATTAGATCTATTACATATAATTATATCCACTATTTAAACTTTACTTAGGATGACGTTATTAACAAAAACAAAAAATAAACATTATAGCTTAGTGTGATATGGTTGGTTAACAATATATGAGATCATACAAAACTTATGATGCTACTTTCTTAACTTAAGAGATCACTATTTATTTTCTAATTAAATTTTATCGTTGAAAAAGTCTTTTAAATCGTAGTAGCATTTTTGGGTTAGAAACTTACGGAGTTGGTTCTGAAAAGTATTATTATTTGTTTCTTTCTTTATTGTGTCCGGTATTTTGTTATATATGTTTATTGTCATGTATAAAGGGCCTTTTTTGAATATTTCTATTCGCGGGACTGGTAATTTGAGTTTATATTGTCTGCGGGGGTTAGAATCGGGTGTGTATAGGTGAAGATGCTTTCTGACAAAATTAGCCGCTTCATAAATATAGATACATGGTAGTGTTAGCATTTTTTGTTGTTTGAAGTAGGGTTTACAACTTGTGCGTTGGCTAATGTTGACGATTATGCGCATGCATTTCTTCTGCATTTTGAAAAGTTGATCAGCGTCAGTACTGTTTCCCCACAATATTATCCCGTAGCGAAGCCATGAATACGCGTAGGCATAATAAGCGGTGAGGGCAGTGCTTGAGTTACTGTTGATTTTTAGTTTTGCTAATGCATAGGTAAATTGTGATAACTTGGATTTGACTTTTTCAACATGCGCTTTCCACGTGAGGTTAGTGTCTAAATTGAGGCCTAATAATGTGCAATCGCTTATTTCCTTTACATCAAGACTCTTTGCAAGTTCAGTAAGTTGTAGTGGCTTTTTTTGGTACGGAATAAATTGTATGAGTTTTGTCTTGTTTGTATTTATTTCCAGATTGTGTGAGGCTAACCATGATTTTATGTCGATAAATGTATTTTTTATGTGTATAAGTGAATTAGAATCGAAAGTACATTTAAATAGAAGCGAGACATCGTCTGCGAATATAATACATGGTGAATTTGTTACTTGAGATAGGTTATTTATATATATATAAGGAAGAGAATACAGCCCAGTACACTGCCTTGAGGGATAGAGTCGTTAATGGTATGTATATCAGACTGTATCGATTCTATTTGACCTGTGTCTTGTCGGTAGTATTCAATTTGGACAAACTGTTTCCTATTTGAGAGGTAAGATATCAGCCAATTAAGTGGCTTGCCCCTAATTCCAATTTCAGATAATTTTTTGATAAGTATACGGTGTGAGACTCTATCGTACGCCTTTGACATATCAAGTAGTAGTCCAACCGAGTGATATTTCTCTCGCATGTTATTTAAGATTTCTTGTACATAATTAAATATTGCTATTGTTGTTGAAGATTTTTTTCGGAAACCGAATTGATTTTTATTAATGAGCTTGTATTTTTCTAAAAAACTGTGTATACGATCAGAAATTGCACGCTCAAATATTTTTGATATGACCGGGAGTAGTGCGATCGGCCGGTAGTTGCTGACATTACTAGCTTTACCGTCTTTCTTGAGAATAGGTTTTATTTTAGCAATTTTGAGTAGATCAGGGAAACATTCTTCTTCAATCGATTTATTAATTAACGCTGCTATGATAGGTGTGAGTTCGTGAGCGCAAGATTTGATTAAGGCAGGTGGTATATCGTCTACTCCGCAACTAAATTTATTGGGTAGCTTCCGAATTATAGCTAACACTTCTTTTTCCGTAACTAGTGATAAGAACATAGAGTTAGCCAGAGCCGGATCAGAAGAGCTGTAATCTATATGAGCGTAAGGGGTTGGGTTTATTAAATTAATTGTTTTTTTGCCTATTGAAGTAAAATAATCGTTAAATACGTTTTACGCGATATAACACAGCAAACACAGTCCCATGCAAAGTTATGTTCTTGGAAGCCAGAACTTTCAGAAGTCATACATCTGACACGGCTGCAGTAGATTACAAGAAGTTGCATCTATAACAACAAACGCAGAGTCCGTGCGTCCGAGGCATAGAGTCAATCACGTAGGCTGCGGATGGACACTATGGACAGTGTTATTGTTTGGGATAATCGTGTCCAGTGTCTGTCCCGTGGGACGTAGGAGCTTGCATCTGTCGCGCAAGCTTTGTTCCGGCGGTGGTGCAAGGTGAGAGCGAACGACGACGGAGGAAGAGTAAACATACCAATGTCTGTCAGGCAGTACCGGATTTATATTTTTTACGAGTGTAGCCCACTTTATTCCCACCGCCCCATGTACCTTTCTAAAATAAAAAGTGTGGGGAGGGGGGGGTTTACGTTGAGTCACTTTGACTTATCCTCTGAAATTAAGTGAGCTTCCTCTAAAATCTGCCGCCCCTAGGACGCTGCCGCCCCTAGGCCGCAGCCTTTATGGCCTATTGACTAATCCAGGACTGCTGTCAGGCAACAAACTAACAAGGGACATTATCCTGTTTATCGGCGTGTATTACGATAGTAAATTTATCAGGTGAGTGACCTGCTGAAATACTACTACTTGTCAGTGCCAGTGTGTCAGACAGAATAATAGCGTAACATGTAAGTACTTGATTATGGTCTAAGGAAATAGGAAACTTAAGTTAGACATGAAGGCAATGTGAAAGTTTTGTAAGCGACAAGGCAAACCAAATAACTTCCCAATGAATTTCAAAAGGATATAAAATTTTAAAGAAGGTGTCTTTATTTCGTATAGAGTAAGTAGTAAACAGTAATATAACCGAGTTAAGAGACAAGACAGGAGGATGATCACGCGGCGACGACATAAACTGACTCTGGCATCTCATCCCTTGCACCAGACGAGAACAGACCTGCTCTTTTTGCGGATTATAATCCGCTAATAGTGGGCATTGTCCACAATAGCCACACGGGATTCATAAATGCGCCTGACTTGGAGAGCCGTCCGGGACAATCGGCAAGAGTTGAGCCTTTGTGCGTTCCTGGAACTGTTGTAAATCATATTTGTATGCTGCAACTTTATCAAGCAACTGACGGCCACAATGGTCGAGACACATTTCCGCAATTGTCGATGCTACCACAATGCAGCTTCTAAAGGATTTATAATAACTGGTCGAAGATTACGTGCACTCTACTTAGAACGTACTGTATGCCTGTATATTTTCATAATGATCTCGCGATTTCTCGGAAGGAATGGTTATGATTTTAGTCATAACTTGGTATATTTAGATTGTTATGAAAGAGTTTCTGAAATTGCTAGGAATGTTTTCTTTATGAAATATGTAGGAATTGTTGTTTGTATTTTAATAGGCCGATCCTAAGGATGTGTGAAGATGGATAGTAAGTAATACACATTGCTATAAACTCTCGTACGAATTCTCTCTGATTTATTTTGAGTGCGTTTTTTATTTATTTAAGTCCCGACGCAAAATGAGTGGCGTGTGTATTTGTGTATCTGTCTGTGGCATCGTAGCTCACAAACGGCTGAATCGATTTTGATTTTTTTGTTTGTTTGAAAGGTGACTTAATCAATTGTATTCTTAGCTATGATTCACGAAAATCTGTTCAGCCATTTGATGAATATTAATCAACTCTTTTATCAGGTTAAAAAAACAATTTAAACTTGTACACAAACGGTTGAATTTGAGAAACAGAAGTTGTTATTATACCACTAGCTTCACATCGCGGTTTCACCTGCACGGTCGTTCCCACAGAATATCAGTTAAAATATCCTATGTCACTCTCCGGCTCTCTAACTATCTCTATGTAAAATAAAATTAAAACACATCGACCCATTGCTCTGTTGCCGTTTGAAAGGGGAACAAACAAACACTAAAACATTTATAAATTAGTAAATATTAGTTAGTAAATTAGTGTCCTCTCCATACAAAGATTACCTGGAATAGATCGCTTAGAGCGATAAGGCCGCCAATTGTTTCACTAGTTGTAAATTGTTTTGTCATATTAATTACCTACTAGCTGCGCCTCGCGGTTTCACCCGCGTGGTGATGAAAATCGGTGACGATGATGATGATGATGAAAAGTAGCCTATGTGTTATGTGTATATTCCAAATTTCATCTAAATCCATCCAGCCGTTTCTGCGTGATTGAGTAACAAACATCCATCCAAACTTTCACATTAGTGTGATTAGTGTGATGTAATTTTTGGTGTGAACAATAAAGAGTAATCTATCTATCTATCATACATAACATTTGGATATGAAAGCAGTTTCTAATGAACATTTTAGTATTTAAACATTAATTTCCTAGCAAACTCCCGCAGTTCACACGATCATGGTCAGTCAGCAAAAAACTCACGGACGTCTTAAAGAGTTTCATCATGGATGACGACATTCAATAATGCTTTCTCCACTATTTACGCCTTTGTATGAGAAAGCTGATAGGGGGGCGGTCTCACGGTGACTGTGAACGTGGTTATAACTGTATCGAATAAGGATCGATTCACGTGTTTAGCAAATAAGGCATGTGAAACGTTTGAAAGGCCATCAAATGTTTGAGAGATTACATTACACTGGGCGTTTGGAAATTTAATGTAACATAATTCATGATTCAAGGTATAACGGTGGTTTTAGATTCGTTTACTAAAGTCTATCAATTCGTGGTGTATTTTAGCGGCTGAATATCCTTAATCAGATATTGAAAAGTCTATTTGATTTACAGTAATTATAAAAAACCGGCTTCATTAAAATGTTAGAACTGGACCAAATTGAAATGAGACCACAAGGGAAGCACCAGCTATCAAATAAATAAAAAAACATTAAAATCGGTTCAGCCAGTGGAAAGTTCTGACGTAAACAAACATAAAAAAATAAAATATACAGTCAAATTGAGAACCTCCTCCTTTTTTGGAAGTCGATTAAAATTGCAACATACAGGGTTACGCATATAAACTGTACTAAGCCGAAAGATGGTCATTATACTCATCATTATGAACAACATTTACTACCCAACCACACTCAACCTGAAATCGCGAAAATCACACTAATATCATATACCTACCTACGAGTATGTGAAAGTTTGGATAGATGGATGGATGTTTGTTACTTAATCACGCAGAAACAGCTGAATGGATTTGGATGAAATTTGGAACATACATTGCTTATGTTCTGGATTAACACATAGGCCACTTTTCATCATCACCAATTTTCATCACCACGCGGGCGAAACCGCGGGGCGCAACTAGTAATATATATGTTAAAAGGAATATGAGTAGCTTCTAAATTCCTAAACCAACAGACATGTGTCCAGTTCACAACTTTATCTATCCAATCTAAGGGAGTCAGATGGGACGAGGTAAAGGATAAAGGCCGACTAAATTGGCGCGACGTAATCTCAAGTCATGCGGACAGACAATGGAGGAGAATGGACGACGTGTGAATGGATTTGGTCAACTTGTTAAGATATTAGCTGCATCCCACAGTATACTCAAATACTCATACCCATAGTAGGACTATTTTGCAGAGTCCGCCTGGGGAAGTACCACACCTTTGCCAGTTATTCAACCGCCAAGCAGTAGTGTGCAAACACTACTGTGTTCCGGATTGAAGGGCAATGTTTCCAGCGAAATTACAGGGCTCACAGAGATTTGACATCTTATATCTCGGGGTGACAAACGCAGTGCATTGCCATCCAGGGTTTTGAACTGTCGAAGTTCAAAATTCTGAGTGGCTTTAAGCTGTTATGGGCAAGCGTGAAGAGCCATCAGGCGAGCGGCTTCGCTCGTCTCGGCACACTGTATCTTAAAAAAAAAAAAAAACTTGCGTGGACTTTCCTTCAGGAACCGGGATTGAAAGTGCTCCGTGCTTCCAACTATTTCTATGAAAAACATCACGTCGATTCGCGACTCTGTTGATGCGTGAAAGAAACTAACAAACACTTTCGCAATAATATCATCTACTGAGGTTTTTATAATTAGTAGGTATAATTGATACCTAGTATCGACGGAACACAAAACGTGTCCGTCATACTTAGTACATTAGATACATTTTTCTCAAATATGTTTGGAAACTCGATCATAATTTTGACTATTTTTTTAGATAAATCGTTATTGTTATACTGGTCCAATACACGCAAGCAGCGGCTGGCAAATGTAGTATGAAAACCTATCTGTCGTGTTTAGCAGGCCGAATAAATTACTATGAAAACTAATAACTGTCGTTAACACGATAGTTAAAACTGGAACGAACTTTTTACACTTTAACATGCAACCAACGATATATTTACAAAGATTTTATTTAAATTTCGAACTGGCTTGCAGTTATCAGACTCGCGCAGTGAGGGTTCCGTATCACTACATAAGTTGTTGATTACTAAAGTACAAAAAAGTTGTGCAAAATGACAACATCACGCCCAGTCGGTCACCCATCCAAGTACCAACCGCCGTTGGTTAACTTGGTGGTAAAATTTGACACCGAATCACACTTGGCCATTATTTATAGTTTTACTTTAATTGTGTGTGTACTATAACCATGCCAAGTTTGACGCTTGTAAGTATTACAGTTTTAACATTAGAGTAAATAAAAAATACCTATGTTTGTTGTATGGGGACACCCTTTTAGTTTTTACTTTTAGACTTTATTATAATTTATTAATTAATTCGCCATAACATTAAATATTCTGTTAACTTTCAACTGGCTATCTATTACGGTTCCAAAGATACAGCCGTTAAAAGGTAAGACAGACAGACATACAGACAGACGAACGGACAGACGGACGGACATACAAGTTCAGTAATAGGCTCCCATTTATACGCTTTGTGTATGGAACCCTAATAACTGGTAAAGGAGCTTTTTCAGTGCCTTTGTCCCCTTCTGCACTAATATATAATTTAGAGTTTGAATTACTAATATTAAGAGGTAAATATAGTTTGTTTGTGGGAAGTAATCTAGAAAGAAAGTTACACTATCCTTGAGTGTCAGCGATGTTTTGTTCACAATACGGACAAAGCCACCGGCAAAAGCTAGTTTATCATAACCCATAATGGCAGTGTACATTTGTGTTATGTTGCGGTGGTCAGTGTCGGCGGGAAACGCTGACTCACCGCACCCTCGCACTGCTTGCTAATGACGGGGGTGGACATCGAATACGGATAGCAGATTCTAGATTATGGCTCCTAGATTTATCTATTTACACTTATCTCTACGCCTTTACTTGAAATTTCAATGGTGGTTAAGCCACCCTTTTGCTACAGACTAGTATAAACTATAATGTACATTATAATTTGTGCATCTTCATAGAGAGTGTTCTAAGTTATGATTATCGGGAGTTTTAAAATGTTTCTATTTATACTTGTTTAATAACTATTTGTTCTTAAAAATTTCCATGTAAATGCCAGGTAATATTGAAGTATTAGCATGGCAGTAATTCGATGTACAGTGGAAACGCAAATATTACATTTTGTAACATTATGATACCTACATTTTATATTCATAGTACCTACTTGCAATCTACCAGTGTAGTGTAGTAGTGCAACCTAATTCTGCAGGCGTGTGTCCCTTCTCTTTTATTTTAACATAAAGATTTCGCAAGAGCAAAACATGCAAACAGCGCTTACCCAAACTAATCCAAAGCTCAAACAACAGTTACTTCCAACATCTCATATTACATTTTTTTCACCAAAATATTACAACACTTTTTTTGCTGTCCCTACAGTCCCGAGACTTAATCCACGCGGAAGGGTTCACAAATGACAGGCGCGTCACAGAATAGCAAGTATTTTTTTAATTTTTGACCACATATCGGTTGTTCGAAGATACACTTTAAGATAAAGGGGTAAGGTGGAATATGAGTAGTGTGTTCTTACCAGCTGCCTTTCTGCAGATGTGGAGTGATGTGTGACCACTATCTTTTGACAGTTATTACAGTTTCCTATATATACATTTGAACTGTTTTTATATAACTAAAGCTAGTAAATAATTATGGTGACTGCTACGATTTAATTTTCAGTGAGAATAAAGTTAAGTTAAGTATTGCACTTTGTGTGGACGATGTAGAAATTTACAGTTCCAGTAATTGTAGGGTAAACAATACGAACATTGGTGCCTCAGAAATAATGCTATAACTTTGGTATTTTGTTGAAATTAAAAACCAGCATTTTTATACATCGCAAGATTCAGATGATTCTGATGGCCAATGGGGCTGAAAAGTTCTCAAATGAAGACCACAGATTGGTAAGTGCAGAGTAGGACGTCAACCCACAAGATGGACAGACAACCTAAAAGAGATGGTAGGTAAATGCTGGATGCAGGCCGCTTCCAACCGGCCTTTTTGGAGATCGACTGGGAGGATCAACTAAAACCAGCAGTGGACGTTCTGAGATTATGATTCTTATATTCTATTCATATTCATATTATTCATATTATTCATATTATTCATATTCATTCATATTATTCATAGTTAGCATTATTAGGCAGTTGATAATGTACTATTGGAAAATTTGTGAATAGTGTTAACTATTCATATCTCTATAACGCTTCACATAATCTCTATTAAATGATTATGTTGCAGCGTTTCTGCAGACACTGAACATCAAAATTAAAAAACTGGAGCAGCACTACCTCTGATTACCATCACAAACTCAATCGAAAGGCAATTGAACGGGAAATTGAAAGTAGCGCTTACTGCTCACCATGAGGTGGACTACTGCTGCTTTATTATAAAACATAACAGAATAATATGCACCTTCAAGCACAAGAGCTGATCCTTCTTAGCACATAGACGTCCAGATGAACTTGGATAAAACTTAGGTCATTACGCACACATTAATATAGTTTTGAAACCAGTTGCTATTAATGGACTCTACTAGGAAAACTAAATTTTGAGGCCAACAGAAGAATACAGTTAAGCTGGCATTTTAAAACTCTTTCCCGCAATGTGTTTGGGGGAAACATATTGCGGGAATGCTTAACATCAGGCGAGCTGGCGGTCAAATGCAAGTTTATTAAAAATATATAAATCTTGACTTTGATCTAAATTTCGGGGTTTTTGTCTAGACAAAAATCTATTAGATTAGGTGATGTTAGCCCTAGTTACATAATATATAAAATAAAAAAATATAATGCACAACTTATAAAATATAATATATAGAATTCTAAGTACAATCAAAAATTCCAAATGCATTTGTTATGCATTGTTAATAAATAGGATTCATATTGGATTAGGTTTGGTATAGTTGCAAAACATAACCTCTATATTGATATAAAAAACTATTTGTGCATTGCGGTAGACATAGTAGGTGCAAAAATATAATAAAATAAGCTATAAATTACCTTTAAATTGTGTACATTGCACTCGAATCCCCGTAGATAGTAGAGAGAACCCTTTTCGTAGGAAATTCATCTAAAATCAGTAACAATATACACATCATTATCTTTCTCAATGGTGAAACTGTAAATCTTTGTGCACAAATTGAATTTTACCTCTTTCACGTAACTTGTGACTATTCTAATTGATAACAAATGATTTTTCGATAAAAACTAAAAATTATTTACTTTTAAAAACATAACCTATTAGGTACCTATTTTGTGTTTTGACTCTTTTGACATTTGTTTGACGTTTGCAGTCTGTCGCGACTTAGAAGAAAAAAACGAGTATGAAACGAGGCGAAAATGTATTGCATATCTGTGGCCAATGTGTGGTAAAGAATGCTCTTTCACTCACTTCCTCAACGGTTCTCGTTCTTTCCTTGATTGTCAATCAGTCCCGAATTCTCCCGTGTTTTGTATTTTTTCCTGAGTGAATTATTTAGGATTTTGTTTACTTCTCTACAACTTTACTAAAAGAGATACTTATTGAAAAGGGGTTTATATTACTAGTGTATGTTTTGGTGTGTGTAATGCCTCCGAAAAAGTATCTGAGCCAAACGAAGTGCGAAATATGCGGCCTCAAAACAGCACGAAAAAACGGCACAAAACGTGATTTTATGGCGAGATATCCTCTGGATGAAGATCGGTATGTTATCATTAGTTAAATTATGAGTCCCATATACTTCTTTTGAGCCAAAATATCTAAAAATCATCATTATCTATTTTGATTCTGAAAATAGTGTGGTGCAACGTAACGATATATTTATAAAATATCGATAACGATACTCTTATTTTTTAGCGTTAAGAAATTGGTGAAAATGTCGGTTCACGAAGATTTAGCGCATATACCGATCGAAAGTCTTCACCAAAATAAATTTGTATGTGGAAAGCATTTTGAAGATAAGGACTACAAAAGAAAAAAACAGTTGAAGAAATCTGCAGTTCCATCAATAAGACCATTGTTGTGCTAAGCCATTGTCAGATGACAAATTAAAAATTAATTAATTATTTAGTTAATTAATTAATTAAATTAATCATCTAGTTTTGAAGTCCAAACTTTTGAAATTGTGCGGGACTTTTTTCGTGAAAAAGAACACATTTTCACGTAACTTTAAAAAATCATAATAACAATATCTATTTCAGGTCGTTTCATCCTACAATTAATTACCGCCGTGACGACCAGAACTGATTGACCGTATTATAAATCGATGGTGGCCGAGCGGTAGCATGTGCGCTACACAACTCAGTCTGTCGGCGTTGCGTCCGGCGTCAGGTGCACAATTATGTTTTTACTACTGTAGCTATACGAAAATGATGAAGATGATAATAAATAAAATACAACATTTTAGTCTGTGTTTTTATTGTACTTACAAAAATCACAATATACTGAATGTTGTGGCACAGATTTTGTTTTGCACCACTAAAACAAAACCAGTGGCGCAAGGTTCTGTAATAAATAATATTGGATTCCATATGTAGTAGGTATGAAATCGATATCGATACATTTTGGATAGGAGGTGGCACATCCCTATTAAACCTGACATTAAATCGTGTATAATTATTGACATAAAATCTCGCTCCGACTTGACGTTTGGCAAACTTTTTTTTGTCTATGGTGTCCCGTCTCTTCTTCTATTGTATTCACTTTGGACGTTTGGTTTTGATGACATTTGATTATTGACAACTTTTTTTTCACCTATTACTAAATCAGCAGGGCAAAGCCGGTAAATCCATACTGCCTCACATTACGTATCTTATTTCAGATGTATTATGTTTATGTCCAAATCTCAGAAAATAATAATAAATAGAAGCGTTATACCTATATTTTCCCCTTTAGTACTTACAGCCACACCCTTGGTCGTCCATTCTATTACATTTTAAACACATCGTTTGCAAATGTGTGCTACTCATTTGTGCGTTTGTAGAACTCGTAACTACTTTAAGAATATGTCGGTGTGTGCAAAACGTGTTTATCTCACCCCCTTCAGTTAATGCAACTTATTTGGTACTAGTACAAAAAAGTTTGCTTGGATTTGCTAGCTAGTAAATCCAAGTTTTAATGATCCTGACATTATTTTGCCATCTAGTGGCAAATAGCTTACATGTGATTGTCTATGGTTTTGATTTTTAGTACTGCTACTCACCAGTAGTTGTAGAGTCGAACAACTTTATTAGTTCCACTATTCATCAGTAGATAGCGTTTAATAAAAATCATAAATAGGTACCTACGCACTTTTTTTGATTCAGGAGATTTTTTAGTTTTAAAACTGAAAATTTCTCAAACCCGTTGAAAGTTTTTATAGATAAAAAAACTTTTTGCGTAATTTCTAAGCTGTATTTTTTTTTTCAGGATTAATTTTAATAAAAAGATAGGATCTCTACCTTCTCTTAGATCTAAGATTGAATATAGACGTGTTTTTACTCGTGAGATGTATGTACCTAATAAAGTATTTTTTCACACGGAAAAAAATCCAGAACCTGTAATTTAGAGATCGCCTTCAGTAGGTAGGTAGGTACCTACCCAGTTAACGTCATCTTGAAGGCATGGAATCGCACGAAAAATTAAATAAAATTATCAATATAAATAACTGGCAAAGAGCGTGCCGAGACACGCATATGGTCGAGTTCCGTAACTAACTAACATAATATGTCAATTTAAAAATATAATATATATATTGAAAAATTCGAACGAACGAAGTTCTGTGGATATAGTCAAATTTCAGAGATGTATCATTCTGACATAGCATTATACTTTTAATGGTTTAAACATAGATAAAACTGATTGAGAAACATTATTTGTCAAAATCATTTTGCAAAAAGGTCAATGACCTATGAGCTAGAACGTTTGAATTTATTACAGTTTTATCGGTGTTACTCAAAAAGTCATAATCAGATAATGTTCGAAATAATTTTGAATGAAGGTATTATTAAGTACTTATGACCTATTCATATTGTACCTAAGTTATAAGTTTCTATGTCTTATAGTTTAGAAATGCAGGGAGGGGAGGGGGGGGGGTACTTTTTGCCACTTTTTGCGGGCCATATTTCGGATAGGATAGACTTTATAAAAAAGGGATGTACAACAAAACTTTACCTTCATTTAAAAGACCATTCTACAATATCCCACGCGAAAAGGTGCAGTGAAAAAAAACCCATCCCTATATCACATGTACCAGAGCAACCCCTAAATTGCAATATTATGTATTTTGTATGCTTTTAAAATTGAGATCTATATTACAACTGTCATTTTCCATAGTTTCATGCAAATACTTTAATAATTATAGAAGTTAGAAGGTTCTAAAAAATTCGGACGGACTGACAGACAGACGGACGGACGGAGAGAACGAATTTATAAAGGTTCCTTGTTGGACTACGAAAGCCTAAAAACCGACTTCGAAATGAGTAAATACGCATTTTCCTTTACCTGGATGACATATTTCTTTCAGTTATTTAGATTCAAAAACCAAACTACTTAACCAATTTTTATGAAAAATTTATATGTATACTACATATGAAGTGTGGGTGGCCTACCAATCAAAAAAAGAATCGTCAAAATCAATTCATAATTGGCGGAGAAACCGGTAATACATTTAAAAAAAAACAGTGGAACATAGAACCTCCACCTTTTTGTAGTCGGTTAAATAGCAGACTCGACGAGATCCGCCTGTAAGTATTTCATACATTTAGGATTAAATTAAAAAGTTGTATCTATCGTAAACTCTGCAAGTTTTATTGAATTGAGCCCGAGTATTTGACTTTCAACATTTATATTGAAATTTTAATATAGTCCCGGATGGAGTGGCTTTTAAATAGAACCTGTAGGTTCCTTGCATGGGTAGGTATCAAATATATTAGGTACCTTATTACCTATTACGCACATATTCGTTACCTACATTAATTATTAGATATAACTAGGTAGGTACGTACAGTGTAATCTCTATATAGCGACATCGAAACTCCCTAAAACGTCGAAATTATAGTCTAACTATCGGGGAACACCCATTCAGGCAGCGCATTCCACATACTAGCAGTTCGCACAATAAAAGTGGAATCAAAGCGCTTCGTATGGGTTTATGGAATATCAACCATAAAGCGGTGTCAATTTTTCATTCCCGCTCTGGCAGTCCGATAGAAAAATGGGGAGGAGGGAATAAAAAACCGAAAATGTATCCGAAACAAAAAAGTAACCGAAATTGCGTATTTTACTAATTTTGTGAAGTGTGTGTGGTTTTTTACATTTATATTATAACCATTTATTCAGCCACTGCCTTTATTATAAATATATTCTAGAATAATTGAAGTGAGCTTCGTTTTGATAATTATGTAGTTAGCGTGTTGTTCTTCTGGCAGACGAAGGGCTGTGCGTGGGAGCACCACCAGCTGCGCAGGCCGGCGTTCGCTGCGTCGAGCCCTACGCAGTGCGGCTCGGCGGGGGCATCACTGGAGACCGAACAAAATACATCCCTTACAATAAATATGCGACCTTTATATCGTGGAACAATGCAGGAAAACTGAAAAAGGGCGTATAGGTTGCAGTTTATTGCAACACAGACATGGATACGGGCACATGCTGCGATTATATTTTCTCTGCACTATTGAAAACAACAGTATTTTGCTTAGTTATTATCTTGCCTTTCATTAACTTTTTAGATCCCAATGCTAGGCAAAGATGTCCTCCATTTCATCCGATTTCTCACGTTGCATTGCTAGCTGACGATGAGTGCTTTTTTATTAGCTTATTGGCCAATAAAATGTTTTAATCGATAAAGTATAAACCTTGTTTCACGTCGATTTGTAAAGTCAAGCAAAAACAAACAAAAGTATTTATAACTGACTTCCAAAAAGGGGGAGGTTCTCAATTCGACTGTTATTTAAAAAAAAATACCATTGATCTTTCGACTGGGTGAACCGATTTTGATGATTATGTGAAAGCTGGTGCTTCCCGTTCCCTTAATATTATATTATATTAATTAGATAATTAGGTATAATGTTCTTTCTATAAATGCCGCGTATTAACGAAATAATGAGTGTGTTGCCAGTGATGACATATGGTACTGAGACGTGGTCCTTAACTGTTGGTCTTTTGGAAAAACTCAGAGTCACACAACGGGCAATGGAGAGAGCTATGCTCGGAGTTTCTTTACGCGATAAAATTCGGAACATAGATATTCGCCAAAGAACCAGGGTCACCGACATAGCTATTAAAATCTGCAAGTTGAAGTGGCAATGGGCAGGCCACATCGCTCGAAGAACTGATAACCGATGGGGAAGAAAGGTTCTTGAGTGGAGACCGCGAACCGGAAGACTCAGCGTAGGTAGGCCTCCCACTAGATCGACCGACGACATTGTGAGAGTCGCGGGCATCCAGTGGATGCAGATGGCAGGATGTCGTTCAGTGTGGAGGTTAAAGGAGGAGGCCTATGTTCAGCAGTGGACGTCTTCTGGCTGATGATGATGATTAACGAAATAATGAATATATAAACGACCGTATGTACCTGCTTACGTAGTACGTAACTACGTATTAGGTAACTTTCACTCGTGTTTGCTCTAAGTATATAGTGTTCGTTCGCTGGGTCAGCCCTTACTACAAGATTAGATAATTTTAAAAAACTTTTTTGGTTTACGTATTGTTCCATACATAATTGTACAAACGTGAAGTAACTAAATCGGTAGACACTTCACTCAAATACGAATAGTTTTCGAACAGCTGTCAGCTCAGAAATGTATGGAACAATACGTAAACGAAAAAGTTTTCGAAAATTATCAAAACCTGGGGCCTTACCCCTAGCTTCACTTTTGCGAGCCAACTTTTAGTAGGTACCTGATAGATACCTAAAATTAACCAACTCATATAGCTGCATCGTTTAAAAGCGTCTAACGTGAATGAACGTAAATCCGTTTTACTATGCGTGTGTGCGCGAAAATAGCAAAGCTTGACGGCTATCAAATAACTACCGCTTTTCGTAGTTGATGGTACCGTTTAGACAAATAACACCTATGCGGGTCAACTTTTAGAGCTAGGGGTAAGGCCCCTGTACTAAGGACAACAATTTATATGTACTACGTACATTTAATTTCATTGATTTGGTAAATTGAATTGATTCCCTATGAATAAGTGCACAATTCACGGCAACGTGCAACATTCGTTTTTCGAATAATTTTTATATCGGTGCAACCGTTTAGAAAGGTGACAAATCGACAGATACATAGGTATTCGCACATGATATTATAAGTGACTGATCCGTTTTTTAACTAGCGTTTAGTATAAAGTTTGAACATTGTTAGACAATATCTAAAGAGAGATAGAAAGCTTTCCATTTTGGCAGCCATTGGAGCTATCATCAAGCCCTCGAGTAGGTAGGTATTACAGCACAGTATGTACCACACAGTATAGTAACTAGGACACGTATTTCCAAATAAATCGCGTCCCGGAGGTGAGCTTGGCCACAATCTTTTTGATTTATTCACATTCCGCTCTACTATACGTCTACCGGGAATATTATCATAAAACCGTACATTTTTAGTACAACGAGCACATAATTTACGTATTAGGATAATTTTATTTGAACGAAATACAAACAAATTTACCTTTATGTTAATTCGAACATTATGTTCACAGATGGAATTATACTCATAGTAAATACGTCTGCACTATATCTACTTTAGTTCAGGGTATATAAGGTTACGCGGATATGGTATCCTTACATTTTGTCGAGTGTGAATAACCGTGTTTTATGGAAAAGCAAAATAAAACAAAGACTTTCTTAATTAAAACATCCCAACCTATTAAATATCATTTCAACTTGTGACTTACTTTGTTCGACTCTGACTGTGGTGACTATGACTTGTTTTACGATATTTATTATAACTTGAAAATATTAAATTAATACTTGACACTGTCACATGCACAAGACGTATGACGCTAAAATCATCTTAAGGTGAAAGAAGAAATATAAAACGAATAATTTACCTGTAACCGTCGCCGTTAGAGCCAGCCCATGTGTGGTAGCCGGTATCTTCAATATTTTCACCTGAAAAATACAATTAAATAAATAAATAAATATCTGGGACATTATTGCACACATGGTCATCTGACCCCAAACTAAGCAAAGCTTGTAATATGGCTGCCAGAGACTGATATACATACATATATATTTTTAAATACATTCTTAAATATATATTAACACCCAGACATAGAACAAACACAAATGTTCATTACACAAAATGTTTGTCCTAGATGGGAATCGAAACCCACGCCCCCAAGCGCAGAAGGCAGGTTCACTACCAACTAAGCTAACGGGGCTGTCTGTGTATTAATGTATAAATATAGTAAAAATTCGATCGATCTATCAACGTCGTCACTCACTGTCCACTTGTATGTAACTTGTATCGATGTGTTGTCCCAGCGCGGACAACTATAAATACTAGCAGTTGATTATTTTCATCAGAACTTGCTCTTCACAAGGGTCAAAATTATTTGACCACGATATTTGGATGCTGGGCAGAGTGGGCAGTCCTGACTCTGTGTTATATTTTCCCTAACAAATGCAAATGTATGCTTCAAATGGGCGTCATCATCAGCCACACCATTTCACTGGTGGACAAAGGCCTCTCTCAAGCTACGAAACCTAACTTTTGCCAACTGCCTCCCATATATCGTTAGGTACTATAATCAAGGCGCATGCTAAGTTTGCCGATTCGTGGTCTTCACTCCACGTTTATCCAACGGTAAGGTACCGGCAGCTCCCTACTAGTTCGTATCTCTGCACTCAGCTATATCATTATCTCTTCTTCATATCCATCACCCACCATCAATGTTCTTCCAAACTTTGTAGTTGTCCAGGTTGTTGATGCCGAGGTAGGCTAGCAGCTTGTACTTGGTATTGGTGATGTTGGGGTAGTACATCCCTCGCACCAGGTTCTGGATGAAACGGAACTCCTCCTGCGAAGTGGAGGTGGGGTAGTTAAATGAACACATAGCTTATAGTTGGTAGGAATGTTGCACAGTCCGCCTGCAGAAGCACCATATTTTCATCATCGAAGTAGAAGTAGCAAACATTAACTGTGTTCCAGATTAAAGGGCAGTATTGTTTCCAGGGAAATTACAGAGCATAAAGAGATTTGACAACTAATTCTTGAAGGAGACATGAGCAGTGCTGCTACAATGTGGGAGCGACGCAGAATTTGAACTGTTGAAGTTCAAAATGTTAGCTGGCCCTATTGCTTACTAATATAGGTAAGCATGGTATTTACGATCGGGATAGGAAACTTCACTTTTATAGTGTCTAAAATTTGGACAATCTTGATGGGCTCACCTCTGACTTGGGCACCGCCAGCTTCCCCCCATCTTCCTCGCACACCATCTTGGCTTTACTCCATATCTTGGATTGGTACACTATTTTGTACCCAATCCCGTTAGCTTGATTCACTACGTACGCTGAAAAAAACAAAATATTTATAGAAGTTATAGTGTTTGATCTATGATATTATGTGGATGAGTTTTCAGGCGGTGGCGGCTAGTGCGATAATATAAAACCGCGAAGTCAACATCAGATCAAACAGTTCTTCAGAACACGTTGTGAATGCGATAATAAAAGATACAGAGGGACCCAACGTCTCTGCGCATGCTGAGTGGCTCCGTCTAAATTATAACTTATTACCTACAAATCTTACGTGATAAACCAAAGGGAGTTTTAGTTTTAATAAAGGTAACCGGGGATACAATATAGCTTTAGTATAGCCATCAAAGGTTTGTTTTGTCCCGAAATAACGAATGAAAAGGTTTACCCAATAAAACACGTGTATCTAAAGGTTTTTTGTCAAGGATGAAACTGCCAGTGGGCTTACATGTGTCCGTATTGATACCTTTCTTATAATTATTATTATTCAGAACTTACGTCGATATGCTATTAAATAAATAATTATCATTATAAAAAAAACAGCTTCATAAAAATGACAGAACTGGACCAAATTGAAATGGAAAGCATCAGATTTCAAATAAAAAAAGAATCATCAAAATCGGTTCACCCAGTCGACAGTTCTGAGGTAACAAATATATAAAAAAAAACAGTTGAATTGAGAACGTCCTCCCTTTTGAAAGTCGGTTAAAAAGGGCGAAAAGTTCATCTGCTGGGTGAGCTCAACTGCATCAAGTCTGATTTAGGCCTGATGTGTTCCCACCTACCACGACGCCTTGCCATATCTCCCTAGTTTGTCTGATACCTAAGAAAGTCTACCTACTTCTACCTACCTATACCTAGTTCTGTCCAGAGAGTATCTGTCATCTCTATCTGACGTTCAATGACCTAGCGATAAAAGGAGGTGTAATAATCATAACATACTAATATACATACTATTCAGTATACAACATAACACTATAATAACATAAAATAAAATACATACCATTAGGCTCGGCGCACACTGCTAAAAGGGTGACACACGCGCTCACCAGCAGACCCCTGGAAGATGGAAACGCGCCCTATGTTAATTTAATCTCCGCAGACCTTGGCCTTTGTTACTAAGAACCAAGAGTTAACGTTATTGTCGCTCGTTATAATGTGTCTGTACACTGACACGGACGCTAAGAGGATTTGCAGAAATTTAAAACAAATAGATTATTAAAAGAAAAACAAAATACCCGACTGCAAAATGTAGCCTATACTCTGGGTTCTGAATCTAACGACACACAACCAAAATCGGTAGAGAATATATAAATATGAAGAAAAAAAAAACAATCATACATACATTATGTAAATTAATTAGTTTTATGTTTAGATATATATACTATCCAAAAAAAAAAATGACGAAGGATACCAGAAATCCGTAGAGCTGCTCTAGAAGACAAAAAAAACATTTATACGGTTGAAAAACATAACTCTCCTTCTTAGGCAGTCGGGTAATAAGTTACCTAGTCGGGTAGTAGATGGCAACACCTCCTATGGTATATGTATAAAAATACATATGTATTTTTAACTCGCTTTTATTAGCCTGGTACATATGTAAGTATGTAACGGAATCTCTAAACTTGATTTTCAACTACTTCAAAACGTCGAATTAAATTGTAATTTTGCACACTTTTCAAGGACCGATGACAATGCAATAATTCAAATAGTTTGTCTCATTAAAGCGTGTTAAAAAAATGATAATAATTAGCTTATTATTATACACAGTACATTTAAAAAAAAATGCACTAAGTATTGCTTTTGATTTAACACCATTTAAAAATGTCAAGTATTAATTGAAAAATAGTTATGTGAAAAAACTTTCTCATAATGTAAAAGTAACTTGTCAGAAGAAGATATAAAAACTTTCTCATAATGTAAAAGTAACTTGTCAGAAGAAGATATAAAAACTTTCTCATAATGTAGTCAGTAACTTGTCAGAAGAAGATATAAAAACTGGCTTACCTCATTATTAACTAAATCCACGAGTTAATTTATACAAAACAGCAGAAAGTCTCTCACCACACCACACCTCTCTTCTAGAGACGACCAATATTTGCGCTCCTACTATCGCAGACTCGTTTATATCGGACCTACAAACGTATTTGTTTACATTACGTTTATACATAATTATGATGAGATAATAAACAATAACATCACCAATATGAATAAAAATACAAACACATTGCTACTACAACACCATTTACATTACTACTTTACAACTGTAATAAACAAACCGTTCCATCCGCGACCGCACTGTCGCTTACCATCAGGCGAGTTGGTGGCCAAACGTAGAACTATTCTATATAAAAAAAAATATATCTCTCCATAACAGCTACGCTATCGTCTGCATAACCAAAGATGCCTGGAACAAGCAAATCGTTCATATGCAGAAGAAACAAGGTTGCAGAAAGAACTGATCCCTGGGGGACACCGGAGCCCTTATGGCTTTCAAGGCACCGATGGCTATGAGGTCAGACGAGCAGCCGTGGATAACTACTCAAATTGATTTATCCCTTCAAAAAATCTGTAATCCAAGCACACAAGCCGGGACCAATGCCGTAAGAAGGAAGCTTGCTAGACTATCATGCCAAATCCTTGTAGGACTACGGAACGCTAAAAATATCAATGCTATTAATACGAGTACTTCAAACTATACCTACGTGTGTGTGACTCTGACTATGCACCAAGCTTAAACTAATAATTTATCCCCAAAAGTAATTATTAAATTGAAGTGTTGTTCCATTCATTAGGATTTCTGATTTGTCTATAACATTTAAAATAATATAAATATACGCTTTATTCTCAAATATAAATAAATACATTTTGTAGCTGAATAATATAATTTGCCGGTTTTTTTTTTTTGTGATATTTTATTTTCAAAATTGTTTCAGCGCGCCTGGTCGCGTGCAACGCGTCACCAACATGCTGGCTTGTTTCTGGTTCAATGTATAAGCCATTTCAGCCATTCAGCGTGATAATGCCGTCAGCATGCTGGGTACGCTGCCAACTGGTAGTGGGCGCGAACGTTTGGATGGTCTCTACAGTTTTAAGGCTATACGTACCTACTTTGGGATAACAGAATAACATGTATTAATGAAATTAAGAATATTATTATGTCGTGTAACTCAGTATATTGTATAGATAATGAAGACCCATTCCCCAAAAAAAAGAGTAGGTACACATATAAATCATGATTTTGGTTTAGGCTTACTAAAAAATGTTCTTCAGCTCTCACCGAGAAAGTCTCAACACGACCAAGCTAGATGAATCAGGTTCCCCAACGCAGCCAGATAAAGGACATAAATCACAAACCTGAATTAATTGATGTCCACTCGACGCTTTCATTTATTTCCTGCGTTCTTCGACCTATTCTTTGACACTTGGTGAAATCTTCGTGTATAATCTGTTTTTGTGTTAAAAAATAAATCGAAATAGCTAATATGCTGTCAAGTTGAGTGTTATAACGCGACTGATATATGCACATAGCGGTAACATAGCGGTCAGAGACGCTTGGTTCAAATACAACGTGTTTTTATGCTTTTTATCGTGGTATCAATTATTATTGATAAGGTGCGAAATGTCGCGATATTTGGCGTGGAGATATTTTACTTCCTACGTCTGCGGTGCAGTCAGATCTATTGATTTACTGATCATCAGTCGGTAAAGATTACGGCCCTAGGGTTATTACCGCTAGGGTAGACCGCTTACTTCCGACCATCTCAATTCTAACAGTGTGGCGTTTGAGGAGATTTTCATCTCAAGAGATTTTATTTAAGTACGTTATAAATAATAGTAAGTCCACGTCAACGAGTTCGCCTGTATCTTTCTACTATTTACTAACATCAATGTCTGGTTGCAATAAATTTATTACAATTTATTTATTATATTTATTTTTTATATTTATAATATTTTGTCAAGTTTACACTAACAAACCCTATTAATAAGTATCTACTTATACATTGATTTTTTAAGAGCTAATAATAGTCAAATGGCTGAATATATTTTGAGACAGACACACTTATACACACATTACACTTTTAACACTTCTCTTTTTGCGTCGGGGGTTAAAAGTACTCAGCTAAACGTAACTAAACTATATTTTCCAGTGAGGTGTAATGTAATTGATCTGCCTCAATCAAAACATGTTTATTATTTCGTGACATTCTAAATATGATTTACCTTAATTACCTCATTATCTATTTCCAGTAGTCCCAATAATATAGTAATGTAGTTGTTATTATAAGGACCGAGTACCGTGTTTACTTTATCCTGCTATTTTCGGTATCGTATTGTTCCGGAACAGGTTGATGTGTTTGTTCCAACTGGATGAATTGATGTAGAATATATTGCAATAATTTCAAGTAGTTTGTTTAAGGATTCGTTTCGACAAAGAAACTGCAAACTAGACGAAGTAGGTACATAAAAATATGATAGTAACATTAGGTTTTACCCATAGATATACTACTTTGGGTTGGATTG
Source organism: Agriopis leucophaearia (assembly GCA_949125355.1). Taxonomy (NCBI): domain Eukaryota; kingdom Metazoa; phylum Arthropoda; class Insecta; order Lepidoptera; family Geometridae; genus Agriopis; species Agriopis leucophaearia. The sequence goes on along the minus strand of OX421274.1, from coordinate 16,826,909 downwards.
GCTACTCGTCAATCTAGGGTAAAATTAAATTTGAATGAAAACATTTTTTATACTATTACAGTTATTCCCATTAATAATCATATAATAACTGTAGGAAATCCGAATCAGTATGTCTATTCTGCAAGCTAAGTGAACGCACAAGTGAAGTGATAAGCTAAGTGAATGTGATTATTTCTTGCCTATTTCTGCAGAGAAATGTCAAAACATCAAAATATAAGGGTAAAGGACTACAGTCAAGGATGATCACTTGACATTTTGACATTTCTCTATAGTAATCGACAGTAAAAATACAAGTTCACTTAGCTTGCAGAATAGACCGCCAGTTCCGCTGTTGTGAAATTAAGTCGTAAATTCCGCAATTTACCTAATTTTAACTGCATGAAAACGGTAAAGTCAACATGTATTAATTACAATAGGTGTTTGATATAATGAAATAACAGTTGTCATTAAATAATTTATTTAAATAGTTATAGTAATTGTCTACTTTCCATAAGCATAAAATCCGTGCCCTGAGCCGTGTCCTCCGAAAAACAAACCGGTACCATACCCTCCATAGAAATTGCGGTACTGATTCGACGACTCTTCGTTTTCTTCTTCTTTCTTTTCCGACGCTCGATACTGTGCTTTCTCTATTTTATTCCTCTGCAAAGGTATCACCGACAAATCGTGTAACGGTATCAAATGATTACCGGTACTAACAATATTGTGAATTGGTATTAATAATGGTAGTAAAGTTGGCTGAGTATAATTACCGACATTTTGCGCTACACTCTGAGTAATAACCGGTATTTTTACGTTGTCTTTTGTGACGATGTGCTGGAGTGTTCCATGTACGAGGTTGGAGTTTGCAGGGATGACATGCAGCTTCTGATGCAGGTATAGTTGGGAAAGCGGTATCGGCGCCAGCAGGTGTATGTTTCCTCGGTTCCTGGAGTAGAAGTGTTGTTGTAACACGGGATGCGTGGAGATGAGTACCGGTTGGTGAGCTTGTAATTCTCTTGGCGATCGTTTCAGTCTCGTAGGAGAGTTGGCCGCGAGTTGCATTTGCAGAATTATGAGTGCAAGTGTAAGAAGTCTGGCCACCATCTGAAACAAGCAATAATTTGATTTGGTAGTTGATTGAATCAGGCGTTACTTTGAGGAGTTTATCTTCAAAACTGTTCCTTTGACGAATCTAGTCTTTATGGGGCATCTACTCGTCTGCAGCTTTCTCGCTCGCACATTTGTACTTTATTGAGAATATAAAATTACTGAGTGTGAATTTACAAAAAGTGACACACTCAACTTTTGCTGACTATCATAACATTATGAACAAAAAAAAATTCGTTTCGATATCTTTTAATTTGACGGAATGAAATGGTAACAAGTGATTTTTTTTTCTTGTTACCATGTTACTGTATTTCGTATTGTTTTGTCACAGAAAAATCCTATGTCACAACGGCAGTAAGGTAGCAAGCGTTAAGCCTTATCCCGTGAATACTGAAGCGAGACAAGGGAAGCAAAGCGCCGATATTAAAAAGGCAAGTTTTTCAATTCAGCCTCTAGTTGGGAAGCAATTAATGCGGTTTAGCGGATTAGCTCGCTCGTCTCGGAGGCCGGTAGAGTTGGCGCCAAGCTTAACGGCCGCCCTGAACTAATTGATCGGCTATTATTACATGCGATTTGCGATCATAACTGTCAAAATAAAGATGTTGACTTGTGAAATTAGCACGACTTGCTAGCATCTTGCAATAGTGACTAATAGCCTAGCCTATACACTATAATACAATCGGGATTTTGTAACGATATAGAGAATCGGTTGTGTTACTGCGGTTGCTAGCATGACCAATCGCAAAATTTTACCTAATGAAGCACTGGAACGGTTTGCAGCATTGTAGTGTTTGTTATAAATACAGAGCAACTATCACGGTTGTTCACTACAGTTATATGTATATTTAGGGGATTTGTTCGATCAACCACCCGCATTCTTCAGTCTTCCCGTGAACATGGTGCATGTAACTGCGCCGAAATATCGGGAGCTCCTTCCACAACCTTACCACGGTTAATTACAATAAAAGCGTCGTCAGTGAGACCTGATATAAAGGGAACGGAATACAATACGACAATGGACTGTCGATGATGTCAACTGACTGTTTTTAACTCACATTCTCTTATCCTCTTACTCTTACAGAATTTATAAAACAACTAAATAGTCCATCATCTGCGGTAGCTCTAGGTGGTGGAATTTAGCACAGTTCAGAGTTGTTACAAAATTTGCCTTAGACTATATCATGGTCGCGCTCTGGACGGTCCGAGCGGCTCTCGTACGTCGGGGTCAGAAGAACTGATAACTTTGCTCTAAATGAGTGACCCTACTGTTTGTTGTATTGAAACTGTACAATTACAGTAGGTATTTTTATCGTAGAATGTGATCCAAGGAGGGTGAATGTGAGGGTTCGGTGGCGAATTGGTGTTTGGAGTTAGCCCTGATATTGTATAGCTGTTGATGCACTCGGCCTATGAAATTCAGAATATTATAAACTAACCCACTAACACACAAAATTTCATCTCAAGTTATCATGGAGCTGAAATGTATCGAACATAATGTAAATTGTGGTGTATCAATTAATTTGATATAGATTATAAGAGGGCTATAAATTGTGGTTATCAGTTACGGCCCCAGTACATTCAAAACAAACAACTTGGGTTGTACGACTTTTACAAATTCGCGAGAAAAAAACAGCCGTTCCATTTTTTTTTTTAAACCATTCTCTCCTGACAAAATATGTATGAAACATCACTATTTTATTTTTTTTGCGTTTTTTTTAAAGTCTAGAATAAAACTTGTTTGTTTTGACGTCTTAAAGCCGCCGAGTTAAGAGGATTGCTACGAGTAATTGATTACCAATAAACTTGTAAATTTAAAATAAATACTTTCCGTTATTTTTATAATTTAAGAAGACATTTTCATAATGTTCTCAATGAAATTATAAAACATTTTATAAAAGACAGAGCTAAATACGAGTATGTTTATCAAGTACTGACGAACGTCTTGCTGTGCTTCGCATAAAAATATATATGATGTTTTATCGCAAAACATGAAGGGAATCTTTAGAACCAAAACTGGCAGCTAAATATGTTAGTTGGGTGATCCACTACACCTCTCCATACCCACGACTCTACGCCTCTGTGACTTGCACATGATGCATCTAACCAGCTTAGAACAAAGCACGCGTGTCAGAAGACATCTTTGCATTTTTCAATAATAGCGCAGATTAATTGGGCAAGTGCAAGAGGCATAGAGGTCTAGGTTTTTCCAGATAATGTTATTTCCACAATGTTAATGAAAAGTTCTGAAATCCTGACCTTACGTATCTCTTGTGGCTTATTAGTGAAGCACAGAGTCATTAGTCTTTAGACGAGGATTAGAGAGGCTGCGGGCCCGGACGTCTCTGACGAGAGCCGAGGAGCCTGGACCGTCTGTAACCAGCCTAGATATACGGCTTCGATTCATTAGTCGGTGCTATTTCTGTGGGAAAATCTTTTATTTGGGAGCACCGAAGAACTCCGTCCAAAGTGATCCTCTTGACTATAAAATCTCATTTTGTATATCAGAGTAACGTTTCAGATACATAAATATTAACAGTGTTATTTTATGCTGAGACATCAAATAGCTCAAACACGTAACCTCTAGCGCGATTCAAAGTAGGTACTTAGCTTCTCAAACAAATGTCCCTTACATTCATACTGTCACAAATCACAATTATAATGGTCAGGTTCATCTCAGATTCTAGAGTTATAACATATATTTTTATTTAAGGTGTTACGTTTCATATTTGGCGGGAAATTCAAATTTCAAACAGTTATTTTGTGTTTTGAGCTAGGCCGGGTAATTATTGTGAAATGACATAGTGTTCGCGAAAATTGTTGGTCGTTCTTTACATTATCATGTACAGTTATTAATCAATTACTCACCATATTACTTACATTTGGCAATAAACCGTTTGAAACAGCAAAAACTTGTTTATTGACAAATGTACGTAATAATGTGCATTGGAGATAAATAACTTTACGTGAGTTTGTAAAGAATGATAATCAATTTTCGCAAACATCATTATCGTTTACAATAATTACCCGGCCTAGCTACATGAACAAAAAAACTGTTTGAAATTTGAATTTCCCGCCAAACGTGAAACGTTTCACCTTAATCTACGTTTAGCCACCAACTATTCACCTACTGGTCAAAGAAAGATCTGCATGCTCAATCGTTGGTCACATGTCATCATCGGTTTCCGTCAGATAACTTATTAGAAAAGCGGGGAACTAAGTATTTGTGATAAAAATTTCATGTCTCTAGATTAGCCGTCACATGCTCAGTGCTCACTACTCGCACCAACCTGCGTGGTGCGTCTGAGACTTCATCATGGCAAATATACAGACATGCACATAATCACCGCTTATGTTAACTCCAGCTGTCGATAGACATATCAGCATCTATTTCATTCAATTTTGTCGATATTTTTGGAATCATTTCGATTAGTTTTTACGTCTGAATGTTTCATAATTGAGATGTTTATATACGTTTGGCATTTGATGCCAAATTTTTACAATACTCACAGTACATGACATTTATGGCGATTTGTTTTTAAAATATTGCGGAAACCCGGGAACGAACCGGATATAGATAGATAGATAGATATAAACTCTTTATTATGTACACCAGAAATAAAAATTACATACAGATAGAAAACACTTACGAGCTAGTGCCACAAGTGGCGGCCTTATCGCTAATAGCGACCTCTTCCAGGCAACCATTTATCGGATATCTAGATTTTTAGAATAAAAACCTTCGTTTTCGCAGATAAAAACTTATTTTGATTTAGTTAATATTATTTCATGGGCAATTCGTTCAAGACTTACATAATAATTTAACACGTTTGGTTTCAGAAAATATTGATCGACTTCCATGTCTATCACATTTGTATGTTTACAATCACAATATTCCTATTATTGCTACAAGTGAATGAATGAGGATTTAATTTAGTTTTTTTATTGAACTCGTCAGATAATTAATCAGCTTGAAACTTGGAAAGTTGTTGGAGGTCCATAATTTAGATTTATTCTAAGATCGGAGGTCATTCTGAATAATTGATAGCTGATAATTAATCTTTAGAAAAACTCGCCAGAGGTTAAACTTCACTAATTAAACAACTAACACCTACTAATAAACAAACTTATCTAAGTTATTAATTTGATTTTATATTTTCGAGAAAATATTGTAGAACTGCTATCATTTGGTAATTACACCTTTATATAATAGAATCGAGAGTGAAATTTAATGTTGCATGGGAAGAAAAGTTTTATTTTTCGTTCGTAAACAAAATATGTAAATGCTATTTTATACTTTTATTAAGCTACATTTCTACTTTATACCATAGTGTTTTGTGGAATTGTAAGAACTGATTATACTAAGGTGTCTATGTAGAGTAATAAAATATTATTATGGTATCTAATAATCTTATGTTGCATAGAAAACGGTCATTTACAATTGACAAAATGTATGGAAGAGCGGTATTTTTTCCCCGCGATTTTAGTTTGGTACCATACTAAAAGTTGTTCATAATGATGAGTAAAATGACCTTTTTTCAGCTTAGTACAGTCTATATGCCTAACCCTGTAGTAACTCGTATTGGATAAAGAAGTACACAATATTAAAATTTATATATAAATCAAAAAGAAACATATCGTGCAATGTAATCAATACCGAATTAAATACGTGTCTACCTCTCAGGTCATTTTTTAAATTGATTTAAATATCTTATATCTACCTATTGAAAGTTTGAACTTGTCCGAAAATAAATATTTGTAGGTATCCAATAGCCAGAGGTCAAAACCCTATCTCAATTTCTACAAAAAAATCAACTTTATTTGTATGAATAGAAACGCAAACATTGTGTTTTAAAGTTTTTTGTAAAGTGATTGATGCAAGTAGTTTGTAGGTAAAAAGATAAACCTATTATTAAATAAATAAATGTTATGGCTAGTCACAGATCTGTATTGGCTAGTTTTATACAATTCATAAATCACGAGGCCATTCAACTGTCGCAGAGGACGGACTAAAGATGTTTTATGGTCCTACTTAAGTTTCTTTCTCCATAACATTTTTTTAGGAAACTTTAGCTCTAGCCAAAAAGGTTTAACATTCTACCAACACTTGATGCATCATCATACCTTTAAGTAGTTCTGCGACAGACATGATGGGCCCACTTAAGCTTGGTAATACCACTAACATAAACAACCACAAAATGGGACGCCCTAAGACTCGACAGAGAGACGATATACGTAAGTCAGTGCGTGGAAGTAAAATGCCTCAGACCGGGCTGAGTGGCGTGCCTTGGGAGAGGTGTATATCCAGCAGTGGACTAAGATAAGCTAATGATGATGATTGTTATGTGCACAAGTTGTGGACACGGGCCCTGCGCCCGCGCCGAGGGTCGCACATGATTAATTTCCGATACAGTTTACGCGCCTGTTACCGCGCGGTAAACATTGAAAATTAATCACATACGTCCTATAAAGCCGCCCATACACTTGTAAGTTTGACTCACGTAAGTATGATAAGTTTACAGAGTGCCTTGTGTCAGTTTTCTAATTGCATATGCTTAGTTAAACTATGATTCGTATGAAATAAGAGTAGCGCCATCTAGATGGCACTAGTGGTCTTACTTGCTCTACTGGGCACCAGGGACGATTAACTACTTACAAGTGTTACTTCTGCAAATATTATTATGTAGATATGTAAGTTACTTACGAGAGAATTTATATTATTTTATCGTACATACCACAGTGACAAAAAATTACACAATGAGAGTTGACAGTGGCAGAGACTGACAGTTCGTAGGCAGACGTCTAGAAATACCGTTTGGCAGAATTTAAAACAATCGTTTGTATGTTTCGTTCTTTAAATTAAAATTATAGAAGAAGAAAGAACTAAGGTTTCAATATTTTTTATTTATTTATTTATTACTTAATTGAAAGAATGTAACAATGATGTTAATAAAGATTATTTATCGTTTTATTAACTAATTACATCCTCGGGTCTTGCCCGGACATTTGGTAGGCATTAGTGGAGCCGAAGTCAACACCAAGAGGCCCTGTTGAATATAAAAAGTACAATTATGGAATATGTATAAAAAGGAATATGAAACTATTGTACAGTACAGGATAAAAAAAAAACTGGGCCATTGAGGTGAACAACTTGTCGATGGGATAAGAGATCTATAGAATGAGAAACGGCACCTGCCTTATCCTGTCTCATCTCAAAATTAGTTAGGTAGGTTTTTATGCTTGTGTCATATAATATTTATAAATATTATTATGCTCATGTTAATTATTCCTTCCACTGATCTCAATTTAATAATGTAAACTAGGTACCTCCGAAAATTTAATTAATCTACGAAATTAAAATATTTAAGATGTATTGTTTATTGACTAGGATAAGTAATGTCAGTTGGTAATTTAATCTAAATTTACTAACAAGTAAGAAAAAAAAATACTCCAACATATTGCACGTCCGCGGGGACAAACTGTAATCCATTATACACAGTTATGAGCAATAAGATTTAACTTTACAATAAATAAGGTAACATTACAAGTGTAGGACCAGCCTAAATCATATTTATACATAGGCGTTTGTGAATAGGAGAGGGCTACTCCTGCAGTGAACTCACCTGGCTGATGATGATGTAGAAGGCGTTTGACCACATGTTACCTGATATCACGTTATATTGTGATGGTAAACACGCTTAGTCTGGATTGGGAGCTGACTCAGTCTGAATACACCGCGAGATCCTTGGAGACAGATTTTCAACTTGAGGATAGCTTCCAACTTGGTAGCAAGCCAGCTGGGCATTAGAAAGTGCTCTACCGCGATGCTATTGTTTCCTCACGATGTTTTCATTTATCGGAAGGTTGTTGGTCTTTGAATCCGTTCCCTGCGGTGTTGCAGCCGGACACGCTAACATCTGAGCTATCACAGCTCTTTATGATCCTTGAGTCTTCTGTCTTTAGGGTTCCATTTAATAACAAGAAACCCTTATATGTTTGCCGTGTCATTAGTCTTTGCAGTCAATTGCACAATTTCGGTGTAAAAATATCTCAATAAAATTATATATTTTTGATTATTTAGAAATAAGCTTGCGCTTAACCGCCAACTTGGCTGATTTTAAGCAATAATGCGGTCTACGATGGAGCATGCTTGCCTAGAAGAAACCGATTCACTCGAGATTTCAAAAAATCTGCTTAGATTCTGGAATTTACAATATTTCATCGATTGTTCAAGTTTTATAGGTACCTACCTAGACAAGGTTATAAACTCTACTTTGTAATCGATATAGGATGTAGCATCAAAGGAAAAGAGGTTCTATTGTAGGATACTCTCATGGAAGGTCGTAACAAGTTTTTTCTTTCCTCTTACAGTTGGAGGTGAATAGAATATGGTTTATACAAAGTTTTAAAGAAAAAAAGAACCAAGTTCCGTATTTTGAAGGTCTATGTTATTATTTAATGCTATAGGTACAGTATGTGTTATCATAAATTAAGGAACCAGCATTTTTTTAAATGACCCTAGCAGTTTTTCCCGCTATCCTTTTGAGATCATATATCTATCCGAGAAAAAAGTAGTCCCAGTATATGACGCGCCGCTATATTACATGCATATTTGAAGTTTAAAAAAGATATGTCTACTTAAAAAGATCATTTTGCAAAGTTAATATTTCAAAATACATATTTAGAACTTAAGAAGAAGGCTTTATTATTTTATTTAGATTTTTATTTTATTATTACCACGTAAAATGGGATAAAATTGCTTTACCATTTATACTACTAAATATTATGAAATAAAAATAAAAAATAAATTAAGAAAGTAGTATGACATAAACTTGTTCTAAAAATTTTGAAATATTAACGTCGTTTTTTGTTCGGAGCACATTTTTAAAAAGTAAACTCATTATATTTCTTTAAAAAAAAACATCAATTGCTTGAGTGATCGCTGCACCCGGTATCAGGGTATCAGTTATCACCACACTAAATTTCATGTAAATTTGTTCAGCCGTTACGGTGTCTAATGCAAACATACATACATATTACACACCCAAAAAGTTTTAGTGTGAAGATAATCATTGTATTAGGAATTAGTCGAAGAGTGCCTGTCTGAGTCTTTAGTCAACGAAATCCATCAGTAAACATTTTGGCGGAGTTATAGGTCACAACAGAAACACAGGTATTTGCCAAAATACAAAAACATAGTATATATAAAAAACCATAACAAAAAGATATTACGCATTAAATAAGTATTACTTTAAATACTTACTCATTATTAAAATAATATTACCAAAAACTACTCACTTTTTAATCTAAAGGAAAATCCAATAAGTAGGTATCACAGAATGGCACAAACTTTACCGCCTCGAAACAAGAAATTACAAAACTTCTCAAATTAGAAATAAGCTCTTCGTAATGTGGAGTTTGTATGTTTGTTTTATCAATGGGCTTCATATGGGCACAGTAAGAAGTTAGTAAGTAAGAGAACAAATAGTAAGTTCAGTATGGGCGGAGAGCCCTGGGCCGCGGCCGGCGTGCGTGTGTCTACTGCATTTGTTGTTTGGTCGCAGGTGAACTGTGCTTTACCAGGCCCCCGGGCCACTAACCTAGCGGAAGTCTCTCGTCTGCAGCGAGAAAAGCCCCCATAAGTAAAATTCCCAACACTATTTTCTGTGGCTCCAAAACTTGTGGCTATTTCTTGTAGCGGTAGATTGTGATTGTGGTAGATCTAGCCATCGTGGAAAGAGTTTATAACTTTTGAACGGCTACACAGGTTTTGACCAAACTTAGTTAAGAACAACCGTATTGAAACCTGCTTTAAAATGAAAACAACTATTTTGAATCGGACCAGTGTGTGCAAAGCGTGTCCAAAGTGAGGAGAAAAATTCTAGTATAGACAACGAAAACTTCAGACTACACACCAAAAGCAGGTCGCATCGGGAGCAGTGCGAGTATAATGCGGACCCTATTTTAGGAACGATACGCCAAATATATTGAGTAGTCAACTCTTACCAATTTACCGTAGAGTCGCTCCTCCGCCGCGCCTCAACTGTGGAACCAGTAAATTCTAGAAAATAAAATAAATAGTAAATAGTCTTGGATTAACGTCAAAAATTGAAAAATCAAAAACAAGAGGAGACTACAAAACTGATATAGATGGCTTAGAACCCTGGCATGGCGTAGATCTTGGCTTCTGGATTAGCTCTTGGATACAATAGAACACCATTGGTCCCGGTTTCGTGCTGTCTCGTGCCAGTCGGCGACTTGGAGCTCGCGCAAGTCCGACTCTCCGGCATCATTCCAGTGACATCCAGGAAGACTGACTGGTTGGCGCGGCGGCTTGCGGGAACTCCAAGATACGCCTTCCTCCAGTTGTTGATTATATTTATATGATTATTAACGGGATATTTTTTTTTTTTTTAATAATTAGAATTTCACTCCACAGACACCGGCGTCCGTGACTTTTGTTATAATTTACTACTATTTTGTAACTTTAACGAATTTACTTTACATAACTTTACGTAACGGGATATTTACCGTGGTAAGATTGTGGATGGAGCTCCCAAGAGCTTATATATGATAAGTTAGTGGTTGGCCACTACCTTACCACAGTAAATATCCCGTTAATCATATATAACTGTTATGATATTTTAAATTTTCGCGATTATTTAGGCTAGTGATCAACTATAGAAGGACCTTTATGACTTCTCATAAGCGTATCCGCCTCCGCTTCCGCTCAGCTACCCGCTGATCCCGTGGCCTCACACCTGCAGTAGAATGCCGGCCGCGTCTCGACGAAAGGCCATCAGCCTACGAACTACGAGTTTGAAGTCCTTGGTTCGATAAATAATTGAGTGAGTGGTCACAGATTACACAGCAGTGAGTATGTAGTGGAACAGTTACCGGACCGATGTTACACAACTGTTGTGTCTTTTGTCTTATGTGGAGCACCTGACTTGTTGTACTTCGGAGCTGGTATGGCGTAGTGGTTATAGTGCGGCCGGTGCGGGATCCAACTCGAACGTATATTTAATAACGTTACCTTTTTATTCCGGATATTTATCTAATTACTTAGTTTTTAAGTTTTTTACATTAATTTTATATATATAAAATTATATAAAATAACTACTAATACAAAAAACTTAAAAACTATTATATATTTATATATATATTTATTATTATATAAATGTAAATGTAAATGTAAAAAACATAAAAACTAAGTAATTAGATATATATATAATATATATATAAAATAACTACTAATACAAAAAACTTAAAAACTAGGGTGCCGTCGGCAGCAGGGCAGGGCCCAAGCTACCGGTGGTTAGGGCTGCAGAATGAGGATCCTCCTGACAATGCGGGCCATGTCCAGGATGACCGCCTTCTGCATCTGACCCTTGACCCAACCATCTAGCGAGAGCCTCTTAATTACCTTTTTATTATTATTACTGCTTCATCATCATCATCAGCCAAAAGACGTTCACTGCTGAACATAGGCCTCCCTCTTTAACCTCTACACTGAACGACATCCTGCTATCTGCATCCACTGGATGCCCGCGACTCTCACAATGTCGTCGGTCCATCTAGTGGGAGGCCTACCTACGTTGCGTCTTCCGGTTCGCGGTCTCTACTCGAGAACCTTTCTTCCCCATCGGTTATCAGTTCTTCGAGCGATGTGGCCTGCCTATTGCCACTTCAACTTGCAGATTTTAATAGCTATGTCGGTGACCCTGGTTCTTTGGCGAATATCTATGTTCCGAATTTTATCGCGTAAAGAAACTCCGAGCATAGCTCTCTCCATTGCCCGTTGTGTGACTCTGAGTTTTTCCAATAGACCAACAGTTAAGGACCACGTCTCAGTACCATATGTCATCACTGGCAACACACACTGGTCAAAGACCTTTGTCTTTAGGCACTGTGGTATCTTGGACGAGAAGATTTCACGCAATTTCCCGCACGCTGCCCATCTGAGTTGGATTCTTCGGTTGACCTCTTTGCCTAAGTTGGACTTACCTAACTGAAAAATCTGTCCAAGATAGGTGTAATGGTCAACAACTTCGAGAGTATCGTTCCCAACATTGACCGGCACGGGTACAACATGGACATTGTACATGTTTTTTGTCTTATCCATGTTCATTTTAAAACCCACCTGTTGGGAAAGGCTACAGGCTATTACTGCTTACAGATCTTATATTGGTATACGATACATTATTGAAGGAAATCATAAGCTTTTTCATATTTATTTTAACAATAGCCTTGCGTTCGAGCGCCTCCCCGACTATTAGCGAGCTAATGTGAGTTACAGCAAATTGACAAACTTTACTACCGAAATAAAATCAATACATGCAAACATTATTTACGACCAAATAAGTAAATTTAAACTGTAATCAGATCTTATATAATAAAATAACTGGAATAGACAATTACAATAATATTTTTGTAACATCTATATTTACCATAGTTTATCCCTCCCTCGTAGTCCATACATTTACAAAATATTTTCACCAAACAGGCGCCTTACGTCCAACTCTAAACGCGGGCCCGAATAGGTGCAGTTTGTAAAATCACGCGACCGCAACAGTATCTCGGCTTGTTACGGTTCGCGTTCGCGTGATTTTGCAAACTGCACCTATTTGGGCTCGTGTTTAGAGTTAGGCGTAAGGCCCCAGGTCTCTTGGTGTTGGTTTTGGCACCACAAACCTGTTCTAAAGCTGTTGAGAGATAGAAATGAATATTACGATAGGACTTCAAAAATATCATAACAAAAACTTAGCAATCAACTTGCAGATCTACTGTACCATAGTAATTTTTAGAAAAAAAAATCAGTCATATAGGTCTGAAGTCAGAAGTGAAAACTTAACTAGTAATTCACCTATTCTACAAGAGATGGCGCTGTTTTAAAATACACGGTACAGCGTGACGATGACGCGAGTTCACCATCCGTTCGCACCTCGGTCGAACCATGTCTAGGTTATCTTCAACAGTACTTTTGTTATTAACATCTTTCGTCACTTCCGCAACCGACAGTAACTGTCACATAATCTGCGGTCCCTCACACTTGACATCAATCACGTCGCCCGCACTCACACTGAATACTAAAACTAGAGGAAAAAGGAATACCACCGTCACAGAAACAGTAGTACTGATACTGTCAACGACTTGGTGATGTGCCGTCAACATTATTACAGAACATCCAGAGCTGAAGCTGAGATGAATGCTGATTGGCCGTTCAAGGTCACGACTACGACATTGGCGTGCTATTTCGTGGGTGAAACATGTCTATAGGCTGTTTTTTAAAGGAAAGGGTTCATCTTGTCAAACGTCTTCTATATATATAAGGTCGGGGAAAAAGTTTCTTCGTATTTTATAAACAAATTCAAGACATATTTTTTTCAAGTTTAATTACATTTAATTATAATATATATGTACCATTTTGTTCGATAACTTGTTGCCATCTTTTAGGTAGTGACATGACCCCGTTGCTGTAGAAATTTTGGGAATTCTGATCAATAAAATGCAACAAGTAGTTTTGACAGTCCTCTCTTGATGTTAATCTAACACTACCCAAAGAATTCTGAAGAGATCGAAACAGGTGGAAATCTGAGGTTGCAAGGTCAGGGCTATGTGGTGGATGCATTAACACTTCCTAACCAAACTCTCTAAATTTTTGCTGAGTGGCCAAAGATGTGTGCGGTCTGGCGTTATCATGATGAAAGACCACACTCTTTATGTTGATCAATTCCGGCCGTTTTTTCTCAATTTCTTGTTTGAGTCTCATCTGCTGTTGGCAGTAGAGATCCGAATCGATGGTTTTGCCCGGCGGTAAATGCTCATAATGAACGATGCCCTTCCAATCCCATCATACACACAGCATCACCTTATTACGTGTTAATCTGGGTTTCGCTACATTCTGTGGTGCTTCACTGCCCTTTGACCATGATCGTTTGCGCACATTCTTGTCGTAGGTGATCCATTTTGCATCACCAGTGATCAATCTTTTCAAAAACGGTTCAGTTTCTTTACGTTTCAATAGAGAATCGCAAATGAGTACACGATTCATTTGGTTTCTTTCAGTGAGCTGGTGTGGCACCCAAATATCGAGTTTTTTTGTATACCCAGTTATTTTCAAATGGGTCAAAACTGTTTTGTGGTCAATCCCCAGGTCTTCAGCTACGTCGTAACTACTAATATGCCGATCTTGGTCCACTTTTTCAGAAATGGCATCGACTTTATCCGTAACAGGGCGACCAGAGCGAGCTGCATCTTTGACATCAAAATTCCCGGACTGAAAACGCTTGAACCAACATTGTGCTACTCTTGATGACACTGCATTAGGTCCATAAACGTCACAAATTTTATTCGCGGCTTGTGTCGCATTTTTCAGTTTTTTGTAATAAAATTTCACAATATATCGAATTTCTTCGTTAGATTCACTCATTTTATCGAATAAAAAAACAATTGAAAAATGGCGGGAAATTGCTTTTTACTTTTTATATTCCTTTTTTAAAATGTCATATTTTTAATGGTATCAAAACCAGCCAGATACAAACAGTACAACCCATGAGATTTTTACTACAACTTTATACATACAAAATACGAAAAGACTTTTTCCCCGACCTATTATATATACACGTATGATTTAATAAGAAGCTGTTAGACATAGTGAAGAAAATCGCACTGCTTGATTCCGCACTTCTGGGCTACCTAAGTATAACCCATAAGAATTGGAAAAATTAGCGACCTATTAGTTGTCAACAGTCAATGCATGAACTTATATATCGTTCGCGCAAAACTTTATGAGCCCTCTAAAGTTAGGCGCGAGGCCTCCCCGACGCCCTGTAAAGTCCCTCGGATACCTATAATATGCGTACTGCGCAGCCACTGGGCCTAACTTCAGAGGGCTCATAAAGTTTTGCGCGAACGATACGATCATTCATACGCAAGTCCATCACCTGCCCTTCCTTACTCACCCCTCCTCTCCCATTCTTTCCCTTCTCTGGCTGCAGCATCTGCCTGATCAGGTCCAGATTATTACTTGCAAAATATTCATCAAACGTTGACTCAGATTCTCGCAATAGATAAACCCAATATGTATTAGTAAACATTTCCCCGTCCTGTCAGATCTAAACGGGCCCAAATGAAAAAGAGATATGAAAATGGTCCCACCAGAGCATCGCTGAGTCATCGACAGATTACACTAAATCCCTAACATGACAAAACTCAACTCAATTTTTAATACCAAAACGCCGCTTTCATCCTTTATATATAATAGATGAATATTTCTATATCCTTTTCCACGTAATCAGGGGACGACCGGGATGTGACCCCAAAAACCAACATACACTGTGCTAACAGTGACTGACTACTTACATTATAAATAAACAAAAAGTCAGTAACAAATCGATCACCACATTCATAGCTCCAAGGCCCCTCTCTCTGCAGGTAGAGATAGTAGTTACATTGTCATTGGCTTCAGGCGATGTAATGATGTCTAGTGTTCAAATGTTATTACTGTTTGGCAAGAACCACCTCTGTTGATTGAAGCACATTGGTACATTTTCGATAATATCTGTATCTATCAATGTTATTTTATCTTTTCTTATGTAAGCTGCAGGCCATGCCATCCCGGGTAAGAGGTTGCGCAGGACATCTCAAAATTCAGATCTCATTCACACCACTATTTTGTTCAGATTTAATTGTTAAAATCTCATTGTATCTTTCAGTTTTCATTAACTGCCCAGAAGGAAAGTAAAGTTTTAAGGATATTTTATTTATTATGTTCAGATTTTCCTTCAAGATATTTTTATCTGATCACTCTTATTTTCTCTTTTTAGGGTTCCGTACCCAAAGGGTAAAACGGGACCCTAATACTAAGGCTCCGCTGTCCGTCCGTCTGTAACCAGGCTGTATCTCATGAACCATGACAGTTAGACAGTTGAAATTTGCACAGATTATGTATTTCCGTTGCCGCTATAACAAAAAATAGAATAAAAATAATTATTTTAGGGGGTTCCATACAAAAAACGTGTTTTTTTGCCGTTATTATAGATCATAGTACGGAACCCTTCGTGCGCGAGTCCGACTCGCACTTGGCCGGTTTTATATAGTATCACATTTTGCGCGTTTATTTAGTAGAATTAGCTACTCTTCAACTCAAACCCAAGTTAGACAGAAGTTGATGTACTGTATTCCTCTTTACAGCGCACCGAACCGGGATAAAGGCTTGCTTTATTGGAATAATCGAGGAACCCTGGATTACGCCGAGGCCGGAATGGTTCCGTATGTAAATTTTTCACATGCAAATTTCTGGGCGACCTTTTGTGCGGTTTCGTTTGACCTCCCGTCTCTTTCCTGTCTCTTGTTTAAATAGGAGCGTTGTAGGGAATTGGATAGCTTTAGATGTACAATGATACCAGACGGAGTACCTTCAGGTTCGGTTTTGTCATTTTTGGGGTTTTACGCTTTTGAGTTGTTTCTAATTTGTAGAATGGAAATACCAGCTTTTTACATTATCCTTATTATTGAAATGTGAATTAAATATGACATCACTCTTATACATGAGTTATCTGACAGTAAAAAGTTTGTGGAAATCCATTATACTACCTCCTTTGATATCTACATGTTTCTATGGGTAGAAACTTTAGAAAAACTAAGTAAATAGTTATCTACTTGTGTTTGCAGTATGGCAGTACTCACAAAATATCTCTGATACCATATCTAAAGAGCTCTTCCAAGCGTCTTAAAATTGTTTTTTACGTGCAAGTGCCTTTATTAACTCAACAAAATACAAGCTAACACTAAATAAACAGTTAGACTGTCCATAGACCGTTGAAGGTCTAAAGACAATACAAATGCTCGCGCCCACTATCAGTTGACAGCGTACCCAGCATGCTGGCGGCATTACCACGCTAATATAAATTAAAATGCTTATATACGTTGAGCCAGATACACGCCAGCATTTTGGTCACGCGTCGCGTTAACCAGACGCTCGGAAAGATTTTTTGAAAATGAGGTGAGCTCTCGGTCCCCAAGGGCCAAATGTCTCGACCTCAAACGCCTCATATAATATGTAACCACTGCGGAGCGTCTTATATCTCTAAAGTTACCAGGCGCTAAATTGTGCTAAACATTGTATTAAAATGAAATATTCTCGTGATAATAAAACCGTCCTTTTAAAGTCTTCTAGTTAAATTGTCGTAGCAATTCATTGTCTGATCTATCCGTTGTAAAAATCTACGGGTCAATTATTCAGAATAAAGCTTAGGTAACCTTTTTAATAGATATCTTTACAGTAAACAGTACAGTAAAATCTGTATTTTGGATAAAAAATAATTAAGAAACATCACAAGTCGTAATGGCACATGCTTTCAAATAAAAAACCGCATTCGAATTGGTTCAGCCGTTTTGAAGAAAAAGAGGTAACAGACATACAAACGTACACCCTAGCACATAACCTCTTACCACATACGCATTATAGGTGTACCTTGTTCGTTCCATCGGAGGTACAACTGTTAGTATGTGGAATGCACTGCCTGAATGGGTGTTCCCCGATAGTTACAAACTGGGTGTTATCAAGTCAAAAGTGAATCGGTTTCTTCTAGGCAAGCGTGATCCATCGTCGGCCGCATCATCGCTTAACATCAGGCGAGTTGGCAGCCACGCGCAAGCCTATTTTACAATAAAAATAAATAAAACCATTAATAGAAATAATACTGGCGGTTAGTTGTCTTAGAGTCATTATCAACTTCATCGTAATTTTGATAAAAATCATAAAAATAAAACATTATAATTGCTATACAAAGACGTATTAAAATGATTAATCTCAATAATATGTATTGGACATAGTTTGATTGTTTTTAGGGTTCCACACCAAAAGGGTGTCAACAGGAATCGATCGGGAAAATAAACACCAGCTAAGAGTCAGGCGCGCATGCATAATGTTTTTTTCTTCGTTTAGGTCTTTTCTGTGGGCGCGCACCAGTTCCCGAACTAAATGAAAGAAAACACATTTTTGGATACGGAACCCTCGGCGAGTCCGAATCGCACTTAACCGGTGCTTATTTTCGAGGTTCTCAAGTCCAATCTTAGCTATTTCGTATCTAGTCCAAAATAAATAATAGTACAACCCTTACACACTGTTCTGAAATCAACTAGGTATTGTTCAATACAAGGGTAGGTACTGGAAGAGCTACTTCGATCTTTGATGGCTCGTAAACCCTCATACTGCGTATAACGACCTATTGTAGCCCAGAATACTGTTTATGTGTTAATCAATCGAGCTTCATGGACGCTATGATAATATAAATAGCACTTATAGACGAATTATTAGGTACTAGGTAAGTTAATAAGTTTATACAAGTGTTGAAAAATGTGGCGTGAAGTAGCAGAACAATAATAATTGACAACAATGAATATTAAAGCTTTTTTGGGTTCAAAATATCTATGTTCCATTTTCATCGATTTGTTCTAGATTGTTCTCTTGAGAAGATATTTTGTTCCAGTTATTATGTTGTGTTTTGTTCCAGAATATTCAAGCCGTGTAAAACTCTGAATTTTGTAAAGAATTGGATTTTATACGAATCTAAGAGTTGTTCCTAGAAAAAATATAATAACAACGCAGAAATAAGATCTCTGCCGTCGCACTACCAAAACCACAGAAAAGAGAAGGAAAAAATTCTCACTTCAGGGACCAAAACTCAGTTAAAAATTCTGACATTTGATCCTTCGATTGGGAATTCTGAAAAACCAATAAATAAATCAGGGCATTGAAACCCTTTTCACGCAGCTATCCGATGGCCACTCTGAGAAGATTAGGTAAACTTTGGGATGCTGTAGGTATTCTCTGACAGTGTCCATTCCATTACCTACGACACGAGTTATGTATTATTCAGTACATGACTGATGCATTAAAAAAATATTGAACGTGAATCGAGTTATAAGTTTTCTTATTTACATAATTATTTAGAAATAGGCTTGCGTTAGACCGCCAACTCGCTTGATGTTGCGATGATGCAGTCTACGTTGGAGCTCGCTTGCCTAGAAGAAGTCGAAATACCAGTAAAAGTAAATAAGTAACATTAGATAATCTTCTTCTGAGAACGGAGGTCGCCTACACAGTCCAGTAGGACTAATGAGTTGGATCACTGACCTAAACCAAGTTGAGCTGGCTGAAGACGATTGAATCTTGTGTGGGCATTTAATAAAGCAAAATACAATACACAATTATTTATGTCACATAAAATACAGATACAATAAAACAATTGCCTGAGGGCCTCAAACAAGGCTAGGCCTGTATCTTGGGCTCCGAAAAGGATTCACCAAAAGAAATATCGTGCGCGCTTACACCTTAAAGTAATAATAAACATAAATATAGAGAAAGAAAATATATACTTAAACATTTAAGCAATGAATAGATTAAAACAATATTAGCGAATAGGCTTAAACAAATTTGTATTGTGTCCGAATTCAGTGGTTGTGTCAGCACAGCACAATACTTTACGTAGTAATAGCATATAGGTAACAGTTTCCACTTCATTTGAAATTTGGAATAAGTCCAGCCAGGCGGAATCCAGACCGTTTGAGAGTTAGATAGCCCAACAATATCAGAAAGACAAGCAAGATGCGAATAGAAGCGAATGACAGGGACCAAAGTCATCATCATCAGCCAGAAGACGTCCACTGCTGAACATATGCCTCCCCTTTTTACCTCCACACTGAACGACAGCCTGCCATCTGCATCCACGAGACTCCAAAGTGTATAACCAAAGTGAACCAAAGTGTATGGCATAATCAAAGGGCGGCCTATATTCAGCAGTGAGTTACCAAAAGATGATATTGATGAAAGTTTTTAATAGAGTATTACAACTTTTACACTGAATTAGTAGAATATTGACTACATAAATCGTTTCAGGATTGAAAATTGGCGAATTTTCAATGAACTCTGCCTCGGCTGTCAGCTGAATGCAGTGACGCGATATTTCCGATGGGCGCTCGTTGACGAACCGGGCGGGAGCTTTTTGGAAGCTAAGAATATTTAGCACTGAACTGAGAAAGATAGTAAAAATTACGAACCTACATAACAAAACTGTGCTCTTTTTGTTCAACCCGTCTCGTCCCACTGCTGGCCCTTTTCCTTCATCATTTCATTTTTTCTTTTCTTGGTGGATTAAAGATGCGAGGTGTTATATTACGTATGAATAAATTATTAGAGAATCATCTAGCTAGTCAACCCAACTAATAATGAAGCATGATGGTGAATATAGGTTTACGTTCGTCCACATCATGTCTGGGCCCTGGTTCACTAACCAAAACACGCACTAAACGCGGCGCGTTAAGTTAACCTCTGAAAATTTGACCTCTATTCCCTATGAAATGAAGGCCAACTTTTTGAGTTTTAAGGAAA
The DNA here is from genome assembly GCA_949125355.1 of Agriopis leucophaearia. Lineage (NCBI taxonomy): Eukaryota > Metazoa > Arthropoda > Insecta > Lepidoptera > Geometridae > Agriopis > Agriopis leucophaearia. The sequence goes on along the minus strand of OX421274.1, from coordinate 16,806,427 downwards.
GACACGTTCTAAGATGGACGCTTGCTTAGAAGAACTTTTTTCGATTTAAAGACTTATATTGTAGTGTGTGAAACACCAGAAGTCACCTGAACTACCATCATCTGTGGGTTTGAATTTGAAAAGAGTATCAATGTTGTTCTCCAAATACTTGCCCATAACAAAATCAGTCTTCAAAAGGTTTACGGTTGGTCTAGAGATAGCATCAAAGATTGTTTAAAAGGTCTTCGTTAAGTAAGATATTGTTTAATACACATCCGGAGAATATCCTGCACTGGATCTCCCACCTATCCGCAACTACGTCCGGACGTCCGCACTCCCCATGGAATATTAAACAATACCACCATGTCCGGCTCCGGAGCGGGAACTAATGGATCAGAAATAAACCTCGAACTATATGCTACTAGAAAAAGTTGAGACCTTCATGCAAAAATGTTTTTAGATGTTTCGTACGCTCTAGAATCAGGGTGCTTTTTAGCAAACTGTAAAAGAAAATATAAGCCCAAGTTGTAAAACGTGTGGAAACTATAATATCACTAATTTCGAATAAACTATTTCTGTATGAGAGCGAAATTATGGACAGTCTGAGAAAAGTAAAAATAATTCCCTGGACCTCTTTATGATACTGTCAACTATAGAATCAAGTACAAAAAAAAATACATTAAAAAAATTAAATGAGATGGAGATGTTCTTCAAACGGCATACATGTTTTTTTTTGAATAATAGCTAAAAATACTATCCATTAATATATATTAAAGAAAAACTACTATCAAATTAAGTTCGTCTGTTTGGGAGCTACAATGCCGCAGACAGATTATAATATAAAAGTAACGGAACGTGTTCTTGTCTCATAGATCCGTGCCCAGATCGCGTACTTTCATGGTTCTGTGATCGTGCATAAGCGTACTAAATTGTCTACACATACCTTCTCTACCTAAATATAAGATCACAAGACAAAAAAGAATTACAAAAAATAACAACCCACTTCACGGAAAATTCAATAAGCGGAATTGATGCTCTAATTTTCTAACCATCGAGGTTGGATATTTCCTTGAAATTTAAATAGGAACTTTAAAAAACATTAAAATCAGTCCATAATTGGCGAAAATATCGCGTACCTACACACAAAAATATACAGTCCTCCTTTGAAGTTGGTTGAAAACAAACATTTTATTGATATTACAATGTATTCAGAAGCTATACCTAATTTATACTAAACCCATACCATTTACCTAACCATCTCATCCTGCTAAATATTCCATAGGCAAAGTTATCTCGTTTCCCGCACCCCGCGCCGCTCACCGCCCGCCGTTGTAAAATCGACGCAATATGGCAACATTACCCGCGATGGTATCGCCCTCTTCTTTATCGGATAACACGATCTAATTCCCTTAAATGTTTCATTTTGATAAAATCTTAGCCTTAAGGTTGGTTTTGGCAAAACAGCTGTAACGCCTGCTTTAGAACTGGGTGCTCAGGAGGTGAAGACCGAGTTCGGTACATCAGGCGTTTATCAGGAGAGGCGTGAGTTTGTCTCGAGAGGCGTACATTTATCAGGAGAGGCGAGCTTTTATCAATAGAGGCGTACGTTTATCAGAAGAAGCGTGCGTTTATCAGGAGTGGCTACCATTTATTAAGAAATGTGTGCACGTTTTGCAAGAGTGGCGTGCATTTATCAGAAGAGTCGTGCGTTTATCAGAAGAGGCGTACGTTTTTTTTCTGATGTGACTTGTTGCTGTTGGCCTTACGGCCTCTACAGCTTGACCGGACTAGTGTGTACGTTTATCGTGAATGGCGTGCATTTATCAGGAGCGGCTACCGTTTACTAAGAAATGTGTGTACGTTAAGCAAGAGTGGCGTGCATTTATCAGAAGATTAGAGGCATGCCTTTTTCAGAAAGGTGTGCCTTTATCGGGAGTGGTGTGCATTTATTAACAGAAGCGTACGTTTAAGTGGATGAATAGGTACATGTCGAGCTAACAACACCTCAATGGTTCAGGATGTAGGCAGGCAGGGTAGGTACTATTAGGCAGACGGTCTTCTTGTAGTTGACTGTTTTTCATTTATGCTTGTAATGTATAGATAAATTGGGGCGATCTGTTTTGATAAATTTTGATTTTATAGTTTACAATAAGCATAATATATAGAAAATTTCTAGGCAAGTGAATCGGTTTCTTCTAAGTAAGCGTGCTCCATCGTTGACCGCATCGGCGAGTTGGCGGGCAAGGCATGCCTATAAATGAATAATAATAATAAAAAAATTACCGCGTACCCTGATTCCAAGGGGCTAAAACCCCAGACCCCGACCCCTGGCTTTCTTTAACCGGCCGTCCGGGGGTGGAAACAGCAAGAGCTAAGCTCCAGAGTGGAAGTGTTAAAGGGCATATCGCCGCGAAAGCGCAGCACACCCGATGCCACCCACGCCAATGTTGCCCCTCCGGTGCCAAGATACGGCAGCCTTTATGTGGGGCCCATTTAGTGGGTGGCAAGTAATCACCTACCTCAATATATTTTGAGATGAGACAGGATAAGGCAGGGGCCGTTTCTCATCCGATAGATCTGTTCTCCTAGCCATAAGTTGTTCACCTCAATAGCCCAGACTTTTTAAATCCTATACTGTACAATAGTTGCATATTCAATTTTATACACATTATTGTATTTTTATATTCAAAAGGGCCTCTTGGTGTTGGCTTCGGCTTCACCAATGCCCACGAAATGTCCGGGCTAGACCCGAGAATTGATTGAAATTAAAAAATGTGAACTCTTTGTGCAAAAATGAAAACTGCATTATACTAAACTTTTCATTTATTTTTCTTTTTTGTATAAAAATTCGTAAATCTTAAAACAAAATATGGCATCACAGCGTTTAGCATTCATCATTAACTATTTACCTATTTGCACTCTTAAAAACCATACATTCAATAATATTACTAACAATATACAAAATAAGCGCTTCATCTATAAAAAACACAAATATTTCTGTTTGGAATAAGTATTCATTCTTATATCGCATAATGAGTCATTTCGTGAAAATTTTAGTGAAGTTTATGACTTGCTGCAAAGTTGCATTTAGAATTATTAGACTTGCGGCAAAGTTGCAGTTAGAGTTATTTGAGAAAATTACTGCTATTCTGAATTAAATTAATAGCAGTTTTAATCAACATTTCATTTGGTCTTCCACAACATGTTGGAACATTAATTTGTTGCCAGTTTGTTGCTTCTGTCTGAACATTTGACATGTATAATATTTTACTTTATTAAATCTAGCTTGATCATATTTTTTTATTTCCAGCCTCCAAAAATATTAGAAGATTGTTTCCCATAGTACTGCGCCGATGGGAATGAATGTGTACTGTGGTACGAATGGCCATGGAACGATGGAGAGTGTAAATGAGGAGAGTGTAAATGAGAGGAATGTAAAGGAGACAGCAATGATGGAGTTGCTGGATATGATGGGAAACCTACGGGTACTGGTAGTAACGATGGTGGTTGGATTAATAATTCTTCTGGATATAGACTATTTTGCAAGTTGATAAGTTGACTGTAGAATTGTTCAACCTCATTGGATACATTTGTATCTTGGTTTTCTGATTTTTCTTCTTTCTGTGAATTGTTTTGGGTTTCTTTTTCTTGCTGAGACTGCTCCTGAACTTCAGTTTGAGGTTCCGGTGTAGATGTAGACTGTTGAATCAATTGTATTGGTGTAGATAACGATTGAATCAGTAAAGGTTGTGGTGTAATCAACTGTGGTCGAGGTGTAATCAATTGTAGTTGCGGTTGAACTGATTGTGGTCGCAGTTGAATCAATAGAGATTCTTCTTGAATCAATTGTGTTTGAAGTTCTTCTGGTGATGGTTGCGGTTGTGGCTGAACTAATTGGACAGGTTGAAGTTGAGATTCTGTTGACGATTGTGCCTGTTGTTGAATTAGTTGAACAGGTGGCTGTGGAGTTGATTGTTGTTGAATTAGTTGAACAGGTGGCTGTGGAGTTGATTGTTGTTCAATTGGTTGAACAGGTGGCTGTGGAGTTGATTGTTGTTGAATTAGTTGAACAGGTGGCTGTGGAGTTGATTGTTGTAGAATTAGTTGAACAAGTGGCTGTGGAGTTGTCTGTTGTTGAATTAGTTGAACAGGTGGCTGTGGGGTTGGTTGTTGTTGAATTAGTTGAACAGGTGGCTGTGGAGTAGGTTGTTGTTGAATTAGTTGAACAGGTGGCTGTAGAGTTGGTTGTTGTTGAATTAGTTGAACAGGTGGCTGAGGGGTTGGTTGTTGTTGAATTAGTTGAACAGGTGGCTGTGGAGTTGGTTGTTGTTGAATAAGTTGAACAGGTGGCTGTGGGGTTGGTTGTTGTTGGATTAGTTGAAAAGGTGGCTGCGGAGTTGGTTTTTGTTGAATTAGTTGAACAGGTGGCTGTGGAGTTGGTTGTTCCTGAATTGGTTGTGGAAAAGGTGAGGTATGTTGCTGAAAAATTTGTAGTGGTTGAGGTTGTTGTTGGATGAATGCAGGTTGTTGTTGTTGAAGATATTGAATTTGCTGTTGAATTGCTTGAAGTTGTTGCTGAATTTGTTGTGATTCTTGAATTAACTGGAATTGAGGTAACTGCTGCTGAGGTTGTTGTGACAGTTGCTGTGATAGCTGTTGCAGTGATTCTTCTTGAGATTTAAATTCTTGATTCTGAATAATAGACTGAGGTTCAGATTGGTCTTCGTACCTCTGAACAGATGTAACTCCAGGTAAATTCTGTTGAAGTGATGTAGAAAAAGGTTGTGGTTGTGTTATAGGTATAGGTTGTATAGTGGTCAGCAGAGGTTGCGATGTAGGCGGTGGTGAAGCTGTTATAGTTTGTAAAGATGCTTGTGGTGGTAGAGTTGACGAACTTTGTATTGCAGGCAATGGTGGTATAGTTGGTAGAGGTTGTACATTAACATACTGTTGTGGCAGGGTTGAAGATTGTGACGTCGAAAATGTCTGCGAAGTAGTCTGTTGGCGTTTAGCTAATGCGGACAAGGGAGGCAAAGTAGGCCTTGATGAAAACTTCTTTAGCATTTGCAAAGCTGACTGCTGTGTCGATCTTGGCCCCAAAGTTGTGCGCGTGAATGGCCTTAAAGTTGGACGTGATTGTGAAGGCGCACGTGTAGAATATCTATTGCTTTGTGATTGTTGCCGAGCTGAAGTAGACTGTGCATTATCATTGCCACTAGTAGTTACAACCGTAGAAGTTGAAGATCCTTGAGGCTCAACCGTGCTCTCGGTGAAAGTTTGTGGTGTGGTAGACTCTTGTTTTTGTCCAATTTTCACCACTCCAATGCGACGCGGTGTTTGATTAAAAGTCATATAAACTGTTGATTGTGAAGGAGTGGTTCTTGTAGATTGAAATGTGGACTGAGTTCGAGTTGTTTGTAACGGCTGGAATAGGAAAGGAGATTGAGTCTTTGGCAGTTGTTGCTGCTGCTGTGGCGGTAGTAGTGATGATTGAAATTGATTTTGCTGAGCTTGGTATTGGTTTTGAGAACTTCCTTCAAGACTTTGGGAGAAGCTTGCGTAGCTCACTGCTTGGGGCTGAAATCACAATAGAAGAAAGTTTTGTGGTGACTTTGGAAGTAATACTGAAATTGTTTCAAGAATAAGACGTCTCAAGCAACTCTAGTGTAAATAGTAAAATCTAATTAGGTTATTAAATTTTTAACGTTATTATATTTGTTTTGGAACATTAAGCCACGACAATAATAAAACTTAGATCACCAACTTTTTCAAAGCCATTTACACCACTATCTTTCCAACAATTAAAATTAAAACTGAAGATACCTTTGGTGTAGTAGATTGTTGTTCGGATTGTCTTTCTTGTTCGTCGATTTGTTGGCCTTGTTGCTCAGAACTTTGCGGTTGGTTGGCGTATTGTATTCCAGCGTTTTGTCCTTGTCGTTGTTCACCATTCCCTGATCTTTTATTTCCCTCTTGTTCGGAGCCCCGAGATCCTTGAATGGCCTCATCGTAATTTATTTGGCTTCCCAGCTGATTTATCTGCTGGTATATGTCTTGAGGAATTACACCAGACTGCTGAGAAAAGACTTGCTGGTATATTTGTTCAGGAAAATCTGGCCTAAGTGGGAGCCTTGGACCTTCCAAATGTGGAAGAAATTCGTTCGGTAAGACTGGTCTAGGCTGTAAAGGTGGTTGGAGTTGACCCAAGCCGGGGTAAGAATTTATTTGGACTGGTTGCTGAGGTTGAATGAGCAGCTGAGATTGGCCATTCTGGTTTAATGTCTGCAGGTTTTCGTTCAAACTTTGAATGGTTGGAAAGGTTGGTTGGGCTGCTTGGTATATTTTGTGTTCGGAGTACGCTAGCTGCGACAGCACCGGCTGGGACACTTCGAAAGATGTAGGTGATCCGAGCTGGGGAGAACATTACATAAATTGTAAGTACGAGTATAACAGAATTCGTATTTATTTGGTAAAACAAAAAGAATGAAATGTCAAATAAATTTCAAATTACTTATTTTGTCATGATAATAAAAAATACTATGTAGTAACCATTCCCAACTTGTTCCAATTTCAAGTGTGCTCCAATCGCTGACTGTACCGACGGGCATGACGATGCGAGTTAAATTTACTAAATAATTAGTGTGAGCTTTACCCGCGACTGATAGACCTGCACAGGCGAGTACAAGTGGCTCTGGATAGCGGTAGGGAAAGTGCCCTCTCCTGCCAGCACGTCAGATATCTTCGTAGGCTGTCTTGGAGTCCCGTACTCCTGCTTTGAAAGTCCGTACTCTTGCTTTGGGGGTCCGTACTCCTTCTGCGAAAATCAAATCCGTTATTACGAAAATTAAAACGCTGGCGTAAACATTTTTTGTCTTTTTTCTCTAGCTCTGTGTTGCCATGACAGGAAGCGCTAGTTCGTAGTAAAATATGATGAGATACTCTGAATTATTTGTTTTATATATTATACGATATGTATTACCGCTGCATAACTTATTTGAACAGTTGATACGAAACGAAGGTAAAGGAGGTAAAGAAGGGTAGGTCTGGTTGTAAGTTCAAACTGTCTGTGGTTATGGTCTTTCTCCCTTCCGCCCCTCACTTGAGGGAGACACAGAAAAATCTGGTGAAGAGCTATGATTGTGAGGGTGGCACGTTTAGTTATATATTATAATAGCCATAGACATCAATTTATTTCTAGCAAAAAACGAATATAATAAATATATTTAATGTTGTCAGACACAAACTGCACAACATAATATAGTTTGTGATGGGCATAATACAACTTAATATGATATTACTGAGTAAATGAACGAAGCCCTTTCAAAGCTTCCCAACAGAGTCACTATAACTATTATATACCGCGTAGCACCCAACACACGGACTCCAAGATCGATTGTTGGGAGTATTCCGAGACGTTCATCCCATAAAAGGTCTACAAACACTCTTACGGGCCCATTAAACCTTCAATGCCGTGTTTTAGGCTATTTCCCTTTATCCGCATTACGTAAGGAACGAAAAGGGATAATATTTTTTGTCTCGTAGCTTGGAGAGTCACTTCTGCGCGATTGTCACACAAATCACGCCGCGAAGCCAGGAGGCGGTCTGGGGAACTTTTTTATTTAAAAGTTGTTTTGTAATCTTCGACATTTTAAAGACTTTTCTAAAAGCTGGTTGGGAATACACGATACTGTTCTATAAAAATATTTATAGACTTCAACTGCCTCGTCAAGTATGTTTTGTTTACTTCTTGTGATGCTAAAAAATTGTGACATTAATTTATCTATATAACTATCATATCTGATTGTACCTTCCATTTTTAATGGCTAACATTTTTTCGACTATTCTCGAATTCAGTCACACTTATATTATCTATTTGTACTATAATCTATTCTGTAGCATAGGTACAAGGCTTCAAGTCCAGAGTTAATCGATTTATTCTAGAAAAGCGTGCTCGATCGTGGACCGCAACATTGCATAACATCCAATCATATTATTGAGGTTATACGCAAGCCCGTTCAAAAAAAATGTCCTCACATGATTTTTCTACGCGGGTTCGTTACAAATTCATAAAATACATAGAAATCGTGATGTATCAATAATAAACATATAATGTGAAACAACAATATTAACAGGGCGAAAGTTAAGACCTCCTGAAAGACTTCGGCTGGAAAATTAAATGAGTCTGTACTTAAATATAATACGCAAACTGAGCTTCGTCCATTTACATCAGTTGATAAGCAACCTCAAAACGTGCGGACACGACAAAACGACTGCTAATCAAGTGTAATAACTTAATCGTAATGGGAGGTTTTCACCGAGACGTATTAAAAAACAGTTCGATTATCGAGTCGCTATTTGCTTGAAATAAAGATCGGTATTAAAAAGTGTTGCCAACAACGCTGTCGAAGACACTTTATAAATTCACGCAGTGGCTGTATAAGATAGATATAAACTCTTTATCGTGTCATTATTATCATCATTTCAGCCATAGGACGTCGACTGCTGGACATAGGCATGCTGAAAATCGATGGGGGAGGCCCCGATCGATTTGAATTCGGTTTTTGGATTTCGTTTCGGGATCTTTGCTTAACGGAGCATAAAGGCAACAGTTTTTATTTTAAAACCGATTCGAAGAAAAATGATGTGCGTACATCTTGTATTGAAAATGGAACTAGTCCAAATTGTCAATGTTGTCAAAGCTTCTTACATTTAGCAGTCGTTCCTTGCGTAGGTGTGCACAATTCTTGAATTAAATTTATGAAAGCCCGCAGGCGTGGATATTACCGTGAATTCAGACCCTTCTCGTGTAGTCTCAAAACGCCCGAAGTCATGCAAAACTATCTTAAAACACGCACTTGATCTAGATTCAGGAGGTACTTGAATACGGATTAAAATATGTAGTGAGCTTCTGTACCTATACCTATATTGTTCCTGACCGAAAACAATGCATCATCGCACATATAATAAGAAGAATAAGGGTGCGAATACACCGAAGAGTATTTATTTCATACAGAGTTAAGTGCAAATATTTCTTAATGACCAGCTAGCAGCGGCTCCGCTATTTCACCAGCTATCCTTTTTAACCGACTTCAAAAAAGGACGGGGTCTCAATTCACTTGTATTTTCAATGTTTTCTCAGAACTCTTTCATTTATGAACTGATTTGGCATTCTTTTTTATTTGAAAGGATATACTTTTAGGTTAATCCATTAGAATTTGGTTTTTAAATCAAAATAACTGGAAACAAGTGGACCACATTAAAATCCGACTTCAAAAATATATGAAAATAAGTGCCTACAAAATTTTAGGGTTGCCCTCGATTTCCCTGGGACCCCACCACTACCTACCATTGTATATTGTGTTTTAGTGATGTTTGTGTCACACTTACATACTAACTACTACATACATAACTTTCACATTAGTAATATTAGTATGATAAGCAACCGACAACGAGCAAGTAACGAGTTCTCAACAATTGCCTAACAAAACACATTTGGACTACTACTCCGGATTCCCGCCCGAAGGATCAAAAACTTTTCTCAAAGAGAAGGAAAGTATCTGAAGATTTTCTTATTGTTCCATACTTAATATTATAAAAACGAAAGTAATTCTCCTTTGTTACGACTAAACGGCGGAATCGAGCTTAATGAAATTGACAAGGAAATGGTAATTGATTGAATCAAGCGTTACTTTGTGGAGTTCATTTTCAAAACTGTTTTTTTGAGAAATTACGAAAGGAAATAGTATAAATCGTGAGTAGAAAGAGGTACTTTTTACCTCATGGTAAAAACATTACATATTTTTCAGGTGGAAAACCTGAAAAATTGCGAGATAACCCGCGGAGTGTAGCTAGTTTACGTAGTAAAAAATTGTAGCTATCATAGAGCTAAATAACTGTTATAGAGCTATAGATAGTAAAAGTTAATTCGCCCGTCCTTACTTGATAAGTCAATGGTTAACATTGCTACGTTTCAATTGATAAAAAAATCTTCACATATTCTGTAGCAAAATTCTGTAGCTGTGTGTTGTTTTAATTTAATTTACGGTTACATCTATTTTATCTGTGCAGGTCGGCACATTGCCGAGGATCCTGAGGAACCTAATTTGCAGAGGGCAGTTTCTTTCGAACACGTGTAGTAGTTTGTGGGCTTCTTAAAAAGAAAGAACTAAGGACGAACTTTAAGGGGAATCTATACAACGTATTATAGACAGGTGTGGCGGAGATCTACCCATCAATGTGAACTACTTCTAGAACAATAGTTTGCTGAATTAGAGAAAAAAATACATGTTCTTATTAAAATTCCTAGTTCAATATCATTAAAATAATACGTTTGTTGTATGGGGTTCAGTTTATTTTTTTCTTTTGGATTTTATTATTATTTGTAAGTTATTGCGCCGTAACATTATGTTACATATTCTGTGAAAATTTCAACTGGCGAGCTATTACGGTTCTAAAGATACAGCCGTTAAAAGGTAGAGCAGACAGACAGCGTAGGCTTAATAATAGGGTTGTGTTCAGACCATTTAGGTACGGAACCCTAAAAAATTGGAAAATGTCTTTGACGCCCATTAACTTAAAAAATGAGAGCGATGGTGGTAGAGACGATTCGATGCCGTCGCTCAAAAACAGTAAAGGAGAAACATTGGGAGGAAATCGATATGTCCAAGTACCTCAAAAGTTGAAAGACATAATATGACGTTCACCGACATGCTCTGGGCCAGCATGGTGGATCAAGGCCCATCTTCTCTCTCTCTCTCTGAGATAAGGCCTGTGTCCCAACAGTAGAACATTTTTGTACCCTAGCTAGATTAACTATTGACTAGATCCGGCCCTGTCGACAGGCCTTGGCTCGCAGGCAGCCTGCGTTAAATAAGATTATACGCAGGGTTCACACTGAACGAAATTTACAAGCCCGCCTCATATTTTAGGGATGGCCTTAACAAGTTTTCTTTGGGTAACGCAAGGAAATATTTTTTTTGTCACGTCGCAGCATTTTTTTGCAAGCATTGTCATATTCGGAAGCTTCACGGCATCTTTGCATGTCCATGTCTTATTTTAGTATGTTGTAACCAATTAATTTTTATACTGAATTAACGTTAGGTATAGAGTGTATATTGTTCTTGAGGTTTGTTCTTCTTTGTCGTGTCCATACATATATATCAATGGTCGTGTCGATATCCTTTAGTTTTTTTGTGTGGTTTGCACAATAATCAGCACTCTCACTCGAAACGCATATTGAGACGATTTTATCAAATGTTTGAAATTTTTTCATAATTGTTTAATCTAGAAATAGGCTTGTGTTTGACTGCCACCTCGCCTGTTATTAAGCGATGATGCGGTCCACGATGGAGCACGTAAGCAAGTACTTTTATAAAAACCCAAAAAAAAAACGTATTTTTATTCGACGATGCAAAGCTAAGAGGAGGGTATTGAAGTTAGCCTTCTGCCTTCTCTACCTACGATCTTCGTACCTGCACCGATCACTTATTTAATACTTAAATTATGTGCAGCTTCGATGACATCACTCCACAACGGTGAAGCAAAACATCGTGAGGAAACCTGTATGTCCAAGAACCTTATAACTTTAAAGGTATATGACATTCACCATACCCTGGGTCAGCATGGTGGATTAAGGCCCACCCTCACTCTGTGAGATAAGGTCTATGTCCCAGCATTGGAAACATGATAACCTGGTAATGATGCTGAGGGCTCTGGTGTACTGAACCTAACTCTCAAACATGTTTTAGTTTCCCAAGCTATTTACACGACTGAAACAATAATTTTTACATTACTTCTGAATTCGGCTAAATTTTCCGCTCGTTTCAAGGTCTTAAAAATATAATTATTCGTTTATTATTTTAAGAGCGGAGGAACGGTGTGAGAATAACCTACAAATGGCTACATTGTTACTGGAGAGATGTACGACCGTTTTCTTCATTATCCAGGAAGTTCAAATCATGTAGGATAATCTAACGAAATAATATCGTGGAGAGATTCCTTAGGGAAACGAGATTTGAGTCTTTGAGATTGTATTGGTTACTAGCTGCGCCCCGTGGTTTCACGCACGTTGTAAACCTCCTTGAAGCAATCTCCTTGATAGTGTCAGCAACCTCTTTTGACTTAGATGACAATTTTTTTCTATGATGTAATCAAGGAATTTGGCCTTACAAAGTCCTTGGATGTAATATGTAAGTGACGTCAATTCTATTTTTTAGGGAAAATGTTGAAAGTCTAAAAAAATTGCTACCAAAATGATCCTATCGCTAACAAACTTTACGGGATCACTTGCAGGGCTAATCTAAAGATTGCCTACTGCCTAAACATTTAATTAAAATCGGTGCAGCCGTTTCGGAGTCCAAAGGGAACATACATCCCTTACATACATAGCCTTTCATATACATATGTGTTGAACATTAACTTTCAATTATCATCATAATCAGTCTTTGTATATTCAGATGATTGATATTGACTCGTTGATTTTCAATATTTACAACATTGTATTTAATTTATAGTCACAAACTTGTATCAGAAGATTCTATGTTCATAGTACACTCACTGCACCGAGAGAAAATATATTATCATATCTTAGTTTAGTTAAGCGATCTTCTCTACGATAAACTTTCAAAGAATATTAAATAATTTAAAATCCGGAGGTATTTAGTTATCTACAGAAGTACTATAATAATAATAATAAATATCTGGGACATTACACACACACGGTCATCTGACCCCAAACTAAGCAAAGCTTGTAATATGGCTGCCAAAGACTGATATACATACATATATATTTTGAAATACATACTTAAATAGATATTAACACCCAGAAATAGAAAAAACACAAATGTTTGTCCTAGGTGGGAATCGAACCCACGGCCCGAAGCGCAGAAGGCAGGTTCACTACCAACTGAGGTAGCGGGCTGTCTAAGTAATTTACTGTTAGTAATTTAAGTATTATTTAACGCCAGCCTTCGGTGATTGAAGCTCCCCTGGTTCCTTATTACAACAGGGTCCTGATTCCATAACTACAAACACGCTCGTAACGCGGCACGTTAAATTAACCTCAAAAAGTAGGCCTTCATTTTCTAAGGAATAGAGGCCAAATTTTTAGAGGTTCATTGATCTTTTTTTTAAGTTTTCTGATACTTTGTAGAAGGTTCATACGGTTTTTTTTAAGAAAACTGAATTACTTTAGAAATTTTAACGACGAAACGTCAGTCGCGGGTCAGCTAGTTTATAATAAAATATTTTTTTATTTCATATAGTAGTAGTATATTTATTAAAAAAAACATCAAAATCGGTTTAGTAGTTTGCCTTTTAAATCAAATCAAATTATTTATTTATCAGAACATGGTAGGTATAAAGTCAAAATAACTGGAAATAGCTTATTTTACAAACTTTGTGAAGTAATCTTTTTATAATTAGTCATAATGGATCCTTACGCTAGTTATGATGAAGTGAATACGAACAGCCATCCGTAGAAGGTTTCTAGTTCCATCATTTGGCCAACGGTACATATAAGTATATATATATATATATTATAATACTGGGTGACGAGACGAGCGAAGTCGCTCGCCTGATAGCTCTTCACGCTTGCCCATAACAGTTCAACGCCACTCAGAATTTTGAATTTCAACAGTTCAAAACCCTGGATGGCAATGCACTGCGCTCATCACCCCGAGATATAAGATGTCAAATCTCTGTATGCCCTGTAATTTCGCTGGAAACATTGCCCTTCAATCCGGAACACAGTAGTGTTTGCACACTACTGCTTGGCGGTTGAATAACTGGCAAAGGTGTGGTACTTCCCCAGGCGGACCCCTGAAAAAGAGTCCTACCACTACAAAAAGTTGGTTGGTTTTTACGTTTTACAGGCGCGGCGGGCGTCCTTGGCACGTCGCGGCCCCGACCCGCACTCTGCTGGATTACAGGACTGAGTGGCCACTGACTGACTGACTGACTTACTGCACTCACAATCTGTGCTAGTAAAAGTAAACCAGTGACTGACTCTTTACTATGAACATTAATTTTGTTTTTGGTGAACTTGATTGAAAAATGTGGTCATTACAAAGCATTACAATGATTGATAAATCTTTAGCACAGAATACATATAAGTACAAGTACAGGAGATTCACTCCGTAAATCATTAATAAATAGTGACTCTTGCTACTACACAATAAAGTTCAATTCAGGACGTGCGAGCGCTAACTACCTACAGCTATACATATTAACTTAGATGTTGCCTCTTTGTCTATCGCGTAACTCTTGTCGCGTTATCTCTGTCTATCGCGCGGCAGCGGGCACGGCAAGTCCGACAAGACGACTACTTGTAGCTTTATACCTGAAGTGAGGAGTGCGCCAGATCTGTCTTTAGTCGAGTTCACCCAGCACACAACCTTGTCGCCCTACTTTTTGCATGTGGACTAGGTATTAGATGTTCATTGGTGCGCTGTTATTGTAAAGGCCGTAACAGACACGTCAACCTGGCTGACGAACCGCCGTCCAAGAATCCCATCATCAAATCCTGACTTGGTGACAATGGGACAAAAATTGGAAGTATAACATACCGAACAACAGTTTTTATTTGAAGTGGGTCTACAGTTGACGGAAAAATAAGTGAACATACATTTAAAAAAAAACAGTGGAACAGAACGTCCTCCTTTTTTGAAGTCGGTTAAAAATTGTTGTACCCAGAACGAAACAGATATATTTTTTACAGGACGGAAAATTGCGGGGTTTTAAACAATTTTAATATAAAATGCACCAAAGGCTACGTACTGTTTGACAGACTGCCTTGTACGCTTTGTAAATCATTTGACGGCTTCCATGCTCTTTTTTATTCTGTACCGTGCTGACACATCACATTTTAAGAAGTGATATATATAGATAGATATGAACTCTTTATTGATATAAGTACTCTCTCTTACTAGACTATGGCTGAACCCTTCAAAAATGGTAAGAAGTAAAAAAAAAAAACACAGTAGGATGAAACCCATTTGAAAAGGAGGGGAATATGATAAAAACGAAATAGGAAAAATTATCGACCCTGGTCTATACTTTTTACTATGATGACAGACATGATATTATTTATCGCTAAAAGGCGAAAAAACTTAAAAATGTTCGCTAGAACAGCGTTGCTAACAGGTGCACAATATGATTACTATATAGTTTTTACCGCCTCGTTTAAATTTTTCATTAGTTTCTCGCTGCACGTTTAAGCAGGCGACTTATTTAGTGAAGTAGTTATATCGCAGGTTGTTCTGGAATATCTTAATTTCCGCACTGATTATAATTAACAAACTAAACGTGAGACTTGGAGGAGGGTCGTAAAACTAGCTGGGAGATTAGTAGACAGACCAGTATCTGTTTTAGCGTAGGAAAAGACTAGACTGTAGATTTTAGACGATGGTGGAAATACATTTCTGAGGCCATTTCTTTCAACCACGTGCTTGTAAATTATTTAAGAAATAATAAGTGCCATTAAATCAAATAGCAAAAAAAACGGCGCTATGACAACGTAGAAAATATTAATATGACGAGAATGACGTCATACGATAGATTTTATCTAAAAAATATGTATCTTTAATCTTAAAAAGTTGCAAAGTATATGCCATCCTAATGGATGCGAGCGATATCGAATCGACTGACAATCCGTCACAAGAACAAAACTGCTTTATTGCAATGTTATAAAGCACAATTCAGTTCGCCCAGACTGCCAAATTGATCGATCGATTTACATGCACGCGATTGCGCTCTAAGCAAACTAAACCAGGCTTTATTATAACGCAATAAAGCACAGTTCTTGTGGACTGATATTCAAATCGATGTCGCGTCGCTCCGTTAAAAGATGTAGAATCTCTTGAAGTGAATCTATGAATGGAAATGAGTTGACGGGAAGTATATGGAATACCTGATGTTCTAGAAAATAAGAGGAAACCCGGAAAGTTTTTCGTAATACTGCTAGCTTCAACATATTGTTTGATTTGTAAATATAAATAGCGCTGTTATGTAATATCCTGCGCATAATATTTCTACAAACAAGTCGGTACACACGTCCTGCGACGAGTTTAGAAGTCCTGCAGAAATAATCGCAGTTTAATGTAACAGGTAATCAACACTAAAGAGTGTGTGTACACTGTGTTGTGCCACGTTTTTATCACCATGTGAGAGATGAAATGTACTAAAAATTACTGTGTCTTATTGTATAGAGCTCAGATCAGATAAACAAGGGAGATGCCTTGGGAATATTATAAGTTCGTGTTCAAATGTCTCCGTGTTTCACTCACTTGTTTTGCTAATCTGGGTGTCTCCAAGTCAAGAGTGAATCAATTTCTTCTAGGCATGCGTGCTCCATTGTAGGCCACATCATCGCTTAACATCAGACGAGTTGGCGGCCAAGCGCAAGCCTATTTTACAATAAAAAAAAACCCGGTAAACCGCCTAACACAGAAACTGCAATTACGGCACACTTATCTATTAATTTTTCACAATTACTAAAAGTCTAGCAGCGACAAACTTTTTGGTTCGGTTGTTTATTTCGTTTTTTTTTTTAATATTTATTACCTGATTTGGTAATAAATACTAAAACTAAGTTATACGCGCCTGAATACGTTTCTATATTTAACGGGTTACATAAGGGTGTTTATATAGGGTTTTTTTAATTGACTTATTACTCAAGCTATCAATTGATTTTCTACAAAGAAGGTACTGATAATTATCTATTAGGTGCTAGCAGTATCGTAGACAGATGTCTGTGACTAACAACATAATTAAATAGGCAATCCTATGGGTGTTAGACCAAATATTTTTTATTTAGCCTTTCTAGCGATAATAAAATTGGTATTTTCATTCAATACAATTCTCAGAAATACTAAAACTTTAAAATGAAAGTAACACTAAAAATATGAAAATACTTCGTTAGAGAAATGTGTCAAAATTCCCAACAATTCTAGCAAATGAGAAGGAATACTTTCCCCCCGAGGGAGGGTCTATCTAGCTCTGAGATATTAATTTAAATTGTGAAACTAAAAAGAGTGAACGCAGGCTGACATTTCAGAATTAATTGTGGAGCGTTCGCGCCAGCTAATGACTCTGACCAACGTTTGAAATGTCCTGACAGCGGTTCTCAAACTTAGTAAGAGACGCCTTAAAATTATTTTTCTTCTTATATATTTTTTCAGGGTGAAGACGAGATGATATTATTGTTTTAATGTTGCTAAGATATTCAATGAAATAATAGTATAAATAGGTGTTGGTAAATTTTAAAGGAAGCATCTTTTTTGTAAGATTGCACCGACATAAAGATTTAATGAGCAACGTAGCATATTTGTTAACTGGTTTTTTTAGGCTTACGTTTGACCGCCATCTCTCCTGATGTGAAACGATGACGCGGTCTACTATGGAGCACTTTTCTCTAGAAAAAACCGATTCATTTGCGACTTGAAAACACCCAAATTGTTTAATAACAACGTTTAGGTGAGTGTTTCCTGGATTACAGTCCAATGTCATTTAAGCAGAGCTTTCTACAGTCTAGCAGTTCGCACAATAAAGCTGGAATCAAAGCGCTTCGTAACGTACGTTCGTGTTGGACACGTACTTGCTTTTGTTCAATGTGGCTGAACAGAGATTTTGATTTTTCAACAAGAGTGGGTAAGTATAAAAAAGAAATGAGAATTACATATATTATAATAAACATTTGAAACAGCTTCATGCAGGCCATCTGAATAAATAGAAAGGCCAAAAAAAGGTTCTTAATACAATTTAACTCCATTTTTGTGTGCGTATATTACGCGATATCTTCGACGATTGTGACTTGATTTGAATATTTTATGTTTATTTAGTAAGCTATATTGTCAAAAATGTTCCAAAGAAAATATTCCACCACTAACGGTAGAAAATTAGATGTTATCCTGTTTATTGATTTCCACTTCCGGAGTAGTCGGTTTTTTTGACCAAATTTTATTTTTATTTTTTACTTTATCTAAATGTTGAGAGCCGCTGTCAAAAAGCATTTCAGTATTGTGGGTAAAATGAACGCACGGTCCTTTGTTCCGATCCCGCTGAATTCGGCCCTTTAATTATGATTATTTTTGTTTACGAGGCGCCTCTAGATGTTTTGCGAATTCACTTAATATTTCAACGGTGAAACTTTGACTGTAGCTGTGTTGTTTTGTTGATAAAAGCTTTTAAATCGTGCATGATTTATGTGTCGCAAATAATTTGGCAGGATTTACGTGAACTTCTCAAGGGATTATGTGAAATATTTATACAGTGTGGTTCTCGGTAAAAAAACAGAAAAGGATCATTGTAATCTTTACCACAAATAACATTGCAAACTATGAAACCAACTATAGAACCACAAAAAAAAGTCGTTTCATAGTTTTTTTACTGAGACCTGACAATGTATGGAACGCCTAATTTCCCACAGTCTACTAGTAAAACATTTACGTTGAAATTAAATACTTTTAACGGATTTTACCATCTGTTTAACGTTATTTTCATTCCTGGTATTACGGTACGTTGTCAGGAATTAAAATATTGAGTTTAAAATTTACGCGATAAAATCCGTGAAAAGTATTAAATTTATATGTTTTTTTTTTATATGATTCTGGGTGACGATACGAGCGAAGTCGCCCGCCTGATGGCTCTTCACGCTTGCCCATAACAGCTCAACGCCACTTAGAATTTTGAACTTCAACAGTTCAAAACCCTGGATGGCAATGCACTGCGCTCGTCACCCCGAGATATAAGATGTCAAATCTCTGTGTGCCCTGTAATTTCGCTGGAAACATTGCCCTTCAATCCGAAACACAGCTGCACTCGTCACGCGTACACCGCTCAGTTCTATGCGACCGGTTAGAACGAACTATTTATAATAATTAATGTAGGGTAGATGAAAAACAAAGTTTACAAAAAAAGGTCTTATTATATAATAATATAAATGTTAATCTATAAGTTAGTAGTTTATTTGCCATTGTTTCTTTTTAAATTATCAATTATATTACTTTCTTTTTATCATTATCTTCACTGTTATGGTACTATGTTAATTATATGTATTAATATAGTTTATTTAAGTTTATCAAAATGTCGAAGTATAAGTAATTAGTTACTAAATTAATTAATTTCTCACATAAGCGAAATTGTAAAATTTCTTGTTGAGAAATAAACTTCTTTAAACCGACACAGTAGTGTTCGCACACTACTGCTTGGCGGTTGAATAACTGGCAAAGGTGTGGTACTTCCCCAGGTGGACCCCTGCAAAAGAGTCCTACCACTACTAATATTAGCAAAAACCTAAGAAATCATTAAAAGTTGTACTTATAACGACGAGTACAATTATCTTCTCAGGTTTAACTGAACAGAAAATCACACTGTATAAAATCTGTGAGCGTATTTTATGACACACGAAGTTGCTAAGATCTTAATTATTTTAAATTCAAAGTCTTATTACTAAAGACTCGGTGTTCAGTTACCTAAACTGTTTTCATGTTTTCAAACACAGACTAGGTGAAGCTACTACGTTTCTTTGCCATCAAATGATAAAATGCCAAGAATTATTAAACAAATCTTGGGCAATAGAACCTTAGCCAATCTAAGAAACTGTAATCGAGATACCTCAAAGATCTAGGGCGAAAAGTCATTGACATTTTTGAAGATGAGGGCAGTAACCGCGAATTAGAATTAATAAGTCCATACGCAATAATATTATGCCTTATAAGTTTCCTATAAGGTCGCAGTGGCTCTATTAACAAACCGGTTAGTTTGTATGGTTTTGATACAAGTTCAGAGACCCTATTCTGTCGTGCTTGAGATTGTCTCGGTTATACAATATGGTCTCGTTAGATGTCATGTGAGCGAGTGTGTAAGATAATCTCGAGCGCGCTAGAATAGGGCCCAGATCAGTATGGTGTTACATAAAATGGAATTGTAACATTGTGTCGCAAATCGATGTTTGATCTTTACGGTGCCATGCCATCTCTATGATATTACTATATTTATATATATTTTTAAAATTTATATTTGTTTATTTATTTCAAGTGACAAGACTCATATTATTACACATGAAAATTATTAAAATAGTCTCATTAAATTCAAGTTCCAATATTAAAATAGACCCAACATAATCTACCATTTATTATATTTATTCATATTAAAATAAAATAGTACCTAATATAGTTATATTATGGTACTAGATTTTTTGCCCGCGACTTCGTACGCGTAGATTTTCATATAAACCTTCAATTCTTTTTTCTTCTCTTAATCCGGCCCTTGCGCAAAATAACATAGCCTCTTCAATCTGGTCATAGCTAAGCATATTCGTGAAAACAGCATTTAAATCCGTCTGCATTTTCTTCCAGGGGTTTAGGAGATGTGCGTGAACAAACAAACAAAAATTCTAAAAACTGCCTTAACATGTTCAGCTGCTTATTATGTCGCCCTGTGTGAAGTATTGATAGAAGCATAAAAGTAAAAACACCGTCAACAGTTTTCAAATCAAATGATAATGTGACCACAGTGCAGAGCACTGAAGTGAGAATTTTTTTCGTTTAGATTTCTCTTTTCTGTGGTGCAGAGCATGTTTTGAAGTATTCGTTTTGTCTAAACCATAAAAAGTATATCATGTCATGTCGGGATGATACATCTCTGAAATTTGACTGTCCAGCTTCGCTCGATAGAATTTGATAGAACTATGAATACGACCACAAGTATGGCTTTGGCCACGGAACCCTGACATATGCTTGTCTTGCAAAATGCATTGGATTGAATCACCAAAGAGGTTGTAAGGCCTATGTTTTTATAACATCCTTGATCTACACGTTCATTCATCTAAGAAGGTTAAGGAACCTTCTTTAAATTTAAACTGATTATCTGAATGACAGTTGACAGTTTCAAATTTTTATGTCAATAACATTCTCTTTACTTTGGACCTCCTTGCTTGAGGCTATGTGACGATCCTCATATTACGTTTCAGGTAACGAAGAAAATAATCATTGACTTTTTAATTTCTTTTATGTTATTATAAAGAATTAAAATAAATGATATAACATAGCCTATGTTTTAATCTGGTAATTTCTAAGCATATTCGTGAAAACCGCGCTTAAATCCGTCCAGTGGTTTAGGAGATGTGCGCGGACAAACAAACAAACAGACAAAAATTCTAAAAACTGTCCTATCGTGTTCAGCTGCTTATTTTAAGACGCCCTGTGTGATATTTTTTTTGTTATCTCGCAAGTACAGATTTTTTTATCTCTACGTTTTTATTATATGTATAGATATAGATGTATAGATATAATAGATATAGATGTATAGAAGATATAGATAGATAGATATAGAATATAGATAGATTGGTTCTGATTTTAGGTAGAGTAGGTCTATCATTGGTCTAGGTTGGTATTTGGTAGGTATTGGTAGGTCTATTACAATAAGTATCTACCTAAGTCTAAGCAAAGTGTACAGTGCAAGTGTCGTGTATCATCACGTATAATCAGATTTTGATACAATATGATGTTCAGATAGATTAAACTTTCAATGAAGTGCACAAAATTATGAAAAAAATATTACAATTAAAATTAGAGAGCGTAGCTTAGTTCATAGCTTTAGCCGGATTGGTGTTAAGTAAGTCTAATGAAAAATGGTTTTTATTCGTACTCGTATCTATAGATATATCTGCACCCTGGCTGTTATCATTGTAGTTAAGTACAGATCAGGTAAAATGTTGACGAAATTTATGAATAGGGACCGTTAATAATTATAAACCAAGGTACATTTAATTTAGACCCAGGTATAACGAAGTGGACAGAGATAGACAAATAATTTCAACAGATCCATAACATATTATGACGTGAAAAAGGATGAAAAAATAGATTATATGAGAATACCTTTCTCCTAAAAAAAAAAAAAACATTCTGGAATGAAAGTTTTGACCAACTTCCTAATTCTTTTCTAATTTATCTGCCCGCAATGTTCAGTTCTTGACCGGAGTATACCTCATTGCGCCAACTCTTATATAATCTATGTCTCAGCCTCTTAGCCCTATGATTGATGGAGCGCTTATTGTTTCCCTCTGCGCCCTAGGGAGTAAAGGATTACCTTTGAGGCCGCGGGCCAATCTGAAGACGCCCTGTATTGTTTGGCCATTGAGTGAATTGTATAGCCTGTTTAGGATTCCAAGTTGTTTGTATCATTTTATACTTCATTCATTAGTGCTTGTCTGTAGAGTTACTTTCTGGGTTTGTGATTTTCTGCCAGAGATTTTATCTCCCAATACGATATGACATTTTACTCTTTATATAGCTAAAGCTTGTTATTTTAAAAAATAGCAAGAGAAATATAATTATCTTAACCTATATTTCGACTTGGAGCCAGCATGCTCAACATGGACTTTGTTCCAGTGCGGCATGGTATGGAACAGCTGTAGGTAGTTGTTGGAGCTGCCCCGCACGCGGCGCATTAGGGACGCTACGCGTTTGCGCATGATTGCAACGAAGCCGTCTCTATGCGCGTCCGCAAACATCCCCGATGCGCTACAGTACGGTGGCAGCCTCATCAGCGCCCTGAAGGCGTTATTGTATTGGGTGCGCAGGGCTGTATAGGACTTTTTGGTATGTTTGACTCATAGACTGCATGTGTAAAAGGACAGTGCAGTACGTACACCTTGCAAACCTACGAGCTAACATATTAGCTCTGACAACGCCCTGGTCACGGTCACGGGAATATCGGGAGCTCCTTCCACAACCTTATATATCACGCCAAATGTCCCGTAAATAATCATTTCACTGTAATCACAATCTTGTTTTGTTGTTATTATCTTGTTGAAACTATTGTAATGTAAGTTGGGGATTTTGCTTGATTACAAGTTTTATTATCATTCCATTTTGCTTGATTACAAGTTTCATTATCATTCAATTTTGCTTGACTACAAGTTTTATTATCATTCCATTTTGCTTGATTACAAGTTTTACTATCATTCCATTTTGCTTGATTACAAGTTTCATTATCATTTCATTTTGCTTGATTACAAGTTTTATTATCATTCAATTTTGCTTGACTACAAGTTTTATTATCATTCCATTTTGCTTGATTACAAGTTTTATTATCATTCCATTTTCTAAGAACTTAAAACGTACTAACGAGGTATAATTTTAGATCCCTATAAAAATAATTAGTAAAGGTACAAAACAGGGTGTGTCAGCTGTAAACATTTAGCTCTCCATGGCACCGGAAAGTTGTCAGTTGTTTTAATTTCCTTAATTGCTCGACCGTTTTTAATGTCATCTACAAATGCGAGGATTCTGAAATAATGATATTTAAACGGTGTACTTGTTATTTATGTTTGTTCATATTTCTGTCACGATGTTTTTATATATACTTTAACCGCGTTGAGTGATTTTTGGTAGGAGAAAAACTTATGGGTTCTCGTCACCGACACGCTAGTGTGGCCGCGTCACCGACATGCTAACTTGACGTTTTGCGCCAGACTGAGTTTGAAGTTGCCAGCAGTCCCCATGACTGTTTTTTTTTTTACATAAGATCGAAATGAATGCCCTTTCCCAGCAGTGGAGGAAGACAGGTTGACTAGATCGCATAAAATAGCGTCAATTAATCCCGTCATTTTCATAAATCAATACTGAACAGGGGCGAATGCTGTCAAATGCTTGTGGTGACACGCGCAGCTTTCAGAAATCTACTTAAATATATTATTAATCGTTTTAAACACGCACCTACTTCCACAAGTCAAAACAATTTTGCACAAATTAATATTATGCAACGGTGATATAATTATGTTGATACCAATGATCTGCATAGGGATCGAATCAGGATATTTTCACATCAAATGACATTTCATCGGAAATTTACATAAATGTTTTATCTTATTGATTTTAGAGATAGATCAAGATAGAAGTCAATTGTCATGTGAGGTTCATTCGAATATCTTTCATATATTGTTTATTTAAGGACTTTTTGCGATTGACTGGCAATGTGGTCATTTATTTCTTGCGAGGCAAGTAGGTCGAACAATTCACATTGTTATTTTATAATTATATTAAGCACCTCAGTTATATATTACTTGCTATACCCGCGACTATGTCGAGATTTCGTCGCGATTTCTTCAGGAAAAATTGTCTATGTCCGTATTCATGATACATACTATTACCTCTCAAATTTTTATCGAGATCGGTTAAGCCGTTTAGCCGTGATTATGTACCAAACAGACAGATGGACAGAGTTACTTTCGCATTTATAATATTAGTGTGATAAAAGATAATATGCGTGATTTGAGAACTATTATTGATTACTAATTCAGACAGTAGCTAATAGATTCCCAAAAGGCTTAATTTTTATATTTGTTCAAAAATCTATTGCAAAAGATGATAAACATATAACATATCATATGATATGACCCACATGCAGGTCAAATGAGAAATTCAAATTAATTTAAATAGCTTTGCCTTGCGCAACTTTATTGATGCGTTTTAGATTTGTCAACATTACGTAAATTTTTATGTTTTTTTGGAAATTTTGAGTTTTTTATTTTTATTTTGCAACTAGTATTGTGTTCTAGAAAGAACTAAAAGTCTTGTATCACATCACATTTCACACTAATATTATAAATGTGAAAGTACCTCTGTCTGTTTGCTACATAATCACAGCTAAACGGCTTAACCGATCTTGATAAAATTTTGCGAGCCAATAGTATGTATCATGAGAACGGACATAGACTATTTTTTCTGAAGAAACCGCGGACTAAGCCGCGGGTACAGCTAATTATATAATAAAGAGAAAAAAGAGTTGATATCTATCTATATTGCCTACAGAAAATAATTTCAGAAATTAAAAACTAAATTCAGAAAATAAATTGTCCCTTTTAACACTTTTGTCAAAAGTTACAGTTGAATGTTACAAAGTTGGGATATACATATAGATGTTGTAGATATAGGCGACGGTGATCACTTACCATCAAGTGGCCCGACGCTTGTTTGCCATTTCTACACTAATATTATAAGAAGAAAAAAAATTTGTAGTTTTGTATGTTTGTAGCGAATTAACACAAAAACTACAGGACTGATTTCAAAAATTCTTTCACCGTTAGTATGCTTCATTATCCCTGAGTAACATAGGCTAAATGTTAAAAATACTCCACCTGTGCGAAGCCAGGATGGGCGGCTAGTATTCTATATAAAAAGTTTGTGTTTTCAAGCTTAATTAATTATAACTAGGTACATAGGATTAAAATTAGTTTATCCGTACTTTTAAAATGTATATGAAGGTATTACCGGACCTTTTTTCGTGAATTTTGTCCTAGACGCCAATATCCATGTGTTTGTCAATCTATCTACATTTCTTCAGATTTCTTAGCATTATTATGTGCATTTTTGAAAACGGATCTGTCTGTCCATCACTGGTAATGCTGCATTAAATTAATTATTCATTTCTTTGGAGCGATGGCATGCTCTTATCTCAGAGGCCCACTTCGGGTATCTGCGTCAACGTAGTATGTACGTATGTATTTTATTGGCTAATATCTTACACTGAAGAAGTGACAAAACGATGTTGCACTCCATAGAAAAGGGAAAAAATCACAATTCCAACAGAATGTAAACATTATATTAGAACTCTGGAAACTATTTTCATGAAAGCTTCGCGAAAAAAGAAAACTTTCTAAATGGCGATTTTCCCTAAGCAAAATTTATATCGTGGCTCGAGCCGGCAACTTTTATATTAAATTTCTTTCGAGAAAAGTTGTCCGGGCCACGAGAATGACACGGCGTTTGATGCATCATTCTGCTGAAACTACGGTCAATTTACATCGTGAAAATTGTTCATAACTTTTAGAAAAAGGAACCATCCATTCATCTGAAAAATTGGCTATACTTTTAATGAACACTTTGGCCATTATTCTGGGTGCAAACTAGTATTAATAAAATTATTGGTTATGATTGTTTAGGTTTTTGGCCAGCAACTGGCACCAATATTTTAATTGTTGAAACAAAATAAAAAATCTTTTTGACAAAAATAATACATACATGAACACTGAGTTAAAATCACTGAGTTTCTGCCACAAGTCAGTCCACTCCCAACTCAATTAATGCATTTCATAATGCAATGGGTAATTTGTAATGTGTTATGATGTCATGTTTTTTTAAATAATGTTGTCATGTTAAAAATACAAAAATGTGTTACCTGGGGTAGCCCTTCCTTTAATTCATTTTTGTTGCCTTCGTATCCACCTTGAGGGTTGGGAAATGCTAAAATAGATAAAAATAAAATGATTCAAATTTTCTATACATACTTAATACTGATCGCAGGTACCGTCGAGCTGCGATCCATCTAGCTCTAGACTACAAAATAGTATCTCAACTCTGTATCTCTCTCTCTGAACGTGTTTTTTTAGAAAATGTGCAATACTTTTACACCAGTTCAGGTGTGTAAAAAGTGTTTTCAAAAAATTACTAACAGAACTTGTATGTGCATTTCAGATACAAATATTTTCAACAGAAATTATAACATTCGCTTACCGATTTCAAGAGAAGGTTGTATCTTCATTCCAAAGTTTCCTTCCTGCAGCTGCCGCTTAGCAGCCGTCATGTCTTCATCCTCCCGCCTACTTCTAAATGCTTCTGCTGCGTGGCAGATGGCCACTAGCAGAAAGAGTGACACCTACGAGAAAAAGCATATTCATATTATAGTTTTTTTTTATTGAAACGTTTTTAGGCGCCCATTGTTATATACATAGTATAATCAATTCTTCATTGCAATTTAGCACACATATTATGTAAACACAACAGGTTTTAAAAAGACGTTTCTAAATTCTGTCCAGTTCAACGGCATACTCATCGATATGTGGAGGAAATTAGTAATTTATTGACAATCAGTCTTTCTGAATATAAATGATTGATGTACACAGTGTGGGAACTAAATTAATTAATATACTGATGCTCAATTGACCTATCTGTATGGGTACAATAATGGAGCATTGACTTTTCCTAGCTCAAATATTACCAGAAAATAGTTCAACATTTTTTGTGTCTGCTAGTAAATAATGTGACTTTTCACTCATATATGAATCATCGGATCCGGCCGATTTGCATGCACGAAAGTTATGCATTGCAATTTAAATATTTTTGCACTTTGAAACTAGATCATATTGTATATCACACATGTTGATGTTAGGTATACACTTTTTCCGTTATATTATTTAGATGACAATCAACACTGGAAACAGATCAACTTTCACCATCACTTTGTTATCAGCTTCACTTGACACATTGAAGATCCCACCCTCACTTCAACCCCCCATTATTATTTTTTTCACATTTCTTTCAACTTTTACTCTATTGACGAGATAGGGTGTGCAAATATTTCACTGCTTTTCTTAATACTACACTTTATTTATCATGAACAATGCAAAAATAACCATATTGTAAGTACCATTAGTTTCATACTGTGTCGCGCGGTCCGCGCCTCCAATACGGTCTCGACGAATGCGCGCGCGCGGCTCGGCGGGTCACTTTATAAACTTCTGAGCTTTCCTTTACTAGGGTAGTAGTGAGACTGATGTGAATTGGTCAGTGGGTTCCAAGTAAGTTCTTCGCCCCTATCTCATTGATCGGTCAAATTTTCACAATGTAATTCAATATGTAAAAAAATATTCTAAAACGCTTTTTCAAATAGTATGTCAGTTTTGGCAGCAAAGAGCTCATTGAAATGGCGGCAGGCGTGAACCAAAGGAAACATTAATCTCATCATTTCCTGGATTTTTTAATCTTCTATTATAATTCTTAATTGTATTAATGCGATGGTATTAGTACCTGCCAAGCTAAATACCTATTGCCATTACTGCCAACCGGATCATCAGAGGCCATGCCATCAGAGGTTTTAGTAGAAATTTCCCAAAACTCTGTAATAGATACTAATCACAAAATTAAGGATTTTTACAAAAGATATGTATAAAAAGCGAAGGTATTTTCTGACCAATTACGCAACATTCTTCCTCTATAAAATTACAAATTGCTACAAAAAACCTCGCAATTTTAATTAATAGAGAGTTCATTGTGATATTAAAAGCTTCAACATAAAAAAGTAAGCGAATTTTCTGTAACAGGAACCTCCAATAAATAAGAATTAATCAATTACGCAGATGAAGTATTTAGGAACGCGGTTTGGAAAAAATAAAGTTCAAATTAGAACGGAAATTACAATTTGTCGGTTGTCTCATCTCTTTTAATTTGTTCAGTGAGTTTTGGGACTTTTTCAGCTATATTTTTTGCTGTAATTGTTGTGTGTGAAGGGAACTGTGATAGTCAGCGCTGAAGTTTGAGTTCATGTAGAGTTCTAACGAACGTCCCAGAGATTTGTTGTCTTGAAAAAACATCTTTGGTCTTGATTTTTTTTACGACTTTTATGACAGAATTACTGTGTAAGTCTTATCCTTCCATTTTTAACCCGCGACGCAAAAATAGGGGTATAATAAGTTTATCGTGTATATCTGTGTGTCTGTCTGTGGCATCGTAGCTCACAAACGGCTGAACCGGTTTAGATTTAGTTTTTTTTTTGTTTGAAAGGTGACTTTATTGAGAGTGTTCTTAGCTATTATACCTATGATTTAAGAGCTGTTCAGCTGTTGAGAAAATTATCAGCTCTTTTTGTTAGTAATTTGCAATTTATACTTCTTATAAGTTAAATGAAATACAATCTTATCGTGACCTGGCTCAAAGATTTCGTGACGATGTAGTCGAAGATGGTATTCGCTGCACTTTTGTAATGAATAAAAAAAAAAGTTTTACAAAAGTATCCATGTAGTGAGGATTATCGACATAACCGTTGTTTCAATAGCCGCTTCCAAAATATAAAAACAGTGTTCTTCCTTCAATTCAATATGGCCTTAAAAATGTCCTGATAAGAATTATAGAACTAATATAACTTAGCCAATAGTTTCATGGTCTTCTGTTACACATTCTGGATCTTTCACATCATCAGACAGTAGACGTCCACTGCTGAATAAAGGCTTAATAGAAGAGTTTAGCCATAATCCCCACGCTTGGCAGGTGGCTTCGGGATCGTAGTACGTTCTCCGTGTACTAATAAGACGCTGCTGCCCATCCTCTGGTGGTTCTGGTGACAGTTTTAGGACATACTCGGGTCCAGATCTTTAGTAAATACCAATTCTTGTGAGAACAGCTACAGGTCAGGAATGGCGCAAAGTTGCGCCACTTCCCGGGCCGCGAGTTCATTCATACTTGACGAATGCGTTTAGCATCATTCTCTAACATATCCTTTACTCTACGTTCCGAGTTCAGTTGAAATGTTACCCTAATAGCCTGGATATTATGACCCTATTTGACTGTGGAACTAAATCACTTACAGCAAGATTTACATAACTTTTTACAAAAACTTACGACTACGTAGAAATGCGCCTCACCTTTTAGTCACAATTTCCTTGTTTACCAAAATTTTCCGACATAAAAGTATTCTGTCCATTTTCAGTGTTCCATGATAAAGGTATTCTGTGTCCGTCTTCAGGATCAAAATTCTCACTTCAGTGTTCAGGATACACATCACACATTACATTACGTTTCTTGTCAGATTTCATGAATATTGTTTCAGCCGCGTTGTCATAGTAATTGTACCAAACAGATAGAACGAGAAAACCCACACATAACGAGATACTCATAATAGGATTAGAGTTAGATACCTACCTGTTTCAAAAGCTTAAAAACTCTTTGTAATTGCTTACTTACTTAAAAACTCGTCGCAAATTCTATTTTATTCAGCAAGTTAATTTTATTCTAATTTAGGACCATATTCACAAAAGGCACTCGAGGGTCACACGCGGAGTTAAACCCCATTCCAGCATGCTCCAGGCATTATAAACCGCATTATGGTTAAAACCTTCGTGAAGTATGAGTAGATTATAAACGATGAGGGTTCCGAACTTAAACAATCAGATTTTTCCCGATACCGAGATAATTACTTTCGCCAAAACAAATATTTGAGCTAAATTGCTCGAAATCATGATGGTTCCAAATAATATGAAGAGCTGAGATGAAGAGAATGAGCTTTATGACTCTGGATATAATTGTGAATCTGAAGAGGAAATGGATTGGTATTAACCATGGACAAATAAGCACTTATAGGTTTTTTTAATCCACAAAGGTTTCTTGAGCTTGATCTTTACGGAACCCTAAAAAGGTAGATTATAAGTAACGTTCGTAAGCTGCAGAATAATAGCCTGAATAAATCGTGTGAGCTTTAGATCGCCAAATCTCAGGATTTGAATAAATCCCCACGATAAGAACGGTGCCACGGGTGACTCGGGTCGTCGAGGTAAGTGCAAGATGTGTGCTCTGGGTGCTCTACGTGCAAGCTTCCAGGCACCCAGTCTCTGAACTACAAGTTACATCACATGTGGGTATGCCTAGGTAACTACTTTATTATATCTGCATCAATTTCTGATGTTACATGTATTATGTCGAAACATAAGTATTAACCTAATAAATAAAAAAACACATCAGTCATAGGACTGCACGTCAGAAGTGAAAACTTAACTAGTAATTCACCTATTCTACGAGAGATGGCGCTGTTTTAAAATACACGGTACAGCGAGACGATGACGCGAGATTCATGATTTTTGTTCACTTAAAAGTGCTCAACGCGCCTAAAGAAGTTTTCACTTAAAAAATGTGTCAGTTTATACGTTATTGTGTAGTGAGCATGTATTTATTTATTTATTATTTATTTATTTATTGAGATAAAAACGATATATTCACTTACATTTACCTCACACAATAATACAGGAAAATAATAGATTCATAAACTACAATTGCATGCAAATAATGTCGGGTTATAATCTAAATGGCAACTAAAACAATAATCAATACAGTTTCCTAATTGTCAAAATAATAGTATAAAACAATTTTCTATATGTCAAATAAAAATAAAATTAAGTCTTACAGTCCAAATCATTATCGGCTTTTTTGCCCCTATCCCATTGGTCAATTTGATATTTGATTTGATTGATTTTTGATTTGATTGGTTATTTTTGATTTGTATGTTTGTCCGCTTTCAAATTCGTAACAACGAAACGGATTTGATTGATATTTCAAATGAAGATAGCTTTAGATTAACATAAATAGAAGAAAAACAACCAGCCTTTAGGAGGGCGGTTGGAATCGACGGGTGCTGCAACGGGCGGTCTACAACGCCTCCACAAAAATGTTAAAATATTATAAAATGGTAATTACAAGTGTAAGTCAGTTTGGTAGTTTGAATCTCCTTTCGAAATGACTTCCGCGGTGCGGTAGACCCAGCTGCAGTCAGTAAACCAGATAAACACCTGGTTATCTCGCGGTAATGATGTGATTAAAATTAATTTGTCTCGCTGTAATTACTTCGATTAACTGACGATTAAAGATGACGAATTGATTGTCAAATCACAGAGGTATAGGTGGCTCAACGTTTTAATTTAGGAAAATGTCTCGCAGCTTAAAAAACACGCTTTAAAATCGCTAATCCTGAAGATCCTGTGGTAAGGATAATGGGACAAACTATTTGAATTATTGCATTGTCAGCGGTCCTTGATAAGTGTGCAAAATTTCAAATCAATTCGTCGTTTTGAAAGGAGAGACAATCACGTTCAAAGATTCCGTAACATAGATACATATCAAGCTAATAAAAGCGTGTTACAAACACCTCGGTGTGCATATTGAATAGACAAAAATGTTTTTTCGGCAGGAACTATGAAATATACGTTTTCGTTGTTTTTTTTTATTATTAATTAACACAAGAAAATAATAAACACTGTTTTAAAGAAAATAATACATTTAATTAATTTAAAGAAAATAATACATTTTTTTATCGCGAATAAGTCCGCGTTTGACCATACCTACTCGTCTTGGTAAGCAACATAAATTTGGAATCATAACAAACTTACTTATACTAAAATCATTTTAAAAACAACAGTAATCTAATAGGTCGGGGAAAAAGTCTTTTCGTATTTTGTATGTATAAAGTTGTAGTAAAAATCTCATCGGTTGTAGGTATTGTTTGTATCTGGCTGGTTTTGATACCATTAAAAATATGACATTTTAAAAAAGGAATACAAAAAGTAAAAAGCAATTTCCCGCCATTTTTCAATTGTTTTTTTGTTCGATAAAATGAGTGAATCTAACGAAGAAATTCGATATATTGTAAAATTTTATTACAAAAAACTGAAAAATGCGACACAAGCCGCAAATAAAATTTGTGACGTTTATGGACCTAATGCAGTGTCATCAAGAGTAGCACAATGTTGGTTCAAGCGTTTTCAGTCCGGGAATTTTGATGTCAAAGATGCAGCTCGCTCTGGTCGCTCTGTTACGGATAAAGTCGATGCCATTTCTGAAAAAGTGGACCAAGATCGGCATATTAGTAGTTACGACGTAGCTGAAGACCTGGGGATTGACCACAAAACAGTTTTGACCCATTTGAAAATAACTGGGTATACAAAAAAACTCGATATTTGGGTGCCACACCAGCTCACTGAAAGAAACCAAATGAATCGTGTACTCATTTGCGATTCTCTATTGAAACGTAAAGAAACCGAACCGTTTTTGAAAAGATTGATCACTGGTGATGCAAAATGGATCACCTACGACAAGAATGTGCGCAAACGATCATGGTCAAAGGGCAGTGAAGCACCACAGACTGTAGCGAAACCCAGATTAACACGTAATAAGGTGATGCTGTGTGTATGATGGGATTGGAAGGGCATCGTTCATTATGAGCATTTACCGCCGGGCAAAACCATCGATTCGGATCTCTACTGCCAACAGCAGATGAGACTCAAACAAGAAATTGAGAAAAAACGGCCGGAATTGATCAACATAAAGAGTGTGGTCTTTCATCATGATAACGCCAGACCGCACACATCTTTGGCCACTCAGCAAAAATTTAGAGAGCTTGGTTAGGAAGTGTTAATGCATCTACCACATAGCCCTGACCTTGCACCTTCAGATTTCCACCTGTTTCGATCTCTTCAGAATTCTTTGGGTAGTGTTAGATTAACATCAAGACAGGACTGTCAAAACTACTTGTTGCATTTTATTGATCAGAATTCCCAAAATTTCTACAGCAACGGGGTCATGTCACTACCTAAAAGATGGCAACAAGTTATCGAACAAAATGGTACATATATATTATAATTAAATGTAATTAAACTTGAAAAAAATATGTCTTGAATTTGTTTATAAAATACGAAGAAACTTTTTCCCCGACCTTATATAATAGACCGCTGTCTGCAGGCATCGTTTCCAAAATGCTGGAAGCATTGAAGCGTTGGGTTGAATTTTTGTTGTTTTTTTAGGAAAATACAATTATAAAAATTTATCGATAAATGTTGGCAGTTAATCATTAAGCAAGAATTATAATTAAGTGTATATTGTATTTATTTTGCCTCTCGATTTAAATTATCATTAAATTGTACGCGCAACTGCCATTGACGCGAAAACGTTTCAGACAAAATGATACACTGATCACCCGACAAAATAAATAAAACTAAAAACATCTGGTTGTCCTAATAAGCCTAGTTTTCTAAAGTCTCTCCAATGCTCCACTTGTCTTCAAATCTGTTTAAAATTATGCATATAGATTATACTAAACTTTACTTCCGCGTTTAAAACACATCAACACATAAATTTGTTCCTTAAAACTTTAGGCAATCTGTGCACTAGCTTCAAACTAGTTTGTATAACTTATTAGGTAATCTAATTTATTTAAATATTTTAAAAAGATAATATCAGTTTATAATGGACCTACCACACCTATCACGCGGATCCTCGTCTGTTGACAAATCCAGTAACAGCTTGACATAAAAGAGTAGTAATTAATAAAGTCACCACTATAGCAGATAGTTCTCAACGAGAAAGTAGGTTAAAATATTTTGAGCTATACAAATCCACTGCAGTCTTTCACAAAATTATTTAAATTAAGAAACTTGCGAATCAAAAACTCCTTACTGACTGATGTATATGTACTTACTACTCATGCTGACGCAGCGACCGAAAATGTGTCTTGACTTCAGATACTAAAATACGTTACTTATTCCTATCTTGAGCAGGTTCACGCCAATCATGACTGTTCAGCTTCTGCAGAAACTATACTTACTGATATAATGTGAATCATTCATGCATTCATTTTTTTAAACTTCAACAGTTCTAAATCCTAAATGTCACCCGGAAATATAAGATGTTAAATCCCTGTGTGTCTCTCTCTTCAGCGAAATTACAGGGGTAATTTCGCTGGAAACATTGCCCTTCAATCCGGAACACAGTAGTGTTTGCACACTACTGCTTGGCGGTTGAATAACTGGCAAAGGTGTGGTACTTCCCCAGGCGGACTCTGCAAAAGAGTCCTACCACTACAAAAATCATAATTTAGAGTTTTTAAAGTAATAGTTAAACAGTTTAAACTTAATAAAAAACCTAACAGTATTCAGCTATCCTTTTTATATCAGTACCGGACGGCCTGAAGCGAAGATAGACCCTCCTGTTCAGTGTATAATCCCTACTATCAAAAACTGATACATTGGAAGTCCCTCCATTCCTCAGTTTGATTTCGTTTTCAATAAAACCGCCATAACACCCGTTATCAGTTGATGTCCCGAGCGAGGTACATCGCGATTGAAACCCTCGATCTATTGTGCGCTGTAAGGGACAATGACGTCACGGCTGAATCGCGCTATTTGTCGTATCGTCACACATACATAATGTATGTATCGAAGATCGACAATAACTCATACAATGGGGAGCACGGCTCGCGGACGACAGCCTAGTATGGGTGCGCCGCAAGATATCAATACAGGATAGGGTTACGCACATAGACTGTACCTACTCACCTGAATGGAGGTTATTGTACTCATCAATATGAACAACTTTTACAGTGGGACCAAACCTGAAAACATGAAATAAAAACAGCTGTTCCATAGAAAACATTCATTGACTCTCGACAAAATCTATGGAACAGAACAGCAGGTTAGGTCTGGTTTAATCCCATAGTTAAACTTGTTCATAATGATGAGTACAATGACCTCCTTTCAGTTTAGTACAGAGTATATGCGTAACCTTGTATGGGTACTACATTTCTGCCTTTCGCTGGTTTCACGATAAGCTATAGTGCGCGGTTTTTTCTGCATTGTAAATCAAACAAGTATGTGCCGAAGTCACTCAGAGAAAATGTAAGCCTTATATCAGTGAGAAAAAAAAAAACTACAAAAAAAATATCTGTTGAGTAGTTGTAGAGATTACCTTCTACAAACATATGAATACACAAAATTTAACTGTAATTAATGTTAGTGTTAATAAGATTATTAAATTTTTATTCACAATTTTTGAAAAAACTTGTTCCCGCGTACTGGTTTTTTGTCCT
This sequence comes from Agriopis leucophaearia, assembly GCA_949125355.1. Taxonomy (NCBI): domain Eukaryota; kingdom Metazoa; phylum Arthropoda; class Insecta; order Lepidoptera; family Geometridae; genus Agriopis; species Agriopis leucophaearia. The sequence goes on along the minus strand of OX421274.1, from coordinate 16,771,051 downwards.
CTGTATCAAATTTCATGGTGTGAACAATAAAAAGCTAATCGATCAATGAAAACAAGACAATTTGTATTCGAGGCCGATGGGAAAGCGACTGTTACTCACTGTTGCGCAGGTTCGTAACCTGCCGATTGTGTTTTTTTTTTTAATTTAAAATTAAATGCAAAACGTCTAAAATGAACGTTTCTATAAAATCGTAAATAAATAATATGTATTTAAGCTTAAATAACGCCAAATAAACTATTGTGTTTAATTTTTTTGAGATCATATATTTTTATTTAAATTGCCATATCTGTGCTAAGTTATTAACTCGGCCAATTGTAAGCGACAATGAGGCAAAATAGATAAAAACCAAAATCAGACATAGGTACCTATCTTAAAAGGCATATCCACAGTATTGTTTCATGTCATCTCATCCCTCGTATTGCCGCACCGGAGTGAAATGTATTTGTCGTAAGCAGCCAGTAATGCCAATAGTAAATATTTGAAGCAAATCGACTCCCCTCCCCACTCCTCCCGTATCCACTCCACCCCGAGAGGGTTGTTTAGACAATGTTGCTTTAGCGTGCCGTAGCCTGTCTTTGATAATGGAATGTATATGATGTTTGTAGGGTTTAGAGATAGAAATAGATCTTGGAAGTAGTTGGAAAGCACTTCGCATACAAATAAAGTATAACTTCTTAATAATCAAAGATTTCAAAGGCGAGGATATGCTCATATAAACATCTCCGTCCCAGCATTTGAAGAAATTGCGCCCACTCTTACAAAGCCAAAAATTCCCCGGTCGGTTTGCCCGGTCCTTACGAAGATATGTATACCGGATGACCTTTGTTACTGAAAAGGAAAATAGATCGTAATGATCTTAGCTTTTGAGTATATTTCAATTTTTAATTTGATGTCGGTTGATTAATTGTTACCATTCAACGTGGTAATGCCGCCAGCATGCTGGGTACGCTGCCAACTGATAGTGGGCTTGAGCATTTGGATTGTCTTTAGACCTTCAACGGTCTATGGACAGTCTAACTGTTTATTTGGTGTTAGTTTTAGCTAGTATTTTGTTTAGTTAATAAAGGCACTTGTCCCCTTTAAAAAAAACATTATTTTTTTTGACTCGCAGGTATATTTAATGTTTCATCGCCAGTCGATATAACAACGCAATTAAGTCATAAATATATTTATTGCAAGTTTAGTTAAATTAAATGTCTCTCACGTTCTACATCAATGTGAGAATGTCAATTGCACTAGGTGTGGCTCCATCTCATCCTTTACAGACCGACAAATTTACCAGGGGCCTTACCCCCAGCTCGAAAAGTTGACCCGCATAGGTGTTATTAGTCTAAACGGTACCATCAACTACGATAAGCGGTAGTTATTCGATAGCCGCTAAGCTTTGCTATTTTGAAGCACACACGCATAGTAAAACGGATTTTCGTTCATTCAAGTTAGACGCTTTTAAACTATGCAACTTAAATGAGTTGGTTAATTTTAAGTACCTATCAGGTACCTACTAAAAGTTGGCTCGCAAAAGTGAAGCTAAGGCCCCTGTAGAGTTAAGCTGAAAAGCCACCACGATTTTCGGTACAAAGTTGATGGCCACCAGATGAACATTAAACTTGTAGTTCCTTCATTTGTCCAACTTAACAAATAAGTTGCGTAGAGCGTACCCTGTGGTCATTTCAATAGCATTATCTCATGTGACCGAATCGTCATGGTGATGTTATTGTTAATCATCTGTTAATGACGCTGAGGGGGTATTCTGGGTTGCAAACATTACATTGGTACCTTTTTAGGGTTCCGTACCCAAAGGGTAAAAACGGGACCCTATTACTGAGCCTACGCTTCTGTCCATCTGTCCGTCCGTCCTACCTTTAAACGGCTGTATCTTTAGAACCGTAATACATAGCTAATTGAAATTTTTACAGAATATGTAATGTTACGGCGGATTTATTACCCGTATGAAACGTTTCGATGCCACTTTTATTGTGCAAACTGCTAGTATGTGGAATGCGCTGCCTGAATGGGTGTTCCCCGATAGTTACAATCTGGGTGTTTTCAAGTCAAAAGTGAATCGGTTTCTTCTGGGCAAGCGTGATCCATCGTAGGCCGCATCATCGCTTAACATCAGGCGAGTTGGCGGCCAAGCGCAAGCCTATTTTACAATAAAAAAAGGTAATTATGAACTTAAAACACTTAAATATAAAGTTTAAGTTTAGACATAAGATCTTCCGGCTAGTTAATCTTTTCCAATACATATGAGAGTTGAATCAACATTTTGTAACAAATAGTAGTTGTGAGGTTACAACACATATTGCAAAACTCAAAAATATTAAGTGCCACAAAATGTTGGCAATATTGGTTGAAATTGCTTCAACGGTCAGCATTCATGAATAACTAATATTATATTAGTTACAGCAAATTTGGAAAATTTTCGAAGGTCAACCAAAACCGATTTACAAAATGTTTGCTGTATTATAGATATAAAAGTCATATCACAAAGATTCTAGAAAATAAATAAAATAAAGACTTAATATGAAGCCAAAATTAAAAAACAAAAAACTTTTGTGACAACATTCGCACATGTGATTGAGAAAAAGACTTGAATACATAGACCAAGCAAGTATTCGAACCTATTTGTGTATTATACTTTTTTTTTTCTTATTAGTGGCACCACGTGGTGTTGCAACCATCCAGTTTTTCTGCAATTTCTTGCAGTAAAAAGTATTCCATAACTCTCTCATGATAGACAGCACTTCTCTATTCTTTACCAAATGTCACAAGTTTATGCTGGTTCTGCCGTCTAGTCGGTTTTTCGATTAAATTGTAACTTTTAATTATTAGGGGCTGCTGGTGAATTTGGATTTTTTACTACCTTGCTTGGCTAAAGCCTCAAGATAACATACATTAAGAAAAATAAATAGAGCCACAGTTAAAGAAATCAAAGAACAAAGGATGAATTCCCCTAAATCTATGGTTGGCTCTATTTGCAGAATTGCTTCTTAGATTCTGATGTGATAAGTGTCACATACAGAGTTTATTAAACATTCAAGCGTTTATCAAATAAACAAAAAAAAAGCGAGAATTGTATCCGAGATGTTTTCTCGTTATCTCGTACTCGAGCCGAGACATTCGTTAGGTGTCCCAGTAAGCAGTCAGTGGGGACAAATTTTCTGTACAGTTGAATGGGGAGCAACTCTCGTATTTTCCAAACAATACTGACAGTCATCAGTAGAAAATGTTTAGTACCATCATTTGAACAACTGTACAGATAAATTGGTTGGTCTGTATGTGAAAATTGGGACGCGTGACACTCTGAAGGAAGCAAATTGCTTTCTGTCTGTGTAGTATGTGTGACTGAATGTCAGTGCGTGTGTGGATATTGTTTTGCGCTAATGTTGCTGGTTAATTTGACAGCTTGCAATCACTAACATGTAACTATTTGTTACAGATCTAATATTATGACAGATTTTCATTTGGGCCTACCGTTTGACAGAAATGGAACAGTTATGTCGATCCAAGGCTTGTACCCCGTTGTTTTGTAGAGTTACGGTAGTGTAGATTGATTATGATTAGTGGCGCGCTTTGGAAGAGGCCTATGTAGCTAAGGCTACGTATAGGAGCTTTACCTGGTTTGTGGGTTAAAGGCTAATAATGAAGTGGCACGAGGAGGTGGTACCGAAATGCACAATGCAATCCCAGCGAGAGGTCAGTACAAACCTTACCAAACATATAAGACCAGAATACAGTTAAGAAATTTTGGTTTATTAGATTATTGAAAGGGAACGCGCTCTTCGTTAGCCAAACATCTTTGTCTGTGTAAAAAATAGTTTTTGAGGCTTTCAGTTTTCCTTACAAATAGGTACAATAATATACTTAGACATATTATCATGAGAATAATCACAAGGTAATTTTTTTACAAAAATATAAATAAAATGTGACTTCACGGCAATCTAATTTCCCAGCCATAGAGGTTGATTTTATTTTAAAATTAATATGAGACCAACCTCTAGTTAGATCCTATTCAATAGGAAGTTTTTTATCTAATCCCGAAATAGAGCCGTTAATCTTCAAATGGCTGAATTGAATCGTAGCTTAGAACTTCACCTTTCAAACAAAATAAAACATCAAAATCGGTCCAGTCATTTGGGAGCTACGATGCCACAGACAGACACACATAAGTACCCCTCTTTTTGCGTCCGGGGTTAAAAACACTTTACAATTTGCAAAGATAATGCGTACCTAAAATACACACGATAAATATTATTACTTAAAAAAAACAAGGTTTTAGACGTCGGCCATATTGAATTTAGGGTGATTATATTTTATTTTTCGTATTCTTCTAAATAACTGGTCCGCCATCTTTGAGAGTCCACCATATTGGATTTAGAATGACGTCACTTAGCTAACTATGCATTGTCATTCAAACTAAACGTCTATGCAAAATTTCAACTCAATTGTTTAACGATAAAGTGTAAAATTCAGTTGCAAATATTATCCACCACATACTAACAGGGTAAGTTAAATAAAGCCTGTAAATAAATACAGACGAATAGAGAACCTTCTTTTTTGTAATCGGTTGAAAAAGGGATTGCCTTGTAAGTACAAGAGTCCCGGGTTCTATGCGAAATGGTAGCACGTAAAAATATGAATTTATGTGTATGCGTACGAGAGGGGAAATGGAATTAAATGAAACGAAACGAAACCAAACGAAATGAAATAAAATATTTATTCGATAATAGCATACAAGGGGTACAAGGTTGGTCAAAAAAGTACAAATGCGTTTCTAATAAATAAATTTCAGAAATCAGAAAAGTTTATTTTGTGACAATGAAAAAACAATAAAACAAGAAAAATTAAAATAGAAGTAGGTAAACAGGTACATTGTCACAAAAACAATATTTTTGTCGGTAAACTAATTAAATGAAATAAATAAGCATATAAAATTGTGCATGCTTTAACTATAATATAAATTATGAAACTAAATTAATTATATGATTTTAAACTTAAGACTCGTATTCATCTATCGTATAAATAAAGGTTGTTCTACATACCACATTACCGCAGTTTAAGTTTTCTTTTAAATATCGCACTGAAAGCTCACAATGAGACGTGGTCGGGAAATTTATCGTAGACTAGCTACGCCCCGCGGTTTCACCCGCGTGGTAATGCAAATTGGTGATGATGATGATGATGAAAAGTAACTTATGTGTTAATCCAGGACATAAACAATTTATATTCCAAATTTCATCCAAATCCATCCAGCCGTTCCTACGTGATTGAGTAACAAACATCCATCCATCCAAACTTTCACATATATGATATTTAGTGTGATTTAGTGTGATGTATGGGAGTCAATGTAGAGATGACGGCTGATGAAGTGGAAGAAGGAGACGTGCGTTCCACTCCACCTGGTGGGATCCGAGTAGGATGTTGATGCATGACAGCCTTTTTAACCGGAAGGACTTCAATAAAGGAGGGGGTTATCAATTCGACTGTACGTTTTTTTTTTATAAATTTGTTACGCGATTACTCCGCTAATTATGAATCGATTTGATGTTTTTTTTTTGTTTGGTAGGTCACTTACTTCAGAGTTGAATTCCATACATAAATTTTATCGAAATTGATCCAGCACTTTTAGAAAAAAACTACGAAAACAAAAAATATATACAAGACGTTTTGGTTTGTGGTTCCCTTCACCAAAAATTTTGATGAAGGATTTCAATCTCTGTTTCAACTGTCATTTTTATTTTATTATATTTTATTGGTTTTAGTTTGTTCATGTCGAAATTAATAAACATAGAGTAGGCTTCGATACAGTATTTCGCACATATCGCCCGAAAGCCTTCCAACAACCTGGAGAAATTAATTGTGACTGGCAAAATAGAGGGGAAAAGACCCAGGCGGCGCAGGCCAACAAGATAAACCGAGCAAGTGTCAAAAGAGCTCGGCATGAACATTTCTGACACGATATACCAGGCTGGAGACCGTCAGAGATGGAAGCTGATTTTTCACTCCCGATCATTCGTAGGTCGGGACTATCACGACCCTCAGCAGTGAGCAAACAAAATGAGGAGGAGAGGAGGCTTGGAATAGTTACTCAACCTTTCATCTTTTTCTATCGATATCAAAATTTTAAAGAGAGAAAAAGATAAAACACTGCGTAACTATTCCAGATTACTCCACGTTTATCAATGAGAGGTTAGAGTCTTGAAATCGGTTTTTGTTCCAGCACCATCCAGCCAGGGTGGCTGCAGCAGCCTGTACCGAGTGGGAGGCAGAACTGGTGTAATATATGCAGAGAACCAGTAACCATTCTGTTGCATCACATTGCGCTCCGAGAGAGCATGCAACTAATATTTTGCTACAAATTTTGCTCTTGTAATTTTGTGTACACGCTCACTGGGTTCCATGGTTTTATAAAGATTTTTATATATTAGATGTAAATATAAACAAAATTAGCAAGACATACATTTTAAATAAAGCAACCAGCTTTTCACTTCGTATCTGGTAAATAATTTATTGAATCAGGCGTTATTTTGTGGAAGTTTACCCATAAGGCACAAGGGATTCATCCAAGAAACGGTTTCATAATTTACTTACTAATTTTACCTAATCAATAAAAAACTAAAGTCCATCAAAACTGTGATGCCAAGAGTTTTTTTCTACTTTACCTAAACACTAACTGAAATAAAAATAGAACGTGACACTCGTAAAATAAATCCACCTATGCAAAATCAACCTATCCTCCTACCTACATATTACCTGCTTTTTATATTTACTAAGTATACAAATACAATCACCATCAAACTTTGCATGGTTTTTATATTGGATATTAAAAATTATAGGTATTTCATTTGCTTGAAATTATACAGCCAAAACGACGTCCAAATCTGTATAAAAATGAAGATTCTCTGTTTACGCAATGCGTATGGCATTGAGGCTTCGATATATTAAAAACGCGGCGTTTTGTAAGCGTCAGTGTGAGACTCGTCTAAATGTATCAGAATGGGATCAACTTTCACTGGAACTTGGCACACACATGCTAATACACTCAGCTTGCTAAATTAATTTATTCACATTTATAATTAACACTGCGCTAAATTATTGAAAAGTATCATTTTCAAATCTAGCTTTTATGAAATTAGTGATCGGAAGGGTGTGCTGAACAAAATGAGCCCAAACACTGTCAGTCTACTATTATCCATCGGGGAGTGCCGTTGTCCACCGTCACCATCATCAAATCAGCTCGCTGTCACCATAATATTATATTGTCGGTACTTGACAAGTATGCCAAGTTTCAGCTCAATCGAACATCGGGAAGTGGGTCACATTTAACTTGCAAAATTTGATTACAGACAGACATACGACGGGACAGGTGAAACTAAACGAAAGCTTGTAATATAAAGAGTTATAAAGTGTTTTGAGTAGCTCTACCTATTCTAAAGAATAAGGAGACGAGCGGACGAGTGCCAGATGGTAAAAGACAAAGCACATATCAACTCTTATTGTTCATCATCATTTTCAGCCCTGAATGATCCACTGCTGGGTATAGGCCTCCCTTTGATTACCCCCACTCTCCCCGGTCCCTCGCGAGTAGCATCCCCTCGTTCCAGCAGTTCTGTTAATGTGATTCCACCTCATCCTCGGCAGACTCAGGTTCTACTGACCTTGTCTCAGCCACCAGGCGGCTTATTATGCATACAACCTAAAATTTCGAAATTAAGTAACAGTAAAAAAAACCGTCACGTGACTCGTGAAACAAAACAAAAGATCCCAAACTCGTGGGGTCATTACACTTGCTGACGAGGGTCTGATGATGGAGCCGGAAAGTGGATAGTAGACCTCTTGGCGTAGAACTTGGTAAAACAAAACAAATGACCCAACTCGAAGTTAGTTCATTGTCGTCCCTGCAAGTTTCTTAGTGTGCGTGAAAAATTAAGTAATTGAGCCGTATACTTATAGTTTAGCGATTATAGTGAGATTTTATGACATTATAATGACATTTCTATAAGAACCCTAGTATTGAACTAAGGTATATCTCCCTTGATTGTCTGATCTGAGGTCTTCACCCTACCTTCTGCTTGCAAAAGCATAAGAAGGCTGCGGTTACATTAAATCATTATATAATCTTTATAGAACTGCTAAATATAGCAGCAAACTATCTTCTAAGCTCTCTTCTTCGGCTAGATAATGTACTAAGTACACAACACCTGTCCTCGTGCTACACATCTGCATAAATGCAAATACATCGCTGCGCTAACACCTGAGCAAACGGTAACGTCTTACCTTCACGAGATAATGGATGCATTCGTATGTGCAGGAATAATACTTGCCCTGGTAAGGTAGTATTCGAGATGGAAAAAAAGTCAGTCATAGGACTGCACGTCAGAAGTAAACACCTATTCTACAAAAGATGGCACTGTTTTAAAGTACACGGTACAGCGTTCGATAACGATGCTGCGAGTTCCATGATTTTTGTTCACTCAAAAATGCTCAACGCGCCTAAAAAAGTTTTCACATCAAAAAAAAAACACGAGAAGGCTCTTTTTTATCATAATATTAGACTAGCTGCACCCTGCAGTTTCACCTACGTGGAAATTCTCTCAGGAACCATAATTTATCCGGGATAAAAAGTATTATTATGTCACTCTGGCCATTCAACTATTTATATATAAAAAAAAAAAAACATGTCGATCCGTTGCTCTGTTGCTGCGTAAAAGAGACACAAACAAACCATCAGACAATCGGAACGCGGCGGTGATGGAGGCCCTGGGCCGGGAGGAGGCGATTGTAATGTAAAAATATTGTTTGAAATGTAAAAAAGCGTTTAGAAATAAGGATTGTGTGTATGCCTCGAGCATTCATGCTCACCATCGAAGGCACCTTCTTGCGGCGGCGTCGTGTGTCGGGTCGCTCTCTTCCCTCAAATATGGTTGAGGATGGCGATGGCTGGCACATGAGTCATACTCGTGATCGGGTGCTGCTTGCGGGTCGCTGGTCTGCTCGCGGTATACACATAAACTAGTAATAACATGACTAAATTGTTTTAACCTTAGATTAAGAATAACTAACTTCCTCTCCCTGTATTGTGTAAAGTAAATTCGTTAAAGTTAACAAAATAGTAGTAAATTATAACAAAAGTCACTGACCCCGGTGTCTGTGGAGTGATAATATAATTATATAAAAAAAAAACAACAGACAAACACACTTTCGTAATATTAGTATGATTACTCTTTGCCAGAATATTCAAATGAGCTCATAAACTTTTAATTTGTTAGGTTCTCGTATTTCGTAGTAAACTATACAAAAATGAAGCCACGTTGGTTTGTCTGGAACTGTGGCAATGAATTTGATTTTGTTTCATTTCCAACGATACTTGGAACTTAATTCGAGTTAGTACATTTGTTTTCTAAGCTTTATTACGAGAAAGTGAACCTTAATTTTAAGTATCGCTCGTAAACGTATTTTATGCTGGAGCATCAAAAATTGTAATCCAAATATCGCACTCGACCTCAGCACGCCCATAAAGTATAGATTATACGACCTAAAACTAATATTGTAAGTTTTGACAATTAGAGCATGAAGCTAAAAGCTTTATACCGTATAGGTATCAGATAAAACTTCGCTCGTAAACCTGCCTGCGTTATAGCTCGTAAAATTAAAACGTATGTTAGGTCATATACCAACCTACCTAGACGTGAAACCTTCGGTATACATCGAGCTTACTTGATACCGCTTCTACTCGTCCATACTGTCTATATGTTAGACACTAGCTGTTGCCCGCGACTATACACGTAGGCTTCCATATGAGCTTTAGATTTTCATTAGATAGCCCTCTTGATTCGTCGCAATAGTACATTGTTATCCTAGGGGTGAAAGTAACCCCGAGAAAGTGTTTAACCCTGAGGTAAACACTGTGCTTTTCACTTGTGTAAATTATTATTATAATAGGTCTATATATATCGGATCATGCGCTGTGAAGAATGTGATTGAATTTAAATCTATATAACGATATGGAAAAGTCAAAGTTATTTAATAGTCGAATGTCAAGACGGGACGCCTATTGAATTGGAAATCAGTAGGTGATTATTGGGCATTCTAAATCATTTTTTATCTCCTCTTTAGTCGATAAAAATTTATTTAGAATGCTCAATAACATTTTGATTTATAATTCCAAATCACATTTCTATAATATCTGTTTACAGAAATGTGATTGGGAACAGATAATGTGATCTTACCACAGTCACTTCGTTGTTCTCAGTAGAGCACTTTATGAAACGAGCTAACCAAAAACACTTGCAGTTTTTGGTCACGCTGAGGGTTATGCAAAATTCTCAAACAATTCTCTGGCCATAAAAATAGTACTCAATTTGTAGAAAAATCACCATATAGTTCAGCTGTATTAACCTATATATATATATATATGTAAACTCTATCTTCTTTAACTATATAATGCACGCTACAGATTACTCTGGTTCATTTCGCATCAAAACTTATATCAGCAATCAGTAATGAAATTTGTGAAACAAACATTATCATTAGATGTCGGAAAGATTTGCAATGATTCTGATAAAACTGGTTGTCGGCATGGAATGCTTTTACCAAATACAATCCGTTGCATTATTTGTGGGCCATCGAATTGTGGCAAAACTAACTTGATGATTGGTCTTCTGTTACATAAAAATGGATTGCGCTTCAAAAACATATACGTATATTCAAAAACGTTGCATCAGCCCAAATATGTTTTCTTAGAAAATGTTTTGAAGTTAGTTCCACATGTATCATTAGCAAAATTTTGCGAAAAGGAAACCGTACTTAGTCCAAATGAAGCAAAATACAATTCTATTATAGTTTTCGATGATATAGCTTGTGAGAACCAAAATAATGTTCGCGATTACTTCGCTATGGGTCGACATAAGTATATTGATTGTTTTTATTTAAATCAGACATACAGCAAAGTTCCTAAACAACTTGTTAGAGATAATGCTAATCTTATTGTCCTCTTCAAACAAGATGACACAAACCTGAAACATATCTATGATGAGCACGTTAGTGCAGATATGTCTTGGTTACAATTTAAAGAAATGTGTACTCAAATTTGGAGTGAACCGTATAGCTATCTAGTTATTAATAAGGATTGTGGAAAACATGATGGTTGTTACAGAAAAAGATTTGACACTTTTGTCATGTTTAACTGATACACATGAAATATGGTAATATATAAAGTAATGACTTCCATGATTTGCGTTCATTAGTACTTTAGAAAACTATAAGTCAACTGCTTTGTACTAAATTAAAATGGAAAGCGAAATATCTCTTAAGCGTAAAGTTGTTGATGCCGCCGAAGCTGTAAAAAGAAAAGTTAATCAATTACGTAATATTGACTCAGATAATGCTATAGTTTTAGAAAACGTATTTAAACCTATAACAAATCCTCTTTACAAACTATTAGACTCTAGTAAATATGATAATTGCAATGAACCATCATTATCGCCTAAAAAAAAACAAAAAAATGAGATTTTTCAACCATATAATGATGATGAAAATGACATAACAATTAAAAAAAAACCTTTAATATATCATGATGATTACGAAAGTGATATCTCTGAAAATGCATCAAATGAAGACGAAACTGATGAAAATACATACAGTCTGAGTAATGAATCGTTTAAAACAGTTGGATCAAATAGTAATCTAGCTCAATACACTGACCCATCTTGGTCTCTGAGTTCTGAAACTTATAATGATGTTCCTTTTGGTGTAACAAATTGTAAAGGAAATCTAATGATGGGTTCAGAACGAGTAACTATTTCTGATGACATAATTACTATTGCTGGACGTAGCTACAAACAATCTCCTGGCCTTCGAGAACTTTTGTTTAAAAGAACACCTGATTTAGACATGGTAACATTAGAAGACACTCGCAACTATAAAACTATATTGTTGGATACCAATGCACACAGAAGGGATTATGATCCAAGCAAGCCTATTAAAAGTAATAAGGGAAAGAAATACTTGAATGTAATAAAACCATTATTCAAGTCCAGTAAAATCTCTACGAGCACTGATGATGACTTTGCCCAAGGTTCAGGTCTACCATTACTGAAAAAGTGGAAGAAAAATGTAGATTACGTGTATTGGGATGATCCGAATGAGTTAGTTTCAAGACTGAAATTACTTATTGCTTCTAAAAACGCTGGTAACACTGGAGTTGATAACGAAATAATATCTATTATTGAAGAGTTGCGCGAGTGTAGAATTATATCCTAAATAAATACAATATTTTTTCATGATTTAAATTACTCTTGCTTAATCCTTTGTTCCTAACAGTACTTACCAAATTTATCATTATGAATGTTGACAAATTTGGTCATCACATACACAAACGCATGCGTTTATCTCAATTATTTGAATTCGATGATAAAACGTTACGAAAGTCTGAACATGGTGAATATGACGTAAAATCTATGGTATTAAAAGGAATAAAGTCTCCTTTAGCAGCTGATGAAGCAGTAAATAAAGATTACGTCGATAAAGTTGTTCAAGAATTTTACAATAAAAAAGAAACTGCAAATAAGCTTGCTGCTTTAAAAAGTGAAATACTCAAGTTATTGGATCAGTACGAATTTAAATCTAAAACTATTGTACGTAACAAAATAAACTAAGAAACAGTGATAAAATGAGTAAGCAAGAAGTTGTTCACGAATTACACAGAGATGCACGCAAAAACTTTATTCGACGTCCGGTTATTTTGAAAGATATCGATGATTTATGGCAAGCTGATCTCATTGATTTACAGAATCTACAAAAGTACAACAAGAGTTTTAAATATATTTTAGTTATAGTAGACTGTTTTTCAAAATTTGCGTGGGTTGTCCCAGTCAAAACGAAAACCAAATCTGAAATTACGAAAGCTTTTGCATACGTAATGACCTGCGCTCAGAGACATCCTGTTCATTTACAAACTGACAGAGGAACAGAGTTTTACAACGATTTATTTCAAAAGCTAATGAAAACATTTCATATTAATCATTACTCTACGTATTCAGTTAAAAAAGCCTCTATAGTCGAAAGATTAATAAGAACTTTAAAAAATAACTTATATAAGTATTTTAGTTTACATGGCACTTATAAATGGATCGGGGACCCGATAAATAATGTTGTCGCTTTATATAATATAACCATACACCGAACTACCAAATACAAACCAATCGAAGTGTGTAATGCAAATAAGATAAATGTCATGAAGAACATTAATAAATCACACATTTCATCCAAAAAAAATAAGAAAAATAAGTTGCAAGTTGATGATTATGTTCGAATAAGCAAATTCAAATCACATTTTCATAAAGGATATACTCCTAATTGGTCAACTGAATTGTTTAAGATAAAACGCATTAACAACAGTTTACCTGTGACTTATCACATTGAGGATTTGCGACATCAACCAATATTAGGAACTTTTTATGACCAAGAACTTCAAAAAACAAAGTATCCAGACGTATTTTTAATAGAGAAAATTCTTAAGAAGAAAGGTAATAAGCTTTTCGTGAAGTGGTTAGGTCTGAATGACGAAGAAAATAGTTGGATCAATAAAAACGCAATTGTCTAAAGACGTTTATCATTTTAACAGAAGTGATGAAAGGAACAGGACTTGTTAATAATTTTATTAATCATTTACCATATGAGCTACACTTACCAGGATATAACTATTGTGGACCTGGAACGAAATTAGAAAAACGACTATTGCGCGGTGATAGAGGCGTAAATAAGTTGGACGAAGCTTGTATGGACCATGATATAGCGTACTTAAACAATAACGATTTGGTTCGTCATAAGGCAGACCTAAAGTTAATGAATATGGCTAATCTAAGACGCAAATCAAAAGACGCTAGTAAAGGAGAAAAACTTGCCTCATGGTTGGTTGGCAAAGTAATGAAAACTAAATTAAACATTGGAGCAGGTCTTAAGCAGAAGAAGTTTAAAACTATTGTATCTAAAATTCGTTCGGAAGTGAAGAAATTCAAGCCAAAAGACACGAACAGCATCATAAAATTCACATATGCCGCCGCTAAAAAAATACTATCAAAAAAACATAAGGTTTGTTTGCCTCGTGTGATACCTCTTCCAAAAAAAGGTGGTATTCTCCCTTTAATTCCAATCTTTGCTGGATTATCTGCATTGGGTGCTCTAGCAGGTGGATCTGCTGGGATTGCAAAAACTGTAATCGATTATAAATCTGCTCAACAAAATTTAAAGGAATCTGAGCGCCATAACAGAACTATGGAATCAATCGCGTTGGGAAAAGGCTTATATATCAAGCCTTACAAAAAAGATGGGAGCTTGTGTATAAAACAATCAAAAAACTAGAAAGTAGGCTACCTAAGCGTGCTCTAACGAACGTAGATATTCTTGAGCATGCAAGTGACATACCATATTTTAGAGGTGTTTTTATGAAAGATCTATTACCTAGAGCACCAAAACAAATTGAATGTGGTATCATAAATTTGGACAATTCCGACGGTCCAGGAACTCACTGGGTGGCCTACAGGAAAATAAGAAATCATATTGAATATTTTGATAGTTTTGGTAATCTAAAACCTCCAGCAGAGTTGACCAAGTATTTTAATACTAAATCAGTTTTTTACAACTACTCTAATTACCAAAAGTTTGACACAGTAAATTGTGGTCATTTGTGCCTGGAGTATTTAAGACATATTTGGAATAATAAATAAGATAATATAAAAACTCTCGTGCGTTTTCTTTTTTATCATTCGCAATATGAGTCTCACTCTCTCCGTTACTGGTAATTCGTCGGCCTTATCAACTAGTTATTCTCCCGCACTGCAACTTGAGGGTGAATATGAATGTGCTTTACTGTATCTGTCCACATTCAATTCTATCCCAAATATTGAAGAAAATAACAAATTTTATTATGGATCTGATGATGTTATCAACATCCCTGAAGGAACTTATGAGCTTCAAGATATAACAGACTATTTAAAGTCTAAAGTAAAAAATGCATCTCTAGAAATATACTGCAATAATAACACGCTAAAAATTTCAATTTTTTGTACTAAAGATATACATTTTGAGAAAGAAAACTCGATTGCAGAGTTGTTAGGGTTCAGTAAAAAAAACCTAAAATCTAACATATTGCATGAATCATATTTTCCAATAAATATTTTATCAACTCCACTTATCAGAGCAGGAAGACTTCAAACCAGCTTCCGCGGATACGGGTGGACGTGGTTTGAAGTCTTCCTGCTCACTGTCACTCATGACGTGTGCTGTCATGAAAAACCATGCTAAGAGAAAAACAAAATTCAAAAACAAAAACTGAAAACAAAAGAAACGTGGAAGTGGTGAATTCGACTACGAGAGCTGTGCTGCTGACTGCTGGCAACAATCGCATGGAGCGCGTCAAGACTAAAGTCGAAGTATCTTTTGGAAGAACCAGTGTGGACTAAAAAGACCAAGAGGTGAAAAATAGATGTTTTCGATTCCGCAAAATAAATTGTTTTAATAATAGGAGTAATAATATCCTAAATTTAGGATATTATTACTCCTATCATTAAAACAATTTATTTTGCGGAATCGAAAACATCTATTTTTTACCTCTTGACAGATCCCTTATAAAAACAAAAAACAACTCTATTGAAATAAAATAATAAAGGCGACCGCGAAGGTCGCACTGGTGAAAAAGAGTTCCGCCACACCACCCCCCCACGGAGAAAGGAAGAATAAGCTGAAAAATTTATAAATACATAAGATAATCACATATCTAAAATATTTCTAAACTTCACCCTCCTCCCGGACCGGGTGATGACAGGAGCTGGTGTAGGTGCAGGGACCAACGCAGGCGTGAAACTGCTAGCTGGAGTTGGCGCAGGCGGCACAATTGGTTCACAATTGCCAAACGCCGAATCCAAATGGGCAGGCTTAACGCGATCTATGCTAACTGTACGTTCCCTTCCATTAATATCGAGAGTGATCGTTTTGTCTCTTCGCCCGATGATACGATGAGGACCGGAATAAGGCGGCTGCAACGGCCTTCGCACTGAATCATCGCGTAGCATGGCATGCGACGCCTTAACTAAATCTTTAAATATGAAAGTCGATGGCTGGGCGTGGCGTGTAGCAAGGACAGGACGGAGAGCTTCCATATATTTGCGCAGCTCACGGACGAAATCTACAACGTCACTTGGGCTCTGCGATGTTATTGGAGGTATGACGAGTTCTCCAGGCAAGCGAAGAGTCTCTCCATAAACGAGCTCTGCAGAAGATGCCTTCAAATCTTCTTTGAGCGCCGTTCGCATCCCTAATAAAACTAACGGCAAAGCTCTTACCCATGTGTCATTATGACACATCAAAGATGCTTTAAGCTGCCGATGCATGCGTTCCACCATACCATTTGCGCAAGGATGGTAACTAGTCGTGCGCACCCGTTTGGTACCACATACATCCATTAGACGGCGAAACAACACAGATTCAAACTGCCGGCCCTGGTCGGTTGTCAAAATGTTTGGTACCCCAAAACGGGAAACCCAACCAGTTACGAATGTATCTGCTACCTCTTCTGCTGTGATTGATGACATAGGCCATACTTCAGGCCACCGTGTGTATCTATCAATCGCAGTCAGGCAATAATTGTACCCTTTCGAGTGAGGAAGTGGTCCAATAATGTCTAAATGCACCGACCTAAATCTGTTTGACGGTAATTTAAACTCTCCAAGTGGCGAATTAATATGTCGAGTTACTTTACTGAGTTGACAGCGTAAACAAGTTCGAGCCCATTCACGGCAATTTGCGTTTACTTGAGGCCATACATAACGCTCAGTTACCAAGCGAGTGGTTGCCCGCGCGCCAGGGTGACTGAGGTTGTGACACCTGTCGAATGCAGCTCGACGGAATGCTGGTGTCAGGTATGGACGTGGTCGCTCAGTTGAAGTATCACAAATTACTGTGATATTTGTGCCAGGGATGAGGATGGGTTCGAGCTTCAAAGACGAATTCCCACGCATACTAGCTAGCTCCTCATCCGATTCTTGCGATAACGCGAGTGCAGCAAAATCCTCTTCAAGAGAAATAGACTCAACGCGCGACATGGCATCAGCTACGATGTTATCAACCCCTTTAATATACACTACATCAGTAGTAAACTGGCTGATGAAAGACAGCTGGTTTAATTGGATAGGCGGCAATTTCTCACGTCGTTGTACAAAAGCGTATATTAGCGGCTTATGGTCAGTGTAGATAGTGACGTGTTGTACCTCCAACAGGTGCCTGAAGTGTTGAACACTCTCGTACACCGCAAGGAGTTCCCGATAGTACGCCGGCCACTGAGTCTGTTTAGCAGTCAGCTTTTTACTAAAATAGGCTAGTGGCTGCCAATCATCATTATCGACGCGCTGTTGTAGGCAAGAACCAACGTGCGTTCCTGAAGCGTCAGTAAACAACCCAACCTCAGCACTGTTATTTGGGTGTGCTAAAATTGTAGCGGACGTCAAGCTTTTCTTGCATTCTTCAAAGCACTTTTCTAGCTCAGGAGTCCACACAAAAGGTTTATTGCCTTTGCCTTGAATAGCAGTGATTGCTTCAATTAACGGCGCTTGGTACTTAGCCGTACTTGGCAAAAACCGGCGGTAGTAATTGACCATGCCTATGAATCTGCGCATACCCTGAACTGTCTTTGGGGGCGGGTAATCCACCAGAGAACGAATTCTGTCCTCAGGAGGACGCGTGCCCGCAGCATTGACTCGATGCCCAAGGAAAGATACTTCTGCGGCACCAAATACGGACTTGGCTGTATTAATCACAACGCCATAGTCGTGCAATCGCTGGAACAAGATTTCCAGATGCTGCGCATGCGCTATTTGGTCTTTTGAGTAAACCAAAATGTCATCAACATAGACATAGCAAAAATCTAAGCCACGGACTACTTCATCGATAAATCTCTGAAAAGTCTGCCCAGCATTACGCAAACCAAAAGTCATATACAGAAATTCATATAATCCAAATGGAGTAGTTATCGCTGTCTTGCACACGTCGCCTGGATTCACCGGTATCTGTTGATAGGCCTTGACCAAGTCTATAGTACTAAAAACGGTACAGCCAGACAAGTTGTGCGCATAATCACCTATGTATCGGACAGGGTAGCGATCAGGAATCGTTCGGGCGTTTAATGCACGATAATCACCGCAAGGACGCCACGTTGAGTCCTTTTTAGGTGTGAGATGCAGAGGCGATGACCAAGAGCTATCAGATGGTCGGCAAGTACCAGCTCGGACCATATCTTCGAACTCTTTCTTTGCAATGCCCAGTTTTAATGGTGCCAACCGACGCGGTCTAGATGTCACAGGGGGACCGTCGGTAGTGTTTATATAATGTACGGTGCTGTGTTTAATAATTCTAGGTGCACCAGGTGGTGGTGACCACCACCACCACCTATGACATAACGGATGATGGCCGAGTTGGCATCAATTTTGAAATAAAATAAATCGTAAAAATACTTCCCAGGCAGTGCACCTTCGAAAGTGTTTACTAATCCCTACTTTTATATCCAAATTTTTCAGTGGTGGTATTTATAAGAGCGGGCACTCTACCATTACAGAAATATTTAGAAATTATCAGCTGATTTTGATGTAAATATTTAGAAGACTCGTTGACAAGTTGCTGTTACTGTGACAACCATGGCACCAAGCCGTGGAGCCGCCAATTTTTATCTTCTGCGCAATGCGCAGAAGTGATGCGCTTGTGCAGAGCACTTTAGACAAGTGTTCCGTGACTTTAGACATGTTTCAAACGTCAAGCTGACATCAATATTATCAAGCTTCTACACACATTTTTTTTTTTTTTTTTCTTTTATTTACATTGGACGATTTTTCTAGGAGAGTGTTTTTATAGAAACTTCTAATACTATAATTAATTATGTTAAACAATGAACAATTCCAACAGCTTGTGCTTGTCGGCCCCAGTTGTGTTGCTTGAGTGCTCCATTTGTGCTGACAGAAAATTGTATAAAGGCCATCGGGGCCTGAAAATACACTGCAGTCGGCGGCATGTACCCCGTACCGACTTACCATCAACACCAGATATACCGTCGTCATCGAATTCAGTGACTTGCACGACTGGAGCGTCCAGCAACACATCTTTGGCCACGAGACTCGCACAGTTTAAGCGCACCATAAAAGTTATCAAGCGTATACCCAGAGGAGCCCGCGTGACCGTTGCTCGTAGCTTGGCGGAGTGCGTGGCAAAGGTAGTTAGTGAGAACACACTTTCTTCGTGGGAAAACTTGTTGACATTCTCATATAACACTTTTCATGTAGGACCAGACTCAAATAAGCATTCATTAACATCTGCTATCAAACACAATACGTCTCGCCGCTTCATTCCTTCACTCGATATCGATCCGGTCATCCCTTTCACAAATCACACCAAATTAATAGAAAACAAAGTTTCAGATGGAAACATAAAAGGCGCTGCAAAACTCCTTTTTTGCAGTGACTCTCTTGCCACGGATTCCGCTGAGACTTATGCAGCATTATGCGATAAACACCCTGCGCAGTCGCCTACCACTCAGCTCCCGTCACCTCCTGCTTCCGAACCAACCCTGCAAACTGATGAGGAAGCTATTCTTTTGGCTATCAGGTCCTTTCCCAATGGGTCTGCGGGTGGTCTGGACGCCATAACTCCACAGCATCTGAAAGATCTCACCGATCCTTTTGTCGGTGAAGCAGGAAGATCTCTTCTCCGTGACTTGACCGCCTTGGCAAATCTTATGCTGGATGGTCGAGTCCCGGAAGAGATAGTACCCATTTTATACGGTGCCAATCTAGTAGCGCTAACAAAAAAAGATGGCGGGGTTCGCCCCATCGCTGTCGGCAGTACTCTGAGACGTCTCACATCCAAAATATGTTGCAGAGCTTTTCAACAGCGTCTCTCCAAAAAATTCATGCCAAATCAGCTAGGTTTTGGTGTAAAATCTGGCTGCGAGGCGGCTGTGCACGCTACGCGTACGTTTCTTGGGTCGACCGATTATGAAGTTTATATAAAAATTGACGTGAAAAACGCTTTCAACAGTCTAGACAGGGGCGTCTTGTTGTCTGAAATCCATGAAGAAATACCGGAGATTTACAATTATATGTGGCAATGTTACGGCGCCCCTACAAAACTGCTTTATGGCCTAAACGAAATTAATTCTTCTGTCGGTTGCCAGCAAGGAGACCCGCTCGGACCAGCTCTGTTCAGCTTAGGAATCCACCCTATTGTTGCAGATCTAAATTCAAAATTAAATGTTTGGTACCTCGATGACGGTTCTTTGGGGGGCAGTGCATCCTTGGTATTGGAGGACCTTAAATTGATCATCCATCGTTTCAACACCATAGGCCTGAAATTGAATTTTGATAAATGTGAAATTTACGTCCCAGATCACATTACAGACCAAATTCGTTCATCCATTATTGGCCAATTCAATTTATTGTGCCCCGATATTTCAATACAGTCAAAATCATCACTAACTCTTCTAGGTGCCCCAATATTCTTGGATGCGATACCATCTTTAGTGACGTCAAAGATTAAAAAATTTACTGACAATTCTGCTCGCCTGTTCCAAATTAAACCACACATGGCTATTTATATCCTTCGGCTTTGTCTTTTTACCCCTAAATTCATGTATTTGTTACGAAGTTGCCCTGTGTGGTATTTTCAATCAATTATAGACTTAGTTGATAACACATTAAAGGAAACAGTCACCAAAATTCTAAATCTTCAGTTTGGTATTCGCTCTTGGGCACAGGCAACCCTCCCCATTTCTTTCGGTGGCTTGGGCATTCGTCGTTCCGCTAGCGTGGCACTCCCGGCTTTCTTGGCGTCCAGTCATGGTTCACAAGCCCTCATCGGCATGATCCTGAATATACCTATTGCCGATGTTCGGGTGGCAGGCCAGACTGAGGCCTTGACGGCCTGGTGTGCTTCATGCCCGAGTATCAGTGTTCCAGCTGAAATGGGAACACAGAGCGCGTGGGACATTCCACTCATCAAAATCACACATTCGGCTTTACTGGAACAAGCTACAGACATCGCGGACCGAGCGCGGCTCCTGGCTGTGTCGGAAGTGGAATCAGGTCACTGGCTCCGTGCCCTCCCTTCCGACAACCTAGCAACCATCCTTGACCCCAGCAGCCTACGAGTAGTGGTGGGATTGCGCTTGGGCGTAAAACTGTGCGAGCCTCACCGCTGCCACTGCGGCCGAGGCGTGGACCAACTCGGACGACACGGGCTGTCGTGCGCGAAGAGTGCTGGCCGCCTATTTCGTCATTGGGCCATCAATGACTTAGTCAGGCGGGCACTCTCTTCAGCTTCCGTGCCCTCGACGCTGGAGCCCACTGGAATGGTGAGAGATGACGGCAAGAGACCAGATGGTGCCACCCTAGTTCCGTGGTGTCTCGGACGTGCACTTGTCTGGGACGCTACGTGCGTGGACACCCTGGCACCATCACATCTCTCCGGTTTGGCTCGAGACGTCGGGGCCGCGGCTGACAACGCTCAATTATTAAAACACCGCAAATATGCACAATTGAGCGCGCATTATGAGTTTTCCGCATTAGCTGTAGAGACTCTAGGCCCGTGGTCGTCCGATACAAAAAAGTTTTGTAAAGATATTTCGACAAGATTGGTTCTCGCCTCGGGGGATCCCAGAGCTGGAGCATATTTCGCACAAAAATTAAGCCTCGCAATCCAGCGGGGCAATGCTGCCAGCATTCTGGGAACCCTGCCGCATGGTGGCGATTTGTTCGCCTAGATTTTTATTTTTTGTATATATTATTATATTTTTAGTTGTACATAGTAGTATTAATATGTAGTTTTTTTATTTATTGAAATGTTATTTAAGTTATTGTAAATAAACTTTTTATTGTAGTACACAATAAATGAAAATTATCTCGGCCTTAACTTATCAGAGTAGAATGTGACATTGTAAGCGGTTCTTTTACTAATGGTAAATCTAGTCACATTATATATGAATTCGCACCTAACGTGCCCCCAGGTTATCGAATAATTGAAAAACCTAAAAACTCTATTTATTTTCCCGTTAATCAGGACAGTGTCACTTGTATAAATATCAGGATACTCGATATAAATGGCAATCTGGTTAATCTACGCGGCGAAGAAATACAACTTTATTTTCATTTAAAAAAAAATGATAAATTACAATAAAAGCGTTATTTCGCAGATCAAGAACGTCAGTCTTAATCGGACAATCTCCAAAGAAACATACAATAAAAATAATAAAAAAATAACTCCCGAAAACCGAAAATTTCTTAAACAAATTGGACTACTAAAATGAGTATCTTAGAAATCACATCAAATCCTCACTTCGATAATTCTATAGACGGTATCGAGTATCATTCCTACAAACCATACACAACTACATTTAATAGAAATGATGAAATCCGCATCCCCATCAATCAACAGGATTTATACGTTTTACCATCTGCCAGTACTTTGTTTCTAGAGGGCACATTAAATGTTGTTAAAAATGATACAAAAGAAAATGTTAAAAATATTAATTTTACAAACAATCCATTACTCTTCATGTTTCAAGATATCCGTTATGAATTAAATGGGATAGAAATCGACAAAATTAAGAATGCTGGCATTACTACTACCATTAAATCTTTGATCTCTATGAACGAAAATGAATCCAGAGTAGCTAAAGCCTGGGGCTGGGATATAAACGGTACCCATAACGCACACGGAGGAAATTTTTCAGCTTCAATACCTCTAAATCATATTATGGGATTCGCCGAAGATTATAAAAAGGTTGTAATAAACTGTAAACATGAGCTGATACTCTTGCGCAGCAATACAAACCTCAACGTATTAAAACTTAACAGTGGTGAAACTATTAATGACATAGTAATACATAAAATAGTTTGGCGAGTACCCCATGTAAAAGTTTCGGATAAAGAGAGAATCGACTTTCTTAAATTAGTGGAAAAGGATCGACCGATTCAATTAGCATTCCGAAATTGGGATTTGTATGAATATCCTTTATTACCCCAGACAACAAAACATACCTGGTCTATTAAAACGTCGTCTCAGATTGAAAAACCAAGGTTCGTAATCATCGGATTTCAAACAAAAAGAAAAAATGACTCTTTGAAAGATATGTCCCAGTTTGATCATTGCAACATGCGTAACATTAAAGTCTATCTAAATTCAACGTACTTCCCTTATGAAAACTTAAATGTTAACATCCCTGAGAATAAGTTTGCCTTACTGTACGAACAATACGCCAAATTTCAGCAGTCGTACTACGGACATAGGTCAGAGCCATTGTTAAATTCATTAGCGTTTAAAGAGAAAGCGCCGTTATATATCATTGACTGCTCAAGACAATACGATAATTTAAAAACAGGACCTGTGGTCAATGTTCAACTGGAGCTCGAATGTAATGCAGAAGTGCCGGACCATACTTCAGCGTATTGTCTTATTCTCAACGACTGCATCTTTGAATACAAACCACTCACTAATATCGTCAAAAAGATATCATGATGAATCCCATAATTATTATTGACGTTCAAGGATTCAAATATCTTAAAAACAATTTTATTGAAAAGGAGTTGGCTTTAGCTCATACGGAAATCACTCAACTATTTTTGATTAAACCTCCTTATCCTTTTTCAAAACTATCTAATGAATAAAAAATGATAGTGCGATGTATATAAAATAATCAAGGTATTCATTGGAATGAAGTAAATATCGATTACCGTGAATTTAAGATAATCATGAAGTTAGTTTTATATAATAGATATATATTTGTTAAAGGAAATAAAAATAAAAATGGGTTAAAGATCTATGCGAAAATTGTGAATTGGTTTGTCTTGATTTTATGACACTTTATTATTTTTATTGTAAAATAGTAATAACGTAAATTGTCTATTTCATTAGAATAAGTGTGCCCTCAAAAATATTATGTGATTAAAAAATGGTGTTACGATAAGAACCTAAGAAATTTGTAAGTCGTATTGATTTTTGAATAAACAAATAAGTTATTTTACTATTCAAGTTTAATTACCTACCGATCTTATAATCTAAGGAAGATAAAAATAACAAATTTTAATTATGTTTTATTACAAATAAGACATATCTACATTAAAAACAACATTAATACTAGATATAGATAGGTATAATTCGTATCAATAGAAAAAATGTTGGGGTTCACATAATTTTTTAGAAATGTTATGAATAATACCTTCTGTCTCTGCCAAAATAGGATCATTAAGGTCTTTTGCCATATATTGCGCTTGCAGCATCACATTCGAGTCACTGTCACTTTCCACTTCACTATTTCTGTTCGAGTCTCTGCTTATATCCACCAACATGATTTTGATCAACCTATTCGCTTTTTCAGCTTGTTTTGTTATGACGTACGATTTCTGATGAAGTTTTTTCGAGGTTTCCCTTTTCTGCTTACATTTCCCTGATGCACCTGGCCGAGATCCTGGTGCGCGTTTTGAAGCTGAAGACTTATTCTTTTCAGTTGATATCTCAGGGTCAAGGAACGGGTCGTCATACGTTTGCGCGTATTGTGAAAAGCAAATAGTATCATCGCTCATCATCTGAAACAATTTCAAATACATAGTATAACAAAAATCTATAGATGAAAGTAGATTTAAGCAAATTAATAGTAAAATTTTACTTACTACACCTTTAAAGGGAATCAACCCAACCTTTCTCGGATGCGCCGCAATGAATAATGCAATAATGTTTTATTTGAAAGTGCAATTCATCAAATTATTATAAACTTGTTTTTACTTGCACTGCGGCACAGTATATAATATACCTACTCAATTGTAATTTGACTCTACTTGCAAATTTAATATTTCATGCACAGCTATTTCAAAATATTACATTATTTAGTTGGAATACAGTCAGCAATAAAATTGCAAAGTACCCACTTCTTTCAAAGTTCAGTATAAAATATTTCTTAGCAATCTATTTAGAACTGCAAATACTTTTCAATCAATTTGACTGTACTTCTCTTCCTATTTAAGAACTTTGTGAAAGGTTATTTAAAAAACAAGACATATTTTCATATCACCATTTATTCAAGAAAAAAATTATATAAAATTATTAACTAGATACACACTAAAACCCATCTTATCTTATTCTAGAACATTAAAACACGTCATCATAAAACATCCTTATCACTTAACTCATAAGTAAGTAGATACCCAAGTATTCTATTTTTTTAGGTAATTGAAAGTTTTTCATTGCGAGAGCGCTGTGAGAAGGTTTCACAACTCACTTACTGACTAATTCTTTACGAAATCTAGAAAATTATTTAATGTATGAAGCTTAAATTCGGCAGGCAAATGTCAATTATGAAAAGGATTTTACGACAGGCGAATTACGGAGTCAAAATAATGTTGAAAGTTTACATAAATTATTACGCGCACGAAGTCGCGAGCAACTGCTTGAGTGAATAAAAGGATTTCATTGATTGACTACTTGCAAATGATAGTAATATCTGAAATCAGCGAGACCCATCCCTTACAAAATGGAGTTATGATGACCCCAAGATAGAGTAGACTTTCTATCTTTCAGAACAATGCGTTTATCGTCATTCGAAGAAAGGGAGACTTTGTTCAGTTCCTGGGTAAATATTTGATGTTTGATGGATCTAAATAAAATGTTTTTCTTTGATTCAATGGAATTATTCAGAAAAACTTGTTTATAATCACTAAACTTAATTTTGTTGATTACATTTTTTTTCACTCCTTTTGCTTTTTTATGTTCCTCATCTAGAGTTTTAATGCAGTACAGTTTAGACCTAAGCCCCACAAACTCAACAATAGGTTTCCCACCCATCTCATCTTTAAATAATCCGGGAACCTTTTTGTTACATCGATGTATTCCATAAACATTATTTTCTGAATAATTGCTTGTATCAAAATATGATAGAAAATGTTTATTTAAATCTCTGTAAATATCTTTAGTTTGTACTGAATACAAGAAACTATCAGTATCCGTATAGCACAATTTTAACTGATGGCTGTAAAATGGTTTCATTACTGAATAATGAAAGTTATACATATGGCTTTTCGAAATTTCTAATACAGTAAATCCTATGTAAATAGGTTTATCAAGTACAATTGTTTCCGGTTTCATTTGTATGGCGACAAAATTTTCTGTAAATATAGTTGAGCTATGGTAGTTAGGCCTAGCTATCAATTGTTCTGCTGTATTCATCTTTTTTGTTTTGTTTTTCGTATCATTCCATTGATTAACCAATTTAACATTGACCCTTTTTTCGCTATCTTCCAATGTCTTTCCAAAAATGCTATTGTTAAGTAACTTAAAAAAATCTTGTTCGAATGCAGATTTGGCTTTTGTTCGCAGTTCTGTATTTAAATCAATATACTTTTTCAAGAACGGGCTTTGCTTAAACTTTATAGCTCTATGAATTTTTTTTAGCAACAACCCATGTTTCAAACATGTTTTAAGATGCACATAATGAATCACGTACTGAAATTTATCATATAAACAGGGTATTAATTTTTCATTCTTTGAACCTGGAGGTGTGAACTTCTGCGGGCAAAATGGAATGTCGTTATGTATATCATGCAAACATTCAGGATATTCTAGGTCTACTTCTAAAATATAGCCATAATTGGAGTCATTGGGTATGCTTAAAACGTTAAACGTAGTTAAATCTGTTTCAGATAAAAGTTCAAAATCTGAACAGGGCATGTAGGCACACATTGCGTAGCCATATAAATTATTACAATCGATATACAGTAGATAATTATCTGGAAGAGATTTATCATAATTTGGCATATATTTGTTGTTAGCACTCGCGTATCTAGTAGAACATAAGCATATCCCTCCTCTAATACCTTTTTGAATCATTCTTATAATTTCCAAGTTACTTATAAGTTGTAATTTTATGTTAGTTTTAAGCATCATCGCATGAAAACTCAAAGCTGGAGCTGTCAGATAAAATGCTGGGTCCAAGCGATAGTTCGTTTTACAGGTTTTACGAAATTTTTCAAAAATGTCTGCTAGTAGGAGTACATCTGATTTAAGGTATAAATCTGTATATTCGCCCATGTTTACTATATAGAAAGTTTTCCAAACGCTCTTTGCATGGTCGTAATCCGCCTGAGAAATAACTTCATTGCATAATGTATTAAAAAAACAGTGAATCGGGGGTAAACGTTTTTCTTTATAAGAACTCCAGCTAGTCATATGATTATATGGAAAAATTCCTTTACGTTTTAATAAATTTAAATGTTTTTCTCGGGCAAAAGAGCGAGATAAATGTGTAAAGTCCCCATCATCTAAAGTAGCAACTAGTTTTTCTAAACTACTGCCCAAAAATTTAAATGAATCTACAAAGCGGACAGCCACGACAGTTCGTTTTTTGTCTGCAACGAAAAACTTCGTAAACGAAATGTAGTTTTCTTTAGTTTTAGCAATAACTTTTATTGCGCCCTCCATTTCACCTAACTCACGTATAAATAAGTGACAGTCGTATCCAGACAAATTATGAAAAAACACTGGTATGAACTTGGGAAGCTGGAATCGTACGTTACAGTAGGAATGAGCAGCCCCGCGATATTTTCCCGTTAAGTGACAGTGATCTCTAACTTTATCATCAAACAACAGATTATTACATAGAAAACAAAACTTTGAATTCAAGTGTTTTATTGTGTCTTTTTCTGTAAATGTCATTGGAACGATTTTGCTGAGAAGGTTGTGTATTTTAGTTACATCTTCCTGCAGATTTTTCAAAAATTTACTCACACAATCTTTACCCCTATAAGAAACATATTTATTGAATGTGCTGTCATAGGAACATACGATGTAATAGCCAAACGCAGCAGGTATGTGTTTGTTCAAAGACTTCGTTTTGCTTGTACCTAAGTCATCGGAAGCGGTGGTTATCGGTTCTAAAAGTGATTCGAAATCTGCGTAAATAACAAAAGGCAAATCTTGCATCCTTTCGTAATGTTTAAATTGTATAAAACACCCCTCCTCTGGTAAAATTGTAGCGACACCCCCGCATATATGAGCGTCTATTTGACTTTCGCTTTTAAAAAACAGCATACAGTCATCACAGAAAAAAATTTTGCCATGATGCTTAGTAACTTGCGATCTAAGTAATCTACTTAAGTCTTTAATCAAAGAGTAATGATTTTGATTACCCTTCTCAATGAACAACAAATTAACATGATGTTTCCTTTTGCAGCGCGATTTGTAAAGGGGACCCACAATATCAGTTTTTTTTAATCCATAAACGTTTACACTTATATCTCGGTTATGTTTCTCAAACGTTTTTATATCAGAAAATCCAACAGGAAACGTCATGTTTTGGGTGTTCAAAATGTTATCAAAATGAGGGTACGAACATGTTCTGCTACTATTGTGCTTTGCAGGAAATAAAGCCGCCATAATCGACCATAAAAAACAGAAATTATCACGGTTTTTTATATTAATACATGCTCTTTTATTTATCAACCACCGCGGTAGGTCTATAAAACTAGAAGCTCTCAAAGGATTGTACTTATTGATATTAACTTCTAAATATAAGTTTCTAATGAAGCTCCAGCCGCTCTCTTTTTGCTCAAACTGATCAATCTTGGTGCATATATTACGAACTGCTTGAGAGTATAACTCTTTAAAAACAGAATTCCCGTAAAATATTGTATTTTCCGTAGCGAACGATTTTATTTCGATAGAATCGTTTTTCGGTAGTGAAAATTCAGCAAAAAACTCAAAGTTAAATTTGATTGTGTTATGCACGGCCTTCCTTGCCTCGATTAGGGCTTGCACAGATTTGCAGAGTTGACGCAAGAAGTGATCGGGTGGCGCGAACGCTGACTCCGCCTGTCTCGAGCTCGTATCCGGCGCCGCTCCTACTCTGTACGATGCTATTCGATTACGAAATGCGGTGCTTATCTTTTGAATGCCATCACTGATTTCAATAATACTATTATTTTTATGAGCACTACTTTTCAGATGCGCAGAAAAGCTTTTATTGTACACTTCTACGTCGCACACAGTGCAATGTATCTTAGTTTTCGACATTATTACCTGAACTATTTCCTTACATAAATAGTAAAAATAAATGGAATAAAAGTGAACTAAACAAGCGCTTCGCAAAGAAAAAAATAAACTAAAATAAAAACACTCTTAAAATAAAATCATGAACATCAGCCAGTGGTCACTGATCCATTTATAAAGAAGAATTGAGGAAAAAATGCATTAGCTCCCATTTCAATTGAGTATATTATTGATTCAATACGCGCGTGCGTACTGTGTGAGAAGAAGTACTAATTCTTTTTATCTGCAAAAAAAGTGCCTTCGGCCTTAAATGATGGTTTAATGTCAGCTAAAAAATGTTTTAGATTTTCTAGTTCGTCTTCGTTACAGCAATATTTAACGTTTACTGACGCTTTTTCCCATCGATTCTTTGGATCTACATTCTTTATATGATTGGTATCGTACACTCTTAACTCTATAAACAGTCTACCGTTGCGTTGCGCGGTGCGGCGCAGCACTCCGTCGGCGACGCGTCGCGTGTACGAGGACACCGGCGGCGGCGGGCCGTTCCGTGCTCTGCTCACTGCGGACTCGGACTCGCTGCTCCAGCCGCCGTCGCTGTCGTTGTTCAGCCAACCAAGGACGTTGCTCCTGCCCAATGCAGGTGTTCCCTTTGCTGCTGCATGAAATTTTGAACTTTTCTTCTTACTGTAATGAGAATGAGAATACATTATAATAAAAGACATTTAAAAACCTTTTTAAAATTGGTAAAAAACTAATTGTTTCTTGAGCCAATTAAACAGAATTAAGATAGGAGACGAGATAGGCAGGTAACGCAATAGGGTTCATGTACACGATAAAAATCATCGAATATTGAAAACTACCACGATAGGAATATACTATGACACATTGATAGAGAAAAATACATTGAGACTCATGTCATAGATGGCAGCTTTTATTTTGGCAAAAAATAATAGATTTAACAAATATTTACCTTGCTGAGACTTCGTTGTCCGAAACCGGGACGCTTGGGCTAGGCGCTTGCCGCCTTCGCTGCTTCGGCTTTGCCTTAATTTTCTTTGTTGTTTTCTTTGTAGAACTGTAATAAAAATATGTGTAATTTAAATAAATACTTGCATAGTTTTTTTTTTCTAAAACTGCTTCATAGTTTCATGTTAAAGCCGTAAGACCTTAAAAACTGATTCAACAATGGCGAAAATGTTTAATAAAATTCTCCGTAAATATATTGTTTCGTAATTACCGTGCAGCGAGTTCTGTTTCTGAATCGGAGACGCTCAGGCTAGGCGCTCGGCGACGTTGAGGCTTGCTTCTAATTTTTTTCACGCTAAAACAAGAAAACTTTAATTAAGTACGTATAAGATGAAAATATATTAATCAGATAACAAAAAGATTTTACATTACCTTGCTTCAACTTCATCCTCCGAATCACTGAAATCCCTTTTTGCTTGGCGCGCCTTCTTGCGAGTATCGAAATATTCAGTATCCGACCTAAAAAATAAAGACAAAGTTTTGAATAACCAAACTATAAATGTTTTTTTTTTGTGAATAATGATTGGCATATATAAAGATTACATAGTCTATTTTACTATTAGAAGAACAAAAATTATTAAAAACTTACGAACATTATATCAACACAGTGGATCCTTATCTTGCGAGATTTGTTTAGCAGCAGCAAAACTCAGTTTAGGCAGGCACTGAGCACTTGGACTAAATTCAAACACACGCGCGTATTGAATCAATAATATACTCAACTGAAATTGGAGCTAATGCATTTTTTCCTTTTATACGTAAAGAAAAAATGCAGAGTTGGCAAACATTTCAGCAAAAATGAATTTGTAATACTGTAATTTTTTGTGGCTGACAAGTAGTTTTCAACAAAATGATATATAACGCATAATTAAAAATAAGTGCATTAGTAATATAATTCTTATCCCACTAAATTATTTTTGGTATTGTATTCAAATATTTTCTTTGAACTAAAAGTTTTAATGGATAGGTACCTAAGTTAATAGCTTGCAGAATGCAAAAACAGCGTTGGCTGAAGGGAATCGAAACCACAACGACAGAATGTCAGTCCATTACACTACACTCTGCTCCAACCAGTCTGTTTCTTACACAGTATAAATTGAGTGACACATTAGTTTAAAAAAATGTTTGCAACACCTTTGTTAAATTTTTCGCTGATACGAGTACCTACTCGTACATGCAACTTACCTATCCGATTGTGAAAAACAATATATCATATTTACTTCAAATACGCAGTAACTCGATATTATAACAACAGCTGCATTGCTTTTGAAGAACCCGCATTACCTATCGATATTATACTGGGGTGTCCATAATTTTCAAGAGACTATGATTTATTTGTCTTACTTTCAGGAAATAACAAAGGGGAATCGTAATTTTTAGAATTAAGTAACTTCGATGTATTCTTTCTACATAGTTTTATCATTGATTTTCTAGCATAATGATATGACGAGATAAGAGTTCGTTTACGTTAATTTTTTGATGAGCTGATCAATAAAGTAATAATATTAAAATGTAATACGAAGTATTGTGTGTTCTCTTTCTTTTATAATCATAAATTAGATATATAAATACTTACAAATACAAAGTGCATAAATATATTATAGTATCCAATCAAAATGTATCTCAAAACACGTGAAGTATGGTAATGCTAGTGCCGCACGGGTTATGCGCCGCATTCAACATCTTTACAGTTCATTCGGAATCGCGTTCCAGTGATCATTGGTATGATTGCACGATAATCAGTGCAGCTATAAATGAAAGATTAACTTTGATTTAGGTTTGCTTAAAATGTGTTGTGAAGGAACAATCATCTCTAGGTGTCAAAATTTGACACGAGCAAACGGCCTAGAGATTGATTAATTCCTTGAGCAAACGGCCACAACATTAAAGACGCCCTAACTTTGTTAGAAAATTTTCACGAACCATCTAAAAATAGATTCAGTCAGCTGTTGAAATGTTTTCTGAGCAACCGGCCACATTGTATAGCCAATTTAATCTTTCACAAAACTGTGTTGATTTGGTTAGTTGGGTTTACTTAGGTAAAATATGTGTTGTGAGGGAACAATCGTCTCTAGGTGTTGAAAATTCAACACGAGCAAACGGCCTAGAGATTGATTAATTCCCTGAGCAATCGGCCACAACATTAATTTACTTAGGTAAAATATGTGTTGTGAGGGAACAATCGTCTCTAGGTGTTGAAAATTCAACACGAGCAAACGGCCTAGAGATTGATTATTTCCCTGAGCAATCGGCCACAACATTAAATACACCCTAACTTTGTGAGAAAACTTTCTCAAACCATTTAAAAATGGAATCAGCTGATGTGATATTTTCTGAGCAACCGGCTACATCGTTAGTCAAAGTGATCTTTCACAAAACTGTACCTACTGATTCGGTTAATTCAATTCATAAACTGCTCTACTGATAACAGTGAAGTGACTGCAGTAAGTTCACATTATCTGTTATTAGGAACTTCAAATAGCTTTTTTGTAGACTAAAAACGTTATAAAAAGTGATTTTGAATTCCCAATCACATTTCTGTAAACAAATATTATAGAAATGTGATTGGGCATTCTAAATCAAAATGTTATTGAACATTCTAAATAAATTTTTATCTCATAATCAAACAGATATTATAGAAATGTGATTGGGAATTAAAAATCAAAATGTTATTGGGCATTCTAAATAAATTTTTATCGACTAAAGAGGAGATAAAAAATGATTTGGAATGCCCAATAATCACCTACTGAAATCTGTAACCAAAATCCCTATCGGAGTATCTACGTATTTGGAAACTCACGATTGTGTCGTATTTTATTTAAATCTCATAGGTACTTTAAAAGTTTTGTGAATATATCAGTATTTATTTGAAACTTTTAGCTTGGGGTCTTGTTGGGGTCGCATAAATCTTTCAACCACAATGAGAGTAATCGACGACTTTGGTAACTTTAATACACGATAAGTATTTTGATCTATTTATCACTTTTTTATTAGGTACTTAAGAGGCGGCAACTCATAATTTTCATACATGTTTGACTTGCCTTTTTATTTATTTCATTTTGTTATTATACTAGTCAGATTGTTACGCCACAGAATACATATAAGTACAGGTAGTTACGCTTCGACCGCCTATGTAACCATAGTTTCGTGATCAGTTACGATCGAAGCGATATTATGTTTTGTTCGATACGAGCGAAGACATTCATATTTCTGTGTACGAAACCAGCCACCATCTTAACTGCAACTTCGTAACCAGACAAGGAATTATTTTTCTTTGTAATAATTATTTTAATTTGTTTCCCCTTCAAAATTAATAAGGACATGTTAACGATATGTCCAACAACTGATTAATACTTTAATATAAAAACTCGACTTCAAAATTAGTAAATACACAATTTAGATTATTTAGAAGACATCTTTTTCCAGTTATTTTGATTTAAAAAGAAATCGGTTAATAAATGACGAGTGGCGAGGTAACTAACATAAAAAATATAACTGAATTGAGAACTCCTATTATTAAATTCGGTTAAAATTAAAAAAAAATGTAGTTTTGATGAGAAGTGAAAACCAATTAAAACAAAGTAATTGTCGCGTTAAAAAAAAATACAAACAAAAACCAGTACGTATAAATAGCCATTGGGTGATTGTGTTATTATAAGTGTCAACTATATACTTAATATAATGTGCAATAAATGATTTGACTTTGACATAGACAACTTTGTCTATGCTGATGATAAGATAGGTTTCTTCTAGGCAAGCGTGCTCCATCGTAGACCGCCTCATCACTTAACATCAGGCGAGTTGGCGGACAAACGCAATCCTACTAAACTTTTTTTTTGTCAAACACGAACTCGAGATATGTTGCATAACATGAGAGAGACAGAAAGATCTTACTGTATGGGATGACGAACACTGTGGATGATGATGATACCTAGAACAGTAGAGTAATTCATGAGTACGTATTAGTATACCTACAGGGTTACGCATAAGCCTGTACTAAGCTGATAGGAGGTCATTGTACACATCGTTATGAAGTTTGGATAGATGGATGGATGCTTGTCACTCAATCACGCAGAAACGACTAGATGGATTTGGATAAATCATCAATCATCATCATCGATTTTCATCACCACGCGGGTGAAACCGCGGGGTGCAGCTAGTATTACAAATATCTTTTACTATGGGACCAACCTTGAAATCGCGAAAAATATATCAGCTGTTCCATAGAAAACGGTTATAATGTTCACAATGATGACTACAATGGCCTCTTTTCGGCTTAGTACAGATAATATACCTAACCCAGTATCGGTTAAACCTAGACAACAATACTTTTAAGAAGATCCAAGAAGCCAAACAATTCTGTATGTACTAGTGTCCATCACATTCCCTACATCTCCATCATTCCCCACACAAGTGGGACAAGTCGACACCAAATATTTAGCAATACCTCATTTGAGGAATGTACTGGAACCTACACAAAGGTGTAGTAACTGACATGTAATCTGTGATGTGGAATATGGATTCAAGGCGGCCCTTGCAAATGTTTGGGATGTCGACCAGATATCGGGAATTTTGTGAAAAGCTTACGCTAAATGCCGAAAGTTCCTTGGAAGGCTATCGTATATCTGTTGAACCACAGGATCTCTACATATCGGTGACCAGGTATGTTGAAGGGCAAGGATGTTGTTGGACTTTTAGAATTTCAGGTATTATCTACCCGAAATTCTCAGTCATGCTTCAAACAATAATACAAGCTGCGCACCAGATCTTTTATTACTAGTAAACATTCGAGTTTTGGTTTGCCGATTTTGGTTGAATGCATTCCATAACAAGAGTTCCACTATCCACCTAGTGATAAGTAAATGAGGTAAGTTTTGATTGGTAATATTGGAGCTGTATTTACCGTGTGTATTGTCAAAATACACACGATGTGGAATAATGTCCACTACTAGTTACAACACAGAAAAGTATTTATTTCTTTTCAATCTTTTTGTGACTAAAAGTTTGACTCAGTACGTCACATCGAATTGATGGAGACGTATTACACACTAACCTTGAACGATGCTGATCTCTACATTAGATACATTATTATCTATTATAAATATGTTACATTATCTCATGTATTATTTAAGAAAGATTATCTAATAAAAAACAACGTATATAATTATGTATGACTAGCAGTATATTAACCTCCACTTATTCTCGTGGTCGTGTAGATGGATATTCATCTACGTTATACATATACAAAAATCACGAAAATTCATTGACCTAAGATGCTAAAATTCGACAGATCTTATATGGTGTGAAAACAGCTAAGAAAAGATTTGCAAAAGAGCCGAAAAAAGGAGGATAAGTGGAGGTTAATATAACGCTAGATAACGCTGGATGCAGGCCGTTTGCAACCAGCCCTTTTGGAGACCGATGAGGGAGGCCTATAACCTATATATATTGGATATATCCACCAGTGGACGTCCTATGGTTGAAATGATGATGATGATACTTTAATATCGTTATGGTACGTTTTTTTCTGTGTTGTATTTAGGCTACAAAAGAAATATGTGTTTAAACTAAAGTAAACAATGAAATTCAATCAATGAAAGGTGTGAAACTGAAGTTCGTCGGGGCTGATCCAATTTCGAAATCTATTTATAAAAGCGATCGTGCATACGGGATATAAACTTATTAGCGCTAAGTAATCTATATGGCTGGCCTGAATGTGCTAAGTACATGACAATTTAGTCGCCGATTCCACAAAATTGTCGTCTAATGGTTTTATGTAGTAATAACAGAAGAAACAATCTGGCAACGAGGAGGCCCGACCCTAGAAACACATTTCACGTTTGTTTGGAGAACTGGGACCAGGGGCAATACAAAGAAGAAGAACATTGCAGAAACAATCTGGATAGGTGTGTCTAGGAACAAAGGTCGCTGCAGTGCGTTGTGAAAATTATAAAGGTGTGGAATATCCAGATTAGAGTGGCAGGTGGGTCTTGATGTAACTCGTCCTAGGGACTACATTCACCTTTTAAAATGTGATCATGGGCAATTTTCTAGTATTACTAATTTAGCTGTACAGGTGAATAAAATGTTGACTTTCAACACGAGTCAACAAAAGTATTTGTAGTGGTAGGACTCTATTGCGGAGTCCGCTTGTACAATGCCAATTTTAACAGTAGTGTGCAAAAATTATTGCACGTTAACGTTACCAGTAAAATTACTGGACGTAAATATTTATTAGGGTGACGAGCACAATATATTGCCGACAAGTGTTTGTGGCCGATGATGTGCGCTTTACAATCTGACGCCAGTTGACGGCACCTGGTTCGATTCTCGACCCTGCACCAATGACTTATTTAGTACCTAAATAAATTATGTGCAGTTTCGACGATATCTCTCAACAACGGTGAAGGAAAACATCGTGAAGAAACCGGTATATCCAAGAACCTCTAAAGATCAAAGACATATGGCATTCACCAACATGCACTGGGCCAGCATGGAAGATAAGGGGCCCATCCTCTCTCTGTCTCTCTGAGAGAAAGCCCAAGTTCCAGTAGTGGGCACATGATAGGCTGAAGTTATGACTAAACTGTTATGGGCAATCGTAATACTTATCAAAAGGCAAGTAATTAGGTCGTCTCATCATTCAATTAAAAAAAAAACACAGCAGGTAAAGGCAGGTACATATCAGCGAGTGTAAATGTCATCGTTCCACTTTAGAGCCACTACAGACAGCAGAATTTTCTTCCACCTCACTTTCCCAGAGGTGTTATCGCTCATGGAGATGGCGACTGGGTTGTAAGAGGTGAATGTAGACCATACATCAGTGTGCGGCATTTCTTGAAAGCGTGGAGTAATAAGATTGCAATTACAACTTATTAGATAATTCACCGACAATTTATCTAGACTAGATTTATTAAAGAAACGTTTATTTTGTAAGACTGTGGCCTTTGTACAATATTTAGAAGGATAGGATAGCATGGATCGAGCGAGCTGGCAGTAGGTATAGTTTATTATTAGAAGCTTTTGTTTAATTAGTCTTGTTAGTTAGGGTATATATAATCTTGCATCTGAATTTTAAAGCAGTTATCCCCAACCGATCGAGCTGACATTTTGCATATACATTTAGTTTGGGTATCAAATGAACGGGTTTGCTGAGAAGAATACGAATAATAAAGTGACGTCATGCTAAATTCAATATGGCGGACGCCCCAAGATGGCGGAAAACATTTTCTTATCTATCTAACATTATGATATGGGTATCCAAATGAAAGGATTTGCTGAGAAGAATAGGAAAAGCTTGTTTTTGAAAAGTGTTTAATTTATGAATAATTTCTATAATAATAATACTGTACACTGAATGCACGGATTATCATAATGAATTTTTACTATAGTTTTAGTATGCTTTTGGTTCGGATATTTTTGTACACTGACCAGATACTCTTTCTTAGTCTAAACTCTAGATAATTTATAATTATTTGGGTAGTATTGTGAGTATTGTCAGTACATGGATAACTTTCAATTTATATTAAACTAGCGACCTGCAACTTCGCACGGGTGTAAGTTTTATTAAGTATGAACCTTTCGTGAAAAATTATCTAACTGGTGGTGAAAACCTCATCAAAATCCGTGGATATACAGACAGACAGACGCTAGGTTACGGAACCCTAAAAACGCAAGGGGAATAATTAAATCTAGAACAACAGTATTCCTTGCTCAACTCTAAAATAACTTACTTTAGGCTAGGTTTTCATGATAAATAATCGCAGATGTTCTAAAACCAAAAATTTTACGATGCGTCTTCTATCAACGGCAAACTGTTTTCCCGCCCCATCCTTGCACGCAACCTCCATGATATCCTAAGTAGTTACGAATTAGACTAATAAAAGGTTTTTTTCTGAAACTTGAAGACACATTAAAAACTCTCATGAAAATAAATTATTGTTCATAGTGCAAAGTGGCCCAGGCGTTTAACTGCAGTCGTAAACTGCCGAAAGGAGGAAAAAGGACCGTTAACTGCAAGACAAACGGCGCTCGCGGTTTGTTTACGTCCTTTTTCCTGGCTGCATACAGCGAGCTCGTTAGATGCAGGAGGGTAATGTTGCTTATTCCCGGAGAATACTGCTTTTTAGGACACGCAATATAGCGACCTTATTTTTATGTTGCACGGGTAAATAGGGGTCTTCCAAGATAAATCTCTTCTTCGCGCCTCTTTGTGGCGTTTATTTACATACCTACACAAAACTGTTCGCGCAGTTTTATCATGGAGAATGTCTAAAAGGTGACGTAAAGTTTTAAAGCATCAATAGTTAAGTAAACCTGCAAGTGGAAGTCCATTATAAGCCGCGGGTAGGATAATGGTGGTGATGATGAATTTGATAATAATTATTATTAATTTGAGATGAGACAGAGTAAGGCAGGTGCCGTTTCTCATACCATATATCTGTTCTCCTATACACAAGTTGTTCACCTCAATAGCCCAGTATTTTTTTTTAATCCTATGCTGTACAATAGTTTCATATTCCTTTTTATACATATTCCATAATTGTATTTTTTATATTCAACATGGCCTCTTGGTGTTGGCTTCGGCCCCACCAATGCCCACCAAATGTCCGGGCTAGATCCGAGAATTGTAATAAATGAAGCCTTCTCTTTTCTTCATTAGCATAGAATTATATAAGTACCGTACGAGGAAAAAGCTGTCACCACAACAAAAGCTGAACTTTCCACAAACAGGACAACTTTACATACTTTTTAGCATTTTATATACATTTAATAACAAAACGTGCAACTTGCAGGAAATATGGCTATTTCTCGTGGCAACACTAATTGTTTAGGGACAAATTCAATTTGCACAACCTAAAAGTTTTGTTTTCCTATACCAGAGTTTGTACCTATCTAATACTGAGTAAATAAATTGCGAGGTACTTTTAAACCGGTAAAGGTGTTGGGTAAACAATGTCGGGAAATTAAATGTTTCTCGTGCTAAGGTTTCTTAATTATGGAAAAAGCTAAGAAAGATTTATAAATATTGTAGGAAAAAGAATTTTTCTTTTATATTTTGCACACCTCTATTCTATAAAAGCGTCGTGCACCTGCTCTACTTAGAATAACTGGCCAAGAGCGTGTCGAGGCACGCATATGGTAGGATTCCGTAGACAAAGCAATATAATTGTGGTCACATTCGTAGTTCAGAAATTGGTGGTTATAGAAAAATTTGAACTAAGAAGCTCAGTGGACTTAGCCAAATATCAGATCTATCATCCCGACATAACATACACTTTTTATGGTTAAGTCAAAAAGAAAACTATTTGGAAAACAATTTTTAAATCATATTACGAGCTAGAAGCTTGAATTTATTACAGTTTTGTCACTCAGTTCTGACTTGGTGGTAAGAAATCGTAGAAGCCAATTCTCCCATCTAAGAAAGACCGCCCTAATAAACCAGTATTATGTGAATGGGGCCTATTGTTCATAATATCTACTATACCAAATTCAATAACGGATCTAAACACAAGTCTGTTCTAAATTTGTTTCAGGCACTTAAACTAACGACATTAGAAAGTTCTAATAAATAAGGCAGACGTACATAACGAACTCATAAGGGTTCCTTGTAGTACCTACTATGGAACCCTAAAAAAGGCGCACGTGCCAGAGCAGTTTAATTGTTTAGATGACAAGTAACGATATGTGCATCCTTCTCTAGATGCGCAACAACCAAAATCTATATATATACTCTATACATATAATCTAGCAAGACGCCGATAGCGTATTTTTATAATTAAAACGTAGAGTAAAAAAAATCTGTCATTGCGAGATATCAAAAACAAAAAACCACAAAGCGTCATGTTATTTTGCGCCAGAGCCATATTAAGGGAGAAAAAAATGGTTGAAATATATGAAAATCTACACGTACGAAGCGGGAAACAGCACTTGTTTAAAAATAAAACCTTTATACCCTCGTCTTGTATCCCGCACTGAAGAAGATGAATAAGTATCTCGTCGCCGCAACATTATCAACAACAAACTGTTTAAACTGTACAGAATCCTCAAGAAGAATACAGAACATCGTGGAAAATAGCAATCATGTCGTTATAATACGCCCTCGTAACTCAACACGAATTAATAAAACACGCGGTAATTGCGGAAAATGAACTTCTGGTGGTCATGACAAGGTGCATATTGCAGTAACTTGGCGGCGCGCAGTCTCTTCAGGTTGATATTATGGTCCGGGACAAAGTATAAGCTTATAGCGTAACCGTATCTATACAGGGTTACGCATATACCCTGTACTAAACCGAAAAGAGGTAGCTGTACAGGTACTCATAATTCCCAGCTAACTAACTCTGAAATCACGAAAAAAAAATCTGCTGTTCCATAAAAAACGATCGTCACAAAATGTATTAAATAAATTTTCGTGTTGAAATTTGATAGGATGGCGGAAGAAACAGGAAAACATTTTTTTTTACTTTTTTTGCAATGTTTTCAATTGACAAAGCATATTATTATACAATTTCAGATGTTAAAAAAATAAGTTCATTAAATAATATATTAATGATAATAAATGTGAATTACGGACATTACTATGTAAGTAATTATTAAGATTTTTATTTCCAGTGAACAATCTCACAAATTTTGCATGCCAAACTGATTAGAACGTGGCGATCTACTTATATTGCATTATGCTATCCTGTAATAATAGTTGTAATTTTGATAAATAAATAAATATTTAAATACAACACAATGTACCCATGTTTCTGCGAAATAAATATTTTGAATTGGAATGTTATTCAATAGAACCGTTTTTAGCATTAACTGTTGAAAGCGCGCGAAAAAGAGGTCTGAGATATTGAGCGCATACTGAAATTTCAATTCTCTCATAACTTGTTCCCACTGCACAATGCAATAGTGGGTGTAATAAATAACGAGGGATGCAGGCAGCCGCTAAATTAGCTTTGTGCTAACCTGTCGCGATCTTCTAGAACCTTCTTGGTGCCACTTGCTCTCCAGATGGAAAAATATTGCCGTCAGACAAAAGAACGTCTTGTTTTTTTTAAATAAAACATGAGACGATATTTCTTGTGTGTAGACGCGATTGTTTTGATTTTGGATCACGATACCCTATGGAAAACAAGCATGAGTTATGTGCATTACCCGAGTCCCAGACTTAGAACCAGTGGCCCAAGTACGAATATTTGCGTAAAATACGTACTATCGAATTACATAATTTTTTTGAATTTTGGTACTTGAAATTTGTATGAAATTCGATAGTACGAGTACGTAGGTATTTTACGCGAACATTCGTATTTGGTGTCGCGCGATGCGCGAGTCGCCATAACACGTTTGGTAAGTGTCACTGTCATTTTCATATGTAATGTCAATCTATATTTGCACTATGGCAACTATGCTGAGTGCTGGTTTTGACAGTATGAAAATTATGTGGGTAGGGGCGGACAAGATATGACGAGCGGCAGACGCACAGCGCACAGCGCAAAGGGTAAGCACAGGAGAGGTTCAGACGTTCACCTCACAGGTGAATCACCAGCAGAATCCAACTTGGTAAGTG
The DNA here is from genome assembly GCA_949125355.1 of Agriopis leucophaearia. Lineage (NCBI taxonomy): Eukaryota > Metazoa > Arthropoda > Insecta > Lepidoptera > Geometridae > Agriopis > Agriopis leucophaearia. The sequence continues at coordinate 16,729,392 of OX421274.1, read as the reverse complement.
CTTAAAACATAATTCCTAGTTCTATTAAGAGCCATGGGATGGAATAATGGGAAGACCGTATCAATGTGTGGATAACGGCTAAGCGGGGTCCAATCATTGCGTACAAAGTACACGAGTCAATGAAATTGGACAGAGCCTGCATGATGCAGGCTCACCCAGAGAGTGTGCCCAGGGTACACTCACAACTGGGAGCTAAACGATCGGCTATGTAGTTGGAGAACGGGCAGGACTAGAGGGGAAGGTGGAGGTCCTCGTGGGGCAAAAGCCCCATGTCCAGCGGGTGCCGATAAAGAGACAAACTGTACCGGCCAGGCGTCCCTGCACGGAGATGATCACGTGTAAAGGGGGCACCCGGGCGCAGTCGCTGCGCTTTGACTGGAGCCATAGTCGATCGTGGGGTAACTCTGAACTGATCAGGCCCCAGGTTAAGGCAAAGCCTACGGTAGTAAAATCAAAAGCGAAGCATAACCAGCAATGATACGGTCGACTCATTGTTTTACCCCCATGTAACGTTTATGTCGCGTATCAGATAATGCATGATACTCGTAATGTACTTGCGTATATTTAGTACTGAACCTTGGCATAGAAGGCGCGACATTTGGGCCACAGTTCTTCCTAAACTATATTGCCGTTATTTCAATAATATTATCAATATGAAAAACCGACCAAATTAAAATTGGATCACATAGGAAGCATTACATTTCAAATAAAAAAAGAATCATCAAAATCGGTTCATCCAGTCGAAAGTTATGAGATAACAAACATTTAAAAAAAAACAGTCGAATTGAAAACCTCTTCCTTTTTGGAAGTCGGTTACAAAAAGTCAGACCTATTGGAAAACAAACTGAATTTTCTATAAATCTTTCTATTTGATAGAATCAAAACGCCAGAAATCGAGTTTTTGTTGCTTGTTTCGTATGTAAACGTGAGAGGGCCGTTAATATAAGTATCAAATTAATATGGGTATCAAATGAAAGGACTTGAAGAGTAGAAAATGGTAAAGTGAGAGTGACGTCACAGTATAAATTCTAAATACAATATATATAGCGGATTACATTTTCACTGATAAAACTAAAATCATCTAAAATGTAATTTTTACTATCAACTTATTTAAAAAGGAACTAGTCTCTACTGTGTAAGTATAACTCAAATTTTGCTTAGTCATAATAAAATAAAGTTTAATTACGTAGCATTTAGAGTCACTTCGGACTGTCAAATCTTACCTCCACAACCATTCACAGAGATTTTAGAGCAGATAATAAAATCTGATTATTATAATTGGCTAATCTTATAATGCACCTTCTAGTGTATCTAAGTGTAGTAGTCTTCTAGGTAAGATGAAAAATATTAGGAATACCACTGTGGGAGTACCCTTTAAAATTAGCAAAATTTCCACTCTTAAAAGTTAAGTTCAGAATTACGAGAGCGATTGTGGAATGAAGAAGTATAAATAATAGCAACACCATAAGTACGTAGAAATACTTAACATAACCAATCCGTATTCTAAGCCCGACTTCCATCTAGAGAAAGAATCCTTTTAGAGCATTTATTCTAGCCATATATACAACGAGAATTTACCAAGACCTGACAACGTTTGTGTAAGGATAGGCCATACAGAATTAACCCTATTATCTAATCTACATCATATTTCTATTTATTTTGTTAACATAATATCGAATAATACGTGCCATGATAGATACTTTAAAATATATCCCATTACTGAAGAACATCACGAGATTAACGTTTATGGAGATTTAACACTTTTCCCCTTTTTACTTATTCATACAACTTGCATTAAACGTTTGCTGTATGTCTGCGCAACCGTGTATGTAGGATTCTGACACAAATCGCACAGCAACCAGCGCCGCACTGTGATGCTATAACGCTGCAACAGGCGTTGGGCCACCGCACTTACGACTGACAAAATAAATTATTTATTTATTTTATTTTATTATTTTCGGAAAACTAACAGCTACTGAAAAAACATTAGATTTGATTATATGTATAACTTACGGCTAATTAAAAGTTTTCACAAATATGAAGCTGTGTTTTTAAATTATTTCTATTTGTACGGTACCTAAGTAGTACGTAAGCAACATCATCATCAACAACGTATCTACATGTCATCATCTGAGATGCTTGCCTGGAAGAGATCGCTTATAGCGATAAGGCCGCCAATTGTTTCACTAGTTTTTAAGTTGCTTTTTATGTTACCTACTATGTACGTTTGTAATTTTTGGTGTGAACAATAGTTTTCTATCTTCTATCTATCTTTCTATCTTTCCAAGGATGTCGAAAAATATACGGATAGCTCGAATTAATTGAATTTAGTACCAGCAGTTGGCTGGATGGAGGAGAAATTGTTCTCTGATACCATTTTTGGGGCCATTTATCTCACGTGACATGTTACATCAATGTTTTTCAATCTCATATTCAATTCGTAGCTTTATTAGCCTTTCATAAAATGACATTAAATTCGTATCGCATATGAAAGTATTCTTGGTTCCGGCCAACTTCGGGTGCAAAATTTGACTGATCTGGATTTAAGCCTATTATTTTATAAATAAACCAGCCAAGTGTGAGTTGGACTCGCGCACTAAGGGTTCTGTTGCACCACAAAATGCAAAAAGTAGTGCAAAAAGACAACATCACGCCCAGGCGGTCACCCATCGAAATACCGATCGCGCCCGACGTTGCTTAATTCTGTGTTGAACAAAAATTAGGCACCAACTCGCACTTGAGCATTTTTTTTTGAGTGTTTTCTATAATCATGCCAAGTTTGACGCTTGTACGTTATACCATTTTTACATTAGAGCAAATACAAAATTACGTTAAAAAATACGTTTGTTGTATGGGGTTCCCCCATTAGTTTGTACTTTTTGACTTTATTATTATTTCTTAGTTAATTCTCTGTAACATTACATATTCTGTGAAAATTTCAACTGGCTATCTATTAAGGTTCAAAATATACAGGCGTTAAAAGGTAGGACGGACAGACAGACAGACATCGTAGGCTTAGTAGTAGGCCGTCAAAAAGCTCACCCCTACATCTTGCAAAGCTGACAATTCTACACCGTTCAATTGTTGCACTCCTTTATTCCGCGGACCTGCAAGGTGTGTGGCAAGGCAACGTCGACACCGCTAGTGTTGCAGGTGTTCATAGGCGGCGGTTTTGTTTACCATCAGGCAGACCGCATCATTGTTTGCCACTCTTTTTTATATATAAAAAAATAGGGTCCGTTTTCATCCTTTGGGAACGGAACCCTGAAAAACCAGTGACATGATATGGGAAAATATATGAGAATTTAGCGTGGTATGCTCAGAAGAATAGATAACTCTTGTAGCAGCGTCAGACATATTTGTAATGCAGCAGTAGTTTGAGTGGCTCCAACGTCATCTGGGAGCGGTGTTGTGGAGTATCCTCGGCATTACCATCGCGCGTCCTCAGATACCATCGACGCTACAGCCCTAACAACTTATATGTAAAGTTGGGTGGAGAAGCATTTCGTATTTTCTGAACTGTATTGTAAATTTTTATAACTGAACACAGGTGCACATGCAAAAGTAATAGCGGATAAGCAAAGAAAATTAAAAGACGGAGTGATACAGTAATACCATCCTGGAGCATCTACCCTCCGAGAGTCAGGGAGCCAGAGCCTGGATCAAGGGTACCAGCAAAACGCCAGCCAGGTGAAAGAATCCGGGACAAAGCCACCCGTAGCCGAATCGCGGCCAAAAGAGGCTCCTCCTGGGAATATAACTTGTCGTCTTCTAGAACTTGCTTGCAAGCAAAAGAGCTTGCCGACTTTTTCAACTATCCCCAGTTTACCACACTACCTCTCCGTTCTAGAGTCTGGCATAGAATGCCGATATACACTCTGAATACTCCAGAGTTATTTACACTGAAAATAAAAAAGTGCCGGTTTGTTCTGTTATTAGCAAAAATCAATGTAACTTATAGAATTAGCTTCAGGGGCATAAATAGATACATCGAATATCGCAACAAAAAAAACTCACTCATAACTGGTCCAGAGTTATTTACACTGAAAATAAAAAAGTGCCGGTTTGTTCTGTTATTAGCAAAAATCAATGTAACTTATAGAATTAGCTTCAGGGGCATAAATAGATACATCGAATATCGCAACAAAAAAAACTCACTCATAACTGGTCCAGAGTTATTTACACTGAAAATAAAAAAGTGCCGGTTTGTTCTGTTATTAGCAAAACTCAATGTAACTTATAGAATTAGCTTTAGGGGCATAAATAGATACATCGAATATCGCAACAAAAAAAAAACTCACTCATAACTGCTCCAGAGTTATTTACACTGAAAATAAAAAAGTGCCGGTTTGTCCTGTTATTAGCAAAAATCAATGTAACTTATAGAATTAGCTTTAGGGGCATAAATAGATACATCGAATATCGCAACAAAAAAACTCACTCATAACTGCTCCTGAGTTATTTTAACTGAAAATAAAAAAGTGCCGGTTTGTCCTGTTATTAGCAAAAATCAATGTAACTTATAGAATAAGCTTTAGGGGCATAAATAGATACATCGAATATCGCAACAAAAAAAACTCACTCATAACTGGTCCAGAGTTATTTACACTGAAAATAAAAAAGTGCCGGTTTGTCCTGTTATTACCAAAAATCAATGTAACTTATAGAATTGGCTTTAGGGGCATAAATACATACATCGAATATCGCAACAAAAAAAACTCACTCATAACTGGTCCAGAGTTATTTACACTGAAAATAAAAAAGTGCCGGTTTGTTCTGTTATTAGCAAAAATCAATGTAACTTATAGAATAAGCTTTAGGGGCATAAATAGATACATCGAATATCGCAACAAAAAAAACTCACTCATAACTGGTCCAGAGTTATTTACACTGAAAATAAAAAAGTGCCGGTTTGTCCTGTTATTACCAAAAATCAATGTAACTTATAGAATTGGCTTTAGGGGCATAAATACATACATCGAATATCGCAACAAAAAAAACTCACTCATAACTGGTCCAGAGTTATTTACACTGAAAATAAAAAAGTGCCGGTTTGTTCTGTTATTAGCAAAAATCAATGTAACTTATAGAATTAGCTTTAGGGGCATAAATAGATACATCGAATATCGCAACAAAAAAAAACTCACTCATAACTGGTCCAGAGTTATTTACACTGAAAATAAAAAAGTGCCGGTTTGTTCTGTTATTAGCGAAAATCAATGTAACTTATATAATAAGCTTTAGGGGCATAAATAGATACATAGAATATCGCAACAAAAAAAACTCACTCATAACTACTCCAGAGTTATTTTCACTGAAAATAAAAAAGTGCCGGTTTGTCCTGTTATTAGCAAAAATCAATGTTACCTATAGAATTGGCTTCAGGGGCATAAATAGATACATCGAATATCGCAACAAAAAAAACTCACTCATAACTGGTCCAGAGTTATTTACACTGAAAATAAAAAAAGTGCCGGTTTGTACTGTTATTAGCAAAAATCAATGTAACTTATAGAATTAGCTTTAGGGGCATAAATAGATACATCAAATATCGCAACAAAAAAACTCACTCATAACTGGTCCAGAGTTATTTACACTGAAAATAAAAAAGTGCCGGTTTGTTCTGTTATTAGCAAAACTCAATGTAATTTATAAAATTAGCTTTAGGGGCATAAATAGATACATCGAATATCGCAACAAAAAAAACTCACTCATAACTACTCCAGAGTTATTTTCACTGAAAATAAAAAAGTGCCGGTTTATCCTGTTATAAGCAAAAATCAATGTAACTTATAGAATTGGCTTTAGGGGCATAAATAGATACATCGAATATCGCAACAAAAAAAACTCACTCATAACTGGTCCAGAGTTATTTACACTGAAAATAAAAAAGTGCCGGTTTGTTCTGTTATTAGCAAAAATCAATGTAACTTATAGAATAAGCTTTAGGGGCATAAATAGATACATCGAATATCGCAACAAAAAAAACTCACTCATAACTACTCCAGAGTTATTTTCACTGAAAATAAAAAAGTGCCGGTTTATCCTGTTATTAGTAAAAATCAATGTAACTTATAGAATTGGCTTTAGGGGCATAAATAGATACATCGAATATCGCAACAAATAAAACTCACTCATAACTGGTCCAGAGTTATTTACACTGAAAATAAAAAAGTGCCGGTTTGTTCTGTTATTAGCAAAAATCAATGTAACTTATAGAATTAGCTTTAGGGGCATAAATAGACACATCGAATATCGCAACAAAAAAAAACTCACTCATAACTGGTCCAGAGTTATTTACACTCAAAATAAAAAAGTGCCGGTTTGTTCTGTTATTAGCAAAAATCAATGTAACTTATAGAATTGGCTTAAGGGGCATAAATAGATACATAGAATATCGCAACAAAAAAAACTCACTCATAACTACTCCAGAGTTATTTTCACTGAAAATAAAAAAGTGCCGGTTTATCCTGTTATTAGCAAAAATCAATGTTACCTATAGAATTGGCTTTAGAGGCATAAATAGATACATCGAATATTGCAACAAAAAAAAACTCATTCATAACTACTCCAGAGTTATTTACACTGAAAATAAAAAAGTGCCGGTTTGTCCTGTTATTAGCAAAAATCAATGTTACCTATAGAATTGGCTTTAGGGGCATAAATAGATACATCGAATATCGCAACAAAAAAAACTCACTCATAACTGGTCCAGAGTTATTTACACTGAAAATAAAAAAAGTGCCGGTTTGTACTGTTATTAGCAAAAATCAATGTAACTTATAGAATTAGCTTTAGGGGCATAAATAGATACATCGAATATCGCAACAAAAAAACTCACTCATAACTGGTCCAGAGTTATTTACACTGAAAATAAAAAAGTGCCGGTTTGTTCTGTTATTAGCAAAAATCAATGTAATTTATAAAATTAGCTTTAGGGGCATAAATAGATACATCGAATATCGCAACAAAAAAAACTCACTCATAACTACTCCAGAGTTATTTTCACTGAAAATAAAAAAGTGCCGGTTTATCCTGTTATAAGCAAAAATCAATGTAACTTATAGAATTGGCTTTAGGGGCATAAATAGATACATCGAATATCGCAACAAAAAAAACTCACTCATAACTGGTCCAGAGTTATTTACACTGAAAATAAAAAAGTGCCGGTTTGTTCTGTTATTAGCAAAAATCAATGTAACTTATAGAATAAGCTTTAGGGGCATAAATAGATACATCGAATATCGCAACAAAAAAAACTCACTCATAACTGGTCCAGAGTTATTTACACTGAAAATAAAAAAGTGCCGGTTTGTCCTGTTATTAGCAAAAATCAATGTAACTTATATAATAAGCTTTAGGGGCATAAATAGATACATAGAATATCGCAACAAAAAAAACTCACTCATAGTTATGACCATACCAGTTGGTCCAGAGTTATTTACACTGAAAATAAAAAAAGTGCCGGTTTGTCCTGTTATTAGCAAAAATCAATGTAACCTATAGAATTGGCTTTAGGGGCATAAATAGATACATCGAATATCGCAACAAAAAAAACTCACTCATAACTGGTCCAGAGTTATTTACACTGAAAATAAAAAAGTGCCGGTTTGTTCTGTTATTAGCAAAAATCAATGTAACTTATAGAATTAGCTTTAGGAGCATAAATAGATACATCGAATATCGCAACAAAAAAAACTCAGTCATAACTACTCCAGAGTTATTTTCACTGAAAATAAAAAAGTGCCGGTTTATCCTGTTATTAGCAAAAATCAATGTAACTTATAGAATTGGCTTTAGGGGCATAAATAGATACATCGAATATCGCAACAAAAAAAACTCACTCATAACTGGTCCAGAGTTATTTACACTGAAAATAAAAAAGTGCCGGTTTATCCTGTTATAAGCAAAAATCAATGTAACTTATAGAATTGGCTTTAGGGGCATAAATAGATACATCGAATATCGCAACAAAAAAAACTCACTCATAACTGGTCCAGAGTTATTTACACTGAAAATAAAAAAGTGCCGGTTTGTTCTGTTATTAGCAAAAATCAATGTAACTTATAGAATAAGCTTTAGGGGCATAAATAGATACATCGAATATCGCAACAAAAAAAACTCACTCATAACTACTCCAGAGTTATTTTCACTGAAAATAAAAAAGTGCCGGTTTATCCAGTTATTAGTAAAAATCAATGTAACTTATAGAATTGGCTTTAGGGGCATAAATAGATACATCGAATATCGCAACAAATAAAACTCACTCATAACTGGTCCAGAGTTATTTACACTGAAAATAAAAAAGTGCCGGTTTGTTCTGTTATTAGCAAAAATCAATGTAACTTATAGAATTAGCTTTAGGGGCATAAATAGACACATCGAATATCGCAACAAAAAAAAACTCACTCATAACTGGTCCAGAGTTATTTACACTCAAAATAAAAAAGTGCCGGTTTGTTCTGTTATTAGCAAAAATCAATGTAACTTATAGAATTGGCTTAAGGGGCATAAATAGATACATAGAATATCGCAACAAAAAAAACTCACTCATAACTACTCCAGAGTTATTTTCACTGAAAATAAAAAAGTGCCGGTTTATCCTGTTATTAGCAAAAATCAATGTTACCTATAGAATTGGCTTTAGAGGCATAAATAGATACATCGAATATTGCAACAAAAAAAACTCATTCATAACTACTCCAGAGTTATTTACACTGAAAATAAAAAAGTGCCGGTTTGTCCTGTTATTAGCAAAAATCAATGTTACCTATAGAATTGGCTTTAGGGGCATAAATAGATACATCGAATATCGCAACAAAAAAAACTCACTCATAACTGGTCCAGAGTTATTTACACTGAAAATAAAAAAAGTGCCGGTTTGTACTGTTATTAGCAAAAATCAATGTAACTTATAGAATTAGCTTTAGGGGCATAAATAGATACATCGAATATCGCAACAAAAAAACTCACTCATAACTGGTCCAGAGTTATTTACACTGAAAATAAAAAAGTGCCGGTTTGTTCTGTTATTAGCAAAAATCAATGTAATTTATAAAATTAGCTTTAGGGGCATAAATAGATACATCGAATATCGCAACAAAAAAAACTCACTCATAACTACTCCAGAGTTATTTTCACTGAAAATAAAAAAGTGCCGGTTTATCCTGTTATAAGCAAAAATCAATGTAACTTATAGAATTGGCTTTAGGGGCATAAATAGATACATCGAATATCGCAACAAAAAAAACTCACTCATAACTGGTCCAGAGTTATTTACACTGAAAATAAAAAAGTGCCGGTTTGTTCTGTTATTAGCAAAAATCAATGTAACTTATAGAATAAGCTTTAGGGGCATAAATAGATACATCGAATATCGCAACAAAAAAAACTCACTCATAACTGGTCCAGAGTTATTTACACTGAAAATAAAAAAGTGCCGGTTTGTCCTGTTATTAGAAAAAATCAATGTAACTTATAGAATTAGCTTTAGGGGCATAAATAGATACATCGAATATCGCAACAAAAAAAACTCACTCATAACTGGTCCAGAGTTATTTACACTGAAAATAAAAAAAGTGCCGGTTTGTCCTGTTATTAGCAAAAATCAATGTAACCTATAGAATTGGCTTTAGGGGCATAAATAGATACATCGAATATCGCAACAAAAAAAACTCACTCATAACTACTCTAGAGTTATTTTCACTGAAAATAAAAAAGTGCCGGTTTATCCTGTTATTAGCAAAAATCAATGTTACCTATAGAATTGGCTTTAGAGGCATAAATAGATACATCGAATATTGCAACAAAAAAAACTCATTCATAACTACTCCAGAGTTATTTACACTGAAAATAAAAAAGTGCCGGTTTATCCTGTTATTAGTAAAAATCAATGTAACTTATAGAATTGGCTTTAGGGGCATAAATAGATACATCGAATATCGCAACAAATAAAACTCACTCATAACTGGTCCAGAGTTATTTACACTGAAAATAAAAAAGTGCCGGTTTGTTCTGTTATTAGCAAAAATCAATGTAACTTATAGAATTGGCTTTAGGGGCATAAATAGATACATCGAATATCGCAACAAAAAAAAACTCACTCATAACTGGTCCAGAGTTATTTACACTGAAAATAAAAAAGTGCCGGTTTATCCTGTTATTAGTAAAAATCAATGTAACTTATAGAATTGGCTTTAGGGGCATAAATAGATACATCGAATATCGCAACAAATAAAACTCACTCATAACTGGTCCAGAGTTATTTACACTGAAAATAAAAAAGTGCCGGTTTGTTCTGTTATTAGCAAAAATCAATGTAACTTATAGAATTAGCTTCAGGGGCATAAATAGATACATCGAATATCGCAACAAAAAAACTCACTCATAACTGCTCCAGAGTTATTTTAACTGAAAATAAAAAAGTGCCGGTTTGTCCTGTTATTAGCAAAAATCAATGTAACTTATAGAATAAGCTTTAGGGGCATAAATAGATACATCGAATATCGCAACAAAAAAAACTCACTCATAACTGGTCCATAGTTATTTACACTGAAAATAAAAAAGTGCCGGTTTGTCCTGTTATTACCAAAAATCAATGTAACTTATAGAATTGGCTTTAGGGGCATAAATACATACATCGAATATCGCAACAAAAAAAACTCACTCATAACTGGTCCAGAGTTATTTACACTGAAAATAAAAAAGTGCCGGTTTGTTCTGTTATTAGCAAAAATCAATGTAACTTATAGAATAAGCTTTAGGGGCATAAATAGATACATCGAATATCGCAACAAAAAAAAACTCACTCATAACTGGTCCAGAGTTATTTACACTGAAAATAAAAAAGTGCCGGTTTGTCCTGTTATTACCAAAAATCAATGTAACTTATAGAATTGGCTTTAGGGGCATAAATACATACATCGAATATCGCAACAAAAAAAACTCACTCATAACTGGTCCAGAGTTATTTACACTGAAAATAAAAAAGTGCCGGTTTGTTCTGTTATTAGCAAAAATCAATGTAACTTATAGAATTAGCTTTAGGGGCATAAATAGATACATCGAATATCGCAACAAAAAAAACTCACTCATAACTGGTCCAGAGTTATTTACACTGAAAATAAAAAAGTGCCGGTTTGTTCTGTTATTAGCAAAAATCAATGTAACTTATAGAATTAGCTTTAGGAGCATAAATAGATACATCGAATATCGCAACAAAAAAAACTCAGTCATAACTACTCCAGAGTTATTTTCACTGAAAATAAAAAAGTGCCGGTTTATCCTGTTATTAGCAAAAATCAATGTAACTTATAGAATTGGCTTTAGGGGCATAAATAGATACATCGAATATCGCAACAAATAAAACTCACTCATAACTGGTCCAGAGTTATTTACACTGAAAATAAAAAAGTGCCGGTTTGTTCTGTTATTAGCAAAAATCAATGTAACTTATAGAATTAGCTTTAGGGGCATAAATAGACACATCGAATATCGCAACAAAAAAAAACTCACTCATAACTGGTCCAGAGTTATTTACACTCAAAATAAAAAAGTGCCGGTTTGTTCTGTTATTAGCAAAAATCAATGTTACTTATAGAATTGGCTTAAGGGGCATAAATAGATACATAGAATATCGCAACAAAAAAAACTCACTCATAACTACTCCAGAGTTATTTTCACTGAAAATAAAAAAGTGCCGGTTTATCCTGTTATTAGCAAAAATCAATGTTACCTATAGAATTGGCTTTAGAGGCATAAATAGATACATCGAATATTGCAACAAAAAAAAACTCATTCATAACTACTCCAGAGTTATTTACACTGAAAATAAAAAAGTGCCGGTTTGTCCTGTTATTAGCAAAAATCAATGTTACCTATAGAATTGGCTTTAGGGGCATAAATAGATACATCGAATATCGCAACAAAAAAAACTCACTCATAACTGGTCCAGAGTTATTTACACTGAAAATAAAAAAAGTGCCGGTTTGTACTGTTATTAGCAAAAATCAATGTAACTTATAGAATTAGCTTTAGGGGCATAAATAGATACATCGAATATCGCAACAAAAAAACTCACTCATAACTGGTCCAGAGTTATTTACACTGAAAATAAAAAAGTGCCGGTTTGTTCTGTTATTAGCAAAAATCAATGTAATTTATAAAATTAGCTTTAGGGGCATAAATAGATACATCGAATATCGCAACAAAAAAAACTCACTCATAACTACTCCAGAGTTATTTTCACTGAAAATAAAAAAGTGCCGGTTTATCCTGTTATAAGCAAAAATCAATGTAACTTATAGAATTGGCTTTAGGGGCATAAATAGATACATCGAATATCGCAACAAAAAAAACTCACTCATAACTGGTCCAGAGTTATTTACACTGAAAATAAAAAAGTGCCGGTTTGTTCTGTTATTAGCAAAAATCAATGTAACTTATAGAATAAGCTTTAGGGGCATAAATAGATACATCGAATATCGCAACAAAAAAAACTCACTCATAACTGGTCCAGAGTTATTTAAACTGAAAATAAAAAAGTGCCGGTTTGTCCTGTTATTAGCAAAAATCAATGTAACTTATAGAATTAGCTTTAGGGGCATAAATAGATACATCGAATATCGCAACAAAAAAAACTCACTCATAACTGGTCCAGAGTTATTTACACTGAAAATAAAAAAAGTGCCGGTTTGTCCTGTTATTAGCAAAAATCAATGTAACCTATAGAATTGGCATTAGGGGCATAAATAGATACATCGAATATCGCAACAAAAAAAACTCACTCATAACTACTCTAGAGTTATTTTCACTGAAAATAAAAAAGTGCCGGTTTATCCTGTTATTAGCAAAAATCAATGTAACTTATAGAATTGGCTTTAGGGGCATAAATAGATACATCGAATATCGCAACAAAAAAAACTCACTCATAACTGGTCCAGAGTTATTTACACTCAAAATAAAAAAGTGCCGGTTTGTTCTGTTATTAGCAAAAATCAATGTAACTTATAGAATTGGCTTAAGGGGCATAAATAGATACATAGAATATCGCAACAAAAAAAACTCACTCATAACTACTCCAGAGTTATTTTCACTGAAAATAAAAAAGTGCCGGTTTATCCTGTTATTAGCAAAAATCAATGTTACCTATAGAATTGGCTTTAGAGGCATAAATAGATACATCGAATATTGCAACAAAAAAAAACTCATTCATAACTACTCCAGAGTTATTTACACTGAAAATAAAAAAGTGCCGGTTTGTCCTGTTATTAGCAAAAATCAATGTTACCTATAGAATTGGCTTTAGGGGCATAAATAGATACATCGAATATCGCAACAAAAAAAAACTCACTCATAACTGGTCCAGAGTTATTTACACTGAAAATAAAAAAGTGCCGGTTTGTTCTGTTATTAGCAAAACTCAATGTAACTTATAGAATTAGCTTTAGGGGCATAAATAGATACATCGAATATCGCAACAAAAAAAAAACTCACTCATAACTGCTCCAGAGTTATTTACACTGAAAATAAAAAAGTGCCGGTTTGTCCTGTTATTAGCAAAAATCAATGTAACTTATAGAATTAGCTTTAGGGGCATAAATAGATACATCGAATATCGCAACAAAAAAACTCACTCATAACTGCTCCAGAGTTATTTTAACTGAAAATAAAAAAGTGCCGGTTTGTCCTGTTATTAGCAAAAATCAATGTAACTTATAGAATAAGCTTTAGGGGCATAAATAGATACATCGAATATCGCAACAAAAAAAACTCACTCATAACTGGTCCAGAGTTATTTACACTGAAAATAAAAAAGTGCCGGTTTGTCCTGTTATTACCAAAAATCAATGTAACTTATAGAATTGGCTTTAGGGGCATAAATACATACATCGAATATCGCAACAAAAAAAACTCACTCATAACTGGTCCAGAGTTATTTACACTGAAAATAAAAAAGTGCCGGTTTGTTCTGTTATTAGCAAAAATCAATGTAACTTATAGAATAAGCTTTAGGGGCATAAATAGATACATCGAATATCGCAACAAAAAAAACTCACTCATAACTGGTCCAGAGTTATTTACACTGAAAATAAAAAAGTGCCGGTTTGTCCTGTTATTACCAAAAATCAATGTAACTTATAGAATTGGCTTTAGGGGCATAAATACATACATCGAATATCGCAACAAAAAAAACTCACTCATAACTGGTCCAGAGTTATTTACACTGAAAATAAAAAAGTGCCGGTTTGTTCTGTTATTAGCAAAAATCAATGTAACTTATAGAATTAGCTTTAGGGGCATAAATAGATACATCGAATATCGCAACAAAAAAAACTCACTCATAACTGGTCCAGAGTTATTTACACTGAAAATAAAAAAGTGCCGGTTTGTTCTGTTATTAGCAAAAATCAATGTAACTTATAGAATTAGCTTTAGGAGCATAAATAGATACATCGAATATCGCAACAAAAAAAACTCAGTCATAACTACTCCAGAGTTATTTTCACTGAAAATAAAAAAGTGCCGGTTTATCCTGTTATTAGCAAAAATCAATGTAACTTATAGAATTGGCTTTAGGGGCATAAATAGATACATCGAATATCGCAACAAAAAAAACTCACTCATAACTGGTCCAGAGTTATTTACACTGAAAATAAAAAAGTGCCGGTTTGTTCTGTTATTAGCAAAAATCAATGTTACTTATAGAATTGGCTTAAGGGGCATAAATAGATACATAGAATATCGCAACAAAAAAAACTCACTCATAACTACTCCAGAGTTATTTTCACTGAAAATAAAAAAGTGCCGGTTTATCCTGTTATTAGCAAAAATCAATGTTACCTATAGAATTGGCTTTAGAGGCATAAATAGATACATCGAATATTGCAACAAAAAAAACTCATTCATAACTACTCCAGAGTTATTTACACTGAAAATAAAAAAGTGCCGGTTTATCCTGTTATTAGTAAAAATCAATGTAACTTATAGAATTGGCTTTAGGGGCATAAATAGATACATCGAATATCGCAACAAATAAAACTCACTCATAACTGGTCCAGAGTTATTTACACTGAAAATAAAAAAGTGCCGGTTTGTTCTGTTATTAGCAAAAATCAATGTAACTTATAGAATTGGCTTTAGGGGCATAAATAGATACATCGAATATCGCAACAAAAAAAAACTCACTCATAACTGGTCCAGAGTTATTTACACTGAAAATAAAAAAGTGCCGGTTTGTTCTGTTATTAGCAAAACTCAATGTAACTTATAGAATTAGCTTTAGGGGCATAAATAGATACATCGAATATCGCAACAAAAAAAAAACTCACTCATAACTGCTCCAGAGTTATTTACACTGAAAATAAAACAGTGCCGGTTTGTCCTGTTATTAGCAAAAATCAATGTAACTTATAGAATTAGCTTTAGGGGCATAAATAGATACATCGAATATCGCAACAAAAAAACTCACTCATAACTGCTCCAGAGTTATTTTAACTGAAAATAAAAAAGTGCCGGTTTGTCCTGTTATTAGCAAAAATCAATGTAACTTATAGAATAAGCTTTAGGGGCATAAATAGATACATCGAATATCGCAACAAAAAAAACTCACTCATAACTGGTCCAGAGTTATTTACACTGAAAATAAAAAAGTGCCGGTTTGTCCTGTTATTACCAAAAATCAATGTAACTTATAGAATTGGCTTTAGGGGCATAAATACATACATCGAATATCGCAACAAAAAAAACTCACTCATAACTGGTCCAGAGTTATTTACACTGAAAATAAAAAAGTGCCGGTTTGTTCTGTTATTAGCAAAAATCAATGTAACTTATAGAATAAGCTTTAGGGGCATAAATAGATACATCGAATATCGCAACAAAAAAAAACTCACTCATAACTGGTCCAGAGTTATTTACACTGAAAATAAAAAAGTGCCGGTTTGTCCTGTTATTACCAAAAATCAATGTAACTTATAGAATTGGCTTTAGGGGCATAAATACATACATCGAATATCGCAACAAAAAAAACTCACTCATAACTGGTCCAGAGTTATTTACACTGAAAATAAAAAAGTGCCGGTTTGTTCTGTTATTAGCAAAAATCAATGTAACTTATAGAATTAGCTTTAGGGGCATAAATAGACACATCGAATATCGCAACAAAAAAAAACTCACTCATAACTGGTCCAGAGTTATTTACACTGAAAATAAAAAAGTGCCGGTTTGTTCTGTTATTAGCAAAAATCAATGTAACTTATAGAATTAGCTTTAGGAGCATAAATAGATACATCGAATATCGCAACAAAAAAAACTCAGTCATAACTACTCCAGAGTTATTTTCACTGAAAATAAAAAAGTGCCGGTTTATCCTGTTATTAGCAAAAATCAATGTAACTTATGGAATTGGCTTTAGGGGCATAAATAGATACATCGAATATCGCAACAAAAAAAACTCACTCATAACTGGTCCAGAGTTATTTACACTGAAAATAAAAAAGTGCCGGTTTATCCTGTTATAAGCAAAAATCAATGTAACTTATAGAATTGGCTTTAGGGGCATAAATAGATACATCGAATATCGCAACAAAAAAAAACTCACTCATAACTGGTCCAGAGTTATTTACACTCAAAATAAAAAAGTGCCGGTTTGTTCTGTTATTAGCAAAAATCAATGTTACTTATAGAATTGGCTTAAGGGGCATAAATAGATACATAGAATATCGCAACAAAAAAAACTCACTCATAACTACTCCAGAGTTATTTTCACTGAAAATAAAAAAGTGCCGGTTTATCCTGTTATTAGCAAAAATCAATGTTACCTATAGAATTGGCTTTAGAGGCATAAATAGATACATCGAATATTGCAACAAAAAAAAACTCATTCATAACTACTCCAGAGTTATTTACACTGAAAATAAAAAAGTGCCGGTTTGTCCTGTTATTAGCAAAAATCAATGTTACCTATAGAATTGGCTTTAGGGGCATAAATAGATACATCGAATATCGCAACAAAAAAAACTCACTCATAACTGGTCCAGAGTTATTTACACTGAAAATAAAAAAAGTGCCGGTTTGTACTGTTATTAGCAAAAATCAATGTAACTTATAGAATTAGCTTTAGGGGCATAAATAGATACATCGAATATCGCAACAAAAAAACTCACTCATAACTGGTCCAGAGTTATTTACACTGAAAATAAAAAAGTGCCGGTTTGTTCTGTTATTAGCAAAAATCAATGTAATTTATAAAATTAGCTTTAGGGGCATAAATAGATACATCGAATATCGCAACAAAAAAAACTCACTCATAACTACTCCAGAGTTATTTTCACTGAAAATAAAAAAGTGCCGGTTTATCCTGTTATAAGCAAAAATCAATGTAACTTATAGAATTGGCTTTAGGGGCATAAATAGATACATCGAATATCGCAACAAAAAAACTCACTCATAACTGGTCCAGAGTTATTTACACTGAAAATAAAAAAGTGCCGGTTTGTTCTGTTATTAGCAAAAATCAATGTAACTTATAGAATAAGCTTTAGGGGCATAAATAGATACATCGAATATCGCAACAAAAAAAACTCACTCATAACTGGTCCAGAGTTATTTAAACTGAAAATAAAAAAGTGCCGGTTTGTCCTGTTATTAGCAAAAATCAATGTAACTTATAGAATTAGCTTTAGGGGCATAAATAGATACATCGAATATCGCAACAAAAAAAACTCACTCATAACTGGTCCAGAGTTATTTACACTGAAAATAAAAAAAGTGCCGGTTTGTCCTGTTATTAGCAAAAATCAATGTAACCTATAGAATTGGCATTAGGGGCATAAATAGATACATCGAATATCGCAACAAAAAAAACTCACTCATAACTACTCTAGAGTTATTTTCACTGAAAATAAAAAAGTGCCGGTTTATCCTGTTATTAGCAAAAATCAATGTAACTTATAGAATTGGCTTTAGGGGCATAAATAGATACATCGAATATCGCAACAAAAAAAACTCACTCATAACTGGTCCAGAGTTATTTACACTCAAAATAAAAAAGTGCCGGTTTGTTCTGTTATTAGCAAAAATCAATGTAACTTATAGAATTGGCTTAAGGGGCATAAATAGATACATAGAATATCGCAACAAAAAAAACTCACTCATAACTGGTCCAGAGTTATTTACACTGAAAATAAAAAAGTGCCGGTTTGTCCTGTTATTACCAAAAATCAATGTAACTTATAGAATTGGCTTTAGGGGCATAAATACATACATCGAATATCGCAACAAAAAAAACTCACTCATAACTGCTCCAGAGTTATTTTAACTGAAAATAAAAAAGTGCCGGTTTGTCCTGTTATTAGCAAAAATCAATGTAACTTATAGAATAAGCTTTAGGGGCATAAATAGATACATCGAATATCGCAACAAAAAAAACTCACTCATAACTGGTCCAGAGTTATTTACACTGAAAATAAAAAAGTGCCGGTTTGTCCTGTTATTACCAAAAATCAATGTAACTTATAGAATTGGCTTTAGGGGCATAAATACATACATCGAATATCGCAACAAAAAAAACTCACTCATAACTGGTCCAGAGTTATTTACACTGAAAATAAAAAAGTGCCGGTTTGTCCTGTTATTACCAAAAATCAATGTAACTTATAGAATTGGCTTTAGGGGCATAAATAGATACATCGAATATCGCAACAAAAAAAAACTCACTCATAACTGGTCCAGAGTTATTTACACTGAAAATAAAAAAGTGCCGGTTTGTTCTGTTATTAGCAAAACTCAATGTAACTTATAGAATTAGCTTTAGGGGCATAAATAGATACATCGAATATCGCAACAAAAAAAAAACTCACTCATAACTGCTCCAGAGTTATTTACACTGAAAATAAAAAAGTGCCGGTTTGTCCTGTTATTAGCAAAAATCAATGTAACTTATATAATTAGCTTTAGGGGCATAAATAGATACATCGAATATCGCAACAAAAAAACTCACTCATAACTGCTCCAGAGTTATTTTAACTGAAAATAAAAAAGTGCCGGTTTGTCCTGTTATTAGCAAAAATCAATGTAACTTATAGAATAAGCTTTAGGGGCATAAATAGATACATCGAATATCGCAACAAAAAAAACTCACTCATAACTGGTCCAGAGTTATTTACACTGAAAATAAAAAAGTGCCGGTTTGTCCTGTTATTACCAAAAATCAATGTAACTTATAGAATTGGCTTTAGGGGCATAAATACATACATCGAATATCGCAACAAAAAAAACTCACTCATAACTGGTCCAGAGTTATTTACACTGAAAATAAAAAAGTGCCGGTTTGTTCTGTTATTAGCAAAAATCAATGTAACTTATAGAATAAGCTTTAGGGGCATAAATAGATACATCGAATATCGCAACAAAAAAAACTCACTCATAACTGGTCCAGAGTTATTTACACTGAAAATAAAAAAGTGCCGGTTTGTCCTGTTATTACCAAAAATCAATGTAACTTATAGAATTGGCTTTAGGGGCATAAATACATACATCGAATATCGCAACAAAAAAAACTCACTCATAACTGGTCCAGAGTTATTTACACTGAAAATAAAAAAGTGCCGGTTTGTTCTGTTATTAGCAAAAATCAATGTAACTTATAGAATTAGCTTTAGGGGCATAAATAGATACATCGAATATCGCAACAAAAAAAACTCACTCATAACTGGTCCAGAGTTATTTACACTGAAAATAAAAAAGTGCCGGTTTGTTCTGTTATTAGCAAAAATCAATGTAACTTATAGAATTAGCTTTAGGAGCATAAATAGATACATCGAATATCGCAACAAAAAAAACTCAGTCATAACTACTCCAGAGTTATTTTCACTGAAAATAAAAAAGTGCCGGTTTATCCTGTTATTAGCAAAAATCAATGTAACTTATAGAATTGGCTTTAGGGGCATAAATAGATACATCGAATATCGCAACAAAAAAAACTCACTCATAACTGGTCCAGAGTTATTTACACTGAAAATAAAAAAGTGCCGGTTTGTTCTGTTATTAGCAAAAATCAATGTTACTTATAGAATTGGCTTAAGGGGCATAAATAGATACATAGAATATCGCAACAAAAAAAACTCACTCATAACTACTCCAGAGTTATTTTCACTGAAAATAAAAAAGTGCCGGTTTATCCTGTTATTAGCAAAAATCAATGTTACCTATAGAATTGGCTTTAGAGGCATAAATAGATACATCGAATATTGCAACAAAAAAAACTCATTCATAACTACTCCAGAGTTATTTACACTGAAAATAAAAAAGTGCCGGTTTATCCTGTTATTAGTAAAAATCAATGTAACTTATAGAATTGGCTTTAGGGGCATAAATAGATACATCGAATATCGCAACAAATAAAACTCACTCATAACTGGTCCAGAGTTATTTACACTGAAAATAAAAAAGTGCCGGTTTGTTCTGTTATTAGCAAAAATCAATGTAACTTATAGAATTAGCTTCAGGGGCATAAATAGATACATCGAATATCGCAACAAAAAAAAACTCACTCATAACTGGTCCAGAGTTATTTACACTGAAAATAAAAAAGTGCCGGTTTGTTCTGTTATTAGCAAAACTCAATGTAACTTATAGAATTAGCTTTAGGGGCATAAATAGATACATCGAATATCGCAACAAAAAAAAAACTCACTCATAACTGCTCCAGAGTTATTTACACTGAAAATAAAACAGTGCCGGTTTGTCCTGTTATTAGCAAAAATCAATGTAACTTATAGAATTAGCTTTAGGGGCATAAATAGATACATCGAATATCGCAACAAAAAAACTCACTCATAACTGCTCCAGAGTTATTTTAACTGAAAATAAAAAAGTGCCGGTTTGTCCTGTTATTAGCAAAAATCAATGTAACTTATAGAATAAGCTTTAGGGGCATAAATAGATACATCGAATATCGCAACAAAAAAAACTCACTCATAACTGGTCCAGAGTTATTTACACTGAAAATAAAAAAGTGCCGGTTTGTCCTGTTATTACCAAAAATCAATGTAACTTATAGAATTGGCTTTAGGGGCATAAATACATACATCGAATATCGCAACAAAAAAAACTCACTCATAACTGGTCCAGAGTTATTTACACTGAAATTAAAAAAGTGCCGGTTTGTTCTGTTATTAGCAAAAATCAATGTAACTTATAGAATAAGCTTTAGGGGCATAAATAGATACATCGAATATCGCAACAAAAAAAAACTCACTCATAACTGGTCCAGAGTTATTTACACTGAAAATAAAAAAGTGCCGGTTTGTCCTGTTATTACCAAAAATCAATGTAACTTATAGAATTGGCTTTAGGGGCATAAATACATACATCGAATATCGCAACAAAAAAAACTCACTCATAACTGGTCCAGAGTTATTTACACTGAAAATAAAAAAGTGCCGGTTTGTTCTGTTATTAGCAAAAATCAATGTAACTTATAGAATTAGCTTTAGGGGCATAAATAGACACATCGAATATCGCAACAAAAAAAAACTCACTCATAACTGGTCCAGAGTTATTTACACTGAAAATAAAAAAGTGCCGGTTTGTTCTGTTATTAGCAAAAATCAATGTAACTTATAGAATTAGCTTTAGGAGCATAAATAGATACATCGAATATCGCAACAAAAAAAACTCAGTCATAACTACTCCAGAGTTATTTTCACTGAAAATAAAAAAGTGCCGGTTTATCCTGTTATTAGCAAAAATCAATGTAACTTATGGAATTGGCTTTAGGGGCATAAATAGATACATCGAATATCGCAACAAAAAAAACTCACTCATAACTGGTCCAGAGTTATTTACACTGAAAATAAAAAAGTGCCGGTTTATCCTGTTATAAGCAAAAATCAATGTAACTTATAGAATTGGCTTTAGGGGCATAAATAGATACATCGAATATCGCAACAAAAAAAACTCACTCATAACTGGTCCAGAGTTATTTACACTGAAAATAAAAAAGTGCCGGTTTATCCTGTTATTAGCAAAAATCAATGTAACTTATAGAATTGGCTTTAGGGGCATAAATAGATACATCGAATATCGCAACAAAAAAAACTCACTCATAACTGGTCCAGAGTTATTTACACTGAAAATAAAAAAGTGCCGGTTTATCCTGTTATAAGCAAAAATCAATGTAACTTATAGAATTGGCTTTAGGGGCATAAATAGATACATCGAATATCGCAACAAATAAAACTCACTCATAACTGGTCCAGAGTTATTTACACTGAAAATAAAAAAGTGCCGGTTTGTTCTGTTATTAGCAAAAATCAATGTAACTTATAGAATTAGCTTTAGGGGCATAAATAGACACATCGAATATCGCAACAAAAAAAAACTCACTCATAACTGGTCCAGAGTTATTTACACTCAAAATAAAAAAGTGCCGGTTTGTTCTGTTATTAGCAAAAATCAATGTAACTTATAGAATTGGCTTAAGGGGCATAAATAGATACATAGAATATCGCAACAAAAAAAACTCACTCATAACTACTCCAGAGTTATTTTCACTGAAAATAAAAAAGTGCCGGTTTATCCTGTTATTAGCAAAAATCAATGTTACCTATAGAATTGGCTTTAGAGGCATAAATAGATACATCGAATATTGCAACAAAAAAAAACTCATTCATAACTACTCCAGAGTTATTTACACTGAAAATAAAAAAGTGCCGGTTTGTCCTGTTAGCAAAAATCAATGTTACCTATAGAATTAGCTTTAGGGGCATAAATAGATACATCGAATATCGCAACAAAAAAAACTCACTCATAACTGGTCCAGAGTTATTTTCACTGAAAATAAAAAAGTGCCGGTTTATCCTGTTATAAGGAAAAATCAATGTAACTTATAGAATTGGCTTTAGGGGCATAAATAGATACATCGAATATCGCAACAAAAAAAACTCACTCATAACTGGTCCAGAGTTATTTACACTGAAAATAAAAAAGTGCCGGTTTGTTCTGTTATTAGCAAAAATCAATGTAACTTATAGAATAAGCTTTAGGGGCATAAATAGATACATCGAATATCGCAACAAAAAAAACTCACTCATAACTGGTCCAGAGTTATTTACACTGAAAATAAAAAAGTGCCGGTTTGTCCTGTTATTAGCAAAAATCAATGTAACTTATAGAATTAGCTTTAGGGGCATAAATAGATACATCGAATATCGCAACAAAAAAAACTCACTCATAACTGGTCCAGAGTTATTTACACTGAAAATAAAAAAAGTGCCGGTTTGTCCTGTTATTAGCAAAAATCAATGTAACCTATAGAATTGGCTTTAGGGGCATAAATAGATACATCGAATATCGCAACAAAAAAAACTCACTCATAACTACTCTAGAGTTATTTTCACTGAAAATAAAAAAGTGCCGGTTTATCCTGTTATTAGCAAAAATCAATGTAACTTATAGAATTGGCTTTAGGGGCATAAATAGATACATCGAATATCGCAACAAAAAAAACTCACTCATAACTGGTCCAGAGTTATTTACACTCAAAATAAAAAAGTGCCGGTTTGTTCTGTTATTAGCAAAAATCAATGTAACTTATAGAATTGGCTTAAGGGGCATAAATAGATACATAGAATATCGCAACAAAAAAAACTCACTCATAACTACTCCAGAGTTATTTACACTCAAAATAAAAAAGTGCCGGTTTATCCTGTTATTAGCAAAAATCAATGTTACCTATAGAATTGGCTTTAGAGGCATAAATAGATACATCGAATATTGCAACAAAAAAAAACTCATTCATAACTACTCCAGAGTTATTTACACTGAAAATAAAAAAGTGCCGGTTTGTCCTGTTATTAGCAAAAATCAATGTTACCTATAGAATTGGCTTTAGGGGCATAAATAGATACATCGAATATCGCAACAAAAAAAAACTCACTCATAACTGGTCCAGAGTTATTTACACTGAAAATAAAAAAGTGCCGGTTTGTTCTGTTATTAGCAAAAATCAATGTAACTTATATAATAAGCTTTAGGGGCATAAATAGATACATAGAATATCGCAACAAAAAAAACTCACTCATAACTACTCCAGAGTTATTTTCACTGAAAATAAAAAAGTGCCGGTTTGTCCTGTTATTAGCAAAAATCAATGTTGCCTATAGAATTGGCTTTAGGGGCATAAATAGATACATCGAATATCGCAACAAAAAAAACTCACTCATAACTGGTCCAGAGTTATTTACACTGAAAATAAAAAAAGTGCCGGTTTGTACTGTTATTAGCAAAAATCAATGTAACTTATAGAATTAGCTTTAGGGGCATAAATAGATACATCAAATATCGCAACAAAAAAACTCACTCATAACTGGTCCAGAGTTATTTACACTGAAAATAAAAAAGTTCCGGTTTGTTCTGTTATTAGCAAAACTCAATGTAATTTATAAAATTAGCTTTAGGGGCATAAATAGATACATCGAATATCGCAACAAAAAAAACTCACTCATAACTGGTCCAGAGTTATTTACACTGAAAATAAAAAAAGTGCCGGTTTGTACTGTTATTAGCAAAAATCAATGTAACTTATAGAATTAGCTTTAGGGGCATAAATAGATACATCGAATATCGCAACAAAAAAACTCACTCATAACTGGTCCAGAGTTATTTACACTGAAAATAAAAAAGTGCCGGTTTGTTCTGTTATTAGCAAAAATCAATGTAATTTATAAAATTAGCTTTAGGGGCATAAATAGATACATCGAATATCGCAACAAAAAAAACTCACTCATAACTACTCCAGAGTTATTTTCACTGAAAATAAAAAAGTGCCGGTTTATCCTGTTATAAGCAAAAATCAATGTAACTTATAGAATTGGCTTTAGGGGCATAAATAGATACATCGAATATCGCAACAAAAAAAACTCACTCATAACTGGTCCAGAGTTATTTACACTGAAAATAAAAAAGTGCCGGTTTGTTCTGTTATTAGCAAAAATCAATGTAACTTATAGAATAAGCTTTAGGGGCATAAATAGATACATCGAATATCGCAACAAAAAAAACTCACTCATAACTGGTCCAGAGTTATTTACACTGAAAATAAAAAAATGCCGGTTTGTCCTGTTATTAGCAAAAATCAATGTAACTTATAGAATTAGCTTTAGGGGCATAAATAGATACATCGAATATCGCAACAAAAAAAACTCACTCATAACTGGTCCAGAGTTATTTACACTGAAAATAAAAAAAGTGCCGGTTTGTCCTGTTATTAGCAAAAATCAATGTAACCTATAGAATTGGCTTTAGGGGCATAAATAGATACATCGAATATCGCAACAAAAAAAACTCACTCATAACTACTCTAGAGTTATTTTCACTGAAAATAAAAAAGTGCCGGTTTATCCTGTTATTAGCAAAAATCAATGTAACTTATAGAATTGGCTTTAGGGGTTTAGGATATTATTACTCCTATTATTAAAACAATTTATTTTGCGGAATCGAAAACATCTATTTTTCACCTCTTGACAGATCTCTTATAAAAACAAAAAACAACTCTATTGAAATAAAATAATAAAGGCGACCGCGAAGGTCGCACTGGTGAAAAAGAGTTCCGCCACACCACCCCCCCACGGAGAAAGGAAGAATAAGCTGAAAAATTTATAAATACATAAGATAATCACATATCTAAAATATTTCTAAACTTCACCCTCCTCCCGGACCGGGTGATGACAGGAGCTGGTGTAGGTGCAGGGACCAACGCAGGCGTGAAACTGCTAGCTGGAGTTGGCGCAGGCGGCACAATTGGTTCACAATTGCCAAACGCCGAATCCAAATGGGCAGGCTTAACGCGATCTATGCTAACTGTACGTTCCCTTCCATTAATATCGAGAGTGATCGTTTTGTCTCTTCGCCCGATGATACGATGAGGACCGGAATAAGGCGGCTGCAACGGCCTTCGCACTGAATCATCGCGTAGCATGGTATGCGACGCCTTAACTAAATCTTTAAATATGAAAGTCGATGGCTGGGCGTGGCGTGTAGCAAGGACAGGACGGAGAGCTTCCATATATTTGCGCAGCTCACGGACGAAATCTACAACGTCACTTGGGCTCTGCGATGTTATTGGAGGTATGACGAGTTCTCCAGGCAAGCGAAGAGTCTCTCCATAAACGAGCTCTGCAGAAGATGCCTTCAAATCTTCTTTGAGCGCCGTTCGCATCCCTAATAAAACTAACGGCAAAGCTCTTACCCATGTGTCATTATGACACATCAAAGATGCTTTAAGCTGCCGATGCATGCGTTCCACCATACCATTTGCGCAAGGATGGTAACTAGTCGTGCGCACCCGTTTGGTACCACATACATCCATTAGACGGCGAAACAACACAGATTCAAACTGCCGGCCCTGGTCGGTTGTCAAAATGTTTGGTACCCCAAAACGGGAAACCCAACCAGTTACGAATGTATCTGCTACCTCTTCTGCTGTGATTGATGACATAGGCCATACTTCAGGCCACCGTGTGTATCTATCAATCGCAGTCAGGCAATAATTGTACCCTTTCGAGTGAGGAAGTGGTCCAATAATGTCTAAATGCACCGACCTAAATCTGTTTGACGGTAATTTAAACTCTCCAAGTGGCGAATTAATATGTCGAGTTACTTTACTGAGTTGACAGCGTAAACAAGTTCGAGCCCATTCACGGCAATTTGCGTTTACTTGAGGCCATACATAACGCTCAGTTACCAAGCGAGTGGTTGCCCGCGCGCCAGGGTGACTGAGGTTGTGACACCTGTCGAATGCAGCTCGACGGAATGCTGGTGTCAGGTATGGACGTGGTCGCTCAGTTGAAGTATCACAAATTACTGTGATATTTGTGCCAGGGATGAGGATGGGTTCGAGCTTCAAAGACGAATTCCCACGCATACTAGCTAGCTCCTCATCCGATTCTTGCGATAACGCGAGTGCAGCAAAATCCTCTTCAAGAGAAATAGACTCAACGCGCGACATGGCATCAGCTACGATGTTATCAACCCCTTTAATATACACTACATCAGTAGTAAACTGGCTGATGAAAGACAGCTGGTTTAATTGGATAGGCGGCAATTTCTCACGTCGTTGTACAAAAGCGTATATTAGCGGCTTATGGTCAGTGTAGATAGTGACGTGTTGTACCTCCAACAGGTGCCTGAAGTGTTGAACACTCTCGTACACCGCAAGGAGTTCCCGATAGTACGCCGGCCACTGAGCCTGTTTAGCAGTCAGCTTTTTACTAAAATAGGCTAGTGGCTGCCAATCATCATTATCGACGCGCTGTTGTAGGCAAGAACCAACGTGCGTTCCTGAAGCGTCAGTAAACAACCCAACCTCAGCACTGTTATTTGGGTGTGCTAAAATTGTAGCGGACGTCAAGCTTTTCTTGCATTCTTCAAAGCACTTTTCTAGCTCAGGAGTCCACATAAAAGGTTTATTGCCTTTGCCTTGAATAGCAGTGATTGCTTCAATTAACGGCGCTTGGTACTTAGCCGTACTTGGCAAAAACCGGCGGTAGTAATTGACCATGCCTATGAATCTGCGCATACCCTGAACTGTCTTTGGGGGCGGGTAATCCACCAGAGAACGAATTCTGTCCTCAGGAGGACGCGTGCCCGCAGCATTGACTCGATGCCCAAGGAAAGATACTTCTGCGGCACCAAATACGGACTTGGCTGTATTAATCACAACGCCATAGTCGAGCAATCGCTGGAACAAGATTTCCAGATGCTGCGCATGCGCTATTTGGTCTTTTGAGTAAACCAAAATGTCATCAACATAGACATAGCAAAAATCTAAGCCACGGACTACTTCATCGATAAATCTCTGAAAAGTCTGCCCAGCATTACGCAAACCAAAAGTCATATACAGAAATTCATATAATCCAAATGGAGTAGTTATCGCTGTCTTGCACACGTCGCCTGGATTCACCGGTATCTGTTGATAGGCCTTGACCAAGTCTATAGTACTAAAAACGGTACAGCCAGACAAGTTGTGCGCATAATCACCTATGTATCGGACAGGGTAGCGATCAGGAATCGTTCGGGCGTTTAATGCACGATAATCACCGCAAGGACGCCACGTTGAGTCCTTTTTAGGTGCGAGATGCAGAGGCGATGACCAAGAGCTATCAGATGGTCGGCAAGTACCAGCTCGGACCATATCTTCGAACTCTTTCTTTGCAATGCCCAGTTTTAATGGTGCCAACCGACGCGGTCTAGATGTCACAGGGGGACCGTCGGTAGTGTTTATATAATGTACGGTGCTGTGTTTAATAATTCTAGGTGCACCAGGTGGTCGCGTTATACTTGGGTATTTCTCCAAGATCGCTGTGAATGGCGAGTCAGGAAGAGATACTACCTTCACACTTTGCTGTTCCGCGGTATAAAGGTCCGCGGACGAAATAAGCCCAGTTTTACTATCGCACAGCTTACCTTTTGAGCAATCGGGTAAAAGCTGGTAATGCGACAAAAAATCTACGCCAATAATACCACTTTCCACATCCGCCACGACAAAGTTCCAGGTGAAATCCCGTCGTAGCCCTAAATTTAAGTTCAACTGTACCAGTCCATATGTGATAATCTTACTGCCATTAGCTGCAACTAAACTATATGATAATGGCTGAAGCGTACGTCCTTTTATAAAGCTACGAGGAACGCAACAAATATCCGAACCAGTGTCCACCAAAAATTTCCGGTTGGATCTCCGGTCGGTCACGAAAAGGCGGCGACTAGCTGGCGAGCAACTGGATGTCGCCTTTAACAGTTGCTGTTTTGGTTTCCCTGATCACTAGGCGGGGAACCGGACCACTTACATGGAGGCACACATTTACGTGCTTTTGTCGCAAAACGGTCATGATAAAAGCACAAATCATAGTTACGTGAACGTGATCGGCTGCGACTACGATTACGGTTACGATTGAAGTCACGACTACGCGTACCAACATGCGAGCTGCAACCAGCAGAGGAAAGTGACGCT
This sequence comes from Agriopis leucophaearia, assembly GCA_949125355.1. NCBI lineage: Eukaryota > Metazoa > Arthropoda > Insecta > Lepidoptera > Geometridae > Agriopis > Agriopis leucophaearia. The sequence goes on along the minus strand of OX421274.1, from coordinate 16,700,381 downwards.
ACTAAACGGGTCAATTCATCAACTTTTTTAGTCAGCTCCTGTACAAGATCAGTATTCGAGTTAGGCGAAACCGTACATACCTCCAATGAAGTTGATTGAGCGTTAATTTCAGCCAAATTGTCCGCTAGTTCGCTTAGCTCAGCCAACGATTCTAATCGTTGAGCAGCCAAGACAGTTTGAAGATATCGTGGCAACCTGCTCATCCAAATTGTCTTCAGAATATCCTCCGGAAATGCTGCACCGGCTAACGATCTCAGATGACGCAGAAAAAACGACGGCTTTTGATCGCCGATCTGCTCCTTCTCTAGAAGACGGCGTATTTTCTGCTCCCGAGAATCTGAGAACCTAGATATTATTGCGTTGCGCAATTTCGTGTAGGGTTGCTCCCTCGGAGGTTGGATTATGAAATCCTCTACTTCGCGAGTACAATTGGTATCGAGGTGCGCAACTGCGTAATTAAACTTTGTGATTTCTTGGCTAATATTATTGATGGAAAATTGCGCCTCTAAACTCGCAAACCATAGGGCCGGGCGATCTCTACAAAATGGAGGGGTACGTATAGATACTCTGTTAATCATTACCTTCTCCGTACCGCCTGTGCCAGATCTGCTGTCACTGCTTGACATTTCACGTCCACCCGTACCCGCGGAAGCTGGTTTGAAGTCTTCCTGCTCACTGTCACTCATGACGTGTGCTGTCATGAAAAACCATGCTAAGAGAAAAACAAAATTCAAAAACAAAAACTGAAAACAAAAGAAACGTGGGAGTGTGGTGTGCGCGAATGCCCTACAAAAAACATTGGTACAAAAATATCTTAAAAATATGTACAAAAATTCACCAAAATAAAATAAAATTATATACACACACAAAAAAACACACAACAATATAAATCACACTGTCTTTTTAGTCCACACTGGTTCTTCCAAAAGATACTTCGACTTTAGTCTTGACGCGCTCCATGCGATTGTTGCCAGCAGTCAGCAGCACAGCTCTCGTAGTCGAATTCACCACTTCTTTTTCTACGTTTTCGTATTCTCGTCGACGAACAATCAGACGACCGTGGTCGCTTCACTCGTACCACCAAAGAAAGTACTCGTACCTATTTGCGTACCTTTGCTCTTCTTGTGTTCGAATCGTCTTAATTTATGTTGTGTTCGTATCGGGGTCACCAATTTAGGATATTATTACTCCTATTATTAAAACAATTTATTTTGCGGAATCGAAAACATCTATTTTTCACCTCTTGACAGATCTCTTATAAAAACAAAAAAACAACTCTATTGAAATAAAATAATAAAGGCGACCGCGAAGGTCGCACTGGTGAAAAAGAGTTCCGCCACAGGGGCATAAATAGATACATCGAATATCGCAACAAAAAAAACTCACTCATAACTGGTCCAGAGTTATTTACACTCAAAATAAAAAAGTGGCGGTTTGTTCTGTTATTAGCAAAAATCAATGTAACTTATAGAATTGGCTTAAGGGGCATAAATAGATACATAGAATATCGCAACAAAAAAAACTCACTCATAACTACTCCAGAGTTATTTTCACTGAAAATAAAAAAGTGCCGGTTTATCCTGTTATTAGCAAAAATCAATGTTACCTATAGAATTGGCTTTAGAGGCATAAATAGATACATCGAATATTGCAACAAAAAAAAAACTCATTCATAACTACTCCAGAGTTATTTACACTGAAAATAAAAAAGTGCCGGTTTGTCCTGTTATTAGCAAAAATCAATGTTACCTATAGAATTGGCTTTAGGGGCATAAATAGATACATCGAATATCGCAACAAAAAAAAACTCACTCATAACTGGTCCAGAGTTATTTACACTGAAAATAAAAAAGTGCCGGTTTGTTCTGTTATTAGCAAAAATCAATGTAACTTATATAATAAGCTTTAGGGGCATAAATAGATACATAGAATATCGCAACAAAAAAAACTCACTCATAACTACTCCAGAGTTATTTTCACTGAAAATAAAAAAGTGCCGGTTTGTCCTGTTATTAGCAAAAATCAATGTTACCTATAGAATTGGCTTTAGGGGCATAAATAGATACATCGAATATCGCAACAAAAAAAACTCACTCATAACTGGTCCAGAGTTATTTACACTGAAAATAAAAAAAGTGCCGGTTTGTACTGTTATTAGCAAAAATCAATGTAACTTATAGAATTAGCTTTAGGGGCATAAATAGATACATCAAATATCGCAACAAAAAAACTCACTCATAACTGGTCCAGAGTTATTTACACTGAAAATAAAAAAGTGCCGGTTTGTTCTGTTATTAGCAAAACTCAATGTAATTTATAAAATTAGCTTTAGGGGCATAAATAGATACATCGAATATCGCAACAAAAAAAACTCACTCATAACTACTCCAGAGTTATTTTCACTGAAAATAAAAAAGTGCCGGTTTATCCTGTTATAAGCAAAAATCAATGTAACTTATAGAATTGGCTTTAGGGGCATAAATAGGTACATCGAATATCGCAACAAAAAAAACTCACTCATAACTGGTCCAGAGTTATTTACACTGAAAATAAAAAAGTGCCGGTTTGTTCTGTTATTAGCAAAAATCAATGTAACTTATAGAATAAGCTTTAGGGGCATAAATAGATACATCGAATATCGCAACAAAAAAAACTCACTCATAACTACTCCAGAGTTATTTTCACTGAAAATAAAAAAGTGCCGGTTTATCCTGTTATTAGTAAAAATCAATGTAACTTATAGAATTGGCTTTAGGGGCATAAATAGATACATCGAATATTGCAACAAATAAAACTCACTCATAACTGGTCCAGAGTTATTTACACTGAAAATAAAAAAGTGCCGGTTTGTTCTGTTATTAGCAAAAATCAATGTAACTTATAGAATTAGCTTTAGGGGCATAAATAGACACATCGAATATCGCAACAAAAAAAAACTCACTCATAACTGGTCCAGAGTTATTTACACTCAAAATAAAAAAGTGCCGGTTTGTTCTGTTATTAGCAAAAATCAATGTAACTTATAGAATTGGCTTAAGGGGCATAAATAGATACATAGAATATCGCAACAAAAAAAACTCACTCATAACTACTCCAGAGTTATTTTCACTGAAAATAAAAAAGTGCCGGTTTATCCTGTTATTAGCAAAAATCAATGTTACCTATAGAATTGGCTTTAGAGGCATAAATAGATACATCGAATATTGCAACAAAAAAAAACTCATTCATAACTACTCCAGAGTTATTTACACTGAAAATAAAAAAGTGCCGGTTTGTCCTGTTATTAGCAAAAATCAATGTTACCTATAGAATTGGCTTTAGGGGCATAAATAGATACATCGAATATCGCAACAAAAAAACTCACTCATAACTGGTCCAGAGTTATTTACACTGAAAATAAAAAAGTGCCGGTTTGTTCTGTTATTAGCAAAAATCAATGTAATTTATAAAATTAGCTTTAGGGGCATAAATAGATACATCGAATATCGCAACAAAAAAAACTCACTCATAACTGGTCCAGAGTTATTTACACTGAAAATAAAAAAGTGCCGGTTTGTTCTGTTATTAGCAAAAATCAATGTAACTTATAGAATAAGCTTTAGGGGCATAAATAGATACATCGAATATCGCAACAAAAAAAACTCACTCATAACTACTCCAGAGTTATTTTCACTGAAAATAAAAAAGTGCCGGTTTATCCTGTTATTAGTAAAAATCAATGTAACTTATAGAATTGGCTTTAGGGGCATAAATAGATACATCGAATATCGCAACAAAAAAACTCACTCATAACTGGTCCAGAGTTATTTACACTGAAAATAAAAAAGTGCCGGTTTGTTCTGTTATTAGCAAAAATCAATGTAATTTATAAAATTAGCTTTAGGGGCATAATTAGATACATCGAATATCGCAACAAAAAAAACTCACTCATAACTACTCCAGAGTTATTTTCACTGAAAATAAAAAAGTGCCGGTTTATCCTGTTATTAGTAAAAATCAATGTAACTTATAGAATTGGCTTTAGGGGCATAAATAGATACATCGAATATCGCAACAAATAAAACTCACTCATAACTGGTCCAGAGTTATTTACACTGAAAATAAAAAAGTGCCGGTTTGTTCTGTTATTAGCAAAAATCAATGTAACTTATAGAATTAGCTTTAGGGGCATAAATAGACACATCGAATATCGCAACAAAAAAAAACTCACTCATAACTGGTCCAGAGTTATTTACACTGAAAATAAAAAAGTGCCGGTTTGTTCTGTTATTAGCAAAAATCAATGTAACTTATAGAATAAGCTTTAGGGGCATAAATAGATACATCGAATATCGCAACAAAAAAAACTCACTCATAACTACTCCAGAGTTATTTTCACTGAAAATAAAAAAGTGCCGGTTTATCCTGTTATTAGTAAAAATCAATGTAACTTATAGAATTGGCTTTAGGGGCATAAATAGATACATCGAATATCGCAACAAATAAAACTCACTCATAACTGGTCCAGAGTTATTTACACTGAAAATAAAAAAGTGCCGGTTTGTTCTGTTATTAGCAAAAATCAATGTAACTTATAGAATTAGCTTTAGGGGCATAAATAGACACATCGAATATCGCAACAAAAAAAAACTCACTCATAACTGGTCCAGAGTTATTTACACTCAAAATAAAAAAGTGCCGGTTTGTTCTGTTATTAGCAAAAATCAATGTAACTTATAGAATTGGCTTAAGGGGCATAAATAGATACATAGAATATCGCAACAAAAAAAACTCACTCATAACTACTCCAGAGTTATTTTCACTGAAAATAAAAAAGTGCCGGTTTATCCTGTTATTAGCAAAAATCAATGTTACCTATAGAATTGGCTTTAGAGGCATAAATAGATACATCGAATATTGCAACAAAAAAAAACTCATTCATAACTACTCCAGAGTTATTTACACTGAAAATAAAAAAGTGCCGGTTTGTCCTGTTATTAGCAAAAATCAATGTTACCTATAGAATTGGCTTTAGGGGCATAAATAGATACATCGAATATCGCAACAAAAAAAACTCACTCATAACTGGTCCAGAGTTATTTACACTGAAAATAAAAAAAGTGCCGGTTTGTACTGTTATTAGCAAAAATCAATGTAACTTATAGAATTAGCTTTAGGGGCATAAATAGATACATCGAATATCGCAACAAAAAAACTCACTCATAACTGGTCCAGAGTTATTTACACTGAAAATAAAAAAGTGCCGGTTTGTTCTGTTATTAGCAAAAATCAATGTAATTTATAAAATTAGCTTTAGGGGCATAAATAGATACATCGAATATCGCAACAAAAAAAACTCACTCATAACTACTCCAGAGTTATTTTCACTGAAAATAAAAAAGTGCCGGTTTATCCTGTTATAAGCAAAAATCAATGTAACTTATAGAATTGGCTTTAGGGGCATAAATAGATACATCGAATATCGCAACAAAAAAAACTCACTCATAACTGGTCCAGAGTTATTTACACTGAAAATAAAAAAGTGCCGGTTTGTCCTGTTATTAGCAAAAATCAATGTAACTTATAGAATTAGCTTTAGGGGCATAAATAGATACATCGAATATCGCAACAAAAAAAACTCACTCATAACTGGTCCAGAGTTTTTTACACTGAAAATAAAAAAAGTGCCGGTTTGTCCTGTTATTAGCAAAAATCAATGTAACCTATAGAATTGGCTTTAGGGGCATAAATAGATACATCGAATATCGCAACAAAAAAAACTCACTCATAACTGGTCCAGAGTTATTTACACTGAAAATAAAAAAGTGCCGGTTTGTCCTGTTATTAGCAAAAATCAATGTAACTTATAGAATTAGCTTTAGGGGCATAAATAGATACATCGAATATCGCAACAAAAAAAACTCACTCATAACTGGTCCAGAGTTTTTTACACTGAAAATAAAAAAAGTGCCGGTTTGTCCTGTTATTAGCAAAAATCAATGTAACCTATAGAATTGGCTTTAGGGGCATAAATAGATACATCGAATATCGCAACAAAAAAAACTCACTCATAACTACTCTAGAGTTATTTTCACTGAAAATAAAAAAGTGCCGGTTTATCCTGTTATTAGCAAAAATCAATGTAACTTATAGAATTGGCTTTAGGGGCATAAATAGATACATCGAATATCGCAACAAAAAAAACTCACTCATAACTGGTCCAGAGTTATTTACACTGAAAATAAAAAAGTGCCGGTTTGTTCTGTTATTAGCAAAAATCAATGTTACTTATAGAATTAGCTTCAGGGGCATAAATAGATACATCGAATATCGCAACAAAAAAAACTCACTCATAACTGGTCCAGAGTTATTTACACTGAAAATAAAAAAGTGCCGGTTTGTTCTGTTATTAGCAAAACTCAATGTAACTTATAGAATTAGCTTTAGGGGCATAAATAGATACATCGAAATTCTAAACAAAAAAAAAACTCACTCATAACTGCTCCAGAGTTATTTACACTGAAAATAAAAAAGTGCCGGTTTGTTCTGTTATTAGCAAAAATCAATGTAACTTATAGAATAAGCTTTAGGGGCATAAATAGATACATCGAATATCGCAACAAAAAAAACTCACTCATAACTGGTCCAGAGTTATTTACACTGAAAATAAAAAAGTGCCGGTTTGTCCTGTTATTAGCAAAAATCAATGTAACTTATAGAATTAGCTTTAGGGGCATAAATAGATACATCGAATATCGCAACAAAAAAAACTCACTCATAACTGGTCCAGAGTTTTTTACACTGAAAATAAAAAAAGTGCCGGTTTGTCCTGTTATTAGCAAAAATCAATGTAACCTATAGAATTGGCTTTAGGGGCATAAATAGATACATCGAATATCGCAACAAAAAAAACTCACTCATAACTACTCTAGAGTTATTTTCACTGAAAATAAAAAAGTGCCGGTTTATCCTGTTATTAGCAAAAATCAATGTAACTTATAGAATTGGCTTTAGGGGCATAAATAGATACATCGAATATCGCAACAAAAAAAACTCACTCATAACTGGTCCAGAGTTATTTACACTGAAAATAAAAAAGTGCCGGTTTGTTCTGTTATTAGCAAAAATCAATGTTACTTATAGAATTAGCTTCAGGGGCATAAATAGATACATCGAATATCGCAACAAAAAAAACTCACTCATAACTGGTCCAGAGTTATTTACACTGAAAATAAAAAAGTGCCGGTTTGTTCTGTTATTAGCAAAACTCAATGTAACTTATAGAATTAGCTTTAGGGGCATAAATAGATACATCGAAATTCTAAACAAAAAAAAAACTCACTCATAACTGCTCCAGAGTTATTTACACTGAAAATAAAAAAGTGCCGGTTTGTCCTGTTATTAGCAAAAATCAATGTAACTTATAGAATTAGCTTTAGGGGCATAAATAGATACATCGAATATCGCAACAAAAAAACTCACTCATAACTGGTCCAGAGTTATTTACACTGAAAATAAAAAAAGTGCCGGTTTGTCCTGTTATTAGCAAAAATCAATGTAACCTATAGAATTGGCTTTAGGGGCATAAATAGATACATCGAATATCGCAACAAAAAAAACTCACTCATAACTACTCTAGAGTTATTTTCACTGAAAATAAAAAAGTGCCGGTTTATCCTGTTATTAGCAAAAATCAATGTTACCTATAGAATTGGCTTTAGAGGCATAAATAGATACATCGAATATTGCAACAAAAAAAAACTCATTCATAACTACTCCAGAGTTATTTACACTGAAAATAAAAAAGTGCCGGTTTGTCCTGTTATTAGCAAAAATCAATGTTACCTATAGAATTGGCTTTAGGGGCATAAATAGATACATCGAATATCGCAACAAAAAAAAACTCACTCATAACTGGTCCAGAGTTATTTACACTGAAAATAAAAAAGTGCCGGTTTGTTCTGTTATTAGCAAAAATCAATGTAACTTATATAATAAGCTTTAGGGGCATAAATAGATACATAGAATATCGCAACAAAAAAAACTCACTCATAACTACTCCAGAGTTATTTTCACTGAAAATAAAAAAGTGCCGGTTTGTCCTGTTATTAGCAAAAATCAATGTTACCTATAGAATTGGCTTTAGGGGCATAAATAGATACATCGAATATCGCAACAAAAAAAACTCACTCATAACTGGTCCAGAGTTATTTACACTGAAAATAAAAAAAGTGCCGGTTTGTACTGTTATTAGCAAAAATCAATGTAACTTATAGAATTAGCTTTAGGGGCATAAATAGATACATCAAATATCGCAACAAAAAAACTCACTCATAACTGGTCCAGAGTTATTTACACTGAAAATAAAAAAGTGCCGGTTTGTTCTGTTATTAGCAAAACTCAATGTAATTTATAAAATTAGCTTTAGGGGCATAAATAGATACATCGAATATCGCAACAAAAAAAACTCACTCATAACTGGTCCAGAGTTATTTACACTGAAAATAAAAAAAGTGCCGGTTTGTACTGTTATTAGCAAAAATCAATGTAACTTATAGAATTAGCTTTAGGGGCATAAATAGATACATCGAATATCGCAACAAAAAAACTCACTCATAACTGGTCCAGAGTTATTTACACTGAAAATAAAAAAGTGCCGGTTTGTTCTGTTATTAGCAAAAATCAATGTAATTTATAAAATTAGCTTTAGGGGCATAAATAGATACATCGAATATCGCAACAAAAAAAACTCACTCATAACTACTCCAGAGTTATTTTCACTGAAAATAAAAAAGTGCCGGTTTATCCTGTTATAAGCAAAAATCAATGTAACTTATAGAATTGGCTTTAGGGGCATAAATAGATACATCGAATATCGCAACAAAAAAAACTCACTCATAACTGGTCCAGAGTTATTTACACTGAAAATAAAAAAGTGCCGGTTTGTTCTGTTATTAGCAAAAATCAATGTAACTTATAGAATAAGCTTTAGGGGCATAAATAGATACATCGAATATCGCAACAAAAAAAACTCACTCATAACTGGTCCAGAGTTATTTACACTGAAAATAAAAAAATGCCGGTTTGTCCTGTTATTAGCAAAAATCAATGTAACTTATAGAATTAGCTTTAGGGGCATAAATAGATACATCGAATATCGCAACAAAAAAAACTCACTCATAACTGGTCCAGAGTTATTTACACTGAAAATAAAAAAAGTGCCGGTTTGTCCTGTTATTAGCAAAAATCAATGTAACCTATAGAATTGGCTTTAGGGGCATAAATAGATACATCGAATATCGCAACAAAAAAAACTCACTCATAACTACTCTAGAGTTATTTTCACTGAAAATAAAAAAGTGCCGGTTTATCCTGTTATTAGCAAAAATCAATGTAACTTATAGAATTGGCTTTAGGGGCATAAATAGATACATCGAATATCGCAACAAAAAAAACTCACTCATAACTGGTCCAGAGTTATTTACACTCAAAATAAAAAAGTGCCGGTTTGTTCTGTTATTAGCAAAAATCAATGTAACTTATAGAATTGGCTTAAGGGGCATAAATAGATACATAGAATATCGCAACAAAAAAAACTCACTCATAACTACTCCAGAGTTATTTTCACTGAAAATAAAAAAGTGCCGGTTTATCCTGTTATTAGCAAAAATCAATGTTACCTATAGAATTGGCTTTAGAGGCATAAATAGATACATCGAATATTGCAACAAAAAAAAAACTCATTCATAACTACTCCAGAGTTATTTACACTGAAAATAAAAAAGTGCCGGTTTGTCCTGTTATTAGCAAAAATCAATGTTACCTATAGAATTGGCTTTAGGGGCATAAATAGATACATCGAATATCGCAACAAAAAAAAACTCACTCATAACTGGTCCAGAGTTATTTACACTGAAAATAAAAAAGTGCCGGTTTGTTCTGTTATTAGCAAAAATCAATGTAACTTATATAATAAGCTTTAGGGGCATAAATAGATACATAGAATATCGCAACAAAAAAAACTCACTCATAACTACTCCAGAGTTATTTTCACTGAAAATAAAAAAGTGCCGGTTTGTCCTGTTATTAGCAAAAATCAATGTTACCTATAGAATTGGCTTTAGGGGCATAAATAGATACATCGAATATCGCAACAAAAAAAACTCACTCATAACTGGTCCAGAGTTATTTACACTGAAAATAAAAAAAGTGCCGGTTTGTACTGTTATTAGCAAAAATCAATGTAACTTATAGAATTAGCTTTAGGGGCATAAATAGATACATCAAATATCGCAACAAAAAAACTCACTCATAACTGGTCCAGAGTTATTTACACTGAAAATAAAAAAGTGCCGGTTTGTTCTGTTATTAGCAAAACTCAATGTAATTTATAAAATTAGCTTTAGGGGCATAAATAGATACATCGAATATCGCAACAAAAAAAACTCACTCATAACTACTCCAGAGTTATTTTCACTGAAAATAAAAAAGTGCCGGTTTATCCTGTTATAAGCAAAAATCAATGTAACTTATAGAATTGGCTTTAGGGGCATAAATAGGTACATCGAATATCGCAACAAAAAAAACTCACTCATAACTGGTCCAGAGTTATTTACACTGAAAATAAAAAAGTGCCGGTTTGTTCTGTTATTAGCAAAAATCAATGTAACTTATAGAATAAGCTTTAGGGGCATAAATAGATACATCGAATATCGCAACAAAAAAAACTCACTCATAACTACTCCAGAGTTATTTTCACTGAAAATAAAAAAGTGCCGGTTTATCCTGTTATTAGTAAAAATCAATGTAACTTATAGAATTGGCTTTAGGGGCATAAATAGATACATCGAATATCGCAACAAATAAAACTCACTCATAACTGGTCCAGAGTTATTTACACTGAAAATAAAAAAGTGCCGGTTTGTTCTGTTATTAGCAAAAATCAATGTAACTTATAGAATTAGCTTTAGGGGCATAAATAGACACATCGAATATCGCAACAAAAAAAAACTCACTCATAACTGGTCCAGAGTTATTTACACTCAAAATAAAAAAGTGCCGGTTTGTTCTGTTATTAGCAAAAATCAATGTAACTTATAGAATTGGCTTAAGGGGCATAAATAGATACATAGAATATCGCAACAAAAAAAACTCACTCATAACTACTCCAGAGTTATTTTCACTGAAAATAAAAAAGTGCCGGTTTATCCTGTTATTAGCAAAAATCAATGTTACCTATAGAATTGGCTTTAGAGGCATAAATAGATACATCGAATATTGCAACAAAAAAAAACTCATTCATAACTACTCCAGAGTTATTTACACTGAAAATAAAAAAGTGCCGGTTTGTCCTGTTATTAGCAAAAATCAATGTTACCTATAGAATTGGCTTTAGGGGCATAAATAGATACATCGAATATCGCAACAAAAAAACTCACTCATAACTGGTCCAGAGTTATTTACACTGAAAATAAAAAAGTGCCGGTTTGTTCTGTTATTAGCAAAAATCAATGTAATTTATAAAATTAGCTTTAGGGGCATAAATAGATACATCGAATATCGCAACAAAAAAAACTCACTCATAACTGGTCCAGAGTTATTTACACTGAAAATAAAAAAGTGCCGGTTTGTTCTGTTATTAGCAAAAATCAATGTAACTTATAGAATAAGCTTTAGGGGCATAAATAGATACATCGAATATCGCAACAAAAAAAACTCACTCATAACTACTCCAGAGTTATTTTCACTGAAAATAAAAAAGTGCCGGTTTATCCTGTTATTAGTAAAAATCAATGTAACTTATAGAATTGGCTTTAGGGGCATAAATAGATACATCGAATATCGCAACAAAAAAACTCACTCATAACTGGTCCAGAGTTATTTACACTGAAAATAAAAAAGTGCCGGTTTGTTCTGTTATTAGCAAAAATCAATGTAATTTATAAAATTAGCTTTAGGGGCATAATTAGATACATCGAATATCGCAACAAAAAAAACTCACTCATAACTACTCCAGAGTTATTTTCACTGAAAATAAAAAAGTGCCGGTTTGTTCTGTTATTAGCAAAACTCAATGTAATTTATAAAATTAGCTTTAGGGGCATAAATAGATACATCGAATATCGCAACAAAAAAAACTCACTCATAACTACTCCAGAGTTATTTTCACTGAAAATAAAAAAGTGCCGGTTTATCCTGTTATAAGCAAAAATCAATGTAACTTATAGAATTGGCTTTAGGGGCATAAATAGATACATCGAATATCGCAACAAAAAAAACTCACTCATAACTGGTCCAGAGTTATTTACACTGAAAATAAAAAAGTGCCGGTTTGTTCTGTTATTAGCAAAAATCAATGTAACTTATAGAATAAGCTTTAGGGGCATAAATAGATACATCGAATATCGCAACAAAAAAAACTCACTCATAACTACTCCAGAGTTATTTTCACTGAAAATAAAAAAGTGCCGGTTTATCCTGTTATTAGTAAAAATCAATGTAACTTATAGAATTGGCTTTAGGGGCATAAATAGATACATCGAATATCGCAACAAATAAAACTCACTCATAACTGGTCCAGAGTTATTTACACTGAAAATAAAAAAGTGCCGGTTTGTTCTGTTATTAGCAAAAATCAATGTAACTTATAGAATTAGCTTTAGGGGCATAAATAGACACATCGAATATCGCAACAAAAAAAAACTCACTCATAACTGGTCCAGAGTTATTTACACTCAAAATAAAAAAGTGCCGGTTTGTTCTGTTATTAGCAAAAATCAATGTAACTTATAGAATTGGCTTAAGGGGCATAAATAGATACATAGAATATCGCAACAAAAAAAACTCACTCATAACTACTCCAGAGTTATTTTCACTGAAAATAAAAAAGTGCCGGTTTATCCTGTTATTAGCAAAAATCAATGTTACCTATAGAATTGGCTTTAGAGGCATAAATAGATACATCGAATATTGCAACAAAAAAAAACTCATTCATAACTACTCCAGAGTTATTTACACTGAAAATAAAAAAGTGCCGGTTTGTCCTGTTATTAGCAAAAATCAATGTTACCTATAGAATTGGCTTTAGGGGCATAAATAGATACATCGAATATCGCAACAAAAAAAACTCACTCATAACTGGTCCAGAGTTATTTACACTGAAAATAAAAAAAGTGCCGGTTTGTACTGTTATTAGCAAAAATCAATGTAACTTATAGAATTAGCTTTAGGGGCATAAATAGATACATCGAATATCGCAACAAAAAAACTCACTCATAACTGGTCCAGAGTTATTTACACTGAAAATAAAAAAGTGCCGGTTTGTTCTGTTATTAGCAAAAATCAATGTAATTTATAAAATTAGCTTTAGGGGCATAAATAGATACATCGAATATCGCAACAAAAAAAACTCACTCATAACTACTCCAGAGTTATTTTCACTGAAAATAAAAAAGTGCCGGTTTATCCTGTTATAAGCAAAAATCAATGTAACTTATAGAATTGGCTTTAGGGGCATAAATAGATACATCGAATATCGCAACAAAAAAAACTCACTCATAACTGGTCCAGAGTTATTTACACTGAAAATAAAAAAGTGCCGGTTTGTTCTGTTATTAGCAAAAATCAATGTAACTTATAGAATAAGCTTTAGGGGCATAAATAGATACATCGAATATCGCAACAAAAAAAACTCACTCATAACTGGTCCAGAGTTATTTACACTGAAAATAAAAAAGTGCCGGTTTGTCCTGTTATTAGCAAAAATCAATGTAACTTATAGAATTAGCTTTAGGGGCATAAATAGATACATCGAATATCGCAACAAAAAAAACTCACTCATAACTGGTCCAGAGTTATTTACACTGAAAATAAAAAAAGTGCCGGTTTGTCCTGTTATTAGCAAAAATCAATGTAACCTATAGAATTGGCTTTAGGGGCATAAATAGATACATCGAATATCGCAACAAAAAAAACTCACTCATAACTACTCTAGAGTTATTTTCACTGAAAATAAAAAAGTGCCGGTTTATCCTGTTATTAGCAAAAATCAATGTAACTTATAGAATTGGCTTTAGGGGCATAAATAGATACATCGAATATCGCAACAAAAAAAACTCACTCATAACTGGTCCAGAGTTATTTACACTGAAAATAAAAAAGTGCCGGTTTGTTCTGTTATTAGCAAAAATCAATGTTACTTATAGAATTAGCTTCAGGGGCATAAATAGATACATCGAATATCGCAACAAAAAAAACTCACTCATAACTGGTCCAGAGTTATTTACACTGAAAATAAAAAAGTGCCGGTTTGTTCTGTTATTAGCAAAACTCAATGTAACTTATAGAATTAGCTTTAGGGGCATAAATAGATACATCGAAATTCTAAACAAAAAAAAAACTCACTCATAACTGCTCCAGAGTTATTTACACTGAAAATAAAAAAGTGCCGGTTTGTCCTGTTATTAGCAAAAATCAATGTAACTTATAGAATTAGCTTTAGGGGCATAAATAGATACATCGAATATCGCAACAAAAAAACTCACTCATAACTGCTCCAGAGTTATTTTAACTGAAAATAAAAAAGTGCCGGTTTGTCCTGTTATTAGCAAAAATCAATGTAACTTATAGAATAAGCTTTAGGGGCATAAATAGATACATCGAATATCGCAACAAAAAAAACTCACTCATAACTGGTCCAGAGTTATTTACACTGAAAATAAAAAAGTGCCGGTTTGTCCTGTTATTACCAAAAATCAATGTAACTTATAGAATTGGCTTTAGGGGCATAAATACATACATCGAATATCGCAACAAAAAAAACTCACTCATAACTGGTCCAGAGTTATTTACACTGAAAATAAAAAAGTGCCGGTTTGTTCTGTTATTAGCAAAAATCAATGTAACTTATAGAATAAGCTTTAGGGGCATAAATAGATACATCGAATATCGCAACAAAAAAAACTCACTCATAACTGGTCCAGAGTTATTTACACTGAAAATAAAAAAGTGCCGGTTTGTCCTGTTATTACCAAAAATCAATGTAACTTATAGAATTGGCTTTAGGGGCATAAATACATACATCGAATATCGCAACAAAAAAAACTCACTCATAACTGGTCCAGAGTTATTTACACTGAAAATAAAAAAGTGCCGGTTTGTTCTGTTATTAGCAAAAATCAATGTAACTTATAGAATTAGCTTTAGGGGCATAAATAGATACATCGAATATCGCAACAAAAAAAACTCACTCATAACTGGTCCAGAGTTATTTACACTGAAAATAAAAAAGTGCCGGTTTGTTCTGTTATTAGCAAAAATCAATGTAACTTATAGAATTAGCTTTAGGAGCATAAATAGATACATCGAATATCGCAACAAAAAAAACTCAGTCATAACTACTCCAGAGTTATTTTCACTGAAAATAAAAAAGTGCCGGTTTATCCTGTTATTAGCAAAAATCAATGTAACTTATAGAATTGGCTTTAGGGGCATAAATAGATACATCGAATATCGCAACAAAAAAAACTCACTCATAACTGGTCCAGAGTTATTTACACTGAAAATAAAAAAGTGCCGGTTTGTTCTGTTATTAGCAAAAATCAATGTAACTTATAGAATTGGCTTAAGGGGCATAAATAGATACATAGAATATCGCAACAAAAAAAACTCACTCATAACTACTCCAGAGTTATTTTCACTGAAAATAAAAAAGTGCCGGTTTATCCTGTTATTAGCAAAAATCAATGTTACCTATAGAATTGGCTTTAGAGGCATAAATAGATACATCGAATATTGCAACAAAAAAAACTCATTCATAACTACTCCAGAGTTATTTACACTGAAAATAAAAAAGTGCCGGTTTGTCCTGTTATTAGCAAAAATCAATGTTACCTATAGAATTGGCTTTAGGGGCATAAATAGATACATCGAATATCGCAACAAAAAAACTCACTCATAACTGGTCCAGAGTTATTTACACTGAAAATAAAAAAGTGCCGGTTTGTTCTGTTATTAGCAAAAATCAATGTAATTTATAAAATTAGCTTTAGGGGCATAAATAGATACATCGAATATCGCAACAAAAAAAACTCACTCATAACTACTCCAGAGTTATTTTCACTGAAAATAAAAAAGTGCCGGTTTATCCTGTTATAAGCAAAAATCAATGTAACTTATAGAATTGGCTTTAGGGGCATAAATAGATACATCGAATATCGCAACAAAAAAAACTCACTCATAACTGGTCCAGAGTTATTTACACTGAAAATAAAAAAGTGCCGGTTTGTTCTGTTATTAGCAAAAATCAATGTAACTTATAGAATAAGCTTTAGGGGCATAAATAGATACATCGAATATCGCAACAAAAAAAACTCACTCATAACTACTCCAGAGTTATTTTCACTGAAAATAAAAAAGTGCCGGTTTATCCTGTTATTAGTAAAAATCAATGTAACTTATAGAATTGGCTTTAGGGGCATAAATAGATACATCGAATATCGCAACAAATAAAACTCACTCATAACTGGTCCAGAGTTATTTACACTGAAAATAAAAAAAGTGCCGGTTTGTTCTGTTATTAGCAAAAATCAATGTAACTTATAGAATAAGCTTTAGGGGCATAAATAGATACATCGAATATCGCAACAAAAAAAACTCACTCATAACTACTCCAGAGTTATTTTCACTGAAAATAAAAAAGTGCCGGTTTATCCTGTTATTAGTAAAAATCAATGTAACTTATAGAATTGGCTTTAGGGGCATAAATAGATACATCGAATATCGCAACAAATAAAACTCACTCATAACTGGTCCAGAGTTATTTACACTGAAAATAAAAAAAGTGCCGGTTTGTTCTGTTATTAGCAAAAATCAATGTAACTTATAGAATAAGCTTTAGGGGCATAAATAGATACATCGAATATCGCAACAAAAAAAACTCACTCATAACTGGTCCAGAGTTATTTACACTGAAAATAAAAAAGTGCCGGTTTGTCCTGTTATTACCAAAAATCAATGTAACTTATAGAATTGGCTTTAGGGGCATAAATACATACATCGAATATCGCAACAAAAAAAACTCACTCATAACTGGTCCAGAGTTATTTACACTGAAAATAAAAAAGTGCCGGTTTGTCCTGTTATTACCAAAAATCAATGTAACTTATAGAATTGGCTTTAGGGGCATAAATACATACATCGAATATCGCAACAAAAAAAACTCACTCATAACTGGTCCAGAGTTATTTACACTGAAAATAAAAAAAGTGCCGGTTTGTCCTGTTATTAGCAAAAATCAATGTAACCTATAGAATTGGCTTTAGGGGCATAAATAGATACATCGAATATCGCAACAAAAAAAACTCACTCATAACTACTCTAGAGTTATTTTCACTGAAAATAAAAAAGTGCCGGTTTATCCTGTTATTAGCAAAAATCAATGTAACTTATAGAATTGGCTTTAGGGGCATAAATAGATACATCGAATATCACAACAAAAAAAACTCACTCATAACTACTCCAGAGTTATTTACACTGAAAATAAAAAAGTGCCAGTTTGTCCTGTTATTAGCAAAAATCAATGTAACTTATAGAATTGGCTTAAGGGGCATAAATAGATACATAGAATATCGCAACAAAAAAAACTCACTCATAACTACTCCAGAGTTATTTTCACTGAAAATAAAAAAGTGCCGGTTTATCCTGTTATTAGCAAAAATCAATGTTACCTATAGAATTGGCTTTAGAGGCATAAATAGATACATCGAATATTGCAACAAAAAAAACTCATTCATAACTACTCCAGAGTTATTTACACTGAAAATAAAAAAGTGCCGGTTTGTCCTGTTATTAGCAAAAATCAATGTAACTTATAGAATTGGCTTTAGGGGCATAAATATCGAATATCGCAACAAAAAAAACTCACTCATAACTGGTCCAGAGTTATTTTCACTGAAAATAAAAAAGTGCCGGTTTATCCTGTTATAAGCAAAAATCAATGTAACTTATAGAATTGGCTTTAGGGGCATAATTAGATACATCGAATATCGCAACAAAAAAAACTCACTCATAACTGGTCCAGAGTTATTTACACTGAAAATAAAAAAGTGCCGGTTTGTTCTGTTATTAGCAAAAATCAATGTAACTTATAGAATAAGCTTTAGGGGCATAAATAGATACATCGAATATCGCAACAAAAAAAACTCACTCATAACTGGTCCAGAGTTATTTACACTGAAAATAAAAAAGTGCCGGTTTGTCCTGTTATTAGCAAAAATCAATGTAACTTATAGAATTGGCTTTAGGGGCATAAATAGATACATCGAATATCGCAACAAAAAAAACTCACTCATAACTACTCCAGAGTTATTTTCACTGAAAATAAAAAAGTGCCGGTTTATCCTGTTATTAGCAAAAATCAATGTTACCTATAGAATTGGCTTTAGAGGCATAAATAGATACATCGAATATCGCAACAAAAAAAACTCACTCATAACTACTCTAGAGTTATTTTCACTGAAAATAAAAAAGTGCCGGTTTATCCTGTTATTAGCAAAAATCAATGTAACTTATAGAATTGGCTTTAGGGGCATAAATAGATACATCGAATATCACAACAAAAAAAACTCACTCATAACTACTCCAGAGTTATTTACACTGAAAATAAAAAAGTGCCAGTTTGTCCTGTTATTAGCAAAAATCAATGTAACTTATAGAATTGGCTTAAGGGGCATAAATAGATACATAGAATATCGCAACAAAAAAAACTCACTCATAACTACTCCAGAGTTATTTTCACTGAAAATAAAAAAGTGCCGGTTTATCCTGTTATTAGCAAAAATCAATGTTACCTATAGAATTGGCTTTAGAGGCATAAATAGATACATCGAATATTGCAACAAAAAAAACTCATTCATAACTACTCCAGAGTTATTTACACTGAAAATAAAAAAGTGCCGGTTTGTCCTGTTATTAGCAAAAATCAATGTAACTTATAGAATTGGCTTTAGGGGCATAAATATCGAATATCGCAACAAAAAAAACTCACTCATAACTGGTCCAGAGTTATTTTCACTGAAAATAAAAAAGTGCCGGTTTATCCTGTTATAAGCAAAAATCAATGTAACTTATAGAATTGGCTTTAGGGGCATAAATAGATACATCGAATATCGCAACAAAAAAAACTCACTCATAACTGGTCCAGAGTTATTTACACTGAAAATAAAAAAGTGCCGGTTTGTTCTGTTATTAGCAAAAATCAATGTAACTTATAGAATTGGCTTTAGGGGCATAAATAGATACATCGAATATCGCAACAAAAAAAACTCACTCATAACTGGTCCAGAGTTATTTACACTGAAAATAAAAAAGTGCCGGTTTGTTCTGTTATTAGCAAAAATCAATGTAACTTATAGAATTAGCTTCAGGGGCGTAAATAGATACATCGAATATCGCAACAAAAAAAACTCACTCATAACTGGTCCAGAGTTATTTACACTGAAAATAAAAAAGTGCCGGTTTGTTCTGTTATTAGCAAAACTCAATGTTACTTATAGAATTAGCTTTAGGGGCATAAATAGATACATCGAATATCGCAACAAAAAAAAAACTCACTCATAACTGCTCCAGAGTTATTTACACTGAAAATAAAAAAGTGCCGGTTTGTCCTGTTATTAGCAAAAATCAATGTAACTTATAGAATTAGCTTTAGGGGCATAAATAGATACATCGAATATCGCAACAAAAAAACTCACTCATAACTGCTCCAGAGTTATTTTAACTGAAAATAAAAAAGTGCCGGTTTGTCCTGTTATTAGCAAAAATCAATGTAACTTATAGAATTAGCTTTAGGGGCATAAATAGATACATCGAATATCGCAACAAAAAAACTCACTCATAACTGGTCCAGAGTTATTTACACTGAAAATAAAAAAGTGCCGGTTTGTTCTGTTATTAGCAAAAATCAATGTAACTTATAAAATTAGCTTTAGGGGCATAAATAGATACATCGAATATCGCAACAAAAAAAACTCACTCATAACTACTCCAGAGTTATTTTCACTGAAAATAAAAAAGTGCCGGTTTATCCTGTTATAAGCAAAAATCAATGTAACTTATAGAATTGGCTTTAGGGGCATAAATAGATACATCGAATATCGCAACAAAAAAAACTCACTCATAACTGGTCCAGAGTTATTTACACTGAAAATAAAAAAGTGCCGGTTTGTTCTGTTATTAGCAAAAATCAATGTAACTTATAGAATAAGCTTTAGGGGCATAAATAGATACATCGAATATCGCAACAAAAAAAACTCACTCATAACTGGTCCAGAGTTATTTACACTGAAAATAAAAAAGTGCCGGTTTGTCCTGTTATTACCAAAAATCAATGTAACTTATAGAATTGGCTTTAGGGGCATAAATACATACATCGAATATCGCAACAAAAAAAACTCACTCATAACTGGTCCAGAGTTATTTACACTGAAAATAAAAAAGTGCCGGTTTGTTCTGTTATTAGCAAAAATCAATGTAACTTATAGAATAAGCTTTAGGGGCATAAATAGATACATCGAATATCGCAACAAAAAAAACTCACTCATAACTGGTCCAGAGTTATTTACACTGAAAATAAAAAAGTGCCGGTTTGTCCTGTTATTACCAAAAATCAATGTAACTTATAGAATTGGCTTTAGGGGCATAAATACATACATCGAATATCGCAACAAAAAAAACTCACTCATAACTGGTCCAGAGTTATTTACACTGAAAATAAAAAAGTGCCGGTTTGTTCTGTTATTAGCAAAAATCAATGTAACTTATAGAATTGGCTTTAGGGGCATAAATAGATACATCGAATATCGCAACAAAAAAAACTCACTCATAACTGGTCCAGAGTTATTTACACTGAAAATAAAAAAGTGCCGGTTTGTTCTGTTATTAGCAAAAATCAATGTAACTTATAGAATTAGCTTTAGAAGCATAAATAGATACATCGAATATCGCAACAAAAAAAACTCAGTCATAACTACTCCAGAGTTATTTTCACTGAAAATAAAAAAGTGCCGGTTTATCCTGTTATTAGCAAAAATCAATGTAACTTATAGAATTGGCTTTAGGGGCATAAATAGATACATCGAATATCGCAACAAAAAAAACTCACTCATAACAGGTCCAGAGTTATTTACCTACACTGAAAATAAAAAAGTGCCGGTTTGTTCTGTTATTAGCAAAAATCAATGTAACTTATAGAATTGGCTTAAGGGCTATAAATAGATACATCGAATATTGCAACAAAAAAAACTCATTCATAACTACTCCAGAGTTATTTACACTGAAAATAAAAAAGTGCCGGTTTGTCCTGTTATTAGCAAAAATCAATGTAACTTATAGAATTGGCTTTAGGGGCATAAATATCGAATATCGCAACAAAAAAAACTCACTCATAACTACTCCAGAGTTATTTTCACTGAAAATAAAAAAGTGCCGGTTTATCCTGTTATTAGCAAAAATCAATGTTACCTATAGAATTGGCTTTAGAGGCATAAATAGATACATCGAATATTGCAACAAAAAAAACTCATTCATAACTACTCCAGAGTTATTTACACTGAAAATAAAAAAGTGCCGGTTTGTCCTGTTATTAGCAAAAATCAATGTAACTTATAGAATTGGCTTTAGGGGCATAAATATCGAATATCGCAACAAAAAAAACTCACTCATAACTGGTCCAGAGTTATTTTCACTGAAAATAAAAAAGTGCCGGTTTATCCTGTTATAAGCAAAAATCAATGTAACTTATAGAATTGGCTTTAGGGGCATAAATAGATACATCGAATAGCGCAACAAAAAAAACTCACTCATAACTGGTCCAGAGTTATTTACACTGAAAATAAAAAAGTGCCGGTTTGTTCTGTTATTAGCAAAAATCAATGTAACTTATAGAATAAGCTTTAGGGGCATAAATAGATACATCGAATATCGCAACAAAAAAAACTCACTCATAACTGGTCCAGAGTTATTTACACTGAAAATAAAAAAGTGCCGGTTTGTCCTGTTATTAGCAAAAATCAATGTAACTTATAGAATTGGCTTTAGGGGCATAAATAGATACATCAAATATCGCAACAAAAAAAACTCAGTCATAACTACTCCAGAGTTATTTTCACTGAAAATAAAAAAGTGCCGGTTTATCCTGTTATTAGCAAAAATCAATGTAACTTATAGAATTGGCTTTAGGGGCATAAATAGATACATCGAATATCGCAACAAAAAAAACTCACTCATAACTGGTCCAGAGTTATTTACACTGAAAATAAAAAAGTGCCGGTTTGTTCTGTTATTAGCAAAAATCAATGTAACTTATAGAATTGGCTTTAGGGGCATAAATAGATACATCGAATATCGCAACAAAAAAAACTCACTCATAACTGGTCCAGAGTTATTTACACTGAAAATAAAAAAGTGCCGGTTTGTTCTGTTATTAGCAAAAATCAATGTAACTTATAGAATTAGCTTTAGAGGCATAAATAGATACATCGAATATCGCAACAAAAAAAACTCAGTCATAACTACTCCAGAGTTATTTTCACTGAAAATAAAAAAGTGCCGGTTTATCCTGTTATTAGCAAAAATCAATGTAACTTATAGAATTGGCTTTAGGGGCATAAATAGATACATCGAATATCGCAACAAAAAAAACTCACTCATAACAGGTCCAGAGTTATTTACCTACACTTAAAATAAAAAAGTGCCGGTTTGTTCTGTTATTAGCAAAAATCAATGTAACTTATAGAATTGGCTTAAGGGGCATAAATAGATACATAGAATATCGCAACAAAAAAAACTCACTCATAACTACTCCAGAGTTATTTTCACTGAAAATAAAAAAGTGCCGGTTTATCCTGTTATTAGCAAAAATCAATGTTACCTATAGAATTGGCTTTAGAGGCATAAATAGATACATCGAATATTGCAACAAAAAAAACTCATTCATAACTACTCCAGAGTTATTTACACTGAAAATAAAAAAGTGCCGGTTTGTCCTGTTATTAGCAAAAATCAATGTTACCTATAGAATTGGCTTTAGGGGCATAAATAGATACATCGAATATCGCAACAAAAAAAACTCACTCATAACTGGTCCAGAGTTATTTACACTGAAAATAAAAAAAGTGCCGGTTTGTACTGTTATTAGCAAAAATCAATGTAACTTATAGAATTAGCTTTAGGGGCATAAATAGATACATCGAATATCGCAACAAAAAAACTCACTCATAACTGGTCCAGAGTTATTTACACTGAAAATAAAAAAGTGCCGGTTTGTTCTGTTATTAGCAAAAATCAATGTAATTTATAAAATTAGCTTTAGGGGCATAAATAGATACATCGAATATCGCAACAAAAAAAACTCACTCATAACTACTCCAGAGTTATTTTCACTGAAAATAAAAAAGTGCCGGTTTATCCTGTTATAAGCAAAAATCAATGTAACTTATAGAATTGGCTTTAGGGGCATAAATAGATACATCGAATATCGCAACAAAAAAAAAACTCACTCATAACTGCTCCAGAGTTATTTACACTGAAAATAAAAAAGTGCCGGTTTGTCCTGTTATTAGCAAAAATCAATGTAACTTATAGAATTAGCTTTAGGGGCATAAATAGATACATCGAATATCGCAACAAAAAAACTCACTCATAACTGCTCCAGAGTTATTTTAACTGAAAATAAAAAAGTGCCGGTTTGTCCTGTTATTAGCAAAAATCAATGTAACTTATAGAATAAGCTTTAGGGGCATAAATAGATACATCGAATATCGCAACAAAAAAAACTCACTCATAACTGGTCCAGAGTTATTTACACTGAAAATAAAAAAGTGCCGGTTTGTCCTGTTATTACCAAAAATCAATGTAACTTATAGAATTGGCTTTAGGGGCATAAATACATACATCGAATATCGCAACAAAAAAAACTCACTCATAACTGGTCCAGAGTTATTTACACTGAAAATAAAAAAGTGCCGGTTTGTTCTGTTATTAGCAAAAATCAATGTAACTTATAGAATAAGCTTTAGGGGCATAAATAGATACATCGAATATCGCAACAAAAAAAACTCACTCATAACTGGTCCAGAGTTATTTACACTGAAAATAAAAAAGTGCCGGTTTGTCCTGTTATTACCAAAAATCAATGTAACTTATAGAATTGGCTTTAGGGGCATAAATACATACATCGAATATCGCAACAAAAAAAACTCACTCATAACTGGTCCAGAGTTATTTACACTGAAAATAAAAAAGTGCCGGTTTGTTCTGTTATTAGCAAAAATCAATGTAACTTATAGAATTGGCTTTAGGGGCATAAATAGATACATCGAATATCGCAACAAAAAAAACTCACTCATAACTGGTCCAGAGTTATTTACACTGAAAATAAAAAAGTGCCGGTTTGTTCTGTTATTAGCAAAAATCAATGTAACTTATAGAATTAGCTTTAGGAGCATAAATAGATACATCGAATATCGCAACAAAAAAAAACTCAGTCATAACTACTCCAGAGTTATTTTCACTGAAAATAAAAAAGTGCCGGTTTATCCTGTTATTAGCAAAAATCAATGTAACTTATAGAATTGGCTTTAGGGGCATAAATAGATACATCGAATATCGCAACAAAAAAAACTCACTCATAACAGGTCCAGAGTTATTTACCTACACTGAAAATAAAAAAGTGCCGGTTTGTTCTGTTATTAGCAAAAATCAATGTAACTTATAGAATTGGCTTAAGGGGCATAAATAGATACATAGAATATCGCAACAAAAAAAACTCACTCATAACTACTCCAGAGTTATTTTCACTGAAAATAAAAAAGTGCCGGTTTATCCTGTTATTAGCAAAAATCAATGTTACCTATAGAATTGGCTTTAGAGGCATAAATAGATACATCGAATATTGCAACAAAAAAAACTCATTCATAACTACTCCAGAGTTATTTACACTGAAAATAAAAAAGTGCCGGTTTGTCCTGTTATTAGCAAAAATCAATGTAACTTATAGAATTGGCTTTAGGGGCATAAATATCGAATATCGCAACAAAAAAAACTCACTCATAACTGGTCCAGAGTTATTTTCACTGAAAATAAAAAAGTGCCGGTTTATCCTGTTATAAGCAAAAATCAATGTAACTTATAGAATTGGCTTTAGGGGCATAAATAGATACATCGAATATCGCAACAAAAAAAACTCACTCATAACTGGTCCAGAGTTATTTACACTGAAAATAAAAAAGTGCCGGTTTGTTCTGTTATTAGCAAAAATCAATGTAACTTATAGAATAAGCTTTAGGGGCATAAATAGATACATCGAATATCGCAACAAAAAAAACTCACTCATAACTGGTCCAGAGTTATTTACACTGAAAATAAAAAAGTGCCGGTTTGTCCTGTTATTAGCAAAAATCAATGTAACTTATAGAATTGGCTTTAGGGGCATAAATAGATACATCGAATATCGCAACAAAAAAAACTCACTCATAACTGGTCCAGAGTTATTTACACTGAAAATAAAAAAAGTGCCGGTTTGTCCTGTTATTAGCAAAAATCAATGTAACCTATAGAATTGGCTTTAGGGGCATAAATAGATACATCGAATATCGCAACAAAAAAAACTCACTCATAACTACTCTAGAGTTATTTTCACTGAAAATAAAAAAGTGCCGGTTTATCCTGTTATTAGCAAAAATCAATGTAACTTATAGAATTGGCTTTAGGGGCATAAATAGATACATCGAATATCGCAACAAAAAAAACTCACTCATAACTGGTCCAGAGTTATTTACACTGAAAATAAAAAAGTGCCGGTTTGTTCTGTTATTAGCAAAAATCAATGTAACTTATAGAATTAGCTTTAGGGGCATAAATAGATACATCGAATATCGCAACAAAAAAAACTCACTCATAACTGGTCCAGAGTTATTTACACTGAAAATAAAAAAGTGCCGGTTTGTTCTGTTATTAGCAAAAATCAATGTAACTTATAGAATTAGCTTTAGGAGCATAAATAGATACATCGAATATCGCAACAAAAAAAACTCAGTCATAACTACTCCAGAGTTATTTTCACTGAAAATAAAAAAGTGCCGGTTTATCCTGTTATTAGCAAAAATCAATGTAACTTATAGAATTGGCTTTAGGGGCATAAATAGATACATCGAATATCGCAACAAAAAAAACTCACTCATAACTGGTCCAGAGTTATTTACACTGAAAATAAAAAAGTGCCGGTTTGTTCTGTTATTAGCAAAAATCAATGTAACTTATAGAATTGGCTTAAGGGGCATAAATAGATACATAGAATATCGCAACAAAAAAAACTCACTCATAACTACTCCAGAGTTATTTTCACTGAAAATAAAAAAGTGCCGGTTTATCCTGTTATTAGCAAAAATCAATGTTACTTATAGAATTGGCTTTAGAGGCATAAATAGATACATCGAATATTGCAACAAAAAAAACTCATTCATAACTACTCCAGAGTTATTTACACTGAAAATAAAAAAGTGCCGGTTTGTCCTGTTATTAGCAAAAATCAATGTTACCTATAGAATTGGCTTTAGGGGCATAAATAGATACATCGAATATCGCAACAAAAAAAACTCACTCATAACTGGTCCAGAGTTATTTACACTGAAAATAAAAAAGTGCCGGTTTGTTCTGTTATTATCAAAAATCAATGTAACTTATAGAATTAGCTTCAGGGGCGTAAATAGATACATCGAATATCGCAACAAAAAAAACTCACTCATAACTGGTCCAGAGTTATTTACACTGAAAATAAAAAAGTGCCGGTTTGTTCTGTTATTAGCAAAACTCAATGTTACTTATAGAATTAGCTTTAGGGGCATAAATAGATACATCGAATATCGCAACAAAAAAAAAACTCACTCATAACTGCTCCAGAGTTATTTACACTGAAAATAAAAAAGTGCCGGTTTGTCCTGTTATTAGCAAAAATCAATGTAACTTATAGAATTAGCTTTAGGGGCATAAATAGATACATCGAATATCGCAACAAAAAAACTCACTCATAACTGCTCCAGAGTTATTTTAACTGAAAATAAAAAAGTGCCGGTTTGTCCTGTTATTAGCAAAAATCAATGTAACTTATAGAATAAGCTTTAGGGGCATAAATAGATACATCGAATATCGCAACAAAAAAAACTCACTCATAACTGGTCCAGAGTTATTTACACTGAAAATAAAAAAGTGCCGGTTTGTCCTGTTATTACCAAAAATCAATGTAACTTATAGAATTGGCTTTAGGGGCATAAATACATACATCGAATATCGCAACAAAAAAAACTCACTCATAACTGGTCCAGAGTTATTTACACTGAAAATAAAAAAGTGCCGGTTTGTTCTGTTATTAGCAAAAATCAATGTAACTTATAGAATAAGCTTTAGGGGCATAAATAGATACATCGAATATCGCAACAAAAAAAACTCACTCATAACTGGTCCAGAGTTATTTACACTGAAAATAAAAAAGTGCCGGTTTGTCCTGTTATTACCAAAAATCAATGTAACTTATAGAATTGGCTTTAGGGGCATAAATACATACATCGAATATCGCAACAAAAAAAACTCACTCATAACTGGTCCAGAGTTATTTACACTGAAAATAAAAAAGTGCCGGTTTGTTCTGTTATTAGCAAAAATCAATGTAACTTATAGAATTGGCTTTAGGGGCATAAATAGATACATCGAATATCGCAACAAAAAAAACTCACTCATAACTGGTCCAGAGTTATTTACACTGAAAATAAAAAAGTGCCGGTTTGTTCTGTTATTAGCAAAAATCAATGTAACTTATAGAATTAGCTTTAGGAGCATAAATAGATACATCGAATATCGCAACAAAAAAACTCACTCATAACTGCTCCAGAGTTATTTTAACTGAAAATAAAAAAGTGCCGGTTTGTCCTGTTATTAGCAAAAATCAATGTAACTTATAGAATAAGCTTTAGGGGCATAAATAGATACATCGAATATCGCAACAAAAAAAACTCACTCATAACTGGTCCAGAGTTATTTACACTGAAAATAAAAAAGTGCCGGTTTGTCCTGTTATTACCAAAAATCAATGTAACTTATAGAATTGGCTTTAGGGGCATAAATACATACATCGAATATCGCAACAAAAAAAACTCACTCATAACTGGTCCAGAGTTATTTACACTGAAAATAAAAAAGTGCCGGTTTGTTCTGTTATTAGCAAAAATCAATGTAACTTATAGAATAAGCTTTAGGGGCATAAATAGATACATCGAATATCGCAACAAAAAAAACTCACTCATAACTGGTCCAGAGTTATTTACACTGAAAATAAAAAAGTGCCGGTTTGTCCTGTTATTACCAAAAATCAATGTAACTTATAGAATTGGCTTTAGGGGCATAAATACATACATCGAATATCGCAACAAAAAAAACTCACTCATAACTGGTCCAGAGTTATTTACACTGAAAATAAAAAAGTGCCGGTTTATCCTGTTATTAGCAAAAATCAATGTTACCTATAGAATTGGCTTTAGAGGCATAAATAGATACATCGAATATTGCAACAAAAAAAACTCATTCATAACTACTCCAGAGTTATTTACACTGAAAATAAAAAAGTGCCGGTTTGTCCTGTTATTAGCAAAAATCAATGTTACCTATAGAATTGGCTTTAGGGGCATAAATAGATACATCGAATATCGCAACAAAAAAAACTCACTCATAACTGGTCCAGAGTTATTTACACTGAAAATAAAAAAAGTGCCGGTTTGTACTGTTATTAGCAAAAATCAATGTAACTTATAGAATTAGCTTTAGGGGCATAAATAGATACATCGAATATCGCAACAAAAAAACTCACTCATAACTGGTCCAGAGTTATTTACACTGAAAATAAAAAAGTGCCGGTTTGTTCTGTTATTAGCAAAAATCAATGTAATTTATAAAATTAGCTTTAGGGGCATAAATAGATACATCGAATATCGCAACAAAAAAAACTCACTCATAACTACTCCAGAGTTATTTTCACTGAAAATAAAAAAGTGCCGGTTTATCCTGTTATAAGCAAAAATCAATGTAACTTATAGAATTGGCTTTAGGGGCATAAATAGATACATCGAATATCGCAACAAAAAAAAAACTCACTCATAACTGCTCCAGAGTTATTTACACTGAAAATAAAAAAGTGCCGGTTTGTCCTGTTATTAGCAAAAATCAATGTAACTTATAGAATTAGCTTTAGGGGCATAAATAGATACATCGAATATCGCAACAAAAAAACTCACTCATAACTGCTCCAGAGTTATTTTAACTGAAAATAAAAAAGTGCCGGTTTGTCCTGTTATTAGCAAAAATCAATGTAACTTATAGAATAAGCTTTAGGGGCATAAATAGATACATCAAATATCGCAACAAAAAAAACTCACTCATAACTGGTCCAGAGTTATTTACACTGAAAATAAAAAAGTGCCGGTTTGTCCTGTTATTACCAAAAATCAATGTAACTTATAGAATTGGCTTTAGGGGCATAAATACATACATCGAATATCGCAACAAAAAAAACTCACTCATAACTGGTCCAGAGTTATTTACACTGAAAATAAAAAAGTGCCGGTTTGTTCTGTTATTAGCAAAAATCAATGTAACTTATAGAATAAGCTTTAGGGGCATAAATAGATACATCGAATATCGCAACAAAAAAAACTCACTCATAACTGGTCCAGAGTTATTTACACTGAAAATAAAAAAGTGCCGGTTTGTCCTGTTATTACCAAAAATCAATGTAACTTATAGAATTGGCTTTAGGGGCATAAATACATACATCGAATATCGCAACAAAAAAAACTCACTCATAACTGGTCCAGAGTTATTTACACTGAAAATAAAAAAGTGCCGGTTTGTTCTGTTATTAGCAAAAATCAATGTAACTTATAGAATTGGCTTTAGGGGCATAAATAGATACATCGAATATCGCAACAAAAAAAACTCACTCATAACTGGTCCAGAGTTATTTACACTGAAAATAAAAAAGTGCCGGTTTGTTCTGTTATTAGCAAAAATCAATGTAACTTATAGAATTAGCTTTAGGAGCATAAATAGATACATCGAATATCGCAACAAAAAAAACTCAGTCATAACTACTCCAGAGTTATTTTCACTGAAAATAAAAAAGTGCCGGTTTATCCTGTTATTAGCAAAAATCAATGTAACTTATAGAATTGGCTTTAGGGGCATAAATAGATACATCGAATATCGCAACAAAAAAAACTCACTCATAACAGGTCCAGAGTTATTTACCTACACTGAAAATAAAAAAGTGCCGGTTTGTTCTGTTATTAGCAAAAATCAATGTAACTTATAGAATTGGCTTAAGGGGCATAAATAGATACATAGAATATCGCAACAAAAAAAACTCACTCATAACTACTCCAGAGTTATTTTCACTGAAAATAAAAAAGTGCCGGTTTATCCTGTTATTAGCAAAAATCAATGTTACCTATAGAATTGGCTTTAGAGGCATAAATAGATACATCGAATATTGCAACAAAAAAAACTCATTCATAACTACTCCAGAGTTATTTACACTGAAAATAAAAAAGTGCCGGTTTGTCCTGTTATTAGCAAAAATCAATGTAACTTATAGAATTGGCTTTAGGGGCATAAATATCGAATATCGCAACAAAAAAAACTCACTCATAACTGGTCCAGAGTTATTTTCACTGAAAATAAAAAAGTGCCGGTTTATCCTGTTATAAGCAAAAATCAATGTAACTTATAGAATTGGCTTTAGGGGCATAAATAGATACATCGAATATCGCAACAAAAAAAACTCACTCATAACTGGTCCAGAGTTATTTACACTGAAAATAAAAAAGTGCCGGTTTGTTCTGTTATTAGCAAAAATCAATGTAACTTATAGAATAAGCTTTAGGGGCATAAATAGATACATCGAATATCGCAACAAAAAAAACTCACTCATAACTGGTCCAGAGTTATTTACACTGAAAATAAAAAAGTGCCGGTTTGTCCTGTTATTAGCAAAAATCAATGTAACTTATAGAATTGGCTTTAGGGGCATAAATAGATACATCGAATATCGCAACAAAAAAAACTCACTCATAACTGGTCCAGAGTTATTTACACTGAAAATAAAAAAAGTGCCGGTTTGTCCTGTTATTAGCAAAAATCAATGTAACCTATAGAATTGGCTTTAGGGGCATAAATAGATACATCGAATATCGCAACAAAAAAAACTCACTCATAACTACTCTAGAGTTATTTTCACTGAAAATAAAAAAGTGCCGGTTTATCCTGTTATTAGCAAAAATCAATGTAACTTATAGAATTGGCTTTAGGGGCATAAATAGATACATCGAATATCGCAACAAAAAAAACTCACTCATAACTGGTCCAGAGTTATTTACACTGAAAATAAAAAAGTGCCGGTTTGTTCTGTTATTAGCAAAAATCAATGTAACTTATAGAATTAGCTTTAGGGGCATAAATAGATACATCGAATATCGCAACAAAAAAAACTCACTCATAACTGGTCCAGAGTTATTTACACTGAAAATAAAAAAGTGCCGGTTTGTTCTGTTATTAGCAAAAATCAATGTAACTTATAGAATTAGCTTTAGGAGCATAAATAGATACATCGAATATCGCAACAAAAAAAACTCAGTCATAACTACTCCAGAGTTATTTTCACTGAAAATAAAAAAGTGCCGGTTTATCCTGTTATTAGCAAAAATCAATGTAACTTATAGAATTGGCTTTAGGGGCATAAATAGATACATCGAATATCGCAACAAAAAAAACTCACTCATAACTGGTCCAGAGTTATTTACACTGAAAATAAAAAAGTGCCGGTTTGTTCTGTTATTAGCAAAAATCAATGTAACTTATAGAATTGGCTTAAGGGGCATAAATAGATACATAGAATATCGCAACAAAAAAAACTCACTCATAACTACTCCAGAGTTATTTTCACTGAAAATAAAAAAGTGCCGGTTTATCCTGTTATTAGCAAAAATCAATGTTACCTATAGAATTGGCTTTAGAGGCATAAATAGATACATCGAATATTGCAACAAAAAAAACTCATTCATAACTACTCCAGAGTTATTTACACTGAAAATAAAAAAGTGCCGGTTTGTCCTGTTATTAGCAAAAATCAATGTTACCTATAGAATTGGCTTTAGGGGCATAAATAGATACATCGAATATCGCAACAAAAAAACTCACTCATAACTGGTCCAGAGTTATTTACACTGAAAATAAAAAAGTGCCGGTTTGTTCTGTTATTAGCAAAAATCAATGTAATTTATAAAATTAGCTTTAGGGGCATAAATAGATACATCGAATATCGCAACAAAAAAAACTCACTCATAACTACTCCAGAGTTATTTTCACTGAAAATAAAAAAGTGCCGGTTTATCCTGTTATAAGCAAAAATCAATGTAACTTATAGAATTGGCTTTAGGGGCATAAATAGATACATCGAATATCGCAACAAAAAAAACTCACTCATAACTGGTCCAGAGTTATTTACACTGAAAATAAAAAAGTGCCGGTTTGTTCTGTTATTAGCAAAAATCAATGTAACTTATAGAATAAGCTTTAGGGGCATAAATAGATACATCGAATATCGCAACAAAAAAAACTCACTCATAACTACTCCAGAGTTATTTTCACTGAAAATAAAAAAGTGCCGGTTTATCCTGTTATTAGTAAAAATCAATGTAACTTATAGAATTGGCTTTAGGGGCATAAATAGATACATCGAATATCGCAACAAATAAAACTCACTCATAACTGGTCCAGAGTTATTTACACTGAAAATAAAAAAAGTGCCGGTTTGTTCTGTTATTAGCAAAAATCAATGTAACTTATAGAATAAGCTTTAGGGGCATAAATAGATACATCGAATATCGCAACAAAAAAAACTCACTCATAACTACTCCAGAGTTATTTTCACTGAAAATAAAAAAGTGCCGGTTTATCCTGTTATTAGTAAAAATCAATGTAACTTATAGAATTGGCTTTAGGGGCATAAATAGATACATCGAATATCGCAACAAATAAAACTCACTCATAACTGGTCCAGAGTTATTTACACTGAAAATAAAAAAAGTGCCGGTTTGTTCTGTTATTAGCAAAAATCAATGTAACTTATAGAATAAGCTTTAGGGGCATAAATAGATACATCGAATATCGCAACAAAAAAAACTCACTCATAACTGGTCCAGAGTTATTTACACTGAAAATAAAAAAGTGCCGGTTTGTCCTGTTATTACCAAAAATCAATGTAACTTATAGAATTGGCTTTAGGGGCATAAATACATACATCGAATATCGCAACAAAAAAAACTCACTCATAACTGGTCCAGAGTTATTTACACTGAAAATAAAAAAGTGCCGGTTTGTTCTGTTATTAGCAAAAATCAATGTAACTTATAGAATTGGCTTTAGGGGCATAAATACATACATCGAATATCGCAACAAAAAAAACTCACTCATAACTGGTCCAGAGTTATTTACACTGAAAATAAAAAAGTGCCGGTTTGTTCTGTTATTAGCAAAAATCAATGTAACTTATAGAATTAGCTTTAGGAGCATAAATAGATACATCGAATATCGCAACAAAAAAAACTCAGTCATAACTACTCCAGAGTTATTTTCACTGAAAATAAAAAAGTGCCGGTTTATCCTGTTATTAGCAAAAATCAATGTAACTTATAGAATTGGCTTTAGGGGCATAAATAGATACATCGAATATCGCAACAAAAAAAACTCACTCATAACAGGTCCAGAGTTATTTACCTACACTGAAAATAAAAAAGTGCCGGTTTGTTCTGTTATTAGCAAAAATCAATGTAACTTATAGAATTGGCTTAAGGGGCATAAATAGATACATAGAATATCGCAACAAAAAAAACTCACTCATAACTACTCCAGAGTTATTTTCACTGAAAATAAAAAAGTGCCGGTTTATCCTGTTATTAGCAAAAATCAATGTTACCTATAGAATTGGCTTTAGAGGCATAAATAGATACATCGAATATTGCAACAAAAAAAACTCATTCATAACTACTCCAGAGTTATTTACACTGAAAATAAAAAAGTGCCGGTTTGTCCTGTTATTAGCAAAAATCAATGTAACTTATAGAATTGGCTTTAGGGGCATAAATATCGAATATCGCAACAAAAAAAACTCACTCATAACTGGTCCAGAGTTATTTTCACTGAAAATAAAAAAGTGCCGGTTTATCCTGTTATAAGCAAAAATCAATGTAACTTATAGAATTGGCTTTAGGGGCATAAATAGATACATCGAATATCGCAACAAAAAAAACTCACTCATAACTGGTCCAGAGTTATTTACACTGAAAATAAAAAAGTGCCGGTTTGTTCTGTTATTAGCAAAAATCAATGTAACTTATAGAATAAGCTTTAGGGGCATAAATAGATACATCGAATATCGCAACAAAAAAAACTCACTCATAACTGGTCCAGAGTTATTTACACTGAAAATAAAAAAGTGCCGGTTTGTCCTGTTATTAGCAAAAATCAATGTAACTTATAGAATTGGCTTTAGGGGCATAAATAGATACATCGAATATCGCAACAAAAAAAACTCACTCATAACTGGTCCAGAGTTATTTACACTGAAAATAAAAAAAGTGCCGGTTTGTCCTGTTATTAGCAAAAATCAATGTAACCTATAGAATTGGCTTTAGGGGCATAAATAGATACATCGAATATCGCAACAAAAAAAACTCACTCATAACTACTCTAGAGTTATTTTCACTGAAAATAAAAAAGTGCCGGTTTATCCTGTTATTAGCAAAAATCAATGTAACTTATAGAATTGGCTTTAGGGGCATAAATAGATACATCGAATATCGCAACAAAAAAAACTCACTCATAACTGGTCCAGAGTTATTTACACTGAAAATAAAAAAGTGCCGGTTTGTTCTGTTATTAGCAAAAATCAATGTAACTTATAGAATTAGCTTCAGGGGCGTAAATAGATACATCGAATATCGCAACAAAAAAAACTCACTCATAACTGGTCCAGAGTTATTTACACTGAAAATAAAAAAGTGCCGGTTTGTTCTGTTATTAGCAAAACTCAATGTTACTTATAGAATTAGCTTTAGGGGCATAAATAGATACATCGAATATCGCAACAAAAAAAAAAACTCACTCATAACTGCTCCAGAGTTATTTACACTGAAAATAAAAAAGTGCCGGTTTGTCCTGTTATTAGCAAAAATCAATGTAACTTATAGAATTAGCTTTAGGGGCATAAATAGATACATCGAATATCGCAACAAAAAAACTCACTCATAACTGCTCCAGAGTTATTTTAACTGAAAATAAAAAAGTGCCGGTTTGTCCTGTTATTAGCAAAAATCAATGTAACTTATAGAATAAGCTTTAGGGGCATAAATAGATACATCGAATATCGCAACAAAAAAAACTCACTCATAACTGGTCCAGAGTTATTTACACTGAAAATAAAAAAGTGCCGGTTTGTCCTGTTATTACCAAAAATCAATGTAACTTATAGAATTGGCTTTAGGGGCATAAATACATACATCGAATATCGCAACAAAAAAAACTCACTCATAACTGGTCCAGAGTTATTTACACTGAAAATAAAAAAGTGCCGGTTTGTTCTGTTATTAGCAAAAATCAATGTAACTTATAGAATAAGCTTTAGGGGCATAAATAGATACATCGAATATCGCAACAAAAAAAACTCACTCATAACTGGTCCAGAGTTATTTACACTGAAAATAAAAAAGTGCCGGTTTGTCCTGTTATTACCAAAAATCAATGTAACTTATAGAATTGGCTTTAGGGGCATAAATACATACATCGAATATCGCAACAAAAAAAACTCACTCATAACTGGTCCAGAGTTATTTACACTGAAAATAAAAAAGTGCCGGTTTGTTCTGTTATTAGCAAAAATCAATGTAACTTATAGAATTGGCTTTAGGGGCATAAATAGATACATCGAATATCGCAACAAAAAAAACTCACTCATAACTGGTCCAGAGTTATTTACACTGAAAATAAAAAAGTGCCGGTTTGTTCTGTTATTAGCAAAAATCAATGTAACTTATAGAATTAGCTTTAGGAGCATAAATAGATACATCGAATATCGCAACAAAAAAAACTCAGTCATAACTACTCCAGAGTTATTTTCACTGAAAATAAAAAAGTGCCGGTTTATCCTGTTATTAGCAAAAATCAATGTAACTTATAGAATTGGCTTTAGGGGCATAAATAGATACATCGAATATCGCAACAAAAAAAACTCACTCATAACAGGTCCAGAGTTATTTACCTACACTGAAAATAAAAAAGTGCCGGTTTGTTCTGTTATTAGCAAAAATCAATGTAACTTATAGAATTGGCTTAAGGGGCATAAATAGATACATAGAATATCGCAACAAAAAAAACTCACTCATAACTACTCCAGAGTTATTTTCACTGAAAATAAAAAAGTGCCGGTTTATCCTGTTATTAGCAAAAATCAATGTTACCTATAGAATTGGCTTTAGAGGCATAAATAGATACATCGAATATTGCAACAAAAAAAACTCATTCATAACTACTCCAGAGTTATTTACACTGAAAATAAAAAAGTGCCGGTTTGTCCTGTTATTAGCAAAAATCAATGTTACCTATAGAATTGGCTTTAGGGGCATAAATAGATACATCGAATATCGCAACAAAAAAAACTCACTCATAACTGGTCCAGAGTTATTTACACTGAAAATAAAAAAAGTGCCGGTTTGTACTGTTATTAGCAAAAATCAATGTAACTTATAGAATTAGCTTTAGGGGCATAAATAGATACATCGAATATCGCAACAAAAAAACTCACTCATAACTGGTCCAGAGTTATTTACACTGAAAATAAAAAAGTGCCGGTTTGTTCTGTTATTAGCAAAAATCAATGTAATTTATAAAATTAGCTTTAGGGGCATAAATAGATACATCGAATATCGCAACAAAAAAAACTCACTCATAACTACTCCAGAGTTATTTTCACTGAAAATAAAAAAGTGCCGGTTTATCCTGTTATAAGCAAAAATCAATGTAACTTATAGAATTGGCTTTAGGGGCATAAATAGATACATCGAATATCGCAACAAAAAAAACTCACTCATAACTGGTCCAGAGTTATTTACACTGAAAATAAAAAAGTGCCGGTTTGTTCTGTTATTAGCAAAAATCAATGTAACTTATAGAATAAGCTTTAGGGGCATAAATAGATACATCGAATATCGCAACAAAAAAAACTCACTCATAACTACTCCAGAGTTATTTTCACTGAAAATAAAAAAGTGCCGGTTTATCCTGTTATTAGTAAAAATCAATGTAACTTATAGAATTGGCTTTAGGGGCATAAATAGATACATCGAATATCGCAACAAATAAAACTCACTCATAACTGGTCCAGAGTTATTTACACTGAAAATAAAAAAGTGCCGGTTTGTTCTGTTATTAGCAAAAATCAATGTAACTTATAGAATAAGCTTTAGGGGCATAAATAGATACATCGAATATCGCAACAAAAAAAACTCACTCATAACTACTCCAGAGTTATTTTCACTGAAAATAAAAAAGTGCCGGTTTGTCCTGGTATTAGCAAAAATCAATGAAACTAATATAATTGGCTTTAGAGGCATAAATAGATACATCGACTATCGCAACAAAAAAAAAAACATTCATAACTACTCCAGAGTTATTTTCACTGAAAATAAAAAAGTGCCGGTTTGTCCTGTTATTAGCAAAAGTCAATGTAACCTATAGAATTGGCTTTAGGGGCATAAATAGATACATCGAATATCGCAACAAAAAAAACTCACTCATAACTGCTCCAGAGTTATTTTAACTGAAAATAAAAATGTGCCGGTTTGTCCTGTTATTAGCAAAAATCAATGTAACTTATAGAATTGGCTTTAGGGGCATAAATAGATATATCGAATATAGCAACAAAAAAACTCACTCATAACTACTCCAGAGTTATTTTCACTGAAAATAAAAAAGTGCCGGTTTGTTCTGTTATTAGCAATAATCAATGTAACTTATACAAATAGCTTTAGGGGCATAAATACAAACATCGAATATCGCAACAAAAAAACTCACTCATAACTGGTCCAGAGTTATTTACACTGAAAATAAAAAAAGTGCCGGTTTGTTCTGTTATTAGCAAAAATCAATGTAACTTATAGAATAAGCTTTAGGGGCATAAATAGATACATCGAATATCGCAACAAAAAAAACTCACTCATAACTGGTCCAGAGTTATTTACACTGAAAATAAAAAAGTGCCGGTTTGTCCTGTTATTACCAAAAATCAATGTAACTTATAGAATTGGCTTTAGGGGCATAAATACATACATCGAATATCGCAACAAAAAAAACTCACTCATAACTGGTCCAGAGTTATTTACACTGAAAATAAAAAAGTGCCGGTTTGTTCTGTTATTAGCAAAAATCAATGTAACTTATAGAATTAGCTTTAGGGGCATAAATAGATACATCGAATATCGCAACAAAAAAAACTCACTCATAACTGGTCCAGAGTTATTTACACTGAAAATAAAAAAGTGCCGGTTTGTTCTGTTATTAGCAAAAATCAATGTAACTTATAGAATTAGCTTTAGGGGCATAAATAGACACATCGAATATCGCAACAAAAAAAAACTCACTCATAACTGGTCCAGAGTTATTTACACTGAAAATAAAAAAGTGCCGGTTTGTTCTGTTATTAGCAAAAATCAATGTAACTTATATAATAAGCTTTAGGGGCATAAATAGATACATCGAATATCACAACAAAAAAAACTCACTCATAACTACTCCAGAGTTATTTACACTGAAAATAAAAAAGTGCCAGTTTGTCCTGTTATTAGCAAAAATCAATGTAACTTATAGAATTGGCTTAAGGGGCATAAATAGATACATAGAATATCGCAACAAAAAAAACTCACTCATAACTACTCCAGAGTTATTTTCACTGAAAATAAAAAAGTGCCGGTTTATCCTGTTATTAGCAAAAATCAATGTTACCTATAGAATTGGCTTTAGAGGCATAAATAGATACATCGAATATTGCAACAAAAAAAACTCATTCATAACTACTCCAGAGTTATTTACACTGAAAATAAAAAAGTGCCGGTTTGTCCTGTTATTAGCAAAAATCAATGTTACCTATAGAATTGGCTTTAGGGGCATAAATAGATACATCGAATATCGCAACAAAAAAAACTCACTCATAACTGGTCCAGAGTTATTTACACTGAAAATAAAAAAAGTGCCGGTTTGTACTGTTATTAGCAAAAATCAATGTAACTTATAGAATTAGCTTTAGGGGCATAAATAGATACATCGAATATCGCAACAAAAAAACTCACTCATAACTGGTCCAGAGTTATTTACACTGAAAATAAAAAAGTGCCGGTTTGTTCTGTTATTAGCAAAAATCAATGTAATTTATAAAATTAGCTTTAGGGGCATAAATAGATACATCGAATATCGCAACAAAAAAAACTCACTCATAACTACTCCAGAGTTATTTTCACTGAAAATAAAAAAGTGCCGGTTTATCCTGTTATAAGCAAAAATCAATGTAACTTATAGAATTGGCTTTAGGGGCATAAATAGATACATCGAATATCGCAACAAAAAAAACTCACTCATAACTGGTCCAGAGTTATTTACACTGAAAATAAAAAAGTGCCGGTTTGTTCTGTTATTAGCAAAAATCAATGTAACTTATAGAATAAGCTTTAGGGGCATAAATAGATACATCGAATATCGCAACAAAAAAAACTCACTCATAACTGGTCCAGAGTTATTTACACTGAAAATAAAAAAGTGCCGGTTTGTTCTGTTATTAGCAAAAATCAATGTAACTTATAGAATAAGCTTTAGGGGCATAAATAGATACATCGAATATCGCAACAAAAAAAACTCACTCATAACTACTCCAGAGTTATTTTCACTGAAAATAAAAAAGTGCCGGTTTGTCCTGGTATTAGCAAAAATCAATGAAACTAATATAATTGGCTTTAGAGGCATAAATAGATACATAGACTATCGCAACAAAAAAAAAAACATTCATAACTACTCCAGAGTTATTTTCACTGAAAATAAAAAAGTGCCGGTTTGTCCTGTTATTAGCAAAAGTCAATGTAACCTATAGAATTGGCTTTAGGGGCATAA
Source organism: Agriopis leucophaearia (assembly GCA_949125355.1). Taxonomy (NCBI): domain Eukaryota; kingdom Metazoa; phylum Arthropoda; class Insecta; order Lepidoptera; family Geometridae; genus Agriopis; species Agriopis leucophaearia. The sequence goes on along the minus strand of OX421274.1, from coordinate 16,660,097 downwards.
ATAGATACATCGAATATCGCAACAAAAAAAACTCACTCATAACTGCTCCAGAGTTATTTTAACTGAAAATAAAAATGTGCCGGTTTGTCCTGTTATTAGCAAAAATCAATGTAACTTATAGAATTGGCTTTAGGGGCATAAATAGATATATCGAATATAGCAACAAAAAAACTCACTCATAACTACTCCAGAGTTATTTTCACTGAAAATAAAAAAGTGCCGGTTTGTTCTGTTATTAGCAATAATCAATGTAACTTATACAAATAGCTTTAGGGGCATAAATACAAACATCGAATATCGCAACAAAAAAACTCACTCATAACTGGTCCAGAGTTATTTACACTGAAAATAAAAAAAGTGCCGGTTTGTTCTGTTATTAGCAAAAATCAATGTAACTTATAGAATAAGCTTTAGGGGCATAAATAGATACATCGAATATCGCAACAAAAAAAACTCACTCATAACTGGTCCAGAGTTATTTACACTGAAAATAAAAAAGTGCCGGTTTGTCCTGTTATTACCAAAAATCAATGTAACTGATAGAATTGGCTTTAGGGGCATAAATACATACATCGAATATCGCAACAAAAAAAACTCACTCATAACTGGTCCAGAGTTATTTACACTGAAAATAAAAAAGTGCCGGTTTGTTCTGTTATTAGCAAAAATCAATGTAACTTATAGAATTGGCTTTAGGGGCATAAATAGATACATCGAATATCGCAACAAAAAAAACTCACTCATAACTGGTCCAGAGTTATTTACACTGAAAATAAAAAAGTGCCGGTTTGTTCTGTTATTAGCAAAAATCAATGTAACTTATAGAATTAGCTTTAGGGGCATAAATAGACACATCGAATATCGCAACAAAAAAAAACTCACTCATAACTGGTCCAGAGTTATTTACACTGAAAATAAAAAAGTGCCGGTTTGTTCTGTTATTAGCAAAAATCAATGTAACTTATATAATAAGCTTTAGGGGCATAAATAGATACATCGAATATCACAACAAAAAAAACTCACTCATAACTACTCCAGAGTTATTTACACTGAAAATAAAAAAGTGCCGGTTTATCCTGTTATTAGCAAAAATCAATGTTACCTATAGAATTGGCTTTAGAGGCATAAATAGATACATCGAATATTGCAACAAAAAAAACTCATTCATAACTACTCCAGAGTTATTTACACTGAAAATAAAAAAGTGCCGGTTTGTCCTGTTATTAGCAAAAATCAATGTTACCTATAGAATTGGCTTTAGGGGCATAAATAGATACATCGAATATCGCAACAAAAAAAACTCACTCATAACTGGTCCAGAGTTATTTACACTGAAAATAAAAAAAGTGCCGGTTTGTACTGTTATTAGCAAAAATCAATGTAACTTATAGAATTAGCTTTAGGGGCATAAATAGATACATCGAATATCGCAACAAAAAAACTCACTCATAACTGGTCCAGAGTTATTTACACTGAAAATAAAAAAGTGCCGGTTTGTTCTGTTATTAGCAAAAATCAATGTAACTTATAAAATTAGCTTTAGGGGCATAAATAGATACATCGAATATCGCAACAAAAAAAACTCACTCATAACTACTCCAGAGTTATTTTCACTGAAAATAAAAAAGTGCCGGTTTATCCTGTTATAAGCAAAAATCAATGTAACTTATAGAATTGGCTTTAGGGGCATAAATAGATACATCGAATATCGCAACAAAAAAAACTCACTCATAACTGGTCCAGAGTTATTTACACTGAAAATAAAAAAGTGCCGGTTTGTTCTGTTATTAGCAAAAATCAATGTAACTTATAGAATAAGCTTTAGGGGCATAAATAGATACATCGAATATCGCAACAAAAAAAACTCACTCATAACTGGTCCAGAGTTATTTACACTGAAAATAAAAAAGTGCCGGTTTGTCCTGTTATTAGCAAAAATCAATGTAACTTATAGAATTAGCTTTAGGGGCATAAATAGATACATCGAATATCGCAACAAAAAAAACTCACTCATAACTGGTCCAGAGTTATTTACACTGAAAATAAAAAAAGTGCCGGTTTGTCCTGTTATTAGCAAAAATCAATGTAACCTATAGAATTGGCTTTAGGGGCATAAATAGATACATCGAATATCGCAACAAAAAAAACTCACTCATAACTACTCTAGAGTTATTTTCACTGAAAATAAAAAAGTGCCGGTTTATCCTGTTATTAGCAAAAATCAATGTAACTTATAGAATTGGCTTTAGGGGCATAAATAGATACATCGAATATCGCAACAAAAAAAACTCACTCATAACTGGTCCAGAGTTATTTACACTGAAAATAAAAAAGTGCCGGTTTGTTCTGTTATTAGCAAAAATCAATGTAACTTATAGAATTAGCTTTAGGAGCATAAATAGATACATCGAATATCGCAACAAAAAAAACTCAGTCATAACTACTCCAGAGTTATTTTCACTGAAAATAAAAAAGTGCCGGTTTATCCTGTTATTAGCAAAAATCAATGTAACTTATAGAATTGGCTTTAGGGGCATAAATAGATACATCGAATATCGCAACAAAAAAAACTCACTCATAACAGGTCCAGAGTTATTTACACTGAAAATAAAAAAGTGCCGGTTTGTTCTGTTATTAGCAAAAATCAATGTAACTTATAGAATTGGCTTAAGGGGCATAAATAGATACATAGAATATCGCAACAAAAAAAACTCACTCATAACTGCTCCAGAGTTATTTACACTGAACATAAAAAAGTGCCGGTTTGTCCTGTTATTAGCAAAAATCAATGTAACTTATAGAATTAGCTTTAGGGGCATAAATAGATACATCGAATATCGCAACAAAAAAACTCACTCATAACTGCTCCAGAGTTATTTTAACTGAAAATAAAAAAGTGCCGGTTTGTCCTGTTATTAGCAAAAATCAATGTAACTTATAGAATAAGCTTTAGGGGCATAAATAGATACATCGAACATCGCAACAAAAAAAACTCACTCATAACTGGTCCAGAGTTATTTACACTGAAAATAAAAAAGTGCCGGTTTGTCCTGTTATTACCAAAAATCAATGTAACTTATAGAATTGGCTTTAGGGGCATAAATACATACATCGAATATCGCAACAAAAAAAACTCACTCATAACTGGTCCAGAGTTATTTACACTGAAAATAAAAAAGTGCCGGTTTGTTCTGTTATTAGCAAAAATCAATGTAACTTATAGAATTAGCTTCAGGGGCGTAAATAGATACATCGAATATCGCAACAAAAAAAACTCACTCATAACTGGTCCAGAGTTATTTACACTGAAAATAAAAAAGTGCCGGTTTGTTCTGTTATTAGCAAAACTCAATGTTACTTATAGAATTAGCTTTAGGGGCATAAATAGATACATCGAATATCGCAACAAAAAAAAAACTCACTCATAACTGGTCCAGAGTTATTTACACTGAAAATAAAAAAGTGCCGGTTTGTCCTGTTATTAGCAAAAATCAATGTAACTTATAGAATTAGCTTTAGGGGCATAAATAGATACATCGAATATCGCAACAAAAAAACTCACTCATAACTGGTCCAGAGTTATTTTAACTGAAAATAAAAAAGTGCCGGTTTGTCCTGTTATTAGCAAAAATCAATGTAACTTATAGAATAAGCTTTAGGGGCATAAATAGATACATCGAATATCGCAACAAAAAAAACTCACTCATAACTGGTCCAGAGTTATTTACACTGAAAATAAAAAAGTGCCGGTTTGTCCTGTTATTATCAAAAATCAATGTAACTTATAGAATTGGCTTTAGGGGCATAAATACATACATCGAATATCGCAACAAAAAAAACTCACTCATAACTGGTCCAGAGTTATTTACACTGAAAATAAAAAAGTGCCGGTTTGTTCTGTTATTAGCAAAAATCAATGTAACTTATAGAATTGGCTTTAGGGGCATAAATAGATACATCGAATATCGCAACAAAAAAAACTCACTCATAACTGGTCCAGAGTTATTTACACTGAAAATAAAAAAGTGCCGGTTTGTTCTGTTATTAGCAAAAATCAATGTAACTTATAGAATTAGCTTTAGGAGCATAAATAGATACATCGAATATCGCAACAAAAAAAACTCAGTCATAACTACTCCAGAGTTATTTTCACTGAAAATAAAAAAGTGCCGGTTTATCCTGTTATTAGCAAAAATCAATGTAACTTATAGAATTGGCTTTAGGGGCATAAATAGATACATCGAATATCGCAACAAAAAAAACTCACTCATAACAGGTCCAGAGTTATTTACACTGAAAATAAAAAAGTGCCGGTTTGTTCTGTTATTAGCAAAAATCAATGTAACTTATAGAATTGGCTTAAGGGGCATAAATAGATACATAGAATATCGCAACAAAAAAAACTCACTCATAACTACTCCAGAGTTATTTTCACTGAAAATAAAAAAGTGCCGGTTTATCCTGTTATTAGCAAAAATCAATGTTACCTATAGAATTGGCTTTAGAGGCATAAATAGATACATCGAATATTGCAACAAAAAAAACTCATTCATAACTACTCCAGAGTTATTTACACTGAAAATAAAAAAGTGCCGGTTTGTCCTGTTATTAGCAAAAATCAATGTTACCTATAGAATTGGCTTTAGGGGCATAAATAGATACATCGAATATCGCAACAAAAAAAACTCACTCATAACTGGTCCAGAGTTATTTACACTGAAAATAAAAAAAGTGCCGGTTTGTACTGTTATTAGCAAAAATCAATGTAACTTATAGAATTAGCTTTAGGGGCATAAATAGATACATCGAATATCGCAACAAAAAAACTCACTCATAACTGGTCCAGAGTTATTTACACTGAAAATAAAAAAGTGCCGGTTTGTTCTGTTATTAGCAAAAATCAATGTAATTTATAAAATTAGCTTTAGGGGCATAAATAGATACATCGAATATCGCAACAAAAAAAACTCACTCATAACTACTCCAGAGTTATTTTCACTGAAAATAAAAAAGTGCCGGTTTATCCTGTTATAAGCAAAAATCAATGTAACTTATAGAATTGGCTTTAGGGGCATAAATAGATACATCGAATATCGCAACAAAAAAAACTCACTCATAACTGGTCCAGAGTTATTTACACTGAAAATAAAAAAGTGCCGGTTTGTTCTGTTATTAGCAAAAATCAATGTAACTTATAGAATAAGCTTTAGGGGCATAAATAGATACATCGAATATCGCAACAAAAAAAACTCACTCATAACTACTCCAGAGTTATTTTCACTGAAAATAAAAAAGTGCCGGTTTATCCTGTTATTAGTAAAAATCAATGTAACTTATAGAATTGGCTTTAGGGGCATAAATAGATACATCGAATATCGCAACAAATAAAACTCACTCATAACTGGTCCAGAGTTATTTACACTGAAAATAAAAAAGTGCCGGTTTGTTCTGTTATTAGCAAAAATCAATGTAACTTATAGAATAAGCTTTAGGGGCATAAATAGATACATCGAATATCGCAACAAAAAAAACTCACTCATAACTACTCCAGAGTTATTTTCACTGAAAATAAAAAAGTGCCGGTTTGTCCTGGTATTAGCAAAAATCAATGAAACTAATATAATTGGCTTTAGAGGCATAAATAGATACATCGACTATCGCAACAAAAAAAAAAACATTCATAACTACTCCAGAGTTATTTTCACTGAAAATAAAAAAGTGCCGGTTTGTCCTGTTATTAGCAAAAGTCAATGTAACCTATAGAATTGGCTTTAGGGGCATAAATAGATACATCGAATATCGCAACAAAAAAAACTCACTCATAACTGCTCCAGAGTTATTTTAACTGAAAATAAAAATGTGCCGGTTTGTCCTGTTATTAGCAAAAATCAATGTAACTTATAGAATTGGCTTTAGGGGCATAAATAGATATATCGAATATAGCAACAAAAAAACTCACTCATAACTACTCCAGAGTTATTTTCACTGAAAATAAAAAAGTGCCGGTTTGTTCTGTTATTAGCAATAATCAATGTAACTTATACAAATAGCTTTAGGGGCATAAATACAAACATCGAATATCGCAACAAAAAAACTCACTCATAACTGGTCCAGAGTTATTTACACTGAAAATAAAAAAAGTGCCGGTTTGTTCTGTTATTAGCAAAAATCAATGTAACTTATAGAATAAGCTTTAGGGGCATAAATAGATACATCGAATATCGCAACAAAAAAAACTCACTCATAACTGGTCCAGAGTTATTTACACTGAAAATAAAAAAGTGCCGGTTTGTTCTGTTATTAGCAAAAATCAATGTAACTTATAGAATTAGCTTTAGGGGCATAAATAGATACATCGAATATCGCAACAAAAAAAACTCACTCATAACTGGTCCAGAGTTATTTACACTGAAAATAAAAAAGTGCCGGTTTGTTCTGTTATTAGCAAAAATCAATGTAACTTATAGAATTAGCTTTAGGGGCATAAATAGACACATCGAATATCGCAACAAAAAAAAACTCACTCATAACTGGTCCAGAGTTATTTACACTGAAAATAAAAAAGTGCCGGTTTGTTCTGTTATTAGCAAAAATCAATGTAACTTATATAATAAGCTTTAGGGGCATAAATAGATACATCGAATATCACAACAAAAAAAAACTCACTCATAACTACTCCAGAGTTATTTACACTGAAAATAAAAAAGTGCCAGTTTGTCCTGTTATTAGCAAAAATCAATGTAACTTATAGAATTGGCTTAAGGGGCATAAATAGATACATAGAATATCGCAACAAAAAAAACTCACTCATAACTACTCCAGAGTTATTTTCACTGAAAATAAAAAAGTGCCGGTTTATCCTGTTATTAGCAAAAATCAATGTTACCTATAGAATTGGCTTTAGAGGCATAAATAGATACATCGAATATTGCAACAAAAAAAACTCATTCATAACTACTCCAGAGTTATTTACACTGAAAATAAAAAAGTGCCGGTTTGTCCTGTTATTAGCAAAAATCAATGTTACCTATAGAATTGGCTTTAGGGGCATAAATAGATACATCGAATATCGCAACAAAAAAAACTCACTCATAACTGGTCCAGAGTTATTTACACTGAAAATAAAAAAAGTGCCGGTTTGTACTGTTATTAGCAAAAATCAATGTAACTTATAGAATTAGCTTTAGGGGCATAAATAGATACATCGAATATCGCAACAAAAAAACTCACTCATAACTGGTCCAGAGTTATTTACACTGAAAATAAAAAAGTGCCGGTTTGTTCTGTTATTAGCAAAAATCAATGTAATTTATAAAATTAGCTTTAGGGGCATAAATAGATACATCGAATATCGCAACAAAAAAAACTCACTCATAACTACTCCAGAGTTATTTTCACTGAAAATAAAAAAGTGCCGGTTTATCCTGTTATAAGCAAAAATCAATGTAACTTATAGAATTGGCTTTAGGGGCATAAATAGATACATCGAATATCGCAACAAAAAAAACTCACTCATAACTGGGCCAGAGTTATTTACACTGAAAATAAAAAAGTGCCGGTTTGTTCTGTTATTAGCAAAAATCAATGTAACTTATAGAATAAGCTTTAGGGGCATAAATAGATACATCGAATATCGCAACAAAAAAAACTCACTCATAACTACTCTAGAGTTATTTTCACTGAAAATAAAAAAGTGCCGGTTTATCCTGTTATTAGCAAAAATCAATGTAACTTATAGAATTGGCTTTAGGGGCATAAATATCGAATATCGCAACAAAAAAAACTCACTCATAACTGGTCCAGAGTTATTTACACTGAAAATAAAAAAGTGCCGGTTTGTTCTGTTATTAGCAAAAATCAATGTAACTTATAGAATAAGCTTAAGGGGCATAAATAGATACATCGAATATCGCAACAAAAAAAACTCATTCATAACTACTCCAGAGTTATTTACACTGAAAATAAAAAAGTGCCGGTTTGTCCTGGTATTAGCAAAAATCAATGTAACTTATAGAATTGGCTTTAGAGGCATAAATAGATACATCGAATATCGTAACAAAAAAAATCATTCATAACTACTCCAGGCTGATCTATGATAGAATGTCCATGATGTTATTTAGTTTTTTCGCTTTCTCATTTAAAATTATAAAAATATAGAAGTTGCCTGTGTAATGAAAAACTTAAAATAAAAAGGTTGAATGAGAGATGATGACGATGATAATGACAAGGAAAGATATACTACGCAGGGTTTAAACTGGACCCAATTACTAAGCTTACGCTGGCCGTCTTACCCTTCGGCTGTATCTTCCGAACCGTAATAGACAGCCATAATTGAAATTTCTTCCAAACTTTCACTGATTGGCGCCAAAACCCGAAGAAATAACTTTCTATATTATCTTTCTATATTTTTTTTTTTTCTATATTATGTTTCTGAAACTAGATTAGGTAGATATTGTTAATAATCTATGTGATTCGCGATTAGGTAAGTAAATACTGTTATCAGTACTAATAATCAGGCAAATGGAAGTCATATATCCCTGCTCTATCGCACTTGTTTATAATATCTTTATTATTTACTTGATTTGGTATGTCTTATATTTTAAATTGTTCCATTATGTATGAGAGGGTAGAAATTTCTGCTTCATAATCGTATGAAGATATACACATAAACAGACTGTCCATAGACCGTTGAAGGTCTAAAGACAATCCAAATGCTCAAGCCCACTATCGGTTGGCAGCGTACCCAGCATGCTGGCGGCATTACCACGCTAAATGGCAATACTTATACGTTGAGCCAGATACACGCCAGCATTTTGGTCACGTGGCGTTAACTAGGCGCTCTGAAAGATTTTTGAAAGATTATTAATTAGTGTAGTAATTTGAACCTAACCTAAACTGTTGTTTAGACACCATTTCGTTTGTTAAATAAGCCATATCGCACGTTTTTATTTGCCTTATTTTGCGAATATTTTGTGACGCTACTTTAGTGAAAGGTGTCAGTTAGCGCGAACAAATACCTACTCATATTTTGTGTTTCGTATCTTTGGGTTTCACACTACCGGCTCGTTGGTCTAGGGGTATGATTTTCGCTTAGGGTGCGAGAGGTCCCGGGTTCAAATCCCGGACGAGCCCAATCTTTTTGTAACGTAATTGAACGAACAAAAAGACTTCTCAATGTAGGCACTTGGATGGATAGTTTGCAATTTATCTTTTAGTTTAGATCACCGCCGGCCGCTCCGGCTCGTACATTGTGCAAAGGTTAGCCATAGCTATTCAGTGTGGCAATGCAGCCAGCATAATGGGCACCTTTGCACTGGGTACAGTTAGGGGTGGGTTATTTGAATAATTGTGTTTAATTTTAAGACTTGTTTTATTTTGTATTGACATTGACTTAAATTTGTTTAGATCACAGAAAACAAAAAAAAATTGTTTAAATAGAACGGCAGTCAAAGTATTTTTGTAAGAAATTTGTTGTAGCCACTTGCACCCATATAAACCCATAGCAACAGTGTTAGCAACTGTGACGCGGAGTTCGACGCGTTGACATAAATAAGAATGTTCAATCACATATCTGTCACAATACCTGGCGACAGAGTTTCCTTCTCATTTCCGTTCTATTTATTTCTCTTTTCTGTGGTATAGATCATAAGTTCAAAATAATGTATGATGTTTACAGAATGCTTGTTTGTTTCCATTTGTTTAGAACCAGACAAAAAATCAGTGAACGCATCCAGACTGCGGCTGAAAGCACATGGGACAGGTTCGACACGAAGTTATATGATTTTTACTTGCACCTGGAATATGCAGAACTATTAGAAGGCTGGAGGTGGATTCTACCAAACTGAAGTTTATACACGAGTAACTGTTCAAGGATACATTTATTCCACGATCTTGAACTTTGTCCAGGAGCCTGATGATATGGCAACATCAATCATTTTGTTCGAGTGCCTACCTACGTAACTAGAGATATTCTGTTATGTATTGGCCCTTGCTTTACTATAAAACTTTAGACTTGGTACAAACGTTGTATTCAGAATGTAATCGAGCTGCAGCAGGGAAGGAATTCAGTGATAAAGTACTTATAATTAATCTAGCTGTATGGCCTGTGTTGCGTGTTTGCAACCATTAACATGATGTTGCAATTTTGTTGTAACCCGCGCGAGCGAGTTCATGAAGTGCTGACTACAACGCTCTGTGGAACTCTCAGACGCACCACTGTAGAAAAAAGAATAATTATCAATTCAAAAAACGACTGAACAAAAATGTCAGAACTGGACCAAATGGGACCACACGGGAAGCACCAGCTTTCAAATAAAAAAAAACATCAAAATCGGTTCACCCTGTCGAAAGTTCTGAGGTAATAAACATAAAAAAGTCGAATTGACAACCTCCTCCTTTTTGGAAGTCGGTTAAAAAAGGAAACAATTATTAATCAAACCTATCAAATGGCATCACACACTATTAAGTGCTGATTAATAATTATTCTTGTCAGATTTACTAGTCTTGTTGTAATTTTAAATTTAATTGTACAGGTTCATTTACATGTTCAAGTTAACGTAGTTAAATATTATTAAAAACTGTATGCTCATATCCATGGGTGGGTAAATTGGGGTCCCCTGTAACTGCCCACCTAATTGTATGTTAAAATAAATAAATAAATGATGTACGTCATTACTTTACATAGGAGAGACAAGTCACAAGAATTAGACAAAACGTCATAATTATAGGTGCAGACCATGCTTTAAAAAAACAAGAGTTAAAGTTATGTTATGAATAAGTTCGTACGTACATTATACATTAAAAGTCCAAAAAGATATTTTTAACTAAATAGAGGAAATCAGAGTTAAAACACGTTACTTATTACGTACAAGAGTTTGATAGTTTGCTACGAAAAAAATACTTAAACCTACTCACGCCACCAGCGAATAAGTCTACTGCATCATCTAGGGAGAAAACATTAAGCTCCCTGGATTTTTTCTCTACAAAATTAAATCAAAATAATTTAGTGCCAAAATTTTGACCTTTGCCAAAAAAAATATGCTACCCAATGAATTCAAGTAGTACATATAGATCGTTGAAACTACCGCACTAAGTTTTTTTGTGTGCGCTCTTACTTGACTGCCTCGGTGGCTCAGTTGGTAGTGATCCTACTTTCTGCGCTTGGGGGCGTGGGTTCGATTCCCATCTAGGACAAATATTTGTGTGATGAACATTTGTGTTTGTTCTATGTCTGGGTGTTAATATCTATTTAAGTATGTATTTAAAAATATATATGTATGTATATCAGTCTCTGGCTGCCATATTACAAGCTTTGCTTAGTTTGGGGTCAGATTACCATGTGTGCAATAATGTCCCAGATATTTATTTATTTATTTAGTAAATTAAAAAAGATATAGCATTTTATTAAAAAGTGGCGCGTTTGAACAGGTTCTGTGTTTAACACGTTACCGACAAAGAGGTGTTTTAAACACGCGGCGAACAACACCTCTCTTAAAAGAATTTAACCTGTAACAGAAACGTTAAAACAAAATGGAAAATATGAGGGAAATACGAACAGGGTTAGTTAAGTTTATTTTCTGTTCGTATCTAGAATACTCTTTCATTCACCATTCCGTCGCTATTATTATGTAGAATATGTTCCAATTCAACCAGCCGATCTTAAATATCAGTTTGTCAGAATGCTTCATATTAGGTTTAACTTGACGTTTAATACAACCATCCTATCTGCAGACTAGGTAAAAGTACTACGAAGTCTTTGATCCTATGCTTCTTGAATAGTTGACAGCTAGTCGCATTAATGCGACTTATTAGAGCTATTAATGACTGACTGAGTTATCCCGGTGTCGAACTATGAGACGTGATACATACATTATTAAAAATAACCGGCCAAGTGCGAGTCGGACTCGCGCACGAAGGGTTCCGTTGCATTATCTAAAAAACGGCAAAAAACACGTTTTTTGTATGTGAGCCCCACTTAAATATTTGTTTATAATTTCAACTGTCTAACTATCACGGTTCATGAGATACAGCCTGGTGACAGACGGACGGTCAGACAGACAGACAGACAGCGGAGCCTTAGTAATAGGATCCCGTTTTACCCTTTGGGTATGGAACCCCAAAAATGATTACGCTCAAACGTTTTCACTAATTTCTTTTTGAATTTTGAGTGAAACTAAATTTTTGTGGCATAATTTTAATTTTAATTAGAGGCGCCACTTTTTTACAATAATGACGTTATTACCTAACAATTATGATAAATAAATAATTAGTGTATTACAGTGTTTGTCTTCAGGTTAGCACCAGAACAATATGAGAGTTCATTGTACATTTGATTAATTATTTTATTTGTACACCAAATTACTATTCCTCCATAAAAAATGTTTTCAATGTTGAGAAGTGTGTCAAGATACGCGCCTAGCTGGTATCCTGTCAGATCATAAACAAAATTGTGATTGTGATGTGTGTGAGGCAAGGAGTTTATATACTACGTAACTACTACTACTACGTTACTAAAAAAGTCATGCAGACAGACATACGGATGGACAGAACGAATTTATAAGGATTCCTTGTCGGACTACGGAACCCTAAAAACGCAACTCATTTTGATAACGTTTTTGATACTAGGTACTCATTTTGATACTAACCAACTGTTTTTTGATAAAAATAAAATAATGACCTAAAAAGCAATCGAGAGAAAGTGATTTCTGCTCAATAGGATAGTAATATTATATCTGTCTATGATTCAATGGCATATTACTGTTTCTACATTACAGTGTTTTTTTTTCTCGGTAGGTAATTATAAGTATATTTCTGACTGTACTAAATAATTCTAAAAAAAATTGTCCTGTTTAGTTCATAAATGATGGTCGCTCTTTTAGAAAAAGACAAAGCCACTTAGTAGTAGTCTCTTTCAGACCGCGTTTGCTGTACCAGTGATCCTTCCAGTTACCTAGTATATAAATTCCTTGGTGTGAGGTGAACAACGTAGACATGTGTCATGTTGCTTAAATGGACATCGAGTGTCAGGAAAACAATTCAAATGCATAATTATTATGATTAATGTCTCATCTGCAGTGTACATTACAGTTAATTAAATAATTAATCCGTGTTGCCGGCACTCAGCGTGTTTGCATCGCGGTCTAATGAAGTGGCTGACGAGAACTTGGCAAATACGTGTAGTTAGCGCTTATTGATCTACTGCAGGCGCTTGGCTTGTTGACTGTGGAGTATCCTTGATCAATAGATCGTAGACGGGTTCTAACTTTATAGTTTATACACAGCGGAGTCTACAGACGTAGCTCTGTCAGGCGTTAGCTTACCGAGTCACGGGTCGGCGGTTGGCGACTGTACCCAGTGGCGGATTTGCAGTCTTGGCCGCCCTACGGTCCTAGGCCATATAGTAAGAAACTACTTCATATTACCATTTTTTTTATTGTTACATAGGCTTGCGCTTAGCCGCCAACTCGCCTGATGTTAAGCGATGATAAGACCTACGATGGATCACGCTTGCCTAGAAGAAACCGATTCACTTTTGACTTGAAAACACCCAGATTGTAACTATCGGGGAACACTCATTCAGGCAGCGCATTCCACATACTAGCAGTTCGCACAATGAAAGTGGAATCAAAGCGCTTCGTACGGGTTTTCGGAATATCAACCATAAAGCGGTGTCGAGTTTTCGTGCCCGCTCTGGCAGTCAAAAACCATATAGTAATTTAGGTACCTACTTTGAGTTATTATTTGTGTGTTTCAGTAAAGAAAAAAATGGCTCGATTAGCCGCCCTAGGGCCGCCTATTGGGCATTTAGGCAAATCTACCACTGACCGTACCTACTACAATCTTATGGAATTCACAGACAATTTACTTTACCTATCTACTTATTTGTAACATGTTACTTGCGTGGGCAATCTCCCAGGATTTGTTAATTGTTTGCGATATTCTATTAGGATATTTGTGGTATCCTATAAATATTTCTTTCGCTTTTAACTACGAGTATATCCATGCGAAAAATTTCATCGATCCGTTAATCGAGATACAATACCAATAGACACACAAACGTCCCAAAAATGTCCGATCCAAAACTCGGCGCACGCTACGCTACGCTGACTTTAAGGTATCCGCGATTACATACGATGACATAGCGGACAAGCGACGTTGAATATTATTCAAACATCATAACGTCTAAATTGGAGTAAATGTGGCATTGTAAACTTTATAAATATTGTCTAGACTGTCTTGGTATGTAAAACGACGCTTGGACACTGAAGATATAATTTTGACTGTTCACTTAGAGATTGTGACTCTATAAGTAAGTATAGTATCTCGATGGATCCATTGCTCTGTTTCTGCGTAACAGGCTACCACCCGAGTTATTTTTTTATATTGTCTTAAAAAAGCTAACCATAGCCAAACACTAAAAACAAAAATAAAATGTGTTCAAAATTAAGGAAGTTAATAATTATTTTAATGTCTTGCTAGACAGAGAGCGCACTATACTTAGTAATGACGTCACATGTAAGTACGCCATCACAACTCCATACTAATATTCACCTTGCGGGACAGGGACAAAGCATCCCATCCTAATCCGAACAAAAACTTTAAACTTTTATATCTCAGAATTTAATAAAACCAATTTAAAAAAAGTTTCTTCAATAAGTGTACCTATTTACATTTAAGTAATTATATTTTGGAATTTACTCCTTAAGAAACGATTTGAGTTATAAGGCCCGGTACGGAAATTTTATGAGGAGTAAAATCAAGTGTAACACGAAAAGTTGAGGCGTTACGTAGAAAGAGACAAACATATATATCTGTAGGATTGAACGTGTAAAAGAATGAGATGGAATACATGTGTTGCGCGCCTGCGTATTACGAAGTTCTGCCACAACTTGTATACTGCTGCCGAGTAAACTCCAATCGTGCGTCGTAGCTGACACACACACACACTTTTTTATTAGGCCTGTTATTATAAAAAAAAACCTGTCTGATAGACTATTGAAGGGAAAACCAACACTATATCGCATATAAAATAAGTGGGGAAGTGGTATAGACGTAACAAACCAAAAGGGTTACTAATAGGTTTCTTTAATTAATTTTTACGCTTGAGTTTGATTGCCAACTCGCCGGATTAAGACATGATGCGGTCTACGATGGAGCACGCTTGCCTAGAAGAAACCGATTCACTCGTGATTTGAAGACACCCAGATTGTAACTATCGGGGAATAACCATTCAGGCGGTGCGTTCTACAATGATAAAATACGATAATATTATAAAAGATCTTACTGATTTCAGTCAGCCAAAGTAAAAAAACCCATCATGAGTAGAATTTGTATAGATAATAATACACAGCTATGCCACATATTTATAAAATATTTTCAAAAATATCTGAAGTAGGTACATATTTCTTTATTTTTAGCATAAAATACTTGAAATATTATACGATTTGCTAAAACTTGTTTTACCCAATGAAATAGTTCACTAACTTTGCTGCAGCAATAAATCAGAATTCTCCAAACGCCTAACAAATTATTATGAAAAGTTCATTTTCATTTCGCAAAAAGCATAAATCATATTCGTCTTACATTTTAATATTCTAAGAGCAAACAAAATTATCTAAAGCCTAGAATACTAAATTATTCGAATATGCTTAACATCAGAATTAAAATACTGAAAAGTATTACAACACAATAATTTATATCTGCTGTTTGCAGCTAAAGTAGCAATTTTAATTTTAGAGTCACTTTGGCTGAATGTACCTATACCTACTCCACGAGCAGCCGAGTGAGAGGCAAAAAACTTTTTGACTTTGACAGCTCGTTGACTCCCGACGTTGACGTTGACAGATTGTATTAGCTGTCTAACCACGAATGGAATGGCCACACGTTTTTAACCGACTCCAAGAGATATTTTTTACATTTATATGTTCGCCGATCACTCCATTTGAGGTAATAACAATTCACTGAAGCTTTTAACCAGCTTCAATACTCACTATGGATAATTTAATTTTGTGCAAGCTGCTGATGATTTGGTAATATCTATATATTTGTTCCAGCGTTTATTTATTCGCGTCTAGTCGCGTATTAAAATAAATTATTATTACTTATTTAGAAGAAAAAAAATTGAGCGATATTTTTTATCGTTAATTAATATGGTTATATTATTAGGTAATTAAGTTTTTATGCCATAGGTGGCAAACAAGCTAATGGCCGCATGATGGTAAGCGATCACATTCGCCTATGGATACATGTATCACCAAGGGCATCACAGATACGTTGCCAACCCTGAAAGACTCTATTAAATTATGTACTTATATTATAACATTAAATAATAGTTCTAATATTAATTCTAATAGATATAATATAAAATATAATAATTAATTCTAATAGATATAATATTAATTATAATAGTTATGATATAAGTTACTATGGTTATAACATAGAGCAGGTTTTTCTCAGGGCATTTTATCAAAACTCGCGTGAGCATTCATTATTGAGGTCGTGGGAGCTTGTCTCGACCGATAAACATGGTACGTGAGTGTAAACTGTCTGTACTGTATCTCATTCACGACATCAATATATATATATATATATATATATCTTGGCGAAATAATAATACTCATCATCATCATCATCAGAGAGAAGAAGTCCACTGCTGAACATAGGCCTCCCCCTTCCTAAGTCTCCACACTGAACGACAACCTGACATATGCATCCACTGGATACCCGCGACTCACACAATGTCGTCCGTCCATCTAGTAAGATGCCTACCTACACTAAATCTTCCGGTTCGTGGTCTCCATTCAAGAACTTTCTTCCGCATCGGTTATCGATTTTTCGAGCGATGTGACCTGCACATTGCCATTTTAACTTGCAAATTTTATTAGCTATGTCGCTGACTCTGGTTCTTTGGCGAATATTCACGTTTCGGTGAAATAATAGAACATGCATAGTGCACATACTCCACTGTACTCCCCACAGAATGATGGCGACACAGACCGTACAACCAGGTTATAAAGAATTGGCAGAGCATTTATTACTGAGTAAGCGATTATCAATAATGGCGATCCTATTATTCCTATGACATTTCAACTCCATCATCAGATCAGCATCATGCAATTTTAGTAGTATTATAGGTATGCTTAATGGTTCCCGAATGGAGACCACGGACCGGTAAGTGCAGCATAGGATGGCCACCCGATGGCAAGATGGATAGACAACCAAAAAGACACCGCAGGAATACTCTAGATTCAGGCAGCTTCCAACCAGTCTTTTTGAAGATGAATGGAGGAAAGTTATTTAACCATGGACAATTTAAAACCCCTAACACTATATTCCTGTCCGTAGATATCCTAAACTGTGCTGTCATTGCCAGGACACGTAGAAAGTTAAAAATAAAAATAAAGTTATTTATGAGACACTGGCCAGTTTACATTCATTTTGAAAACTATTATTTATAAGTAAAAATACAAACAATCCAATTAGAAACTTGTACTTCTTATTTTGTATAATCAACTAATATTGAACTATCGTGTATTAAATATTAATCTGCGTCTGGAACAATTTTGCGCTATGATTTTTTACGATTTCAAATGTCACCTTAAACCGGACGAATCGTATGATGGAGCACATGACATTTATGGACTAAGGGGGCTTCTGAACATGGAACTCCACGGGCTACTGCTTTACCACGCATCACGTATCATCGCTGAGAAGGCAGTCAAACGCAAACCTATTACTGAAAAGAAGAAAAAAACACGACAACGCACGCGGGCGCGTTCAGCGCTCAAAACGATGGACTTCCTGGATAGCACACCGGTTAAACTCTTGGGTTACCTTACAGCCCTAATTTAGCAACGTGTGTATTCTTTTTATTCCATAAAATACTAAATTTACTCAAAAGTATACAGTTTTCATCGCTGGAAGATAATATGCTAACAGCGTTCGAGAAGGCCGTAGAAGAATCATTATCTGTTTATCTGTTGGTTTATACACATAAAACTTGTACTTGTACACTTGGAGATGCCGGTGAAGTGTTCATTGACAAGACTTAACTTATTTTTAGTTTCGCAAAACTTTCTGAGTGCCCCACGTAGGGGAGTACTACTATAGGTATCATAAAACGATTGTCGATGCGGCTCTCACTCGATTTCCCCGGCTTTGGAGTCAGATTTTATGTATAAAACATTTTAGGGTTCCGATTTAACACCTCAGCTGTATCCTGGATCTAGTACGCGTTTCCTCTTTTAAAGTTTACTTTGGAAACGGTCTGGTTGTCATGTTATTAAATAAATTACCTCATCATCATCATCATTTCAGCCATAGGACGTCCACTGCTGGATATAGGCCTCCCCCATCGATTTCCAAAAGGGCCGGTTGGAAACGGCCTGAATCCAGCGTTTTCCTGCGGTCTTCTTTAGGTCGTCTGTCCATCTTGTGGGTGGACGTCCTACGCTGCACTTACCGGTCCGTGGGCTCCATTCGAGAATCTTTCGGCCCCATCGGCCATCTGTTCTGCGTGCTATGTGCCTTGTCCACCTACATGTTTATGAATTCATCATCAACCATTTTCCACCCACTGCTGGGTATTGCAGCTGCTGGGTCTCCTCTTCATGGCGCTATCTTTTCCGGTCCTGTGCTAGTCTTAGCCTTTGCTTTCCTGCTGCCGTGGCGATGTCGTCCGACCAGCGGGCTGGTGGTCGCATTCTATTCGTGGCCACCATTCTGTGTCTGCTTTTCAAGAGAAACAAGTACTTGATTATACATAATATTGTGCCTCAGGCACTCCAAACTTGGTTTTGTAGCGTTAACAGTGTAATACAAAAAACAAACTTACAATAAAATTAGCTAAATTAAGTAGTAAATAAGGATTGCATGTACAAAAATTTTTTTTAAACTGTTTTAATGATGAATTTCTAGTGTAATTCCGCTTCTACTAGAAGCAACTATTTAAGAAAATTTTGTCGCGACGTCAAGAATCGAAGTCAAGAACAAATTCGTAAAGATCTTAGATCAGATCAACATGGGAGATAGTATGCCTTAGAATTATCATTCGTGTTCAAATGTCTCCGTGTTTCACCAACTTTTTTCACTGTACCTACCGCTAAACTGTTCAACGCAAAAAATTTAAGTTCGACTCCCTTGCTAATTTTTAACGCACACTGAGAAACTTGTAGAGACACCGATGAACTAACTAACTATTCCACATGCAAAAAAGGGCAGCAAGGTCGCAGCAAGCATCAAGTCTGATGTATTCGCACCTAACTTACCATATCCCCCTTGTTTGTCTGATCTGAGATAGAGCCGCTCTCTAAAAATAAAAAAGCAGTACGCTTGTTATCTCCCAATTAAATCGAACAACTCCCAACAAATAGCCCGAACATAATTTCCCAAAAAATGTCCCCCGTCCGGAACCCTCGTGTATTTTTCCATCTCATTTGCATGGTTCCATAATTCATGTATGGAAATCCGAATCGCCATACGTTACGGCTGAGTCGCGTTATCCTATTCCTGATTGATAAATGTTTTTTATCAATGCTATGAGAAGTTTTGATAGTTTGGCTTTTGTTGCCTGTGGGAGAGGACTGTTGGAATATTTGCGTATAAAACGCTTTACTTTTAGCTTAAAAATACAGTCATACCTAAAGTTTGCATGAAGACGATCATTTAATAAAATAACACTGAAAATGTTCCCTGTAATACACCTGTAACTATGTGCGTCTGTTTTCTATATAGTTTATATATCAATAAAACAAAATATATATATATATACAGGTATTTATTTATATATTATTTACAAAAATCACATTCTGTTCATGGTACCGTTCATTGCCTACAATTGAATGTACAAAAACTACATTTACAAAATGTAGACTCTGAACACTCGAGATGGCAATCAGTGATGGGGCAGTTATTAGTAGAGTCCACCGTGGTGGCCGGCGTAGCCGACCCCGGAGTATCCTAGTCCGGAGGAGTAGCCATGTCTACCGTAGCTGGAGTAGCCAGGGTACGAGACCTGGTTAGAGTAGCTCACAGCGGGGTACTGGCTGTATCCTGTGAATTATTAAAACATAAATCAGTGTTAATGGATAAGTTTAGCGAGGTATTTCGATGAGGTGGAAAATTAATAAACAGAAACCAAGGGAAGGAAGCAGGGTATAAATAATGTGAAAATTGGGCAGTTTTCGAATGTCAGTGTTAGAGAAAAAGAAAGCCAAGTACAGCTCGTGGACATTTTACGGATAATTTTATATTAATTTCTTCGGTGATAACGTACAATTATGTACAAATTAATAAAATAAATTAACGAACTTTTCTGGATCTACGAACAAAATGTAACAATAATTATATTATTAAATTCCTGTGTATCCTTGGTCAAAGCATTTATTTGCTCTGATTAAGTTTGATTTCAGGTGGTAAGTCATTAAATTACATCAGACAATCTCAAAATAGATATCTAATAATCAGTCCTCACAAAAAAATCAAACAAAGTTATTATCTAATTAACAAGGCAATTAGTACTGTGTTAGAGTCTCACGTTCGCCATTAAACAGAGTCGTTCGAGGCAACAATAGTTCTGAGTAAAGCTTTCTGTGTTACGGCCTTCTTCAATACATGTATGCTAATTAACCTGACCTACGCAGTCTTACGTCTTTTATATAACCTGTTTAATGAAGTTTTTTAATGTTCTGCATCATTAATTAGTTAGGCTTTGATTTTGAGTTAGCGACGGTAGCGGTGGTGTTAGTTTGACCTAATTTGGATTAAGTAGATTTGCCTTATAGAACAAACACAGGTCAAGCGCAAGTCGGAATCGCACACGCCGATGTCATGAAAGATGCATTTACTTTCATTTAGTTCGGGATCTTCAGACTCGTCCCTTCCGTGTACGACTCGCACTTGTTATTTTAATATTAGTTGTTTTACTTTAGCGTGTGTTTAGCATATAATCATGTCAAAGTTTGCCGCTTGTATGTAATGTACGTATAACTGTTTTTACAACAGAAAAAAGACAAAAATAAGCCAAAAAATACGATTGATGTATGGACACCCTTCCCCATTATTATTATTATATGATTATTTCTTGGATGGTAGAGCGGCGCAAGCGCATTTCGTTTTGACATATTTTTTCCAAGAAGATTTAAAAAAGTTACGACTCCTTATATTGCGCTCTCCAAAAAAGTAACGCCATATGGAACATGCTTTTTTGAATGTTTGCTTTAATTCTGATACTCGGTATATAACTCACCATATCCACCGACGCTGGAGTACGGGGAGTATCCGGAGTAGCCAAGGTTGGAGTAGCCGAGGCCGGAGTAACCGAGGTTGGAGTATCCGAGGCCGGAGTATCCACCGTAGCCTCCGTTATGGACCGTGCTGTAGGGCACCTTGCTCACCACCACCGGGGCAGCTGTGGACAAAAACACACACATTGCTTCACTACACTTGGAATTATGTTAACGAATTTTAAAATTTAATTTTAACTTAAATCTAATTGTACTCGTACTTAGTAGTTTAAGTTAGAATTAAATTACTTGTGAAGCCGGGTCAGTTGCGGCATGTTTTCGTGTTAGCTAACACACTAACATGTTACTGACACGAAAAGCGGGTGTGACTTTGGTGTTAGCTAACAGTAGTGTTAACACACTAACTGTTAGCTAACACGAAAACATGCCGCCGCAGACCCGGCTTTAACTTAACATTAGGCTAGATTGTAATTAAATTAAGGGGCGCTAATTACTAGCGCAAATTAAATTAAAAAAACTAATTTTCATATCGATTTTAAACTTTGCAATAATATGTAATCTAGTCCAGAAAATATCATCATCATCATTCATTATCCCACTGCTAGGTATAGTATTAGCGTTTCTTTTGCTGTGCCACCTGCGTTAGCGGCTTACGCGTTTCACGCGGCTGAAATGGAAAATCACGGAGAACGTGAGCTTTAACGCGCCGAGATACGGTTTACGTTCGCCCAACTATTCGCAATCACCTAAACAGAATCGCTTTAAACAGGTAGCCGTGAGAGCCCAGGTTCGTGTTGACGTTATCACTACCCATCTCGCTGTAATGTTACTGAATGATCAGCAAGCCACAGATAAGTAATAGTAGCTACCGAGCCCTGCAGTTGCAATGTCACAGCGTGGGAATAGTCCCTGACATACATCCATACACGCCTTTATACATAATAATGATTGTGAGCAAAAATGTCTTTGTCTGCGTATAACGTGACGGCTGCTAATGATACACCTAAAATAATAGATACTTTGACTGCGGTAACGACGATGACAAAACTAAGCAGAACTTTCAGTAATTGTAATACATTTTCTCAAACATAACACAATTTATTGCAAACACAAAACAAGTAACAATGCAAATATTGCGGCATTGCCTTTTGCATTAGTTAAAAACTGTGTTGCAAAAGGCAGCGTCTTGCAAGGGTGCGAAGGTTAGTATATTTTACAATTGTCACATTAAAAATATAACTTTATTTTTAATTACGCACGGGTGTTCGTTCACTATTGTCATGGTAGGTCCATGAATATCATAGCTATGTTTAAGAAAAGTAAAGTATAAGGTTTAGTAGCAATTGGCTTCGTCTTCGCTCACATTTTTCACGATCGTCTATGAAATGCCTTTTGCCGGCCGCGACAGATTAGTCACTATGACCTCCTTTCAGCTTAGTACAGGGTATATATACAACCCTGTTTAAGTCTACTGTTTTTTATACAAATCAACACAAGCAAGAATATCAATGAAAACATCAGTAAAAAAAGGCATTACTTTTTTTATTGTCTGTAGTTACGAATCAATAAGTTCAATCTTCATTGAGAGTCGAAGAGGTCACTTTTTAGGCCGTTTTTTGTGTTCAATGAACAATTTTGTTCGACAAAATGCGTTACGAAGTTGTAATCGCTCGCAATCTGAAGGCCTTGGATGAATAATACGGGATATGAAACAAAAAAATATTCACGCTTGAGTAAATTTTTCTGGATTATTACGACACAAAACTATGTTCAATGTAAGACTTCCGCCAACTAGCTTATCGGTAAACATCAGGGTTAAAGTTTGATATCATTTTATTATGATGACGCTAGCATATCTTATACCTTTTAAGAATGTTTATTTATTTAATTGGAAATGTCATAAAACGACACGATTCCCATAGCAAAACTACAAACAGACAGTTACCAACCTCATTCCGTAAGTATAATAATATATCACGGTGATAAAAAATATTATATGTGAACTAGCTGTTGTCCGTGACTTTGTACGTGTAGACTTTGATATAAACTTTCAACTTCCTTAATCGGCCCTTTTTGCAAAATATTTTCTTAGTTTATCTATAAATGATTTTATTGTCAAATTTCAGGTTCGTATCTAGAGATATTGATTAGCGTAATACAGTATTTCGCTATTATATATCTCTAGAAATCTAACACACTCAAACACTAAACAAGATACGATATATTATCATCAATTATTAGGTTAAATGTTCCCAATCCTATATATCCTATGTTCTAGTATTGTCCTGTGAATTATTCATCCAAGGTAGGTAGGAATGGTAATCAATTTAGCCGGAAAAATAAGTTCAACGAGTTTGTTTGTCGCTCAACTGAATATTATTTATATGTGTCTAAATATATACCGATGCTACATTTCGTTAGCTCCTTTGGGAACCAATAAAAGTTACAAACCTCGTCAACATCAATCATTCGATTTGTTTATTTGATTATTATATGAATTTGTGTAATTTGTACGAAACTAGTTGTTCTTGTCAGTGAAAAATTGATTGATTGTTTATCAGCTAGCCTTGATGTCAGAGTTCATAAACCACCCGAATATCTATAATTTATTTTTCATTACTCATACTCGGAAAGCAGGTCTGAAATTGCCTGAGGAGCGGGTTGAAAGTAATACATTTCAGCCCTAGGGAAAATCACTTTCAACTGACAGACTCTTATTATAAAAAAAAAACTATTGTATGAACCATGTTCCAACTTTTTATATTTTGTTTCTCCTCATAGGATTACTATCACACTTTTCGTGCATTTGCCAGTGTCAGTTCATATTTTTAATTTTAGTTTCCTTGTATTCGTAATGAAAAGCGCAGTGTTTACCTCGGGGTTAAAGACATGTTTAGTACCTCAAACGATTAGCGCCAAAACCCGTCGTAAATAAGTTATTTTCACCCCTAGGATAACAATGTACTATTAATGGAATAAGACTGAATGTGTTACGTTCATATCTTAGTATGAGATACAAATAAGTATTATTCGCAGTTATTGCAAGTTGAAAATGATCTGCTGAAACCCATACTACTATCACGAAGACACCTAATTAGGAATTATTTTTATGATCAACAGAAATGTCTTGTACCGTTTTCCTACTTTCAGCTGAAACAAAAGCGACCATAGCGACAGTCCCGGCCCAAACCTTAATTCTATCTCTAAACCTAATTGCATTAAAACTGGCCGAGTGCCAGTAATCTAATCTTTTTGCTTGTTACCTCTTATTATACTGAGCTAAGCTCGTTTTAAAACGGATGAAACTTTAACTGGCTTCACAAACAAAATGTAATACGAGACAGCAAGCCACATAATGCGAGGAGATACTACTCGTATGCTGTTGAAGCTAAATAAACAGCTTTAATGTGAACAATTACAAAGTAAATATAATTAATATTTGCACAAAACACACATTTAAAACGCATGCACTATGGGTGTTTAAACAATATTATTCACATTGTATCATGTTTGTCTAGTTAGTAGGCGTACATATCTAGAGAGATGGTATAAAAATACCGTACTTAACGTATCTTCTGTTAATGCTTAAAATGTACGTGCCCTATTTCAACGACGAAATGCTTTTCACCATAATGGATTTAAAAGAACTTGCAAAACCAACAGAGTTTTCGGTAAATAAGAAGTCAAAAAGGAATGTAGTCGTAGAGCGTAAAAGATTTTTATTTTTTAGACACTCCACTTTATCGGGTTACAAGTTTGTTATACTAACAATCTCTTATATGCAGCTTTCATGTAGGAAAGCTGCCAAGCAGATATTGAAACTTAAAAAATAAAAATTAGTTTTTTTTCTTCTATTATAAAACGGTAGTATTTAAATTAGGGCTCTAAGTGACATTATGTGTGTTTTTAAATGAGAAGGATCATGGAAATGAAGACATGCTTACGAGCCGACTCTTGCGCATTAAAATACAAAACGAAATGAAAATCATACAGCGAGATAATAAAAACTGTGAAGAGTTGTTACCTTATTATCAATAACTACGACAATATTTACGATGATGTCCAAATGTATGTAAAATTAAAGAATATAAATAATTTACCTATAATTGACTTCATGCACACAAATTGTAAGTAGGTATTACGACCACAAAAAGATAAATTTCGCAGTTTACCAAATGAACTATTTAGTTTTTAACATTGACCCATTTTCATCCCTTCGCTGAAATAAATAGCAATACATTAGGAAAGGACTAATTGCTTTAATCAAGTGGAACAAATTGGAGAATTCTGGCTGCATTCTTGAGAATGAAGCTTTCTTTAGGCCAGAATAGAATTCATTTTGGGTGCTTCTAAAAGATTTTAAACCAAAAGTTAGATAGGTAAAGTCGGTATTCGCTTGCGAGAATATAACTCAGCACGAAGGTGGATAATGAGCGCTCCTCTGTAGACCACTTTATTTCGCTCCCGTATTAATCTCCGAAGCGATTCGTTCAGTGCATTTAACTACTGTTTTATTGCAGTACTAATGCTAGTTTATCGCATCCTATGTTTGTTCATTGGATGCGTTTAAAATTTATAAGATTCTTTGAATCGAATCCTCGGATTTTTATTTTATTGCGCTCTCCTTTCGCTTTTATTGCTCGATCTTTCCGCTCTCCCGAATGGTCACTAGAGAGCCAGAGAGCCGTAGCCAGCCATAGTGAAATGGGATTTGGCAGAGTGGGATGTTTATTTATTATTTATTATAAAAATCGTAGACAGGATGTGAGTTTAAATTCCGAAGATGGGAAGGTAACGTTGGAGCCAATTTTGCCCGTGGCGGAAATGATAAGTTTAAATTTGAAACTAGTTGGAACTGAGGAAATAGTTACATTTCGATATTGAACCGAGATCCAACCGTGATCTTATTTTACTAAGTATTATTAATGTTTACTTAATTTTCAGAGGGATAGAGCAACATTTACAGACAAATAAATATCTGAATGATCATAGGTACTGGCAATTTACTTGGGTGTAACTTGATGCGTTTGTTTGTGTTAATTATATTATATTTATCCTAAAAAGATACCGCCGGCATCTCGTAAATATCGGTTGTTCAGTTTTTTATAGTTATATCATCAGTGCTGGAGCAAATGGCCCGCATGATGTCACTTATCTGATGGTAAGCACCACGCTTGCCCATTACAATTAAATGCCACGCAAAATTCAGAACTTCAACAGTTCCCAGCGCCCAGCGCGGCAATGAATCTCTATAGACTCAGAAATTTCTCTACAAACATTTCGAAAGTAGAAAACTACAATTTTAAATCACAAATAATAAACCGTCGACTATCGATGGTGCCATAAATAAAATTCATAGTATAGTTGGACTGAATCAAAACTGGTCTAAAATACTTCTTTGAAAGTTTCCTTTTCTCTTGCCAGCGACACTTTTAAAGAATGAATCGAGTCATCTCTCCCTGAGTTTCCGTTAAGTTTTCAATGGAACCGAATTTCTTAGGACTCAATGAATCGCGTTCCGCTGGAACTTTCAACCGAACTATTAAAATTCAAGATATTTGGCGTTCCTTTTGAATAGCAAGCAGAACACGGACGAGGGTAGGTTTACAAATATGGGCTGCTTAGAAACTTAGATTTTATTGGGACTTATCGAGTATTATTTTATTTAAGTAAATCGCTCGTGTCAGCTCATGACCACGACAATATGGTTGAAATGTTGAGCAAAAAGGTATCAATTTTTACCCGGGTGTGTCCTAAAACTGCGAACAGAACCACCGGAGGATGGGCAGCAGCGTCCTAATAGTACACGGTGAACGTACTGCGATCCCCAAGCCGCCTGCCAAGCGTGGGGATTATGACAACACCCCTCTCTATGAGGGAGGCCTTGTCCAACAGTGGACGTTAATTGGCTGATGATGTGTGATGTGATGTGAAAAATTACTATGGTTTAGAGACTGATTCAAATTATACCTATCTATCTATCTAGCTGGGTCACGCGAATTTACCCACGTATATATTCCCTCAGAAACTGCACATTTGTCTAAGATAAGAACTATCCTGCCACTCTCCGGTCCTAAAACTATCTCCATGTAAAAATCACATCTATCTGTTGTTGTGTTTTAGCGTGAAAGAGGACAAACAAACTGAAAAACCAAAAAAATATTTAGATTTCTTAATATTGATATGATATTCGAGTAAATGCTGGGTGTTTTCAGCAGTTTCCATTTTTGTTCACACCGAAAATGTTCTAACTCCCTTTTCCTTTTATATTAAAAAAAAGTAGAGTTCGTTGAAAGAATTTGTTTTTTCTTGCAATCAGTTATTGAAACAATTTTTTTTTACCTGTTTAAAAATATTAAGGAGCTTCACTCCTTTGTCCCTGTGCTGGGACTCCAAACCTCTAAATATAGCTCTACGCTTGCGGAATATATTGACTAAACTCTATACCTTTAATTTTTAAAACACGTACATGATGTTACAGGAAATCTTTTAAATAAATGAATTTCGAAAGTGAAGTAAATGTGCATAATACCCATTTAATGATATCAAGAACCAAAACTCTTGGTCAATTTAAACTTGGCCGGCGCGGCGTTCCGCGAGAGGCGCTTGCTGCTACGAGTAGTAGTGCACTCAATTGAATTGTTCGATATTGCATAATGAAGCCCCGTAAACTGCCGAGTTTGGAAGATCTACTTGTAATGTATGACTTGGTTATGAATACTAAATGAATTGCTGAATTATGATAACTATAAGTATCGTTGAAGGTCAAAGAGCTAACTTACAAATTTAATACAATCACCGTTTTGTCGACTCCCAAAAAGGAGGAGGTACGCAATTAGACTGTTTTTTTCAAAATGTTTTTTTACCTCAGAACTTTTTACTGGAACCGATTTTGATGATTCTTTATTTTTTTATTTGAAAGCTGGTGCTTTCCGTGTTGATTTTAATTTGTTTCAGTTGTGACATTTTTATGAAGTCGGTTTTTAAATTGATAATTATTTAAAGTTAAAAAGAAATCTAGCGTCAGTGCACATTTGTGGATCTCTTTTTACCGACTTCCAAAATTGGAATTGGATACATATTTTACGTTATACTACCAAATACGAATATTCGTTTTTCTGTTATGTATCTAGAGCAATAAAATGTAAGTACCACGTTACATCGCGTTACATGTTCTCAGAACACCTTGTTACTATTTGACACGACAATTTTCCCAAGAGGTGTTCAAGATTCTACGAGATCAATAAATGTCGTCTCGGTAGCTAAGCTACTACGATGTAAGGGCCTTACTTAAAAACGTTACTCAAGTTGACATACCCTTAAATATGCTCCGTCTTGTTTTCACGTGTGACGATTGCCGTCAGCGAGAAGTTGACAGATCATTATAAAACATAGATCAACTTGAGTAACGTTTTTAAGTAAGGCCCTATATGTATATCTTATGTTAAAATGTCCGCAGTATGAAAAACGTAGATAACTAACAGGGCTCTAAAGTTTTTACGCCTACGTTTATACGACTACGTTTTTACGATTTTGCTGTTTTTAGGCCAAGTTATAATCTGGTAATACAAGTTATACGTTTATTTTTAACCGATGTCCAAAAAGACGGAGTTTTTTTTTTGCAAATTTTTTTTGAACGCTGGTGCTTCCCTGTGGTCCCATTTCTATTTGGTCCAGTTCTGACATTTTTATGAAGTCGGTTTTATGATAATTGTCTATTTATTTGTTCACCTGAACGAAAACTCCATGCATGCCCGGCAGATAAATATTATCATCATCATTACAGCCTATCATGTTTCCACTGCTGGGACACAGACCTTCCCTCACAGAAAGAGAGAATGGGCCGTAATCCACCATGTGCCCTGGCCCTGACCCAGTGCATGGTGGTGAATGTCATATTTGATTATGTCTTTGAACTTTTGAGGTTCTTGGACACCGGTTCCATTACTATGTTTTTCTTCACCATGTTTGATGATGGCAACGAACCTACACAAATTATTTTAGGTACTAAATAAAGCAGGACCGAGAATCGAACCTGGTGCCGTCAGATTCAGCAGACATTCGTTATCTAGTCTACCTGTGACCACGAACACTGCGGTATCATAAGAAATGTCAGGATTGAAAATAATGTAAAATACGATTTTATTTAGGTCAAAGTGTCAAAGCATAAATCCGTTCAAAGTATATGCAAGTCAAAATACTAAAAAGAAAATTAACGTTAGAATTTTTTGGTATCGGAAGCGTTGAACACTTCTAATCTTTGTATAAAATAAAACCGTAACTCTTATGAAGCAGCATCGTAAACTATTATCTAATCAAATTTCCACTTTCCATCCTCAAGTTATGGTCTCATTTTCTCCAACAAGTTATTAAATATTAACAGTTAACTGTTCTTTAGTATTTTATAATAATTAACACGTTAAGCTTGCTCTAGTTTACGGACGAAGCTCGCATTTATATTTGTATAAATATTATGTAACTGCTTCAGATCCAGAAGGATGCAGATAAATTTAGCAGTTTTGGAACTAATTATATGTATGGATCTAGTTCTGCTGAGTTGCAGTTTTTCGCTCAAGCTTCATAAATCAACATTGCAATGTTTTCGGATGACGTAGTATAAATGTTTTAACTGAAAAACGTAGCGTTTGTAGAGTAAACGCTTAGTTTGATGCTGCTGTTTTTATGTGACAAGAGTTTTGAAGTTAGACTTACCGTAACCTCCGTATCCAGAAGAGCCGTAACCGAGGCCGCCATACCCAGCGCTGTAGCCGCCGACACCGTAGCCTCCGACGCCGCTGTACCCGCCATAGCCGAGGCCTGAGATGCCTCTCTTCTCAGTCTTCTTGGACTCTTCGGCGCACACGGCGCTCAGGGCAAGGGCGGCTACAATCTGAAGGGAAGATTAACAAATTAGTTAAATTGTGATAGAAACAAAACGTCTTCATAATCACCAAATTAATAATATTCCCTGCATGTATACAGTAGTATTCTAGGTATGAAAATATTTAAATAAAAAAACAATTTACATTTTATCGAAAAGCTACATTAGAATTTCAGAAAAGAATATTTCCAATAATAATATAACTAATAAAAATTACCTAAATTATGTTGAGAACTTGTTTTATCACATTTATTGCAACCAGAATGTTTACTTTTCAGAAGAATAGTAGTTCTGTTTGTGAACGAATATAACTATTAATTGTGGGAAATCAACTGATTTAAAAATACGCCAAAGATTTAAAATCAATATTTTTATTTGTTGGCCTTCAGTTGTATTAATTGGGTTGATTTATTCAAACAAGTTCGTTATTTTATCATTTGATCTTAAAGGTTATTGTATTTTTATTCCAGTTTGATTGTTACGCACGAGGAAACAAAGGGTAGATAATTGTCTGTTAGCTGTTATTTATCTAAAACTTATTTCTGTCGATTTTAATGTCATTTTTCATATTTTACCTAACCATGGCTGGTAGTTGGACACTACACGGAATGTACTGGGTACGTTTGATTAAAATCCATGATGTAATTTTTTGAGTTTTGTGAAATCCCCGCGCCTCGTGATAGATTCAGATTCAGATTTTTTATTCACCTTATAACAATAGTTCGTTATTATTAGGTAGGTCAAATATATTTGTTATAGAAAATAAACTTATACTCATGATAAAAAGAACAATTAAAAATGATCATTTCCTATTATTTTGAACAATAAGATTCTTTTTCCTTTCACCGCACAATGTCATGGCTGTGACTGTCGGAAGCGTTTCGCCTCGGATCTTTGTTACTGTGTTGATATACATTGAGCGTCGATAATTATCTTCGATGAACATAGTTATAGGAAAACATTGCGAAGAATATCTTATTGAACAATTTGATTTTACACTTCGTCATAATATTAGTCTTCTTGTTCTTTTGTCGCAGTTAGCCAAGCTTCATAAGTAAAGCGAAAAATTGTGTAGGTATGCGATTTTTATCGTTGCCAACTCAATTCGGGTGTAAAGGCTACTTTTAAACCCAAAAAAATATCAAAATCTTTTAGCTGGTATTTGAACGTGTGCTACTGAAAATTTCATCATATTCGATAGAAAGTGTACTTAGTCATCACTGCTGTCCAATCTACGAGCTTCTGATTGTTTATCTTTTGTACATTCTACTTACGTTATTGAAAGTAATCGATTGCTTACTCTACGTATACTAAGTAGTTATGCAGAGATAGAATTACTATAACTGCTAGGTTAAGACGTTACTACGCCCCGGTAAGCCATGGCACACGCCGGATTACAGGAATATACCTTCAATATGAGAAGCTTTGTTACTAATATTGATTCAATATTGCTGTTTATTTACACAAATAAGTGTACATTGTACATAAAAATTCTTTACCGAATTTTCTTCTATTCGTCAACTTTTATTCCCCCCTAGAAACTCCCGTTCATGGTTGATAATATATATTAATTATTAAGACAATAATTATTAACTACCAATAAAATGAGTCTTTATTTGATTGTTTCGTATTTTTATAATGATACGGTGATTTGTACGAATGTAAGCACACGGCTTTTGAATACGTATTATAAATCACGGTATTATGTCATTATTTACCTCAGAATACAGAACTGTATTCTGAGTTATTTACGTAATTGTAATAAAAGTGCGTGCTTTTCTTTTTCTGAAACAATAACACTTCAATCTCCTTTATAAACTTGACTTTGTAAATGAAGTATGTGTATGCATTTAAACAATAAATTGTATAAAACAATAAAGCGTTATGCCAAAAACTTAAATTGGCGCCCACTTGATTAAATTAATTTGCCTTTGTTTAATATAAGTAAAAATAATTAAGTATATTTGTACAGTTGTTGGAAATTAAGAAATGTAAATCTAGCTACGTAATGTAGGTATATTACGTCACTAATATGTATTATAATATAAGTAGGTTAATTTTTTTTAAACATTTTCTACAATATTTACGAAGTATATATTTTGGAATAGATTATTAACTTTAACCTCAAAAACAATGTAATTTTTTTTTGTGAAGTTAATTTTCTTATTAGTGCTGATAATAATCATTATAATTGATTACATTTCGCGTTTATAATTATAGTAATTATGTGAGCAGTCTTGAAGGTCGATATAAAATGGATCATAAATCAGTGATTCGTCAAAAAAACTGTTTCTCATTACTTTTTGTTAGATTGTACTTGTAACCATATAGTTAAGGCGAGGTTTTCCCATTGTCAAGCAACGCTTGTTACTACAGATGACCATGGCATAATATATTGTATTATAATCACATTTAGTGGAGAAAAACCATGGCGCTTACGAGTACACACAGTCGTGTGTTTCGATACTACTATTTTAAAAGTTTTTCTCATAGTTTTCAATAGCTGTAATGTACAATATACTTTTACGGTTTCCTTCATAATTATGAAATCTGTATATTAAAATATCGTAGACATCATTGAGTAAATAGGTATTTGAATGAATCCAAAAAAATAATCATAGAAAAGCGAAAAAATCTTTTATGATTAAATTATTATAAGTTCAGGGGCAGTTAAGGACTTTCTTCAGACAGCCTCAAAACTGTGACATTAACCCCAGCCATTCCTGTAATCATTCCTCCTGTCAATGTCAATACAAACTTATTTAATCATACAGGTGAATTTAGTAAGCATTCTCGCACTTGTCCTTTATTTCATTTATCGCAAACGCTCTGAACGCAAATTTTAATTTACGCCAAAAAATTAATTAATTACTCGGGAAGTAATTAAAGAGGATAAATAACAAAATAATTATAATTAGCCAGAGTAGGAGGGGTGAGTAGGAGGGGTGAGTTATGGGCTCGTCGCTTTGCAATGGAAATGTTGGGGATAAATATATGCACACGGTTTTTGTTTGGAAAATGCGATTTATTTCTTTTGATAAGGATTAATTCAGTAATGTTTTATTGTATTTGTATAGTCTATGCGGTGTAGCATGGTGCCTCTAACATTATCCAAACGACCCCCTGACTGTAGCCTTAGTTGCTATCGTTTTCGTAACGTTAACTTTTTTGCAAGTGCTCGTACTAGGGCTATAGGGTTCGGTTCACAATGTCACAGGTACCAAGCAACACCGCTCAGATACTTGTAGTTGGTACATTTTAATACAAAGAAGTTATAGACCGCGGAGGATTACTGCGTCCATTCTTTCACATATATTAAGCACAAGCATCGCCCCGCAGCTTTACCTCTATCTATCCCACTGATATTTTTGTTGTTTTTGAGATGAAAGTAGTCCATGTGTTAATCCAGAATATAAGCTACCCTTAGCAAATATAATGCAAACCAGTTCAACTGTACGGAGTTGAGTGTGAACATACAATACACACTTACACGAAAACTTTCGCATTTATGATATTAGTGTAATTTTTCACAAATGGTACAAAACCCAAGTTTTTAATTGAATTATTAAGTTAGCAGTAGACCGCCAGCTTGCCTGTTTTTTTAATTAAAGGCTTGCTATAGACTGCCACCAGTTTGTATTGATGTGTGTGTGTGTGTGTGTTTAATTGTAAAAACAAAATTTGTGGAACAACTGGACAACAAATGATTATGAAACGTGTAAGTAAGTTAGTGAGTTAGTGTAAGATTTACTTAATTTCTCACCGGGAGAAATGAAAACAAGCAACAAATGTACGTGGCTCGTAACAACAAGTCTATTGTTGACTACGTACGTCACGTATACGTGAATTATGTGGCCAAGTACTGATATAATGTTACGCCGTCAGCTTGTTTGCCACCTATGACATTAAAAAAACCTAGAGTACGTATAGAATTCCGTTTAGGAGTCCATAGGGAACACACATACATTGATTTTTGTATATATTGATTGGATATAGTTCCTGTGTGTTCAACCTTATAAGCCGGATTAGAATAAAGTCATTAGACGAAATTCGTCACACCTTCCGGACTTCGGTAGGATATTGCACGGCGCCGGCGCAGAATGACCAAACAGATTGCAGTCAGGAGGCGGGGCCGCAGGATGTCACTAATGTAGCTTATTTCCAACTTGGTTTATATTTTGCTATCAATACGCAACCTGACCTTATTGGTACTATCAAATGATTATTATCAAAATTATTGGTTTACTTAGACAAATCATTTAAGATAAAAATAATTTAGTATCGAGTTTACGATTAAGATTCTTAAACGATTGAATTTAGGGTTTTTATTTTTAGTTAATACACCTTCACACTTTAAATACTATGTTTATCAAGTTCCCTAAAGGTTACCGGGACAGTTAAAATATCAATATTTAGTATTAATTTTAGTTATAATAATGTATTAAAGTATTCCCTGAAATTTATTTTCAAATTAGTAAGTATTGGGCTGGCCTCTGATGTCAGTGTTTTAGGCCGCCTTGAGGCCTCTGACATTTTTGAAATTACCTTTATCTTAATTTTAGACAATATTTAAAAATTATGTAAGTAGCATCATATATGCTATTTTTAGATTAAAAACACTGCAATTCTACCAAAAAGTGCGACTGATATCCGACACCGAAGTTTTGCTTTTTAATTCACATAAAACACTCCATTTTCAAATGTTACGATCCATTATCCTAATTCTTTATTTAAAAACCAGCACTCACCAAGAACTTCATGTTGGTTAGACTGGGCACTGTCGACTGATGCCGCACTCCTGCGCACCTGGCTTATATACAGACGGCGCGAGCGTCAAGGATTCTTTCAACCCTGATTGAAGGAAGTAAAGAAATTCGCTCTGAATTATTTGGTATG
The DNA here is from genome assembly GCA_949125355.1 of Agriopis leucophaearia. Classification (NCBI taxonomy): domain Eukaryota; kingdom Metazoa; phylum Arthropoda; class Insecta; order Lepidoptera; family Geometridae; genus Agriopis; species Agriopis leucophaearia. Next base: position 16,625,078 of record OX421274.1, on the reverse strand, counting down.
ATTTTTTTACGTTGTTATGTAGTGTCTAGCATAAGTAAGTCTCTACGTATATTATTAAAACTTTTTTTAAGGATTATTTGTATTTTATGTGTTGTTCGTGGCGTGTTATTTTTAGAAAAATTACGTCTTTCAGTGATTACAGCTAATTGTGCTTTCAGAAACTATTTTTTTGGACTTCTTTAGCATGAGAATAACAATCTTTATTTTTACGTAAGCTAGTGACAAGACCAGCAAGCATTAATAAGTACCTAGCACACTTGCCCTTAAAACATTTAGTAGGGGCCAGAATTTCGACCTTTAAAAGTTTGAATCTTGCGCAATGCTCTACAAAAAAAGAAGTCTTTAAGAGTCCAGTTCTTGGCACTATAACGCTTGCTCATTTTCAACATTTTTCAAAATAAAAATCACAGAGTGCCATTTTTCAAAACTGATTGAGGAATCTTTAGTATTACATTGCAGATGTTATATATAAGCTTATACAGTAAAATTATACATCATTATAACCAACTATCATGGTTCCAAATGTAACGCTCTTTAAAGGTAGGACAGACAGCGTGGCCTTGCTAGATAATACCATTGAAATATATTAGTTACAGAAACCTGAAATTTTCAAATTTGCGAAAGGGCTCTGGTTGAAGAGCGGGATAGTATAACAAAGTTAGAAAATTTTCAGGTCGACGAACTCAACAATCTGCCTATCTATATCTATATATAAAAGGCGATGTGTGTATGTTTGTATGTATGTATGTTATGTTCTTCCTATGGACTCCGAAACGGCAGGATAAATTTTTATGAAATTTTCAAGCAATCTTCAGATTAGCCGGGGCACTAAAGTGAAAAAAAAATCCGTTTAGCCAGGGAGTGATCCTGTGAAGAAAAGAGTATAGTATAATATAAAAGAATATAGTATAGAATAAAAGAGTATAATATAAGAATAAAAGAGTATAGTATAGTAAATAGTAACCATACTTTGAAGGTTGGTAGCGATCAGATGATTTTTTCTTTGTTTTTTAATATTATCCCTACAAATTTTTTAAATCTTTTTTTTATCTATACATTTATATAATATAGACAGTAAAATATAGAAAAAAAACATCTATGTAAGTGAAAGGAGGTTGGTGTCTCTACCAAACAGGTTGCTTCAGGTATATAATGCAGGTGAAACCGCGGCACGCAGCTAGTAATAATAGTGTAATTAATGTTACTACTGAAGAAAAAAGAATAATATTGTGAAGTCCATAAACTTATAATAATACTACGGGAGATACTTACTAAATACGCACTTAGAGTTGTTGAATCCTTTATTTGTTCCAGGGAAAGATTCTTACTCTATACTGTAGAGTAAGAAAGATTCTTACTCTATACTGTAGAGTAAGAATCTTTACTATCTTATATATATTACACTACTCGACAAATATTTTTTTTTTTTTTAATCTGAATTCCTACTATGTGATTATAATTCCTTGTTATTGACCTTATACAAATATGTGAATAGGATTTTTATATAACATCTAATTTGTTTATTTATTATTACAGAATAGGCTTGAGCTTGGCCGCCAACTCGCCTGATGTTAAGCGATGATGCGGCCTACGGCCTATTTATTTTATCTGAGTTCCTACTATGTGATTATAATTCCTTGTTATTGACCTTAATACAAATATGTAAATAGAATTTTTATATAACATCTCTTTTTTTTTCGATTTTCAAAATACCCGCAATATAAAATCAAACTTACGTCAAAAAATTAAAACCCATATTTCTTAGTTTCTAGAGGAAAAAAAATATGCCTACATATATTTATTATTTCGATATGAAACAATATGAACCAAAACAGATATTTTTTTAGTGTTGAGTAGTGTTATTACAAGGTTATAGAGTCTACAGTAAGCGCTTTATTGTGTAGATATGTCAGTTGTGAAGGATTGACGTAGGTACAAATTTTGATTGAAAAGCAACAAAAAGCTAACCTTAATTTAATGTCAAGTAGTCAGATTGACCTATTAATAAATTGCATTTATAACACCCAATAAAAGTAGAAATATTGAGTACTCGGATCTTCGTACTTGATAATTAAATTAGTAATTAATTATTATTACAGTTGTAAATGCATTGCATTTCGTGAAGTATTACTAATTTAATTTATTAGTGCAAAAAGCTTAACAGGATACGTCCAGGATCTCAAACTAAATTTAATTAACTAAAAAAGTTGTGTGGCTAAGTGTTATTTACAATAATTATTATCACATAGAATACTATCAAAAAGATATCAATCTATCGACGTTACTTTTTGTATTACAGTTCAGCCGCTCAAAGAATACATTACATTACTGCAGTAAAATTTAAAAGAATGATCCAATATTAAAACAAAAAGCCTTTTTAAAATATTTTACTCATTATATTGGCTACCAGCTACAATATTATTACGTTCAAAAAGCTAGTAAAAGTGATTAAAATTTACTGCTTTCGTTCAGATTTTTACAATGTTATGGCATCTGTCAGACAAATTCTTTCAGTGGCCGCTCTTTAGATAGTTTGAACGCCAAAGAGCGACATAGCATTTTTATTCCCTAAAATGTAAATGCGGAGCGCTGCTAAGTGTAATAAAAAGTGCTCCTGATATAACGAAACGAGCTCACTCTCAGTATTCACGTGCAGACTCCATCATCATGGTACCACAACAAATGAATCAAAACTGGTATATTATTAGCCCTAAAGAAGTTTTAGTGAATTTGTTGTTGAAGTCGTGAAGTTTTCGTAGATTGTTATCGAAACCACACGCTTGATTTGTGGTAAGAACTATAATAAGTTATTTATATATCTTGTAATATTTAAACTGGATCCGGGAAGTGGTCAAAAAATCTATTACAAGATTCAAACCGGAAGGACAACATAATTACATACATATATACTTAAAACATAGCCATTGATTCCACGAATGTAGGTTGTGGATCTTAGCGTAAAAGAAGTTTGCTTAAATCACTGTTATTTGCCATTAGTATGGGCAGATTTACTTTTTAACCGACTTCAAAAAGGAGGACGGTTCTATGTTCCACTGAATATAATATGTATTTTTATGTATGATCACCGATTTTACTGCTCTGGTAGCTCAGTTGGTAGTGAACCTACCTTCTGTGCTTGAGGGCGTGGGTTCGATTCCCACCTAGGACAAACATTCATGTGATGAACATTTGTGTTTGTTCGATGTCTGGGTGTTAATATATATTTAAGTATGTATTAAAAAATATATATGTACGTATATTAGTCTCTGCAGCCATATTACAAGCTTTGCTTAGTTTGGGGTCAGATGACCATGTGTGCAATAATGTCCCAGATATTCCCAGATATTTATATCTCCGCCAACTGTTGACCGATTTAAAAAAATAAAATATTTTGTTTGGTAGGGCATACTTCCAATTTAGTCCCATTGTCACCAAGTCAGGATCTGATGATGGAATCCCAGGGAAATCGAGGGCAACCCTTAAATTATTACGTCATATATTTTTGAAGTCTGTTTTTAATGTGATCAACTTGTTCTACATATAGTATGTTTGGGTCGTCAGAGAGCTTTATCCATGATCAACTGCTGCCTTAGAATAAAAAAACATAAGGACCAATATACCAGGCCGATAAGGACCAATGCGATGCGACAAGCATAAATCTGGTGGCGATGTTGTTCGTCTGCCGTCCTGCGCGCGCGCAGGGTGTGAGTACGTTGGCGCCAGAACGATCGCACGTGATCTCCATTTCTTCCAGACTTACACGTTAAGACTACAGGATCTTAATAAATCATTGTTAGATTTCAGTGAAAATATTAACATATAATTATTAAGGCTCATAGTACCTACCTACCTTTATCGTTCGATGATATTCCTAACATTAGGTAATTACACGCACCATATCCATTATGCCTTCCATACCTTAAAAAGCAATGCCAATTTCAAAATTGGTTCCTAAAATTGCTGTACCTGTTATGATGCTATTGCGTTCCATAAACAACGTATTAATTGCAGCCTAGATTCTATTAACAGATACAGTTGTAGACTTTTGTTTGGAGCCTGCGTGTGAGTTGAGCAACATCGCATAGTATTCTAGAATGCATCATCTATTCAACTTGAGGATGAGAAATCCTTAGAGAATATAGCAACAAATTTAGGTTTTTTATTATGTTTCAATTAAAATTTTTGAGGATGGATTACGTATATATTGGTGTACTTGAGAAGATTAAATAAAAAGGAGAGGTATTTTCTCAATATTGGGAAGGAGAGATATTCTCAATAAAAAGGAGGTTGGAGACGATAATGATAAGTACATAAGTTTGTTTAAAAAAGTTTGGCATCGGTACAGAATAAATAAATATAAATTTTGAATAATAACATCATTAGTGGGTATTACAAGGACCATTTCGCAGTATGCCGAGGTAGCAAAAAATTGCCGTGAAGAAATCGTGAAGCGTCGGCATTTCAAATCAGAATACATTGATAATATGAAAAAAATTCTTTGCTACCGTTTTCCTCGAATGCATTTCCAAGAATCTACGATTGTGTAACGTGTACTTTGAAAAGCCAAGTTTAGTAATACACGAGCATCGGTTACGTGGAGTTGTAGAAGATGAATCATGGGTTTAGCCGTTATGAAATTCAGTTTATAATTAATAAGGACAGGTTTAGGATTTTTATATAAACAACTAAATTTTATAAAGTCACCTGCCAAAGATCCGATACTCGATTACGACTCAAAATACCTTTTTTAACGCGTATAAGTCTGCGTTTGACCACCAACTCACCTGCTGTGTGAATGGAGTTATTCAGGAAAAACTGCATTTACATGACAACTCTCATCTATAATTCCCTACTAATTGAATTAGTGGACTTGTCTTATTATAAATTCTCTGTGGAACTATAAAAGTGGTTAGTGTGCGAAGGCTTTTACCCATAGATTTAGGAAAAAAAAATTAGGTCTGTGGTTTTACTCGATTTAATTCTTTTTTGAAAAAGCATCGTGTCGCTGTTAAGTTTATCGCGAAGGATGTTGTTTTTTTATATTTATTTGTGTTTTTTTTAAAGTAGGTATTTGTTATATTATATACTTTATAAATTTTTAATTTGCATGCCTGATATATCGTTGTTTTGGCTGTACAATCTATATGTATAAAAATGTTGTGGCACGGTGTTTGTGGTCGCACGTCTCCGAAACGACCGATTTTAATAATTTTTTTGATGTATATTTTGTAGCTATGAATAGGTCGTAAAATATTTTTCATCATCGTCATTATCAAAAAAAAACATCCCCACGCGGGTGAATCCGCGGGGCGCAGCTAGTCCTAATATAAAAAGAATGTACCCATAAACTAGCAAATAAAGAATTGAATTGAAAAAAACGTCTTTACCATTTTGCCACCCCCACATCCTCCCCCCTGGATCTAGGGGGTGATGTTTGACAGCTCAGAGAGATGCATGACAAAGATCGAAATGAGTGTAAATTGCGAAAAAAATAATAATTTATTCCAACCACATGACTCCACTCAGGTTTCTCTGTCACAGAAAAAAAGCAAGTAAAATGAATGTAGCTTAGTTACAATAATATATTTTAGTCATTGTCTGGTCTAACAGGTATATTAGCCGGTCGGAGATCATGACATATTTCTTTTGTAAAATTTGATTGTCAAGGTCTTGGATTAGGCCAGTCTAGTGAAATCACTGGATATAAATACATAATCTATTGTGATTAAATAATACAATTCGTATTAATAACAAGCGCCTTTTGACATGTACCTAAATGTTCGTTCGTGGGTTCTTCTGCCTCTATCCTTGCGGGAGAGGATCGGCGGCGAGGGAAACCCTCATTGCCGAGGCTGGGCTCTGGGGGACACTGCCCCCCAGGGAGGTTTGAGGGGCGAATATCTAGCCAGGCACTGGTTGCCGGGCTGTTTTCAAGCACCCTCTCTGGACCAGGGTCCGTGATCGTCTTCTACAATAGTCCGTGGTGTCATCTTCTTCTTGTTCAATCGTCCGGTACTCTTCCTCGTATCTAAATGTATTATGAGGACGAGCTGTGACCCACGAATGCTTAACCAAAGAAAACCCCAAAGGTCGATAAGCAATGATCGATTTTGCATTATGTAATGTTTTGGATTTCCTGTTAATTATAAATAATTAATTGCTTAATTTGTAATAAAGACTGGCCCTCTTTTTACTACAATTTTTCCATCTTAATCCTGCGTAGTCATATAATAATATGCAATAAACGAAATAAGAATATTTCAATAATTTTACTAGATTAGAAATGATGTTTCGGATCCCTCAGTATCGGAGGCCATTATTGAAGTTATTAGACTGATAGTTATAATAAAAAAAAACAAGAAAAAATGTTTTAAAAATTTACTTACACAAATGATTACTAAATTTAATGAAAAATACAGGGTGTGTTTCTTTAATGGTCTGAAGAATTTTAATCTATATATTATATAAAAGGCGATGTATGTATGTCAAAGTCAAAGGCAAATAATTTATTGCACATAATGCTAAATAGGTGAAACTTATATTAACATAATGAACCAATTATGTATGGCAATGTATGTATGAGTTTTAGAAAAACTCAGAATCACACAACGGGCAATGGAGAGAGAGCAATGCTCGGAGTTTCTTTGCGCGATAAAATCCGGAACGTAGATATTCGCCAAAGAACCAGAGTCACCGACATTGCTATTGAAATCTGCAACTTGAAGTGACAATGGGCAGGCCACATCTTTCGAGGAACTGATGATCGATGGGGAAGAAAAGTTCTCGAGTGGAGACCACGAACCGGAAGACGCAGCGTAGGTAGGCCTCCCACTAGATGGACCGACGACATTGTGAGAGTCGCGGGCATCTAGTGGATGCAGAATATGCAGGATGTCATTCAGAGTGGAGGTTAAAGGGGGATGCCTATGTTCAGCAGTGGACTTCTGGCTCTTTGGTGAATATCTACGTTCCGGATTCTATCGCGCAAAGAAACTTCGAGCATAGCACTCTTCCTTTCCCGTTGTGTGAATCTGAGTTTTTCCAAAAGGCCAACAGTTATGTATTAGTAAATCTTAGATTTTTTATAAGTAGGTGTCTATTTACTTATATATACGCATTGTATGTTTATATATTTAAAAATTTTTTATCTTCAAAATGCCCATAAGTAAGTATAATTTAGAATCCGACCCTCCCTCCTAATGGCATTGTTTACAAGTAGCACTGCCGGAGCATTGCAGTGCTGACTATTGTGACTCGTGTCGACTTTTTCAATTTAACTTTATCTTCTCCTTTGTTTGTTTGGGAATTTCGTATAACGAGTTGACAGTTTGTATGGTCATTTGTATGATTGTATTGGTAGTGTGAGAGGCGACGGTCGGTTTCTGTAATATGCTACTTAATTAGAGATTCAGTTAAGTTTTCGTCGGTGTGAGTTTTTATTTACATGATGGAAATGAAGTATTGTATCAGTTCGTTACATTAAAATTAATTATTAAAAAAGAAGGTAGTATTTATTAAATAGAGAATAATGAAATATTCTAGCTAGGTAAGTATTAAAAAAAAGGAAAAAAGTAAGTCGAATAAAAATAACATTTTTTCATAATGAAAAGGTTTTTAATTTTTTATTTTATTCGGAAAACAAACAGTTGCAGTTGCTGCTTATAATTTACTAGCGGCGCCCTGCTGTTTTACCTGCTAATCTACAAGAACATAATATTTCTCAGTACTAAAAAGCTAGCTAATGTGTTGATGCGGAGTATAATATCTTAATAATACTAATCCAAATCTGTTTCACAAATATATAACTAACTACTAACAATATTTACTTTATTAACCCTATCTATTCATGTTATATTATTCTCGTGATAATATTGCATCATTATGGCTACCTAATCTGGCTAATTTAATGTTAACAATACAGAAAACTGCGTAAGCAATAAGTTCAGCTTGACAATGTCCCTGGCTTATGTTGGGGAAAGTACAGGAGGATCAACAAAAAAAAAAAACTGTTTCACACTTCACAACGTCACTCACACACAAACTTTTGCATTTGTAATAGTAGTGGGATCATTAATAATAAGGTTTTTTTGTCAAGCTATACTTACACCTTGACACGCTTAAAAACGTACAATTACCTTATTACTTGTAACGGCCTACTGCTCCTGGCCTATAATTTTTTCCCACAAAAACTTGAGGCAACCTACGTCCTTAGTAAGGTCGCTCCAATTTGCTTCAAGTACGGTGTTTTTACAGTCCCAGTACCTCCGTGCGTGAGTACCAGCTCCATTGGCAGCTCTTTGTTTTCGTCGGTCTTGTGATATGGTTGGTGTGAAGACCTTCGGTCACCAATACAAGATTATTGTGTCAACTTGCCACTCTATACTACGGTAGAGTAGACTATAGCTACGTCATAGCTTGGTTATTCAGTAGTTTTATATAGGTTGAGTCATTATCATCATTATCAGCTTAGGGTGTAAAAAAGCGGCATCCTTCAACAGCCACCAGTAAACCCCTCGAGTCTGGGTTCCTCTGGTCTGTTATAACAAGTGACATAATCATGTAAGCTGTTTTTTTGCTATAATAATTTATTTCCTATTATACATATATATAAGTTGCGTGTTGTTTGTACTATTATTTCCTGTTTGGACGTATAGAACAGCTGCGGATATCAGTTCATCTCTTGGACTACATAATTACATAATCATTCGCATTCATTACTTATTAAAGGACTATAGCAACGCTCCGCGGTTTCAATCGCGATCTTTAAATTACTTCGCAAAGTTTTGAAATAATTCATTTTTACAAAATAAAAATAATATACCTCAAGAATTTACAGAAATTTCCATAAACGGGAATCATCGCTTAATTTTCTACCCTTAAAGATCGAATATTTTCTTCAAATAGGATTGATACCACCGTTTAGTCATATCAAAGAATATTCAATTAAAAAAATAGTCTCAATTGGCGAAGATGTTGCGTACTAGAATTCTCTGCAAAAATTGGAATCCTGTTAGCAGGATCAAAATTAAACCTAATTAATTAGTAGATAACTATCAACTTATCCTATGTACTCTTGCAATGTATTACTTCTTTTCTTTAAATAATTATGTATAAGTAGTTTAATTTTAGTTTAGTTTGTAAGGAACATTGTAATCTTGTGAAATACAGTAAGGCATTTCACAAGGTTACAATCTAAACAAAACTAATCTGACTGGACTAACATTATCAGCGTCTTTTTTCATTTCAGCACGGAAGAAAAGAATGGCAACCATTTTTGAGCTGTCGAATTTAGTTTAGTTCAGAGAATCGACGTCATTATTTTAAAAAACAAACACAAAAAATGGTCGAATTGCGAACCTCCTTTGGGAAGTCGGTAAAAAAAAACTATATGCTATAATCCATAACCAGATAATATATCGTTTTCCACTTTTATTGTGGATATAACCACTCTTTGAAACCGCCGCTCCAGGCTGTGGAATACGCTGCAAGAATGGGTGTTCCCTGATAGTTACAATCTGGATGTCTTTAAATAGACGATTACTTACCCACCGTCCAGGTGAGATGTGAACCTGGGTGAACCGTGGAAAGTATTTTTTTACAACGGCTCACATTTGTTCACCTGGCTGTGCCTTGGGAAATATTTAGTTTCCACCGTCCACCTTGTTATCAAAACTCTTCAGATTTGAAGTGCAAAGATATTATGATTATAATATTTAAATGGCCTATTAAAGGTTTTGTTTGACTTTTGTTGTTCAACATTGATAGCTTATACTTATTCCGATCCTAAAGTACAAGTATCTCCTCATATCAAAGTCTGCATTTTGTGCGTAGAATCGGTTAGAGGCAAGCGTTCACCATCGTAGACTACATCATTGCTGAACATCAGGCGAGGAGCCTAAATCCGCAAGCCTTTTTTGTATTTGTATTATGTATTTGTCTCGGACGGATTTGTATGAAGTTTGGCACAGATACAAGTACCTAAAACGCCATCACGATCTAACCAATAACAAATATTTACCTCATACAACACAGACAAACCTTAGCATACAAAAAATCATTAGTATGATTAGCATAGAACCCATCAGCCCAATTTAAAAACAAAACCAGTCAGTAACAGGTCATATAAAATTTTATAATTATTTATTTGATGGGACTATAAATTAAAACCTGTCTAAGATTCACAATCTTAGATTTATCTTTAAATAAAAATAAATGGGACATTCATCGAAATGTAAATCATGTGAATGATAATCATTTGAATGACACACAAACAGATGGTGTGTGAACGCCACAGATATACAGACAACGCTGAAAATATAATGTTATTTCCTGATATTATAGAAACGTAGCTAAGGAGTTCTTATTCAATTCCTGTTTTCGTTTTTTTTATGATACTGGGTGTCGAGACGAGCGAAGTCGCTCGCCTGATGACTCTTCACGCTTGCCTATAACAGCACAACGCCACTCATCAACAGTTCAAAACTCAGGATGGCAATGCACTGCGCTCGTCACCCCGAGACATAAGATGTCAAATCTCCGAGTGCCCTGTAATTTCGCTGCAAACATTGCCCTTCAATCCGGAACACAGTACCTAGTCTTTGCACACTACTGCTTGGCGGTTGAATAACTGGCAATAGTTATGTTGTTAGTTGATTTTTAAACGACTTAAATTCGAGATGGTCAATTTAACTGTTTTTTGTATGTTATAGAAATATTTCCCGATTGTGAACTGATTTTAGGTTTAACCATGTCAAAAACCTTTGATCTGATTTTAAAACTAAAATTTGTTCTTAACTTTTTGAAATATTAACGTCGGAAAATGACTAGTACATGTTCATAAGTAGATTATATCTTTAAAAAAACATTAAAAGCGGGTGAGATCGCTGCACCCGGCGATTAAGTTTGCGACGCGACTGGTATTGATATCATGTATCGATTAATCGAAACACAATTTGGGCATCTTTGGCTATTAATATGAATAGCCAAAGATGCCCAAATTAGTACCTAGTTCAGTCCAAACCAGTTTTGATTGTCAAGGACATTCTATTTAGAATTTTGGATTTATTTTCTAGTTACTTAGTTACCTACATCAGATTGCGTTACAAATGACTGATGTGATAGATTTAACTTATCTATTATAGTCTATTATACTGTATTACCTATCTTCATCAGCATCATCATAATCATCGTCAACCCACTTCCCACCCGCTGCTGGATATAGGCATAATTATAACAATAAAGATAAATACAAGTAGTGAACGTTACGTACTGCTATTTATTTTTGTATTGTATAGGTCTCCACTTCGGTGTGCCAGCAGGTTGATTACGCTAAATTTCAGAGTGCGATTTATATATTTATCTTAACAATTTGGTACTAAATTGTATCATGAGGTAATAATAAAAACAGTAGACACAGACTAAATACCTAATAGTTAGATACCATCGGCTGGTAGCAGGTAAACATCGTTTAGATCGTGGCTCGAGCGAGCTGCGCAGCCCTATATATACATCGGTAATGGGGTAGCGTTTCTCAAACGTTATTGCGGATCCCTACTCTTGGCAGAGACCGAAGAAAATGCTACGAGCAATAAGACAGATTATTTTCACCGTTTTGAAAGTCAGTGAAAAGCACAAGGCTGGACCTATGGCTTTTAGTGCACGACCAAGAGTTTCTCACATCGATGGTCTGCAGCTCTGATTCACACAGAGGGCTGTGAAGTCCACTAATATAAAGATAAATAATGTATTCACAAGAATATTGTGTCTTGTTCGTATGTTCTAGAATAACAGACAAACTATCAAGCTATTTAGTAACCATAGCGGGTGGCCAAAAACCTCTATATCCTAAAATTGGTACACAGATTCTAGTAAAGTCACCACCACTTTACTGTGGCATAACTTTGCTTTTAACCGTGTCATTTGAAATAATCGACATATCGAAAATTATATTTTAGGTATACTTATTCACCATCTTTATTATGTCAGAACTATCCGCTTAAAAAGTGATTATATTTATCAGATTAACACTAACAATTCTAAAAGAGACCAAACCACAACCAATAATAGTATCGTAGTGGACAACTCTAGGCGGCCTTACAAGTCATAAACTTTAAAAGCCACCTTGGTCTCCAATAACCTACCTGATCAACCGGCTATACTGCATTTTCATCAGTATTAGTTTTAGCAGCAAGTGGTAGGGGTAAGCACAAATGCAGGGATCCGCGATGCTATCAGAGGATAGGGCTGTTTGATGCCGCGCAAGATATATCGCCCGCGTGGCTTAGCGGCCTTTATTACCTACACTCGCTGGGAAAACTGTTCGTAAAACTACATCATATTCATATTCCGAGCTGGCTGCGGATGGAAAACATCACTAGTGATCTTGTAGTCAACTGTATGCGACTGATTCCACATCATCAGGCGAATGTTTTCCGCTCATAAGCCACTTGTTCATTTGAGGACTTAAATTAAACATAAACTTAAACTTAGTATATACTCTACGGGTCCTTGCTGGCAATCTGAAATCTTACTACGGCAAAAGATAGAAAGATAATGGATGTTCCTAGAACACTGGCAGAATTGCAACCCTGCCGCACGGTGGTGATCTCGACGGAGTTTTTATTTTGTGGGACATGTCTGTTTGTTCTCGTGTGTACATAATTTACCTAATGAACTATGTATATACATTTATTTTGCGAAAAAAAATGATAGATAAACTCTTTATTGTTCACACCACAAATTACATAAGATAAGATCTGCTATTCCTGAAAATAATTCCATCTATAATTAAACATATAAAATACTGATACTCATTGACATCAACAAATAGATAATTCATAATATTTTCATTGCTTATCACGAAAAACGGCTGAACTGAACATGATGAAATTTAGCACGAGTAGTATGTATAATAAAATATACATAATGAGAGAAAGCTAGAGAATCGCGAGGTGCCACATTACTGGCACTGCCACAGGCGGGATATTTGCCATGATAAGGTTGTGGTGGAACTGCGCCGAAATATTTAGAGCTCCATTCACAAACTTCATCATATCAGCCTATCATGTGCCCACTGCTGGAACTCGGGCCTTCTCTCAGAGAGATGGAGAGAGGATGGTCCCTAATCCACCAAGCTGGCTCAGTGCATGTTGGTGAATGACATGTCTTTGAATTTTTGAGGTTCTTGGAGATACGGTTCCGGTTTCTTCACGATATTTTCCTTCACCGTTTTTGAGTGATGTCATCGAAACTGCACATAATTTATTGAGGTACTAAATAAATCATTGGGCTGTGGATCGTACATGCTATGGTCGGCCACCATCGCTCTACACGACAACTTCGCAAACTTAACATCGTCAAATCGATTACACAGTAATTTTATCTTGACTTTTGTAAACGTTTTCTTTACACTTGTACGCTCTCAACAAAAGCTGTGACATCATTGCCTACTATTTGTTAGGATTCTTCCGATTTGAGGCCGTTACTCACATGCCGGTGGACGCCGCCGGGAACACAGGATGGACGCCTGGTTTCACAAACAGACCTAAATAAACGAGCTCAACATTCAATGTATTCATTGTTCGCAAATTGTAGTCTGTACTTTATGATAGGTTTACCAGATGGTTATAGATTCTGAGACAGATATGAGACTTATCAGAGACTAGAATAAACCTACAGAGATAATTGTCTAAGCTGATATAAAACTTTCACCAAGGTTATCTATTGGGATTATAATATAAGGATTGATGACGTACTCTTGTGTCGGAGGCCAATACGACTCTGGGTCTCTGGGCCAGCGGAGTTGTGGTTGTTTTGTCTATTATTACTACAGACTACAACTACAAAGGTCCCAAGACTTTCTTTGCAGATCTTGGCAGAATAATTGTGCAGTGTGTTATTTATTGCGTACAAAATATTTCTCTAGGGAAAATGCAAACCACAACCATTGATTTTCATGTATTATAAATTAATGCGGATAAATATAACATTGTATCAGATTTCAATAAGACAAATAAATACCATGTTGATCACAAAAAAAACATATTTACGCGTATCACGCGTTCACGGTCCATATATCTCTGTTTGATCTATTAAACCACATAATAAACTTTTTATAATATTGTAATTTAAAAACTATTCACAGGTTTCCGCGTTTACAAAAACCATATAGCCTGTCATTGAGCAGATCATTAGCATAATGTAATAGAACGTTCACTAAAGTCTTATCTACTTGATATAATTAGCTTTTGTATAATTACAGAGGTTTGAAACAATGAACTCTCATTCGGAGGCCTTGGGATCAATTCATAAATATTCCTCTTGCGCCTTCCTTACGCCTTTTACTATTATTGTTTCAAAAGCTTATATTCCTTCAGGGGCGTGCGTATACAAGGTGGTACAAAATGTGTCGTAAAAACGAAAAATTTAGATTCCTCATACGAAAAGCTCCACGGAAATACCCAATTATATGTTCTGCAATTTTTTTTCTTCCAGTAATCATTTTTATCAAATAAGTAAGTATTTTTAACTAGATCGTGAACATTCTAATTATTTTTTATTATTTTTTTGTAGCACGTGTGTTGTCGACAGTAGGAAACCAACACACAATACAAAGAAAAAAAAACCGAGCTTAAAAACTACAAAACATCGAAAAACCTTAAATGCGGCGTCAGTGTCACCTTTCGGACCAGCCTGTAGAGTTTTAAGCGAGATATTAGTTAAGCGCATTAATTAGGCATAAGCAATTTAGTGAAAATTTTATAATATAATATTTTTTTATCACAAACTTACATTTCGTAATTGGAAAACTGAAAGTGATATAGATTGAAGTATTTTGATGTAGAGATTCCCACTACAAAATGAACTTTGTACAAAATTTCCACCTTTTACTGACCTGATTACCTGATTCTGACCGACTGCTGGTAATGATTTAAGATTGTATGGAACCCTCAAAGCGCGAGCCCGACTCGCACTTGGGTTTTATTATTACTTATGCTATAAATGGCAAACAAGCTAATGGCCTGCTTGATGGTAAGCGATCACCGTCGCCTATAGGTAACTGCGGTGGATATTAATAAATTACACGAAATAGTTACCAATACCAGTATACCAGTGTATAAATAATTATACACATTCTCTTATGCCTACCATAATAATAATTTATAAGACAATCATCTCTAGATCTTGGCGAAGATAGTGTAAAAAAAATAAATGAATGTTTTTGCAGATATGTTATAGAAACGTGTAATTATCAGTCCATAAGATGCTGAACTAAGCTTGGATAATGTTCCAGTGGCCCGAAAACGTCGTTTGTAACAGGTGCGATTTTTTTTTACTGACTGCAACCTTTTAGAAGCGTTGAATTATAAGTGCTAAGTATATTACAACGAGATGTCTATGGATTACAAAACTCAATCATAAACGAGAAGAAGAATTGGCCCTGAAATGAAATTGGACACCGCCAGGTTTTTGTAGTTAGCAATAACCAGTACATCTGTAAGTAGTTTGTTAATTTATGTCAGAATTTCTTCATATTAACAATGTGTGTTCCCCGATAGTTACAATTTTGGTGTCTTTAAATCACGCTGAATCGATTTCTACCGCATCATCACTTAACATAGGGTTTTAATTGATAATACATACTTAGAAATGGTTCTAGAGTCTCCTCGGCATAACATGACGTAAATTGTTTCACGGGCGCTGCTGAATTAAATTCCATTTCACATTTATTACGACAATCGCTACTTTCAACACAAATTTTAGCTGAAACAAGATCTGCATAAAAGTTGATGATTAATTTTTATGGAGCTTGTACTTTACTTAAATGTCACCAGTTTGCCACTTCAGGTTGGTCATAATCTTTCTCACTAGTTTTATGACACTAGTGCACAGATAAATTTAGTCTAAAATGAAATGGTGTAGTCATACTCATTTATTTATACGATCAGTATACGTCAGAAGTTGAGTGTAGTTATTAATGTTGGGGGAAAGAAGATAGGAACAGTTTAAATGAATGAACTAGCATTTGGTTACAACCCACCCGATCAAGAGAAATGTTGGCGTGTTTCTGGCTCAACGCATAAACATTGCCATTCAGTGTGGTAATGCCGCCAACATGCTGGGTATGTTGCCAACTGATAGTGGGCCTTCAACGTCTATGGGCAGTCTAACTGTTTTTGTAGTGTTAATGTTACCTTGTCTTATAATTAACAAAAGCATTTGCCCTTTAAAAAATATGATAAGAAATTATGTGATATAAGATGGAGCACGTTTGCTCACGAGGCCTATTCACTTTAGTCTCAGACTAGATAGAAACTGTGTGGGTGTCTTTTCTGATAGAGACAGCGAGGCAGGGAGTGCATTCCACTCCTTGTCAGTTCGTAGTTATAACTGATCAACCATTACATCCTCCCTCCCTGAATCGATTACCCAATGCTGGGGGTCATGACCCATCAGGATATCAACTTCTCCTGTATCATATTCCACCATTTGTTCCAGTTTCAGTTATGAATCGCTTCGGTGACGTTAATGTTGATCTGATCTTTTCAGCGCGTTGGGCTCATTCCTCTGAGACTTTTAGCTTCTATTTTACCGGCGATAATCAGTTTTTAAAACTTACGGGCTATGTGGCCAAAGAATTTAAAGTCACAAAACTAAACAATACTGACATTACGAAAAGTATCGTACCTATAAAATCCTTCTTATTTTTGACCATAATGCCTCCAAACATCTACTTACACAGCTGTGTTAATATTTCTTCACGTACCTATTATGTTATACACCAATTGATCATTAACTTGTTAAGTTAGGCATGCTTGCAGTATCCCTACACCTGTGCGAAATCCATTTCTTTTAATCTCATACATCAGATATGGTAATATTATTAAATGTTTAATCAAATAGTGTGTATTGTTCGCTGGTTTATTCGTAGCATATTGGAAACTGTTAATATGGACAAAGTTTAATTTATGATCTATTCTATATCAACTAACGAATAATTTATGTTGTATGAAACACAATAAACAAAACCCTATTCCATAAACTTTTTTATTTTGTATTACTTATTATGAAGGAAACTGGTTATATTCTTAAGAATGGAAAAATATGCATCAATTCTACATCCAGATTTAAATCTCATTTTGCAATCGAAGTTTTCCATATTAAATTTGTATTTATTTGGTAATTTTTAGAGTTTAAATAAACTTGAGTAGATTATTACATTTTCTTGATACCTTTGAATATTTCTTTTCCCAAATATTTGAACAAACTATAGGTTTGCGGTAATTTGTCTGAGAACCATTACAACATTTTGTTTACCTTAACAATTTGCTCAAACTTTCCACATGCTCCATATGGTGCAAGAATGGCCACAGACGTGTTAGAACTCACACGAGCTTTACAAGTATAGTCAGTGCTAACATCAGTGAGTACTTACTGAACTTGGTGTGCAGCCTTGACCTAGATTACCATTACCTACATGAACGTCCCATAAAGTAGCACCATCAGCCTAGTAGACGCAACTTAGACGAGCGCCTTGATCAAGATGTACCTGTTAATGTACCTTACTTACATTCCCAGCAGTCCATATCAGTTCATTGCTTGACATAGGCATCTCTCAAAGGCGCGCTACTACAACCAATCTTACACTTTTTATTTCTAGTCTTACCCAAACGTCACTTCATGATAGTCACAGGATACCTTACGTTACGACTCCTAGGTATAATGACCAAAATGCTGGCGTGTATTTGGCTCAACGTATAAGCATTGCCATTCAACGTGGTAATGTCGCCAGCATGTTAGGTACGCTGCCAACTGATAGTGGGCTTGAGTATTTGGATTGTCTTTAGACCTTCAACGGTCTATGGACAGTCTAACTGTTTATTTAGTGTTAGTATTAGCTTGTATTTTGTTTAGTTAATAAAGGCACTTGTCCGGTATAATTATAGCTAGAGTATTTTGTTGTAAAGCCGTAAATTAAGTTTCCCATTCAAATAGGTACTGGCCGAATTTTCCGTTGCGTACTTGTAAGATCTCTGCTAGTTTCTCCACGAGCGTTTACCTCAGTTACAGTACAGCTTGCCTTCAGCCTTGACCCAGCGTCACGTTACATGCCAATGTCTTGTTACGCGAATTCCGTAAAGTATGGGAAAATGCAAACGTTGTTCTGTAGGATATTGACTCACGCACACCGTGACCCCGCTAGTTTATGAATCGAGCTGTTTATACCCTGTACGATAAATACCAGGCTTTTTGCAAGTTCATGTTAAGATCAGCGCCTAAGTTTTATACAAATTTGGCTAACAAACTACACATTCACAATACCTTATCACCATAACGCCACTTAACTAAATGTGTTAAAATTTTAAATTTATCAATCTTAATTTGATCTGTAGTTATATTTAGTCCTTTTTCTGAGGTAGTTACAAAAAATTTAAACGGAATTCTGAACTGAAAAACTAACAAAATAAATCTATAGTTAATTTATTTGAAATCACTAAAAACTCGCTTTAATGGGACAAACTATTTAAATTATTGCATTATAAGTGTGCAACTTGAACTTGAAAGTAAGTAAACCTTTTTTAACACGCTTTTATTAGCTTCGTATGTATGTATGTAACGAAATCTTTGAATTTGATTTTTAACTATTTCATGACGTAGAATTAAATTGATTTATTTTGCACACTTATAATGCAATAATTTAAATAGTTTGTCCTATTAAAGCGAGTTTTTTAGTTATTTCAAATAAACTAACAATACATTTATTTTGTTAGTTTTTCAGTTTAGAATTCCGTTTTTTTTTGTCTCCTCCTTTGAAAAAGGACTAAAGATAACTACAGATCAAATTTGATATATTTAGAATTTTGAAATATTTAGGTAAGTGACGTCATGGTGATAAGGTTTGTGATTGTCTGAAGTGCTTGGCTAGGGTACAGAGTTGCCACCTTAACAAAGTATACCTTATTAGTTTCTATTTATTGAGAAACACAACTCTGCTTCCTTCTAATAACAGTCTACTACGATTATGTTATGGCAAAATCATTCTCTACTAGGAAGTTGTGCATCAAAATACATATACCCTACCTTCATTTAAGTTGATCACGCGATCATTGTAATGTCATTGACCAATATCCTGTAGACAAAGAAACAAACTCGTATCCAAGGACGTTTTAAAACCTAAAGGCTTACAACGTCCTTGCTCGTATATTAGAAACTATTTTTTTTAATTGTTAAATAGGCTTGCGCTTGGCCGCCAACTTGCCTGATGTTAAGCGATGATGCAGCCTACGATGGATCACGCTTGCCTAGAAGAAACCGATTCACTTTTGACTTGAAAACACCCAGATTTTAACTATCAGGGAACACCCATTCAGGCAGCGCATTCCACATACTAGCAGTCCGCACAGTAAAAGTGGGATCAAAGCGCTTCGAACGGGTTTTCGGAATGTCAACCATAAAGCGGTGGCGATTTTTCGTGCCCGCTCTGGCAGTCCGATAGAAAAAAGGGCAGGAGGGAATTAACTAAATCATGCAGATCTGATGCACACTCTCCAAAATGTATCCGTTAAAAAACCAAACATTGTTGCATCACCAAGCATAGGTCTGCCACGGCTTTGAGCGATATATTAGGAAGGAGGGGTTTATAATTTATAACGTTTAAAATTTCCAATATTCCACATAGTACAAGCTGCCATGCGGCACTTGGCATGAAATCAAAATTATGATCTACATCCAAAAATTTATTGATCAGCCTTGTTTTTAAGTTCCAGTGACATGGAGACAATATTTTAGAACACAAATTAAACTAGCGTATATTCATAGTCGCAGTTATATTAGAACACTACGTATAACGACTCATTTTCAAGAAATGTTAAACGATATTTTTATGCATCTACTATTTAAAAAACACCTAAGTATATCTGCAGAAAACTGGGTGTTTTTGAACTGCTCAATGAGTGTTCCCCTATAGATACAATCTGGATGACTTTAAGACGCAAATTAATATGTTTGTAAGTAAATATGCTCCATCGTAGACAGCACCATCGCCGAGGTGGTGTTCAAATGCAAGACTATGAATAGAAAAAACCTTTAATAAAATTGTTTATATAATCTTTCCAGCCTTCTTCATTATGTAAAGTAATTTTTGGTAACTGTCATCATCCCTATTTCTATCGTCTCTTATAAGTTCCTAATTAATTCCTCGACTTATCATCGTACGCTATTAATGTATTGCCCATTCGACATGATAGTAACCACCTGGCGCCGCCTCGTCTCTGCAGTCACAGCTAAATCTTTATAGGAAACTAGTTTTTCCTGTTTATGACACGACATAGTAAAACGTTATGTCTTAACCTTGGAGCATAGGCCGTAAACACCATCATGGATATCGGACAACTTGGGGCCTACTTCAGCGATCTTACTTCAATGTAACAAGATTTCGCTGTTTCTACAGGAGGTAACGTGAGAAAGGCAAAGTAAAACTAAAAAAAATAATGCCCAAAAAGATGGTGGTAGGCCCCTTGGAGGCGAAGGAATGAATTCAGGATGTATGTAGTTATTTTTAACGTAATGTAACGGAAAATGGCTTAGAAAAGGTCACAATAAAGTATGTTTTCTGCTGTTAGTAATAACCTGACGGAAACTATCAAGCGCATAACCGAGCTAGATAATTTTTTTGCGTTGTTTAATTTACCTAAGATTTCAAAGTAAAGCCATAAAAAATTAGAAGTGTAAAAAAAAATTGGTTTGAATTTTAAGGTAAAAACTTTTTTAGCCGCGTTAAGCGATTTTTAGTACCGACAAAACTTATGCGTTCGGGTCACCGACATGCTAATGTGACGTATTATTTTTTACTTCTGTCGGCAGTCCCCATGACTGCTAGTTTTTTTCTCTTGATACTCAAGACGGTGGGTACTTTCCAGTCTTCCCGATCTTCATCCAGGGTTTTGACTACGTTATACGACGTGTTCCTGCAAACTCACTCCTCGGTACACCTGACCTTTTTATCCTTCTGAAATTGTTTTTCTTCTTCTTCATATAATTAAAATAATAACATATTCCTTTGAATCTGTTACTATATTTTAGATTCTAGGCCCACAGTTTTGCAAGTTATAGTTTTCTTCAATAAGCCTAGTTTTGTTACTAGACTGAACTGCTCATAATATTTTTTGAACTACAATCGTTTACAGCCGGAAATTGGCGCGCCTTGTGATATAGGTCACTATGTGCAGCAGTGGACTGATATGGGCTCACGATGATGATGATAAAGACGAAGTAACACCCAAAACGTAACCTCCACCTTGATCAGTAAGGCAGCAAGTGTTCCACGGCAGTTACCGCCATTATGAGGCAATTAAAACAAACAACGCAACATGTAGGTCACAGGTATTGTGTCGCTCGGCACACAGCGACGGATTTTACGGTGGACCAAACTTAGATGTCAATTGAAGAGTGTTTGGACTTGACACATTTTTGATGGTTGATGTTAAAAACAGAAAGAGATGGTAACATAAATGACACAGAGAAAATAGAATTTGCACTTAGTTTTATACTCTTGGAGAAGAGTTGGAAATTGTTCTTTTCCAATAGTTATTAGCTGACGATGGATTAATAAATCCTGCAATGAGTGTCCGTCTTAAAATGCCATCATCTTCATCATCGGCAGCATATTCAGCCCACTGCTGGGATTATTTGACTTCCTCTCTCTTTCACCAATTTCCTCTATTTACTTTAAAGTACCATGATTGGAAATATATCTAGTGCCCAAACAAAAAATATTTGACCAAGTCACTTCCTCGTTTTGAAGAAACTCTAAAACAATTTTTTTCCTAAGTCCACACAACCTTCGTCTCCCACATTCTCACAGCATTCAGCGTAGTGTCAGTGTCTGTCCAGTAGAACGCACATTACTACGCTATTAGCTCCGCCATTGAGGCTACGTGCTGAGACTCATTAACTCATTATTCATATTTTATTAACTTTTCGACTTGGGACTGTTGACCATGTGAAGGCGCTACCTTGGGAAATATCATTCACATTATTTGTGTTGGCTGTACAATGGTCACAGATTGGTAGATTAGAGCAGCGAAAATACCGTAGTCAGGGCATCAGATGTCAAACAGATTGATGTTACTGAGTCCAGAGCAATGGATACAGAAGATCGACCCAGAACCAAGCCTGATTTCTCCAGCAGTGGATAGATAAAATACGATGATTATCTTAAAAGCATTGATTTTCAAACAAAGTGTCATATGTACTCGTATATAGCAGATATCTTTGTAGTATATCTTTGGTATTCAATCAAAGAGTTTATTAATATACATCTAATATACAAATTTATTTACCTGCGTATAATTACAGGAGATACATACTCGTACGCCTGCAGACTGGAGACACAAGGGAATACTTTTGATGACGTTTGTACTGACTGTTACGAATTATTGCTACTTGCTTATGGAATCTGTATTGATCTGCGTAAAATAGAGTTTCTGGGTTTTGCTTCTGGCCAAAGGTTTTAATTTTTATTTACGAAAGAGTGATATTTGCTACAATGTAGTATAGTGGTTGCCAGCTTTACATTATATTTATTGTTTTGTACAATACAAAATAATGTTTGGTTCTTTGTTTGCACGTTTATACGTAAGCAAAAGTTTACAAATCACGTATTTCTTAAAACTAAAGAACACAATAGTATCTTTATACGATTTTATGTATTACAACATTGAATAGTGGAGCTAGTTATGTAATATATTTAAGTTTTAATACTAACACAATAGTATCATTGCGTGGTTGAAGGTCGAAAATCAGTTTGATTACTTTTGAAGTGACGATTAAAAGTCTTTCAGAAATATGTTTCAAACAAAAAAAAACCTGAAAGGTATCTGATATAATTAGCGTTCTAAATGAGGTTGTCTGGCAATTTCCATTCTAGGAGATTGCCAGACAACCGTAGTTTGTTCAGTAATTTGATTTCTTCAGATCAGACATAATAAGGACTATGTTTGTAATAGAAAGCTTTCTATATCTATTTATACTAGGCAGAAACCAACGTCCTGTTACAAATTATATTGAAAAAACCAGACAAGTGCAAGTTGGATTCACGCGCTGACTGGTCTCAATAAATATATTATCATACATTCAACAGAAAAAAAAACTCTCCAGCAGTCGAGTCATCATCATCATCAGCCAGAAGACGTCCACTGCTGAACATAGGCCTCCTCCTTTAACCTCTACACTGAACGACAGCCTGCCATCTGCATCCACTGGATGCCCGCGACTCTCACAATGTCGTCGGTCCAACTAGTGGGAGGCCTACCTACGCTGCGTCTTCCGGTTCGTAGTTTCCACTCAAGAACCTTTCTTCCCCATCGGTTATCGGTTCCACGAGCGATGTGGCCTGCGCTTTGCAACTAAAACTTGCAAAAAAAATATAGCTATGACGGTGACTCTTCGGTCGGTGGTTCTTTGGCGATAAACCTCCAAGGAACCAGGGGCCTTAGTATTTGACTTTAATTTCAACTTGATATTAATTTTTACGCCTTCCTAAGAAAAACACAACTTGACACACGTACAGACAAACAGGCGGACGAAGTGATTCTATAAAGGTTCAGTTGTTTTTTTATTTTTTTTTTATTTAAATACTTTATTGCACACTTACAAATTAAGTACAAATGCACAAATGGAGGACTTAATGCTAAAAAATTTCATTTGAGGTATGGGACTCTAAAACATTTTTTTTATTTTTTTTTATTCGGTAATAGGCTTGCGTTTGACCGCCAACTCGCCTGATGTAAAGCGCGATGCGGTCTACGATGGAGCACGTTTGCCCAGAAAAAACCGATTCACTCGACATTAGAACGTAGACCTAGAAAACGTGTCGTCGACCAAACGCTAGATTAAAATCAGACTAAGTATTGAACGTGGGAGGTCTGCTTTCGTTATTTAAACTGAAAGACATGAATTTCCTTCAAAAAATATGTCAATTTCACGCTTGTCATCATTTAATAGTAGCTCACCATAACAACAACATTGCATAAGCGAGGATCGCCAGTGAACTTGAAAACTGCCGGCCGCAACGCTCGCTCTGATTCATCGTTGCGGTGCATTCGAATAAAACAAGTGCGAATTACAATAAAGTAGAAAATAAACTAAATAGTGCACATAATTAATATTAATTTATTGTATAAACGCAATTAAATAACTGTTTTGCTAACACTACTTCTTATACTTGAACGAGAATATGATTTCACTTATAAAAGTTTTTCTAGTCACTGTTAAGGGTACCGTAGTGTTAATGGGGATCCTATTACTAAGCCTACGCTGTCTGTCTGTATGTCGCACATATTAACGGTTGTATATTTTAAACAGTAATATATAGCCAGTGTTACGGTGGATTAAGAAATAATAATAAACTCGAAAAATAAACAAAAAAAATTCACAAAAAGTTAACACTCCCCATACTGACACCTATTATTATCTTTGCTATAGTGTAAAAACGGTAATACGTACAAGCTTCAAAATTAACATAATTATAGTACACTCTCTAAAGCATAATAGCAAATTTAATAATATACACTGGTCAAAAGCGAGTCGGGCGCACGTTAAATATCCCGAACCGAATGAAAGAATACACATCGTTTGGTTGCGGAAGCTTAGCGCACGAGTCCTACTCGGACATGGCCGGTATCTGTATGAATTTGAGTAAATTTTTACTAAATAATTTAACTGACTTCAATTGTCGTACTTTTTAGTAATGTTTAATAATTCATGTGATATTCGTGCTCGTTATATTTGAACACAGCTAAAATGAGATTATCGCGGCTAAATATGTACACAAACAGATATATAATGCACGATAAGTACCGATATTTGTAACATGTGTTCAAATTTCGAAAGTTAGTTTAAAAATGCTATTTTATTGTACAAGAAATTGATGAATCTGTAAATAGTTAAGCTTGATCAGTGTTCACACATAAATAACATACCAGGGGCCTTACGCCCAACTCTAAACGCTGGCCCGAGTGCAGTTTGCAAATCACGCGACTGCAAACCTATCTCTTTTGCAAACTGCACCTTTTTGCAAACTGCACCTTTTCGGGCCCGCGTTTAGAGTTGGACGTAAGTTCCCTTGGTTGTCGAGAACCACCTCTATCTTTTGCAAAAAGAGGGTTAAACAATCGCACCCTGCAGTATCGTACTGACTGTTAAACGATTACCGACATGCTTTCAGAGGTCGCATTTTTTGCTGCATAAAAAGCCACTCGCAATATTGAATGAATATCTATAATTTATTGATATTTTGTACTATTGACTTCGCACGTAAAATATTACAGGTAAACTATCGGTTATACTAGGACTTCGTGCGCGGATTGCAGATGTGTTTAAAGGTAAGTAGATACTTGACTATACGATACGACGATATGACTATAGGACGACTGGACCGATTTTGCAATCAATTTTCATAATAGTCCGAACAAGGTTTTAGGGGGAAAAAATTGGAAAAGTTACCCGGATAATTGGAAAACTCGGGATAAATGGAAAGTGCTTTTTTCTATGGGATTTTTGTATGAATCAAAATTCAAACAAATTTATAACAGAAATTTGTATCTGTTGGGTCAGCTAGTAAATAAATAAATACCTACTACAATAAACAATTAGGTAAATAAAACTAAATGGAAGAAAGTAAACAAGTAATAGACTAACTTTGTAGTATTTCACTAAACCTGTCCGGAAGCATTAACCGCACAGAACCAAGTTAATATTTAACCAGATGATGAAATTGAAGTACGTAGAATCGAATAGTTGGATCGAATGTCTTCATTCCTGTGGGAAATCAGAGAGCAACCACAATACACTCCAGTTTAAATACTTACTACTTACCAATACAGTGCTTAAGCAATAGGCTACTAGACTGTTTTGTTATAAACTGGCAAGTGCCTTTTTTAACTAAACCAAATAATAGTAACAACAAAGCTAACACTAACACTACATAAACAGTTAGACTGCCCATAGACCGTTGAAGGTTTTATTTTTATTCAGTAATAGGCTTGCGTTTCCAACTCGCCTGATGTTAAGCGACGATGCGGTCTACGATGGAGCACGCTTGCCCAGAAGAAACCGATTCACTCGAGATTTGAAGACACCCAGATTGTAACTATCGGGGAACACCCATTCCGGCAGCGCATTCCACAGACTAGCAGTTCGCACAATAAAAGTGCAATCAAAGTGCTTCATACATGTCTAAAGACAATGCAAATGCTAAAGCCCACTATCAGTTGGCAGCGTACCTAGCATGCTGGCGGCATTACCACGTTGAATGGCAATGCTTATACGTTGAGCCAGATACACGCCAGCATTTTGTTCACGCGTCGCGTTAACCATGCAGGCGCTCTGAAAGATTTGATGAAAATGATGTGAGCTCCCGGTCCCCTAGAGCTCAATGTTAATTTTTTATTGTCTTATAAAAAAAGCTGACACTAAATGAAGCCGATCATCGAAAACAAAATCAAAATGACTTAAAATTTAAGGCAGATATAGGCATTTTAATGTCTTGCTAGACAGAGAGTAGTAAGAGAGTAGAGAATAGTAGTTAAGAGTGATTAACTAATGACGTCACTTGTGATTACGCCATTCAAATTCCATACTGATACTCACTCTGGGGAGAAGGGACAGAGCATCCATTCCTTATCGGAACAAAAACTCTAAATGCTTATATCACAGAACTTTAGGTATTTTAGCTGTTTTTAGGTTTAAATAATTTTCTTCAGTAGAATATAATATAATTTATTGATAGGTCAACTTCCAACATCTTAGTATATATATATATATTTATATACATATATTAGGAATAGGCCGTTGTGTTTGGCCGCCAACTCGCCTGATATTAAGCGATGATGCGGTCTACGATGGAGCACGCTTGCCTAGAAAAAAAAACAATTCATTCGTGATTTGAAGACACCCAGATTGTAACTACCGGGGTACACCCATCATTCCACGGACTAGCAGTTCGCACAGTAAAAGTGGAATGAAAGCGCGAAAAATACTAAGAGCTGGCCATCAGACCGATCTCGTCATGTCACAAAAAACAATAATAAACAAATTCGTATTTAGCTGTACAGGGTCTGTAGTAAAAATTTGTTAAATTAATAAAAAAAAGTCGTTTTATAACATTTCATTATATGATTTACTTTTTGTGTTCGCCGTAATCCATCTGGCAATTTTTATTTGACCTGGCATGCTAGTAGTACATAGTGTATTTATAAGTAGTAATTGTAGAGTAGTAATTTATCTGAGAAATAGCCCAATAATAACTAAAAGTCAGGAAATAACTCCCTTCCTAAATGGAGTCACAAGTTCTAAATAAACTCTTAATTAAACCTCTACAGACCACCAATTGGAATTTCCAACAGAGAAAATTGAACTAAGCGAAAGCCGCAGGTGCGACGACACACTTGTTTGCTATCCGGCGATAGTTGCCGCAACTATCGCTCAACTGTCGGCTGACTGTCTATGGACATCAGATACCTATAATAGCTGTCCCGACAGACGTTGCCTGTCTATATATTTCAGCTATTTAGTTTTTAAGAAACTAAGTTGAGCAGATGGAGATGGTTACTTTTTTCTTCTTACTTTCTTTTCTAATTGTTTTTAAATATATATCTTTTCATATCATCATTATCAGGCCTTTAATGTCCACTGCTGGACATAGGCCTTTCCTAATGCACGCCACTGGCTCGGTCGGCAGTTCCTAATGCACGCCACTGGCTCGGTCGGCAGTTCCTAATGCACGCCACTGGCTCGGTCGGCAGTTCCTAATGCACGCCACTGGCTCGGTCGGCAGTTCCTAATGCACGCCACTGGCTCGGTCGGCAGTTCCTAATGCACGCCACTGGCTCGGTCGGCACTGTCAACAGTTGTCTGCATCTTGTTGTTTTTTACAAGCTTTAGTTTCTTTTTCACCTGTCCCAGTGTCTGTCTGTAATCACATCTTGCACGCAAAATTTGACCAACTTCCAGGTTCCAATTGACTGAAATTTGACATACTTGACAAGTTCTGATGACAATAGCTGCTGATTTGATGATGGTGACGGTGGACAACGGCACTCCTCGATGGATAATAGTAGAATGGCTGTTTTTGGGCTCATTTTGATCAGCACACCCTTCCGATCACTAATTTCATAAAAGCTTGATTTGAAAAATATTTTTGTCAAAAAAAAAACTTGTTGCATGTGTTAGTGTGAAACTGTATTTGTGTATAAAACTTGCAAATTAAAGGTTTTTAACAATGGCATTTGTTCAATTCTTACTTAATACGGTTTAAAAGGTGAGGTAAGGTGATCTGTAAGTTTTAAGCGGTAAATACCTTTAGTTGAGAACTTTTGAACTTTCTTAGATAGGCTTTAAAGTTTTTTGTTGAAAGCTTTCACGGACGAGGCTGAAACCCGCGGAGATAAAATTTCAAACAGTTTTTAGACTTCAGATTTATTCAACATCTTTTAAAAATTTAAATCTCAAATAGGTATATACGAGTAATTATATGTTTTATTTGCGAACGGCTAGAATTTGATCATAGCTCACGACGGAGATGGTGGTGGAATACCTAGCTTAGAATGGTAACTGGCCCAGTGAGTGGTCAAGTGAGGTGTTACACCGTTTGGCTCCAAGAATAAAGGCGAGGTAAGCATATAAATACGTTGTGCAAAAATCTTAAATTCATTTATTCATTCACTGACAGACAACACACAGCATAAACCGCTGGCTCTACGAGCATGAATATTTATAACGGATGTCTCAGTAAGAGTGCACTTTTTAAATTTAGAATAATTTTTTTTCCGTGCAAGTGGCAACTCTGAAATTTTACAATTGTCACCTATGTTTATACCGATTATTAAAAATTTCACCAGGACGGCGCCACCTGCCGCACCGCGCATGAAACAGTTGACTTATTGCAGCAACGATTTTCAGAACACAATTATCTCACGAAGTTCTGATGTCAACTGGCCACCAAGATCGTGCGATTTACCGCCGTGCGATTTTTTTCTTTGGGGTTTTGTGAAATGTCAGGTTTATGCGAATAAACCAGAAACAATTCCTGAGCTCAAATCAGAGATCGAACGCGTCATCGATCAGATACAGCCACATCTCTGTGTAAAAGTCATGAAAAGAGTAATGACCTTTCATCAGAGCCGTGGGGGCTATTTGCTGGATATTTAATCCATACTTAATCGGAACATGTCTTCTTTACAATCCAATAAAAATATCACAACTCTCTCATAACATACGTGTTTTTTATTCTTAAATGGAAAAGTGCACTCTTACTGAGACAACCTTTGCAAGTGATCCTTAAATAACGAAAACTAACACTCGGGAAGAATTTTTGAAAATGTATCCTCTAAAGGGATTAAATAAGGAATGACAGTTTGTATGCAAGTTTATTTATTTATTAAGATACGCCAACAGTGAACATATCATAAATTAAAAAAAAAAAAACATTTTTTAGACATTGGTCTGATATGAACACCTTTTTTATAGGCGTATACAACATTCACCATACAAGTGGTTAGACACTAAACTATATAATTATATAACTAAGACTATATAACTAAGATAATTGAATAAACATAATATGTACATATAATATTTATAACATTATTTGTCTCTGGTTAGAGACTTTACGATTTTGTTTTTAAAAACATATAAAGTATCATTAAATACATCCAGATCACTCAAGGAGACGTTAAACTTGTTATAGGTGCGACATAATCTTTGTGTAGGGGAGGTAAGTCCCAAATTGGTTCTAGCAGCTTGCCGCCAACCTAGAATTCGAGAAATTCTATGCCTAGGATAGTGGTATGCAAGTTCGTCATTTATGAAGTTATAAACGTGAAAGAGGCCCTTACACTTCTATTTATTAGTTGTAACTATTCTTGTTTTTTGAAAACTCATTTCCTAAGTGGGGTTAAATTGGGGATGAAAGTTAGTAATTTTTTGAAGTTAGAAACGTGATTGTTGGTATTTAGGTTTCTGTTTACAAATAAAAAGTAACTGCACCGAACACAATCTCAACCAAATGGAATGTGTCTAGAATCCTGTGTAGGTCCTGCGATACATGTTCTCGCCTAGTGCAGGGAATACAAATACCTATAAACCTTAATTAAATTGTCCCGTTCCTGCCGACCTTAATGTACCTACTCATTCAATTTGTTTTGTATTAAATATATTTTTTTTTATTTATTAGCTACGTCATCCTCTTTAACTGATGAAAATTCCCATCGGGCATACGGCTCGTCTCGTACCTATAAATATGCATACGTATATAAGTACGCATATACACTGTAATAACCCTAAGAAGGTATTAGTGATCATCAACATCAAGAGTAAAAGTTGTTCATTGAATCATCGTTCAATGATGAGTACAATGACCTCCTTTCGGCTCAGTACAGGATATATGCGTAACCCTGTATATAATTTTGTAAATTTTCTGTTAAAAAGTAAATAAATCAACCTGTCCCTACCAATGACTTCTTTAAATTAATTGGATTCCCTGAAACACCTCTAACAACTTTTCGGTACATTTCATGCGTCCACTTAAAGTCTGGACTTGAAAATAAGTAATATAAAAAAAATCATTGCCAATGCCGGAGTAACACCATGAGACCCCTGTTCGATACAAAAAAATACAATTATGGAATGTGTATAAAACGGAATATGAAACTATTGTACAGTAATGGATTTAAAAAGTCTAGGCTATTGAGGTGAACAACTTATGGAAAAGAGAACAGATCTATAGGATGACAAACGGCATCTGTCTCATCTCAAAATATATTTAGACAGGTGATGACTTACCACCCACTAAATGAGCCCTCCATAAAGGCTGCCGTATCTTGGCACAGGAGGGGCAACATTGGCGTGGGTGGCTTAGGGTGTAGAGAGGTGTGCTGCACTTTTACTAAAAGTTACTCGCGGTGTTATGCCCTTTAACACTTCCACCCTGGAGCTTAGGTTCTTAGCTATTTTTTATTTATTATTAAACAGTTATTTTTTGTTTTCTTGAAACGGTTTTCAGATGGCATAAAATATGACCGGCCTAATGCCGATTCAATTTGCTTCGTACGTTGTGCCATGCCAAAGACTACGTACTCGTAGTAGCTATATAGTAGTATAGTAGCTATAGTCTGTGTGCTATGTCGATAATTCTATTGTCCATTTCAAATAGCAAGGCACTTGACAACCACCTCTAACAGACTAGTTTTCATAGTAGCGCTTAGTTATATGTTTTCGCCGCAAAATGTAAATCTTTAATTTAGTTCTGTGACGTCACATTCCATATTTACGAATCAGGTTGAATGCTATCGTAATCTCAAACCAACTGTCAAGTGCCATGCTATTTGAAACGGACTATAGTTCTATAGCGAATTACTTTGTTTTGAGTTCAATCGCATAACGTACAGAAGAGCTTTTACCACAAGTAGCTGAGTGATTGAACTTGAAGAACAGCCCTATTTTGAGTCCTACAGTCCAGCTCCGTAACTCATGATCATGACA
Organism: Agriopis leucophaearia; assembly: GCA_949125355.1. Lineage (NCBI taxonomy): Eukaryota > Metazoa > Arthropoda > Insecta > Lepidoptera > Geometridae > Agriopis > Agriopis leucophaearia. Next base: position 16,593,539 of record OX421274.1, on the reverse strand, counting down.
GCAAGAATGTATTAGTTCTAGCTGTCAAGATCATGATTTACGGCTTGTGTCCTAATGTTTCATCTAGTACAAACAATAGGCATACCGAAATATTTAATTAAAAACATTACACATATTGATAAAATAATTTAAATTGGCTGAATTTCTAACATTAAAAGTGTTTGTGGGGATAGAGAGCAGATGCGCGGTCCTTCTGCCGCAAAGCGTAGCATTTGTATGGCGTGAGCACGGCATGACGTCATAACGTGTTATAGTGTGCTCTCTGTCTAGCATGAAATTGAAATACATAATATATGAATTATTTATTTTTGAACTAATTTTAATTTTGTTTTTGTTATGGGCAGCTTGTTTTTGCGGCAATAAAAAATACTTAAGTCATGCCTATTTAGGTAGGTACTTGAATTAAATTTTTATGTGTTCACAATTGTCGTGGTCAGACGCATTAGGTCCTACACCGAGCCAGCGAAGCTCTTCGAAACTGCTGCATTGTTGAGAATAGTTTCAACAATTAATTTAACTGACTTAGGTTCGGGAAATTAGTGGTTTGTTAATTAGAGTGTGCCGTGCAGGTGTGTTTCAGGTACTCTGTTTAGTTTTGGGAAATAGTGTTCTTTAATTCGTTTAACTCTTCGAAAAATTATACCTAGAAGTCATAACACGTAGAAAATTATAGTCAATAAACGTCCGCAGTTTCATTTATAAACATAGCTGTGTACAATTTATATCGAAACAAAACTATTTTACCAGAACCAACCGTATATTTATACATTTACGGCTCAGTTCTCTAATGTCTGTTGGATTTGCACAACATCGTCAAAACTCGTGAACCGTCGTTGAGCAAGCGAGATGGCGATTATGTCTGAATCGCAAGTGGAATCTTCTCTCCCGAGAGAAAGAGACAATTTTCTCTTTCTCTCCCGTTGATCAGACGATGTTTCGTCAGCCAAGTTGACGTATCTGTTACGGCTCTTACGGTGTGTTACGGCTTGTGCAGCTATTGCGTGATTGTGGATCCAATCTGGCTGCGTATTGAGTTCAGCCAGATTGAGTATTGCCGCGATTAGTACGTCATTGTGGCATCTTCGTATTTTTTGATCGAAGGTTTAACTATTTACTTCTATACGTAGGCATTAGGGTTTCCGGAACCAGCACTGATTTTAAGAATCGGGAATTTCAGTACTAGATTTCATCAGAATCGGGATTTCCCGGTATTTTCGGTACTTTCAATACTAGCAAAAAAAAAATTGTTACTAACGGAGCAGCAGTAAGTAAGTGAAACAAGAAGTAGTAATAAATAAATTAATGATATAAATAAGTTTAAGAGGTCTATTTATGGTTCTTGCTAGTTCAGTGTACTGTACTTTCTATCACATAATAATCTTCACCTTCTTCTAAGAGCTTTGGTGTTCGGCTAGGCACAGTAGTGGCCAGTTTATTATAACCGTGACCATCTCCTATCCTCTGTTGGTTTACACCTAAATGTGGTTGATACGAATGAACTCAAAGGCGTACAATAAGATTACAAAGCTTCTTATATACTTTCAGTTTCACTGTTAACCCGAAAGAATATCAAAATTATCTTTTGTTTTGAAATATTTTTAACCTCCGACGCAAACACAGGAGGTGTTTAAAATTCAACGAGTGTGTCTGTGTATCTGTCTGTCGCATCGCAGCTCCTAAACGGCAAAAACGATTTCTTTTAAAAAATGTTTGAAAGGTCACTTGATTAAAAATGCTGGTTGTTCTTATCTATGAAGAAAATTCAAGAAAAATTCAAGAAAACCTGTTCAGATGTTTATAGATAACCAGCTCTTTTTTGGGGTGTTTGGAAAAAAAAACTTGTTTTTAATACAAAAAAAATTAAATCTCACCTGATTAAAAGCGATGATGTAACAAAAAAAAAACTAATAGAGAACCCCCTCCTTTTTTTAAATCGCTTAAAAACTCAAATAACCGCGAGCCCGTAAAAAACTGCTCTAATATTCAGAAGGACCAAATAAGGCGACCTATTAACGTCTCTTTGAAAGAACCTCGGTCTCATTCAATATTTGAGGCGAGACGAGACGCCACGTTCGGCCCATTGTACAGGACAATGGTTGACTTGCCTATTGCCCGGACATAATAGTTCACAAATAAATATGAAATAGCTATTTAAATTTCGAAAGATTTTGCAGGGCTGAAGAGATTTTGAAATATAACTAAGACATGCACATTTCAATGCAGGGTAGTTCCTTAATGTTCGCTATCTTTGCTGCGACATTTCACAACTTTTCAAAATATATTAGGAGGTCCAGAACAAAAGCCGATAAATATATTATTCGTAATTTTATAGAAAGAACAAAATAAGAATTTAAGTAATCGATAAAAAAATAAGTGTATTTGTCGGGTTTAGGTCCGGCTTCTTATCTTTAGAGCTTTATTTAGCGCGTTTTTAACAAGATTTGCAGCAATCTGTGTGAGGGTAGAGTATGTATGTATGAGTACAATGACTATCAGTAATAAAATAAAAAAACGGGCATAAAGTGAAATTATCGGCTTTTGTTTCGGAGCTCCTTATAATATATAGTAGCCTAGACAGTGGGTGTATGTTTGGGCCATTTGGAGTTGAAACTTTAGGCAACCGGGGCTCGGTATTAACACGTCTGGGCCCTGATTCTACTTAACCAATTGTTTTTCAATTGTTAATGAATTGTCACATTTTTTTTCTTTTGACACTATCTTTACCAAAAGTGTCATAAGAGTAATTTTTAAGCCAATTCATTAACAATTTAAAACAATTGTTTTAAAGTATCTATCCCAGGTCGAAGTATCTGGTGACCTTAATACTCGCCGATATCTTGCGCTACATAATTATATAACATTTTAATCAACGCGGCAATGCTGCCAGCATCTTAGGTACATGCATGCTGGCAGCGGTTTATTAGATTAATTTAGTTTTATATTTTAGTACTACTTCGTTTACTATTTGATTTTAAGCTTTTTCTCATATTTAGCATACCTAAAGCCGAGTCTCCTGCACACAATTCTAGCAAAACTATATAACTAAACATGTTCATATTTCCTATAACTTGTACAAGTCCACTAAAAGAGGATTTTGTGAAAGGGCAGTATTAAGGGGGCAAATGGAGGTTGAAAGATTATGTAAATTTTCATTCTAGCTAGTCATTATTAGAACGTTTCACACTTTACAATATGTTTTCATATTTATCGGGACTTATCGCGCACTATTAAATATAGGTAAAAATAGATACCTTTCATAGGTAAAAATAGATACCTTTCATACGAGCTGACAGCTCGTGACCACGGCCATTGTAACATGGTCGAAACGTCGAGCGAAAGGTATCTATTTTTACCTATATTTAATAGTGCGCGATAAGTCCCGATAAATATGAAAACATGTGTTCGAATCGCGAAAGTTTAAAAATTACTACTTTACAATATGTAATGATTATGCGTAAAATAGGAAAAAAATAATAATAAAGAACCTCCTTTTTAGTTCGGGTGAAAAGTAAGCACGTAAGTCCAATTTTATACCTGCGTGCCTTATTTATCTATCAAAATCTCAATGTTCCAATTTCCGCCGCGGCCGCTAAAGGTTAGGTTTAATTTCAAAGACATTTTAATATCAAAATACCAGCTAGAACTCTAGTCTAGTTCGAGTACCTGACCTGTGATTATCTATGGTACAAATGAGTTTCACTATGAAATGGTTGTGTACTTTAAGAAAATAATTTAATAAATTGCACATCAGAAATATTCATTGCGCATCAAAAGGTTAAGGAGCAGGAGGAGGTTGCAAGCATATAAAAAGCAAGTTGCTTCTGCTAGTGTCATATTAGATGTTTCGTTCTAGCTTTTTAAATAAGCAACCTTATCAGAAAAACAAACAAAATAATAGCCATTTTTTTTTATTAAGACCATTAGGTTCAAATCATTCAACCTAAGTATAATACAGACATTTTTTATTTTTTATGCATATTTGGTGACTAGTGAATATTTCTAGGGCCCTTTTTCGTAACAACGTTCTACAACGAATTTTGACAGCTATGTACTTATTAAGTTTAGATAAAGTTGACAAAAATCATGCTCACGTTGTGACAATTAGTTAAATAGGAAGATATGACTGCGTTAGATCACACCCTGCCCGGTTTGAAGCAATGGAACAATACTTACTTACTTTATTATTAACTCCATAGTTACAAGTCAAAGGTTAAAAACTACTATTTTTTTAGGTGAGCGATTAATTATTAATACTTAGCTATTGATATGAAGGAGTAACTACTAGTTTGAGAAGTCTGACTCACATTCTAATGACTGTGACTCACGAGTCGTTATAGAAGGCAGGGTTATAGTAGCTATTATTTATTACTAACTTTGCCCCATAGTTTCCCTAGCGTTGGTGTTCTCTCAGGAACTATTTTACCGTGATAAAAAGTATCCTATGACATTCTACGTCCTCCAACTAACTGTACGCATAATATCAAGACGATCCGATGCTCCGTTGCGGCGTGAAAGAGAAACAAACAAACACACTTTTCTATAGCAGGGCTCTGTGAAAATCTGTGTGATGTCACATCAGATTAAAATATATCGAACAAACGTAGCAAAACTTCATATCAAGGGCGTAGCCAGGATTTTTTGAAGGACGGGGCTGTTGGGGGCAAATGCAACGTTATTTAATATTGTTTACTCCTAGTTAGGGAAGCTTTTTTGAACCAGCTCTTACCCACACTCTCTTTACTCTGCCCGTACCGATTCAGTAACGGCTTAATAGATTTGCATCAAATTCAGTATTAAGCAATTACCTGGATCAATAGAAACTATTTTATCCCGGATTAATAAACGGCTTTGTATGGTGGCGGGCGATAGCGCGGGCGCAGCTAGTCATTCATACGTTCCCACGGCTCTAGCAAAAAGGCGTGGCAACTTACTAGGATTTATTCAATTATTAATAATAATTTAATCTGACAGCAACTACAGTAGTACGTTACCTTGGATTAAGATATACTTACCTCGTCCGGGCCGCTTCAAGCTCCGTAGGTGCCAATATAACCTATAATAAAATTTGTTAGTTTTTGCTGTTATATTTGGACTAAACTTATTCATATTATTGCAGCTGTCATAGTCATTGAATGCTTGGACCGAGTTTAAATTTATTGTCTCTATTTTTATGACTTTGAAGAGGTAATGTAGATATGTCTCTTAATTTTATCCTGTAGGAGCCGTAGATTTATCCGGGATAAAAAGTAGCTTCTGGTGGCAGCGATGGGGTATTGACAACTTCATCTCATTGTTTCGAAGCCTCAATGTAATAATTCAGTCATACAGGGTTAGACAGAACGGTAGTACTGAACTGAAAAGAATTCATTATGATCATCATAAACAATTTTTACTACAAAACCAACCCCGAAATTGTAAAAAATATACCTACATAGATATTCTTTTACCAGTTTATAATACATAATGAAGTGAAGGGCCTTCTGGTTTGGTTCCGCCATTTCGTGTAGGTATGCTTGTAAATATCAGAAATAACTCATTCTGATCATTTTATATCCAGTGGTGGTCCAGAAAGATATTGGGTGAGAATTTTTGGAATTAAAAGATAATTTTCACGCCAAAAAATGTTCGGTATGTGATTAGTTACATATCGCGAGGGCAAACACAAATGAAATTACTAGTATGAAATATTCACGAACAGGAAACAGAGTGGGCGTGGAGAAACACGATTTTAGGTTTTTTTACCTACTAGTTACTTAGTTGTTAATTCAATAGGTAGGTAATTGTGATAAGTGCTAAATTGTTATTTTAAACCGACTTCCAAAAAGAAGGAGGTTATCAATTCGACTGTTTTTTTTTAATGTTTGTGAATGTTTTTTAAAATGTTTAAAAAAAAAATCAAAATCGGTTCACGCAGTTAAAAGTTCTGAGGTAACAAACATAAAAAAACAGTCGAATTGAGAACCTCCTCCTTTTTGGAAGTCGGTTAAAAACATTTTAATTAATGAGTTGATAATTTAAAACACACAAAAGCAGTGGCATAAAGCCTAGGATTATTAATTGATTATTCTACAGGGTTATAAGAAAAGGGTATGCTAATCCGAAAGGGTTTCGTTGTCATCATTATGAATAACTTTTACAATGTGACAAACCCTGAAATAACGAAAAAATATTAGCTGCTTCATACATTTTGTCAGGTAATGACTGTTTTCTATAGATTACATGGAACGATTACTTCTTTCGGCATATACCACATAAGTAGAAAGAGGTAATTGTATTCATTACTACGAACACCTTTTCAATGGGATCGAACCTTGAATCGCGAAAATTTCTCAGCTGTCAGATATACCTTGAGTCTGAATGATTTTTTTCTATACAGAAATGCTGTTTTGTGTGAATGGTGGTATAATACATAAGGAAAAGAAAAGAAAAAATAAGAAAGAAAAAAAAATGCGCACAAAACACTACAACATCAACATTAAATAATAGAACAAATACAATTTAAAATAATAGACACGTTCAGTTGTCGTTGTGGTGTCCAGTTGAGTGTGACGAAAAGAATAGGGTAGATCAACATAATATACCTTTCAAAGTAAACAATTTGTAGGACAATAGTTTACTATATTCGAGTGAGAAAAAAAGGGGTCTTCGTTTAAAATCAATCACGTTCAATCACTTGATCCAGTTTCTACGAGGGCTCAATATTTGATGGGTAAGTCAACAGCCTTTAGTATTAGGTACTACCTATACCTTCATGTACTCGTATCACCCCCGTAAAGTTTTTTCACGGTGTGTCATTCTGTCATATCGTTTTTCTGGTGCGTATCGTTCTGCGATAGCATTTGCCCGTTTGGTGTGACTGAAGGAAATCTACAATTTATGGTCCTTATAATATGACACCAAAAGTGATGCGCGTCCTAATAAATTAATCTTCATCTTCAAATTTTCTTCATGTCTTCTGCGGTGTTACCGCAGTTTTGCCAATATCTTGATAATATTAACACCACTAGCAATTTAAGCAAATTGCAAGCTTCATTATATATATTTCATCAATGCTTTTGTCAAATTATTTGACAAACAAAGACCCCCAGTCAATGCAAGAACGAGGCAAAAACACAGACTTTAGTCAAGCCTAGGTTGATGGATGTGGTTACTAAAGTTATTGACGGCTGACTAATGAGCTGCCTTACAAGAATACAAGCAAAATATGATAAAGGTCACAATGATTTTTGCTCTTAAAAAAACTTAGGTGCAAAATATTGTGACATCCTTCAATCATCGTTATCAGCTTATCATGTTCCCACTGCTGGGATACAGGCCTTCTCTTAAAGAGAGAGGATGGTCCCTAATCCACCATGCTGGCCCAGTGCATGTTGTTGAATGTAATGTCTATGAACTTTTGAGTTTCTTCGACATATCTGTTTCCATAGCATGTTTCCCTTCCCGGTTTTGACCGAAGACATCTACTAATAATATATTTATAAATAATAATTGGTGCAGGACTGAACCGGGTGCTGTCAAATTCTAAACCGCACGAATGAACCGCTCGGCCAAAATCGCTCTACATCCAATACATACTTATAAGAACCTCACATTCACTATTTCTTGGTTCCATTATCAGATCAGTATGGTACTGAATTATTGTCATGCAATTACTAATGCTTGTAAAATTTCAAAAAGATAAGACAGTTAGAAGTAGATTTACATTGACTTCCAAAGCATATACCTAGTTCATTAATTTCTTATAACTGAAGTTATATTTTTTGATGTGCAACATCTATTGGCACGCCTGAGCTGTAAAAACGACTCGTGCCATGACAAATTATATAACGCTCACTTATGCTGTCATTTCACATCTACCGGGCGTCCCATGACAGCCAACTTTTTTTAACCAAAACTGCTAATAACCTGGAATAGATACACCCTCTTAATTCTAAACCTAAAGTCCTTGTCAGGCTTTATTTTGGCGTGGCAACAGCATTTCTTTCTATTTCAATAAAATCATCATCATCTCCTGAAGACGTCCACTGCTGAACATATGCATCTCCCTTTGATCTCCACATTGAACGATATCCTGCCATCTGCATCCACTGGATGCTCGGGACTGTAACGATGCCGATGGTCCATATAAAGGAAGGCCTACCTAGACTGCGTATTCCAGTCTGTGGTTTTGATTACGAGGAAGCACCGGACTCAAGAACCTTTCAACGAAATATCGCCTCTAAACAAATAAAAATGTTAAACAAAACTAAATCATCCATATGGTCATGTCAAAATTTTTGTTATCACAAACAACAAAAGAAACGACCGAAACAAAGCGTCTCCCGTCTCAAACAGACCTGCCTTATGAGAAACCATTTCCTGACTTCTATGGCAATTTACACTCGCTTCCTGTACTACCCACACTATAAATCTTATCATCACAGAAATATAATCGACGCTTTCAAATTTTACGATATACATTACTCATTTTGCTCTAGTCTGTCACTCTACAGCCGTAATAACACAGCACTGGATGTAACAGTTTACGCACTGTCGGTGAGTATGGTTTATTTAAGGAGGATAGTACATTGATTATGCTTCCTGTAGCATGATTATCTTTGTTCAGATCGTGTTACTTTGGATGGAAATCTCCAAATTGAAGTGATATTATTTCATTTAATTATAGAGAATATATTAATTAATTATCAGTATAAAACATTTCACTAAGAAAATTGAGTATGGAGTAACTTGCCTGATTAAAAAAAAAGTAAGTGTAATCAAAGCTTCGTCACAGCGCAAGTATTTATTTACCCACCGAGCGTAGCGAATAAGATCAAATCGGCTTTTGTATTTACGTGTATAATAAGTTACGTGGTTACGTGTATTAGTTAGAAGATATTTAATTTGTGTAATGATTTACAATCTTCTTAAAATATTGTGGGAGTTCAAACAAATATTTTTTTCAATTTAAATATGAGCAAAACCATTGAATGTTTGTGAAGTTATAATGGTAACGAGGTCAGTCATAGTGCGTGGTAGACCACGTGGTTTACCAGTTTAAAGTCAACTACTTATAATTTAATTTATGCAATAATTGCCACTAAGCAAATATGCGAATAATTATCATAATAACACGCTTAAAGAGTAAATCCACGATTTATAACCTAAAAACACATGATCTATAACAATGATCTAAAATAAGGCGCGAGCATTTTGGTTCAATGTTTTCCAAATAGATGGCAGCACATAAAAAATTAGCACGCGGTGGCGTTTCATTCGCGCCAATAAATGGGTGATTTCAGCGCGGTTTGTCTCGTTGCCATCAGAAGGGTCTTAACTGACTCGACTGAACAGCGGATGATGATATGGGAAATGATCTCATTGATTATACTCCGCTCGCCCGTTGCTCAACTATCGCAGAGCAGCGGTGCGAATAACTGACGCTGTTTTTGGCCCCAATTTTATTAAAGCAAAAAATCCTTCAATAGACAGACAGGTCCAGATGTTTTCTATAGCGAAGTGCTTACACAATTACTAATTATAATTGGTACGTATTTGTGTTAAGTTTTTTATTAGCAATGAAAGGCCTTACTTAAAAACGTTACTCAAGTTGACATACGTTTAAATATGCTCCGTCTTGTTTTCGCGTGTGACGATTGCCGTCAGCGAGAAGTTGAGAGAGCATTTTAAAACATAGATCAACTTGAGTAACGTTTTTAAGTAAGGCCCGAAATGTCTGGGAGCGGAAATTTGAAGAGGTATTGATGGTAGTGTGAATTACGAAAACAGGCTTAGGATACTTTTCCTTTGAACCGGAAACAGATTATCGTGGATAAAATGGCGTGACGGAGCTAGAGACAAAAATATAAGCCTGAAATAATAACAAATTAATATTAGTTACCATTTATCTCACAAAATTACATTATAATTATAATAACTAAATCAAATTTCGACAAGGGTAATGAGAGGCATTACGGCTAACTCATAACGCGCCAAGATACGGATTGCGGTCGCGCAACTTTTCTCATCACCTAAACAGAATCGCTTAAAACAGTTATCCGTAAGGCTCCAGGACTTGTCCAAAGTCCTCTGAAAACCGGAATACTTACCTGGTATTTTTGTAGTGGTACGACTCTTTTGCAGGGGTCCACGTGGGGAAGTACCACACCTTTGCCAGTTATTCAACCACCAAGCAGTAGTGTGCAAACACTACTGTGTTCCGGATTAAAGGGCAATGTTTCCAGCAAAACTACAGGGCACGCAGAGATTTGACATATTATATCTCGGGGTGACGAGCGCAGTGCATTGCCATCCAGGGTTTTGAACTGTTGAAGTTCAAAATTCTGAGTGGCGTTGAGCTGTTAAGAGCAAGCGTGAAGAGCCATCAGGCGAGCGACTTCGCTCGTCTTGTCACTCAGTACCTTAAAAAGAAAATAGTTACCAGGTGTCCCGATAAACATATTATAGTATATTTAGTCAAAATAGATAGTGTTTACTATCGATATTGACCAACACCAACAAGATTATAGTATTTGTGTAGAGATATCTCAACATTTTATATCATTGTGCAATGGAACGATCAATATCAGACCTGAAATATTGAGAAATACAGGATGGACACTTAAAACAGGGCCAGTAAGGGATCTTAACCATTATAGCTATATAAAACCTGTCTGTGAAGACGTTGCATACATTTTACAGGCGTTTCGATTGACAGTCAGAGTAAGAAATATGGTTTTCTGTAAGTTCTAGTACGTACCTACTCTAACCTAAGTTGGTTTCTCAAAGACTTAAACATCCTTATAAGAAAACTTCTATTTAGTTTAGTACTTATTAAATTTTGATAGCACAATACATAATTTATCCTTTTAAGTTGAGATAGGTTGGTAGGTTTTCCTTTTTAGTCAAAAATGTTTCAAGGATTCCTGTTAAACTTCTATCATTCTCTCGCCGACGACTTGCTATTTGAATTTCACCTGTAACCAATCATTCGACACGAAAACCCTTTCCAAATTATATATTATGCGATGTCTCAAGTTTTATCGGTTTTCTATAGGCTCTTAAGTTAAGATGCGCATATTTTAAATGTTGCCAAGTTGGGACACTTCTGTAAAAGTATCAGAACTTCTTTTATTTGTTCGGGGTTTGAGGATTTTCGAGGATGTAGAGCTAGGGGAATCAGAAAATCGTTGGCAACATTTTTATTGATAATGTGAGAAAAATATGACCAGTACCAAAAATAACCCATCAATGTACTCCAAAACACGGTGAGTTAACCATATCGTTACTTTCACCAACAGAACTGTCAGAGTTATTGACAAATAGGTATTTTACAGTGCGTTTCACCAAAGAGTTCCATCGCTGTAATGTGGGCTCCCCTGCACTTCCCTGTAAGGAAAGCAGCGAAGTGCAGGGGAGCCAAAATTACGGCAAGGGAACTCTGGTGAAACCACTGAAGTGAAAAACTCTACCCTTCTCTTTTCTGTGGGTGAAACGCACTATAGTACTATCAAGTTTTAGTGAACACTGTCTCACATTGACATCAAAGTTTCACATTGTATGTATGTCACGGTCAATGACGATATAAATATTATCTTTGCCACGGCCAAAGATAATATTTTTGTATTATCTGATTCTGACTGAATTGGGAACCTGTCACTGCTGAAGTCGGATATAAAGTGACTCTGAACACGCGGAATCGTCTATTATTGTCCTGTGATACAATAAATTCGTCACATAAGCTTCCTTCGTAAGCTCTTTTTTACTTACTTACCCTTTTCAAAGTAAATCTTTGTGGTCCGCTTCGATGCACGGTCATTAAATTGGAAGCTGAGGATTTATATGTATACTAGCTGCATCCGGCGATGCCACTTAGTATTCTGCGAGAATCATTTCAAAAAAGAAAAAAAACTGATACAAATAAATCTTAAATATATTTTGAGGATTTATTATAGTAGCTGCTCACGGCTTCGGTCGTGTTATACTTATCATTCCATCATAATAAATGTTCCTACTGTTGGGACACAGGTCTTCTCTCAGAGAGAGAGAGAGAGAGAGAGAGGATGGACCGTAATCCACCATGCTGGCCCAGTGCATGATGGTAAATAACATTGTCATTGAACTTTTGTTGAGGTTTTTGGACATACCGGTTTCCTCACGATGTTTTCCTACACCATTATTAAGCGCATCTAAAGTACACACAATTTATTTAAGTACTAAATAAGTCATTGGAGCAGGGGCGAGGATCAAACTGGGTGCCGTCAGATTGTAAAGCGCATATGCTACCGCTTTGCCACCATCTACTGTGTAGTGAAGTGATGTAATATATGCAATTAACACTAATCCCGCCTCGTCTTCGTCTAGCTTCCACTTCTACAATCTCGTCTTTCTCCTATATTACGCTCCAGTTCTCGTTCTCATGCCATTTTCATCTCTTTCTTATTAACTCCCCTCATACTCCCATTATGTATTCACCCTACTCCCGCCTCTCCAAACTAACGCTACAATAATAAACATAACGCCACCGAATCAGTGATAACATTTTTATCTATTACATAATTGCCATTAACATTACAGCTTTGTGTTACATTGTCCAATGGCCCAAGTATATGTGGATAATATCTGAGAATAGTTTATACAATACGATTGTCGATACTACATTATTATAGCCCATTTTGTCTCACTGTCAAGTCTTCATCCTTTGCCAATAGATTCTGATGCTTGCTTGTGTGGGTCAATGTATCTCGTAATAAATAAGCTATAGCAAAATCGGTTCAAACATTCTAAATAAATAATAAGGATAGCAAGGTTAAAAATATTGGACATTTTATGGTTGTGACAAACGAATAGTAAAATATACATATCTAATTAGTATGTACGTATATTTAATATCTACTATTAGTTATTTGACCGTTTTTTTTATTAGAACGAACTTCTACTAGCCTGCAATTTCATGAAGTTTGGATTAACGGTAGCTATCGTCAAAAAATATACAGAAACCAAATATAAATTTGTATGTACGCTAAACTGTTCCCTTAGACAGTAAGACTATTGCTTCGTTCATTCAACTATATAATTTTGGATTTAAGATTTTTTTAATGAAAAATTTCTTACCTTTGTTTTGCATGTTACCTCTGGGTCAGTTGGTCTCACGGCCACAATCTGGTCCAAACTGAGCTCCTCGTGTGTTTCATAATCATTGTCAGTCTATCTTGTTCCAACTACTGTAACACAGTCCTTCTGTCTGAGAGAGAGAGAGAGAGAGATAGAGATAGAGAGAGAGAGAGAGAGAGAGAAGATGGACCCTAATCAACGTATTAATAGTCGAGTGAATTTTGGTGAATGTCATTTATGTCTTTGAAATTTTTTTTTAGCGATGGCGGCGAAACTAAACAATCGAAATATGTCATTAGCACCCAGTTAGGATCGAACTGGGTGCCGTTTTAAAAATTGGTAAGTTTAGCAATTATAATATTCGCTGTGAATTATTTTGTGATAGTTTCATGCTTACTTTGTTAAGTGTGCGACGTCTTGGAATTACGAACGCCGTACTATTTCCGTCTATCTATTTTAAGTTTGAAAAGAGACGCTCACCATTAGTCAGGCAAATCTATGCTTTCACCGGTTGATTACAAAAACTGGGTTTGATTTGGTCTACTTGCAAAAATTATAGCATCTTCACCTCGTGTGTTTTCCAAGTAAATGAGGTTGTCAAGCTTCGTTATAAATATAACCGCATCGGAACATCTAAAACCCCAAAAACCTTATGAGCAGCTGTGTCCGCGTGTGCCGAAAGCATTCCTACATCTCTACCGACTACCGTCAGCTCTAATTATCCAAACTCTTGGCACAGATGCCTTTAAATACGGACTCTACATAGCTGGCTAGGCTATAGAACTGTTTGTGAATTAAGTATTCATATTATGTATATATTTAGGTTTGATTCAAACGATATTAGTAGATAAGTAATTTAGTGCATTGGTCTACTAAATTTGACTGTGTATACAGTCAAATTTGTATGTAAATTGGTGACTATCGGATATTTTTTTTTGCATTTCCCACTATCCGCATGAACCCTGCCGCTTGCGCGCGCATTGTGCAACGCGAGTGAATGCCACTATCCTACTGTAAGACCAAATAAATGGCTACTAAAAGAATAAATTAGTTATCTACTAATAATGTGTAAATCGAGCATTAGTGCTCTGAATGGGACGTTGATATACCTAGGTCGCTCAAATGACCAGAATTTATTTAGTTACTGAAAATCAGCTGTTCCATAGAAAAATATTATTCATACTCTACCAAATGTATGCGACCGTTGTAATTGTTTTTGAGATTTAAATTTTGATCCCATATAGTTATTAGCCTATTTTTCCATCGGACTGCCAGAACAGAAACGAACAATTGACACCGCTTCATGATTGATATTACGAAAACCCATACGAAGCGCTTTGATTACACTTTTACTGTGCAAACTACTAGTCTGTGGAATGTAAATGGGTCTTCCCCGATAGTTAAACTCAGTGTCTTCAAATCACGATTGAATCGGTTTCTTGTAGGCAAGCGTGCTCTATTGTAAACCGCTTCATAGCTTGACATCAGGCGACCTGGCGGTCATACGCAAACCTATATTATTGAAAAAAAGTACAAGTTTCGATCTAAATCCCATCAATGTACCAAGGAACATTAAAAACATTCAATTTATAATATTAGTTCACCGTTTAAAATACAACCAATTTAATCACAACTATTTACTGAGCTAGTCTCCGTCTAACGGGGCTAGTGAAGCGGAGAGTCACTCGCAGCGAGTAGCTGCCACTTAATGCAAATAGATTATGTTCCCTTAATTAAATTGCGTTTTGGTAGCACGGCACCGGTGCCATAGTTAATTTAGTAGGTAAATTTAGGGAAACGTAGATTCAACTGCATAGAGCATCTGCTCAGAGAAGCAGCGCTAAGAGGACACTGTAGACTTACTACATTATGTATACTATGTACTTGTGTAACTCTCAGTACTCTTACTGACGAAGTAAAATACTCGAGCTGGTTTTAATCTCGAGACTCCTGATCATCATCAGTCAGAAGATGTCCACTGCTCAATATAGGCCTCCCCCTTATAATTTCACACCGTACGACAGCCATCTGCATCCACTGGCTGCCTGCGACTCTCACGATGTCATCGGTCCATTATAGCCGGCCTACCTACGCTTTGTCTTGCAGTTCGTGGTCTCCACTCAATAACCTTTCTTCCCTATTGATTATCAGCTCGTGACTGGTTGAGGAAAAAAATATGTTTGCATCTTGTATTGGCGCCTGAAAGTTCATGTTCTACTCAGAAAGAAATCATAATAAATGCTATACTAGTAGAATTTTAGGTACTACAAATACAGTATTTAGTTTGATATAACAAAGCTGTCGAAATTCATTGCTGGGATTTTGCTTTCCGCAATTTATATATTATGTCGTTTATAACTTTTTTATTATTATTATAAATAGGCTCGCGTTTGACCGCCAACTTGCCTGATGTTAAGCGATGATGCGGTCTACGTGGAGCACGCTTGCCTAAAAGGAACCAATTCACTCGTAATTTGAAGACACCCAGATTACAACTAACCCATAACATTTTTTAAAATAAAAAAATCGCTATGTTGAAATTTAAAAACACCGTTTGGGCATGACCTTTTGGATAAGTAACATTGCATACGTTTTAAAGTGATTTTTATGTTTATATTATGTAGAATGAAAAAACTCGGTTTGGGGAAACCCAACAACTTGACCCACTGGGTTTCTTGCTCCATGTCGTAATGTACGTAATATACCAGAGGTCGAAACAGCTTTGATGTAAAGGCATCTTTACAAACGAGACCCTTGATGTATGAGTCACTATTATTTATTCTTCGGCACAAGCTTCATTGACCTCTGACTGAGCCTATAACTAGCTTTTGCGTCCTGGCCCACTTGCCCTATATTTACCTGTCTTTTTTGGTAACTATATTTTAACAAATACATAAAAAAGGGAGATCTCAATTCAGTTGTATTTTTTAAATCTTTGTTTCCTCAGAACTCTGTCATAAAAAAATTGTAGTTTTTTTTTTCATCTTTTTTTAATTGAAAGGGTATATGTATTTCCAATTGGTCACATAAAAATTGTATCAAAATTGGTTCAGTAGTTTGATTTTTAAATCAAAATAACTAGAAAAAAATATGTCAACCGAAATTGCGTATTTACTAATTTTGAAGTCGGATTGTCAATTATATTATGTACGTATGTAATATGTTCTCTATGGACTTCAAAACGGCTGAATCGATTTTGACGAGACTTTCACTGGCAGATGTTGATGTTATAAGGAGTGACTTAGGCTTCTTTTCATCATGATGACCATCGCCATTTTTCACCACCACGCGGGTGATACCGGGGGGCGCTGCTAGTTTACTAAAATTACATTTAAAATTAAATTTTAATTGTTTTATTGACGTCTGACGTTCAACTGCCAAGACGACGGAGATCAAACTGCATTAAGTTGGAGCTCTGATCCAACTAATGACAGAAAACAGACACGCAAAGAACCTGCAGGATCCAACCTGATATACTCGTATATCTGTGCTAATGCTAACTGTTAACATTAACCCCCCCTTTCCTGTAAAAAAAAATGGAGAGAAAAGTAAGTAAAAAAAGATTAGCAGCAGTACCTCCTTTATCATAAGAAATGAAAATCAAAGAGGAATTTGTTAAAACCTTCTCTGATAGAACTCATTGATTCGTGTCAAGTGTGTTCTGTCAAATCATAATAGTTATCAGATTACTTTACTCTATGGTTTTCAGTAATGTCGAGAAATGTTGCGATATTTTTACATAATAGTTTGTATCCAAGTGTGTTTTTGTAGTGTGTATGTTGATAATAATGACAATGAAATGATAGATAGAAGAGTTAGATGTAAAACTACAAAACTGCACAAAAAATTAACGAGAAGTCCCAAAAAATCGCGAATGGTTCAGTTTGACGTCCAACAGTTCATGAGGACGCCCGACAGCCCAGCTGTGGACCTTTATGGGTATAGGAGTAAGAAAAGACGGAACAGGTACTTACCAGGCTATATCCTCGTACCACATGGATATGCTTGCTAGTCGCCAAGCGAGTCTACACTGACCGAATACACATAGGTGTGAAAAACTTAAAACCACCATACAAAAGCAGGTTTATCTTCATTTCCACTGGATTAGATCTTATATTTTCCGTACCGTTATGGGAAATTACGGTCTCAATATATAGGTGATGCGGCAACGGTCCGAGTAACTGATCAAATTCTGAGTGGCGTTGAGCTGTTATGGGCAAGCGTGAAGAGCCACCAGGCGAACGACTTCGCTTGTCTAGTCTAGTCTTGCTTGGCTTGTCTAGTTTCTGATACTGAGTGCATACTGAGTATGCGCTCTGTACCATTAAAAAAAACATTATCACACTAATGTTATAAATGTGAAAATTGAGTTTAAGTGTGTATGTTTGTACTCAACTCCGTAATGGCTGATTGGATTTAGATGAAACTTGATGTGGAGTACCTATTGACACATATTTTTTGTATAATATTGAAAAAATTTAGTTCCCGTTGGATATCATGTGTAACCGTGAGACGCAGTTAGTTTGAAATAAAACAATAATCGAAATTTAACTCATCGTGTGTATTGACATCCACATAAAAACTATTAATGAGATATTAGATGTGTAGTTTATATATACGAATTCAATCAACACTTATTTTCATCTAAAGAAATTCTAATTTAACTAAAACAGCATTAGTGCGAGTTCAGAATATTATTTTGTGAGCTCAATTAATCAGGTTTTTGTAACCTCGCTTTTATAAGAGTGATATTGCTCAGCTTAGTATTTATCGTTGTGCCAGCAAAAACCTTAGTAATAAATTACAGTCATTAGCTGAAGTAGGTCCAGCGGAGTTACTTTACGTGTCCATTTATTTGATTTCTTTATTCAATCGAGTGACATAACTAGCAAGTCGTTGACTTGATTATAGCGCTTCGCCCATCCATAATAGTTGCATTGCTACCTACAATTCTTTCACTTCAAACTCCACCACTGCACCCAAACTGCACTGAATTAATCTCCTTTATATGTCTTTTTATGCCATGCAATTTTGCTGGATGCATTGTTCTTTAATGCAGTACAATAATGTTGCACAACTACTTCTTGGTGGTTGAATAACTGGTAAAGACTTTGTTACTGTCTCGTAGCTAGAGATCATGTATCTATGTAACGGGATCTTTCAACTTAATTTTCACCTCTTTCAAAACGATGAATTGATTTGATTTTGCACACTTATCAAGGACCAATGACAATGCAATAATTTGTATAGTTTGTCCATCATTATCCTTACCAGGATCTTCAGGATAAGTGATTTTAAAGCGTGTATTTTAGATTTTTTTATTGCGAGAATTATTTATTGTTTAGTAGGCTTGCGTTTGACCGCTACCTCGCCTGATGTTAAGCGATGTTGTGGTATACGATCAAACACGCTTAACTAGAAGATTCACTCACAACTTGCAGAAACCCAAAATGTTACTATCGTATTTTTAAACTGGTTATACCTTCAATAGCCAAAACACTTAGGGCCGATTTCACTATCAAAGTGAACGCGATCAACGCAAAACTAAATTGGTATAAAGTGGCTTATTGAGTTCAAAACGTCAATTTGGGTGCAGTTTAGTTTATGTTGGTGAAATCGGCCCTTAGATCCAAACGAAACCTAGATCAGTTGTGAGTTAAACATGTCAATATAAATATATAATATATATGTAATCAGTTTGGAGCTGCAATTCGAAACTAGAGTAATGACGTCATCGGATGTAGAGATACGATAGGAGTATCTCACCACTTATGTGTTATTTTCAGACTTGTATCAGCAAATAATCCAGATTCTGCGGAACCATTTGAAAGCGGAAAGAGGAGGATGGAAAACCCCGGATCCAACACAAGATCGAGCTCAGAAAAGTTTCAGAATCCAAGACATTTCAATTTTCATGCAACTTCGTTTGATAATAAGAATGATGTGAAAGTTTCTCATGATCATAACAAAGCGACGTCTAGGTTTAAGCAGAACACATTGACTGCCAATGCGAGACTAATCAACGACCCAGAAAAAAAGTGGTATGATTCGAGTCTATTTAGTTTTAGCATAGTGTATTACCGCCAGATATAGGCCTGTTTATATTCCTCCATATATCTAGAGCAATTCACACATTAATCAGATGTTACTTTTGTAGGATCTAAACTAAGACCTTACTAAGTCTCTACGATACTAAGACTCTATACAATTTTATCCAAAACTATTTACCGTAATAGAATATAGTAAACAAACATTATCGTAAAGTGTATCATTAACATTTATTATTATAAATTGATTTTGAAACCTCTATAAGAAAATTGATAATCTTAAACGGCTGAACAGATTTTCTAGAATCATAGCTAAAAACACTCAAGTCACCTTTTAAACAAAAAATAATAATATTCGGCCGTAGAACTATGCGTTAAACTTATAATACCTCTTTTTTGCGACGGGGGTTAAAACACGCCCTCTTGAAATAAGAGCAGATTTTTTCTTTACTTTATTAATCATCTATAAGTCGTCATCAAAGTCATATTTTACCCTAGAATACAATATTATTAGTCTTGTAGTATGCTGGTTACATCTCAATTAACTAAATAATTCTACTTCGTTTGCAGCTCTTTCCGAAACATGAGGATCCCGTTTTTTTCCCGTAACAAGTCGACAGCAAAATCTAAACGGCACAAGAAACGCAGAATATTTTGTTTCAACTGTGTCAAGAAGACTACCGCCCCATCACCGCTGATTGGTCATGCTGTTGGCACTGCAGACGTAAAAACCGACCAATTTAACAAAGAAAACCCCAACATCCTCAGCTCCGACGACAAAACGAATACTGGAGTTAAATTAAGTAAAGTTAGTAAAAGAGCTTACGAACAACTCTGTCCTAAATGTATCAGAGAACTTCTGATGAATTTGAGAAAGAAAACGACGAAAAAAGTTTTACATAGCAGTACGCCCCACGCTAAAGCTGATTCTAAATCAACCACCAGAAAGAGAACTATAAAGCAAAAAGCTGATTTATCCGACAGCTTCCAGGAGGGCTTTTTCAATGTAAGTAATGGAAGGCTAAAGCGTAACGAAGACGAAGAACAAGAAAGGGAGAGAAGGTTGAAAGAGCTAGAAGAAGTCGAAAAGAAAATTGAAAATGTCCACATCGCCGCTTCGACTTTTACAAGAAATTTAATTAATTGAATGTTTGATCTCGCTGTACTTTATTTTGTTAAGTATCTTTATCCCTATTTTAGAACGTAATTTAGTATACAGTTAATTTATGTGTATTTTGGTGTGAGGAATAAAATAATATGAGTCATATTTTTATTAGTTTAGACAATTAGTCATATTATTTTGGAAGAATTTGGATTCAAATTGAGCTCAAGCTTGCTATGAAGGAAAACATTGTGAAGAAATGGAACCACGATGGTGGATACTGTTTGGAGTATTCTCTATTACTTATCTACTTAATTGTAGCCAGCCATTACAGGGCAGGCATGTTTTCTAACAATAATATTGCAATTAAACGGTGTGGCCGTTTGATACCTTATTCATGGGTGGATAGTTGTAATAGAACTGTCAAACGGTAGCAAGACTAGTGAGTTTAGTGCAGGAGCAACGGGAAAAATACACAAATTGTACGTCACGGCAAAAATGAGAAACGCCACAATCTCGGCGTTACAATAACGTACGACGTCAGTATATCACTCGTGCCACTAGTGTGGGAGCTATTAACTTGTTTTATCACTAGTGTTTTACGTTGTGAAATATGACTCCAACCTGTTAAAAAGAGTGAGTTAATGACAAAATCTAGTCGACAGGTTTTTCACGCAAACACAAGAGGTAAGAGGTTCAAACTGTTCTCATGTCACGCATTCTAGACAGAAATTCCACCATATTGTGAAAAGATTATTTAATTGTAGTTACTGGAGATAAGTATTCATTATTTTGTCTACCAGCGAGACATATCTATCAAACTATAATAACGTAGCATTATTATATTTTCAACAGTGACCTAACACTACAAAAATGTCGGAATTGAAACAAATTGAATAGTTTTAGGATCCATAGGTAATCAAAGTAACCAGTAGCTGCTAAACTACATGGACGCCCCGGGTTCTTCTCGCCTCATTTGCATCGCACCTCACTAGATATTTGTGAGATTTTCTTCTCTTAGAAAATAGTTGGACTATGAATTTTATTCAAGGTTTTTAAGAAATTTGCTTATAGGTAGAGAGAAAGAATTTGATTTCAAAATTGGCAATTATAATAAATTTTCTAAATAGTTATTTGAACTATGTAGACGTTATTTTGATGAGAAGTACTTTGCGCACTTTTAGTTACTTTAAATAATGCAAACAATAAAAAGTTAGGTAGTTTTATTTATAAATTATTTGCCAGGCTATAATCAAATTAAAAAATCTGTATATTTGAAAGTGAATCATTTATTCAAAAATAATATTATATTTCAAAATATTAACTTAAACAACCATTTTCATTTAATTTTATGTTAAAAATGACCTTTGTGTAGAACTAAGAAATATACAGGGTTACGCATATAAACTATACTTAGCCGAAAAGAAGTCATTGTAGTCATCATTATTAACAACTTTTATTATAGGACGAACCCTGAAATCGCAAAATAAACAGCTGTTCCATAGAATTTTTCGCGTAAATAACCATTTTCTATGCTCTATGAAACAGTTTTTTTTTTCGTGGTTTCAGGGTTGAGCAGTGTTGTTTCAGCCCCATAGTAAAAGTTGTTAATAATAATGAGTACAATAGCCACTACACTAGTTAGTACACTAAGCCGAATGGAGGTCTATATGTGTGACCCTGCAATAATCTCAATAATACGCGTATAAGATAACTCCTTCCTTTATTAACCCGGCGAGCATGAGCCAGGGTATCGTACACCCTGGTAATTTTTTTCAGTTGTGTATTTTTTTTAAACCTTCGTCTGACAACACTAGCTCGCTCAGTAGCTGGAGCCAGGGGCGCGGGCGTGCGGGAGAGGATAGTGGCGTGATCGCAGTGTGGCATGGGACATCGTACGGGATATTCATGTGCAAACCTGTTTCGGGTATGTTATACCCTGCCTCATTTTTGACGTATTTTTTTTAATGTAATTTTTCCAATTATTAATTTTATCTGTTTTATTAGTTTTTTTTTGTATTATCTATTGTTCTTTTTTTATGATTTACTATATCAGTTGTCTTTCGTTCCTTTAGTTGAGTTTTTTGTTATATTATTTTAAATTTTTGCTCAAAATGGATATTGAAAGACAAGAAAAGCGAATCCGTGCCATGTTAGAGGAAGAACTAAGTGATTATTCTGATGAATCCAGTTCAGAAGGTGAAACCGATCACTGTAGTGAGCACGAAGTGAATTATGACACAGAAGAAGAGCCCCGTTGTAGAAAATCCAAGCATTCCTGCAAAGCTTGTGCCAAGCCCATATGTATACATCATACATTATCAGCCAATTAACGTCCACTGTTGGACAAGGCCTCCCTCATAGAGAGGGGTGTTGCCATAATCCCCACGCTTGGCAGGTGGCTTGGGGATCGCAATATGTTCACCGTGTACTATTAGGACGCTGCTGCCTATCCTCCGGTGGTTCTGGTCGCAGTTTTAGGACAACATATGTATGGAGCACGCAAAATTTGTTTGCGAAAATTGTGCTGATCTCGACGGTAGTCTTTAGTCTCGTTTTAAGTAAAAAAAATATACAAATAAGTTTATTAACGAAAAGAACCTCAATATCTTTCGGTATTAAGTTGATTTAGATTCCAATGAATAATATTTTTGCTAAATTGTTGATTTTTGTAAACCTCTAAACTTTTGTTCCTTTAATTATAGAGTATAAGAAAAACATTAATAAATAATAATTATTTCATAATTAAAAACTTATTTCATTGAATTCTATTAAATAATTTATTATTATACAAAATGAGATCAACACAATTAAGAAAATAATAATAGGAACTGTATTATGGTACATCAAATTATGGGTATGTCGTACCCTGCCACATTCTTGATGTAACTTTTTTCACCTCATGCTCGCCGGGTTAAATGACCACATAAAAAAGGAAAACAGATAATTACAATGAAACTATTACCTAAGCTCTGTTGCACCGTTGTCTAAAATATCACGAAAAGTCACATCTCATGCATTAATACTATAAATGCGAATGATTTGTGTGACTATGTTTGTCCGCATTCAACTCCTTAACGTCTGCACGGATTTGAATAAAAATGCATATGGATGTAGCTTATATACCCTGAATTAAAACTAAGGTTACGTTTTATTCCAGAAAAAAATATGGCTCCTTTAGGATAACAACTAAAACCGCGGGCGCTGCTAAATAAAAATTAAACAAGAAATGAAGAAGTGTATACAATCATATCATCTTTTAAGAACAGCGTATATACTATTACTCTGTGAAGAAGCACTATTCCTCGACGCCTGTAAGCCGAGATGAGAAGCCAAGGGAATACAGAGATGTCGCAATGAAGGTTTGAACTGCAGACGGGCAGCCTGACAAGTTATTTTCACCTGACTCAGAATTGAAAATCTTTCTAGATATTAAAAACTAGCTGTTGCCCGCGTCTTCGATATTATATATGATATTTTATTTTATTTGTGTGTATGTTCCCAATGGACTCCAAAACGGCTGGACTGATTTTGACGGGAATTTCACTGATAGTGATAGGTGATGTTATAAAGCTCAATTTTATTTTCTTTTCTCTGTTATAAAGAGTAATCACCGCGGGTGAAACCGCGAAGCGCAGCTAGATTAATATATTATTAAAACAAAAGAAAAATAGTTGACTACAAAATGAATAAAATAGATAGATAGATAGATAGAAAACTCTTTATTGTTCACACCAAAAATTATACACGTACATAAAATTGTATGATTATTTACGGGATATTTACCGTGGTAAGGTTAAAATAATAAAAATAAAAAATAAAATTAAATAAATTAATCCGTAAATAATCATATAACTTAAGTGAACAACCGTGATAGTTTAAAACAGTGTTTTACAAAATGAATTTTGTATCCACCCTGCAGATAAAACGGGTGCATCCCGTTTGGTAAGAATCCCATTTGGTAAACCTCTTACACCTCGCTAACAAAATTTATCAAGCCGTTCAGGTAAAAGAACAACTTACATTCATACATAATTATATTCTCCCTAAAAACTTACTCACCTCCTTGATAAACATTATTTTCATCATCAATTATTATTTATAAGACCAAATTCACAAATTGACAAACGGCAAACTAGAAGATGTAAATAAATAAATAAAACCTAAGATCAGTGTAAAACTCTATTTTAGTGAATAAATGTCATTTCATCTGAACAATGCACCGATGTAATACGAGTGACTATTCGAATAAATTATTTCATTTCACTGACTTCCACTTGAAATATGATATTTATGCTGTGCACGAAAGAGATATCCTGGCGTAGCGAGTCGTGATCCAGTTTGTAAATTGCAGCTACCTTGTATCTTTATTGTGATTGAGCACGGACGCTCCGTGTCAACTGTGCACAGTATACCGACATTGTACTCGAAAACTACCTTGTTCTTGTACCCCTATTTGTTTAAATCTAAGTCCGTAGTTACGTCTTGAGCGCTTTCAGCTTCAACTTGTCTTAAAAATAAACTTTTTTTTGTCATAGGTGGCATATAACCAGATGGACTGCTTAAGCAGTTTTCGTCGCATATGTATAACTTTAACACATCAAAAATACGTTGCTGATCTTTTGTGACTATATTTAACTTGTCTTTTAAAGAACACCGTAGTGTAGTTTCTATATTTTTTTTTATAATAGGTTTGCATAATTTTAACACCAGAGGCATAAGAAACACCCAGATTGCAACTATTGGTGAACACCCATTCAGACAGTGCGTACCACAGACTAGCAGTTCTACCACAATAAAAGTGGAATCAAAGCGCTTCGTTTTCGGAATATCAACCATAAAGCGGTGTCAATTTTTCGTGCTCGCTCTGGTATTCTGATAGGATAATGGGCAGGAGGGAAATTAGATCATGCAGATCCGATGCAGACTGTCCGAAATGTATCCGATAAAAAACCGATAGACTAGCCAACTTTGCGCCATTGCTCAAGACTAAAAAGCTTAGTCTGAACTAAGGATTCGTTCCTGATGGGCTTTTCTCAATAGACTCCAACGCCCAAAAGTAATTAGCTGATACTTCGGAAAGGTGAGAACAGCACGACCGAATTTGTGCTTAGTAAAGTAAAAATAACTGTTCCAACGTGAAGAACAGTCCCATCTTCGATAGTATTCTCAGCTTTTTGGCAGCCAATTGAGCCTTGTTTTCAACATAGAAGCCAAAGTTGAGGTTAGAAGACAGAGCAACGCTCAAAAGCTCAACCTGGTCAGTTATCGGAATGGATATATCCCGGAAAGTAAGAGCCAGTTGGAACCGCATCCTTTTGGCGAAGAAAAAACATGTCTAGGTCTTAGCGGCAGATTAGCATCGCTCCAAACGGAGACTTCCTTCTTAAAGGACAAGTTCATACACTCGACCATGGCCTCTCTGAGACTGGATTGGTGGTCCACTGGTACGTGCATTAGATGTATAGCTCTCTACTACTGTGCTATCTTCTGCGTACTCAAGGGCACCAGACTTTAGCAGATCATTGATATGCAGCAGAAAGAGCGTTGCAGAGAACACCGACCCCTGAGGGACACCGGCATTAATTGCCATTCGATCGGACGAACAGCTAATAATGACAACTCGAATCGATCCATCCCTCAGGAAGTCTGATATCCACGCAATGAAACCAGCAGACAAGCCAAACGAGGAGAGCATGCTAATAAGGCCGTCATACCAAACCTTGTTGAAAGCTTTCGAGATGTCGAAGAAAGCGGCGTTTCTCCGTAAAACTCGATGGCCTCGGACAAGTCTATGTGTGTCTAAAAACTAAACTAAATTTTGACTGACCATTTGTAATGTCATTTTATGTTTTCGTAGAGTTTACATTTAACATATTAATACATTAAATCATTTTATGCCTCCAAAGGTGTTGAAATGCGCGTGATAGAAGACGCACAAAATATAAACTATTAAGTTGTATTGTAATAGATACAATCACTATGATGAAAGTTAGAACATTGCCCAACCAAAACTTAGTTTCACATAATCAAGTAAATCACGTATTATAAAGATTGATTTAGGTATTTTTCTAACTAGTAGCGATGTAACAATTCAACTTAATTTAAATTCATCTGTTCTGGTGGTTGCAGTGAGGCAAACAGTCTCCGTGGTTAGTGGTCCGTCTGAAATAAATAAAACTTAATTAAACTTACTTCATTAAAACCTTTTTTAGTACGTGCATAAAAAACGTATTAGACTAGTATACTGTCTACAAGTAGAAGCGATTATTTGGTATGTGTCATAACAAGCTATACCTATGTTTTTATGAGAACAATTAATTTTAAATTAAAAATTAAAAAAAGTATGGAATTATCAAAGTAATCTCACAAACTGTTACTAGCACGTATCGTTCTACAAATGCTTACCGCATAACTGTTGACTTGCAATAGTTCCAATACGTCCTCTCATTGTACAAAAATTATCACAAATTTTATAAATATTAGTATAAATAATTAACAGCGTATATAAAGTTAATTTACTATCTACAGTTTTCGCGTTCGTCCATGAACTTAAAATTAACATAATTAGCCTCACACACAAACACCCATGAGTATCTCTGCGGAACCAACTCTTACGAGCTCAAATCAGCTTATTTTTGGGTTCATCTAATAATGAACGCATTAAATACCATGTTTGAGAAAATACATTTAAGTATCACCATTCACCGTCGATCTGAATTAGCTTATGCATTGAAATGCATAACATAACAGAACCCCTGTTCATAACAGAAGTTAATACCCGCGTAGAGGCGTATTACAAGCAGGTATCTACAGGTTTATTTAAATGTCAAAGAACAAAACAATACAACAAAAGTTCACACATTAAATTAATTTTTAATTATGATTTACGTGATTCTGAAATAAATATATAAAGATCTTTTTATTGCTTAAAAAAGTAACACCTTAAAATAACATGTAAGTAATATATAATTTATTCTAGAACTATTTAAAACGTTAACAATTTAATATTATGTACCTACTAGGTTAATAAAAAATCTTCTTTCTTCGTAGCCGAAGCAAGAGCGACCTTTTCAACGGTGTATGGACCATCTGTAAATACAAACGATGTCTAATGTAGGTATACAATTAATTACAAACGGTCGTTGAAACTACCTACAGTATTGAGTTCAATTTCGATCATGTCTACGAATATTAATTCGTCCTTGATCTAGTGAGTGACTGGTTAGACATTTGAAATATTCGGAGATATTATTGTACTCATCTATATAAACTACTTTCACTATGATATCCTCGAATATTTCTACTGTCTCAACAGTCACCTTTATCATCATGTCATCAACAGTCATCATCAATTAATATTTGTAGATATGATAGAAATTGAACTCAATATACAGTAAAATCTATACAACAACATATATTTTTTGGTCCTAAAAGTTGTTCATTATGATAAGTGCAATGATATCCCCGAATATTTCCACTGTCTAACCAGTCACCCAGTATATACATCTACAAGAGATGGTTTATGGAGCGTCCGAATTACATCTGCGTTTTTGGCTAAATATTTCGGGACCCACAGAATAAAGATGTGGTCACATTTTCTACCATGGACGCTATACCTCCTGGGTTGGGATTAAGGCAGAGGCAGGGTTACCTGGAATCTACGTCACATTGTCAATCTAAACAGCAAGACCCATGGGAGTGAGTGAGAGTCACTACATAGGTACCATTATGGGCTTATCCCGAGGTTTCTTTCTCTGATCACGATGGTTTTAAAGAAATAAATAATAATTATAAACTTTCGTTTGACCAGTACCTTGCCTGAAGTTAAGCGATGATGCGGTCCACGATGGAGCACGCTTGCCTATAAGATTCTGAAGAACCGATTCGCTCAGATTAAGATTTCAAATTCATATAAGCAACATTATCGATTACTCTAATCGACTCCTAAACACCGGGAACTAGAGGGAAGTACTACTGCGGCGGTAACCCACGGCATATGAATAAGTATAATGTAATTAACACAGATGTTTAACTCAGAGCAGATAATATTTAAATTCGTCATTCATTCGAGTAAATCTGTCATGCCATAAATAGGAATTCCTCAGGAAGCAGACGCAGCTGTAAAAGTTAAATTTAAATAAAAAATTGTTTGTTTGATTTCCTTACCAATCTGGAACCAGTTAGTTCTGGGTATTCCCGCTTCTTGCCTCGCCGCAGTGATGGCTTCTCTCATTGCAAATGTTATGACTATCGATAAGCACATCGGAGGCTCACCAGTGCCTGAAATTAAATTGAAACTTCTTACTAGAAATTGTCTTTATCTTTTATTACTATGAATAATACTACATAATTGTAATTTACTAATTATTAGTCTTTAATAAGCACATTGATTTTTGTGAGAATCACGGTAATGGCAAATAGTACATAGATGAAATATATCATTCATGTAGACAATGGTCTATATAACTTATGGACTAAGACCAAAACCTTCGGAGGTCCAATCCTGATAGTGAAATATCAAAGTATCTCAGAATATAAAAGAGATGTTATGGGGGATTGTGCTTAATATGCATTTTAACGTTGGATCCTTTAACGGCGCCAGGCATAAAAAATATATTAAAATATTTAAAAGAATCATAATTCTGAAACCGCTTAAGATAGGTAGAGTGCTTTGTGTCAAGGTATCTGTGTAGACAAACTTTTTAGCTATGATTCTTATTTTATATTTGACTAGCTAATGCCCGCGACTTCGTACGCGTAGCGCAAAGTAATTAGTGGGTGAACGATTAGACTGACATATCCAAATATAAATGTTACACTAACGAACACGAACGGAACTTTAAATAGGCACAAATCCATCGGATTATTTATACTGAATATTTTATAGATAATACCTACACATATGACATGATTGTAGATTTATTGCTCTCCATTTTAATGCGGATTGTCATACTATCGTCATAGTATGATTTTAGTCTAGTTTTAATCTGACTCGATACAGGTATCCCGACATGTCCATAGTTTCAAATATATTTCAAGCAAATAATACTCGTATATTACTTTCACTGGTTAAATACGTTGGAAGTGTGGAGCCATGGAGCCAATAAGGAAAAAAAATTGGTATAAGTCAAGCGAAATGTCATGCATGACAAACGTTATTATTGAATTATTAGTAAATAGTAAGTAGGAAGCATGGAGCGGTATCTATAATTAATCGCTGTTATTTAACATTACTCCGCGTAAAGACTGCCAATCAATGATGTCTAAATAATTTTTGCCCGCCTTCTGCGCCTCGACCCTTCCAACAACTAAACCGCTTTCGTTCACCACCATAACATACAAAATAGCTGCTAATCATAGATCAGTAACAGATTAGATGCCGCGAGTTCACCTACTTTGCGTGTCTGTTATTGGTCTTAAGTTTGATCCTGGCAAAAAAATGTATTCATTTTAATCTCCGCCGACTTGGTATATTAGCACGTCAGAAGTCAATACAAAAATAAACGTACTTTAAATTACGCCATAATAAACTGTAAAACCTCTTCAAAAGCAGTTGGCTGTCCTGAAAATAACAAACACAAAAAAAACTATTTGGTGCAGTCTATCGGAAGTTTTGCGGGTACATACATTTCGGCGATTCGTTTTTATTTCATCATCATCATCAGCCAGAAGACGTCCACTGCTGAACATAGGCCTCCCCCTTTAACCTCCACACTGAACGACATCCTGCCATCTGCATCCACTGGATGCCTGCGACTCTCACAATGTCGTCGGTCCATCTAGTGGGAGGCCTACCTACGCTGCGTCTTCCGGTTCGCGGTCTCCACTCAAGAACCTTACCTACTTCCCCATCGGTTAACAGTTCTTCGAGCGATGTGGCCTGCCCATTGCCACTTCAACTTGCAGATTTTAATAGCTATGTCGGTGACTCTGGTTCTTTGGCGAATATCTATATTTTTATTTACATATAGATAATATGGCAACAGCCGCTTCAGTCTTCCTACCTACCATGTCTGCGAGTAGAAGTCTGTCATTACGACAACATTACTATAAAATAAGCTAGATGGCGTTATAAATAATTATATAAAACAAATTTTTTTTTACTATTTATTATCATAAATTAATATAGCCTATGTTTCAATCAGGTATTTTATAAGCATATTCATGGAAACTGCTTTGAAATCCTTCTAGTAGTTTAAAAGATGTGCGCGGACAAACAAACAAACTGACAGCCGTCAGATTTGTAGTTCCATAGTTTGAAAATAGATTGCGTACTAAAACGATGTTTTGCGAAAAAATTGAAAATTTGCTTAAACTTTACGAATAATATTATTAAAACCGTAATAAGGTATTCAATAATTCCTAAAATAATGAGTGTAAATGGACCGTAGTTTCACAAATATGAAAAGTGCGTCTATTATAGGTAAATACGACACTTTACCTGAATCACGCAAACGGTATTTTTTTTGCAAGTTAAACCGATATCTGGTATTGCCTCTACTTAGTTAGAAGTCACGTGAGAAGGTATTTGATCTACACATTTATAATATGGTAGGGATAGCTAATGCCCGCGACTTCGTACGCGTAGCGCAAAGTAATTAGTGGGTGAACGATTAGACTGACATATCCAAATATAAATGTTACACTAACGAACACGAACGGAACTTTAAATAGGCACAAATCCATCGGATTATTTATACTGAATATTTTATAGATAATACCTACACATATGACATGATTGTAGATTTATTGCTCTCCATTTTAATGCGGATTGTCATACTATCGTCATAGTATGATTTTAGTCTAGTTTTAATCTGACTCGATACAGGTATCCCGACATGTCCATAGTTTCAAATATATTTCAAGCAAATAATACTCGTATATTACTTTCACTGGTTAAATACGTTGGAAGTGTGGAGCCATGGAGCCAATAAGGAAAAAAAATTGGTATAAGTCAAGCGAAATGTCATGCATGACAAACGTTATTATTGAATTATTAGTAAATAGTAAGTAGGAAGCATGGAGCGGTATCTATAATTAATCGCTGTTATTTAACATTACTCCGCGTAAAGACTGCCAATCAATGATGTCTAAATAATTTTTGCCCGCCTTCTGCGCCTCGACCCTTCCAACAACTAAACCGCTTTCGTTCACCACCATAACATACAAAATAGCTTCTAATCATAGATCAGTAACAGATTAGATGCCGCGAGTTCACCTACTTTGCGTGTCTGTTATTGGTCTTAAGTTTGATCCTGGCAAAAAAATGTATTCATTTTAATCTCCGCCGACTTGGTATATTAGCACGTCAGAAGTCAATACAAAAATAAACGTACTTTAAATTACGCCATAATAAACTGTAAAACCTCTTCAAAAGCAGTTGGCTGTCCTGAAAATAACAAACACAAAAAAAACTATTTGGTGCAGTCTATCGGAAGTTATGCGGGTACATACATTTCGGCGATTCGTTTTTATTTCATCATCATCATCAGCCAGAAGACGTCCACTGCTGAACATAGGCCTCCCCCTTTAACCTCCACACTGAACGACATCCTGCCATCTGCATCCACTGGATGCCTGCGACTCTCACAATGTCGTCGGTCCATCTAGTGGGAGGCCTACCTACGCTGCGTCTTCCGGTTCGCGGTCTCCACTCAAGAACCTTACCTACTTCCCCATCGGTTAACAGTTCTTCGAGCGATGTGGCCTGCCCATTGCCACTTCAACTTGCAGATTTTAATAGCTATGTCGGTGACTCTGGTTCTTTGGCGAATATCTATATTTTTATTTACATATAGATAATATGGCAACAGCCGCTTCAGTCTTCCTACCTACCATGTCTGCGAGTAGAAGTCTGTCATTACGACAACATTACTATAAAATAAGCTAGATGGCGTTATAAATAATTATATAAAACAAATTTTTTTTTACTATTTATTATCATAAATTAATATAGCCTATGTTTCAATCAGGTATTTTATAAGCATATTCATGGAAACTGCTTTGAAATCCTTCTAGTAGTTTAAAAGATGTGCGCGGACAAACAAACAAACTGACAGCCGTCAGATTTGTAGTTCCATAGTTTGAAAATAGATTGCGTACTAAAACGATGTTTTGCGAAAAAATTGAAAATTTGCTTAAACTTTACGAATAATATTATTAAAACCGTAATAAGGTATTCAATAATTCCTAAAATAATGAGTGTAAATGGATCGTAGTTTCACAAATATGAAAAGTGCGTCTATTATAGGTAAATACGACACTTTACCTGAATCACGCAAACGGTATTTTTTTTGCAAGTTAAACCGATATCTGGTATTGCCTCTACTTAGTTAGAAGTCACGTGAGAAGGTATTTGATCTACACATTTATAATATGGTAGGGATAGGGATTTTGATATATTTAAACATGACTTTACCTTTGGCGCCTAGTATAGGTTCAACACTATACGATTTCTTCCTAAAGTGAACTCTAAAGTCCTGCGGAATATCCCTAGCTAGGGGTACTTTGTAGTTCCAAGACCGATTTGTTAGCAATTCACCAGATATTTTGTCGTAAATCAGTTCCTCGCACGTCCAGTAGCCGAGTCCCATGATGAAGGCACCTTCCACCTAAACATTTCAATATTTTTTAAACAGAATTATGTCTTATTATTTTTTCTATATCGTCTTTTTCATTATAATCATCATTAGCCTTTCAATGTTCACTGCTGGAGGCTTTTCCTAATACATCTTGTTATTTTGTTTATTTTTTCTTATTTGATTACTTACTTGACCAACATCAATTTCAGGACTGACACTCTGTCCTACATCTTGCAGCAAATCAACCCTCAAACATGCTGATTCCCCTGTCAATATATCAATTTCCACTTCTGCTAGCGCCACTCCAAAAATATCATAATTGAATGTGTCAGCAAAACTGACAAAGCTATGGGCTTGTAGATCGATGTTCTGATTATAAGCTTCTGTGATTAACTGTTCCCAGTTCGGATTTGTCATTTGTTTCCTTATTGGCTCCAATCTTCTCAACAGCTCTTCACAACATCTTCTTACCCCCAAACCAGCATTTTGCGATCCTATACCACCGCCAGTTATAAAACCATTTGGAGCTATTATAGTATTATTTGCTTTTATTTGAATTTTCGTTATAGGAATCTTTAGCAAGTACGCAGCAAATTGTACTGCTTTAGTGTTAACTCCTTGTCCCATTTCTATTGCACCATGAGTGATAACTACTGTACCGTCTCCGTGGAAAACTGAGATGTTGACATCAAAAACTTGCGCTCCGGCAGGAGTCCACCTAAGAAAAGAGAATCTTATGCCTCTTTTTCTCCATCTATTCTTAGTATTAAATTTATCTACATCAGCTTTTCTTTTAATATAAGATGCAGTTATTTTCAAATTTTCTGCCATTTCTCGTAGAGCACTGTAACTAGCGTTATCTAAGTTAGCTATTCGAACATCGTATGGATCTAGTTCAAGTTCGTAAGAAATCCTTTCCATAACGTATTCTGCCATTGATATGCTTTCAAGAGAACCTAAAAAAGTATTAGATTGGATTAGTTATAGTTTTTATAATGACCAGTTTTTGCTCTTTTATAATTGTTATATTATATATTAATTTTACCTGGAGATCTGCACCACGTATTTTTAGCATTATCTGTAGTAGCATCATAACATTTGTAGTTCCATCTTGAATTATCGTAGCAGTTGTAGAACATATCGGTACCGAGTACTGTGAGCGTTTCATTTATTTTATATCCATTGTCTTCATACACGTTATAGTTTATATGCTGGATAACGCCTGAACGATCAACTTCACACTGCAAGTTATTGATAATAGTTTCATATAAGGTGATATATTGTGACTGACACAAATTTTAACGATTACAGTGCGACCAAAAAGAAAAAAAGGTCAATCAACTAAGTAGGTTGTATCTATATAAATAATTAATTAATAAAAATATCAGTAAACATAAATAACACATTTCACAAAAAATAACAAATGACTTTATGGAAAGTTAAATAAACGGGATTCGTCCCATAATTTTCACCTCTAGAAAAGAAATATTTTTATATATTCAATTCAATATTTATATGGCATCTATAAAATACGCCACCCTACAGAGCATCCCCTCAAATTGACTCCGTTTGCCAGGAGAGGCTGAACAGTCACGTAGTAGCTTGCTGTGAGTATAGAAAACAGAAAAATTCTCACTTCTGTGGCTGCAAGAGCACGCGCGCAATCTGGTCTGGGGCAAATTAAGCTTGTTGCACAAGGTGTTCAAATGACCAGGTGGGTTACCATAATTCCAAAAACATTCTTATAATCACTTCAGATTGAATTTTGTCTCGCTCTCTTGGCGAATGAGAGAGCAAGACAAAAGACAATGTAAGGTTATTATAAGAATGTTTTTAAGATTATGGTAACCTACCAGTCCAGGTGAGTGGAATCTATATGGAAGCCAAAAATCGTAAACGCATCGACCTAACGCAGATACTCCCCCTCCATCTTCTCGAATAGTGCTGGGCTGCTGGTTAATGCCTTCCAGACAAGTTGAAGTGCAGAATAGTAATCTTCTTAGGGTCCAGAACTAGTCCCAAATAAATTAATAATGCAAATAGGAGAAAAAAAAAACAAACAATACAATTCATTTTTTGTATCAACTCACTTCAAAATCAGTGTGACACGACATTCTTTTCCCAATAGCTCTCATAGTTGTGGTGAGAGGCACCACGAATCGGCAGGGGCGGTTCAATTTTTGAGTCACCAGGCTGCACGCGATGGCTACCTGAGAGGGGCGGGATATCTTGATACCGAAAGCACCTCCAAGGCGGCGAACGTTAACGTCTACCCTGAAAATAAAATGTCTGTGTTAAAATGTAGATCTTAGACGCAAATAAAAATATATATTTTGCAAATTTATCTCAGAGAGGAGGAGGAAAAAGATGATTTAAAAAGGTGAATCTCCAGCGCACGGACATGAGCAGATGACAATGATGATGAGATCACTTGGGACCACAATTAGAACAAGGTAGATTCTCACTTGTAGCATATTGTTTTTATATTAATCATTGTGTTTTTTGCTATAATTTAAATTGTAGTAGAAATGATTGCTGTTGCATTTGTAGTAGGATATGCTCATTTTATTTAATATAAATGTCTTTGAATCACCTGTTTTCATCAATATTCAGAGCCTTCGATATCATCATCTGCACTCCATCCATCCATTGTGTTGTGCAAAATAGTTCCAAACCTTCTTCTGTAGGTCTCGTCACACACGCTATGTTTTCCATCATGAAATGATACTGCCCATAAATTGTATTCTTACCTTTGATCACTTTGAACACATCTGTACCTCTATCAGTTGCATTAGTTTGTGTGTTAAGAGTTATTCTTGATGGATCATTTTTGGTGACTTTAATATCGATGGTAGGGATTCTAGTGTTTTTGTAAGTGGCTGTGACCATTTTGGTGGCAGAGTCAGCAATCGGCTGAGTTTCTGCCACAATGATACCGTATGGCTGGTTGTAGTATTGTACATTGCCGCTGCATAGGACTTCTTCGTTGGACAGGTAGAATGGTGTTCCGGTTGGAGTGAAAGAATTTACTCCTGGTATGTCTTTTGCTGTATAGAACGCTAAAACGCCTGGTTGTTTCTAAAAGGCAATAATTTTATAAGCAAAATAAAGTAAATACGACAAATGAATTATGCCATAAAATGATAAAAACTGTAATTTGTTTCGTGCATTTTAGTTTCATAGTATTTTTGTTTTGTCTTACAGGGCGATGTGGTCGCTGAGTGACAAAGACCTTTTCATCCCCCCCATCTCGGAAAGAGTATTTTTGCTCTTCGATATCTGAGTGCAAAAGCCGTTTTTATCCGCTAGAGGATAAAGTAAATTGAATTTAGAACATCGTGTGCACTAAGGTTGTGAATTCAAAACATCATAAAACCTATTTAATTCTACCTCCATGGTGCCGAATTTTTCATACAATTTTTTTAATTTGTTAAAAACTCAGACTCAAAATTTTCTTGGTGCACTTTTTTTTTATTTGCTTTGCGGGCGCCATTTTCTTTTCACGTCATATTGTCCTATACGTGTAGGTATAACCTTAGGTCATTTCCTCGCTGAGGTGGGATGAAAAGTTACGTGTTGAACTCGATTGCAAAGATTTTTCACCTCGTGCTCTTTTGATTCCGTCGCTAACGCTCAGGATCAATTTTAGAATCCTTCGCTTGTTCGGTCATCAAAATTGAGCACGCTGTTAAAAAGCAACTTTGGACTCTTGTATAACAAATAACTATTAAATAAAAAAGTATGACCGCCACCGTGCCTGTTGTTCATTGATGATACTGAAATTTAAGGAAATAGACCGCTTTTGATCTTGTCGCTTTTTTATGTTTAGATATTTCATTTTTTTATGCGTAAATAGGCTTGCGTTCCTCAACCTCAACACGCCTGATGTTAAGCGATGATGCGGTCTACGATGGAGTACGCTTGCCTAGAAGAAGCCGATTCACTCGTGATTTGAAGACACCTAGATTGTAATTCTTTTAATTACTAATTTATGATTAATATGATTTTTTTTAAACCTAGTAAACAATTATTTTAAACTTTGTAATGTATCGTTTGCTAATTGTTATAAATTAATTCTTACCAAAGCTTTACTAGCATCGATGTTGACAATATCTCCCAAAGCGACAGTAGTCAGTGCAAACGCAGCGTAAACCTGACGAGGCTGGGGTGGAACATCATCAGAGTAAAACGTTTCTCCTGCACACTGGATCTAAAAATATATACTAGTCTAACTAGTGTAGTGTGTTTATTCTATGTATTTTCTATAGTTTGATACGCTAGGCGTTATGTTAGAACCCACATGATGTTAAGTGAAAAGTCTTATAATACTGTGCTACCCGTTATGACCCGCGGTACCGAGACGTGGACACTTGACACGGTTCATGTTGTCCACAAGTTTGAAGCCCGCAGCGAGCTATGGAGAGAGCTATGCTTGGAGTTTCTATACGGGCCAAATTTGAAACATACGACATAGAAACAAAGTTCCCGACATAGCTCAAAGGATTAGTAAGCTAAAGTGCAATGGAGCGGCCACATTGCCCGAAGAACCGATAACCGATGGGGAAGATGAGCGGCAACTACGTAGTGTAGGCAAACGTAGTGTAGAGTGTAGGACACCCTGCAGCCAGATAGAATGACCATCTGCGTAAAACGGATCTAATATATATATATATATACTAATGTAACCATATTCTATGTATTTTCTATAGTTTAGTACATGAGTATTAATTATTATGTTAACAACTTTAGTTCCAAAAATTTTAACAAGATGGCGACACAGGGAAAATTACCACGCGCAAGCATTTCATTCGTTGGAATAACGGTGAGCTTTGTAACGCGTATCATAATTTATCTCGATCCGATTATTCGCGAAAGGTATCGGACGTGCACATATTCTTCTTTATCTATGTCGGTGGACTCGGTGGTTTGATCACCGAACAAGGGCTTATCTTTAAGGAATGTCCTGGAGCACTCTATGGGAGTATTGAGTCAATCATGACTCGCAGTACATGGATTTTAGTTATACAGTTTATAACTAAAATCCATGCTTGTAAAATACATGTCCAATACTCCCATGGATTGCTCTGTATGAGCCCTTGTTTGGTGACCAAACCACCAACATAGATAAAGAAGAATATGTGCGCATTCGATACCTTCCGCAAATAATAATTGAATCGAAATAAATATTATAAATACGCGCTACGAAACTCACTGCTATACCAACGCATAAAATAATCCTCTTCTTATCTAATCTTATGAAATGCTTGCTTGTTGTGGGTAATATTTTATTGTAATTGGGGGTAAACACACCGCGTAATTTTTGCGGCGTGACTAACAGTTACAGGCTGCTGATGATGATGATTGTTAAGTGATGGTGTGATCGATGATATTCGATTACTTTCAGTCTAGCGTGCAACAAAATTAGACTCACAAGTTAGTCAATGTGGTTTAATACTAACAACTGCAGGCGCCTTATCTGCTAGCTTAACGTTTCATGTTTGGCGGGAAATTCAAATTTCAAACAGTTTTTTGGTCCTTGTAGCTAGGAATGACACTGTGTTTGCGCAAATTGTTAGTGTTTCTACATTATTATGTACAACTATTAATCAGTAACTCACCATATTAATTACATCTAATTTTCTCAATAAACCGTTTGAAACAGCAAAAATTTGTTTAATGACAAATGTATGTTATAATGTGCATTAGAGATAAATAGCTTTACGTGAGCTTGTAAAGAATAATAATCAATTTTCGCAAACATCATGATCGTTTACAATAATTACCCGGCCTAGCTACAAGAACAAACAAAACTGCTTGATATTTGAATACGCGCCATACGTGAAACGTATCACCTTAAACGCCGAATACAAGGGTAACATTTCATTGTCACTCTTTTTGAAATGGACAAGGGAGCATGATCGTGACAAATCGTGACTTTACCAAGGGCTTTTGAAACATTCCGCTGATGACAGTCAACGATGTTAAAAAATTCAATATTTAAGTTTACCAATGCTTCAATCTTCGGTATGGGCTGGTTGAGCGGCCACAGTGTCGGGTTAGTGTCAAATATCTGGCGTCCATCTGAAACTGGTCTGGTCTCCCGGATCTTGGACCTCTCGGAATGGTACCGCTTGCTTAAGATGTCTTTCGGACATAGGTTGATCAGACTCTGAAATATTAATGAAAAACAAGAAAAAAAAAAGTGTGTGTGTGTCAGCTACGACGCACGATTGGAGTTTACTCGGCAGCAGAAGAATGAGATGGAATACATGTGTAGATGGAATACATGTGTTGCGCGCAGGCGCGCAACACATGTATTCCATCTCATTCTTTTACACGTTCAATCCTACAGATATATATGTTTGTCTCTTTCTACGTAACGCCTCAACTTTTCGTGTTACACTTGATTTTACTCCTCATAAAATTTCCGTACCGGGCCTTATAACTCAAATCGTTTCTTAAGGAGTAAACTCCAAAAACATTTGTTCACTTATGTATTTGGATTATGTTTAGATTTTCAACGGTAGGTATTTAATATTTTATGTACCTAGTGTGTAAGTTGTTATGTAGTAGGGTAAGGTTTGTTTTTTTATTAACATTTTATCGAGAAAGTTCGTGCTTATTAGATCACAGATAGCCAGCGCGCTGGGGGGTAGGTGTACCTTGTAAAACAGCGCTAATGCAAGGTGCTTCCGATACTGCGCAGACGGCTCAGGTGGTTGCTCTAACACAATGATTTCATTTTGCAACACTTGAAGCGCTGACTGCAGAGTTGCGTTAGAGAAAAGTGGCTTGGACATCAGAAATCTATAAGAACAAAAAAGTTAGGTAAAAAGTAAAGAACTTGGTAGCTTCTATTCATGATAAAACTTTGGTAGGCAGAATGATCAATGATGTAGGTAACTTCGGTGGAAATCCTTAGTGATAATCCTCGTTGAGACTAGAAATTATGAAATTGAGATATTTTTAACCGACTTCCAAAAGGGAGAAGGTTATCAATTCGACTGTAGTTTTTTTATGTTTGATACCTCAGATCTTTTGACTGGGTGAACCAGTTTTGCTGATTCTTTTTTTATTTCAAAACTGGTGCTTCCCATTTGGTCCCATTTCAATTTGGTCCAGTTCTGATGAACTTGGTTTTTTATATTGTTAATTATTGGACAAGCGGCTAGAATATTATATTACAGCTATAGCACATGTCTGCCATAATAATAGGTCGGGGAAAAAGTCTTTTCGTATTTTGTATGTATAAAGTTGTAGTAAAAATCTCATCGGTTGTACTGTTTGTATCTGGCTGGTTTTGATACCATTAAAAATATGATATTTTAAAAAAGGAATACAAAAAGTAAAAAGCATTTTCCCGCCATTTTTCAATTGTTTTTTTGTTTGATAAAATGAGTGAATCTAACGAAGAAATTCGATATATTGTGAAATTTTATTACAAAAAAGGGAAAATGCGACACAAGCCGCGAATAAAATTTGTGACGTTTATGGACCTAATGCAGTGTCATCAAGAGTAGCACAATGTTGGTTCAAGCGTTTTCAGTCCGGGAATTTTGATGTCAAAGATGCAGCTCGCTCTGGTCGCCCTGTTACGGATAAAGTAGATGCTATTTCTGAAAAAGTGGACCAAGATCGGCATATTAGTAGTTACGACGTAGCTGAAGAACTGGGGATTGACCACAAAACAGTTTTGACCCATTTGAAAAAACTGGGTATACAAAAAAACTCGATATTTGGGTGCCACACAAGCTCACTGAAAGAAACCAAATGAATCGTGTACTCATTTGCGACTCTCTATTGAAACGTAACGAAACCGAACCGTTTTTGAAAAGATTGATCACTGGTGATGAAAAATGCATCACCTACGACAAGAATGTGCGCAAACGATCATGGTCAAAGGGCAGTGAAGCACCACAGACTGTAGCGAAACCCGGATTAACACGTAATAAGGTGATGCTGTGTGTATGGTGGGATTGGCAGGGCATCGTTCATTATGAGCTTTTACCGCCGGGCAAAACCATCGATTCGGATCTCTACTGCCAACAGCAGATGAGACTCAAACAAGAAATTGAGAAAAAACGTCCGGAATTGATCAACAGAAAGAGTGTGGTCTTTCATCATGATAACGCCAGACCGCACACATCTTTGGCCACTCAGCAAAAATTTAGAGAGCTTGGTTGGGAAGTGTTAATGCATCCACCATATAGCCCTGACCTTGCACCCTCAGATTTCCACCTGTTTCGATCTCTTCAGAATTCTTTGGGTAGTGTTAGATTAACATCAAGAGAGGACTGTCAAAACTACTTGTTGCATTTTTTTGATCAGAAGTCCCAAAAATTCTACAGCAACGGGATCATGTCACTACCTACAAGATGGCAACAAGTTATCGAACAAAATGGCACATATATATTATAATTAAATGTAATTAAACTTGAAAAAAATATGTCTTGAATTTGTTTAAAAAATACGAAGAAACTTTTTCCCCGACCTTATATACAAAATGGTGTTTTCAACTGAGTTAGGGTAAGTGGAGGTTATTCCGTGATACAGGTTAAGTTGTGATAGTTTTTTAAAAAGTTCGACGTGAAGTTTGCTGCAAACGTTATGTAATTAGGATTCAAACTACCATCTCCCTTACTCTTAAGTGCATCTACGCGTTTTCACTTCAATTCCTACACAGAAAAATAAGTTACAAACGTTTAAAAAACTATCACAATAAACTACTATTTAACACGAACGTAAATACGAACATGCAAATTCCTGTTTTTATAACGGATTACCTCTCTGTATTTGTGGCCCTGGTGGAGGAAGGTGAGAGGCCACCGTACACTATCCTGGCTTCCAGCACTCTGTTGGTAGACGAGAGCTTGTACATGAAACCGGCGTTCACGATCGCGTGGGCATTTTGAGATCGAGGCATCACCTGGAATTTGAAACAAATCAGAATAAGACTCAGAAAAAAAAATTGAAGCGTTATACCTACAGTTTTCCCTTTAGCACTTACAACCCCCCTCGGTCGTCCATTCGTTTACATTTTGAGCACATCGTTTGCAGTTGTGTGCGCTCAATATTGAAGTGTGCGTTTGTAGAACTAGTAAGAATATGCGTGTTTACCTCGCCCCCTCCAGGTTTTGACAGACTTTTTTCGGTACTAGCTTGGCAGATCCAAACTATATATTATCAAAGGAATAAAATAACCTGGAGGGTATTTTATTTGGTTAGTTTATATCAAAACCAAAAGTGCCTGCTTAGTGGAGCTATGATACCCACCTTGTACGTAAACAGTTTGTATTCGTCACTGAGAGGCGGGAGGATGGCATTAACTATCACCTTCCCTTTCATGTCTTCTTGTACAAATTGCTGCATTGACACTGTTCTGGCATGTCCTGTGGAGTCAGCTGTAAAAAGCATTAAGCAGAAATAATAAATTAAATTAAGGTATCGACAACTATTCTTAAAAAATAAACACAATATTTTTATTTTTTTAGAAAATGTGTCGATGCCCATAATTGTTATTTAAGTGTTGATGTATTATCATGATACCAAGATCATAAGCATTTAGTAATGCCATGTTCATTATTAAACCCTGACTAAGTCACTTGAAAAAACAATTGCATTTCACGGATTAGGATCTAATCAGAACTAATCGAATAAAATCAGAGGAGAGAACTAATCGAAAAAAATCTCACTTCAGTGATTAGGATCGTCATTGGATGAATAAAATAATGCCTACAGCAATATATATTTTTTATTAAGATTGTCATTGAAGTCTATTAAAAATAGTTTAAAGAAAGCTTTCCTTTTTTTCCAATAAGTTTACTGTATTCTTACCCAAGGTAAGGTAAGCACCGACTGTTTCCAAAAGGAGAAAAATGTCCGAGGGGAAATCATTGTGCTGGTGTTTTATCATCAGATTCCCTCCCATGGATGCCAGCTGCAAGAAATTTAACTATATGAAAAAAAAAAACAATTAAGTAAAACAGAAAAAAAAAACTTAGCAACGTATTTGTCATGCTCCTGATGTTACAGGTATCCGTAGGCGACGGTGATCGCTTACCATCGAGTAGCCCGTAGGCATGATTGTCTACACATGACATGACACATGACAATGAAACTAATAATTATTTTAATCTTATTTTGATGTCTGACTTTATCAACATTAAAAAGAAGGAAGTCAAGACTCTCGCACAAAGCATTTAAATCCATTTCTACTTAACTAAGATTTTAGTGATAAAAATTTTTGATTTACAAATGTACCATCTCCTGTTCTATCTAAAACGATAACATCTTGCACATAATTGTTTTTAGGGTTCCGTACCCAAAGGGTAAAACGGGACGCTATTACTAAGACTCCTTCAGTCCGTCTGTCTGTCTGTCTGTCCATCTGTCACCAGGCTGTATCTCATGAACGGTGATAGTTAAACAGTTGAGATTTTCACAGATGATGTATTTCTGTTGACGCTAGAACAAAAAAATACTAAAAAACAATAAAATAAATATTTAAGGGGGCTCCCATGCAATAAACGTGATTTTTTTGCTCGTTTTTGCTCGATATTTA
This sequence comes from Agriopis leucophaearia, assembly GCA_949125355.1. Lineage (NCBI taxonomy): Eukaryota > Metazoa > Arthropoda > Insecta > Lepidoptera > Geometridae > Agriopis > Agriopis leucophaearia. Next base: position 16,550,153 of record OX421274.1, on the reverse strand, counting down.
TCACGGCAACTTGAAATATTCACATAATATTGAATTATATCATGCACTTTAAATATTCACAGAATATTCAGTTATATAATACACTTTAAAAATAAATAATTAAAATATAATTATTTTGAAGGAGGCTCACATACAACAAACGTGTCTTTTTGCCGTTTTTATAGATAATTGTACGGAACCCTTCGTGCGCGAGTCCGACTAGCACTTGGCCGGTTATTTCTAGTTGAATTAACAGAACTTACATTTCTAACAGGAATGTGAGCAACCAAACTAATGTGCTGGTACAGGTTCTCTAAGTATTCGAAGTACTCCTGGTGTGATGCAGTTTTGAAGTAGTCACAGATTTCAGTGAGAGTTAAACCTGCTCCGATTACCAAGTTCTGATCAAACTGAATTATCTTCAGTTCTGGCACTGTACTTATGTCTATTAATATATTTGGGTATCCGTCTATGGGATATACCCCTGAAAAAATAAGAATAATTAATTATCTATATGTTTTTGTCATTATTATTAACATAATTATTATTAAATTAATAAGACAAGTGCCTTTATTAACTTAACAAAATACAAGTTAACACGTAAGTATTTTATTCATATAACAAAATCCACACTCAAACATTATTCACATACATTATTCACCCAGTCTCTGACTAGTTCGGGAGCCTCTGGGATCAATACTATCAATACCTACCATAAATTATGCCCGAATAAATGATTTGATTTCGATTTGATTTGATTAAAACCCTTAGATATACTTACAGCAAATAACGGATACAAAATAGATCTAAATAAAAATTCTCTTACTTCTATATTTCTAAATGCTGTATAGTGTGGTTTCGTGGTTTGTTGGGGTATGTGTGGGGGTGTATGGAGATGTGTGTGAGTGTAAGGGGGTGCGTGTGTGAGTATTTGAAAGATGTGATGGCGCCTAAGTATCGCCACAAGTAGCGGCCCATACAAGGAGCCGCCCCAACTTCCAGGGAACAACTGCCATATACCTAAAGACCTCTTTCAATCGTCACGCGCAAGACCGCTCGGTTCTAGCACAGCTGCGATAGTGGCGGTGGAAACAGTCCCGCATATGATGTTGTTTAGGCTGGCGTGTTGGCCAATACGAACAGCGCTTCTCGAGTAAGAGCGACCATGGCATTGGAGCTGGTCAACTGCAGTACCACACTGACATTGATGGACCTCACAGTCACATCACCTTGTACCCAAGCGTAAGCTGACAGCTAGACGAAATGCGTTTGGGTCTAAAAGGCTACCGGTGTTAAAAGAATTGCTTCAGTTGCATGACTTGCAACCAAAATCTCGACAACCTTACCATGGTAAATATCCCGTAAATAATCATATAACTTTAGTGAACAACCGTGATAGTTTAAAACAGTGTTCAAAATCTCGATTCCCAAACAGAGACTGCAAAAATAGGAACGCGCTCTGCAATACTAAGACATGTTGTAACTAAGACGATACAACGCTATATTATACGCAAAAAGTTCGCATTTTGAAAAATGTAGTTCCAAACCATTAAAATTTAAAATGAAATTAAATAGGTAATAATATTTTACATCGTCTCCAAAACAAACTGACAGAACTAGATCATTATAAACTGAGACTAGCTAAACCTGTCCAAGTGCAATGAACTACTTTAGTAGGACTGCAAAAAATATGGTACCACTAGGCTGATTTCACAGGTATACGTACGGCAGTATGGAGTGTCCGCTTGCGAGCGGACGCGGGGCGTAATTACTCATATCACAAGTAAGATTGTTTACACTTACTCGTATTTGTCATATGGGACAATCCGCGTCACTGTAAATCTATATTATGTACATAAAAAATTACGTACGATTGTCTCCGTTCCAGAGCTTGGCACGCACCGAACAATTCTATGAAATAAATACTTGTGAAATCAACCTATGATTTTTTGCCTGCCACTCGAAATATTTGGAAGTAAGATTGCAATTAGATTACTGGCAAAATTAGATTTGATTCATGTCATGTTTAAAAAACCGTAGATTGCAACAGCTTAAACATTTCTTGCACTCTACCAATTCAAATCAATATCTATTTTATTATAAGTACAAATAGAAGTATTTAATAACCTTGACAATATCTATTAAATTGTTAATTACAAAGTCATCCATATTGAAGCAAAACAATCTTGCAATGGCATGAACTAAGGCAAAATAATTTAGAAAAGAGAAATAATTACCTTTTGCTGTGTTTCCATATACCAGCATATAAGAATTGTAGCCTGTCTTGTTAAGAATTTGGAACACAGAACCAAGAGAAAATACTTTGAACCAGAATTTATTATCTTTAAGCTTTATATCGATGACCTTACTATCTTCAGCCTCTATCAGGCACCAGTCGTCTTCCTCACATTTATTTTTGTTACAAGCAACTCCAGTCTTTTTGCAGATAGTCAAGTCTTCTATATCAACGAGTTGATCTTTCTTAGGAGCATCTCTTGCAAATTTTTTGAAAGCTTCCAGGATGGGTCTATATCCAGTACATCTGCATACGTTGCCTCCGAAAGCTTGTTCTATTTCAAGCATTGTGGGAGCTTTTCCGATGGTTTGAGATGATTTTTCGAGTAAACTGAAAAAATTTAGTTTTTCTTTTTACTTGAACGTCATTTACGCTTTTAGTATGCAAATGAAGAAATCAAGCCAATTATGTGCAAAAACTGTTAATTACAATTTACGAGAGCAAGATAAAGTCAGCTACATTACTGAACATATTGTATGGGATTTATAATTGTATGTACCAAGAAATGTGACTATTAGAACGGTAGCGCTACAAAAATGGTAAAAAATATATTTAACTAGCTGTGTCCCGCGGTTTTATCCACGTGGTGATCAAAAACAGTGATGATGATTATGATAATGAGTAGCATATGTGTTAATCCAGGATATAAGCTATTTATATTCTAAATTTCATCCCAATCCATGTAGAAGTTTGTGCGTGAAAGAGTAACAAACATACTCACACACAAACTTTTTCATTTATAATATTAGTTTGATTCGTGATGCTGACACCAGTCATCTCGCTTGTCTCGTCAAACGCTTTTAATTATACAAGCAATACCTTGTATTGCTTGTATAATGTTGTTTAATAATGTTCCAATTTAAAAACAACTTAATCACAATCCACTCAAGCATGAGTTTTGCTCAATAGTGCTTCTACCTGTACATATTCATTATCCAGGCAGGAGTGCAGTAGCCGCACTGGGTGCCGTTGTATTCAGCCAGCGTCTTCTGCAGGATGTGGTAGCCTTTCTTCCTGTTTCCCAACTCTTCGATGGTCGTGATCTCCCAGTCTTGGCATGACGTGACGGAAATCATGCACTGGAAATAAGTCAAGAGTAGATTGTTATTTCATAAGGTTAGAAGTAAGGTAAGTTTTAGTTGGTAACTTGCTAATAAGATTAAGTTGAAAACCTGTCACCAAACACATAACTGCTAGGACTAGTAATATTATGTAAGTTTGCCCCTCGAGAGAGCTAGTTTCGATTCCAGGCTCTAGGTTCTCATAATTTTCAACCTAGCCATCATAGACTGCCCCGGTGGCTCAGTTGGTAGTGAACCTACTTTCTGCGCTTGGGGGCGTGGGTTCGATTCCCATCTAGGACAAACATTTGTGTGATGAACATTTGTGTTTGTTCTATGTCTGGGTGTTAATATCTATTTAAGTATGTATTTAAAAATATATATGTATGTATATCAGTCTCTGGCTGCCATATTACAAGCTTTGCTTAATTTGGGGTCAGATGACCATGTGTGCAATAATGTCACAGATATTTATTATTATAACTCTTTATTTAAATATATTCACGGGTCTAGCCCGGTCATTTGGTGGGCATTGGTGGAGCCGAAGCCAACACCAAGAGGCCCTTTTGAATATAAAATACATGCAACTATGAAATATGTATAAAAAGGAATATGAAACTATTGTACAGTATAGGATTAAAAAAGTCTGGGCTATTGAGGAGAACAACTTGTGGATGGAATAACAGATCTATAGAATGAGAAACGGCACCTGCCTTATCCTGTCTCATCTCAAAATATATTTAGGCAGGTGATAACTTGCCACCCACTGAATGGGCCCCCCATAAAGGCTGCCGTATCTTGGCACCGGAAGGGCAACATCGGCGTGGGTGGCTTAGGGTGTAGAGAGGTGTGCTGCACTTTCACTAAGAGCTACTCGTGGCGTTATGCCCTTTAACACTTCCACCCTGGAGCTTAGGTTCTTAGCTCTTGCGGTTTCCACCCCTGGACGGCCGGTTAAGGCAAGCCAGGGGGCAGGGGTCTCATTTAGCCCCATGGAATCAGGGTACGCGGTGTCGCCACTCACCGACGGCTCGCCATAAAGCCGCCCCTGCGTTTATTATTATTATTATTATAGCTGATGTTAAGACGCACTTCTCATTTGATAGTGAGATGTGGTCGAATGTCTAGTTATTAATAATAAAACCAAATACACAGATAAACGCAGATATCATGTTAATGTTCCGAACATATTTTTTCAAACATTTGAAGTTTTGTTCCACATTTAATATGTTTTAGACAATTTAATAATTTTACGAATGGCAGAATTCGAGCCTTTGGTAATTGCGTATAAACTAAATGTAATGTTGTAAAATTATAAACTTACAGCATTGACAGAGAGCGTGGGTCCTCCAGGGCACTTGACAGCGGCGACGATGCATGCACCGCAGCCTGCCTCACGGCACATGTATTTGGTGCCGCGGTACCCCAGGTGCTCCCGGAGGTAGTCCACCAGGGTAAGAGTTGATGGCACATCACATCCGACTAAAACAATGAATTTAATGAGGAAATCTGATTCGCTGTAAAGCATTATTCATGTCAACCAAACTTGACGGGTTCTGGCATGGAAATGTGACGCTTGGATATCTACTTGCAGGTTTATATTATTAGTCTGGCATAGATTTTCTACAACCGGCTACGTCGTCACTTGGCGTTACAAGAATATATGTCATACGATTCACACACCAAAATTGTCATTGGTAATAGTAATAGTAGAGCAAATTTTTCGAAAATATTACTACAAATCAGTTTTTGTCATATGCCTAATGTCACATATCGTAGAAATAACTCACTGATTTTACTTTAAAAAATATCCTGCTAAAACAATGTTGAAACCTTAGTTTTTTTTGTAATGGGACCAAAATTGCTGACATTTAACCTTAATAGAAACCTTACAAAAGAATACAAACCAAAAAAATCAATTGAAACTTAAACTAACATCAAAAATAAAGATAGGGCAATATAATAGGTTGCCTTATCGCCTAAACAATTTATTCCAGGCAACCTTGGATGAACAGGTATTAAAAATAGATAAAGTGTGATAATCATTGTGGACTGTTAATTCTGCCAGAACTACCTATAGTGCAAACCATTACAACATTTATAGACAGTGAAAATGTGAGTTTCCGAACAATTCACTACTTGTTGTCATTGTCAAGAGATAATGCATTTTTGCAAACTTGTTATACCGGTGTTTCAAGAATGTGGTTCGAGATAAACCTATGACTAAATTAAATGTTGCATAATAGTGTTTCTGTACACACTATCAAAAGTTATATCAGTTTTTTGTGTTTTGTTTAAACTTTTGTGAAGTGCCTGATCATAGTACTTGGGATTATATTTCTCATAAAAAATCACCAGGAGATTAATTATTTTCAACACTCTGCTCTGCCGATGCCGATACAAATCGGACAGACTCACTCTTGGTAGATTTCTAAAAGAGACTGTTGCTGTTACTAATTGAGCAGGCATTCTAACAGTGGTAGATAGAATAAATTCGTGAAAAAAAAATTAAAGAAAAAAAAAACCTGGTAGAACGTTATCAAGGAAACGACGATGGCGCCAATTTGTGCGGGGTGTAAAAACCAGATTAAGACTAACGAGTTTATGCGATGCACCCTGTGCAGTTCAGTATTCGATCTTGACTGCTGCAATATTACTGCGAATCGTTTTAACAAGTTCTCCCCGGAGAAGAAAAAGGCCTGGAAATGTCCTACTTGTGTAAGTAAGCAACCTAAAATGGACAATACGAACACGCCCAAAACACGTTAATCTTCGAACATTACTCTACGCAACGTCTCGAAGGCGAAGCCTCGCCGCAAATCATCTGATGATATTCCCGATGAAGGTTCTGACTCCGACACAGATATACGCTCTATTATAAGAGAGGAAATGAAGTTAGCACTAAAAAGCGTAACTAATGAACTTCATAGTATTGGTGACAAGGTGTCTTCGTTTGAGCAATCATTGATGTTTTTTAACACTTGCTACGAGGAACTTAAGAAAACCCTAGAAGAAAAATCTGTTGTTATCGAACAACTTCAGAAAAACAATGAGGAGCTGCAGGCAAAAGTTTACGATCTGGAGAAGGGTGTAATGAGCCGGTTGAATCTTTTGGAACAGCACCAGCGTGAGTGTAACATAGAAGTAAACGGAGTTCCGGAGAGTCGCTCCGAAAACGTTGTAAGAATAGCTGAACAACTGGCGAAGACCGTAGATTGTCCCATTACCGATGTAGATATTGTCCATGCATCTAGAGTTGCAAAGTTGAATAAGGACAATGATAGACCATGATAGAAACTGCGAACACGACTTGTTGGAGACAGTTTGCTTGCTGGAGTTCAGAGATTCAACAAGCTAAATGCTTTAAATAAAATGAATTCTCACCACATTGGAATTAGTGGGAACTGTATCCCAGTTTTTGTATCTGAGCACCTAAGTCCAGCCAATAAAGCTCTTCATGCGGCTGTTCGTAAGAAGGCGAAGGAATTAGCATACAAGTTCGTCTGGGTACGAGATGGTCGCGTGTATACCAGGAAGGACGAAAACAATTCAGCTCTTCAGATACGTACTATGGATAGTAAATTTTTCATGATGACACGTTGATTATTCGCAAGCTAGTTTTATTTCTTCTAGGCAGTGTTTTTGGTGTTTTTAATATCTTAAAATGGCTATTCTTTATAACCAAAATGTACGTGGTATGAGAACAAAGACAACTGATATTTTTAACAATATTCTTCAGAGCTCTTATGATTTCTTGGCCTTCTCTGAAACTTGGCTTAATAAGACCGTGCACAGTGGTGAAGTGGTCGATTCTCGCTATGCTGTGTATCGGCGCGATCGTTTGTGCTATGGTTTTCCTACTACTGCGATATACTGCATAAGCGTGATGGTGGCGGAGTGATGTTAGCGGTGTCACGCAAGTTTGAATCTAGTCAGATGCAAGGTTGGGAATCCAGTTCCGAAGATATTTGGGTTGTAGTGAAGATGAAAATGGGAAACCAAATTAAAAAAGTTGCAATTTGTGTAGTTTACATCCCTTCTCCTGCCAAATTTGATGTTTTGAGTGCATTTCTGGATAACGCTAGTAACTATATAAATCAGGTCGATGAAGTTATCATAGTTGGGGACTTCAATTTACCTTTTATAAAGTGGACCAAATGTTACAATTTCACAAAACCTTCTAACTACGGAAATTCTTTAGGTAACGCATTGGTAGACTTTATTTCCATTTTCAATATGTTTCAGTTTAGCGACTTGTGTAATGAAGACGACAGAACATTAGATCTTGCCATTAGCACATTAAGTGTTATTTCCTTGACAGAACCACTGGATCACATAAGTAAACTTGACCCTAAACATCCTCCTATGTTATGCACCTTACACAACAGCGAACCAAAATATCTCCGTCCTCAGGTGTCTCCTGAATTAAATTATTACAAAGCTGACTTTGACAGTATTGCATCGAAACTTAATGATACTGACTGGAATGTAGTGTTAAATGAGTGTGCATCGGTAAATGAAATGACTTCAAAATTTTACGGTATTATTAAGAGTTTGATAGCGAAAAATATTAGGGACTTCTGGAGGTATGTAAAAGACATACGTAAGGAACGCTCTTCATTTCCCGCCGAGATGCATTTGAATGAAAAAACCGCTGACTCTGGTCAGAAAATAGCCGATCTTTTTGCCGCAAACTTTTCAGAAGCATTTACGTCTCATATCCATGATCAAAATGATTCCAATGATGTCATTACTCCTAACGCTCATCAGCATAATTGTATAGGCATCGTAAAATTTACAGAGCACGAAGTCCTAAAAAATATCAAACAATTGGATGTCCTCAAAAGGCCAGGTCCTGACGGAATCCCACCATTATTTGTTAAACGTTGCGGCTCTGCTTTAGCTCTGCCGTTGACTTTGATTATGAATCGTTCCTTACATGTTGGAGAATTCCCTGACGAATGGAAAAAGGCCAAGATTATACCGTTGCACAAAAAGGGAATGGCGGATGGCATTAAGAATTACAGGCCGATTTCCATTTTATCGTGTTTTTCTAAATTATTTGAAGCCCTTATATGTCCCATAATTTCTCGTCACGTCAGTCACCTTCTGTCTGAGCATCAACATGGATTTAAAAAAGGCCGCTCCGTCGAGTCTAATTTGGCCGCCTTTGTGTCAGAGTTATCTCAAGAATTGGATCAGGGGCGCCAGGTAGATGCTGTGTATACCGATTTAGTAGCACTTTTGACAAAGTCAGTCATATATTGTTATTACTAAAGTTGGGACGGGTCGGTGTTTACGGGTCCTTTTTTATATGGTTTCAGTCTTATCTCTGGAGAAGGCAGCAAGTGGTCTTTATTAATGGTTTCGAGTCTGATACGTTTCTTGCCGAGTCTGGGGTTCCACAGGGATCACACCTGGGCCCCATACTCTTCTCGATATTTATTAACGATATCACTACTCATATAAAACATTGTAATTTCAAAATGTTCGCGGATGACCTTAAAATATATAGATCAATAAATACTGCTACCGATGGCAATCTCATACAGTATATAAACGGTATACAACTATGGTGTGATGAAAATAGAATGCATCTCAATGCTCAAAAATGTTTTTGTATTAAATACACTCGTAAAAAATTACCTATCGACACTAAATACATGTTAAATGGAGCTAATCTGCAGGAGGTGAGTGAAATGCGAGACTTAGGAGTAATTATTGATAGCCAGCTATCCTTTAGGACCCATATTGACGTAACCGTAAAAAAGACAGCACAGTTGCTTGGCTTCATTAGGCGCAACACTAAAAGTTTTAGATCTCTTATCACGAAAATTATACTATACAATTCGATGGTACGCAGCTGTCTGGAATACGTGAGCATAGCGCGGATTTTTTTTTATGCAGTGCATTTTCAGCGCATCGAAGGCATCCAGCGTGCTTTTACGAGATCATTGGCTTTCTCCAGCCAGGGCATTTCCCACAGAAGTCCCTATGAAAGTCGTCTTTGTTTTTTTAAAATGCATACCTTGAGACACAGACGAAAGATCCGTGATCTAACATTTCTTCATAAAATGATTCATGCATTTACCGATTGTCCATCTATTTTAAAAGAAATCTGTTTACACGTTCCATACCACTATCCTAGGCATAGAATTTCTCGAATTCTAGGTTGGCGGCAAGCTGCTAGAACCAATTTGGTACTTACCTCCCCTACACAAAGATTATGTCGCACCTATAATGAGTTTAACGTCTCCTTGAGTGATCTGGATGTATTTAATGATACTTTATATGTTTTTAAAAACAAAATAGTAAAGTCTCTAACCAGAGACAAATAATGTTATAAATATTATATGTACATATTATGTTTATTCAATTATCTTAGTTATATAATTATATTGTTTTAGTGTCTAACCACTTATATGGTGAATGTTGTATACGCCTATAAAAGGTGTTCATATCAGACGCATGTCTAAAAAATGTAATATTTAAGAATTTATAATATGTTCACTGTTGGCGTATCTTAATAAATAAATAAATAAATAAACAAGACTAAATCATTTGAAAACGGTCGGTGGTGCACATAACTTATGAATAAATAAATTTATTCTTACATAATTATAATTATGTATAGAATAAATACACAATAATGGATAAATTCTTAATGGATTTGTGGAAAAGTATTCACCTGATAATATAAATACTAACCTGGCACCTGGTAACTTGTCCTATGTACTTGGCAATCATGTTCTGAGAATTCGTGTCAAATTACAGCTCAATCAAGCAGCAAAAAGTGCATCGCTGGGTTACAGAACTACATTTTTCCTCACAACTGGTTGGATTTGAACTGTTAGAGTTTTTGTAATAATTATGTTCTATTAATAGTTGTAGCATAGTTTATTATGGCTTCAGTATTTTATTGCACAATAAATTAGTAATTTTAAATGGTTATATTCGTTCCAAATTTTGTTTAGTGTTTAGCTGCACATTATGAATATCATGGGCTATTAGCGTTTAGTCCAGAGATATCTTTGCCAGAGACCAACAAGTTCAGAAGAAAACAAATGAACAGCTACAGTCCGTTCACCATAACTTGTGCCTTACCTTTATGTTGGTGGGTAATATCTGGCATCCCACTACACATGGCTACCAACTTTTGAACATCAAGGGGACTTCTTATATTGAACAAATGTGTCTGCCTGCGCTTGACCCAAAAATCCACACAAAGTGGAAAGTATAGTTTGTCGAGATCAACCAAGCCTTGAAATAATGCATCCTTATAAGTGTTTTGTTGACTACTTTAAATGATGGAAGCCAGAAGACGTCCACTGCTGAACATAGGTCTCCCCCTTAGAGCTGCACGCTGAATGGCAGCCTGCCATCTGCATCCACTGGATGCCCGCCGGATGGATGCGATTTTGTCAACTACCTAATGAACACTAAAAAGTATACCTATATGTACTTAATTCACAACTACTCGTATGTTTTTAATGCCAAAGTTGGCAAACAAGCAGACGGGCTACCTGATCGTAAGCAGTCACCGTTGCCTATGGATAATTGTAACTCTATAGGTACAAATACGAAATACGTTGCCGACCATTTCAGACTATTAACTCGCTTTTTGAAAAACCCCATGTTATAACTTCCAGGAAACACCACGAAAGGTAACTCATTCTACCTTTTGCAGGTGTGAGGGAAGAAAGATCATGTGAATGGCACAGTGTGCGATTTTCACTGAAATATGTAGATGAGCTTTCAGGCGGTGGTGGCTAGTGCAATTGTAAAATCGCGACGCTAGCGTCAGATTGAAGAGTTCTTCAGAACACTTGACGTACTTTGGTCAAATAAAGTTAATATATTACTGTTTATAAATTACCAGATATCTCACAATGGAAGCCTTAGCGGCAGGGTGAGAGGGTGGAAATAATACATAAATTATTATGGTTTATTACACTAGAAAACACGCATTTAAAATAGCTAATTGAAGAGATTCACCTTCCATCATCAGACCCTCGTCACCAAGTGTTATGTATGAGACTCGTTAAAACAAACCAAATGTACTTTGCATAATGCGCCATCCGCGAGATAAGCACCTGTTCTAAAAAAATATTAATGTAGGGTAGATGTAAAAAAAGGTTCATTTGATATTTTAGTATAATATGTATTGGTTTATTTTCTATTGTTTTTTATGTTTTAAACTATATTACTGTTTTCATTATCTTCACTGTTATGGAACTATCCTAAATAGCTTATTAACTTTCTATATCTATTTAGTTTATTTAAGTATATTAATATGTCGAATGTTAAATCGTTTATAAATGAATTAATTTTCCATTAAGCGAAATTGTAAAATTTGTTGCTGAGAAATAAAGCTCTTTTTTACCGATTTCAAAAAAAAGGTGGAGGTATTTATTTATTTATGTTTATCGATTTCTCCCTCAATTACGAATTGATTTTGATGGTTTTTTTTTGTTTGGTAGGCGTTATTTCAGAGGTAGTCCCATATACATTTCATCAAAATCCGTGTAGTAGTTTGGTTTTTAAATCAAAATAATTGAAAAAAAATATGTCAACCGATTCACTTGTGATTTAAAGACACCCAGATTGTAACTATCGGGGAACACCCATTCAGGCAGCGCATTCCATAGACTAGCAGTCAGCACAATTTTTTTTAATGCGTAAATAGGCTTGCGTTTGACCGCCAACTCGCCTGATGTTAAGCGATGATGCTGTCTACGATGGAACACGCTTGCCTAGAAAAAGCCGATTTGAAGACACCTAGATTAAATGAAATACTATACCTAGATTATGAAATTAATGATTGAATAATGAAATTAAATAAATGATTATTATGATTATTTGCAGGATGGTTAGCATAATTTTTTTATTACAAGGGATTAATAATTGTAGTGAATAACCGTGATAGTTCAAAACAGATTTCATTTGCCAGCCCCGTTAGCTTGTTGGTAATGAACCTGCCTTCTGCGCTTGGGGGCGTGGGTTCGATTACCACCTAGGACAAACATTTGTGTGATGAACATTTGTGACTGTTCTATGTATGGGTGTTAATATCTATTTAAGTATGTATTTAAAAATATATATTTGTGTATATCTCTGGCAGTCTCTGGCAGCCATATTACAAGCTTTGCTTAGTTTGGGGTCAGATGACCATGTGTGCAATAATGTCCCAGATATTTATTATTATTATTATTCCGCTTTGTTGAAGATAATAAGTAAATAGTTACCAGAATGCTCGATGCCGTTAACTTTGAATCGTATCTGATCCATGCGCACATCGGAGGCGCATGCGCGGCACTCACTGACTCCTACCACCATACTGACCGTACCGCCGATGAACAATGACTCACATTCCATTGGAGTTCCTTATGCATGACCACGAAACCATTTCCAACACGGGCAAGTATCTAATTAAAAAATAAAATGCCAAAATATTATCATATTAATAAATATTAGTTGATAATATTATAATATAAAAAATACAATGATTTTGTACTAACGTAAAACAAAAAAAGAAAGTGAGTTTTTTTTTTTTTTTTATATAATCTTTTGTTTAAAAAAAATAATGGAAAGTGCCTTTTTAACTAAATGAAATACAAGCTAACTAACACTACAAACCATAGACAGTTAAAGGGCTCAAGACAATCCGAATGCTTATAGTTAATTAATTAAGTACTTATCTGTTGTATATACGTTTGTGTTACATGGCATTAAAACAGAATCATAATAGAAGGGGTCCTATGACTGTGAGACGTTATTTATTTATTTTAAACTTCTAACAAAACTTACGGCAGCTACGGAACCCTTGCGCCTCATAATCGACTCCCACTCAACTAGATGTTCAAGTCTTTAACTTTAGATTATCTACTTATGTTACGTACTTAAGCAATAATTATGTTATTACCTACAATTATAACATAGAGGATACTTAGATTAGATAAAACACCTAGGTACGTAACTAAGGAAGTATGTGCTTACCGACTTCATTAAGTTCGTTTCGAAAACTAAGTAGAGCTCGAAGGATTGGAGTACTAATCTATATTTTCCATACATATAATTATTACACTATTCCCCGCGCGCTGTCATCGCGACAGTATCGGCTCCGTGTTTTTAAATTACTTAAAATATAATTTCACTATTTATTTACAATTTAACAAGTGATCTGCGCCGGCGCCGCAGCGTGCTCCACCGCTTGGGGCAGTGCCTGCGCTGGCGCCGGTGCCGCCGGCTGCACTCGCGCCTGCGCTGGCGCCTTCACCACCAGCTCACTCGCGCCTGCGTCGCCACCTGCGCTCGAGACCGCACCCCTTCGGGACCATGCTCCTCGACTATCACAACGTGCAAACATGACCCCGGCCAATCTTATAAAGTCGGGCTGTATTCAACAAGCAATCGTTGGCGGTAACAAATGATAATTGGACAGAAGTTCGATATAAGAAATCACGCCAGTCCATATCTCTGCGCTGCGTTGCGGGGCCGGCAGTGACGTCTCTTAAAGCGGCCGAGCCACGTAAACATATCCATCTATGGAATATGCTATCTGGAGTGGATGAAGTCAAAACATACTTGGGCGCCCTTGCCCGCTAAGAACGGTCACTGTAGAACAACTGAAGACTCCAAATAGTTACAACTCTTTTAAAATAGGGGTCCCAGAAGATTGCTTCGAGAGGTGTGTCTCGATAAATGTGTGGCCAGAAAACGCGCGGGTTAAGAAGTGGGTCAATTACAAAAAGCGCACCGCTATGACCTCGGAGAGTCAAACATTTCGCCGGGGGGTCGGCTCACAGTAAGCCGCGCACCGTGTTACCCGCATACGTTGGCATCTACTACCAAAACGTCAGGGAGTTGAAGACTAAGTTACCCACATGGCGTGCCAGCATGCTAGTCGCGGATCACGTGCTGGTCACCGCGACCGAGACGTTTCTCGACGGCTCAGTGGAAGATGCTGAGGTGGCGCCGGATGGCTGGACACTGCTGCGCCGCGACCGCGTGACGCCTTGCGGGGGCGTGCTGCTTGCTGCGAGACCGGAAGTCGCCGTATGCCGCCGGCAGGAGCTCGAGTCGGAGCTCGCAGAAGACCTGTGGGCCGCCGTCACGTACCGCGGAATCTCTCTTGTCGTATGCGTCGTTTAGTAAATATCCCGTAAATAATCATATAACTTTAGTGAACAACCGTGATAGTTTAAAACAGTGTTTAAAAAAAAATAAGTCAAGACTCTCGCACCAAGCATTTAAATCAATTTCTATTGAAATTTTAGTGATATCATTTTTTGATTCACAAGATTACAATTTACAAAATTAAGCAAATCGCTAATTTGACATAAATATGCTTTTGTCAAGTTAAACATCCTAAAATGCGAGAAATCAACTTGGTACCATAAGCGATTGCTTCAAAAATCATGTCAAACTATACAGGCTGTTTCTTCATATTAATTCATAAGCGTTTAAGGCAATAAATAAAAAAAAAACAAAAACAGTCCAGTGGAGAGTGGAGTCTACGTGTTCACGTCAGGCACGGAATTTGCGTCATTATGCGTGAAATGCTTCAAACTGTTTTTTTGGTCTATAGTTGCATGCAAATGAAGTGTTAAGTTATACCCTGTACATAATGTTCTTCATACCCGTTTTACATTTGTAACCGACAGTTAACAACCTTGTTATCTCCGCAGATGTACGTTCATTGCACCCTGTGGCGATCACGGCCCGACACTGTTGGTTTAGGGCCAACACTAACAACTAACTGGCAACCCTCAGCTATATAACCTCAGCCATGCTCTAATGGCTATCTGCCACATAATGTCCGAAACTGGCGGGATTAAACCCTCGCTGATGGATGGTATCTACTCTTTACATTTAATGTGTTGGACGTGCGTGATAATAATCGAATTTTATGATCGGTCTGGAAGGTCTGGAAGGTCGGGAGCAACACGTGACAAGCACTGATCATATTGTAAAATAAAGGCGCGGTGCAGAAAATTTGAACCAAAAAAACTGACTATTTTCTGTCTGACTATTTTCCAGGGCCGCATGAATACCGCGACGTCGTCGTCTCGACTTTTCAGCTGGTCATGAGCTAACCTCAAATAGTCTATATATATAAAAGCCTACTCCTGGTCACGCTATAACTTGAGAACACTTTACCGATTTCATTCATATTTTTTAAAATGTTTTCTAATACTTCGTAGAAGTTTCTTACATTTAAAAACGGCTGGATCGATTTTGAGAAAATTTTGTGTTCTTGGAGCGGGTCATAAGTAGCGAAGCCGAAGGCCGAGCTTACACTCGTGCGAAGCCGGGGCGGGTCGACTAGTTATCAATCAAACCGACTTTACAAAATTTGTAGAATACGCAATTTCGGCTGCTTGAATGTCATGACCATTGACCATATTGTGATGCAAGTAACAACATTTTCCAGTTATTTTGATTTAAAAGCCAAACTACTAAAACGATTTTGATGATTCTATGGAACCAACCTGAAAGTATTATATTATACCTTTTCAACTTAAAATCATTTTCTAAATTGGTTCATAGATGACGTAGTTCTGAGGTAACAAATAACTAAAAACTAACTAAAAATAAATAACTTGCCAAGAGCGTGTCGAGCCTCGAGCGCATATACCACGCAAATGGTAGGGTTCTGAGCAGCTGAAAGGGTAATTTTATTTTTTAAACAATAAAGTTAACTTATTTAATCATTAGAAAGAGCAATAAATATTGAGCATAACCTTTGGCAGAGTGGCTTGCGTGCATCGGTGCGTGCAATCAACAGTTCACGTCGGACGTTCAGCTGGACTGACAAACAAACTGGAAGCCCTGTTTGATCGCCCGCATGCAGTGTCTGTTTGGCTTGCCTGCATTTAGGTCTGGACAACTCACTCACACACATCATTGTAAATTAGGGGCCTTACTTAAAAATGTTACTCAAGTTGACATACGCTTAAATATGCTCCGTCTCGTTTTCGCGTGTGACGATTGCCGTCAGCGAGAAGTTGAGAGAGCATTTTAAAACAAAGATCAACTTGAGTAACGTTTTTAAGTAAGGCCCTCTTCAGATTACTACTAATATTTTTTATAACTAGGAAACAAGTTAAAATTCTAATCTCTTGCGTTTTGAACACAATGGACATATGAATTATATAAGTATTCAACTGGTAGTCTGTGGAATGCGCTGCCTGAATGGGTGTTCCCCGATAGTTACAATCTGGATATCTTCGAGTCAAGAGTGAATCGGTTTCTTCTAGGCAAGCGTGATCCATAGTAGGCCGCATCATCGCTTAACATCAGGCGAGATGGCGGCCAAGCGCAAGCCTATTCTGCAGTAAAAAAAAAATGTATTTTGAGTATCCTGAATTATTAATACTTACAAAAAATTAAAATATATATAAATAAAATGAATCGCCGAAATGTATGTACGCGCATTACTTCCGATTGGTTTTTTTTGATCGTTATTGTCAGGACAAGGTTTGTATATAAGAAAATAAAAAAATAAAAACGAACAGAATTTTGTGAACTATTATACTACGCGAGCGACCTCGCGGACAACAGCTAGTTTATAACAAACTAGCCGTCCGCCCCGGCTTCGCACGAGTGTAAGCTCGGCCTTCGGCCTCGCTACAAAATATAATATAGCCTATGTCACTCGGGGATAGTGTAGCTTCCCAACAGTGAAATAATTTTTCAAATCGGTTCAGTAGTTTCGGAGCCTATTCATTACAAACATACAAAAATAGGTACAAATCTTTCCTCTTTATAATATTAGTGTAGACTTAAGTTATCCAATCGGTAAAAAATTAATTTAAGACCCCAGATACAACACACGACAAATTATAATTTAGACCATACGCTCCAAAAAACATTCCCTTACCCAATGTTATTCCGGGACTACAATATTATAACAAAATTAGTTATTTTCCCACACAAATTCATTTTTTCCCGTGGTGTGTGAGCAGTAAGCACCTGTAATTCCCAGAGGTTCCCGACGCCGTACGTGTTATTATGTGGTACAAATGCGGTGTTGGATATACCTACTTGTATACCTACTGAAGTAGAGTGGTAGAGCTGAGAAGGGCTTTATTCGAGTTTGTACAAATCTGATATTTAATATTATTCATAATGCCGGCTTCTTTACATAGTTTATAAGCAACTACAGTTACACTTGCACGCAAGACGGACAGACAGACAAACAGATATACAGACAGACAGACGGGCAGAAAAAAATTATAAGGGTTCCTTGTCGGGCTACGGAACCCAAAAAAGTTTTACTAAACGGATATTTAGAAAGACCATCCTCGTTACGAACCCTTTTTCTACGGCCAAATTTCATGCAGATTGGTTCAGTCATCGTTAAAAGGTAACGACAGAGGTCCAAGTAAAGAGTTTTGCATTATTGGCTACTAATATAATTAAATTCCTCAATGATACTTCGTACTTCGAATACTTCGATCGATTCATGAATTTTCATGATTGCAATCGAATTATTCGAATGAATAGTGTTATTTTTGGAACAGCCCATTCCTACGGCACGGTATTTAAGGTAAACAAGCTTTTGTGTCAGGAACACAATGGTAGATACTTAACGTTCAGGAAAAGCTACGTGTTTGTACGGGCAGCGACGTCTCTATCGCTAACTAGTTAAGTAGTTTTAAGTACGTAAATGTAGTTTCTTAAACTACTTTTAACCTTAAATCTATTTGCCACCAAGACTAAGCATATTATTATTACTATAAACATAGCACAGGGTAGATATATGTTTAATGTCTTACTCTTCTCTAATATATCAATCTCTCTGCCTATTTTGGTTAAGGTGACTGTTAAGGATTAAATGAAATTCAGGGTTTCGTGGCACAGAAGAAGAGGAGCGGCGCGACTTCCATCAGGAAAAATGCACAAAAAGTACTTTAATTCTATTAAATGAGTCGATACGAACTTGAAATTTCTGAGACTACTTGATTTTACAGAAAATGTTAGGCACACCCTCCAATTCACAATTTTATTCAATATCATCGGGTACCGACATAATTTGGTACGTAAGTATGTAAACAGATGGCGCTACAAGTATCAAAATATAAAATTAACATTAAATATGCGTGCGTCGCTAACAGTGACACTGTTTCATATTTGATATTCCAAAAATGCGTCTTAGCGTGAACATTTTATACGTATTTATCAATTTTACGAGAAATCAGAGTCAGAGGCATAGCATATAGACATGCACTCACGTAGCTGGGACTGCTCCAGACCTCCGCTGATGTTTCCACCTGCAATCTCCGAAACTTGATAGACGAACACAATAGTACATTGTTAGCCTAGGGGTGAAAGTAACTTCCTCCTCGATTCCGTCCCTTGATCAATTAGCACCCTCGCTACGCTCGGGCGCCAAACCCCGTCTCGAGACTAAATACGTCTTTGACCCCGAGGTAAACACTGTGCTTTTCATTACGAATACAAGGAAACTAAAAATAAAAACATGAACTGACACTGGCAAATGCACGAGAAGTGCGGGACCATAATTCTCTAAGGAGAAAAAAAATATTGGAACATGGTTCAATACAAATGTGAAAATAGAACTTTATTTTATTTTATTTGAGTGTCTGTCAGGTTGGTTGTCAACTGTCACTGTCAGTTGAAAGTGATTCTCCCTAGAGCTGATACGAATTACTTTCAACCCGCTCCTCAGGCAACTTCAGACATACTTTCCGAGTATGAGTAATGAAAAATTAGTTTTTTACTTTGAATGGGATTCTTTTCATAGCCGCAAGGCACCAATTCATGCGCGAGATTCGTGATTCTTTGGATTTTGTTTTATGCTATGTTAGTTCAGCGCACGCGTTCGATTCAGGATAGATACACTTCCATTGGACGAGTGCGTGGACAGTTGGAGTCACTGCATTTCACTACTACCCAAGATCTGTTTTTCGAATTAAATGGATAAATACTTTGTAGAGCAAGGTATAACCAGAAATAAGAGTTTCGCTTTTGCGGAAACATTACATACCCTTTCCGTGTAATCCAGTATTGGTAAATGCCTAGCCAAGTATCCTTTTTGTATCGTTGCCAGGCCAATTGGCCTAATCAGGTTACAACTTTTTGGTTCATTCCGTAGATACGTGAGCAGCGTTTTAAAGGTTGAAGCCGACGTCGAGCCAACAGATCGGTAGTTGTGGAGGTTGATTGATAATTTAATTGTTTCTTTTTATGAATGTGATTATTCTTTGTTTGAAATGCCTATCAATTTAATGATTGTAATAAAAAGTAAGTAAGAAGAACCCGGGCATGTTTGTAGCCATGATATCAATGGCTCATATTGATGGTAGGTAATTCAGACGTAAGTAAGGCAAGTAGGTATCTCTGTTTTACACAGAACTATTTCAATAATTTTCAACTGACTTAAAAAAGGAGACTGTATTTGTGGTGGTCCCATATAAATTTGAAAAATATATTCAACTTGGGCTGGAAATTCTACCAATTTTCTATGAATCCCGTTTATTAAAAATCCCGTGATTGTTTTTTTTCTTTTTCAAATATAATGTATATTCCACATTTCATCCAAATCCATCCAGCCGTTTCTGCGTGTATCAGTAACAAACATCCATCCATCCATCCAAACTTTCACATACAATACTGATATTAGTGTGATTACTGACAGGCTCGACATATGGCCACAGAATATTTATTTTGTATTGTTGCGTCCCGCGGTTTCACCCGCGTGGCAGTGAAAAATGGCGATGATGATGAAAAGTAGCCTAAGTTAATCCTTATAACATCAGCAATCTGCCAGCAAAATTCAAAATTTGCACCAGCAAAAAAACTCCTTACAAGTTCTTTTTAAGCTCGAGTTAATTCAATGCTAGCTGTAAAAACATGACGACGAAATAAAAAATAGCCATCAGTATGCAGGGTGGAAATAAAATCCAAGCGTGTTTGAAAATAAGGAGCACCCCTGTTACTGCGTTGTTTTTTCCGGCGCCGGAAATTGAACCTGTGACCTCTGGAGCCAACAATCGGAGAGGTCGTTGGAGAGTAATGGGAAAGTTTGGATTTGTTTTGATTTCAATTCTAGAGCATGCATGGAAACGTAGAGAATGGTACAGATGGAGGTCGATCCTCAGCATGGAGTCTACAGAGCTGATGATGAGGACCACAACGAGCAAAAACACGGCAAGCTTTAAGTTTCTGGAATGCGCTGCCGGAATGGGTATTCCCCGATAGTTACAATCTGGGTGTCTTCAAATCTCGAGTGAATCGGTTTCTTCTAAGCAAGCGTGCTCCATCGTAGACCGCATCACCGCTTAACATCAGGCGAGTTGGCGGTCAAACGCAAGCCTAATACAGAAAAAAATGATATTTATTTTCTCAAAGAAATATTTATAATTCACTTCACCAGCCGCTACCGCCTGAAAGTTCATCCACATATCATAGTTCGGTGGAAATCGCACACTGTGCGTTTTACGCGTTACTTTTTGCCTCACACCTGCAATTTGTAGAATGACCTTCCTTCGGCATTTCCGAGTAGCTTTAATATAGGGTTCTTCATATCATAAGGCCTGTTAATAGAGTTATGTTAATGGCAACGTATTTTTGATGCCCCTGGTATTGCAGGTATCCGTAGGCGATGGTGATCGCTTACCATCAGGTAGCCCGTATGTTTGTTTGCTACCATATATGGCATAAAAAATACTTGAGAACCCTCTCACATTTTTTGAGAAAACGGCAATGAAAACAGGATTTTTGGCATTCTGATTGTATCAAATAGAAAGATCTATAGAATATTTTATTTCTGTAATAAATATAATCTGTATTTTTAATTGAAAATAACTGCTTCAAACTCAACATATCAACTTAATACCTGCAATTTACAAAAGTAGTTTTTCGTAAAACTCCCGGAAGGAAAGTTTGAGAGTGGATTTCTCTAAATTACTGATATAAAACAAACAGCTTTAATGTTATTATTTACTTGTTTTACATTCATTCGTCTTGGCTCTCTTTTTTCGGTTTATGCCTGAAAATCCAAATACCTAAAATTTAACAATGCATGCAATTGCAATGCATTTTAATAATTAAATTTTTACGGTTCCGTACCCAAAGGATAAATACGGGACCCTATTACCGAGCCTACGCTGTCTTTCTGTCTGTCTGTCTGTCCGTCCGTCCATCCTACCTTTAAACGGCTGTATATTTGAAATCGTAATAGATAGCCAGATGAAATTTTCACAGAATATGCTACGTTACGACGGATTAACTCAGAAATAATAAAAAAGACAAAAAGTAAAAACAAAATAGTCACCATACAACAAACGTATTTTTTTAAACTAATTTTTGTAATTGCTCAAAATCAGCCTTCTATCAGCCTAAAAATAGTAAACTTATTTTTTTATGCCATAGGTGGCAAACAAGCAGACGGGCCGCCTGATGGTAAGCAGTCACCGTCGCCTATGGATACTTGTAATACCAGAGGCATCACAAATACGTTGCCGACCCTTTAAGATTCTATTAACTCGCCTTTTGAAGAACCCCATGTTGTAGCTTCTCGGAAACACCGCGGAAGGTAGCTCATTCCACATTTTGCAGGTGTGAGGCAAGAAAGAATGTGTGAATCGCACAGTATGCGATTTCCACTGATCTATGATATGTGGATGCGCTTCCAAACGGTGGCGGCTAGTGCGATGATAAAACCGCGACGCCGGCATTAGATCGAATAGTTCTTCGGAACACTCCCCATTGTAAATGCGATAAAAGATACAAGGATAACCAACCTCTCTGCGCATGTTGAGTGGCTCTAGGTGTTCAGTGAGCTTGGGATCACCGACAATTCTTACTGCTCTACGCTGCAATGCATCAAGAGGTTCAAGTTGATACAGGGGTGCTCCATTCCAAAGATGGGAGCAGTACTCCATGTGAGGTCGGACTTGCCCTTTGTAAAGCAAGAGCCTTTGACTCGGCGTGAAGTACCGCTTCGCCTTGTAGAGCACACCAAGTTTCTTAAAAGCAAGTTTGGCCTCATTTTCACGTCACCACGAACATGGTGACGCCTAACTAAGTTGTTACCCACCGTCTACCTCCTGACACCTGGGTGAACCGTAGAAAGTTTTTTTTACAACGGCTCACGTCTCTGATAAAACATGAATGCCCCTAACTTCATATTGAAGACGGTACATCTTAGAAATTCTCCTAATCTAAGAATCTTCTGTTTCAACAATCCATTTTTAATAGGACTCCCGAGCTAATATTTGCCTACATTTTTGACAGTTATCTGTGGTTTTAATGTGAGTGAGTGAGCGCGACACGGGCTGTCAGTTTAAGAGTTGCCTATCATTAAGCACTCCCGAATCGGAGTCGTTACTTTAGATGACACCAAACGTCACTAGTTATCGCCTAACGTTTTTCTTGCCCAAGACAACTCTTAAATATTTAGGCATCTGATTTAGACGACTGCTAGGGTAAGTTAAAATGGGCATTAGAGGCTTATAAGGTACTAGTTGCCCGCCCCGGCTTCGCAAGGGTATAAGCTCAGCCTTCGGCCTCGCAACAAAATATAATATAGGCTATGTCACCCGGGGATAGTGTAGCTCTCCAACAGTGAAAGAATTTTTCAAACCGGTTCAGTAGTTTTAGAGCCTATTCAATGCAAACAAACAAGGAAATGTTTCCTGTTTATATATTGGTATAGGTAGATAGATAGATATAGTCCTTTTTCAGGGCTAATTCTTTAAAAACTCCTTCCCCTAGAATGCAATTCAACACAAGTTGACTAAAACTTTCTTCCATACAACAAGGACTTTCAAGGACCGAATAGTTTATACACCTGACGGCACCACGCATGCGCAAGGACTTAGCTCCAAAGCATGTCCGTCCAAGATAGAAGCTCCACAGTCACCAATCGGGAGTCGCGACCGACACATCGGTACCGCATTGTACCGGAATTTGTCGGCTACGGGAAAACGCGCGTAGACAGTCCCTACAAGTGTGTGTTTTTGAACGAAACGTATGTGTGATTTTGATTTTAGTTCTTGGTTTATTGCGAGTGTGTTGTGTGTGATTTTATCGGTAAGTTGGAATTGTTTTTATTTCATTAGATTTTAATTTTGACTGACACCTATAATTAACTAAATAATTAACAACATTTTAGGATGTAAGAAACGAAGTAATACGTAATGAATTTATTAATTGTAGCAGTGTGATATGATAAGGGGAATCATTTTTAAAGATTTGGTGTAACAACTTTTTTTTAACCATTTTAATTGATTTATATCAGATGTTCACGTCACCTTTTAAACGACGACACTCATCATTCGATAACATTAGTAATATTTTTACATGAATAAAATAAGTAAACAGTACATTGTACGACAATTGCATAAAACAACCCATTTTAGCCGACATATTTATCAGCCCGAGCAGAAAGTGAGGGTGGATATTTAAGTAAAGGATAACATAAGTTTTATGCGCAAATTATGCACTCAGCTTTTTATTTTAATTGCGAAGAAATGAAACAGTGAAATTGTAAGTAATATCTTTTTCATTAAAATTAAAACTGAAATCGGAACTATGTTCTATTTTTATTTGAGAAAAGCTATCACTAACATATATATAGGGTTTCATCAAAGATTCAGGCAACAAAACTTCATATATAACTATATTAGAAAATGAACCTCTTTGAACAATTTTAAAGAGGTTCAATTTATTTTTATGCACAAGTGCACAAAAAGTAGGCGATTTTGCACTAGAGCATAAAAAACAGTTTTAGACATCTTACACCATAAACAAGAACTTTACGAGCGTGAAAATTGGCTTTTTAATTTCTTGCAAGCTGTTATCAACCATTAACAATAATTTTCTCTCTAGGTTAAAACATCCAATTTAATGGAAACAATGCCTACCTAAAACAAAAAGTTAAAAAACTGTAACTGTTAAATTTCTGTAGTGGTAGGACTCTTTTGCAGGGGTCCACCTGGGGAAGTACCACACCTTTGCCAGTTATTCAACCGCCAAGCAGTAGTGTGCAGACACTACTGTGTTCCGGATTGAAGGGCAATGTTTCCAGCGAAATTACAGGGCACACAGAGATTTGACATCTTATATCTTTTTTACTTTTTTTTTTTTTTTTTTACTCAATTTATTTATTGCGATATATGTATGCATGCAGACCTTAAATAACATGTTTTTGTCTTAACACATCTTAAATACATGTAGTACATATGACCCTGTTAGGGTATGGCAACAGAAAGAACAGAACGGTCTATTTGTAAATCATCGAAATTATCCTTGAAAAATTCGTCTAGGGTATAGTAACATTTTGATTCTAGGAAAGTTTTGAGAACATTAGTGAAGCTGGGTTCTTTTTCTATGTCTTTTATTATATTTGGTAGCTTATTGTATATTTTTACGGCCATAGTTGTAGGGCCTGAGCTATGAATTACTAGATTAGATTTCGGTTCGATAAGTTTATGTCTATATTGTGATCTGATTGTTCGCGGCTTGTCAATTGCTCTTTTAAAGAAGTCGGGGTATTTTTTAACAAATTTGCTTATTTCTAATATGTAAATTGATGTCAACGACAGGATTTTAAATTTAATGAAGTAGGGCTTATGAAAATTTGTTATAGTTATATCAGGAGATTTTATATTGGCCAGAATACGGATACACTTTTTCTGGGCAATGAAGAGATCTAATGCGTTTACGCTGTTTCCCCATAATATAATGCCGTACCTGAGCCACGAGTAGGCATATGCATAGTATGCAGTAATGGCTGTTTTTTGATCCGTAGCTCGTCGTAGCTCTGTCAGCGCATAAGTGAAACTGCTCAATTTCATTTTGATTTTTTGTATGTGCGTTTTCCAGTTTAAATGTGAGTCAAGTTCTAAACCTAGCAGTGAAGTCGCATCTACGCATTTTAATATATTGTTATTATAAGAAAAATGTATGTCAAGGGGAGCTTTTTGGTGGGGTCTAAATTGTATTATTTTTGTTTTGCCAAAATTTAATTCAAGATTATGATCATTCATCCAATTAATTATATTTTTAAAAATGTCACCTAAATTATTATTTAAATTTAAATTGTTTCTACAAGATGTCAGGATTGAAATATCATCCGCGAAAAGGACGCAGGACTCGTTTATAACTTTAGGCAGGTCATTTATATAGATCAAAAATAGGATACACCCGATGACACTTCCCTGAGGAATAGAGTGGTTTATTTTAGTGGCTAAAGATCTTACTATTTTTATTATTTTGGCTTCATAGTCAAAGTTTTCGATTTCTACATACTGCTCACGATTACTTAAATATGATCTGAACCAATCATGTGCTACTCCACGAATTCCGATGTCATGTAGTTTATCCAGTAGTATGTTGTATTGGACTTTGTCATAGGCTTTTGTCATGTCTAATAAGATTCCTACCGCGTATTCTTTATTGTCAATTATGTTTAGTATTTCTTGGACGTATTTATAAACCGCCAATATCGTTGATCGGTTTTTTCGGAACCCGTATTGGGAATCATCAAACAGTATAAATTTTTCACAGAAGGAGTTTAGGCGTTTTTGCATCACCTTTTCAAATATTTTAGAGGAAGTGGGCAAGAGCGCAATAGGTCTGTAATTGTCGGCATTCAGTTTTGATGCCTTTTTATGAACTGGTTTAATAACAGAAGTTTTTAGCAAGTCGGGAAATGTACCTTCAATAAAGGATTGATTAACTAGCAGGTAATAAGGTAAAGTTAACTCTTCTGCACATTTTTTTATTAATGAGGGTGGCAGCTCGTCCAAACCATAGCTAAATTTATTTTTTAGGTGTTTAATTATTTGGTAGATTTCTTGTGGATCTGCAGGGCTTAGAAACATTGTATTATTAGTACGTTGGAGTGGCGGCGGACGCGGGCGCGGGGAGGCACGAGCCTCCGTCCCTCCCGCCGGCTGCTTACTCACACCGACAGACGCAAAATGCTGGTTAAATGTATTAGCTACCTGGACCGGGTCAGCGATTATATTGTTATTTATTTTTAGTTTGACATTATTTTTTGTTTTTTTCAAATACTTATTCGTACGTTCCTTTATAATATTCCACATGCACTTAGTTTTATTTTCGGAGTTATTCATTTTATATATATATTGGTTTCTTTTTGATTTAATAACTGTTTGTTTTAATAATTTTGCATAAGATTTATAATATCTAGTTAGGGTAGGGTGTTTACAGTGCATAACTAGTGGTTTAAGTAGTCGTTTATTTCTGCATGAAGTTTTTATGCCTCGCGTTAACCAGTTATAGTTTTTATGTTTATTTAGACTTATGTATTTTTTGGGTATACATCGATCCAGGATTTCTTTTAATGTGTTACTAAATATTGTGTAATTTTCATTTACCGTTTTATTTGACTCCATGTCCAGTAGTTTTGTCCAATCAATTTTTTTTAATTCGGTTTTAAATTTTTCGGTATTTTGGTTATTATAAAGTCGTTTTTTTGTTTTCCATACTATCGGTTTATTATTAGTATTTATTACATTCTTTACATTTATTGTTGTACCTAGGTGATCAGAAAACCCGAAATTTTTGACTGAGACACAAACTTTTTCTTTATTACAGTTAGCAAATACTAGATCTAGACATGTTGCTGAAGTGCAAGTGGTACGGGTTGGTTCATTTACATATTGACGGAAATTATTTTCTAGCATTACTTCGAGTAATTTGGATGATTTTGCGGAATTATGGAGCACGTCTAAATTAAAATCTCCGCCTATTATTACATCCGAAAAATTGAATTTATTTTTAATTAGTAATAAAAGCAAATTTAGTTGATTATAAAATAGGTCGCCCTGCCTGCCGTTCCAGTAAATTATAATTAGGAGTAAGTTGATTTTATTGATTAGTACTGCACATATTTCTATTACATATTCTATTGATAATTGTGCTATTTCTGTTATCTCTGTGTATTCAAAATCGTCGCGCAGGAGTATTATCGTCCCCCCACCCCTTTGTTGTTGCCTACAGAACGCTGCAACTTTATTATACCCCATGCAGTTAAACAGTTCAAGCTTGGCTTCGGAAAGCCATGTCTCCGTCGCGCATAACGCGTGTATATACAAATTATTTTCTTGTAGAAAAGCCTGTACAATATCTCGTTTACCATACAAGCTCTGCATATTCTGAATCAGTATACTGAACTCAACGAAAATTAGACTTTTGTGAGTGAGGTGATGTCGTTTTCGAAATATGTTGTTGTGAGTGTTGTGCTTGTTCTTGTGTGGGAGCCGGCTCGTCGTCAGTGGAGGTATGCAGTACAGATGACGTTCGCTGGGCTGGTCGGCTTGATAATGTTTTCCGAATATGTGAGTAGTCGTGTGTTATGTTTCCATCTACGATAAGTGTGTTGTTTCTGATGATGGCATGGCGGCCATCGCGGCGTGCCGCACGCAGGTGTATTTGTAGGTGTTTTCTATGTTCTAGGGCTTTAGCATCGAGGTATTCTGAGATTGACAGTCCCGTATTTTTAAACACTCGGCCATTTTGCAGTAGATTTTTTATCATTTTTTTACTCAGTAACTCAATAACTATAGGTCGGCGATTCGAAAATTTTCCGCCTATTCTTTTCAGTTCCTCAATGTAACCTGTGAGATCGACATTTACTAAGTCTTGAAAGATGGTGACTATTCTGTGGTAAAGTTGTGACTCTGATTCATGATCGTATTCAGTGAGGCCATAAAGTACAATTTTTTTTGTATTTTCGGTACTATGTTGTTGTGTATTGTTTTGGAATGATTTTATCTGGCTTATTTCTTCGTTTAGTTTTATATTTTCTGTCTCAAGCTTTTTGATTTTTAAACACATGTCATTTAGTTGGTTTTTAATAGTCGTTTGATCGTTAGTTAAAATTTCTGTCTTCTTAGTTATATCTCCTTTTATTTGTTCTGTCATCAATTCTATTTTTGAGTCCATGGAATATTTTAGTTCGCTTAAGATGGATTTTTTGTTCTCATCTAGCTTTTTATCCAGGAGCAGGCTGAATTTTTCGAGGATTGATGTCTCGTCAAATGTAACATGAGTAGTAATTGAAGGGCTTAGTGTGCTTATGGTAGACAGGTCTTGTTTGTTATGGGCATCAGTAAGCGATCCATCGATGCACATAGACGTATCATTTAAAGTTTGAAGTTGGCTTCTGACAGGTGTATTTTCATTTCTATTACGTCTATTTGTTACGTTTTGGCACGAGGGACACTGCCATGATTTTTTAAATTCATAGATGTTGTTCTGGTAAGTAGCTGTCGTAATATTCAGGCATGCATAATGAAAAATATTTGAGCAGCAAGTACATTTTAGATATTCATTTTCATATGTAATATTTCTGTTGCAGGCCTGACAGTTCATATTTATGCGATTCTTTTAAAAATAAAGGAAAAAGAACGACTTTTGTACTTAACTTTGCCTCGGCTAGTATCACACGACTCCGTGTCGTATCTCGTTGCAGTAGGGCGTATATTAGCTCGCAGCAGTTAATAAAATGGCGGTTACAATTACCGTGCAGCAGCGTAGTTTGCAATGGTGGTCGGTTATTTCGAAATAATTCACTTCACGTCGTAAATTCTTGAGATTATTATATAATTATTTAATCACTTTACTCTTCGTAAAAGGGGGCTTCAAATTGGTATATATTTTGGTTAATTTCTTGCGTTTTTCTATTTTTAGTTAGAGGAGTGTGTTTAGTGTGACTAGTTGCGGTCGCGTTGCGTTCCGTTCCCCGTTCCGTTATCTCGGGGTGACAAGCGCAGTGCATTGCTAACCAGGGTTTTGAACTGTTGAAGTTCAAAAGTCTGAGTGGCGTTGAGCTGTTACGGGCAAGCGTGAAGAGCCATCAGGCGAGTGACTTCGCTCGTCTCATCACCCGTATCATAAAAAAAAAACTAAAAACTTACCTGAAAATGATACTTTTAATGTTGCTCTAGATACGGTGAGATCACGTAAAGCCTCTACGGTAGAGGCTTTCATGTCTCAAATGGATCAACGTAAGTAACTCGGTAACGTTTTAAGTATACTTTCACTGTAGGCGATTATTTGAACATAAAAAAGAGGAGTGGAAGAAAGGACGGGAGGCTTTTGTCCTGCAATGGGACGACCACAACTGAAATAAAATAAATTTAAAGACAGGTTAAGAAATTACTTAGTACAATATAAGTTCGTCACGTCATCTTTTTACCAAAACTTTTAACAATGGTTGTCTGGAAACATCGGTTTTAGCGATAAAGCCGCTGATTTATGGCACTTGTAAGTTTTTCTTGTGGTGACGCAGCGACCCAAAATGTGTCTTGGCCTCCGAAACTATAAGACACCACTTGCGCAAGTTCATGCCACAATCATGAACATCCAGCTTCTGCAGATCTTGACCCACTTCATCTTTTCATCTATACCTGGGACGGCCGACGGGTCTTTGTCCCTCCGTCAGTCCCAAGTAAGCCCTTTTTGTCTCCCAGTCTCTTCTATCCATGAGTCTGAGTCTATGAGTTTCTCTATCTGTATGTAAAAACATTTAAGATAAAATTACTTACCGTTTTTCACAAAATCTTTCTCAAAAGAGACAAATAAATATTGTAAGTGCTCAACTAAGACTAAGTAGATTCCCTTATCTCTATGTTTACAAGTTTTATACTTGGAGGAATGGTATCAAAACAGTCAAAACACATCGATCTTAAAACTGTTCACCATGTATTATATTAAGACTAAATTCGAATTAAGATTTATAATTATTATTATTTTAAGTAATTAATATTTCTGGTGTATACAATAAAGAGTTATTTTCTATCTATCATTATCATTTCAAGAGTTTTCATTGCCTATATTACTGATCGTTAGGCCACCGGTCACATGTCCTTGTTTCTTCTGCTTTCTCCGGTCCCTTATCAGTCATTTACAATAGCTTCCTACTGTTTTTTTATGTTGCAAAACCAGTTATTTATCACTCGGCCAGGAGACAATTTACTCGTAATCATAATAATATTTTAATTGCAAAATACCTGTCTGTTTGTTTGTCCCTCTTTCACGCAACATATATCAATATAATATAAAAAACCATGTACATGAAAATGCCAGAATTGGACCAAATTACAGGATTACACGGGTAGCACCAGCTTTCAAATAAAATAAGAATCATCAAAATCGGTTCACTCAGTCGAAAGTACTGAGGTAACAAACATAGAAAAGTAAAAAATAAACACTCGAAGTCCTCCTTTTTGGAAGTCGGTTGAAAAGAAGGTTGGGGAGTGACGTAGAGTACTTTTTATCCCGAAAGAAATTATCATTTAAAGGTGTACTATATACCTTTAACTTATGTTAATTAATTCCTCACCAGTGTATTGTTCAATGCAAACAATAAACAAACAACTGGCTCCTACAGCAATAGAATTTAATTTAAATCCAATCTATTGACACCCGTAATCGGATCAAATATTTAAACTTGCTTAAAACGCGATTAATCAAAATTTCATTACTAACTGACAAACTGGTAGGATTGATAAAGGTAAGGTACGCTGTACACAATTTATTATTGAACTGGTAATTACACGGTTTTGTTTTTATTAGTTTTTGCGCCAATTATTATCCTAAACTTGTGTCATTTTGAGTGTTAATCACACTAATTATCATATATGTGAAAGTTTGGATGGATGTTTGTTACTTAATTACACCAAAACAACTGAACGAATCTGGATGAAATTTGGCACAGAGATAGACTATAGTCTGGAATAGCACATACGCTACTTTAAAAGCGGCTGGACCGATTTGGATGACATTTTGTGGCCCTGGAGCGGGTTATAGTAGCGAGGGCAAAGGTCGAGCGGTCAAACGTAAGCATATTATTTAATAATAAGAAATTAAATACTGAGACTATAAGCTATTTACTTTCCGTGTTTATTTTAAGAGAATCGTAATCATCATCATCAGCCAGAAGACGTCCACTGCTGAACATAGGCCTCCCCTTTAACCTCCATACTGAACGACATCCTGCCATCTGCATCCACTGAATGCCCGCGACTCTCACAATGTCGTCGGTCCATCTACCTACGCTGCGTCTTCCGGTTCGTGATCTCCACTCAAGAACTTTTCTTCCCCATCGATCATCAGTTCTTCGAGCGATGTGGTCTGCCCATTACCACTTCAGCTTGCAAATTTGAATAGCAATGATGGTTTTTTGGCGAATATCTACGTTTCGGATTTTATCGCGCAAAGAAACACCGAGTATAGCTCTCTCCATTGCTCGTTGTGTGACTCTGAGTTTTTCCAAAAGCCCAACAGTTAAGGACCATAATACATTTACCATAATGGTTACAGAATCTCGTTTCGCAGTTTCAATCTTGCAGAGAGCCTTATCTTGTCAATAGCAAAGCTAATTCATCATTACTTTTGATTTATTCAATTTTGGTGTTAATTTTGAAAACGCAATTTGAGAAAGATAAATAGATTAACGCTTGACTGACTCAAAATAGATAACAGATAATGTATTAAAATATGACTTCGTATTTTCAGTTTTAAACAATAGTATAATAGAAATTTACCCAAACTTGAATAAATATCGCTTCGTAATATTTTACCGACTTCAAGGGCAGACTTGACTTTGTGTTAGTTAATCCTGAATCTAAACCATTATGTGTGGTATAAACAAATGGATCATATTAAAAACCAACTTTAAAAATATATGAAGAACGTAATAAGTGCCTATTAAGATTAAGGGTTGCCCTCGATTTCCCTGGAATGCCATCATCAGATCCTGACTTGGTGACAATGGGACCAAATTGGAAGTTTACCCTACGCCACAAAAGTTTTATTTTGAAATCGGTCAACAGTTAGCTGAGATATTGGTGAACATATATTTAAAAAAAACAGTTTGATATATTAAGAAATTTACAATTTGATATATATAAATTTTATTTTTAAATTTGACGGAGTAATATATTATGGTAACCAGTGGTTTTTTGCTTGTTACAATATAACTCCGTCAAATTTAATTATATCCCCGACACGAGAAACGCATTGAAGAGCTAAAAGGCTGAACCGAACTTGAAATGAAAACTTCTTTAGTCGCATTGAGTGATTTTTGTTACGTTCAAAACGTTTTGGTCTGTCACCGACATACTAATGAGACGTGTTGCGCCAGACCATAGACAAACTACTTTGTCTATGTTTGTCTATGGCCAGACTAAGTTTAAAACCCTAGGTTTTATAACGTCTTTGGTTTAAAGTTTTTACTTCAGTTAGCAGTCTCCATGACTGAACTGATTTTTTTTTTTGTTTGGAAGGTGACTGGATCGTGTTTTTTGTTTATCTACGATTTAAGAAAATTTGTACAGCCGTTTTAAGATTATCAGCTCTTATGCCGAAGGTTTTTAAACATTCTCAATTAAACTCCTTAAAATAATCGATTCGATAAAATGGCGGGCCCACTTGAGCGGTTAACGCTTCAAGAATGAATCCAAAACCTGTTAAGTGCCAAAAACAAGGCGACCCCATGAAACAGTTCGTGTGAGTCTAAACGGGATAGTCCCATATTTTACGGCCGAACAGATTCAGTTTCCGACACGACCCTCTGTGTTTAGAAAGAATATAAAACGAACTAAGTTTTGTTAGCAGCCCTTTTACGTTTTACGTTAAAAATTCAATTTATACTTTTTATTATCATGATTATGAAACGGAAAAATTACGGGAATCATATTTCCGTAATTAATTGTACTAGCCGGATATCAGGGTTAAAACCATCCCTTTTAATTGTCATTGAGTTGCTGTAATCCGTATATTGAAGAAGGGTTGTTTTGTTTCCTTTTGTACTAACAATAAATAAATATAAATATCTGGGACATTTTTGCACACACGGTCATCTGACCCCAAACTAAGCAAAGCTTGTAATATGGCTGCCAGAGACTGATATACGTACATATATATTTTTAAATACATACTTAAATAGATATTAACACCCAGACATAGAACAAACACAAATGTTCATCACACAAATGTTTGTCCTAGATGGGAATCGAACCCACGCCCTCAAGCACAGAAGTTAGGTTCACTACCAACTGAGCCACCGGGGCAGTCATAAATAGACCTTTGGCGAGGATTGTAATCTAAAATACGTCCGCATTTTCATGCACATTTTCTACTTTTATATATTTTCCTGCCATATTAAGTAGGTATAATAATATCTCGACAAATGCCAGCTAAACAAAAAGTTTGTAAGTAATCAACAAATATTTTTAACCTAGCTCTGGAGACAGATCACAAAAAAGTTAAGAAAATATAACCAACAAAACCCATTGTGCTGTTTTCACACGATTGTCCAAAAAAGTTGTGTATTTTTAAGGTTTATATATGTATGTGGTTTTATTAATTTCACCATTCCTGAACGCCTGCACCGATTTTAATGTGGTACCGCAGATCTCCTGCATTATCCCGAATGTCTTAAGTCTAGTCCCCAATTTAAAAAAAATACATAGGGTCTATGGTTAGGGTAATGTTACTAATAGACGCGTTTTTTTAAATATCGCCATCATTATTAACATTTTGAGCAGATTGTAAAGATATATTGTAATTACAATACTATTAAGAAATCAGAAGCGAAATCCATTTTAAAGAAACATATTAAGTATAAATAATAATTTCAACATGAAATAACTTATTCCAGATCTCATTATGAAATCGAATATTAAATATAGCCCAAGTATTATTATTGGTCGAATATTAAATATTAACCATGGTGCACAGAATCCAGACCACCCGAAGATCCACCAGATTACACCAGAGAGCCCAAGCGTTGACTGGTAACGTTGGCACTGATCAGCTTGATGTCTTCAGCCGTAAAAGAGGCGTTTTTTTTCTAATGTGACTTATTGCTTTTGGCCTTGCGGCCTCTACAGCTTGACCAGACTAGTTGGTGAACGCAGAGGGCTTTGG
Source organism: Agriopis leucophaearia (assembly GCA_949125355.1). Classification (NCBI taxonomy): domain Eukaryota; kingdom Metazoa; phylum Arthropoda; class Insecta; order Lepidoptera; family Geometridae; genus Agriopis; species Agriopis leucophaearia. Next base: position 16,515,881 of record OX421274.1, on the reverse strand, counting down.
GCCAACATGATTTAGATTTTGGGCGACACGTGCAAGGGCACCTCGGAGGTACAAGCCTCGGCTTGGACCGTCGCCGGGAGTGGGGGATCAGACTGCCCTGGCACCCCAGAAGGGGTGTGCCCTGGGGCCCTAGTAGAGGCGGTATTCAACCGTCAGAGACTTAAATAGGCATGGTGTTCCCAGTAGCGCGACATACAATAGTAGTGTGCCAGTTGTGGCGTGATAAAAACCCGCACGCCTCCACCTTCTTCATCTTAGACATCCAAAAATACTATAAAACATACAATAATATATATTGTACTAGAAATAGCCATTAAATTGGCGACGCGGCGCGATAGAAACGTTTGATCAGTGAATTATTATAGAAATCTGTTTTATTATTATAGGGGTGTTTAAAAAAATATATATAGCTCATTACTGTGTTGAAATAACTTAACATGCCTTATCGCAACAATTAACTGTGGAGAGTCATAGCTGTCTTAACTTTGGTACTTGCACCAGAAGTTTCGAGTTCCAAATGGGATTACACAAAGAGCTTTAAACGAAATAGCTGTCGCAAATGATAAATTTATACTAGCTTATTACAAGTAAAACCCGGTGTGGAAGTATAAAGGAGACTTTTTAATCATGCTTCCGTTATAATCCGAGGAAGGCGTAATGACAATTAAAACGTGTCCGGCCCCGGGCCGGCACAATCGACCCGTTGTCGGGTACAAGTGATCTTATTGCGGAAAAATGCGCGACAGCCGGTCTGTTTGTTGAAGGGGAGTATTTGCGAATTTAGTTGTGGCAAGACAATGAAATTGAGCGCCGCGTCGAAAACGCTTGGAGGAAACAAAACTACTGGTCTATGAAAGAGCTGATGAAAGGTGACCTGCCGATATCACTGCAGCGTAGACTTATCGACATGTGTATTTTGCCCGTCCTAACCTACGGTGCTCAGACTTGGTCACTGACCGATTCTCATACGTTCAAACTTGGGGTTTGCAAAGAGGAATGGAGCGCAGCGTGATTGGTATCAAAAGAATAGACAGAGTTCGCAATAGCACACTGCGCTCCATAACTGGTGTGTTCAACGTCGGCCAAAAAGCTGCCAGATTAAAATGTGATTGGGCGGGACATGTGGCGCATATGAACTCCGACCGATGGGCCAGGATCGTCACACAGTGGGTGCCTGATGGACGACACAGTCAAGGAAGGCCTAGGAAATGCTGGCGTGACGATCTTGACTCATTCCGGAGAGGTTGGCAAGAGGTGGCGGAGGACGGAGATTTATGGAAGGAAATGGGGGAGACCTTTGCCCAACAGTGGGACAGTATAGGTTAAGAAAAAAAAAGTTGTGGCTTCATTGCATTACACTGTCCCCGGTTAAAAGAGAAGCATAATTAAAAGTTTCCTTGAAACCTTTACATTTACAAACTATTTTCTCATATAAATCTGTTGGGTGTATACCAATTTATATGGCAGCAGACTTGTTCACAGACTGACATAAACATTTTCGCGTCGCTTTATTATTAGTGTGTTTCAGTTCAAGATGAAGGGAAATTGGACGGAATGATGGATCGTTTGGGAAAAGAAATGAATGAAGAACTATAGAGGGTATAGAATATTATGACAGGCTGACGTACAGACATAGTGATCTAATCACAGACTAGGTATAGCTACTAGAAAGTATTTGGATCTAATAGAAGGAGTCCCTACTTGTGAAAATAGTTATCAGTATTATATCCTTGCAAGATTTCGAATCGTTTTGCAATTATTAGAAGTACGTTAAAATACTTCCTATGATTTTTTTGTATAGTTAGCTCAAAATAATAAATGGAAGTAGACGTAAGTACAGTTTCCTCTTTAGCACAGGTCCCTTGGTCGTCCATTTGATGAAACTTTGATCATCTCGTTTGCAGTTGTGTGGCGATATTGAAGTGTGCGTTTGTAGAACTAGTATGAATATGTCTTTGTATACAATACGTGTTTATCTCACCCCCTGCAGCTTTTGGCATACTTTTTTCGGTACTAGCTCAATTTAAAGGCAAATCCAAACTATATATGATCAAAGATTCTAACAATACCTATATATCAGTAGAACAAGATATCAATAAGTTACAAGTGAAGCCTCAAATCAGAAAAACCAGGGAGGTAAGTCTCATTACAAAAATGTTATTCGTGTCTCCATATTTCACCTACTTTTTTCACTTACCGCTAAACCTTAAATTTAACGCTAAAATTAGAAGTAATACAGCACGCTTAATGATTTTTCAAGTATACTTATAAGTTTTAGCGACAACTAATGAATTAACTAATAAGTCCACATGCAAAAACAAGCAAGGTGGTCTGCAAGGTGAATTCAACTAAAGACATCGAACCTGATTTAGGCTTGAAGTATTCACACTCGCCACCCCACCTTATGATATGTCCCTTATTTATTTGATCTGGGAATATTATTATGAGCTAGTCTAAGATATTTTTACCTGTAGATAGTTTGTGTTCGCCACCATATTGACTAGACGAATGCAAGGTACATTACCGTACTCGTTACAACCGTCTCTCAGTCACGCACTCACGATGTGTCCGACACGTCGCAGCTAATTAAGAGTTTTACCAGAAATTATTGTAATAAAATGCCTTTGAGTCTTTATAAACTGATTTTAAAAAAAAACACGCGTAAGTACTGTATTTTTATTGAAACAGAAAAATATGTAAATTGTTTTATCTTAGGCGGCTGTTGTCACTATGAAGTGGATGAGCGAGATGTGTAGATCGTCTTGTGTGAGAGAGTGAAAGAGCTCGCAGCATAATCGACGACCAAAGCCGAACAAATCCGAATTCAGCCGATCACCACGAGCGACGATGAGCCGTGGTTAGTTTTTAAAGCAGTTTTGTTTGCCTATAACATCTCTATTATTATACATCTCACTGGAGCCAGCCATACTTGTGGATGGTAAGCGTTGAACTTGGCATATGAAAAAGTAATTGGGAAAAAAAACCATGAGTAAACTAAACATGGTAGGTAAGTGTAATCTACCTTACCTCCCTCAAAATCAGGAGTTTGAGAACAACAAACGCTTCGTCAAATTGAAAGGAAAAAGGGTCTTTTTCAGGTCTAATTAGACCTGAATTCACTTTCCACCACAAAAAGGTTTTAACTGACGTTATGTTTAGCATGGGAAAAATTGCGTGAGTTATTTCATTCATTCAATTTTGTGATAGAATGTGTTGTCAATGTATAGGATTTAAAACAGCAATGTTTCTGGTTCGAACACTGTTTATTAAAAGTAATGGCCCCGAAAAACTTTCGGTAGGACTGAAACAAATAAAGCAGAAAAATACCCTTTTTCCTTGTTCCTTTCAATTTGACGAAGCGTTTGTTGTTCTCAAACTCCTGATTTTGAAGGATGTTTGGTGAAGTATTTAGTTTTATGTCGAAACAAACAGATTCCCGGGCATTAGGTCAAAAGCACAACCACCTTCGACACGAGTCCGTAATTGAGGTTCAAACCACTAATTTGCGATGAAAAGTAAGTAGTTCGAGGGATCGATGCTTCAAAGAATCACTCTTTTTGTGCTCTACTATACTTCTAGAACTACGAGTATTAAACTAATGAAATTATTAGTAGCATTGAAATAAGATCAAAAGTCCTTTTGGCTATTTCAATTGCTTTCGACACAATAACAGTTTTTGCCAAATACTGCCAGTCTATTATCCATTGAGGAGTGCCGTTGTCCACCGTCACCATCATCAAATCAACTAGCTGTCACCATAATATTGTATTGTCATCGGAACTTGATAAGATGCCAAATTTCAGCTCAATCGAACACCGGGACAGGTAAAACTAAATAAAAGCTAGCTAGTGTGTTAGTTTGTCCGCACTTGTTGTAAGGATTAGGATGAAATTTGGTGTGGAGGTAGCTTATACCCTGGATTAACACATAGGTTTTATCTCATAAAAAATAAGGTTGCTATAGGTTATAGACCAGGGTAGAAGCCTTTAAAAATAATAAAAAGTGAAAAAAAAAAATAGTAGGATGAAACCCATTAGAAAAGGAGGAGGATATTATAAAAATGAAAGAAAAAATAAATTACGGGCGATCTGAGTTCGGGAGGGGGGGGGGGGGGGGGTTAAGGGTAAAAAATGGTTGATCTCTATTTCCGGTAAAACTACAAGTCCTATGAAAAAAACTTAAATGGCGAAGTTGTAGGTAATAAAAAGATCTAAAACTTCTGTGGATACACTTTTTTCACATAACCTCAAAATTTATGTGAAAAATTCAAAAAACCAAGTTTTTGGTTTTTTATTTTTATCTTTTACAAAAATTTTGTTTTTTTCACGAAATTTGGTGAAAACTTACCTTTTTACATCCCAAATACGCTATAATTTATTTGATTTAATTTAATTAAAATTATCGAGAACTGCTTGTAATGTACACTTGGCAAACTAGTTAAATATTTTGTTTATAATTTCAGAAGTCCTTTCGTCGTTGTCGTTATCTTTGTTGAAATAAATATCTGGGACATTATTACACACATGGTCATCTGACCCCAAACTAAGCAAACATTGTAATATGGATGCCAGAGACTGATATATGATGATATACATATATAATTTTAAATACATACTTAAATAGATATTAACACCCAGAGATAGAACAAACACAAATGTTCATCACATGAATCCTAGGTAAGAATCGAACCCACGCCCCCAAGCGCAGAAGGTAGGTTCACTACCAACTGTGCCACCGGGGCAGTCACCAGTGTTGTTACGTTTGAAGTAAAACTTGGCAACCTGGGTATTTGATTACATGACAATTAAAATTTTTCGTTTTAGTTAGATTTTTGCCAGTTTATTTAGAAAATGAAGCAATGCGAGATTTTATGCTACTGTATTTTGATATATTCTACTAGCTGCGCCCCGCGGTTTTACCCGCGTGGTGATGAAAATTGGTGATGATGATGAAAAGTAGCCTATATGTTAATCCAAGACATAAGCAATGTATGTTTCAAATTTCATCTAAATCCATCCAGCCGTTTTTGCGTGATTTAGTAACAAACATCCGTCCATCCATCTATCCATCCAAACTTTCACATATATGATATTAGTGTATTATTGTATGTATATGAATTTGTGTGTATGTATTAGTAATTAAGACAATTTTTTATAAACTATAGGCGTATATTAATAATAATGGCTACCAGTCCGGTCATGAAATCCTATAGTCCTTAAAATAAAGCTTAAATATAATATTCCTCTCTATCTCTACAAAAACAGACCTATTTAGTAAAGAACAGTATAGTAAAATTATATCGACATACCTAACGAAAATCATTCCAAAATATCGGTTCAACATTTCATGGAATCAAAATAAATTAGAATGTCCACAAGCAAATATAAGTGTGTCATTAGTATGAGTAAATTCTTGTAATATCACTACTATTATGGCTCTTATATAATATTTCAATAATGAAAAATACATTTATGTTAAAATAAATATAATTTATATTCGATGTGCGAGGTATTTTTGACAATAAAATTGGAATAACTCTGAGATATTAGCCTATTAAGTCGAGCTCCAATAAAATTGTAACTATTATTGTAAATTGTGACTATTTAGCAGTTTGTACACGTGTTTACTTAGATACTTCTAAACACACGAGTCAAGTCAGAATTTAAACTGCTGAAATGCTTGCGATATAAAAACACATAGTTGTCTAATTATTTCAAGATTTTTTTTTGTACGTTATGCTATTTACTGTTTTGTGTCACATCTTTGTCGTTTCTACCAACTTCAAATATTCCGCGCCGCCTCCACTCGGGCCCTTGATTTTATGAGTATGGGACCCCAGGAGGACATTTTGTATTTATATTGGTGGTTGATATTTGTAGGTATCACCCGATGGTAAGTATGGCTCGGGTAGGGTAATATTGTTATGTGAATAGGGTTTACTGGGCAGGAGGGTGTAACAGTATGTTTGCATGTTATTGGTTTACATTTGGAGTGGTTTTTTAACTTACCTCCGTCTTCTTAGGGCGAGATTTTCCCACTTGTAAGCAACGCGTATTACTACAGATGACCATAAAGCTTAAAATATTATATAAATGTCGCATTTAGTGAGGCAAAACCATGAAGCTTACACACAGTTGTGAGTTCACTACTTTTATTTTTGAGGTTTTTCTTATATTTTTCGAAAAGTATAGCTGTTATGTAAAATAAGCTTTGCGGTTCTCTCCACATATAATATATTATACTAGCCGTCCGCCCCGGCTTCGCACGAGTGTAAGCTCGGCCTTCGGCCTCGCTACAAAATATAATATAGCCTATGTCACCCGGGGATAGTGTAGCTTCCCAACAGTGAAAGAATTTTTCAAATCGGTTCAGTAGTTTCGGAGCCTATTCATTACAAACATACAAAAATAGGTATAAATCTTTCCTCTTTATAATATTAGTTTAGATGAAATCTTAATATTTGATATCGTAGATATTATTTAACGAATAGATATTTGAAGGAATAAAAAAATTAAAAAAAAACAGTGAAAAGAGAAAATCAGTTTAAATAAAAAAAAACTATCAAGCGAAATGTCCTTAATCCTGATTTAATCTTTGCAGTTTCCTAAATAAAATATTAAATTTTGATATGACACCATTTTTATAATTTTATTTTTAAGCTAACCAAAAGTAAACAAAATTAAACTAGAACGATCATACCGGATCATAAGTTGCATTTGCTAATTAGTATAGTCTTGGACTAGAAATGAGCACGTCTGTCAGCACATTAACACATATAACCTCAAAACCATTTTTTATTTAGTAATTTTGAAATGAAGTGCAAAAAAAACGTAACGAACAAGTGAAATCTTTTAAAACTTTCAAAACAAACTATCTTGACTTGAAGTTGATTAAAAAAAAACTAGAATCAACTTTTTACATTTCTACACAATGTCATCACGTCTGATCATGATCAATGCAACGCGTGACCAAAATATTGACCCCTACTTCGTTCAAACGGCCGTACAACCTGGTAAGAAGTACTCGTATTTTGGAAACAATTTTCATTGGTATGCGTAAACTTTTTTTTTGTTGTTTTTTTAAATAAATTAGTTAAAAAAATATTTTTTCAATGTTTATTGGGAATTATGGTAACTTTCGTTCGACCATGGGACTAGAGTAATAGTGTTCCGTGCCGTGGTCACGAGCCAACTGAAAGCTGCTGGTGAGTCCGGAGAGAAGTTAGATGTTTTGTTATTCTACCCTCACTTGATCTTCAAAAATCACTAGGTTGTCACTACAACACAACACACTGACTGTATCGGTAAACGTCCTAGTATCTACACCGCGGTTTGTACACTTGCTTACTTTGGAATTCCATGACGCCGCTAACTTAAATCCATCTTCCCAAGAAACATTTAAACATGTTTTCAAATCGCGAAAGGTTGAAAGTTACACTTATAACATAGCTCATACTCTTTTTCAAATAACCGCAGTTTGGTATAGCATCTCTTCAACCAGATGCTCCAAATTTATTACGATAGATGGTAAACGTCAACTTCGTTGAATCCATCCCCGGCACCGAAGGCCGAGGGCGCTTCCGCTAAGGACCGACTTTGCTCCGGATGTGATCTGATGAGATCAGGCGACGCACGAGCGAAGGTCAGAAGGGATGTGTGCAGTACTTGTACACGTCGTAAACACGTATGTAGGGCATTTATTTGAAAGCAAAATCACTTCAAGGGTGTTTTCTTTTTATTCCAATGTTTTTTTGGGATTTAAATATTATTCTACATGGCAGTTCTATTGTAGTTTCTGATCTAGAAAATAATAAATTTATACGCAAAACACAGACAATAAACAAACTTAGGGTCGGTGGTCATTTGAGGTGACACACATATCAGAACAGCTCCTTGGCTGCGTCTGAATCACCTTGAGCCAGTAGTCAGATAAAGTGACCTACATCTAGTCTGTTCAGATGGTAAGTCACCTCAAGACTCCTTCTTTCATGTAATGATAAGCGACGATGTGGTCGAAGATGAAACACGCAGATTTAGAAGATTCACTCTCGCCTTGAAAAGGCCCAAATTATATCTCTCAGGAAACAAGGAAGCCGGCAGGTTGTTCCAATCTTTGGCCGTACGGATTAGAAATGTAGAATCAAAACGTTTGGTACGTATCCAAACAAAGTCCACAATGTATGGGTGGTAATGGGCCGTTTTCCTACTTGTTCTGTAGTAGAAAGGGGATGGTAGAATAAGGTCGTGTAGCTCCGATGCACATTCTCCGAAATGAATCCTATAGAAAATTGAGAGACTCGCTACTTTACGGCGGTGTTCTAGACTGAGAAGTTTCTTAGCCACTAACTTCTCATCGTCTATAAGTTAAGCAGCACGCCGGTCTACCGATTCAAGAGCTTAATTAACAATAAAAAAGGGCAAGAGTCTTTATGAAATAAACAAAATACAAGCTAACACTAAATAAACAGTTAGACTGTCCATAGACCGTTGAATTTCTAAAGACAATCTTTATACTCAAGCCTACTATCAGTTGGCAGCGTACCCAGCATGCTAGCGCAAAATAAAATGAAATTGTAGCTTAAGTCTTTAAAATATTCCCTCATTTTGTAGTGTCATTTGGAAATAAGCCATAATTTAAATTTAGCTACAATATGGGGTTCTTCGAAAGGCAAGACGTACTTGTGATGCCTCTGCTGTTACAAATTTCCATAGGCGAGGTGACTGCTTACTATCAGGCAGCCCGTCTGTTTGTTTGACACCTATATATGGCAATTATTTTTTTCGTTTAATATTTTTATTACTTACTAGCCCGCCCTGGCTTCGCACGGGTGTAAGCTCGGCGTTCGGCCTCGTTACAAACTATAATATAGCCTATGTTACCCGGGGATAGTGTAGCTTCCCAACTGTTAAGGAATTTTTAAAATCGGTTCATTATTTTTTGAGTTATTTCGTTACAAACATCCAAAAATACAAACATACAAATGTTTCCTCTGTAATAATATTACTATACTATAGATTATAAATCTAAAGAGCCATAACATGACAGACACCGTGAAAAGCCATCATAGTATCAGTGGAAATGGTTCTTAATTTCACTATTGTAAGCCACAAGCCAATCCCAATCCAGGTTGAAGTAATTTGCCTAAACTAATTCCAACTATGTTTAGTTTGGTTCAAGCGCAGATACACCTAACTAATCCAACTGAAAACTAATTAAAATTACCTACACTAAAACAAAAACTTTTCAAGCATTTTGTTTTGCTGTGCTGATAGTGTTCTGTTATAAAACACTAGCTATACCGGCGACTTCGTCCGCGATTTCTTCAGAAAAAAATAATCTATGTCCGTCCTCATGAGACATTTTACTACCTCGCCAAATTTTATCGAGATCAATTAAGCCGTTTAGCCTTTATTATGTAGCAAACAGACAGGAGTTACTTCCGCATTTATAATATTAGTGTGGACAGTGTGGATATCGTGAAACAAGTCATGTTCACAGACAACCTCTAGTCACGTTCAAGTCCAAGTCATGCCCCAGTAAAGTGGTGAAAACTATCACAATATATATATACATATATATATTTAACTAGCTGCGCCCCGCGGTTTCACCCGCGTGGTGATGAAAATCGGTGATGATGATGATGATGAAAAGTAGCCTATGTTTTAATCCAGGACATAAGCTATCTCAATTCTAAATTTCATCCAAATCCGTTCAGCGGTTTAGGCGTGAAAAGGTAACAGACAGACAGACAGACAGACAGAGTTACTTTCGCATTTATAATATTAGTAGGGATTAGAACTGCTGTCAGGGCACTTTTGTAAGAAATTTTTTGTAGCCAGTTGCACCCATATAAACCCATAGCAACTGTGACGCGGAGTTCGACGCGTTGACATAAATAAGAATGTTCAATCACATATCTGTCACAATACCTGGCGACAGAGTTTCCTTCTCATTTCCGTTCTATTTACTTCTCTTTTCTGTGTAGACTATAATAGAGACTTGGTTATTTTCTTGTTTTTTAGTGTTCCGTACCTAAATGGTGTAAACGGGTCCCTATTAATAATAAGGCCTAGGTACGCTGTCTGTCCGTCCGTCCTACATTTTAACGGCTGTATGTTTCGAACCGTAATAATGTAATTTTCACAGAATATGTAATGTAACGACGGATTAACTAAGAAATAGTAATAAAGTCAATAATTATCAATATAAAACCAGACTTCATCAGAACCATATTGAAATGGGACCAAACGGGAAGCACCAGCATTCAAATATAAAAATAATCATTAAAATCGATTCTCCCAGTCAAAAGTTCTGAGGTGACAAACATATAATATATTTTTTTTAAATACTATCGAATTGATAACCTCCTCCTATTTGGAAGTCGGTTAATAAGTAAAAACTAAAATGATAAAAATACAAGAAAAAATACGTTTGTCGTATGAGGATATAACAAACGTATTTTTGTATTTGCTCTAATGTAAAAACGGTAACACGTACAAACGTCAAACTTGGCATGATTATAGTACACACTCTACTTATAATATATAACATTAAATAATGGCCAAGTGTGCTCGGTTACAAATTTCTGTTCATTACGAAGTAAAGCAACGTGGGGTGCGGTCGGTACTTGCATGGGTGACCGCCTGGTACCTATACAACTTTTCGAGCAACTTTTCCTACATTTTTCTTTTTAAAACCTCATACGGACTATTACGAACTTTAAAAAAATATAGTCAAATATGTAGCCGTAATCAAGTAATGCGTTTACCAACAATCAGCATAATATATAATTTTTATTTATAATGCTGAATTAGTTTTTTTTATATAGATAATGATGAATTAGATTCCTAGATTGTTGTCCCCACACATCCATTACCTTGGGCAAAAACCTTTAGAGGTATTATTATAAATGATATAGCATGAAATAAAATTTCAGTACACTTAGGACCTCAAAGGTCCCACTTAAATATACATTTAGGGGGTTTTATTGAGGGTCCGATGTAAAGTTCGAGCTTTCATCTTCTTAATTGTATATTCATACGAAATGTCCCGGAGATAAGTAAAGGTACAATATAATATACAGTGCACGGCTTTCATATGGCACGTTGGGGACAAAACTCGGGTACTTCGGTTACTCTTGATTTTATACAGCGTTGTCTTTATCTGTTGCCAAGAGCGTCGCCAAGGGGGGCAGGGATTGCAGGGCTGCCTCCCCTAGAGATTTAGAAAACGTAGCTGGACCCGGATAATGTCCTAAAATGGACCCGGGTATTGTCCTAAAACTGCAACCAGAACCACCAATGAATGGGCAGCAGCATCCCCTTACTTGGATGGTGAATCCTTCGATCCCCAAGCCGCTTTCCAAGCGTGGGGATCATGGCAACCCCCCCCCCCCAAACGAACCAAAGTCCGTGCAATTGTCTTCCTTGGCCGATAAATCCTGCACGTCAAAACTCGAATAAATTCACTATCACTAGGTATAAGTGGTAGAATACAATTTCCAAGACTGTACCTACAATTCATATTTTTCTCATCCTCCATAATATTAACAAAGCGTGGGTATTATAGCAACACCCCTCTCTATGAGGGAAGCCTTGTCCAACAGTGGACGTTAATTGGCTGATGATGTGTATATAGGTAATAGACTGACAGTGCATTGTGGGATAGAGAGAACGCTCTACGAACTGGAACCGGCCGATTGAAGCCGTAAATTTCACTCTTCTTCCCGATGTGCCATATAAATGGCATAGAACTGTACGTACACGAGGTTAGTAAAGGTACGTCGTACATCAGATAAGTAATCTTGTAGATTGGTGCTTTTGTTTGGATGCTTTGATCACAGGTGTTTCAAACTTCTATTTATCTTGGCTTGGCTTGGTGGTTTAATTATGTTATCCTAAATTTATCTCGATTATAAACCGATGATTGAGATAGAATGAAAATAAGAAAACTACAACATATTAATTTAGGAAAAGGCATTGTGGTTTTACTAGTTTTTTTTTCCGATTTTTTCGAGATGGAAAACTCTTACGTGTTATTGCAGAGGTAGAGTATGCACAATTTACTCATAACCTCATCCTTATTTATAAACGTTAGTTAAGTTAAAACAATTATTAAAATTATTGTCTCTTTTTCGTGCATGATACTTTCCGTTAGCGAGAAATTTTAAGCATTGTTTAATTTGAGTAAATTCTACTGTAAGGCCGTATATCATCAGGAAAAGCTATAAATATTTTACTATTTCAAATCATACCCAATATTTTCACTTATTCACGGGTCTAGCCCGAACATTTGATAGGTATTGGTGGGGCCGAAGCCAACACCAAAAGGCTCTGTTGAATACAAAATACAATTATGGAATATTGTGTATAAAATTCAATATGAAACTATCGTACAGTATTAACTTATTTGCCAAGTTAGCAGCTGTTTGTTTTCCATGTAAAATACAATAAAACAAAATATAAAAAGTTATAGAACATTGATGAACAGTTAGGGACAACCCTGCGATTTTTCAAGATCAAGTGAGGGTAGAAGAATAAAATACCCGTTCTTCTCGTTGGACTCACCCGCAGTTGTCAGTCAGCTCGTGACCACGGCCATTGCAACATGGTCGAAACGTCGATCGAATTTTTACGTATACACAATATTGCCCGATAAGTCCTGAGAAACATTAAAATATGGAACATTGTCAGCAAATATAGCTTTGCAAACGTTCTTATTTAGCGACACGTGAAAATCATAAACACAAAGCAAATCCTAATATTAGTCCGACCCGATCCACTAACATGCCATGTCGTGCACATGTAGGTGTTACTACTCCATCCCAATTCATTACAGGAAATATACAGGCACACTCCATATAACGGTTATACCAGACCGTATCTAACCGGTATAAGAGCGGTATAACTCGGGCTTACACTTAATACGGAAGCAGTAAAAACGGATCAGCGTGATGCCGGTAAGAACTGGTATTAACCGGCCTTAATTAAAAAAAGCATTGCGGGAGATAGGCGTAGTGTTAATTTGAGGTGATTTTGGTGATTGTAATCGGTCAAACACTGTGTGAATAGTAACTATTGTCTTCAAACTGTTAAGGCCGCGTTCACAGGCCAGTTCTATTTCTTTTGCACGTTTAATTTTTTTACGATAATAATAACCGAGTGAGCAATAAAAAAAAATAGGCATTGTCTTTACCACAGACAAGAGAAGTAAATAGAACGGAAATGAGAAGGAAAATCTGTCGCCAGGTATTGTGACAGATATGTGATTGAACATTCTTATTTATGTCAACGCGACGAACTCCACATCACAGTTGCTAAATGATTTCGAATGACTGTTTCGTTTATATGGGTGCAACTGGCTACAACACATTTTTTACAAAAATGCCTTGACATCCGTTCTAAACTAAACAAAAAAAACTGTGTTCATTACGATGACATTGCAAATATATCGCTTTTAAATTTGACCTACTTATCAATTTAAAACATAAACCAAAATTCCAATTCAAAAATAAACCGTTTCAACTCTCATTTAGAACTAAATCACCCAAATAGTGATCAGAAATCCTTGAAACAACTCCGACCAACAATCCCAAGATGTTCCTAATAATTAAAGAGCTGAGGGTGCGGTTTTAAATTCCGTCTTTATTATGAAATATTACTTTGGAGTTTGGAAGTTTGGAGCGAAGCCTGTTTACTATGGAACTGTTTGCTATACGCATCTCTGATATACGAGCACGTCTGATGTTCTGTAATGAGTGTTTCCTCTGTATATAGACCTTACTTTGGATTGTGACTATGTTATGATGTTTATAACTAGAAGTTTACCGAAACTGAGCGATAACTCCTTACTATTGAATTAGTTATGTATTGATTTTGTTCAACTTCATCTTAAAGTTTGGCAGTAATCAAACATTATATTTCTCTTCATTATCATCATTGTCAGCCTTTCGTGTTCCCACTGCTGGGTTAGAGACCTCCATGAATTCACCATTTATTATGAAGACTTCTGAACCATCGCGATGTAAACTCTACACACGCGACACTACAAAAGCAAAACACAAAAGCCCTTCCTCAAAAACGAGCCTAATCACATAAATACTAATATTAATCCGTCCCAAGGAACGCGTTAAAACACAAGTATTCCAAGCTAACACAGGACTATAACCGTAAACAGGCGTTGAACACGCCTCTGCTCTGTTCCTCGCGAACTTTCCACAACTTTCTGGAAGTAATATTTCGTAACAAAATGAGAGTAAAGTTCGACGTGGGCTTAAAGTCACGCTCTTTAATGAAGCCTCGTGAAAATAAATAAACAATGGGTGATTATTACTTGTCTTAGTATTTTAAGTCGATTCCACGAAACCGTTTACATAATCTTATTGAGATTCTAAATTTCTATAATTCTTTACCTATGTTATATCCATCTTATCTATTTTTGAATCTTGCTTGACACAGCCCTTAGGATCACAAAACTGTAAATGTTCATCTGAACAGCGCTGACACTATGTGTGGCAAGTCTTTACTAACTACATGTATCTTTCTCTACTATGTCATATCGTTATCTGCTAACTATAACTATGTATTTTTTGTTAATGTAAATTGTATAGGTATTCACATTAATTTGCTTGTATTTGGATTAGGTAATAATGCCCAAAAAGAGAAAAAGATCCAGCATTCGATTGAAACCAACTGATGATGATGTTTACAAAGCATTCAAGAAGACTCTCTAGAATAAAGAAGCTTAACGCTTGTACCTTAAAAACAACTCCACCCTCTTACTTTAATCAAGTTATTTAATGTGCCAAGGAAGTACGCTTATGTCATAAATATGCCTGTAGATAAACTTGTCGATACAAGTTTAGGCATATTTTCGGCCTGTTTCGACAAACAGGCCGGTATGCCAATATATCTTCAGAGTTCTCTTGTGAATTTCATTACGGCGTGAACTCTGAGATGCGGAAAAGTAAACACGGTTCGGAATAGGAGAACTAATTTTCTTAAATGATGAAATTTTGACCCTCTTTAGATTGTAGATAAGGAAATAATTGTTATTATTATTATCTACTTATTTCTTTATTTATTTTTATTCTTGAGTCTAGCCCAGATATGTTGTTTTGAGATGTGTTGGTGGGGCTGAAGCTAACATCAAGATGCCCTGTTAAGGCGAGCTATTACCACTTTTACGGACGTGATTAGTGGGAAAAGAGGGCGTATAAAATATAAAATACATCTTCTATATATATATATACAAAAGAAAGTCGTGTTAGTTACACTATTTATAACTCAAGAAGCTAGCTAAGAACCAGGAGACGGACATAGGATACTATTTTGTAGCGAGGCCGAAGGCCGAGCTTACACCCGTGCGAAGCCGGGGCGGTCGACTAGTAATTTATAAAATGAACGTAAAGTGATTGCCGGGATCTGGCCTTAAGCTCGGACCAAGCACTTATTTGTTCTGCAAGTGCAATAGCTACATTGTAAAAAATCTAAATAAATAACATTTTCTTTCAATATTTCACTGATGTGTAAGACCTGTTTCTTAGGTTAAAAACCTAGTGAAAATGGTCAATATTTGTGGTTTCTGTCAGATCAAATATCGTAAATACTTGGACCAAATTTAGAGCCCTTATTTAAATGTTTGTATTTTTAAAGTTAATTTATCTGTAACCATATAATACGAGTGGATAAACCAAAATGACAAAGCTTTTATATTAAGGGCTTGCAAGATTTTGTCTATGACCTAAAATGTTTAAAAAATAACAACATTTTAAACTACAAAAAACAAACTTGAACTACATTTAGGTACTTTCCAGTTTTTTGTGTTGTTGGCTTTCAGTTTACGGTGATTGGGAAAAAAACCCAATTTCCTTTAAATATCAATTTATTTTTATCTTTTTGTTTTTACATTTTAATTGGATGGCTACCAACCACCGGGTTTTATATTTAGTACGCTTATTTTAGGCAGCAAAATATATTTTAGTAAATTGAACGCGAATGTGTGAACAAATGTGTTTGTTTTAAATTATTTATGATATAATATATTCTTTGAGTTTAAGATTATTAAGAATGACCGCCACCCTAGAGAGAAAAATAATTTAAATTGGCTGAATACATGTTTTTCATTAACAAATCATGGAAAATAATTAATTTTTATTTACGCAACACACATTTCAAATTACATTTTTTAAATTTATTTTAATCGACATAGGCTTTATTATAAATTGTTCTAAACAGTAAGATCACTAAATTTATATGATTATTTAGGGGATATTTACCGTGGCAAGGTTGTGGAAGGAGCTCCCGATATTATATAGGAAGCTCCTTCGGGAATTTAAAACAGTAACATTACTTTAAAGAAACTGGATAAAATAATATACTTTTTAAATATTTTATTGTAAATAGGCTTGCGCTTGACCGCCAACTCGCCTGATGTTAAGCGATGATGCGGCCTACGATAGATCACGCTTGCCTAGGAGAAACCGATTCACTCTTGACTTGAGGACACCCAGATTGTAACTATCGGGGAACACTCATTCAGGCAGCGCATTCCACATACTAGCAGTACGTAGAATAAATGTGGAATCAAAGCGCTTCGTACGAGTTTTCGTAATGTTAACCATAAAGCGGTGTCGAATTTTCGGAATTATACTTGTTATGACATTGTGTTATCGTTTTAAATTAGTAGTATTTTTATTTGTGGATGAACAGGAGAAGATATAAAGTATACCCTATTAGTGAATGAATAAAAATATTTAAGCTTTACGCCTGTACTTACTGGATATTTAAGTTAGTCAAAAGTTAAATTGGTTTGACACGTATATAATTTAGGGTACGATAACAGAGACAGAGATGCGAAAAACTGTTATTATTGTTATGAAAATGTTGGGCTTTTACATTGTGACATAAAAGAGACTAGAAAATAATATGAACGCCACTATTGTAAATAAATGTCACACTAAGCAGCTTGTGAGGAACATTGAACACTGTAGACTAGAAAATCTGATGGGTTCTTAAGCGTTTACAACACAAATACCAGCCAGAAGACGTGCACTGCTGAACATAGGCCTCCCTTTAACCTCCACACTGAACGACATCCTGCCATCTGCATCCACCGGATGCCCGCGACTCTTACAATGTCGTCGGTCCATCTAGTGCATTGATTTTCAAAGTGTGGGGCGCGCCCCACTAGGGAGGCGTGAAGACATGTACAGGGGGGCACGCGTGCGGGCGGCGGTTATCACTCCGGTCGCCCGCGCATACGTACCGCACGCACCTCCCTCCCCGCGCTGCACGCACCTTGCGAACACGTGTACAAAATAAAAAACAAGCGACCTGACCAAGCCGAGGAGAGGCGTGGGCATATTCATTTTAAGCTGTAGGGAGGCGTGATACTTTTAAGTTTGGGAACCCCTAATCTAGTGGGAGGCTTACATGCGCTGCATCTTCCAATTCGTGATCTCCACTCAAGAACCTTTCTTCCCCATCGATCATCAGTTCTTCGAGCGATGTGGCCTGCCCATTGCCACTTCAACTTGCAGATTTGAATAGCTATGTCGGTGACTCTGGTTCTTTGTAAATACCAGAGTGCATTACAGATATTTTTGTATTTTACTGTCACGTTTGACAGATAACAATGTTAGTTCCGTTTTCACTATTTTATATCGCACTTTACTTGAAATAAATGACTTGTTTTTGTAAAGTATTGAAATGTACGTCATATTTTTAAAGAGGCATTGCCCATACCACCAGTAAGTCCCAGCAACCACCGAGCCGCAGCCGGGCGGGTGTTAGGTAACGAACTCGATACAAAATTTAATTCTATTGAGACAATACGCCCTTATCTTCCTTCAGCTCGCAGTGAGTTCCAAACGTATCGGATGACTCTACGCTCTACAGCTGGGGAACGGAACTCGACTGGCTGAATAATAGGAAAATCATATAATTTAATAATGTTTATGGCTTGTCATATTTTTTTTTATTTGTTTACTAGCACTGTTGCCCGTGAGTTCGTACGCGTAGTCTTTCGTATATACTTTAAACCCCTTTTCATCCCTTTTGCAAAATAACATAGCCTGTACTTTAATCTGGTCATAGCTTAGCATATTCGTGAAAACCGCATTAAATCCGTCCAGTGGTTTAGGAGATGTGCGTGCACAAACAAACAAACAGACAAAAATTCTAAAAACTGACATATCGTGTTCAGTTGCTTATTTTAAGACGCCTTGTGTTTTTTTTGATATCTCGAAGTTACAGATTGTTTATCTCTACGTTTTTATTATATGTATAGATAGATAGATATATAGGTAGATAGATAGTTTTTTTTAATCGCGAATAAGTTGACGTTTGACTCGCCTGTTCGTAAGCGACGATGTGGTCGAAGATGAAGCACGCAGGCTTAGATTATTTAGATAGTTATAGATAGATGATCTAGAGTAGAGTACTGAACATTTTCTATCGAAGCATTATTGAAATGATTTGAAATTTTTATTGTTAACAAACGTCTTCTTAATTTTTTTAATAAATGGTGAATTAAATACATATTTACATCTAGACTTACATCTAGTTTGAAACTTTTGAACGCTAGCTTGATATCGTCAAAAATCTTTCAACTTATTAGATTATTTCATCGTCATCATAATCAGCCTATAATATCCCACTGCTGGACAAGGTGGGCATAAGCCTCTCCCAAGGCACGACACTCAACCTGATCCTCGGCTTTTCTATTTCAGCCACTGCCAGCTGGCTTACGTTTATCGTCACTCCAACGATTCTCAGGGCGTCCTACGTTATTTTTCGATTCGTAATCTCTACTCTAGAACACGTCTACCCCAGCGGGTATCAGTTCTGCAACAGATATGAGCGGCCCACTGCCACTTCAGTTTGCTAATCACTGAGCTATGTCGACTCGAAACGAGCGCAATAATTTGGAATCCCTACGAGATTAAATACAGTAACATGGTGGAGAAAATTCAAAATAAATTCACGCGTTTCTTGTATTTAAAGGAGTTCGGAGTCTATCCTTTTTATCCGCTGATGTATCCGACCCTGTTTGTTATCGGCATGGTGGGGTACAGCAAGCTGGGTGTGAGGCGTGACGTCGCGCTCTGTAAGTATGTGTGGCGCGTGCTGCGCGGCCAGCTGCACCATCCCGAGGTGCTGGAAGCGCTGCAACTGTGCGTGCCTGATGAGGCGGTGACCAGGCGACGCAGGTTCCCTACCTTCAGCGTACCGGCATCTAG
Organism: Agriopis leucophaearia; assembly: GCA_949125355.1. Classification (NCBI taxonomy): domain Eukaryota; kingdom Metazoa; phylum Arthropoda; class Insecta; order Lepidoptera; family Geometridae; genus Agriopis; species Agriopis leucophaearia. The sequence goes on along the minus strand of OX421274.1, from coordinate 16,496,641 downwards.
AACAAACCTGCTCATGTTTGCTCCGGTGTCACGCGCTTTGACGTTGCTCAATCTGGTCTCAGAAGGGACAGATATTTTTACTTGTGGGCTAACACAGTTAGCCCACAAGTTCACAGAAACGGTTCACAAAATTTGTGAAAAATATTCTTTAAGGGAAATCTATGGTTGATGCAATTTTGTTATTTTTAAATTAGAATAGTTTATATTTGTTTAATTTGTTATAGCACCGCTTTGGTGTATCTGTTATGGTGTCATAAGTGTTTTTTAATAATAAATAATAAATAAATGTCGGAGACTTTTATTCTTTGGCGAATAACTTCGTTCCGGATACGATCCCTCAGAGAAACGCCAAGCATAGCTCTCTCCATAACCCGCTGAGAGACCTTGAACTTGTGGACCGCTCCAAGCTGCAAGTGTCCACAGTTTCAGGGCCGTAATGACAGACAGCATTGGAGACTTTGCGGGATAGAGTTTATTTTAGGTATATTTTATTTATTTTTATCGTAGACTATTGTGGTCATTCTAAGTACCGAATCCTTCACTATATTGTTGGTTTAGTTGCCAGAAGAGGCGTTATCCCTTCTCATTGTTTCGTCTTCGGCTGCCTTCATCTGACTCGGCTCGCCTTCCCAAGACAAATGGCATTTCCGGGTAAGTTTCTCTAACTCGTGGTAGACGTGCCGTTTACAAAATCTGAACTTGCAATCCATTTAACGCCGTCTAAAGTTTAGGAAGTCAGCCCCCTTCCTTCCCTAGTAAAAGGGGGGATGCACTTTTGGAATGGGAACGTGATTAGAAATGAATATTCTTGCATTTGAGGGTAGTATAAGTGAAAAACGTGACTTGAGTAAATTGCTAAGCTTCTTAAGGCGTGGTTTTCTCGCTTTAAGCAACGCTTGTTACTACAGATTACCATAGTGCTTAACATATTGTATTAAAGACGCATTTAGTGAAGCGAAATCGTGGCACTTACGTATAGTTGGCATCGGCTTTTTCCTATACTTCTATTTATGAGGTTATTCTTATAGTTTTCGAAAACTAAAGCTGTAATTAAAAATGTACTGTAACAGTTCCTTCATAATTATGAAATCTGTATATTGAGGCATCGTAGGGCTATTTCTATTGGGTTGGCTCTCTCCTCTAGAGCTAGTGCATACTTTGCTCAAAAATTAAGCCTTGCAATCCAGCGGGGCAATGCTGCTAACATTCTGGGGACCTGCCACACGGTGGCGATTTGTTCAGCTAAGTTAATTTTTCAGTTTTTGTGTTATAGTTGATGAGTTATGAAACTTAAAACATAACTTATAGATATCTGAGCCTAAAATTTATCGTAGAAATACATTTGTAAACGGGTATTTGAATAAAACAAAAAAAATAAACGGAGAAAAGCGCAAATCATTGTAACTTTTTTTATATCGTTCGAAATGTCCTTAATCGTGTTTTAATGTTTACGGTTTCTTGGTCAGAACATTCAATTTTGAAATGACACTATTTTTTATAATTTAAGCTCTCCATGGGAATAGACAAACTTGAACTAGAATGACCAAAATTGCTAACAGTGGGAAAAGATGGCCTTAAGGTGTTTGCTAGGGAACTGTGATAAAATAGATCAAGTTGTATTAAAACTGTTGGATTATTATAAGTTGCAAAGAAGGCGTAAGAAACGCTGGCGCGACGATCTTGACTCACACCGGTAGAGTATGGCAGGAGGCGGCGGATGAACATAATTTATGGACGGAAACTGGAAAAACCTTTGCGTAGCAGTCATGACAGTAAAGCAAAAAATAAACTACTTATATTTGAGAATTTTGTTGTTCTTTTTATTACGTAAATAAGTTTGCGTTTGATCGCCACCTCGCCTGATGTTGCGGATGATGATTCTTCGTAAGTGTTCTGTAAACAATGTACTTAGTGTCAGTTTGCGTTTCTACAAGCCGTAAGAGAAAATTTTCTCTTTTTCCCTCGTGTTGGTCAGACAGCAGTCCGTGGTTTGTGGTACGTACGTCTGTTACGGCTTTAACAGAGCATCTGCGTGAATTCTTTCATCATCTACGTGAATGATTCAAAAAAAAAAATACAATAATATAAGATAAACTCCACAATTTAAAAAACGGATTTCAGCCCTTAATTTTCCACTTTTAGAAGTTTCGCCGTAGTCGGGTAAAAACAAACTTAAAACTCAAATAGATATTTAATGTTGATTTTTTGAATTAAGTAATTGTTACAAAATTGAAGCGTAACGCAAACTTTCACGCTATTCAAATGATTTCCTACAAAGCCAAATACCAAATATAATTAATATCAGTAAAACATGTTTAACCGAAAATTCGCTCACACATTCTATTTAGTTTCCATTAACTATTACATATTCATATCCACTTTCATCACTAAATCTTCCAAAGTAAATTCCATACTTAGCGTAAGTGGCAGCCACTTGGCTCTGATGTCAACCACTTTACAGCCAGATGCTGCATACTTTATGAGAGGATATGACATCAGAAGAAACGCTATTCTGTAGGCACATAAATAGTACATACTTTTTCAATGCTAGGGGATTACGTTGCGTCTAATTTTCAGATATCCTTGATTACCAGAAAGAAGGAGTACAAAAAGGATGACGATTCTATGTTCCACTGTTTATTTTTTTATGTATGTGCACCAATTTCTCCGCCAACTCTTGACCGATAAAAAAAAACTTTTGTTCGGTAGGGTATACTTCCAATTTGGTTCTATTGTCACCAAGTCAGGATCTGATGATGGGATCTCAGGGAAATCGAAGACAACCCTCAAATTTTATAGGCACTTATTACGTTTTTCATATATTTTTGAAGTCGGTTTTTAATGTGATCCATTTGTTTATTTTATTTTATTTCTTATTAATTATGTTACATAGGATAGTAACTAATAAAACGCACAACTTGATACTTAACTTAATAATTAAATTACTTCAACGTAGCAGGGGAGCACGGATCTCTAAAACACAAGCTGCACCTTAGTTTAGAAATCCGAAGCTCACTATTTGTTTGTGGCAAATTTGATTATTTATATTCCATTTTACCATCTATATTATTCCATTCTTTTTGTAACTCTTTCACCAAATAAATGATATATGATAATGATTGTTTTTTTATGATAACAGGTTTCATCCACTATCCTTTGGTAACTATGAACTTTTCCAGGATAAACTGCAAACTAAATATCATTATGACATCATACTTTGGGGAAACAGTTTGTGTAGATGAATTTTTCGTTGCTCAGAAAAATGTATTTGCATCTTCGCTAACATCAAAGCTCCAAACGTAACTACAGTTCCAAAAAGTCTAAATTGAGCTAAGTCGCGTGCGTGGGACAATACTGGGCACAGTATTGACTATCCGTGGACTATCGTAATTAAGTTTTCTGAATAGGTACAAATAAAATATATTTATTTACATTTTATTCCATAATTTTTAACTCTAACCTCCTAACGGCTGAAACGGTTTTGAGAGAGTTTAGTGTGAAGGTTGTCTTGTGTTCTTATTTGATAATGGCTCCTTTATATCAGAAACGAAAGGCAGTTTTTATATAATACTAAAACCATACTAAAACAACATGGCTATGCTTAACGTTTGAAACTGTTGGAATCTTATTAATGATAACGTTTATGAAGGTTTAACTCTCAAAGTAAGCTGACAGAAAATATTTCTGTTATTTTCAGATAGACAAAATGAAAAAAATTGTTTAAAGTCCGTCAAATGTCAGACAGGCAAATTTACAACTTTAGCAACCCGATTCCCACACAAGACCACGTCCAACGATAATAGGTTCCGTTCCAAAACTTAGGGAACCCTAAAAAGGATCCAATGTGTCGCCTCACTGACTCTACGGAACTCCGATCATTTGCGGACGTATTGGTACTTTGTGGAGATGCATGAGTGAGTTTTTAGGTAGGAAAAGGTTTCTGAAACGATTTCTCGTTACGTTCAGCCGTTGTGAATGTGTCCAAGGCTGTCCAACCCGTGTTCTGACTTTGATATTAGCTCGATGCGATCTATAAAGGATCCTCTAGACTTTGGTGAACATAATACCTACTAGGTATCTATTACCTTTGATTATGAATATTAGTGGAGAGAGCTATGCTCGAAGTTTCTTTGCGCGATAAAATCTGAAACATAGATATTCGCCAAAGAACCAGAGTCATCGACATAGCTATTAAAATCTGCAAGGTGAAGTGGCAATGGGCAGGCTACATCGCTCGAAGAACTGATTACCCCATCCAAGGTAGATAGAATGTGCTTCACGATGTCTCGCCCTCTCTCTCTGCTGGAGGTCATCCATTACAGATAGACTAAAGCGATGCTACAACAACTGTAATAAAATTTTAACTATTCTAATTAAATAGCAAAAACATATTTGACATATATACGAGTATTTGCGTCAACAAGATGTAGATGTCACTGAGAGTATACTTTTCACAAATTTTGTGAGCCGTTTAAGCCGTAAGTTCTGAAACTAGATTTAATATAAATAGATAATGAATCAATGTCTATTACTTAATAACTGAAAATATATATAAGAAAATGTAGTGTATTTCCTCTTCTTACATGTTTATCTACATAAGACTATGACAGTACTCATCATCGTCATCATTTCAGCCTATCATGATCCCACTGCTGGGACTCGGACCTTCTCTCAGAGAGAGTATGGGTCTTAATCCACCATGCTGGCCGAGTGCATCTTAGTGAATGTCGTATGTATTTGAACTTTAGATGTTCTTGGACGTACCGATTTCCCCACGATATTATTAAAAAACGCGAACAAAATCGAGTGAATTTATTTGAAACTATTCGAAATGAGGTGCTCTCTTTTGGCATGTGCACCTTAGTACGTGATCTGTATGAACCAACAAATGTAAGTATCAACCAGTGAGTTCTTAGAGGGGTGAGAGCAACCAAAGCCATACAAAATAAAATTACACATTCATAAACAAAACAGATTTCCCGTTAGAAGTATCCCATTTCGACACTTCCACTCCCTTGAAAAACAAAAGGAGACTTATGCATTAGTAAGTGAATTCGTCTCTCACTCGATTTTACTCGGAGCAGAGAGTAGAAACACACTACTTGGCTTTTTATATAGCACATCTTGGACAAGATTGTTATATTCGGTTTTGATTTTAATTAGCGTCATATTAGTCAGTCGCAGCCACTGAATGATGCCTCGTGCATTGTCTCTGACGCTTTTGGGCGCTTTACTCGACGTAGAAATGGCCACGCTTATTCAAAACAAAGGTGTAGAATAACATTTAATGTGACTTTTGAACTTATGTGTAACTGTGCATAGTTAGTTTTAAGATTTAATTTTCTAAACACTGTTTTAACTGTTTGTTTTTGTCTTCCCGTGAACATGGTGCATGTAACTGCGCCGAAATATCGGGAGCTCCTTCCACAACCTTACGACGGTAAATATCCCGTAAATAATCATATAACTTTAATTTTCTATTACAAATGTATTTGACCTACCTTATAAAACGAACCATTGTTATACGGTGAATAAAAATCTTAATCTGAATCATAGATTTGGTAATAAAGCATTATTTCTTTCATAATTACAAGCACTTCGCAATATAAGGAGACAACAAACATAACAATAGTAAAGTAGTAACTAGTAGAACGTGACAATGTATTGTAGAACCTACACTGAGAATAGCCTTGTGTCCACCGAGATACTATACATATATAGTCACAATCTCTAAGTAAAAACAGTCAAAAAACGTCCAATCATCGTTGTACATACCTAGACATCAATTATATAGTTCACAATGCCACATTTACTTCAATTTAGACGTTATTTCGCTTGCATAGTGTTCAACGTCACTTGTCCGATAGGGCATCGTAGCACTGGCATCGCGCGGCGTTTTAGTCGGATCGCGGTTGCTTTAAAAGTAACCAAAAAGTCTGCGCAATGCGTATAGTGCGCCGAGTTCTGGTTCGGACATTTATTGGCACGATTGTGACTCTATAGGTATTTCGATGCTTGTATCGCCATATCCACATATCCTCCATCTTAGATACAGAAATATACACTAAAATTTATTACGACTGCACTACAGTATTGTTACCACAAAAAAAAACCTCTTTCTTATCTTCCAAGACCAGCACCGATTGTGTACAATCAAGAGAAGGAGTCTTGAGTTGACTTACCATCTGAACAGACTAGATGTGGTTCAGTTTATCTGACTACTGGCTGAAGGTGATTCAGACTCAGCCAAGGAGCTGTTCGAATATGTGAGTCCCTCAAGTGACCGTTGAGTCTGTGTTTGAAAAAAAAAGTACATCATTGAAGTGGGGCTATTGACAAAAAAAACAGTCTGTTTTGTCTGTAGATAGTTTTAACTGTTCTATAGAGATAATCAAACTAAGAGAAAGCTCAGCAAAACCGAAACTAGCCAAATTTATTTGTAAATTTCACTCTTTTTTCCAACGTGTCATATACAAAGCCGAGCACTATAGACTGAAGCATAGCAGAGGTATATTCGCGACAAAAGGAGGAATTCATAATAAATGATGTCACTGACTCGGTAGCTGTGGTGTAAATGGAGGTCTATTTTTGAGTTTAAATTTATTAACATTTTGGCATTTACAAATAATAAGTGTCGCAAGGAGCTAGTGTGATGAGGGGGAAGGGAGGGGAAACTTTTAAAGCTGAATGGCTAAAATAACAGTGAAGCTGGGTATTCTCTAGAAGATGCGACAGTATTTTACGCTGGAACAATTGCTTTCATGGTACCAAGCACAAATTCGGTTATGCATGGAGAACCTATGGAATGGATCAGCCAATAACAACTTGAGGTGTTGGAGTTGATTGAAAAACATGTCAAGAAGCTCATCAGCAACGAGTCCCTAGTTCAGACTAAGCTTGGCAAAAAGTAACTAGTTTAACGGTTTTTAAATGGATAAATTTCGGAGAGTCTGCATCGAATCTACATATAGTCCGAGATCAGTCTCGATTGATTCAAACCTGCATCAATCGGGACTGACCAAATTTGTACATAAACGATCAGTTCATATTGATAATCGCTTCGATTCAATTAAATTTATTTGCTGGCAAACTAATTCGCGCATACCTTGAGGTCTTAATACCCACACACGGTTATGGTACTTATATAAGACTAGCCGTCCGCCCCGGCTTCGCACGAGTGTAAGCTCGGCCTTTGGCCTCGCTACAAAATATAATATAGCCTATGTCACCCGGGGATAGTGTAGCTTCCCAACAGTGAAAGAATTTTTCAAATCGGTTCAGTAGTTTCGGAGCCTATTCATTACAAACATACAAAAATAGGTACAAATCTTTCCTCTTTATAATATTAGTGTAGATCAGGTAAATGAGATAATAAATTTACTAGGAGGTACCTATAGACACTAGAGGAGGCAGGATATTTGGTCACCTTGTACGACGTGTCAAATTAATGAAAGCCATGTAGGGAAAACTAACAGGAATTAGAGGTTCAGGAAGATTAAATAAAAGAGATGGGCAAAAGTCATGTCGACCGTCAAGCATGAACATTTACTCCACCGACAAGAGATACCATCTTATATTACGATTTAGATAGATAGATAGATAGAAACTCTTTATTTTGTACACCAGAAATAATAAATTACAAACAGATAGAAAACACGTATGAGCTAGTGCCACAAGTGGCGGCCTTATCGCTAAAAGCGATCTCTTCCAGGCAACCATTTACGATTTAATTAAGAAACTAAAGATAAAACTCTGCAAGTTAGATGATATGTGAAAAAAAAAACATATTGCTCGTTTCACTTGTCTGAAAATATCATTCATCATTTTGTAAAGTTGCGTTAACAAAATAACGTGAAAATGACAAATAGTAAAATCACAAGTGAAACTGCGAGACTCAGCTAGTATAATAACTCAAAAGTGTATATTTGCCAACGCGTCTCCTAAATAGTACATTCAAATACTCAGCACTCAAGAGATTGAATATAGGGTAAATATTGAATCTAGTGGATTTCAAGTAAATCGGACCGTATTTACACAGTGTATGAGTGAAACACGATTACACTGACAGATTTACTTTTGACAAAATTACACTTTCAGTCTATTTGAATAGGTATCTTAACAACTTAAATTTATCGCTATATATAAAATAATAAGTAGCAAATAATAACAGTAGATATAGAAGTAATAATAAGTAGCTTAACTAGTATCAATATGGCTAGTATATTACGTGAAATTCTCGGAAAATTTATCTAGCCACAAATATTATTTGGAAAATAACATATCCTTCCTTTCTTCTCTTAATAGTTTTAAATAATAATCCATATAAATATCTGAATAAATAAAATAAATATCTGGGACATTTTTGCACACACAGTCATCTGACCCCAAACTAAGCAAAGCTTGTAATATGGCTGCCAGAGACTGATATACGTACATATATATTTTTAAATACATACTTAAATAGATATTAACACCCAGACATAGAACAAACACAAATGTTCATCACACAAATGTTTGTCCTAGATGGGAATCGAACCCACGCCCCCAAGCACAGAAGTTAGGTTCACTACCAACTGAGCCACCGGGGCAGTACGAGTATATTATATCCAACAAATGATTATATCACACTAATCACACTAATATCATAATATATGTGAACGTTTGGATGGATGGATGTTTGTTTGTTACTCAATCACGCAGAAACGGCTGGATTTGGATGAAATTTGAAATATAAATTGCATATATTCTGGATTAACACATAGGCTACTTTTCATTATCATCATAATCTGGACATAGGCCTTCCCAGTCGATCTCCAAAAAGGCCGGTTGCCTGGAAGCGGTCTGCATCCAGCTTTTTCCTGCGGTCTCTTTTAGGTCGTCTGTCCATCTTGAGGGTAGATGTCCTACGCTGCGCTTACCGGTCCACGGTCGCCATTTGAAAACCTTATTTACTTGCAATATTTTTCAAGAATCAAAACTTTCTATTGCTATTACATTTGCATACTGGCCATCAACAAAAATTAATAGGAAAAACAACGACAATAAAGTGGAAAGTCGAAGGCTTTATTATCACTGTTTATTCCCCCCGGTTATTTGGGTGAAATACCCCACTGGCCAATTCGGAGCCTCATTTTACCCTTCCTAAATACATTTCGCCGTGCTGAATTGTGACCAATATTTGAAAATATGGTTAATTGAGTATCAGTGTAGAGCAAAATAATATATAACATTATTTATTCTAATAACTCAACATTTCAACAAACCAAGAATTTATTTGATTCGGTAAATATTTACCAACGAGTGACTCAATTATTAACCGATAAGATATATGCGGCATGACGCGCGGGTTAGCTTTAAAAACTCAAAACGGCTAATTTTTTATACAACTAAATGTAGATATAAATATAAAATAAGGGATTGGTTGACCCGGACGTAACACCGCGTTCGTATATCATCTGAACTGGACCACTACAAAAATGGCTATAAAAACGTTTTTTTTATGATTTCATAATATAATTGATTAAACTGTAGAACTTTCTTAGAATATTAAAGGCACACAGTATAATATTTCAATATATTTTTTTATGTTGCTTAAATCATTCGGTTAATTGAAATGGCAAAAATTAGTCACCTACGAGTAGGTACCCACTAAAATAATATCATTTGAATAATACTTAATCTTGTAGGCAATTTTGATAACAATAGCCCTTATCTCTACAGAATATATGGCTAATTGAGTACCTTTATGGCGATATTAAAATTGATTTCATTCTGATAACACTTTATCAGAGTAATAATGTGAATACCGTCTTTTGTGAAAACAAAACTGTAATTATATTAATTGTGTATTCTGAGGTCAAAATGCTTTAGCAAATATAAGTCTCGATTACACCTACATTGGGGAGCTTAAGAAAAATGATTTGTTTGGATTGAATCTTATAATCACCACTATACCCCTGCTAAATAATAAGCTGTCAACCGATAGTGGGATTGAGCGTTTGGATAATGTCTCTGGTCTAGACCTTCCCTGTATGGGCAATCCAACTGTTTCTGTATAGGTATAGGTACTAGTAGGCTTACCAAGTAGGCTTGTATTGTGAAGTTACTTGCCCGTTAAAAAAACTAATATTTCTTTTCTATGTTTAGAGCCTGTAAAAACCACTGAAGTGAGAATTCTTTCGTTTAGATCTCCTTTCTGTGGTAAAAACCTTGATATTGTACAGTACAAATGGTGCAGCACGCGCGGTATTTTTGCGCAGTTTTAATAATATAACCTGCATTTTAATCCGGATTACAAAAAAAGTTAACTTTGACTAATTGCGCTCTACGGTTTAACACGCTGTTCTGCAGACATCGTACATTTTTCCTGATTCAAATTAAATTTCATTTCCTCGAATGAAATTCCACACGAAATTTCATTATGAATTTCAGAACTAATTTAATGTACGCCTCACACTCTTTTAAATACAAAAACTTGCGCAGTCATACTGTCAGTGGTGCAGTTTCATTATTCTTTTTTTCATCGTTTGGCATGATGAATTACCAAATCTTTATTTTCTCGCATTAATCTTTTCAATGTATTAATCCAAAAGAACATAACTCAGGTCCGTTTCATAACTGCCAAGTGTTATTTACAAGTGCTTAGCCTGATCCTCTAAAAGGCATTTGTTTAGAAGCCCTAGGCGTTACGGCTAAATCGTAACTCTTGCGTACGGCAGATAAAGTCGTGGCGCCAGTGTAAGCTAAAAGACGTTAATATAACGTAGAGTTTATTTATCGCTGGCAGTAACACCCTCCCCCACCACTAATCGTGAATTATCCGGGATAAAAACTAGTTTATATAATTAAGATAATTCAGGGTATAAGCTACCTCCGTACCAATTTTCGCTGTTACGGAGTTGATTGCGGAAAACATACAAAATTTCGCCTGTTTTTTTTTTTTTGTTTTAATGTTTTTTTATAATAAGCTTGTGTTTGACCTCTGACTTGTTTGATGTTAAGCGATGATGTGGTCTACGATAGAGAACGCTTGCCTGTAGGCAAGCTCTAGGTTCCCTAATAGTTAAAAGCTGGGTGTTTTCATTTTTAGGGTTCCGTACCCAAAGGGTAAAACGGGACCCTATTACTAAGGCTCCGCTGTCTGTCTGTCACCAGGCTGTATCTCAAGAACCGTGATAGTTAGACAGTTGAAATTTACACAGATGATGTATTTCTGTTGCCGCTTTATAAAAAAATACTAAAAAACCGAATAAAATAAATATTTAAGGGGGCTCGCATACAAGAAACTTGATTTTTTTGCCGTTTTTTATAGATAATGGTACGGAACTCTTCGTGCGCGTATCCGACTCGCACTTGGTGCAAATGTCGTCGTCATCATTTATGAACCGATTTGGAAAATTCTTAAAATAATATGGAAGAATATACCTACTTTCAGATTGGTCCCATAGAATTTTCATCAAAATCGGTTCAGTGGTTTGGCTTTTAAATCAAAATAACTGATTTTTTTATTACCTTGATGACATTATTATGTCATTTTAGAAATCAAAAAAATTTGAAAATTTTCAAATTTTTGAAGTGGGCTTTTTAAATTGATAAATTTATTCTCCGTTCAGACGTAAATTACAGGTTACCAGATATTCAGAATACTAAAACAATTCAGCCGGATGTGTATTTTTTTAAGTCAGGAGTCAAGTAGAGGTCTTCCTCGTCAGAATGTTGATTATTCTAATTACTACGCTTCACTCTTTCTATCAGGCAACGCCTTTATGCCCAGGGTCCTAAGGACGACAATGTTTTGTCTGCCCCATTGTTTGTCCTGAAAAGGTACAGAATTGAATACCCATTGTGTCGGTATCTTGCCTGAAATACGCACAATGACGAATTTGCCATTTTCCGTTTATTTTGTTTAGTATGTCATGAAAATATTTGCTCTGACATGAGATATTAATCTCTGAATACACGGTATTAAAGATAGATAAAATTAATGTTTCATCGGCAATATGAAATATTATTTAACTGTTATATATTATCTGGGTTGCTTGGAATAACAAATTGAACAGATGTATGTTCAATGTTATACATACGAATAAAATATTCTTTTACAATACTATAAAATTTTCATTGTAAGCGATTCTTTAATAAGTTTTGATCTCTATGTATAATTAGTACATTACACGAAACTAGGATTTCACTTTATGCCCGGATTTAGCGATGATAACTTAGTGGTTGATGTGGTTGGATCATTGAAATTCCAAACCGCAAGTGAACCGAGGGTTCAAATCCCAATAAAAAGCTTATGTGTCCGGTGAAGTAAAAACATCATGTCTAATGACCGATGGATAGCTACAACTCTCACATTAAAAATCTATCGCCAAACATCTAAAGTTCCAGCAGCTTCACTTGAGAGCCAGTTCCGATTGCAGACTAGCTGTATTTACCATCTTTGACCAAACCGTTCCACAATAGGTGAGCTGTAGTCAAACGCCTTACCTGTCAACCATAAAAACCTCCACTCTTATACATAAAGCATACTACGACACACGCTATCCATGTTCACTTGGTATATTGATTTATTGAAATTCTAACCAATAATTGGGCACTGAGCACTGAGCAGTGAACATCAGGTGAGCTGGTAGACAAACGCGAGTCTTATACATAAAAAAAAAATTACATATAGTTTCCCCCTTCATTCCCCACTTCATTCAACGTTCCTCCTCGTATCAGAGCTAAAAGCAGAAAAATCTGATATCATTTTTACCGGGAGTCAGTATTTACAGATGCGTATTTTAGGGATTGAGCACAATGACTCCTATTTAGTCCAAACTCTACGGAGATTCAATCGCTATTTAGTAATTTACTTTATTTTTATATTACTATTAACTAATTACTTGGTTTTTACATTTAAGAATAAGAATAATTTATTGAGCATCCACAAACATCATTTTATCACCATATAAAACTAAATGTCTTAATTAACAATCCTGGTAGGATGACCTTGGTACCCAAACTAGGTTTACCCTGTGTAACGGCATACCAGGGCCCTCCGCCGGTGCCAAACAAATAACAATGATAATATAACATATTGGTAAGTCTTAGGCAAAAATACAAACTTAATCATATAAGCTAAATTTGGAGAGAAAAAAAAACCTAATTACCTAACTACTTACTAAAAAATGAATCAAAATTAACCTCAAGTTACAAAACAAACCTACATAGGTGACGTATATCTTCATATGAACGCGACAATCCATCAACTAATAGGAGTAGTAATTAAACTAAACACGGGACGTATATTATGTACGTAACATAAACTCCTAAAAGCGACTTTCAGCATACCTTTACTATAGAGCAAAGCAGAGTATGTACTACAGAAGGACAACTACAGGGAAACGGATAAATACCACAAAAAGCTTGACATTTCAGTAAAGAAAAACTTTGACTAATACCGATTGGTGGTGATGGTCTTTCTGCCTTCAACACAGCTCGCTAGATTCGAAAGCATATGAACAAATAATTGGCCAAGAGCATGTCGAGACACGCATATGGTAGGGTTCCGTAGCTAAAGCCATATAATTGTAGTCATAGTTCAAAAATTGATAGTTATATAAAAATTCGAATGAACGAAGCTCTGTGGACTTAGCCAAATTTCAGAGATGTACCTACCATCCCGACATAGCAAATACATTTTATGGTTTAAATATAGAGAAAACTGATGGAGAAACATATTATAATATATTTGTTAAGACCATTTCACAAAAAGATCAATGACCTTTGAGCTAGAACGCTTTGAATTTATCACAGTTTTATCGCTGTTACTCAAAAAGTCATCATCAGATAATATTCAAAATAATTTTGAATCAAGGTTTTAAATATGACCTATCTGTATTGTAAGACTAAAGTTTATATATCTTATAGTTTAGAAATGCAGGGGGGGGGACCAACATTTTGCCACTTTGGCGGGCCATATTTCGCAAAGTATAGTCTTTATAAAAAAGTGATGTATCAAACCTTACCTTCATTTTAAAAGACCTTTTCAACGATACCTCACATGAGTAAGTGGAGCGAAAAAAAATTATTTCATCCCCATTTCACATGTAGGAGTGCCACCCTTAAAATGCAATATATTTTTTTTTATACTTTTAAAATTGAGATCTATATTATTAATGTTATTATGCAAAATGTCATTCTATAATCTTAATAATTATAGAAGTTAGAAGGTTTTAAAAAATTCGGACAGACAGACAGACAGACAGACAGACAGACAGATGGACAGACAGAACGAATTTATAAGGGTTCCTTGTCGGGCTACAGAACCCTAAAAACTGCATAAGTACTTATAAGAAGTTCAACCATATTAATATTTTTATAACGGCACTCTAACTTTAGAGACATGTTCCAATTCAGGAGTATTTTTAACACTAGACATCATGAGTTGTCTCCAAAATCCTAAATAGCCAGTAATTTTTAAAAATCGTTCGAAAGCTTTAAGTAGTTTATTTTCAAATATTCAATGACATCAATTAGTAAGTATTCCATTTTCTAAACTAAACTAAAATTGACATCTTGTTTCCAGTTTTTACAGATTTATATGAAATACGATGCAGATAATTTTAGTCGACTCAAATTGGTTTAGCTACGACAGAATCAATACCATTATCATAACGGCGAATGCGCGTAGCGGGCGTCGTAGCATATTATATACAATGCTACAGATGGGAGATTCATTTTTGTCACTTTACCGTAGCACCGTAGCAGTCAGTGAGGATTAGTCATTCGACGGTAGATCTTAGTGTGGCAAGAATAAACTCCAGTTTTGTATAGCTCATTATTATATCAGTTTTCCGCGTATAATATGCAGATTTTTTATGAAGAAAAGTTAATTAAAATTTGATTAAAAAATAAGGTATAAGTTATTTAATTTCACGTTAGACACAGAGCGCACTATAGCACCTGATGACGTCAAGCCGTATACGCACCTTACAAAATATGCTATGCTAAAATACGCTTTCCGAGAAAGGGACAGATCATCCGCTCTCTTTACCGGCCAAAAACTCATATCTCAGATATTTATCAGCCATTTTAATTAATTTTTTGAGTATGTACCATGAATTCAGTTATATTTTTCGCTTAGGGGGCGTTCATAAATTACATGAGGTGTTTTTTAAAATTTTCTGTCCCTCCCTCCCCCCTGGTGAGATGTCGTAAGATTTTATTCAACCCACTCCCCCAACCCCCAATCTCACGTGCGATTTTTCAAATCTTTCGTGGGTTTCTTTTGAACGAATTAGTGAATGATCTTAATCCTATTACGATTACGCTTAAGATTAAATCTTAAGCATGTACAATCTGGATTAAATGGACCAAAACAGTATAATTTTTTTTTATGAAAAAAAAATTGAGTGTTATTTGCCGAGACCCCCCCCCCTCTCTCCAACGTAAGATTAGAAGAGATTTGACTCGACGCCCTGCCCCCCTTACGTATTTAATGGACGAACCCTTAACCAGTTATCACACTAATATCATATATGTGAAAGTTTGGATGGATGGATGGATGTTTGTTACTCAATCACGCAGAAACGGCTGGATGGATTTGGATTTGGAATATTACTCTGTTTTAAACTATCACGGTTGTTCACTAAAGTAATATGATTATTTACAGGATATTTACCGTGGTAAGGTTGTGGAAGGAGCTCCCGATATTTCGGCGCAGTTACATGCGCCATGTTCACGGGAAGACTGACTAACTGCGCCGAAATATCGGGAGCTCCTTCCATAACGTTAACACGTTAAATATCCCGTAAATAATCATATAACTTTTTTGGAATATTACATTGCTTATATCCTGGATTAACACATAGGCTACTTTTCATCATCATCATCATCATCACCGATTTTCATCACCATGCGGGTGAAACCGAGGGGCGCAGCTAGTTATTTGTAATAAATTAAACATTAGGACACATGCTATTGTACCAAGTGTAGAGACGCCGAGTAATGGGATTCATTGCGTCTTGTTCGTAGTTGCACCTCTGTCCTCTCCAGTAGTTGGTGCCGCGATCCGTGTCTGTCGTCTGGTCTATTTCAGAAGCGCACCAGGTGGAAAATCAAAGGGTGTGGGCATCCATCCGTGGCGGTAGCGCCATCTGGCGGCCGCGCGCGTGACACTTCCACCTGCGGATCTAATGTTTTAAAGGGATAAGCGAGCTACGATGCTATAATATGTCTTACATCCTTGAATCTTCGTGGTTTGTTGACTTTATTACTGTGTCTTTTCCTCTCCTTAGCATTGAAATCAATTAATGAACTACCAGATATGCACCTCAGTCTTTTACTCGAATAAACATTTCCTTAGGAAATATATATTTACCGGGATAAAATGAAATGAAATTTATTCTTTAAAAATAGGACTAGGGCCTTACTACCTGTTATAAATGATTCAGTTTAGGTGATTGCGAACAGTTGCGCGCGCGCAAACCATAGTTCGCGTAAGTTAGGCGTAAGCTCCGTGTCTGAAGTATTTTATATTTAGTTCTCGTATTTTGCCGTTATTCGATGTATTTTAGTTTTTTCTGTTATTTTGTTTAATTGTCATAACTTTTGCGATAATTTTACATACTTACTAGTAAGTTATTGTACAAATATGACTCGTTATGCTTACAGTCATCTGGAATCTAACCCCCCTCCCCCCCACCTGTTTCTTCCACCTGGCGCTCATAATTACCATCGTTAATAAATGTAAGTACAATAATTACTCCGCGTGTAACATGTTTATTACAGTCATTAAGCGATTTAAGCGAATAAAGCGCTTTAAGCGAATAAAGCGGTTTATGAGCGATGGAGCTTTGGAGTGATTAGTGCTACAAAGACATATTTTTCATGAAAATATCAAATGTATTATTTTGAATATATAACGTATTTTTTTTAGTACAGTGAGAATAAGAGACTAAAGAGGTCCCTTCTAGGCAAGCGTACTCCATCCCAGACGTACCATCGCGTACCATCAAGCATGGTGTAGACACGTCACACGTAGACGACGTAAGTCGCTTTTTAGTCTGCCCTTCGTTACACACAACGAAACACTATCCTTTCCTTAGATCACCGATGACGCTCTTTCCTGGAGGACACCGGGTGGATGAACTAGCTGCAGCCGGCTGACAAAATGGGCCAATGGATGGCACAGTTACGGAAAATGCCCGCTACAGAAGTAACATAAGTTACTTCCCTTCGTTCTCGTTACTCGATTAAACAGCTAAACCAATTTTGATTACAATTTGACAAAGACAGAGCCCCAAAAATTTGAAAATTTGCGGAAAAAAGGGAGCGAAGTTCATTTATTGAGATCAAGTTACAGTAGCCGACTGAATTTAGATGATATTAAAATTTAATAAAGGTCTTAACTACTAAATAAGTCATAGCTGCAGGGACGAGGCTCGAACCAGGTGCTGCCAGATTGTAAAGCGCACATGCTATCGCCCGGCTACTATCATTCTTTATCATTGCTCAAAAACAGTGAAGGAAGACATCGTGATGAAACTGTGGCCATAGTACGAGCACTTGCGAAAAAGTTATCGTTACGTAAACGATAGCAAAATGTATGAAAAATTGAACAGCGCCTCTATCGGACGTGAAAGGAAACTAAATTTTTATACATTTTCTATCGTTTACGTAACGATAACTTTTTCGCAAGAGCTCGTACTAAGGTCACATTTTCATTAAAAAAAATGTCTGAAAACTCACAGTATTTTAGACTTTTCTCAAAAACCTAAGCAGTGAGCTTCATGCATACAGAAAGATCTTACTTGAATCAATCCTAAAGTAAAACAAAATTCAGTCTCGTATTTTGTCCAATTTCGTTTGCCCCGTAAATTAAATATCTCCTACCTGTCGAAACTGGGCTTTTTGCTTATTATATAACTTCTGTCTTCCTCCTGTGACCCATCTCAACCGACGTAACTTAAATAATAACTGGGATTCAAACAGGCAAGGAAAGTTAAACTTAAGCCTGAAAATTAAACTTTCAAACGATTTATATGACTTCGGAGGAACTATTTTGTAATGTCTTAATATTTAAACGCCTTTTTATCGTATTTTAGTATTATGTTCAAAGTTACAGAAAAACATTCAAAAAACGGAGATAAGTATCTTTTAATGCTATTTTTTATGACATTGAATACTAAATTTAAGGAGGCCAAATGAATTTTCAGGAGAGTTTTAGGTTGGAAGTTACGCCACAACTACTACTTGAGTAGTTTATTTTTTATTTATTTTGTGAAAGATTTTGCAAACTACCACTTGCTTTGTTTTTATGATATTACTAACTAGGTCCCTCGATTTTACTCCCGTGGACCTCAAGAAACGTATATTTTTCTGGCCTTCAACTATCTCTAAAAAATCGCGTCCGTCCATTTTGTTTCCTGCATGAAGGAGAAACAAACAAACACACTTTCGAATTTATATATTTGGTATGATTATAAGATTTACACAATAAATATAATGTAAGGTTATTGTAACAAGGGTCTTTAACCAGTGTGTGTTGCCAGTGATGACATATTACTGTACTGAGAAGTGGTCCTTAACTGCTGGCTGGTTTGTGTTTTATTAAAGTACAGAAAGGTACTTTTCCGTTTAAAAATAACATGTTTTTTAATATATTTTTTATGCTCATTAAGGCTCGAAAAAGGCTTCAGATATTACGGCTCACATTATTCTTCCCTCATGCTACACGGAGGAGGAAATGAGAAGAAAAGATTTATGTTCTATTTAGAATAGGTAATGAATGGGTGTGTTCATAATTCATTCCTACGTCTTCTGATGAAAACGTAAATTGTGAAGGATTATTGATAGGTTTCACTATTTTTTGCCTTTTTGAGTTTATGGGAGGAAAATTTCGTGTTTTTTTTTAGCAAAGACTTTATATTACTCGGCTCGCTATTATGACAACAACCACTTTTGACTTGACAATATATAACCATCGTCATGATTTTTGGGCCGTAACCAAGCACTTCGTAGGTACATACTACGCGTCATTTTGGCCAAAAATTAAGCATTGCTATTCAACGTAAAAATGCTGACAGCATTCTGTACACTTTTCCTTACATCAAGGGATAATTTATTATTACTCTTTTTGTAATATATATAGAACGTAATTATAAATTTGAATTATCTAAATGTCTGGTCGAAGCATCTCGTGACCAAAATGATGGTCGGTATCTTACGCAACGTGTGCATTGCAATCAACATTGTAATGCTGCTAGCATTTTAGGAACGATGCCTTTCGGCAGCGGTTTATTAGATTAGTGTAGTTTAATATATTAAGTAAGAAAAATAATTAAACATTCAAGAACTAGTTGTTTCTTGAATGTATAAAATAATAAACTCTGTATTTTTATTTCAATATACATTTTGTGAATATTTTTTTACGTGACCAAAATTCTGGCCTCTATTTTGCTGAAAGAGTAAGCATTGTGAACGTGATAATCGGGCCAACATTTTGGAAACAATTCCCAATGGTAGCGGTTAGGTAATAGTATTTTTTTTGGAATTTGTTCAAGAACCTATATAGCAGAAAATAGAGATGAAGTAAGTGCGTATAATAGCTATTCTCAAAACGATAAGCTTCGTATTCTCAGCGTTTGTCATAGTTATTTTTGTAAGTTTTGAAAGCATGCCTCAGAGTCAAGTTTCAAGAATACAAACAAACGAATTTAGGCTTAATTATGATAATAATAATTATGAAGGTACTAGAAACTGAGTGTGGTAATTACATTAAATTGCATAATTACTGATTGTCGTCTTTACTAGCTATGTTAGCAAACATTGTTTGAACATGTTGTTTTAATCGAGTTTTGCTGTTGTTTTATTACGCTTATAACACATTTACCTTTACAACATATCTTTAATTAAGATTGCGATTACTCCGCAATATACGTAGACATAATTTATGTCTTCGTATTATACCTTAAAAGATAATAATCTTGTATTTATTTCAAACAAATACTGAAACTCATATCTCATTTATATGACTTTAATTATACTGGGTTATGCGGAAAAGAGGTACTTAGCCGAAAAGGGTACATAGTATCCATCATTATGAACAACTTTTACGATACAAACTCCAAAATAAAGTTATAAGATTATTTACGGGATATTTACCGTGGTAAGGTTGTGGAAGGAGCTCCCGATATTTCGGCGCAGTTACATGCACCATGTTCGCGGGTAAGAACAACCTTTAGTGAACAACCGTGATAGTTTAGAACTCCAAAATCCTGAAAAAAGATCACTGTTTCATAGAAAACCATCATTTACAGCTGTTATTTTTTTGCAATTTCCGAGTTGGTCCAATAGTAAATGTGTATAATGGGTAAAATAAACTTCTTTTGGCTTAGTACACACCCTTTCCGCGGTTAACAGATCAAAACAGACAGGGTTACAAATAACGGTGGTTACCAATGGTGGTAATTTCACCAATTTCAAAATAGGAGGAAATTCTCAACTTGACTGTATGTTTTTTTGTTTGTTTGTTACGTGATTAATCCGCCAATTATTATACATTGATTTTGATGTTTTTTTTTTGTTTGGTAGGTCATACGTCAGAGGAGGTCCCATATAAATTTTATCGAAACTGATTAAGAACTTTTTGAAATTAATAAAAAAACAATTTATATTAAGGTTGTTCATCACTGATTTGGAATTTACAATAATAATAAATTAATTACAATGATGAGGATGAATCACACGTTAATATCATATAATTATGTGAAAGTTTGGATGGATGGATGGATGGATGTTTGTTACTCAATCACGCAGAAACGGCTGGATGGATTTGGATGAAATATGGAATATAAATTGCTTATATCCTGGATTAACGCATAGGAAAATTTTCATCATCATCACCGATTTCCATCACCACGCGGGTGAAACGGCGGGGTGCAACTAGTAATTAATAACGATGCATTTGTGTGTGATTAGCAAAAGATTTAATGAGGACTTTCAATATTTTTCTACCTTGTAGTTTAAGTTCGTACGTGTAGGTATAGTCTTCGATATCAGCATATATCAGACTCGGTCCCATAGTACAAGTTGTCTATAATGAAGAGTTTAATCATCTCCTTTCAGTTGACTACCACCGTACCGTGTAAACCTATATGCTATTTGTTTACGTTGCTAACTCTGTGTCTGCCCGACTTGATTAATATTTTACTAAAGTTGAAATGTTTATTTTGTTAGTAGTACCTACTTTCTATACCTATCTAAAACAGAAAGGTAGTTCTGAAGTTGAAAGCGTTGAAACCAATTTAAATTATACAGGAGAGCTATTTAGATTAGATATACAATTTGACTAACGGGACTCAATAGCAGAGCAGCTCAGTAGGAATTTACCTTCTTCTAAACAAAAATATATAACTATTAACTATTTAAAGGTTCCTTAAAAAGAGGTAGTCTAAAAGCTTGTTTTTATTTGTTTTTTAAATTTGCTTTAAAGATAATTTGAAGATATTAATCATGATAGTACTTTCTTCTCTTTTTACGCTATTACAACTCACTGCTTTTATGTGATCATAGATCTTTTTACTGTTTCTTGTAGTGGTAGGACTCTTTAGCAGGGTCTGTCTGGGGAAATATTACATATTTGCCAGTTATCCATATGCCAGTAGTATGAATGAGACAACTGCAGATGGAAAGAGCCCCCTTAACTGTTATGAGCAAGCGTGCCGCTTTCATGGTTTTATACTAATCTATTTCTCACTTTTATATAATAATAAAATATATAAATTTTTGTAATCTATGACAAAACGGCTTACACTCACGTTATGTATTTTTGTAAGTATGTACTTTAGAAAGCCAAAGAGTCGTAAAAAATTACGACCGAGTCTCTTTATATCACGTCATATTGCTGTACTAATGATCATTTTCGTGCACAAGTAAACCAAAGTTAATAACATTACTGCTCGCATATAACTGGGTATATAACACGTAAGTAAGTAAAATAAGAGAGAGAAATATAATAGTATCTTACATAGAAAGCGACTTACAATGTTTGCTTTGAGGCGTGGTGCGTTTGACAGCGAGAGCGGGAAACATCTTAAATTCAGTCAATCACTAACAGACAAAGCGCAACCTAAACCAGGGTCTAGAAACATAAAAGGTTGCACAAGTGCTCCTTATAAAAAGAAAATTACCTATATGGAAGATTTTTTTATTTTATTTATTCGCTAAAGGGATTAAAGTGAAATGAAAGTTTGTTTAAATGCAACTCACGGACATCAGGGTCCGTGCCTTGGTTATACTTAACTAGAATTTTGTTAGCGTAAACGAATTTACTTTAGTTATTCACAATACAGGGAGAGAAAATTAGTAGTCGTTTGTACACAAACTTTCTTAGTTGTACAATTGTATTCTTCATAAATGAATGATTGAGAGTTCAATTGAGGTTGTTTCACTTACAGTGAACACTGTCGTGTCTACTTACTGGCGATTCTTGTGCCTGTGTTGCCAGTTAAATCAGAATGTATCGATGACTTCTCAGTTTTGATTATCACCACTCCGCTCTATCTTAGTCTCGCCGAAAGCCCTATTCTTGCTCTTAAGGTGAAATGTTCAAAGATGGCGAGAAAATAAAATTTCCAAGAGTTGTTCGTCCTTGTAGCTCGTCCAGCTAATTGTAAATGATTACGGTGATTGCAAAAAAAATACGATTATTCTTTACATTATCATTTAAAGCTATGTATTAAACACTGGACAAAAAAAAACAGTTTGAAATTTTCATTTTCTGCCATATGTGGCAACCTTAATATTATAAGAAAATATATTTTATTCAATTGTTTCGCCGAACACCTCACTACAATAAATAACATAAAAAAACAATCCATGTCAACGGTTGTAAATTATACATGCATTATACATTATTGTAGCTGCGTGCCGCAGTTTCCCCTATATAAGGACTTTAATTTTTCTGGTTAAATTACTAAATGCCACTATCCAAACCTCTGATAAACTCTACAAAAAAATTACGTCAATCTGTTTCTCTGTTGATTTGTGAAAGTGGAACACAACAAACAAACATACATTTGCATTAATAATATACATACATACCGAAAAAAATCATGAGGTTTCTTCTAGGCTAGCTCCATGCTCCATCGTAGACCGCATTATCGCTTAAAACAACATTTCATACTGACCTATAACTAGCTTCATATATGTCCCGCGCTCCGCTTCGCTACCTCAGTCCGCTCGAGCGTGCAGTCTTAGCTCGCGTTCCCAGTTCCTTGCTGATACTGTGGCCACACCTCACTGTGTAATATCATAATTAACATTTTCGTTATGTCGGGGACTTCGTTACTCGTTTAATTAGTACACTTCATTTTGGCCCGTTTGCGATATTGCTCTTACAATTACGTGTAAGGTATGGTCTTGATGCGCGTGCAAAGTTATATTTCGATGTATCATATTATCATGATCATGATTTAGAATAGAGAGATTTTTAGTAAAGAAGAAGGATTTTATTGTGTTTTTTTAGTAGATTTTAAGTAACAGTAGGTTTGAAGAGAAGACAAAAATGTTAATAAAATTAATGTGAAATTTATATACCTAGGTACAATAACTGGCGGTCAAACGCAAGCCTATTCCTGAAAAAAATAAACAACATACATTTGGAATGTTAGAAAAATAAAACTACTTTAAAAATTAATCAGAAAACCAATCTATAAGCCCATTGATGGAAGAAAAGCTGTCCAGAATACAGATAATTATCATTGCCATGTTGATATGCATTGCTTAGTTTTAGTCCAAAGTAGACGCCAGCATTCCGGTCACCAGTAACCTGTAAGCGCTTGGTCAAGTCCCCATAAAATGCGTGAGCGACTGACCCCTAACGGCCCTAAAGTATCGAACCCAATAGGCACAACATACATATCCTATGTTTGAAGTGGGCACGAACACTAATCTAGGGAGATGTAGAAAGATCAGATGAATCAGTGTTAATAAAACTAATGATTTAACTGTTGAAAAAGTAATATGCCACGCTATTTGTATGTCAATGACAAAACAATAGAGTTGTCATTGTCATCACAGGCAAACCTTTTTGCTCTTTCCCTCGATCTGAGAGCGTCGTATATTGTAAGCTAATAATATTATATATAATTATTCATATGTTTTCGTGTCTGATCTAATTAATTGAATCGCACGAGTTTATTGTGATACTAAAAAAAAAAACGATGAACATACAAAAAAAATATATACATACAGACGAACATACCTCCTTACCTCATAGTACCTCCTTCTTTTTGGAAGTCGGGAAAGAGTGTGATCGTAAAGTTATTTTTGAAGCCAATTTAAAATTCTAAATATTTAAGTAATATTTTTATTATTTTGTTTTTATTTAGGAATACGCTTGCGTTTGACCGCCACCACGTCTGAAGATAAGCGATGATACGGTCTACGATAGAGAACGCTTCAAGAAACCGATTCAATCGTGATTTGAAGACACCCAGATAATAACTATCAGGGAACACCCATTCAGGCAACGCATTCCACAGACTAGCAGTTCGCACAAAAAGTGAAATTATCTTAGTAACACTAATTAACTTAGCAAAAAAAAAACTAGTGGGTCTCATTGATGTAAAACTACCTTCATTTAAGTCGTTGCTGAATTTTTAATCAGACGAAAATTGGTTCCACTTTATAATTTCACAACCCTAAATCTACCTGCGAGGAAGGTCGCACGACAATCGGTTGAGTACACAATAAATTTTAATTTACGCACTTTTCGCCTTCATTATGCGAGTCCCGTAAGGGGTTTCTAGGGAAGAGCGATTGTTGCGATACATGGTGATGGAATTATTCGAATGACTCGCTCGAATATTATACCCCTACAATTTTTTTTTAAATTTAAGTACCTATCATAAAATAAAATATCTTGAAACCCAAATTAAATCGAATGAAAGTTTTTGAAATACAATTTCATTAGCAAACTAAGGATTGTAGTAAAAAATCTGAATTTTTCACTCGAATCATTTTATGATTAAAATAGAGATATTATGTAGGTGTGGTTTTTAATTAATATGGTTAGTTTACAACTTTGAGTTAGTTTCTATTTCCTTAGGTATATTACAATAAAAATACGTATAAATATAACCACAGAAATTATTGAATCGAATATAAATTTGAAGAATTATATCGGTTTTAAAAATTTCAAAATCTGAATTAAAATCCTGCTTGCAAAGTTATAGTCATGTTCTAAGATTCATTTATATAGAAGGCTCTGATATATAATGTCTTTGTGGTGTGAACCCTCAGCCAATGTCACACTTGATGTAGTGTGCAGCGTGCCCTACAACCTGCACACTAGACGACGACGTGAATGAAGCCACGGAGAGTGCCATTGGAGTAGCAAAATTTTAGTCCAAAAATTTAATAAAAAAGTATAAAAAAATGAAACATCAATTCGAAAGAAGAAGAAGAAGATTCAATTCAATGAACATTAAAAACGGTAGTTCATATGTTTTGTAAAGCTTGAAAACCAGTCAGTTTTTATAGTAAAATAACTTATATATATTATTCGAATGAATAATTTAATTGCCCTCATCCCTTTTTTCTACCCCTTGAGCTGAAAGCCTCACAAAAGGGTATTCTTCGAGAAAATTGTACGTCAAGCCTTAATGATAATACTATGGGAAGCGAACGCCCTCTTGATTATGATAAATAAGCCTCTCTAAGGGTTGAAATATGAGGGTACGTATGGAATTTTCTTTATTAATTTTTGATATTGACGGAACATTGATAAATGAAACAATTGAGAATAATCTCTTTAAACATGAAGAGAATGAAAAAGACTTTCATTACTCATACTCGGAAAGTAGGTCTGAAGTTTCCTGAGGAGCGGGTTGAAAGTTTCAGCCCTAGGGAGAATCACTTTCAACTGACAGTGACAGTTGACAACTGGCAGACACTCAAATTATTAATAAAAACTGTTATTAAAAAACTTTTTTCAACTCAGAGGATTATGGTCCCGCACTTCTCGGGCATTTTCCAGTGTCAGTTCATGTTTTTATTTTTAGTTTCCTTGTATTCGTAATGAAAAGCTCATTGTTTACCTCAGGGTTTAAGACTTATTGACGGATTGAGACGGGGTTTGGCACCCGAGCGTAGCGAGGGCGCTAATAGTTCGAGGGACAAAAAGTTTTCTAATACCTAGTTTAAAGTCTAAAGTCGTCTTCTAATAAGTTACTTTCACCCCTAGGATAACAATGTACTATTAATTTAACAATAAGTAAAATACCAACAGTGCTGTATATAAATTATAAATATTATACATTTAAACTCTTTATTATGCACACTAGAAACCGCTACGTTCCGTGGTATTTCTATGACCTAAAACATGGGGTTCTTCAAAAGGTGAGTTAAAACGTAGTTGTGATGCCTCTGGTGTTACAAATTTCCGTAGACGACGGTAGTTGCTCACCATCGGCAGCCCGTCTGCTTGTTTGCCACCAGTGGCATATAAAGTTACAGGTAAAGAAATTAATAAATATTTAATGTTGTTTTTTTTAGTTTTAATTTTCTAGAATGCTGTACATGATTTTTGTGGAAGATTTCAGAGTATTTCTTATAAATTTATCCGTGTGTTCTGGCTATGAAGGTATGTTAACCATTTTTAATCACACCGTCACTTAAGGCCGTGCTCACCGGTCAAAGCTATGTTTTCATTTATTTTTTTTAATGGTAAAAAATTAGTCATTGTTCGTATGAAAATTGCGAAAGTATCGGGTAGAGAGCACGTGAGCTAGAGAAATAGCTACATAGAGCCCACAAGTCCGTCGTCTGTAGCAGCCATTACCAGTCAGTATCCCAAAGCTCAGCAAAGAGCCAAGTGTCTGTATCGACAATGTACCTACTGGAGCAAATTGTTCGCGACGACTCTTCAATACTCTAGATTGCCGAAGTTTAAGTTATTTCGGGAGCAAAATGGTCCTTCTTTAGAAAAGGGTAGATGAAACTTGGTTTTGCGTACTTTGGCCTGCCCTTCAAACTTAAATATTGAACGATGTTAAGTAATTTTCGGCTGTCTGTTGCCGAGCAATACTGGAATCAATCGATACTAGAACAGTGACATTTTGTGCTTTCTAGTTTGTATACTTCTAGTAGTGTAGTTGTGTGTTTGTTTGTATCATGCTGAGCTGATACCATAATTATCTTCCTTGTTTTTTGATCTGAGGGTTTCTGTAAGAGAGCGGGTGAAACTGCGGGGTGCTGCTAGTTGGTATATAATAAATAAGCCTTAGTAGAAAAGCTTACGAAAAAAAATGTAATTTTCCAAATACTTCCCTAACGTTCACCAACTTATGAGTTGTCATACAAAAATATGTCGCAAAATACCACCATCCTTATTGGCTCCCCATTATATTGAATATCGCGCACCCTCCTCTTCCCCCCACAGTGACCCTCGGACAAAATATCGAAGTAAACGCGTTTATTCCGCTATTCATATATCTGTTTCGGTATGGGAATCAGCTTTTACTTCGGTGTTTTTTGTCTGTGATTTTTTTGCAAGCTTTTATTTACCTTGCAATGTTTGTTGTTTAGGTCAAATCCTACAAGCTGAATTAGAACCAAATACTTCTAACCGATTTTACTGAAAATTTGCATACTTATTTCTGGTGATAATACAATATGCAATTACCCAATATTGTAATATTTTCAAAATGGCCGCTGCCACAAGATGGCTGATGGAGTAATTTTTTTCAACCTTGTTAATATGGGTATCAAATGAAAGAGCTTGAAGAGTAGGAAACGATAAAGAGACATCACACCAAATACAATATGGCCGCCGCTAAAAGCTTGTTTTAATAAAAAAATACATCTAGTTGCGCTCTGCGGTTTCACCCGCGTTATATACCTCCCTGAATCAACCTTCTTGATTGTGACAGCAACCTCCCTTGACTTAGATAACAGTTTATTTTTCTTTCTATGATGTAATATGTCAATGTATAGACAATGTCAATGAAATTTTTGTATGGGAGCCCCCTTAAATATTTATTTTATTCTGTTTTTTAGTATTTGTGTTATAGACAGAAATACATAATCTGTGAAAATTTAAACTAACTATCACGGTTCATGAGATACAGCCTGGTGACAGACGGACGGACGGACGGACAGACGGACGGACGGACAGACGGACAGCAGAGCCTTAATAATAGGGTCCTGTTTTATCCTTTGGGTACGGAACCCTAAAAACCACGAATTTTAATCACTTTTGACTTTTGCTAGGTTTTTGAACGTAAGACTCCAGACTGTCATTGTAGCTGTCAGAGAAGTAAATGCTTGCACCAAGTTTAGTTTATCTGTGACCACGGAAACTGAAAAGAGTTCAAAACGTCATGGAATTAAAATACTGTAAAATAAACGCGATGAAATCCGATAAAACTGTTTAATTTCAATATGAAACGCTACTTAAAGACACCCAGAATTTTTATAACTTTTTTTTCGGCCCGATATTTTGGCTCAGATATTCGATATTTTCCTGCTTCTCCTTATCCGTTTGTAAACTGTAGAGAGTAAAACCTGTTCCAAACAGTTCGGTAAAGTTTGGGCGCGAGTAAGGAGCGTAATGAGATCAAACGAGTGGCCGGCCCACTGCCCCGGAACACACGTCACTTACACAACGACATTGTTTGTGACATCTTGTTAACACGGAATGCTCGGATGACCTGTTGTGTATATCTGTAGATGACCTAGTAAAAGGTGTGCAAAAGACTGACTGCTTGATGCTAAAGCTCGGTCCAATTATTTATGGGCTCTGACAGTAAGATTGTATTTTTTTAAATGAGAACCATGAACTATGATCGTTTTCTCTAGGTTTTTAAACGTTTTTTTCTTCTTTTTTTTTAATGGGCAAATGTCTTTATTAATTAAACAAAAAAACAAGCGAACACTAAATAAACAGTTAGACTGCCCATAGACAGTTGAAGGTCTAAAGACAATCCAAAGCTCAAGCCCACTATCAGTTGGCAGCGTACCCAGCTTGCTGGCGGCAATAGTATAGTCGTATTTGACCGCCATGATGCCGAAGAGCGCTTTGCACAGACAAGCAGTTTGCGCAACAAAAGTGGAATTAAAGCGCTTCGTTTTCGCTATATCAACCATGTAAAACAATAGCTGTTTGCTGTTCCTAAATAAAAAATAACATTATTTTAATAGCCCAACTAAAGTTTTTTGGGATCATAGGTAACTCTTTCTTTGATGAAAATTCTTAAAACTTCTGAAGTCATTTATCAAATTAAATATCCGCAGCTAGTCCGAGGTCCTGTTCATAATGCGAGACTATAACTGAATAAAATGTACATTATAAGCAGCATACTGTGAACCGTCACAAACTCGTAACGTTAAGATTTACCGTTATTGTCACTGTAACGGTTATTTCGCTTCGTTATTTCGTTATGTTCAAATTGGGAAACTGATTCGCTATTTTCATAAAGTTGTTTTTTAAATTACGTATACCCTCTAAGTTAAAAATGATCTTTTTTTTGCAGAATAGGCTTGCGTTTGGCCGCCAACTCGCCTGATGTTAAGCGATGATGCGGCCTACGGTGAATCAGGCTTGCCTAGAAGAAGCCGATGATCTGTAGTTATACAGTGACAGAATTTGCCTGATTTGAAATGAAGATGTGATCGAAGATATATCTAAACTGGAATAGGCTTCTAAGTGCAGCTGTCAGAGCAAATAAATGTTTGGACTGAGAATAGTTGTGAAAAGCTCATTAAAAGATAGGGAAATAGAGTTAAGTACTTTTGTATAAAAGAAAGTGAAAAAAAGTGAAGCGTGTGAAGTGTGAAACATATTTAAACACCAAGGTTCCGTATGCATCGTACGCCAAAACCTGAACACCAAGCGCTTACCTAAAAGTAAAACATCCAGGAAACAGAACCTTACCTATTCCGTCCTCATCAAACAGGGATGTGTTTACCCTCAAATACAGTAATGTTTAATCTCCGGAACATAATACCTAGTTGTTTAAGCACGGTCGCTCAAGCCGGCGTCGGGCGGTCTCTGGGACCGCTTGGACGCTCATAGGGTTGAAAAAACACCCAAGCAGCTGTTGATTTACGTGATGTAATAAGTTCGAAATTAGTTTCGTTTACGAATCTCTACCAGTTGTATTATATTCCAATTATTTGATTTATTTGACCAGTTCAATAACTCATTTTTTGTTTTCAAATATTATTAGTGAAATTATATATATTTTTTCGATTTGGTGTTCCCTGCTTGAGCTTATAAATATACTTCTGTAATTTTATTAGTATTTACTTTTTTAAAGATTTTATTTATTTTTATTTCCTCGCAAAATTTTACCAAGATCGGTTAAGCCGTTTAGGCGTTTTGTTTCAAGATTTTTATTAACTTGTTATTATATTTGTTTGTTTAGGTTAAATCTTGCAACCTGAATAAGAACCACTTCCTCTTATTGCACGGAGTTGAATTTTTAGTTGGTTCATTTCCAATGAAAATGCATATAATATAATATATATATTATTCCAAAATAGGCTTGCCAATTCACTCTTGACTTGAAGACACCCAGATTATAACTATCGGGGAACACCCATTCAGGCAGCGAATTCCACGTACTAGCAGTTCGCACAATAAAAGTGGAATCAAAGCGCTTCGTATGGGTTTTCGGAATTTCAACCATATAGCGGTGTCGATTTTTCGTGCCCCCTCTGGCAGTCCGATAGCAAAATGGGCAGGATGGAATTAAATCATGCAGATCTGATGCACACTCTCTAAAATGTATCCGATAAAAAACCGATAGACTAGCAACATTGCGCCGATGCTGAAGACTAAGAAGCTTAGTCTGAACTAGGGCTTCGTTGCTGATGAGCCTCTTGGCACGCTTCTCAATATTATGGTAAGCATGACCTGACTCGACGTCCAGGATTAGCTCCTGATAAAAGAACTCTTCAATTAAGGTCTATACAAGTATACATAGCTTGTATGGAGTTCAGTTCTTGTTTTTGTTATTTGTAGGGAAAATATTAAAACACTATGAATCCGAGCATTACCAAATTTCATAAGAACACTTGATAGGCTAATCTGAAGATTGCCTTAAAAATTCATCAAAATACCATAAATACATACACTCATCGCCTTTTATATGTATTGATTTAGGTATCTTCTAAATCTGCGTGCTTCATGTACAACCACATCTAACAGGCGAGTTGGTGGTCAAACACGCACTTCGCGTTTTTTTTTTGTAAAATATTTAGTTAACTAAAATTTCTAAACATTCCCCTAATACCTATTTATAAGTTTCTTAGATATATTTTTATGTTTCCCTACAAGGAAAAGTCCTCATTTTGTAACTTCCTACTACCAAACCAAGCGAAAGGGTTATTTATTCTACACGGTTTCATATCGACTCTACGGAACTCTACGATTGCTTCGTTCTAAACAAACAGTGATGTGATCCTCGTATATGGAAAAGTTAGATATATATTTGTCTCGTTATTAAATAATGTGTTATTTTTTGGCTAAATGTTTTTTTGAGAAACAAACAAAGAAATTGGTAATTAATCAACTTCAAAAAAGGCGGAGGTTCTATGTTCCACTGTATTTTTTTTTGTGTATATTTACCAATATCTCCGCCAACTGTTGACATATTTCAAACAAAAATTATTTTGTTTGGTAGGGTATACTTCCAATTTGGTCCCATTGTCATGCAAGTCAAGATCTGATGATGGGATCCCAAGGAAATCGAGGGTAACCCTCAAATTTAATAGGCATTTATTACGTTTTTCATTTATTTTTCTTTTGATAATTATCATCTCATATGGATGTGCTGATGATGAAGGTTTCAACTCCTCAACGGTTAGAAGTTGATAGAAAATTATTTCAAAATTATACGTACATATGGACCAATAGTTGTATTCTTTCAGGCTATTAGAACCGACTTCCGAAAAGGCGGAGGTTCTATGTTCCACTGTTTTTTTTAATGTATGTTCAGCGATATCTCCGCTGACTGTTGACAGATTAAAAAAAAACTTTTGTTCGGTAGAGTATACTTCCAATTTGATCCCAATGTGTTCTATTGATGATCTGATGATGGGATCCCAGGGACTTCAAGGACAGTTATAAAGGCACTTATTAAGCTTTTCATATATTTTTTGAAGTCAGATTTAATGTGATCCACTTGTTTTAGCTTAAAAATCTGTATTTATGTTATCATAGCCAAGGCAAGTTGTACGTTACAGATTTTCGTGCCACCATCTTTGGTCACATATTTTGATCAGAACTCATGGTTTAGATGCAGAATGCCCCCAATTATCAAAATGGCAACTGAGCTTACAAATGTCAGCACTTTTTTTGGGCATTATTGCACACATGGTCATCTGACCCCAAACTGAGCAAAGCTTGTAATATGGCTGCCAGAGACTGATGTACATACATATACCATATTTTTAAATACATACTTAAATATATATTAACACCCAGACATAGAACAAACAAAAATATTCATTACACAAATGTTTGCCCTAGGTGGGAATCGAACCCACGCTCCCAAGTGCAGAAGGCAGGTTCACTACCAACTAAGCTAACGGGGCTGTCTGTCATTAAATATATGTACATATGAAAAGCTCCTTGAAGTCGGTTCAGAACCTTAATATCGTTTGCAGTTGTAGCAGAGACACGTTTTCAACAGGAAAATTCAGTTACACAGTCAAGGAAAACACGAGCGCACTAATATTGTCAACACCATCCTTCCTTATCGCACAAATGAAGCAAAATCGCGTCAATAATGTTAGTCGTGATCACGCAGAATGGCTGTGAAGTAAGCTATGACGTCATATATATACAGACTCGGAGGCAGAATGTAGATTAATAGAACTGCAGAGTTAATAGCTATTTATTACATTCGAAAGGTAATCTAATAGAGATCGCTTGTAGCGAAACAAAATTTCTTTGGTATCTTGTTTTTTTCTGTGAACTGCTGACGGTAGAATGGGCTCCCTGAATGCTTGAAACTATTCTTAGGCAACTATAGCTATAAATTATAGCTAGGCAACTACAAGTAGGTAACCACAGCTAGACAACTATAGCTACACAACTATAGCTATGCAACTATAGCTAGGCAACTATAGCTACACAACTATTAGCTATGCAACAACAGCTAGACAACTATAGCTATAGCTACACAACTTTTAGCTTTGCAACTATAGCTATGCAACTATAGCTATACTTCTATAGCTACAGAACTATTAGCTATGCAACTATAGCTATGCAACTATAGCTTGATAACTATAGCTATACAACTATAGCTAGGAAGGTTGTTGGGCTATTCAGGCACTAAGCAAGCTACCAATGAGGTTTCGGTCTTGTAGTAGTGTAGTAATACTCACACATTTGTTCTGTAGTTATTGTATCTTTCTCCTTTTTCTCTGTCACTCTCTGTAATGTACTAAGCAGCTGCCAGCCTGTCCCAATTCTCAAATCTTACAAAATTAAACAGGCTCCAAATTGATTTTTGACGAACAAAAGGGATACTCTCGTAATCAAAGCTCGCTCTTCGAATACGTATCGGAGGGGAATTTATTGAATTTGTCACGATTTTGAATTAATTTGATAGGCCTTAGGTCGGATTGGAAGTGTTACAGTCATAGGTGAATATGACCCAGGACGTGATTGGCGTGACATTTCGTAACATTCGATTTTACAGCATATATCAAGTTCAGGAATTTTACCGAGAACAACCAACAAACAGGGCACAATGGGGTTAATTATGTTGTACCATTCACTAAACTAAACTAATTTGACAGGACTAAAATTATCGACGTTTCTTTTCATTTCAATATGTCAGAAAAGGTAGGCAACAAAATTAGAGCTGTCAAATTTAGTTTAGTTTAGAGAATAGTGCAACTTAATTCACGCCAATGTATAGTTTACCCATTATGTGACGGACAAATTTAAACAAAATTAACTACTGCTGTTTTACTTCCATGGATTTCTAGAGTTATCTGTACTTGACATATAAAATTTTGATGTGTGACTTTATTTATAAATGGGTGCATTTATAGCAAAGTTTCAGTGTGCAGGCAAAGATCAACAGACAAATATGTAGCGAGTGGAACCTTTATAATAATAAATAAAAACAAAAAAAAGGAGTAATTTATTTTGACATAATGTGTTGTTCCATAGGCTCCCGAACTAGTCTGGGACTGGGTGTCGGGTGCCAGTGGCTTCTCTTATATATCATTAAATAATTTATTTCAGACAAATTTTAAGTCCATATTCATTACATTTAGAAATTAAATTAGACGGCATAAATTTATGTCATCCTCCCTCCCTCCCCCCTTCCCTCTGCATCACCCGCAACTCCGTGTCCACGTTGCTTTATAAATTAGATACTTAATTGAATAAACCCATAATGACTATTTCGAATAATTAGTAATTTTGCTGTTTGAAACACGACACTATATTCATATTAAATAATGCGAAAAAACAAGATTGTTCAAACCATGAATGCTGTATCCGATAATTTCCGTGTGACACGTCCCTTGTTATTTTGTCTATGATGAAATATTTGCTCATCCGTTGGCAGTTTAATAAATAATTGCCATGAATAAGAATAAACAAGTAACTGTACAGGTGTTAACATTCCCTTGTAATTAAACATGACGGCCGCTTCTTATTGGAATTGATTTGAAGGGTTTTCTTATATCTCCCTCCTACCCGAGCGCAATATTTGTCGTGTTTTGATGGTTTTTCTTGAAACCATGCGCTTATCAGTGGTTCCATTTTAAATTACTTTTAATTTTCGTCATATATTTTTTTATTTAAGAAAAGGACCACCATTTCACCTCATATTAAGCGATGATGCGGTCTACGGTAGAGCACGCTTGCCTAGAACCGGTTCACTCCTGATTTGAACACACCCAGATTATAACTACCGAGGAATACTCATTTAGGCAGCGCATTCGAAAGACTGGCAGTTCGCACAATAAAAGTGGAATCAAAGGGCTTCGTACGGGTTTTTGGAATATCAACCATAAAGTGGTGTTGATTTTTCGTGCCCGCTTTGGCAGTCCGACTTTAGAGCTAGCTACTCAGCCTATACAAACAAACGAGCTATCTCTGTGCCATCTACAGCCAAGAAACCAGCACCCTCACTCAGCAATCGGAGCACGGAACAAGGCCGCAATTATTTCCGGAACGCTTCAGGTTTTTGTTGATTAATTGATTTACAGACGTGAGCCGTGCCTGTGTTCAATTACATCCGAATAAAATAGGCTTTGCTAGTATTATCATATAAATACTTGTCTACTAGCTGTGAACCACGGTTTTGCTTGTGGTTTTCTTGTATACAGGACTATGCATATTGACTGTAGCCGAGAAGAGGTTATTGTAATCATCATCATGAACACTGAATCATGAAAAAAACAGCTGTTCCATACATTTTGTCGAGTGTCAATGACAATTTTCTCTGGAACAGCAAACTGCTGATTTTGTTTCGTGATTTCTGGGTTTGTAAGTATCAATTGAAAAGTTCCACTATCTACCTCCTGGCTCCATCATCAGATCAGTTTGATGGTGCCAAATTATTGTATTGTCATCCAGATTACATATAATTATGTACTTGCAAAGTGTTGTATATAGAGTCGATCACAGAAAAAAAAAACAAGAAAATCTGTTGACGACATTAAAACTAGAAATAGGATAAAATCTTCTTCTAAGATTTGTTTACATCGTTCGTTCGTTAGTTAAGTGAAGCTAATAATAAAAAAAACATACAGATGAACATAGAACCTCCTCTTTTTTGGAAGTCGGTTAAAATAGCATTATGAGGGGCTCATTCAGTGGGTGAAGCTATCATCACAACAATAACCCGCCACAATATTATTTTGACATGAGGACTGGCGGGCTAACTTTATACCAAAGACCAGCTCAAACTATTAATAGCTCACCACAATAGCCTAGAATATGGCTTATATTTAGCCTTCAATTAGTCTAATGCGGTCTACGATGGAGCACGCTTGTCTAGAAGAAACCGATTCGTTCTTGATTGGAAGATACCCATATTATTTTAACTATCTGCTTCTTGCAGCGTATTCCTTACACTTGCAATTCGTTCAATAATAGTGCAATCAAAGCGCTTCGTACGGGTTACAATAGTTTTATATTCCCTTTTGACACACATTCCATAATTGTATTTTATATTGGACAGAGCTTCTTTATGTTGGCTTCTGGCCACCAATGACTAAAAGCCGGGCTAGACCCGAGAATAAATTGAAATAAAAGGGAGTAGTCAGATGGCACCAGCAGTTATCAGCCCTGTACTTATTTGGTACGTAAATAAATTAAGTTTCGATGCCATCGTTAAAATACAGAGAATGAAAACATCATGAGGAAACCGATATGTCAAAGAACCTCAAAAAGTTTAGTTTTCAGTTTTTTATGGTTTTTTATCAATTTTTTTTCAAAAAGTTAACAGGTATAGTAATATGACATTCGCCTACATGCAATGGGCCTGCATGGTGCATTAGGGCACATCTTCTCTATCTGAGGGAAGGCCTGGGTCCCAACAGTGGGAACATGATTGGCTGAAAATTATAAAAGAAAGTGGTCTTGAAAAACTGTAGACTAGTTAATGCACCCAAACCAGAAAGCCAATTAATTCAGTTTAGTCGTAAATCGAGGAGTTAAACTTTGAGCGTGAGGGCCGCCGGTTCTCTCTCTATTGATAACTAAAGCTTGCTAAAGTCCAGGTTATAGGCACTAAAGAATACGGGATCAGATTTTAAATTGGTTTTACCTATAGATAATGAATCATTACGTTGGATGGAATTTGCTGTACAGGGAAGTTTCAGCGTTATAGTTGAAAATTATTTAGAATATTCCGGATATCGCACACACACAAACACATCATCAGCCAACTAACGTCCACTGCTGGACAAGGCCTCCCTCATAGAGAGGGGTGTTGCCATAATCCCCACGCTTGGCAGGCGGCTTGGGAATCGCAGTACGTTCACCTGTACTATTAGGACGCTGCTGCTCATCCTCTGGACATCGCGCGCTCTTATTATTAGATTCATACAATACAGTTAATTGTTTCTTTACTGCTGGGGAAAACATAACCAGTAAGACTTTTGGTCGTACAATGCATAGATTTGAACTGTCAATGCCTAAGATAAGAATCTACTGCACTTATAGGGCTACCGAAGCGCTTATTACAAAGCGGTGACCGGCTTATCGTGTCACGCACTAGTATTACAATTATTGGCCCAATTTTCATTCAAAAGTGCACGATTCTTATGGAACTAAATCCGGATGTGAAATTCGGTGAACGGACCGCAGAGGCAGTACCAATGCTATGTATAAATCTGCCAGGTTGATTTAGTATAGAACTTGGTCCACTAGCGGGAATCTATGGCGATAGTTCGGGCTGTTTTCATTTGTTTTTATCGCCTAGACACGATAAATAAGTCCCAGGTGCGAACCTGCGTTGATGCAAACTTTAGTGATAGAGGAAAACTTTTTTAAAACATGTTTTGAATGTTGACAGCTTTATTGTATGGAAGTTGAGTTTATTTTTGCTAGTAATATAACCTAATATAATATAACTTTTTGCTAGTAATTAATAATAATTAGTAATTAATATAACTTTTTGCTAGTAATATAGCCAAGGCAGGCCGAAAAAACGATGGCGCGATGATCTCGACGCGTTCCAAACACAGTGGCCAAATTTAACGGGTGATCGCACTGTCTGGAAAGAGATGGGGGAGACCTTTGCCCAGGAGTGGGACAGCATAAGTTAAAAAAAAAAAAAAAAAATATAACTTACCTAGAACTATCGACAAAAGATAGTACGTTACATCCATGCTAGAACTTATTGCTTTGCTTATGTTTTACTAGGGCAAGTGCCTTTACAAGCTTAAACTAAAAAAACAGACCGCCATCATTGCCATCATTAAAATAGTCGAACAAAAACTTTATTTCTAAAATTTTTATAAATACAATTATCGAAAACTACAAATGTTAATTTAAGTTTCACGTTAAGATTTTCTACAAAGAAGTTACAAAGCAGACAACTTACTAACAAATCTGAAATCGGTTTTTGAATTGTCTATAAAAGTTTTTAAGGACTTAGCCTCGCTGAAGGTTGTTACGTGTTTTTTTTATGATTTAGTCAATTATAGACCGTTTGCTTTGCGAAGTCAATGGACTTAAGTACCAAGAAACTGCGCCACACGGCTTCACTCACTATTGTTGAGATTTCTTTCTAATTTTTTGGAATTATAAAGCCCTGGTGGCTACCGGAAGCAGACTGAGAGCAATAACATACTAGCTACATAAGTATAAGACACTAGCTCGCCCCGTGGTTTTACTCGCGTCAACATTCCCCCAGGAAACTCTCCGAGATCAAAAAGTATCTAATATCATAAACCGCCTTTCAACTAAAACCCGAGAGTACACAACCGAGTTAAACTTTAGTTTAAATTAAGCGGAAACCTGCTCATTTACCAAAAGTTGTATGGTTGAATCGGGAAACGGATTTTGTTCTCCATTAAAAGATAATTATCGAAGCCCACATTTACGACGCTATAATCATCAGAAAGCTGAAACACATTTAAATGAGATCGTATAAAGTGAAATTTCAAATTACAAACTTCTACGATTATACCTCTTTGGTGCCACTTAATGTTGTTATTGTTTGCGTAAAGAAATAATATATTAAACATATCGTAGTTCTGTGTAAAATTTATATATATTATTTTTGCTTTTGTATCAATTTTTGCATCAACGGAATCAAAAGATCAAAATGTTATTTTCGAATCAGTGATTCGAAATGTCAGAAAAGACAAAGTTCTTCGACTAGTGTGTGTTGCCAGTGTAGACATATGGTACTGAAACGTGGTCCAGTTTGGTCCAGTTCATACATTTTTATGAAGTCGGTTTTTAAAATTGATGATTACATACTCTAATTTCCATGAGGTCGATAACATTCCAAAAAATTATAGTAGAAATATCAAAATAGTTATTGTAATAAAAGCTAGACGTGGACAGGTCTGGGTTTAAAGGTCAGCAGGGGTCAGGGTCCAATTAGAACCCACGTAATGGCTTCTGTTTGTTTTACAATGAGAAACTTTACGTAGCTTAGCTTTAGAGGATCATTATTGTGATAACTCGCTTTGGTTTTCTTTAGACACATATTCAGTAATGATCTGTATTTAGAGCGTTTTGATACGTCGCAACGCTCCAAATACATATCGTAGCTTGACGTTTTAATAAACAAAAACTAAAGAAGAAGAGAAAAAAGTGCGCTTGACCAATTATGTAGTCTACAAACTAAAGAAGAAACCGATTCTTTTTTTTTAGATTAGTTACTGTTTCACCCGTGTAGAAATTTCCTCAGGAATTACATTTTACCGGGATAAAAAATATTCTATGCTACTCTCCGGCCCTCTAACTGATTCCAAACAAAAAAATCATCGCGTCAATCCGCTGCTTTTTTATTGCATGAAAGAAGGACAAACAAATCAACAAACACAATTTTGCATTTACATTATCATAACAAGTTAGCTAAGCTAGTTATCAGTAATTTTTTTCTTATGTATGTTATATCTGGTGTGAACAATAAAGACTTAACTATCTATGACGATATGATACCAATACTAGTAACATTTTTTCATACATATCACTTGCACAGTTCAATAAAATCATGGAATTAGATATAATAGCAAGATGAAATACGCTATCAAGCATAGAGCTCCAAAACAGAAGGCATTAAAGATGAAATAATATTCGGTTTTCCTCCTCCAATAGTCATGACATCCATATCATGACACATTACAAGACTTTCATGTTCTTCGCAAATTCACAACTTTAGTATGACAGCCTTTTTCTGACACTTATTTTTCCCTAGCAGAACCCCGTGGCTTCACCCTCTATCCTACATGAACCATCCTTGTGCCAGGATAAACAGTAATCTATAGATAGATATAGATAATGTGTTAATCCAGGATTATGATCTTATACCCTAAGTATCACAGCTCCATACAAAATTTAATTCAAATCCATCAAGCTGTTACGGAGTTGAGTGTGAACAAATATTACTTGCTCACTTGCACACCTACACACAACTTTTCGCTTTATAATATTTTTGTGAAGTGTGATTATTGTTTTTTTTTTTTATCTAAGCAAATGTGTGGTCGAAGATAATGACACATGGTGCCGATTCCGTTGTTCACAAACTAAACTAAATTTAAGTTCAGTGCATCTTTTTCTTTCCATTTCATTAAGAAAAGGACAGAAGATAAAATATTAGTTTAGTCCTGTCAAATATAGATACTCCATAGACAGTTTAGACGTGATTAAAAACAAGGCAACTAAAAATACGTCAATTTTCTTCAGGCGCTTACTAATTTGACAGGACTAAACCAATATTTATCTTCTGTCCTTTTCTTAATGAAATGGAAAGAAAAAGATGCACTGAACTTAAATTTAGTTTAGTTTGTGAACAAGGGAATCGACACCATTATAGCGCACATAGCGCAGATCTTTATAATTTTTGTCGCTAAATTTGGATTTAGAAAACATGGACACTGACAAGGTATCCCATTATTTGGGTCTACAAAATAATTAACTATTACGTAGAATTTAAAAAATAAACCGTTTATTTTACGAACTTTTCAAATAAGTAAGTTGTTCGTTTTTTTTAGAATTTGGATTGTCTTTAGACCTGCTAGCTTGTGTTTCCTTTCGTTAATAAAGTAACCTTTTTTAAAGTTGATAGTTTATCGGTTTTTATAGCATAATATTTCGGAGAGTGTACACTAAATCTAAACGATCTGATTCTCGCTTACTTTTCACTATCAGATGGCCAGGACAGGCACGAAAATGTGACATCGTTTCATGGTTGATATTCTCAAAACTTGAACGAAGCGCTTTGATTCCACTGTTATGGTGCAAGCTGCTAGGCTGTGGAATGTGCTGCCTGAATGGGTGTTCCCCGATGGTTACAAGTTTGGGTGTCTTTAAATCACGAGTGAATCGGTTTCTTCTAAGCAAACTTACTCCATCGTAAACCGTATCATCAGTTAAAATTATTTATCGCTTGGGGGCGTCGGTTCGATTCCCACCTAGGGCAAACATTCATGTGATAAACTTTGTGTTTATGTCCGGGTAAACTGTATATGTACGTGGACCCGGGTATGTCCAGAACCTCCGGAGGATGGGCAGCAGCGTCCTAATAGTACACGGTGAACGTACTGCGATCCCCAAGCCGTCTGCCAAGCGTGGGGATTATGGCAACACCCCTCTCTATGAGGGAGGACTTGTCCAACAGTGGACGTTAATTGGCTGATGATGTGTGATGTGATGTGCTTAAAATATGGTCCCATTTCAATTTGGTCTAGTTGTAATATAAGTATCTACTTCAATTCTTTTCTTTCCGTTCCACACAAAATTTTATACAGGGTGTTTGGTAGAGGGTCCGACAAATCAAATGAGCGTGTTCGGGGGCCCATTTGGAGAATACAAGTTGGCCAAAAAAAATCCCTGACCCCCCTAATTTTTTTAAAGGTTTTTTTTGTGAATTTTCCCATTTTCACCGAAATTGTACCTATTTACCTCCATAACATTTGTAAAATCTGTTTTAGACCGGATGTTTTACTTGAATTTGGTCTCTAATACACCTTCAGGCCACGCAAAGCAAAATTGGATACAAAACAGAGCTAAATAACTGATTTAGAGCTCATAGAGTGAAAAAATGTAAATAAAAATTACCTCATAGTTCAACTTTCACAGTGATCTAAAAAAAAAAACACTAGCAATTCTGGAGATAATATGCATTTAAAAACTTCTCTATTTATTACTTATTACAATGACATACTAAATTGGTATAATACTTACCAGCTTATTGAGTTAAAATAGGATTCTAAGTAACAACTCTAGAAATAAAAAAATGTGTCATCTACGTAAAGTAAGGGACCAATTACGACGAGCAGGTATAAAACCATTGTTATTAGTTCTTCTTTCTCCGTCTCTCCAAGAATGCAGAGGCTACCAGTTGTCTAACCAATAAAATCAGTGTGACTGATTATCAGTCGAGCTTTGACTGCTATCACTGTTTGACGCGTGTACGAATAACCCAACGGTTTCTGTTTTCTGTTTTGATTTGTTAAATTGTTACCTTGTTGATTGTTACCGTTGTTGTCTGTTACCGTTGTTCTGTTACCGTTGTTGACTGTTACCGTTGTTGACTGTTACCGTTGTTGACTGTTACCGTTGTTGACTGTTACCGTTGTTACTGTTGTTTTTGTTGACGTTGACTGTTGTTGCTGATTCTTTCTGCGCCGACATGACGGAGTTTAGTAACGAAGAATACGCCGACATGGTTTTTGCCTATGGCCGAGCTGATGGGAACTCACGTGCAGCCCAAAGAATGTACAGAGAGTCGTATCCCAACAGACATGTACCACATCACACCACATTCTCAAATACTTTCCGGAGACTGCGGGAAACCGGCACCCTACATTTTAGGGAACCACGACTCAATGCTAGACAGCATCGTGTTGTTGTAGATGAAAGTATTCTACAAGAGTTCGATGTGGATCCCACCACCAGCATTAGAAAAGTGGCCCGTGACTTGGGAGTTTCGACATGGAAAGTTTGGTCAGTAGTCAATGCAGACGGAAGGCATCCTTTTCACTACACTCCGGTGCAAGGTAAATTTAATTTATGACATTAACTCTAAACTGTGTTCTAGATTCTGACGCTTGAGATTATTTTGATCACTCTCACTCTTATGACTTTTGAAACGAGAGAGAGATAATGACCTAGATAATATCTCACGCGTCAGAATATTAGAGCTCCTGATTGCTCATTTAAAATACGAACCTTACATAAATTGTTTACTGGACAATGGGCTTTGCTCAAATTCTCTTGAATAGTGGATTGTAATTTTTTTATTATTATGACTTCGGTGGTGTATCGAACTCTACAATAATAATAATAATTGCCGTACAAGTTGCCCATCTCATGTTCTCAAACGGTTTTGTTTTGGTTTCAGGTTTAGTAGAAGGGGACCAAGAGCGGCGTTTGCGGTTTTGCCGTTTTCTTTTACATACGGACGTAGATAATGACGAATTCCTGAAGACCATTCTCTGGACGGATGAATCTAAATTCACGAGAGAGGGCATCTTTAACCAACATAATCTCCACAGATGGGAATCGCAAAATCCTCGCGCGACTAGAGAGGCCTCACACCAACATAAGTTTCCGGTCAACGTATGGGCAGGTGTCATTGGGAGAGACCTCATAGGACCCCATTATCTCCCAGATACACTGAATGGGGATAATTACCTAGAATTTTTAATGAATGACCTACCGGAATTAATGAGTGACCTGCCGATTTTTGAAGATGACCGGGCAGTTGTATTTCAACATGACGGCTGCCCGGCTCACTACCGGAACATAGTACGCGAGTACCTAGACAACGTTTTCCCCAATTCATGGATTGGGAGAGGTGGCCCAATTGAATGGCCCGCACGTTCCCCAGACCTAACACCACTCGATTTTTATGTCTGGGGACGTGCTAAAGAGTTGGTGTACGAAGTTGAAATAAACACAAAAGAAGAATTGGTGACGAGAATTGGGGATGCTTTTTCAAAAATGAAAGTAGAAATGACGCTGAACACGACTACAAAAGAAATACACCGTAGATGCCGGGCGTGTATTCATAACAGAGGAGCTGTGTTCGAACAAAATTTAAATTAAATAAATAATTGTATTTATTTCTGTTGTTTGAATTTTCCCTTCTGCCTCATTTATTCAACAAGTTGGTAAGTTTTATACCAACTTAGTATGTCATTGTAATAAGTAATAAATAGAGAAGTTTTTAAATGCATATTACCTCCCGAATTGCTAGTGTTTTTTTTTTAGATCACTGTGAAAGTTGAACTATGAGGTAATTTTTATTTTCATTTTTTCACTCTATGAGCTCTAAATCAGTTATTTAGCTCTG
The DNA here is from genome assembly GCA_949125355.1 of Agriopis leucophaearia. NCBI lineage: Eukaryota > Metazoa > Arthropoda > Insecta > Lepidoptera > Geometridae > Agriopis > Agriopis leucophaearia. The sequence goes on along the minus strand of OX421274.1, from coordinate 16,452,632 downwards.
TTTTGTATCCAATTTTGCTTTGCGTGGCCTGAAGGTGTATTAGAGACCAAATTCAAGTAAAAACATCCGGTCTAAAACAGATTTTACAAATGTTATGGAGGTAAATAGGTACAATTTCGGTGAAAATGGGAAAATTCACAAAAAAAACCTTTAAAAAAATTAGGGGGGTCAGGGTTTTTTTTTGGCCAACTTGTATTCTCCAAATGGGCCCCCGAACACGCTCATTTGATTTGTCGGACCCTCTACCAAACACCCTGTATATCAGTGTCTGGCAACCATATTACAAGCTTTTCAAAAATGTCCCAGATTTATTTATTTATTTTTATTTTATTTTATTTTATTAAAAAGGGTACTTGCAAACAAAATGTTACTCATATAAAAAAGTAAGTGAAAGTAGCTCATTAAGGGACAGAGTTAAAAAAAAACCTCGTAATTTGAACTATCTACACTAGTCCACTAAAACAAGAGCCTGCTCGTATGACCTAAATAAAATGGGTCAACGGTTCCATCGACAGGTCTCCATCATCAAGTGGATGGTGAACTCGTACGAGTGTTGTCAGCTCTACAACTGGTAGAAGATAAAGAATCAACTGTAGAACTGAGAGGAAAACAGTATTTTTCTAATCTCGCTCGAATTAATCACACTATGTTTCACTACTAAATTTATGTGTTTTTATTTAAATATTCGTTTATATTTGCACAAATACATTGACAAACAGTTCAACAAGCTTATATGAAAATAGTGATCGAAACGGTGTGCAGATCAAAATGAGCCCAAACACTGCCAGTCTATTATTATCCATCGAGGAGTGCACCGTCACCATCATCAAATCAGCTGTCACCATAATCCATAATATTATATTGACATCGACACATGACAAATATGCCAAATTTCAGCTCAAACAAACACCGAGAAGTGGGTAATTTTTTTTTTGTAAATTTTATTACAGACAGACAGATACCGGGACAGGTGAAACTAAATAAAAGCTTGCAAAAAATAAGCCTATAATATGTCACAATAGCGAACTGGTGAAGGCAGTATGCAATGATTGAACGAAAGCTACCATTTTAACCATTTTTTTTACCATTTTAAAAGAGATTTGTTTTACCAAGATTTTATAATTGGGTTTTAAACTAAAAGACGACTTCAGAGTTGGTTCCATATTGGTATTAGAAAGTTACATTTCACCCCGAAAAATGTACTGTTGTACACTACAGGTAAAAATAAAACATCTTTTAAAGAATATGAAAGCTTTTTTAAGATCTTACATTAAGATCTGTCTCAGTATCTCTTCTCTCAGTATTGTGTATAGCCAAAGTAAATTAGTTTAAGTTAACAAATCGTAGTTAAATATAACTAAAGTTACGGACCACGGTGTCCATGGAGTTAAAAAAGAACATTTTTTTACTTTAGATTGTTTTTTTATGTTCACAAATTATATTTGTATTTCTAACGAGTCCGTAGACAACACCATGTGTGCTAATTATTATAATCCTAGACGACAGGCCGGCAAATATTTTCAGCAAACAAAGACAACACAAATCGTCCATAAATGTTCCCCCAAGGAGGTCTAAGTACAGAGGCGTGGTAATAGAAGGTAAATTACTCACAGGAGGATATTTAGTTTTACACTAATGATGTTAATTATGTACGCCTTTGTAACAGAAAGTCATTTTGATGAATCACAACAAATCGGAGAATGGAGGTTGTATTTTGTTGAAAAAAGGCTACTAATTTAAATTCAACTATCTTTGCTCTAGGAATCGATTAATTTTAAAAGTTCTGGAATCTAGACAAATTAATCGACTTGAAATAACAATAGCTGTTAGGGCTCAGGCACACGATGCGTTGCGACAGCTATGCGGCAACTGTACAATCATATCTTTAGCAGGTGCGGTGATCCATATGTGCTTATGTTTCATAGCCGCACATCTCACCGTGTAAATGGAAATGAGAACTCTGTCGCCGTATTGTGACAGATATGTTCACATTCCTATTTATGTCAACGCGTCGAACTCCGCGTCACAGTTGCTATGGGTTTATATGGGTGCAAGTGGCTACAACCAATTTCTTACAAAAATGCCTTGATAGCCGTTATTCTAATTAAAAAAAAATTGTTTTCTGTTGGTATGACCACCAATACTCACGCCATGTTAAGGTGCCGTGTAAATGCCACAACGCGTTTTATGCCCGGAATTCAGGTGGACTGAAATACTTGGTCATTTAAGTCTCTACCAGAACAGAATAGAAACAGTTGAGTTATACTGTAATGAAAACCTTTCCATCCCCTCTAGAGTAACCTCTTTTTGTATACTATATAGCTAGTAAAGCTCATTTCAATTCTATGGTCTTATCCACGGATCTGTACTAGGGTAGATGCCGCGAGCACGTCATCATCATCGTCATTTCAGCCATAGGACGTCTACTGCTGGACATAGGCGTTTTCCTGCGGTCTCTTTTAGGACGTCTGTCCATCTTGTGGGTGGACGTCCTACGCTGCGCGCGCACGTCAAATTGTATCAAAACCCAGTCTGCCACATTTTTTGTGCTGACACATTTTTTGTGTCGTCACAACATCAATAAATTTAGGTGTGATAGTTTAATTACATTTGCACGACTAAATGCTTTTAAAGAGTTGTTAAAAATTACTGTACAAGACAAACCAAGTCTATTAACATTTTTAAGGCTACAGTAAAAGATTTTTATTAAAAGAAGATTAAGTCTAGAACTGTTCGTTTCTGTTGGAAGAGAGTTTTGGACATATCTGTTGATCCAGATTCGTGTTGGTTGTTATTTGCTCTGTCATTGTGAGTGTTTATTGTATTTATTTTATTTATATTATATGTATATATATATAATATATTATCTATGTCATACTATATATCTATTGGTAGTATTTATAGTATCATTAGAAGTGTTTAAGCATCCCCCGTCGATCCTGCTACGTAAATTCTTTCCATCTAATGGTTGCCTGGAAGAGATCGCTTTTAGCGATAAGGCCGCTACTTGTGGTACTAGCTCGTAGATAGGTGTTTTCTATCTGTATGTAATTTTTGTTTCTGGCATAGGTACACAATTAAATAAAGAGTTCCTATCTATTTATCTATAGCGTAATTTATCATTTTTGTATTGACGTCTGTCTGACGTATGCAAAGATGACGAAGATCAAATTGAATTAAGTTCGAGAATTGATCCAACTTAAGACAGGTCTCGGACACGCAAAGGAGATGAAGTCGCGGTGTCTATTTTGATAAAGTTCTGTGTTCTTACCTTATTCTTAGGGCGTGCCACCAATAAGCTTGCCAGAGTAACTCCAATACCCCAGGCGCGTGGTAAAAAAGGCAATTCTCGTCAACCCAGTGAATCGTAATTTTTATTATTCGCCCATTTTGCCGTGGGCAGGCAGTTCTGGGAGGCTTTAATATCTTTTATATCCAGTTTCCGGTACGATGACCACCTGACTAGAATGCTGGGGTAGTCATTTCGGGTAATTCTTAGAATTAATAACATTTTTCTGTCGTGTTGCGTAGTTTTTAGAGAAAATTGTGGTAACATTGCTGTTCTTTTATCGAGATTCAAGTGACCCATCTATTTTTATGTAGGATAAGAGTTAAGTAGATAGTGTAGATTCTTTTTACTAACATTGTTATCTTGATAATAATATTTAATTGAGTGAGAATTATATAATGAACTAAATTTCCAACGTTAATAAAAAATAAACAAATTGAGAACCTCCTTCTAATTTGAAGTCGGTTAAAAAGAATGTTCTCCTTTTGATTGTATTTTTTGTTTATAATAGGTCGGGGAAAAAGTCTTTTCGTATTTTGTATGTATAAGGTTGTAGTAAAAATCTCATCGGTTGTACTGTTTGTATCTGGCTGGTTTTGATACCATTAAAAATATGACATTTTAAAAAAGGAATACAAAAAGTATAAAGCAATTTCCCGCCATTTTTCAATTGTTTTTTTGTTTGATAAAATGAGTGAATCTAACGAAGAAATTCGATATATTGTGAAATTTTATTACAAAAAAGGGAAAACTGCGACACAAGCCGCGAAAAAAATTTGTGACGTTTATGGACCTAATGCAGTGTCATCAAGAGTAGCACAATGTTGGTTCAAGCGTTTTCAGTCCGGGAATTTTGATGTCAAAGATGCAGCTCGCTCTGGTCGCCCTGTTACGGATAAAGTAGATGCCATTTCTGAAAAAGTGGACCAAGTTCGGCATATTAATAGTTACGACGTAGCTGAACAACTGGGGATTGACCACAAAACAGTTTTGACCCATTTGAAAAAAACTGGGTATACAAAAAAACTCGATATTTGGGTGCCACACAAGCTCACTGAAAGAAACCAAATGAATCGTGTACTCATTTGCGACTCTCTATTGAAACGTGACGAAACCGAACCGTTTTTGAAAAGATTGATCACTGGTGATGAAAAATGGATCATCTACGACAAGAATGTGCGCAAACGATCATGGTCAAAGGGCCGTGAAGCACCACAGACTGTAGCGAAACCCGGATTAACACGTAATAAGGTGATGCTGTGTGTATGGTGGGATTGGCAGGGCATCGTTCATTATGAGCTTTTACCGCCGGGCAAAACCATCGATTCGGATCTCTACTGCCAACAGCAGATGAGACTCAAACAAGAAATTGAGAAAAAACGGCCGGAATTGATCAACAGAAAGAGTGTGGTCTTTCATCATGATAACGCCAGACCGCACACATCTTTGGCCACTCAGCAAAAATTTAGAGAGCTTGGTTGGGAAGTGTTAATGCATCCACCATATAGCCCTGACCTTGCACCCTCAGATTTCCACCTGTTTCGATCTCTTCAGAATTCTTTGGGTAGTGTTAGATTAACATCAAGAGAGGACTGTCAAAACTACTTGTTGCATTTTTTTGATCAGAAGTCCCAAAATTTCTACAGCAACGGGATCATGTCACTACCTACAAGATGGCAACAAGTTATCGATCAAAATGGCACATATATATTATAATTAAATGAAATTAAACTTGAAAAAAATATGTCTTGAATTTGTTTAAAAAATACGAAGAAACTTTTTCCCCGACCTTATAATTATGTAACGAGATATCGTTGCTGATTATGAACTAATTAATATACTTAATATTTTTTTATTGAATGAGCTATATAGATGGTGGCTTTATTTAGTTACTCGTATCTACAATGGGGAGTGTTCTGAAGAACTATTCGATGTAGGTAATGCCGGCGTCGCGGTTTTATCATCGCACTAGCCGCCACCGTTTGAAAGCGCATCCACATATCATAGATCAGTGGAAATCGCATACTGTGCGATTCACACGATCTTTCTTGCCTCACACCTGCAAATTGTGGAATGAGCTACCTTCCGCGGTGTTTCCGAGAAGCTACAACATGGGGTTCTTCAAAGGGCGAGTTAATAGAGTCTTAAACAGTCGGCAACGTATTTGTGATGCCTCTGGTGTTACAAGTATCCATAGGCGACGGTGACTGCTTACCATCAGGTGGCCAGTCTGCTTGTTTGCCACCTATGGCATAAAAAAATAGTTTAAAGATAATAATCGACCTGTAAGGATGAAAAATAAGTTGATGAATCCTATTTAGTCTCGTTCTTCCCGAGATGTCAGTTGTAATTATTTTATAAAAATATTTTAACGTGATTTTTTTAATATATCAAAGAAGAATATTTGTAAGCAAAATACGTGCAAAGTTATGACGGGATTTTAAAGTTTTCATTAAAAAAAATATACAGAGATTTTCACTACAGAGATTTGTTTTGTATGTTATTGTAGGTGCAAAGGTAGGACTGGACTTTAAATTAAGTTTTCATAGTTTTTTTTTGTTTACTGTGATTTTTTCCTATAGATAAAGATTTTTTTTAAAGTTAAGTACGTGCAAAGCTAAGTTGGGTTTGAAGTTTTTAGTAGTTTTTTTTAGACCTACAAAAAAAATTCATACCCACTTACTGCTGTAATACTTTTACCCTTTAATTTCGGCCCCAAAAACCCAGAAGTAGCGAAAATGCTGTACAAATTGTCATCAATAACCTAATTTCATAATCCTTTGACAAATTGAGGGCCCGGCCCAGTTTCAGGAGCATTTGTCGTCGTCTCATACTAAATCCTCGTTTTAAAACAAAACGTTGTGTGAACAGTGAATATTGATAAACATTTCTCAAACGCGCCCTAAAATTTATTTTGTCAGGTAATTACGTGAATATTCTTCCTAGAATAAAACTAATCTGTGAATTTGTATGAGGCTTTTTAAGCGTAATTTGGCTATTATTTGTTCCTTTTTATTTATGTTAATTTAACTTAATATATCTTTGTGTAAATACTACTTATCAACTATCTTACCTGCTGTTCAAATTCTATCTATCTATCCAGGCCTAAGTTGGTGTTGCAACGGGGCATTTACACTATTTTAGTTTGTATTAGTGAAAACTTCTTTTTGGCTTTTGTGTAACTATTCATCCTATATCTACTGTGTTTGTTAGCAGCTGTTTGTTTTCCATGTAAAATAAAATAAAATAGATTTGAGAAAAATAATAAAAAACCTGTGGCAGCAATCAGCTACCGGACAGATTTTTTAATTGTCTTATAAAAAAAGATGACCATAAATAGTGCCAACACTGAAAACAAAATAGAAATGTATTGTATTCAAAATTAAGGAAGATACAAGCATTTTGTTGTTCTGCAAGACGGACAGCGCACTATACGCCATACAAGATAAGATTTATCATCATGTTTGGTCAATTAAGCTCGTGACTAAAATGCCAGCCTCTACTTTGTTCAAAGGGTGAGCATTGCTATACAACGTGGTAATGGGCCAGCATTTTGGGAACGATTTCCACTGGTAGAGGTTTATTACTTTGGTTTTTTTAATGGTTACGGTTTTTCTGTATATTATAATATACTTAGCAATAGTACTGCCTTTAAGGCGATATTACTGACTATTGTACAACAATGACACTTAAAGGCAGTTTGTATAATGCAAACTCGGAACTTTAGAAATCTTAATACACGAGAGTCAACATCCGATCAAATAAACTTGTATATATAGTTTCACTCCAGTTGAAACGGTAACAATGTTGATGATTGAAACAGAGCAACTTAGGGCAGATTTTAAGAGTAAATTGAGCCAGACATTAGGTTCCAGAATGGACATGCCAATACCTTGCCATGCCCAAAACAGATTAAAACGTCTCTGACCTAAACGAAAAGTCACTCCCTAGCTCACAAAATGTCACTCACTTCGTTAAGGCTACAGGCTTCTAATGATAAGTCTGTGGTCAAGGGTGGATTTATTTGTACTTTTGCTGTGGCAAATTCTAGAATTTTCTTTTTTTTGTTGTATATCTAAAAAGACTTTAGAACTCTGGTAGAGTCATGCAATTCTCAAGTTGAAAATTGGTCTTACTATACTCGTATTGAGGTAATTTAGGGTGCGCCATGCAACTTCTTTTGTTGAAAGTCAGTTTCCATTCCAGGCTAAGCATATTTAATATGTTTTGATTACAGACAGACTGAAACTAAATAAAAACTTGTAATGACCTTGATTTTGACTTTAGAGAGGTAATTGCGATTGGGCGGTAATATGACGGATCCGTCATCTTTTAGGGACCGAACGGACCAAGACAATTTTCTACGATGATGGCACACTTCCAGCAGCCCTAGCACGGGCCGTAGAAAGATTGTCTTTCCATTGTTTTTATCCCATGAGAAAGAAACAAATTTATCCATATTCTAGCTTTGTCGCGTCTACGCGAGGATAAAAATGGTGGGAAGACAATTTGTCCACGGTCCGTGCTAGGCCTACAGGAGTATAGAAGTCTTCAGCTGTTTGTAAAAAAATGACACAAAATAGGCTTCATTTTATCCAAATGACATCAAACTTTACGATACAAGAGCAAGATAATCCTAAGCAGACCCCTTCTGGCAAGCATGTCGCAAACCTACTCATCCACACTTACTCAGCGCTTTACTACCGTTCAATGTCTAAGGATCTCTTTACACGATGCAAGTGTTTTGACGAGATGAAATTCTTATGGACTCGCCGGGCTAAGTACGGTTTTTATGGGCGAAATCCTTAGCAATTACGAGGGATGGTATCTAAGGGTTGAATCCCTTAAAGGATCCGAAAATTGTTGAGCGGAGAGGTCATTGAAACATGGCCTGTCGGAGCCAATAAAATTTATCTAATAATCCTTTGAGAAAAGCTGTCTTTTGGAGTCGGGAATACAAAGAACGGATGAAGAATGGTCGATATTAAATAAATGAAATATGGTAGTGAAGAAAGGTGATCGAATTTAAATGATTTCTTGGATATCTGCCGTGTTTTGTGAGTCTAATTACTAGATTATTGTAAAATGTGATATAAGTACTTTATCATGATAACACTTGTGAATGTTTGGAATATCGATGTTAATTCTGAATAACACTTCTAATTCTAAAGAGGGAGTTCTTGGAAGGAAGTTGGTCCTCATTTTAGCGATGTTACCGTTATACTTGTTAATTCCAAGAAAACTTCATCATCATCAGCCAGAAGACGTCCACTGTTGAACATAGGCCTCCCCCTTTAACCTCCACACTGAACGACATCCTGCCATCTACATACACTGGATTCCCGCGACTCTCACAATGTCGTCGGTCCATCTAGTGGCAGGCCTACTTACGCTGCGTCTTCCAATTCGTGGTCTACACTCAAGAACCTTTCTTCCCCATCGGTCATCAGTTCTTCGAGCGATGTGGCCAAGAAAACTTACTGTACCTAAATTACAAGTTGAAAATGAAATTACCTAATGGATTATTAAGAGTTTGTCCATACTCATCATTATCATCACCAGCCAGACGATGTCTGAACAATGCAATGAGAGGGAGTCCTCCCCCTCCATGTTCACATTGCCTTGTCCAAACTGTCACCTGGTTATTATTAAAAATAAAAATTCGTCATTTGGGTTTTCAAGAATTAGTCTGAGTACTTGTTTTTCTAGGATAGTTTAAACGTGTTTAAAAAAAATATGTCTGTATATTTAGCAAAGAAATATTTTATTGAAAAGGGTTTACGTTCGTTTGTCGAAGATAATCTTATACTATTGTATATTTCCACGCAAATAGATGCGCGTGCATCTATGTTAAATGTGATGAACTAGTTGACGGACCGCCTGATGGTAAGCGATCACCGTCACCGATGGATACGTTGCCGACCCTATAAAGACTCTATAAATAGCACTTTTGAAGAACCATATTAAAGTTACTCTAGTGGGCACAAAAACACAGGTTTTTTTTTTTGTTTATGCATTTTTTGTATTGTGTATATTTTCTAGTATACTTTTGTATATACATAAGTATAAGTGAATTGTATTGCGCGTATACTTTTGTGTCGTCTTCAAAAATAATCAAATATCTGGGACATTATTGCACACATGGTCATCTGACCCCAAACTAAGCAAAGCTTGTAATATGGCTGCCAGAGACTGACATACATACATAATATATATTTTTAAATACATACTTCAATAGATATTAAAACCCAGACATAGATCAAACACAAATGTTCATCACAGAAATGTTTGCCCTGGACGGGAATCGAACCCACGCCCCCAAGCGCAGAAGGAAGGTTCACTAGCAACTAAGCTAACGGGGCTGTCAATCGTCCTCAAGCATAGGTTTAAAGTATTTGTTAGCCACTTTCATGAAAAAAATATGTAGTTACGAACACATTTCTGGTGGAAACCATAACAAGAGCATTCTGAAACCTCTAAAATGAGCTCACAACACGTTTCCAATTTGCAAAACAAACAGAGAGAGTGTTTATGCATAAAATCGCTCGACTTGTAAAGTTTAATTCAGTAAAAGAACACACAAATTACAGAGTAGCTGCTAGTTATAAATGGGGACTTAAACGGTTCTTCTCGCTTCGCTTTTATCGCTCGATGGTTTCTAGGGGTGTCGTGTTTAAAAGCCTTTGAACTTTTGTTGATTTCAGCAGCCTCTTTGTGTATATCCTTTTTTCTTGGAATATTATAAATAGGAAACCGAAAAAGCTACTGCTCTTTTATGATTTTAAGGTGAAACAAATATTTATATTTAGTGTGTAATCATGTATGATGATAAATTGATACAAGACAGTCTTCCAAAGTTTACCAAATAAAAAACATATTTGCAACTATATTATACAGGGTTACGCAAATACCCTGTAGTAAGCCGAAAGGTGGTCATTGTATTTTGTACATCATCGTATATTGTATTCATCATAATTAAGAATTTCTACTATGGGATCAACCCCGAAATCGAGGAAAACATCTGCTAATCCATAGAAAAAGATCATTGACACTCGACAAAATGCATGAAAATAGCTGATATTTTTCGCGATTTCAGGGTTGGTCCCATAGTAAAAGTTATTCATAATGATGAGTACAATGACCTTCTTTCGGCTTAATACAGTCAATATGCGTAACCCTGGAAATGAGACCATAATATCACAAAAAAACATACATTTTGTCGAACGTTTTCTATGGAACAGCAGATTTTTTTTCGTCAGCATTTTAGTCACGGTATGTTTCGTGTAGATCATCATCATCATTTCAGCCATAGCACGTCCAATGCTGGATATAGGCCTCCCCATCGATTTCCAAATGGACCGGTTGGAAACTGCCTGCATCCTTCGACCAAATTAAAATGAATGGACGGGCCCAGTAGAAGCGCATTTTTGAAGATTACAAAATGAGCGCCAGCTCTCATTTCGTTTCAGTCGGTCTCTAGCCGTAGGAAGTGAAACACGAGTCTATTGTTACGCGATAACGAAACATCTGACTAAATTATGAATTCGTATGCTTTACCGAAGTGTAAATACACAAATAAAACCGATATCTACTTTTTGTAACAAATATACTGTACATTTTTATAATTAGGTGTTGAAGTATATATCCGACGGTTTTGACTCGTTTTTACTGATCAAGTTTAATGGTTAGGGCCGGTCCATTCATTTTATTTTGGTCGAAGCCTGCATCCAGCGTTTTTTTGCGGTCTCTTTTAGGTCGTCTGTCCATCTTGTGGGTGCACGTCCTACGCTGCGCTTACCGGTCCGTGGTCTCAACTAGAGAACCTTTAGGCCCCATCGGCAATCGTCGTGTAGATAATTCCATGTGGATAAATATAGTTCTCTGGAAAAATGTTGGGAAATCTGTCTGTCAGCCCTAGGAAGTTGTCTCGTCCGTGTCACTTCGTCTTTATTTATAGAGTAGTAGTACATAGCTGTATGTCTCCAGTTCCCGTTACAAGTTGCCGCCGTCGTCATCACTCCCACTTGTAACTCACTGACGATACGCAGGACTTTCATGGACATTAATGTCACTAAGAAATAGAAGACGGTTCGTTTAGCAACAGTGAAGGCAAAGAGAACTTTAACTACCGCAACTAACAGAAATTGCGTTACTTTTCAAAGATTCCAAAACACAATCCTAGGCACAGAATTTCTCACACACAGGTTGGCGACAAGCTACTGGAACCAAATTGGGGCTTATCTCCCCGTATAATGAGTTTAACGTCTCCTTTGGTGATCTGGATGTATTCAATGATTTTTTATCTGTTTTAATAACAGTAAACAAATTAGTAAAATCTCTAACTCGAGACAAATAACGTTGAGAGTTTTATATATATAGTTATCTGTATTCGATTATATAGTTTTAGTGTGTAACCACTTTTATGGTGAATATTGTATGCGCCTGTAAAAGGTGTCCATATCAGATGTATATATTAAAAAACTAAGAATTTGTAATATGTTCACTGTTGCCGTATCTCACTCAATAAATAAATTCTATATTATATTTTGTTATCTGTTTGTAATTTTTATTTTTGGTGTTCACAATAAAGAGTTTCTATCTATCTATACCTAAATAAATAAGAATTTGATAAGTTTTAACAATCATCATACTAATATTATAAATGCAAACGTGTGTTTGATGGTTTGTTTGTCCTTCTTTCACGTAGCAACAGAGCAACGGGTCGAGATGATTTGGGTACATCACCATACTAATTCAGGCATTTGGGTAACAAGAAGGCTACATAAAGGGAAGTAGCCTTTATCGCTTCTAAAATAATATATTACTTTCAAAAGTTCCTCAACCTCTTAGATTTTTCCTCTACCTAAACCTCAATCTATATCAATTCTTTTTCAATTCCTTCCGTAAACAAAACAAGCTGCAATTCACAACGGAGTCATTTAAATGTTCCCATAGATTTCCCTTCTTAGCGTATTTCGGCCCATAAAGGCCCGTAGAGATAACTCTTATCTTTTCTTCGCGTTTTTCCCGGATTCAAAGTTGTATTACGTTAGAACAATGCCGACGGATTCTGTAGCCGTATCTATAGGTACGTCACGGTTCATTGGCACAGGGATCACGTAAGAGTGGGTACAAGAAAATTTGCTCTATAACAACGTAGAGGTGAAATTGTGCTAGATATGACATAAAAAGTAATGCCAATTTATTTTTAGGTTTCCGTTTCTTAAAAAGAAAAAAACAGAATCCTTATTATTACAACAAAATTTGCTCTATAATAACCTAGGTTGGGATTGTGCTAGGAGTGATATAAAAAGTAGTACTAATTTATTTTTTGGGTTCCGTATCTCAAAAAGAAAAGGATCACTTAATTGTTCGTCGGTCTGTCCGAAGATCCGTTTTCTCAGGAATGCGTACAGGTATCAAGTTGAATTTAGTATCAAATACTATTGTATGGTTTTTTTGGAGGTGTAATTCTAGTTTCTAAATCAATGCATAAAAAATATGTGACTAAAATGACCTTACTATTGGCCGTTTACTTCACATAGTTTGATCGCTAAATCACAAATAAAAACTACTTACTTTTACTTTCTGTTAACCTAGATTGGCGACTGCCCCGGTGGCTCAGTTGGTAGTGAACCTAACTTCTGTGCTTGGGGGCGTGGGTTCGATTCCCATCTAGGACAAACATTTGTGTGATGAACATTTGTGTTTGTTCTATGTCTGGGTGTGAATATCTATCTAAGTATGTATTTAAAAATATATATGTATGTATATCAGTCTCTGGCAGCCATATTACAAGCTTTGCTTAGTTTGGGGTCAGATGACCATGTGTGCAATAATGTCCCAGATATTTATTATTATTATTATTATTATAGATTTATGAAATTTGGCAAGAAGCTGGGTCTCACAGCACTATGTAAACGAAAAAATACGAAAGTTGATGTCATGTTACAAAAAATGCTATTACAAACTTACATTTTGTATTTGGAAAACTGACAATGAAGTAAAACGATGTATGAGACAGCATGTTTTCACTGTAAAGTTAAGTTTGGCCTTCAATTTCATGATTTTTTTGCTACGGAGGTTACTATTTTATATCTGTATGATATATTATGATCTAATTATTTACAAACTTATTAAATAATTAGATCATACTTAGGTATGATCTAATTATTTACTAAGTATGATCTAATTATTTAATAAGTTTGTACGGGACCATCAGTTTGCGAACTCAACTCACACTTTGTAATATTTTTTTTAAGTTGAAATTTAACTGGGTCTTGTTTGTACAATTAGTAAAAAAAAACCTGATAATTTGTTTGTTTGTTTAACGGGAAATAAATATGAAATATTAACAGTGACACTGAGTAAAACTGCTTGTTTACTTGATTTAACCGTACAACGTGTTATTTAACACACTCGTACGATTGTGGTCGCAGTATAAACAAACTTCTTATTGAAAAATATTTTTTATTACTCATACTCGGAAAGTAGGTCTGAAGTTGCCTGAACAATGAATGAGCGGGTTGAAAGTCATACATTTCAGCCCTAGGGAGAATCACTTTCAACTGACAGTGATAGTTGACAATTGACAGACACTCAAATTATTAAAAAAAAAATAGTTCTATGTTCAAATTTGTATTTAACCATGTTGCAATATATTTTTTTCCTCAGAGGATTATGGTCCCGCGCTTCTCGTGCATTTGCCTGGTGTCAGTTCATATTTTTATTTCTAGTTTCCTTGGATACGTAATGAAAAGCACACTGTTTACCTCGGGGTTAAAGACTAAAGTTACTTTCACCCCTAGGATAACAATGTACTATTTTTCAAACCAACCTTGAAACGGTGTGCTGATCAAAATGAGCCCAAACACTGCCAAGTCTTCTATTGCCGTTGTTCACTGTCACCATCATCAAGTCAGCTCAATGTCACCATAATATTGTATTATCATCGGAACTTGACAAGTATGCAAAACTTCAGCTCAATCGAACACTGGGAAGTGGGTCAAATTTAACTTGCAAGATTTAATTACAGAGAGACAGGTGAAATAAATAATGACTTGTAATAATAGTACAGCATTCAGTTGAAATAACTCGGCTCAGTCATAAAAAGTTTCAGTCGGATTGATCATTATTCGATGAGATGCCTCAAGTAATGGTATCCTATCCAGCAAAAGCTACAGTTCCGTGTATTCCCGGGCCTATAAAAGAGATTTATCTCCGAGAGTAGGTTCGTACGCACTCGTCCCGGATACGTGTCGGTCCCGTGTCGTGCGCTATAAACTATCCTAATCGATGTAACCGCAGCTGAATATTTCATTTCATTTTTATGGCATTTTATATTATTGCAGAAATTGTCTATCAGGCTTCTTGGATGTATTTTATTTGTGAAAAGGATATGTACTAATATTTTTTTGTTTGAAAATGGGATTGAGTTTTATTTGCTAAGCGCATACGCTATATCATATGACATGACATACTAATATGTAAGCAAAGTCACCAAAATGCGTGTAATATCAGACGCCGAGGGTTCCGTAATAAAAAAATAAAAAAAACTCTTTTTGCGAATAAGTCCACGTTTGACCTAACTCGCCCGTTGGTAAGCGACGATGTGGTCAAAGATGAAGCACGCATACTGAAATTGACTTGAAACTGAAATCAATTATTTCTGTCCTCGTTTTTCTGTAAAATATAACTTAATTCTGACAATTTAATTTACTATTTCTTTTTCTTATTTTTTCAGTATATGTGTATAATTATATCCTTCGCTAAGCTTGCTTCTTGTTATAAATGAAACACCAATCAACTACCCTATTCTGTTGAATGTAAATAAAATTCAGTATGTATGTACAAAAACAATAAGCATATATATATATATATATGTGTAGATACATACCATTAAGTTGAACCAAAAGACGCGTCGTGCCGCAGCCCTTAAATTTTATTATCTAGTTATGTCGCTATTTTTATTTCAATGTGTGCAAAATAAGAAATAACATCAATTTTAGAACTGTAGAATTTTAGAATTTGTTTGAATACTAGAATTGTGGATTTGATTGATTGTTGCCAAATGAAAATCCTAAATTCGATTATGTTTAATTCTAGAGGCATGCCTATTTTTAATACAACATTATGAATAGCTTTGACAAAAAAAAACCTCACGTAAACATAGCACTCTTTGTAAAAAATATTAAGGATCTAAAATTAAATTTTGAAACAAAAGTATTAAAAAAAAAAAAATTACACAATATTTTCAAATGGGGTGAGGAGCCAACTTTTTGCCACGTTGGCCAAACACATTTCGCAAAGGATATACGTGATGCATGAAACATTTCATCAGCATTTCAAAAACATATTGAACCTCACGCGTCAGAATATGAAACCTCACGCGTGGTCACCGCATGGTATTAGGTAATATTCATGTCTGTTATCACTCTCATTGAGTTGAACATGAGAAATACAGAGATAGAAACATTGTCAAGCGGGGTCTCCTGCGCAAATTCTAACAAACCAAATTAACAAAACATGTTTAGCTAACATCTGGCTTACTATGGATGTCCGTTCGTACGGGATGGTACACAATCGTGATCACAATCCAAATCACGAACGAACTCCACAATAATCCAGATGTTAGCTAAACATGTTTTGTCAGGAGACCCAGCTTTAATTGATTTAGAATCAGGTCCCAGGATAAATGTGCGGGTTCTATAAATTATTGTGTCCAAACAATTTTTTTTGGCTCATAAAGTTTTGTTTTGATTTCAATGCTACTCAAAACACTTGAGAGTTTTTTTAAATGATGATGATGATGATGTCGTCCGCGTCGTGTCCGACGATGGCGACTCTGGCTATTTCCTGGCGTGTGCTCGTATGTGGGTGGCAAGTCCAAACTTCGTCTTAAACACCCGGTCACAAGTTGTGCAGTACAGCTGACCCGCGCTGTTGTATGTGTACTTGTAGGATGGTTTTAGTCTGGTTTTTTTTTTTTAATATCGTACCACCGAGCCAATGTTAGCTATATATTATGTGAACAGTAACTGTGCCCAGAACTCAGTATATTCTATTCCCAATGATTGATTTTACTCATAAACCTATACACATAAATAATCCCCGATGTAAAAATACCCGCTCGGAGGCCGTTCAAAGGCTGGGCACCGAACCTGCACTAATATGTTAATCGATGGCACATTTCCACACTTTGCGCACTTCATTTTACTGAGGAAGCTTTCGTGGGGGGTTTGTGAAAAATAATGTCAAATGAAAGGATATTCAAATTCAAATTATTTATTGAGAATAAAAACGGACAAATTCCACTAACATTTATCTCACATATTGTTAAACTAAAATTGATAAAAACCAGTAAAGCAGAAACAGTTCCTTTAAGGAATCTCTGATGTATTTCAGCGTTACCGTCGTGTTAAGTACAATAAGGAATTAGAGAACATAAATTTATGTTTTATTCCACAAAAAATTGTCTATGATGTTAATTAAACATAACCTGAAACAAAAATGAAACACAAAACACTGTTTTAAACTATCACGGTTGTTCACTATATTTATATTATTATTTATGGAATATTTACCGTGGTAAGGTTGTGAAAAGAGCTCCCAATAATCATATAACTATAATAATGAATTAATTCCGAAAAAAAATCGTTATACCTGAAAATAATTAGTCTGTACTAATGATATTCATTATTAGAAAATCTAAAACAAGAAATTAGTTAAATGTGTAATAACAATTATAAAAAAAAATAAGGATAAAAGAAATTGCTAATAAAACCCTTTTCAAGTAAGGTTAGCAAGGATATTTTTTTCAGGTTTAATTATTTTTTGTTTCAGATTATTTCGAATTATCAACATTGACAAATTCCGTTGAGTAAGACAAACATAATTGATCGGTAATTTTAAAGCGAAATTACACTAGAAATTCTATGAAATAACATAGAAAAAGAATTTCAACTGTCATTTTGTTGTTCGCTCAAGGGAAACAATTCAAGTTAATCACTAATTAAATATATGAAATGTTTAAATCATCCACAAGGATTAGTTTTTTTTAAATTATTATTTTTCAAATTCCCATAGGTAAGTAATACAGAGAGGTTGGGAGAGTTATGGTTTCATTTCATGTCACTGGTAACACAGAGTCGATGACGTAGGCTTGTGTCACCCACGTGACCTTAGTGTCTCGGAATAGCATATTTGCCGGAATTTAGTACTAATATACCATAGCGTTTTTATAGTAGCAGTCATAACATACTGGAAATTGCTAGGCAACTTTGTAATCAAATGTGAAAATTGCCCGAAATAATGTATGTATATTTTTACGTAATATTAACGCAATTTTTCAGAATAGCTCACGTATGCTGGCCTCTGCTGCACCTCGTTACACATTTTCTCTATCGTCCGTAAATGCTTCTGTTGCCACCTGTTGTAATGTACTATTAAAACACACAAATTAAGTAGATACTAATTGGTTAATCCCGCTTCTGAAATCAGGGCGCGTCTGCTGAAAGATTACTTCCACGCATCGAACCTGCACTAATTCTGAGCGAGGTGATCACTGAACCACGGTTCCGTTGGAAGCTCCTCAGTTCTGTTTCACTGGATTAATGGAAAATAATAATAGCTAGAACGTGTTTCTTACACCATTATGAAAATATTTAAGGATTTACAATGTACCCTTAGTACAAGATTTGATAGTTTTCGAAAACTTTTTTCCATTTCGTTTTGTTTCATACATTGCTGGGTTATAATAATTTATGGTGGGGGGGGGGGGGGGGGGGGCATTTATTCAGCAGCAAATAATCATGCGCCACAATATTTTGGCATGAGGCTAAATAGGCATTTGTGCCCAATAAATAAATAAATATCTGGGATATTTTTGCACACACGGTCATCTGACCCCGAACTAAGCAAAGCTTGTAATATGGCTGCCAGAGACTGATATACGTACATATATATTTTTAAATACATACTTAAATAGATATTAACACCCAGACATAGAACAAACACAAATTATCTTCACACTAATGTTTGTCCTAGATGGGAATCGAACCCACGCCCGCAAGCACAGAAGATAGGTTCACTACCAACTGAGGCACCGGGGCAGTCAATTTTTTTATTACCTCATAAAAAATCTGATTCTAAATAGAAACATTGTTTTTTTCATATATATTTTTTAAGTTATAAGTATTTTAATTTCATGCTGGACAGAGAGCACACTATCGCACGTTATGACGTCAAGCCGTGAGAGTGCCATACAAATACAATACTAACACACGCTTTGCGGGAGAGACAGCGCATCCACTCTCTATTACCACTAAAAACTTCAAACGCTTATATCTCAGAAATTTATCAACCAATTTAAATTATTTTTTCCGTATACGTAATGTATTTAGTTATATTTTTTGCTAAGTCTGTTATTTATATAAAACAAAGTATGGTTTGTTGAACAGCTGGACCGATTTTAATAGTTTTTGATTTGTTGTATTTGTTTCCGTCCAGAATAGCAGAATAACTTTAAAAAACGGCTGGACTGATTTGGGTGAAATTTAGTATTTCTGGAGCGGGTCATAGTACTGAGGCCGAAGGCTGAGCTTACACCCGTGTGAAGCCGGGGCGGGTCGCTAGTTTGGAATAAATAAAACATTAGGAAACAAGCTTATTTTAGGTTGCCGCACCTCATAACATAGACCACCTCAACACCATCAAGAACTCACTACAATAGACTAGAAATGTTCAATATGATACTGTGCAATAATAGGCAATACTGTGCAATAGTTTCACATCCCCTTTTACACACATTCCATAATTGCATTTAATATTAAACAGGGCCTCTTGGTGTTGGCTTCCGCCCTACCAATCCACTCAAATGTTCGGGCTAAACACGTGAATTAATTAAAATAATTAATCATTTTACTTACTATGACGCCACGAGAGCTTGACTTCATTCATTTGAAGAGTTTTTGCTATTGGCTATGGATACAATTTGTCATTTAAATAAATTAAAAATAAATAAATATGTGGGTCATTATTTATTTTATTAATGTCTGACGTGCTACTGTAAAGACGACTGCGATCTAACTGAATTATTCGGCATGCCAATTGGAGCATTAAATCAAATTATCATGCCATAGACATGCAAAGTATGTGAACTCGCGGGGTCTATCAAGGTAAAAGTATGTGGATACAACATAATTTCTTTGTTTTATTCGAGTTATAATTTTCTTAGATATAATAATAATAATAATAAAACGCAGGGGCGGCTTTATGGCGAGCCGTCGGTGAGTGGCGACACCGCGTACCCCGATTCCATGGGGCTAAATGAGACCCCTGACCCCTGGCTTGCCTTAACCGGCCGTCTAGGGGTGGAAACCGCAAGAGCTAAGTATCTAAGCTCCAAGGTGGAAGTGTTAAAGGGCATAACGCCGCGAGTAGCTCTTAGTGAAAGTGCAGCACACCTCTCTACACCCTAAGCCACCCACGCCGATGTTGCCCCTCCGGTGCCAAGATACGGCAGCCTTTATGGGGGGCCCATTCAGTGGGTGGCAAGTCATCACCTGCCTAAATATATTTTGAGATGAGACAGGATAAGGCAGGTGCCGTTTCTCATTCTATAGATCTGTTATTCCATCCACAAGTTGTTCACCTCAATAGCCCAGTCTTTTTTAATCCTATACTGTACAATAGTTTCATATTCCTTTTTATACAAATTTCATAGTTGCATGTATTTTATATTCAAAAGGGCCTCTTGGTGTTGGCTTCGGCTCCACCAATGCCCACCAAATGTCCGGGCTAGACCCGAGAATTTCGTGAAATAAAGAGAAATAATAATAAAAACGCAGGGGCGGCTTTATGGCGAGCCGTCGGTGAGTGGCGACACCGCGTACCCCGATTCCATGGGGCTAAATGAGACCCCTGACCCCTGGCTTGCCTTAACCAGCCGTCCAGGAGTGGAAACCGCAAGAGCTAAGAACCTAAGCTCCAGGGTGGAAGTGTTAAAGGGCATAACGCCGCGAGTAGCTCTTAGTGAAAGTGCAGCACACCTCTCTACACCCTAAGCCACCCACGCCGATGTTGCCCCTCCGGTGCCAAGATACGGCAGCCTTTATGGGGGGCCCATTCAGTGGGTGGCAAGTCATCACCTGCCTAAATATATTTTGAGATGAGACAGGATAAGGCAGGTGCCGTTTCTCATTCTATAGATCTGTTATTCCATCCACAAGTTGTTCACCCCAATAGCCCAGTTTTTTTTAAATCCTATACTGTACAATAGTTTCATATTCCTTTTTATACATATTCCATAATTGTATTTTTTATATTCAACAGGGCCTCTTGGTGTTGGCTTCGGCTCCACCAATGCCTACCAAATGTCCGGGCTAGACCCGAGAATTTCATTAAATAATAATAATAAATAATGTATCCCGTTGATGTCTTAACTCGTTTAAAATTATATTATTTCTGGCGTTGTCAAAATCTCACCTAGCTGATGTTTAACGTGGGCGTTAGCCGTTAGGAACCTGGTGACAGGTTTGTGGGCAAATGAAATTTTTAGACCTTTACGCCGGTAAAACACTCGAAACCGTAGAAGTGCTACTCGTTGAAATATGAAATTAATAAAATATTCCGACCTAAAAGAGACGGCAGGAAAACGCTGGTTGCAAGCCGCTTCCAACTGTCCCTTTTTGAAATCGATGGAGGAGGCCTAAGTCCAGCAGCGGAAGTCCTACGGCTGAAATGATGATGATGAAAATATTAGATACGGCAGCATTTTTTTTGTTATTTTATACGCTTCCTATAAAGGTGTGGTTAAAAAAAATATGAAAATTTTCCCGGAAAAATTGAAAATGCGGGGAAAATATAAAGTGCTTTTGTCTATGGAATTGGGACTATACGTTTGTCGAGTCAGCTAGTTGTAAATAACTTTCAATGTACCTACATATTTTTGTCCACAAAATGAAACACGCAGAAGGAAAAAAAAACTAACAAAAGATCCAAAGTTCACAAATGTAAAAGTCAGTTTTACGTGCAGGAAAGCAGGAAAACAAAATTCGTAAAATGCTCACCTCCCGAGGTGCGAGAAACAGACTTGCGTCGACGTTCCTTTAAGCGTTTTCCTCGTTTGCTGGTGACACGTAGCTATAATCATTTGTGTTATTTTTTATTTATTTAGAAAAGTAAAGCGCTTTTTGGAATGTCTCTTTGTGTTTGTTTTTGTTCTAAGCAAACATGTTAGGTGGGTGTTTAGGGTGTTTTGTTTTTTGATATCAAAGACTCTTGGATTCTTTTCGTTATATTTTTTTTGGTTTTGTTTTTATAATACAATAAATACTCACGTAAGCTAATGACACCACCCTAAGTCAGATTCCTTAATATTATGTCCCGTAATTTTATCAACAAATCACTCAAATTTTTGCGTGACACTGCACTGCAATGTGTAAGGTTAATAAATTAAGAGGCCAAACTGAATCAGCAATGTGTACTAGTTTGGTGTACCTCGAGCGTACATCGTACACATAACCACCTTATTAGCGCGTTTGATAGTTTTCTTATTTCTTTAGTACTTAGAGAGTAGGTATAATATTAGGTAGGCCTCACAATAGATGGACCAACGATATCGTGAGAGCATCCATGCAGTGGATGTACATGGAAGGCTGTCGTTCAGTGTGGAAACTTAAGGGGGAGGACTATGTTCAGCAGTGGACGTCTTCTCGCTGAAGATGATGATGAAGTAAATATTCAGCCCGTTTCGTTCTTTCTTACAACTACCTACCTGCTGCTGCAGGCGTGACTTCGGAGAGGAGACTAGGATACGTTGATTATGAAGAATAATGAAGTAAAACACTGTTTTAAACTATCACGGTTGTTCACTACAATTATATTATTATTTACGGACTATTTACCGTGGTAAGGTTGTCTTTCCGTGAACATAGTGCATGTAACTGCGCTGAAATATCGGGAGCTCCTTCCACAACCTTACCACGGTAAATATCCCGTAAATAATCATATAACTGTAATGAAGTAAATATTCAAAGTTTCAGCCATTCAGTCTGCAGTGTGCAATATTCAGCAATATATACTAAGCAGACTTTATAATAAGCAGGTCTATTTTAGCGCGTTCAAGATTTTCTATAAGTGAAGTGGTTAGAGCTGGATAATATAATTATAATTTCTGGACTCTCATATTGGTAAAGTTTAGAGAATTGGCATCATTATTTACGCAATTTACTGAGTATGTGTTCATGTACATTGTACAGCGTACCATTAGTGTGATAGACAAGTATAAATTGATTTTCTTTAAACCCTCAATAAAAGAGCTGATAATCTTCAAAAAGCTAAACAAATTTTCTTGAATCATAGCTAAGAAAGCTTTCGATCAATTTACCTTTCAGAAAAAAAAGTTAGGTCTCTCTGTATCTTTTATCGCATTTAAAATGGGGAGTGTTCTGAACTGTTCGATCTGATGCCAGCGTCGCGGTTTTATCTGAAAGTTCATCCATATATCGTAGACCAGTGGAAATCACACACTGTGCGATTCACACGATCTTTCTTGCCTCACACCTGCAAAATATGGAATGAGCTACCTTCCGCGGTGTTTCCGCAACACAGCGTTCTTCAAAAGAAGAGTTAATAGAATTCTAAAAGGTCGGCAACGTATTTGGGATGCCTCTGGTGTTACAAGTATCAATAGGCGACGGTGACTGATTACCATCAGGCAGCACGTCTGCTTGTTTGCCACCTATAGCATAAAAAAATCGGTTGAGATTTTAGGGTGCTTTAAGACCGTAAACAGACACAGATTAACAGGTACATACGTTTAACTTAGAAAACACCTCTGTTTGCATCAGATTTCAATGAAATCTTTTCGAAGCAAATACAATATGAAAAGAACTGCACTCAATATTGCCAGCAAAGTCTTGTTGCCACAACAGTTTCAAAGGTAATATTCTGAAAAAGCATTTGAACGCCATGTAGTGTAGAGTATGAAACAGTCATAACCAGCTTATTTCTAGAGTTGAATAAGGGAGCTACTATCGTACTAACCGCACAAAATAGTTAGTTCAAACATTTGGCCATCGCGGTAGATAAGTTGGTCTATGTGAATGGTAGTAATGGACAAAAAATCTGCTAACAAGTGGTCGTTTTCACCGTCATAGGTTTCCGTGTGTTTCTACTGAAAACTATTATTTTTCTTGCTTCTTTTGTGAAGAAAACATTGGGAAATTGGATTATCTTGTAATGCTTTTGTCAGACGTTTATTTTGTTCCTTTTCTTACTTTTTACTTTTCTATAATCTTTGTGTTCGATTTTGTTTTTGCTTACTCCGCACCGCGGTTGTACTTACCTCAGTTTTACAGTATTTGTATATTTTCCCAGTTGACCTATTTGTCCCACTGCTAAAAAGGTCTTCCCTAAATTTTTCTACTTCTTTCTAACCAGGGACATCGCCTACTATTTTTAAACGTTTCAAGTTGGTTGCGTTCTCATGTCCTGAGACTCGAACTATTAAGAAGCACTCACCCCACGGAGACTTTTTCTCGCTTGTCCAGTTCCACAAGGTCTACTATACATAATTATAATTATATAGCAGAAAATATAGATGATAATTGACAAGATTGAAAAGGGAGTACCAAAAATAAGTGAATTTTTTATCATGTGTATTAAAATAAATATCCGTGTTTCACCCCCTTTTTCACTATACTGCTAAAGGCCCGCTTATTTGCCGTCCATGGCATAAAAAACACTTAAGACAAAAACTGTTACACCTAAGTACTTATTTTTACCCACATTGAGAATTACAGCGATACTGATTAACTAATAGTCCAGTTGCAATAATTCTCAATATTAAAACCGACTTCATCAGAACTAGACCAAATTGAAATGGGAAGCACCAGCTTTCAAATAAAAAAATTATCATCAAAATCAAAGTCACCCAGTCAAAAATTCTGCGGTAACAATTTATTTATTTATTTTTTAAACATTTGTATTGATAAACTCCCCCTTTTTGGAAGTCGGTTCAAAAAGGGCCGCAAGGTTATCTGCAGGTGAGTTCCACTAAAGGCATCAAGCCTGATTTAAGCCTGATGCTTTCGAACCCACCACGCCACCTTACAATATCTCCCTTCTAAGTATTTATTTGGCCTACTATGAGGTGACCATCGGTCTTTAAAAAGACATAACAATTTGACATTGTTCAATAGTCGATTTTTCTGTAGGTACAGAAAAGACAATATATTGGATTTTCATTATTATTCCACAGACCATTGAAAACACTACGCATTATTCAACCTGGGGCCTTACCCCTATCTTCACTTTTGCGAGCCAACTTTTAGTAGGGACCTGATAGGTACCTAAAATTAACCAACTCATTTAAGCTGCATCGTTTAAAAGCGTCTAACTTGAATGAACGAAAATCCGTTTTACTATGCGTGTGCGTGAAAATAGCAAAACTTGGTGGCTATCAAATAACTACCGCTTATCGTAGTTGATGGTACCGTTTAGACAAATAACACCTATGCGGGTCAACTTTTCGAGCTAGGGGTAAGGCCCCTGTACTGCTTTATCGACAATTGTATACTTCAGAGCCTGCTTTGGTGACGGTGCGTAGTGTGGCAAAATATGAACTAATATAAACTAAATAAATACATTTTCTTTACAGACATATATGACTTCTATGTCATCTATTTTATATTCTCAAAACTTTCCCTTTCGTACAAGAGGAAATTTGTCTTCCTCCGCACTTTTGTAACCGTCTAATCTACAACTATTTGTTTCAAACTTCACTCGTGTCGAAGTTCGTAGCCACGTGCTTTTGTTAGAACTACTTATAACAGTTTCTGGGTGGACGGTCCGAGTGTCGCTACACTGATTAACCAAGTTTCAATGTGTGGGCGAAAACTTGCGACTTTGGAACTAATAAAATTGCTGCAAATTAAAAAAGCTAGAAAATATTTAAAAGGCAAATAAAATTGCTTGTCACGTAGATTAAGTGAACCTAGGGTTAGAGTGAACATTGGCAGATGGAAAATTTGAAATATAATAAGTAATTATCGTAAGTTCTTTATTTATATAATTTTGTGTAACATAAATAAATTATTAGATATAAAATAAATATACATAGTTTAATAGTTTTTCAAACTATTTAAGTATATTGTATCATATTATTTTTTTTTCATTTAGTATACAGAAAAAAGATTGAAAATCAAGACTCTTATAAAATAGTGGCAACAAGTAAATTAATCGGCATTATTTTTCTTGATAGAGTATTACTGTAGATGTATTAGTCTTATTACACGAACTGATCATCCGAAAATTTTCATGCATTTAATATGTGTATATATTTAAAAAATAACCATCTTTTTAACACTTTAATTTTGATTTTCACTGTTGTAATTCAACGCCGCCTGCCAGCTGTTAGGCTAAAAGTTTCATCGTCCAACAAACTCCGAGTGATAGAAACTTTACGGCATCACGGCTTAGCTTTCGTTCTTGCATATTGCAACTAGCTCTTGCAATTAAACTTTTAGATTTAATGCGCGTTTTGTGGCGAGTAAGTTGCTTAGTTGCAACCTCATTTACAGTTTAGTAGCCAGTTGTACCCTCATTTGCAGTTTAGTAGTAAACTGCAACCTCATTCGTAGTTCACACTTCTCCTTATTTTACTGTTACTTCGCTATTGTTGCTGTTGGAAGTTATTAAAGTTTCATAAAGTTCGTAATAGGTAATTAACTCTAGCACTTCTTTTGTATGCTCTATTTAAAACTATACCATTATATTTATAACAAGTTTTTTAAATGTCACTGCGTTAAGCATGTTTTATTTATGAGTAAATGTTTAAATGTGGTTTAAACAAAAAAAAAATGCATATAAGTAAAATTAACAAATTGTCAAAGAAACTCAAATTATCAAATATAATCAATATTCCAAATAGTAATATAAAATTCAATTTTACGAAAACCAGTTCACCAAACTTTTACTTTGGTTAACAGAATTTAGCCAAAATAATAATGGTAATTTTATTGCAAAACCTACCTACGTATTTTTGCTCAGTAAGCAATTACGTTACCCCGAGTTTGCTTTCCCTTCCCTGCACATCGTTACTCTCGTGACAAAGAAGGAGTCACGATCACAGTGACAGGAGCCATATGTCGCGGAAAATTAGAGACAGCTCTACGTGACCAAAATTTGTATATCACCAGTTTCCTCACGTTATTTTGTTTAAATTTGAATTTGCCCCGTTTTGAGGGTATCGCGTTCGTTCACGCTGCGGGCTTTGTAACAAAATCTGCTGTTTTGTGTAAAATGTGGATAGAAAGGCGTATAATTTAGATGAAAATAGGAGGGTTTTCGCTCGTAAACTTAAGTTTATAATGTTTTCGGAAGTCATTTTTTAAAGGTGGAAAACGATAAAAGCAAAATTTACGGTGGCGACGTGGCTTATTTTAAAGTTTAGTGTTAAATAAAAAGTTTTTGTTGATTTACCTAAAAAACTGTTTATTTCTATTACATTACTAGCTTTTTTGCCCGCGACTTCGTACGCGTAGATTTTCATATAAACCTTCAATTCTTTTTTTTCTTCCCTTAATCCGGCCTTGCGCAAAATAACATAGCATATACTTCAATCTGGTCATAGCTAAGCATATTCGTGAAAACCGCATTTAAATCCGTCCGCATTTTTCTTCCAGGGGTGTAGGAGATGTGCGTGAACAAACAAACAAAAATTCTAAAAACTGTTCTTTACATGTTCAGCTGCTTATTTTAAGTCGCCCTGTGTGAAGTATTGATAGAATCATAAAAGTAATAAATAACACCGTCAACAGTTTTCAAATCAAAAAGATAATGTGACCACAGTGCAGAGCATGTTTTGAAATTTTCTTTTTGTCTAAACCATTAAAAGTATATTTCCGGCCAGTTTCGCTGGCCACGGAACCCTGACATAATGCTTGTCTTAACACGCTCTTGGCTAGTTATTTCTTATTTCGCGTGCATTTGTATGTATACCTTGATTAAAAAGCCATGAAATGGAACTACTCTATTTATCTGTTAAAATATCACAGTAAAATAAAATTATTTCTATATTCTTATTCTTATTGCAAATATACACTGTATTCTTCTAAAAGCTAAGTTTATATACCCTGCACAAAGGGTGCAGCAATGAATTATGTAGTGGCTGTTCACAAAACCAGACCACAGATATAAACATATAAATTTAAGTATAGTTAAATCTATTACATAAATATTATATATACTATTCAAACTTAACCTAGGGTGAAGTAATTTTACAAAACAAAAAAAAACATACTTAGTGTGATAGGTTACTTAATTATATATGAGATGACACAAAACTTATGACGCTACTTTCTTAACTATTTATATATCGATATTTATTTTCTAATTATAATTTTCTAAAATTTATCGTCGAAAAAATCTTTTATCTCGTAATAACATTTTTGGGTTAGAAACTTACGAAGTTGGTTCTGGAAAAATGTTATTATTTATTTCTTTCTTTATTGCGTCCGGAATTTTGTTGTATAGGTTTATTTTCATGTACAAAGGGCCTTTTTTGAATACTTCTATTCGCGGGACTGAATTAAAATAGGATGCGGTATATTTTGTGTTTTAAATGCTAACATAGAATAAAACCATGAGAATGTAATATGGAGCTTGGAGCTTCCCGGTGTGGTACTGGATGTAGATGCGACCTGGGCTATAGGGACAACGTCATGTATGCGGTCGGCTAGGTCTGCCAGCACATCGAGTGATGACGTCATATGCTGCGAAGCAATGATGGTCTGCGTGCTGTTCGGTAGGCGGCTGGTCCAAATCATGCGTAAAAAGTCTTCTGGAACTCCGGGGCCTGCTAGGTGTCGTAGATGACGTCAGAATTGAGAAGGCTTACGATCACCTAGCTCCTCGTGTGTTAAAAGTTGCTGTACCTTTTTTCTCTTGATGCGGACAAACGTTTAATTAGCTCCAGCTTGAGTTTTTCGTACTTCTCGGTCACAGGCGGGTTGACGATGATGTCTTCGACTTCAGCTGCGTATTGCGGGTCAAGTTGTCCAATGACATAGTAGAACTTGGTGCTATCTGCAGTGATGTTGGAAATCGCGAATTGGCCTTCGATCTGGGCGAACCAAATCGCCGGCTTCTCGGGTCAAAACGGTGGAATTCGCACGCCAACTCGGAATACATTGTCATCATCTTTATTCTTCGTGTCAGCCGCAGTGCTATCAGTACGATCTAGCGGCATTCTGACCTTTGTCGGTGGTGTACGGTCCATTCAGTGGTCACCAATTATAGTGGATTTGTACTATTTATATAGAAGGAGAGGGTTAAGCTACCGACAATGGTAGAAAATAGCTGAGTCCGAAAGAAATTATAAATTTAATGCAAAGAAAAATCTTAGACAAATCGTAGAAAAAGCGAATGACAATTCCATTTGAAAATCGGTGTTCTTTTTTTTTTTTTCTTTTCGCGCCCCAGCGCCACACGTCGTGGAAAATTGGAATGAAATTCACGAAGGTTGGCGCAAGGAGTATGAGTACGCCACACTCCTACTCCATGCACTGGAATGAATCACCAAAGAGGTTGTAAGGCCTATAACATGCTTGATCTACACGTTCATTCATCTAAGAAGGTTAAGGAACCTTCTTTAAATTTAAACTGACTAACCGAATGACAGTTGACAGTTTCAAAATTTTAATGGCTATGTCAATAACATTCTCTTTACTTTGGATCTCCTTGCTTGAGGCTATGTGACGATCCTCACATTACGTTTCGGGTAACGAAGAAATAAATCATTGATTTTTATTTTCGTTTATGTAAAAATAAAGAATTAAAATAAATGATATAAGATAGCCTATGTTTTAATCTGGTAATTTCTAAGCATATTCGTGAAAACCGCATTTAAATCCGTCCAGTGGTTTAGGAGATGTGCGCGGACAAACAAACAAACAAACAAACAAACAAACAAACAAACAAACAGACAAAAATTCTAAAAACTGTCCTATCGTGTTCAGCTGCTTATTTTAAGACGACCTGTGTGTTTTTTTTTTTGTTATCTCGCAATTACAGATTTTTTTATCTCTACGTTTTTATTATATGTATAGATTATCATCATTTCAGACTTTATCGTATTCTCACTGCTAGGAGTCAGGTTTTCTTCCACAGAGAGATGATGGGCCCTAAATAATAAATAAACTCACCATGCTGGCCCAGTGCATGTTGGTAAATGTCGTATGTCTTTCGAACTTTAGAGGTTTTTTAACATATAGGTTTCTTCGCGATATTTTCCTTCACCGTTTATTTCGTTAGATACCAAAAATACTAAGTTCTTTGTACCATAAGATTTATTGAGATTTGGAGCTGTGTACATTAGGAAAATTATAAAATTACCCTCAAACTTTGAGCAGTCAATCCACCAGCGAACATAAAACAATTTAACTTTTAAACCATAGCCCCGAAAAAGTTTTAGACTGGCTCACAAACAAACAAATAACGAATTTCTCGGAAACAATCTCACGTTGTTAACTTAAATAAAGTATTATTGCATACCGTCAACAATTGGCAGGATGGTGTCTGTGTTTGGAAGTAAAATAAACATGAAACTGGAGATAACAATTTTGCAAATGAAATTCTTGGTTCGTGTTCGTTCCATAGATACATACCCCTTATGTTGACTTTACATTCTAGCCGAGGTAGGCTGGGAGCGAGTTCTAAACGCCTTTGCGACTTGTTGGATATAACTGTATCATACCATAACCACCCCACACATACAGCGGATCATCTTGCCAGCATCATGTGAACGCTGACCAAGTCGGCCAAACTTACTCATGTCATGGGCCCCGACGTGTATAACCACCTCCTAGAAATAGTCACTGCAGCTCCTAGCCTACAATGTTTCAAATCACGCTTACAACGTTGGCTTGTTGAGCAAGCATTCTACAATTACGATGAATTCTATAAATTTCTATGCTAATTTTACCGACTTAGTAGTATTTTTAGATTGATTTATTATTATGAATTTGACATGCTTTATGAATAATTATGACTATGACTCGCGCACGTTGCGCCTCGTGAGGCCCCGTGAGTGCCATTTTGCACCGTAGTCAAAGAAACTTGACTGTATCTGTTCTCACAAGGTATACAAGGAGGTGTTTCAGAGTTTTTCGGAGGTAATGTACAGCCGGGACAATATACCGACTTCCTTGAGCAAAAAGGTCGAGAAACCAAATGCTTCAGCGAAATTTAATGTTGCCTACATTTATAAGTGAAAAACATCTCAAAACTCTAAAACTACATCCATTAACGCCTGAGTCTCAAGTTGTCTAAAGACCATTTAGGGCTTTTCCTCCTAATTTCCCTACGAAAGTACTAAACTTTCTTCCCTCGATAGGCACAAGTAATTTCACCAAATGTACGTGGACCAAGATAAGACTTCCAAGGGGGACAGTTGACGCGACGACTTGAAAAATGGGGTCAAATGTAAGTGGTACAGCTGTCTCAGTGTACTGCGACAAATGCTAGGTGCTTAGAAGCAGAGAGGTGTAATAAATCTCGTTATGATTTTTGTATACGTTGTGTATCTAGATGACTTCTTTGTAAATGAAGAAAACAAAAATAAGAAACAAACTATGGGTAATGTTTGACTGGTGGACACAAATTTCGGCCTACTTAGAATAAAAAACAATAACATTAATCAAAAATTAAATTTTGATGATTTTTTGGAACCTTTGAACCCTTTTGCACCCTTTTAAATCTTTGCATTAAATCCATGATTTATATAATACTTATATTGATAGTAGTTAACTAGTAGTTAATTCATTACCTACACTACTCAATTTATTTTGCTAGCTCATAAAATCACCACCAAATCCAATAACCATTGTGAGCACCACGCCTGGTCATCGCCAATGATCGATCACTATCATTAAGGCAGAGCCTGGGCAGAGGCGTTAACTCATTTATCTCGCCAATCTGCCGATAGACTGTAACTTTCACGTTTAACTCTTTAGCTGAAGTTCGGGAACTTTGTAATTGGATACTTGCATACTTTTCACGGAGAGAACTTTAAGTGGATAAGTTTTTTGTGCCATTTTATGGTTCCTACATAAATAAGTCAATTAAGAATAGCCAACGTTTTTTTTTTCTAAATGCCATTACCGCATACAAGCACCTCTGTATTTTGCATCGCTTGTGTCTCGGAGAATGCTCTGAAGAGCTTTTTGATATTATTTTTGCGTTGGATTTCCACTACCACACATCCCGATACCGTCAAAAACCTCGCCCCCACATCTTGCAAAGTGGGAATTCTCACTCCATCAGATTTTCCGCTCATTTCTTCCGTGAACTTGCAAGGTGTGGATCTTCTTAGCGCCAAAGATCTTCCCGCGTTTCAAAAATGCTGCTACAACTACGCATTCTCCGGGCTGGCAAAGCACTGTCAACATTGCTACATTTGCAGGTTTCCATAAGCGGCGGTTTCCGCTTACCGCTAGGTGCACCGCATGCTTGTTTGCCACAATTTTTTATTTTAAAAAAAAGCATACTGGCCACCTTATTGTAAGCCGTAACTGTCGTCTATGAACATATTTCTATAACAGACATATGTCAGTGAAATGATCAGCTCTTGTGAAAAACGCCATGTAGTACAAGCAGTTAATGAAAACATGAAAACTCTGACTTCTTTGCCTCCTATCCAAAACTTCAGAACTTTTTGTTTGTTATTCACCTAACTAGACTCAAAATCCATGCATTCATATCAAATACCTAAACTTTGAACTATAAAATGTATTTAAGAAATTTCATTTTCTGCGTGAACTTGAAATGTCTTCTTCAATTCAATTTATTTTAATGTCAAAGACATTGCGTGTCGTTGTCAGCAAGTTTTGCATATCATGCAAATAGTTATGACATAAAATATCAAAAGGAATTAAATTTTAAATAACCTCTCTTCTTTTAATGTTTATTTCGCCTTGTTTCATTTTTTGGTAAAATTTAATGCCGTAAGTAGTTCTCGGCAGCATCTGTCTACTAAATGACCCCAATAATGCTTTCACAGCTTGTTTAGGAGCATTGAGGAAAATCTGGATCATGTTTCATCAATCAAACGGTGATATTGGCGCCTTTTCTCTCCACTCCCTGTTTGAGATTAAGGATCACAAAATCTGTTTTGCTCGATAAGATAAATCTTTTCACTTTGATGATTTAGACTTGATAAAGGCGATTGTCTATTATTTTCATTCAAATAATTATTGATGTGGGACTAACAAATTATATTTTCCTAATCATTCGACCAAATATTAGGCTAGCCTCAGTAATCTAACGAATAGTCTTACCGATATAACTACGGGGAATTTTCTACAGTATAAAATAAAATATAGTAACATTTTTTCTTGTTTTGGTTTTGTTTCCTTTAAGTTTCTTTTATGCCATAGGTGGCAAACAAGCTGATGGGTTGCCTGATGGTAAGCGATCACCGTCACCTATGGATACCTGCAACACCGCATCGCAAATATGAAACAACGAAATTACAACATATTTTTCAACTTTTATTACATTAAAGTTATATGATTATTTACGGAATATTTACCGTGGTAAGGTTGTGTGGTTGTATATCCCGTAAATAATCATATAACTTTAGTGAACAACCGTGATAGTTTAAAACAGTGTTTTATTACATTATTATTTCAACAACATTTTGTAACCATTAGTAACGGGTTTAACTTTTAAACCAAAATTAATTGTTTTTTTTTATTGAATCCTTAACTCCTTTAGTAATTTTTAAACGCGTTGTCGCTTTTTGCCATACAAGTACCTGTTATCTTTTTTATTAATATTATGAAATAATAGATATGCGCTTGACCGATTATTTTTAGATTATCTATTCTCTCTAACCTTAAAAATATACCTACATTATATTTTGGAAACAAAGAAGCCTGTAGATTGTTATATCTCTTGGTTTAAGGATAGTAGTATTGTAGTGGTAGGAATCTTTTGCAGGGGTCCGCTTGGGGAAGTACCACACCTTTGCCAGTTATTCAACCGCCCAGCAGATTGAAGGGCAATATTTCCAGCGAAATTACAGGGCACACAGATATTTGACATCTTATATCTTCTTTACCAACTTGCGTAAAGTTATTTATCTCCAATGCACATTATTACATACATTTGTCAATAAACAAATTTTTGCTGTTTCAAACGGTTTATTGCCAAATGTAAGTAATATGGTGAGTTACTGATTAATAGCTTTACATGATAATGTAAACGACCAACAATTTTCGCAAACACTGTGTCGTTTTACAATAATTACCCGGCCTAGCTACAAGGACAAAAAACTGTTTGAAATTTGAATTTCCCGCCAAACATGTAACGTACCACCTTAAGATCAAGTTGGTCTATTTTGGTAAATAACAACAACAATGTTGTTGGCATACAGGATCAACTATACTTAGGTATAAGCTGTTTGTTGCTTCCAATCCATCGGACTTGGTGAGGATTCCATCAAACTTCAGATGTGTTGTGGAGTAAAGCTTGACAGTACGTAATATTCGGTAAGGTTAGGTGATTTCACAACTTTTATAAAAGCATATAATTATTAACACAGAAAAGATTATTTTTTTGTTCATAGAACGGCTGTCAAGGCATTTTTGTAAGATATTTGTTGTAGCCACTTGCACCCATATAAACCAATCGCAACTGTGTTAGCAACTGTGACGCGGAGTTCGACGCGTTGATATAAATAAGAATGTTCAATCAAGTATCTGTCACAATACCTGGCGACAGAGTGTCCTTCTCAAGTAGAAGATTATGTGCTATTGCGTTACTGAAAAAATATTTTTGTATCAAAATAAAATTGACAGTAACAATCCAAGGTATGTATAGCCACCTATTTTTTTTTTTTAGGAATAGGCTTGCGTTTAGCCGCCTACTCGCCTGCTGTCTGACAGGCCCGGTGGCTCAATTGGTAGTGAACCTAACTTCTGTGCTTGGGGGCGTGGGTTCGTTTCCCATCTAGGACAAACATTTGTGTGATGAACATTTGTGTTTGTTCTATGTCTGGGTGTTAATATCTATTTAAGTATGTATTTAAAAATACGAGTATATATGTACGTATATCAGTCTCTGACAGCCATATTACAAGCTTTGCTTAGTTTGGGGTCAGATGATCATGTGTGTAAAAATGTCCCAGATATTTATTTTATTATAATTATTATTTGTTAAGCGATGATGCGGTCTACGATGGAGTACTTTCGCCTAGAATAAACCGATTCACTCGTGATTTGAAGACACCCAGAACCCAGATCTAGTAATTATTTTCACAATTTTTTTTTTTTTTTTTTAACTATAATACTCATTTTATTATTTGTTTGTTAGTCAGTTCATGGACCATAGAGCAATAGTTCATTATACTGACAGCCAAACCTGTTTATAAAAAACATTTAGGATGATTTTAGGACTGTCCCTAATCTTGCGCGCTAGGGATGTGCACTGTTTTCGCATGGTGTCATTATGTACTCCTATCATCATCGTCATCAGCCAGAAGACGTCCACTGCTGAACATAGGCCTCTCCCTTTAACCTCCCAGAGCGGGAACGAAAAAATCGACACCGCTTCATGGTTGATATTCCGAAAACCCGTACGAAGCGCTTTGATTCCACTTTTATTGTGTGAACTGCTAGTCTGTGGAATGCGCTGCCGGAATAGGTGTTCCCCGATGGTTACAATCTGGGTGTCTTCAAATCTCGAGTGAATCGGTTTCTTCTGGGCAAGCGTGCTCCATCGTAGACCGCATCGCGCTTAACATCAGGCGAGTTGGCGGTCAAACGCAAGCCTATTACAGAATGAATAAAATAAAATAAAACCTCCACACTGAACGACACCCTGCCATGTGCATCCACTGGATGCCCGCGACTCTCATGATGTCGTCAGTGCCAGTGGGAGGCCTACCTACGCTGCGTCTTCCGGTTCGTTGTCTTCACTCAATAACCTTTCTTCCGCATCGGTTATTTGTTCTTGAAGCGATGTGGCCTGCCCATTGCCATTTCAACTTGCATATTTTAATAGCTATAACGGTACTCCTATCACCTTAAAATTATTCTCAAAAATGTAAAATTATTAAAAAGCTCTTATTTTTCAATTTCTTTTAATTTCTCGTTCATCATAAAATATTGTAATTGCTATTTCAAAAACCGTTGAATTGTGTAAAGTTGTGTCACTGTCGTAAACCGTCTCCAGGGCGACCATATTAACATAATTCCGCCGGCCCGCCAAAACTGATGCGAGACTCAATTTGCATAATGCGCTCCGTACTTCCGATATCGGTTTACAGATAAAGGAGAAACAGAGAGACAACTACAAACAGAACGACAAAAACGAAAAATTATCGTACTTAAGAATTATAGTCGTACTTAAGTAGTATAGTTGTAGTATAGCGATGGGAATTTTAAACTTACGGTCAACCGAGAAGAGATCAAGCGCCTGTTTTTCTGCTCGCTTAGAGCTTTGCCTATAAGGTCACAAGTAATTAGGTGAAGATATTTTTAATAATTAGAATTACTCGACAGTGAACTTGCGCAGTAAGAAAAGGAGGAAACAGCTCGTGACACCGTCCCATAAGCTCGTGAAGTCAGAGAGGTCTGTCTACATCGTAGGAACTGCTATATATAACTGCCTGCCCACACACGTACGCGATGCACCTTCCACCGCGTCGTTTAAAGTCAGACTTAAAACTTGGCTCCTTGACCAACAATATTATAATAATAATGACTATAATAAACTACCTGATGTAGCTGCTGTAGTAATTAACGATTCATGAATTGAATTTAATATACCTAATAATTATTGTAATGACATTTTTGTTCGTGTTTTTTTAAATTAATAAATTATTAATTAATTTTATATACATAATAATATTATTAAAATATAATTTTATATACATTGTTGTAGAAGAGTGTACTGGAGAAGTGTGAATTGTAATTATGGAGTTATTAATAAAGTATTGAATCGTATTAGTTATTGTACAGTAGTTGTTCTATAGTTTTTATTCTTTGTACGAAGTTGCGTCTCTGGTTATTCTCCATGATTGATTCCTTATGAATTCCCATTGATATCGATTATTATGAATTCCCGTTTGATTTTCTATCGATGATTAATGATCTGGACGATTTCGTATTTATGAGGTTTGATGGCTTCTATTTGAAATATTGGAAAATGGAAAAAATATATAATTATTCAAGTATATGTGTGTGCTGTGTCTGTAGTTTTGGATAGCTTAATGTTCACAAATAATGTAATGTAAAAAATTATAAACTATTTGCTGCGCCCCGCTGCGTCTTCCGGTTCTCTGTCTCTACTCAAGAACCTCTCTTTCTCATCGGTTATCGGTTCTTCGAGGGGTGTGACCTGCCCAGTGCTACTTCAACTATCAAATTTTAATAGCTATGTCGGTGACTCTGGTTCTTTGGTGAATATCCACGTCTCGGATTCTATCGCACTAAGAAACTCCGAGCACATCTCTCTCCATTGCCTTTCGTATGACTGAGTTTTTCCAAAAAGCAAACATCACCACACTAATAATCAAACTTAAAAAGTCTAGAAATTATACTAACAACAAACTCGCTGCCAAACTTTCCTTTTTTAATCGACTTCCAAAAAGGAGGAGGTTATCAATTCGACTGTTTTTTTTACCTCAGTACTTTCGACTGGGTGAACCGATTTTGATGATTGTTTTTTTTTTATTGTAGAATAGGCTTGCGCTTGTCCGCCAACTCGCCTGATGTTAAGCGATGATGCGGCCTACGGTGGATCACGCCTATTTGAAAGCTGGTGCGTCCCGTGTAGTCACATTTTAATTTAGTCCAGTTCTGAATTTATGAAGTCGGTTTTTAATATTGATAACTATATTTACTGGAACAGAAATAAAAAAAAATAGAAATAAAAAAATACTAATCCCAGAAGCCTTATCGCAAAAACAAAACATCTCCTGTATTAGATGGATAGAACAACGTTAATCCAATATTGGCTAATTCTCCTTTAATGCGTATCAAGGATTCCGCAGTTTCGGTAACAACATCATCAGAAACAAGAATCTCGTTAATGTTATAATAAATCATCTCAAAATGAATGTATCATATCACTAAACAAAATCCCAATTATACCGTCGCGTCCGAAGTATTAACATCCCACATCTGAGGTATACCTCTATTTAGGGAATTTTAATTAGGGATGGGCCGAAAATATTTAAAAGCCGAAATTATAACCAAATATTTCGTAATTCTGACTAAATTTTACCATTTTTGTTTATTCGTAAATAGCATTGTATTAAGGTCCTCCAGCGACTCTGCCATGATGACTATATCGTCGGCAAAACGAAGGTGATGTATTCGCCATTGATGTTGATGCCGAATCCGTTCCAGTCCAAGAGCTTTAAAACGTCCTCCAATGCGTTAGTGAACAGTTTCGGAGAGATAACATCTCCCTGTCTCACGCCATTATGCAATTGGATTGATTCCGTGCTCTCGTCCTGTAATATGTATATATGTGTAATACGTATATAGGTACAATATACATACATGTTATTTTAATATTCATTAATAGTAAAGTTAAATTGCTAAAATTAAAAGGTGTGAGAAAATTGTCCAGAATGCTGGCGGCATTACTATGTTGTATGACAACATTTAGAGCTTGGCCAAAGCGGACGTTTGAACAGGTTTCCATAAAATACTGACTAAGTACAGTACAGTACATAGACTCGTACTTGGCAAGAATGTTTGGTCCCAACTCAAACAGACATAAGCAGATCAATTATTATCTCCTGAACTTGATATTTCCGTAAACCGTATTTCTATTATGTCAGGGTCAAGAAAAAATTAACACTTAAATTTTGTGATTTAATTTTTTGGACTTCCGATCATTCCGATCCTTTTAAGTTCAAATTGACAAGAAATTTTTCGGTAGACATGATGTCAAAATTAAAAACTAAGTATAGTGTATGTATAATATTTAAAAGTATAATTTTTGACATTTTGTAATTATTAATTCTGAAATAAATTGAATGAATTGATTTGAATGGCTTATATAATACTG
Organism: Agriopis leucophaearia; assembly: GCA_949125355.1. Taxonomy (NCBI): domain Eukaryota; kingdom Metazoa; phylum Arthropoda; class Insecta; order Lepidoptera; family Geometridae; genus Agriopis; species Agriopis leucophaearia. The sequence goes on along the minus strand of OX421274.1, from coordinate 16,414,255 downwards.
TGTTCGATAAATACTTTTTTTTTACAACGGACTAGGCATGTTTTTAATCACAATCTACCCATGTGGGAAGGATGATGTCATTGACGATGTAGCACGCTTGCCTAGGAAATACCCACTTACTTTTTCCTTGAAAAAATCGAAACCGAATATTTTGTAACCGAAAATTATCTTGGAAACCGAAAACCAAACCGAATCTCTACTCGTGATCCCCGACCGATCCTACTCAATTAGGAAGTAAAAAGGCTTTTGCAAAAAGTACCTTAATTACATGCTTTTAATGATAAAACGTAGCAGTTAAGATACAGCCTCCGTAATTAAGTCAAGTTAAGATGATTTATTATCGGAGAGGAAGACCCTGATTGAACGTCGATAAGGGAGGTAAAAAGATAAGAAGTTAATTATGTTGAGGTTCTTTAGTCTAGTTCTTATTCAGTAGTTATATACGATACAAAACGAAGAAATGCTGTAATACTAAGAACATGCGTCTTAATACTCTTACCTGTAAATACAATTCGCAGTCATTTATCCCAAGACTGAGCAGATGGTCTTTGGTATGTAGGTTTTCTTTGTTGAATAATATTATGCGTTTGAACACCACCACCTCACCTGATGTTAAGCGATGATGCAGTCTACAATGGAGAACGCTTGTCTAGAACAAATAACCGATTCACTCCCGCCCGACTTGAAGACGCCCAGATTTTGACTATCGAACATTCAGGCAGAGAATTCCACAGTCTAGCAGTTTGCACAATCAAAGTGGAATCATAGTGTTTCGTACGGATTTTAGAAATATGAACTATGAAACGGTGTTGCCTTATCACCGTTGGTGGAGGAAAATGAGCAGGAGAGTATTTGATCATGCAGATTTGATGCACATTCTCCGAAATGTATTCGATAAAATCCATAGACTAGCAACTTGGCGCCGATGTTCAAGACTAAGTAGCTTGGTCTAAACTAGAAACTCGTTGCTGATTGGCTTCTTGGCATGTTTCTCAATGGGCTTTAAAGTCTCAAGCTAATACTTGACTGGTTTTGTGCCTTTATTTACACCGTTTTTTTATAAATTATTCTTATCGATGATAACGTTTACCCCAAAGGTTAGTCACATAAAGGTATTGGTGTATTTTTGTTTATCCAATCCTAAATTACGAAGATTGTCATGAAATCATCACTATCCTGCCTTCCTCATTGAAAAAGACCCCTCTTTCAATGAGGAGTAGCTTTGAGAAGTGTTCAAAAATTCTCCTTGTCTTAGCAAGCCGTGACGTAGCTTAGCTTGCCTACTTTGGCAGGGCTCAGTAGAATATTGTCCCCGGGGAAGTTGGAGTACCCAGCTCGATGAAAAAACCCTCGTAGTTCTGGTCTCGTCAGCCATATTTTCAGGGCTTGGTGGTATTTTTTTTCAGCCTCATCAAAAGTTTCTGATCCTTTTTTGTCTTTTTCCGAACTATCCAAACGGAGGTCTCGAGGAAGGATCATGATCATTATCTCGGGTCTTCTGCCTCTAAGCGTTGTTGTAGAGGTGGGTATACCGGCATCGAGATGAATCTCTTAGCCAGGGCTGGTCTCTGGGGGACATTGCTCCCAGGGAAGTTGGAGGGGGAGTACCCGACCCGGTATAAAGTGACCGGGTGGCATCTCGAGCCCTTCAGTGTAGATCAAAGTCCAATAGTCCAATAATGGTCTGCCTGATGGTCTTCATGGACTGCTGCCTGCATCGTCAACTTAGTGGTCCTCATCTGGGTTCGTCAGAAGGAGCTCGGGAAGGATCATGAAATGCATTTTCCAAAATCTAACATATCTACTGCCTTACCTTAATGACACCTACTGTTCGTGAAAACAAAAAGCGATTCAAGTCCGTTAAAATCTTCTTAGTATGATAGAACTGGGATTTTTTTGAATTATCCCAAATGCGAGTAATATCCACAAACAACACCGAAAACCCTATACGCATCGGATTGATCGTAAAATGAGGTAAAAAGTGGCTAAGTAGACGCTAAGAAGATAACAGTTTCGCCATAAAGTGGCTGTAATGGACCTATTAAAAAACTTTTCAGATTTATTTCACGCTCACTGGATACGGGGATCTATGGAAAAGACTGTGCTAAGCTTGTGAGAATGGGTCGTGAATAGCTAGCTATTTTGAGATTTGATCAATTTAAGATTTGCGGTTGGCTATTTTCTAATTTTTCTGATAAATTGGGCATTTGAAAAGGTATCTATCTTATTGGATTAAAATATGTGTTGTAACGCACGGACCTGTCAAGTTTTTGACACTTAGTAAAATATGGAAAATGCACGTTTTGTAGCTATGAAGCTACATAGATTTATATCGTAACCCCAACTTAATAAAGTCTACAAAGTGGTTATACTTCAGGTTTTACATATCCGACATGTAGCTTACGACGTTAGCAGGCCTCCTTCTTGCCACCAAAGACATAAAAAACATGCACAAAATAGCAAACAAACAGAGATTTAAAATATAAGAAGGTATAAAAAGTTAACACATATACTACATACATACATCTTTTTAGAGCTGTAGTTAAAATATAAAATACTTGGAAAATAAACTCTGATAAGTTTTGATCGAATCGTCATTTTTGATGTCTTTAGTGTTTGATTGATGAGATCAATTTAGATTGAAACGGAGTCAGATATCACATTGCTGTCAGATTTGGATAGAGTTCTCCAAATACGACTTTTTACTAATACTCGTAATCTAAAGTTTAATGGGATTTTTATCGTGACCAAACAGAATATCATTAGTATAGTAGTAATAGTTTAATTTGTATCATTATAGTTGTTGATCATTACACCTATCTTGGAAAGATTGTTCAGTTAGGTAAGTCCAACTTAGACAAAGAGGTCGCCCGAAGAATCCAACTCGGACGGGCAGCGTTCGGGAAATTGCGTGAAATCTTCTCGTCCAAGATACCACAGCGCCTAAAGACAAAGGTATTTGACCAGTGTGTGTTGCCAGTGATGACATATGGTACTGAGTCGTGGTCCTTAACTGTTGGTCTTTTGGAAAAACTCAGAGTCACACAACGGGCAATGGAGAGAGCTATGCTCGGAGTTTCTTTACGCGATAAAATTCGGAACATAGATATTCGCCAAAGAAACAGACAGGTCACCGACATAGCTATTAAAATCTGCAAGTTGTAGTGGCAATGAGCAGGCCACATCGCTCGAAGAACTGATAACCGATGGGGAAGAAAGGTTCTTGAGTGGAGACCGCGAACCGGAAGACGCAGCGTAGGTAGGCCTCCCACTAGATGGACCGACGACATTGTGAGAGCCGCGGGCATCCAGTGGATGCAGATGGCAAGATATCGTTCAGTGTGGAGGTTAAAGGGGGAGGCCTATGTTCAGCAGTGGACGTCTTTTGGCTGATGATGACGATGATGAAACAGAATACCGTTGTGGTTCTACATACTGCTTAGAGCAGCATGGTATATTACAAAATTATCAATACTATTTATTTAACAAAACAAAACAAAGTTTTACATTTTTATTGATTCTATTGTGTTATGTAGAAAATATAAGATAGGTATCGGGATATGTTTTAAAGCAGCCACAAAAAGAACTATTGTTAGCGGATGTTTAATGTTTCTGCGCAAGGATTTGGAACGGAATGTCCATTACATGCCCTGCAAGTTGAGAAGAAAAAAAATAACTTATAGTATATGTCCCTACTGGGACATAATCTTCGTATAAATGTCTCTCTTGTGCACCTTATAGTCTATATTAATATTAAATATAATACAGTCCTCCTCAGAACGCTACCCTAAACGACAGCCTGTAATGCAATCTGCATCCATTAGATGCCCGCGACTCTCGCGATGTCGTTGGCCCATCTAGTGGGTGACCTACGCTGTATTAACTATGTTCAGCAGTGGACGTCTTCTGGCTGGTGGTGATGATTATTTATTAGTTACGTTTAGTTTATAATACGTTATGTTTTAATCTCTGATTTCTTTATGATTCAGAAATCGAAACTGCAGGGTCTTAGAGAAAACAGAATAAATATTTTATAAAGCTGTCAAGTTACAGAAAATTATAATAAGCATAATAATATTTTAGTAAAATATGAGATCAAAGTTTAGTTACAATGAAAATTATTAATATCATATAACAAACTAAGTCTAAATCAACTTGTTATTGCTCATAAAATATTGTAATCCTGAGAGACTTAAGACTTGCTGTAGACTTTAACACATTCCCTGGATAAAATATCTTTGAACAACAATGTTACATTATACTGATGGGAATACAGATTCCAACACTGAGAGTATTTGTTCTTTTCGATAGTAATATTAATTGTATGTGACTACACAAGGCGAATTTATACACGTAGGGGGTCATTCAACTCATCAAAAAAATCTTTTGCATGGGACACATACATTGAACTCATAAAACAAACTGTAGTTCAATAGAAAATATTCGACCAAATGTATTGTATGGTGCTGCTGATATTTTTTCAGGATCGGTCCTATAGTAATTATAATGCTACATAATATTGAGCATTATGAGCTTTCAGATTCGCTCTGTAAAATGTTTAGCTGTAATAATGTAAGTAAGTATTTGTGTTCAGTTTGTTCTTGTTGATTCACGAAGCAATATAACTTATTTATTGAGTACAAATATTCATTTTGAGTCAGTTATTGAGTAATTTGGATTCATTGTGGACTTAACAGGGTTGATTTTGTTTTGCAAACATGATTTTGTTATTTTATTTATACACTGTGAGTTTGATGTTATTAAACTAATGATTTGCCGAGTACTTGACACTGTGACCTTTTTAACACGCTTATATTAGCTTGGTATGTATCTATGTAACAGAATCTTTGAACATGATTTTAACCCCTTTCAAATCTACGGATTGATTTGAAACTTTGTAAACTTATCAAGGACCGATGACAATGCACTGATTTAAATAGTTTATCCCATTATCCTTACCAGGATCTTTAGGATTGGCGATTTTAAAGCGTGTTTTTTAGTTTTTTAAACTACGAGAATTATTTACAACCTAAATAGATTTTACTTAAATTCAAAATTTAAAAATGTGCACGCTTGAAATTACCTACAACATTTTATGGAGGGCGGATCAACTGTATGCAAATCGAGCTAACATGCATATTAGGATATTAAAATACCTATAATTTTCTTTATCATTCTAAATATTCTTCAGTTAGTGTAATTATGTCATCAAGAACTGGATAAAATTATCAATAGAAACATTTTAATTTTATGTGACAGACTTTTCAACGCATATTTTCTTATTGTTACAGGTCAGGTGAAATCAAAATGAAGACTAGAAAAAGAAGATCGTAGCCCAAAATGGACCAATCACTACAAAAATGACCATACCCCTATTCAAAACTATGAGCACACCCATACCTTACCCAGACAAGAACGCGTCTACTTCGACCTACTTATATCCCACTAAGAAACCTCCAGACGACAAAATTCTACCAAAAAGAGACATTTACGACTTAGATTTTAGTAACATTACTATTAAAAATGAAACCAGTGATTTTTTAAAGCTAGTCGAAGATTTCAGTGACTATTTCTACGGGAACACAAGTAACGATTTTCAACCGAACGCGAGCGCTGATGTTCTGAGTGATGTTTACGATTTTGCGAACTGTAGTTCTAATGGGACGTTTAACGTTTCATGTTTTAGTAGAATAGAGGAGCCTGAGTATAATTTTTGGGCGCTGTTGTTGTTAATATTTCCATTTTTCACGTTATTTGGGAATGTTTTGGTGATAATGAGTGTGGTGAGAGAGAGGGCACTGCAGACGGTGACGAACTACTTCATAGTGAGCTTGGCGGTAGCAGACCTGCTGGTGGCGGTCGTGGTGATGCCCTTCGGAGTTTATTATTTGGTAAGTTGTACAACTACTAACTTTACTTATCGTAAGATCTAAAAGGTGAAATAATATTACAGTTGTATACAGATAATTAAGTTTGACTCTTTAAATATTGAAAGCAGTAGACGAGACTGGCACAGGTCCGGTAAATAGTGCACTGAAAAAGAGACATTTACTCATCAGTGGGTGGAAAATGCTTGATAATTGGTTGGATTGTCTTTAGACCTTCAACGGTCTATAGAACATCTAACTGTTTATGTAGTGTTAGCTTGTATTTTGTTTAGTTCATTGTTTAGGCACTCGCCTGTTTGGTAGTATATAAGTTTTAGTCAATGAAAACTAAACAATTTTAATTTTTGAAAAACTTTTAACTAAAAAAAATGCCTCACACGTTAAGGTGGTACCAATTCGAAAGGCTATCATTGTACCTGTCATTATGAACAACTTTTACTATGAGATCAATCCTGAAATCGTGAAAAATATATCAGCTGCTCGTCCATTTTGTCGAAGCTAAATTACTGTTTTCTATTGAACACCTGGTTTTTTTTAGATTAAATGGTTGGTCCCATTGTAAAAGTTGTAAATAATTATGGGTATTAAGGACCCCTTTAGGCTTACTACACCCTTCCAATGTTACCCTGTATCATTCACTTCCTGTTGTGTCTTAGTACCACTGCTCCGGCTGACTGAATTCAGTTATCAGAAAATTATAAATGAAAAAAATGTATTTATTTGAAAATGTTGTTTTTTAAACACTATTTTTAAATATCACGGTTGTTCACTTTAGTTATGTGAATATTAACGAGATATTTACCGTGATAAGGGTGTGTAAATAGGTCTCTCCGATATTTCTGTGCAGGCAGACAAAAGAATGCCGGTGGTTGGCAAAAAAGGTTCATATAATTAGAAAACAAAACGTTCTACCCTTTTCTTCGCTTTTTGCTACGGTTATCACTAGAACTCGAACCTAAGTCCCAACAAAACACACTCACTGTATCATTGCGTATCATATTATTTATGCTTGTTTCTAGTTAGTTCTAGTTAGTTAGTTGTTTCATTGCCACGAACACGAAGGTACTAAGTAACGTTAGTGTATACTTACGCACCAAGTATACAGCTCAGCTCTCACCGGGTATGTTGATGCGCTTATTACCAACTGCTGAATTGATAACCAAAAGTGGTTATTACCAAATTTTCCGAGCCGTTAGTTCCCGAAATTGCCACTTGCAATTTGCCTAATTTTCTGGATCAATTGAGATGGAAATTAATTAGGACAGTTAGGAGAACGGGTAATTTTCTGCTATAATCGTTATTATTAATTCACATTTGTAACGGATAGGTGCATTTATTAAACAAATAATATACACGCCAAAACTAAATACCTTAACTATACTTAGCCTATTCAACAACAACTTAAAAAAAGAAATTAAAATCTAAATTCTCCATTCCAGTTTCTTTTCTATTTCATTTTAAACATCATATTTAAAGTCCGACCGATGGGCCAGGATCGTCACACAGTGATGTACGACGCACTCAAAAAAGGCCTAGCAAACGCTGGCGTGACGATCTTTACTAATTTCGGAGTGTTTGGCATGAGGTGATGGAGGACCGAGATTTATGGAAGGAAATGGGGGAGACCTTTGCCCAACAGTGGGACAGTATAGGTTAAGAAAAAAAAAGTAATTTTATTCTATCTCTCTCTAGATTTTTACGCCTACTAGACAAAACATGATACAAAGTGAATAATATTATTTAAATATCTATTACGCATGAATTTGTAAATGTGTTTATGATTTACGTGGGTTTTGTCCAAATAAACTATCTTTATCTATAAAATACCCGACAGTAAAATTTATCCTAAAAATCTGAGTATGAAGACAAATCTAACGACACTTTGATGTTGAAGGTAGAGGCAATCCAAAATCTCAAACATGGTTTAAATACTCGTAAAATATATTCTGAATGAATATGTTATGAGAGTAATATCTAGATATATTTTTTAAAAGTTTTCTAACAATTTTCAGCCAGTGAAAAGAAAAAAATGTGAACGTTCTATCAAAAAAACATTCGTAGCAAACAATACAAAAAGTTTGGAGAGATAGCTTAAATTTGGCTCAACAGACACTTTTTAATATCATAGGTGGAAAAGAAGCTAACGGACTATCTGATGTTAAGCGATCACCTAAGGATACATGTAACACCAGGGACACCACAGATGCGTTGCCGACCTTTAAATACTCTATTAACAGCCCTTTAAACGTTATCCGCAAAACTGCACTTAACGAAAGCCATTCTACGACTCGAAAAATCTTGACTTAAGAGTAATTATAATCAACATTTTCATTCACACCTCGTTTCAACTAAAGAACGTTTCACAACATTCTTCAACAACTCGAAACGTTACTCCCTAATTTTCCCCTCCATTCCCATCTACAGTCCCCAATGTGCCCCCTCTCTCCTCATCGGTTCTCTGGCTGTTTATCTAACTGTCCAGCTGTTTATCAGTTGCCAGTGAGCGTCTTAATGTTAAGAATTAGAGTTGCGATGTTTCCGCTTCTTGAACCTTCCGCCTCTTTAATCGTAGCTAGCAGCTTTGTCAAGTTTTGTTTTGAAATTGTGAGAATAAACTGAGATATATGAGGAGAATAGGATTCGCTGCTGGAGTCTGTGTTTCAAGATAATTACAAACGAAGAGATTTCAAGACTAGTTATAAGTTTTAAGTCAGACGCACTGTAGAGGAATCTACTGTCTGGATGTGTATGTTTTCTTATGTATATTTTTATACTGTATTGTGTTTTTATTTTTCGTTGCAGTCTGGCCGCTGCAAAACATTTTATTACATATTATGTTAACTTTCATAATTAATTTATTTCTATCTAAAGTTGGTCGAATAATTTACATTGTAATCCTACTATTAAATTGAACACACTACCTTAGTTAATATAATTATTTTACTATTATAGAATATTGGCTACTCAAAATTTTTGTTAAAATGATCAGAATTTACGGCTTTCGTTCAGCTTTATACAATATTTTTTTTGTTAAAGCAACTGCCAGACGCATTCTTTTAGCCGCACTTTAATATTAATTCTTACATCCTATAATTTTGTTTATTAATTAAGTTTTACTTTGTTTGATATATGTTAGCTCTGATCTGGCAGATTTATATCAACTTATATTTATGGGTACTATAATTATGAACTTTATATAATAACTATTAATTTGATCGTATTACTAGCTAACAGTAAGGTAGTCGCATCAAAATTTAAGCATTTGTTATAGTTTATGAAAATTCAAAAATAGTATAACGTACTGTCTAAATATTCTTCTTATTGTCAATGGTTGTTGTTGGATAAGTTTTAGCTAATATTTGGCGACCTCCACTTCTAGAGGCAGGTGTTTGTTAATTTCCATAGTACTTATAACTTCCATAGAAAGTTTAATAACAAATAATCGTCGTCTTTTAAAACGACTACCATTATTAGATGATTCAGCTTGATTTGTAAAATCATCATCATCGACATCATATTATCTCTTTCTATTTCAAGGGTCCATCTGAAAACCGGCGCTGATAGTCTTGGACTTTCAGCATTAATGCCGAGATGGACCCATTCGACAATAATTTGTGTTCTTTAGATATATTTTTTTATATACTTAAGTTGCGCTAGTAATTAGCGCCCCTTAATTTAATTACAATCTAGCCTAATGTTAGACTAATAAGTAATTTAATTATAACTTAAACTTCTCAGTATGGTATTTTAAAAACTAAGAATGTGTCCATTAACTCGTTTCTTATTGTCTCTATTAAGGCGAAGACACTTTGTTCTCGTGTTCTTTATAGGTAGCACTACACTACTTAACACTAACACTTTGATTTTCACTACACTAACTCGAACGGTTTTGTTCTCTTAAGTCTTGTAATAATGTTTTTTAGATATAAGGTGTTTTTTTTTATTTAATGTCAAAGAAATTATTCTATTCTATATATTTCTATCTATTCATGAAATCTGCTCCACACAGATTTAATACAACCAAAAAGAAAACTTACAAAATAGTTTCTACCCAACAAACCGTCTGAAACAGGATTTGGGCAGACAACGTAATAAGTTACTGGTTTCTAGTTTCAAGCAAACTTTCCGCCTGGTTCGTACCACGGTCTAACTCACTAACTCGGATCTCGTCTACTGGAAAACCTTCTAGTCCTATATCTAGATCAATATTGTAACGTCTTTGGTTAAGTTTTTGATCAAATTTCCACCAAGATGAAAGTTTTATTCAATTTAACTAGCTTTTTTGCCCGCGACTTCGTACGCGTAGATTTTCATATAAACCTTCAATTCTTTTTTCTTCCCTTAACCCGGCCTTGCGCAAAATAACATAGCATATACTTCAATCTGATCATAGCTAAGCATATTCGTGAAAACCGCATTTAAATCCGTCCGCATTTTCTTCCAGGGGTGTAGGAGATGTGCGTGACCAAACAAACAAAAATTCTAAAAACTGCCTTAACATGTTCAGCTGCTTATTTTAAGTCGCCCTGTGTGAAGTATTGATAGAAGCATAAAAGTAATAAATAACACCGTCAACAGTTTTCAAATCAAAAAGATAATGTGACCACAGTGCAGAGCATGTTTTGAAATTTTCTTTTTGTCTAAACCATTAAAAGTATATTTCCGGCCAGTTTCGCTGGCCACGGAACCCTGACATAATGCTTGTCTTAACACGCTTTTGGCTAGTTATTTCTTTTTTCGCGTGCATTTGTATGTATACCTTGATTAAAAAGCCATGAAATGGAACTACTCTATTTATCTGTTAAAATATCACAGTAAAATAAAATTATTTCTATATTCTTATTCTTACTGCAAATAATATACACTGTATTCTTCTAAAATCTAAGTTTATATACCTTGCATAAAGGGTGCAGCAATGACTTATGTAGTGGCTGTTCACAAAACCAGACCACAGACATAAACATATAAATTTAAGTATAGTTAAATCTATTACATAAATATTATATATACTATTCAAACTTAACCTAGGGTGAAGTAATTTTACAAAACAAAAAAAAACATACTTAGTGTGATAGGGTACTTAATTATATATGAGATGATACAAAACTTATGACGCTACTTTCTTAATTATTTATTATATCGATATTTATTTTCTAATTATAATTTTCTAAAATTTATCATCGAATAAATCTTTTATCTCGTAATAACATTTTTGGGTTAGAAACTTACGAAGTTGGTTCTGGAAAAATGTTATTATTTATTTCTTTCTTTATTGCGTCCGGAATTTTGTTGTATAGGTTTATTTTCATGTACAAAGGGCCTTTTTTGAATATTTCTATTCGCGGGACTGTATTAAAATAGGATGCGGTATATTTTGTGTTTTAAATGCTAACATAGAATAAAACCATGAGAATGTAATATGGAGCTTGGAGCTTCCCGGTGTGGTACTGGATGTAGATGCGACCCAGGGACAACGTCATGTATGCGGTCGGCTAGGTCTGCCAGCACATCGAGTGATGACGTCATCTGCTGCGAAGCAATGATGGTCTGCGTGCTGTTCGGTAGGCGGCTGGTCCAAATCATGCGTAAAAAGTCTTCTGGAACTCCGGGGCCTGCTAGGTGTCGTAGATGACGTAAGAATTGAGAAGGCTTACGATCACCTAGCTCCTCGTGTGTTAAAAGTTGCTGTACCTTTTTTCTCTTGATGCGGACAAACGTTTAATTAGCTCCAGCTTGAGTTTTTCGTACTTCTCGGTCACAGGCGGGTTGACGATGATGTCTTCGACTTCAGCTGCCTATTGCGGGTCAAGTTGTCCAATCACATAGTAGAACTTGGTGCTATCTGCAGTGATGTTGGAAATCGCGAATTGGCCTTCGATCTGGGCGAACCAAATCGCCGGCTTCTCGGGCCAAAACGGTGGAATTCGCACGCCAACTCGGAATACATTGTCATCATCTTTATTCTTCGTGTCAGCCGCAGTGCTATCAGTACGATCTAGCGGCATTCTGACCTTTGTCGGTGGTGTACGGTTCATTCAGTGGTCACCAATTATAGTGGATTTGTACTATTTATATAGAAGGAGAGGGTTAAGCTACCGACAATGGAAGAAAATAGCTGAGTCCGAAAGAAATTATAAATTTAATGCAAAGAAAAATCTTAGACAAATCTTAGAAAAAGCGAATGACAATTCCATTTGAAAATCGGTGTTCTTTTATTTTTTTCTTTTCGCGCCCCAGCGCCACACGTCGTGGAAAATTGGAATGAAATTCACGAAGGTTGGCGCAAGGAGTACGAGTACGCCACACTCCTACTCCATGCACTGGAATGAATCACCAAAGAGGTTTTAAGGCCTAAAACATGCTTGATCTACACGTTCATTCATCTAAGAAGGTTAAGGAACCTTCTTTAAATTTAAACTGATTAACCGAATGACCATGTTGACAGTTGACATAGTTGACAGTTTCAAAATTTTAATGGCTATGTCAATAACATTCTCTTTACTTTGGATCTCCTTGCTTGAGGCTATGTGACGATCCTCATATTACGTTTCGGGTAACGAAGAAATAAATCATTGATTTTTATTTTCGTTGATGTAAAAATAAAGAATTAAAATAAATGATATAAGATAGCCTATGTTTTAATCTGGTAATTTCTAAGCATATTCGTGAAAACCGCATTAAAATCCGTCCAGTGGTTTAGGAGATGTTCGCGGACAAACAAACAAACAAACAAACAAACAAACAAACAAACAAACAAACAGACAAAAATTCTAAAAACTGTCCTATCGTGTTCAGCTGCTTATTTTAAGACGATCTGTGTGATTTTTTTTTTTGTTATCTCGCAATTACAGATTTTTTTATCTCTACGTTTTTATTATATGTATAGATTAAATCACAATTAACTACAAACAGAATACTTTAATTAAATTGCCAGACAACTTTGTTAATTTTCGTTCTTGATATTGTTTTTTGTAGGGAAAAAATTAAAACACAAAAAAACTGTCGGTCCGAAGTCTCTACCAAATTTTACAGGATCTGAATCTGAAGATTCCCTATTTTTTGTCATACATACATACAGTCATACACACTTCAACTTTTATATAAATAAACATCTGGGACATTATTGCACTCACGGTCATCTGACCCCAACATGCCCAAACTAAGCAAAGCTTGTAATATGGCAGCCAGAGACTGATATACATACATATATATTTTTAAATACATACTTCAATAGATATTAACACCCAGACATAGAACAAACACAAATGTTCATCACACAAATGTTTGTCCTAGGTGGGAATCGAACCCACGCACCCAAGCGCAGAAGGCAGGTTCACTACCAACTAAGCTAACGGGGCTGTCGTATATTTATAGAAAAAGAAGATAGAAGATGTACATTAATAAAGCATTGTAAAAAAAATATTACATATATAATTTTGTTTGTATTTCTTTCATATTCATATTATGTTAATATAATACAGGTGAAGTCAGAGCACGTGTTTTCGTGAATTTAACACTAGACTTAACCTCCATGTCTTTGTATATCAATGTCTGTTTATGTAAATACAAGTGGATCACAATAAAAACCGACTTCAAAAATATATGATGCCTATAAAATTGAGGGTTGCCCTCAATTTCCCTGACATCCCATCATCAGATCCTGACTTCGTGATAATGGAACCATATTGGAAGTATAACCAAATTTTTATTTTTTTTAAATCCGTCAATAGTTGGCTGACATATCAGTGAACATACATTTAAAAAATACAGTGGAACATAGAACCTCCGCCTTATTTGAAGTCGGTTAAAAATTATATCACAAAATTTTAAAATAATCAAAACGTTGCTTATTTTATAAGATTTCAAGTATTAGTTTTCTAATATTAGAACGTTTTATTACGTTTTAGCTTTATCGCATCGTAAAACACCTAACGCTCCACGCTCGACTCAAAATTAAATGAAAAGTGCTATTTTTAATCTTTACCGTTTTATTAAAGGAACAGCTTTTTACTGTCGGCACCAATTACGGGAATTATTAATTTCTGGAGACTGTGAAATTGTGTTCTTATCAGAATAATAATGAGTATAGCTGAATAATATTTCAAACTAGCAGCGCCACGCGGTTTCCCCTCCAGTCAACTTTGTTCACTTCCTAAATATATTAATATTATAACACTTTATTTCAAACAATTCACGGGTCTAGCCCGGACATTTGGTGGGCATTGGTGGAGCCGAAGCCAACACCAAGAGGCCCTTTTGAATATAAAATACATGCAACTATGAAATATGTATAAAAAGGAATATGAAACTATTGTACAGTATAGGATTAAAAAAGACTGGGCTATTGAGGTGAACAACTTGTGGATGGAATAACAGATCTATAGAATGAGAAACGGCACCTGCCTTATCCTGTCTCATCTCAAAATTATTATTATTATATCTGGGACATTTTTGCACGCACGGTCATCTGACCCCGAACTAAGCAAAGCTTGTAATATGGCTGCCAGAGACTGATATACATACATTTATATTTTTAAATACATACATATATCTTAAATAGATACATATATCATTATATATCTTAAATAGATATTAACACCCAGACATAGAACAAACACAAATGTTCATCACACAAATGTTTGTCCTGTATGGGAATCGAACCCACGCCCGCAAGCACAGAAGTCAGGTTCACTACCAACTGAGCCACCGGGACAGTCAGTCAGTCAAATCCATTTCAAAAGCTGACAACTTCTTAATTCGTTCATTCCTAACGCTTCCCTTGCTAAGTTGTCGTTGTACACATTTTTGCGAGTGGAGTCAATGAAAGAGGTTTTTTTATTTATTTTTATAATTAAAATATCACACCACAGACACCGGGGTCCGTGAGTTTTGTTATAATTTACTACTATTTTTTTAACTTTAACGAATTTTCTTTACACAATACAGGGAGAGGAAGTTAGTTATACTAATCTAAGGTTAAAACAATTTAGTCATGTTATTACTAGTTTATGTGTATACCGCGAGCAGACCAGCGACCCGCAAGCAGCACCCGATCACGAGTATGACTCATGTGCCAGCCATCGCCCTCCTCAACCATATCTGAGGGAAGAGAGCGACCCGACACACGACGCCGCCGCAAGAAGGTGCCTTCGATGGTGAGCATGAATGCTTGAGGCATACACACAATCCTTATTTCTAAACGCTTTTTTTACATTTCAAATCCTAGTCTTACTTTACAATCGCCTCCTCCCGGCCCAGGGCCTCCATCACCGCCGCGTTTCGATCTCTGATTGCCATCTGCAAGTTGTAATCTTTAATGGTCTTCGGTGACGCAGCCGATGCTCGACGCACGAATCGACTGATGGCATCGTCTTCGATGTCTTCAGCTTAGTAGACGAAGGTCCCGGTGTGCCGCGATACTGCAACGACCGCGTGCGGCACGCTTTCGTGCAGCTTCATTTTCGGCTTGGTCTTTATGGCGATTACCGACTAAGAAAAGGGTGTTGGGGAGGGTGCTGGGTATCTGCGCCCCATTGTACCGTCTCTGCTCAAGAGACCTAATACGGGGAGCGGAGGAATACATACCGGAGTATATTTCCCTCAGTGCATACGCGACGTCCATTGGGTTCCTGTGTGTACAAAGCAACTCCTGACTGATATTTGTGATCAGGTTTGGGCGATGGTACCTCATTTCGAAGAGATTTTCTCTGTCTTGAAAGGTAGCTGATTGACGTCTCCGATGAGGACAAGTTCGCTAGCACCAGACAGCCGTGCAGCCATTACTATAGCTCCAAAATGGTTCATGAGAGCTTCGTCCACCAGAAGGCGGCTGAAGTTATCTCTTCCGAAACCATTTACGAGGGAGGAAGCCATGGTTCGCACTCTGGTTTTTACCAGGTCTCCTATTCGGTGCGATAGTTTCTCCCTCAGATCTTTTGCTGCCTCAGTTGTTGTGGTGATGATAGCGTCCCTGTCCACATCGAAATGTCTGATCACCCATGTTGTCTTGCCACACCCTGGAACTCCGTTAACCCATTGTATCTTTGGCACTGCCCAGCTTTCCCAGCTTGCCTTGACATCTGAGTTCCCTTCGATAGTCCTAGCCATCTCAAGGATCCTGTCGTCCAGCATTATCTTGGTACACTTGGCGATGACTACAATTGGATCATTCGATGGTATCGCGTATTTCGGTCTTCCTGTTCGCTCCGTCTCAGTCTCGTTCAGTGCCACAAAGCCACTTTCTGCACTGTAAGCTGCCATATATTGTCCTTTCATGGTTCCCCTGATGACCTGGGAAGTGACGTTATTGTATATGGCTGCTTCCGCCTCCTCAAGTCCCTTTTTTAGTAGACTTTCGCTTCCTAGCTTAAAGGACTGCAGGATGTAATGGCAGTTCCTGAGATTGACTTGTCTTGTCGATCTCAATGTGGCTAGGAATTCGAGGAAGGCGTTTCTAGCGTGGCATGAAAAAGGTTTCTTCTATTTAGGTAGAAGTCGTGAACCATAGTATTTTCAATCTACACTATACATTTATTAGTTGTAGGGATATATGTACAAAGTGAGATCTAGATAGCTCTAGAGACATAGAAACCCTAAAACAACAAAAATAATCCCAACAAAACACAAACCCAGGGGATTTAAAATAAAACCCGTTCCAGCTAAGAAGAATTAGTCATCTAAAAGAGCTGTTACCACTTTATAGGTTTTAAAGATAATAATCATAATAAGCGTTTAAAATAACAGTAATCCATCATACAAGTTTCTTAATTCTCGTTGGCTTACACCAAGGCCGGCGGGAGATGGATCGGCTTTTCCTCATTTACAACGAAAAGGTCGCTAGAGATTTAGATTAACAACCTACCATACATTTTGTTGTGGTATGTTTATCAAAGTCGTACATAGCATTGACAACACCTTACGACTTCCTAGCTTCTAGTATCAGGCTATCATAAAGTCTTGATGTCACCATGGCACACATTAACAATAAAACGGACCATTTTAGAGCCCCTCTTACGCTTCATGCGTTTTACGTGAAAAATCCCATCGATACAGAAGGCGCGCCGAAACCCGTAAAACTTTTAGGGTACACATGAATTTCATGTCATAAAATATGTGTAATAAAATTATATTTGCCGAAAAGATGTACTCGGAATTTTCGGATTTTTATCGGTTTATATCTAAATTTGGCGGATTTTATTGCGTAGAGTGATAGAATTCGGATCGAGTTTTGTTTTATGGTAGCTGTTGGTATTGGGCGCTAATTCTGATATGCTCGAGATTGCGTTTGTCACTGACTCTTAAGTTAAAACTTTCATAGGAATGAGAGAGTCCAAGGTGGTCTCGATCGAACGTGAATGAGGGCCCTTGTAGCTTTGATCTTTTCGATGTAAAGAAAAGCCTTTGAGCAATGTTTGAGCTGTTGGATACAACGTGTTTTTATTTGGTAGCAAATTCGATGACGTAAAATTTGTATGTGAGACTGTGATGTTTAGTTCCCTTACTTACATAAACAAAATACTTACTTAAATACGCGTATAAAGGTACACTTTCCTCCACGTGTAAGAACATAACTTCTTATTTTTTTACTCAAATATCGTTGTTAAGAACTACATGACTATACATTTATATGACTATGTTAGAAACGTCAGAGACTGGCTGCTAAGGTTGTCCTATGAGGAGACCGAGGGCATTATCCATAGCTTATACAGTGAGTAGCAGTTTTTTAAATAGAAGTTTTACTTTCCTTTTTCCTTTTCCCTTAACCGTGAGTTGCCATACACAGAAAAATATTGTTTAATTTGTACGATCTTTTATTTTCTTGTATTTTATTTTAACGTTTATTTAGTTGTTATTTTTGGACATTTTTCGTTGCTCTAAAAATATTTTTTACACACAGAATAAACCCTTAGTAAACTCCGCACTTGAGCCCCAAGATTCAAGCCTCGTGCTTAGTTTGGGGCTCACCGATTATCCTTTATATACATATATATACTAAGAATCTAACCACCCTGTGTTAACTTTTTAAGTTGTTTACCAAAAATGTGACATGCATTCTTTGTATATTGTATACTGTTATTTTTCTGTGAAATAAATAATCTTATCTTATCTTATCTTATATACCCCTTGGTAAGATTATAAGAAAAAAGTACAGACAGAAATCAGTGATATTTCTTTCATGAATTGTGGACATCGGATCAGCAACCAAAAATGAAATACTATTAAGATTATCACTGTATATCACTATGCCAATTCACTCTACATTTATTCCCCGTCATGACCTACGCCTCTGTGGCGTTCGCCCACGCCTCCCGCATCGATCTGGACAAACTCCAGGTCATTCAAAACCGCTTCATACGCAGAGCGGTCGGCGCTAGCTGGTATATGCGAAACGCCGATCTGCACTGCGATGTTGAACTCCCATCTATGATTCAATACATTAAGTATATCTCCCGCCGCTACTTTGACGCGGCGCCTCATCACCCAAATCCTCTTGTAGTTAAAGCTTCCAACTACTCAACAGACGTGACAGACCCTCCTCCTCTCCGTAGACGCCCTAGAGACATCTTGGGCGACCCGGACGACCCCATCGCCGTCGTCACAGCGGCGGCGCTGGGGTCGCCCGATCCGACTGCTCCTAGCAATAGGAAATATTCAGTTTTTGGTACAGGCGTCGGTTACCAGAGGCACACACACACACAGCGATCCCGCCGGCGGGATCGTAGACCCTCGGGATCTGTTAGAAGATCGGTTAGATTCTCTCCAAATAATCATTCAGTTCAACAAACCACTAGGGCTCCAGGGCACACCCCTTCTGGGGTGCCTGGGCAAGTCTGATTCCCACCCCCGGCGACGGCCCAAGCCGAGGTTCGTACCTTCGAGGTGCCCTTGTGCTAGTCGCCCAAAAACTTAAACCATCAAGTTATGCCGAACGCACTCTGCGTTCGCTAACTAGTCCGGTCCATCTGTAGAGGCCAAAAGGCCAACATTACAAGTCAATATCAAAAAAAAAAAAAAAAAAAAAACTACATTTATTCGATGCAAGCTAAATCAGACATTATTTTAACTCTATAGGATTTCATAAAAGTAATGTTTTTATATAGCTATTTTTTATCGATTTCAGGTGATTCTCAGTTCGGCCTGTATTTATTTTTATTTTTAATTAATTTGGAAAATAGTTTTTATTTATTTGAAATAGTTTACTTTCAGATTGGTCCATAGATTTTATCAAAATCAGATCAGTAGTTTGGTTTTTAAATCAAAATAACTAGAAATATATCATACAAGTAAATGAAATTGCGTATTTCCTAATTTTGAAGTCGGTTTTTATATCTACACTAATATTATAAAGAGGAAAGATTTGTACCTATTTTTGTATGTTTGTAATGAATAGGCTCCGAAACTACTGAACCGATTTGAAAAATTCTTTCACTGTTGGGAAGCTACACTATCCCCGGGTGACATAGACTAAATTATATTTTGTAGCGAGGCCGAAGGCCGAGCTTACACTCGTGCGAAGCCGGGGCGGATGGCTAGTTGTTAATATATTTATGTATGTACACCAATTACTCCGACATTCGTAAACAGATTTACGTGATTATTTTTCTATTATATACGTAGAGGTAGCTCTCGAGGTAGTTCCAAAAAAAGTACTCGTTATTCGTAACAGAAGTTACATGTCATGGTATAATTAGCTAATTGCATTAAACAAAAATAATAATTAGCACATATTGTCAATAGTAAATAATACAAAAAACATAAAAATTTATATTTATACCAATTATTTATGGTCCACAAAAAGAATCAAAATTAATCTGTATTTATAAAATTCAAAGTCCTGACTGAGATATCAACGCACAGCCTAAACCGCTGGTCATAGAGACATGAAATTTGAAGGGTGTATTCGTTGTGAAGTGTATGCCACTAATTACATAGAAAGGATTTTTCGAAATTCCACCCCTAAGGTGGTGAAAATGGGTAAAAACATTAAAATTCGTTTTTGAAGTTACAGATGTGAAAGTTGGTATTGGAACATTAATAATATAGATCTCAATTTTAAAAGTATAAAAAATATATTATATTGCATTTTAGGGGTGGCACTCCTACATGTGAATTGGGGATGAAATTTTTTTTTACTCCACTTACTAGTGTGGTGTATCGTTGGAAAGATCTTTTAAAATAAAGGTAAGGTTTCATACATCACTTTTTTATAAAATCTATACTTTGCGAAATATGGCCCGCCAAAGTGGCAAAAAGTTGGTCCGCCCCCCCTGCATTTCTAAACTATAAGTCATAGAAACTTGAGTCTTACAATACAGATAGGTCATATTTAAAACCTTCATTCAAAATTATTTCGAACATTGTCTGATGATGGCTTTTTGAGTAACAGCGATAAAACTGTAATAAATTCAAAGCGTTCTAGCTCAAACTGACCTTTTTGTAAAATGGTCTTAACAAATAATGTTTCGCAATCAGTTTTATCTATGTTTAAACCATAAAAAGTATATGCTATGTCGGGATGGTACATCTTTGAAATTTGGCTTAGTCCACAGAGCTTCGTTCATTCGAATTTTTCTATAACCATAATTTTCTGAACTATGACTACAATTATATGGCTTTGATTACGGAACCCTACCATACGCTCTTGGCCAATTATGTAAGTTATAGTGATGAAAATTTAAGATATATGGACCCGGGTATGTCCTAAAACTACGACCAGAACCACCGAAGGATGGGCAGCAGCGTCCTAATAGTACACGGTGAACGTACTGCGATACCCAAGCCGCCTGCCAAGCGTGGGGATTATGGCAACACCCCTCTCTATGAGGGAGGCTTTTTCCAACAGTGGACATTAAATTGGCTGGTGATGATACCCTTAATTGAAATCGTGTGTATTTCTTTGAGAAATCAGCCAAGTAAAAAAAGATAATTTTGTTTTTGTTTGTGCGAAAGCTTTTTTTGTGGTAAGATCACTAATGATTTCGTTAGTACCGTTCTTAGCGTACAATGGTCAAGATTAGACACGCCTAATTTAGATTTATTATCACTGCCAGTATGGGAAGTTTCTGCGCTTTACGCCAAATTGAAAATAATTACCGAATCAATTTGCGTAGCAGCGCTGCAATAAAAACTAACAAAGCGCTGTTTTCGCTTGCAAACACTCAATTACTAAGCCCACACAATTACCGGTACCCGAGCGAAAATATACCTTAGTTTCTATAATACACGATTGAAAATTGACCACGCAATTTGTCAATTAGGCTAATGAATTTTGGCTGTATTTCTCTATACCCGCGAAATCCTAACGAATATGTTCGGATTGAAGGTTGAGTTTTGCTTGCGATGTTGAATGGCTGTCTATTCCAACTGATGTGTGGTCAAAATGTTATGTCCGGTCGGTGTCAGAGGTCAACCACGGAATCCGTTTTGTTGACACGAAATTACGTTGTTGAAGCATTAATGAATACGCTGCGAGGATTGGACCCTTAATGAGCCACGATATTTTTAGCTCCATTTTCTTTTTACATGCCTTTCAGGTTTAGGGTCAAAGTGCACATGGACTAACGTGATCCTGAAACGTCTAAAAGTTTTTTACTGATTACGTCAAAAAGCAGAAATGTAAGTTAATAGAAAATCTATTTGTATAAAATTCTCGTGTCACGAATCGACCGACTTTTATGATTTTATAACATAAGTATATATTTGGTAGGTATGAGAACAGGTCGTAAAGTATTTTTCATCATCAACATCACAATTTTTCAACACCACGCGGGTGAAACCGCAGGGCGCAGCTAGTCGTAGAAAAAATCCAGGATTTTTTATTGTTGTCGATTTTTCCCGAGGTTTTAGTAGACCTACAAGCTACGTCCCACGGTTTCACCCGCGTGAATTTCCACTGGAATCGTATTTTTTTAGGACAAACGGTATCCTATATCACTTTCCGGCTTTCAACTTAACTATAAATATGGAAAAAAACATGTCAATCCGTTGTTCTGTTGCTGCGTGAAAGTGAAACAAAAATTATATTATATAAAAATCTCGTGTCACGTGTAACGCACAGCGTATGTAACTTAGTGGGGTTTTACTTTCAACCTTTTCATTTCTCTTTGGTCCCTGTTCCTAAAATAACTGGGGTTTTCACTGCGAGCTGGTCCCAGCTTTGTCTTTGAAGAGGACAGCCGGGAACTTTGTCGAAATACCTTGCAGCGCTAAAGCCTTCAGTTGCAGGTCTAAAAATGTGAAGTATTTATTCTGCAGGTTTATTTTAAGTTAGAATTTGGCTTCAAAGAACTAAATTGCGTTTGAAATAATAGTGGAACAAGTGTTGTGGTAATTATATATAACTTGGATTTTTCTAAAGATAAAGATAATTTAAAACACAACTTACCACGGTAAATATCCCGTAAATAATCATTTAACTTTAGTGAACAACCGTGATAGTTTAAAACAGTGTTTAAAGATAATTTATTTGTACTAAACACAAATAAATTATAATACATTTAAAAACATTTGCACAATAAATGGGTTAAAATAATTATTAGGCACTATAATCCGGCTAATAGGCGTGGAAAATTGCCCAAGTTTTTCCACGTGGCTCACAGCCGCACCGTGGCGCGCTCCATGTCTCCGCTGATTCGCGCCCGCCGCCACTTCAATGCACTCCTTGCGACCAACACTGATTGTGATATTATTTGTGACAGTTGGAATAATGTAACGAAAGTTTTTTTGACTTATTGTGAAAATTTAACTGATCAATGGGACAGGGGCAAAAAAGCCGATGACTATAATGACAATTTGTATGACATACTAATTTTATGTTGACATATTTTTACAGCAATTTGTTGTATTTATTATATTAGTAATTTTATAATATTATTCCTATTTTTACTAGGAAATCTATTTTAGTTTAACAGTATGTGAGATAAATGTTAGTGGAATTTGTCCGTTTTTATTCTCAATAAATAATTTGAATTTGAATTTGAATAATTTTTGCCTAGTTAGTAGGCGTACAAATATATGTAAAGTAAATTCGTTAAAGTTAACAAAATAGTAGTAAAGCATAACAAAAGTCAAGGACCCCGGTGTCTGTGGAGTGATACTTAAAGAATAAAATAATAATAATGGGGAGATGACATTACCTTATTTTTTTATTTATTTAAATAATTAGTCATAACAACTTTTATAATTACAATAGCATGTTATTAATCTTATTTATAAATAAATAGACATTACTATAATTGCAAAATAAATAATTAGATCTAGTCTGCTGCCATAAAAAACAAAAATCATTTATAAAAATAGCAACTTTGACAAAAGAATAGCAATAACTAGCACTAGTTCTAACTTTGTTTTATCCGTTTTTAGATTAATTTACTTAATGAACTCGGTAAAGTATTATTATATATTGTAGATAATAGGTCCCATGCACATTATACTGTAGTTCAATAGGGTAGTCTTAGATAGTGTTATCTCTCCAAAACTGTTCACGAACGCATTGGAGGACGTTTTCAAGCTCTTGGACTGGAACGGATTGGGCATCAACATCAATGGTGAATACATCACTCACCTTCGTTTTGCCGATGATGTAGTCATCATGGCAGAGTCGCTGGAGGACCTCAATACAATGCTCAGTGACCTCAGCAGCCTTTCCCAACAGGTGGGTCTTAAAATGAACATGGATATGACAAAAAACTGAGTAAATTATACAAAGAGAGATGTGACAATACTCTACGAACATACAAAAAAAATTGTCATTATAAAATATGACCGCTCAGATGATCAATTTTTTATTGTTTACACATTTTTTATCGTTATAATTATAACCTATTTAATTAAAAAAAAAATTGTATCGTTATATAGCCTATAAAAAATATGACTATCAAAAATGTTATATAGCCTATTCAAATCAAACATAAAAATTCACAATCTTCTCAGTCGCCGAAGAATTCGCGTAATATAAACACAAAAAACAGTCAAATTGAGTTGAGTTGTTGTTGGTTTTGTTGTTGTTCGTTGTTGTTGAGTTGATTGTTGTTACAAGCTATGGAGAGGAATACGAGTATTCTCGGGTTTTCTTAACGAGATTGAATCAAAAATGTGGAGATCCGCAGACGAACGAAAGTACCCACCGGATTAGCAAGTTGAAATGGCAGTAGGCAGGGCACATAGTACGCAGAACAGATGGCCGATGGGGCCGAAATGTTCTCAAATGAAGACCACGGACCGGTAAGCGCAGCGTAGGACGTCCACCTACAATATGGACAGACGACCTAAAAGAGACCGCTGGATGCAGGCCGCTTCCAACCAGCCCTTTTGAAGATCGATGGAGGACGTCTTATGACTGAAATGATGAATTCATCATCATTCGGTATTTGAGTTAATTCGGTAGAATAATTATTCATAGTGATACAACGTTAATATGAGTCTCGTTTACTAGAAATCACCTGATACAGCCGTGGAAACCCTCACTAGCAATCACCTGAAGACGTAGCCGCCTAATATGCCAATAATATCATTCGGAATCCCGATGGGACGGCACTCCATTACGGCTGATCGAATTAACCACCCGTCGAATCTACGCCATGAGCATTTAATTAACAGCAGCTGTAGAGGGTTACGCATAGATAGATAGATAAACTCTTTATTGTTCACATACAAATTACACACACAAGACATGATAAAAGAGCTTAAAAATTAGTGCAACAATCGGCGGCCTTATCGCTAAGAGCGATCTCTTCCAGGCAACCTTAGGATGGAGAGGATTCATAAAGGAGGTAGAAGGCGGGGCGTGCAATAGTGAATAGTGTGATAAATAATTTAAACGTACATTCTAATAATAAAACATACTAAATAGTGATACATATTAATACTTAAATTACAATACACACTACAATTACGATAATATACATATATATATATATAAGTATAAAATAGATAAATATGAAAAGTTAATTAAACACATTAACAGCGTCAACAAGGTGGCAACCGCGACAGATAGAATTGATAGTTGTTTGAATCAGGCGTTACTTGCGGAACTCCATCTTCAAAACTGTTTTTCTGATGAATTTCTAGTGTAATTCCGTTTCTACGTCGCTTCAAGTACAATGATAAATTTACCTCGGTAGATATTTGATCATGAAGTTCATTTTTTTATGTAAAAGGTTGTTAAAAATTATTTGTAAAATGGTTTTAAAATGACTTGTAAACATTTGTAAAAAAATTGTTGTAAAAGTTTGTTGAAAAATACTTGTAAAACACTGTTGAAAATGACTTGTAAAATAAATTAAAAGGTTGAATAGCTATACCTGTTGCAGTTAAATTGTGACTAAAAGAATGCAGCACTGATATTCTATAATATCAAGATCATCGCGAATCCTCCAAAGAGCTAATAAATTCTAAGATCAGTTTAACACATTTTCTCTCCACGTTCAACTTTCTTCCAAAGCGAGTTTAAAGCTACAATCTATATCCCTCGACTGCACCCCACGCTCATAAATTACCAACTTACATCTGAGAACCACACAGCGTCTGTACCATGACCATTATACACACATTCAATAAAATATACAACTTTTTCCTTTGAAAACTCAATACTTTGTCCTATTACAAAAATACGTTACAAAACATGGTATTTCTATAAATTGTAAAGTAATTTATGTAAACCAAATATCAACATAAAAATTATATTATTTTGAGTTGTAGGCCCGTAATAGAAAAGTTATTATAACCTGGTTTTTAGGTACATTTCAGATAGAAAAGTTCTAAAAAGCTCGACAATGATTAATTTATAGAGGAAATTGTCCACGCTGTTGAAATCGCGGAGCACAGCTTAAATACTGGAAAAATTATAACAGTATTTTTTGGCAAATAACCCCTGAATTATGTCATATTGTTCTTTAAAAAATCCGAAATTCATTTCTTGACAGACATTGCAGAGCCTAAGCCACCAGAAGCCACTAGAACCATGCACTTTTATTCTTTGTGATGTATTTCAGGCCAAATTTGGCCTCAGCGTCTGTTTCATCATCAGGATGATCATCATGTTCATGATCAGATCAGCCATGTGAGAGTGAGATAACTCTCTCTCTCTCTTACACATGGCTGATATAACCAACTGGCTGAGCCTCGCGGTTTCACCCGCGTTATATACCTCCTTGACGCAGCCTTTTTGATAGCGACATCAACCTCCTTTGACTTAGATGTCATTTTTTTTTTCAATGATCGAATCATGATCCCTACTACCCTATCATGGATCTTATAATGTCAATGTATACAGATTTCAATTTTGTTTTTTTTTGTTGTAGGGAAAATATGAAAATATTAAAATAAGAGAATGCCATTGACATAAGTAGTTATAAGTAATATTAGAAGGCGGTTTGTATTAGAGGTTTTCTCTTTTTGCATCTAGATCACGCCTTCATTGGTATTTGAATGAGTAAACCGTTATTTATACCAATTATTTACACCCTTCCCGTTCCTTGTACAACGTAGGTGAAGACTAAGAAAGGATTTCTGAAGTGGCCTTAGTACGAGCACTCGCGAAAAAATTATCGTTACGTAAACGATAGCAAAATGTATGAAAAATTGAACAACGTCTCTTTAGGACGTGAAAGAAAACTTAATTTTTCATACATTTTGCTATCGTTTACGTAACGATAACTTTTTCGCAAGTGCGCTCATACTTAGGCCACTGAATATTTTCTATTGACCAGATCGAATTATCAAGCCCTACCCGTAAAAGTCACGGCAATTTAGCTAGCAGAAGGAAGCCTAGTTAAATAAGTTATTGGCCACTGTTTGCAAGATTGAAATATTGTCACACCCCAGTTCCTTGCGAAATGTCAAATCAGACAAAATATTTGTGTTATGATAACTTCAAAGGTTAAATTTTGATCTTTGTGGCTGTGACCTTTTCCTTAGACCCGTAAACAAATAGGATTTCATGAAATTCCAGGTCTAACGAAATGAAATAAATGTATAGAAGTAACTTTAAGACACCTTATTTTTGTTTTTTTAAATAGCTCTACGTTTGGCCTCGGTGGTAAGCGACGGTATGGCCGAGGATAGAACACGTTGATCTAGAAGCAATCTATTCACTCTAGCCTTGAACATGCTCAGATTGTAGTTCTCAGGAAACAAGGAGGACGGCAGGGAGTTCCATTCTTGGACAGTACGTATCATAAGAACGACCTAAATCGTTGTGTTCGAATCATTGGAATTTCCACGAGGAAGGGGTGATAGTGTGCAGTTATTCTACTTGTCATGTAGTAAGGGGGAGGGTGGAATAAGGCCATGAAGTTTTTGCGCACACTCGCCGAAATGTATTCGGTAGAAAATTTTGGCAGCTTTGAAATTTTTTGGCCTCAGTTTGGGGTCAACTGACTATGTGTGCAAAAATGTCTCAGATATTTATTTATTTTAATTCTTTAACAGTATAAATAGTAATTTTATGGAAACCCCGATAAAAGCTGGCTGATTATCGTTTTCTTGAATCGTAAAACCATGATCAGTTACCGTTCAAACAAAAAAAATAAACCAAAATAGGTTCATCCGTTTGGTAGGGTCACACACACGGTAAACTTACAACACGCCTCTTGCATCGGCGATTAAAAAGTAAAAATCATTCATAAATGTTGCACGGCAGTATTTTATTCACGGTCTAAAATTCACATTTAAAATGTGAGCCGCCACAGGAGCGTCATTAAATCCCGCAGTATTTTAGACAACCTTTTTCCATAAAAATGATTTATTTACGCGGTTTTTTGTTCCCGTATATTATGGAATATTCGGGATTGTCTTCCGTGTTCCATTTCGATGTGTTCATTAATTTTTGAGGCTTCTCTTTCATAAAAGCTTTGCTCAAGTTGCTTACAAAAAATAATAAGAATTTCTAGGAAAAACATTTTGGAAAACGTTAATCTTTGATGTGGGAAAATGTAGAGCGTGTAAATGATCAAAAAGACTTGGGCTCGTCCGGGATTTGAACCCGGGACCTCTCGCACCCTAAGCGAAAATCATACCCCTAGACCAACGAGCCGGCTGATATGAACGCCGAAATTATCAAAACAATTGTCAAACAAGTTTAACGCCGCGTAGAGTTCAAAGTGAAAGTAGCTCTGCCCACGCACATGTGTGTATCAGTGGTAATATAAACTACAAAAAAAAAAAACTGGAATGCGCTGCCTGAAGGTGTGTGTGTTCTCTGATAGTTTGAGTCTGGGTTTCTTCAAAAAACTAGTAAATCTTCTCCTTCTAGGCAAGCGTGTGCCATCATAGACTGCTCTACAGCAGGTGATATAGCGGTCTAACTCAAGGCTATTATTCAATAAAAAAAACTGTTTTGACAAGAACAGCATCAGTACCTTTGTTTTATCCTACAAGTATAAATTGTTTATTTTAAAATATTTTCATGTTAATAGTTTTATTATTATACCAAGCTATTATTAACATTGTATTATAACTAGGTAATTAAATTTTGGAAGTTGACTTTAGCCTACTTTTAACTGTTGTATCGTAAATCGATGTCAGGAGTTGACTCAGCGTTTAATGAGAAATGGCTGAAGCCATGAAAAAAGTGGGATGTTACAAGATTAACGTGTGTATCAAACGGCTGAACCGATTTTGATGTATTTTTTGTTTGTTTGTTTGTTTGTTTGCTTGATAGACAGTATTGTTAGCTATGATTCAAGAAAATCTGTTTAGCTGTTTGAAAATAATCAGCTTTTTATCGGGTTATAAAAAAATACTTGTAGAATAAAACAAAGTAGGTGCAAAACAAGCCAGATAGGTGATCTAGGTGTCTTCAAATTACGAGTGAATTGTTTTCATCTAGGCAAGCGTGCTCCATCGTGAGTCGCATCAACGCTTAACATCAGGTGAGTTCGCGGTCAAATGTAAGCCTATTACTAAACAAAATAGATGAAAAAACAAGAGGTTTGCAGTAATCTGTAAATCTATCTCCTGCACCTAACACTATACTCCTCCTATATCCACTAACTGACCTCTTAGATCTACGAACTCACTAGCCAGTCTGAAGGCAATTTTCGTTATTCGATGCCTTTTGCATGCAAATTGTCTAACGGCCTCTAGCTACCATCCCTGATGCATCACTTTGATACATTTGCTTCAGACATAGACGTGTAGAGAAATCGTTATATATTTCCGATAAGTTTGTTTGAATACGATCAATACGATGCAAAGTACAGGTCTACATCCAGCAGCGGGCCTATCACGGGCCACGATGATGATGATGATAATGACGCAAAATAAGAATGGAATGGAATTGGATCTTTTAATTACCACTAAGTCATTTAAAACAGTTATTTTAGTTTCCATTCCATTTTCTATGTTATTTTTTTATGTATATTTAATATATAACACAGGCTAACCGTTTGACCAAAGCTGATCTAATCGTAATTTAAGTGATCGAAGATGGTAAACATGCCAAGTCTGGATTGGAAACTGATTCTCAAGTAAGTCTGCCGGAACGTGCCATTATAAAATAATAAATAAATAAATAAATATCTGGGACATTATTGCACACATGGTCATCTGACCCCAAACTAAGCAAAGCTTGTAATATGGCTGCCAGAGACTGATATACATACATATATATTTTTAAATACATACTTAAAATAGATATTAACACCCAGACATAGAACAAACACAAATGTTCATCACACAAATGTTTGTCCTAGATGGGAATCGAACCCACGACCCCAAGCAGAGAAGTTAGGTTTACTACCAACTGAGCCACCGGGGCAGTCAATGATAACAGATATGTACGTGATAACAGATTTTCAACTTGATGGTTTCAACCTAGTTACTAGCCAGGGAATAACTCCTAGGTCTCATTTTAGTCACATGATTAACAGATATGGATACTGGTTATTGGATTGCTTAATAAATGGCCTGGTTTTTTTATATAGTTCGCAAACACCCTGTGGACCCTTGTATGTCCTAAAACTGCGACCAGAACCACCGGAGGATGGGCAGCAGCGTCCTAATAGTACACGGTGAACGTACTGCGATCCCCAAGCCGCCTGCCAAGCGTGGGGATTATGGCAACACCCCTCTACGGCCTTGTCCAACAGTGGACGTTAATTGGCTAATGATGTGTAAACAACCTTTGTACAAAATGCTTACATGATAATTTTTACAATCAATGGTACTTTTAGGATGCACAATTCCTTAAAATGCGATCCTAACTTAGATACTTAATAATTATTTTGCATTACATAATTTTTTAATCTCTTTATGATTTAACTAGCCGTCCGCCCCGGCTTCGCACGAGTGTAAGCTCGGTCTTCGGCCTCGCTACAAAATATAATATAGCCTATGTCACCCGGGGATAGTGTAGCTTCCCAACAGTGAAAGAATTTTTTAAATCGGTTCTGTAGTTTCGGAGCCTATTCATTACAAACATACAAACATACAAAAATAGGTACAAATCTTTCCTCTTTATAATATTAGTGTAGATCTGCTAAATATTTACTATGGAAACGAGGTTCTAAGCACAGGAAAAAATTCTCACTTCAGTGTTCCTAAGTATATAGCACAGTGGGAGGTATATTGATGATATAAGTAATTTGGTGATATTTTTTAAACAGAATACCACACAGTTCCCTATGAACACATGTTCATGAAACAGCGGTAGCTAGTTGTTACGAGTGTAAGGAAGATAAATATATCACGCGCTAGCGGACCGCGTTCTTGCGTTTAGTAAACAAACTTTTTTGACAGTTGCGCCTCAGTGGCGCCAATTTTTTGTGAATGTGGGTAGCGGTTCCATATTTGGTTAAAATTAATTAGATTAATCGCTGTATCTGTTTTCAAACTTTTTAAAACGCTTCTATAAACTAACGACCAATAAAAAAAGCTGTATTGAAGTCGTGATTCAATTAAGGTAAGTTTTTATTCCTTAAATTGCGACCGTTATTTCTTAGTGTTTTGTCAACATTTTTCGATACCTTTTTGAGAGGTTAACTTTATATCTGTTTTGCGAATAAACTAGTTGGAAGAATTTCAACCTTCTAATCCTCAATCAAGAGAGCGTGCGGGTAGTAATTGAAAACACCGTTCACTATTGACGTGTATAATGTAAACAAACTTGGCTGCTGGAACTCCTTGTCTAAATAATTTTACGTAAACTACGGCCGACGCTGGCTACGAATAAAACGCGTGCGCGATCTAATTCGACGCCAGCGCCATCTAGTTTCATCCAAACATTATTGACTATTGATGACTTTGATATACATTAAACATTCCGCCTACCAAGAACGTCACTTAACGTTCTTCACCACTAAATAATACCACAACACCGCCCACCATGAGGTCAAGGGGGTGTGGAGCCTTGAAGCTCTAGAAATATAGAAATAAACTAGGTTTTAATTCTAGGTTTTAGTTCAGCCAATTATTTCATAAAGTAAAAACAACTGAGCTAACAAGAGTACTACCTGCACACTACTTGTGATAACATGACAGTTTTGTTAATTGTACATAGAGCTTATTCTGTAACGGGGAGAACACAAAGTTTTGATGTAGGTCTCTTGATGAGAGATCCTTTACACTTCAGAGTGACAACTCTAGTAATTTTATCCAAGCCTGGATGCTTGGTTACAACTCGTCCTAACAACCAACGAGCTGGAGGAAGGTTGTCTTCCTTGATGAGAACTACGTCTCCAACTGTAGGTTCAGGTGTCAATTTTGACCATTTGTACCTCTGCAAACAGTGAACTAAATACTCATCGGACCACCTACGCCAAAAACTCTGCACCATTCGTTGTGCCAGTTGCCATCTTCTCAAAGAAGACATGTTGCTCTGCTCATAGTTAGGGTCAGGGACAATAAGCAACGGCTCTCCAACTAAGAAATGTCCTGGAGTGAGGGGTGAGTCATTATCTGGAAGAACAGACAATGGTCTAGAATTCAGACAAGCCTCAATTTGCGACAAAACCGTTGTCATCTCTTCAAAGGTGAGACTTGAATCCTTAGCAACTCGTTTCAGATGGAACTTGGTTGATTTTACGCCTGCCTCCCATAAACCTCCGTGATTTGGGGCGTGAGGTGGGATAAAGTGCCAGGTGACACTGTTGTTACTCAACCATTCCCGAATGTCTCCAGCTACGGATGAGACTTGTGGGTCAACAATGATTTGGAGCTCTTTTGATGCACCCACAAAGTTGGTACCATTGTCACTCCAAATATGACTGACGTGGCCTCTCCGTGCTACGAAGCGTTTGAAGCATGCGATGAATCCTTCTGAAGTTAGGCTACTGACGACGTCCAAATGTATAGCTTTCGTAACCATGCAGACAAAGACACAGATGTAACCCTTGTAGCATCGATTACCACGACCCTTAGACATTCGGATGTTTATTGGTCTGGCAAAATCTACACCACTTTGCAGGAAAGGACGAGCAGGAGTAACTCTGGCCAATGGCAACTGCCCCATGAGTTGGTTCCTCGTTGTTGCTGAATGTCGAACACATGTAACACATTTACGTACGTGATTTTTCACTAAACTTTTAGCGGACACGATCCAATATTTCGTACGTAAATAGTTGAGCATTAACAAGGGACCACCATGCAGTGTTTTCTGATGAGCGTCATCAACGATCAGATTTGTGAAGTGACTCTTGTGAGGAAGAATGACAGGGTGTTTCGTATATTCAGGAAGATCTGCATTCTGAATTCTCCCCTGAGCTCTCAAAATTCCTTGATTGTCATGACATGGGTTCAAAGATTTCAATCTGCCTTTTTCTTCTAACTCCAAGACTTGGCATTGCCGAATGCAGACGTCAAGAGCATCGTTGAGTTCTGAACTCGTGATAAAAGGTTCAAACTTATGCAGATTCCTTTTGACATCCTTCACCTTCAAAAATCTTCGGCAAAGCGCAACAATGCGAATCAATTTTTGCAAGGATGAAAATCTAGTCCACAAAGGATCTTCATTTGATAAGTCCATTGTCAAATGAACCTTGACCTTTCTTTGTTCCAAGTCCGTGGAGACCGATTGCGGTCTTGTATATTCTATGTTTAAGTCCTTGAGCCATACAGGACCCTGCAGCCACAGGCTACACTGAGCCAGCTCCAAAGGTGTACTGCCTCTGGATGCTATATCTGCAGGATTCTGCGTGGATCGGACATGTGCCCACTGTGTGTTGTCAAGTCTTGACAAGATTTCAGAAGTCCTATTGCCTACAAAAGTCGACCAACGACTTGGGTGACTACTGAGCCATGCCAAAACCACTGTTGAGTCAGTCCATCCATGAATATTTGAGCTGTCTATGCTCAACACACTAGCTACTTCTGTGAGTAACTTGGATAGTAAAACTGCTCCCATCAATTCGAGTCGAGGCACTGAGATTTGCATGGTTGGAGCTACTTTGGTTTTTGCAGCAACAAGATTTACGTGTACATTGCTAGCAGCATCAACTGTTCTCAAATAGACTGCTGCTGCATACGAAGAAATTGATGCGTCGCAATATCCATGAAGCTCGCTAACAACATCATCTGATTTAACCTCAATCCATCTCGGAATAGAAATGTCTCGAACATGAACCAGTTCTGATCGGTAAGTGAGCCATTCCTTTAACAGATCGTCAGGTAATTCGTCGTCCCAGTCTATTCCAGCTAACCAGAGTTTTTGAATCATCACCTTTGCCACGACGACACAAGGTGCGACCCATCCCAAGGGGTCAAATAGACGTGAGATGTCCGAAATCACCTTTCTCTTCGTGAGAGTGTCTTGCTGATCAGGAAGTTGCACCGAGTAATTAAAAGAATCTGATTCTTTGTCCCAGGTGAGTCCAAGTACCTTTACTATCTCATTCATCTTTATCTCTACTTTCTCATCCTGGGTTTCCTTTCTATCCATCATAATATTTGCCAAATCTTTGTTGTTAGTGATCCATTTTTGTATGTCAAATCCTCCTCTACTTAACAACTCTTTCATATCTTGATAAATCTTAATTCCTTCAGATACTGTTTCACAACCTGTAAGTAAGTCGTCGACATAGAAATCTGTCTTGACCCTTTTCGCTGTTTCAGGAAACTCTTCACCTTCGTCGATGGCCAACTGCTGCAGCGTCTTCACAGCCAGGTAAGGAGCGCACGCCGTTCCGAATGTTACTCTCACTAATCTAAAATCTTTTGTTTCAGATTCGGGATCGTCTCTCCATACGAGTCGCTGGAAATCTGCGTCCTGTTTGCTGACTATGACCTGACGGTACATCTTTACTATGTCTGCGCTCAGGCAGATAGGATGCGTTCGCCATCTCATTATGATGTGACGTAAGTCTTCCTGAATCGTGGGGCCAACCATCAATGTATCGTTCAGAGATACTCCATGATTTCCTTGGCAAGATGCATCGAACACGATTCTGACCTTGGTCGTGGTCTTATCTTCGCGTATAACGGCGTGATGTGGTAAATACACACTCTCGCATAACTTGTCGTCTTGGCCAGTTATACATTCCATGTGACCAAGGTCCATGTATTCGTGCATTACATCAGTGTAACTTGCCTTGATTTGCGGGTTCTTCTTGAAACGACGTTCAAGATGATGAAGTCTCTTGACCGCAATATCTCTTGAGTTTTCATATTTGCATCGAGGGTCACGCTCACGAAAAGGAAGACGTACAATATACCGTCCAGTAGAGTCTCTGCGTGTTGTTTTACTATAAAACTCTTCGCATAACTGCTCTTCCTGAGTGAGCATCTTCGTTCCGAAGGAATCAGACTCCAATTGCCAAAATTGTTTCAACAGTTCATTATCATCCACTTGAGCATGCATACTCGTGATAACATTATGATGGCAATTAGTTTGTGAGAAGGCTTGATCATTTTCCAACTGATGTGTGGGACCTGTCAAGACCCATCCTAAGGCTGTGTTTTGTACAACAATAGCACCATTAGGACTCTTGATCAATCCTTCTCTTATTATGCGACCGTACACGTCGCTACCTAACAAAATGTCAATTTTGTTTGGTGTGTCATATTGCGGATCAGCCAGGCTGATCTGCGTTAGCTCAGGCCAATCAATGCTCACGATTTTCTCAGTCGGAAGCAAACTCGTAATGGCACCTAAGACGTGCGCATGTACTTCAATTTGAAATGCAGGATCGTGACGTGATTGTACCTTCATGGCAACAATATACTTTGACGCCAAAGTATCCTTGTTGCCTCCCAAACCAGATATAACGCTTCTGGTGGGTGTTTTACTGAGGCCGAGCAATTGCACGGCCGCTTCTGTAACAAACGACGCTTGTGAACCTTGGTCTACAAGGGCTCTAAGTAAGCGCACGTTACCGTTTCTTGCTGGTGATTGAACAAGAGCGGTGGCTAACAGTACTTGATTAGGTACTGTTTCCTTTGAAAAATGTGCAACGACATTCGAAGGTGGTGGAGTTTCAGACGATGTTGTCATTACTGCTACTTCAGGTTTAGGCGAACCGGAAGTACGCGACTCTTTCTTCGGATTAGATTTAGGATGAAGTAAAGAATGATGTTTGTTGTTGCAGACGTGACATTTGGTGGAACATGAGCATGAGTTGACTGTATGGTTCCGACCCAAACAGTTAAAACAAAGTCTCGAGGTTTGAACGAATTTGTGACGAGCATAATAATCTAATTTGGAAAAATCTTTACAATTTGCGAGTTTATGTCCATTTCGGTCGCAAAATGGGCAAGAATTTGATGTTGCAGCGTCAGTAGCAACTGTGTGCATTACCTTTGGCTTTGAAACACTTGGGGTCGACTTTGGTTTGTCCAAAAATTCTAGTGACCGAAATCTCGACTCTAAATATTCTCGCATTTGCTGCAGGGTGGGAAGGTCGTCTGAGACACTTATCTTAGTCTCCCATTGCTTGCGTGTTTCAGGATCGAGCTTAGTGCAAATGATGTAGATAATTATGACATCCCATGTACCTACATCGACACCCAAATTTTTCAAGCCATTCAATGTTTCATTGGTTGTATCTAATACATCTTTAATTGCCTTGGATGACTCTATTTTGATGCTATACTGCTCCATAAAACGCTTCAGTAGACTACCGGCCAAAAACCTTTTGTTATTGTATCTACTATTTAGCAACAACCAAGATTCTTGGTATGTGGCTGATGTGATCGGCACATGCCGCAAAAGCTGCTCCGCCTCACCGGAGAGATGACCTTTTAAATAGTGCATCTTCTGTACGTTATCTAATGATGCGTTTTGATGGATCAGTGATACATATAAATCCCTAAATGTTTGCCACTCTGAATAAGTCCCGGAAAATATCGGGATTGTGATCTTTGGGAGCCTTACATTGGTTTCCGTTCTTGAGCTGTTTTGATGTTGATTGGACGTGCTAGAAGTCATTGAAGAAGTTCTAAGGACAGACAATGCCTCTTTGAGATCTGACTTGTAACATGTGTAGACCTCTTCAATTTCTTCAAACATGTCCAGTTTAAAATATTTATGCTCAAGAATGACATCATTTTCTTCACTTTGTAACCTTTTATGGTTCTCAACGGCAACTTTCCACTGTTCCTCCAACGTCTCTAATCTAGTCAAATGATAGGACTCCTTGACTAGACGGTCTTTTGGCGATTTTTTATAATTATCGTATGCTTTATTTATTCTAGCCAAGTAGTCAATCTGAGCCCTGATTAAACTGATGGAAGACATAGTGGAATTGGTGTTGAACCACACAATGAATTATCAACTTTAACTTTGCTAATAAAACTCAAAAAAACTTTCTAAAAACGGGCGTGGATTCCCCGTCGGAACATTTTTTTCTTAAATTATTTTAAGTCTAAAAGCATGCACACAAATTTTTACAAGTCCTATATTCTGTTAAAAGTTAAAGCCCAAAACTGTTAGAATTTTTCTAAGTCGATGAAAATGATTCCGTAACTTCCCGATAGAGGGCGCAACAATGTTAAACACAAAATTTAAATGTACTCACAATTTTCTCTTGCAAACCTCTCACTTATTGCTTCCAAGTTCCAATGTGTGACGTTCTTGTTGTGACGTCACAGCTTCTTACGACGACGTAGCCTCGAAGACGTCAATTGTCTTCACAGCGCTGACGTCACGCTTTGCTTCCTCGGTTGACGGAACTGCACCTCCGGATCTTCTGCACCAGTCTTGGTTGCGGACAGACACGGCTTCTGCACGTTACCGCTCCAACCAGTCGCCGCGTAAACCTCACAACCCGAGGCCCGCGTACGACGTGAACTGCTAGTGGCGATCCACCACTGTTCCAAGTGCTTAGTAGCAAAACGTCCGCCTTACTCAACCGACTCGATAAGGACCATGGAAGAATTTCAAC
The DNA here is from genome assembly GCA_949125355.1 of Agriopis leucophaearia. Taxonomy (NCBI): domain Eukaryota; kingdom Metazoa; phylum Arthropoda; class Insecta; order Lepidoptera; family Geometridae; genus Agriopis; species Agriopis leucophaearia. The sequence continues at coordinate 16,377,054 of OX421274.1, read as the reverse complement.
CTTCTAATCCTCAATCAAGAGAGCGTGCGGGTAGTAATTGAAAACACCGTTCACTATTGACGTGTATAATGTAAACAAACTTGGCTGCTGGAACTCCTTGTCTAAATAATTTTACGTAAACTACGGCCGACGCTGGCTACGAATAAAACGCGTGCGCGATCTAATTCGGCGCCAGCGCCATCTAGTTTCATCCAAACATTATTGACTATTGATGACTTTGATATACATTAAACACTAGTGAAGTCTAATAAAACGTTTAAAAGGTATTGTTTTGAGGAATTCGTGAGTGTAGGTATTTTATTTTTAACAGTGTTTTTTAATCACCAAATTACCTATAATAGGTTTTTCGATATCACCAAATAACGTATTTCATTTTCACATCTGAATTCGCCATGGAAAAAGAGGGTAAATAAAAGAAATATGATCACCAGCAATTTACAAAGGCTGTCAGTTTAGTAAGAGCTGAAGGTAAGATAATTTATAAAGCTGCTAAGGAAGCACACGTCACATGGAGCACTTTAAAGCGTTATCTAGAGAAGGAAGAGGATTCTGTAAAAAAAATATGGGGAGGCCTTATGCACTGCTCTGTGAAGTAGAGTTAAGGCTTTACAATTATATTATAGAAATGCAAGAATTGGGTTTCGGGCTAACCGTTAATCAAATGATAAAATCTGCTTATGATCTTGCTGAAGCGGCTGGTCGGGAGAACTTCTTGCCATCAGCGAATCGCATAGGAAGCAAATTGTGGTGAAATTGCTTTCAGAGTAGGAGTTAGAAGAGCTGCATTATAGATGTGATCGTTGTAAAGAATGATATTTCTAAAAATCTGATTATAATGTACGATTTCCATAATATCACCAAATTTCCTTACTACTATCACCAATCTACCGGCTGGACTGTGTCACCAATTTACCTAACATTATTTGTGTAATCATTTGGCATTTAAAAAATAAATAATTTTTTTTTTGGTAACTCTCCTAGATATTTACTTCAAGTAATCTAATAAAATTAAAGTGATTTTTTGCTTCGTTGTCGAATACCTACATAATTAGTATTTTTCATTTATATCACCAACATACCTTCCCTTACCTTATATGGCGTAGTAGTGCGCCAATAAATGTTCAATATTTACTCGATTCGCCGTCAAACGAGCCTTTATCGATGCAATGCAAGCAAACTCCAACGAGCAAGCAATATGCTAAGGTGATGTACTCAAGTATTAGAACGGAATAGATTTCAAATGGAGGAAACATTTTGTAGAAATATTGAGTCAACATTCTTGGTTTGAAAGGAATCATTTTTGACGTTTCTAGAAAACTGAAGTTTATTTTGAAAGTGTATGTCAACATGAACCTAGTACCCAAATTCATGACTTATTATGTGGTGGCCTCAACGGCGTGACTTCTGCGTTCGTTTTCGTGTCCAGAAACCACAACACCATGAGTTGTGGTGATATATGCAATGACTAGGATCCTGTACACATGGAATACTAAACTTAATGGTCACCTACCGTAACGGTCTCTGTGTGGTTACAATAGTTTGATGCCAGTCTCAGACAAGGCAAGTGGTATGATGGTCCAGCTGCGGTAAGTCAACGAAATCACCATCGCGGGTTGAACCTGGACTCGATTAGCACAGGACCGATACTGACTGCATAGGAAGTGGTCTATACCCAGAAGTAAGATAAAGCAGGCCGTTGCGGGTGATGAATGATGTCAATAGCTGTGAGTGGGTACCCCTCACATATAAAGTATGCCCTTTGCCTTATTAAATAATTCTAACGATGAAGCTCTGATTGACAATGTTCAGGCTCTTCACAGAAGTTTATTACTCCATAATTATATTATATATTAATACGCCATAAATATTTATAAATTATTTCATTGAAAGTTGAAATGTGTGTTGCTAGAGTACTCGTTTCACCATGTTGCTTAGAAATGCAACTGTGTCCTGCTAAAAATATCTTCATTAACAAAAGATTGGGCTCGTCCGGGATTTGAACCCGGGACCTCTCGCACCCTAAGCGAAAATCATACCCCTAGACCAACGAGCCGGTTGACAAGAACAAAATAAATATTTATATTATTGTAGCTTCCTTTCACTTCAATTGCGCCTGCGGCGATATGAATGTTCCATTTGGATTACTGATAATACGCGTGCGTAAAACCGGTTGTAAAAATAATCAGATTACTTATTCTTTGATTATTTTTATCTGCCGACTTTCACTTAATACCCTTTAATTAGTTTAGGTGCTCGTAGTTAGTTATGTATTGTATATTCTATTTTTTATTTGTTGATGTTTATGTTTGTATGTCTGCGCACACGTCGTGTCGAGCGTGACGTCACTTGCCGGGCCCAACAGAATACCAGCATTGGTTGTGTACAACCAGCAACATGCCGAGTTGGGGTCGGTTTTTGTGACAATGTATCTGTTTACCTACTTCTTTTTTAATATTTCTTGTTTTATTGTTTTTTCATTGTCACAAAATAAACTTTTCTGATTTCTGATTTTCTGACTTATCTAAATCTCATCAGCATAATCCCAAAATAATACCGGTGTAACAGTTTCTTAAACGGATGTTTTTTCTTCTTCTTTCCTCTTTAAGAGCATATTGGCGTCTTACATCTTATGCATTTACCAGTTTTTCCATAACTACAAACATGTACGTGGCGCGGCGCGTTGATCTCAGAAAGTTGGCCTTTATTTCCTAAGGAATAGAGGCCAAATTTTAGGAGGTTGACTTGACGCGTCATGTTGCGTGCGTGTTTTGGTTGTGGAGTCGGGGCCCTTGATTTTTCGTACTGTTTTTACGATGCACTGTTTTTTCAGACGTCAAACCGTGCGCATGCCAAGTGCTATACAAACACACGCTTTGCGGGAGAGGGATAGAGCATCAGCTCTCTATTCCCACCTAAAACTTTAAACACTTATATCTCAGAAAGATATCGGCCAATTTAAATTGTTTTTTCAGTATGTATAAAATGTTTTTATGTATATCCTTCGCTGAGCTTGTTATCTGGAAATAAAACATTAGGACACAAACCTATTATAAGCGTTGTACAAGTATACAAATACTACTTTATACAGCCATCTCTTTGTATAACTATTTGAAATAAAAACTCACGACATAAAATAAAACAGACCTAAAATAAAACTACTTTCTTCATCAAACAAACATTCTACCCTACAAGAGACGCCATAAAAACTGCCTGCGTCAAAAAATCATAAAACATACAAAAGTCAGTAACAACAATGTAACTCCCGGGAAAGTTGCCACAAGTTCCCAAAGTTGCCACAATTTTGCAAATATTATCCCGCAAACGTTTCCCAAATAAAGTTATATGCAAGTTAATAGTTAACAAGTATCGTAAATAACGATTTGACAGGAAGAAACGATCTGAATTCAGTCGAATATATGAGAAAGTAAGAAGGTATTTTGTCTGGCAGTTATTATCAAGCAATATTTCAAATGACTTTTTTTCTAATGCGTAAACAACATTTCATGTCTGTGCTGCTAACCATTGAGGAGTTCCGTAGTCAGCACCCGACACTGAGTGCAGCTACCATGTCATGGTAAAACTTAAAACTGGCTATCATAATAAAATTCGTTGGTACACAAAATTTCGTATTTGTTCTGTTGACCGTTGAAGGTTTGGAGGTAGCAACTTGAATTAACACATAGGCTTTTTATCCTGGAAAATAACATAAATTAATAAAAGTTACGAATATTTTGATTTAACCAGAAGCCATTAAGCTTCTAGTAAAAAAAATCCCATCAAAAACATAAATGTGAAATGAGAGCCAAGTGAATATTATGGTATATGCTTTGGTTGTTGACTTCAATGAAAAAAGAAGTGAGATTTAACTTAGGATAATATAGGTCGGGGAAAAAGTTTCTTCGTATCTTTTAAACAAATTCAAGACATATTTTTTTCAAGTTTAATTACATTTAATTATAATATATATGTGCCATTTTGTTCGATAACTTGTTGCCATCTTGTAGGTAGTGACATGATCCCGTTGCTGTAGAATTTTTGGGACTTCTGATCAAAAAAATGCAACAAGTAGTTTTGACAGTCCTCTCTTGATGTTAATCTAACACTACCCAAAGAATTCTGAAGAGATCGAAACAGGTGGAAATCTGAGGGTGCAAGGTCTGGGCTATATGGTGGATGCATTAACACTTCCCAACCAACCTCTCTAAATTTTTGCTGAGTGGCCAAAGATGTGTGCGGTCTGGCGTTATCATGATGAAAGACCACACTCTTTCTGTTGATCAATTCCGGCCGTTTTTTCTCAATTTCTTGTTTGAGTCTCATCTGCTGTTGGCAGTAGAGATCCGAATCGATGGTTTTGCCCGGCGGTAAAAGCTCATAATGAACGATGCCCTGCCAATCCCACCATACACACAGCATCACCTTATTACGTGTTAATCCGGGTTTCGCTACAGTCTGTGGTGCTTCACTGCCCTTTGACCATGATCTTTTGCGCACATTCTTGTCGTAGGTGATCCATTTTTCATCACCAGTGATCAATCTTTTCAAAAACGGTTCGGTTTCGTTACGTTTCAATAGAGAATCGCAAATGAGTACACGATTCATTTGGTTTCTTTCAGTGAGCTCGTGTGGCACCCAAATATCGAGTTTTTTGTATACCCAGTTTTTTTCAAATGGGTCAAAACTGTTTTGTGGTCAATCCCCAGTTCTTCAGCTACGTCGTAACTACTAATATGCCGATCTTGGTCCACTTTTTCAGAAATGGCATCGACTTTATCCGTAACAGGGCGACCAGAGCGAGCTGCATCTTTGACATCAAAATTCCCGGACTGAAAACGCTTGAACCAACATTGTGCTACTCTTGATGACACTGCATTAGGTCCATAAACGTCACAAATTTTATTCGCGGCTTGTGTCGCATTTTTCCCTTTTTTGTTATAAAATTTCACAATATATCGAATTTGTTCGTTAGATTCACTCATTTTATCGAACAAAAAAACAATTGAAAAATGGCGGGAAATTGCTTTTTACGTTTTGTATTCCTTTTTTAAAATGTCATCTTTTTAATGGTATCAAAACCAGCCAGATACAAACAGTACAACGGATAAGATTTTTACTACAACTTTATACATACAAAAAAAATACGAAAAGACTTTTTCCCCGACCTATTATATTGAAGCCTAAGGTCTGACTTGGCTAATTCGAATATATGAATTATATAAGGTCGGGGAAAAAGTTTCTTCGTATCTTTTAAACAAATTCAAGACATATTTTTTTCAAGTTTAATTACATTTAATTATAATATATATGTGCCATTTTGTTCGATAACTTGTTGCCATCTTGTAGGTAGTGACATGATCCCGTTGCTGTAGAATTTTTGGGACTTCTGATCAAAAAAATGCAACAAGTAGTTTTGACAGTCCTCTCTTGATGTTAATCTAACACTACCCAAAGAATTCTGAAGAGATCGAAACAGGTGGAAATCTGAGGGTGCAAGGTCTGGGCTATATGGTGGATGCATTAACACTTCCCAACCAACCTCTCTAAATTTTTGCTGAGTGGCCAAAGATGTGTGCGGTCTGGCGTTATCATGATGAAAGACCACACTCTTTCTGTTGATCAATTCCGGCCGTTTTTTCTCAATTTCTTGTTTGAGTCTCATCTGCTGTTGGCAGTAGAGATCCGAATCGATGGTTTTGCCCGGCGGTAAAAGCTCATAATGAACGATGCCCTGCCAATCCCACCATACACACAGCATCACCTTATTACGTGTTAATCCGGGTTTCGCTACAGTCTGTGGTGCTTCACTGCCCTTTGACCATGATCTTTTGCGCACATTCTTGTCGTAGGTGATCCATTTTTCATCACCAGTGATCAATCTTTTCAAAAACGGTTCGGTTTCGTTACGTTTCAATAGAGAATCGCAAATGAGTACACGATTCATTTGGTTTCTTTCAGTGAGCTCGTGTGGCACCCAAATATCGAGTTTTTTGTATACCCAGTTTTTTTTAAATGGGTCAAAACTGTTTTGTGGTCAATCCCCAGTTCTTCAGCTACGTCGTAACTACTAATATGCCGATCTTGGTCCACTTTTTCAGAAATGGCATCGACTTTATCCGTAACAGGGCGACCAGAGCGAGCTGCATCTTTGACATCAAAATTCCCGGACTGAAAACGCTTGAACCAACATTGTGCTACTCTTGATGACACTGCATTAGGTCCATAAACGTCACAAATTTTATTCGCGGCGTGTGTCGCATTTTTCCCTTTTTTGTTATAAAATTTCACAATATATCGAATTTGTTCGTTAGATTCACTCATTTTATCAAACAAAAAAACAATTGAAAAATGGCGGGAAATTGCTTTTTACGTTTTGTATTCCTTTTTTAAAATGTCATATTTTTAATGGTATCAAAACCAGCCAGATACAAACAGTACAACGGATAAGATTTTTACTACAACTTTATACATACAAAATACGAAAAGACTTTTTCCCCGACCTATTATTATAGCCTTCGCAAGTTCCGAAGCTGAAAGTTCTTATTTATTCATCCGAAAATTTGGCTTGCTGGTAGAAACTTGCAATCGAACATAGGGCTCTTCCATGACTGTTTTAGTAGCTACATAATAGTAATTCGTAAGTATATTAGAACTAGCCAAGTCAGACCTTAGGTTTCAATATATTATCCTAAGTTAGATCTCACTTCTTTTGTCGTTGAAGTCAACAACCAAAGCATATACCAAAATATTCACTTGGCTCTCATTTCACATTGTATGAACACAGTATGAACCCGCGCTAGTAGGTTAATAAAAAAACAACAAATGTAAAATTGTAAGCAATTAAAAAAAGTGTAGTTACCGATATTTTATCTACATATACAAAAATCACTTGATGTTGTTTGTTTCGTTAAATGTCAAGAATGGCTGAACCGATTTGGCTAATTTTGATCTTGAAATAATTGTGGAATTTCAGGGAAGGTTTAAACGGTGAGTATACAGCTGGACCGATTTGGATGAAATTTCGTGTTGCTGGAGCGGGTCATAGTAGCGAGGCCGAAGACCGAGCTCTACGCGTACGAAGTAGCGGGTATCAGCTAGTCAACAATAAAAAAAAACTTGCAGTGTTTGTTACATTATCTTGCCATGCAAATATTGTCATGTGACGCAACAAATAGTGAAAGGTGATAACAATTACGCACCTATGTGCTCTTAACTTTAGTTGTACAAACAGCCGGCTCGTTGGTCTAGGGGTATGATTTTCGCTTAGGGTGCGAGAGGTCCCGGGTTCAAATCCCGGACGAGCCCAATCTTTTTAAAGTTAAGAGACAACAATTACAATATCTGTGGTTATTCTTACAGGTTTTGACTTTTAACTAATTAGGCAATTTCGCCTAGTTAATCAATGTTACCAATTTAATCTATTTTTTTAGGCTTCTATACCTAATTGGTAAAAACGGGACCCTAGGTACTGAGCCTACGCTGTCTCTCTGTCCGTCTGTCTGTCTGAATCTTTCGAACCGTATTAGTTACCCAGTTGATATTTTCACAGAATATGTAATGTTACGCCGGATTAACTAAGAAATAAAAATAAAGTCAAAAAGTAAATACTAAAAGGGGTCCCCATACAACAACCGTTTATTTTACTTCTTTCCTACGTTGCTTAACTTGGTGGTGAATAGAAATTTGTCACCAACTCACACTTGGTCATTATTTGTTGTAATTAGTGTGTGTACTATAATCATGTCAAGTTTGACGCTTGTACGTATTACCGTTTTTACATTAGAGCAAATAAAAAAAAAACGAGTTTTAACAATATGATATTGTGAAAATATAAACTGGTTATTTACCACGGATTGAAATATACAGCTGTTAAAAGGTAGGTCGGACAGACAGATAGACAGACGGACAGACAGATAGACAGACGGACAGACAGCGTAGGCTCATAAATAGGGTTCCATTTACACTATTTAGGTACGGAACCCTAAAAGCACATAGTACTGAAAAACCCTACTAAGCAATGAAATTTACCTGTTGTATTTATTTCAAGTGCTTTAGCTACGTGAGTTAAGAGCATTCTGAGGTTAGTAATACGAGTTAGGTATAGAACATCGTTGATCCTTGTTCTACCTGTTTAATGAGGGAACTTCGCGTTACTTCCATTAGAGAGGGGTTGAGTACTACTCAGAGAAACAACCTTGTACAGAAGCGACGGCACGCAAATGAACGCTACCGAACGCGACTGAGTAACATGGTGCTGATGAACGCACGCGCTTGAAGAATTCTGAATAATATTATTAAGATGATCTGTTATGGAGATGGGAAACAAGGTTACGAGACGTCATTATCATTATCAGCTCACATGCCCACTGCTGGCACACAGCCCTTCTCTCAGAGACAGCAGATGAAAGAAAGAAAGAAAAAAGTATAATTTGATTTTGTAACAAATTAAGTGTTGTTGTTTTTTTTTTGTGAAGGCTAATCTTTTCTTCCCCATCGGATGTCGGTTGTTCGAGCGATATCGCACGCCTATTGCCACTCCAACTTGCAAATGTAATAGCTATGTCGGTGACTCAGGTTCTTTGGTGAATATCCACGTTCCGGATTCTATCGTGCAAAGAAACTCCGACCATAGCTCTTTCCATTGCCCGTTGTGTGACTCTGAGTTTTTCCAAAAGGCCAATAGTTAAGGAGCACGTCTTAGTACAGTCATAGTCTTTAGGCACTGTGGTATACAATTTTGCTGCAAAATTGTAATAGCGTTAAGTTTTAATATATGTACTGCATACTTTCGGGCAAATGCAATATAGAAAAAATAAAACTTGATTTTTGGACCTGACTGTACCGTACAAAAGTAATGGTTTGCCAAACGGGATTAAATGTATTAAGAATAAAATAGCTTACGAAATGCAACTTTTTGTAGGTATATGACGAGGTTTACCAAATGGGATTCATACCAAACGGGATATACCCATAATGTTAGTTTTGTCTATCATAAAAAAAAACACTAAACGCTTTTGTTCATAAAAACACTATTAAACATAAAATGTGTTGTGTAAATGTGCTAAGGTGTAAGCTTGGTGTAGGTAACGTTATAGTTTTCGCTTTTAGAAGTTAAATTGTTTCTCTGCATTTTCTACTCAGTGATTGAAGAGGGATGGATCGAGGTGAGGGGTGAGGGAAGGGCAGGCATTGTTGGTGTAATGGATAATCGCAGGTAACCTATGTCGGGGCCACTTCCATCTAGGTCTTAATCGGCGATCGTTACTTTTTAGGGATGGGGTTGTGTTATCGATGTTTTAGAATATTTCTATGTAACTTAATTATGTCCGTGCCACGTCATGACACGTCCGTGTCCAGCTACAGGTAAAGCTTTCTGTTATCCTGAAAGAAAAAAATAAGTTTCATCTCATATATTAGAAAAACGATGAATAAGCGAGAGCAAAGTTGGTATTTTTTCTAAGAGAATTTCATAAGGGCAGCGGACAAGCGTCGCACGCGCACTGTCCTTGAAAACGACCGCCAAATGCGGTTGAAACAGTTGTCGAAGTAACCGGCTTCATTTTACGTGAATAACTCTTATACATAAACAAAAAGCAGTAACAAGTTATGAAATAGAAACATGTATATTGTCCATGGTGTTCCGTGATTAAAAAGATTAAACAAAAATATTGTATGAAAATAGTCACGGTAAGCTGGCAGCGGGCGCGCAGAAAATCGTGATTTGTATCTAAAAGTGCTTCTTATTTCTTTTTCTCATAGAGGGAAACAAAAAGTATTTGAGTTTTTTTATTATTTAGTGTATTGCTTTTTTGCTGTGCTCAGGGGCTTTACGCTCAACACTAAACGCGGGTCCTAATCGGTGCAGTTTTCAAAATCACACAACCGCAAACCATATCTTGGAACGTTCGCGTAATTTTGCATACTACACCCAGGGCGTAAGGCCCCAGGTTACTAAAAAATCCTTTGCTGCGCTCCAGATTCTAAATAGCACTTCACCGTAAAATCCATCGTAATGTAAGTATTTAAATAGTTGATGTTAAGTAACATCGCAAAAAGATTCGCGTCTATAAGCTCTTAAAGTGAAGTGAAGTGAAGCATCTATCTCAACACTGGCAACTGAACGACTCAATTATCGTCTATTCTGTTACTCGAGAAACATACAAGTGCCTTGAAGAAACATGAATCAATGTAGCACATTATTCAAGCGGCATTTACAATAAGCGTTTACGAAAATCATCGTTTTAAAACGTGAAAATCAGAAAAATCATAGTCCCCTTCAGTGTTTAAGGGTTGCAAAGTATTACTTACAGAAAATGCGGCTAAACAACAAATCAGAAAAGCTTGTTTCCTTTCGCTAGTATTAGTTCCTCGTTGTGGAGTTTTGATCCCTCACTTAAACACTTAACCAAACACGCTCACGCCTTTCTTTCCGCATTATTGAAACTGACAAGTTACCCAACTTTCTTGCCCAACTTGCCATCCCGCAACTTGGGAAACTATTGCCGAAATTTCCTAAGTTACGCCATAAGTGCTCCTATTAAGCCTTCCATGAGACGACGTATGCTTGACACAAAATTGATTTCACGCTAGAACTTTGGACATGTTGGGGTGTGTTCGCATAAGCGGTTTATGGCGCCGGTGATGAGAACTTGGCTTAGTAATTGTATCAATGTAAGAAGGTTACTAATTGAGAGTCAGCAGAACTGGTTCAGGGTAGAGCAAGATTGTCTTTCGACGTGTTTCATTTCTGAAAATTATCGTACAGGAATCGATTCCGGGATAAAAAGTATCCCATGTGTTAATCCAGGATATAAACTATTTCCACATCAAAATTTTATCCTGGTTGTTGGGGACTTACGGGAAATGGATGATGGTGGCTGCGTTCTCGATCCTTTTGTTTAAACTTGAGGTGAGCTGGTCGCGTGATGATGATGATCGCGAACTTGGCGTGTGCACCAACCGGTTGGTAATCGCGGCAGCCGTTAAAGGGTTTGGCTGAGGATGCGCGGTATCCATACGACGGTTGACAGCGGAATGAAATGGCAAAAATGGCGGGGGAAAGGAAGGAAGTGAGGAAGCGTGTGTGTGTGTGCGTGTGAGTGTATGAGTTTCTTGTTTTCTATTACAGATTATAAATACGGCTCAGACAATTCCGCCGGCCTAGAGGTTTCCTCTAAGTAAGAGAAACGCGAAAATTAAAAGCGGAAAATTAAGTTATTTAATTAAATAAGAAGTAATTTATCCTAAAACTTAAACTAAATTATGGTGACACTCGACAGTTAGCAATATTGATAAGATTCATTGGCTAGGAAGCGGTGCTAATCTAACTGCTGGTCTGATGTAGTGGCGAGTGCCAATGCGAACCTTGCAGGTTCTAACAACAGAGTCTTTTCCAGGATATACTTCTTCCACTATGCCGATAGGCCAAGCTAGTGGGTGAGTGGTTTGGTCTTTGACTATAACTACCGATCCTACGTTTATAGGATTGGAAGTAACGTGCCATTTCTCTCGTTGTTGCAATGACGTGAGATACTCCTTGCTCCAACGTTGCCAGAACAAGTGGGTGAGTTTACTCACAAGTTCAAAGCGAGATAAGCGATTATCCGGGATTTCCGTTAAATCCTCAGCGGGTAAGAATTTAAGCGGGGTCACGTTTAAAAAATGGTTAGGTGTAAGAGCCGTAACCTCAGCTGGGTCGTCGGAGTGTAGAACGCACAGGGGGCGACTATTTAACAAGCCTTCGACCTGCACAAGTACCGTATTGAATTCCTCATACGTAAGGGTGCGTAGCCCAATCACCTTGGCCAAATGGGTCTTCACGCAGCGCACGTTGGCCTCGACGGCCCCGTTGAAATGCGGTCCAAACGGCGGACTGTGTTTGAACTGAATGCGTTGTTCCAATAAGTTTTGACTTATGTAATTTTCGTAGTTAGTGGACTGTATAAAATCGTAAATTGCGTCTAATTGAGTTCGAGCGCCACAGAAATTTGTACCAAAGTCGCTGTATATCATAGCGACGGGTCCCCTTCTGCTTATGAAGCGCTTAAAAGCTGCCAGAAATAGTTCTGTCGAGAGAGACGAGACTAATTCCGCATGAATTGAGGATGAAAAAAGACAAAAAAACAGACAAACATAACTTTTTTGACTTTTGACGCCTCGGTGGCGAATATGCGTTGTAAAAAACGGTCCTGCATAGTCTACTGACGAATGCACAAAGCATCTTTTGTCTCCAGAAACTCTAAAATCGGGCAGATCCCCCATTTTAGGGCTTGAATATCTAGGTTTGAGGCGAAAACAAATGTTACATGCGTGTACTCTCTGCCTTATTAAGTTTCTGGCAGATAGTATCCAAAATTTATGGCGAAGCAACGCCATTAATAGAGACGGCCCGGTATGTAGGTTTGCAACATGAAAATAGTCAACGATCAGTGTGACTATGCGGTCTTTCGCGGGGAGTATTATGGGGTGTTTTTGCCCATAACTCAGTTCAGAGTTCTTTAACCTACCACCAGCTCGCAGAATGCCTTCATTATCAATGAACGGGCTAAGTTTAATTATGCGTTTGCTGCAAATCTTATTATTTTTAATTAAAGCTAGATCAGCAGGAAAATGTCGAGCCTGTACGTATCGCACAACATAATTTTCAGCTTGATCTATATCCGCAACTGTAATACTCTCGCCTTTAGGTAAACGTTTCAAGAAGCGTAAAACGTAAACAACGACGCGTAGTAGCTTCATCCAACTCGACACTCTTTCAGCTACCTGAGAAAATGGGTGAACCAGTTCATGCGACGACGATACCGTGGAAGGTGTGTCCGTCAGCAATACTACAGGTTTAGCTTCTTCAATACTACTTTCCGTAGAATTTACTTGAAACGTGGTCACGGGCCACTGCGCTATAGGATCGCACAGCCAATGTGGACCGTGGAACCACATATCACAGTTCAGCAGCGCTCGCGGTGTCAGCGGTCTAGAAACTATGTCAGCAGGATTTTCCGAGCCTTTTACTTTGTACCAGTGACAAGCGGGTAGTTTAGAATTGATTTCAGTTATTCGATTCGCGACAAAAGTATGAAATTTGTACGACGGCGAGTGTATCCACGTAAGTGTTACTGTCGAGTCCGAGAATGTATAGATGCCGTCGATCGTGCATCGTTTGATCAGTATCTCACGAACCGCGTTGATTAGATTGGCTAACAGAACGGCGGCACAAAGTTCTAAACGTGCAAGAGTGGTCTTTTTTAAGGGAGCTACTTTAGACTTAGCCACTAATAGATTGACAGTGCCTTTGGAGGTGCTGTCTGACCCAACCCTAATGTACACGCTCGCTCCGTAACAAGCCTCACTGGCATCACCGAACCCGATTACGGTTATATGCGACTTAAAATTGATACCCACATGGCGTGGAATTTTTATAAGTTTTAAATCAGGTAGTTCGTTTCGAAACTGCGTCCATTTGTCTTGTATCGAGCGTGTTACAGGGTCGTTCCATCCAAGGCCGGCAGCCCAGCAATCCTGCACCAACAGTTTTAGGTACGCAGACACGGGACTAATGAGCCCAATCGGATCGAACAAACGCGCGGTAACAGACAGAATGGTGCGTTTTGAACATTCAGGAATGTCAGCGTTTATTTGAAACTGAAAGTTGTCATCGATAGGATGCCATTGCATGCCTATTATTTTTGTCTGAAGAGTATCAGACAATCCGTCGTCAAAGTCGACGAGTTGTGGATTTCTATGAGAAGTAGGTATTTTTCCCATGAGTTTTGAGTCATTGGAAATCCACTTGACTAAGTCAAAACCGCCGGCCTTGAACATATTCACCATTTCGTGGTAAACTTCTTCAGCCTTTTCCGGACCGTCTATCGAGTTGACATAGTCATCCATGTACATACTATGGTCCGCTTCGTAAGCGGCGAGCGGGTAATGTTCGCGACTATCAGCGGCGAGTTGACGTACACATCTCATCGCTAAGTACGGTGAACTAGATAGTCCGAAAGCGATTCTGTTAAATTCAAATATACGTATTTCTGAGTCGGGATGAAATCGATATAAAATGCGTTGAAACGAGTGATGTTCAGGTACCAATTTCACCTGAAAATACATTTTCTCAATATCTGCACTCAGGGCAGTTGGAAACATGCGTAAGTTTATCAATAATTCGAATATATTGCTTTGTAAATTGGGACCCTTGTACAGTAAATCGTTCAGTGATTGGCCACTCGTGGTAGCACAACTCGCGTCTAGCACTACTCGCGTCTTCGTGCTTTGTTTGTCAGGCCGGTACACTGCCCTATGAGGAATGTAATAACATTCACTGTCGAGTTTAAAACCCTGAACTTCGTTTAAGTATCCCTTATCAATATATTCCTGTATCGTCGCGTTGTAATTTGTGCGTAAGTCTGGGCAGGCGTCGAGTTTCTTTTCTAAAATTATTAGGCGGCGTTTTGCAGTTGCGTACGAGTTGCCGAGTTCCGAAGGTTCACGTTTGAATGGCAGCTGCACTTCGTACCTACCCGAACTATCGCGCGAATATGTGGATATAAAACTTTGTTCACATGCTTCATCATCTGGGCTTATATGAGTTTTACTAGGGACACTTTCGAGCTCCCAAAACCGCTCTGTCAGACGAGCAAGTGTTTGCGAATTTTCTGATGAGCAAAAGAAACTTTTATCGGCGTTACTATCGACATTACGAGTGAAATTGCATAAATACGAGTTAGAAACATAATTTGCTTTACCCATCACTAAATATCCCAGCTTGCTGGATAGTGCAATTAAGGATGAATCGCCTGAGATGATCTTATCACCTCCCAGAATTTCAGAAATTAAAGCACTACCTATAAGACAGTCAATTGTTCCAGGCTTTTCCCATTGACTATCCGCCAAGAATAAATTATCGAAATGGCGTGAGTGCGTCGTATCTATAAGCGCGTTTGGTAATTTATCTGTAATCGAGTTTAATACGCGTGCGTGAACTTCATACGAGCAAGTTTTATCAAAGCGTGAATGAATTTTGAAAGTAGTATAACCCAAACAAGCACTTTCAATCTGCCCAATACCACGAACGCGTGAGGTATCAGTTTTAATTGAAAGTCCGATCCTATCACAGCATTCCTTTGAAATGAAATGCGTCATCGAACCTGTATCTACCAAAATTCTTACGTTAGAGCGTCTATTATTTCCATATACGTAAACAACAGCTGTTGGAAGCAGAACGGTACGTGATTCGTGTAATTGTTTATCTTTCGCGTCGGAACTAGTATGCAGCGACAACTCCGAGCGTCGAGCGCCGCTCGTAACCGGTTTTACTGCGCTCGGTTGCGGAAAAACAGCATCGCTGCTCGATTTTTCATTCGATTTGACCTTCATATGCAACGCGCTATGATGTAAACCTAAACAGGAAAAGCATCGATTGTTAGATTTGCATAATTTAATATCGTGGAAACCCAAACAGTTTCTACAAAAGTGATGTTTTGAAACAATTTCATTCCTACGATAAGGGTCTAACTTCATAAACTCCGAGCATTTAAATAGAGGGTGGATTTGCAAGTTGCAAACCACACATCGAGTTTGCCTTTTCGTAGTACCTAACTGGCTCGACGACGAGCTGTCATTTACTACAAACGACCGAGTTGTCTTAATCTTAGAATTATCTCTCATTTGAACACTGGTTGTTTTATAAAGCGAGTTATTGCGTAATGATTGTATTTTACTTTGTTCATTTAAAAATTTCGTAACATTTTCAAAAGTGGGCATATCTATGTGCCTATGTGTCTGCTCGAACAAATCGACTACCTCCTTGTCCAGTTTGCTAAGAGCTAAATGAGTAATAATAAAATCAGATAAATCGGGTAGTTTCAAACGTGCGAGTGCCTTCTCTGCCGAGACAAACTGTTCAATGAATGAGTCTATCTTTTGATTAGATTTATAGTTTAACATCTGGTTTACATACAAGGAAGCTTGTACCCGCGAATCTTGGTACTTTTTAATGAGAGCTTCCCATAATAAGGGATAATTTTCTCCAGTCGGTAATATACCGCTACAAACAGTAAGGGCACTGTTCGAGAGTTTCCCAACGAGATATTGCGCCTTTTCACTATCCGACAAACGCGTATTGTCATGTATTAAACACTTAAAGTTTTCGTAAAACACAGGCCATTTATTAGGCGTTCCATCAAATGACACAAGTTCCAGTAAAGGTAACTTTCGACCGCAATTAAGATCAGCTTGAAACTTCCTAGACCTTGAATCTTTGATTTCTTGTTCGGCGTGTTTCGCTAAACAATACAATTCGTCGAAAGAATTTAAAACACTATAATTAGGTTTGAGCGTCGGATCACTTTCTAGATAAGCGGTAACCAACTTATCGACCGTGTCAATAAATTCAGTTCTTGTATGTTCTAATGACTGGATTCTTGTAATAAATTGAGTTTTGGAAATCGGATCAGATATTTTCAAACTAAGATTATAAAGAGTTTGTACATTTTCGAATAAACGTTCCTTTTTTGCTTCTAACAGAGTGATTTTAATATTTTGAGGCTCAGTATCCCCTTTCTTCGACATATTTTTAATATTTTATTTTTCAAAATGAAGGTGAGTAACAAAACAAAAAAGCAACGTTCAACCACCGACAATGATAACCGTTGTTTGAACTAGCGAACTTGTCTGATCCAAAGAAATATATAATAAATATTGAGATGCGTTTATAAGAGTGTAAATAAATGCGTTAGATGCGATAAAACCGAGAAATATGCACCTGTGATTGCGTACGTGAAGGACGTTCAATGACAATGGCGTCGATCGTTTGTAATTAGCAACGAAATTACGTTACAAAAATGCGTATAAAATAGATATGAGTAAAATGAATATATAATAATAGCGTAAATAATGCGTGTAAAAGAGTGAGAGAGAGTTTTGAGTGTTAATGCGTTTTTTTTGTGTGAGAAAATGAGTGGGAAATCCGGCTCGGGATTGGACCAAATTGTTGGGGACTTACGGGAAATGGATGATGGTGGCTGCGTTCTCGATCCTTTTGTTTAAACTTGAGGTGAGCTGGTCGCGTGATGATGATGATCGCGAACTTGGCGTGTGCACCAACCGGTTGGTAATCGCGGCAGCCGTTAAAGGGTTTGGCTGAGGATGCGCGGTATCCATACGACGGTTGACAGCGGAATGAAATGGCAAAAATGGCGGGGGAAAGGAAGGAAGTGAGGAAGCGTGTGTGTGTGTGCGTGTGAGTGTATGAGTTTCTTGTTTTCTATTACAGATTATAAATACGGCTCAGACACTGGTTACAACGCAAGTGTGCCCCGCGGCTTACCATCTTAATTTCAATAATATCATCATCATTATCTTTATTTTTTTATTTATCTTTGTTCACCAACCGATGTTAATATGCGGTCAATGGGGCCATTTCGTATGCCCCAATAAAGTAGTGAATACTTTACAAGAGGCTTGGGTAGAGTTTGGTAAAAACATGAAAATACATCTCATTATTATCACTTAGCTTATTCAAGCACGTTAACGAACACTTAATGCATAATAATAATATGAAATTTTGTTACATCTGGCACCAGCTGTTTATTTAAGACTCGAAAATTCACAAGTTAGTTTAGAAAAAAAATACAATGAGGTGAAATGCTTTATTCACGTTGGCGCCAAAAGTACGGCTGCAAAAGCGTGTATTTACGTTACAAAATCTCCAAAACATAACAATGTGAAACTCTAAACAAACCATAGATAAAATAAAATCCATTTAAAAATTAACATTCCATTTTACGCAAAAAGTTTTCTCATCCCGCGCATCGACGTACATCAAGTTAAAAATCAAACGTGAAATACGTAAAAAGTTATCGTATTGGTACGTTAAAAGTTCGCGTACGCTAAAAATACGTAAAAAGTTACCGTATACGCTTAAAGTCGCGTATTTTAATCCCTTCTCTGATATATCTGGAAGTTTAGATTTACGATCGCAGCGCCACCTGCCGCGTGGTTTAGTAAAATATAACTGTAGAGTAATTCGTACTAGAGACTTTATAGTTATTCAACTTTCAAATCGATTTAGTTTTTCTATTGTTATCTAGCGGAGCTTGCTACGTCTGTAATAATGTCTCTTGGAACAGTATTTTATCACATTAGGTCCAAAAAAATGACTAGACTAATGTATTTACGGGATATTTACC
Source organism: Agriopis leucophaearia (assembly GCA_949125355.1). NCBI lineage: Eukaryota > Metazoa > Arthropoda > Insecta > Lepidoptera > Geometridae > Agriopis > Agriopis leucophaearia. The sequence continues at coordinate 16,358,872 of OX421274.1, read as the reverse complement.
GTGGTAAGGTTGTGGAAGGAGCTCCCGATAGTCTTCCCGTGAACATGGTGCATGTAACTGCGCCGAAATATCGGGAGCTCCTTCCACAACCTTACCACGGTAAATATCCCGTAAATAATCATTTAACTTTAGTGAACAACCGTGATAGTCTAAAACAGTGTTTAGACTAATGTAGACTATATAGTCTCGTGTAGTTTTTGTCTTTTAGATTCTCTATTAACAGTTTGCTTAGGTAAATGAAAAATTACTCTACTACGAGTATTTGATATTAATTTTGTGTCAATCTATTTTATATTTAAGATGAGTACGTTTTAAATTGGACTTTACGTTTAAAATGCTAGTAACTATGCTTTTATTTATACAATGAATGCGATAAATAGTTTATATATATAGCTATGTATAGTATGACCTAACAGGCTGTGTAAAGGGTTTTACGTAACCTACCTCAATAAATAAATAAAACTAAATCGTCTTTCGTTTTTTTCAGACAATTTAACTAAGTAAAGTAATATGGTTTCAAATCATGTAAATACTAAAAACTTAACAGTTACCATCTTAGTATACCCAGTTGATTGAATCAGGCGTTACTTTGCGGAAGTCCACTTTCAAAACTGATTTTCTCGGCCAAGCGCTCGAAGAGTCAACACGTCCTGAGGATGCCTCGTGGAGAGGCGAAACACGTGTCGACAAAGTGCACTAAGGAAACGGGTATAATTTATTACTTTTTAAATTCAATTAAAATACCTGTCATTTCAATTAATATATATTTTATGTTTCAGAATTAATACATTTTGTTTTCAGATTTAGTATTATCATATTTCATGTGTCAGAATTAATTAATTTTTGTTTCAGATTACTTTAATAATTTAATAATTAAAAATAATTCAGAATTAATTAATTTGTGTTTCAGGTTAGGTTAATTTTCAATTTATTTAATTAATATTTTATATCAGGTTAGGCAAAATTAAACTCAATAAAATTAACATTATCAACAAATATTTACCAGGTAAATTTATCACAAATTCCTTATTGTACTTGAAGCGACGTAGAACCGGAATTACACTAGAAATTCATCAGTCAAACAGTTTTTTTTAACCATACCCAGGCTTATGATATTGACGTATTACGGTTGAAGCAATATTAATAACTCTTGGTAACTTAATCACAAAGTTAACGGCATAAATTAAAATGTATTTGCTGATACAATCTGAATTATTTATGCATGTCGATGTAGATGTAAAAAATATGTTCTTTTTGTTCAAGTAAGCTAGTGTGTTTAATTTAATATAAGTTTATAAAAAACACATGCTTAAAATAGGGACAATTTATCTGATCACATTTGAAATATGTCAGTCTATTGTTTATTTGTCAAAATAAATTGTAGAAATTTCCTTTCATTTAATTATTACAATAATTATATATGTATTTTGAACTGAAAAGAGTTAAGCAATTGTGCAGTTCTAACGTAGGTATTTTTTATAATATCGTTACAAGGTTACGTTCTTCAATTTTTCATGAAGTGTCAAATATGATTCATATTAAATTAGCTCTAATTTAGTAACTAATATATTCTGTATCCACTATATAATCTGATTGATAATTTAACTAAAAAGCAACACACGAGAGAACCACAGTTTATTTTTGTACATAGCATTTCATATATAAAATACATAAAAATAAATCAAAATCACTTTCCCTTGCATTAAAGCGTGTTCCATTTTCAACTGTAATAAATTCTCAATTTGCATATTTAAACATTATTAATATCGTGTAATTCTCTAGATCTCTCTGCTCTGCAAACAGCGATAGAACGCGCGTATCGATGGCAATTTAAACAGAGTCGAAGTGTGCAAATAAAAAAATCCAATCTCTTCTCACACTTGGCATTTAACGTAAATATAGCCACTTGATTAATATTCTGCTCCACTCTAATTAGTGGAGCAGAATATTAATCGGGACGGATGAAGCAGACAACAAACAGATTGTGATGATAAAATAAAACTTGTTATATCTGGTTTATAAGTCATCATCATCAGCCAAAAGACGTCCACAGCTGAACATAGGCCTTTTTTTATTGTAGAATAGGCTTGCGCTTGGCCGCCAACTCGCCTGATGCTAAGCGATGATGCCTTCCCCTTAGACTTACACACTGAACGACGTCCTGCCATCTCTGGATGCCCGCGACTCTCACAATGTCGTTGGTGCGTCTAGTGGAGAGGTCTATCAACGCTGCGTCTTCCGTTTCGTGGTCTCCACTCAAGAACCTTCCTTCTCCGTCGGTTATTCTTCGAGTGATGTGACCTGCACATGTCATTGCCACTTCGACTTGCAAATTTTAATAGCTATGTTGGTAACTCTGGTTCTTTGGCGAATATCCATGTTCCTGATTGTATCGCGCAAATAGAAACTCCATGCACAGCTCTCTCCATTGCCCGGTGTGTGATTCTGAGTTCTTCAAAGGGGACCACGTCTCACAGTAACCATAAACTACCATAAGTAGTACCATAAGTCATCAGGTTTATTACTATTGCTATGTGAGTAATGAAAATTCTGTGAAAAAAACTTAAATTACTAGCACAGAGTTTTATTTTTATTTTAGCAACTTCGTTTTTGGAGCAATACAAAAATTTACACTTGTTTCGAAAACACTGTTGCTAATCATTTAAATCTTATTGAGATAGGGCGCGAATTTAGAGCCACAATCTAAATTTAGTTTTAGATTGAGGACTCCTTATAAAACTTAAAACTAAGCGGTTCAATTCCCACCTAGGGCAAACATTTGTGTGATGAACATTTGTGTTTGTTATATGTCTGGGTGTTAATATATATTTAAGTATGTATTTAATATTATATATGTATGTATATCAGTCTCTGGCAGCCATATTACAAGCTTTGTTTAGTTTGGGGTCAGATGACCATGTGTGCAATAATGTCCCAGATATTTATTTATTTATTTTAGAAGCACCGGTAGTTTTTCGTAGAACTCTCGGAAAGTTTAACAGTGGATTTCCTTCAATTAATATCTTAAAATAAACAATTTCAATGTTATGGTTTACTTGTTTTTATTGTCTGACATTTACAGCTTTACAGTTATATAATTATTTACGTGATATTTACCGTGGTAAATAACGGGAAAAATATCGGGGCCGAAATATCGGGCTCCTTCCACAACCTTACCACGGTAAATATCCAGTAAATAATTATTTAACTGTAGTGAACAACCGTGATAGTTTAAAACAGTCATTTACAGTTTAATTATTTCGATTTTATGCTCGATAATCCAGGTACCTACATGTCTTCGCCGAGACACTGCGAGTTTCCGTTGTGAAAAGAAACCCGAGAATACTTGTGAACTGTTGTATTTCTTATATTTTGGATTGTTAGCACAGAGGTGTGTGGTTCCGAAAAGGTTGTTCGTTGAAGTGTTGAATGACGTGAAGTGATTTTATATAATATTTAAATGGTTAATGGAGGGTAGATTATGCCGGTAGCCGTAAAAAGGTTTGACACTTGATTTTCTCTGTTTTGTTGATGAAGCGGTAATTTCAAGCCGCGACACTACATAAATTGAACAATTGTATTTGTATTATTTTTTTGCTCTTAAATCACGTCTTTTCAAATAAAATTTCACTTTTTTTATGACACCATAAAGGTACGTGTGAACGTATAAAAATAATATTTTCAATATTTGTGTAGATGTGTACCGCAGAATAATAGCTGAGCATGATTTATTTTTATTACTCTCCATGTGTCACGTATTCCGTATTTGGGTACACAAACACACGGAAATGGTAACACATTATATAGCTAAATGATGATAAATTACATCCTGTTGACAGAAACTCATACATACTTATGGGGTTGCTAGATACCTACCAAGTATCTTTTACATCTATGTTTTATGAGTACTGGAAAAGGCTTACTCGGGACCAAAAAGGCTCTGCTAAAGCTAAAGGTTTGTTTCAGAATGTGCTATTAACCATCACATAAAAATATGTGGAAGACAAAACTTTTAAATGGCAACGCCGCATTATTACGTCATTTTTCATTTTTACTGTCAAACTTATACTTGACACTGGCAAATGTACAAAAAGTGCGACGCCAAAATCCTCAAAGAGGAAAGAAATAAAAAAGAAACTCCCTATCAACTAATACATTTCACGTGCAACTTGATCTGACATATAAATTAATAGAAACTTAATCTGATATTTCGTCCTATATAATGATTGTGAAACGCAAGTAGGTACAGTGTTTATTTCATAATTATTAACTGACTTTCTGAAACAAAGCCTAAGTCTAGTATCTTAGCTTTAAAAAAAAGTATCTATATTTAACAGGGTGAGTTATTTTTTTACTAAGACGGAAAATCTAGGGCATCGTACAGAGTAGAAACCTAAAGCATTTGTTGGACAGATTTTTCAAATTTCGATTCTTTGTTGCTTGAAAAATCGTCATACATTTTATCCTATCCTCTATACAACATGCTACTGGATTGACTTTTTTATTGTCCTATTAAAAGCTGACGTATTTTATCTAAGTTGTTTCCGGTGCAGTTGTATGCACGGATTTTCACGGGTACATAAAATTAGTTAGGTATATAAACTTTGAAAATATATGAAAGAGATAGATAAATTAAATAAGTACCTACAAGAGTAAGACGAAAAATAAAGATTAAAGCAATTAGAACGAACTCAATTTGTTTAACTTACGTCTTCCCTACACCTACCTCTGAGTATACATTACAAAATAATTGTATCTTTAAGGTAGTTAAACATTCACTCTGAGCAAACTACGTTCTAGAAATACCACAATTAAAATACAAATCAATCAATTCACAAAGCAAGATATGGATTATTTTGAAAACTACCGGGTATGACTTAAATTTACCTTAATTTTTTAAGCATAAAGTAACATTAACCTCGTCTCCTAGCCTACTTTAGAACGTGTGCCAAGTGCACAGGTAATAGTAAAATAGCAAAATAGCTTTTCATGTTAACACGCTATTTTGCAATATCAAACTATTTTTGCCATTTCGCACAAATAGCTTGCACTAAAAATACAGGCAAAATGGGTCTCTCCGTGATATAATTAGGCTTTATAATCGTAACTTGGCTATTATGTATTGATTTTGTTCTTATTTCTGTTAATTTAACTTAATATATCTTCATGTAAATACTAATTATCAACTATCTTACCTACTGTCTAAATTCTACCTATCTATGTAGGCCTATGTTGGTGTTGCAACGAGGCATTTACACAATTTTAGTTTATATTAGTGAAAACTTTTTTCTGGCTTTTGTGTAACTATTCATTGTATATCTACCGTGTTTGTTAGCAGCTGTTTGTTTTCCTTGTAAAATAAAATAAAATAAAATAAAAGCAAGACGTTATCGTTTATGCTATTTTTTCAGTAGAGCCGTTAAAAATTAGAGCATGCAAACAACACTTGTTGGATCGTTTTTAGTCAGGTATTGACGATAAAACTTAATGCTATTGCTTAACTGTTATTTTAGACCAAAGTAAACTTAAATAACCGACATTGGCACATTCGGTATTTGCGATTTAGCAAAAAGTAAATTGTAGCGCAGCAATAAACCAACGCTAACTACCAGGCGAGTTGGCAGACAAACATAGAACTATTTTATATTTTAAAAATTCGCGCTTTTGGACCAAATGGTTCGGTAATATTTTAAGGCCGCGCTCCTCACCTGGAGCTATGGTTTTCAAGTTTTTTTTTTTGTTTTTGATAATATATATTACTTTGTAATAAGTAATCCAAGCTAAATGTTTTTTTTGTTACCTTATTGGCTTTTTTTACATTTTTTTATTGTTAAATAGGCTTGCGCTTGGCCGCCAACTCGCCTAATGTTAAGCAATGATGCGGTCTACAACGGAACACGATTGCCTAGAAGAAACCGATTCACTCGTGATTTGAAGACACGCAGATTTAAACTATCAGGGAACATCCATTAAGACAGCGCATTCCACAGACTAGCAGTTCGCACATTAAAAGTGGAATAAAAGCGCTTCGTACGGGGTTTCGGAATACCAAATATGAAGCGATATCGATTTTTCAATTTTGTTTGATGTTCTTATAATGTTACGAAGTTTCGAACATAGTAATTGAATTAAGATCAAGTACCTACCTAAAGTCTCTGGCAGCCATATTACAAGATTTGCTTAGTTTGTGGTCAGATGACCATGTGTGCAATGATGTCTCAGATATTATTTATTTAAAGCTATAGATATTGATATCTACGTGTTAATCATAGAGCCAGTTTTCGTATAATAAAGCAATCAATTAAAATGAACACAATAATAAAGTGGTAACAAGTAAAATCATGTTCATTACATCAGCTCGGAAGTTATACGCACCAAAAATGTTTTCAATCAAGCGAATTTTCACGCCATCGCTGAAAATGTTCAATTGTTCGCACCAAACCAAACAATTATTTTTGTTTATTTGTACATCAATGAACTAATTAAATGTAGTTACTGTTTTCAATGGTGGCTAGGCGTTTGATCTCAGCTCAGGTGATGTTAAGTAATGTTTTTTTTTTTTGTTTGGTCGAATATGATTTCTTTTCAATATATAATTAGGGTTAGTAACAACAAAAGCGTGCAAGTAACCTAGGTAAGTACATATTCTTTCTTAAAGCTGTAACAGACGTACGTACCACGGACCGCCGTCTGACCAACAAGAGTTCCCACCCGTTGGTCAGACTGCGGTCCGTGGTACGTACGTCTGTTACGGCTTTTACACATATAATTAATTAATATAACTTAATATAAATTAGTTTTATTTCTTCATATGATCGTAATAGAATTTCCAAAATGTACATAAGATGTATTAATGAAAAAACAATACACGTTATTGGTAAATCGTGAGAAAGATATGAGAAGGAAAAGAAAAATCATCAAATTTCATTTTAAAAAGTTAGAAAAATTACACATTAAGACAGATAAAATTAATATTGAGTATTATAACATGTGAAAAAAGTTTTTTTTCACAAGTTATGTACTCTACTTTTTACAATTGACTGAAAATATATAATAGTATAGTATTTATATTTCCAATTAAATTACCCACGATAAAAGATAAGAAACTAACTAAAATAGGCGGTATATTATTTTTCTTACTAACACAATGAAATAGCTTCATTCAGTCACACAGTAGAGTTATACGGTCACAAAGTTTTATTTATTTTTTGTACATAATTCGTATAATTCGTGCTTATTCCATATTCAAAATGTTCTTATTCACTTTTATCAATGAATCAAATGCCCTTTTTTCGAGTGGCAATTGAAAAAATAAACGGTTTTATAGGGATTTTGTTGTACATAATTCAACTTCGGTGTACATAATAGAGGAAAAATTACCATTGTGACTGACGAATTTGTCGCGAAAAAGGTCCCGGGTTCAAATCGCGCTCAAGTCAAATTATTTTGCAGAGTTTCCACAAAGAACTCGTCTTTGACAGTGCGTAAAGCATAATTGGACGACGCCTCCATCCTTTAGAAGGCTAATAGGACCATCGTTTTATGATTATTTCCATTCGCTGCGCATGTTTTATTTCTGAAGGCTGTGAAGATGACAATGCCTGTTGACATAAAAAAATACACTTTTTGAATTTATTTGGAGCTTCTTAATTTTTTTAAATATTTTTCAAGTTCCTGTTTGAAGCGCATAGAACAAAGTTTTCATCATCATCAGCCAGAAGACGTCCACTGCTGAACATAGGCCTCCCCTTTAACCTTCACACTGACCGACATCCTGCCATCTGCATCCACTGGATGCCCGCGACTCTCACAATGTCGTCGGTCCATCTAGTGGGAGGCCTACCTACGCTGCGTCGTCCGGTTCGCGGTCAGAACAAAGTTTTATGCTAGCATTATATATAGCTACCAAGAAGAAAACAAAGCTACCAAAACCTAGTGTAAACCAAAGACCTTAGTCAAGAATTAAAAAAATATTAATCCTTTTTTTATCGGAACATTTTGGTGTTTGATTTTTCTTCTGAAAAAAATGTCTAACGTCACAAAATTCGTCTAGCTCTCGATTTCACTTTGGTCCTTTGTGAATGCCAGGGTTACATTTTTATTGCGTTTGTTAGCAAAACTGACTTTGTAACTAATATTTTTTTATAACCATGGCAATAGTGTATTAAATAAATAAATTTCAAACTCGGCAATGATAAGTTATGCGTTTTAGAAGGTTGTTTAGGTTAGTACTTCATTGCATAAAAAAATTTATATTCGGAATGCAAAGGAAATGTGACTTGCCATTTTTCCACTTTCTCCTTGTCGCCGTAGGTGGATTTCCTATACAAAAATGGAAATATCTGTTCGTTAGTCTCGCTAAAACTTGAATACGGCTTAAACGATTTAAATTTTTTATTTGCCTCTGTACTATAATGGTTTAATAGAAAAATAAATTTGGAAAATGTTCCCGGAAAATTGAAAAATTCGGGAACTAATTTCTATGTGATTTAGACAGGACAACGTTTGTCGGGTCAGCTGGTATTTGATAATTATTTGTTATTTTTTATGATCTCCGCAAATTTATCATGTTTTTTTATTTTATGTATCATACTTTTTATTCATGTGCCTCTCCAGCCTTTAAGTCGGGAATATTCGGGACATTTTTCCACACACGGTCATCTGACCCCAAACAAAGCAAAGCTTGTAATATGGCTGCCAGAGACTGATATATGTACTCATATATTTTTAAATACATACTTAAGTAGATAAGTACATTATTTAAATGCTAACATATCTACTTACCAACATCCAAAATTATCTGACAGCTTAATTAAGTATATTTTACTGCTGACTCTACTAATATTTCAATTCAGAAGTATTCAAAAGTTTACCAACACCAAAGCTCGGAGCTTAATTTACTCGCAGTTATTGTAGTATAACTGAATCAGCTCGGAAATGCGGATATAATTGAGATTTCCGAACTATTTTGAATCCATGCGGAAATTCAAGAGTTATTTCAGTGAGACGGGAGTCCCAGAATTAATTTTGTTATTAGATTAAAAATATTTAGTAGATGTATAATCGTGCTATGTTAATCTCTATGAACAACGTAGTCGAACCGGATTCTGCCAAAGAAGGATAGCAGAATTCGCCTGGATCTAGAAAAAAGAAATGACTCGCCAATTATGTTGCCTTTATAATGTGGAAATCCAAGTTATATTTTTGCGTTTTCTTAAAATATTAAGCATATTTTTTTTTATTTTTGTGTATATTATTATTGTATCATAATCTCTGTGCATTCGCTTCTTTTTACCCGACTGCGCAAGAAGAAGGGTTATGTTTTTCTAGTGTACGTATGCATGATGGTTTCTTGGGCACGCCCTACAGACTAAATGCCTTAATGGGTTTCGATATGTGAGGTGTCCAGCTTTATAGTGGTAGGACTCTTTTGTAGAGTCCGCCTGCACACTACTATGTTCCGGATTGAAAGGAAATGTTTCCAGCGAAATTACAGGGCACACAGAGACTTGAAATCTTATATCTCGGGGTGACGAGCGCAGTGCATTGCCATCCAGGGTTTTGAACTGTTGAAGTTCAAAATTCTGAGTGGCGTTGACCTGTTACGGGCAAGCGTGAAGAGCCATCAGGCGAGCGACTTCGCTCGTCTCGACACCCAGTAACATTAAAAAAAAAACTACGAAGCTTTACTGCGTCAATTTTCATTGTGTAAAAAGATTGGGCTCGTCCGGGATTTGAACCCGGGACCTCTCGCACCCTAAGCGAAAATCATACCCCTAGACCAACGAGCCGGCTGATTTATTTGACAAAAACTGAGTTGAAGATGTTGGCAACGTGTGGTAATCTGAAAGTGAAAGGTGTGCGGTGAGTGTGACCCAGATTTCATACATTTGTAATAATTTAAAACACGTTTTGTAGAGCGAGTGATGAATGCAAAGTATTTTTAACCGACTTCAAAAAAGGGGAACGGTTCTATGTTCCAGTGTATATTTTTTTTATGTATGTTCAACGATTTCTCCGTCAACTGTTGACCTATTTAAAAAAAAACTTTTGTTTACTAGGGTATACTTACAATTTGGGCCCATTGTCATCAAGTCAGGATCTGATGATGGGATCCCAGGGAAATCGAGGACAACCCTAAAATTTTATAGCCACTTAGGGGTATTCGATTGCGAGTGAATTAGTTTCTTCTAAATATGCGTGCTCCAGCGTAGAAAGCATCATGGTGAGCTGGAGTGAAACACTAGCCTAACTATTTAGTTTGATAGGTTTTTTTTAATATAAAAAATTGTGTTTGTTTGAAAGATGATTTGATCCAGAGTATTCTTAGCTATGATTCAAGAAAATTTATTCAGCCGTTGCAAGATTATCTGCTCTTTTATAGCATTTTTTTACTTGTATCATGGAAAAAAATGTGAGATAATGTGTTCCGGATTGAAGGGCAATGTTTCCAGCGAAATTACAGGGCTCACAGAGATTTGACATCTTATATCTCGGGGTGACGAGCGCAGTGCATTGCCATCCAGGGTTTTGAACTGTTGAAGTTCAAAATTCTGAGTGGCGTTGAGCTGTTATGGGCAAGCGTGAAGAGCCATCAGGCGAGCGACTTCTCTCGTCTCGTCACTCAGTATCATAAAAATAAAAATTAAGTTCCCGCAGATGAAACCACGGGACGTTGCTATTTAATTATGTTCAGTCAAAATGATAGATGTCACATGTCAAGGCTATGTAAGGTTTAATACCGTCATCTGACCGTCTTGTAGAAAATTATCAATATACTCATATAATGTACATACGTACTAGAAAATCAATTTGATATGGTCAAACTGCCACTGAAAATATAGTTTTTATCCAATTGATTGCTATTTATCTTTTATAACCCAGTATTTCTGACAGCGATAAGAAGTACAGGAATTAAATGCAATAAATATTTTCGATATCGCTTCATTTGACTTTTATATGACCATGACTCACACATTTTAGTAACTGTCGAAAAAGGAGGACGGTTCTATGTTTTTTTTTAGGAATAGGCTAAGGTTTGACCTCCAACTTGACTGCTGTTAAGCGATGATGCGGTCTATGATGATGAAAGCGATTCACTCGTGATTTCATGTTCCACAGTTTTTTTTAAATATATGTTCACCGATTTCTCCGCCAACGGTACACCGATTTAAAAAAAAAACTTTTGTTCGGTAGAGTATACTTCCAATTTGGTCTCATTGTCACCAAGTCAGGATCTGATGATGGGATCCCAAGGAAATGAAGGGCAAACCTCAAATTTTATAGGCACTTATTAGGTTGTTCACATATTTTTGAAGTCGGTTTTTGATGTGATCCACTTGTTTTCAGCATCATCATCAGCTCCGCATCTGCTGCTGCTACATCTGTCTATTGCTAGACATAGGCCTCTCTTAATGCATGCCACTGAGCTCAGTCAGCACATTTAATTATAAATTAATTTTAAACATCGGTGAGCACATTTTATTCCAGTTTTTTTCCTAAATTATTATTGTTTGGAAAAAAGTCAGTCGGTCTGTTTCTTTTCTATGCGTTTGCGCATCATTCGTCCGATTGAGTTGAAGCTTTGTAGTGATGCCTTCATCAGGGCACGCTATGGTTTCCGTTGGCCATGCGTGCTTGGTTGTTTGTTCCCCAACATAGAAACCAACAAACAAACGCACTTTCGTATTTATAATATTTTAATTTTATATGTGGAAACAGTAGAGCCAAAAGTCAAAAGTAGAATCACAGCTCAATTGTGACCATACATTCAGAACCAGTTACAAATAATTCAAAATAAGGTTTTGTTTAATATACAAAAAAAATATTGGTTTCAGTAAAGGAATTTGTGATTCTTTTACTGAAACCCATACTGTGATTGTTCCTAGTTTTGATCTCTGAAAAGTAGTGATGGATTCGTGCCCGCTACGTAGATAGAGTACTCGATGGCTGAGGTTCAAATCTTGCCGGCTGTCTATATTTTGGAATTTTCCATATTTTTTAAATATTAAATCCTCAAGTGTTGAGCCACACTTCACATTTAAATAAAATTATTTTCATTTCTTTATGGCAGAAAAACTAACAAGGCCATTTTTTTATCGCGTTTGACCACTAACTCGCCTGTTGGTATGCGACGATGTGGTCGAAGATGAAGCACGCAGACTTAGAAGATACCTGTTCACTCGTGCCTTGAAAAGGCCCAGATTATATCTCTCAGGAAACAAGGAAGCCGGCAGGTTGTTCCAATTGGCCGTACGGATTAGAAACGTAGAATCGAAACGTTTGGTACGTATCCAAGGTAAATCCACAATTTATTGGTGGTAGTGGGACGATTTCCCCCTTGTACAGGACAAGGGGGAAATCGTCCCACTAGTAACACAGTATAAAGGGGATGGTAGGATAAGTTCATTAAAACAATACAGTTACTTGTCCTTGAGAATAAAGCACATTATTTCTGACAAAAATACATGTCACAAACTAATGACGCTGTCTAGATCCTCAGTTACAAACGAATAAAGCCATGATATGATTTATAATGTAAAAGTAATTTTAGTTTATGGCCTGGATCGCAGAACAACTATTATCTGTAGCGAAGTCGCGGAGCCACCATCGCAGTTTCTCATCCAAACGGATAGTCTCTCGTGGAGAAATTTTTGTTTCTTTATTGGTTCAACTTTCTAGATAAGTTGGTTGGTACCGCAGCCAGTAAATCTTCTCGGCTCAACTTGTCGTGGGAAGCGAGCACGAAATTAAAATTGTTATATACTACTTATATGGCGTTAAGGCATATGGCTAGGCGTTTGACCACACCTGGTGATGTAGTGACGTGTGGTGTCGAAGGTGATAAACACGCTTAGCCTAGAATGGGTGCTGCTAACCATTGAGGAATTCCCTAGTCAGGACCTTACCCTGAGTGCAGCTACGAAGGCGTGGTACAAATTAAAACTGGCTATCGTAATAAAACACGTAAGTACACAAAATTTCTTGTGTGTGCTGTTGACCGTTGAAGAGTTCCTTTATCTGGAGCTAATATTGGATATTGATTCAGACCATAAAAATAAATTGTCATTGTAACTGAACCAGCATTTTAAAATTCAACTCTGTAGCATAAGATATAGGGGTTCTAATTCAGCTTGTAAGATTTGACCTAAATTAACAAACTAACATACAGACATTGCAAGTTAAATAAAAGCTTGTAAAAATATTTAAATAAATAAATATCTGGGACATTATTGCACACACGGTCATCTGACCCCAAACTAAGCAAAGCTTGTAATATGGCTGCCAGAGACTGATATATACATACATATTTTTTAAATACAAACTTAAATAGATATAGATACCCAGACGTAGAAAAAACACAAACGTTCATCACACAAATGTTTGTCCTAGGTGAGAATCGAACCCACGCCCCCAAGCACAGAAGGCAGGATCACTACCAACTAAGCTAACGGGGCTGAAAAACGGCCATTGACCTAGGTAATATATTAGCGTCGATAGAAAACGACAGTTTATACATAAAAAAAATGGACGCTTTGAATTGAGAACCTCCTCCTTATTTCGTTGGTTAAAAAGATGACGTTTTATCCTACTCATAAACTCTACCATTTATGGAAGTATTAGATAAGCTAATATAATTAACTGTAATTTAGTGTTATTGTCAGTCTGAATGAGATAGACCATACTACTACCATATATACTAGTAACTTCTCTATAATCTTCTGACGTAAAATGCGGTAGTTTCACAATCTTTCTCATGACGCGGTGACCGCCATTAAAGTGAAAGGTGTTCACTTATCGATACAAGTAGTGACAATCCAATAAATTTGCAATTCATTTCAACCGGCTCGTTGGTCTAGGGGTATGATTTTCGCTTAGGGTGCGAGAGGTCCCGGGTTCAAATCCCGGACGAGCCCAATCTTTTTGTGGAGTTTAGCGAAGCTTTGAACCACTATAGAACAGTTTTGGGGTATCGAACTTCTTTGTATTATTATCCTAAGCTGAAACAAAGGTAACTTAAAAAACAAAATTAACATAAACTTAGCTAAAAACTATAACTTAAAATAATAAAGTAGCTCAATATACCTAAATTAAATTTAAATTTAACTGAATACCGATCCAAAACTATAAACTACAGGTAAAAAACTGCATTAAGGTCGATGTCTTCGGGTAGGGTACCTAAACAGCTAGCGACATTACCACGTTGAATGGCCAAACTTATTCTTTGGCCAAGGTAAGCGCCAGCTCTTTGATCACCCATCACCCGTCATCCTAAGCTTGTCTTACTTGAATTGTTAATGCGTGATATTGGTGGATCGTGTAGGAAAGTGTTGTTTTCATAACACCATAATATAGTAAAATATAATGTTAATTATATACTCTAGTAAAATCTCCGTCACTTTCCTAGGACATGAATATGACTAGACCGTGAGTTATTCTTCTTGACTTATACAGTGACTATGACTTGTGTGATGATATTAGCTAATAATGTAACTTAAAAAGCTAAGCTTAAAAAGCATTGCGAGCTGTGAGGTTTCGTTTTATCAGCCTCTTTTTACTTACTTTTGTATTTTCCAAAGCGCTTGACTTCACATCTAACCAACCTTCAAACAACGCCCTGAACGAGCTTCAAAAACGCGTGATATTTTAATGACCTCATTAGTAACATGCCAATAATTTCCCCCAATTAGGTCTAATGGTATTTTCAAGCATTATCGAGTTTTATTGCACCTTATTAATTAAGTCAAAACACACTTTAAAGGCGTTCTAACGTTCTGGTGTTCTCCCCAAAACGGATTCAATTCGCCTCGTTTTGGACACAGTTTATCTTTAAGCAGTACGTGAAGTATGTAGATTTTGATGATTGATTTAGTTATTAGCTGTTAATTCCAATGATAGTATTTTGTGCTGGTCTGAACTTGTAAAAATGTCTTTGTTATTGATTTAAACGAAAAATATAGAAAGCTATATAGTTATTTAATATTTTAGTGACCCATTCAACTTGCTAAATATTCAGGTCAAAAAAGATTCCTGACCAAAATATTATAACTTAGCTCACGAAGGAATTTCTGAAAATGATACCCAACAATACCTTAATTTTTTCAGTTTATGCACTCCGCTAGAGAAGTTGTTCGTCAGCTCAACAAACTTCTTCACCAAGTGCCAAGAGGATTAACTGTTCCACTATAGCAATGCTGGTCTTTGACGGATGAGTGAACGGCCAGTTTCAGTACTGACGCGTGGCTTGCAATCAAAAATCTATGGCACAAATATTTTTCACCAACAACCCTTCTTCTTTCAACGACTTTTCTTATTTTAATGTTGTTTTGTTCGCTGAAAACAAATCTTCCAAAAAAACAAAACAACTCACTTAATCGCTTATTTTCTTGAAGAGAAAGGTCGGTATTAGGTCGAACTCGAGACAAACACATTTGGTAGAAATCCGTGGTAAGTTTATGATTATCCAGTGAAGCCATTTCTATGCAATTTAGTCATTGCTTTACTTACTTACTAGCTGTACTTCGTGGGTTCAACCGAAATTCTATGGAAACTTTAAGGATATTATTGGGATAAAGAGCCTTAGTATGAATACGAGGAATAATGTACATTTATTTATTTAATTTTTAAGGTTCCGTAACGAAGGGTAAAAACGGAATCCTATTACTGAGCCTACGCTGTATCTCCGTCCTACCTTTAAACAGCTGTATCTTTGGTACCCTAAAAGATAGGCAGTTGAAATTTTCACAGAATATGTAATACTACGAAAAATTAACTAAAAATCAAATCAATTTGTTGGAGTGTGAAAGACGGACAAACAAACCAATAAACATGTTTTTACATGTTTATAACAATGTTTGTTACAATAATAAAAATAATAAAAACGCAGGGGCGGCTTTATGGCGAGCCGTCGGTGAGTGGCGACACCGCGTACCCCGATTCCATGGGGCTAAATGAGACCCCTGAACCCCTGGCTTGCCTTAAACGGCCGTCCAGGGGTGGAAACCGCAAGAGCTAAGAACCTAAGCTCCAGGGTGGAAGTGTTAAAGGGCATAACGCCGCGAGTAGCTCTTAGTGAAAGTGCAGCACACCTCTCTACACCCTAAGCCACCCACGCCGATGTTGCCCTTCCGGTACCAAGATACGGCAGCCTTTATGGGGGGCCCATTCAGTGGGTGGCAAGTCATCACCTGCCTAAATATATTTTGAGATGATACAGGATAAGGCAGGTGCCGTTTCTCATTCTATAGATCTGTTATTCCATCCACAAGTTGTTCACCTCAATAGCCCAGTCTTTTTTAATCCTATACTGTACCATAGTTTCATATTCCTTTTTATACATATTCCATAATTGTATTTTTTATATGCAACAGAGCCTCTTGGTGTTGGCTTCGGCTCCACCAATGCCTACCAAATGTCCGGGCTAGACCCGAGAATGTAATTAAATAATAATAAAAAAAATGTAATTTTTTATCTCCTCGATTTTATTATATGTATAGATTGTGTATATCTTTACTGATTCACTTATATACTAGATAGTTGAATATAAATCCTATCATGTGACCCAATAGAATATTTTGCGATCAAATACCTCAGATATTACAATATAAATTGAATAACTAAAGAATAAAACTAGTAATTTCAAAAATAGGTTACATCAAGTTGAACTATTTCATTATAAAATAACCCAGGTTTAGAGTTAGAATTATTTGAAATAGGCCACAATAGAAAACCTTCAAACGTTTCCAATTTAGTTGATTGGTACGAATTTGAATTATACCTAGTTATTCTAGATTAAACAAAAGCTATTGTTATTTTTAGTACTGGTCTCACTGAAGAACTGTAGTTTGAAGTTCTAATAGAACTACGTTGAATAATCATGTTGTTTTGTTAAATATATAAATAATAACTTAAAAAGTTCTAATCACAAAATGTTCATTATAATTTGAATAAATATTTTGAATCGTTTTTTTTATTCTATTAGTTCAGAAATACAGGTGGGCTAACTTTTTACCATTTTAACTATATATGTATATCGCAAAAAATACACATTTACAAAATGAGATTAGGATGTAGGTACACCCAGTAAAAAAGTGATGTATTAAGCCTTCATATTAAAAGATCTATTAAACGATACCCTATACAAGGGAGTACAGCGAAAAATAAAATGAATCCCCATTACACTACACATGTACCACTAAAATATAATATTTTTCATACTCTTAAAATTTAGATCTTAACAACTGTAATTGTGCCAACTTAATTTACATGATTTTAATTCCTATTATACCGTTTTATAAGGTTTTAACAACTTTGCACTGTCTATGGTCAGGGTCAAAGGTAGATTAGGTGAAGGATAACTTAAAAATGTTATGAAATTATAATATAAATGTTAGTTACAATAACCGCCAATAATTTTCCCTATGTACGCAGTAGCCGAGCATGGTATCAGTATAGTTCTGCGCCAAGCTTTTGATGACTGAATTCAAAAGGCAAAAGTCAGAAGTTACATCAGGAGACAGTTAACAAGAAGGAAAATAATCAAATTCATTCAATGAGAAAAAATATATCGTAATCTCGGATGCCCAGATAATTTTATAACAAAACCTCAAAGCATTGTCTGGATATTCTAATAGCTGATCACAAATTATCTGTTTTCGTCCTGGCAACGCGACGGTTCGTTAGCGATTTTCTCTTTTGCCTAATATTTATTGCGACCTACATTAATCTCAGTAGTGGTTTTAATTTCACTCGAGTTCTGGAACTCTCCCAGATTTTGTATTTTATCTGTATTAATAAATCACTGGATCTGTTCTGCTGTATTGAGATAACAACGTATTTAGGTCGCGAAACCGAGTATTGATGATAGGGTCCAATCAAGGAAAAGTGCTTTCCAGTTTTCTTACACAATGCGATAGAAAGCAGTTGATGGTTTGTTAATAATTTATATACTTAATCAAGTTTCAAGCCTTCTAAAACACTTTTTTAGTTTGTTAATTGATAATAATCCTATACTATATCGATCAATCATGACATTGTTTAATCAGTATCTTATTCTGATTATTACCTCATGCGATTCCTAACAGGTTTACAAAACCACAACTTTAAAGACGAGTTAAAAATGAATAATTCAGGGACAAGGCCGATTACCAATTCAAATGTGACTTTAGCGTTGTTTACGAGTGTAATCAGGATGGTACGTGATTCCGGTTGCAATTGCAATTTCTCTTATTGGATGGGTCGTTACCGTTGCAGTGCAATTATGTATGGACGTGGTTGGGTCATAATTGCTCTTGTTGCCCTTTTGTGTCGAGCTGTAGCGTTTATCATTTTAATGAAACGCTGAGAAGGGTTTTATGATAATTCGGATTGGGAAATTCTAATAGCAATTAATAGCGGTGGTCCTTAACTGTTGGTCTTTTGGAGAAGTCACACAACGGGCAATGGAGAGAGCTATGTTCGGAGTTTCTTTACGCGATAATTCTATCGCGTGGAGTGTGGATATTCGCCAACGAACCAGAGTCACCGACATAGCTATCAAAATTTGCAAGTTGAAATGGCAATGGGCAGGCTATATCGCTCGAAGAACCGATAACCAATGGGGAAGAAAGGTTCTTGGGTAGAGACCACGAACCTAAAGACGCAGCGTAGGTAGGCCTCCCACTAGATGGACCGACGACATCGTGAGAGTCACAAGCATCCAGTGGATGCAGATGGCAGGATTTCGTTCAGTGTGGAGTTTAAAGGGGGAGGCCTATGTTCAGCCGTGGATGTCTTCTGGCTTATGATGAATAGCGGTAAATTTTTTGTCGTGTTTAACTTACTTTTACTTTTTTTTAATGATATTGGGTGACGAGACGAGCGAAGTCGCTCGCCTGGTGGCTCACATGGCTTCACGCCACGCCACGCCACGTTTACTGATCTATTAACAACGACATTGCTTATAATCCCCTCCAAATATCTAACTTAGCACTTTGATTTCATTTTTATTATGGGAACTGTTGTCTTTGGAATGCGCTGCCTGAACGGGTGTTCCCCGATGGTTACAATCTGGGTATCTTCAAATCGTGAGTGAATCAGTTTCTTCTAGGCAAGCGTGCTCCATCGTAGACCGCAAGATCCTCGAAATCAAAAGCAAGACTCTAAATAAAAAAAAAGAGAAAAGCTCTTAATATAATGAAACAGATTTCGTTACAGTTTCCATTATAAAATTGTAAATTGTAATAGTTATAATTTTATATATCAAATATTTACCCTAGGACAATACTAAAAGAATGGTATCTATTGTAGTTAACTTATAGGTATGTTTCCAACTATAGCCTGATAAGGCGTCGATAGATTTCTGTCTATACAGAAATTGTTATTACCAGTAACCATTTCTGTATAGACACAAAGGTGACCTCATCGTAAATATAAGATGAAGGCATATAAAATAGGAATGTAAAAAAATAAATTTGAATGTGCATGTGACATAATATCATCTATCTAATTACATATTATAGAAATCTCGAGTCACGGTGTTTGTAGTCGCACACTTTCAAAACGGCTCGACCTATTTTTGTGATTTTTTTTATGTATATTTGATGGGTATGATATAAAGTATTTTTAATCATCATCCCTACTTTTCATCACCACGCGGGTTAAACCGCGGGCCGCAGCTAGTATTATATGAAAGGTAATGTGTGTATGTAAGTATAATATTATGTATGTATGTACCTATGGACTCCAGAACAGCTGGACTGATTTTAATAGGATTTTTACTGGCATATAGCTGATGTTATAAGAAGTAAAATAGGTTACTTTTCATCATCATCACCACGCGGGTGAAACTGCGGGGAGGAGCAGCTAGTTGAGAATAATAATTAAAAATGAATAATATCATTTTTTGTTCATGTGAACCATCTGTGTAAAAATTCAGTTATCAAATTTTTCAAGAAACTATTGTTTATATTCAGAATATTATGAAGTTAGCTAACTGTATATCAAGTATTATTTCATAGAATACGGTCTAGTCAGCAATTGCAGCTGAAAATCCTCTCTCCACCGGAATGGTTGGACTGTCTCGAGTCCTTAATGGATAGGTATGGCATGGCGGATCGATCCTGATCCATTACCCACACCCCAGCTTAGAGACCATTGGAAACATACGGGAAATGAAATATCACTTGAAAAAGTGAAGAAATATAAAAGCCTGTTTTTTATCAAGGGAAATGTTTTTGTAGTGGTAGGACTCTTTTGCAGGGGCCTGCCTGGGGAAGTACCACACCTTTGCCAGTTATTCAACCGCCAAGCAGTAGTGTGCAAACACTACTGTGTTCCGGATTGAAGGGCAATGTTTCCAGCGAAATTACAGGGCACACAGAGATTTGACATCTTATATCTCGAGGTGACGAGCGCAATGCATTGCCATCCAGGGTTTTGAACTGTTGAAGTTCAAAATTCTGAGCGGCGTTGAGTTGTTATGGGCAAGCCATCAGGCGAGCAACTTCGTTCGTCTCGTCACTCAGTATCATAAAAAAAGTAGTTTTCTTCTTTTGTTTTGTAGAATGGATCTTCATTTGACCACCAATTCACCTGATGGTAAGCGACGGTGAGGCCGAGGATGGAATACGTTGATCTAGAAGAAATCTATTTACACTAGCCTTGAAGATGAAGATGCCTGGAGATGACATTTTCGTTGTTTTTTCTTCGAATATCGTTTAGTTAAATGTTCGATGACCCGAACACCTTCCGCCAAATAGTCGTTGCGCCAAACAGTTTCCCAGATTTGTTGCTACCAAAATTCCACCGTTAAAGAAACACATGAATAATTTGTTACATCAATATCAAAGCAAACCCAAAACTAAAGAAATAAGCTTCGAAATCAAATTCCTGTATTTTAGGAATTTCTGCAACGTAATGGCGTCATGTAACATTTAATCAAATACATTTCAATACTCTGGCTCTTACTCGTATTTATGAACATAATGTACAGTAAAAAATACATCAAATTAAATCCTAACTGCTAATCCAATATAATAAATCGCTACCAGTGGGAATTGTTAATTTTGGAAATTTTGATTGACAACACTAAACTAGGAGGTCCATCTTCAAAACTGCTTTTCAACTGCGAAAGAAGAAGCGGAAATACACTAGAGATTTGTAAAAAAACTGTTTATTAATTAAAATATTGCACACAGTTCCATTGAGTCTATTAGAATAGTACAGTCTCATTTGCTACTACTATTGAAAAACCTAAAGTTAACATCAACTGCAGGCCTGCCTCTACAATAAACACCCGTACATTTTCGAGGCGAGCTATGAAAATCGTAATAAGGATTCGTGTACCAACCCTTGGCATGACAAATTTTCTGGAATTTATAATTTGTTCTCATTTGTCGACGAGGTTGAATATTATTTCGAGCCCTAATGTATGCTCTAGAGATTTGGATAGATAATTGTTATTAAAGATTTTTTATTGACACAGCCACTGAATTTTGTATGATTTTTTGTATTGAACCATGTTCAATACAAATGTGAAAAAAGAACTAGTTTTTTTTTTTTATAATTTGAGTTGTCAACTGTCACTGTCAGTTGAAAGTGATTCTTCCTAGGGCTGAAATGTATTACTTTTAACCCGCTCCTCAGGCAACTTAAGACCTACTTTCCGAGTATGAGTAATGAAAAATATCTTACACGTGTGATGTATAACAAGTATAAAGCCGACACTACTTACTTACACAAGAGAACTTCAGTAAGTTTCTTTACAAGTAAAAATATAGCTAGAATGATAGATACAGGGTAGGAGATTACTCAGTTTGAGGACTTGATATATCTCGGTGATCGGCTTCGTCGGACCTTATTAAATATCACTTAATGCTTGTTTATCATTGTCAACGTAATGTAATCCTTTATATATATATATATATGGTGTTAATCTTGTTTACAGAGTACAATATATAAATTAATATATCTAATTAATTTACAAAAACGTGGATGTTGCGACTAAATGACTATTTTGATAACATAAGTAAAGTATAGTAGGAAAAAATGGCTACTCCCAGGATACTCCCCTACTCCTATGATAGTGGGTCAAACTGCAGGTGCTATTTGTATAATATATAACATGAATACTAAAATTTAGAAAATTTAAAAAAATATTTACATAACTACTTGCAACATACTTAACATACTTTAAAACTGAAAACCAATGCGTAAGAAAGGTTCTTGAGTGGAGACCGCGAACCGGAAGACGCAGCGTAGGTAGGCCTCCCACTAGATGGACCGACGACATTGTGAGTCGCGGGCATCCAGTGGATGCAGATGGCAGGATGTCGTTCAGTGTGGAGGTTAAAGGGGGAGGCCTATGTTCAGCAGTGGACGTCTTCTGGCTGATGATGATGATGAATATATACGATGATAATATATAACATATATAGTATAGAATAGATCTACGTTTGGCCACTATAAACTCAATGATGATGATGGTGATGGTAAGCGACGGTGTGGCCGAGGATGGACCACGTTGATCTAGAAGAAATTTATTCACTCTTTGAAGATGCCTAGATTGTAGTTCTCAGGAAACAAGGAGGATGGCAGGGTGTTCCATTAAAATAAAATACCTCCTGTTGTCCCCGTACTCTGCCGCTGTTAAAAAGGGAAAGGGGTAATTTTAAATGATTCCCGTTTAGTTAGGTTGGTGCTTAGTTTTTATTGATTAGGTCATCATTATATCATAGGATGTCCACTGCTAGACATAGGCCTCCCCCATCGATCTCCAAAAGGGCCGGTTGGAAGCGGCCTGCATCCAGCGTTTTCCTGTGGTATCTTTTAGGTATTTTAAGTCCGGTGTTAGGGCTGTTTTAGGTTGTTTAGGTATTCTAAAACAAATATTGTTCCGTTCTTCATGTTCACTTGATTTACAAACATCCAGAAGATTTCACTGTCAATCATTGTCGCGGTAATACAATTGATTTTTTCTTGATAAATAGATTTTATGCCAATTGATGAATAGGTACATAATATAAATTGTATAGACGTGTAAGTATACGAATAAGAGCGTTGACTGGCAGAGGGTATGCGCGACAGTTGAGAATTCGTCACAATGATGTCTACGAATTTTATTGAATAGAAAAGAAGTAGCAGAAGATCTCAATATTTACTACGAGGTATATTTTTAACCTCCGACCTTGTACTGTTACCTATTCTGTAACCCAACGTCGAAAAACGAAAGGTGTTATTAAGTTAGCTTATACGTCTACCATACATACAGATTATTTATTTATGATATACTTAAACATTTAATTTGCTTGCTAACACCAACAAACCTCGCCGAGGTTTATCTTGGTGTTAGGTTCTCAGCTTTTATAGAAGAAACACTATTTACTTAAAGTTATCTACACAGTGAGACCGCCTTTGATATATAAGGAAAAAGTAGATAGTCTCTTTTTACGAACATGTAGTTATTAATAATTTTAAACCGACTTCAAAATAGAACGGTTCTACGTTCCATTGTATTTTTTTTAATGTATGTTCACCGATTTCTACGCCAACTGATGACCAATAAAGTAAAATAAAACTTTTGTTCGGTAGAGTATACTTCCAATTTGGTCCCATTGTCACCAAGTCAGTATCTGATGATAGTATCTCAGGGAAATCGAGGGCAACCCTCAAATTCTAAAGGCACTTATTAGGTTTTTCATATATTTTTGAAGTCGGTTTTTATGTGATCCACTTGTCTTGCTTATGATTTAGTAAGGAGAGAAGCATGCCTTAACTGTTTCAGAAATTATAGCCCTGGGGTAGACTTGTTCTAGTGTGGAGTCCAAGAATCCGCAAACAAAACGTAGGACGCAGTGAGACGCAATCGAGTAACGATACACGTAAGACAGTTGGCAGTAATGAAACAGAAAAGCCGAAACCGAGCCAACAACGTGACGTTAAAAGCCAAAATACTTAAAATAATGAATTTTCTGTAACATATTGTACAAAATGACACAATCGCTCGTTAAAATTATCAATTGTACCTATTATTTATTTTGAATAGGCTATTAATCATTTCAAGTGTCCAGTGATCATCGCTACGTTCACGCCGTAGCTTATCTTACAGCCAACAGCTGGCTGCCAGCCAACTCTTTTGTCGAACCTTTGGATGGCTATTTACAATACATATTTATTTATTTTATTTATTCACTAGTGCTGTTGCCCGCGACTTCACTTAGATTTTCAAATTAACGGTTTCAGGACCCTATCTGTTAATCCAGGGTATACCATATTTCATACAAATCCGTTCACACTGTGTTGAGTACGAAAAAACATACTTACACCATCTTACACACAAACTTTTGCATTCTTATTATTTGTGTTACCAGCTTTTCCCCGCAACTACACGCTTAGTAAATAAACAGGATATATCACTCAACAATATGGAAGTTTTAATCAGGAAAAACAATTCCTACAAACATTTTTTATAAATCTACAGACTAGCGTATGAATCGTTTCAAGTGGTCCAGTGCTCAGCTGACGTCGCTGCACTCGTGGCTTATCTCGAGCTAACAGCTGGCTGGCAGCCAACTTCTTTGTCGAGCCTTTTGATGCAACACCGAGATGTTTACTTGAAGATCGCTGGTTTCATTTTTATTTTATGAAGTTTGTTTGTTTCATTTTTAGTGACACTGATTTTCATAGCCTCTTACTGCTTGTTTGTCGCACAAACTGAGTGCTCAACTCGTTTTTATTCTTATGATTTTGGTTGTTGACAATTAATTATTATTAAAATAAATTAATGTAATTCTTTTGACATATTTATAATCTAATTCAATTTTGCACGCCCGGCTGTTAATGAATGGACATTTTATATTTTAGGGCTGGTAATGAATGGACATTTTATATTTTAAGACCTTGTATACCAATTGGCAAGCAAATAAAAACTTGGGCTTTGAATTTGACTTCAATAGTCCTAGTCAGGTATGGACTACTCAAAAAACTTGATATGGACTGAAGATTGTAGTGCTATAACAGACCATTCGCGTGTGATTAGAACTAGAACTAGTAGTATTCAGTATGCCATTGTGCGTCGTCATCAGTTCAAAGCCTGAGGAGACATCGTTTCTTAATTTCGGTTATTGGAGTAACCTATAAATAATAAATATCTGAGACATTTTTGCACACACGATCATCTGACGCGAAAGTCATTCCAAGTTTTTTTTTAATTCTAACAGCTGCAATAGATTGTAAGAAATTGAATGAAAACCGTAAGTTCTGATAATTTTTGGGATATTCTTAACATAATATTGTAGATAAGCAAAAGTTTTAAATTATCTTTCTACAATGTTACAGATTTCACTGCAAAACAATTAGTCATAGTAGGTAATAATTTGGTAATTATATATTGTGTTCTCTCTAACAGTACCCCGCGGTTTCTACTTCTATAGGAGTCATTAATTTTTCCAAGTTATAAAGTAGCCGTTGTTCTATTCAGATTATAAGCTTAATTATAAATTTTCATTCATAAATGTCCTGCGGTGACGGATTCGCCAAATATCCTTACAAACCAAATTTCATAGTCTATCGTCTATTGCACACCCCGTCTTCTATAAAACCTTTCCACCCTAAGGTTGCCTGGAAGAGATCGCGATAAGTCCGCCAGTTATTACACTCGTTTTTAAGAATATTTTTGTCATCTGTATGAAATTTCATGGTGAGGGTTCTTCATCATCAGCCAGAAGACGTTCACTGCTGAACATAGGTCTTCCCCTTTAACCTCCACACTGAACGACAACCTGCCATCTGCATCCACTGGATGCCCGCGACTCTCACAATGTCGTCGGTCCATCTAGTGGGAGGCCTACCTACGCTGCGTCTTCCGGTTCGTGGTCTCCACTCAAGAACCTTTCTTCCCCATCGGTCATCTGTTTTTCGAGCGATGTGGCATGCCCATTGCCACTTCAACATGCAGATTTTAATAGCTATGTCGGTGACTCTGGTTCTTTAGCGAAGTTCTGGTGAGAGTTAATCAATGAATCAACAAACCTTCACACTTACACACAAACTTTCATATTTGTAATATTCATGTGATACAGAGCCCTGATCATTGATATCAAAATCGTTCAAGTAAATAAAACATTTATGATTAGTGATAGCTTCAACAGAACTGCCGACTTTTATTGCTTCTTCATTCGACTGTACGAAGAACTGAGTACGTCTACGAAATGGTGAAAGAATTTCCGAACCAAATATAATGTGAATTCAACATCCGCTATGAACGCACATTTTGACAACTGTAAGGAAAAACATCATAACTCATTTTTCTCAACTTTACAAGAATAAAGACAAAGTTTCATAGTTTCAAAATATCCCAATTGTAGATTTTGCATGGATGGGGATTTTGATGTGGACACAATACAATAACTCTTTATTAAAAACCACAAAAACAAGGATAACATTATAAACTACAGTAATTATCTAGGCTTTTAACAGGCGGCCTTATCGCTTAAAGCGGTCTCTTGCAGGCAACCGTGGATGGGTAATTTTAACATCTCTTTTTGTTTTATGTATATGCATACTTGAATACGTCAACTTAACGTTGTTTTAAGCTTAATAATAAAAAAACACGAATATACATACCTATTTAGAATCTGTTCACAAAGTTATGAACGATGATTATAAATTTGGTGAAATAATTTGTAAAAAAAAAAAGTTTATGGTTTTATATAGGCACCCATACTCAAACTATGTATTATTTTTATTGGACTAGCCTATACTCTCATAAAAGGTTATTTTAACGGTACCACAGACATCACAATTGGTTTAGGAGTTATTGGTAAACCCACATCTATATATACATACATAAATGAATACTTTATGAATAAATTTTCATTTCAAACAAAACATTAACAAAAAAATGCACTGCATACTATTTTTCTTTGGACTCTGAACACTATGCTTTTTCACTTTACCAATTTCAATGTAAAATAAATCAGTGACGAGGGCTGTAAAATTTAATATCTAGTGGAAAATGATTGTAACTCAATATGGCCAAAAAGTGAATTACGATGTTTTCCCTTCAGGTATCGATTTATTGAGTTTCGTCGTAAACAACTTGTCAACTACGGGTCCCTCAGGGTGCTGGGGCCCGGGAGTATAAAAGGGCCTCGGAATAACTTGTACATATTTTATGAAGTGGTAACATCGATTATTAGAAATTAACTGATTTAGACCTGATCAAGGTTCATCTTCGAACGGGAAGATAAAATTTGGCAGATACATTAATAGGTAAGTAATTTTATTCAGAACTAGTTTTTTTGCCCGCGACTTCGTACGCGTAGATTTTCATATAAACCTTCAATCCTTTTTTCTTCCCTTAATCCGGCCTTGCGCAAAATAACATAGCCTATACTTGAATCTGGTCATAGCTAAGCATATTCGTGAAAACCGCATTTAAATCTGTCCGCATTTTCTTCCAGGGGTGTAGGAGATGTGCGTGAACAAACAAACAAAAACTGCCTTAACATGTTCAGCTGCTTATTTTAAGTCGCCCTGTGTGAAGTATTGAAAGAAGCATAAAAGTATTAAATAACACCGTCAACAGTTTTCAAATCAAAAAGATAATGTGACCACAGTGCAGAGCATGTTTTGAAGTTTTCTTTTTGTCTAAACCATTAAAAGTATATCATGTCATGTCGGGATGATATACATCTCTGAAATTTGACTGTCCAGTTTCGCTGGCCACGGAACCTTGACATAATGCTTGTCTTAACACGCTCTTGGCTAGTTATTTCTTATTTCGCGTGCATTTGTATGTATACCTTGATTAAAAAGCCATGAAATGAAACTACTCTATTTATCTGTTAAAATATCACAGTAAAATAAAATTATTTCTATATTCTTATTCTTATTGCAAATATACACTGTATTCTTCTAAAAGCTAAGTTTATATACCCTCCATAAAGGGTGCAGCAATGACTTATGTAGTGGCTGTTCACAAAACCAGACCACAGACATAAACATATAAATTTAAGTATAGTTAAATCTAAAGTTATATGATTATTTACGGGATATTTACCGTGGTAATGTTGTGGAAGGAGCTCCCGATATTTCGGCGCAGTTACATGCACCATGTTCACGGGTCTTCCCGTGAACATGGTGCATGTAACTTTAGTGAACAACCGTGATAGTTTAAAACAGTGTTTATAGTTAAATCTATTACATAAATATTATATATACTATTCAAACTTAACCTGGGGTGAAGTAATTTTACAAAACAAAAAAAAACATACTTAGTGTGATAGGTTACTTAATTATATATGAGATGATACAAAACTTATGACGCTACTTTCTTAACTATTTATAAATCTATATTTATTTTCTAATTATAATTTTCTAAAATGTATCGTCGAATAAATCTTTTATCTCGTAGTAACATTTTTGGGTTAGAAACTTACGAATTTGGTTCTGGAAAAATGTTATTATTTCTTTCTTTCTTTATTGCGTCCGGAATTTTGTTGTATAGGTTTATTTTCATGTACAAAGGGCCTTTTTTGAATATTTCTATTCGCGGGACTGAATTAAAATAGGATGCTGTATATTTTGTGTTTTAAATGCTAACTTAGAATAATACCAAGAGAATGTAATACTCCTACTCCATGCACTGGAATGAATCACCAAAGAGGTTGTAAGGCCTATAACATGCTTGATTTACACGTTCATTCATCTAAGAAGGTTAAGGAACCTTCTTTAAATTTAAACTGATTAACCGAATGACAGTTAACAGTTTCAAAATTTTAATGGCTATGTCAATAACATTTTCTTTACTTTGGATCTCCTTGCTTGAGGCTATGTGACGATCCTCTTATTACGTTTCGAGTAACGAAGAAATAAATCATTGATTTTTATTTTCGTTTATGTAAAAATAAAGAATTTAAATAAAGGATATAAGGTAGCCTATTTTTTAATCTGGTAATTTCTAAGCATATTCGTGAAAAACCGCATTTAAATCCGTCCAGTGGTTTAGGAGATGTGCGTGGACAAACAAACAAACAAACAAACAAACAAACAGACAAAAATTCTAAAAACTGTCCTATCGTGTTCAGCTGCTTTTTTTAAGACTACCTGTGTGTTTTTTTTTTGTTATCTCGCAATTACAGATTTTTTTATCCCTACGTTTTTATCATATGTATAGATAGATAGATAATAGCCTTATAGCGAAGAGCCTTGACCACAACCTTAAGAGGCTCTCGGCTGGGTTGGGTCAAAAGTCAGATGCAGAAGGCAGTAATTCTTGACATGGCACGCATTGTCAGGAGGTTCCTCACTCTGCAGCCGTAACCACCGGTAGCTTGGGCCCTGCCCCGCTGCCGGCGGCACCCTATTTTTTAAGTTTTTTATATCATATATGTTTTTATAATTATATTTTGATGTAAAAAAACTTAAAAATTAAGAAAATAAATGGATATGTGAACTTTTTTTTTTAAAACAAGTAAGTCGTAATATTTTATTATGGAAACTGACGTGGTTTTACACTCATTTTATTTATATTACACGGGAAAGCGAGATGCATCCGCGCGCGTGCGGTTGAAACTATAGTCGGAGTAACCGGCCTAATCTTACGTGAGTAATTCCCGTGTAATATAAATAAAACTTTGTAATATTATATTTAGTTAGTAATTATTATGTAGCACAACATTGTTTACTTTGAATATTGTCCGTTAAGGAGAGACTTGCCTGTTTTGTTAAATATTTTAATTTAAGAATAGGTTTGCGATTTGCCGTTTGACCTGTTTCAGATCTTGGTAGATAATATCTGTTGGATATTAAATACTACTGTTTCTGAAATATTTAAGTATAATATTAACCTTATTTTTAGGATAAACTGGGTTTTTGAACACATGTGGCATGTGTTCAAAGACCTGTACGTTTTCAAATGCCTCTCGATATTAAATAATTGTGTTGTGGAAGTCAGATCTTCACATGTGGTTGCCAATTCTATCTTGTTAACTTACATTGAACATCCTCGTCCACTGCTTTACCGTCGCTTTCGCGACGTCGCCCAACCAGAGCAAGGCTACAGTTGCCGTTCATAGGTATACCTTTATTGCGACGGGGGGCAAACTTCGCAATCTACCCGGTTGCATTGATATATCAGTCAGGTGATGTGGGATTGTGTCCCCTGAAATCCAGAAATGAAATCCTCGGTAGCCAGCTTCGGTACCTGACAGAGGGTGCGAGGATTTCCATAGGAAACTCATCAGTACCTCCTAGCACACTGCCTGAGACAATACTGCCAGGAAATTCTCTGAACATTTCCTCTTCTTCCCTCTACAATGGCTTGGGTCACACCGCGCTGCTATCTTCCCTGGGCTCGTTTGCAGATCCCAAAATCCTCCAACGAGCCTTTTGAATCGGCTCTTACAATAGGAAGGAGCAACGCCGTACTAAGCCGTATCGAAAGGCTGTGCAGGGGCCTACCAGGGATATTATTATACCTAAATACATTAAAATTTAAGTATACAATTTTATATTTAGCTTGAAGCACTATAACAAGGGGTTCTTCAAAAGAGCTGTTAATAGAGGATCAGCAACGTATCTGTGACGATGACGGTGATGGCTTACTATCAGGCAGCCCATCAGCTTGTTTGCCAACTATGGCATACACAAAGCGTCGTAAACGATAAAGAAACATATTAGTTACCGTAAATTAATATTAAGCTGCTCACGTAGCGCTCTGTGTGTCTGTCAACAACTTGTCCTATGAAAGTATTGACGTTTTACTCTTTTTGTTCGACAGATAAACAGACGAAGCGGGTTTTATCTGTTTTTTCGCTCCATTAGTCACAAAGGTACTTTTCATCGTGCCAGCATCGAATTAACAAAAGTACTTTATTGGGCTTTTGTTACTTATCAGTATCAGAAGCGATAAATTGACATGACAAAATCATTTCGCTGTGTTGTAACATCGCCATAAAATGAATAAAAAAATCTACCAGAGTTGATTTTCAAGTATGAAAACTTGTTTTAGTCAAAATGTAAATTTTACTGAATATTTTTAATGTTATTTTCTTTATTCGTACAGTTGGCGTATGTACTAGTACACGTGCAGATACTACAACTAACCACACGAAATCCAGCGTTTGCACACTACTGCTTGGCGGTTGAATAACTGGCAAAGGTGTGGTACTTCCTCAGGCGGACCCCTGCAAAAGAGTCAAACCACTACAAACGATGATATTGATCACTCCTGGACTCAAGGCTTGGACTATACACAACTCGATGATTTGACATGCTTTTTTACCCACATTTTTTCAACTTTACGTGGTATATTGTTCACATGTATGTGTGAGTGCGAACACTACCAAAATCTAAATTGGATTTCCCTTTTGTTACGCAGAGTTGTTACTGTGGCGGTATTTTCGCTTGTAACTTGAGATTTATTATTTTTGTTTTTTAATTTGGAGTTTTTTCGCTTGGCAGGCGTTCTCGCTTTGGCACGAATAAAATTGTCTGTTAGGAGTCTTTGTTAACTGCTTCTCACCTTGTTTCTGTTTGGTTGAGTCGGTTTACGCAAAGATTTATTTCGTGAAAACAGGATAAAATTTTGATGAACTCATAACATGGAAACGCAAGCTTATTCCTAAAAAAATATGGCATTGAAAAATAAAGTAATGTTGTTTTTTTTTTATTGGGTGACACGACTAATATAGGGAGATACTTAGCCTTTACTTAAAAAGGAACAGGTACTTACCACATTTATGATCATCATCATAAACTGCCGAAAAAAAAAACACACACACACACACACACAGACACACGTGTGTGGTTCACATTGCTGGACTTAAGCATAATGCAAAACTTTCTTAAATAAGAGTGTTATTTTCACGATCACTCTAAAGACAGTGGATGTCAAAAATTTACGACAATTCTAAGATAACACTGTCAAGTGAATCTGAGGCAAACAGTTAATGATAGAATCGAGAGTACCTACTCTGTACTCTGTAGAATGAGTCAGACGTTAAGCGACGGTCAAACATAAGCCTATTTATGAATTAAAATAAGAATTTTGTATAAGTTTCAAAATCAGCCGAGCTTTAGATTATAGATTAGATAGTTGCTACCTGTCTTATTGACAAATGTATTTTGCTAACGATTGCGAATTTGAACACAGATATTTATTAGAAATGACACTGCAAGTTCACTTACTTTATTATGGAAACAGACGTGGTTTTAACACATTTTATTTATATTACACGGAAATCGGACGGCTTAATTATACGTGAGTAATTCCTGTGTAATATAAATAAAATGTAATTGTATGTGGTTGAGTGTGTGTGTGTAAAAGTATGTGTCACCTACTTTATCTGTCTATGGCTTACTTTGTCCATCAAAATCAGCTGTTCATACTTCTCAAACCTTTCATTTCCACAGCATTATTATTACTTTGATGCTTCTTCTGCGGAACGCAATATTAAGCATAGGTTTACCAGAAATTTATGCAAAAAAATGCCTAATTGCGCCGTAGTCAACTTTTAACACTTTCCTACCCGTAAATCAGTAGGCCGTGCTAATTCAAATTCAAATTATTTTATGAGAATAAAAACGTAAGATTCCATTCTAATGGAGTTATACTACCACTATGTATACTTGCCGTCATAGTAGGTGAAACTATTTTCATACAACTCGATGTGCTTGCAGTGTCTATAATAAAGGTCTGGATATAAGAATTTCGAAATCATAATGTCTGTTTTTTATCGCCGAGTTCAGTAGATTAATAAATCCAACACTAGACTTTATAATTTAAAAATGATATTAAAAGTTTTGTGTTAAATGGTTGGTAAATATTATAAACTACTTTAGTGGTGCAGTTACTTTCAAACGCAGGCTATAACCAGCAGACGTCTGGCTTTATAATTGTAGATACTTCACAGCATAAAGTAGACAAAATCTTATTACAGCAGGCTTAGCACGAGCCGTGGACAAATTGGCTTTCCACCGTTTTTATCTGCGTGTAAACGTGACGAAGCTAGAATATAGATACTTTGTCTTTTTATAGCGCGTTAAAAACAATGGAAAGACAATTTGTCTATAACAGCCCATGCTAGATCTACAAACTGTGTTATAATAGATACATTTATTTTAGCAGATTATAAAAAAAATTGTCAGAGCAAAGCCAAAGTCTCAATGTATGTCTATAAATAACTGGGCAAGAGCGTGTCGAGACACGCATATGGTAGAGTTTTTCGTAACCAAAGTCATATAATTGTGGTCAAAAACATAGTTAAGAAATTGGTTCTCAAAAAAAAAAAGAAGGAACGAAGTTCTGTGGACCAAATTTCAGAGGTGCATCATACCAACATAACATATACTTTTATGGTTAAGTAAACAAGAAAACTACTTGACAAAACATTATTTGTTAAGGCGTCTCGTCACGTCACGTCTCGACACGCTCTTGACCAGTTATTTCTTTTTCGTTTTGTTGGTTGGCTCTTTTATTTTTTGTGTATAATTTTGTTAAAATGTAGTTAAATTGTAAAAAAAAGTTACAATTTGGGTCTTAAAGACCGTGAGACGAGTGAATCGATTTCTTCTAAGCAAGCAAGCTCTATCGTAGACCGTATGTTATGGCTGAGCCCATGGTTACTTGATAATTAAACAATTTGAATTTGTAGACCGCGTGGTAATTTAACTTGACTGCCTCCTCGCCTGATGAAGCAAGCCTTCTATTCAATTTAAAACTAAAGACAGACAGATAGGGTTTACTTTCGCTTTATCATTACAATGTCAAGCTATTTAAACTTTAGTTCTAGTAAT
This sequence comes from Agriopis leucophaearia, assembly GCA_949125355.1. Taxonomy (NCBI): domain Eukaryota; kingdom Metazoa; phylum Arthropoda; class Insecta; order Lepidoptera; family Geometridae; genus Agriopis; species Agriopis leucophaearia. The sequence goes on along the minus strand of OX421274.1, from coordinate 16,325,095 downwards.
AATCTTTAGCAGGTGCTTTAAGCTGCGAAGAAGCTCTCTGTAACAATATTTAAGTTTATTCCAAGTAGGTACTTATTTTTATTTTCTGTGAAATACGTACTGAAATACAGCTGCTTGAATATTTTACTGGCTAGGTACTTAATTAGCAAGGCTATGATCTTTTACGACTTTTTGATGAGCCCTAGGGCTTTTGTGAAGGTGTTTACTTATTTTAGTCTTTTTGGTAACTATTTCATACAAACTTAAGAGAACTTTGAAAAACCAAGTTGTTTTTTTTAAAAGGTGGCTCCGCAGTTTTTCACTTTGAACTGTTTTCTGGGTCAATGAATTGCTTACTCTTTCGGTGACACTATTTTGTAGTCCATGTTTATCAAGTTTGGTTTAGTAGTCATACTATATCAGACTCGGAGATCTAATTATAAAAGCATGTTATTTGCAATAGAAGTGAAATCTTATTTATTTTTAGTTAAAGTACAAATTAAGTTTATTTTCAATACTGTTTTAATGATGAATTTCTAGTGTAATTCCGCTTCTACGTCGCTTCAAGTACAATAAGGAATTTGTGATAAATATTTGTTGATAATGTTAATTTTATTGAGTTTAATTTTGCCTAACCTGATATAAAATATTAATGGGGTATTTATTTTTGTTACATTTAATGGAATTGATAATTTATTACAATAACTTAAACAACATTCCAATAGTAAAAAAAAATAAAAAAACTATATGTTATTATATAGTTTTAAATATTAATTACATAAATTGAAAATTAACGTAACCTGAAACAAAAATTAATTAATTCTGAATTATTTTTAATTATAAAATTATTAAAGTAATCTGAAACCAAAAATTAATTAATTCTGTCACATGAAATATGATAATATTAAATCTGAAAACAAAAATGTATTAATTCTGAAACATAAAATATATATTAATTGGAATTACATGTATTTTAATTGAATTTAAAAAAGTAATAAATTATACCCGTTTCCTTACTGCACTTTTTCGACACGTGTTTCGCCTCTTCACGAGGCATCCTCAGGACGTGTTGACTCGTCGAGCGCTTGGCCGAGAATGAGTCTAAAAAAGTCAATTTAATATAATATATATAAGAGTCATTTTGAAAATGGACTTCCGCAAAGTAACGCCTGATTCAATCAACTATTTAAGTTTATTTTATATGTAACTTAGTATACTTTAAATACATTATGTCATTGTAAACTAGTGACTCGCCCCGGCTTCGCGCGGGTGTAATTTTTATTATATTATTCTAGAATGATATTAACATAGCCTGTGAGTATACCTGGTCATAGCTAAGCATATTCGTGAATACCACTTTAAATCGTGGTTTAGGAGATGTGCAAGCACAAACAGACCAACAAACAGACAAAGATTCTAAAAACTGTCTTAACGTGTTAAGCTGCCCTGTGTTTTTTATGTATCTCGAAATTACAGATTTTTATATCTCTGTTTTTTTACTACATGTAATAGAAGATATTGATAATGTAATAAAGGATTCGATATTTTGAATGCATTAGCATAACTGCTGGGTTTTGATTTACCTCCGAAAGTACGGCTGGGCCATATCCACCACTTTGGCCCAGTTGCGAAGAATTTTGAATGCATTTGTGACAAATTTTGCAGTTTGATTTGGCGCCTTTTTATGAAGGTTACTTGTAATAAATAACAAATTTTCCTTTTGTGTTGTTTCAGGTAAGTCAGTTTGTGATCTACTACACTTAAAAATAACGATGAGTGGAAGACCGACCAGGTACTGTAATATCTCAATTGCATTAAGATTTATATATTATATTGTATCTACGAAAAAATAATCCGTCAGAAACCTCCGTCTGAACGTCCTTCGACGCAACCTCACAAATTTGATAATGTGTAGCATAACTCGGCCCATCATCCCCTATATACAACGTACATATTTGCACCATATCATGAGCCCTTAAGGTCTACATTACTGTAAGGGTAACATTGTAAGGAATACCGTTTTAGATACAGTTATTAAGTTATGGAACACATTACACGGAAAAAAACAGAGTCTTAACTTCGATGAGTAGCGATATGAAATTCACAACAGGGTGATTCTCGAATGACTGTAAACTCTAAAGACTTAAGGCCATCTTTTCCCACTTTTGGCAATTTTGGTCATTCTAGTTTCAGTTTGCTTATTTCCATGGTTAAACACTGTTTTAAACTATCACGGTTGTTCACTACAGTTATATGATTATTTACGGGACATTTACCGTGATAAAGTTGTAAAAGGAGCTCCCGATATTGCGGCGCAGTTACGTGCACTATGTTCACGGGAAGACAATCTGCATTCGTAATATTAGTTACGCGGACAAGCTCCCGATATTAGTAATATCGGGAGCTCCTTCCACAACCTTAACACGGTAAATATCCCGTAAATAATCATATAACTGTAGTTTCCATGGTTAGTTTAAAATTATAATATAAAAATTGAGTTTTATCTAGGAAACCGTAAAGACCAAAACACAATTAAGGATATTTCGCTTGATAGAAAAAATGAATAAGTAAAACTGATTTGCGCTTTTCTCCCTGTTTTTTGGATTCATTTAAATATTTATTTACTAAATGATGTCTACGATATCTTTATATACAGATTTGATAAGTATGAAGGGAACCGTAAAGGTACATTTAACATTACAGCTTATACTCTTCGAAAAATATAAGAAAAATCTCAAAAATAGAAGTAGAGAAACACACGACTGTGTGTAAGCGCCACGTTATTGCTCTACTAATTGTGATCTTAATACAATAGATTAAACTTTATGGTCATCTGTAGTAACGAGCGTGCTTAAAAGTGTGAAAACTTCACCTTAAATGTAGACTTAAAAGAACTCCACATAGATGTTCACGGACTTACACATCTGTATTATTCCGCACCTACTCAGTGAAATATAGAAGGCTGATAGGGTAGCGACAGATGAAATCGATTTACTCTGAATTCGGATAATCGAGTGAACTATTCGATTTGGTCAGTCGAAGAGTCCCGTAATGGGAGAATTGATTTAGTTTTGACGAATAGAAACTGATTTGTATTTTCTGTATCAAATGTTTTTGTTTATCAGTATTTTAATACATACGAATTAAAATGATATTTATCACTAACACTACACTAAACCAATCTATCAGTAATAAAATGATCAATATTTTTAGAGCTGTCATAATTTTGTTTCATCGAATCTGTCGTACTATTTTTAGGGTTCCGTGGCAAAAATAAACCTTTTTTGATTTCACGATTTCTGTTTATATGACTAGAGAGAGTAGGTATTGTTTTTTAAACCACATTCTTTTGATATAAGGAAATTTAGTAACCATTATAGCGTAAGGTTGAAAAAAAAACTGACACACAAAGATCCATCAATAAATACAAGAATCCTGTACCAATGGTACAGGATAGGACAATAATTAAATATTAACTCTCTTACTTATTATCTTGTATCATGGAAACGATCTATTAGAAACATCCACCTGCTTCCAAAATTATTGTAAATACTTACTATATTGATAGGACAGGAAAAAACTTTATATACTAAACTAATTTTAACAGCTCTTAAAAATGATGCCATCGCTTTTACACATATCGAAATGCATCGAATTATTATCGGCTCGGCATCGGGCTACATCGTGACATACGTATCTATCAATGTGTGATTGCTGCAAGTCGTGTATATATTATTACTTTTCATGTCTCATACATGGAAAGTACGCTTGAAATTACCTCATCCGAGGGTTGAAAACAGTACTTTTTCTGTCTAGGAAATGGTTTTCCTGCTGTATTTTTTTTTAACTATGCTAGCCATGTCCCTACTTTTTATAACAGCCACTCTGTTAAACCTCGTTATATATAAGAAAAAAACATTATAATTAGTTAAATTTTAAGCAGATACTGTTTTAAACTATCACGGTTGTTCACTAAAGTTAAATGATTATTTACGGGATATTTACCGTGGTAAGGTTGTGGAAGGAGCTCCCGATATTTCGGCGCAGTTACATGCACCATGTTCACGGGAAGACGGGAAATATCGGGAGCTCCTTCCACAACCTTACCACGGTAAATATCCCGTAAATAATCATTTAACTTTTAAGCAGATATTCTTATCAATAATATTTATTAATGTTTTACCAAAATATTATTTGTTTAACTAATCCGGTTTTAATTTTATTTACTTTCCTCATATACGAAAATACCATGATAGTAAACAAATAATTAAACGAAGTTTGAACATGTATATTAAAAACAGCGGGAAAGCACGTCTCTATAAATAAAATAAATACATGAAAACCATTGACTTATACGTTTTACAACGCAATAAAAACTACCCCACATCAAATTAAGTGTAAAACGTTGAAAAGTGCGGTCCCCTGTCGATAGTAAATTATTTAGGGGATCGACATTTGGTAGTTAACTCTGTGTAGGTGCAGAAACAGTACGTAAGCTAGAAGTAAGTTTAAATAGCCCTATTGTCAGATTTAAAGCCACTCATAATCTTAACGTTGTTATTATTATAGAATGAACAATCATGTCCTGCAATGTAACGTGCAATCCGACTAACAGTCGCATTCTGTTGTAAATGTCACTTGCGGTCACTTACATGGAAACCGACCACTTCTTCTGTTGCAAAATTTAATAAATCTGTTAGAATTACCTAGTCAAGCTATGCCACGAGAGCCACCAAAGGGCCAAGCAACCCCCACTGCAAGGTCGAGGGAGACACAGACAAAAAGTTAACACCTCATTTACCTTAGGTGCCTTTTCCACACCGCCGCTTGTACACCTAGCCTTACTACGATTTTCGGTGATCGTTGGACCTAAAATCGACCAAGGAAGATAGAACTCTAGTCATATCTTCCTCGGTGCTACTCAGAATTTGTTTCGCTTTGCTTCGCTCTCAGCCATAGCCTTTACTTACTCTAAATGAAGTAATTTTAACCAATGAAAAAGGAGGACAGTTCTATGTTCCACTGTATTTTTTTTGTATGTTCACCGATTTCTCCGCCAACTGTTTTTCTTTTGTTCGGTAGAGTATTCTTCCAATTTGGTCTCAATGTCACCAAGTCAGGATCTAATGATGGGAAATCGAGGGTAACCCTCAAATTTTATAGGCGCTTATTACGTTTTTCATATATTTTTGAAGTCGGTTTTTAATGTGATCCACGTGTATTTGATGGAAATATTTAACGGTGTACCTATGTTTAGTAATTTTAGTATGTCATTAGTTATTCACCTATGAGATATGATATATGAGTATGACAGACACATGATAGGTATGCACATTTAACATATTTTCAAAGTTCCAACTATCAGTATCTCCTAGGATAAAATATTATTGGGCTGAGTGGGTTGCCTTGAGAGACACCATGCCATAGTAGTGAACTGGTAAATAGTTATCACTAAGTATAAATGTGAATAACTGTTACTTTATCTACTGATATTTAGTGTTGTGCTATAACATCGATAGAGCAGTAAATTCACGCGGCTTCGGCGCGATCAAATTTAAATTTGACGACGATTGCTGGTGTTCCAGAAGATTTATTATTATTTGGTATCGATAAATAGGCCGTTTTGTACAACTGAAGGGGTTATAAAGATTTGTGGAGCTCTTCAGGTGGCATTTTTAGCAGTGAACTAACATCTTAAACGTTAAACTAAAGCTTATACACGAGTACCTGGTTAAATTTTAGATTAATTATATATTTTTAACAAGAAGTTACGTTTTCATTTATGTGTTAAATCTAGTTAGGTAGTAAATGTTGAGTTATAATCATTAATTGTCTCAAACATAGAAAACTTAAAAAATATAATTATAGGGTGCTTGGTTCTCTACCTATACCATTGTTTTACATCTATATACCACGGCTTTATATCCAGCACATCAATAATTCACACACAGATGAAAGCACCCGGAAGCTCTAATCTTGAACATCTGAAATCCTATATAATAATGCTAGAACTAGCTACGCCCGGCGGTTTTACCCGCGTAGACATTCCTTCACTGTACATTTTCACGTCGCAAAAAATCACGTCGATCCGTTCAAAACCTTAAAATAAGTTATAATTTTAATTCAGCTTTTTACAATCAATCATTACAGTATTCAACAAACAAGTTTGACCGTGAATAGCTTGTTATAATGACATTTCTGATTTTGTATTTGTGTGCGTAAATATAATATGTTTCTATGTTTTGTGTATTGTGATGTGTCAAATAGGCTGTCTGGATGTAGCAATTAATTATTATTATGATTTTCGTTTACAGTGTTATTTATAGATTATGTGAATGTATATTTTAAGTAAGGAATGTTTTGATTGTTAATTGTAAATTTTTCTTTTTCCCTAGTATGTAAGTTTAAGTTTTGCATGCCGAAAGGCCGAATAATGGCGAACCATTTGTTTTGATTCCACCTTTTTGCAACATAGAATTAATTCTATGTTTTGTAAACCCATTATACGCAATAAATAATACAATACAATACAATCTATTACGAATTTCAAAGCTAAAAAAACGGAGACTGAAGATATTAAACGCTATATATAGATAGATAGATCACTCATACATTTCCGCAAGTCTAATCCCCCACTCCCGGCGACGGTCCAAGCCGAGGCCCGTACCTTCGAGGTGCCCTTGCGCTTGTCGCCCAAAATCTAAACCATGTTGGCCCAACGCCCTCTGCGTTCACCAACTAGTCCGGTCAAGCTGTAGAGTCCGCAAGGCCAACAGCAATAAGTCACATTAGAAAAAAAAAAAAAACATACATTTCACGTAAATTAGTTTACTTTCTTTTATTCCTTTGTATTTTTATATTATTTGCTAAAAAAAAACATTTGTTCATTATCTACATTAGATACTTACGTTTAGTATTTGTTCTAATGTATATTCTGTGTTTAAGCCTGATTTAGAATTTGATACCTAATAGTAAACATTAAAGTAATGTTAGCATTAATAGCGCTTTAATCGTTTTCCATTTGTTCTCAATCTTGTTTCATCACACAATTCTTCTACTACTAAGGTAGTTTTTGCTTCGTCTAGCTTCGTTTTATAAAACCATTCACTAATGTACGAATCTCTATATTCTAGTTGGATTTGTTGGTAGGTTTTTTGTTATTGAAAAATATTGAGACGTTTTTCTTTTATCTATATTTATACATACAATAAAAACGTAGAGTTCACACGCTTTTCTAACTTAGTATGTGTCTATGTAACAGAATCTTTGAACGTGATTTTCACCCCTTTCAAAACGTCGGATTGATTTGAAACTTTGCACACTTATCAAGAACCGATGAAAATGCAATAATTTAATAGTTGTCCAATTATCCTCACAAACATCTTCAGAATTAGGTTTTTTATGTTTTTAAACTGCGAGAATTATAGGGTTATTATTAGGGTTCATGCCCTTCGTCAAATTAAACAATTTGTTATGTCAACTATCGTTTTTTTCTATCTCCTCTAATACATTTATATTTATATCAATTGCGTGCGTTTGTCTCGCAAAAACACGCAAATGTTTAAACCAATATATTAATTAAATTTCTACTTTCATCGGTACTAATGTGGTTTCGTTTTTTTTTTTTTTGGAAAATTTTATATTAATAACATTGCCTAGCAACAATAGTATACCACTAAAACAGGTGATTTGCGACTCAATAGTTCAAATACCAACTGATGTTGCGTTTGAGTATTTGGATTGTCTTTAGACCTTCAACGGTCTATGGACAGTCTAACTGTTTATTTAGTGTTAGTGTTAGCTTGTATTTTGTTTTGTTAATAAAGGCACTTGCCCTCTAAAAAAACAATGGTTCATTCAATATTATCGCAATTGTTTTTGTTATAATTATAAACAACGAAGTTCGTCGTGTTTTTACAGTGTATTTACAACCCCCGCGCTTTACAAACATTTCCCAACAAACACACATTCATTCATCAAAAACTTGAATTAGAATCCCAAATGTACACGTTTACCTTCAAAACAACAATTGCAATTCTATTTTCGTGTTATTATTGTTACATCGTTATGGTGAGAAGCGCCTGAAACGCTCTGAAACGCTCCGAAAAGCCAATTCAAAAGTACGATCTTAAATTCAGTCAACTCCATTGAATTGGATTCCGTCGAGATCTCGAGACGCGAAAATATTTTGAAACGCCTTACAAAATTTTGAAATTCAGTCCATAATCCATATTTCACACGAATTGTGTTCTTAAATATATAGAGGCAAGGTTGTTATGTGCTCGGGGATGTGTTTAGAATTTGTTTGTGTGAAAATTCGATGTTTCTTTATCTATGGAGATGATTTATGTGTAATGCTCACGTTCAATACAAATTTTTTGGTAATGTTTTGGTCTTTTTTTAGCGTAAATTTATTTCGAAAAGATATTTTTTATTTATGTTTACTCTTACGTAAGGTATTCTCGTGGTGTTTGTACAAATAAACGTTTTGTTATCACATTTTCGAGTTTTTAGAAGAGAGGTCTTATAACCGATCTTTCTAAGAACAGTAGAGGTCATTTTAAAACGTTTTTTTTATATATTGATAATATTTTATAGACACTGGCATGGTTTTCACTCACGTTTCTTTTGTATACAGACAAATTTACATAAAACAAATATATATGTGAGGGAGGGCTTTGTTCAGCAGTGGACATTGATGGCTGATAATGTGAAATATATGTCTAAAATTTACTTATACATAAAAAAACTATTTTAATCAGTTTTTTGTGATGTTATTGTAGCTGTAAAAATGCTTTAACCGAGTTTAGTGTCGCTGTGACCAGAACGGCTATCAAGGCATTTTTGTAAGAAATTTGTTGTAGCCACTTGCACCCATACAAACTCATAGCAACTGTGACGCGGAGTTCGACGCGATGACATAAATAAGAATGTTCAATCACATATCTGTCACAATAACTGGCGACAAAGTTTCCTTCTCATTTCCGTTCTATTTACTTCTCTTTTCTGTGGCTTTAACCACGGAAACTGCAAATTGTTCGAAATGTCCATAATGTAATTCTCGCGATAAAATCCGTAAGTGATTAATTTCACTGTACATAATACCTAATCGTGTAAGCCTAAGTTCTTTTTAATAGTTAATTTTTAAGTTTCTCTGTATGTAAATAAGTACATTGTATAATAATTAAGTTTTAGGTTTTAAATATCTGTGTTTTTACAGTTATATGATTATTCACGGGATATTTACCGTGGTAAGGTTGTGGAAGGAGCTCCCAATATTTCGGCGGAGTTACATGCACCATGTTCACGGGAAGACTGAAGCCCACGGTAAATATCCCGTAAATAATCATATAACTGTAGTGAACAACCGTGATAGTTTAAAACAGTGAATCTGTGTTTTTTTTTGTATATAAATTAATGTGTGTCAGATACATCACGTATCTGCTTGCCTGCGAGTCTGTGTATCCATGTCTGTTTGTGTTACTGTTTATGTATTTTGTTATCTCGATGACATAATATTAATATCTAATCAGTTCGAGGAGCATATATCCCTCCTGATGAAGGTTTTTCAGAAGCTCTCATATGCTAGCTTAACTATCAACTTCGAGAAAAGTCAATTCTTTAGGAAAGAACTTAAATATCTTGGCTACATCGTAGACGAGCAAGGTCTACGCGCTGATCCTAGATTAGCGCTATTTTAGAATACCCTATTCCCAAGACAAGGAAAGAAGTCAGGAAATTCCTGAAAACTTGCAAGTCCCAAACGGCTGAATCAATTTTGATTCAGTTAATTATTGTTTTAAAGGTGATTTGATCAAGAGCGTTCTTAGCAATGATTCAGCCTGTTCAGCAATTTAAAAGTAATCAGCTCTTTAATGTGGGGTTTTTAAATTTTCGATGAATACTTGTATTATTTGTATTTAATCCGTAAGAACATTCAAGACTATCTATCTAACTGTCACTTCGTCTTCACGGCACTAAACAGAAGTTAAACGAAACCCAGTAAAGACGAACAAAACAACAGTGAAATACTAAAATAGTCGACTCATCTGAATGTGTTGAGGCGGGTAATTCCCTCACTTTCGTCTAGCAACACTCGACGCCTCTGAAAGCTTGAGTTATAGCAGTAGTTGAGTTGTAGCAGTGGATATCAAGCTGGTCGAAAACGGGACAAATAATAAATAAACATCTGGGACATTATTGCACACATGGTCATCTGACCCCAATCTAAGCAAAGCTCTGCCAGAGACTGATATACGTACTTATATATATTTAAATACATACTTAAATAGATATTAACACCCAGCCATAGAACTAACACAAATGTTCATCACATGTTTTTATTTATTTATTGTAAAATAGGCTTGCGCTTGGCCGCCAACTCGCCTGATGTTAAGCGATGATGCGGCCTACGATGGATCACGCTTGCCTAGAAGAAACCGATTCACTTTTGACTTGGAAAACACCCAGATTGTAACTATCGGGGAACACCCATTCAGACAGCGAATGTTTGTCCTAGGTGGGAATCGAACCCACGCCCCCAAGCGCGCGCTAGGTTCACTACAAACTGAGCAATTGGGACATTTTCATAACATTATACACGGTCGATAGCGCTATGAGTTTCGAAATGATATGCTATTAGTGTTATTGTTAGTGGAGTCAACATTAAAATTTTACCTACATATAATATTTTAATGTTTTTTTTTTTCAAATTATATAATCTAAAATAGTTATCCCTATTTTAAACTATCACGGTTGTTCACTACAGTTACATGATTATTTACGGGAACATGCTATGAACAATTGAACATTCACCATGTTCACAGAAAGCACCTTTTGACTTCCCGTGAGCATGGTGCATGTAACTGCGCCGAAATATCGGGAGCTTCTTCTACAACCTTACCACGGTAAATGTCCCGTAAATAATCATTTATAACTGTAATATAGTTATCTTCGATAATGGTCACCCTAGAGCCAAGTGCTTAGTATTCAGCAGGCGTGCCCGCCTAGAGACTGTCACTCCGGCGAGAAAACTCTAATTTATTTGTATAAGTGGATACCCAGTGGGTCACCGCCGTATTTCTTGTTTTCCAAGAACTAAAGCATAAATGCCATTTCTGGGAGAACGGGATTTTCTTCCGCTACATTTTACAGCTGTTACTTTATTAGCTATCTGGCTTTTCTTGACATAATAGGTATCGGTTTTTGTTGATGCTTACATACAATTTCATACACCTGGTGGATGACTGGTAGAAAATGTTAAGCATCAAGTCCTCTATTTGTGCATTGGTACATAATTTTGTTAAGTGAGAAATAAAGTACTTTTTTTTTTAATAGGCTTGCGTTTGAACTCGCCTGATGTTAAGCAATGATGCGGTCTACAATGGATCACGCTTGCCTAGAGGAAACCGATTCACTCGTAATTTGAAGGTATAGATTGTAACTATCGGGGAACACCCAATCTGGTTTCTGGTTCAATAAATACTAAATATATATAATACTAAAAGACTCTGAATTTGCGAAAAATATTACCTGTTCCATAGAAAACGGTTATTGACAAAATGTATGGAACAGCTGAAATTTATTTCGTGTTTTCAGGTTTGGTCCTATAGAAAAAGTAAAATAACGGAACCCTTTCGAATTAGTACACCCTTTCGGTGTAACCCTTTCTGTATGATATTTAATTCTCCCTCAACATAATTATGGAGAAATTTGAGCGTTCTTTAAGCTTTCTGTACCTATTATATTTTAACCCCCCCTAAACATAATTATGGATAAATTTGAGCATTGTTTGAGCTTTCTCTATTATATTTAATTCTCCCTCAACATAATTATGGAAGAACTTGAGCGTTTTTTGAACTTTCTGTATTATATTTAATTCTCCCTCAACATAAAAATTATGGAAAAATTTGAGCGTTTTTTAAACTTTCTGTATTATATTTAATTCTCCCTGGACATAATTATGGAAAAACTTGAGCATTTTTTGGACTCTGTATTATATTTAATTCTACCTCAACATAATTATGGAAAAATTTGAGCGTTTTTTGAGCTTCCTGTACGTATTATATTTTAACCTTAATTTTAGTAGAGTAACTAGTGAAACGCAGATAATATTGCATCATACTGTCATACTAATATCAAAACAGTGACATTTTTGGGAGTATGTGTAAGTGTGTTAGTATGTTTATTCACACTCAACTCTATTATGGACGAATGGATTAGGATTAAATTTAATGAAGGTAGCTTAAACTGTGTATTACTACATAATATTATGCATGAGTTACATATTTTATCTAAAGGTGACGGTGATTGGTTACCATCAGGCAGCCCGTTAGCTTGTTTGTATAAAAATAGGCAACATTTCATTAAAAAAAGTTTCTGTAGAACATCAGGCAAAACCACGGGGAACTGCTAGTATCTGATAACTGTATTAAAAATCTTAAAATAATTCTAATAAAACCATTTATATAATCTAGTATTAATTCACTTTCAACATATAAGAATAGTGAATAAACTTTTCATTGAAATATTTCAGTAAAATATCAGTTGGTTTAAAGAGCTAGTACAAGAGACTTCACCGTTCCATTGGGAAATATCGATGTGGAAGATTCGAGTTTTCTAGAAACCTAAACCTCCTGGGGTACCTAGTTACCTGTCTTCGACGTCGACGCAGTCAGGTCCCAGGTGGTGAGTCCAGGATCCTGCAGAATGCAAGTGATCGTTTTGTGAGCAGGTAATACTGACATTAAGCAATAAGTCATCATCATCACTTAATCATGTTTCCGCTTCTGAGACACAGGCGTTCTCTCAGAAATAGAGGATGGATTGGATGAGCACAATGCATATGAATATCATAGATATATGTTTATGATGATGATCGTTTTCTTGCAAAAAAGTAGCTGTGGATACTTTGAACTCGAAATTTTTAAACGCTGCGGCAGCGTCCGGAGCGCCCCGCGCTGATGTCACGCGCGCGCTTATCGTGCTGCAAGCGGCACGTGCGCCTACTGACCGCTCCCTGAGGATCCGCCCTTTCACTGCAGATGAAGTCCACAGACTCATCACCTCACGGATTCCTCCAAAAACTTCTAAAGTTATATATGGGTTGAACATGAAAGTAGTTAGGGTAGCAGCAATCCCACTTGCTCCAGTACTGGCTGAATTGTTCAACGTGTGTATACGGGAAGGGACATATCCGGAAGTACTAAAGGCTGCTAAAGTGTCACCTATTTTCAAGGGTAAAGGCAAGAGGGATGATATGGACTGCTATAGGCCCGTTTCGATTATCCCCGCAGTTGCTAAGATTTTCGAAAATGGACTTAGCTCACGTCTAACGGCCTTCCTTTCTGAGACTGATCAGCTGTCAGACCGACAGCACGCGTATCGAGCGGGGCGGTCCACGACCACCCTGACTCGAGAACTGGTTTGGCGAATTGTCGACGCTCGTGAGAGGAAGCAGCATGTCGCTGTGATCTGCTGCGATCTCTCAAAAGCATTCGACGTCGCTGACCACGGCGTGCTCGCGGGGAAACTGCTCCATTATGGGCTAGGGGGCGCGGCGCTAGCGCTGGCCACGAGCATACTGAAGGATAGATGTCAGATTGTAGTCGGTAGCGGAGGCAAAGTGAAATCGGACCCTTTGCGCTCCTCAATGGGTGTAGCGCAGGGATCCTCAGTCTCAAATGTCCTGTTTTCGCTACTGCTGAATGATTTACCGGACGCAATAATATCAGCCGAAATTTTGATGTATGCCGACGACGTGGCCGCGCTTGTTACTGCTGCCACGGTGGACGAACTGGAGGTAAAACTGAACGAGGTGAGCGCACAGTTGGACAGTTGGTTTCAAGTCAACGGTCTGGCGCTAAATTTAAAAAAGACCCACTATGCTCATTATAACCTGTCGGGTAAGAAACTTAGATGCCTTAAAGTGTTCGTGAATGATTTCGAAATAAAACAAACTGAAGTCACTAACTTTCTCGGTTTCGAAATCGACTCTGTGTTAACGTGGGAAAATCACATCCAAAAAATATGTGGTAAAATTGCTAGTGCTTGCTATGCGCTCCGACGTGTGGCACGAGTAGTATCGGTGCAGGTGGCGCGTATGTGCTACTTTGCGACGGTGCACTCGCTGCTGCAATACGGCGCCGAGCTGTACGGGAATGCTGCGGAGTGGGAGCGTGCGTTCCGTATGCAGAAAAGGGCCGTACGAGCCATAGTAGGCATTGGCAGTGACCAATCTGCCAAACCACACTTCAAAAAATTAGGAATCCTTACGTTGCCCTGCATTGTCATACTACAAGTTGCGCTGTATGTCAAGTCCAATATACATATGTACACGGCGTATGGTGAATTTTCTCGACGTGCAGGGCAGCTTAGGCAGGTTCCTAGGAACCTGGCGAAGTCAGATAAGCTCACTCACGTTATGGGACCGACGGTGTACAACAAACTACCCATTGACGTCATTGCCGCTCCCAACCTGGCTCGCTTTAAATATCGTTTAAAGCGCTGGCTTGTAGATCAGACGTTCTACAGTTTCAAGGAATTCCTTGAATGTAAAAATAATTATGTATAGTGTACAATTGTACAGAGACTTAATTTATACTATTTTTAATTATTATCATCGACAAATTATAGTTCCATGTTATTATTATTTTTATTGTTGTATACCTAATGATAATTAATATTTCCTTTTTACTCTTAAAATTTTTGACTTGTAAATAATTTTTATGAAATAAATGAATATGAATATGTTATTATTATTTTTATTGTTGTATACCTAATGATAATTAATATTTCCTTTTTACTCTTAAAATTTTTGACTTGTAAATAATTTTTATGAAATAAATGAATATGAATATGAATATGATTTTTTTGAGGATTTTGAACATAACAGTTTCTATTTTTTCCTTCAAAGTTGTTGAGCGATAGAATCGAAGAATTACTACGTCATTTTAAAGACTTACCCAACGATAACCCACATGAGGGGTGCAGCGAAAAAATAATTCATCCCCATTTCACATGTAGGTACCAGACCAACCAAGTGCGTTGTTTTATATTTTTCAAACTGAGATCTATACTGAAACTGTAAATTTGCTAAGTTTCACAATAATTGTAGAAATTATAAGGTTCTATAGAATTAGGACGGACGGACAGATGAACAGACAGAACGAAAATATAAAATATCCTTGTATTACGGAGACCTAAAAAGTTATAGCAAAATATCTGGGACATTATTGCACACATGGTCATCTTGTCATCAAAATAATATTGTCTTTTTCGGTAAATTATTCTGGTCACAGTGAAATCTGAAAGCTATTTTATAACGTGTTCACGTGCTCCGGCGCCACGCAATAAACAAGTACCAACCTACCATTTGCCAGGTTGCTGCTAAGAATATTTTTTCATCCCATTTCTGTAAACTAGATTTAATACGTGATACATTTTATTTGAATGTTCAATTCGGTTGGCGACATCTGCGTCTGTATTTATATTATTTTTATAGCTTTACGCTTGAATGAAGCCTGAAGTAAGAATATTATAGGTTTAGTGGGCTGATGTAAGGAAGTCTCCCAATATATCTCAAACGAACACTCATGGACGTATGTATCCTTCCTATTCTCACCTACGCACAGACATCGTCTTTGACAAAAAAAGCAGAAGTCCGCACTCGGGGTTTGCCAGCGAGCCATGGAGCGCAGCATCTTAGGTGTCAAGCTGACAGACCGCATACGCAGCAGTATACTGCGCTGCAAGACACACATCGCTGACGTTGGAGAAAAAGCCGGCAAACTGAAGTGGGACTAGGCCGGCCATGTAAGTAGAATGTCGGATGAGCTGTGGGCTATAACTACTACACAATTGCTGCCGCATGCCATACGACCCCTTGGAAGGCCCAGAAAAAGTTGGCGGGACGAGCTTGACTCCACGCAAAAGATTGGTACACCATAGCACAGAACAGAGAGAAGTGGAAGAAAGGAAAGGAGGCCTTTATCCTATAATGGAACGACCACGGCTGAAAAAATATTTAAATAATGTTTAACTGTGTTTTAATTTGTATGTTGAAGTAGCAATGGGCAGGCCACCTCGCTCGAAAAACCGATAACCGTTAGGGAAGAAAGGTTTTGGGAGGAGACCACGAACCGGAAGACGCAGTATAGGTAGGCTATAAATAAATATAATAAAAAATGCCTATCTTTTATTGCGACGATAGAATTTTATTAATCTAAGAATAGATGAATGTGAATTGGTATTTCTCTTCATGCAAATAATAGACTGTTTTGAAACAAAATCTCATTTTAACGTAAAAAAATATTCTATTACTTAATTGAATAAGCTAAAAATCTTGTTAAAAAGGGCTAAGAGGACTATAAACTTCTGCCTGGTCCTCAATAAAATACTTACTTAGACTACAAAAGAAAAATTAGGATAAAACATCTTACGTCCGTCTCCAGGCCATTTTGTTAATTGCTTTGCTTAGTTTTCGAGATTTTAGTGATTGTGAAACCTTTTGAAATGGCTGAAAATAAGAGAAAAGCAAGGATTTTGTAAGTGTTAACAAGATTCAATTAGGAATTGTTTCCGCAAAATAAAAAATTAAACATTTCAAGTCCTCTTAGTTTGTTGATTAGATTTTGTTATCTTGCGTCGAAATTTAATTTTCGGTCAAGATTTATTTGTTTTATAAAATGGCATACTAAATCCATGTTGCCTGGGGTATTTTTTGTATCGTAAGTTATCTTTGCGTCACATTCTCTGGACAGTTTTAGTTGAGATAGAACACACTGGCCTAGATAAAATCAATTCACTCGCTACTACAAGAATTCGTCAAGAAAGTTAAATAAGTCAAATTAATCTATCGTAAATAATTTACAATGGTTCCACAGTAGAAACCTTTATAAAATCCTTTAACTTATATTAAAATTATTACTTTTTAAAGATAATGGCATGCAGTCCGCCAGGGCCCCGATTGTACAATACCAATTGCTTTTAAATTGTTAATGAATTGCCTGAAAAATTACCCTTTTGACACCTTTGGTATAGATAAAGTGTCAAAAGAAAACAATAAAGGCAATTCATTGACAATTGAAAAACAATTGGTTTAGTAGAATCGGGGCCCTGGTTGTAGGAGGTAACCGTCTCTAATCGTAGATATAAAAAATGCGTGGACAAGACAACCTCATTTTTTCGTCGGTAAATATTTTATATTATGTACTTACAAATCTATTTCAAGAACCATGTTTTGAATTTGTATCAAGAATCTTTAGAACACGTGTAGAAACTCCAAAATAAACTTCTTGCGAAATTTGATTGGTGTCAAACGAATTTGATTTGATTTAGAATGGTAATTGACTGCTTAGTTTTTTAAGTAAGTTAATGTTTTTCATTAGTTCATTTCAACAACGACAAATAAAATAAATGCCTGCATTACTTTGCACTAAAACTGCAAGTACAAAATTAAATTCCTGTACCAAACTTTACAGTCTATTGAAGATTCACAAAGAGCTCAATTGATGGTTTCGATCGGGACAGCTATTGGATCCAGTAACAATGTCGAAGAATATTGGCGTTGGCACTAGTCCCAGCTGCTATCATCAAAATATTAGACACGGTGTATTTGATAAACATCTGGGACGACTGAAAAGATTTAAGGAATACACGGTTTGATCAGGAAACGAAAAACTTGGAAAATGTTGTCATGCTTTTGAAATCAGACTACAATTTTGTAGTGTTGGGACTCTTCTGCAGGGGTCCGCCTGGGGAAGTACCACACCTTTGCCAGTTATTTAACCACCAAGCAGTAGTGTGCAAACACTACTGTGTTCCGGATTGAAAGGCAATGTTTCCAGCGAAATTACAGGGCTCACAGAGATTAGACATCTTATATCTCGGGGTGACGAGCGCAATGCATTGCCATCCAGGGTTTTGAACTGTTGAAGTTCAAAATTGGGGAGTGGCGTTGAGCTGTTATTGGCAAGCGTTAAGAGCCATCAGGCGAGTGACTTCGCTCGTCTCGTCTCCCAGTACCATAAAAAAATAACTCTAAATATCTTTACTTATCTGCATAATATAAAAGCAGATTGTACGAGGAAATAATAGCCCAATATTATGAATGCTAATATTTGTGTGCGTTTGCGTGTGTGTGTGAGTATTTTTTGTCCGTACTCAACTCCGTAATTTTCAGAGATCGATGGGGATGGCCCATGTCTAGCAGTGGACATCCTATGGCTGAAATTATGATGATTATGAACTCCGTAACATCTGAACGGAATTAAATGAAATCTGCTATAGAGATAGCACCTGAATTAACACATTGGCTACTGCTTTATTATTAATAACTAATATTAATAAATAACGTTGTGTTTGTGAGGCAGTAATTCTCAAATGAATATTTATTTAATTACGTAAAACAATGTGTTATCATAATTATTTTTGCAATAATCTTTAATTGGTAACTAATAATTACAGGTCATATTTTGTTACTATAGTATTTAAGTACTAAGGATACAGGTTTACATAATTATTATAATAAACTATAATAAAGGTACCTATCATATTAACCAAATAAAAGAATAAAATAAATTACATAATCAATGTCAAAGTAATATTTAATAGAAAAAAGAAATAGATTAGCATAATGTCATAATAAATAAATTAAAATCATTACATCAAAAATTTACGAATAAATCACTATGTCAATTTGAAAATAATATTACTGCATAGTGCCTATTATTTAATTATAATTTAAATTTAATAAAGTCGTCATAGCTATAGAACGTCTGCTCGTAATACCGCTAAAATCTTTACTTAAGTACCTACTTATAGATTTTCTCAGCTTGTTGAATACCTAATTTAAGTAGGCATGTTTTAAGATTACACATTCGATGTCGTATACGATTTTATTGCCATAATAAAATCGTGTATGACATCGATACATAGGTAATTACTATTAATCTATAATTTATGAAGCCATAATATTATTCTAAGATAAATTATTACAACACCGACTCCGGCGCACGATAAAATGTGAAAGTAAGAATCACACTGATAAATTTTGTGCAACAATCACCGGCTCGTTGGTCTAGGGGTATGATTTTCGCTTAGGGTGCGAGAGGTCCCGGGTTCAAATCCCGGACGAGCCCAATCTTTTTTTATTACGTGATAAGAGCAAAGTGGAGCGTAATTTTTTAAATGCATGTAGAATAACACATATTTATACAAATTATAAAATAGCTAAAAAAACTAATTTATCCCTGAAAATTTTAGAGAGCACGAAAAAAAAAATCCTTTATATCTTTATGGTAGTACAGGCGAGTTGGTGGGCAAACGTAGATCTTTTCTATATATATATATATATTTTTTCTTAACCTATACTGTCCCACTGCTGGGCAAAGGTCTCCCCCATTTCCTTCCATAAATCTCGGTCCTCCGCCGCCTCTTGCCAACCTCTCCGGAATGAGTCAAGATCGTCACGCAAGCGTTTCCTAGGCCTTCCTTGACTGCGTCGTCCATCAGGCACCCACTGTGTGACTATATACAAAAAAAAATAGTTTGTTTAAGCAAAGAGGTTCGATTATGTTTTTCCACTAAAAAGAGGTGAATGCACAACGGTTATATTTATTAGAATTTACAAACAAAAATAATTTATTTTCTGCGACTGGTTTATAGCACAATCCAAGACCTGGATTTATTTTTCAAGCTTGTTTGTTAGGCAACGTTTTAATGAAAGGGGAAAATAATTACCAAGTTTAAAAAATAAACCTGCCAAGTGCGAGTCAGGCTCGCGCACTGAGGGTTCCATGCCACCACATAAATTGTATAACTACAAATTAACCCTTTTGCCATACTCGGGTAAAAAATAGTAGTAAAAGCACAGATGGTAAAAGTAAATCACGCCCAGGCGGTCACTCATCCAAATACCGACCGCAGCCGACGTTGCTTAACTTTCATGACCAGAAATTTGTCACCGACACGCACTTGGCCAGTTTTTTTTTTACTGTACAATAAGAATGTGCACTATAATCTTAAGTTTGACGCTTGTACATATTACCATTATACACTAGAGCAAATACAAAAATTCGTAAAAAAAAAACCTTTGTTGTATGTGTTTTTAGTTTTTGACTTTATTATAATTTCTTAGTTAATCCACCGTAACATTACATATTCTGTGAAAATTTCAATTAGCTATATATTACGGTTCGAAAGATACAGCCGATTAAATGTAGGACAGGCCGATGGACTGTAGGCATAGGCTTAGTGATAGGGTCCCGTTTACACCTTTTAGATATGAAACCTTAGAACATTAAGAAATATTTTTATTAATCTTTATTTTCAATTGTATAATTTTAGTTTTTTTATAAGTTATGGATGCAAATCTGACAATAAACTATTTCATTTCCAATAACCACGCAATGTTTGAGAAAAGTGCTACTCAAGCGTTGACGGCAACTTAGCATTTATATAACCACGCATGCGGGTACTTCTCGGTTCATATTTTTACGTTATGCATAGATGCTTCTGTTGGCGGATAAAACCTAATAATAATTACTTTCACTTACCTACCGTTACTGGTAGGTATTCTGTTATTAGTTCTGTGGCTACAGTTACTTCGCTACATAATACAGTCTCACCAAAACTTCATTCGACCGCACTTGAAATGAGCCTCAGAAATTAATTAATCCCAACAAAATGAGGTGTTTGTGCCGTTCCATTGTCTTGAGCTGATTGAAGCATCCATTATCAGTTTAATTTGGGCCGCAAATCTCCAAGCTGTTTGCCGCCCGCTGTTAAATACACGCTCCTCGACTGATTGTGGTAATTGAATTACTAAATTAAATGTGTAATCACAGCAGTTTGTATCCAAAATGTTTGGACATCAAGGGATACTCAGTTCAATTATCGCAGACACGTCGTCCTATCTATTAACCACAGTAGATAATACAGGCCAAAGCCACCCAGGTATACCTAATGTATCTGAAGTAGTGTGAAAATGTAATACGAATGAAACCCAGTGAAAATCGCGCGAAACCAATTTTAAACGGTTCTTTCCAGCCGGATGAGCGGTTTGATTGGTCAATTTAATAGGGTTGCCGAAAATCAAACTCATTCAATTTCATTGATGGTGAAAATATAATTATTTAACAAATGGGATGTAAGTACATCGTATAAAGGTCATGATATTTAAGTATTTTGTCTTTCTTTGCCCTGGTTGATGCAAAAACTGTGATGATGACCCACCTAAAAACACAACATAAAAAGAACGTTACCTAGACCAACAATCTGAACTAAATGATGTACTATTTTAAGATCTTGTCTTTTTTATTTGTTTGTTTTGTCAGTCTAATATTACTAGAGCTGGAATGGAGATGTAGAATGAGCTACGTTATTTCCGAGTAGCTTTAATATGGGGTTCTTCTAAAAGGCTGTTAATAGAGTCTTTAAGGGTCGGCAACGTATCCTTTGTGATGCCCCTGGTGATGCAAGACCCCAATGGCGACGGTGATCGCTTACCATCAGGCGGCCCGTTTGCTTGTTTGCAACCTATGGCATAAAAAAAAGAAGAGACCAGTTTACCTACTTACTAACCCAACGATAAAACTCTGAATCAACTCAAATTTATATTGGGGAAAAGTAGGGTCAAAATGTGCGGTGCAGCAAAAAGATAAAGAAAAAGACGCAACCCTAGCATTCTTATTAAGCTCATTGGTGTTCAGTGTTCCAACTCCAGCCGTTCGAGAGCCTTTTACATTTTCTTTCCAATTTATGAAAGAAAAATCTTCATTTGTATGACGTGATACGGTAAGGGTCAAGTAGGAAATGCCCTTTATTTGTTTAATTACTTATACACCGTGGATCTGTAAATAAATAGTTTTTAAAGTGACTAGAAAACTCATTTCTGATTAAAATAATCGTGAAAAATATTATTGAAATGTTGGCTGAATGCTATAAACGGGGACAGCCATTTATAAAAAAAGGTTTATGTCTGCAACTGTAGGTAACTGGTAGGTATAAAATATTACCGGGAGTGCAGTACTCATTCAACCCTGAATATTCTACCCAACATTCATTATATTTAAAGTTAATTAATAAATACAAAGATATCTATCTACAAAGATATAATAGGTAAGTAGATACCTACATGAATTATTTTAAGTTTATAAAAAATGTGAAACTTGTTAAATGGTTGCTTGATAAGCCACATTTTAATCTATTTACGAGAATCAATGTCCTAAAGCTAAAAACAAAACTACCTAAGTATAAAAACAGGATAGAAAACGCTAACAATGCACTCTGAAACGTTTAAGTCTGGCGGTTTTCAGCTTGCAAGTCTGTTGAATTCCAAATTAGGCAAATTCAAATTTTCAACCCTGTTTTAAACGATCCCAAAAAAATTACTGCAACTAAATTTATTCCTCCTTCTTCTTGTTTCCAACAGTAGAATTTTAAATTCGAAAAACGATAATCGCCACAAATCCAAACAAAATAAATAAGTTTTTGACGCAAACAAATCGCGTAAAAGTGTAATTAACGCCATTTAAATAAATAAGCTATTATAAAGGTGGCGTATTTTTACGGTCGCCATGTTGGGTGCTTTTTTGTTTTCAAAATGGCTGCCATTTAGAAATGCGGGTGGTGAATTTACGAGTTCAACTCGAAATTTATTGTGGCGGCAAATTAACTGTATCCGGAAATGGGTTTGTTTTATTTTAGTTAAAAAAACAGTTGTGAAATATCTGCTGAGAAAAAAACGGGTTAAAATTATGTAGTTTTTTTTAGGAATAGGCTTGCGCTTGACCGTCAACTCGCCTGATGTTAAGCGATGATGCGGACTACAAAAAAGCGCGCTTGTGGAGCTCGAAAGTTTCCAACGTCAGAGTACTCCAGCGCATCAGCAAGAGCCGTGAAATACTGTAGACCATCAAGAAAATGAAGTAGGGTATTTTTGCCAGATGCGTTTTGCGACACCAGTTAATTACGATGGGCAAAATTGAAGGCAAACGATGCGCTAAAAGGAAAAAGTCGTGGTTATGCAACATCCGAGAATAGCCCAGCGTCGCCAGCGTCGAACCACTATTCTCCTTGGCACAAGTTAGAGTGAAGTTTGCTGAGCTGGCGGCCAACCTCCAGTTGTGGAGAGCCACTTGAAGATGAAGAAGAACATGGCCAGCTTAAAAGAACCTATGCATGGACTGACCTGCAGGTGAAACCATGGGACGAACCTAACCTTCTCATACGTTGAACCTGTACCAGCTATTGTTCCAGTTAATTAATTTTTGCACTACAACACTCAATAGACCAGTGGGACACTACAAAAAGGGCACCCACATCATTCACACTGTCAGGGACATTGCGCTCGGTAATCGAATTAATGATTCCTTTAAAGCTAGATTCTCACTGAGGCAACTGTATCATACTGTAGAAAGCTACATGTACTACTGAATAATGAACTTTTTTGTTTTATAATCTGAAATCAACTTTTGATATGAACCCTACTGCACATCCCGACACCGGCATAAAGCTCACCGTATCTTGCAAAGCTGTAAATACCACACGGTCCGATTTTTCAGCTACTTTCTTTCGCGGACATGCAAGGTGTGGAATGTTCTTCTCGCCGAGCTTTAACATGAAGCGTTTCAAAAAGGGTGTCTACCTCTCCGGGCTGGCAAAGCACCGTCAACACCTCTAGTGTTGCAGGTGTAGGTACACAGGCGGTTTCCGTTTACCGTCAGGCGGACTGCAAACGACCGCCAACGAGCGGGGTTTGGCAGTTCACCGCTCTCCACATCATTGATTTCATAGCTTGATACATTACATTAGATGCTAACTTCATGTGAGTGCCACACACTATTGAAGCTGAACTCAACTGAAGTGACTATTCATTATTGGGATTGCAAGAAACGTCTGGTGTCTCAGTTAGCTTACATTTAGGTTGATTTCTTGCTGTAGTATTGTAATCTTATTGCTGTAATAAATTATCGTTTATCAAGTAAACTTAAACATAGTATTTTAACCCTTAACCTTACTTGCACGAAGTAAATCATATAATTACTACGCTCTAATCCCGGGACCCTAATTTGTTTCGAAAATTTCTGATAAACTAGTAGTAACTAGTCTGAATTGAATAACTAAAACCTCAAAACGACAACGAAAATATAAACTAATAAAATAATACAATTCAAAACTTTCTTTAAGTATTTAAACTTTAAGGCACAATGAGATCAACGTAAGTCAGATATTTTTAACCGACTTCCAAAAAGGAGGAGGTTATCAATTCGACTGTTTTTTTTAAATGTTTGTTACCGCAGAACTTTTGACTGGGTGAGCCGATTTTGATGATTTTTTATTTGAAAGCTGGTGCTTCCCTTTTTGGTCCAGTTCTGATGAAGTCGGTTTTTTATATTGAGAATTATTAATTCTAACGAACTATCGGACTCGTTTTCTTCGCAGGTCCTCATAAATGCATAGTGAATTGGTAACGCGCGCCTTCGTAAATTGCCTCTGGCTGTCTCACCAATTACGTTCAAGGAGCAGGATTTCAAGGTGATTCAGAACAGGTGTAAAGCCGGGGCAGGTCGCTAGTAATATATAATTGTGAACCCTTTGTCTTACTTAAGGGTCCTTTACGGTCTACTCTTGGCAGATTGTATTGTTTGACCGCAATTTGTGAGTACTAAGCACATCATACCGGAAACTCTCCCGGAAGGTAAATACTCGCCATTGTTTAAAAGGGTTCCGTAATTCCGTATCAATTTATTAATAAGATTTAATTAAACTGGAGTAACTAACGTTGTACTCAAGCTATTATATTTTGCTTATCTTGAATTTAAAGCATATTTAGGGTATTGTTTATGGAAGTTGAGACAATTATCTTTTGTGAGCGCCGGAATTGAAAATACTTGATGGCCATAACTTTTATTTATTTTTATTAAATTCAGTTTTACGCTTTTATAATTATAATTAGGTGTTAATAAGGTGGGAACAAAAGACAACTCCTATTTACTTTTTAGATCATAAGAGAACGCCTTGTTTTTAACTTTTCGGGCGGTTTTGTTTACCTTAAAAAAATTGCCGAATGCGATTGAAACTATAAGCGGAGTAAAAGCCTTAATTTAACAAAGTAAATTTCAGAATAATGAAAACAAAGTACTCGTATGTGAAAACAACTGCAGTTTTTATATATAAAAAAGTAAGGAAATCATTATGTACAAGAACCTGAAAAGATAGACATAATATTATGGCACTAGGCCAGCATGATGGATTATCTCTCCCCATCCTCTTTCTCTGAGAGAAAGCTTGTCCCAGCAGTGGGAACATGGTAGACTTATAATGATGATAATAATGATCTTTTGTAGACATAAAAATTAGCCACTTTAAATTAATTCATTTTTTTATCGCGGATATGTCCACGTTTGACCTCCAACTCGCCTGTTGATAAGCGATGATTTGGTCGAAAATGAAGCACGCAGACTTAGAAGATACCTGTTCACTCTTGCTATTGTCTTCTTCTCGCGTGTATTTTACATTGTCGTTATTTCTGACGTCTCGAAGACTGCAGTATCTGTGGTTACAGGTAGACTGGAAAGTAAATCAAAACGATTTGTACAGAGTTAGTACCTAGTCGCTCACGGTGTCGGATCTTGTAGTTCTGCGCCGGATTTGAGAATCTTTATCTCCTGTATTTTTTATTATCTTCTTTTTATGCTATTGAGTAATGAAACGTATTTATGTACAATCAGTTCAAGTTCAAGTAAGCGCTACAAATACGCAGTTGATTTTGGATACATTTCGGACAGTGTGCATCGGATCTGCATGATCTTATTCCCTTCTGCCCATTTTTCTATCGGACTGCCAGAGTGGGCACAAAAAAACAACACTGCTTCATGGTTAATATTCCGAAAACCCGTACGAAGCGCATTGATTCCACTTTTATTGTGCGAACTGCTAGTTTGTGGCGCTGTCTGAATGGGTGTTGCCCGATAGTTACAATCTGGGTGTCTTCAAATCACAAGTGAATCGGTTTCTTCTAGGCAAGCGAGCTCCATCGTGGATCGCATCAAGCAAGTTGGCGGCCAAACGCAAGCCCAATTATTAAAAAAAACCTATTGTAAGGATACCCTTATATAGCCAATATTAAACTCGTGTGTATAAAGCCGGTCTATATCACTATTACGGAAATTATATTCTCAATTACTAAAATCGTCTTATTCGTTCAAATGTAGAAACCAAAGTCAGTCGCTCGCCTAGCACCATCCCTCGACCAACCATCCCTTCCAAGCCATCTTCCAGGTCGTGAGTAAACGGTCCTTGATTGGTTGATGGTGCTTTGCCAGCGCCCTCTATGTTAAACTTAATTCAAATAACGTGCTAAAGTCAATTCATTACAATTATACAAATCAACAATGATGCTATAGGTGGTGCTAATGTAGTTCTGACTTAAATATATATAGGTAAAAAGCGATGGCGACAACATTAGCACATACCTTATAATTTCCTGTTTCTGTAACAGTTAAAATAGAGACAAAATGGTTCTTAATAAAAAAATCGCATACCTACCCGTACTTCCATAAACAAAAAATAAGTGCTTAATAATTAATGAAAATTATACAAGATCAACAGGTGACGCTATGAATAATTTATCCTGCGGCGCGGCACGAGACGTGTTAATTTTGCTGTCAAATGTAATAATTAGGTTTACCCTTGTCACTGGCCTGTCTGTCGAGACAAGGGAGGGGAATATCCGGATGTTTTATGAAATTTTATGTAGTTTTTCTGAAAGAATAGGTGGGAAGTTATTGCCAAGAGTGTTGCCAGGTACGAGCAGGGCTATGAGGGGCACCCCCCCCCCCCCAACCCCCGCTTGAAGAGTGTGGTTAACTGCTCCTTTAAAGAGCTTCCTGTCCTAATAATCTGATAACGAAGAATGAATAGATCCTCAAAGGTAGGCAACGCACTGTCAATGCTCTGGGTTGTGTAGTTTATAGGCGGCGGCAACCACTTACCATCAAGTGGCATCGTACATAAAAAACGTTGCATTTGCCTTTAACGTAACTTATGTAAACGGAGCTAGAGGTGGTCCTGTAAAAGTTTCGTCCACTTTGGTTCCGTAGTTTTTGACCTGCGAGTAATTTTGTTGGAATGCCTGTCTTTGGAAATGTCAATAAATTTTCGGCCAGTAAAATAAATACTCAAATGTGTTAGATATTTAAAAAACCGGGCCATTACTAACACAATCAAATTATTCGTAAACGGATTCAAGAATTAAAAGCGTTATTCAAATGATAGTAAATTAATAAAAACGTTTGCAGTCAATTCAGCGGCAATCCGCTGCAAAATTACCATTTTTTCAGGAACTTCGCTCATAATGACATTTATTATAACCCCAGAGGAATCGAGGCCCTTAGCTTTCAAAGTTCCGTGATGGTAATTTTGTGACTCTATTTTTCGAGTAATCTAATATAGTAAATTATGCGAAAGTAGGCTGCAGAGTGAGATCGACTAAAGGCATAAATTCTGATTTAAGCCTCCGTAAAAAAAAACACAAAACACTCCAATAACACACTGCAAACGTGTTATAACACAATAACCATGGTAACTAACGACACAGTTACCATAGTTACAAATAAATTTAACGAGTCTTCCGATTGAATACTATATTCACATGACAAACGCGCACGGAACGCGTTAACTTGCTTCACGTTATTTTGACATTTCAAAACAAGCACGTTACGAACCTCATCGCGTTAGCAAACTTGACATTGCACATTCCATACAGATAGCGTAACACGGCCGCGTTAAGAGTTTAAATGGTCATAAAAACAAAGGGCACAGAAACAATTTTTAAAATAAATGTTCATGTTTTATGCTACATAATAGGAAAATGTCAAGCTCACTTGACATGCAAACTATGGTCAGCATTCAGCTTTGTATCAAATGTGCTCTTATCTTAACAATATTTGTAATAACATTGATATCTTCGGTTCTTCAGTCTCTTTTAAGATACTTTTATACTCGGAATAAAATTGTATTTCGATACCTATTTTAGTTTTAATTTTAATACCAGCATTTGTTTCTGTATACTTCATAATTATTGGGTAAGTTAGAGAATAAAGGCCTTCGTATCATGCCATCTTACAATATCTCTCTTGTTTGTGCGATCTGAGAAATCACCCATGTAAGACATTTAATGAAATATCCCGTCAAATATCTGCCAAAACTTAAATTATTACAAATCATAACAGTTTACACATTGACACCTAAAACAATCAGCACAAGTCAAACTATCGCCTATCAACTGGACCCATATCATCTGACACTGACGCGGGTTCGATGTCTGGACACGAGTGTCGAGTGTCAGTGTCAGAGTCCGACGTGTCCGACACTCTGTCTCCATTTGTTTCTGTAATATGACGTTTTTAGGAGCGGTTATAATGGGACCTTTAATGGGACAATATTATTTTGAGACACTATAGGAAACGCATTATCATCTGAGTGACAACTCAGATAAAAAATCTAGGACATTTTTGCACGCACGGTCTTCTGACCCCAAACTAAACAAAGCTTGTAATATGGCTGCCAGAGACTGACATACGTACATATATATGTTTAAATACTTAAATAGATATTAACACCCAGACATAGAACAAACACAAATGTTTATCACATGAATGTTTGTCCTAGGTGGGAATCGAACCCACGCCCCCAAGCGCAGAAGGTAGGTTTACTTCCAACTGAGCCACCATAATGCAATAAACGTCATGTCATAAGACTTGTAAGTGCGAACGAAAAACTCCATAAGTGCGAGCGAGCACAAGTGAGTGTACTATGATCTAATTCCCTCCTCCCTATTTTTTTATCGGACTGCCATTGCGGGGACGAAAAATTGACACCATTAATGGTTGATATTCCGGAAACCCGTACAAAGCGCTTTGTATTGAATATCTGTGTGCCCTGTAATTTCGCTGTAAACATTGCCCTTCAATCCGGAACACAGTAGTGTCTGCACACTACTGCTTGGCGGTTGAATAACTGGCAAAGGTGTGGTACTTCCCCAGGCGTACCCCTGAAAAAGAGTCAAACCACTACAAAATCAATGCTCTAATTTACAGCCATTCTACTAACAAACGTTTGTGTGTGTTGT
This sequence comes from Agriopis leucophaearia, assembly GCA_949125355.1. Lineage (NCBI taxonomy): Eukaryota > Metazoa > Arthropoda > Insecta > Lepidoptera > Geometridae > Agriopis > Agriopis leucophaearia. The sequence goes on along the minus strand of OX421274.1, from coordinate 16,295,982 downwards.
TTCTACCATTTCGACTGCCCCGGTGGCTCAGTCTGTAGTGAACCTACCTTCTGCGCTAGGGAGAGTGGGTTCGATTCCCATCTAAGGCAAACATTTATGTGATGATCATTTGTGTTTGTTCTATGTCTGGGTGTTAATATCTACTTAAGTATGTATTTTAAAATATATATGTACGTATATCAGTCTCCAGCAGCCATATTACAAGCTTTGCTTAGTTTGGGGTCAGATGACCGTGTGTACAAAAATATCCCAGATATATTTAAAAAATATCAATGTATCTACATCCCGCAGAGAAACTTTCCATTCAGATGATATTATTAAGTTAGTCCTCTGACTCAACTCGAATTGTTACTACATGTAGCCTTTATTGAGATTTATTATTCTTTTTAATTTATAATTCCGTCCCTCGAAGCATAAGGTCTCTAATGAATTTTCGACACATTCATAATTATACCGTATACCGGACCACAACCGCACATGCCATACAGGATGTTCCGTCAAAATACCGACTTATTTTAGGACTCAATACGATTTGAAACTCTGATTCAAATCTGATGTGTAAAAATAAGACCTAAAAATTTTACCAATTATGTTCATTAAAGTACTAAATTAATACGACATAATTCTTACAAATTGCATATTTGTAACATAATTATATTTATTTCACGCATGGAAATAGCTACAGATTTTTATGCAGAGATAAAACTATTTATTTCTATTTTTTGTCTTTTTTTTCTGTTTATATAAATAGCTTTGCTTAGTTTGGGGTCAGATGACCATGTGTGCAATAATTTCTAAGATATTTATTTATATATGTGTATATTTCTATATCAACTTTTTTTCTTATGCAAAGATAGCCGAGACGTGACACGAGGGCAGTTTAAATCAATTGATCTTTTGCAGATCCTTGCAAAACAAAAAAGATTTAAAAAAAAAATTACTGCGCTTGCGTCACTTCAGCTATCTTTGCATATGGGTGTTCAATCTGTCCATGTTTTACGGAGACCCATAGAAACCATTGATAACCTAAGTTGACAACCATTTTTTTTTTTATTATGCCTTGTCCGCTTTAATTCGTTATCATATCCACGAATAATATGTTAGACAAGGTGGAATCACATTTAATAAGCAAACCTTATTAAATTTGTTTAAATTGATGTAGTTCGATTTATCTATGTAGTCTATATGCTCCATTGCTTCCAGTTTATATATAAGACTTAATTTTAGAATGTAGTTCTTTTCGTTGTTCTTTCTTGTTGGGTTTGCTGTGTGTATGTGTCAAGTTTTTTTACTATAATACTATCTGTGTCCCACATTTTCATCCGCGTATTTCTTTATAAATTGTTCTTATTCCAGGATAAAATTTATCCTATGAATTCCAACTCCCCAACTTTCTTTACACGAAAAATCACGTCAATCCGTTGCTCTGTTGCTGCTAAGTCAAAGAGGAACAAACAAACGATCACACTTTCGTATTTATAATATTAAAATGATAGTAAGATTTTTGAAAGTCTTTCATTTGATCCCCCTGTATACTCCGTTCTCTCGATGTCGCTTCTACTCGTAGGAGTGTACCGCAATTAGGTCTCCTTGGAAAATACGGTTGAAATTATTATTTCAGGTATCCCGGCCGAGGCTACAGTTTCAAGATTTGATGATAACGGGATGGGACAGGATAGTTCGAAAATTACTTCATACGAAGTGAGCCTTAAATTTATAGAGATTACAATTTGTTTTGAAGAGTGCCTCTAACCCGTTTCACTATGGGAGATGATGATTAACATCTTCGTAGTCCAAAGTATAGAAAGCAAAACTCTTTCTCTCGACGTGAAGTACCGCTTCGCCTTGTTGAGCACACCATGTTTCTTTGACAGCCCCGTTAGCTTAGTTGGTAGTGATCCTGCCTTCTGTGCTTGGGGGCGTAGGTTCGATTCCCACCTAGGACAAACATTTGTGTGATGAACATTTGAGTTTGTTCTATGTCTGGGTTATTAACACCCAGTATTTCTTATTTAATATCTATTTAAGTATGTATTTAAACATATATATGTATGTATATCAGTCTCTGGCAGCCATATTACAAGCTCTGCTTAGTTTGGGGTCAGATGATCATGTGTGCAATAATGTCCCAGATATTTATTATATTTATTTATTAGAGGTGAGTTTAGCTTGACTCGAAATGTCATCGCGAAACTGTACATTCGAAAAAATGTCGACTAGAATTCCAATGCTTTCCGGAACCTTGAAGAATTTTAATTTGAATTTTAATAAAATGAAATTTAATTTTTTTTTATCCCTATCCCTACCATATTATAAATGTGTAGATCAAATACCTTCACACATGACTTCTAACTAAGTAGAAGCAATACCGGATATCGGTTTAACTTGCAAAAAAAAACCCGTTTGCGTGATTCAGGTAAAGTGTCGTATTTACCTATAATAGACGCACTTTTCATATTTGTGAAACTACAATCCATTTACACTCATTATTTTAGGAATTATTGAATACCTTATTACGTTTTTAATAATATTATTCGTAAAGTTTAAGCAAATTTACAATTTTTTCGCAAAACATCGTTTTAGTACGCAATCTATTTTCAAACTATGGAACTACAAATCTGACGGCTGTCAGTTTGTTTGTTTGTCCGCGCACATCTTTTAAACTACTAGAAGGATTTCAAAGCAGTTTCCATGAATATGCTTACAAAATACCTGATTGAAACATAGGCTATATTAATTTATGATAATAAATAGTAAAAAAAATTGTTTTTAATAATTATTTATAACGCCATCTAGCTTATTTTATAGTAATGTTGTCGTAATGACAGACTTCTACTCGCAGACATGGTAGGTAGGAAGACTGAAGCGGCTGTTGCCATATAATCTATATGTAAATAAAAATATAGATATTCGCCAAAGAACCAGAGTCACCGACATAGCTATTAAAATCTGCAAGTTGAAGTAGCAATGGGCAGGCCACATCGCTCGAAGAACTGTTAACCGATGGGGAAGTAGGTAAGGTTCTTGAGTGGAGACCGCGAACCGGAAGACGCAGCGTAGGTAGGCCTCCCACTAGATGGACCGACGACATTGTGAGAGTCGCGGGCATCCAGTGGATGCAGATGGCAGGATGTCGTTCAGTGTGGAGGTTAAAGGGGGAGGCCTATGTACAGCAGTGGACGTCTTCTGGCTGATGATGATGATGAAATAAAAACGAATCGCCGAAATGTATGTACCCGCATAACTTCCGATAGACTGCACCAAATAGTTTTTTTTGTGTTTGTTATTTTCAGGACAGCCAACTGATTTTGAAGAGGTTTTACAGTTTATTATGGCGTAATTTAAAGTACGTTTATTTTTGTATTGACTTCTGACGTGCTAATATACCAAGTCGACGGAGATTAAAATGAATACATTTTTTTGCCAGGATCAAACTTAAGACCAATAACAGACACGCAAAGTAGGTGAACTCGCGGCATCTAATCTGTTACTGATCTATGATTAGCAGCTATTTTGGATGTTATGGTGGTGAACGAAAGCGGTTTAGTTGTTGGAAGGGTCGAGGCGCAGAAGGCGGGCAAAAATTATTTAGACATCATTGATCATTGACATCAGTCTTTACGCGGAGTAATGTTAAATAACAGCGATTAATTATAGATACCGCTCCATGCTTCCTACTTACTATTTACTAATAATTCAATAATAACGTTTGTCATGCATGACATTTAGCTTGACTTATACCATTTTTTTTTCCTTATTGGCTCCATGGCTCCACACTTCCAACGTATTTAACCAGTGAAAGTAATATATTATTTGCTTGAAATATATTTGAAACTATGGACATGTCGGGATACCTGTATCGAGTCAGATTAAAACTAGGCTAAAATCATACTATGACGATAGTATGACAATCCGCATTAAAATGGAGAGCAATAAATCTACAATCATGTCATATGTGTAGGTATTATCTATAAAATATTCAGTTTAAATAATCCGATGGATTTGTGCCTATTTAAAGTTCCGTTCGTGTTCGTTAGTGTAACATTTATATTTGGATATGTCAGTCTAATCGTCCACCCACTAATTACTTTGCGCTACGCGTACGAAGTCGCGGGCATTAGCTAGTATTTAGTAATAAGCTTACGTTGAACCGTAATCTCGCGAATTAAGCAACGGTGTGGTCTACAATGGAACACGATTGCCTAGAAGATACCATAACATCTTCAACTGAACATAATACGCGGAAATCAAAACAACCAAACAATACAATAATTGACATATCAAACGTTTGAAATTGCGGCTTCCCGTATCACTCGCCTCGAAAACTCGGGAGGTTTCATAAGCTCCCGGCCCAGAGCTCAGCGTTAGAAATTCATTAAAATAGATACGTCATGTATAATTAGGACGGTAAATTGTATGTGAGTTGAGGCTGGAAGAATATGAAGAAACTCATTTGGAACACACAGGGAAAGAATAAGGTGATGGTAGAAACGCGAGCCAATAAAATCGTCATGGTACGTCTAATTTTTAAACGACTTCATAACAGGAGGACCCATTGTTACCAAGTCAGGATCTGATGATGGGATCCCAGAGAAATTGAGGGTAACCCTCAAACTTTATACGCACTTATCAAGTTTTTCATATATTTTTGAAGTCGGTTTTTATTGTGATCCACTTGTGATTCTAGTGCTCGTAAACTTGCTCATAAATGTTATAATAGAAATAAGGATTGATCACGACATCATGCACAAGTTTAAATCCTTCCAAATGGTTTTTAGAATCGTAGAAAAAATATTGTGTTATCCACACCTAAAAATTGCATAGAAATATATCATGATGATCATCATCAGTGATCATCACTGAACGACATCCTACCATCTGCATCCTCTGAACGCCCGCTACTCTCTCAATGTCGTCGGTCCATCTAGTGGGAGGCCTACCTACGTTGCATGTTTCGGTTCGTGCTCTTCACTCAAGAACCTTTCTTCCCCATCGGTTATCGGTTCTTTGAGCGATGTGGCCTGCCCATTGTCACTTCAACTTGCAAACTCTAATAGCTATGTCGGTGACTCTGGTTCTTTGGCAAATATCCACGTTCCAGATTCTATCGCGCAAAGAAACTCCGAGCATAGCTCTCTCCATTGTCCGTTGTGTCTCTGAGTTTCTCCAAAAGGCCAACAGTTAAGGACCACGTCTCATTACCATATGTCATCACTGGCAACACACACTGGTCAAAGACCCTTGTCTTTAGGCACTGTGATACCTTGGACGAGAAGATGTCTTGCAATTTTCCGAATGCTGCCCATCCGAGTTGGATTCGGGGTTTAGGCGATCATCTCCCAAGTAATCGTGTCATCGATGAATTTTACCAAAAATACATCAGTGAACAGAATAACTTACAACTCGAAAGCTCAAACTCCCAAACCGAAGCCTTTCAAGGTTGATCGAATTAATATCCATCTAACATCGTTACTGGCCGCTTTTCGCTACCTTCCGCATAAGGCCTTCGTAAACTGTAGCGAATCGACATTTAGGTAGACTGTCAAAACATTGAAATGAAATGCCACACAATCGCTTACCATCAGGCGAGTTAGTGGCCAAACATAGATCTATTCTATCTATAAAAAGTTAACCAGAGGTTTTCGTTAGTCAAAACATTAAAATTTACTTTATGCTTCTGCTTGCTTTATTCAAAGCATTGAAGTTTGTAATTAAAACTTCTGTTGTAGGATTTATGGCTCAAATAACTACGTTTTGCTTTTAGTCGCATTGTCGAGTCAATGTAGTGAGTTTCCTGCATTTTCTTCCCCGCTCCCGCTCGTGTCACTATAACAGCTCCCTCTTGAGAATTAGGGACAGTAATTGACTTAGCGTCCCTTTTGAGGGTACGGGCCGGCAAACCGCAGGCCTCCGAGTACAGGCACAGAGCAAAAGTGGCGGTGAACGAGCCTTGTTGTTTTAGATCACACGTAAGCTTTAGATCTACACACGCATCTCAAAACAATATGCATGAGGTGTTGTGAAGTAAGAATAAATAAATTAAGATGATGTTACCGCTTTGGCCAATAAAAAAATAAGAAGAATGAATTCAAGTGGAGTGTGTAAGTACACACTCCACTATTAACATATTGTGTTCTGTACAGCGCGCAGTATCTAGCATAATTTGTAGATACTCGTAAGTACTTACTAATTAAATATGCTAGCTCCTGCGCGCTGTATGCAAGGGTTTTAGTTAAAGACAAACAAACATTGATGCCTATTGACACTTACCCAGGAAAACCCAGTTTGTATAACGTATTTCTCTGGGGGTTTCACAAGGGCGATCGGCCGAGATACTTGTTGCTAGTGTCGGCGCAATTTCCTGTGGCGCTTTCAGCGGAGGCAAGCGGAAGCAGAGCCACATCAGCCGAGAAGCGTCTGTGTGAATGGACCTCTATTTTGTAAAGAATTTAGTACATTTTTTTTAACACAGTTATATTAAGTTCAGTTGTTACTAACTAAAGAAATATCTAAACAAATCTTCGAAGTACTTTTTAACCAACTTCTAATTGTAGTATCGATTTGAAACTTTGCGAGTATTTTTTCAAATATTTTATTATTATATCATACGTGCCAAATAAGGCCACCTGATGGTAATTCAAATTCAAATTATTTATTGAGAATAAAAACGGACGAATTCCACTAACATGTATCTCACATATTGTTAAACTAAAATAGATTTCCTAGTAAAAATAGGAATAATATTATAAAATTACTAATATAATAAATACAACAAATTGCTGTAAAAATAAAGGTCGGGGAAAAAGTTTCTTCGTATTTTTTAAACAAATTCAAGACATATTTTTTTCAAGTTTAATTACATTTAATTATAATATATATGTGCCATTTTGTTCGATAACTTGTTGCCATCTTGTAGGTAGTGACATGATCCCGTTGCTGTAGAATATTTGGGACTTCTGATCAAAAAAATGCAACAAGTAGTTTTGACAGTCCTCTCTTGATGTTAATCTAACACTACCCAAAGAATTCTGAAGAGATCGAAACAGGTAGAAATCTGAGGGTGCAAGGTCAGGGCTATATGGTGGATGCATTAACACTTCCCAACCAAGCTCTCTAAATTTTTGCTGAGTGGCCAAAGATGTGTGCGGTCTGGCGTTATCATGATGAAAGACCACACTCTTTCTGTTGATCAATTCCGGCCGTTTTTTCTCAATTTCTTGTTTGAGTCTCATCTGCTGTTGGCAGTAGAGATCCGAATCGATGGTTTTGCCCGGCGGTAAAAGCTCATAATGAACGATGCCCTGCCAATCCCACCATACACACAGCATCACCTTATTACGTGTTAATCCGGGTTTCGCTACAGTCTGTGGTGCTTCACTGCCCTTTGACCATGATCGTTTGCGCACATTCTTGTCGTAGGTGATGCATTTTTCATCACCAGTGATCAATCTTTTCAAAAACGGTTCGGTTTCGTTACGTTTCAATAGAGAGTCGCAAATGAGTACACGATTCATTTGGTTTCTTTCAGTGAGCTTGTGTGGCACCCAAATATCGAGTTTTTTTGTATACCCAGTTTTTTTCAAATGGGTCAAAACTGTTTTGTGGTCAATCCCCAGTTCTTCAGCTACGTCGTAACTACTAATATGCCGATCTTGGTCCACTTTTTCAGAAATAGCATCTACTTTATCCGTAACAGGGCGACCAGAGCGAGCTGCATCTTTGACATCAAAATTCCCGGACTGAAAACGCTTGAACCAACATTGTGCTACTCTTGATGACACTGCATTAGGTCCATAAACGTCACAAATTTTATTCGCGGCTTGTGTCGCATTTTTCCCTTTTTTGTAATAAAATTTCACAATATATCGAATTTCTTCGTTAGATTCACTCATTTTGATAAATAAATAAATAAATAAATAAAATAAATAAATTTTATCAAACAAAAAAACAATTGAAAAATGGCGGGAAAATGCTTTTTACTTTTTGTATTCCTTTTTTAAAATATCATATTTTTAATGGTATCAAAACCAGCCAGATACAAACAGTACAACCGATGAGATTTTTACTACAACTTTATACATACAAAATACGAAAAGACTTTTTCCCCGACCTATTATGTCAACATAAAATTAGTATGTCATACAAATTGTCATTATAGTCAACGACTTTTTGGCCCCTGTCCCATTAATCAGTTAAATTTTCACAATAAGTCAAAAAAACTTTCGTTACATTATTCCAACTGTCACAAATAATATCACAATCAGTGTTGGTAGCAAGGAGTGCATTGAAGTGGCGGCGGGCGCGAATCAGCGGAGACATGGAGCGCGCCACGGTGCGGATGTGAGCCACGTGGAAAAACTTGGGCAATTTTCCGCGCCTATTAGCCGGAACCCCGGGTTTATCTGGCACGAACAAAGTGCACAATAAATTGTGCAGATGCAAGGAGTCAACCGATCCTCTGAGCACCTTGCAGCAAGTAGCAAGCTGATCCAACATCCTTCTCACTTCTAGTGAGTTGTAGCCGAGCTGGCCGAGCAAGAATTTAGTTGGTTACAGGAACGGGTAATAACCGTGAAGCTTCTTATACAGCGATCTTAAGAAAGCTTTTTGAACCTTTTCAAGCATCCGCACATAAGTGACGTGGTGCGGGTTCCAGACACATGCGCTCGACTCCAGCTTGCTTCTGACTAACGACTTGTACAATGTTCTAATAACTAACGGATTTTTAAAATCTTTGGCATTTCGTAATACGAAGCCCAGACGACGATAGGCCTCTTTGGCGAGATCAGAGATGTGATCATGGAAATTCAGGGTACGATCAAATGTCACTCCCAGATCCTTAATGCTATTTACCCGATTTATACATAGATTGTCAAGATGATAATTATAATTGATGGGATTTCTTTTGCGGTCAAACGTCATTACATTACACTTAGTCACATTAAATGTCATTTTGTTTTTCAAGCCCCATGCACAGATTCTATCTATGTTCTTTTGTACGGTAAGGCAGTTACGGGGAGATTTTATTTCGAGAAAAAGCTTAAGGTCGTCGGCATACAAGAGACATTTGGCAGAAGTCAGAACAAACTTTTCCTATTTATTCTAATTATTTTTCTTATTATTTTTCTCCTGTAATTAGTTTTATTTTATCTTTATCTTTTTTATCTTTTTTTTTTTATCTTTCTTTTATCAGCACTTTAGGTAGGTCGTGCACCATCATTTTAAATAATAACGGATCAGTGATGGAACCCTGGCTTACACCAGATCTGGTGTGATATGGTCCCGAAACGTGGATACCATGCTTAACATACTGCCGCCGGTCTCTCATAAAGTCCGCAAAGAAATTTAGGAGGCTGGGAGAAAAGCTGAGGTCACATAGCTTTTTTAACAATATATCGTTATCAATTTTATCAAAAGCTTTTTGAAAATCAAAATATATGACATCGCCTGAGATCCACGATCCATGGCATCGGATATATAATCAACTAAGCCTAACAAGTTCGTATTTACGGAGCGACCCGGTCTGAAACCGTGCTGCTCTTCACCTATTTGTTGTTTCACCTGTCTATATATTTCCTTATGTAGGATGTACTCGAAAACTTTAGCGGGCGCGCTTAGAATCGCTATTGGACGGTATTCTTCAACCGTAGTTTTATTACGACTCTTAGGAATTGGGGTCGCCCTGGATAACTTCCACTGGTCAGGGTACTTTTAAGAGATATATTTAAAATATGGTAAAGTGGAGAAATAAGATGTTTTTTACCCGTCTCTAGAATAAAGTTAGGCAAGTTATCGGGGCCTGGTGAGCTAAGCACGTGCATGTAAACGACGCAGTACACTAGGTCGGGCAAAATACTGTGCGACTTATGCCCTTAGACTACATTTATACTTTCTCTTTTTCACTTTTAATAACCATGGTTAGGTTCGACATACATGCAGATATAGAGAAAACGCTGAAAATTGAATGTCGCTCAGTAGATATGCCCGAACAATGCAGAACGGTGGTACACAGACACAACCTCAAAATCCTCTCATGCAACATTAGAAGCATACACGCGAACTTCGACAAATTGCTAACCGCACTAAAGCGTCTAGACATTGAGTACGATGCTATAGTTCTCACTGAATGCTGGTTAAAAGAGGACCCACATATACCCCAACTTCAAGGCTACAGCGTTTTTCACACTACTAATGTCATTAACAAATGCAGCGGAGTCGTAATTTATGTTAAAGCCAGCTGGCCTGCGAGTGCCATGGAACCCATATTTGATGCTTGTAATTGTCTCATAGTCAAATTAAATCACTGCACAAGCTTAATAGGCATATATCGTTCACCAGCACTCCCTACATCAGACAGGTTCTTCGATTCACTTGATGCAGCACTAGAGTCCCTGAAGAAGAGTAAAACGCTAATTGTAGCGGGTGACCTGAACATCAACCTATTTGACGAAACACTAGACAGCCCCAGCTCAATTTATAAAGACTTAATGGCAGAGCACTGCCTTATACCTGCAATTACACAACCTACTAGGGAAAAGACCTGCCTCGATCACATCTTTGTGAAATCAAATGGAAAAGCTATAGGTGTAGTTACTAAATGTCCCCTCACGGACCACAATATAACTATGGTAGGCCTCAACGTCAATAAAACTAAAGTTATCAGCAAAAATAGAGTAAAATTGAGGACAGACTTTTCAGCTGTTGCTAAAGAGCTTGAAGATACTGATTGGGAACAATTCACACAACTTGATGACGTCAACGACGCCCTAAGTGTCCTAAATCAGATCATCTCAGATACCTCTCAAAAGCACACACATGAAATTAAAATCAGTCGAAACAAAGTCCAACTTAAACCGTGGATAACACCTGGTCTTATACGGTGCATGCGGCATCGTGACAAACTACATCTACAAACAAAACAGCAACCTAGCAATGAAATCTTAAGGTTATCTTACACCCGCTACAAGAATTTCTGCAACAACGTTATCCGGAAAGCTAAAACCAACTTCAACAGTGCGCAAATAACTGAAAATCATACTAATCCAAAAAATTGTGGAAAACCATCAAACACGTCTGTGATATTCCCGGTCCCAATAACCACTCTGAAGTGCTGCTACAAAAATACAACAGCCCACAAGAAGCTGTTAACGCTTGTAACAATCATTTCGCCAGCGTAGGATCAAAACTAGCGTCATATATTTTGAAAAAGGCGGTCACAACCGAAGAAGAGCTTTGCCATAACCTGAAATGGAAATCTTCCTGCCCAAATTCACTGTTTCTCAGTCCTACTGATCTCTACGAGGTTGACAGCCTTTTCAAAACTCTGAAACCAGATAGTGCTTCAGGAATAGATAATTTTTCGGCTATGTTACTTAAAAAAATTAAAAATACCTTACTCGTACCTGTGGTACATATCTGCAACTTAAGCATAACAACTAGCACATTTCCGGACTGCTGGAAAACCGCAGTAGTATGTCCTATACACAAAAGTGGTTCTAAAGACTCCGTGGACAATTACCGTCCCATATCACTTTTATGCATTCTCTCCAAGATATTGGAGAAAATCATAAACAAACGTTTGGTTGACTTCCTTGAAAAGAATGAACTGCTAGCAGCCAGGCAGTTTGGTTTCAGGCGTGGTAAATCTACGGAGGACGCTGTACAACTCTTGACCGAGACAGTGTCATCGCATTTAGATAAAGGCAACAGAAGCGTGGGGATTTTCCTCGACCTGGCCCGTGCTTTCGACACCGTTTCTATTCCCATACTACTCAAGAAACTGGAATGTCTCGGGATCCGCGGACAGGCTCTCAACTGGTTCGCTAGTTACCTCAGCAATAGACGCCAAAGAGTCAGGATAGGCAACCACCTTAGTGAAGAGCTAGAGGTCTCTTTTGGAGTTCCCCAAGGAGGAATCCTATCGCCAACACTATTCACTATTTACATGAATGATCTACTCAAAATAAACATTCCAAAGGCCACTCTCATTTGCTATGCCGATGATACGGTGGCTATTTTTCATGGGAGAGGCTGGAACGGTGCTCACGCAGCTGCCGAAAATGGGATGTCGAAGATAGCACGCTGGCTTAACGAAAACCTACTCACTCTGAACGTCGCCAAAACGAGCTTCATCGGTTTTCACATAACACGAGCCACAGAGTCCAAAATCAACAACATAAAAATACATTCTGACACCTGTCCAGTCTTTAAAGCCCATTCTTCTTTGAGTAACGTAGAGTGCCCATGTAGTGAAATTAAAAAAGTGGCATGCATGAGGTATTTAGGCGTACAGATTGATCAAAAGCTGTCCTTCGAGCAGCACATCTCATTCCTGTCTAAAAGAGTCCGCAAAACGATATTCATCACAAAGAAACTTCGACCAGCTGCAAGTTCAACAGTAATGAGCCTAGTATACACCACGTTGAGTCAATCTCTGATGCAGTATTGTATTGGTGTATGGGGAGGCGCTGCCACGAGTTACATGATTGCAGTAGAGAGGGCACAACGAGCGGTCTTAAAAGTCATGTTAGGAAAACCACGACGTTACCCCACCGAAGATCTATACAAAGAGGCAAAAGTACTCACCGTCAGACAATTATTCATCATGCGTGCAGTAGCCAAATCTCACACTATTGATCCACAACACTCCCGCAGAAAAGCTCGTCCTGCCACAGTCCCGCTTCCAAAAGTCAAGACAGTGTTCGCATGCCGCCTACCCCCATACATTCATGCTTTCACCTACAACTCGGTATGCAAGCACTGTGACATAAAAGAAACTCCACATAGGAAAGCCCGAAGTAGGGTCAAAGTATGGATACAGTCTCTCAGCTACAGAGACACTGAAAATCTCGTTAAAGTTTACGATAAAAATACTTAGCTCACTTTACTCATCCCATCCTCGTACCACCTGCACACCCACACACACACACACACACACACACACACACACACAAACGCACACACTCTCATACACACCGGTCTGGAAGTCCAATAACAATATGTGAGACTTAACTCCTTTGTAATATAATTTAATTTATGTTCACCTATTTTAATATTATTTTGCTTTTAATTAGGATTTAGATTTTAATTTTGATTTTAACTTTAATTTGATTTTTAATTTTAATTTTCATTTACTCACTACTATTAAGTTAACCCTTCTAAGCGCGCGTGCTAAATCATATATAGGCAAATCAACTTCACGGGTCACCAAGATACCGGCCTAGCCGAGTTTGGGGCCCGCTGTTATGTCAATTAAACATAATATGTTAAGACAATTTAATGTTTACCTCCGCAGATGGGATAATGTAGAAACGTTTCAGAAATAAATATTTACTTTACTTTACTTTACTTTACTTATTTTTAATTTGTTAAGACCGCGTTCTATGTCTTCGGGAAATATAGCTGGTATACTAACGCAACCACTGCCGCCGGAACAGTCTAGTCCCATACACGAGTTGACATTCAGTGCTGGCAATTCATCTAGAAAAACACTAGCGAAATAGTCCGCGAAGGCCACGGCAGCTTCCACCCCAGTACACAAGTCACCTTTATAAGAAACACAAGGCTCAAAACCCCCCTTAGATCTAAAGCTATGTACATGACTCCAAAATTTTTGTGGACACTGTAACAAGTTTTCTTCGATATGAGTCATGTGCGATTTGTACGCTTGGGAAATACGAATTTTCAAACTGGCCCGTAACTCTGAAAATGTCCTATATGTAGCGTTACATTTTGTGCTCAACCAAGCTCTGTGCAGTCTAGTTTTCCTCTGAATATCTTTTATAATATCTGCATTAAACCAAACGGGATACCTATTGCATTGTGCACGCTGCCTTTTCTTTTTTGGGACCGACAAATCAAACAATTGATAGATAATATGATAGAAAGCTTCAGTCGCGACTGAAACGTCATTAGACTCGAGCAAAGACGCCCATGAGCTTTCTGCAAGCAAGGAGAGAAAAGGGAGATATCTATCTTTTTGAAATTCCAATCGCGCGATGCCTCAATGTTGCTCGGCTGTAGACGGGCACGATCGTCCTGCGATCGGAGAGTGAGAGCTATCTCGAGCGCGGAGTGGTACCGCTCTTCGATCTGGACGAACCCCTGCGTGGCCGCGCGCACGCATACCGGCCGCGCCGCCAATTCAGTGCACTCCTGCGCCAACACTACGTCAAGAGTACCTCCGTGAGAATTAATTACGCCGTTGTAGGCGATTAAGTTACAGCAAGTCAAGAAATAACAATAATATTTTTTAATATCACTAGAGGCACTATTCATATTTAGATCACCTAAAATGAAAAATTTACATTTCGAGGCAGCTAAGAAGGATTCTATTTTACATAATAAATTCATGTACACGGCATCGGTAGCTTTCGGCTTGATATAAACGACGCATACGACAAGAGAGATTCCGCGGTACGTGACGGAGGCCCACAGGTCTTCTGCAAGCTCCGACTCGAGTTCCTGCCGGCGGCATACGGCGACTTCTGGTCTCGCAGCAAGCAGCACGCCCCCGCAAGGCGTCACGCGGTCGCGGCGCAGCAGTGTCCAGCCATCCGGCGCCACCTCAGCATTTTCCACTGAGCCGTCGAGAAACGTCTCGATCGCGGCGACCAGCACGTGATCCGCGACTAGCATGCTGGCACGCCATGTGGGTAACTTAGTCTTCAACTCCCTGACGTTTTGGTAGTAGATGCCAACGTATGCGGGTAACACGGTACGCGGCTTACTGTGAGCGGACCCCCCGGCGAAATGTTTGACTCTCCGAGGTCATAGGGGTGCGCTTTTTGTAATGATGGTAAGTGGTGACCGCTAATCAAAATTAGGTAGGTAAATTTAATCTGAATGACAATATAATAATTTGATACCCACGAACTTATCTGACAATGGCGCCATGAGGTGATTAATGGAACTTTTCAATGGCTACTACTAAACCTCTCGAGTTTGGTTTGAATCTCATGAAAAGTAAAGAATAAGGGCCCAGGAGAGATGGTAATCAAACGCGGATTTAGATAGTGTTTTCCGATAACCGATGGGAAAAAAAGGTTCTTGAGTGGAGACCACGAACTGGAAGACCCAGCGTAGCTAGGCCTCCCACTAGATGGACCAACGACATCGTGAGAGTCGCGGGCATCCAGCGGATGCAGATGGCAGGTTGTCGTTCAATGTGGAAGTTAAAGAGGGAGGCCTATACATCAGTGGATGTCTTCTGGCTGATGATGATGATGATGATGAGTTAGAAACTCTTTATTGTGTACACCAATAATAAAAACTACAGATAGAAAACACTTATAGGGAGCTAGTGCCACAAGTAGGGGCCTTATTCCTAAAAGCGTCTGCCAGGCAACTATGGATAATAATTACGCTTGTTTTTCTTAATTTTCAACTAAACGACAAGTCCATGATTATATGAGTCTAATAAAACAACAAAATAATACTTTTCAAGATTTGTTGTACTTGTTAAAATTAGGTACTGCCTAAAATAAAACGGTACTTAGAGCGCGTGCTTACTTTTTATATCTTCTTATGTATAAAAATAAACGCAAGTAAAGAAACAGGTACGTAGAAAAGGTTCTCCTTATGGACTTTAGCTATTTAACATTCCGCCATAAAAAGTAAAAACGAAAATAAATTTCAGACTACAACCCTTCAATAAAAGCCAGTCAATTGAGTCGCAGCATCCGCGTCTGAAAACGCAGGAAATGGCACAAATTGCATGCAGCTTTTTCCGTACAAAAAACCCTTATACTTTCCTTATATTATAAATAACCCTGGAGATGTTTTTTTTCTCGTATCAGAAATAACATTCATCATCACCTTTAGTCATAAAACGTCCACTGCTGAACATAGGCCTCCTCATTTAACCTCCACACTGAACGACAACCTGCCATCTGCATCCACTGGATGCCCGCGACTCTCACGATGTCTTCGTTCCATCTAGTGGGAGGCCTACCTACGCTGAGTCTTCCTTAACTGTTGGCCTTTTGGAGGAACTCAGAGTCACCCAACGGGTAATGGAGAAAGCTATGGAAACGTATATATTCGCCAAAGAACCAGAGTCACCGACATAGCTATTAAAATTTGCAAGTTAAAGTGGCAATGGGCAGGTCACATCACTCGAAGAACTGATAACCGATGGGGAAGAAATGTTCTTGAGTAGAGACCACGAACCGGAAGACGCAGCGAAGGTAGGCCTTCCAACTAGATGGACCGACGACATTGTGAGAGTCGCGGGCATCCAGTGGATGCAGATGGCAGGTTGTCGTTCAGTATGGAGGTTAAAAGGGGAGGCCTAGGTTCAGCAGTGGACGTCTTCTGGCTAATGATGAACGTTATAAGTCGCGACGTCACGATAAAATTTTGCGCGAATGTCATCGTGTAAGTGTAAAAGTTTACGAAATGAATTTGCAACAATTTGGCTACAACATCATCATCATTATGAGCTTACCATATGCCCACTGCTGGGACACTGACAATGACAATATTATAGCTTTATATACATCGTGGTTACCCGAATAAATTAACGTAAAATCATCATACTATTATCATACTTCATACGAATATTAATAAATAGGAATTGTGTTTGTGGGTTTCAGTTTGTTTGTCCTTCTTTTACGCTTTCGTTTTTCGTTTTTGTAATACATCAAGGATAGAAGAGTGACATAATTATATAGGGTGACTTTTATCTCGGAAAAAATAATGGGTTCTATAGGATTGTTCGAGTGCGGCTCAGAAATACAGATCCACATGCCTCCTCTGATATATCGGAAGAGGTCTGTGAAGAAAATTTACGACTTGTAGACACGCGAACGCTCCCAGCTTACCTCACCTCGGACTGTACTCAGGGGATCCTGGGGGAAATCTCTATGCACGCTGCCTTATCCTGAATATTCACTGAGCTATGAAACAGTACTTTCTGTTGTGTTTTGGTCTAAAAAGTGATAGGAAAAAAAAAATAACATGCTTTAAAATAACTGACCATGAAAGCAAATGTTGGATGTCGATTTTACCCTTTTTGACTCCCAACACAAAAATAAGTTACAGTTTCTGTGTATATGTGGCATTGTAGCTCCATAACGGCTAAACCGATTTTGATTAAGTTTTTTTTTTGTTTGAATGGTGACTTGATCAGTGTGTTACAAGAAATGATGTTCAAAAGTTTGAAAATTATCAACTCTTTTATTGGGATAAAAAAAAATTGGCCATGGCAGCAACTATGAAATCACGAATAATAATATCAGCTGTTCCATATATTTTGTCGAGTGTGTTTGCCGTTTTCTATGGAACAACTGATATTTTATATTCGCGATTTCACAGTACCATCCATAGGGAAAGTTGTTCAAATGATGGGTACACAAAAGTTTCGGCTTGGTACACCATTTCCGCGTAACCCATTACAGTTCTGTGAGGGTTTACTCTTTACTTCATCATCATTAGGTACTTTAGCCATTGGACGTCCACTCGATCGATCGGATCGGATCGATCACCAAAAGGGTCGAAGTGGTCTGCATCCAGTATTTTCCTGTGGTATCTTTTAAGTCGTCGGTCCATCTTGTGAGTGAACTTCCTACGCTGCACTTACCGGTCCGTGGTCTCCATTCGGGAACCTTGTGGCTCCATCGGTTATCTGTTAAAAGTACTCTGTTAAAAATGTTCAAGTCTGCAAAGCCACAGTATATAGCCAGTACGTTCTAAGTGCGCAAAAAAGTCATTTTAAATTTAATACGATAAGGGTGTAAAACCCTTAAATACGGGGATGTAAAGTCGTTCAAACGGTGCTCACATCACCACATAATATCGTTCAGAGCATCCTGTGGGAAATCTGCTACTCTGGTCGAAACGCGCGAGTTGTTACTCTGAATATTACCGAGCATGGTAAAAAGCTGTGTTAAAAAGAATCGTTGTTTATTCACTGATGTGGTAGTTACGTTTTTTACTGGCACTGTCATGAAGACAGTTAACACCACAGATCAGACAAACAAGGGGGTATATGTTGCCGTTCCTCGATGTTTCATCAAATTTTTGCACTATACCGCTGGACCACTTCACGCAAAAAAGGTACACATTCTCATATTTCACGCACACTAAATAACTTGCGGCTGCACCAATGAACTAACTAATAGTCCACATGCAAAAAAGGACCGCAAGATCGTCTGTAGGGGGGGGGGGGGGGTTCAACTAAGGTATCAAGCCTGATTTAGGCTAGATGCGTTCGCAACCGCCATGACACCTTGTAATCATAGTCATAGTGATTTATCCATATAAAAAAAATAACACGTCAATATAATTATCTTAAATTCTTCCATTATAAAAATACAAAAGAAAACACATTATTAAATACGTTATTGCAGAAATTAAATTAAAATAACAATAATCATCTTCTTATTGGAAGTAGGTACCTAGGCGTTACCTTACCATTTTTTGTTAACCAATGGAGCCTATTTTTACTAAAAAATCAAATTCTAAGAGAATATTACTAAGAGATAAATATATACTTTTTTTTTCGTTTATTAATTGAGCAGAAGATTGCCTTAAGTGTTTCTTGTTTTGTGCAGAAAACTGTGTACATAAAGCTATGACAGACATGCTTAAAACTAGCATGTTTTTCAGGGTTTGACATTTGCTTAATTTGGTATGTTAAGTATAATTCAAGCACAGATCAGTCAGTTTGACACACGTGTTATTTTTAGGTACTGACAGACCAGTAATGACAGACATTGGACAACCACGACACACGTGTTATTTTTAGGTACTGACAGACCAGTAATGACAGACATTGGACAACCACACCCCACCACCCAAGCACCTCAAATAGCAAGCGGGAAAATTAAGCGGCAGTTGATTTTTGACACTCATGCTACTGCTACTGCTTTTGGGCTAAATGAACACGCCTGTCATAACTTTTAAGGCACGGACACATAATGTTTAAAGAAAAGCACGGTTAAAAGCAGCATGCTATTCATATGTACACATTTGATACCGATAAGCATGCTTTCTGAAAAGACGTGTGGGCAAGCTGCAATGGTAATAATGCATGTATGGTTTCAGACACGCTAAGAGCACACCCCCTACTACCCTCGCCCTAAGTATCATGCTCTAAAACCAAACAAAATTTGATTTTTAACCGACTTCAAAAAAGGATGACGTTTCTATGATCCATTGTGCATACCTATATATATTTTTATGTATGTTCACCGATTTCAACGCCAATTGCTGACCAATTAAAAAAAAAAAACGTTTCTTTGGTAGGCTATAGTTCCAATTTGGTCGCATTGTCACCAAGTCAGTATCTGATGATAGGATCCCAGGGAAATCGAGGGCAACCCCCAAAATTTATAGACACTTATTTCGTTTTTCATATTTTTGAAGTAGGTTTTTAATGTGATCCACTTGTTGAGCATGCAATGTTTTCACACACATTCTGCTAATGAGCACTTGCTACTTAGTGGCATGCTCTTGGTCAAGTAGTATGCAGCGTACCCAGCATGCTGGCGGCATTACCACGTTGAATGGCAATGCTTATGTGTTGAGCCAGATACACGCTAGCATTTTGGTCACGCGTCACGTTAACCAGGCGCACTAAAAGATTTTTGAAAATGAGGTGAGCTCCCGGTCCCCAAGGGCCCATTATGTCGACCACAAACGCCTCAAATATGTAACCACTGCCGAGGTTAGCATATTTGCGCTGCTTGTGCTGCTCCAGCCCTACCCTGTGTCTCAGGAAAATGTGACGGCGCCAACGTATCGACACAAGTCACGTCCCATACAAGGGGCCGCCCCAACATCCAAGGAACAAGTGGATTATCTTTCTCATGGACAGTGTAACTGTTTATGTAGTGTTAGCTTGTATTTTGTTTTTAATAAAGGCACTTGCCCGTAAAAAAAGTTACATGCATGTGTGTCAGTACCTTTAGAGTTAGTTAAAGCTAGTTAGAATGTACCAGTCCAGAACACCTGTTGCCAGTTGGTAACCTGTTGTACACCTCATTTATTATCGTGAACCGAAGAGCTGCGAGTTGTTCAGTTTATCCATTTCATAGTCAGCTGGGATTCAAGCGATGCTAGTTTTTTGTGTGATACGTGTTGGAGGAAAACTGAGGGTAAAAGTTGTCGGGTAGATTTGTTCTGTAGCGTGTATATTATAATGTTTAGAGATATTGCAATGTTTTTTTGGAGAGAATAGATTGATCACACATTTATTAATATCTTTAAAAAAAACACTAATATAACTATATTAAATGACATGTTTTATATATTATTATTTTATTAATTACTAGCGACCCGCCCCAGCTTCGTACCTACGGGTATATGTTTTATATTTACGGGTATATATATATAATATATATAAGCCTTCCGTGAAAATTTATCTAACTGATAGTGAAAACCGTATAAAATCCGTTGCCGAGTTTTAAAGGTCTAAGCATATATAGGGACAGACAGACGGAAGCAACTTTGTGTTATACTACTCGGATGTAGTGGTAGTGAAGGTATAAATTAGCGATAATTATATAAATTTTCTTTCAACATAGCTAATATATATAAAAAAACTCACATTTTACGCTGCACCTGACAAAGACATGACGTACGTTTCCTTTTGTACGACCCTGTGTGCTACGTTATGTGTACCTACCATGTTCCGATAAATAAATAATTTGATTTGATTCAAGACTCTCCCACAGCTAGATCTAACTCTAAACTATATTTGAAGATAAAATATCACTGATTAAACACACCATTCGATATTATTTTTAGGTAGCGGTTTAATATACCTATTCGTTATTTAAGATTTATTTTTGCTTTCCTCTACTATTGTTTGTTTTCCGTTATTAATTTAAAAGCTGTTTTTTTTGACGAAACTCTAATATATTTCCGCTATAAAAAAACACATTCAGAAAGTAGCGAATTATCCAATTCGCTGGCAGATATACATTAGGGATTCGTCAAAAAACAGCTTGCAATATGAACTTCCGCGAAATGAATCATGATCTACGAAACTGTCTACGGTCGAAAATTTGTTTTTTTCTATACATATAAGATAAGTACCTTGGTGTATTTTTTCATGCCCCAATTTTGCAAGTGTATTCAATTCATACATGAATACTGTCTCCACGAACTAGTTCTTAGAAAGACACTTTGAACAGATACTCCGATATGCCAGCTTCCTTGCAGTTCAAAGGTCAGCCAAAACCATCTCACAGTACTTAGAAGTCTCTTCCTAAGTCCCAATTCAGCGAAATTCATTTCGTCTTCCAAAGCCCCATCGTGATGGCATAATTATGATAATTTCGAAGTAATTTTGGCCGAAGATCGTCAGGTAAAAAATTAAGAGCACCCAGGATAAGATTGGCCAATAAAATTATGCGGAAACTTTCCTTCCACGACACCTTAATTTTCCTCCTTAAATCTTCGGGATAATTAAAATGATACGCGTATTATAATTAATTTGTTACTTGACCTAATTAAAAACGACGTGAACAGGGGACGAGTTGCTATTAATTCAGAGGCGTTGAAGAATATTGACTTGAACGTTTTTTACTCACGACGGGAACGGAGAAGGTATATGCGTTTAAGGTTTTTTTTTTAATGATACTGAGTGACGAGACGAGCGTAGTCGCTCGCCTGATGGTTCTTAACGTTAACGGTTTTGAACTTCAACAGTTCAAAGCCCTGGATGGCAATGCACTGCGCTCGTCACCCCGAGATATAAGATGTCAAATCTCTGTGTGCCCTGTAATTTCGCTGGAAACATTGCCTTTCAATCCGGAACACAGCAGTATTTGCACACTACTGCTTGGCGATTGAATAACTGGCAACGGTGTGGTACTTCCCCAGGCGGACCCCTGCAAAAGAGTCCTATCAACCCAGGTTGAAGTCCAGGTTAACTTGTGCACTGCGGCCGATCGCATCCGAGTCTGACGCCCGCGTCAAACGCGTGCGGCTGATGCGACAATACTTCAAAGTCTTTTGCATGGTCAGTAGTGACCCACTTGCAAGTTGTTGCAACAACTTTGGGGGTCATCGGAGGGAGAGATAGAACTCAAGCGCTGATTCAGCAGTCTACATCGACGGCAGACATTTAAATTAATTGTAAATATCTACAGTGGTTAATTTTGTATATAAGTTGAATTATTACTCAAATAAATCAGTCATTACTTCAAGCCTGTATTTGCTTCAATCACCACCAAGGAGCATCACCGAGAAGACAGGCTCCAAGAAGATTGGTACGATGGGACTACGTCACGTCGATCACGTCTTTGGACGGGAACACTCCCGCCCGCGGAGGTCATTCACACCACATCATGGACCAGCCACCACCAGGCTGGTCTCCGGATCTGGATGCGAGTGCGTTCACAGCGGACGGAACACTGGCAACTACCTTGGGTGCTCCGATACTTCTGTCAGGCGTCTGCTGACCCACACCGATGTCCGCTGAGTCTGGGGCGTTTTCTTTGGACAAGCTGATATTTTTTCATATTTTTAGGATCAGTTAAATAGTTAAAGTTGTTCATGATGATCAGTATAACGAACCCCTATCGATTTATCATATCCTTTCCTTATAATCCTATCTAGGCAAACCCAGAAAACTTCTTTCGTGATTTTCGTAAAAACCCATGTTTTTGTATATTTAAAGTAAATTAAAATAAAACCTTACTTATTTGCTTACTTACATAATGAAATAAAAACAGACCTACCAGATTGTTTCACGTTATTACTGCAATGTATACGAGTACCTACAGTTAATTAGTCTGTTGGTTTGTCTGGTGTTAGCACGGGTGTTGGCCTATAATACGATTACTAGGAGTATATACTCCGACGAGACGAGTAAGAAATAACATTACTCAATAATATTTTTAGTATCATTATAATAAAAGCCAACTTCAAAATTAGTAAATCGAAAATACGTTACTTTCGGTTACTCGGGTGACATATTTTTCCAGTTATTTTGTTTTTAAAACCAACTACTGAACCTATTTTGATGATATATCAATGGGGCCGATCTGAAAGTATATCCTTTATAATTATCACTATATAAAACCAAATTGAAATGAGACCACACGGGAAGAACAAGCTTTCTAACAAAAAAAGAATCATTAAAATCGGTTCACCCATTCGAAAGTTCTGAGGTAATAAACAAAAAAATATAGAAAAACCAAACCAGACAAATTGAGTACCTCTTCCTTTTTGGAAGTCGGTTAAAAAATGGTTTATAGACGGAGTCTTCTCTCAAATAAAATAAAAATATTGGTTAATAAATGACATAACAAACTAAAATAAATACAACCGTATTGTGAACTCCATCCTTTTTTAGGTCGGTTAAAAATATCAATATAAAAAACCGACTTCATAAAAATGTCAAAACTGAACCAAATTAAAATCCGACCACACGGGAAGAACCAGCTTTGTAATAAAAAAATAATCATCAAAATCTGTTTACCTAGTCGAAAGTTCTGAGATAACAAACATTAAAAAAAAAACAGTCGAATTGAGAACCTACTTCTTTTTTGGAACTCGGTTAAAAATGATTTATGGACGGAGTCTCCTTGCAAATAAAATATAAAAAAACAAATTGGTTAATAAATGACGAAGTCCTGAGATAAAAAAAAAAAAAAAACAACGCTAATGAGAACTCCATCCTTTATTGAAATCTGTTAAAAATAGCGCTTACCTGTATAACATGAATTGAACGATGTTTTTACGCTTTTCATTATAATTGATTATAATCAACTCAATTCATGCATTTTTACTCCCAAATGAAGGTAGTTCGACCTTTATTATAATCAAAACGTCGGTAGTGGTAGAATATCATTGAGTGCATCAGAGGTCATTACTTTGTACTGTATTTTTACGGAAAAATCCTTGTATAAACGATTTGCGATGGAAAAAGTTATTTAGAGAAGTGTTTTCATTACAAATAGTGATAGTGAACGTAAGTTTAGTGTAAGCGAAACAAAAATGTCATAAAAATGTTTTCGTCCGTTGAGGTGAGTGGTGATACATAGAAATAATGTCTTGTGTTTTGATTTACTATCGCGACTTGTTATGACTATGGTTGAACATACGTAAAAAGCACTTTGATTCCACTTTTTTGTGCGAACTGTTAGTCTGTGGAGTGCGCTGCCTGAATGGGTGTTCTCCGATAGTTACAATCTGGGTGTCTTCAAATCACGAGTGAATCGAATTCTTCTAGGCAAGCTCCATCGTAGACAGCATCATCAGGGAGTTGGAGGCCAAGCGCAAGCCTATTATAAAAAAAACCCTCGATGGTTGACCATTTTAAATCACACTTCACACTAATATAATATATGTGAAAATTTGGATGGATGGATGTTTGTTACTCAATCACGCAGAAACAGCTAGATGGATTTAGATAAAATTTTGAATATACATTGTTTATGTCCTGAATTAACACATATGCTACTTTTCATCTTCATTACCAATTTTCATCACCATGTGGGAGAAACCGCGGGGTACAGCTAGTAAGTAATACATAAATCTCTATACAGGGTTACGCATTTACCCTGTACTAAGCAGAAAAGAGATCATTGTACTCGTCATTATGAACAACGTTTACTATGGGCTCAACACTAAAATCACGAAAAAAACAGCTGTTCTATGGAAAATGGACATTGACACTCGATAAAATGTATGGAACTGGAATTTCAAAGTTGGTCCCATAGTAAAAAAAACAATGATCAGTACAATGACGTACTGCTAGTAATATTATAATGTGAAGTTTGGATGGATGGATGGATGTTTGTTACTCAATCACGCCAGAACGGCTGAACAGATCTGGATGAAATTTGGCACAGATATTGATTATAGTCTGGAATAGCACATAGGTTACTTTAAAAAAGGCTGGACTGATTAAGATGAAAATTTGTGTTCCTGGAGCGGGTCATAGTAGCGAGTATTTCCTGTACTGACACATAGGCTACATTTCATCATCATCCTCACTACGCGGGTGAAACCGTGGGGCGGAGCTAGTAAGTAATATTTCCAAAAGTAAAAATAATCAATATAGCTATTTATCATGTTCCGTCGTCGTAAATCTAAAATCAAACCTCATCGAAGACTCCATTAACAAAAATAGCAAGTAAAGTGACCTGTGGACGTGTGACGGCGGAGGCATTTGGCTCACATCGCATGGGAATTGAATTCCTTGCCGTACACTGCGTGACAAAGCAACGGACTTCACTTACACACACATTATTTACAAAGATATTAATAAAAAATATTATAGCAAAATTAAAAGCAGTTGGCCTTTTAGAAAAACTCAGAGTCCCACAACGAGCAATGGAGAGAGCTATGCTCGGAGTTTCTTTACGCGATAAAATCCGGAACGTAGATATTCGCCAAAGAACCTGAGTCACCGACATTGCTATTAAAATTTGGAAGTTGAAATGGCAATGGGCAGGCCACATTGCTCGAAGAACTGATGACCGATGGGGAAGAAAGGTTCTTGAGTGGAGACCACGAATTGGAAGACGCAGCGTAGGTAGGCTTCCCACTAGATGGACCGACGACATTGTGAGAGTCGCGGGCATCCAGTGGATGCAGATGGCAGAATTTCGTTCAGTGTGGAGGGTAAAAGGGGAGGCCTATGTTTAGCAGTGGACGTCTTCTGGCTGATGATGCTGATGAAAAGCTTTTTGTTTCCAAATAAGAACTGCTGATTAGAATCAGGGTTCTTATTCTCGTTTTTCGTAATGACCGTTTAACTTCGATAAATTACGAATATTGACAGAACTAGTATGAAATGCTGTCACAAATCATTACGTGTTTTTTTATAAGTGCGTTCTATGGATCTCGTTAGCCATTAACTGGGAGTCTTATAATAGGTATTCATAAAGGTTTTTTTTTTGTAGTATTGTTTCGTAGGTTTGTATGAGCTGCCTAATATGCCTAGGCCTCCAATCCGTCTATTTCTGGCTCCTTTGACAAACGAGATTACTTTTCCATTCTGATTGTACTCGTGATATTATGTCACGAGTACAGCCTCAGCATTCATTCGTGATATGTCACGAGTACAGCCTCAGCATTCATTCTCATTGTTTTTCTGCCTAAATAAGGCGTTGTATGTACATAGCATAGTGCAAGTACAGTTCTTATCGATCGATAAATTTTACAGTTGTAATCGACAAATTAGATAATTTGCTAATTGATCCGTTCTCGCTATGATTGACACAATGGCATTTTATCAAATTTTACGATTTGAACTGTCAAATTTATTGATCTATTTTAATGTTTATTGATAATGATAAATACGTATATCTTCGAATTTTTATCTAAAACTGGCCAGATGTCTAGATTATAAAGATAATGCCTTCTCGTGCCTCAACGACACCCCGAAGACAACGTTTGAAATAAATTGTCACATGTATTGTTTTACAGAGAAAAAATAATAATTTTGGCCGGCACTGTATCGCACCGAACAGGTAATGCGGTCGGCTGCTACACGCTTTCCCTCTTCGCTAAGTCGGTTACTTTCGCAAACGTCACGACCACCTTTATATTTCTGCTACCCTGGTACCATAGTCGTGATGAGTTTACTGAGTTAGGTTCATTTTTGGAAATAAATATTTATTGCAGAATAAATAAATAATAAATTTGCTACCAACTTGATAATCGTCAATTTGACCGAGGATTGACCGCCATTTGCCCTGCCTGATGCAGAAGTTGGCCATTGCCCAAAATAACTCTAGTCAGTCGCGAATTTAAGACACTTGATAAGATTGTATCTATCGGGGAACACCCATTCAAGCAGCTCATTCCACATTACTTAGATAAGGTTTAAAAACCTAATAAAATGCGAGGAAAGCTGCAAGACACAGCTAATCATCATCAAAAAAGACAAAAATCGAGATACGTCTCAGTACAATTTATCGTTCGAGTTGAAATGTCACCATGTCACCATAAACAAATCACTATACCGCTAAACCGCTTAACGCAAAAACTGTAAGGACGGCACACTTACTAATTTTTCACGCAAACTAAGAAACTTGTAGCGACACCAACGAACTAAGTCCAAATGCAAAGAAAAGGGCGGCAACGTCGTCTGCTTGGCGACTTAAACTAAAGGCATCAAGCGTGATCTAGGCCTGATGTGTTCGCACCCTCCACGCCACCTTACCAGATCTCCAGCATTTATCTGACCTGCGGAAAGATAAAATTGTATGAAAATGACATTAGCAGTCACGTGACATCTCTCAATCTAATGTCATTTTCATACAATTTTATCTTTCCGCAGGCGTTAACGATAACAGAAAGTGGTTCTTGTCTAGACCCCCTGAGTAGTCAACGTACCTTAGCTAGTCCATATAGTAGGCAAAGCTGCATTGTAGCTGTGTTTGTTTGCCAAGTATCTAATTATGAATGAGCCACCGAGATGCGACTTTCACTCCCTAATTAGCCAGTTGACCTATTCAGATTGACAGCCAGATTGGTGTTTGATATTTCAGCAGAATTTTTGTTTTCATTTCTTTGCTTTTGTTAGTAGATTTTAACAAGGTTTTTGAAGCTAAAAACACTTGCAACTATGTCAACAAATCTACTACCTATGGGAAGATAACTTACTTCTCTGTCTTTTTTCTTCATGTATATGAAATCCGGATGACAATAAAATAATTTGGTACCATGGAGCAAATTTGATAATTGAGACAGGATGTGGATAGTGGCACTTCAGTGGCAGTAAATACCCCTCAAGTTTGGTCTCATTTGGTTGTTTTCAATGATTATTTACTAAACATAATATCTTATAAGAATGGTTGCCAAAGGTTGCCTGGTAGAAATCGCTTTAGGCGATAAAGCCGCCCATTATACTGCCGTATATTTATTTTTGATGTTTATGTTTCATTTGTATTTTTCGGTGTGTAATAAAGAGATATTGTATTGTATTGTACAAGGTGGTCAAACCATGTTTTATCAGTCATAATAAGAGGTAAATATCTATCATCCGTACCAATAGTGACTATGTAGTTATTTGCCACATCAACCTTACCGAGCTTGAATAATTGATAATTAAGGAACCATCTGCATACGAAATTCAATTCCCGATACTCCATCCTTTAATCATAAACTAATTACTGAGACGCGACAACGAGGATAAAATACACAGATAGTTAACATGGAAACTTGTTTTTGTTTTCGATTCAGCGATTCAATTACTTACTTCCTGGGTAGTGAATGACTTACACCATTGAAACACGACGTGAAAGATTAGCTAGATCCCTTTTGCACATATAGTGTCTTCAATGGCCTACTTGCACTCAAAGCCCGTTTATGTACTTCCGAATAAACCGTTGCAGATCATGTCTTAAGAGAGTACAAAATTAGATAGAATTGGGTGTTTTGTCTACAATTTTCACCTAACCTTAACCGGATACAGTGGTACAGATTGATTTACAAAAGCTGGCACCATCTCTAGCGATTGCGTGGTCTGTTTGGTCAAGCATTGGCATGTTGATAACAATACCATTATACCAAATTAACTTTATTGCACACCAAAAGACAAACCAAAATATACAATGACTAGAAAAAGCACACTTTCTACCTCTATTGTCGCGTCTGTGTCTATGTTACATTACATGACAAAATACATCACAGGACAAGACCTGTGTTATGTCTGCATTGTAGATTGATTAATACATAATTGAGTTTCTACGCCTATTCCACTTAGGTATTCTGTTAAGGATGAAAATAAGATAGGATGTATATGCCTTTGTTTCTTTTAAGTAAGTCACTACTTTAATCTCTAATCATACACATACGTATGTTTAATGTGCATCAATGCTCACACCGACGAGTTCAATTACACAATGCATACAGTTTGCGTGAACGTATTGTAAATCGCTGTATATGTAGTGAGAACTAACTACACTATTAAGTTTAGCTGTATCTTCGTTGATTTTCTACTCATTATTTGAAGCAATTCCTAATTATACGGATTGTTCATCGACGGGGTCGCCCTTTGTCACCCTAGTTCTATCCTATCTATAGTATTTTAATCAAGATAGGGGAACTTCGATTGCGATTATTATTCTGTTTTAGAACTTTATCACAATGGATAATTTTGTAATACGACAACTATTTCTTGATCTAATAATGGTTTTGTTACCTTGCCAAATTTAACTGCAAAATCAATTGATGTGGAATTATTTTGAAAATGATAGTAACATTCAAAATTATTTAAAATGCAAGTATACATTGAATATTATTGCAAGGTACAAACTAGACCCTCTAAATCTAATAACATCTTTAATCTTTTTATTTATGTTACACGGGAATTACTCACGTAAGATTAAGCCGGTTACTCCGACTATAGTTTCTATAGTTTTTCTAATAATGGTTTTGTTACCTTGCCAAATTTAACTGCAAAATCAATTGATGTGGAATTATTTTGAAAATGATAGTAACATTCAAAATTATTTAAAATGCAAGTATACATTGAATATTATTGCAAGGTACAAACTAGACCCTCTAAATCTAATAACATCTTTAATCTTTTTATTTATGTTACACGGGAATTACTCACGTAAGATTAAGCCGGTTACTCCGACTATAGTGTGCAAAGCGAGACGCAGCCGCGCGCGTGCATTCACCTTGAAAAAGGCCGTCTAATGCGGTTGAAACTATAGTCGGAGTAACCGGCTTAATCTTACGTGAGTAATTCCCGTGTAACATAAATAAAATGTGTGAAAACCACGTCAGTTTCAATAATAAAATCTTTAATCTTATTCATGTTTTGGTATGATTAGGTTTTCTTGTCTAAATTTTATTTTTAATAAATATTTCAGGCTCGTTGCATCGTGTGTAATCTAATATTTTGCTGTGGCGATTGCCGTTGGAAACACGAACATTCTGAGCACGGTCTGGAATACAACTGCCCCATCTGCCGAGGCCTTAAGTTCCTCTGCAAACCAGAAGAACTTAACGAACATTTCATTCAACATCTAACAGAAGAACATCTTCCACTCCAGTGCAAGAAGTGCAACCAAGCTTTCACCAATATGGAAGATTTTATCAACATTGACAAATGTACCACCATCTCTGAATTAGTCCAAGAAGTTTTAATCGAAGATATTGAAGACAATTTCAATTATATTTATAGCAAAATAGGTAACAATAATGAAGGAGAGAATGTTGAAGGCATTATTGTTGTTGATAAAAGTAGTAAGACAGCTATTGTTACACCTGTTGTAAGAAAAAAACATTTGGTTGATTATGAAGCTAGTGATACTGAAGAAGAAGAAAATATTGAAGATGGAGATAAACTTGAAGTTATGAAAACTCCACATCCAAAAGTAGATAGAAAAACGCCCAAAATTAAAAAACAAAGAGCTGCAACTCCACACGTAAAAAAACTTTTATCTTTGATGAGACAAAAAGCTGTAGAAGAATATGAAATTGCACTTGAAGAGGACAAATACGATGCTTCTCCGAAAACAACACCATCTAGGAGCGAAGATCCTGGTAAGTGCTCTTTTCTATGTTCAACATGCATGCCGAGAGGTAAGTTCTGGCATGTTAGATTTAATATATCAAGTATTCCTCTGACAATGTCATAAAATTGTTATTCTAAAACTCGTTACAGGGATCTATAGTTTCTATTAAAATGGTATAGAAATGGTTTCTATAAACCTAATAAAACTGCATAATTTTACAGTTTTCGATTCTTTATTCAAATTTTATTCTTCGAAGGAATATCTTTATTATATCGCTTGATAATTAAAGGAAAAATGCTTATAAATGATCAATTTTTAAATTCAGATTTAGCTGTATTTTCTTATTAAAAAACGTGACCCTTTTAAAAATAAATGGTTCATATTTTTGATAGATGGGCCAAATACTGTTTTTCGTATAAATAGTGCCTTTACCTTTATTTCTCTCAATATAAAAATAAAATTGAATTTTCTAAAATCTATTGCAAATACATAAGAACATTTTAACATTTGAATACCAAATTTATGCATCGAGCACTCCTCAGCTCAGACAAACAAGGGAGGTACACCTTAGGTGTACACCTTAGGTGTATCTCCCTTGTACAATTATAAAACGGTAAGTACAACACACTTACTATTTATCACACAACTAAGTAACTTGCAGTGATACTAATGAATTAACTAATAGTCCATATTATGCAAAAGGGCAGCAAAGTCGTCTGCAGGCTGCAGGGTGAGTTCTACTAAAACATCCAGACTTATTTGAACTAGATGCGTTCGCATCCGCCACGCCACCTTAATTATTTCTCTTGTTTGAATTATCTGAGAAGCACCCTAAGCGACAATATCAAATTTACATAAATTTTAAACTCGATACATTTTAGCAAAATCTATAATAAGTTATTAAATTTAATAACAAAATTGCACATTATTGTTATACATTTAGACAAGCAAGTCGTGTGCGAATTGATAGAATGCGATATAACTATCCATAACTTTTTTATTATTATTATTTAACAAGCAACTCAACATATACCGGGGTCCGTGACTTTTGTTATACTTAACTACATCTCCTATTAGGAGCATTAGTACCAACTTATTAAAATTACTTACATAACAGTTTGCAGAGTTACCCAATCTATTTTTTTTATATGTTATGCTCCGTATTTCTTTTAAGAGTATTGCTAATTATTGTTATCTAAACCAAACACAGGATATTACTGCTTGACATAATTATGTGATTTATTTTTCAATGGCTTTACAGCTGACAAAGCTACTTTAAAGTGGTACTTACCAAAATGAACACAAGCAAAAGGGTTTTGTCTCTATCTACTTACCCAACATTTCAAACATTGACTAACGATCTCCAGAAACCCAAAACGAGATGACGACTCCAACAATGCCTCACCTATTGAAGCTGGCCCAGGTGGTGACCACTAGCACCCCCACACATCCTGTCGCTGGAGGTTGGTCGATGTTTCCGGAACAAGCTGATTCACCCCTCTCAGAGATTGAGAATGCAGAGAGTCCAGTACAAAGCGCTGAAAATGAGGTAAACAAAACAGCCTATGAAATTAAAAAAAAATACAAAAAAAAATCTTAAGGTGCTTTCTACCACCACCATGCATTCACCAAGATGCACTGGGCCACTATGGTGGAATAGGGCCCATCTTCTCTATCTGAGAGAAGGCCTGTGCCCCGGCCCTGATAATGATGATGATAATTAAATAAATAAAATAAATACATGGGACATTTTTGCACACACGGTCATCTGACCCCAAACTAAGCAAACCTTGTAATATGGCTGCCAAAGACTGATAGACGTACGATACGTATATATTTTTAAATACATACTTACATAATTATATATAAACACCCAGACATGGAACAAACACAAATTATGAAGGCACCATCTCCTACCGGAGGTCGGCTACCAAAAGGGCTATATGAACTTTCAACATAGTCGCTCAAAATGGTGATCTTTTGTACAGGTTTAACCACACCAGAAATTATAGCCACGAGATTCATTTCCTTTTAGGTGGTCGTTTCCCTAGGGATTTCCCCTGTACAATTAGCTACAGGATTTTGTAATTTCTCGTTACGTTATAATGTCGTTATACGTTCTAAATATTGGAATTAATTAATTTAGAAATTACTTATGACTAAAATTATTTAAAAATATTTTTTATTTTATTTTTGCCGTAGGTGGCAAACAAGCAGACGGGCTGCCTGATGGTAAGAAGTCACCATCGTCTATGGATACTTGTAACACCAGACGTATATCACTACTACTTTTTCGACACTAAGAATTTAACTCCCAGTTCTTTGCAAATAATTTACGACAGAGACCAAAATTTAAATAAAAGTCCCGAGTCTAACAAACAGATTTAGGCGTGGTTCATCATAGTGGGACTGAAAGTCTTTGGATGGAGAAGTTAAATAAAAAATAAACAAGTTCCCCCGACAAAATAGTAAATATCTTCGTTAAAATTTGTTTAATCATTTGGAACGTTAATTTAAACATAATGCCTGATGTTTTTATATGCAATTTTCAGCCATCTAAGACAGAATCAGAAGTTCCTCCCAAGCTGAAGAGTATCATTGTCACAGGCAGTAAGATCCGCTTTGGCAGTCAAGACAGCACGGAGAAACATGTCACCTTCCAGGATTCTAATTCTGATGTTCTTGTCAAGAAGAAAGTCAAGTTTGCTGAAAACACGGTGTTTGAGCAGGAGCAAAAAGTTAAACGAGGTATTAATAAATTAATACTTTATACTAAATTATGTTGGGAATAGCACTATGTGCAAAAGTTACAAAGAACTCTGTAGGACTTGTTCACAAAACAGTAACAGTAATTTTGTTAAATTATATAACATATTTTTTTCTGTGATGTAATATATGTTACTGTATAGACTTCAATTTTTGTTTTTATTTTTTGGAGGGAAAATATTTAAACACCAAAAAATCTGTTTAAAATTACTACCAAACTTCACAGGGTAACTCGCTGGGGTAATCAAAAGATTGCCTAAAAAAATTAATCTAAATCGGTACGGTCGTTTCGGAGTCCATAGAACATACATGCACTATTACTACTGATACATGAACTCACACATCGCCTTTTATATGATAAAAAATTTGAACTTTAATCTAAATATTTCTAGCCAAAAAAGACCAAAGAAGCATAGACAATTCCAAAAATCATTAATATTCGGCATTTCATTGCAGTAAATTAACATTAATTTAAATATCAGATTCATTTATGTAAATAATTACCTTGCAATGTTTTCCGTGTTTTCACATTTACATTTTATTTCCAGTATTTCGGAAACCGAAACGAATGTTAACACCTGGACCTCAGCGGCCGAAGTTCTGCCACAACCCTCGTTTCCAAGCTCTTATCAATCGTTTTGAAAACAAGGGCATTACAATGGCTCGAACTCCTGTACACAGTAGAGAACAACCCCAAGAGAGTACACCACCAGTTGGTGAACCTTCCAATATGCCTGCAAGAGCAATAAACTTCAAAGAAGAAAGTCCCGTAGTAGATGTTGCCAATTACGAAGAATCTAATGAATCCTACAAAAGTTGTACTTCGTCTCCTGATGTGAGAGATGCTGTTTCAGCACTAACTGCTAATATAGCTACTACTTTACAAACGTGTTTGCAATCAGCTCTACAAACTACTGAAGAGAATACAGAAATACAATTCAAATTTGTCATAACAAAGAAGAAATTTAGTGTAAAGAGGATTGCAGAAGATGGTAAAGCTGTTGATGAGAAATCTGCTGTCATAAGGAACATAGAAAGCCAGAAAGAGAATATTTGGTCAAGTGTGGCTAGGGCTGTCAAAAGTGCTTTTTGGGGCGAAGGTGGGCCAAATTTTGGTAAGCATTTTTGTAATTTTCTTCCACGAGATGTTGTTATTTAAGTGTTTAAACTTTCAACTTATTTAATAAATACCTAGCTGAAAATGCTGAAATTATTTTGACGGCATTTAGGAACCGTGGGACGTACCTATATGACAATAACGCTGGCCCTGATAAAATAACAAAACTTTTTTTAAGCGAATTAGTCCACGTTTGATTGATGGTCTCGCCTGTTGGTAAGCGACAACATGGTAGAAGATGAAGCACGCAGACCTAAAATATATGATACTTCTTAAAAATATACGATAAAAAGTCGAAACTTTTGCCTAAGCTTCGTAGTTCCTAAAAACAAAAACAAAAAGCACCTTCCATCACACTCGAACTCGCGTTTCAATTCAAGTACATTCCATCAATTTCCTACAAAAGCATCGGGATAATAAAGAAAAACAATCGGGAATGGCATCAAAGCGGATATAAGCTAGCAATCCGCCCGTGGTTTTGTTTGGGTCCGTTAAACTCGGGAAATTGTTCGATCGGTATTACTTTGATCGTTCTATGTGGATTTTATTAGATTGGACCTTGTGAGCTACGTCCTCTCTACGTATTTCTATCAATGCTTCTGTTAAATGTAAAAACCTAATCCGTTTGCAGTTGAAATAGTGTGAATCTTCCAAGCGATGATAGGTCAGTGGTACGAAGTTTGCATGCCGAGTTGTGCCTCAAAATGTTAGTTCAAGCTGGATTTGTATTTATTAATGACTAGCTTTTTTGCCCGCGACTTCGTACGCGTAGATTTTCATATAAACCTTCAATTCTTTTTTCTTCCCTTAATCCGGCCTTGCGCAAAATAACATAGCATATACTTCAAGCTGGTCATAGCTAAGCATATTCGTGAAAACCGCATTTAAATCCGTCCGCATTTTCTTCCAGGGGTGTAGGAGATGTGCGTGAACAAACAAACAAAAATTCAGCTGCTTATTTTAAGTCGCCCTGTGTGAAGTATTGATAGAATCATAAAAGTAATAAATAACACCGTCAACAGTTTTCAAATCAAAAATTATCTTTTTGATTTGAAAACTGTTGACGGTGTTATTTATTACCACAGTGCAGAGCATGTTTTGAAATTTTCTTTTTGTCTAAACCATTAAAAGTATATTTCCGGCCAGTTTCGCTGGCCACGGAACCCTGACATAATGCTTGTCTTAACACGCTCTTGGCTAGTTATTTCTGATTTCGCGTGCATTTGAATGTATACCTTGATTAAAAAGCCATGAAATGGAACTACTCTCTTTATCTGTTAAAATATCACAGTAAAATAAAATTATTTCTATATTCTTATTCTTATTGCAAATATACACTGTATTCTTCTAGAAGCTAAGTTTATATACCCTGCATAAAGGGTGCAGCAATGACGTATGTAGTGGCTGTTCACAAAACCAGACCACAGACATAAACATATAAATTTAAGTATAGTTCAATCTATTACATAAATATTATATATACTATTCAAACTTAACCTAGGGTGAAGTAATTTTACAAAACAAAAAAAAACATACTTAGTGTGATAGGTTACTTAATTATATATGAGATGATACAAAACTTATGACGCTACTTTCTTAACTATTTATATATCGATATTTATTTCCTAATTATAATTTTCTAAAATTATCGTCGACTAAATATTTTATCTCGTAATAACATTTTTGGGTTAGAAACATACGAAGTTGGTTCTGGAAAAATGATATTATTTCTTTCTTTCTTTATTGCGTCCGGAATTTTGTTGTATAGGTTTATTTTCATGTACAAAGGGCCTTTTTTGAATATTTCTATTCGCGGGACTGTATTAAAATAGGATGCGGTATATTTCGTGTTTTAAATGCTAACATAGAATAAAACCATGAGAATGTAATATGGAGCTTGGAGCTTCCCGGTGTGGTACTGGATGTAGATGCGACCTGGGCTATAGGGACAACGTCATGTATGCGGTCGGCTAGGTCTGCCAGCACATCGAGTGATGACGTCATCTGCTGCGAAGCAATGATGGTCTGCGTGCTGTTCGGTAGGCGGCTGGTCCAAATCATGCGTAAAAAGTCTTCTGGAACTCCGGGGCCTGCTAGGTGTCGTAGATGACGTAAGAATTGTGAAGGCTTACGATCACCTAGCTCCTCGTGTGTTAAAAGTTGCTGTACCTTTTTTTCTCTTGATGCGGACAAACGTTTAATTAGCTCCAGCTTGAGTTTTTCGTACTTCTCGGTCACAGGCGGGTTGACGATGATGTCTTCGACTTCAGCTGCGTATTGCGGGTCAAGTTGTCCAATCACATAGTAGAACTTGGTGCTATCTGCAGTGATGTTGGAAATCGCGAATTGGCTTTCGATCTGGGCGAACCAAATCGCCGGCTTCTCGGGCCAAAACGGTGGAATTCGCACGCCAACTCGGAATACATTGTCATCATCTTTATTCTTCGTGTCAGCCGCAGTGCTATCAGTACGATCTAGCGGCATTCTGACCTTTGTCGGTGGTGTACGGTCCATTCAGTGGTCACCAATTATAGTAGATTTGTACTATTTATATAGAAGGAGAGGGTTAAGCTACCGACAATGGAAGAAAATAGCTGAGTCCGAAAGAAATTATAAATTTAATGCAAAGAAAAATCTTAGGCAAATCTTAGAAAAAGCGAATGACAATTCCATTTGAAAATCGATGTTCTTTTATTTTTTTCTTTTCGCGCCCCAGCGCCACACGTCGTGGAAAATTGGAATGAAATTCACGAAGGTTGGCGCAAGGAGTACGAGTACGCCACACTCCTACTCCATGCACTGGAATGAATCACCAAAGAGGTTGTAAGGCCTATAACATGCTTGATCTACACGTTCATTCATCTAAGAAGGTTAAGGAACCTTCTTTAAATTTAAACTGATTAACCGAATGACAGTTGACAGTTTCAAAATTTTAATGGCTATGTCAATAACATTCTCTGTACTTTGGATCTCCTTGCTTGAGGCTATGTGACGATCCTCATATTACGTTTCGGGTAACGAAGAAATAAATCATTGATTTTTATTTTCGTTTATGTAAAAATAAAGAATTAAAATAAATGAAATAAGATAGCCTATGTTTTAATCTGGTAATTTCTAAGCATATTCGTGAAAACCGCATTTAAATCCGTCCAGTGGTTTAGGAGATGTGCGCGGACAAACAAACAAACAAACAAACAAACAAACAAACAAACAAACAGACAAAAATTCTAAAAACTGTCCTATCGTGTTCAGCTGCTTATTTTAAGACGACCTGTGTGATTTTTTTTTTGTTATCTCGTAATTACAGATTTTTTTATCTCTACGTTTTTATTATATGTATAGACAAGAAACCAATATATATATAACGTTTGATGGTAAATTTTTTTTGTTTGATGTTAATAAACATAAAAAAAAGAAATGAGAAACTCCTCTTTTTCTGAAGTCGGTTAAAATATTAATCTTACAAATTAAGTATAGATTCACATTGTCAAGTAATTATGTACTTTATTAAAATGTTTGAGTACTGCATAAGTTTAGATTACATTTTAGGGACTCAAAGAAGACAATTTATTTATTATTTCTAGCTGACAATTTAACTCTTTGGAAGCAACTATTTGGCATGGTATGAATCAGATCAACTGAGTGAATTAATCTTAAAAGTAAGTCATTTATTCATAAAAGATGTCAATTTACACGACATTTAAAATAAGTAAATTCAAATTCTTCTTTCAAAAACAAATAAAGTTAATGTATAGAAAATATACAAAAACCGACTCCAGAACTAATATTATCAACTGTACAAACTTAAACAAATGACATTTATAACCACAGACCTAAAAAAATATTTGGTACCTACATAAAGTAATTTTAGTTATAAAAACAGAGACAAGTTATCGTCAAAAGTTTTGCTGAAGGGAACCACAAACCAAATCGTCATCATCGTGTATATGTTTTTGTTTTAGTTGGTAAAGCTCTGAATCAATTTCGATAAATTTTATATGGGACCACCTCTGAATCTATCAAACACAAAAATAATCGTCAAAATCATTATAAAACTCATTACCTCCAAAAAGGCCGTTTCTAGCTCATCTGCGTTTTATAACCTATGCATTAGTTGTGTCGCTGGAAGTAGTATTCCAAAGGTGCTTCATTGCATTCTAGATCGACTATCCGAGTCAACATTTTATTTGTTTATCTTTTAGTATGCCTGTCATGTTTTTTAGATGGAAACGCCACTCCTGCGCTCTTTTCACTTTAATAAATAATCATAAATTCTTACCTTTACTGCAGACTTTCTATGTCAAGTGTGCCATTATATATAACAAAAAATTCAAGTAGCACCCGTTGGAGGGCACCTTAACTCAGCACGCATTAAAATTCATGCAGGCTGAAGAGTCTGGAACCACTCCAAAAGAAACCAGAGTCTGGCTGCGTTAAAATATTGCAACGGCTCATGAAATTTAAAACTTCGGTCAATGATATCATTAAAAATTAAAAAAATCGGTGTTATTTGCGTCTGTCTTTTATCAAATACTATTGATGTATAACATTTAGATATTGGCTGTAGAAGAAAGTTCAAAAAAGTGTCCTGTTTTTTTTTACTTATGTTATATTTTTATATACACAAATGCATTTATATATGTATTTATTAAATATTTG
Source organism: Agriopis leucophaearia (assembly GCA_949125355.1). Classification (NCBI taxonomy): domain Eukaryota; kingdom Metazoa; phylum Arthropoda; class Insecta; order Lepidoptera; family Geometridae; genus Agriopis; species Agriopis leucophaearia. The sequence goes on along the minus strand of OX421274.1, from coordinate 16,257,000 downwards.
GAGACTGATATAGACCATAAATATGTCGTTGAATCAATGTCTAATTTAACTTGCAACAAATAAATGAATAAATATTGCGGAAATTTTTGCACAGACGGACATCTGACCCTAAACTAAGCAAACCTTATACTATGGCTGCCAAAGACTGCTATAAGTATATTCATATATATTTTTAAATACATACTTAAATAGATAATATATAATAAACACATATGTTCATCATATTATTGTTTGTCCTGGGCCAATCAAATGCAATCAATGGGCCAAATATAGGCTAAATTCAAAGATTTAATTATCCATTTGTATAGTTTCGGAAATGTTTGAGCGCTGACTTGGTATCCATAACTTTTTTATACCTTTGTCAAAATAGTGAAGCTGATACTTTGTGAATTTGAGTATATTTTAAATAAAGAGTTTATTAAATATTAAGTTCTTAGCAAGTCATCATAACTGTATAGCTAGACTGTATATCAGGCTTGGTTTCATATTAAAAATTGTTCATAATGATGAAGATGATGAAAACGATGAATGATAATGATGAAATTATGAGTACAATGATCACCTTTTGGTTTAGTTGTCTATATGCGTAACACTGTGGTATTCAATCAGCTACCACCATTTGCGTGTTTCTGCGCAGTACAATCTAGCAGTTGTGTGCTTGTACAGTTTGCTAATTATAGAAATATGGCCGTATGTGACTATGACTATGACTATATGATAGAGTTTAAAATTGTGTGATAATAAAAGTTTATTTAATTTCCAGCTACAACAACACCTCACCGTTCTATCAACTCCATCAGCTCTTCATCATCATCAGCGTCCAAGCGGAAGATCGATGAGACATCCGATTCTGAACTCTCTCCCATTAACCATAAGAGGAATAAATACGAAGGCAGGATTAAAGGTAGACCTCCTATCAGGAGGCATAAGCCCTGGGTTAGTGCTCTTAGAAGTACGAAGTCAGCGGAACAGCTGGGTCTGATGCAGAAGTTCCATGAGGATGCTATGAATTTAAGCTTTTGAAAGCTTAAATTGGTTTGTGCGTTATACTTGTCATATAACCGGCTTACGCAAGCAAACGTGATGTTAACCAATCAAATTGTACGAATCGACGTGACGTCATTATTTTTATTGTTATTACGAGCCTACTTTTTTCCCATTGCAGAGGAAAGGCCTTTCTCCGTCTTTTCAGTTTTTCTAGCCCAGCATCTCTTTTTTGACCTGCCAGGTGGTAGTATGTGTGATGTCATGTAGGTCTTTGGAGCGACTTCGCTCGTCTCGTCACTTAGTATCATAAAAAAAAGGTCTAAATCTCATCTCCGCTGGAATAAACACGTAAACTATCATCATTTTCTTGTCTTCAAATATTATGGCAAACATGTACGAATGAGATAATAGCTCCGACGAAATGAAGTCCCAGAATATGGCGCGCTGAGACATCACTAGTACATCTAATGTTTTTTTTATATATTAATGTCACAGTCTACTTTTGAATAAAGGGCTTCGGTCATTTTTCGAAGTTAATATTTCAAAATCTTAGCGAAAGTATCGACGAAGCCATCGAACAGTCGACCCCCAGGTCACCCCTGAACCCGATGGCGCGACGCTCGGACGGTTTAAATAAAACACATCAGTCATAGGACTTGACGTCAGAAATGAAAACTTAAGTAGTAATTCACCTATTCTACAAGAGATGGCGCTGTTTTAAAATACACGGTACAGCGTGACGATAACGCGAGGTCCATGATTTTTGTTTACCCAAAAAGTACTCAACGCGTATAAAGAAGTTTTCACTTCAAAAATTGTTCGGTAGTGGCCCAGGACAGAGACCAGTGGAAGGAATTGGGGGAGACCTTTGCCCAGCAGTGAGATAGGACAAGTTAATATAAAAATAAAATAGAGAAAATTTTCGTTACAATATTTTTTATAATGACCAGAATAAATGGGGTAATAGAAACATATTCCCTGTATTATTGTTGCTCCTTTTTTGAAGTCACTTAAAAGGAATGGATGGATGTTCCAGCTGTTCCACTGCTTGATTGATGACAGGTGTTTGATTGATTAACGCCATAATTGCATACAGAGGACAAAAACTCTTAAAAGCTACCTTAACCTATACAGGTCTGTTGTTATTACACTAGTTATAATAAGAGTTTTGTTTGTGTATTGCCATTTCTAATATTGCGTTGGTTGACCAACCGTCTGATCAATGGAAGAGAAAGTAATTATATACAATATCCACACGCCTGTTAGGGCTTTTACTAATACGCATCTCTTCCACGCATCTTTTATTTGTTACTTGCATAAAATTGCATTATTCAAATGCGAAGATTCGTTAAACTTCACTTAATATTAACCAAAAGATAGAATCGTAATTATGTCAATAAATTATATGAAATTGATTTTGTTACGCATATATAATAGGTAAGTAATTATGTGTTAGATATAATTTATTTAATATTATAATTTGGTAGGTACAATCCGTTTAGTTTAGTTGTGTGGTGGCTGACATTCTATTTGTTTCCACGATAGCAAAAAATGATAAAATAAAATAGTTGCGGATTGTTGCCTTGTTATGTTTTCCAATAACGCATGTTTATTATAATGATCATAGTTTTAGATTCTCTAATTTTATTACTCAGCTTGAAATTTATGTCATAACTTTTAATGATGAATGAAAATAAATTATTGATGATAAAATTGATGGATGAGTTTCAAACTAAACAACGCTTTCTTCAATATTTATAATTATGTCTTCGGTATTTTAAAATGACCAATATTTTAGATAAATAACTTCAGCTGCGCTCGTCCATTGAAGGTCCGTGGACCGTGGAAATATCAAACGGGTACCTTTCCTTTCATTCTATCAGAACTAGAAATTAATAAAAAGCTACATAAATTTGAATGAAACGTACAAAATTGATGTGACCTCCGGTCTTGCCTCACTTAAGGTGATACGTTTCATGTTTGGCGGGAAATTCAAATTTCAAACAGTTTTTTGTCCTTGTAGCTAGGCTGGGTAATTATTGAGAAATGACACAGTGTTAGCGAAAATTGTTGGTCGTTCTTTACATTATCATGTACAGATATTAATTAGTAACTCACCATATTACTTACATTTGTCAATAAACTGTTTGAAACAGCAAAAATTTGTTTATTGACAAATGTATGTAATAATGTGCTTTAAAGATAAATAGCTTTACGTGAGTTTGTAAAGAATAATAATCAATTTTAGCAAACATCATGATCGTTTACAATAATTACTCGGCCTAGCTACAAGAACAAAAAAAACCTGTTTGAAATTCGAATTTCCCGCCATACGTGAAACGTTCCACCTTAAGCATAAACCATTTAAGAAATCTAAATCCAAATCTGATCTGATCTAATGGATGAACTAGATTTACTAGAAAGTATAAAAAGATAGGCCAAAAAATAAAAGCGCTGCAAATCCATGTTACAAAGTACATTGTTAATATCGTACTATTCTGCCTAGCCAGCTCAGTTTACCGACATTAACACAACATTAAGCCCAAAAAAGAGCAGAATATCTCGAGACAGGGTCGGATGCAGGAACGACGGGGCCACGTGCTACCCACACTGTGAAACTGTGGAACTGATTTATAGAAATACTCTACACGGACTGGTGGTACTAATAGCAGATCATTTTATTCGTTATTGTGAAAGTTAGTGTAAATAAATAAGATACTTAAATTTAAAATAAAACAGCCATCTATGCTGGTCAAGTAGCTTACTTCTCGCCTTGCAAAATATATCAATTTTTCTGTCAAATTCATCAATTATTATATTTTGTCCTATCTAATTGTTATTTAACCATTATATATGCCAGATATTAGTGCCTTGCCCACTACGGACTACTTTTACAATGTAATCTACCCTCAAATTGCGAATAAGTATGACCTTCATCATCATCATCATCAGCCAGAAGACGTCCACTGCTGAACATAGGCCTCCCCCTTTAACCTCCATACTGAACGACATCCTGCCATCTGCATCCACTGGATGCCCGCGACTCTCATAATGTCGTCGGTCCATCTAGTGGGAGGCCTACCTACGCTGCGTCTTTCGGTTCTCGGTCTCCACTCAAGAACCTTTCTTCCCCATCGGTTAACAGTTCTTCGAGCGATGTGGCCTGCCCATTGCCACTTCAACTTGCAGATTTTATTAGGTATGTCGGTGACTCTGGTTCTTTGGCGAATATCTACGTTTCGGATTTTATCGCGCAAAGAAACTCCGAGCATAGCTCTCTCCATTGCCCGTTGTGTATTGTATGACCTTAATTTCTCAGAAATGGAACATATTTGTTAGATTTCAGAGTTGATCACATAGTAATAAGGTAAAGGCAGTTAATAATGACGAGTAAGCACAGGAATGGAGTTCGTCCCTGCTCCCAGCCGTATTATTTTCAGTAGTGAGCCCGCCACATGTTCCCAAATAACTTCGATAAATAGTCCCCGAGGCGAAACATTGTTTTTAGTGAAAATGTTGGTGTAGGCTGAAAATAAAAGGTGACCTAATATGGCGCAATGACAACAAATTCTTTTGTATCTGTTACTATTTTCGTTCAAAACTACTCGGTCTGTAGTCTTCATAGACCTAAGTGACCTTATGTAGTTTTATGAAAATGAATTGTAAAGTAAGTAAGCATCTTTGTATTTTGGATTCACATAAACAGTGTTTTTAGTTGCTTTAACTTGCAATTTTTGTATGCCATACCGATAACCTATAACCGATGGGGAAGAAAGGTTCTTGAGTGGAGACCACGTACCGGAAGATGGTAAGCCGTAGGCGGAGGTAGGCCTTCCACTAGATGGACCGACGACATTGTGAGAGTCGCGGGCATTCAGTGGATGCAGATGGCTGTCGTCATAGAGAACATTATATATAGGGGCTGTCGTTCAGTGTGGAGGCCTATGTTCTGCAGTGGACGTCTTCTGGCTGATCATGATGAATATCTGTATGTTTGTTTAAGTCAAATCTTAGAATCTGAAATCAAATCTCTAGAACCACTGCCTCTTATCCTACGGAGATGCATTTTTACATGTTTGTTCAGTTCCGATGATAATTCATTTTTATGATAAGCATGACCTGAATATACATCCAATATTAACTCCAGATAAAGGAACCCTTCAACAGTCAACAGCACAAACACGAAATTTTGTGTACGCATTTTATTACGCCGGTTTTATTTTTACTATAACATGGCTACTGCACTCAGTATTGGCTCCTAACGAAATAATTCCTCTATGGTTAACAGAACAGACACGAAATGGTATATATGCATTTTGTTTTTTAAAAGCTTGTTTATTAACAAGTTTTTTTTCATATATATTAATTTATTTAACATCAACGCTTTACTCTCATAGTAGTGTCCTCCATTAGGATTCCAGTCATAAATTACACACAAAGACAGAACTAGAACTGATAAAATGATTAAACTCATAATTCAAGCATCCATCCGAATGGAAATTGAACGTGAGACCTCCTGATAATAAGGTTACCACTGAGCCATATCGGTTGTCAGTTTAGTCATACTGGTAGTCACTAAGCAATACCGGTTGTCACTGAGACATATCGTTAGTTTTTGAGCCATATCATTCATCACAGAGCCATACCGATCATCAGTTTAGCCATACTGGTAATTACTAAGCAACACTGGTCGTCACTGAGACATACCGGTCGTCTTTGAGCCATATCGTTGATCACAGAGCCATACCGGTCGTCTTTGAGCCATATCGTTCATCACAGAGCCATACCGGTTGTCTTTGAGCTATACCGGTCATCATTAAGCCATACAGTGAAATATACCAGTCATCGCTGAGACATACCAGTTGTCATTGAGCCATACAAGCCGTTGATGAGAAATACCAGTCATCACTGAACCATGCCAGTCGCCAGTGCATGAGCCATTCCAGTCGTTAATGGAGCATACCAGTCTCAACTCAGACATACCAGTCGTCAGCTTTGATTGCCAAATCTATGCTATCTATTGCCAGAAAAATGGCACACTGGGAGTGAAGCCTCGAAGGACAGACTGTCTACTAGCTACAATTTTTTTTAACGTGTTATTCGTAGGGTAGCGTCATATCTAATCAATTTGATCTAATATTCGCTGTATAAGTAATCCAGTAGAATAATAAGTAGGTATTGTGTCTATGTCAGTGATGTACGGTGGAACCATTGTTACTAATTAAACAGCCAATTATCGAGATAATCTTAATAGAGATTAATTAACTGAAATAGCCTCATTATTATGATTAAAATCAGGTAGTTGTCGTTATTATCTCCTGAATTAGGTAAATTACTATCACTATTGTCTTCAGACCTCTAATGGGCAGTCTAACTGTTTTGTGGTTAGTGTCAACTTGTATTTTGGATTAGAATCTTCAAGATTACCGATTTTAAAATGTTTTTTAGTTTTTTATTCTGCGTGAATTGTTTATTTACTATTGGCCAACACTGAAATCGCAAAAAAAATGATGTTCCTTACATTTCGTCGAGTAGCAATGAACTTTTTAACCGACTTCCAAAAAGGAGGCTATCAATTTTATTGTTTTTTAATTTATTTTTTATGTTTGTATCCTCAAAACTTTTGACTGGGTGAACTGATTTTAATGATTATTTTTTTATTTGCTCCAATTCTACTATGTTTTTTTAAGAATATATCAATTAAAAAGTCATTTCTACACAAAAAAATATTACAAGAGACATCTGTAGGAACACCTCAGTACTAAATCAGGCATGCCTTCTGTAAAACCGATAGTGCCTAATTAATGCACGTGCTGTGAGATAGAGGGCGCATTCTGACATTTTCATGAAGTCGGTTTTTTATATTGATAAATGATTGTAAGGAACAGCTGTTTTTCTGCGATTTCAGGTTGCTCCCATATTAAAAGTTTTTCATGAAGATGAATACAATGATATCATCGAATATTTCCACTGTTTCACCAGTCACCCAGTATATACGAAAATTTGTGATAGGTGTGTTTCTCACCTACTCACAAATTTACCTGCCATATGCGTGTCTCGACACGCTCTTAGTCAGCCATTGTCAATGTAATTACATAGTTGACCATCGTTAAATTTTGTTTTACTCCGCGAATCAGAGTCCCTTGTTTAAGATGCTTCTTCTTCTTCGGGTACCATATCCTAGTGAATGTTGACGACCACCACACGAAACTTCTCTGTTCTGTGCCAGTCTACAAAGACTGGCAGCGTCTTTGATATTGGTACAGCTCTTTATATTGTCACTCCATATTATTCTCCTTCTACCTCTTCCCCGTTTTCCTTCCAATTTTTCTTCAATGATGTTGCTTAATATGCTATACTTTTAGTGTCTATAAATGTGACCAAAATATGCTATTTTACATTTCTTTATTGTGATTAGAACTTCCAGTTGTTTATTCATTCTATTAAGTACTTCTTTATTCGTTACCATATCTTAAAATCATGAAATCTTTAACATTCGCCTATAAAGCCACATTTCAAATGCGTTTAATTTTGATTAAATTTTGATTTATTTTTTTGGATGCTAAACGAGGAAATCCTGTATACAAAACACATTTTCCACAATATCTTCAAAACATGAGGGAGTTATTTACTTTCTAACAGTTATTCAAAGCGCGTGCTCAACTTCTGATGGTATTATTTTACATTCAAAGCGTACCTACAGTGCGGCTGCGTCGTGAAGAATACTCGTGGATTCTGTGTAGATTAGGGATGGGATTAAAGTTTGTGAGATTAGCGATAAATTAAAAGATCATATTTAGAAGAATATCGATAAATTAAAGTAGGTATATAAATTTATTATGATCACATACTGTCTTAATTTACATAATATACTCCAATAAGTACTGAAGGTGGGCTTATTGTTTGTTAGACTAAAATGTAGGTAAATTATGTTGTTTTATTCCTTGTAAGATATATTTAATACAGTATTAGATGATTACATCACTTACAACACTATTATTCTATGTGTTGGTTTATAAATTTATATAAAATATATTATGTTATTGACTCCGTTTTCTTTGTTGTGTTACATTACAAAATAGTTAGTAGGTAGTAGTAAACAATATAGGTACATACCTACTTAGAATGTAAGTATTATAATCAACCAAACTTTTTGGAAGTTATGTGAATTCACATTCGCATATATGCAAAGCCCCTATGCCATCTCTTCTATATTACTTCTGTCACTGGCATTTTCATAAGATATGTCATAGAGTGAATGAAATTTTTAATTGCAAAAAACAACAATTTCTGTAAAGTGCTTCTGCGTCTCTTTATTAATTTAGAGGAATATTATAACTTGCCATTAAATAATAAATACGTTTCCCGAAAATAACGTCATAGCACTTAATTTTACAATCTCTCATCAGAAACGGTGGCCTCGGCATCGTAAATTACAAACGTCGATAACTGCCACGATACAAGCACTACCTGCGGATGAAATATGACACGTATTTCACGATTAAAGTCGGTTTTGCAGTGTGTCGAGACAGTTTGATTTGTTATGGAGAAGTGTTTTATGAACTCGCTAATAATCGAAACAGCACCTGGCAGCGTTGAAACGTTGGCGGCGCTGTAAGAAATGTCTTCCAGGCAATCATTGAATGGAGATAAATAAATAAATAAATATCTGGGTCATTATTGCACACATGGTCATCTGACCCCAAACTAAGCAGAGCTTGTAATATGGCTGCCAGAGACTGATATACATACATATATATTTTTAAATACATACTTAAATATATATTAACACCCAGACATAGAACAAACACAACTGTTTATCACACAAATGTTTGTCCTAGGTGGGAATCGAACCCACGCCCCCAAGCACAGATGGCAGGATCACTACCAACTATAAGCTAACGGGGCTGTCGATATAATTAAATGTCGAGATAATTAAAATAACATGTAGAAGACAGTAAATTTACCTGAAACTTGGGCAGGCGTGTCGCTTAATGTCAAGATAACAACTTGTCTGTGTTCGATTAAAAAAAGTTTGCTGTTTTATAACTTTAGATAAATATCGATATTATTTACATCACTACTGTACAACACTGATGCAACCACCATTGGCGGTTACCTTAAAATCTTCAGAAGTTACTTCTATCTTTCTAATATATGTTCTATTTCACTGCATAAAAGGTTCACATTCATCTAATGTACGACATAAATAGTGTCGGAAAAGCAATACGCTTGCCCCTAACCAGAGTTGAATACGGAAAATTTAAAGTGACAGCTTTGCAGACTGGCGTTTTTCGGTACCTACTGTGATTTTAGATTCTATGGTGAGGTTTTTGTCTTACTTCTAAACTGCACAATCATGCAATGACAGCCAGTCCTTAAAATCGTATGTAGCTAGAAATACGCAATGATCAGCTGATTCGGCTACTAGTAATAGAGAATTGCCATTGGAACTTTTTACGACGTGAAAACCTTACAAAAAGTGTCTAGAAAGCGCTGGTCTGTGTTGACTTTGAGGCCAGATTGAATGACTTTTTTTATTCCTTCCTTGGGTCGAAATGTAACGTCGTTTGAGGGTATCTCTTTGAAGGGGTGAAACCTCTCTTTTAGAGCTATCTTGGTCGAATAAATGATTGACTACGCTTTTCAGACTTTCTGACCCTATTTTGCATATCATTTCCTTTGTGTTTCACACCTTTCGAAGTGAAATGATTCGATACTTATGTTGGTTGCGAAATAAGTATTCCACAATAGAAAGTAAGGAAATGTTGCCTTCTTCCTTGCAGTACTTTAGTATATACATAGGTATAAGAAGTAGGTATAGGCTAAGAGGAATAGGAATCTACAAGTAAGTTAGGTGTTACATTAAGGCCATAGGACATCCACTGCTGGACGTAGGCCTCTCACATCGATTTTCAAAAGGGCTGGTTTAAAGTGGCCTGCTACCAGTGATTTCCAGCGGTCTCTTTTAGGTCGTCTGTCCATTTTGTGGGTAGACATCCTACGCTGCAGTTACCGGGCCACGGTCTCCATTCGATAATTTTTCAGCCCCATTGGCCATCTGTTCTGCGTGCTATGTACCATATCGTTCAAGGAACTTACATGATTATTTGATCCGGAAAAATTAACGATTCTAGTAGGATTGTCCACGTGGGTAAACCCGAAGTAGCGCTGCTTGTAAGGAAGGATTAATCGGAAGTGTTAATTATGTAATAATTATGTTTCTATATAAGGGTAATAGTCTTCCTTACCACTTTACATAAAATCGGTCCGAGCATTTATTTGCGTTGATAGCTGCAATGGCATAGTAACAACTGAATAGAAGCGAATTCTGATCACTTTTGCTAGGTTTCATGAACATAAGAACGTAACAGGTACTCGATATATCGTAACTGACATAGCGCACCGGATTAGCAAGTTGAAGTGGCAGTGGGCAGGGCACATAGCACGCAGAACAGATGGCCGATGGGGCCGAAAGGTTCTCGAATGGAGACCATGGACCGGTAAGCGCAGCGTAAGACGTCCACCCACAAGATGGACAGACGACCTAAAAGAGACCGCAGGAAAACGCTGGATGCAGGCCGCTTCCAACCGGCTCTTTTGGAAATCGATGGGGGAGTCCTATGTCCAGCAGTGGACGTCTAAAAGAAACGTGGACGTATAAAGAAAAATAATATGGCTTCAGTGAATAGTATAGTTACAATCTGGGTGTTTTCAAGTCAAAAGTGAATCGGTATCTTCTAGGCAAGCGTGATCAATCGTAGGTCGCATCATCGCTTAACATCAGGCGAGTTGGCGGCCCAGCGCAAGCCTATTTTTCAATAAATAAAAAAAGAAATAAAAACAGCTTTTCACAATGATATTGCAGCTATCAGAGCAAATGAATGATTGGACCAAGTTTCATCATCATCATTATCAGCCAATCGTGTTCCTACTGCTGGGACACAAGCAGTCTCTCAGAGAGAGGATGGGTTCTAATCCACCATGCTGGCCCAGTGCATGTTGGTGAATGTCTGAACTGAGATCACAAAAGAGTATACAAGTGCATCCTATTCAGACCGCCACTATCAAGTGTAAGTACATTAAGGGGGTGTTTACGACCCTCGATACGATCAGGAGCGTCATTTCGGACACATCCGGGCACATATCGGCCCAATGATGGAGGAAAAGATATATTTCTATCACTGTCACTAGTATGGAATTGTACATGGGATTAAGGAAGACAGCAACAACGATTGCAAGGAAATCGGCCGACATTATAGCCCCAGATCCGGTTGGTTTACGATGGAAAAGTCTCATTATCGGCATCTTAAGTTGTTGGTGATAAAGTTGATTTAGGTATTGTTTTGGTAAAAAGTTATGGAGAATCTACCCTTTTTAAGGAGTTCACGAAATATTTTAACCAGCTTTAAGTTTGACGTAAAGTTCAGGTTTTATCGACAACAGTTGAAGTTAAGCAACAATTGCTAAGTTCAGTAAGGTTGTATTAGAATGCAACTACAAGTAGAGTATGCATTAGCTAATATTGCCATGCCTAATAATCCTCTATATATATATATAACTAGCCGTCCGCCCCGGCTTCGCACGAGTGTAAGCTCGGCCTTCGGCCTCGCTACAAAATATAATATAGCCTATATCACCCGGGGATAGTGTAGCTTCCCAACAGTGAAATAATTTTTCAAATCGGTTCAGTAGTTTCGGAGCCTATTCATTACAAACATACAAACATACAAAAATAGGTACAAATCTTTCCTCTTTATAATATTACTGTAGATAACTGCCCAAGTGCGAGTCGGACTCGCGCACGGAGGGTTCCGTACCATTATCTATAAAAACGGCAAAAAAATCACGTTTGTTGTATTTGGGACCCTTAAATATTTATTTTATTTCAATTTAACAAATTTGTTTTAATGTGAAGATATAATTGAAGGTTAAACAAACTTACCTAAAGTGTAGTTTGACCGTAATTATGCTAGTCGCTGCATCCGAAGAGATTTTTATTCACCAGGTAGTCCACTCCTAGACCTACTGGGCACCGAACACTTTTTTTAGATCTAAAAACCTCAAATACACAAAATTAGTACTGTAACGACCTAACCGGTAGTGGGGAGCGGCCGCTCGCACCTCTCAACCGTTTGTCAAGTCGCCATTCTCTTCAGAGTTCCTTGATTTCACTAAAGTTTTACACGTTTAATTTAAGGGAAAAGTTTTAGCTGGAAAACTGATGGGCGGGAGGGATCAAAAATCTCTTCGGATGCAGCGACTAGCATAATTACGGTCAAACTACACTTTAGGTAAGTTTGTTTAACCTTCAATTATACTACGTCGCTGCATCCTCAAGATTTTTATTCACCAGGTAGATGTTTAGAGCTTTAGGGAAATCGTTTGCTAAAATAAAACTAGTCAACTACAACATATAGTCATTGTTTGTTGTAATAATTGTTTTATTCAACTTGAAATTGAACATTTCCTTGACTCATTTTATTTATATTACACGGGAGTTACTCACGCAAGATTAGGCCGGATACTCCGACTATAGTTTCAACCGCATACGGCGGTCTTTATCAAGGTGATTGCGCGCGCGTATTTTCTTGACTATCCTCATGGTCGAAAATAGCATTTGTAAATACAGCGTCAAGAGCAGTAGTAACAGGTCAGTTATAAAATTTTTCAAATACAAGGGAATTCCCTAACTACCCTGCCGCTTTCTTTATAACTTCAATGGAAACGCCTCTACGACTTACCGCCGACGTTGATGCATGTCGAGAGCTATGATCAGAATACACACTTGTGTCAATTCTACTTTCATACAAAACTTGTTTGATCCAGTGACTAATCGTAGATGCGGTTGCACTGTGATATGGTTTTTTGGTAGTTAATATCAACTTTTCAGTGTTAACGCCTCCCCTTAAAGATCTTGTCGTTACTATGTAAGCTAACAAGGAGTTTGCGAGACATATTTCCTTCTTAAAGGGTATAATTAGATGAGGCTGAGGTCCCCAGGAGCTGAAGTTTTAACCAAATCACATTATAATTATTTCAATATTCGATTCATATATATATATATATATATATTTTTTTTTTTTATATTTGTCAGAGTAATCGGCGACAGCGACTGAACTATTAATTGATAACAGTATTCTATTATCAATGGAGCAGAGCAAATTTTTTTTTTTTTTTTTTTTTTAATGGTTATTTTAGCCAATGGTAGCATTGACTAACAAAATCTAGTAAGACGTTGGTATCCCAAGTACAGTGGTATTTCGGGAAACATGGTCGTGTCTTGTAAACGCCTTTAAGCAACCTACTGACATTTTCGTCTGGACTAAACTGTTTACCCAAAAATAAGAGATAGCTGAGCGCAGTGTATTTAATATAATTATGGCAGTGTATATGGCAAATATCGATTTAATGAATGCATTTTTTTTTTCTTCTTTGAATTACGCATCATGTAAAAAATATATATTGCGATTTAAAACCTATGAATTTCAATGTTTACCCTTCGGCTTGAGTTCAGTTCCATTGGTATTCACAAAACTCATGAGACCAGTAACAACATAATTCAGGAATCGTGGTCATCGGTTAGTTATATATATATATATAGATGACCTATTATATATATATATATATAGTTCTTATGAAAGTTGTGACACGAAAGCTCCTCCAAAAATTGGGCTTTATTCTAAACCATAAAAAGAGTGATCTTGTTCCAAGTCAGAGGTTTCGAAATCGATACTGCAAATATGGCTCTTTAATTACCTTCAGTAAAACGTTTAAAAATTTAAGACGATAACACGACGGCGATGTGAAAAAACGGCGACTATTTGTCTTTGCATCATACATAAAATCAATAGATAATGTGGATGCAGATAGAGAAAAGTATTAACTCGGAGCGGAAACAATGTAGGTATTGTTATTGACTAATCTCGCGTATTAGTTCTAAATAACATAACAGCAAAAATAAAATAACTTTTTGCTCCAAGAATGTAGGTAGCACTGCGCGGATCGCGCATATCTTTATAGCTACTTGTCAATCTCTCGTATTAACTCGGAGCGGAAAATTTAGGTTCTGTTATTGACTAATCTCGCGTATTAGTTCTAAATAACATAACAGCAAAAGATAAAATCATTTATTGCTCCTAGAATGTGGGTAGCACTGCGCGGACCGCGCATATCTTTATAGCTGCTGGTCAATATCTCGTATTAACTCGGAGCGGAAAATTTAGGTTCTGTTATTGACTAATCTCGCGTATTAGTTCTAAATAACATAACAGCAAAAGATAAAATCATTTATTGCTCCAAGAATGTGGGTAGCACTGCGCGGATCGCGCATATCTTTATAGCTGCTGGTCAATATCTCGTATTAACTCGGAGCGGAAAATTTAGGTTCTGTTATTGACTAATCTCGCGTATTAGTTCTAAATAACATACCAGCAAAAATATATACCAAGATATTTACTTGGTTGTAAATAATAATATATAATTTTGGTAATGCAAAGGGACCTAAGCAGTGGGTACCATGCCTGAGATGTACAATGAGGAACTATAACTATTCCAGTTGCCCAGACAGCGATAATTTTGAAATGTACTTAGTGCATTTGGAATTGAGTCGTGACGCAAAGAGATCTATGTCTGGTCGACTTAAGTGTTTTACTATTTTTTGCAAACGCATCTCTATTCAGTTGCCATTCCGTGTCAACATTTAATTGACGTGACTCGCTGTCTGTTATGACATTAAGTTTAGATTTGATATAATAGACATATATATTACGTTCTTCGCACCAATTCCATATCATGGTAGCAACTTAGTGTAAATGTGGAAATAGTATACCACCCATTCTGTCAACGTAAGATATAGCTACCACAGCTATCGATACGTAACAATATATCACAATTATTCTTCTCCCCAGCTTAAAAGATCATCATATAAACTAGATGGAATTGCCATATTTTTGTCATAATTATTATTACTATTAAGTAGTGCTAAATATTTAGCTCGTTCCAACGACTTTGTATGCAGCCATCCATATTTAACCGCGGGACAGGCTGCGGTGAGAGTTCCAAGATATCGCGCAAACTCTCTTATCTGAATATTATTAATTTCAGTAATAATATATTTGAGTGCACTGCAAAATAATTCTTCTTTTAATATCGGGTAGCTGCTCAGTTTTCCCGAGTTTAAGACAAAACCTAAAAAAGTGCAAACATTACTTGGTTCAAGGCACGAATTTTATAATTAATGAAGAATCCTAAACATGATAAGCATATTATGGTCCGATTGGCATTTTCTTAGCAGTTTATTCTGGTATTTCCTAAACAGGGTACATCATTATATATACCTTACAGATGCGAAACCACGAGACCTTAAATATGAAACGACGGGTTGTAATATATTTGTGAAAATGTAAGGCGCGGAACATAGACCAAAAGGCAGTGCGGTATACTCATAAAGATCATTTGTAAAATAAAAACGGAGGTACTCGTACTTTCTATCTGACATATTAATTGGGACTGAAAAATATGCGTACCAGATTGGTACGACGTCGACGTTTGTGGCTCAAACGTCCTTTTGATTTGAAATCCCGATTTCTCAGCCTCTTATCGTCTTTAATTCTTTCTCTTAGTTTATCGCCAAACAATAATTTATCATTTTTCACCCCTTCAATCATCAACAAAAACTTTTTGTCTAAGCTGAACGTTATTATTAGCTTTATCCTTGAGAAAGTATTTTGCACGGAACATTTTGGCAGTGTAAATCTCGATACCTGTTCCTAAATGGGTTTGCGCTTTTTCTAAGCGCTTATCCCTGTTTTTTGTCGACTCCGACAAAACAGTCGACAATTCGACATTTAGTTCTGGAGCCTATGATAACTTGAAATTTTCCCGAATGTGGATATTTTCCATAATTTTTTGTAATGCCTCCTTGTTAATCCCTCCGCTACGATTTGACCCCAACGTTGAGAAACCTCTTCTCTTATCATGGGCGCAAAGATTTCGATTTTTGTTTTAGATGCCTAAGGCTTCTAAAATGTCATCAGCCAATGCCGGAATCTTGGGCGCCGGTACTTCGGGCGCCAGATTTTCCGGCGCTAGAACATCGGACGTCGGCATCTTAGATGTTGTGCCACATTCTTTGACAGACTCCTACAGATCTACAGATCAAATCCCATGATATGTCGAATGGGAACGGTCACTTCCATAATTCGTAAAGACATTATGAAACAATGGTCATTAGGACGCACGTTAAGGTGGTAATCGCATCACCACTCAAAAAAAAAAACAAGGAAAAGTAACTAAGTAGGTACTTATTGAGCTACCGTAATCGCATCACGGTTGTTTATAGTAAATTTGGTTGTAATCGCATTACAACTCTTTAAATTTAAAATATAATTTTATTCACTACAGTGCATCAATGGCAGGTAGTTAACAGGTTAATTTAAATAAGTAGGCCATATTCGCAACACGGCTCCATCAAAATATTAGACAATGACCGCAATCGCATCACGGTTCGGATGTCAACAAAAAGGTAGGTAGATACCTAAGTAAGACTAAGAATGGGTAAAGCAGCAGGTAGGTACATTACAATGCTTTCCGAATATCCATTAAAGGTAGATTATATCTGCATTTATTCGATATCTAACAAAGTATATAAAAAACGAGGGTAGTTATATAAAAAACGTTAAAGATTTTTTCGAATTATGATAATAGAAACCAACAATTCATGCACATTTAAGGAGATATCGTTAGAAATTACCCGAAGGGTACTTAGTACTTACATTCATCACTATCACTGTAGCTTTATCACTTCACTTCACTTGTTGAGACGAAAGAGGAAAAAATAATAATATATTTACGAGTATATCTATAGGACAGAAAATAGACGGATAACGCGTGCGACGCGTGGTTCGATGCCCGAACACTAGAAGCGAATGGCGACTTGACAAACGGTTGAGAGGTGCGAGCGGCCGCTCCCCACTACCGGTTAGGTCGTTACAGTACTAATTTTGTGTATTTGAGGTTTTTAGATCTAAAAAAAGTGTTCGGTGCCCAGTAGGTCTAGGAGTGGACTACCTGGTGAATAAAAATCTTGAGGATGCAGCGACGTAGTATAACTAAATATTTGGTGAATATTTCAAGCCTCTACCTGTTACTGTTATCTATATCGAACAAAAACTAGCACAAAAAATGTTTGTTGTGTGGGAGCCCCCTTAAATATTTATTTTATTGTTTTGTAGTATTTGTGGTTATAGCGACAACAGAAATACATCATGTGTGAAAATTTCAACTGTTCGACGTTCATGAGATACAGCCTGGTGACAGACGGACAGACGGTCAGCGGAGCTTTAGTAATAGGGTCCCGTTTTACCCTTTGGGTACGGAACCCTAAAAATGACACGCTATAATTTGAGAACGGCTTTACCAATTTGGCAAATTTTGAAATAGTTCTAGAAGTTCAGGGAAGATTTAAACAGTGAGTATACAGCTGGACCGATTTGGATGAAATTTAGTGTTCCTGGAGCGGGTTATAGTAGCGATGCTGAAGGCCGAGCTCTACGTGTACGTAGTAACGGGTAACAACTGGTACTAAATATAAACACAAAAAGGATTTGGCCCCATTGAAGCCGTATCTTTATACGGCATCAATAGGGTTTGTCCCGAGAATCAAGGAGAGCTAAAAATATAACTATTTTTGATAGTTCCATTATGCTCAATGGTTGCTCTGACAGCTGCAATAAATGCAGCTGTCTAAAAAAATTAATGCTTGGCTCAGGTTTAGTAATATTTTTTTGCATAACGGCTGTTGTTAACGGATGAACATGGCCTTGTATATCAATTATCATGCAACTAAATACTGACTTGCCTATGACATGTAAATTACTGTGAAAGTGTTCTAAAAAGTGGGTTGTTACTCGAGCCAAATAAATCTCGAGAGCAGATCATACGTTCATGCGTGTTTATCTCCCCATCTCCATGACTTGACGTCAGTTCTCCGTTTACGACGAGCGAATATGATCGGACCGTGAGATAGGATCCAATCTTTTATACAAAAGATCTCAGAACTAGTAGTTAGGTCTTTATAGCGAGAGCACATATCTAGGAGTTTGAATCAGTGGCTTTGATCGAGGTGTCTACTTAGTCATCATCATTCCAGCCTATCATATTCCCACTACTGGGACACAGGCCGTCTATCAGAGAGAGGATGAGCTCTAATCCACCACGCTGGCCCAGTGCATGTTGTCAAATACCGAATACTGGTTTTCTCACAGTTTTTGAGCAATGGCTTCAAAATTACACACCATTTATTGATGTAGGGCCAAGGATTGAACCGGAGGCGCTCGGGTTGTAAAGCGCACATGATACCTACCGCTCGACTACGATCGCTCTATCCATCGTCTACTTATTAAAAATCTTGAATTCATTGATTCACTGACAGACAACGCACCACTTAACCGTTGGGCCAAGAAGCGTGAATTTTTACACAAAATGTTCTGAAAGAGATTTTCTTTAAAATGTACCCCTGAAGGGGTTTATTAATTATGAGATATAGGTTTGTTTAAAAGTTCTTCGTTTTTAACTGACTTCCAAAAAGGAGGATGATCTCAATTCGAATGTATTTTTTATTATTTTTTATGTTTGTTACCTCAGAACTTTCGACTGGTGAACCGATTTTGATGTTTTTTTTATTTATTTGTTAGTTGGTGCTTCCTGTGTGGTCCCATTTTTATGAAGTTGGTTTTTTATATTGCTAATTATTGAAGTTAGAAACGTTTTGATACTTAGACTTTATGTTGCTAGTTGTAGGTACTTAATTTCACCTACATCGACTAAAAAGAGCACACTGTAATTCTTCTACTGAATTATAGCAAGCTAAGGGACAGGACATCAATCTTTCAGTTTACGAGCGTGAGGCAAATCACGTAGGACTCCGTGCGTGATGGGAGTGCATGAAGTATACTGACGCGGTAGGTTGAAGGGCGACCTCGGATCAGAGAAACTAGGAGATATGCCTTGGTACAATTTATCGTTCGTCTCCATGTTTCGTACATTCGTTTCGCTATACCGATAAACCGCTTAACGCAAACACTGTCATTTTTGACGCATACTAAAAAACACATCATTCATAGGACTGCACGTCAGAAGTGAAAACTAAGTAGTAATACACTTATTCTACAAGAGATGGAAAGGCGGCAAGTTCGTCTACAAGATGAGTTCAACTCAAAGTATCAAGCCTGATTTAGGTCAGATGCGTTCGTCACTCACCTCGACACCTTACGATAATTACCTTCCTTGTCTTTCTGATCTGAGAAGAAATAGGGCTTCTAATCCGGCAATGTAATCCACATTGCCGGATTAGAAGACCTATTTAAAAAATTGCAAGCTCTTTTCCGATTTGACAGCGGTTCTGACTAACGCTGGTAGCACACCTCGCTGCGAAACCGTAGCAGTGAAACCGCTTCTCGTTGAAATATGAACCTTGAACAATGTTTCTTACAGCATAGTATTAAATACACGTGGAAGAAACCCCAAACGTAACGAACGGCGCCGTTCCAAGTTTGCTGTTTGAATTACTGCTGTATGTTTCACGATATAAGGTTTACATTAAAACTAGTATCAGTTTCGCTGCTGCGGGTTCGCGGCGAAGGTGTGATACCGGCGCATATGTCTACTTTACGCCGGTAGCACATCTCCGACGCGAAATCGTAGCAGCGAAACTGATACTAGTTTAAATGTAAATCTTATATATTGTAACTTACTGCAGCAATTTAAACAGTAAACTTGGAACGCAGGCGCGGCTTGACGCGTTTGGTGTTTCTCCTACACGTATTTAAAACTCTGCTGTAAGAAACGTAACATAAGGATCATATTTCAACGAGTAGTGATTTCGCTGCTAAGGTTTAGCGGCGGTGGTGTGCTACCAGCGTTAGTATTTATTTCAATACAGTGCGGAAAATGTGATAATTGACTACCCATATGTCACCTGCTAAGTACCATCAAATCTCGACTCAATGCCACGAATTCTACCATAAACAGCAGCAGGTATCATTATCTAAATAATAAGAATATAAGTTATATTCCTTGGTTTATCTTCACAAAAATACGACCGAAACAATACCATAAACTGATTTACCACAAGCATCCGTATATTCTACGTGGGCTATCTAACTTAACGGCCGCACCAATTTGACGTATTACCGTATAAGTTATTGCGTTATCACGGAACTTATTTACCGTATACGGGACATATTGCCGTATAATACGGCACATAAAACATAATCCGGTCTCTGGATTTCGGTTCACGGTATGGTTGTAGCACCTCATTTTTAACGCGCCTCGTTTGAGGACGGGACTTTTCATTTATTAAGGTTTTTATATGGTGCGATATTTTTCGTTTTGTTTTGAAATAATACAATTCTGTCAGTGTGATCACCCGGTCGGTCTCGGGACTAAATAAGTTATTTTCACCCCTAGGATAACAATGTACTTTAGTTACTAAATAAGTCTTTGGTGCAGGCCCGGGATCGAACCGGGTACCGTCAGATATAAAAGCGCATAGTTATGCTACCAACCGGCCACCATCACTACTTATGTGGAAGTAAAACATAAGTACAGGTATAATACTACCCCGACTTCGGTAGGTTGACTGCCCCGGTGGCTCAGTTGGTAGTGAACCTACTTCCTGCGCTTGGGGG
This sequence comes from Agriopis leucophaearia, assembly GCA_949125355.1. Taxonomy (NCBI): domain Eukaryota; kingdom Metazoa; phylum Arthropoda; class Insecta; order Lepidoptera; family Geometridae; genus Agriopis; species Agriopis leucophaearia. Next base: position 16,236,322 of record OX421274.1, on the reverse strand, counting down.
TGTGGGTTCGATTCCCATCTAGGACAAACATTTGTGTGATGAACATTTGTGTTTGTTCTATGTCTGGGTGTTAATATCTATTTAAGTATGTATTTAAAAATATATATGTATGTATATCAGTCTCTGGCAGCCATATTACAAGCTTAGCTTCGTTTGGGGTCAGATGACCATGTGTGCAATAATGTCCCAGATATTTATTTATTTAATTATTTAATAAAAACTAAAACAGCCCGACTGTAGCTCAAAAAATCTGACCATCTAAATCTACCTCAGAGAAGCAAACCAATAAAACGAGAGGTCTACAAAGGGGACAATGGGCACGTGCCGCCAGCCGGAAGTACCCGCCCGATCCCGGATCCCGGAAGAGACGTCAACTATTCCCATGATCAAAAATGTATACGTGCTCCGGAAAATATCGGATATTTTAGAGAAACGTGAGCTCTAAAATGTAAAAAGATATTATAATGCAAAAGTGTCTTTGTTTGATAAAATGTGAAAACTCTACGTATCATATTTCACAACCGGTACCTACTAGGCCAAGTGCGAGACGGTCTCGCGCACTGAGGGTTCCGTACAACCAGAAAATAGTGCAAATAGTGCATCACGCTTAGGTCACCCATCCAAGTACCGACCGCGCCCGTCGTTGCCCTAAATATCGAAATTAAAATCGGTTCAGGCGTTTTTATGCTACGATACCCCAGACAGACAGATAGCCAAACAGAAACACACGTTAAACTTATAACACCCTTCTTTTTGTGTCGGGGGGTAAAAATCAAGTAGTTTCTCTTTTTCTGCGTGAAAAAGGAATGAACAAAAGAAAACACCTTTGCATTCATAATAATAGCATGATTCTTGTATTATATTTTACTAATGACTATAGACTATCACCCAATCGAAATCGAATACAGCTGTTTATAATAATTTATCATGAACTTCAAAAGTAAGGACTCAATTAAAAATATTGATATTGCCAAATCAACAGACGCTACATTCAGGTAGAGCAATCAAAGAGTGCGCACTTTCGAAACTTATATTTTTAATAAAATCAAGTTTAGGTTTACATGCTACAAAATTATTTTTTAACAACCTTTGGTTCATTAGGAACATAGTTTTAATTTTTAAAATAAGTAATGTAAGCAAATATTTAGTAAAACGGCTCTAATTTGTGACCAGTCTAATGCGAACTCTTAGGATGCGCTCGTGCAAAGAGTACGCACTTTAAACTCTTCATACAAGTTAAGAGTGCGCATTTCAAAATGGAGATCTTTATTTGCAGTTATTTCTAAGTGTAGCTTCGGGAATATTCAAGGACTCTGCAACGGATCTTTTGCTTGCACCTCTTTTAATCTTCTCTCTCACTTCTTTCAAAATATCATCAGTAAATACAAGTTTTCTGTCAGTTTTTCTTTTATATTTGCTCATGATGACGGTTCTGACCCGGGTATGTCCTAAAACTGCGACCAGAACCACCGAAGGATGGGCAGCAGCATCCTAATAGTACACGGTGTACGTACTGCGATCCCCAAGCCGCCTGCCAAGCGTGAGGATTATGGCAACACCCCTCTCTATGAGGGAGGCCTTTGTCCAACAGTGGACGTTAATTGGCTGATGATGATGATGACGGTTCTGTGAAAGAAACAAAATTCAAGCCAAAAGAACAAGCCATCTACTTAATAAAGATTTTTTATAATTTACGAATATACTACTCGAACGAGTCTAATATTAATAAAATAAACAATTATTGTTGCATACGAGCTACGAGCGCGCATGCGCACTCTTTGGGTGCGTACTCTTACCAAAACGATATTTTGGATCTGTGATCATAATTTTTTTGTTTAACAACAGAATATGCCTGCATAACCTCTGATTTATACAAAATTCTATTTGCAAATTTCATGTATAATCCCCATACATGGATGGAGTATTCGTATTTATCTTACAATTCACATTCGAAATTGTTGAAAAATAACATCAAACATGTTAAAAACTTAAATATTGCATTAAAATTGTAAAAACTTGCCAAAGCGAAGCGAGGTCACGTCCTACGCCTTGTGTCGACACAGACGACTGACAGGTGTCACAGGGTTGCCATTACAAAAAAAAATGCTTTATTTAGGAGCATTGCGTACTCTTTGGTAATGCGTACTCTTAGGTAGCTCTACCCCAATACTAAAACACAAATTCACAACATTCTCTTAGGACCGATTTTTCAATCCTCAGTAAAAGAATCAGATAGGATTTACTCCATTGATAGCATGATTTGGAATTTTCCAATAGTCAGTGGGGTTAGTACGTGAACTTGCGAAAAAATTCAGTTTCCTTTTACGTTCGCTAGAGGCGCTGTTCAATTTTTCATACATTTTGCTATCGTTTACGGAACGAATACGTTTTCGCAAGTGCTCGTACTAGGGCCACAGTTAGATGTTATCTGCGGATTAAAACCTGTAAATTTATTGGACATACAAATTTATTGATTTGTTAACTATCTGACCGTTAAAAAAACGCCGAAATGTTATTATTATCGAAATAGTTTTTTTTTCTGTATTAGGTAGCTGACAGCGTTAATATTAGGATCTATTCGTACCGCGGATCATCCGAAACGTGATAGCAATATCGGTAATGAGTGATTATGTTTTAAAATGTCGCAATGCGTGAGCAAGACTTACAAAGAATACTCTTAGTATAAACTTTACCTTAAATCTTTCTAAATTAGATATTTATACAATATTCTTATCAATATGTTCAAACATTCCCCATCATCTTAAAAATACCTCAACGCAGACTCAAATTGGCAATATCATGAATATTCCAGGATAGCCGGCGCGGGAATCGAACCCAATATCCCCAGGGCATCTCTTAGATACGGCACTCCGCCGAGACTTTAGGAAAAATACGAATATATTAGAAGCAGTATGTTACGTCTTATATTTGGTTAGTTTTGACGAACTAAGGAAATAAAACTGGGCGGTTAAAATGAATTTTTTTATACATTTAATATATAAAAAGATCCGTTAATTCACACAAGAGTGAATCGGTTTCTTCTAGGCAAGCGCGATCCACCGTAGGCCGCATCGTCGCTTAAGATCAGGCGAGGTGGCGGCCAAGCGCAAGCCTACTTTGCAATTTAAAAAAAACATAGTATAAAAAACTGGAACATTTTTGCACACACGGTCATTTGGCCTCAAACCAAGCAAAGCTTGTAATATGGCTGCCAGAGACTGATATACGTACAAATATATTTTTAAATACTAGTTAAATAAATATTAACACCCAGACAAAGAATAAACACAAATGTTCATCACATGAATGTTTGTCCTAGGTGGGAATCGAACCCATGTCCCCAAGCGGAGAAGGTAGGATCACTACCAACTGAGCCACCGGGGCAGTCAAGATAGATCACTAGTTCATTTTGGGTTCTTACCCAAACTCAAACAAAGTTCTTATGATACCTATTTCATTAGTTGTAACCGTAGAAGCTGTCGTAAAAATTATGGAACTTCTAAAACACGAAGTACATACTTACCTACTTCATTCCGTCCGCCGTTGCGTTTTCTTACGTTTTTTTTACCTTCCTTGTTTTCATTCCATCCCTGTTGCATAGAGAAAATAACATTCATTTATTATCATGTTTGTTTAGAAAGTAGCAGATTATTTAATGATGAACATATCATGTAAAAAAGCTGGACTTCATTTATACTACATATAAGTTAGTAACTAAATCAATGAAGAAGTGATAAAAGATCTTTATCTATGTACATATTTTTACTCGTATTTTTATTTCTCTGTGTACGTTTTTTTTGTTGCCTTGTGAAAACGGAGCCAAAATCTCTTTTTCCGTCACAAAAAAAGCATTTCTTTTAATGACGATGTCGGACAATGTTTGATGGTCAGTTATTGTCAACAAAATGTGTTTATTTAGGCTCTCGCATTAAAGCGGGACGTCGCCCCGGGGCCAACCTTAATCCGTCCCTGGCAAACAATATACATTTGTTTGGGCAGAAATAAATATGTTACTCTATTGAAGGTGTGTTTTGTTTATGCTCTTTGAGGGTTGGAATCTATTGAGTGATTTCGTACCATTACTCATACCTTATTCATGGTTTCTATTTTTTTTGGTAAATGATGTTAGCGTGTATTGGAAATGTGCAATATTTTGTAGTATTGCTAATATTATTAGCAGTATGTAAATCTTCAAAATAGGTATCATTATTTATTTTAACGGGCTTTTGTCGGGTGACTTTATTACCGTTTCGGTAAAATCTAGGTGTAACAGGGGTCTATGACATAGCTACTATAAATTAATCCCCTCTTCTTTGGAGGATAGATAAATTTATGGTGATTTTTCCATACAAAACTTATTTTAAGGATTAAGATTATTTAAGTAGAAAGTCGGCGCACTACCGCCCATACATTGTAGATTTTCCTCGGATACGTGGCTAAACGTATTGATTCTACGTTTTCAATCTGTATAGCCAAGAGTGGAACAACCTGTCTGCTTCCTTGTTTCCCGAGGATTATAATCAAAGCTTTTACGAGATCTGATTAAATAGGTATCTTCTAAGTCTGTTTGCTTCATCTTCGACCACATCGTATCTTACCAACAGGTGAATTAGTGCTCAAACGTGGACTAATACGCGTTAAAAAAATAGGCAATCTTGGGGACTGCCACAAGTAAAAAAAATCTTTGGGTTAACTGTCACATCTCATAAGTTTTGGTCCTAACAAAAATCACTCAACTCGGTTACAGAAGTTTCATTCCTTAAGTTTGTCCCAATTATGCCATAATTTTTTACACCTGAACAGTCTATCATAATAATAACTTTAATTTGCTCAAATATTTACAAACTTTTCAGTCCAGCCATCAAGAGTAACACTGTTTAAAGGTTAAAACTACAGTGGCATTCGGTATTGGAATAGATTCTTTTATATAGCCCCACCACTTTTATTTATCATTTATTTATTTTATTATCCCGACTTCGGCACGATTCCGATTATTGATAATTATCAATATAAAAAACCGAAAAATTGAAATGGGACCACACGCCACACCAGCTTGCTAATATAAAAAAAAACGGTTCCCCCAGTCGGAAGTTCTGAGGGACAAACAAAAAAAAATCGAATTGAGAACCTGAACTTTTTGGAAGTCAGTTAAAAAAATATCATCGCCAGTCTGCACTTACCTACTGATGTGTATAGGCCAGCTTTGTATTATGCCATTTATGTCTATTTTGGTTCTATAGGGGTATATAAAAAGGGGAGGGGGGTCCGGACTCCCTTGATAAGAAGAAAAAAATCGTAGAACATTGGATAGATGGCATGGATGACCTGTGCCACAAAATACGAGGAATGTGCACGCGCAGCTCGGGTGTCATAGCAACGGTTCTTTGCTGTGACAACGAAGTATATTTATACGAGAGAAACGCTTAGGTTTCTGCGTGAAATCCGGGCACAAATTTTGTACATTTTTGTACCTGCGGAAACCCCCAAATTTGGATTCACGTGTTCTTTGTATATAAGGCGCCTGATAGACCAGTCCCGATTCTAACAGGTATTATTTCCTTGTCGCAGGTGAACGGTTCCTGGGGTCTGCCGGCGCTGATCTGCGACGTGTACATAGCCATGGACGTCACCTCGTCCACGTCCAGTATATTCAACTTAGTCGCTATATCTGTTGATAGGTAAGTGTTGTTAAGAATTGATTTATTCTAGAAAATAAAAGTCCACAAAAATGTTCCAGTATTATATATTTCAAAGAATCATGTCAACACATAAGCACTATAATTTGACCGTTAACGAGTTTTATTGAAACTACAGCTACTGACTCAGTTCCTTCCTTCAGTTCCGAGAGCTTCAACATCGGAGTGGGGCTGAGAAGTGGCGGTGAAATCCCCACTTTTCAGCGGATTGTTGTTATAAACTTTTTCATGACCATGGATACAAAGTTCTGCGGTCGTAATATTAATCAAGTTTACCTAGTCTTAAATAGCGTCATACAAGTCATAAGTCATAGTCACAGACAGAGTCAAGCAAAGTAAGTCATGGTCAATTCAAACTCATGCCCCAGTAAAGTAGTGGAGGCTTTACAATAGGTTTCTATGGAGTTTTGGAAACAACATGAAAAGACATGTTTCACTTATATCACTTATAGTTATATCACTTGCCTACACTCGAGCACGTTCACGAGCCCTTAATAAATAATAATCCACCATTATTACACATTAACACTCGAAAATACACAAGTATAGGAAAATTATACAACGAACCGACATGTTTTTTCCACGTGTTGCCGGCCGGGTGTTGCCATGAAAATAAAACTAAATTCAACTAATAATTTTAAGGAATATCTAACATACTTCATTAGGGTACTCGCACATTCGTGAACAAATCTTTGGACTCCCAGTAGACTGATGGCGATGGTGTTCATATGCCATCCTGCTCGCGTGTATGGTGCAACTAAGTTGGTGTGAGCAAGATGCCATGGCTATTGTCATTTGTCACCCAACTTACAAAGCCTCTGATCAGTAGTTAATGCTCAGAAAATCCGCTGACATGGTTTTAACAACAGTTGTTTAGGTGTTCTAATATGCCATCGATTGACTATTCTAATACCATACCATAATCTGACATAAGTAGCGGTCTCTTTCGAGTAAACTGAACTTAGTAAAATTTGGTAAGAAAGCAGAGTGTATCGTGAGAACGGGCATATGATACTTTTTAAGTCGTTTATTGTTTGCAAGCGCAGTACAGTTAGTAATAGTTTTAGTAGCATAAGAGTACTATTAGAATAACGTAGAGAATGTGGGCACTGGTCCAAGTTTTCCAGACTTAAAATTGCCTAACTTTGTATTTTTATAGCCTTCTATGCTGGTCATATTGTTTGCTTATCATCTTGTCATGATTTCAAATAATGTCTTCTTCTATCAAATTAATTATTGTCCTTTGTCTTTTTTAAATGTTATTTAACCATTAAATATCTGGGATGCCAGATTCATTGTAGATGTCTGTGTCGTGAGAAATCACTCATATTATGCTCAGGGTCAGGTGTTCTCTTCTTTTCTCGCCGTCAGTCTGGACTTCTGTAGGCTCCTAGAGAATCAAGCGGGAGACCCGAGAATTTATGCCGGAATAATATTAAAAGTATTAGGTTTTTTTAATCCCCATAAAAGAGCCGACAAACTTCAAACGACTGATTAGATTTTCTTGATTCATAGTTAAGAGCACTCTCGATCAAGTCACCTCTAAAACAAACAAAAAAACTTAATCAAAATTGGTTCAGCCGTTTAAGAGCTACGATGCCGCAGACAGACAGACAGACACACAGATACACAGAAATACAACAACTACAAACAGTTTACAAACGTTAAACTTATAACACCCTTCTTTTTGCATAGGAGCTTAAAAATACCAGTCTATTAAAGTTTTCACGTTTTTTCTCCTCAGGTACATTGCAGTAACCCAACCAATAAAATACGCGAAGCACAAAAACAACCGACGGGTGTGGTTCACCATAGTTCTGGTCTGGTTGATATCAGCTGCCATCGGAGCGCCCATAGTCCTGGGGCTGAACGACACTCCAGACCGGAACTTCGACGAGTGCCTGTTCAACAGTCAGAACTACGTGATCTACTCTTCGCTGGGATCCTTCTACATTCCTTGTATCATGATGATGTTCCTCTATTATAGTATTTTTAAGGTGAGGGTGATTTTTGTACCATGACAATGAATTAACTAATAAGTGGGAATTTCAAAATACCCTACGCCAGTTACTCCAAACTGGCAGAAAACTCAAAAGCTCGAAAGCAGAGTCATGAAAAATCTCAAACCCCTAGGTCCCCCTAGGTTGGGGTTCTAGGACCTCTGGTTAGTTCTTTTACTTTAAAAGTAGTTACAAGATTTGAGATTAAATATCATATGATGAGCATCATCATCATCAACAATAAGACGTCTACTGCTGAACATAGACATATCCTTAGAACGCCACACTAGATGACAGCCTGGATATCTATCAGCCTATCTGCATCCACTGGATACTCGCAACTCTCACGATGTCTTCGGTCATCTAGTGGGAGGCCTACCTACGCTGCGTCTGCCAGTTCATGGTCTTCACTCAAGAACCTTTCTTCCAAATCGGTAATCGGTTCTTGTCAATGTGGCCTGTCCTTTGCTATTACAACTTTCAAATCTTGACAGCTATATCAGTGACTGTGTTTATTCGGCGAATATCCTCGTTCCGGATTTTATAGCGCAAAAAAACTATGAGCATAGCTCTCTCCATTGCCGCTGTGTAAAGTGACACAGCGTATTTTAAAAAGGCCAGCTCTTGGTACCATACGGCATTACTTATAAAACCCACTCGTTATGATAATGGATTCTTTAAGTACCCTACACTCAGTCAGAATAGCACGCTATTTCATCTTTTTAAATATCCCAAGATTCTATACGATAAATTCATCTTTTTTCAATAGGCATTAAGAAATAGAGCAAAGAAGCAACGGGCAGCGAAGAAACCACCTATACCTGACGCCAGTACCGGTGCCACCGCGGCTGTCGTCATAGAAAACGTGGCGCAGACGAGAAGACTGCAAGAGACAGCACTGCATGACGACAGACCCACCAATACTGGTTCTGGGAGCAATGAAGATGATCATGATGATAGGTATGAAAATTTTTTGTAGGGTCCTATTATCTATATTATATTTCAACTTAAATAGCCTATCATGTTCTCCACTGCTGGAAGACAAGCCTTGAATAGAGAGATAGGATAAGCCCTAATCCATTACGCAAGCTCAGTGCATGTTAGTGAATTTTACATGTCTTTGGACTTCTGAAGTTCTTGGACATACCGGTTTCCTCATGATGTTTTCCTTCAACATTTTTTAAGCAATTGTATCAAACCAAGAATCATAGGGGTTATTCAAGAGCAATGAATAATACTGAATGCAGAAAACTGAAAATTACTTAGCTCAGTAACGTACATTATAAAAAACCACTTAAGTTATGATGATCGTGATATATAGATATATTTTTTTTACACTAGAAATTGATTCATATGACAGAAAGACTTATAAAAACTAGTGCAACAATTACTGGCAGTCTTATCGCTTAGAACGCGATCTATAATTCCAGTATGATAGTGAGGATTTATGTAGGAGGTAGAAGGCGGGCCTTGCAATTAGTTAATAAATAACCTGATAATCTGATAAAATTAACGACAAGGAATGTCGGAGTGTAAAAATTTTCGCAGCTGTGATTTTTTGTATTGTCTTGAGAACTTGTCTCGATCGGTAACTTCACAACGTCGGTTGATTAGATGGTGGGTTAGATGTTTACAGTATATTTTGGAAGATTTGATTATCATTAATCAAGTAGAAAATAAAGTATTAACTTTGTAATAACATTGATTAAGATTTTCAGAAATATATTTTATATCGTTAGTTTTTCCAATTCCGATGAACCAAACCCTAGAACAAAAGAAGAAAATATTCCATTAACTTTTTCGTAATTTGATCATCAACTAAATCCATCAATTTTTGGAGTGGCTTTGCTTTATTTTTGTCTCGAAGAAATTAGTTTTGTTAAGCGAAAATTTATATGGCAGGTTCAAATAAATGTTTTTCTATTATTTTTAGAAACTAATTTTGTTTTCTCAACAGCTTCGACAAAAGATCAGCGGATTTGGAAGCTGACGCAGATGACTGCCACATCATACAGAATGACAAATCCACAGAATTCATGTTGGCAACAGTCACTGAAGAGACAGCCAAGTAAGTTTCAAAAATATTTATTTTACTAAAGTGTTTGTGTCTTGAATGTCGTTGAGGATTCGCAAGAGCATTTATTTGATTGATGTGGCTTTTTGGAATATAAACACGGAGATTAGCTTTGACTTCGTTCCACACCATTCGTATATTTTTTGTCCGTGAAGAGATTTATGGAAAGGCATTGTTTCTATGTCAACAGTGGCTTTATACTCATAAATAAATAAATAAATATCTGGGACATTTTTGCACACACTGGTTGACTGAAAACCGGCAGCTCTTGATCGTTGCTTAGTTTGGGGTCAGGTGACCGACCCCAAACTAAACAACGATCTGTCATGTGTGGAAAAAAAGATTTATTTTAATGTTAAATAGAAAAGGGGTTGCAAACGGTATATTTGCAATGTAAGTGTTTTTATGGGAAAGATCCCATACAAAATCATGACAATTAAGTTAAGTTGGTTAAAACGTTGCCTGGATATGAATCAGTCCAGAACCATTGGACTCCTGGAGTACAAGGGTCCTTTTGTGGAAGCTAATTGAGTCTACTGAACCTATCTTGTGCTAAGGGAATGTGGAAAATAAACTAATGCAAATATTTGAGATTACAATGCATTTACTCTCTTAAATTGCCTAATACAAATCGTTATAAAGTAGTTAAAATCCAGAGAGGGCTCATGGCGGTTAGTTAAGGGAAAGCTGGCACACTACTGTGCCTCAGCATCAAAAATTAGGAAAATACTAAGTGAAAAATGAAGGTGATAATAAAAAGTGGTTATCTGTTGAAATCCTGCGTGCGAGGTGGCTTCACAGGAAGATCTCCACTTGAAACTGGAACACTTCATGGAGTTCTGCGTTCCTGATGCATGATCAGGTCTTCATTTCCAGGAAATAAGAAAATTTGTTCGAGCGCGTGGCGTGCCCGAACATGTTGATGAAAAATCAATCCGATGTTGTGCTCGTGTTTTTTTCGAGCCGGAAATCTGATTCCCACGTTTTCACAAGGAAACTGCAGTATTTTTCTTCAAGTCATCTTGTTAAATTTCGATGTATATTAAAAATTGTGATTCACACGAAATAGCCCGTAGTGCGGCCTCTGTGTGAATGCCATTTCCCAAAAATGGTGTCTTGCATCTCCTTTCTCTTTCTTGTTTACGGAAGCATTCTTTGAGTGCGAGCGAGTCGACGCATATGATGATCCGACGTTCAACAGATAACAAATATTATATTGTATTTAGATATTCGATTAATTCTAAATTATTTTAATATTTGTTTACAATTCCAAAATAAATTCCTGAATGTAAATCTAAGTACATTGTTTTGTTTATAATCTGAAAATAAAGACATTCCACCATCTTAAAATGGTTCCTAGCCTTTTTGTTAGAGCAATGTCCCCAGCGCCAATTGCTGCCAGGAATTAAATATTAATGTTATATGACAGATCATAGTTCAAGAGCTGCCGATTTTCAGTCGATATCTATACAATTGACTAAAGAAAAGACACTTAGACCATATTTTGTAGGCTGAGTAACCAGCTTTATTTAGATAGTTTTTGAGAGAGAAAAAAGTTATCAATCAGTATACAATGGCCTCCAATGCAACTGAGTTTCTATGACATGTAAAACATATTGCTAGTTACAACATAGTCAGTTCCTAACATAAAGGCATTTTAATCGTGTACCTAATTTTACATCGACTGTAACAAACTTACGTATGTACCACTTACTAGTACTGGTACTGCTATTCTCTTAAATCCTTCGACCAAAATAAAATGAATAGACGGGCCCTAACCATTAAACTTGATCAGTAAAAACTAGTCAAAATCGGCAGACATATACTTCAACACCTAATTATAAAAATGTACATTATATTTGTTACAAAAGATAGATATCGGTTTCATTTGTGTATTTACACTTCGGTAAAGCATACGAATTCATAATTTTATCAGATGTTTTGTTATCGCGTAACAATATACTCGTGTTTCACTGCCTACGGCTAGAGACCGACTGAAAGGAAGTGAGCGCTGGCGCTCATTTTGTAATCTTCAAAAATGCGCTTCTACTGGGCCCGTCCATTCATTTTATTTTGGTCGAAGCTTAAATCTTGTTTTTTGAATCTTCCAGCAGTACTCCAAAAAAGCACTCAAAGCCGCTTCCAGACCCGAACGGCAACAATGACTCAGGTTACGCGCCATCCAATCTCGAAGAAACCGTCAGAGAACACACGTCGCCACCAGGCTCGACAGCCTTGAAGGACGCTACCGTACTCCGGAACATGGACTGCGAAAAGTGGAAGAAAAATGGAAAGACCAAATCCTTGTCAGAGTCCAGGTAAGGCAGATAAATAGTTAGGCTAAGTTATTGGAATACCTGAGATTTATTTAATAAGAATTTGAGCACAATGGTAATTGTACAGACCTTGCTGTTAAGTAATAATTATTAATTTAAAATTTATTATAATGAACAAACTTTTTGTTTTCTACTCAGCAAATCGTTTCATCTGATACCTGTATCATTATGGTAGATAAGATTTTTTTTATCGCCATCTTGAGCAAGCACCATATAGAATTTAGTGTAAAGTCATTTTATTTTTCGTATTTTTCTCAGCAAAACTTTTCATTTGGTTTCTATACAATACAATACTTTATAACTCCATAGTTACAAGTCAAACTTCTCCAGTATACTCTTCTACAAAAATGTATATAATAAAACTTATATAAAATACATATCACGGACGTGCATAATAAATAACTAGTAACTAGTCCGCCATATTGTATTGAGAATGATGTCATTTAGTTAACCATGCATTTTCATCCAAACTAAACGTGTATGCTAAATTTCAGCATAATCGGTTGAGGATGATTTGTCCCACACATACATACGTACATATATAACTACATACTAACAGGGCAAGTTAAATAAAAGCTTGTGAAAAGCAGGCCACAATACATTGCATGTTGAAAAAACAAGGGCAACCATACCGTATGTTGGTTGAACAATATACAATAATTATATACGAGTAGAAAATAATCTACAATGCAATAGTTACAACCACAGAAAAGGAAAGTAAATAGAACGGAAATGAGAAAGAAACTCTGTCGCCAGGTATTGTGACAGATACTTGATTGAACATTCTTATTTATGTCAACGCGTCGAACTCCGCGTCACAGTTGCTAACAAAGTTGCTATGGGTTTATGATACAAAAATGCCTAGACAGCCGTTCTAATTTAAACAAAAAAAAATATTTTCTGTGGTTATAGCTTCATCCGCCCTGATTGATATCCACGAGCATACAAAATTGACTAGAATATAGAATTTTACTATCGTTGTAAAGTCAAGGCTTTTCTTGTACCTGCAATATTATTTATGTCCACGTTGCACTTGTGTCAATCCTAATAGGTGTGACAGCTGACAAAACGAATATTGCAGATCCTGGAATAACCCATCAAGTTAAATGAACTGCCTGTCTTCAAATCACGAGTGAATCGGTTTTTTCTAGACATTCGTACTCCATCATAGACCGCATAATCGCTTAAAATTAGTCGAGTTGGCGGTCAAAGGCAAACCTAATATTGAAAAAAAAACTCTTGGTTTCACTTTGTATCAACACTTCTATACTTTGATAGATCAATGTAGTTGCGAGCTTCATCTTCGACCACATCGTCGCTTACCAACAGGCAATTTGGTGATCAAACACGTAGGTACTTCGAGTTATTCGAGAGAAAAAAAGTTTAATGTGACATTCTTGTTATGTTTGTCGTTTAAGCTGAGTGAGTGATACTTTTGCACCATACTTTTATACTTTTGAGATTGCCAGGGCCAAATTTTACGGAATTATACCATCAAAGGAACTGCTGTAAGCTGCTTTAATACTGTTCACTTATCAATTGATCGTGTTTTCTAGGAACGTCTCTCTCGCACTTCGATCAGAAGACGACCTCGAGGCAAGCACCTTCGACCTGCGCGAAGGTTCCACCTGCAAAAAAGAAAGGAAAGCCAGCGCTGCCACGGCTCGTTTCACCATCTACAAAGCGAATAAAGCTAGCAAAAAGAAACGCGAGAAGTCATCCGCAAAGAAAGAAAGAAAAGCCACAAAAACTTTAGCCATAGTTTTAGGTGAGTCGAGAACTTCTTAAGGGGTCTTACACACGGGCATTGGATTCTTTAGTGTAATTATTTTTTTGTGCAATTTGCTTTTCAAAACATACTGAAATAACGCAACGCATTTCTACGTAATTATGATAAACTAAAATCAATCAAAAGAATTTAGGCATACCAACCATTTTGCCTACCATTATTTGATTAGAATTTAGAAATATATATTGGCAATAAATAAAACAATAAATGCTACAGGCAAGTAATTTTTACGAAAATACTTAAAATTTATAAAAATAGACGAACTTATTAATTATAATCATCAATTTAAAAAACCGACTATAAAATTTGTAAATACGCAATTTCGTTTATTTGGATGGCATTTTTTTTCAGTTATTTTAATTTAAAAACCAAACTGCTAAACCGATTTTAATGAAATTTATATGGGATCATCTCTGAAGTATGGCCTACCAAACATAAAAGAAACCATCAAAATCAATTCATAATAGGTGGAAAAATCGATGAACATATACATTTAAAAAATACAGTGGAACATAGAACACCCGCCTTTTATGAAGTCGGTTAATTAAAATAAAGACTATCGTACATTGCACTAATATATTATAACAACAACATTACAAAACAATTAATAACAACATTGGGTTAGGTCCGCAGCTATGCATTAATTTGGAGGTTGGTAAGATCAATTTATTGTTATAGTTAGACCCCTTTGGATTGAATTGCCCCTGTATAAGATCACCATCATTTCAGCCATAGGACGTCTACTGCTGGACATAGGCCTCCCCCATTGATTTCCAAAAGGGCAGGTTGGATGACGCCTGCATTCAGCGTTTTCCTGCGGTCTCTTTTAGGTCGTCTGAACTTAGTTTGGTTTTAGGTGGTTGGTTATGTGTAAGATGCTTTAGATATATTAACACTTGCTCCTAAAGGTTCGGAAATAACAAAGATACTGAGAGTTGTTAAAAGTTGCGAGAATTTGTCGGACGAACTTGTTCGATAGATGAGGGTTGAGTTCGAATGTAGTTTAGGAATTTCGACCATTTTGAAAAGAATCGTGGTCACCTTATATCGTATAAAGTTGTGGCAAGAATTGTCTATAAAAGTACTCTAAACGGTTGCAGCTTGGTGTTTTTATATTATTGATTTAGTTTAAAATCGAAACCTTTATTTTAGAGCAATATACAGATGGCTTAATGCAACAATTTGCATTAAGCCATCTGTATATTGGCTACTGCAATATACATGTGATTAATGCAATATATTTCTGCTTCTATCATACTATCGCTGAATTTTGCATTCCATTCGCGATCATGTACAACTCAAATTTACTTAAATACGATAGTTAATTCATTTTGCAACGGCGGTAATAAAAATAAATAAAATAAATATCTGGGACATTATTGCACACATGGTCATCTGACCCCAAACTAAGCAAAGCTTGTAATATGGCTGCCAGAGACTGCCAGAGATATACATACATATATATATTTAAATACATGCTTAAATAGATATTAACACCCAGACATAGAACAAACACAAATGTTCGTCACACAAATGTTTGTCCTAGGTAGGAATCGAACCCACGCCCCCAAACGCAGAAGACAGGTTCACTACTAACTAAGCTAACGGGGCAGTCTGAAGTCTGTTAAGACTATTATAACTAGAGCAAGTGAAGCGATTGTAAATTCATTTTGCATCGGTGGTATGTTAGAAGCACTATATCACACTATAATATTATAAATACGAAAGTTAATGTGTGTTCTCACTTAACTTTGCAATAGCTGAACGAATTTGAATGAAATTAAGCATTACACCTTGGATTATCGCATAGATAACTTTTTGTACCGAAACAAAAAACACGATTCCTGTAGGACAGTAATTACGGGACGGACCTACATATAAGAATCATCTAGAAGTTCATATTTGCAATTTCAGACTTTATATTCTCAAAGAGCTTTTTCGTCAGTTAATAAGTTATTCTCTGATCGAGCAATCGTGGCCAAGCATGTGCTCTTTACAATCGTCGTCCCTTCACCAAACACGTATTATTAGTACCTAAATGGTAAGTGTAGTGGTAGGACTCTTTTGCAGGGGTTCGCCTGGGGAAGTACCACACCTTTGCCAGTTATTCAACCGCCAAGCAGTAGTGTGCAAACACTGCTGTGTTCCGGATTGAAAGGCAATGTTTCTAGCGAAATTATAGGGCACACAGAGATTTGACATCTTATATCTCGGGGTTACGAGCGCAGTGCATTGCCATCCAGGGTTTTGAACTGTTGAAGTTCAAAATTCTGAGTGGCGTTGAGCTGTTATGGGCAAGCGTGAAGAGCCATCAGGCGAGCGACTTCGCTCGTCTCGTCACTCAGTATCATAAAATATATATAATATATATTGCAGTTTCGATGTCATCGCTCAAAATCGGTAAAAGAAAACATCGTGAGGAAACCGGTATGTCCAAAAACCTCAAAGGTTCAACATACGACATTTACCAACATGCACTGGGCCAATGTCCCATCTTCTCTTATTCTGAGAGAAGGCCTGTGGCCCAGCAGTGGGAATATGATAAGCTGATCAATGATTCTCTGATTATCATTACCATCTACTGTTTGACGTTAGTTTGTACCAGCCACGAATACTTTACTAGTCGACTGTCAAATATTAGAACGTTGACAAATGTTTTTTTTCTTTCCACAGGAGTTTTCCTCTTCTGCTGGGCGCCATTCTTCTCCTGCAGCGTGCTCGGCGCCATCTGCGATAAATTCAACCTTCCCTTCTCACCAGGCGTCACCACCTTCATCCTGACCACCTGGCTGGGGTACATCAACTCCTTCCTCAACCCCGTGATTTACACGATCTTTAACCCTGAGTTCCGGAAGGCGTTCAGAAAGATACTGCACTGTGGTACCTAGCCCGCGGACTATTTGGTCGTTTTCACTCAGTAGATTTTTGGATATTGGACGATTGATAATGGATACCTTCACTTCAGAATTTCATATACCGTCACTTTGTATGAAAATGTTATTTTGATCAGTAGAGAATATTGCTTAAGAATTTCCTTATATCCACTCTCTAGGGGTTGCATCAAAGCGAAATTTGTTTTATAGAATTTAATTTAATACATTCTTATATGGCCCACGAAAATAATTTTCATACGAAAACAAACAACGCAAAGGTATTTTCAAAATAAAATAAGATGAGAAAATAAGGAAGACAAAGATTATAAGATGTTAGAAGGAAAGTACCGTGCTTTTCTATTGATATACTTTATTTATTGCTAGTTTCAAAAAATGTATTTATTAGATAAAACTATGAACTTGTATGAACTTATTTTATTTGACTTTGTTTGTATGAATCCATTTACAACGAAGAAATAAAATAATCAATTCCAATCAACAATGTCCAATGAAATCTACCAGACGACCAAATAGGTACATCTGTGAACAAAAGTATTACATTTGATGTGATAAAAGACATTTGAAATGTGATGTGTTAAAGTCAGTGGTAGAAAATAGCATATCAAAATAATAATACTCATTTGATAATAAAATATTTTGAAAATGTACAAAGTAATGACAAAGCTTTAGTAAATGATCTCGAATAAAATATTAATTAATATATAATAATAATATACTTATTAGATGTAGAAAAAAAATATGCCAAATATTTTATAGATCTATGTAGCTACTGTGCTATAAAACTGTATTCATTTTTGAGGTTGTGATTTTAAGTATTATGATTTGAAAATATTATTATAACTCAATTTAAAAAGCTGGCTTGTGTTTTAAGTTAAATGAAAAACTTTAACATTATTTTTATTGACAGACCGTACCTATACAATGCCATACATAAATTGAATGAAAATGTAGTATCACTACAACCCGCTTTAATATGGTATTGTTTTAATTTGAATAAAAGTATCTACTTACTAATCTTTTTTGCTCGTTCCGTCCGCTGATCTTTGATAATTAATTATGAATAATAATAATTTAAGGAATAAAATTATTATGCGTTTTAAAGTTTTAATTTTAAATCCTTAAAATTGTTACTAAATTTTGTATATAGTATTTAATATTTGAATTAGTATCTGTAAAATAAAATGAAAAGTCGTTTGCACAGCGTGATTTGATGACGTAGTGTGTATTATTATTGCCAAATAATGATTTAATCATATCAAGTATTAGTCTAGTCATATGTAGGAAGTAATTGTGTAGTTTTATGATTTCAGTAAAAGTTATACATTCAATAAATAATCTTCCATACGTGCTGGAGCAGAACAGAATACACCAGAGGCAGTAGTGAAAATCGGTTGTTCATATTAGAATGCCGTTTCTGAAACTTTGTTTCGCATGCTCATACTTTGTCATTATTAAAAATGCTCAATAATTTATTCAATATGCTCATATAATTATATATTTAAATATTATTTTAAAAATGACTCGAACTTACCCATTATCCTAGTTTGTTTATTAGATGTCTCTAAAAAAATATTCTCTAAAATATATCATTTTCGATCCTATTGGTTTTGCTATTATTTTTGGTCATTGTTCAGATTTTTTATATTTACTATTGAATAGCGTTACTTTAACTGTAATGTATTTAGAAATAAATATGATTAACTACCATTCATGTAAGTTTACTAACGAAACAATAATATATTTTAAAATATATTAGGTAAGTATTGTATTTAGTAAAATAAATTTCCAAATATTTGTTAATGATATTAAATCATTTTGTAAATAAAATAATAATATCATAACAGGGTTCCTAGTACGAATCCAAAATTAAGTATATAATTTAATCTGAAATATGTATTTATGTATAGAAACTAATAATGTCTTCGTAGTTTTGACAGATAAGTAAGCATACATATACGAGTATTATTATTCATGTAAAAATAATAGCTCTGTTACATACTCGTATAATATCAAGTTTAAACACATTTCTAATAATAAGTAGATATGATAATTATTATAACTAAAGTTATGAACTACTTTAATAATATACCGGTTGTAAGGGAAACGCTCCCGAAGCCAAAACACTATTCATATTTAATTAGCCAAAACAATATCATTATAGTACTATCTAAACATAATTTAATACAAATAACTATTTGCCATATATTTGTTGTTTTAGAGTTGTTTTTTTGATTAGAATTTTGCAAACAAGCAATGTATTGCGTACAAGCATGCGCGTAGCACGACACGGATCGTTTGTTGACCTCAAGCGTCAACAGATAATTTATTTGCATTACATTGCGAGCATCAAAAGATTAATAAAACAATGCATTTTATGTGGTATCATATCAGCATTCACCAACACAGTCACCAGTCACGTTATGTTCACCGATCGGTCGTATCGACCGATAAACAGTACGTGAGTTTAAGCCGTTTTGTAATAATTTACTATGACCGTCTTCGTTTTCTGTAACGTTTCCCTTATAACCTGTATTATTATTTATTTATTTATTTGAAAACTACAAATCTTTAGCTAAAAAAAGTAGTTAATTTGTGTTTGGATTGTTTTTTTACACGTATTATTAAGCCAATACATATTACGCTTAGTAAAAAATATATTAACATAAATTTTCTCTACAACTTCTGATCATTATGTTTTAAGATATTCCTGTTTATAAGTACTCGTAAGTAACCATTAAAAATGTATTAATATTGCAATAAGCGACTTGAATATCTTAAAGTCTTTGTTAAGGTAAATTGAATTAGATAATTATCATAATTTTGTTGCTATATTGTAAAATAAAAGTTATTATAACACTTTGGGTATGCTATGTTATCTATATAAGGTAGTGTTATAACTTTCTATGCAAAAATGTGATGATTTAAAAATTCTGTTTTATACAAATTGTTTCATTTAACAAACCCTCAGAAAAAAAATCCTTGCATGACATGTTAAAGCGGTTTATAGGAAAAAAATACAAATAGACCAATTAATTAACAATAGGCATTATGATAAATAATTTTTATTACCTCATAAAAAAGCTGATCATCAATAGAACAAAAATTAAATTAGTTCAAAAAAATTAATTAGTATTGTAACTTCATGCTAAACAGAGAGCGCACTATGGTGAGTTATGACGTCACGCCTCAGGCGCGGCATACAAATGCTATACTAACACACGCATTGCGCGAAAAGGATAGAGCATCCCATCTCTATCCCCACCTAAAACTTTAAACGCTCATATCTCAGAGATTTATCAGCCGATAGGCTATCTGGTCATAGCTAAGCATATTCGTGAAAACCGCATTTAAATCCGTCCGCATTTTCTTCCAGGGGTATAGGCGATGTGCGTGAACAAACAAAAATTCTAAAAACTGCCTTAACATGTTCAGCTGCTTATTTTAAGTCGCTACTGCTTCTGAACTATATGAAAACGACCACAAGTATGGCTTTGGCCACGGAACCCTGACATATGCTTGTCTTGCAAAATGCATTGGATTGAATCACCAAAAAGGTTGTAAGGCCTATGTTTTTATAACATCCTTGATCGATACGTTCATTCATCTAAGAAGGTTAAGGAACCTTCTTTAAATTTAAACTGATTATCTGAATGACAGTTTCAAATTTTTATAATGGCTATGTCAATAACATTCTCTTTACTTTGGTTGGACCTCCTTGCTTGAGGCTATGTGACGATCCTCATATTACGTTTCGGGTAACGAAGAAAATAGTCATTGATTTTTTAATTTATTTTATGTAATAATAATGAATTAAAATAAATGATATAACATAGCCTATGTTTTAATCTGGTAATTTCTGAGCATATTCGTGAAAACCACATTTAAATCCGTCCAGTATTTTAGGAGATGTGCGCGGATAAACAAACAAACAAACAAACAGACAAAAATTCTAAAAACTGTCCTATCGTGTTCAATTGCTTATTTTAAGACGCCCTGTAAGTTTTTTTTTTGTTATCTCGCAATTAAAATTTTTTTTATCTCCACGTTTTTATTATATGTATAGATAATAAAATTATCCAAGTTATTTGACAGCTATAATTTAATCAAACTAGTGGTCATGCAAGCGGAACCTCATTTAAATTCAACATAAGCTGCATAAAGTTAGTTATTAACAAAACTGAATTAGTGTTAACATTTCTATGCCCGACTGTACGCGGCTCCTACCAGTTGTAGTTGATTATATTTTAGGTTGCATGTCAAATCAGGTAACGGGTTTAATTGGTTGTTACTTTTCTATATGGCACTGCTGCTTTTACCCGACTGCCAAAGAAGGATGGTAATGTTTTCCTATCCTATCATTTATATGCCTTTACCTATGTTGATGTGTGCAGTGGCGTAGCTAGTAACCAAAGGCTAATCTGAACTGGGTTAAGTTTTACCAAGTAAAAATATAAATACTTTAAATGTACAAAGCTAATTTATCATCAGCTCTTTATAGTGCTCAAAGCTTCGCAAAATTGTTTCGCTAGGATCAGGTCAGGATCTGAGGGCCCCCTGAGCTTGAGAGCCCTGGTGCACGGCACCAACTAGCCCTCCGATAGCTACGCCCCTGGATGTGTGAGGTGTCGTTAGGTTTTTCATGCTCGTAGTGCTTTGATGATTCATAGCCTACATTTTTATCTTTTAACAATCTACTTGTTTCAGCTGAAGAGCTAGTCCTAGTGTCGAGAGTTTTTAAGCGACTAAAAGGTTTCTAGATTGATGTTTTAAAGTAGTTCAAGCAACTCGGACTTGCAGAGCGTAACATAGATTTAGGATGTCAAAAAAAATTTAGGTCTGTGGAGCGTAACGTGGTAGATAGGTATCCAAGTGGCAAATGTCATTTATGGTCACTAAGAATTAACTAAGAAATAATCTATACATCTATATCTATATCTATACATATAATAAAAACGTAGAGATAAAAAAATCTGTAATTACGAGATAACAAAAAAAAAATCACACAGGTCGTCTTAAAATAAGCAGCTGAACACGATAGGACAGTTTTTAGAATTTTTGTCTGTTTGTTTGTTTGTTTGTTTGTTTGTTTGTTTGTTTGTTTGTTTGTCCGCGCACATCTCCTAAACCACTGGACGGATTTAAATGCGGTTTTCACGAATATGCTTAGAAATTACCAGATTAAAACATAGGCTATCTTATTTCATTTATTTTAATTCTTTATTTTTGCATAAACGAAAATAAAAATCAATGATTTATTTCTTCGTTACCCGAAACGTAATATGAGGATCGTCACATAGCCTCAAGCAAGGAGATCCAAAGTACAGAGAATGTTATTGACATAGCCATTAAAATTTTGAAACTGTCAACTGTCATTCGGTTAATCAGTTTAAATTTAAAGAAGGTTCCTTAACCTTCTTAGATGAATGAACGTGTAGATCAAGCATGTTATAGGCCTTACAACCTCTTTGGTGATTCATTCCAGTGCATGGAGTAGGAGTGTGGCGTACTCGTACTCCTTGCGCCAACCTTCGTGAATTTCATTCCAATTTTCCACGACGTGTGGCGCTGGGGCGCGAAAAGAAAAAAATAAAAGAACACCGATTTTCAAATGGAATTGTCATTCGCTTTTTCTAAGATTTGCCTAAGATTTTTCTTTGCATTAAATTTATAATTTCTTTCGGACTCAGCTATTTTCTTCCATTGTCGGTAGCTTAACCCTCTCCTTCTATATAAATAGTACAAATCTACTATAATTGGTGACCACTGAATGGACCGTACACCACCGACAAAGGTCAGAATGCCGCTAGATCGTACTGATAGCACTGCGGCTGACACGAAGAATAAAGATGATGACAATGTATTCCGAGTTGGCGTGCGAATTCCACCGTTTTGGCCCGAGAAGCCGGCGATTTGGTTCGCCCAGATCGAAAGCCAATTCGCGATTTCCAACATCACTGCAGATAGCACCAAGTTCTACTATGTGATTGGACAACTTGACCCGCAATACGCAGCTGAAGTCGAAGACATCATCGTCAATCCGCCTGTGACCGAGAAGTACGAAAAACTCAAGCTGGAGCTAATTAAACGTTTGTCCGCATCAAGAGAAAAAAAGGTACAGCAACTTTTAACACACGAGGAGCTAGGTGATCGTAAGCCTTCTCAATTCTTACGTCATCTACGACACCTAGCAGGCCCCGGAGTTCCAGAAGACTTTTTACGCATGATTTGGACCAGCCGCCTACCGAACAGCACGCAGACCATCATTGCTTCGCAGCAGATGACGTCATCACTCGATGTGCTGGCAGACCTAGCCGACCGCATACATGACGTTGTCCCTGGGTCGCATCTACATCCAGTACCACACCGGGAAGCTCCAAGCTCCATATTACATTCTCATGGTTTTATTCTATGTTAGCATTTAAAACACGAAATATACCGCATCCTATTTTAATACAGTGCCGCGAATAGAAATATTCAAAAAAGGCCCTTTGTACATGAAAATAAACCTATACAACAAAATTCCGGACGCAATAAAGAAAGAAAGAAATAATATCATTTTTCCAGAACCAACTTCGTAAGTTTCTAACCCAAAAATGTTATTACGAGATAAAATATTTATTCGACGATAATTTTAGAAAATTATAATTAGGAAATAAATATCGATATATAAATAGTTAAGAAAGTAGCGTCATAAGTTTTGTATCATCTCATATATAATTAAGTAACCTATCACACTAAGTATGTTTTTTTTTGTTTTGTAAAATTACTTCACCCTAGGTTAAGTTTGAATAGTATATATAATATTTATGTAATAGATTGAACTATACTTAAATTTATATGTTTATGTCTGTGGTCTGGTTTTGTGAACAGCCACTACATACGTCATTGCTGCACCCTTTATGCAGGGTATATAAACTTAGCTTCTAGAAGAATACAGTGTATATTTGCAATAAGAATAAGAATATAGAAATAATTTTATTTTACTGTGATATTTTAACAGATAAAGAGAGTAGTTCCATTTCATGGCTTTTTAATCAAGGTATACATACAAATGCACGCGAAATCAGAAATAACTAGCCAAGAGCGTGTTAAGACAAGCATTATGTCAGGGTTCCGTGGCCAGCGAAACTGGCCGGAAATATACTTTTAATGGTTTAGACAAAAAGAAAATTTCAAAACATGCTCTGCACTGTGGTAATAAATAACACCGTCAACAGTTTTCAAATCAAAAAGATAATTTTTGATTTGAAAACTGTTGACGGTGTTATTTATTACTTTTATGATTCTATCAATACTTCACACAGGGCGACTTAAAATAAGCAGCTGAATTTTTGTTTGTTTGTTCACGCACATCTCCTACACCCCTGGAAGAAAATGCGGACGGATTTAAATGCGGTTTTCACGAATATGCTTAGCTATGACCAGCTTGAAGTATATGCTATGTTATTTTGCGCAAGGCCGGATTAAGGGAAGAAAAAAGAATTGAAGGTTTATATGAAAATCTACGCGTACGAAGTCGCGGGCAAAAAAGCTAGTAAAAAATAAAAACAAAAGGTACAATACAACAAATGTATTTATTTTACGTATTGACACATTTTACTAATTTTGAAATCGGTTTTATTTAAATGATAATAATTGTATTTTGCAGTAGTACGGACAGACAGATAGCGTAGGCTGAGTAATAGGGTCCTATTTACACCCTTTGGGTAAGGAATCCTAAAAACTACCTAAATCATAATCGGTTCATCCGGTTTGGATCTACAAAACCACAATAAAATATAGCACCTCTCTATTGCCGTCGGAGGTTCAAAAGTATTTGGTAAAGTCACAGAAAAGAGAAGTCAATAGAACGGAAATGAGAAGGTCGCCAGGTATTGTGACAGATACTTGATTGAACATTCAACTCTGCGTCACAGTTGCTAACACAGTTGCTTTGGGTTTATATGGGTGCAGGTGGCTACAACAAATTACTTACAAAAATGCCTTACAGCCGTTCTAATATAAAAAAAAAAAAAACTTTGGCTTAAGTAAATACTGAACACGATATGAAACTGGGCACTTATACCTCTTATAGATCAGTAAATCTCCCTGTGGGGCGTATCTAATACTGAACGGACAAGATGGATCACCAATCTATCAGATAAATTGACTTTTTGTCTATTAGTCTAGACCTTGGCCCAGTCCCGGTCACCGCGATCCCCGCATGATGAAGACGCGTTTTCAGATGCCACATGTGCACACGCAGCTGGTCGTGGCATACTCACACATAAAGTAGAGTGATTCCTTAATTATTTTTTTAAATTAATCTGAAATTCGTTTTGTATATTTAAACGATTCCTTATCATCATCATCAGCCAGAAGACGTCCACTGCTGAACATAGGCCTCCCCCTTTAACCTGCACACTGAACGACATCCTGCCATCTGCATCCACTGGATGCCCGCGACTCTCACAATTAACAACATAATTATCAACAGTGAGTAACATATTCAGTAAACATATAATATTTACTTAAATTATTCATCAAAGCTATTGTTTTCAACGATATTAACATCAGTCTTCTACGCTATTAATAAACACCGGCTTAGTGTGAGTGGCGCACCAAACATTCCACACACAAAAATGTGTTTTCTTTCATTTAGTTCGGGATCTTGCATGCGCTTGACCGATGTGTGGCGTACTCGCCATCCGTACTCGTACTCCTTGTGCCAACCTTCGGGAAGTTAATTCAGATTTTCCACGACGTGCCAGCGCCACTGGGGCACGAAAAGTAAAAAATAAAAAGAACATTGATTTTTGAAAAGAAGTTTCATTGGTTTCGTTTAATACCGTTTTCATACTAGAGCCAGTAAAAAAAACTTTTAAAAAGTTTGTTGTATCGACCCGTTTATTTCGTTTCAATGGTTTAGGACCACAATAAAAAAACTAAGAATAAGATAATTTTATTTATTATGTAATCCGTGCCGTAATTACATTACCTATATAATTATTGGGAATTTTAACTGGCTTCCTATAACGATTGAAAAGAGATACAGTCCTTAAAATGTTGACTACCCCGGTGGCTAAGTTGGTAGTGAACCTACCTTCTGCGCTTGGGCGTGGGATCGATTTCCACCTAGGACAAACATTCATGTGATGAACATTTATGTTTGTTCTATCTCTGGGTGTTAATATGTATTTCAGTATGTATTTAAAAATATATTTATGTACGTATATCAGTTTCTGGAAGCCATATTACAAGCTTTACTTAGTTTCAGGTCAGACGATCGTGTGTGCAAAAATGTCCCAGATATTTTATTTATTTCTTTAGTTTATTTAGTTTAGACAGACAGCGTAGGCATAGTAAGTTAGGAGCCTATTTACACCCTTTGGGTACAGAACCCTAAAAAAATAAAAATTCAAACCCCCCTAATACTTATTATTTGTAACTATTACAAAGCAATTTAATAGTAGCAATAAAAGGTCCCATTGTAGTTCCATCTCAACAATATAACAATATGTTGGCGATATGAGGCGCAGTGGAAACCTAATACGGTGCGAGCCATTGTCGGCCCACAAAGCGCCGTCTGCAAGGACCGATCACACTTTTCTGTGAGGTGTGCCACAAGGCAGAACATTCTAGCGAATTTATTTTGTTCAGGTTCCCCGTATTTCACGGTGAAAGTTACCTATGTTCAAAGGCATCATACAAAACCTTGCAATACAGTTAATGATCACAAAAAGATTACGAGCAGTCAGACAGTTACTTTCGCATTCTTAAATTAATAAAGAAACGTAACAAGAATGACTAACTTACTAACTGTGTTGTAACACTAATTTCATACCTACCGTCTTCTTGTGACCACGGACACAGCAAAGTGTTGGAAAAGTCAGGAATTAAAATAATGTAAATACATGCAATAAAATCCATTAAAAGTGTTTAATTTCGTTTCTGCATTAGTTGATAAAAGCTATCGCTATTGTGTCGCGCGATAGAGCTTTCGTAAAACTTCGAAAATATCTAAACAAAAAATACGAAGCATTGGTTGCAGTGAAAAATGATTTTTTCACTGCAACCAATGCTTCGTATTTTTTGTGAGAGGCTTGTTAATTTACTTTAACTTTATTAGAAATCGATTGAAAAGTAGAAATAAATCGACATAACGTGGCTTCACTGTAATCTGTCCCTATTTTTGACATCAAACTTTTTAAGATGTTGTCTCTCTCCCTCTTCCTTCAACAAAATGTGGCGTAGGCTATAGGCTCGCTTTGTAAAGTAACTTTAAGCTAAAATAAATAATGCCATCAGCATTGTCATCCAGGGTTTTGAACTGTTGTAGTTCAAAATTCTGAGTGGCGTTGAGCTGTTATGGGCATGCGTGAAGAGCCATCAGACGAGCTACTTCGCTCGTCTCGTCACCCAGTATCATAAAAAAACTACCAAATTTGGGGGCTTTCATTTATGAATTCTAATAAACTTTACGCTTTTGAAAGCTGTGTGAAAACGCAATAATTATGAGAAACAGGTACACTCAAAACTTATCTCCCGCTTTAACTTACACCTTGTACAGGTAATATCCCGGGATAATAGGCAAGTTGTCTCGAATCCCGAAGTCAATTCCCGGCGTATTGTCCCGCAAAGGGCCGCGGTATCGCGCGGCTAAATGTGACCACTTTTACCACAAATGTATTGGAAATCCCGCCTAGTGATGTAACTTTATCGATTTTGGGATGGGGTTTAGTGATTTCTGTCATTGTTTAAGGCGGTAACTTAGTACTATCCGATATTTTATTTTATCGCTTGACTTGATTAGTTGTTATACTTTAACATAATAAATAAATAGATTATACTTTTCCAAGTTCTCGTCGAATAAATATGAAGAGCATAGCAACAAAAAAGGACAGATCCATTTTCGCCTGACTCCATTCTATTCTTCTAATCGTACTGAAAATGCTAGATTAAATCGTTTCCGCTCTCTAAACCATTACAAAATGGATACATCCCAGCTATTTTAGGACTAGAAAGTATATAGCTTGTTTCAACCAAACAGAATATCCAAACCAAATCCATCATTTAACGTTTAAAATACCGGAGAAAGAGTTTATAGTGCTCTTGATTAATGCTTAAGAATGATATCCAAATACTTAAAGCCTAACCACAAACGCATGGTTTATTTTATTTCCTCAAAAAATGGTGAAATTAGATTTGTATCTATTTGTTCCTATGCTGCTCCTCATATTAACAAAATACAAATGAATTTATTATTTACTAAACTAACTTAACCTAACCTTACGCTAAGAAAAATGGTTGTTGAAGCCCGGTGACTCTAGCCACTGGGCTACGCTCACTTTCCGATTACCTCAGGCGCGGCATCAGGCGAGTTGGCGGTCAAACGCAAGCCTATCTATGCATAAAAAAAACCTTTAAATTCTTGAATTGTTTTTTTGCAACCAATCTTAGCATTTGTGGCTCTATCTACGTAATGTAACCCTAAAACTTATATATATACAATTAACTTGGAACAAACATTTCAAAACTTTAAAAGTTAGATGCAACATCAATTTCTTCGTATAATATTTGACATTGTTTATGTGTACCCTTGCATTTACAAATGCTGTATAAATAAAAGTGTTTGCAAAAACTTTGCGAATTCACGTTATAACATTTTCATTTCAAACCACCGTGAAACAAAAGTATCATGGAAGAGAGTGCACGAAACCACAGAACACCAGAATCCAATGGAATAAAACATTATTTAAATATTATGATTATCTAGTTAAGTTACGGGGCACATAGAGATAATCTGAGGATGACAAGCGCAGGATATAATTTGCGCAGAGTTTTAAACTATTCAAATTCAAAATTGTTGATTACCTACGGCCAGATATACGCCTACCATCAAGCGAGCAACTAGCTCTCTTCGTCACAAAAAAGTTTTTATCTGTAACCATCTTTTTTACCTACCGGGTAATAAAATAGTATATCTATTAATGTCATTACCAATGCATTTTCTGCATTACTACGACAGTTAAGTTAATATTATAATCAACGCGTTCAAACGCACCCGGACCCGGACCCGGGTATGTCCTAAAACTGCGACCAGAACCACCGGAGGATGGGCAGCAGCGTCCTATTAGTACACCGTGAACGTACTGCGATCCCCAAGCCGCCTGCCAAGCGTGGGGATTATGGCAACACACCTCTCTATGACCAGCCTTGTCCAACAGTTGACGTTAATTGGCTGATGACGTGATGTGTGTGATGTGTTCAAACGCAATTGAACAATGCAAACATATTATTTGATGCCCAATTCAACAGTAAATAAACCAATTATAGTCATATATTGCTGCTCATACTTGTAGTGACCATTATGCAATGCTCGAGGCTATTCTATTTAAATCAGTACTTCTAGTATTCCGTGCACTAAGCCGTTTAACTTTCCACGAATTTAACTCCTATAGTTTTTCTTTTAGAGCGTTTGAAGTCCACTCTCCAACGAGAATCGCAATTTAAAATGCACAATGCTACGTGACTACCACCACATCACGATAAATTCTACAGTCAACAAACATTGCGGTTTTCCCTATAATTTTCTATCAAATTTCAGGTCGTACCCAGCAATGGATGACCTAAGAAAAATTCAGTGGCAATATGGATTAAGAAGTTCCATTTCTTTGTTAGTGGTAGGAAGGCCTCAGAGCACGCCATGAGTTAAATCGTTCTAAGAATCGGTGTCAAAGATGAAATAAGTTAGATTGGTATGTTGACATCATTGATAAAAAAAAGCTCCCAAAACAAAAATCAATGTAATTAATTGCACACTTCTTAAAAAAACAGTAACAAATATCTGTACGTAGAACTTAGCAGGTGGAAAATTAAAAATGCTTTATATCTATCGTAGACCGCATCATCGCGGCGTGTTGGCGGCCAAGCTCAAGCCTATTATTTAATTTTTTTAAATTACTTATATGTACGACGATTTACAAAACCCTACTTTACCTTTGTGGCAACGAAAGCTTTGATTATGTATATAAATAATTAACTAATCAAAGTATGAAAGTTGCTATCTCCTTACTCGCGTAAATTTATTATGAATGTGAGATCTTAGACCGTTCGAAAGAAACATGACTCTAGACTCCTAAAAGCATTATCATATTAGGCAAAAATAAAATTAACAACCTCTCCATTTTTATTCTTTGCAATCAACAATGCGCTTTTCTTTAACCGACAAAGAATACCGTGAAAGAAGTGAAAAGGAGCGTTCGCCGTGAAAATGCTTGATTTAAACCTAGGATAAATAAACAAAGGGACATATCAGTCGATCGTACTTTTATTTACTATCTTTAAAAAACATTTTTTGAAGTGAATACTTTTTTAGGCGCGTTGAGCACTTTTAAGGTGAACAAAAATCATGGAACTCGCGGCATCGTCACGCTGTACCGTGTATTTTAAAACAACGCCATCTCTTGTAGAATAGGTGAATACTACTTAACTTTTCACTTCTGACGTCTTATGACTGATGTTTTTAACTCTGTAAAGGTTTGCGTGCTACGGTATTGAACACCAGAATGAAAAGTGATAACAACAACCTATTACAATGTAAAATCGTGTATTATTGCAAGCTTGTGACAAAGTCCCCGTGACGTGATTATTCAATTAGAGCATACATTAATAGTATGACTGTTACAAATAAAGGATCGCATGTATTTATCGTGCTCTAGTTAACGATCTAAAGCAGGATTTATTCTAAATCCTATAAATGTAGACACTTTTTCAATGTCGCGCAGAATTTATTTGAATAGGTGTTTCACTTCAGAGTTAATTCACGTCCTGTGATCTTATAGTCCTAGATTTGAACCCGACGATCTTGAATTACTATCTTGACTATTCAGAAAGCAGCACTAAAAATATTCACTGCTCTTTTCTGAATTCTCTTGAATAGTTTTCTCTCATTTCGCACCCATTTCTTTCTATCGGTCTTTTCGACGCTATTTCATTCCATAGTTCTTTTAATTCACATCACTATTGAGTTTAAATGACGTCCTATATCGGTATTTCTGAAATGCGACCTCTATCGTTCGTTAAATTTGCTGGTATTTTTCTTTTATTCGGCAGAAGTTATGGAAACGTGACGTGGCAGAGAAATTTGATCTTAGAAATAATTATTCTGCACGAAATGTCTTGGCTATTTTTGCCTCTTATTTACAACTAGCGACCTGCCCCGGCTTCGCAAGGATGCAATGCTGATACGAAATATACTACAGAACGTAGAACTCTTCTTGGTCTTCCCGGTCCTCTCTTTCCTTCTACCTTTCCGTTTATGACAGTTTTCATTTATTTGTCATGTCGTACAAGATGGTCAACCATCTTCTCTCTTTTAGTCCCTATACTCGCTGGTAGACTTCTTTCCTCTCTACCAATCTCTAATATAATGTAGGTAACTACATTATATTCACAATATTCTTAATTCACCCCAATAAAAAGTTATATCCTATTCAACCCGATATTATCAATTCACAAACAAAAGTAAACAATAACACAGAAAAACGCCAACAAAGACCGCTTTATCTGGTACGATTTAAACAGCCGGTTAAACAGGCAATTAGCGTTGAAAAATGACAGTTGCAACACAAACTGATCTGGTATGCAGATTGTGTTCTGCATTTTTGAAGCGAGCGGGAATCCGAGTTAGGGCTGGTGTATGCTGGGCTGCGTAACATCACACATCAGTGGAAATCGCACACTGTGCGATTCACACGATCTTCCTTGCCTCACACCTGCTAAATGTGGAATGAGCTACCTTCCGCGGTGTTGCCGAGAAGCTACAACATGGGATTCTTCAAGAGTTAGTAGAGTTTTAAAAGGTCGGTAACGTATTTGTGATGCCTCTGGTGTTACAAGTATCCATAGGCGACGGCGACTTCTTACCATCAGGCGGTCCGTCTGCTTGTTTTCCACCTGTCATAAAAAAATCTAATGGTATTGTTGAAAAGCTATTCTTTCTTTTTAATCCCAGGTGCATAAAGAGGGGCGTTATAAGTTTTGTGGCATTGTAGCTCCCAAACAGTTGAACTTTGAATTATTATTATTTTTTCTTTGAAAGGTAACTTGATCGAGAGTATTATTTTTAAGAAAATTAAATTTGATCTGCTGTTTAAATATTATAAGCTCTTATAACGTCAGTTAAAAAAAAACAATGTATACTTGTTGATTCTTTTGTTCTGTGGCAACTGCGCCCTTGGAAACAAAACTTGGTCCTGGTGTGGTCACTTCTGCGCCTGGGCACCGCTGGCACAGCCCTATTTACGGCACTGCGTAAACGATAGCAAATGTATGAAAAATTCAGTTGCCTTTCACGTCCGATAGAGGCGCTGTTAAAATTTTCATACATTTTGCTATCGTTTACGTAACGATAACTTTTTCGCAAGTGCTCGTACTAAGGCCACTGTGTGTTTTATAGTCGACCCAACGTTTAGATAATTAGGTACCAACGCAGAATTTTTTTTTTTATGAAAAAACGCCTGGTGAGTAAGCGACGCGCGAGCAAGTTCCTAGTATGAAAAAATTAAATTAAAGTATCGCACCTAGTTACTGTCAACCGAAGTTACCGATTCTATTTCAAAATAATTAGGTTAAAGTTGGCTTTCCAGGTGGCAAGTCTCCTTAAGCCCTTCTCGTATAGTAACTACACGATAAAAAGGTTGTACGAACGACACCGGTACAAAGACGAATTAACATAGTTTACCCACGGGTAACTGTTTGCAGGCCCGGTTCCACTTTAAACCTGACTTAAACTGTTGGTTTGGATGCTACGTATTTTTTTATCGCGATTAGCTTGAAACTTTTTGATGATTTTAGATAATCTCTTTTTAGCCTCTTAACGTTTTGTGTAATGTTTGTTCAGTTGTGAAAATATGAAATTTGAACAGTGAAAAAGATGTAACCGAAACTAAACAGCATTTTAAACATTATCCTTATCTGATAAGATACATTTTAAACATTCATGTGATGAACATTTGTGTTTGTTCTATGTCTGGGTTTTAATATCTATTTAAGTATGTATTTAAAATATACATGTGTGCATATCAGTCTCTGGCATCCATATTACAAGCTTTGCTTAGTATGGGGTCAGATGACCGTGTGTGCAAAAATGTTCCGAATATTTATCTATTCATTATTTTATTTTTATATGCGGAAACCCGTACGAGGCACTTCGATTCTCTTTTTATTCGGCGAACTGCTAGTCTGTGGAGTGCGCTTTCTGAATGGGTGTTCCCACATAGCTAAACTCTGAAAGTCGCGAGTGAATTGGTTTCTTCTAGGCAAGCGTGCTCGTAGACCGCATCATCGCTTAACATCAGGCGAGGTGGTAGTCAAACGCAAGCTTACTACTATATAAAAAAAAACATGCTAACAAACCAAGTCGAATACATAGTTTGTCTCTTAAAGCAATGTCTTTTTAAAGACTCTCTCAGTGATATCAAACCTAAATACTGGGCATTTAGGCATAGTTCCAAGAAATAAAGGCTTAAATACCTACATTTTAAGTTCATAGCGGGCCGAAACGATAATGAACATAGCGATTTACATTTAAAGTGAAGGGGAGATATAATTGTAAGGTTAGTAGTTAGAAGTACAATGCAAACCAGATTTTAGGAGATGGAAAGTCAGGAGTGTACTTTAAATGGAGGTAAGGCAAATAATTATAATTATAGAAACTCGAAAAACATAGTTATTTTATTGTGACATAGGTTACCTAATTGTTTCCATGTAAACCTAAACAAAGAGCTTGAACTAGTAGAGAATGCAAACATTGTAAGGACACCTAATCTGGATAGCTACCATGCACTAATTCAAAAGTATCTCGCAACCACATAAGGGTAGCTTTTGAGAGCCAGTTCCTATTCCAGGGTAGGTGTGTTTAGCATCCTTGACCACACTCTTCATTAGGTGAGTTGTGGTAAAACGAATTACCAAAAAAAAATTTTTTTGAAGAAGGGAAGAAGGATGAAGACCGCTGGTGGCCGAACGGCATTGAGGGATTTTCATAATGATGGGTACTATCAAGGATTGTGTTAAATAGGTGATTTTTGGGACAAAAATTAGTATGACTAGTGGGTGTGTTAATCCGGGATGTAAGCCACTTAATAATGTCATAATACATCCAGCTGTTACGGAGTTGAGTGTGGATAATCATACACACTTACACACTTCAACTTACATACAAACGTTCATTACATATATGTGTGATTAGGTACAGATCGCTCTTAGCGATAAGGCCGCCGATTGTTGCACTAGTTTTTAAGCTGTTTTATCATGCCTTGTGTATGTAATTTGTAGTGTGAACAATAAAGAGTTTATCTATCTATCTATAGTTTAGCAAATTTAAATATGGAATAGAACCTTGAATCAAAAAGTACTATCCATTTTCCAGAATACAAAGCATTAGTTGCTATAAATCTTAACTAATCGACTATTAGCCCGAGGTAGGAATAGGAAGTACCTACTCCCTCAAATTAACATTCCTTGAATTTACAATCCAATGACAGGGTCGGGTGCAGGGTACGATGTACGTCATTAAGACTAAATTGCCTAACCCCGGCCCATGTAGGACCCTTGTTCTGGAATGCCGGCCCTGGATTGGTAGATTGCTATGTCAGTAGTGATTTACCTCATAATTTAAATTAGTTTATGTAAGCTTTAGAGTGTAGAATTAGGTCTTGCTTTAGTATTTGACGTTGGCTGTGAATTAGTTAATAGTTTATGTTAGAATTAGCAGCGTTCCGCGGTTTCAACCGCTATCGTTATAATCGTAAGTTATTTCATAAAAATAACATATGTGCTCCAGAGCGATACTTACCTCTATAGCTAGTTATAAATAACTAGCAACCCGCCCCGGCTTCGCACGGGTGTAAGTTTTATTATATAATTTATAATTATGTATAAACCTTGCTTGAAAAATTATCTGAATGAAGTAAAAACCGTATCAAAATCCGTTGCGTGGTTTGGAAGGAGTTAGCGGATATACAAACAGATAGACGCGGAAAGCGACTTCAGCTGTTACGAAAATACATACATAGGTACTTATTTAAGAAGAAAGATAACTTTTTGCAGTAACGATAAACCAAGTATTATTAAAACTTAATGCGGTAGGTGTATGTAATAATTATCGATATAAATAAATGGCTTCATAAAAATGAGACCACACCGGAAGCACCAGCTTTCAAATAGAAAAAAATATGAAAATTGGTTCACCCAGTCGAAAGATCTGAGGTAACAAACATTAAAAAACAGCCGAATTGAGAACCTCCTTTTTTGTAAGTCGGTTAAAAACTAAAGACCAAGCTCAATTACGTCCTAAAGTTGAGAAGCCAAGCAGTTAAGCATAATTTATCTAGTGTTCATTTCTCAATCTTGTATCAAAGAAATTTACTCGCGTCTGCTTTGTATAGCTATTAGGGGGCATCCATACATTATTTAAGGCGTTTAAGGGGGGAGGGGTAAAGCCGAATCTCACCCAATCTCACGTGGGGGAGAATGGGGGTCTCGGTAAATATCACGTAAGTTTTTTTTCCGCAAGAAACAGTGTAAAATTGCGAGAATTAAACTGGGTTAAATTAATTAAAACATGTTTCTCCACTAAACTATATAACTAAATCCTACACAACATATTACAGATTAAAGTAATTACAGAAAAATACGCATTTTGAAAAATCTCACGTGAGATTAAGGTGCGGGGACCCCTCCCAAGCCAAATCTCACGACATCTCACCAAGGTGGGACAGAAAAATTGCCAAAATCACTTCACGAGACGAGGTAATTAATGGACGCCCCCTTAGATATCATGAACCACGTTACGGGTAAACGTTGTTGATGTTTTAGGCCAGAATGCAGAAAAAATAATCAATTCATCAATTTATTTTAATAAACATATAATTAATATTACGTGTTTTGATCATTAAAATTTTAGTTGCCCTTTTTACACAAAAATACTGAATAATTTGACATCAAAAAGGTTCGGGTGTCAGTTGTGTATTTTGGTGTACACTTAAATAAGAATACAACTACAATTTTATGTAAAAAAACAATGACAAAATAGCTGAAAATAGTTCGTTTTAATTATTTCCGCAGAGTCGCAGAAAAAATGGGACAAAGCTACTTATAATTTAATGCTATCATAGCGAGCAGACGTGCAGCGATGCGTTTGCACTAAGTATCTTATTAAGAGGCAGCTATTGTCTCCGTGTTATTCTAGTCTAGAAGCGCTTTGGATCGCATTTAAACTGCTCTGAAGTGCACTCACTTGTGCATTAGGAAGTCGCCGAGCTGAGCATAAGAGATCTAATACTAAAACTCTACTGGACTTAGAAATGAAATGGCATTACAAATCTTGTAAGTACAAGTGGTTGAGATGTCGTAGAGCGTAGCATGGCACTGTAGAGTTCCGTAGAGTATTGTACGCGTCGTAGAGCCCGTAGAGCATCGGAGAACCTACGTGATAACAGTAAAACTCCCCAGTAAAGTCACCAGACAACGACAAACACGATCGCGACATAAACAAAAACAATATAATTATTAATATAAAATACCGACTATAAAAATGACAGAATGCGCCCTCTATCCCATAGCGCGTGCATTAATTAGGCACTATCGGTTTTAGAGAACGCGTGCCTTATTTAGAACTGAGGTGTTCCGACAGATGCCTAATTCTTATAATATTTTTTGTGTGGAAATCACTTTAATTGTTATATTGTGAATAAAACTGGACTACTAGAAAGAACTGGACCAAATTGAAATGGGACCAAATGGGAAGCACCAGCTTTCAAATAAAAAAATTATAATCAAAATCAGTAGGCCCAGTCAAAAGTTATGAGGTAACAAACATTAAAAAAAACATTTGATTACCTCCTCCCTTTTGGAAGTCGGTTAAAAATCGGATGAGTTATGGTCAAACGTTTATCCTGTCAATCAAAAATGTTGCCAAGGCAGATTGTTTAAAAGAAAAAGGATTTTTGAAACGTGACATAATTATTGACTTTTATAGAGAGCTATGGTGGCTGAGCGGTGGCATGTGCGCTTTATAATCTGACGGCACCTAGTTCGATCCTCGGACCTGCATCAATGACCTAATTAGTACTTAAATAAAATCTTATGTGTAATTTTGATGCCATCGCTCAAAACCGAAAAAACCAACCAAACAAAAACCCAACTTAAAAATTCAAAGACATGACATTCATCAATGTGCAGTGGGGCAGCATGGTGGTTAGGAACCATCCTTTCTTTCTGAGAGAAGGTATGTGTCCCAGCAATGGGAAATGATAGGCTGATATTGTGTACGGCCTTTTGCAAAGATCCACCCAGCACTGTGGTGAGATGAAATCTTGGAATATCATAATTGCTAAGTAGGTAACTAATTGGACAACTAGTGGACCCAGCAGACATCGTCCTGCCCGACCGGGTCCAATTGTGTTTTCAAACAATCCAGGAACCCATTGAAATATACATACAAATTTCATCCAAATCGGTTCAGCAGTTTAGTAGGAGTTAAAAACACACGTACATAAGAATTATATATATTTACATTTATAATTCGCACAATCGAATTAGTTGACATTCAAATGCACTTGATTCGAATGCAATGTGTCTAGGCTGCACTGTCATGTTTACGTGTAATTTTTTTTCCGTTTGTATACAAATGACAAAAATTGACATCGGGTTCAGTAGACCAATCTAAAATATGCATTATATCAATTGATCTCTGATCCGGTTCAAACGGGTCCAGTAAACTTAACTATCACTTTAAGATTAGATGTAAACGTGTTTTTTTTTATTATTCATAATTTTTAAAAAGGTTTTGGTCAGACATGACCAAGCCACCCTTATTGGCCCATTCTTAAACCTATTTTTTTCTTTTAATGAAAAGTCTAACCATCCCACATAGCACTCTGCACTCCTTCGCTAAGGGTTCAGCTACCATACTGTTACATCACCCACCATCTTTTAGGTATACTGGTGGAAATCGAACATTTCAGCCTCAGTCCGGACAAATCCATCACAACACGACAAACGTCTTCGACTACCCCACACTCGGTGCAGTAAAACGTGTGTTATGCACCTGACTGGTGGGTAGTAAATATAGTCAAGGCTTGCAAGATTTTGATTCGTTGGAAAATAATATCGTTTACAACATAAAATGAAATCCAGAATGGTTCGCGCCACTAGAGACGGCGTGTTTCTCTCCGGAAAACACTTCCAACTTGCACACTAAAAATGAATTAGCCGCTCTTTTTCATAACTTTGTTTTTCTTCACGATCTTGTTGAATTTTATATTTCAGAGGAAGTGCTACAGTTACTAATGAGGCTCCTTCATTAAAAGCTTTCTCTCGACAAAAAGAAGAAACTTTTGTATGTTTGTTTTAGTAAAACTTTACAATTTTATAGTTTCACTAGCCACCCGTCCCGGCTTCGCACGGGTATTTTTTTTTACTTTCTAGCAATAAATATAGATTACTAGCTACGCCCCGTGGTTTCACCCGCGTGGGGATAAAAATTGGTAATGATGATGATGAAAAGTAGCCTATGTTAATCCAGGACATAAGCAATGTATATTCCAAATTTCATATCCGTCCAGCCGTTTCTGCGTGATTGAGTAACAAACATCCATCCATCCAAACTTTCACATAATATACTATGATATTAAGTGTGATTAGTGGGATGCTACGCATATACATTCAAGGTGGCCCGAATTAAATTTGGAGAAAGCTCTACTACAAAATTAGGGGTTTATTGAACTTCTTATGAAGTAAGTTTAGAAATGAGAAATGTGTGTTAATACTATATTTTTTGTTTGAAAGGCTGTTATGTAATAAATAATAATAAATAAACGGGACTTTTTTGCACACATGGTCATCTGACCCCAAACTAAGCAAAGCTTGTAATATGGCTGCCAGAGACTGATATACGTACTTCATCATCATCATCATCAGCCAGAAGACGTCCACTGCTGAACATAGGCCTCCCCCTTTAACCTCCATACTGAACGACATCCTGCCATCTGCAT
The DNA here is from genome assembly GCA_949125355.1 of Agriopis leucophaearia. Lineage (NCBI taxonomy): Eukaryota > Metazoa > Arthropoda > Insecta > Lepidoptera > Geometridae > Agriopis > Agriopis leucophaearia. The sequence continues at coordinate 16,197,493 of OX421274.1, read as the reverse complement.
CCACTGGATGCCCGCGACTCTCACAATGTCGGCGGTCCATCTAGTGGGAGGCCTACCTACGCTGCGTCTTCCAGTTCGCGGTCTCGACTCAAGAACCTTTCTTCCCCATCGGTCATCAGTTCTTCGAGTGATGTGGCCTGCCCATTGCCACTTCAACTTGCAGATTTTAATAGCTATGTCGGTGACTCTGGTTCTTTAGCGAATATCTACGTTTCGGATTTTATCGCGCAAAGAAACTCCGAGCATAGCTCTCTCCATTGCCCGTTGTGTGACTCGTGAGTTTTTCCAAAAGGGCAACAGTTAAGGACCACGTAAAAAAAAAAAACAGTACATACCTAAATAGATATTAACACCCAGACATAGAACAAACACAAATGTTCATCACACAAATGTTTGTCCTAGATGGGAATTGAACCCACGCCCCCAAGCACATAAGTTAGGTTCACTACCAAATGAGCCACCGGGGCTGTCGAATGTAGTAGAATATTTCTGAGTTTTACTATTACTCTTACATTTTTGCAGTTTATAACATGACATAATTATGAAAAGAGAAACGGAGAGTACGTTCCACCTAGGCAAATGTCTCACTATCCGTTCTCATTAGGCGATATAAAGCTCCCCGCACACGACCCGGCGGGCGTCAGGTGACGAGTGCTCGTTACGCCGCACAATTTTCTTTTCATTACGTCGTCGACATCTCATGCCCTTACTAGACATGCTGGTGACAGTTTTGGCCGGATGTTTCATGAAATTGCCGGATAACCTCCAGTAACTCGACCGGCAAATAATATTAGTATGAACTGATGATTACATAATTTAATACTAATATTATAAATGCGAATGTGTGTTTGTTTGTTTGTTTCAACATAGCAACTGATGGACGTGATTTTTTGGATAGAGATAGTTGAAGACGCCATTAAGCGATGTTCCTGAGAAAACGTTCACACTGATGAAATCAAAGGGCGTCGTAACTTGTTATTATTATTTGTGTGTTATTACTTTTTAACCGACTTCAAAAAAAGGAGGACGGTTCTATGTTCCACTGTTTTTTTTATGTATGTTCACGGGTTTCTCCGATAACAGTTGACCAATTTCAACAATATTTTTTCGTTCGGTAGGGTATACTTCCAATTTAGTTCCATTGTCACCAAGTCAGGATCTGATGATGGGATCCCAAGGAAATCGAAGGCAACCCTCAAATTTTACAGGCATTTATTACGTTTTTCATATATTTTTAAAGTCAAGCTTAAGCTTAAGTTAATTTTCTCTTTTAAGTAATTTATATTTTATTTCAGGTCAGGCTAAATTAACATCATTGACTTATATCTATAGAGTGAAATAATTTATCCCAAATTCCTTATTGTACTTGAACCTATATACGTAGAATCGAAATTGCATTAGAAATTCGTCTGAATAACATTTTTGAAAATGGACTTCCGTAAAGTAACGTCTGATTCAATCAACTATTTCTAAATCATCCTTTGCATCACCCATTCATCGTGAACGATGATGGCCTAGACGGTAGCATGTGCACTTTACAACCTGACGGGACCGGGTTCAATCCTTGGCCCTGCACCAATGACATATTTAATACTAAAAAAATTATGTGCAGTTTCGATGGCATCGCTTAACAACGGTGAAGGGAAACATCGTGATGAAACCGTTATGTCTAACAACCTCAAAACTTCAAAGACATATGACATTCACCAACTCTCTCTCTCTCTCTCTGAGAGAAACCTGTGTCCCAACAGTGGGAACATGATACGCTCGCTGATAACGATGAAGCATCATTATCGTTCAGTCAAGTCCTTAAAAGTAATATTTAATATCAAATCAAATTATTTATTTGCCAGAACGTGGTAGGTACACATACATATAAAGTATTATACGAGTACAGCGTCGTAAGAATGTAAACGTATCTCATGTCCTTGCCAGGTACGGCGTACTAACAATATGGATCACAATAATCCACAATCACAACCTTACCACGGTAAATATCCCGTTAAGAATCATAAAACTGTAACGAAAAACAGAGTTACTTAGTGTGCGATTTAATCACCCTTTTTACACATCATGTAAAGTACCTATTAAAAACATCCCTAATCCACCCACCAATATACGTTAATATAACATTTAACAACCTAATAAAAATCACCTCTCATGATTCATTCATGACATGAATGTAACATGTCCACTTGTCCAGTTTATGGTAACAGGTTTATGTAAGGTCTACATCTGACCGACATTATGTATTCGGATCTGTTATGAAGTGAATATTCAGAAAGATGGACGGTCTTCAGGTCACACCTGGGAAGTGGACGGCAGAGTTTTGATGATGTAGAGGTGGCAAACTGTTTCATAAAGGTTTTTTTGGGAATATACGACAAGTAGGTTGGGTATTTAAAATTCTGAGTGGCGTTGAGCTGTTACGGGCAAGCGTGAAGAGCCACCAGGCGAACGACTTCGCTCGTCTCGTTACTCAGTATCATAAAAAAAAAAGTTTTTTTATATCAATTCTAGAATTTCACTTTGGCAGTGAAAAGAGTTCAAATACAGTGCTATTTTTAGTCTGTTCACATTTTTTATTATAAATAATTTGAGGTAGTCGTCGTGCATCGTTAACTTCCCTGGGTTCCCACCTGGAAATTAACGATGCAGACTGCCCCAGTGGCTCAGTTGGTAGTGAACCTACCTTTTGCGCTTGAGGGCGTGGGTTCGATACCACCCCCACCCATGAACCCATCTGATGAACATTTGTGTTTGTTCTATGTCTGGGTGTTAATATTTATTTAAAAATATATGTGTCCGTATATCAGTCTCTGGCAGCCATATTACAAGCTTTGCTTTGGAGTCAGATGACCGTGTGTGCAAAAATTTCCCAAATATTTATTATTATTTATAGTCATGTGACTAAAACGACGATCTTAAAGTGGGAGTTGTTGGTATATGTTTTTCATATCTTCAAAGTATCTTCTGAAACAAAGCTCTGAAGGTTTAAGTATAAAACGTCGCAAAATGTTCTTTTGGTTACACTTATCAATGAAACAGGACGATATAATGAATTACACTATACAATGGCTTTGACTTCGTTTGTTTACAAAACTAAATTAACAGATCATGGCTGGCTGACTATACACCCTCCCCCCTCCGAGGGCTTGACTAAGCTTGGCGGCGGTGTGAGGGGGGGGGATATCATGGCGGATAGCTGGTATTAGTGGCCTTTCAGTCGTTACCGTACCATAATTATTATAATAACTTGTAAAATCATGTCTACATCAATGTTTTTTTTTATTGGGCAGATGTTAGCATTTCTTTACCTATTCTTAGGTCTACTGCAATTTATAGTCTATGCAAAACAAGCACTCAGAAGTAAATGTGCCGCATTACATGAATGGTAAAACGTTGTTTGTCCATATTTTACCCGCCTCGGTATTATAATTAGCCAAAGGTACGAATCTACTTTCAGACGATAAAAGGATTGAGGGATTAAATGGAATGGAACTAGGATAGCACTCAATATTTGTCGCTGTAGCACAGAATATACAGCTCTGGTATACCTTTCACAACTATGGTCTAACTGACCCATAGAATTTTAATAAGATAGATCGATAGAAACTCTTTATTGTGTACACCAGAAATAAAAATTACAAACAGACAGAAAACACCTCAGGAAAACACTTAGGTACGAGCTAGTATAAGCTATAGATACAAACTTGGAGTCTACCAATACGGCACGAAGAAAGTTTAGTTTTGATGTGTTGGTTCTCTTTGGCATGGCGTCGTTTGCGCTGTTAGTGTAATTCTAAACGCGTCTGTCAATGGGCGATTTTCTGACAGCTCAAAAAACATTACTAAAAATTTCAAAAAACCGTAGATTTCGTAGCAAATTTTTTTTAGGTCTATGCAAAAAACAATATTTTAATGGATGACGTTGACAAATAATGAAATCAGACTTTATAGCAGTTGACTACTCGTTTTTTTTTCACTCATTGTTTGCTAAACTCATCTATTGGGACATTTTGTAAACTTTTTTTTACAAAATGTCCCAATAGATTCTGCTGTCACAAAATTTCCTATAGTGCCTCGTTACTGTCTTACTCATTTATAGAAGACTAGCTTCCGCCCGCGGCTTCGCCCGCGTTGTTTGAGGGAAATATAATCGAGTTCTCTGCAAAGTAGGTACTTATATTTTAGAACGATGTAAGTATTTCATACTGGATATTGATGACCGGTATGGCAAAGTACTAACACATGTGCCTTATGAGCAGAAGGTGTCTGGTTAGATCCCGGCCTGGCAGATGTTTATATGGCGAATTTATCTTAGTATTCCCTGTGAATTTATCTTGTGTTCCCTGATAGTTACAATCTAGGTGTCTTCAAATCAAGAGTGAATCGGTTTCTTTCAGGCAAGCGTGCCTTTTTTGTAGACTGCATCATTGGTTAACATCAGGCGAGTTGGCAGTCTAACACAAGCCTATTCGTAAAAAAACTTAATTAACCTCCGACGCAAACAGAAGGGTGTTATAAGTTTAACGTATATGTATCTGTTTGAGGCGTCGTGACTTTTCAACTGCTGAACAGAATTTCTGGAATTGTTTACAATTGAACGTTACATAATTCAGATGCCATTGAACAGTTTTTTTTTAGTTTCATTAAAAGTCACAAAAAAACATTCCAAAGGAAGTATAATAAAAGTTTAAATAATTATAAATATTAAAAAACAGACTTCACAAAATTTGTATAAAATGGTCAAATTCGGTTATTTGGATGATCACACTATCACCCAGGTAACAAAATTTTCCAGTTATTTTGATGTAAATGCCTACATATTGAACCGATTTTGATGAAATTCTATGGAACCAATCTAAAAGTATATCCTTTCAATTAAAAACATTTTTCCAAATCGGTTCATAAATTACGGAGTTCTGCATGTCTATTCTGCAAGCTAAGTGAACGCGCAAGTGAAGTGATAAGCTAAGTGAATGTGATTATTTCTTGCCTATTTCTGCAGATAAATGTCAAAACATCGAATTATAAGGGTAAGGGACTACAGTCAAGGGTGATCACTCGACATTTTTATATTTCTCTATAGTAATCGACAAGAAAAATACATGTTCACTTAGCTTATCACTTCACTTGCGCGTTCACTTAGCTTGCAGAATAGACATTCTGAGTTAAACATTTAATATATTTCAAACGTTATCATTTAAAATCCCGAGTCAAGTGAACACTTCCTATCTACAACTTGGGTATTTTCACAACAAAGGAGACATCTTATCATTTTTCTTCGTGTCCACTTCATAGCCCCCACAAAAGTGCATCACAGTATGAAGTTGCAGACGTCATTCTACATTATACAGTATATAGACAGTAAGATAACTTACGAATCAAGCCTTGATTTGTTCCATATGCAAGCACACGGTGTGTTGAAACTGAAAAATAAAAAAAGACGTTGATTTTTTTTATAACCGACGAAAAAGGCGGACGGTTCCATGTTCCATTGTTTTTTTTTTATGTATGTACACCGATTTTTCCGCCAATTTTTGAGCGATTTCAAAAAAATATCTTTTGTTCGGTAGGGTATACTTCCAATTTGATTCCATTGTCACTAACTCAGGATCCGATGATGGGATCCCATGGAAATAGAGGCCAACCCTAAAATATTATAGGTACTTATTACGTTTTTCATATATTTTTGAAGAAGGTTTTTAATGTGATCCACTTGTTGTAAAACTGATTTACAATGACACACGCACCACACATCGTCAGCCAGTAAACATCTAGAGTACGCTTGCCTAGAACATATCGATTCACTCTTGATATATTTTGTAGTGGTAGGACTCTTTTGCAGGGGTCCGCCTGGGGAAGTACCACACCATTGCCAGTTATTCAACCGCCAAGCAGTAGTGTGCAAACACTACTGTGTTTCGGATTGAAGGGCAATGTTTCCAGCGAAATTACAGGGCACTAAGAGATTTGACATCTTATATCTCGGGGTGACGAGCGCAGTGCATTGCCATCCAGGGTTTTGAACTGTTGAAGTTCAAAATTCTGAGTGGCGTTGAGCTGTTATAGGCAAGCGTGAAGAGCCAGCAGTCGAGCGACTTCACTCGTCTCGTCACCCAGTATCATAAAAAAATATATTTATAAATCTGTTTTATCAAAAGTGATCAAACAAAATTTAATTAAATTCGCAAAGGAAATAAAAGGAGGTTCTCCGGGAGCCCCATTATTGGGCAGTACTTATCATAAATGATGACCAAAATCGTTGAGTATGAATCTTTGGAATTTCCACGAGGAAGGGAGATTGATTTATCATCATCATCATCCACTCTAAGTGACCCACTGCTGGGTATAGGCCTCCCTTAGTTTGTTCCACTCTCTCCGGTCATCACATCCACTCATATCCGATCTTCCTAGCTTCCTACCGGAAACGAGTTGATTGATTACGAAGCTGTCAACATAGAAAAAATAACAGTGTTTTTAGTATTAAATTTTTATATGACATTTTGGAGTACCTACTTTAAACGATATTGAATTTATATTACGATGAATAACAGCATCACTGGTAGCTCAGAACTTCAGAAGTGATTGTGCGAAGTGACTTCCCTGATTTCCAATTACGTGCATGGACTGTCCATACTGTTATTTTACTACATAGAAAGAGTCAAGAGATAGACAAACAGTTTTATCGTCCTAAAACTCCACGTGACAATTTGGTCTCTCCTGCATTGGTCATAGAATTTGAAACAGCCTGAATGGCGTTGTTTTGTTTTAATAGTTGGAGGACATTATGATAATGGTTAGGAATAGCTCTCGACCGAAGAGGTTTTAGTTTAACGGCTTCAACTAAAGCTGAACTGTGGAAGCTACAATATCCTAGTTCAGGAGACGAGGAACTGAAGAATCACCACAGTAAATAGAAAACAGAGCCCCTTTTGTATCCAGTTTTAACAAGTTTTACACAGTCTCACCACAAAAGAGATAATCAAGGTTCTACAATGGGAGGTTTTCCGAAAGCCAATTTAAAAAAAATATTATAAAAATGCGATATTTGCACATGGATCTGAAGACTATGCAAAACCACTGACGAAGGAAAGTCAATAAAAAACTTTACTTATTTTCATAGACAGACTTTATCTGTCTGTTTCACACTGTCTGTCATGTTTCTTTTTCTCTTAATTTTATTTTGTAGTATACTTAGTATTTTGTGGTTATTGTTTGTTAACAAAGTAGTTGTATTTCCACAACACAACACAAATTAGTAGGTACATAAGTGTGCCTTGCCTAGCCGTGTTATAAAATATATATATAATAAAAAAAATAATCATCTCTTGTAGCTATGGTTCCTATGGTTGCAGAACTATGTTCATCCAGCTGTCAGAAAACCTATGAACCTCTGTCAGAAAAAGACAGCGTTTGGACAGCGTCTGAAAGTAAAACAAAAATATTATTTTATTTCCATTGATTTAAGGAAATAGTGGGAAGATACGGGACGAACTCCTTGACGTGGACCGCACAAATTAGGCCCACGGGCCTAATTGATTTCAGTCACAGTCGAACTGGCGTTTGTGATAGCACGTGAAGTACTTGTCAAAATTTTGTTTGAACCGAGCCATATTTAATGAGTACAGTGTTTGGATGTCATGCGTGTTCCCCCTTTTTGAAACAGTCATTATTTATTTCTGTAACATTTTATACTCGACAAAATGATCAACGCAGACTTGTGTCATAAAAAATAGTAATAAGGTTTTGTACATACCAGTAGAAAAAACCTTGGTTTCTATTCGATGCTTAGCGAATATCTACTTGGTAATCCAGCTATATTATACTGTAGGTTGTCAGTTTGAACTTGAACAAAATGATTTTTTTTTCTTTGTGAGATGCTTAAAAAATTCTAATATAGTACAACGTGTTTACTGATTAACAACTTTTAGAATTGGACCAAACCTTCAACAGTTCAAAGTTTTGAATTGCGTTGAGCTGTTATGTGTAATCGTGAAGTGCCATCAGGCGAGCGACTTTGCTCGTCTCGTCACTCAGTAAAATTAAAAATTAAATCGCAAAAAAAACAGTTCCATTGAAAACGGTCATATTGACACATGACAAAATGTATGGAACAGCAGTTTTTTTTGTGATTTCAAGTTTGGTCCCATAGTAAAAGTAGTTAAAAATGATGAGTACATTATGTACATACCCTTCAGTATTATTACACCTTTTTGTTACGTTGTATATGATTATGTGTGTATAAAATTGAAGAATTGTGTTCTTTAAATATAAAGAATAAAGTCCTGAAAACCTCGCGCTGACTACGTCTCTGGATAGCCCGGCTGTCTTGTGGGGATACCGAAGTTAACAATGTGAGTGCATTAGGGTTTAAACTTCTGTGGAGCTTCCTTTCAAGTAGTTAAATTGTTATTTGCCTTACTTCTCTTTCACGGGGTAGTTTAACGAGTTGTCTGATGTAGCCTTTGACTTATATCACCTACTTCGTAAAGACCGAACCAATGAAACTTCATCAATGTTACCGACATGGTGGTGACAAGGAAATATTTGCAATTTTCGCATGCCAACTACGTTTCGTACTTGAGAGCAATCAATGGTAGTTAGTAAAGCGTTCGACAGAGGGCACTAATTTCAGTACTAGACATCATCAACATCAGCCATTAAATATCCACAGCTGAACAAAGGCCTCTCACTCTTAGAGAGGCGTGTTGCCATAATCCCGACGCTTGGCAGGCGGATTGTGAATTAAAGTACGTTCACTGTGTACTAATAGGATGCACATCCTCCAGTGGTTTTGGTCGCAGTTTTAGGACATACCCAGGTCCGTACTAGACTTACTGCGACGCAAATGTTCGAATGATCATATCTTTATTTTTAAGATCTTTGGATGAAGACAACGAACTAACGATTTATGCAGTAACCGTTTCAGAACATGAGGTACTTATTCTTATGTCCCTTGATAAACAGTGAAGGTGGAAAAAATTTGGTCGTCACGGAACGCCCGGCACATGTAAAACATACATACAAACATAGACGGCATAAGATAGCGTAATAATTTTATCAGGGCACACGACTCGGTTTTACTGCCAAGGCGCGTCAATAGATGTTTCATATTAAAATTACGAAAATTATTATTACAGTACCTGCTAGGACGCGATAATTACACACTAGCCTGAAGCGTTAGTGCTTCAAGAAAAAATAATTATCAATTAAAAAAACCGACATCATAAAAATGTGGCGGCCTTATCGCTATTAGCGATGCCTTCCAGGCAACCTAAGATTACGTCACATCAAAAGCCTTTAAAGATGTGGTCTAAGTACTGACACTAAATAGCCACGTTATTTCATAACAAGCCTGTATAGTGTCATCTCGATGGATCTGGATGGAATAATTGAAATATATGTTGCAAACGCCGAGGGCCGCCGCAAGCATTCAGGTATTCAGTTGTGGCTTTGGGTAAAGAGCTTCTATCTAACTAGCTGTTACTCACGGTTTTACTCGTTATCCTATAGGAACTAGATATCTTTTCTGACCCAAAAAGTACCTCATGTCTGAAGATATTTAAAACTATCGATATCGTGCTATTGATTAAAAATAACTGCCCAAGTGCGAATCAGAGTCGCGCACGAAGGGTTCCGTACCATTATCTATAAAAACGGCAAAAAATCACGTTTGTTGTAAGGGCCCCCATTAAATATTTTTTTATTTTAATTCAATTATATATATTTGAAGTGAATTATTCTGTGAATATTTCAAGTTTCTACCTTTTGCCGTTATCAATATCAACAAAATCGAGCAAAAAAATCTCGTTTGTTGTATGGGAGCCCCCTTGAATATTTATTTTATTCTGTTTTTTAGTATTTGTTGTCATAGCGGCAACAGAAATACATCACTTCTGAAAATTGCAACTGTCTAACTATCACGGTTCATGAGATGCAGCCTGGTGACAGAAGGACAGACGGACAGCGGAGCCTTATTAATAGGGTCCCATTTTACCCTTTGGGTACGGAACCCTAAAAAAACCACATCAGTTATAGGACTGCACGTTATAACTTAAGTAGTAATTCACCTATTCTACAAGAGGTGGCGCTGTTTTAAAATACACGATAAAGCGTGACGATGTCGCGAGTTCTATGATTTTTGTTCACCCGAATAGTGCTCAACGCGCCTAAACAAGTTTTCACTTCCAAAAAAAGACCAACGTTTAAACATCGTCAAGCCAAAAGAGATAACAAGATTAAAGGCAGCCTTTTGACTCCGCAAATAAAGATAAGGAAAATGTAAAAAAAACATCAGAAGGTGTTTCCTTTAAAGGTACGTGGGTCATCAAAATCCCATTGTGGTGTACCTATAGTAAAATACGGACAGACAGATGGACGGACGTGACGAAACAAGGGTTCACTTTTGACGTTGTTTTTTTTTTTGTGTACTCGTATGTTAATTTTGATACTCGTAGCAGCGCTGCGTGGCTTATAGCGGTATTTAGATTTGCGCTTATAAAACTAACAAATAAGCATTATTTTCAAAATGAATTTAAAACAAGCAAACCATAACCATATGCCGTAACATTAAAATTCTTTATTGGCCACTGGGCCTAACTTCAGAGAGCTCATAAAGTTTTGCGCGAACGATAATTCGTATTAACTACAGAGATGATAATAATTATCCTGTGATTTAGCAGTGGTTACATATTTGAGCTGTTTAGGGTGAAGACGTTAGGTCCTTCGGGAGCTCAGCTCATTTTCAAGTCTTTCAGAGCACCTGTTTAATGCGATGCGTGACCAAAACTGCTGGCTGTGTTTCTGGCTCAACGCGAATTGCCATTCAGCGAGGTATTGCCTCCAGCATGCTGGGTACGCTGCCAACTGATAGGGAGCGCGAGCATTTGGATTGTCTTTACACCTTCAACGGTATATGAGTAGTCTAATTGCTTGTGTAGTGTTAGCTTGTATTTTGTTCAGTTAACAAAGGCACTTGCTCAGTTAATAATGGGATAAAAATAACTCTGGTTCGTTTCGCCCACAGAACAATTTTTTTCTAAGTATCTACGGTTTCACCCACAATTTTATCTGATCTATGTTATCTAATTAACATTTTTGGAATTATTTACCACAATTATGTATTGTCTCTAGACCTTCTACGGTTTATGGGCAATCCAACTGTTATTGTATAAATGGCTTTGTAGTTTAGGTATTTAATGTAAGTTAGTAGGTATTTCGATTAGTTAATAAGTAAAAAAAAATGCTTCCAAGTAATTCTTTGAAAATTACCCATAAAGTTGTATCCATGTTAGAAAAGCCGTTTTTATTATGTGACAAAAAACGAAGTAAATATTTTTACATTGTAAGTAGTTAGTAGGTACTAAAACTTTGTATTGTGGTACGTTAAAGCACAATTACCTGATCTTTCTCATGTTTACCTTGTAATATGCAAACTTTGTATTATTCAAGAGTGTTCCTAAGAACCATAGCTAACTATGGTTGTTGAAAATTGGTTCAGCCGTTTAAAGATTACCAGCTCGCTAGCTTTAACATAAAATTTAAAAAAGAATCAATTTTTACTTGCTATTCATTTATGCTAAAATGTGGACATGCTAAAATGCTCCAGTCAAACAACTCAAATTCTAACTAGAATAAAGTTAGGCAGGGTTTGGGTTGTTGTGAAAACACGTCCTTATTAATTTAAGCCATTATTTAAAGATATTTTTTAATCATTTATATAGAGATAATACAATTAAAATTTCAAAAAAACTACTCTTCAAATCCATTGGAAATATTTTCCTAATTAAATTTACATCAGGCAAAAGCTTCATCTGCAAACCAACGTACATACATAACTGATATAATTAAATGCAAACAGTTTACCTATTCCACTCCGAAGGCATCTTTACTGGCGAAAACATCCGGCTCTCCCCGGGGTCCTCAGAGTAATTGATAATGAACCGCGGTGAGGCTCCGAGCAATGTAGCAATTGAGATGAAGACCGTAATAATATACCTACCTACTCTCCCCGGAGAACACATTGTGCTGGATATTACTGCATTTTGTAACAAGTTAAAGCATTTCTACACGCTATCTGGCGTCACTTGTAATGTAACCAACTATATAAACAAATTGTGGATATTATCGACGTTTCATCTTCATCATTTCAGCCTATTATGTTCCCACTGCTGGGCCTCAGTCCTCTCAGAGAGAAAGTAGGCTGTTCACCAAGCTGGCCCAGTGCATATTGTCGTAGATATCAATTTAAAACTTTCAAGTATATGTAATAGATATGATACATTTCATGGTACCATTATTGTATTGACATCTACATATGTATTGACTCATGGAGCCAGGAGGTGCATAGGGTAACTTTTCAATGGCTGCTGATAAACCTTTAGAGTTTGGGTTCATTTTTTTAGTTTGATGATGATGACTAGCTGACCCGACAGATGGTTGTCCTGTCTTACATCGTCGTTAAGGCTTCTAAAAGTTTTCTAGTTTTCTTAATTTTTCTTTTCGTATAAGAACTTTCTACAAAAGGAGTGCAGAGTGCTATGCGGGCTGGTTAGGCTTTGCATTAATAGAAAAAAATAGATTTAAGAATGGGCCAATGGCAAGGCCAAGGGTGGCATGGTCATGTCTGACCAAACCCTCTTTAAAAATTAAGATTAAAAAAAATATTAGATAACTTTAAAAAAAAGAATGAAATCGATAAAGCCGTTCTCATTTTATGACGTGACCAACGTAAATAGGGGGGGGGGGGGTTCATTTTTATATATATCGATATAGATTATATCATTAAGTTTTATTATATTTATTGGATTGCGTTTGGGTGCCAACTCGCCTATATAAGCGATGATACGGTCTACGATGGAGCACGCTTGCCTAGAAGAAACCAATTCACTCGTAATTAGAAGACACCCAGATTGTAACTATAGAGGAACACCCATTCAGTCAGCACATTCCAGAGACTAGCCGTCTGTCTAGTAGTTTGTTTTTAACGAGCCCCGTACAATACACGTTGCTCAAAGAACCGATAACCGATGGGGTAGACGAGTTTTAGAGTGGAGACCACCTTTATTACGAACTTCCCATCGCTTCCCAGCCGGTCTATTCTGCAAGCTAAGTGAACGCGCAAGTGTGGTGATAAGCTAAGTTCAAAAACGATGGGGCGTTTTTTTAACTGAATTCCCGTGACTACCTTGCGGCTCCATCATCATATCAGTTCTATGTTATAACAATATTTCATTGTCACCCGATTTGCATATGGATGCAAAATTGATATGATATGAAACTAAATAAAAGTAAAATTGTGAAAATGTTTATGTCCCACTGGTCAAAACATATGCTTGAGAGATTAGAATATAGAACTACAAATTTCAATTCATAAAAATTATGTTTTATACTGTATTTTGTAAAAATTTCGAAGCACGTGCTTGTTTTTCAAAGGTTGTTTTTAAAGGTAACCCTGTCGTAGGTAGGAGTCTGTAGAGAATACTTACTACTTTGACAGTAGCAATAGATAAAAAAACTAAAATAATACTGAATTTTGCGAAAAATTCAAGCCATTTAACTGACAGGCGGTGGACGTATAAAAATTGGTGTTGAAACGCTAACAAAATTATATTTGAGGAGAAATGCGATGAAGTGATAACTTTTCTCGAATCTCAAGAGAGATTGTCTGTGTCTACCACAGACTAGGTAAAGCTATTTAGTGTCTACACTTCACAATAACTAATGTGAGGTGTAGACGTAGTGAAATTATATGGTACTAACTGCGCCCCGCAGTTTCACCCGCGTTATATACCTCCTTGAATAAACTTCCTTGGTAGCGACAGCAACCTCCTTTGACCTGGATGTTATTTTTTTTCTTTCTATGGTGTAACTCGAATTCAAATCTTGACGTTTGACCTCCTTGTTAGTAATATGTTCCTTGTGTTTGACGTTACAGACAAAATGTATGGGAAAATGAATTTAGGTACTTCATATTTTTGTCCTGTTTTTCTTTTCAATATTTTAACACTTATTCTGCTATTCGGGGTGGAGAAAAATCCAACAAATCAAAGATCATGAAAATCGGTCCAGCAGTTCTTGAGTTATAAATGATGTCACCTCAGAATACAGAAACAACAGTTTTTTTCTGTACTCTGAAGATATGTAACGTTGGGTGTAACTAACCCGACTTTGTTTTATATTTAAATTAGCTGTAACCACGACTTCGTCCGTGATTTCTTCAGAAAAAAATACCCTACATCCGTCCTCATGATACATACTATTACCTCGCAAAATTTTATCGAGATCGGTTACGCCGTTTAGCCGTGATTATGTAGCAAACAAACAGAGTTACTTTCGCATGTATAATATTAGTGTGGATATATATGCCATGATTAATGCGTCTAGCACACGGTGCATATAATCTCCGCAACTATATAGAGAATACAGGTATCATTACGTACATAAATCCGCTCTCACTCATCATCATCATAATCAGCTTACCTTAGTCCACGGGACTCATGCCTTTCCCAAGTAACGCCCCTCATCCCAATCTACGACTTTTCGCTTCCAGTGACAGACTTACGTATATCGTCACTTCATTCGGAGGTCTTCCGCTACGTTTTCCGATTCATGGTCTCTAGATTACGTCTACTCCAACTGATATTGTACTGTATTATTTATTTGCGTATAATGAGATTACAAACAGACACCAGTGGAATTAGAAGACACAATTTTTCTGCCCTTCGGCATGCAAATTTAGCATGTACATACTATGGAAAAACAGAAAAAGACACCGCAGGAAAACGCTGGATGCAAGCCATTTCCAACCGGTCCTATTGGAAATCCATGGGAGAGGCCTATGTCCAGCAGTGGACGTCCTATAGTTAAAATGATGATGATGATGACTAAGTAAAATGAATAATTGTACATTTTATTAATTCAATGTGGCCCATGGAAAATAAATAACACATAAACTCACATATTTACAAGAAAAACGAAAAAAAAAAAAAAAAACAACCTCTTTGGGATTACCAGTACACAAAGCAAAATACAGGCAAAATATCACAAATTCATTTTA
The DNA here is from genome assembly GCA_949125355.1 of Agriopis leucophaearia. Lineage (NCBI taxonomy): Eukaryota > Metazoa > Arthropoda > Insecta > Lepidoptera > Geometridae > Agriopis > Agriopis leucophaearia. Next base: position 16,182,429 of record OX421274.1, on the reverse strand, counting down.
GACCGAAAAACAGCCCATTGCCACAATGAGAATGTAAATTTTACAGAAGTAAAAAATTTTTGGCTACGCAACTGCCACTTCAGCTTGCTAATACGCCAAGCTATTTCAGTCAGTATAGCTTCAGCCTTAACTTAAGTAACTGGCAATATTTATAATTAAACCAATATTAGGATAGTGTGGGACTCGTTAACATTTTCTTTTCTTTCAGACCAATGAAAAAAATAATTTATATATCTATATATATATATTTAATAACGTAAACATAAGTTAAATAGTTGTTGGCCTTTTGGAAAAACTCAGAGTCACACAACGGGCAATGGAGAGAGCTATGCTCGGAGTTTCTTTACGCGATAAAATTCGGAACATAGATATTCGCCAAAAAAACAGAATCACCGACATAGCTATTAAAATCTGCAAGTTGAAGTGGCAATGGGCAGGCCACATCGCTCGAAGAACTGATAACCGATGGAGGAGAAAGGTTCTTGAGTGGAGACGGCGAACCGGAAGATGCATCGTAGGTAGACCTCCCACTATACGGGCCGAAGACATTGTGAGAGCCGCGGGCATCCAGTGGATGCAGATGGCAGGATGTCCTTCAGTGTGGAGGTTAAAGGGGGAGGCCTATGTTCAGCAGTGGACGTCTTCTGGCTGATGATGATGATGAAGTTAAATATGTAATGTACATCTAACATACAGTCTATTAAGGCTTTTGATTATGAGTGAGATATAACAGCGATTCCCGCACTATAGGGTAGGCCTGTATCGCGGGAATCCAATACGGTTTTTTCTTTGGTTTACACTTCTAGTTAAAATATTGTAAGTCAATTATATATCAAAGAAATGGGTACTATTGATTATGTATATGAATATAATATATTATTATGTAGGTACTTATGTTAATATAAATTTTATATGTTATGTATGTAATAATTTAGTTATGAACAATAAAAGTGCGCATGACACGTAATATAGACCACAGGAAAAATCGTGCAAGCTTTTCCACTAAAAGAACTCATGTTCTACAAAATGTTTCGACAATAACTTTACAATGTTCGAACAAATGTTAGTATGTAACAAGCGGAAGAGGCATAAAATCTTCGATTTCCTACATTCATGAAAGAAAACAAATTATCAAAAGTTCGTTCGTTCAGAATTCTTGAAAGCTTGCAGAATACGAAATAAGTTATATGAAGATCTAGGCTGTGCCGGAGTGCGGCTGGAATACGATTAGATGAGAATAATGTGGACCCCATCTGGTTGTATTTATAAAAGAAGTATCTAGTTAGCTTACAAATTGCATCCTACTTTTTTTATCTTTCCTCTTGGGAGGATTCTGGCGTCGCACGTCTTGTGCATTTGCCAGTATCAAGTACGTACCTATATCTATCTATCTATCTATATAATATATATAAATTAACCCCTATTTCTCCTGGTCACGCTATAACTTGAGAACGACTTTACCTATTTCATTCTTCTTTTTTTAAATGTTTCCTAAAACTTCGTAGAAGGTCCTTACATTTAAAAATGGCTGGACCGACTTGGATGAAATTTCGTGTTCTTAGAGCGGGTCATAAATAGTAACGAGGGCGAAGGCCGAGCTTACCCCCGTGAAAAGCCGGGGCGGTTCGCTAAATATTAATAATTATTTTCAAATTTCACTAAATATCGTCAACCAAATCATAGTCAGAGTCAAGCAAAGTAAGTCACGATTAAGTTCAAGTCATGGCCTAGTAAAGAGGTGGAGACTTTACTAGAGGTTTGTAGAGTTTTAGTTTCATACCAAAACTGACATGCACAAAAAAGAGATAAAGTTCGTTCAGGCTGAGATATACCAGCCATAATATCCAGCCCCTGACATGGTGGCTAGGTTCAAGGTTGGTATGAACCTATCCTACATCCAAATACATTTAGCCATGTTATGTTAAGTTTCGTTTTCATTTCATTTGTTAAACTGGATAGGAATTTGTGTTTTTTAGGAGGTTATGAAACATTATAAACTAGTATAGGGACCAACTTGGAAGTGTTGAAAATAAACAGCCGTTCCACAGAAAAACGTAATTAAATAATATGCACTTTGAATTGAATGTATTTTTAGAATAGGCATGTGGCCTAATGTTTAATTTACTACAAATAACAGGATTAGCGATGAATATAACTACTAAATACATTACACATACTGAATAAATAAATTGAATTGGCTGATTAATCTCTGAGATATGAGCGTTTAAAGTTTTAGGTGGGGATAGAGAGGGGATGCTCCATCACTTCCTCGCAAAGCGTGTGTTAGTATAACATTTGTATTCCGCGCCTGAGGCGTGACGTCATAGCTCAGTATAGTGCGCTCTCTGTCTAACATGAAATCAAAATACTAATAAATTATTTATTTTTGAACTTATTAAAATTTTGTTTTCGTTGATAGGCTCTATTGATGATCAGCTTTTTTATGAAGTAATAACAAAATATTAGTCATCATGCATGCCTATTTAAACTTTTGGAATGAATAGATGTTTTTGTCCAATCTAAAGTTATGAGTCTCGTGAATATAAATCCTTTTTTGACATTAAACTATCTTATTTGTAGCTTAGCGGACTGTAAGCTCATTCCAGCTGGGTTTAGTGAAATATTTCCATCGCTGACGGTAGATGCATATTCTCAGGCGAGGCGAGACGTCTGATCTCGATGTAGCGTGATAATGAGTAACAGCTGTCTATATAAGTAGTGCTGCAGACTCACCATGGTATTTATACAAAAAAAAAACACAACATCCAATGGCTACCAAACTTCACATGATTACTCGCTGGGCTAATCTAAATATTTCCTGTAAACTTCATTACAATCGGTCCAGCCATTTCGGAGTCCATAGGGAACATAATGTATATACATACAAACATAACCTTTTATATATATATTCTTATTACTATACTTCTATATTATTTATCGTACATTGAATTTTGTCTCGCTCTCTCATTAGCCGAGAAAGCGAGACAAAACTCAATGTAAGATTAATTTAAGAATGCTTTTGAAATTGTGGTACGCCTCCAGATCATTGCATTCTAATAAACCAAACGGCAACCGACCAAAGCTCAGTTTCCTTACCTTACTTATGAAATCCATATTCCTGAACAATGGAAATGCCTTGAATAATATAAATCCAGTGATGAATGCCATAATATCGGGCTCTAGGGCTGGCATTATGCGAAAAATTCATTAGGCTTAAGTAAAGTAGGAACTTAGGAAGGTACCTACTCAATAGGAATTTTAAAACAGGGAGGTTGAGATAAATTAATGTTAAGTAGGTAAACTGAAGCTATGGGAGTTCTGAGATACCATCAGTCGGTTTATGTAGTACATCATCATCACCAGCCTGTATTAACCCACAGACCCCACAGTAGGTGGCCATTTACCTCTTCTTTGTGCCATTGATCTCTGTTCTGTACGCCGCCGTACGTTATGCTAGGAAATTGTATCTGTTGATTGATCGTAATCCACCATGGTTCTTGCACACGGCAAATAACTTAGCGACTCTGTGATGAGAAAATTTGCGCGACCGCAAATCTTATCTCTGTGCATTAAGATTCACGTTTCCGTGATTTGCCACAAACACCAACAAACAAACAACGATACGGCCACAGGGGCCTTACCCCTAGCTCGAAAAGTTGACCCGCATAGGTGTTATTTGTCTAAACGGTACCATCAACTACGATAAGCGGTAGTTATTTGATACCCGCCAAGTTTTGCTATTTTCACGCACACACGCATAGTAATACGGATTTTCGTTCATTCAAATTAAACGCTTTTAAACGATGCAGCTTAAATGAGTTGGTTAATTTTAGGAACCTATCAGGTACCTACTAAAAGTTGGCTCGCAAAAGTGAAGCTAGGGGTAAGGCCCCAGGTACCTACGGCCACAGATGTCAAAAGGAGACAAATAACTAATTGGCGCGCATGTTACCTTTGTCAATAATGTGCCACATAATAATGATAATAAAACTTAAATTCTAAGGAACAGTAATTCTTACTCAAAGCCCAAGCTCACCAAAACTGATCCATTCTTCGATCCCGTGGAGTGGATCGAAGAATGGATCAGTTTTGGTGAGCTTGGGCTTTGAGGATGAATAACTGTTCCTTAGAATTTAAGTTTTATTATCATCCATCTTCGATCCACTCCACGGGATCATAACAATAATGCCGGAATACAATCAAACTTTGCTAAATCTGGGATCGAATGCCTCACGAAACTTTATTTATAATTTAGGTAGGTAACTAGGTACTAGCTATAATAATATCTAAGCACCTACCTTCTGCCAACTTAATGTTTGCTGTTTTGAATAATTTCATTTAAACTCAATCTGTAAACTTTGTTTTATTTTCAGGAAAACTGTCTTAGGTTCAACCAACTGAAACGGATTTTATTTTTGCGCCATCTTGTGTCTAGTGGCTGAACTGCTATGTTATCCATCTAGTAGCAAGTAGCTATAATACGTTACAATACAACCATCTATCAAGTTCTTACGGAAGGAATTAATTTGTAACACTTTGACTAGATGTCACAGAAAGTAAAATTTATAAAAGCGAGTAAAAATAATAATAATTATAACTGGCCAAGTGCATGTTTTTTTAATTAATATAATATCAGCATGGTAAGTTACAAGTTTCTATGTATTAGTTGGCAATGCAGGAGAGGAGCAACTTTTTGCCACTCCGGCGAGCCATATTTCGCAAAGTAAACATGTTAAAAAAGTTATGTATGTAACCTTGGGCCTTACCCCTAGCTCGAAAAGTTGACCCGCGTAGGTGTTATTTGTCTAAACGGTACCATCAACTACGATAAGCGGTAGTTATTTGATAGCCTCCAAGCTTTGTTATTTTCACGCACACACGCATAGTAAAACGGATTTTCGTTCATTCAAGTTAGACGCTTTTAAACGATGCAGCTTAAATGAGTTGGTTAATTTTAGGTACCTATCAGGTACCTACTAAAAGTTGGCTCGCAAAAGTGAAGCTAGGGGTAAGGCCCCTTACTTTCATTTTAAAAAGCCTATTCAATGATAACCTATTGAACCGCACAAGGGGGTGCAGCAAATAAAATAATTGATCCCCGTTTCACATAATTATACCAACCAGAGATTATATTTTTATGTTTACTAATATTATAAAGAGGAAAGATTTGATTGTTTGTTTGTTTGCATTGAATAGGCTCCGAAACTACTGAACCGATTTGAAAAATTCATTCACTGTTGGGAAGCTACACTATCCCCGGGTGACATAGGCTATATTATGTTTTGTAGCGAGGCCGAAGGCCGATCTTACACTCGTGCGAAGCCGGGACGGTCGGCTAGTATGTACTAAAACTGTAGGTAAGTGAAGAAAGTTTCATGCACTTATATTAATGAATAAACTAGGTAGTTAGAAGGTTCCATAAATATTGGGACGGACGGATGGACGGACGGACAGACAGACGGATGGACAGAACGAATTTAAAAGGGTTACTTGTAATACTATGGAACCATAATAAACGGTAAAAAATAATAATTCTAAACGATTTAATAATTACTTGAAAGACAAATCTGTTTCTTTTTCAACCGACTTCCAAAAAGGAGGAGGTTCTCAATCCAACAGGTTATTTTTTAAATGTTTGTTACCTTAGAACTTTCGACTGGAAGGACCGATTTTGATGATTATTTTTTTATTTGAAAGCTCGTGCTTCCTGTTTGGTCCCATTTGGTCTTGGTCCAGTTCTGACATTTTTATGAAGTCGATTTTTTCTATTGATAATTATTACTAATATTTCCAGCACCAAGGAAGGACTTATAAATTGTAGATAATCTATTGTAAAACTTTTTGTTATTATCATTGTCAGGTACCTAGTACTAATAAATCAAATACCTATCTACAATTACTGAGAATGGTAATCAAGGCTGTTCCTAGATAATAAACATCAATCAAACCCGTGAAAGAAGGAACCAATTTAACCCAAAAACTTCCCTCTTCTACGTAATTCTTCACTAATGACTACAACGATCTATTATGAAAATTCGCCTGTTTTCCCATAGAGTTACTTATATTTGGTCAGCTTGTATTGCGTGCTGGCAGATTTCGTCAAGCTTTTTCAAATAGGGGCGCATTTTTATAAAACTCGATCCTAATGTGGATTTTAAAATGTTATCTATCTACCTACCTTTAGGAAAGTTTTTTAAAATTCAGATCTTTACAAGAACCTTGTCTTTTTTGCTGAAGTCGGTTAAAATATTTCATTTAGTTTGGTGAAATTTTGTTTATTTATTTACACACGCTATACATTTTGTGTAGGTACCTTGCTTTTTTATTATTTTTTATGAGATAAGTGGCAAACAAGCAGACGGGCCGCCTGATGGTAAACAATCACCGTCGCCTATGGATACCTGCAACGAACGAAACGAAAGATACGTTGCCGACCCTTAAAGGCTCTATTAACATCCCTTTTGAAGAACCCCATATTGAAGCTACTCGGAAATGCCGCAGGAGGGAGCTCATTCCACATATTGCAGGTGTAAGGCAAAAAGGAACGCGTAAAACGCACAGTGTGCGATTTCCAACGATCTATGATATGTGGATGAACTTTCAGGTGGTGGCGGCTGGTGCTATGTTACATTATCTTCTCCATCAATATGTATAAAAGGCGATGTGTGTATGTATATGTATGTGCCATAGACTCCGAAACCGCTGGACCGATTTTGTTCAATTTTTTGTAAATCTTTTCTTTCGATTAGCCCAGCGAGTAGGTAATCCGGTGAAGTTTGGTAGAGATCGGATCAACGGTATTTTTTTTTAAATATTCTCTCTACAAATAACAAGACTGTGAAGAATAAATACATAAAATATCTGGGACATTATTGCACACATGGTCATCTGACCCCAAACTAACCAAAGCAGAGACTTTAAAGCAGAGATTGACTGCAGAGACTGATATACATACATATATACTTTTAAATACATATTTAAATAGATATTAACACCCAGACATAGAACAAACACAAATGCTTGTCCTAGGTGGGAATCGAACCCACGCCCCCAAGCGCAGAAGGCAGGTACACTACCAACTGAGCTAACGGGTATGTCAGAAGTCTATACATTGGCATATTACATCATAGAAAACAAAAAAGATATTGTCATCTATATTGTGGTGAACACAGGTGAAACCGCAGGGCGTAGGTGTGCATGTATGTACTCTGTAGACTCCAAAATAGCTGGACCGATTTTGACGTGACTTTCACTGGAAGATAGTTTATGGTACAAGGAGTAGGCACACAAAAAGGGCGCAGCTGTACTAAATATTTAAACAAAATAAATTTCTTTTTACATTTCACACCATCAACGTGTTATTTTTTTAAGCGGGCCGCAAGTTTGCCGTTTCTGGCAAGGCCATTGTACAATACACAAGGACAATGTCACTCACGCCAGTTCATTATGGACTTAATTAATGGTCCATCCACACGAAGGCAGAGACGATTCACTTACCCACCTACAATACGACATTCATAAAATCTAATTACGATAAACCATGCGACATAACATGCGTTCAACAGTAGCTTTAACATCATCATCATCATTGAAGACGTCCACTGCTGAACATAGGCCTCCCCCTTCTCTCATTAGCTGACAAACTGCTGCCAAACGAGTTTAGAAACCAAAGCATCGTTATTAGAAACTGGACTAATATTATTTTTATCAGACTTTAAAAAGGAGATTTTTAATTAAACACATGCTTTTATGTGTTTGTTACACGATAATTGCGCCTATTATGAATTGATTTTGATGATTCTTTTCTGCTTCGTAGGTCATACTTCACATAGGACTCTATCATCACATTATACAAGGCTTTACGGAAATACCTCTCCAGATTGATAAAAGCTTATTCCACAGTCACTGCATCGCCATTTCTCCGATTTTTCCACAACAATCCCCTATTTTCTTTTGGCCTTTCCTCTGCCAAGGTCATGTTAATCCCATTCAAAGCTTCAAGGTCATTAGGCGCCCTCGTGAATGGCGTTATAAAAAATAACAAGCCGCATGAGAGGTGCGCCTCGATGCTGTTCTCGCGTTTTATGATCTGAAGGCTTTGTCACGTGTTCTCCGAAATCTTATGGAGAATATACCTATGGAATATAAATACATCATCATCAGCCAGAAGACGTCCACTGCTGAACATAGGCCTCCCCCTTTAACCTCCACACTGAACGACATCCTGCCATCTGCATCCACTGGATGCCCGCGACTCTCACAATGTCGTCGGTCCATCTAGTAGGTAATAAATACATGGTATAATAATATACTTCACCAAGTATGGCATTCTGAAACACAAAGGTAACGTGGTTGACAAAATCCTACCTCATCGACTCTGTGTTACCAGGAGCATGAAATCATGACTCCCAAATCTCCGTGTATGACCAGTGGAAATCCGATAAAACTATGTTGTTTAGATTTATATAGTATGGTTAGTATATTAAATTCGTGCTAAGCCTTGAATTGCTTCACTTGAGTAGACAGACAATATGACAATGGAAATGCTTTTAGTATTTTATTTAATACATTATTTACTAGCTGCGCCCCGCGGTTTCACCCGCGTGGTGATGAAAATCGGTGATGATGATGATGAAAAGTAGCCTATGTGTTAATCCAGGACATAAGCAATGTATATTTCAAATTTCATCCAAATCCATTCAGTAGTTTTTACGTGAAAGAGTAACAAACATCCATACATCCATACTTACAAACTTTCGCCTTTATAATATTTATAGGATTAATTTGATTCCCAATTTCTGTATTTGTTGCAAGGATGTGGCAACTGGATAGTGACGTAGGCCCGTGTCACTACCGCAATAATAGACCTTGTTGTATTGGATTATGCTTAAATACCTGTATCACACTAGCTGTTGCCTGCCACTTTGTACGTCACTCACGTTGTTATATAATTTTTCACCTCCATATGATGTCATTAATTCGAAAAATTATAAATTACCTGTAATTTAATGAACTTTGTTAAAAAAAAAAAACATTATCATCATCATCAGCCAAACAACGTCCACCGCTGAACATAGGCCTCCCCGAACGACATCGTGCCATTAGGCTGTCATTAGTTGCCATAATCCCCACGCTTGGCAGGCGGCTTGAGTATCGCAAAACGTTCCACCATGCAAGTAGGAGGATGCTGCTGCCCATCGTCTGGTGGTTCTGGTCGCAGTTTTAGGACATACCCGGGTAATTTTTTAAAAGTTTATTTTGTGTTTTTAATAAAAAAAAAGTATTAATTTATATCATAAACTACACTTTCGGTAACTTAAAAGAATTTACTTAAGATTTACATAATACTGGGAGAGGAAATTTAGTAAGAATTTTTTATTATAATTTTCGTTTTTAGGTTTGGTTAAATTGGCATCATTGACAAATTTCTGTAGAGTGAAACAAAAATAATTTATCCCAAATTCCTTACTGTACAGTGTACATCCACAATTACCCACCATCATCATCATTTCAGCCATAGGACGTCCACTGCTGGACATAGGCCTCCCCCCTCCGCCCTCCATAGATTTCCAAAAGGACCGGTTGGAAGCGGCCTGCATCCAGCGTTTTCCTGCGGTCCCACCGGTTAAAATCTGAAAAACATATTGAGAGTTGCGACAGTGGCTCTATTTTGTTACTTTATTTACCTGTATTAAATTATTGTTTCAGTGTTCAAATTCTACAAATGAAGCCAACTTGGTCAAGGCGTCGTTTGGAGCATAATTTCTGAGTAACGGGCCCCAAGCTACACCGTTTCGGGTTCTAATCCCGGGAGAAATTATTGGTACACTGAGTAACCGGAGAATAGAGTCCAGTTACAATTTAGGGGTGGCAGTAGGTAGTGGCAAAATAAATTATTGTTAATTTTGATCACAGTTTTGGGTCTTTTTAACCTACTTCCAAAAAGGAGGAGGTTATCAATTCAACTATATTTTTATTGATTTTTTATGTTTTTTACCTCAGAACTTTTGACTGGGTGAACCGATTTTGATGATTCATTTTTTATTTGAATGGTGCTTCCCGGTGGTTCCATTTCAATTTAGTCCAGTTCTGACATTTTCATGAAGTCGGTTTTCTATATACAGATAATTGATGTATGGCATCGGCCATCGCTCAAAAACATCACGAGGATACCGGTATGTCCAAGAACCCTAAAAAGTTCAAAAACATAACTATGACATTCAGCAACATGCACTGGGCCAACATGGTGGATTGAGGCCTATCCTCTCTCTCTCTCTCTCTGAGAGAAGGCCTGTGTCCCAGTGGGAACATGATAGGCTGGTGATGATGATGATGAACATACATATAATTTTCATTATACTGACCACACACAACTTCTCACCTGGTGTTACTTCAATGGTGATTCTATAATTTATAAACTTTATCAAAATCTAGCACTGCATAGATCAAGATTTCATGAGAAATTTTGATGAATAAATACAAAAATAAACTGCAGGGGCTATTAACTTTTTTGCTATAACAAATTTTGACAACTTTAGTAACAATATTGTCAAAATAAATCTGAATCTGGCCAATTACAAAAAATTATAATAAAAAAGTAGAATAAAAATAAGATAATAAATTTTTCACAGAACACAAACTTTTTGTTATAGCTGATTGTGATTTGGGTATTTCATATAAATATACATGCAAGTCTGAAGTAATTTTACTTCCGATGTACATTTTTTTCCGACTTAAAAAAGAGGGGGTTGTCAATTCGTTTTTTTTTTAATGTTTGTTACCCCAGATCTCCGTCATTTAAGAACCGATTTAATTATTATTTTTAATTGAAATGGTATATTTTCAGAATTGTCCAATAGAAATTTTATCAAAACCAGATCAGTAGCTACTCAATTAAAACAACTGAAAATGTTACTCTGGTGACAATATTATGTCATCTGTGTATTTAGCAAGTTTTGTGAAGTCGGTTTTTTAAATTGATAATTATATATGTATAAAAAAATGTTCTTCTCGGCAACCCTACATCCAGAAATATTAAACAATGCTCAAATAATCTGTGAAAGCTAAAACATTCATTTGTCTACAAATGAACGTAAAACTGTTTTTATTTTGTGTGCAGACTATTGTACTTTTACAGCTTTACTTAAAATTGTTAGTTAAGTAAAAAAAAATGCTTAAAATTGCTGTTTCATTTGCGCATTACAATTTTGCGAGAAGTTGATAAGATTATTTTTTGAGTATATTGGTTTATTTTAAGAAACCAGCACCTGGTTCGATCCTCGGCTTTACACCATTAACTTATTTAGTACAAATGATGTGCTATTTCGATGCAATCGCTCAAAATCTGCGAAGGAAAACGTCAAGAGGAAAGAGTAAGTCTCAAGAACTTCAAAAGTTCAAAGACAATGTGACATTCATTAGTATACACTGGGCCAGCATGGTCGATTAGGGTTTATTCTCTCTCTCTCTCTCTCTCTCTCTGAGAGAAGGCCTGTGTTCCGGCAGTGGGAACATGATAGGCTGGAATGATGATTATACTAACTTAAGTAACGCTACTCAACTAAGCAAAGCTGTTAGTCTTTTACAAAGCTAAGTTTTTTTTTTTCTAATCCTGTTCGACACTAGATCCCCGTGGCTTGATGTGGCACAGGTCAAGAAAAACAATTGTGTGTTTTCAACATTGACCACGAAGCTTGGCAGTTAGTTACCCAGTCGCTGGATCGTGTTTCCATTCGACACAGTAACTAACTCTATCACAAAGTTAATTAAAATCCTTGTCACGAGTTCCTTTTTACTCACAAAAGCTAGCTAAATTGGCCACTTCGTGCCTCGGGCCTCGGGAGCAGTGGCGGCGTTCAGACTAGGAAGCAATTGCAAAAACTATCATATATTTTTTTAAATAAATAAAACGTGTTTTGTTTATATTACACGGGAATTACTCATGATTATTATATACTCACGGGAATTATGTATGATTAAGCCGGTTATTTCGACTATAGTTTCCACCGCATTCGGGTGTCTTTGTCTTTTCCAAGGTGCTTTCAAAACGTGCGTCTAAAACAAATAAAATAAAAACGAGACGGACTCGCGCGCGCGCACATCAAAAAGACTGCGGTTGATTCTATAGTCGGAATAACCGGCTATCAAATCATACACGAGTAATTGCCGTGAAATATAAACAAATAGTGTGAAAACCACGTCAATTTTCATAATATAAATAAAACACATGAAACACTAATACACAACATAACAGTACATCATTAGTATTTCAACAGACTTGAAGAAAGAAGGAATGGCTGCCGTATAGAATGAAGGAATGGCTGCCGTATAGAATGAAACATAAAACACAACACAAACTTAATTTATTGTTAAACACTTGTGTAAAAAAAAATGAGAAAAATGGTAGGTAACACATAAAATGTTGTAGTAGCTAGTAATACATAAAATGTTGAACCAATAAGTTTTAAGGCGAGGTTTTCTAACTGTTGAGCAACGCTCGTTACTAAGTTGACCATAAGGCTTAATATATTGTATTAAAGTCGCATTTAGTAGAGCAAAACCATGGCGCTTACACACAGTCGTGCGTTTCGCTACTTCTATTTTGAGGGTTTTCTCATATTTCGGAAAGTAAAGCTGTAATGTAAAATGTACCTTTACGGTTCTCTCCATGATTATGAAATCTCTATACTAAGAAATCGTTGACTTCATTTGGTAAATAAGTATTTAAATGAATCCGCAAATCAGCGATTCTAAAAAAAAACTATCGAGTGAAATGTCCTTAATTGTGTTTGAGTCTGTAACGCTTTCCTAGATATAACATTAGATTTTGATATGACACCATTTTTATAATTTTAAGCTAACCATAGAATCAGACAAACTAAACCTAGAATGATCAAAATTTCTAAGAATGGAAAAAGAGGTCCTCTTGCTTCTATTTACTGTTCCTATAGGATTGAGGTTGAAACCGCGGGGTGCAACTAGTGCAACATTCTACTAAATAGCTTCATGATGTGTCATAATTTAAACTTTACTGCGATCTACTTAAATGCTCTCCAATTTGTGGGAATGTACGGAACACATAAAAATGCTAAATGCCAGCTAAATGTAGTTTTATGTGCACACTGGCTGACGCTCGATGGCTTTCTATGACCTTAGGAACCTGGTGGAAGCTTGGGCGGATTTCGTTTCTAAGTTTATGTGTAGGTGAGTATAGTTTTGTTCTGCAAGCACTTTATTCAGCTGGAGATCTCATACTGGATTCGAGAATATAATAAAACAAATTATGTAATCCAACATGAAACTATTACAATTCAAGTTCGCTTGAATACAGGATTACGCATATAGACTGTACTATGCCGTAAGGAGGTGATTGTACTCATCATTATGAACAACTTTTAACTTGGGACCAACTATGAAATCGCGAAAAATAACAGCTGTTCCATAGAAAACGGTCATTGACATTCGACTAAATGTCAATGTAGAACAGCTGTTTTTGCGATTTCAGGTTTAGTCCCAAACTAAAAGTTGTTCATAATGATGAGTCTAATGACATTCTTTCGTCTTAGTACAGTCTATATGCGTAACCCTCTGTACTTCTAAGGAAGTAAAATCTACATAAAATATGAAATCACCTGATAAGGTATCAGGCATGTGTATTTTTGTTTGTTCGTATTTTCAAATCTTTTAATATTACCTTACAATTATAGCCTAAATGGCTTGACCAATTTTGTTGTGTGAAGTGTCTTTAGATTCGTCTTCATACCCAGAGTGTCATTGGCTACATTTTGCAGTCGGGTTCTTTTTTTATAATTTACCTAAGTACTTGATTATTTGTTTAATTTAAATGTCTATCAGGACTTAACGCGCATTATTTTATATAAGTAAGAAAAAAAACATACAGACAAACATTTCCTTAAACACTGTTTTAAACTATCACGGTTGTTCACTAAAGTTATATGATTATTTACGGGATATTTACCGTGGTAAGGTTGTGGAAGGAGCTCCCGATATTTCGGCGCAGTTACATGCACCATGTTCACGGGAAGACAGTCTTCCCATGTTCAGTCTTCCCGTGAACATGGTGCACGTAACTGCGCCGAAATATCGGGAGCTCCTTCCACAACCTTACCACGGTAAATATCCCGTAAATAATCATATAACTTTATAGAAATTCCTTCTTTTTGGAAGTCAGTAAAAAATCTACCTACTTGTTTTGTAGAGTTAATATATAATATAATGCAGAAAAGCTGAAAAAATGATAGGTAATCTTTTTATTGTTTACACCACAAATTACATACTTCACACAAAACAACCCAAAAACTAGAAATACTTTTTATGTATTTTATTAGGAAAACTGAATTAGGTTTTTTTTATGTACAGGTAAGCACCTACTTTTTTCCTGTATAAGAAAAGAAAAATCTTCTTCTTCTAATGAAACTTTTCCATAAAATACAAACTTAACTACCACCTTTTGCCTGGAGATTTTCGTAACTAAAACTGTTGCAAAGTTTTAGCACTAAAATTGCTCATACTTTTTGTAAACATACGGGGAAGAAAATTGTTTGAAACACTTGAATTATATAGGTACATTAGGTACCTTGTGATTTCGTTGAATTATATTTATAGGTTGTAGTAAATATCGTTGCTGAATATCATGTCTTTAAACTTTTGGACATACATGGTTTCCTCATAATATTTTCATGCACCGTTCTTGAACAATACCAAAAAGAAAACAAAAATTTATCCAACCTTGAAATAGGCACTATTTCTACATTTTATAACCCTTAAGTTCGTAGGAGACTATATAAATTAAATCCACTCGTGTTTAATTAACTAGTGATATTTTGAGGAACCAAAATCAATCCAATATCGTCAATCTAAACATAAAAACACGATAGAGATAACAATAATTTTTAAACACTACGCCGTTGTTATTCGAACCAAAGTCACCCCGTCGTTTGTTTTTCTTCTCTTTTTCTTTTTCACCGATTCCATACATACCTAAACTTTATCGCAAACCACTCGGTGTACCACAGACTGCAGTTTTTGTATGAAAAACATGACCTTCGGTCGTAATATTAATCAAGTTTACATAGTCTTAAATAGCGTCAAACAAGTCATAGTCACAGTCAGAGTCAAGCAAAGTAAGTCACAGTCAAGTCAAACTCATGCCCAAGTAAAGCGGTGAAGACTTTACAATAGGCTTCTATGGAGTTTTGGACACAACGTGAAAAGACATGTTTCACCTCGTTATATCACCTACCTACACTCGAGCACGTTTACGAGCCCTTAATAAATAATAATCCACCATTATTACACATTAACACTCGAAAATACACAAGTTTAGGAAAATAATACAACGAGCCGCCATGTTTTTTCCACGTTAGCGCCAAAACTCCCATAGACTGCAGTAGTTCTTCTAGGTGTTGCCAACAATATCTTTTTTGTACTTTATCTACATATATCTAAAACTAAAAGTTGACAATAAACTCACATCGCAGATACCACTCCGTGACTACCTTTGTCCACCTTTTTACATCTCGTTCAGTCAAGTATCCTCCCTATCTCCACTCTAGCTTTACGATAGAAAAAATAGAAAGGATACTTGGGAGAATTCTGGGACCAACTTGAAAAAAACTTGTTACTGCATTGCATTATTTTTCTATACTTAAGTTATTTCCAGTGTCAATATGTAAACATTAGTGGATTATTATTTATGAAGTATGTTTGAGAACGAGCTTGAATGATATTATAACGAGGTGAAGCATATCTTTTCGTTATGTATTCAAAACTCCATAGAAACACTTTACTAAGTCATGCTTTGGATTAGACCGTCAAAATAAGTCATACTTTGTTCGACTCTGATTTGTTTGACAATATTTATTAAAACAAAAAGAGTCGACCAAACTGTTCAGATAATTTTCCTTGTGTATCTCATTTCACTTTGTATTTTTATATCTCTTTAGATCCAATAAATTTCAGCTTGTTGCGACAAAGTTGCTAAGCAAGTTTGTATATTATTATTAACTTCAACAAACAGGCAACATATCCGGGCTTTATTATTAGTAGATGTAATACACAAGTTACTATCTGGTACTACAAATTAGTGTGATACTAGATAAGATGCTGATTTGCTTGCATTCCATGTTTTGGGTGAATGTTTTTATATGTATCATACTTCACATTAATCATACTAAAAGCGAAAGTGTGTTTTTTGGTTTGTTTATTCCTCTTTCTCGTAGTAACAGAGCAAAAAACGACATGATTTGCATAAAGATAAAGAAGTTGGAGAGCCAGTGAAAAAGACATAAAATACTTTTAATCCTAGAAAATGTACAGATCTTAGGAGAGTGTCCAACGCGGGTGAAACTGGAGGGCTATGCTAGTTTATTATATTATAAGAATGATAAATACACTAGCTGAATTCGCAGTGTTTTAGTCACGATTTGCCAGTTTATACGCCTTTATGGGGCAAGTACCCCATTTTGCCATCATAATGCATACTATCTTCCTGCCTAATTACGTTAAGATCAGTTACCGGATCCTATTGTGTTTCCAAACCATCCAGGTACCTACCCATTCCAATATACACACAAAATTTTATCCAAATCAGTTCAGCCGTTTAAGAGAAGTTAAGTGACAAACAGACGTACAGAAGAACTATATATATTTAGATATAAATTAGTGAATCCGTAAGTTTATTCCCACTTTCACAAGTTATTTGCCCTCCCTGATTCTATTTATTACTCGTGATAATACAATGTTGTAAATATCATGACCGTTCCTAACTTTAAACGGGTCATAACATCGTTACGGGAACTAACGCTCGTTACAAAGCACGCCAAAGCTGAAAATTAGTTTTCAACTTCCTGAAAATACGGTCCAACTTAAAGTTCCCAGTAAATGTAGAATTAAGCTATTTTAGGATACAACAATCCCTATATATTATTAAAAAGTTAGTAAATACGTTTCGTTAGTAAGTGACCAGACCTTTTTTTTTTTCAAGGGGGAATCTTCTAACGATACCCGGCTACATTGGGGTGCAGCCAGGTTATGTGGGATTATACCCACTAAAACCCCCGCGGTGACCAGCCTTAGTGCTTGACAAGAGGGCTCCGGGATCTCCAGAGAAACGCAACGGAGCCCTCAGCGCTGCGCTACGGCTCCTCCCGAGACAACTGCGTGTTGTCTCAGTCCCTCCACTCGCGACAACATTGGTCACACAACGTTCTCTCCCTGGGCACGCTTAAATGGATGGTCAGAGCCCCATCTTTGACCATCCCGAACCTTAGGTCCCCTTTTAGTAGGCTTTTACTACAGGCAGGGGGTACCAGTGCCTTATTCTATTGCACAAATAACTGGTCATATAGTGCCATGACCAGCTTTATGTGTTCCATCCTTATCAAGGAGAGTGCTAACCGTCTCCTTTCAATAGGCACAAGTGACCAGACCTAGTGTCAAAATATTTACGCCTTCGGTTCGTTTTAAACACAGCTGGTAAACAATGAGGTTTTACCAATACAGACTATACCAATACCAATACATTAAAAGGCACTAAAAACATGGCTATATTTAACTATAGTTATTTTACAGGACCCATAGAACTTTATTTCTGTCACTAGTTGGTTAAAATATCACAGAGGTATAAAAGTCCCAGTTGTCAGAAAGAGATAAACATACTCCAAAATCCGCATCGTACGGTTGCATCGTTGCGAGACACAAGACGGACTAAGTTAACTCAAGCTAATTAACTTGTGTTTGTATCTCTGCGCAGACCTCGGTAAACCGTATTACCTCCGTTTATTATAACATCATATCTGTTAAGATGGTCGTGATTATTTAATCACGGTACAAAATCATCTAACTGACGAGACGAGCGAGTACCTAACTTACAAGTTCAGTGCCACACAGAATTTTTAAGCGTTCCGCTATCTATCTCCTAGCTTTTTTGTCTCAGCTAGTGTTTCATAAGTTTACCTACGGGCCCCTAACTAGGCTGAACCTGTTTTTGGTGTACCTTGATTTTCCAGTCAAATCGTTAAAGTACCTGTAGTTGTATTTTTTTTTTCTGTGACGGAACTAAAAGTGAACTAAGTGAACACGTACAAACTGACATCATGACAATGTTTTTCCATAAACGAATCTTCTATAGCGGAAGTTAAAATATACAGAGTGAATTTTTCAAGTGAACGTGGATCGCCAAATCCGAAACTATGAAGAATAGTGAAAAGTACTCAAAGGAGCCTCGGGCCCGATTTCGAAGAAAACTACAAGTGCATCGTTGTATTTTTTAAACATCAATATTCCTGGCCAGGAATCGTACCTCTTCTGAAAAAAGAAGTCGATATAGCGATTTTTTTGTCGCACCAGCCGCCACCGCCTGAAAGTTCATCCACATATCATAGATCAGTGGAAATCGCACACTGTGCGTTTTACGCGTTCCTTTTTGCCTCACACCTGCAATTTTTGGAATGAGCATTTCTTCCATAAATCCTGCGGCATTTCCGAGAAGCTTTAATATGGGGTACTTCAAAAAGACTGTTAATAGAATCTTTAAGAGTAGGCAACGTATCTGTGATGTCCCTGGTGTTGCAGGTATCCATAGGCGACGGTAATCACTTACCATCAGGCAGCCCGTCTGCTTGTTGGCTTCCTACGGCATAATAAAAAACACCATGCTATAGTGTCGCTAATATGGAGCGAATTCTGGGAAGTAAAAATTCAACCTGTATATTCTTCGTCAGAAAAATATACTTTTACGATTATCGATGACGTAAAAGTTTGTAACGACTTCTAACGACTGATAAACAGTTTGACAGTTTGTCAAGTTAACGGTTTGTTTTGCTTAAGGACTCTTAAGATCTAATTATACTTACGTTATGAATGTATTTAGTCTGAATTTGGTTGTTTTTGATAGTGTTTGTTTCCATTATATTTTACTTTGTTTAGGTTGTTATTGTTTGTTTCCCTTGATACTTGTTTTATTTTTATAGCAGATAGGCTATAGGTTTGTCTCGGCTCACCTGATGGTTATAAATCAACTTTTAAGGTTCGACAAGGGCGTGCATGCGACAGCAAGATGCATGTATCTCTGGTTGCGCAGGTTAGATGCGCTGTGAGCAAGATCCATTATCTTTTTGATGTCCGTTTAGTTTCGGTCAGTTCGTCACAAACAAAAGTTCAGCTCAAATTAGATAGACAATGAGTACTGATATAAATTTCGAACACACCGTTAACGCAAAATTTAAAAATATTTTACTCGTAGCTATACCACGTAGCACATTGTAGCAATCTCGTAGCATCTCCGTAGCAATATTGTAGCAATTTCGTAGACAATCCTGCTGCTACGTGTCGTAGCAAAGAATATACCATCCCGGAAATCCGAATAAAGATATCTACAGCAATAATTTCCGGAACTCTGGAGACCTCACATGAATATGGTAGAGAAAGTAGAGTTCTAATCTTCACGAGCGATAATAGCTTTACTAGACAAAAAAAAGCTTCTTGGCTTTAAATAAGTATATAGCTGGAAATGTGTGTTTGGATTTATGTGAAAAAATAAATATTGTTTATTGTCTAGACGGTTTTCACAGTCTCTAGCGTTGCTTCTTAATTTTAACTGTAAATCTAATAAAATAATACATGGAAGTTTTTTTTCTTCAGTTTGGTGTAAACAGGTTCTTTCTATGTTATTTACACAGAAAAGAAAAATATTTTCTTTGGTTATTTATGTGGAACGCTCGTAGAGATGTCGTTGAATGTAGAAACTAGTGGGAGTCATAAAGTTCTACACATGGCCCGAGTTATGGGTGCAGTAAAAAAACACATTATTTTTGGTTTAGGGTAACGTGGAGAGTATTTACACGTTTTTTTTCCTAGTTGCGCTCGTATAAGGCATCTTAATTTAATAAAAATCTAGCCTAACGAATGCAAAGAAATAAACTCAAACTTGAACTTCTACGTATGTTATTATGAAAACTAACAATGTGTCCATTACCACGTTTTTATTGTCTCTATTAAGGGGAAAACACTTTGCTCGCTTGTTCTTTAGAGTTAGCTCTACACTGCTTAATTCCCGTAACATTACATATTCTGTGAAAATTTCAACTGGCTATCTATTATAATTCGAAAGATGCAGCTGTTAAAAGGAAGGACGGACAGACGGACGAACATACAGACAAACAAACAGACAGCGTAGGCTTAGTAATAGAGTCCCGTTTTTCACCCTTTGAGTACGGAACCCCCAAAACGTAATGTATCCCTTAATTTTTCCTTAGAAGTGGATTTTTTAAATGTATATTGAACCACCGTCGAGATTTTGCCTATTCTATAGTCCGTTATTAAAGAATGGTCACCGAACTGCGTTTGGAATATGAACAAATCTACCTATAAAAATCAATGTGTATGTATGTATGAATGTGTTCCCTATGGAGTCTAAAACGGCTAGACTGATTCTGACGAGACTTTTACTGGCCGATAGCTGATTTTATAAGATGTAATCCCGCGGACGCAGCTAGTGTATTACAATTTACCTATGGGTCTCAAACTAGGTCAAACCTAGATTGATTTTCGAGCTACTTTTTAATAACCTTATATTTTTCCAAATTATATTTTGAAAAATGTATATGTTGACGTTTTTTAAATAATATTTGGTCAATACCTTAAAATACCCTCGTTTCGTACAGAAATACATTTGCTTTTTATCTTTACAACCTTGTGAGGTAATTTAAGTTGGTTTTTATTTTCAGCTGAAACATTGTGCAAATAAGCTAACAGTAGGTATCTGTGAAAAGTCAGGTAAATTAACTAGATAAAAGAAGTGGCCGGACGCAGACCTTGCCAGTACAATCTAAATGGCCCTCATAAAGTAGGCAAAAAGGTTCTCTAATCACATTCAGAAATAATCAAATATTTAGGTACCTTTTTAACTTATGCTTTGTATTTATTATCCGTAACTTTGTGGTTTTTAAAGACTAGTTACACCCCATGGTTTCACTCGCGTTGACAAACACTCATAAATTTCTAATAATTAACCGACTTCAAAAAAGGAGGGGGATCTAGTTTCCAATATATATTTTTATTAGACATGTATTTTCATCGATTTCTCCGCCAATAATTATGAATTGATTTTGATGATTCCTTTTTTGTTATTTAGTGTACTTCAGAGGTAGTTCCATAAAAAAAAACATCAAAATCTGTTTAGGAGTTTTTTTTTTTTAAATTGATAATTTTTATTTGATCTGGATAAAACGTAGCCTGGCCTTCTAACTATATCAATGCAAAAAAAAAATGCGGCAATCAAGTTCGCCTAATGGTAAGCAAAAGAAGCCGCCTATGGACGCTTGCAACATTAGCCATGTTGACGGTGCTTTGCCAACCCAAAGAAGTGGTTACAGACACCATTCATTCTTCATCAATCTGTTGCTACGTAAAAGAAAGAAACAAACCAATAAAGAAACTTTTTCATTTATAATATCACAATCATACTATCAAACGAGTTCTATCAATTTCAATCAAGTCCTACGCGGCATTGCACACTAACCTAGTACCAATTTTCCACAAATAATCTGTAATTTCTTCATATCTAATACGGAACTTATGGATCCAGTAACTTTACAACTTTTCTAACAGTAACAAAAATATTTTGATAGTAACAACTCGACGGCGAAGTGTTTATGAAAGAGATGGAGCAATAAAAATAAATCTTCTTAGGATTTACCTGGCAAGCTTTACAATTCCACAGTCCCAGGCAAGAAAAGCAAAGCGACAAACGATGCGCTGAGATATAACTTGCGGAAGGGGCTTTACGGCTACCTGTTTTAATCGATTCTGTTTAGGTGATGAGAAAGTTGCGCGACCGCAAACTGTATCATGGCGCGTTAAAGTTCACGTTCGTACGCTGTTTTAGCGCTGTTTGGAGCCTGTATTACGCGGTAAGGTCGTAAGGCCTCAGAACTCAAACACAGCTTTTTTAACCGACTTCAAAAAAGAGGACGGTTCTATGTTCCACTGCATTATTTTTTAATGTATGTTCATCGATGACTCCACCAACTGTTGACCGATTTAAAAAATCTTTTGTTCGGTATGATATACTTCCAATTTGGTCATTGGAAGTATATCATTGGGACTGGGATTTCCCTGGGATCCCATTGTCATCAATGGGATCCTAGGAAAATCGAGGGTAACCCTCAAATTCTACAGGCACTTATATGTTTTTCATAGATTTTTGAAGTCGGTTTTTAATGTGATCCACTTGTTACACGACTGATCAATAGCCATAAGCGACTTGCTATTGTAATAATAATCCATGATTTACAAAATATTACAACATACTTATATCAGTCACCATTTCAAGTTAAACCTCGGAAATTTACGAGCTGTATTATAATAGTATATAAAACTAGTATGTTAGCTGGTTAGTTTTACATGCAGTTTTTAAATGATATTTTATTTCTTGTTGAATGTCTTGCACCGTTTTAAATCTTTTCGTCTTGCTGCATTTGTTGGTTACGTAGGACAATGCCTTATATGTGAAATCATAAAAGTATTTTCCTTGAAAGCAAATTTCTTTGCAAGTTATGCAGACTTGTCAGTTGTCAGACTTGTCAGTTGTCAGACTTGTCTGAAATACAATTTTCTAGTGCAAACATGTTGAGTTGTTTATTTTTCAACAGCGCTCAACGTGTCAGTTGAATTATGCGCGCACACGCACGCTTGTAATGGGCATTCTTGGGGGTGTTTGTATCGGGATAGTGGTTGGAGTGAGCTACTGCATTTTTAGCAAAAAAGGCGTGCACTGAACGTTGAATTGCTCGTTGAACGTTGAATTTAGGTTTACAAATTTTACTATATTCACGGGACGCAATTTTTACAGGTAATACATTGTGTTCACTTGAATGTATTTTAACCCCTGACGCAAACAGAGGGGTGTTATAAGTTTAACGTAATAACTCCCAAACGGTTGAAATGATTTTAATTAGATTTTTGTAAGAAAGGTGACTTTATCGAAAGTATTTTATGATTCATGATTTCATGAGCAAAGAGCTCATGATCTTAGACGGTGTGTTTAGTAAGATAAATACTAACAAAAATAATCACGGTTTCATCTACTATTCTACAGGATATGTGGAGGGAAATGGGGAAATGCGCAGCAGTGGGACAGTAAAGGTAAAAAAACTAAATTTATATTTCAGAGTTATACACTTATATTATCTTTATTTTTTCGATATCCGTTCATGTTTTACGAACTTTAATTTAAATAAAAATAAGCGTTCATGGAGACTTCCGACAGAAGATAACTTTTCCTCACATTAGCATGTCGGTGACGCAAACCCATAAGTTTTGCCCCTACCAAAAATTCTAACGACTAATGAAGTTTACACTTAAAAATTTTAATGCAAAATACAATATGTAATCAATGCAAATAATTTTACTGTCCACTAGCACGTTTCACTAAATCAATATGAACAGAGCACCTAGCGAGTCCGTGTGAATTTCCCTAAAGACTGAACTCGACGCACTAATATGCTGGCAGTCGAGTACGTAGATTCAACGTTATGTGAGGAACATTTATCTTGAATTACAATCTGACATTAAGAGGGGTTCGTCTAGTCACTACACAAGACTCGTATGGATGAAATAAATGGAACTTATAAAATATATGGTCAGCATTAATAAATTGTATTTTATTTTAACAAGGGCCGTTCAAGTAACTTTTAAACTTTTGGGATTTGGGGATTTATCACGCATTATTTAATTTAGGTAAACTGAAATTTGAATTTGGATCATATTGTTATAATGGCCTTGGTCACGAGCTGACTAAAAACTGCGGGTGAGTCCGGCGAGAAGAGAGACTGTTGTGTTCTTCTATCCTCACTTGTTCTTGAATATATTAATATAAAAAACTGACTTCATAAAAATGTCAGAACTGGAATAAACTGGATATGGGACCACACTGGGAAGCATCAGCTTTCAAATAAAAAAAGAATTATCAAAATCGGTTCACCCAGTCGAAAGTTATGAGGTTAATAAAACCGTCGAATTGAGTTCCTCCTTTTTGGATTTCGGTTAAAAATCGCAGGGTTGTCACTACGACACACAACAATGACTGTATTGGTAAATGTCCTAGTACATTTGACATTATTAATAACATTTGGTCGGTTCTTCTTGTTGGGTTGTTATCACAGAAAAAAAAAAAACATTTTAATTCCTTTTCTGTGACTGTAATATATAAAAATATTACCTGAAACAAAAGTTCAGTCAAGATTTCTATTGTTTTCCATTTTGTTAATAGCATTTTATCCCAACATAAGTAGGTACTAAAATACTTCTTTAGCGGAGTAATGCTCGTAGAATGTGATAAAAGTACTAATTCGACAAGTGACATGACACATAAAAGCAGACACTCTTTACTGCGTTCTCTCCCCATTACTAACTTATATGTCATTTATAAAGGACATATAGTTCAGTAACGTACCATGTTTTTGTTTCGGTCCCACGCAACAAGTTGCTAAGTGGGAGTTTATGAGCTTTTTACAGTACATTACAGTAGGTAATTTACCAACCAGTAGAACTAAATGTTCTAACTTTCTTTTTAAAACCCGCAGAATCTAAGTAATATTAAATGTGCCCGAAAGACAAAACAAATGTCATTGGAAGTCTTCATTAGCATTAAAGCAACTGCATTTGGGGGGATCTGGCTATAGGTGATTGTGGAGCTTCTGCGCAAACCAAATCGCATCTACTCTCGTGATTAACCTTAATCATTGTACATTAAAACCTGTAATAGATAAGACTTTTTCTTGCGATGCTCTGGCCAAGTATTGATAAAGGACCATAGATGTGAAATTGTGTATGTTTGTTACTCCTTCACGCAGAAACAGCTGAATATGGATGAAATTTCAAATACATAGCTTATGTCCTGGATTAACTGCTACGCAGTTTGGCAGAGTTGTATATACATAGCATGTACTTTCTTTATACACTGAGATAAATAATAAAAAAAAAACAGATAGGCCATTTCATCACACTTCAATTCTTGTTCTTGTTTTGTGTAGGGAAAATATTTAAATACCAATAAAGATCTGTTGATCTTATCGCTACCAAACTTGACTCAAACGCTCACGATTACTCACTGGGCTAATTTGAAGATTGCTTGAAAATTTCATCTAAATCGGTCCAACCGTATCGTGGTCCATAGAGAACATACATAAACTGACGTGGTTTTCACACATTTTATTTATATTACACGGGAATTACTCACGTAAGATTAGGCCGGTTACTCCGACTATAGTTTCCGAGACGCAGCCGCGCGCGCGCATTCACCTTGATAATGACCACCGAATGTGGTTAAAACTATAGTCGGAGTAACCGGCCTGATCTTAAGTGAGTAATTCCCGTGTAATATAAATAAAACATACTTACATCATCGAGTGCAGTTTTGACATAATTAATTTAAGAATGGTTTACTAACTAAATGATGTCTACGATAACTTAATACACACATTTTATAATTATGGAGGATATTGTAAAGGTATTTTTTATAACTATTTACATTTTACATTACAGCTACACTTTTCGTAAAATATGTGAATAAATTCTAAAAAAGTTGTAGCGAATCGCACGACTGTGTATAACCGCCATGGTTTCGATCTACTAAATGCGACTCTACCAATAGTACTAATGACTAAGCCTTATGACATCTGTACTACAAGCGTTGCTTAAAGTGGGTTACACACATCACAACATCAGCCAATTAACGTCCACTGTTGGACAAAGGCCTCCCTCATAGAGGCCGTCACGCTTTGCAGGCGGCTTGGGGATCGCATACGTTCACCGTGTACTATTAGGACGCTGCTGCCCATCTTTAAAAAAAAGTAGGTAAAGTGGGTTAACCTCGTCTTAATTTTAAAATGTAATTAATATGAAACGCAATTTAATATGGACTTCTAATGTGTCTGAAATAAATGATTTATCTATTATATAAAAATGAACCCATATTTCTCCTGATCACGCTATAACTTGAAAACGGCTTTACCGATTTAATTCGTCTTTTTTCAATATTTTAGAATGCTTCGTAGAAGATTCTTGAATTTAAAAACGGCTGGACCAATTTTGATGAAACTTTGTGTTCCTGTACCGGGTTATTGTAGCGACGCCGAAGTCCGTGCTTACACCCGTGTGAAGCCGGGCGGGTCGCTAGTTATTAATAAATACCATGTTTGAGAAAACATCTCAAAATGCACACGGACTGTAGTCCTTACCATAAATGTGCGCATTGTCATCCATGTCAGAGCAATGGTGTGTATAATCGTAAGACCATCGACCGCAACACCATCGCATCGCACCCACTGCACGCACGCAATCATAATTAGTTACGTCAGCATAAAAAGAAAACCCTCTTTGACTTTCATCTCCACTCTGACCTCTTTTAAAGCAATCACTCTGGTTGACACTGCACTTTTTCACTGGGAAAAGAAACTCATTTATTAGATAAAAGAACGCAATTAGAACCGTATCGCATTGAGTCTCGTGGCTTTTGTAAGAGGAATTCTTGAAAGAAATTCCATGGAGCCGGTGAGGTGATGCATTTTGTGATTATTTTCGCTGAAACTTAAATAAAATGTAAGAGCTGACCACTTAGCTAAAACGTCATCTAAAAAAACTTATATTAAACAAAAATTACTATAAAATATAAAACATTACTATAAAATAAGCTAGATGGCGTTATAAATAATTATTTTAAAATTTTTTTTTTACTATTTATTATCATAAATTAATATAGCCTATGTTTCAATCAGGTATTTTATAAGCATATTCATGGAAACTGCTTTGAAATCATTCTAGTAGTTTAAAAGATGTGCGCGGACAAACAAACAAACTGACAGCCGTCAGATTTGTAGTTCCATAGTTTGAAAATAGATTGCGTACTAAAACGATGTTTTGCGAAAAAATTGTAAATTTGCTTAAACTTTACCAATAATATTATTAAAAACGTAATAAGGTATTCAATAATTCCTAAAATAATGAGTGTAAATGGATCGTAGTTTCACAAATATGAAAACTGCGTCTATTATAGGTAAATACGACACTTTACCTGAATCACGCAAACGGTTTTTTTTTGCAAGTTAAACCGATATCTGGTATTGCTTCTACTTAGTTAGAAGTCATGTGTGAAGGTATTTGATCTACACATTTATAATATGGTAGGGATTTACTACTAGAGATGTTGCCCTCGTAGATTTGCATATAAAGTTTCATCCGACCCTTTCGCAAAATACTATAGCCTATACTTCAATATAGCTAAGCATATTCGTGAAAACCGCATTTAAATCCGTCCAGTGGTTTAGGAGATGTACGTGGACAAACAAAAATTCTAAAAACTTAACACGTTAGTGTTCAGGTGCTTATTTTAAGACGCCCTGTGTTTTTTTTTATATCTCGCAATTACAGATTTTTATCTCTACGTTTTTATTATCTGTATAGATATAGATATAGTGTCCAACTGCACCGTAAAAGCCTCTCTAACTTATGTCTATGTAGCTAATAGAATTCCTAAAAAGTATAGAAAGCATCGCATAGTTTTGCCTATAACCTATATTTGATTTTAAAGTGAAGTACCTCTCTCTGAGAGTCTCTAGAGAGTGTCTGAGGCATCTCTAAGTACTTACAACTCATCGTTTGCATTTAGCAAACATCTTAACATTGCTTTCCAATTTATTTTGTAAACGAGTTTAGGATTTAGTGGCCCTTTTGAACGAAAATTAAATAGGGTTCCAAATGTTAAAATGAGAATAAATTCGTATAAAAATGCAAAAATGTATTGTAGAGTATTGCTTATTCATCGATATTGTTTTCTGAAATTGCAGGCTGATAACAAACAACGTTTATTCGCAAACTTTATTGAGTAGGTACAAAGAGAAATTTCTAAGGGTTTTTAGGTTCTACTTATTTTCAACCGACTTACAAAAATAAGGTTTTCAATTTAACTGTATTTTTTAACCCCCGTTATAACATTTATTATTCGAGACATTTTTGCACACACGTTCATAAGAGGGATATTATAAGTTTAACATATGTATCTGTGTTTGTCTCTGGCATCTTAACTCCTAAATGGCTGAGCCGATTTTTTTATAAAGGTGACTTGTTTGAGAATGTTCTTAACTATAATTCAAGAGCACCTGTCCAGCCGTTTGAACATAACTATAATTCAAGAGCATTTGTCCAGCTTTTGAACATAACTATAATTCAAGAGCATTTGTCCAGCTTTTGAACATAACTATAATTCAAGAGCATTTGTCCAGCTTTTGAACATAACTATAATTCAAGAGCATCTGTCCAGCCGTTTGAACATAACTATAATTCAAGAGCATCTGTCCAGCCGTTTGAACATAATCTGCTTTCTTATTCAGTTAAAAAAAAAAAACTTTTTTTTTGTTAATGCATGATCTACTTGCTTACAAAATTTCATGAAGATCGAATCAAGTCATCATCGATCAAATATACAAACAACACAATAATACAATAATATACATGCAAGCGCTGAGTTTTTCCTCTAAACCCTAATCTTCGCTCGGTCAAATATGCTCCGATGTAAGTATTACGAAGTAGGAACAAGCTTTTATTTAACAAGCCGACTTCAAAATTATTATTAGTTTTTAGAAGAAAGTGTACATATTTGCAATAAATAAAGAATAAAGAATAAAATTAGTAAATACGCAACTTCGTTTAGTTAGATGACATGTTTTTTTCAGTTATTTTGATTTAATAACCAAATCACTAACCTCTGCCTTTTTTGAAGTTGTTGATTGAGTCAGGCGTTACTTTGCGGAAGTCCATTTTCAAAACTGTTAAAAAATTGTTGTTTCAAAAATTCATCATTAAAACAGTTTTTTTGAAGTTGGTTAAAAATTGTTTTAAATAAAATATTTTATTTAAATGGTGCTTTTAATTTTTATTTCCATTTTGGTAGCCATTTTGTATAAATATTACAATATTGCGTATTGCATATTGTATTGTCACCAGAACTAAAATTATATGCAAAATCGGTTGGGAGGAATTTATTCTAATGCAGATTGCAAGATTTTACCTAAGCAAACTAATAAACATTGCAAGTAAAATAAAAGCTTGACTTAAAATACTACGGAACCCTTCAGTTTATATATAACAGACACACGTCCAGTTTTTTTACGACTAAATTGTAGGGTTGCTATAAAAATAGTAGTTAGAAAATAAAGAGTTTTAGTGCTAAACTTAAATTAGGTTTAAGAAAATCGTCTGCGGTCGTTCAACTAATAAATAGTCTAATAACAAATTGCATAATGTAATGGGAAAAGTTTCGTGTGAATAAAATAGTTTTATCTTAAAACTAGTATTTTGGTACTAATCTGACTATTTCTCTAAAAAACTTTTTTCAATTACATTTGTTCATGTTCAAATAAATTTGCATCGTTCTGATGATTTATGTCTCAACTTGTTTTCAAAGAATTAATTATCAATTTGCGAGTTTTATTAAGGGTAGTTAACGAGCTAATATAAATTCAAATAAAAGGTGTCAAAAATACTGAATGCCACTACAATTATATGATTATTTACGGGATATTCACCGTGCTAAGGTTGTGGAAGGTGTTGCCGATATTCTTCCCGTGAACATGGTGTATGTAACTGCGCCAAAATATCAGGAGCTCCTTCCACACCCTTACCACGGTAAATATCCCGTAAATAATCATATAACATAAATGGGGCAAGTGCCTTTATTAACTTAACAAAATATTAGCTAAAACTAACACTAAATAAACAGTTAGACTGTCCATAGACCTTTGAAGGTCTAAAGACAATCCAAATGTTCAAGAATCAAATAATATAACTGACAATCCAATCATATAACTGTAGTGAAAAACCGTTATAGTTAAAAACAGTGAATATCACCTACTGAAATACTAAGTGGGCGAAAGTATATGGGCAAAACAAATATTGAAAATAGCTCACATTATATTCAAAATATTGCATATATTTTTATTTCAAGAACGCTGCGTTATATTCTTATCGAGGTAACCTGACAGAATTTGGATCTGCTCTGATAGAGGGGCCGGGAGAGAAGATTTTGCGTTCTTATAAAAGAAATACCACGAAGGCTAACTTAGCTTCTTCTAACTTAACTGACAGAATTCGGATCTGCCCGATATTCAATACTCATTTGATATAACAGTCGCTCACTCAGTAATTCCAGTCAGCCACTTAGATTTTTAATATGTATCATTGGAAATTTTTAGTAAAACCCATTTTCAACTTAGTTACTAATCAAAGTTAGTCTACTGTTTATTTGACTTTTTGCAAAAATAAAGTCACCAAGTTATTTTTTATTCGCTTGATTAATTATAACCCTTTTATTAATAAATATATATATAATAAATAAATAAAAAACATTATTTGAACAAAGTCCATGTCTGTGAAGTTAGTAAATTTATATTCTTATATTTAGTGTTAGTAGGTACTTAAATAAAATAAATAAATAAATATCTGGGACATTATTGCACACATGGTCATCTGACCCCAAACTAAGCAAAGCTTGTAAAATGGCTGCCAGAGACTGATATACATACATATATATTTTTTAATACATACCTAAATAGATATTAACATCCAGACATAGAACAAACACAAATGTTCATCACACAAATGTTTGTCCTAGGTGGGAAATGAACCCACGCCCCCAAGCGCAGAAGGAAGGTTCACTACCAACTAAGCTAACGGGGCTGTAAATTTAAGGCATTATGATCTTTGATAAACCTTTTCATGAACCAAATGATATGAATAAGTAGCGAAAGTACCTTAACTGTGTCTCGTACTCGCCGCTTTTAATTTGCTCAAACCAAAATTGCATGGATATTTTCGACTAGACTGGAACTCGCCTTGGGTATCCTAGAGCTGGCACATATTTTACAGATAATATTGATACAGCTGGGCAATTCTGGAACCTTGCCGCAAGGTACTCGCATTGATTTCTGTTGCTCTGTTTTGTAGTCGCTTTATTTTGATTACATAATATCATTGTTTTGTATATCACCATTGTAAATAAAAGGTTAGTAGACAATTATTATTGAAGGGATAAAGTAATGTAGAGCAGATGTTAATGTAGAGAATGCCAAGAGTTATTTAAACTATAATGCGTAGGTACGTTGTATTATCAGTGGACCCCAAACTCGGCTAGGCTGGTCTCCCGGTGGCCCTGGGAAGATTTATACAAAATAATATAT
Organism: Agriopis leucophaearia; assembly: GCA_949125355.1. Lineage (NCBI taxonomy): Eukaryota > Metazoa > Arthropoda > Insecta > Lepidoptera > Geometridae > Agriopis > Agriopis leucophaearia. Next base: position 16,151,176 of record OX421274.1, on the reverse strand, counting down.
CATGAATTATGAATGTCTAATATGATTTCCTTTACAGAAAAACTTAAAAAGATAGGCAGTCATGGGGACTGCCGACAGAAGTGAAAACTTATTCGTCACATTAGCATGTCGGTGACGTGAACGCATAAGTTTTACCCCCTACCAAAAATCACTCAAGGCGGCTAAAGAAGTTTTTATTGAAAAAAACATGTTCAATGCCTGTAATGTTTTCGAGAGAGTAATTCTAACAAGAAATTCACATTTTCAGATTAGAAATAATTATCAATAAAAAAACCGGCTACATAAAAATTTCTCAACTGGATCAAATTGAAATGGTACCCACGGGAAGCACCAGCTTTCAAATAAAAAAAGAATAATCAAAATCGGTTCACCCAGTCAAAAATTCTGGGGTAACAAACATAAAATTAAATAATAAATAAAATACAGTCGAATTGAGAACCTCCTCCTTTTTGGACGTCGGTTAAAAATTATGTTCTATTAATACAAAAGAAACCAAGGATTAAACCTACAGGCTGCGAAACTGAAGTGGTTTAGTATGGTGTAGGAAAACAGGCTGTAAGAGGTTGTACGTACATTAAAAAAAACCCTCTCAAGTCTAACAACAACGTTCTTAGTCCACACCCGGTGGTGTTTGTGAACCAGGTAGGTAAAGACAAACAATTACAGTTGCCTTCCGGGAACTTCACAGTGTTGGGTAACAGCCTTAGAGTATAATAACAGAGGACGGTAGGACTGGGAAAAAGAGGGACTAGAAACAAGACTTGAAAGAGTTAACAAATAGTCTACGGGCAATTTTTTTTAATTGTGTTAAAATTTACTATAATATATATATATCAATACAAAAAAACGACTTCATAAAAATGACAGAACTGGACCACACTGAATGACCACACTGAAATGGGAGCTTTCAAATAACAAACATAAAAAAAAACGTTCGAACTGATAATCTACTCTTTTTTGGAAGTCGGTTAAAAATAGAACCGATCACTGAAAAAAATAATTAAATGTGTTCAAAATTAAGGAAGATTTATAAGCTTTTAATGTCTTGCTAGACGGAGACCTATACTTTCAAGTGACGTCACTCGTAAGTACGCCATACACATAACTTACTGACACTCGCTTTGCGGGAGAAAGACAGATTATCCTTTCTTTAACTTTAAACGATTATAAATCGGAACTTTATATGTCAATTAAAATAATATCTTCGGTACACGTATAACATTGAATTATATTATTCACTCCTTTTTTCATCTAACACCTGTCCGTTATCTTATTGGCAAGTTAATCTGAGTATCTATCAGGTCAGTATTTGCCCTATTCTATGGCTAGGAATGAACAAAATAAATTGAGAGAGTCTGTTCAGAAAGAGAGTGTTGAAAGAACCAAGAGGCTTGGATTATGGTCGAATGGACAAATATCTCAATAAATAACATGCAAATTCACTTAACCAAACAACACGATGATAGGACAGCTCATGATAACTGATTTTGACATTTTCAGATGGCAGAGGCGGATTGCCATTTAAAATTATTTTTGAACAGACTCTATTAGTCTATACTCAGGCCAGTTCGGCTGATTATCGCTATCTAAAGACAAAGCTACCACTGAAATCTATAATGGCAAAATGAAAATGAACGAAGAAAAAAGTGAAATGTATTGTTATCATTAATTATTAATTTTAATATTTTCTTTAATGATAATAATTATATTTATATGATGAGTTTTAATAAAATATGTCAAATATTGCTCACATAAAATATTTTAACTAATTATTTTTTTTCTTAACCTATACTGTCCCACTGTTGGGCAAAGGTCTCCCCCATTTACTTCCACAAATCTCGGTCCACCGCCACCTCTTGCCAACGTCTCCGGAATGAGTCAAGATCGTCACGCCAGCGTTTCCTAGGCCTTCCTTGACTGCGTCGTCCATCAAGCACCCACTGTGTGACGATCCTGGCCCATCGGTCGGCCCAATAATATTATATTGGTTTTTTTTTCGGAAGACGTAGCGTAAGTAGGCCTCCCACTAGATGGACCGACAAAATTATGAGAGTCGCGGGCATCCAATGGATGCAGATGGCAGGGTGTCGTTCAGTATGGAAGTTAAATGGGGAGGCCTATGTTCAGCAGTGGACGTCTACAGGATGATGATGATGTCGATGAAAATATTTTAAGGCTAACACAATCTTGATGAACTCTTGGGATTCGCGACTCTCAAAAAACGTTTCGATCTCTTTTGTGATATTTCAATCAATTCTCAGGACTTAAGTTATAACTTCAAGACCGCCTTAACTTATCCCCATAGCAATTTTAGCCCAGCTTTGAGAGATGAGCGAATTACTACAGAACTGACTTTGTAACGTTTCTACCATGATATTATTATGTTGCAGATACACCTACTATACCTACATTTAAGTAGATACAGAACTGTAAGATTAAAGCTTCAGAGCGACCAACTTACCTCTACAGTTGAATTAGGGGACCTACTTCGTATTTTCTGAGCAAATCCGAAAGTTTCGAATGGAGTACTTTAGTTTCCATATTTAGCCACACCTAAAACTAAGTTGGCCGCTTTATACAATGAATCACAATGTTGCACATTTTGATAGAGAGCTGAAATCTGTGCCATAAACGTTGTTTGAACAGCTCTTTCAGTGTGCAATTTTTGTAATTTTCTCTTTGCATTTGTGTACTAGTTAGCTTTTTATGCATATTCTGGTATAAGTTTTATGAAAAGGTTATTAGGTTACCTCTTATTATTCTTGTTTTTTGATGTCATTATTAAATATTCGGTAAGAAAGCGTCAAGATACAATACCTATAGAGTCACAATATCTAAGTGAAAAACAGTCAAAAAACTTTCACGCGTCATTGTAAATACCTAAATACTTAAATTTAGACGTTATGTCGATCGCATAGTGTTCAACGTCGCTTGTCCGATAGGGAATCGTAGCACTGGCATCGAGTGGCGTTGTAGTCGGATCGCGGTTGCGTTACAACAAAAAAGTCTGCGCACTACGTCTAGTGCGCCGAGTTTTGGTTTGGACATGTTTTTGGCACGATTGTGACTCTATAGGTATTGTATATCGATGGTTAGAAGACAGTAAATATTAGTAAGAATAGTAGCAATACTCGTTTATAATGATCGATTTTCAACAGCTTCCCAGCCCTTGGCATATCACTTTAAGAACTGTCACACTGTCACAGTGAGGTGCTGTCTATAAAAAGTTTTCCCAGCCAACCCCATTCTGCAGTACAATCTGAAAAGTGATAACCCTGACAATACAAATAATATCTGTCGGCAATAGCCTCGGATATCACATCGTAAATTTCCATTACGTAAGATATGGACTATGGGGTAACACGAAAACATGTTGTTTTTATTATTGAGGTCGTTGGCACGTATATTTCGTCGGTTGGTCGTGTATTTTTCATCCCCGCTGCAAACAGAAGGTATGTGGCAGCTCTCAGGCAGCTGAACCAATCAGGGTGATCTTAGCTATCGTATTATTCAATAAAATCTGTTCAGTCGTTTGAAGATTATCATCTTTTTTTAAAGGAGTTTTTAAAAGTTTTCAATGTATATTTATCTATTTTTGACATTATTGCATTTGTCTGCATCATGCTTGACGCGGACTGGGATGTTATACGCTTACCAAGAAGGAACCTATTTTCTTTTGAAGGGGTACTTTATAAAAACAAAAGTATTACTATGAATTTAGCGATAAGGCCGCTTACGAGCTAGTGCCACAAGCGTGGCACTGAAACTGGCAAAAGTGTTTTCTATCTGATTGTAATTTTCATTTCTGGTGTACACAAGAAATAGTTTCTACCTGTCTATTATTAACTTCGCCACGTCATTTTATCGACGTTAACTCTTATTGCACGTGATAATTATATGTCTATAAGCATTAGCTTGCAATAGCAGGAACCGTCTCACATCTCTACCACGAAATATCTCTATTATTAATTAGCCGGTGTCTGGTTGATTTACAAAACAGGCCAGATACTAGCGGCAGAGTGGTTTGGCTGAATAGTGAATTCCACCACGTCATCAGTCCAGTACTTTTTCTTTTAACCAACTTTTAAAAAAGGCGGAGGTTTACATATATTACTAGCTGACCCGGCAGACTTAGTCCTGTCCAAATTTGTCCGCGAAAAAGTCTACGTTTGACCACCAACTCGCCTGTTTTTGGTAAGCGACGCGAGTGAGTGACCAAGTATTGGAAACGCCATAGAAATAAACCCTTTCAGTTTCCTCGAATTTTTCAAATTTCCAGTCAATTAAAAAAAAAAAAAAATTCGGAATGTCCCGAATATACAAATTGTTCGGACAATTTTCATAAAAAAATCCATTAAAACTTTATTTGGACTATTACAAACGTAATAAACAGTAGTCAAATCGGTCCAGCCTTCCTCAAGTGATGCTCTTACCAACGAACAACATTTCATTTACTAACCGACTTCAAAAAAGGCGGAGGTTCTATGATCTACTGTTTATATATATTTATTTTATGTATGTTCACCGATATCTTAACCAACTGTTGCCCGATTAAAAAAAAAAACTTTTGTCGGTAGGGTATACTTCCAATTTGGTCCTATTGTTACGAAAGTCAGGAGCTGATGATAGGATCCCAGGGAAATCGAGGGCCACCTCTAATTTTATAGACACTTATTACGTTTTTCACATATTTACTAAAGCTGTTCAAATATTTGCGTCTGATAATCATCATCTCATATGGATGAGCTAATGATGAAGGGTACAACTTATGAACAGTTATGAGTTAAAAGAAAATTCTTTCAAAATATACCTACCGACCGATCGTTGTATTCTTTCAGGCTATTAGAACCGACTTCAAAAAAGGCGGAAGTTCTATGTTAAGTCGGTTTTTAATGTAATCCACTTGTATTTACGTAGATAATGTTACTAAAAACCTAAAACATTATAAATGCATGCATAATGTACGTATCTCCCTAACACTTCACTTTGAAGAAGTCCACCTTATCGCGATGAGTGGAGCCCCATCGTGCTTATATAGATGTAGTGAAGGGGGTGTATTTAGGTCATCGGCCTTATGCCGATCACGATTCGATTCATCGGAATTCGACGCGTATCGAATATTAACCGATATATCGATTTAAAAAAATAAAAACACATCAGTCATAGGACTGCACGTCAGAAGTGAAAACTTAAGTAGTAATTCACCTATTCTACAAGAGATGGCGCTGTTTTAAACTACAAGTATTATGTATTCTGTGACAGCGTAACAATGACGCAAGTTCCATGACTTTTGTTCACCCAAAAATGCTCAACGCGTCTAAAAAAGTTTACACTTTAAAAACACAATTCAAGTGTCCGCATTATTCCATCCGCATTATTTAACATGTCAGTTGACATCATCATCATCGACATCATCAAAGTGCCTAATACATTATCCTCAGAAAAGCCATCCTCACATTATAGATACGTTGAAGTCTCACACTGTTCGATTTGATCGATTGTTTCTGCCACGCACCTGTAAGATGTGAAATGGTTTACCACAGTTACCACTTGCGATTTTTCCTTCGCAATATGACCTGAATTGCTTCAAACGAAGAGTGATTAGAGTCTTTAAAGGTAAGCAACGCACCGCCAAAGCCCCGGGCATTGTAGGTGTTTATAGACGGCGTTGACTACTTACCATCAAGTGGCCCGTCGCTTGTTTGTCTACTTATAACATTAAAAAAAAAGTTGTTATATTTATTTTATTTGCATTGTCGTTAATAGTTTTTTGTTATGCAAGGCTGCAAAGTTGTTTTTTGTAGCAAAGGATTCTATATTTTAATCCTGAGCGTACGGAGGGTTCCAAAGGTAGAGATGCAGAATAAGTTTGCTGCCGAGCAAACACGCAACTTTTCATCTCACATTAGCGAGGATGATTTTGTATTTCTTCTAAGTTAAGATAGGAGCCTTCTTGAATCAAACTGTTTGAGGTGCTTTTCAACGAGGTTGGAATCTTTAAACACTGAAAAAATGTAAAGGTTCGACAAATTCATCACGTTTAAATTTCGAATTTTATTTCTGCTCTAGTGGATTAAAATGACTTTTGCGCGCAGATTTTAAACGATAAAGAAAGCCTTTGCGTCCTGGTGAGATGAAAACTATTACAACATCCATCCAACGACATCCTGCCATCTGCATCCACTGGATGGAGATGGCAAGATGTCGTTCAGTGTGGAGGTTAAAGGGGGAGGCCTATGTTCAGCAGTGGACGGCTTCCTGCTGATGATGATGAGATGAATACTATCTACACTAATATTATAAAGAGGAAAGATTTGTACCTATTTTTGTATGTTTGTATGTTTGTAATGAATAGGCTCCGAAACTACTGAACCGATTTGAAAATTTCTTTCACTGTTGGGAAGCTACACTATCCCCGGGTGACATAGGCTATATTATATTTTGTAGCGAGGCCGAAGGCCGAGCTTACACTCGTGCGAAGCCGGGACGGACGGCTAGTATTGTTATAAAAGTATAACAGCAACATCCTATTTAGTTTTGTCCCACTCATAAGGGTAGGAGAATAATTAGAAAACTACAGAAAGTGCTTAATACATAAATTTGAAAAGGGTTCTAAATACCAGGTAGATGGAACACCCTTGGTTTACCGGGAAAATTACTTAAAACTTTTCTAAGAGACTCATTGAAAAGTTCACATTTATAATTTAATTATTTGTTGTTTTCAGATGTTTGTAGATTTGACTGGTTGCTCTCAGGGAGCTGGGAACCACAGGAGGTCTAACTGGAAGACCCCTCCCTCCCTTCTTAATGTAGGAGGACTTGCGGGGGGGGTAGATGGAACAGGTGGTTTCATATTGGCCCATAAGACTTAGTACATTACAAGACTTACGAGTACACCTTGGCAAAAAATTCATGAAACGGAACTAACCTTTTATTTTTCAAATTCAGAGTAAAATCGAAAAATATTATATGTAATGTGGTGAATCTTTTTGTTTTCAATGCTACGAGTAACAATAAATAATTAATTGGATTGTCTACCAAAAATTGTTCATTATACAAGTTGTTTCAGAGTGGAATGAATTTGCAGTCTCATTCTTTTCCAAAAATTTCTGCCAAGCTATAGTTTGTATGCGATTCAACATGCCGATTCGCGCTTGGTATCAAGTATATCATCATTATCATTTCAGCAATAGGACGTCTAACTGCTGGACATAGGCCTCCCCCATAAATTTCCAAAAGGACCGGTTGGAAGCGGCCTGCATCCAGCGTTTTCCTGCGGTCTCTTTTAGATCGTCTGTCCATCTTGTGGGTGGACATTCTACGCTGCGCTTACCGGTCCGTGGTCTCCACTCGAGTATCCTTCAGCCCAATCGGCCATCCGTTCTGCTTGCTATGTGCCCTGCCCACTGCCACTTCAACTTGCTAATCCGGTGGGCTTTGTCGGTAACTTTCGTTCGTCTACGAATCTCCTCATTTCTGATTCGATTTCGTAGAGAAACACCGAGCATAGCCCTCAAGGTTGTACTTTTAAAAATATCTAAACATATTGGCGAACATAGGGTTGTCGTCGACAGCCGTATTCAGGTCGCCGGCCGCATGCCGGTCACGACGCGGCTCAGAATCCGACCGGATCGGCTGTTATCCGATATCCGGTTTTATCATAAGTGTGCGTGCCTTTTCAACTATTTACTTTAGAAGAGAGCTACGCCCCGAAATTTCTCTAGCTATCCTACAGGGACCACAATTTTCCAGTATAAATAGTAGCTTATAATGTTAATCCAGGGCATAAGCTACTAAACCTTACACCCAAGCGAAGCCGGGGCGGTACCTACATACATAACACATATTTTTCGGACATTGTTACTGTATTTCGATCTAACATTACTTACACCCCCCCCCCCTACTTAGCATGTGTCTAATTACAATATACCACAAAGTAATTAGTAGGTAGTACCACGGCAAAACCTGTGTTACTATACTATACTGGTAGGTATAACTGGTAGTAACGAAGCGGTTGCGTGCTAACAATCTATGATTGCTCCAGAAATATTCTTAAAGAAAGAAATAGTTAAAATATTTCGCACCCATTCCTCAATGTAAACCTTGAACGTACTTTATAAGTTCCAACATTATTTTAAGCACCCTAGAGTCGTTTGTTAAATGGCTCTATTAATTTAATGAACAGTCGCTTTCTGGCTTGTTTTGTTTGTTTTTGGAAAAATACAACACCTAAGTGAAAACGATCTAGTCAACTGACCGACGATTCTAATAACACGGAATAGTAAGTAGTAAGTAATGTGAGCATGTTTGTCTGTCCTTATATTATTATTTTTAAAACAGCTGAACGGGTTTTGCTATATCTGTAAAAAGCGAGTAAAATCATGCTGCTGAATCCATCAGAAACGGTAAAGGCAATTTTGATAAAATTCGACATGTATGAAATAATGTTGACTCTATCGAAAAATGTTTTTATTATACAAAGGAATTCTTTAAAGATGATTTTGTGGATATATAACAATTAAAGACAATATTCACTTTTTGACGTAAATTTAATTATCTGCTTGACACATGTCATAAAATAAATATCTGGGAAATTTTTGGACACACGGTCATCTGACCTCAAACAAGCTTTGCAGCCATAGCAACAGTAGCGGTTTACAGTATCTGGCAGCCATAGTAACAATAGTATGGCTGCCAGATACTGATATACATACATACATATTTATGTATTTTTAAATACAAACTGAAATAGATATTAAATCACATTTAATACCCAGATACAGAACAAACACAAATGTTCATCACATGAATGATTGTCATAGCTTGGAATCGAAATCACGCCCCCAAGCACAGAAGGAAAGTTCACTATCAATTGGACCACCGGGGCAGTCAACAGTAAATTTTAGTATATAAATAGTAAATTGCAAAAATATTTGACACCATAGCACCTAGATTTAATATTGAATGACGTACTAACAACGATAAATCCACTGGCAAAACCGTAGTACCAACCTAGCTTTATATATACAACGATTAGATACAAGCCCTACCAAAACCTACCAGAAATCTCCGATAACACAGCCTAATAACTTTGCAGATTTATCCAACCTCATAACTCGCTGTCTGCGAAATTTCTTTCTCCAAAACAAAATACCTAAATATTCAAACAAAGAGAGCAATTTATCATCATTATGAGCTTAAAATTACCTAACTCAATAGACATAGATGACTTCATTATATGTTATTACTTCAGAGTCATTATGGTCTTGTAAATAAGCCTACATGTTTAGCATTCACACTGATAAATATTAACGTTTGTGTGTTCGTTCTGGAACACCAGTTTTGACAATATTCTAACATAAACATAATTTTGGTTAACTCGATCAAAACTAATAACTAAAAAACTCACATTAGTTCGCCACACCTGGCATGGACAAGAGATACAATATTTCAATTTTGATCACTTTTTATCTTACTTTGTAAATATTAATTACAGGCAAACCCGCAGGGCGCGGATAGAACGTAATTATGATGGTTATTATTTTGTTTCGCTGGTTGATGATTATGGTATCGTAATACAATATTGCAGAAGAATTTATGAAATTATAATTACTTTATTTAATTAATAAAAGTCCCTGGTGTTGAGGCAATATTTACTAAGATTAAAGTGAAATAGTACTTAATCCAATCAATTCACGCAGTTTAGCGCAATATTTCAGTTTTCTGCCATTTTTATCAGAATAAAATACTTTAAATTTGGTTTATTCTCAAGACGACAACTACTTCTTTAACAAGTTACATCAACATTGATTCAGCATCAGTGATGAGAATGTTTAAGACAATTTGATCCCCTGATGAATTTGTGAGTCGCGGGCATCCAGTGGATGCAGATGGCAGGATGTCGTTCAGTGTGGAGGTTAAAGGGCCTATGTTCAGCAGTGGACGTCTTCTGGCTGATGATGATCCCCAGATGAAAAACATGACATTAATGTAAATGACGTTCAATTCACTCGCTTGAAATTCGTCACGACTGCAAGAATTCCAAATCCTGTTCCACAAGCTGCAATCGTTACTCTGAGTAACTGGAAACATTGCCTTTCAAACCAGAACACAGCAAAATGCAATAGTGTAATACTTTTCCCGGCGGACTCTACAAAAGCGACCTCACACTAAAACAATATATCTTTTTTTACCAACATTTGATAATATAAGTAACTGATGATCATATTCATACGAATACACTACATGTCAAAAACTATGCCGTTAAAGTCAGTTGTGCTGTTTTAGGTGTACTAGCATGAGTTATATGAATGAAAATAAGACTTATATTAAGGCTTAACCTCTTTCTCTGAGACAAGCACTGAAACTATAAGACGTCTTCTACTTCCCCTAAGATCTCCACACTGATACGACAGCCTGCCATCTGCATTAACACAGTCACAGTAGACTGAAATGATGATGAATGGTGAAGGCTTATAAAAAAGAATCTCATGAAAGTAGAACCGAGGTAAGTAAATGAAAAACAAAGTTTTGTGGGCGTCAGTTGTTCCTTTATCAAAAAACTTCTCTAAGGAGCACGTAATTAAACGGTTATCAAAAAGAAGCCTTCGTTATAAAAGTTTCGTAGATAAAAGTTGTGTACTGTATAATCTGTGCCCTATTAGCAGTAAGCGATTACTGTCTGTTTTTTATTTAACAAATTCTACAGCTCTCAAAATTAATACATTAAACTTATAGATATACTTACAGCCAATAATGGATTTACATTTTGTGTAAAAGTAATGAATTACGACAAGTTTTATTTATTTCAGGTAACTTATAAACTTATAAAAAAAAAAAAAAAAAACTCAGATTCCCACTATGGAGAGAGCTATGCTCGGAGTTTCTTTGCGCGATAAAATCCGGAACGTAGATATTCGCAAAAGAACCAGAGTCACCGACATTACTATTAAAATTTGCAAGTTGAAGTGGCAATGGGCAGGCCACATCACTCGACGAACTGATGACCGATGGGGAAGAAAGGTTCTTGAGTGGAGACCACGAAAGGGAAGACGCAGCGTAGGTAGGCCTCCCACTAGATGGACCGAAAACATTGTGAAAGTCGCGGGCATCCAGTGGATGCAGTTGGCAGGATGTCGTTCAGTGTGGAGGTTAAAAGGAAAGGCCTATGTTCAGCAGTGGACGTCTTCTGGCTGATGATGATGATACACTTATTAGAGCAATGAAGGTCAAGCACGAGCACTTTACAATCTGACGGCACCCGGTTCGAACCTCGGCCCTGCACCGATGACTTATTTACTACTTAAATGAATTATGTGCAGTTCCGATGACATCACTCAAACATGGTGAAGGAAAACATCGTGAGGAAACCATGTCCAAGGACCTCAAGGATATTCACCAACATGCACTGGGACAGCATGGTGGATTACGGCCCATCCCCTCTCTCTGAGAGAAAACCTGTGTCCCAGCAGTGTGAAATGATGTTGATGACGATGACACACTTATTATTATTATTCTAGCCTTGAATGTCCCTCTGCAGGGCAAAGGCCTCCCATTCTTTCTTCTGCTCCTCTCTATTCTGCGCTACGGTGAACCGATTTGTTTTATAGGAGTCACACCGCTATCTTTTTCTGACCCTTCCAAGAGGTCGTATGGCATGCGGAAGCAATTTGGTAGTGGTTCGTATAAGAATATTTTACTAGTTTTTTTTTATATTAAACTCTAATCTAGTCATATTACATCTGCTACTAAGTAAATAAATGAATAAAACAGCCTTTATTTGCCCTGATCAAATATCACATAACTTGAGATAAACGAATGTTGGTTTATTTAGGACGCGCACTACTCTGACCAATAACGATATTATCTTTGATTTTAACTCGCCAAAACTTGATAAGTAAACCATTTCGTTTTATAATATTATTCTACAACTACACAGCATATTTTTCCATTCGGTTCGTAGTCGTTACCGCGAGACTGACACTTTTTTCTATTTGTTGCAAAAATACAGAATTATTACAATAATACATACAAAAATTTAAATTACATACATAGTTTATGAGATAGACCCTGATACAAAAAGGATCTTTAAATTACAACTTTGACGTACTCTCAATTTCTTTATTTTTGAAGATAAAAATAAATCCACACTTTAATATTATAAATGCGAAAGTAACTCTGTCTGTTTGCTACATAATCACGGCTAAACGGCTTAACCGATCTCGATAAAATTTTGCGAGGTAATAGTATGTATCATGCGGACGGACATAGGCTATTTTTTCTGAAAAAATCGCAGACAAAGTTGCGGGTACAGCTAGTAATAAATATATTTGTATTTATAACAAGCTCTAGATAAATAATGAGTCACAAAAAAAATTGTGCCTTATATAAGTAGCTAGTAGTTTTAGTAGTAGTTAGCTGAAAAATATATTTTTTTACTAAACATTCTGTGAAAGCCAACATTTTATTCATTAGGTATATCAACATTTCAGGTCTGTAACTTATTCCGTGTCCATCCGTCCGCGAAAAGGCGGACGGAGACGGACGTACGGTGGAGCGAAAGCAATAGGGCTCCTATTGTCGTCACTTCGCCAGTGTTTGCCCTACGGATGCGTAACCCTAAAAATTACACTTCTAGAAATAATAACTTTAACGTTTTTAAAACGCATCTGAAATTACTATTCATGCAAAAAGTACTCCTAAACATTATGTCAAAAGAGATTTTAACCATGCCGTGTTCATGAGAAAAACCTGCCACAGTATACACGAGCCTAAAGTGTTCAGCCTTCAGTAGGTTTCAGTTAGCCACCTTCGCCTTCAGGCCCTTCAGTCGGTGTCCAGCCGCCGTACGCTGAAGTACTGCGTCAGGGCGGCGCCCGCCTTTCGTGCGAACTGAATCGCGAAGTTTGTTCTGTGGAAGTTGTTGTGGATTGCGTGGTGTTGTGACTATAGACGTATAATACTGGATAGAGGTATGTATTTCTTATATATACATCTATTTTTGTACTTTCGTAATTTTTTAAACCACTTAAAATTATTTTTTGAATTAAGTTTTAAAGTGAACGCAGTTTTTGCGCATCTACAATAATTATTAATTTTTTCTGGAAAATTTTGGTCAGGATTAATCTATCTATATACATATAATAAAAACGTAGAGATAAAAAAATCTGTAATTGCGAGATAACAAAAAAAAATCACACAGGTCGTCTTAAAATAAGCAGCTGAACACGATAGGACAGATTTTAGAATTTTTGTCTGTTTGTTTGTTTGTTTGTTTTTTGTCCGCGCACATCTCCTAAACCACTGGACGGATTTAAATGCGGTTTTCACGAATATGCTTAGAAATTACCAGATTAAAACATAGGCTATCTTATATCATTTATTTTAATTCTTTATTTTTACATAAACGAAAATAAAAATCAATGATTTATTTCTTCGTTACCCGAAACGTAATATGAGGGTCGTCACATAGCCTCAAGCAAGGAGATCCAAAGTAAAGAGAATGTTATTGACATAGCCATTAAAATTTTGAAACTGTCAACTGTCATTCGGTTAATCAGTTTAAATTTAAAGAAGGTTCCTTAACCTTCTTAGATGAATGAACGTGTAGATCAAGCATGTTATAGGCCTTACAACCTCTTTGGTGATTCATTCCAGTGCATGGAGTAGGAGTATTACATTCTCTTGGTTTTATTCTATGTTAGCATTTAAAACACAAAATATACCGCATCCTATTTTAATTCAGTCCCGCGAATAGAAATATTAAAAAAAGGCCCTTTGTACATGAAAATAAACCTATACAACAAAATTCCGGATGCAATAAAGAAAGAAAAAAATAATAACATTTTTCCAGAACCAACTTCGTAAGTTTCTAACCCAAAAATGTTATAACGAGATAAAAGCTTTATTCGACGATAAATTTTAGAAAATTATAATTAGAAAATAAATATCGATATATAAATAGTTAAGAAAGTAGCGTCATAAGTTTTGTATCATCTCATATATAATTAAGTAACCTATCACACTAAGTATGTTTTTTTTTTGTTTTGTAAAATTACTTCACCCTAGGTTAAGTTTGAATAGTATATATAATATTTATGTAATAGATTTAACTATACTTAAATTTATATGTTTATGTCTGCGGTCTGGTTTTGTGAATAGCTACTTCATATGTCATTGCTGCACCCTTTATGCAGGGTATATAAACTTAGCTTTTAGAAGAATACAGTGTATATTTGCAATAAGAATAAGAATATCAAAAAAATATCTATAATCTATACATATAAAAAGAGAATATATTATAGAGTTAAATGATTATTTACGGGATATTTACCGTGGTAAGGTTGTGGAAGGAGCTCCCGATATTTCGGCGCAGTTACATGCACCATGTTCACGGGAAGACGATCGTCTTTAACTTTAGTGAACAACCGTGATAGTTTAAAACAGTGTTAGAATATATTATGTACACACTAGAAACTAGGATATAGAAATAATTTTATTTTACTGTGATATTTTAACAGATAAATAGAGTAGTTCCATTTTAGGGCTTTTTAAACAAGGTATACATACAAATGCACGCGAAATAAGAAATAACTAGCCAAGAGCGTGTTAAGACAAGCATTATGTCAGGGTTCCGTGGCCAGGGAAACTGGACAGTCAAATTTCAGAGATGTATATCATCCCGACATGACATGATATACTTTTAATGGTTTAGACAAAAAGAAAATTTCAAAACATGTTCTGCACTGTGGTCACATTATCTTTTTGATTTGAAAACTGTTGACGGTGTTATTTATTACTTTTATGCTTCTATCCATACTTCACACAGGGCGACTTAAAATAAGCAGCTGAACATGTTAAGGCAGTTTTTAGAATTTTTGTTTGTTCACGCACATCTCCTACACCCCTGGAAGAAAATGCGGACGGATTTAAATGCGGTTTTCACGAATATGCTTAGCTATGACCAGATTGAAGTATAGGCTATGTTATTTTGCGCAAGGCCGGATTAAGGGAAGAAAAAAGGATTGAAGGTTGAAAATCTACGCGTACGAAGTCGCGGGCAAAAAAACTAGTTTAAAATAAATGTAATTTCACTTAGTAACGTTTCAAAGTATATGTAAATATAACATTATATTTATTCGGTTAGTCAAGTACCTCCACAGTTTATTTTTAAATGGCGTAGGTTTTTAATAACTGTAAGGACTAATTGGATTACCAATTTAAACATACTATTTTTTTTATTGCATAATTATTATTCACGTACAGATTGATAACGTGTTTTGTTCTATTTATAATAGGCAAGACTGGATGGTGTTTTTCAACGTATAGGTATTACATTTTAACTAGCAAGTGTTTAAACACAGAAATGGCCCTTAAAATCCATACAAACGCTGAGAAGTAAAAGATTACAATATCTATTAGGCCTGCTCTATTTTTGTTTACATCTAAATTAGAACAATTAATGTCCGGAATACATCGAGTTTGAATGAACTTAATAATTTACTTGTGATGAAATTGGTTGCCTGTATCGTAAATGTTTAACGACCATAATATATCGTCACTTTAAGCCAAGTTGATGGTCAATCATAAAAACAAAACGTGACAATCACAAAGTCTAATCGTAATTTCCAACGGAAAAAAATAGAAAAAAAATAGTCATATACTCAAATAGTCATATACTCAAATAGTCATATACTCAAATAGTCATATACTCAAATAGTCATATACTCAAATAGTCATATACTCAAATAGTCATATACTCAAATAGTCATATACTCAAATAGTCATATACTCAAATAGTCATATACTCAAATAGTCATATACTCAAATAGTCATATACTCAAATATTCATATACTCAAATCAGACGGACAAAGGAGATATGCAATTATGTAAAACTTTTCGTTGATTTCAAAGAGATGAGAATTTTCAATGTCTCAATTTTTCATAAAATTTTTTCACTAAGTGTTAGGTAACACAAACAATTTAAGTACGTACAGCACACTTACTCATTTTTCACTCACACTAAGACACTTGCAGCGACACATATGAACTAACCTCTAGTCGACATGCAAATAATTATCAATATAAAAAACTGATTCACAAAAATGTCAGAACTGGAAACCAAATTGATATGGGACCACACGGGAAGCACCAGCTTTCTAATAAAAAAAAAAAATCGGTTCACCCAGTCGAAAGTTCTGACGTAACAAATATAGAAAAAAAAAACAGTTGAATTGAGAACCTTCTTCTTTTTGGAAGTCGTTTTTTTTTTTTTTTTTATTTATATAAGTATACATAATAGTTTGCACAATAAGTATCGAAAAACTAAGATGTTTTCGCACTGACACAATAGCGCAAACTTAAATAATTTTCAAATCCAAAAAAAGGCAGGGTGAGTTCGACTAAAGGCACCAAGCCTGACGCCAACTTACCATATCCTCCTTGATTGTCTGATCTGAGATCTTAAAAATCTTTTCTCATGACTCCTTCCATTACGTTCGAGTAATTTCTTCATATCTTCAGCTTCATATCTCTAGAATTCGTATTTCTCGGTTCACTGCTCACAGAGACACATTCCATACATACTTACACCCACCCACTCATAAATATATACACGGAAGATGTGGAAGTATGTTTGCTTTCACTATTGTACGGTGACGGCCGACCTTATAAAAATTAATTAAAGAAGCTAGCTTATTCTTTTAAACCGACTACAAAATAGGAGGGTCTCAATTCAACTGTTTTTTTTTTTTGTCTGTAAGTAAATTACGCGATGCCTGCGCCAATATTTTTTTAAATTCTGAAATAGGCTTGCGTTTGACCGCCAACTCGCCTGATTTTAAGCGTGATGCGGTCTACGATGGATCACGCTTGCCCAGAAGAAACCGAAAGACACCCAGATTGAAACGATCGGGGAACACCCATTCCGGCAGCGCATTCCACAGACTATCAGTTCGCACAATAACAGTGGAATCAAAGCGCTTCGTACGGGTTTTCGGAATATCAACCATGAAGCGGTATCGGTTTTTTGATGATTATTTTTTTATTGGACATGCTATCTCAAGGGTGGTTCCCTATAAACTCCAAAAATGTCTCCAAAACACGATAGCGAGTGAAACCGCGAGCTACAGCTATAAAGCAAACACATATATTCCGCTTTCTTGTAGTCCCGCACTCAAGCGGTAATTTATGGGACGACCCGAGGAGGCCCCAAGGAAAGAAATCTCGACCCTGTCTCGGAGCGGCCATTCTGATGGCATAACATTTGGATTTAATTTGTAAGAACCACTCTCGTGAGATAGACTGGTTCTCGAGTATGTAATAGTATGGCAGAAATACAGCAATAATAGACATAATTTCATCACATCATCATTAGCCAGAAGACGTCCACTGCTGAACATAAGCCTCCCCTTTTAGGCCATAGGCGTCTATTAATTAAAATAATAAAAGCAAGTAAAATATAAAATTAAAAATATAACTCAACTAGAGCTTGTTAGAGTTTTTCTATCACGAGTTTTGTCATCAGGGTTGATTGTTATCGTGATTATAAACACTGTTTTTTTAGCTCAGCTGACAACTTCATATAACTCAAATACTTATTTAGACAGGATGTATGTTTGTGGCGTTTAGGGTCGAGACTGTAGGACCGTGGGGGCCGGCCGCTCTAGAATTGAATAGAGACTCAAACGTTTGGTTGAGGTTGTTTAAATATATGTTGCCCTAGTAATTAGCGCCCCTTAAGTTAATTATAATCCAGCCTAATGTTGAGCTAATAAGTAATTTAATTCTAACTTAAACTTTTAATAATAAGTATAATATAATAAGTAAATAAGTGTGATATTTTAAAAACTAAGAATGTGTCAAACGCTGTACCGTATATTTTAAAACAGCGCCATCTCTTGTAGAATAGCTGAATTACTACTTAAGGTTATACTTCTGACGTGTAGTCCTATGACTGTCATTTTTTTTGTAATAATAGTACAATTCGTTTTTCTATGCGTGTTTTTTTGTTGCTCATAAGTTCTTGTAACTTTTGTAAAATTTAAATAGAATATTTTTCACATTTCTGTTTTGATTTTAACTAAAGAGACTTGGACGATAAGGTCAAATTATCGAATAATTACATCAAGGGCAAGCGTGCCCCATCTTAGGCCGCGTCATCGCTTATCATCATGTGAGACGTTGTCAATAGACATCCTATTACATCATAAAAAAAAATGAGTCGATTGTATTGTCTTTAACAATTAAAAAGTAAATCCTAAACTGTGGAAAAACACTTCAAATATAAAAAAATACTTCGAAGCAATAACAATGGGAGTTTTTTTGTCAGCTCTAGGAATATAGTTCTGGAACCATCAATAGATGGCGCGATGAGACATGATTCTCATTTTTTTTGGCATTTGTTCAATAAAACCTACAATACAAGAAAGAGGAGACATTTTATAACACAGCTAGGCAAGGCACTTATCTACCTAATAATTTGTGCTGTGTTGTGGAAGAACAAGTACTTTGTTAGCAAACAATAAACACAAAATACTATACTACGAAATAAAAACACAAAAACAAGAATGACAGACAGTATCAGAGAGGCAGAGATATTTTCTCTGTCTATGAGAATAAACAAGTTTTTTTTATTAACCTTTCTTCGTCTGTGGTTTTGCAAACTCTTCAGATGCTATCGCATTTTGAACTTATCAAATTATATTATGAACTTTTTTTCTGCATTTCGGAACACCTTCCGTTGTGACACAATTCATTGCTCTCGTGAAATTTACACCAACGCAATTTATCAGTACTAAAAGTGTCAGTTGAGCGTAAGTACTACAAAATCTTAAGCACACTAAGGACTTAACCTTTTGATTACAAACTTTCGAGATAGATTTCCAGTGACCACTGATTCGTGTAATATGATTCATGACAAATTGAAGACGGAGGTATTGCGTGAAATGGGAAAGACTTCAGAAAAAGGCTAAAGTAAAAATGGTTTTACTACAAAGTTCTCATTGCCAACTGTTTTACAAGCTTTTTGTTTCAGCTCCCGACCTTTGGGGAGGCAGCTCACCTTATTTTCAAAAATCTTTCAGAGCGCCTGGATAATGCGACGCGTGATAAAAATCCTGGCGTATTTCGGGCTCAACGCATAAGCATTGCCATTCTGCGTGGTAATGCCGCCAGCATTCTGGGCATTGCCATTCTGCGTGGTAATGCCGCCAGCATTCTGGGTACGCTGCCAACTGATAGTGGATGCGAGCATTTAGATTGTCTTTAGATCGTCAACGATCTATGGGCAGTTTAACTGTTTTTGTGGTGTTAGTGTTAGCTTGTATTTCGTTTAATGAATAAAGAAAAGGGCATATCAGCCGAAAGGGGTCCATAGTACCATAGTCATTATAAAAAATAGGAGCAACTCTATAATCGCGAAAAAAACTGCTGTTCCATAGAAAAAAGTCATTCACATTCGGCAAAATGTATGGAACAGCGGTTTTTTTAAATTCAATTCTTCCTTTGATAGTTTATGGGTCACATTGGTCATATAAAATAGGATTGTACAGCCAAAACAACCTTAAATCAGGCAAGAAAATTAATAATATGATAGGTATACAATTTTAAAATCTCACAAATAATTACTTAAAATAATAATAATAGTTGACATTAACATCCTTTGCGGTAGACGTTATAGCGACACTATGCTTTTTCAAAAAAATCCTTAATTGAGTAAAAGCTTTAGCTCACTAGCTTTCGTGATTTCAGTGTTGGTCCCATAGCAGAAGTTGCACAGTTGTATAATATCTCATGATTTTACACACCATTGCTATAAGGTGCATTGTAATTGCATTGTTTACTTCTTATAAGCAAGCTCAAAGTCGCACAACGAGCTATGGAGAGGGCTATGCTCTGGGTTTCTCTACGAGATCGAATCAGAAATGAGGAGATCCGTAGACGAACTAAAGTCACCGACACAGCCTACCGGATTAGCAAGTTGAAGTGGCAGTGGGCAGGGCACATAGCACGCAGAACAAATGGCCGATGGGGCCGAAAGGTTCTCGAGTGGAGACCGCGGACCGGTAAGCGCAGCGTAGGACGTCCACCCGCAAGATGGACAGACGACCTAAAAGAGACCGCAGGAAAACGCTGAATGTAGGCCGCTTCCAACCGGTCCCTTTGGAAATCGATGGGGGAGGCCTATGTTCAGCAGTTAGACGTCCTATGGCTGAAATGATGATGATGATGACTTCTTATAATGCTGCTTCCTTATATTCCATCACACAATATTAGACTTATTTAACTATTTTATGTTATTAAAATGATGGGTACCTTTAACTTTGGTCCCCTTTTGTCGTAATCCGGTTTGAAAGAGTTGATATTTTTATACGATTTCTGGGTTGGCCTCATAGTAAAAGTTGTTCATAATGATCTCTTTTCAGCTCGGTACACCCCAACTTTATAACTCTATATATTAAAAACTAGCCGTCCGCCCCGGCTTCGCACGAGTGTAAGCTCGGCCTTCGGCCTCGCTACAAAATATAATATAGCCTATGTCACCCGGGGATAGTGTAGCTTCCCAACAGTGAAAGAATTTTTCAAATCGGTTCAGTAGTTTCGGTGCCTATTCATTACAAACATACAAAAATAGGTACAAATCTTTCCTCTTTATAATATTAGTGTAGATAAACTTAAAATCATGAACACTTAATAAATACTATATTTAACAAACGAATGATAAACTTTTGAAGCGGAAAATTAACGCTTTTTGTAGTATTGCTCACTAATAAAACTGATAGGCACAGGAAATAACCTACTTAAAATTTTAATTATTTATTGTAAATGTTCCCTTAATCTCAAGAGCCCTGCTAACGAAAATTGGCGCAGTATTATCATTTCCCTCGTCCAATTAAGCTTGTAACAAACGAAAAATGTTACGAAGGTCTCTCGAATGAGGAAACTAAAATATTCAAGACGATTTACTGTTATTCGGAAAACATTTTTTCCTGCTAAAATGGTTGTTCCTACTTGCGTGATGTAACTGCTTTCAGGACGATTGGTAAGTTTTTTGATCTGTGTGCTTGAGTCGGATTTATTTCCGTTGACGTAGAAGTAGGTAGGTTACAGTTATATTGAATCTCTAGACGCCGGAGATATTCCAGGATATAAATGTAATCCATTATAATCAACTTTTACTATGGGACCAATCCCGAAATCGCAAAAAACTAATCAGCTGTTCCATATATTTCGTTGAGTCCGAATGTCATTTTTTGCTACTTCCTAGATCTGTGGTATGAACTATGATTGAATGACAGGATACTTGAAAATGTCAATCTTTTTTTCGTATATCAAATTCAAACATAACCTCTGTGCATTCGCCTCTTTTTTAGTGGAAAATGTAATCAAACCTGTTTGCACATTATAATACTTATTATAATCAGAGGAGACAAACACTGTCACCAATGGGTGGTTTTCTGACAGCTCTAGGGATATAGTTCTGCAACCATCAATAGATGGCGCTGGCGAAACAAGGTTTTAGTTTTTCCCGTTTGTAACCTACAATACAAGGAAGAGAAGACATTTTATAACACGGCTAGGCAAGGCACACTTATCTACCTACTAATTTGTGTTGCGTTGTGGAAAACACAAGTACTTACTTTGTTAGCAAACAATAACCATAATATACTACGGAACAAAAAAACACAAAAACAAGCATGACAGACAGATAGATATTGCTTGTCTATGAGAATAAGAAAGCTTTTTTAGACCTTTCTTCGTCTGTGGTTTTGCAAAATCTTCATAGCCATGTCTAGTCAACGCCATCTGTTGAGTTTTTATGAACTGATATATTTTTATTGCCTATTGGGAACTTCCCATTACTCTAGGTACCATCGGGGCCTTAAACTCCGATAGTCGTTGAAGCGTGTTCTTTAAAAAATAGACTGTTAAATAAGATGTCACAGAAAAAAATATGAAAAAAAACAGGTTTGTTACATCATTTTCTTGTTTATGTACTGGTCGCGAAACATAATCTGCCAAAAATATAGTTGTTATTAACTTTTCAAATTAAGAAACTTTTTCTTAATATCTTATTTAAACTCTCAGCGGTTTTTGCCTTTCGACTTGCTCTCAGCTAGTTGAAGGCATTTAATTGTGTTTCTTGTGGTTGTTGTTTTAGTAAAGTTAAGAAATTGGAATCTATAAGTACTTGGAAAATTCAAACGAACGAAGCTCGATGGACTGCAAAATTTCAGAGATGTATCATTCCGACATACTTACTTAACATATTTTTATGGTTAATTCAAAGATAAAACTGCTTGGTAAGCGGTATTTGTATGATTTTACGAAAAGATCAATGACCTTTGAGCTAGAATGTCTTAAATTTATTACACAGTTTCATGGCTATAGCTCAAAAAGTTTTAATTACAACATTTTCGAAAGAATTTTGAATAAAAGTTTTAAGATAACCCATCAATATGGCAAGTAAAAATGTTGTATGTCTAATAATTTAGAAATGCAGAGTAGGTACGGGACCGACTTTTTACTATTTTTGCGGGCAAATATCTTGCAAAGGATACACTTGATAAAAATGTTATCTATGAAACCTTATCTTCATTTTAAAAGATCTATTTAACAACTCCACATGAGGAGGTGTATAGTATGAAAAAATTACATCCCCATTTCACATATAACAGGCTCCTAAAATCAATTTTTTATATACTTTTAAAATTTATATCCCTACTAAGTAAAACTGTAAATGTGCAAAGTTTCATGCATTCAACTAACTATAGATTATAACTAAGTATAGAAGTTAGATGGTTCTAAAGGATTACCACAAACGGACAGACAGACGGATAGACAGAACGAACTTACAAGGTTTCCTTGTAGTAGTTGTAGTACTACGGAACCCTAGTGTAAGCAATATGTTTAGCGTGATAATAGTAAAGCGTAAAAATGAGAAGGAATGAATGTGTAACAAGTAGGTTAGAAAGAGTGCAATGATTAAATAGAAAATTAACGACGGTGTGAAAGAGATCCCTAAATGCGAGATATGTATAGGTATGAAAGAGATAGATTAAATAAATATATATAGTGTAAAATAGAGAGGAAATAAATAGCAAATAAAATGACGCCATTTGCTTTATTCTATAATAAAATCCTTCAATCCTTATATGTACAAGAAAGCAAGTAATAATGTACGAGTAGGTATAACGACCTAAACTCATAGTTAAGTCAACGACGCTTCATTTACCACGTTAGGTACTCCCTATTTTCTCCATAAATATTGCTTCTCCATTATCTTGACAGGACATTCACAGGGTTCGGGATCCCTCCACCATGCTCAATGAGGGTTCGGCTCATAACTCACTACGACCATAAGTATCTGCCTATGTCACTGCTGATGTAGGGATTGATTTAGTGCGTCTAAAACAAGGGCTCTACATACATACTCGTAAATCTATTATATAATAACGAACTAGCGGTTTTTCTAAGAATCATCGCAAAGGCCAACTACAATAGGTATGAAACTACAATAACTTATGTTAGAGACTTTTAATTTGAACCCAATATTTCTTTAACAATCTAGGTGAACAATAAAAACGGAATCTGCGAAATCTCAAATGGATCTTTAAAATAAAAAATACGCTACGCGAATAAAACTGGTTGTGTGTTAATAAAAAAATATAAAAGGCATGTCTCAGTATTTTTCTAAAATCATCTTGTATAGAATATTGGGAGGAAGTTGGTGGGAGGGGAAGGTTCTAATGGACTCAAATATTATGAACGTTGCAGTGTTGAAACTTTGTGAATTCAATGAGTAAACAGACATACAAAAAACACGTGTTTTACGTTTTTCTAGGAAATGAAAATTTTTGAAGGTTAGCGGATTAAACCGCGGGCACTGCCTGAAGATAAATATAATTTCACGCCATAAAATATAATATATACAAAATTGAAAATTAAAGCAACTACTTTCACGGAATAATCAGTACGTACTCGTATGTTACGAAACCGACAAGAGAAGAAAGTATATATTTTTTTAATCCGTCCTGATAATCTTCAAACGTAATTACATAATTATTTTTGAATCATAGCTAAGGACACTCGATTAATTTACCTTTCAAACAAAACAAACTATAAGAAAATCGGCCGTTTAGGAGCTACGATGCCACAGACCAACACACACACGTTAAACTTTTAACACAAACTGATTTTCAAAATTGTAATTTGTATGGAATTTCTATGCGTATTTATGCTCGTTAATAATTGTACTTCACCCACTGGTAGTCCGAGTCCGTTGTGACATCCGCGGATTTTAGTTTGTAGTCAGCTTTATCATCATCATCAACCAGAAGACGTCCACTGCTGAACATAGGCCACCTCTTTAACCTCCACAATGAACGACACCTGAAATCACTGCCATCTGCCATCTGCCTGCCATCTGAATCCACTGGATGCCCGCGACTCTCACAATGTCGTCGGTCCATCTAGTGGGAGGCCTACCTACGCGCTCTTCTGGTTCGTGGTCTCCACTTAAGAACCTTTCTTCCCCATCGGTTGTAGGTTCACAGTCGTGCGTTTCGCTACTTCTATTTTTGAGGCTTTCTCATATTTTTAGAAAAGTATAACTGTAATGTAAAATGTACCTTTGTGGTTCTTTCCATTATTATGAAATCTGTATATTAAGATATATAAGTATCATTGTCCTGTGTCCAGTAGTTGACGTCTTATGGCTGAAACGATCATGATGATATTAAGATCGAAGACATCATTCAGTTAATAGGTATTTTAATGAATCCAAAAAATCAGGAGGATAAGCCCGAATCAATGATACTTTCATTTTTTTTTTTTAAATGTCTATAATCGTTTTCGGTCTTTGCAGTTTTATAGATAAATCATTCAATTTGATATGACACCATTTTATAATTTTAAGATAATCCATGGAAGTAGACAGTTTCAAACTAGATTGACTAAAATTGTTAAAAGTCAAAAAAGAGGGCCTTAAGTGGTTTAGCAGTATAGTAAAAAAACTGGGTGACATTTGAACACGAACGATAAATGTAGTAAGGTTGTTTGTTGTTTTTTTTTTAAAATAATTATCATTATAAAAAACCGACTTCATAAAGACGTCAGAACTGGACAAAATTACAAAAAATACATAATTATATATATATATAGGAGGTTCTCAATTCGAATATATATATATACCTCCTCATTTTCGTTTTCGGCAGTCGGTTAAATAATAAACGAGATATGTTACAATTTATTTATTTAGCATTTTTAGGGAAACTTACAGCCTAAGAGTATAACACTGTTAAACTATCACGGTTGTTCACTAAAGTTATATGATTATTTACGGGATATTTACCGTGGTAAGGTTGTGCATGTAACTGCGCCGAAATATCGGGAGCTCCTTCCACAACCTTACCACGGTAAATATCTCGTAAATAATCATATAACTTTACTAAAAGTATAAACTTAAAAATAGATTTGGTGACAATTACAAGTTTCCGCCTATCACATAGTTTTCGTTACACATCGATTCGTTCACAAAACACCAACCTAAATAAATATTAATGACTAAACCGAAGACGATTATATTATTTACATGCAGCAGTACATGGGGTTGTGCTGTCTTCTTCACACTTTTAGATATTAAACTACTATAAAAACAAAATTCCATTTCCTGTCTCCCTCTATGGCCGGAGGATGGCGCCTGCAACTTTTCATTACGTGTTTTTGTGTCGTCGGAATCACACTGTAATTAATTGATTAAGTGAAAAAAGTGTTATCGCCTGATTTAAATACGGGATAAAGAAAACGTTTACGATCTAACTGTAGTAAATACGAAAATATGTGCAACAAAGTGAAGAAATTCGAGACAATACTCCAAAAATACAGGCGAAGTAACATTCCCGCCAACACCATGATGATTCACCATATTGCAATGGTTATTACGAGCCTGACATGGATGGTGAATATCGAGAGAAAACAGGTACCTAACATAGTCTATGATAATTGTATTAGGCAAATGCGCATACCTTGGACGAACTGAATAGTTTGTTCAAAAATAAAGTTTTCTATGTACCCTCTTACCAAACTTATCCCGATAATTACATAATTTAGTAATTAATTCATAAGATAATTTAGCGTGTGAATCTAAATGAGAATTTATAAGTAGTTAATAATGAACAAAAGGAAATTTTCACGAAAATAAGGTGGGTAGTTCTGCGCATGGCACAGTCGGAAGGATGGAATAAAACGTTTTATTATAAACATACTTAATACCTACGTAGATACTTTTTGGTTTATTTTTTCAACGTAGTTTTTTCCATGACGTTTTAAACGTGTTATGGCTAGGTGATTATATTCCCAGGAGATCAAAGTCGACTAAAGAGTCGACTTTTAGCACCCAGGTGATTAAAATGGAATATACCACCAAGGACATTTTACCTCTTTAGAGTATATACCTATAATTTCGTTGATGGCTACTTATTCTCTATGTATATCATGTCGATACTTTTAATTATCTTCACACGTAAACCGTGTTAAGGTAACATATTCTCCACGTAAATCGTGTTGAGGTAATATCATATTCTCCAAGTAAATCGTATTGAGGTAACAGCATATTCTCCACGTAAATCGTGTTGAGGTAACGTATTCTCCACGTAAACCGTGTTGAAGTAACATCATATTCTCCACCTAAATCGTGTTGAGGTAATATATTCTCCACGTAAACCGTGTTGAGGCGCAATTACTTCACGTATATCGTGTAAGTTTTTCATTGCGTATATCGCGTCGATATATATCAACTTATTTTATTCTTCGATGAGACTTTCTCAAAAAGAAATGCTCGACCCTGTAATTCTGATGATGCTTGGAGAGAACCTTTCCACACAAATGGAATATAGTGACGATTTACATAAGGATATTGCTGCTAGATAATTATATTATGTAATGGCTTGCCTATATAAAGAGAGCAAAGCAGACTTGCTGAAAGAGTATTTGCCCTCTAAGAATAGCGTTAATATAAAGGCACCGAAGCTTAATTTAGAATACAAAACGGAATTGTCTTCCATTAATGTGAAAAAATACCTGATTAGTCAAATAAAACATAACTAGTTAGTTACATAGTAAGATACATAGTCTAGTTGTTTAGCAGCGATAGGGAACGTCCTTAATTGGGATTTATCGTCAAGGAAGTTTTCCCACAAGCACATAATATAATAATATGCTCATAATATAATCGTCGCTTGCCAAGTCATTACAGAGAATCACAGGCGGTGCGATATTCAATTATAAACAATATCAATAAACAAACTTGAGATAGTGTTAAAAACACCTAAATCGATAAGTTTGTATTCGGCACTAATCTGGCCGAGCACCTCAAGTCTTCGAAGGCGATTTCAAAGTCAGGTTCAGAGATGAATAGCGTGTCGCGCTCCATTCAAACCACCACCTCCAATGACTGCGGAGAGCTTTAAACGCGAGGGGGAAAACGTGAGCTGTAAGCCCACGAGCCCTGCCAGAACCTTGCTCCTCGGAGGTAGGCACCAGTGTCGTGGGATCGCCACCAGAAATACAATCGCTAGAACGGTTCTTTGCGCAGAGGAGCCAGGAGACAGTAACGCCGATAGCTCAGGTACCTATTGCCGGCAGAATGCAATTTTTTTATGACTAGTGGTGTACCATAACAAATGACCCTATTGTTTTATCTTGGATACAAGGGTACAGTATACCACTTAAAGAGCAACTGGTACAAAATAACTCCTCCCCAGAACTTATGTAAGTCTGCATCTGACAGTATAATCATTGATCACTGTATCATAGATTTATTTTGTCTAAATTCATATCGACATGCGAGTCGTGTCAAGTTCATTTTATATTTACTATACCCAAAAGCTAACGGCGATCACCGATTCAAAAGCCTAAATAAATTCATTGAATTAGAGCACTTTAAAATGGCATGTTTTTACTAGCTATAAATGAACATGATAAAAAGAAGTTATACGTTTCATATAGAAGTCACAAATGTACCAATTTTGCCGTGTGTGTTTTGCCGTTTGGTTTTTATTCCGCACTGTTTGTGTTTACAAAACTGTCGAAGCCAGATTAAAATACCTACGATTCAGAGGTCTGATTTCTGTAAATTTCTTAGATGATTTTATTGCTATTGGACAGTCTTATTCGGAGTGCTCTCATAATATAAATACAACAATTAATGTTTTACAATAATTGGGCTTCAAAATAAACCGCGATAAGAGCTCTTTAACGCAAAACACAGCATGCAAGTTCCTAGGGTTAATTTTCAATACCGAAAATATGACTCTTTATTTACCTGAATGGAAAAAACAGTGCATAATCGATGAAACAGTAGAACCTTTAAGAACCAACAAATGTACTAAGACAACAACAAATGTAATAAGATTCTTTGCAAAATTCATAAACATTTTGACTTCTTCGTGTTTAGCTGTTAGATACAGATGGATGTACACTAAATTGTTTGAACAGGAAGATTTTAACATTTAGTAACTTCAAAAACTATAACAAAAAGATGGTTATAGCAAAATCACTTTAAAAAGAGTTGAGATGGTGGAATTTAAAGATTAATAACTCGTTTTGCCCTATACGCACTAAAGATTACTGTCTCGATATCTAACATAGTGATGCATCAAGTACCGGTTGGAGGGTAGCTTGTGGTGGTCAAAGTTAACACGGCAATTGGACCGACTGGAGCTCAGTATGGATATCTTGGAATTTAAAGCCGCTCTTTATGGGCTAATATTTGAAAATATTTTTTTTCTGAGCTTCAATCTTGCGATATACTTCTTATTGTAGATAATACGACAGCAATTGCTACACAAATCGAATAGGTGTGCAACACACAGTTAAATGACTTAGCTTGCACTATTTGGCAAGAGTGTGAGCTTAGAAACATTCATGTATTTTCATCATCTGATTACATTGTTGCTGATCATGAATCCCATAAGATAAATGTGGTAAACACATAATGGGATCTTGCCGATTACGCATTTACTGAAATAACTGGATAATTTGGTGTACCTGCTATCGATCTTTTTGCAAGTTCACAAAGCTATAAATGTGATCGATACGTGTCATGGAAGATCGATCATTACGCAGAAATTTAAACTGATAAAATACTTGCGACATTCCCATTTCAGAACACGCCACCCACTATGTGTAGACCTTACCCTGGTGGCAGCGAGATTATCAGACAGTCGATGATAAAACTAGATGTTCCAGGGGCGTCATTATGTATTGTCATGGCCTCATTTGCAAACCAAACATTAAAGCAATACGATTCGTCTATCAAATCATGATGGTTCTTTTGTGAAGAAAATAATTATGTACAATGTGTTTAATGCAAATCATACTCAACTAATATAATTTCTAACAATGAAATTCGATCAAAGGGTCAGTTATAGTTTAATTAACACACATAGGTCGGCTCTGTCTGAAGCGTTAGGATCTGAAATCACACTAGATAATAGTGTCAACAGATTTATAAAGGGTGTCTATCGGTTAAAACTACCTACACCTAAATACTCGGTGACCGGTGGGACACCAATAAAGTTCTAAATTTTTGTCTCAAAGTTATATCCTTATACAGATATTACCCGTGAATATTTGTCTTAGTTTGTCTTAGTTTAGTTTAATAATATTAAAAAACATAATAATATATACTACATATAGGAATTTATAAAATTATGACTAAAGTTAAAGATTTAATAAAAATCTTCGCAACCTGTAGCCTTCCAACGACTTAGTAGATTACCTCTTATTATAGAACAACCGTCTATAATGACCTGCGTTAGCCTTACAAGCTTATATTGAGAAAACGTTACCCCTAATGTGTGAGCCGTTAAATGAGCACTTCTTTATTAGCATTCGAAAACCGAATAAAAAGATAGGCAAACTGTACGATAGCGGTATTGACATATCGATATTTGGACCGCATACCCACTTGCTATGCTTCCGCATCGACAGCTCATCGACTCGGGATTTATCTTGGAAGTGGCTCGGAAGGCTGCAGACTGGAGAAAATCCTCTAATAATTATATCCTTAAAATATTATAATAGATATGTTACCAATCCTGATGATAATGAATTTGCGATTTGCGGGAATTACTATATTCAATAATTTTTGCTAAATATGTATATCATAATAAGCTAACATGACTATATGGAATGAATTTATAGGATTGAATTCATTCAATGATTACTATATAATATAGATATATATATATATATATATATATAATACTTATTGGTTAAAATTAAAGCATTACTATATAATATAATATCTTTATTAAATTGATTGACAAATACAAATAAATGCCAGAATGTATATACATTAAACATATTTTGCTTTTCATTTCTTTATCGGATGAAAGCTCTCTAAACATCTGCATGTAAATAATATAATCGTCTTCGGTTGAGACCCGAAGTATAATTAAGAATCAAACGATACTTACCTTGAAGTTTGATTCCAATTATGCGAGGGTCTCAACCGAAGACGATTACACTCCCAACCCACCCAAAACGTAAGCCCCAAGTAAACAGACAAACAAAAAGCAAAACATTATGTATATTTATAGAGTGTATACATCCTTATATCTCTAAAAGTAATGAAAAGTTGCAGGCGCCATCCTCCGGCCATAGAGGGAGACAGGAAATGGAATTTTGTTTTTATAGTAGTTTAATATCTAAAAGTGTGAAGAAGACAGCACAACCCCATGTACTGCTGCATGTAAATAATATAATCGTCTTCGGTTGAGACCCGAAGTATAATTGGAATCAAACTTCAAGGTAAGTATCGTTTGATTCTTAATTATACATATCAACATTCAATCTATAAAGTAAATTGTAGTAATTTGTCAAACGGACTTTTGGGCTTTTTTCGTCCGGACATCAGTCAAAATGTACCCGGATGGACAAAATAAATGGCATTCATTTGTTTGGAAGCTTAATCGTTAGTCATTTTGAATGAGATGTTCGGATTGCTTATATAACTAGCGACCCGCCCCGGCTTCGCACGGATGTAAGTTGTATTACACATAGGTAAATAAATCTTCCGTGAATAATTATCTAACTAGTCGTGAAAACCACATCAAAATCCGTTGCATGGTTTAGGATGAGTTAGCATATATACAGACAGACGCGGAAAGCGACTTAATTTTATACTATGTAGTACTATGAGAGATATAAATTTAAAAAAACACATCAGTCATAGGACTGCACGTCAAAAGTGAAAACTTAAGAAGTAATTCACCTATTCTACAAGAGATGGCGCTGTTTTAAAATACACGGTACAGCGTGACGATGACGCGAGTTCAATAATTTTTGTTTACCGAAAAAGTGCTAAACGCACCTAGAGAAGTTTTCACTTCAAATATGTTTTAAAAACTATATTTCATCATCATCACAATCATTATAAATATCGTAATCCATTGCTGGACACAGGCCTCTCCCAAAGCACGAATTCTGCTTGTTATACGGAAGTTTTTTATTGATTGTTTGTTTATTTATTTATATTTAATGTCATCAATAAAATATTCAAACTTAAAAAGTTGTACAAGCCGACAATTTATAAAATAGATTAATAATAAACATAATTTATTGATAAGCACTTTTGTGCAAAAAATTTAAAATGTGTGGTTCTGCCTTTGCTTTAGAGAAAATACTGTGTTGCAAAGGCACCGTGTTCCAAAGGTACCATGATAAATAATTATAAGTTTAAATTAATCAATTTATTTATTTATTTATTTATTTATTGAGATAAAAACGATATAATCACTTACATTTACCTCACACAATAATACAGGAAAATAATAGATTCATAAACTACAATTGCATGCAAATAATGTCGGGTTATAATCTAAATGGCAACTAAAACAATAATCAATACAGTTTCCTAATTGTCAAAATAATAGTATAAAACAATTTTATATATGTCAAATAAAAATAAAATTAAGTCTAACAGTCCAAATCATTATCGGCTTTTTTGCCCCTATCCCATTGGTCAATTTGATTCTCGGAATATGTCAAAAAAGTTGTCTTTACAATATTCCAGTTGTCACAAAAAATGTCAAAATCAGTGTTGGCGGCAAGGAGTGCGTGTGTGGGTTCGATTTCCACCTAGAGCAAACGTTCTTGTGATGAACATTTGTGTTTGTTCTATGTCTGGGTGTTAATATCTATTTAAATATGTATTTATAAATATATATGTACGTATATCAGTCCCTGGCAGCCATATTAGAAGCTTCGCTTAGTTTGGGGTCAGATAACCGTGTATGTAAAATATCCCAGATATTTATTATTATTTAATCATTGAATAAAATCCCATAAAACTAAGGTTACCTATAACAAATCATCAGATAAGGTTCACCGTAACGGATCCATGAACGTATAAAAAAATCAATAACCCACGCTCCATGTGTCATTTTTCACCGGCCGCAAGACAATGAACCAATATTGAACCAGAACATCAATCAAAGGGGACGATATTTATCCGGGTTTCTATAGAATTGTGTTTATATCCGGATGCAATTAAGGTTCAAATTCTGTGAGAATTCTACAAATAAATAAAAATTAAATTAAATTACGACGCTGTGTTTAGTACTGGTAAAGTTAAATAAATAATTGTTTAGTACCACCATATGAAATTTACAGAATACTGTTGCTAATGACTGGAAATTTTAGAGAATACTACTGTTGCTAATGATTGTAAAATTTACAGAATACTGTTGCTAATGACTGGAAATTTTAGAGAATACTACTGTTGCTAATGATTGTAAAATTTACAGAATACTGTTGCTAATGACTGGAAATTTTAGAGAATACTACTGTTGCTAATGATTGTAAAATTTACAGAATACTGTTGCTAATGACTGGAAATTTTAGAGAATACTACTGTTGCTAATGATTGTAAAATTTACAGAATACTGTTGCTAATGACTGGAAATTTTAGAGAATACTACTGTTGCTAATGATTGTAAAATTTACAGAATACTGTTGCTAATGACTGGAAATTTTAGAGAATACTACTGTTGCTAATGATTGTAAAATTTACAGAATACTGTTGCTAATGACTGGAAATTTGAGAGAATACTACTGTTGCTAATTTTTGTAAAATATACAGAATACTGTTACCGATGACTGGAAATTTAGAATACGGATGACAATGACTATCAAAAATTGAAGATCGAGCAAAATGGCGTAAGTACCCTGGAGTAGGCAAATGTCCAGCATTAATCTGATATAAGCTGACGGTGATGATACTAAAGTGAAATTTAAAACTTGAATACTATACCGGTTTTTTAAGTAATCAACTTCAACTTTTGCTTATGGCTTCAGCGGTGTTGCCGCAACTTGGTCAATGTTTTAAAGTAATATCTCGATATAAAGCAAATGTTGCGATGTCACAGAGCACCGCTACAGTTGTCAATGTCAAGTAGCGCGCTCGTGACAGCTGTTGCCTTCGTAACCTCGTTATGTCACACTTAACTTACAGGTGCTGAGCTGACGGTTCATAAAGGTAGATAATTTATTCATAACCACATGCCGAGGAGAAAAAAATTGTGAAGACTTTTCACAACACCGACTACATTTTGAAAGCTGTGTATTTTAAACCTGGAAAATAAAAACAAAATTTAAAATGGCAAGCAAAACCATGGATTGTAGCGCGTTGCTAATATTCTTATTTTGAAATAAAAATGTTTTCATATCAAATAGTTTCATTATTTCTAGGTAAGTATACAAAATAACACATCCTTTCACTCGGGAGAAAAACATTCACTAGTAGCACTGTTCAGCTGTTTGTTTTAAATTCCCGTTCACCAGTGTTTTGTCTCTTTAAGAAAACAACGAACCATGAATTTATTCTAGTTCGTATTTTCTCCCAGTGGCATTTTAGTTAGGTTCATTTTAGAGTAAAAAGAACTTCTTGCATGACGTGCGACTCTGCGGCTTAATCTAACATCGATTTGAGGCGACATTGCAGCGTACCAGCTGTGGAAAAGTGACTTTTACACGGACGCTAGCATGCCGTTCGGCCAAATAAACAAAATAATTGACTTTTGAAAAGTCAACTATTATGATTTCCGAAAAGTTCAAAATTGTACGTCATTTTCTAGAGTTTAGAACAGCTGAGGCGTGACGAGACACAGAGCGCTGAAAAAGTTGAAATTTTTACGGCAGTTCGTATTTTAAACTTCGCGACACCGCTTAAACTTTATGTAATCTAATGAAAATTAAACTTGCAATTGCTTCCACTGTAAAAAAACGGTTTGTACTAGTTTGTTACTAGTCTAAAGCGAACGCTTGTCTGATACAAAAGTTGTCTAGCTGTAGTCTAGCTGTTGTTTTTCAGACTGAATGTTTTAGTTTTGCGAGAGTTATAGTTTATTTTGTAAGCAAAAATGTAGCACTTTGTTAGAAAGACAATCAGTTCTTTTATTACGTACCAGTTCCGTGTTATGTTTACTTTAGATAGAATAAATATAAGCATCGAGGTGAAGCTCAAAAGCAAGCCTATCTTTCAATAAAAATATGCCTTATCATTAGTTTTTGATCGATAGATATAGATATTTAGATAGATAGATATAGGTATCTTTGGCCACGTTATTATTGACTTTCTCTAGTTTGATTCTTTGTTTTGTACTGCTGTACTTATGGACGAGGTACAGACTTAAAACTTTTAATATGGTTGACCTAGATGGCATTGCATAAAAATAGTTTTTTTTTTAATATGGATAATCTATCCAAGTCTTATAATAACTGGTTTACAATATATACAGGCCAATAAAAGATAGCTTTTAAATTCACCAATTTCAAAACGTTACGACTATTATTAAATTTTAACTTTAATATTTAATTGAAGCCCAAAATTTCGTATTATTACCACCCAACACAATAGCTAAGACAACAGCGGAGGTTATGTATGCTATAGAGGTCAAGTTATAAAGAAAAACTTAATACACAACTGCGTAGAAACACACTTTTAATGTATTTTTGTACAGATATTTCATTTCTGTCCATGTAATTGTGTTGTGAAATCAGCTTAACAATTTATTTCCATCCACGTGATAAAATTGTGTATCAAATCCAATTTACAGTGGACCGCTGGGGTGAAACATGTACCCGACTGGTCAAACGAGATTAACACTGAAATACGTTATCTGTATATTTTAGTTTGTATACCTACCTAAAGCTTAGTACAGACATGCTACACATTACTTCACTCCGTACCAATCACACTTATCACACTAATATTATAAATGCGAAAGTAACTCTGTCTGTCTGCTACATAATCACGGCTAACCGGCTTAACCGATCTCGATAAAAATTTGCGAGGTAATAGTATGTATCATGAGGTCTATTTGTTTTTTAAGGAATCGCGGACAAAGTCGCGAGTAAAGCTATAATCACACTAATCATCATCATCATCACTTCACTTCATCATCATCATCACTATATATGTAAAATTTCCATGTCACAATGTTAGTTACCGTACTCCTCCGAAACGGCTTTACCGATTTTTACCAAATTTTATATGCGTATTCAGTAGGTCTGAGAATCGGCTACTATCTATTTTTCATACCGCTTCACCGATTTTCATCACCACGCGAGTGAAACCACGGGGCGCAGCTAGTTTTAAATAGAGGAAGATGATATTCTAACATTTCAATTCTGAGAGCTCCAATCCGAAGCTCCGCTACTGAAACGACAAGGCACACGAATGGCAAGGATAGAGTGATACTCTTGAACATTCGCGCAAGCATGACAACATTAGTCGCTGGTGTGCCATTGGGCTAAGTACAGCCAGACCAGCTCTGAGAGTGAGTCATTTGTCTTCCTCTGTTTGAAACCTTTCAATGCTTCGTATAAAGTTTGTAACACAGCACCCCTTCAAACAAAATCCTATTTAAAATACACATTTTCGATCCATTTTTAACCGACTTTCAAAAAGAAGGAGGTTCTCAATTCGATTGTTTTTTTTTTTGCTACCTCAGAATATTTGAAAGCTGCTGCTTCCTGTGTAGTCCCATTTCAATTTGGTCTTGTTCTGACATTTTTATGAAGTCGATTTTTCATATTGATAATTATATAGTGTTCATAATTATAATTCCG
Source organism: Agriopis leucophaearia (assembly GCA_949125355.1). Taxonomy (NCBI): domain Eukaryota; kingdom Metazoa; phylum Arthropoda; class Insecta; order Lepidoptera; family Geometridae; genus Agriopis; species Agriopis leucophaearia. The sequence goes on along the minus strand of OX421274.1, from coordinate 16,115,040 downwards.
TGCTTTTGTAGTCATTTAGACTACTACCACTATTTATCTATATTTTACTATGCCGAAAGGCATAGTAAAATATAGATATATTACTATGCCGAAAAGCATAGTAAAATATAGATATAAGTACAATGACCTTCTTGCTAAGTACATTTTTGCACGAAATCAAAACTCCAGAACTTTCTTGTTTGGGAGTTTGCAGCTCGAACGCCTAGCGTGTGAGGCGACCGTTAATGTTTGCATCGTACATGACGTTGTGTTGGAAAATTTCTGTACACAGCTTAAATTACGAAACAACTGCGTTTCAATTTTTAATTTAGAGGCGTCACGCGCCTGATTTATTCGCTCGAATACAGCTGGCGCGATATTTCCACTTAGGTTTGGAGCACACTATGTAGTGACACATTATATTATCTTCGTCCAGTTTTTTTTTAGCCATAATACTTTACATTAGGCATCCAGCCATAATACTTCGGACAGATTGATACCTATACGCAAACCCAAAACAAATCATGCCGATGAATATACGTCAGGAAAGGACATTTAAAACCTTTATGGTATTAACCTTTATAATTTTGTATAGAAAACAAAATGGCGCTATTTAGTAAGTAATATTTAAAAAAAAAACTCCTAAAATTATTTTGCTATATACAGATAACGTCAAATCAACCGAGCAAGTCGGAACATTTTAAAATATAAATAAACGAAGCATTAAAATGTTATTATGCGTATTTCGTGTATTAGTAAAAACGGGGGAGAAAAACATTTTAAAGAAACCGGTATGTCCAAGAATACCTCAAGGACGTAATATAACATATACCAACCACTAGGCTTTATTTTATTGGATTATGATCCATCCTCTCGCTTTCTCTCTTTCACTCTCTCTCTTTCTCTCTCTCTTTCTCTCGCTCTTTCTCTCTCTCTGAGAAGGTCTGTGCCCTAGCAATAAGAACATGTTGGGCTGATAATTATTGTAGGTGTATTATGTATTTATCATAATCATAAAGCGCTTTCAGTGTCAGTGTGTCCTTTCCTTTTTTCAGTAGATGTAACCCCATTTTACAACCTGAACTCTATTTTTCAGTCCCTGATTTGCATCCGATCTTTCAATCTAATTTGGATTGGAAATTCAATGAATCTGGAAAAATTTTATACTGCTCCGTGTTCTTTAACAAAAAGCCTGGTTTGAATTTAAAATGAGATAGAACTTCAGAATGTGGGGCAATAAATTATTTGAGCATTACTTTATCTAGACGCTGTTAGCGTTGAATTTACAATAATCAATTTTAAATCGGTGAAAACATCAGAAATGATTCCTTATACTGAACGACATGATCATAATTTTTCGACAGACTTCAAATAAATAAGTTTTTTATTTTTATTGTATACTAGCTGATACCGACTGACCGGCTGATACCCACTAGATGGACCGACGACATCGTGAGAGTCGCGGGCATCCAGTGGGAGGCCTATGTTAAGCAGTGGACGTCTTATGGCCGACGATGATGATGACTAGCTGATACCCGCTACTTCGTACGCGTAGAGCTCGGCTTTCGGCCCTCGCTACTATGTCCCCCTCCAGCAACACAAAATCGGTCCAGCCGTTTACTTACCGTTTAAACCTTCCTTGAACTTCCACAAACATTTCAAAATTAGCCAAATCGTTCCAGAAATTCTAGAGTTATAGCGTGACCAGGAGAAATAGGGGATAATTTTTATGTATATAGATTATGATATTAGGTGCCGATTGACTCTTTTCTTGTATAATGGGCTTTTTATTAGATTTTACCTCCGACGCAAAAAGAGAAATGTTATAAGTTTAACATGTATAATTATTATCATTGTGTCTGTTGTGGAATCGTAGCTCCCACGCTACATTCTGATTCATAAACCCTTACGGCTGAACTGATTTCGATTTTGTTTTTTGTTTTGTTTGAAAGTTGACTTGATAGCTAAGGATACTCTCGGCATTCTTAGCTATGATTAAAAAAATATGTTCAGCTTTGAAGATTATCAGCTTTTTTATCTCAATTTTTGGAACGAAGTTCCTTATCGCGCGTTGTGAAAGGGGGCTAGACGGAAAAAATTCTTACGAAAAGTTGTCACATTTTTTGCTATAGTATTGTAAGCTGTGCGGCGTTGCATGTTTCTCTGTCTGTCTCTCTCTCTCTTATAGAAATTGTAAGCTGTGCAGCGTCGCATGTTTCTCTGTCTGTCTCTCTCTCTCTCTTATAGAAAGGAACTTCGTTCTATCCGGGTGTCCCTTGACACCTCTCAAGTTTTTTTTTTTTTCTATTTTTTCACACAAGGATCACCGTCGTGAAAAATTGGGGGGGGAGGGGGATAAATCCCGTTTATTAAATCACACTCCCTTCCTGCAATGTAAGTAAAAAAAACCTGTCACAATTTTACTCGCATTTGATCATCAAACCATCTCCGTCCGTCCATATATCTAAACAAAAAAAAATCGTTTGGTCTCTGCTTAAAAATATACTTCGGTACTTACTATTTACAATGGTGCATATCTTATTTAAAAATAAAAAGACCGCGACACAGAAGGCGACTACAAAATAAAATATGAATATTTCATTTTGCATTTTTACAGCGTCAATAAAAAAGCTGTATTTTTTGCCGTCAAGCCATTGGCGTCTGTCGTTTTCTATTCGTCAGCGGAGAGCCACGTTTTGCAGGCAAACGTGACCTGCCATTACCAAGTCTGCGAACTACATCATTTTGTTAATATTTTTATACTCAACTTGCTAAATGCACAATATGTGTGGAGCCAAATACGTATAACGTTGTGAAAGTGTGGAGATTGATGAGTTATATAAGTACTAGTACTACTAACTATAAAGCTATCAATACTATCTATTCGTTCCGATTCTACGTTTCTAATCCGTATGGCCAAGGATTGGAACAACCTGCCGGCTTCCTTGTTTCCTGAGAGATATAATCTGAGCCTTTTCAAGGCAAGAGTGAAGAGATATCTTCTAAGATTGCGTGCTTCATCTTCGACCACATCGTCGCTTACCAACAGGCGAGTTGGTGGTCAAATGCGGACATTTTCGCGATAAAAAAAACTTTAAATAATTCTCGCAGTTTAAAAAACACGCTTTAAAATCGCTATACTGAAGATCCTGGTAACGATAACGGGACAAACTAAATTTAAATTATTGCATTGTCTTCGGTCCTTCGATGTCTATAATTTCAAATCAATCCGTCGTTTTGAAAGGGGTGAAAATCACGTTCAAAGATTCCGTTACATAGATACATACCAAGCTAATAAAAGCGTGTTAATAAAAACATATCATTAATAATTGTGTTTGTAAATCATTACTAAGTATGTATGTTTAGTAACATTTTCTAAAAAAAACTTATTAGTGACCACAGAACGATACTTTATTTGATGCGTTGATAAAAGTTCTTCTCTCAGATCAGACAAACAACTGAGATAACATCATCTGTCAGAAGACGTCCACTGCTGAACATAGGCCCCTCTCCCCCCCTTTAACCTCCACACTGAACGACATCCTGCCATCTGCATCCACTGGATGCCCGCGACTCTCACAATGTCGTCGGTCCATCTAGTGGGAGGCCTACCTACGCTGCGTATTCCGGTTCGCGATCTCCACTCAAATACCTTTCTTCCCATCGGTTATCAGACAGCTGAACAACTGAGATAACTACAATTACTGCTCGTGTTCAAATATCTCCGTATTTCATTTTCACTATAATGCTCTACCACTGTAAGTACGGCTCACTTACTAATTTTTTACGCACACTAATAAAGATTTAGTGACACCAATGAACTAAATAATAGTCCACAAGCAAAAAAATTACGATAAGGTTGTCTGCGTGGTAAACCCGACTAAAAGCATCACGCCTGATTTAGGCCAAATGCGTTTACACCCACCACGCCACCTTATGTTCGGTTTTCAGTTTTGAACCACGAAAAAAACAGGAGAAAAATTAATTTTAAGTCGGTCAAACAAACGATCAACGAAGATCATTAAATTACTAGAAATAATCTAAACAAAATGACAAAATAATGCTAACTAAAATCTACAGCGATGTAAACAATAATAGGGTTCCGTTCACACCTTTTGATTCCGGAACCCGAAAAATCGTAAACATTGCAATAACGCAGTTTTTATATACGCCTTACATAATTAGTTTGCTTATTTAGACTAAAAACGCTTTTTTTTTTTACTTTTCTGTTGCTATTTTCGACGATTGAACTTTTTGTTAAAAAGTTATACTAAATAAAAAATTATCTCACAAACAATTTGTTTGGAATAAAGTATAGTACATAAATAAAGTCCCAAATACAAATGGATTTTGAGGGTAGTTACAAAATGTATAGACTATTTAAAGCGCGGATTATTTCACAAAACACGAACCTTTCCAAAAATAGCTGTACCTTCGTCACTCGTCCCTCCACAACACATTACCTCTATAGGGCTTTGGTCCAACTCTTCTGGTGAATTGAGCTTCGTCTGAGCTAAATGAACCGAACGGAAGTGGACTTGAAAAAGCTCGATATCATGATGATAGTTCAATAGCAACCAGAACGTTCTTACTGGTTTTAAAGGTCATGGTACGCTACATTGGCCATCATCACCATCATTGTCCTACCATTAAACCACTGCAGGCTTCAAGGGTCTCTCTTGCTATGCCATCTTCTTTGCCATCTACTTGTTCAGATTCGACCCACAATTATAACAATATCGTCAACTCATCTCGCTGTCCGATGATCTACGCTCCGCTTATCATTCCTAGCTCACCGTCACTATCACCACAATATTTCATCCAATTCCTTCCAGCCGTTTCTGCGTGATTGAGTAACAAACATCCATCCATCCATCCATCTATCCGTCCAAACTTTCATATTTATAATATTAGTGGGATTAGTGTGCCTTTTTAGATTTCGGGATTATTACAAATTTAAATCCACCTAAATTTTAATAGAGAGAACCATCATCATCACCTGTCATTTTCCCACTGCTGGGATTCAGGCCCTCTCACAGAAAGAGAAAGATGATGGGCCCTAACCCACCAAGCTGGCCCAGTGCATGTTGAAGTTTGAAGAATGTTATATGTCTTTGAAGTTTTCAGACTTACCGGTTGCCTCACGATGTTTTCTTTCATGGTTTTTAGCGATGGCATTGAAAACTCTACACAATTTATTTAGGTTCTAAATATTTGCATCAGTGGGTAGTTTTGGCTCACATACGTATATTCTACCTTCACACAATGCTCTTTTATAAGTTGTAATAAATATCATCCTCAGTGAATTCAGCGCTTTTTCCCCCTAACCAGAAACTCTCGAGATTAACGACCGTGCAGAAAGGTTAATCAAAACTAACGACTGCCCCATAGCTGTAATTTTACCTCTAAACACAGAATAACAAGCATTAGATAGACAAATCTAAGGAAATTATACGAAAGAATTCTTCAAAGCATAATAACAATAAGTAAATAGCCAAAACCAAGTAAATTATGATTATGACTAACATCAACGCATATTATTAAGGAGTACAGAGACAAATCCAAATAAATTATCTTCCGACTGACTTCAAAGCATCATGCAAAAAGTAGTTACCCGACTTCAAAATAATTAATATTGCTAAATCAGCGGGCGCTCGAACCAAATTATTCATATTACATTATTGGAACTGGTTATAAAACTACTAAGAACCAGAGACATCGACATAGCTATTAAAATCTGCAAATTGAAGTGGCAATAGGCAGGCCACATCGTTCGAAGAACCGATAACCGATGGGGAAGAAAGGTTCTTGAGTGGAGACCGCGAACCGGAAGGCGCAGCGTAGGTAGGCCTCTCACTAGATGGACCGACGACATCGTGAGAGTCGCGGGCATCCAGTGGATGCAGGTGGCAGGTTGTCGTTCAATGTGGAGGTTAAAGGGGGAGGCCTATGTTCAGCAGTGGACGTCTTATGGCTGATGATGATGATGATGATAAAACTACTGAGCCAAAATTAAAAAAATTTTGGTGAAACCACTTCGATAGTTTTCTCTACATAATAATAAATATGTAAATATCTTTACAAATGTCGGAGTAATCAGCGTACATAAAAAATACAAACAAGAAAAAAAAAATAACGTCCTAATAAATAAACTGATAATGTAAGTGCTTCAAACAACTGAACTGATTTTCATGAATCACATAATATGAGTCAATAACCGTTTGGGAGCTATGATGTCACAGATAGTTGCACAGAGACACACGTAAAACTTACAATACCCCTCCTTTTCCGACAGGGGTTAAAATACGGATTGAATTGAGAACTTCCCTCTGAAGTCGGGTAATGAGATAAAGCTCTATTTGAATAATCGTCATTTAGATGATTATTCAAATGACTGCTACGTGAGTTTCTTTGACTATTGCGTTAAAGTTATTGTAGCAAAGGAATTGTTGAATGTTTAACCGACGAAAGGAGGACGGTTCTATGTTCCACTGTTTTTTTTATGTATGTTCTGTTCACCGACTTCTCAGCTAACTGTGGACCGATTAAAAAAAAACTTTTATTTGTTAGGGTATACTCTCAGTTTGGTCTCATTGTCAAGTCAGGATCTGATGATTGGATCCCATGAAAAACACATCCCTCAAATTTTATACTCTTTGGCGCAACTTTCAATTTATTTATTTGTAACATTTCTTACGATTTTTTCATGCTATAGGTGGCAAACAAGTAGGCGGGCCGTCTGATGGTAAGCGATCACCGTCCTAACACCTGGATACCTGTAACGCCAGGGGCATCACAGATACGTTGCCGACCCTTAAAGACTCTATAACAGCCCTTTTGCAGAACCCCATTTTAAAGCTACTCGGAAATGCCGCAAGAGGGACCTCATTCCACAAATTGCAGGTGTGAGGCAAAAAGGAACGCGTAAAACGCACAGTGTGCGATTTCCACCGATCTATGAACTTTCAGGCGGTGGCGGCTGGTGCGATGGAAAAACCGAAACAAACTAACAATAAAAACCAAAACTGCAGGCTGAGTTCAATTAAAGGCATCAACCCTAATATAGGCACGATGCGTTCGCACCCGCCACGCCACTTTACCATATATCGCTTGCTTGTCTGGTCTGACAATTTGCCCATAGACCATTGAAGGTCTAGGAGACGATCCAAATGCTCAAACCTACTGCCAGTTGCAGCTTACCCAGCATGCTGGCAGCACCTGCAAAATATAAAAAGTTTTAGTTGTAATCTTAAGAAAATGATTACTGCACATCAGCTACAAGATGAAACTCAAAAGCACGACACAAGTACAATATAAGTACTTACCTAAATTATTATAATAATAAAATGTAGTTTGTCCTCATTGGTATTAGTATTTGTTGTTCTTTAGATTAGTTTATTCATTATTATTTTTTATTATTTAGTAGTGGTGTACTGACCGCAGCATCACCTAACGGATCCAACGGAAGACCAGTTAACAGCTAGCAATATGCTGAGTTGGGTCCAAATTGTGACCTTATTTTACCTTTGTCTTTTATAAATATTTTTTAAACGTAGCTTTTTGGTCACAAATAAACTTTTTTCTTTCTTCTTTTCTTTCTTTCATTTAATGACAATTTCGTTTCTTACCTTACCTAAAGTCGGGATCTGTCGTTTTATAATTGGTATTCTAGCCGCAACAATTACACTCATACCTAATAGCTTAGAGCTACTTATTGTTGGAGAGATCGTTTACTTTCATTAGTATCCCGAGGGTACACGAACGATATTGAAAGGTTTGAGTAGGGGTAGTTTAGGGCATACTAACTACCGGTTAATCTACGGTTTAAGGTACGTTTCGTATAAAGAATGCTTATCTATTGAGGTTTATCTAATTAATGAGCCAAGAATGTGCTATATACGAACCGGAATAAATAAATACAGACCTCATCCCGTCCAACGTTTGCCGATATTAGGCTTTAACCCTATTTACTATTTTCTATACCTATGTATTTACTTAGGTAAGAACTTTATGATTTAGGATTATAAGGACTAGCGACCCACTCTGGCTTTGCACACGTATTACATAAAAACCTTCCGTGAAAAATTATCTAACTGATGGTAAAAAACCACATCAAAATCCGTTGCATAGTTTAGGAGGAGTTAGAGTTTGAGGATATACGGACAGAGAGACGCGGAAAGCGAATTGATTTTATACTATGTAGAGATTGTAAACGATACTATTTAACGAATAGTAATTAAACAATGTTTGTGAAAGTTGTACTAATAGTACACGGTGAACGTACTGCGATCCCCAAGCCGCCGGCCAAGCGTGGGATTATGGCAACACCCCTCTATGAGGGAGGCCTTGTCCAACAGTGGACGTTAATTGGCTGATGATGTGATGTGATGTGTACATGTCAAATTATAAATCACTAACCTAATCAAACAACCCACCCTTAACTGTTCCCGGCGCAAAGGTGCCCAAAACACTCGCTGCATTACCACGTTGGATAGCAATGGCTAACCTTTACACCAGGAATGAGCCGGAGCGGGAGTCACCACACTTTTCCTTGAGCCTTAATTTCCTTGAGAAATAAGATTTTTGGCCTCAGTTCCCCATATTAAGTAACCTAAGTGTAAAGGTTTGACAATTGATTCATCATCATCATCAGCCAGAACACTTCCACTGCTGAACAAAGGCCTCACTCTTTAACCTCCACACTGAACTACATCCAGCCATCTGCATCCACTGGATGCCCACGACTCTCACAATGTCGTCGGTCCATCTAGTGGGAGGCCTACCTACGCTGCGTCTTCCGGTTCGTGGTCTCCACTCAAGAACCTTTCTTCCCCATCGGTTATCAGTTCTTCGAGCGATGCCACCCACCATACCCTACCCATTGCCACTTCAACTTGCACTGAGACTTGATTATGACGACATAAATCTGTTTCGTTGATGAAGCGGTACTATTTAGCTAACCTAAAAATTAAGTTTTTGACGATCATGTATTGTTATTTAGGCGGTAATCGTGGACACGATACGCATTGTCAGGAAGTTCCTCAATCTGCAGCCCTAACCACCGGTAGCTTGGGCCCTGCCTCGCTGCCGGCGGCACTCTAGGTTTAGATTTTTATAAAATTTGTATGCTCTTATAGGTAAATATTGTAACAAAAACTTAGATTAAGAATGACAATAAATATGTGAATAAATATTACTTATACAATTTACAAATCTAATATATATGATTGTATTTGAGATTTATATATTACATTCAAGTTTATTTTCAACTTGTTACATTTCTTAAACAAATAATCATAAAATAATGTTGGCAATATTCTGTTTAGGATAGATATGGGTAGAATTTTAAGAAATTAGTTTCCGTGCCCAAGAGTGTGTCAACCTAACCTAACCTAACCTACGCTGTCTGTCCTACCTTTTAATGGCTGTATCTATTGAACCATAATAGATAGCCAGTTGGAATTTCCAGGATATGGTTTATAATATTACACGCTATAATGTAACAACTAATACACACCGGCCAAGTGCGAGTCAGGTGATAAATTTTTGTTCGTATCGTAATACATTAACTTCAACCTCCGTCATATTTTTGAAACGGTGTCTCAGGTCTGAAGAGACCCTAGACTCGTTAATAGAACCCGTTTACACTGTTGCGAATCTGTAATTTTCTTGTGGAACGGAACTCTCAGTACGCGAGCTCATCTTGCACATTTGTTATTTTTTTTCGATTGCCGCAAACTTTTTGTATTGAATAAAGGAGACGTGATTGCGCTGTCTCTTTCATTCTAATTTAAATGAAACGAGATGCGTTGTGTTCCGTGCACGCAGTGAATGCTTTGGCTCGTTTGATTTCTCATTCGCATTCGCTCGGTGTGTACACTACGTAAGACGACGAACCACGAGTCTTGTAAATAGTTTCACATGAGTCGTATTATTTACGACTACTTCTTTGTTCAGTAAGATGAATTGGACACGTACTAGAAAGGGGAGGGAATTGCAGCGTCCACTGGAAATGGCTTTACTCCGCTCTACCGGTGTTCAATGGTACACTGTACCAAGTATACTCTGGCATACTTTGTTTCTTTGCTATAATGTAGGTCAGGACTGTCCGGAACATACATCTTTGGCGCACGTGTTTTATAGTTTGAGAAAAGTACCGCAGTAGAAGTAGGTACAATAGATGCACCATAAATTGTATAAAAATCCAGCGTGCCGCAGTTTCTGAAGCTCATTAGAGTATTTTATTAGTACTTTGACTCCATTCGTACGTCCAACTGCTTTCGAAAAGTTTTTACAGTTTATTATGGCGTAATTTACACTTTGTATTGATGTCTGACGTACACTATTATTATGTATTCTATGGTACTACTACCAAGATGATAGACATCTAACTGTATTAAATATAGTCAACTAAAGTTAGGTCAGAGACACGCAAAGTAGGTGTACACGCGTCTACCGTGATAAGTGGTCTGTGGTAGTATGTTTGCCAACGCCTTTTTTGGCACGAGTTTTGCAAGCTCACGTCATTTCTTGTTCCGAGTCATAAAATAAGGTAACTCTTAGCTTAGAGATAATATATTACCATCACTGAATGTCGAATGTAACATCCTGAACGATTTGAACACAAATTGTTTAATGGGATAAATGAAATTAATTGTATGTGAACTGGGCCATCTTGGTGAAAGGGGCCCATCCTCTCTATGTGAGAGAAAGCCTGACTCCCAGCAGTGGGAAAATGATAGATAATAATGACAATGTAACCGGCAGTCTTCTACTGTTTTGCAACTTTATCATGACACTTTTTGATATCTTCCTTGGGCTCGCCTAAATGGAACGTCACATCTCCAAATCTGTACATCAACAAACCCACAAGTCCTTTCCTATCATCATGAACATCAGCCCATTATTTTCCCACTGCTGAGACTCGAGCCTTCTCTCACATGGAGAGAGAGAGAGAGTATAGGCCATAATCCACCACGGTAGCCAAGTGCGCGTTAGTGGATAGTAATAGTACATTGTTATATAGGGGTGAAACTACCTTATTTAGTCCCGAGACAGGGTTTGGCACGCGAACGTAGCGAGGGCGCTAATAGTTCGAGAGACTTTAACCCCGAGATAAACACTGTGCTTTTCATTACGAATACAAGGAAACTAAAAATAAAACATGAACTGACACTAGCAAATGCACGAGACGAGCGGGACCATAATCCTCTGAAGAGAAAAAAAAAAGTTGGAACATGGTTCAATAGAAATGTGAAAATAGAACTAGTTTTTTTTTAACTATGTGTCAGTTGTCAACTGTCACGTCAACTGTCACTGTCAGTTGAAAGTGATTCTCCCTAGGGCTAAAATGTACTACTTTCAACCCTCTCCTGAGGCAATTTCAGACCTACTTTCCGAGTATGAGTAATGAAAAGTTCTTTTTACGATAAGCAGCACACCGAAAGCGAATTCTAAGACCCTGGCACCAGGGTCAATGCTTAAGGAGAAGCCAGCATCCAGCAGTGGATAGGGCTGATGATAATGTTGAATTATTAACATGTTTCATAGTAACAATTACCGACAAAATGGATAATCCAAAGTGATCCGGTTCGCTGACGTACATTCGATAATTATTTTATACACAATGTCGCGTGGATTAACTTGTGATCACCGATATATCCGCACAGTGCAAATTTGCATTAAATTGTGTCGTAAATCCACAGATATACCTTAATAGACAACGCCAGTTCACCATAGTTTCTGTGACCTGTAATATAATTTTATTTTCTAACATACGAGTAGCTCGTAGTCAGACTTGAAAGAAATGCGACTATTATTTTCGGTCACGTTAAACTTACACGGTGATGTTCAGTTCAAAATGTTAGAGGAAGTATATTGTTAGTCCCGTGGATTAGTAGCGTTACTAGTTAGCCTAGGATCTATGATGTAATGTTTTATGTTGGATCAAGGCTTCAACTGGCACGCTGCATACTTCAGTTTGATCTCCGTCGTCTTAGCAGTTCGTCAGTCGTCACTTACAGTTAAGCCCGTTGCAGACATTGCTTGCGCAAGTACTTGCGTGAGTACTAGCGCCAGCGTTCATACGTAAAAATCCACTTAGACGGCGATAACAACTCGCTTGCGAGTGCGTATTGCACAAGTTCAAACGACTCGCGTTGCGCGCCTGAGATAGGAGAAGCGATTATTTTGAACGATGTCGCGCGCGTCAGGTGCGGTTGCAGAAGGTGTAGCGCGGGAAAACTAAGCTTCACTTGTGTAAGAACCAGTGCAAATGTTACTAAGCATTTCCACTGGCACTTGCACTAATCAATAGTTATCAATATAAAAAACCGACTTAACGTCAGAACTGGACCAAATTGAAATGGAACCACACGGGAAGCACCAGCTTGTTTTTTTTTAATACATTTACACCATGAACAAATCGTCCAGGCTTTTGATTGCTCATTTTCCCAAAAAAAAACTCAGACGTAAAATTATTAACATTTGACTCAAATTCAACTTAAATACTAGTGAGTCCATTTTTTTTTTCTTTTAGCTATGTTTAATTGAACATTTTATTTCTTTCTCTCATTTTACGCACTTCACAATTTTAAACTTAATTTTATAATATGAGTAAGACAAAGGAACGAGCCTAAAGCAGACCGACTCCCGCAATCAAAATCGGTTCACCCAGTTGAAAGTTATGAGGTAACAAACAAACATAAACAGTCAAATTGAGTACCTCCTCCTTTTTGGAAGTCGGTTAAAAAGTGTTAGAGCTGGTTGCCGACGATGCGTAGTACTTGCGCGAGTTTACTGTGCATCGTCTGTAACAGGCATATTTACATGATTATGAACGGTATATTTACTGTGATAAAGTTGTGGAGAGATCAATCACGGTAAATATTTCAATAACATGGCATAGGCCTGTGTTACCTATGTTCTGTGTTTCATTTATTACAGGCTTAGTATATTTGGACATTTAAGTGATAATTTTTATAGTCTCTACATAATAATAAAAAAATCACGTAAATTGCAATTCCTTTCGTAATTCCTCTGAAAATCTCGAGATTTTCCCACAAAACCTATCTCGTATCTACCGTGTTAGCAGCTGTTTGTTTTCCATGTAAAATAAAATAAAACATTAACAAAGTGTTTTTTTAACCGGCTCCAAAAATACGAATAATTTTGTTTAAAAACTCTTGCAAAATTTGATTTTTTTTTTTTATATTCAAATATATTAACTTTTTTAATGTTTTGCTTACAGACGTCTTGGCTATTCAGCCAGTGTTAACTTTAATCAATTTTCAAGTAGTCTATAGTATAAACTATAGTTGGCACAATGTACACTAGCCCTGGTGCCGGGGCAATAGAATACTGCACCGGTACCCCCTGTCTATAGTAAAAGCCTACTAAAAGGGACAGAGGCTCGGGAAGGTCAAAGTTGGGGCTCTAATCATCCAGTTAAGCATGCCCAGGGAGAGTATGACAACGTTGTGTGACCAACGGTGTCGCGAGTGGAGGAACTGAGACAATACTCAGTTGTCTCGGGAGGAGCCGTAGCGCAGCACTGAAGGCACCGGTAAGTTCCTCTGGAGATGTCGGAGCCCTCTTGTGAAGCACTAAGTCTGGTCACCGGTGGGGTTTTAGGTATAATCCCACATAACCTGGCTGCACCCCAACGCAGCTGGGTATCTTTGGAAGATTTCCCCCTCGAAAACAAAAAAGGTACTATGCAATATACTCTAACAATACAAGCTTATATCTCAAATTTACACAAAGCAACAATGTACCTAACTACAGTAGCAATAAGAGTTTACAGCATGCAATATCAACAAAATCCGACATGACAGCGTATTTTGTATTCATAGTGGAGAAGCGAGCATTGTCGGATACATTATTGGTTGCAATACAGGTACAGACCAACTTTCATGTAATGCTGAGCGGGAGCTAATATCGTAGTTTCTGTACAAAACTGAAAACCAGCTTTAAAAAGTAGTAGTTCCTTTATTTCGCCACATGTATAGATAAGTTTGTCGCATATTGGTGACGATATGTCTTTTGATATAACTGGTCCCTCACATAGCTGAAAAGACGGGTGTGGAAATGTCATTGTCGATTTAGTATTCATCCCGGGGCGTTGAGACCATCGATGTGTTCGATATTGTTAGTTGATATACAGACATGGTTGTCTTTATGTCTATCTGTAGTGCAGATATTTCAACTTTATTACGGTCTAGTACACGGCGCCTCTAAATTGAGCCGGTAATTCCTGTGTAAAATAAATAAAAATCCTATCTAATTCTTTAACTGAGGATTAAAAAATCGGTCTTAAGAAGTCAAACAAAAGTCTTGTTAGAACCTTGGTAAAAAAATAGACTGAACGTTAATTAGTCTGAGAACAGGAAGTTTCAATTATCTTACATTATAATAAAACGACGCCCCTTTATAAATTGATGTTATAATAATGATACTGGATAAATTGCGCTATTTAACACATGTGTAAAATCATATTTAATTCTATATATATAAGACGATATGTGTATGAATGTATATAGGTATGAATGTACGTAATATAGGTATCTATGTATGTTCCCTATGGACTCCGAAACGGCTGAACTGCTTTTGATGGATTTTTCAGCCAATTTTCATAATAGCCCAGCAACTGATTTTGTAAAGTTTGGGACCAGATCAACGGATTTTTTGATAACATATATTTTCCCTACAAAAAACAAGAACAAGAATTTAAGTCACATAAACATATAAAAAAGAAATTGTCATGTGTTATCAAGTCAAAGGGGGTTGCTGACGCTACCAAGGAGGTTGCTTCAAGAAGTTATATAACGCGGGTGAAACCGCGGGGCATAACTAGTTATGAATAAATCAACATAGATTACGTAGTCAACTGCTACGCCGTAGAGGATATTCGTAGCATGATTGTATTCTAAGTTTTTCAAGATTTTATTTTAAATTTTTGTGTTTGATTTTATTAAAAATATAATGCTTGTGTAATCCTAGAAAATAATTATTTATTTATTTTATTGCTAAAAACTAATAACACAAATCCCGATTTTCAGACTACGTGACTAGAATGCAAACACTATAATATGACTGTGTGTGTGAATAAACTACATATGACGTCACTTGCTTATGTGTGACGTCACTAATTTAACGTGCCCCCCATAAATGTCAAATAGCGTTTACGCGACAGTTTAATAATTTGAATTTAAAACACAAATACTGAAAATTATGAGAATTAAATTACAAGATTGCTTTATTATAGTATAATAAACAATTTAAGATGGTTTCGTAAAATCTGTCATATATTCTATTGTTAAACAATGTACTTCATTACTAAAACATAATTAGATACAGTATATATAACAGTATACATAATAGTTATAGAACTAGGAGTGTAGTGCAATGCCGAGCAGAATTTTATAATTCAACATTCCAGATAGCACTGGAAATAGCGTTCATTTATATAAAAACACCCTTACGTCGCAGATAACTTTTCTCTTTTCCAATTCTAGGTAACCGCGGATGACTCAAAACTTATTTGATAGTTTCTTCGAATCGGATATTGATTCCCTTTGCCTTTCGCAGTTCGGTCCCTAATATACGCAAAATTCCCATATTTTTTTTGTATGTTCCATTCTTTCTCATTATATTCGTTTCCTATACTTGTTATTCATTCTTATTTCGAGTTAGACGGAACAATATCTTCTTTAGGAGTGTTTTGTTATTATTTCACACAAATGTTTCCGAAGGGCGTTTTGTTCGTAATTTTCTTTTAAAGGGTGCTACACTCAATGGTGCTTAGAATTAATGACTTGGAAAGTACAATAAAAATAGAATAATTGGTGGAAATTTAGGAAACGTTTTGTTTTATTGTCTGCTTGAATGGATCCGTGATGTCGTCACGCGGGTCGAACCTGGACTAGGACTAGAGTAACACAGGACTGACTCAGATAGCTGAACAAGAAAAAGGCCTGTATCAAGCAGTGAAATAAGAAAGGCTGGCGCTCTGTTTTTTTGTTGAAAATTAGGTGAGCACAAGGAAAATAATTATTGGTATTCGATTGTGTTAAAATAGTTTAATAACAGCGTTCCGGAGCGTTTCTTGTACTCCCGGTATATGTACCTCGGCTTCGGGAGCGTTTTCCTTACACTCGGAATATATGTGTCCATGTGTGTTTGAGAGAGAAACAGATAGAGAGTACAAGACTGGGACCAATGGCATCGAAGGCCAAGACCTTCTACGGGTTGCTATACCAGCGGAGTAAGTATGTTTGACGATCACACCGTAACAGCGTCGATGAGCGACTGACTTCATATTGACGCTCAGTATACTTGTAAGCACCACTGAGTCGGTGCCAATGGAAAAAATATTTTTACGCATCCTTATTATCATGTTTCTTTATTATTTATTATCGCATGTTTGTTCTCTTTTTCATTACTCCGTGTCCCCAAATCTTCATCATGTCGGTATCTTGTGAGATTTCTCGGAAGTTTTTCCATTAACTTGTCAGTGGTTTATTTTAACATTATTATTAATGGATTCTTGAAACAACGGATTTAAAAAGATGAGCGTAATGAAAATACTTAGAAAGATGAAAGAGAATTGGTTGAAAGAAGATGATGATATCAGTAATGTTTTTCTAGACAGTTAGATTATTGATAGCCATAACCATGACGAGACTTTAAGTCCCATGGCTTTTTAGGCCATGGCCATGTAAATAAGTCAGTGGTGCAGGGCCGAGGATTGAACCGGGTGCTGTCAGATTAGAAAGTGCCCGTGCAACCGACTGACCATCGCTCATAAAAAAGAGGCCTGTTGCTCTAAAATTATTTGTTATTTTCATATACAGACAACAATCCTTTTGAAATCAAATGAGCAATATATTTTTTTTCATATTTATTTTAAAGAATGTTAGTAAAACAGAATCGGCATTGCTTATCCATTTATAATAGTATGGAGATTCATTGTGCATCGTTGGGCGATGCCCAGCTCGTTAGGGCGGGCGGGTGCACTGCTAATCTTCCGTCAACGTCAGTGAAGCATTCCATCAGAATCAACTTTAACTAGCTGGACCTCGCGTTTCGGTCTGCTATCCTACGGGGATTGTTTATTTGGCCGCAACAATTATCTCTACACGCATAATACATGTGCGTCCGGCTGATTATGATGATGTTAACGATGATATCTAATTTAGAAATTTAGTACAAAGTGAAAAGCATATTGTAAGCCACTTTAACAGGCCAAATCTCAGATACAAGTTACAATCTGGGTGTCTTCAAGTCAAGAGTGAATCGGTTTCTTATAGGCAAGCGTGATGCACCGTAGGCCGCATCGTCGCTTAGCATCAGGCGAGTTGGCGGCCAAGCGCAAGCCTATTTTGTAATAAAAAAATGCAATAAAAAAATGCACTAAACCTTACCTGGATTTTAAAAGTGATATTTCACACAATGTTGGGAAAAAAGGATAAACAGATATACGTACAAACTTTCGCATGTACCGAATATATTAGTGTGTTTCAATCAAAGTCGAGTGCCGGCTGGCTGGAGATTATATCAGAGCCACTGGCTTTCCTAAATTGATGAATGTGATGCAATCAAGAACCTCGGTGATAGCTGAACTATTTAGAAGCCCTCTCTGATAGCTTTCATCTATTACAAAACTATTTAAAAGCCTTTGGAGAGCTAAAACGTTATCCTACCTTTAAAAATATTCTCGGCCGAATGTTATGGCACGTGAAACTTTGACTTGTTGCCTCATACTGCCATGGATTTGACATTTACATCCGTAAGGGGCAGCCCATCATCATCAGCCAGAAGACGTCCACTGCTGAACATAGGCCTCCCCTTTAACCTCAATAAATGACATCTGTCGTCTGCATCCACTGGGTGCCCGCGACTCTCACAATGTCGTCGGTCTATCTAGTGGGAAGCCTGCCTACGCTGCGTCTTCCGGTTCGTGGTCTCTATTCAGGAACCTCTCTTCCCCACCGGTCATCAGTTCTTCGAGTGATGTGGCCTGCACATTGCCACTAAATATTGAATCAAGGGCAGCCCACTCCTTCAGAATAATAACAAAAACATATGCTGTGGGGCAGCTATAGACATACGAGTACATAGCTACAATAAACTCTACACAAACATAATCTATCTATCTATATCTTCTATCTATACATATAATAAAAACGTAGAGATAAAAAAATCTGTAATTGCGAGATAACAAAAAAAAATCACACAGGTCGTCTTAAAATAAGCAGCTGAACACGATAGGACAGTTTTTAGAATTTTTGTCTGTTTGTTTGTTTGTTTGTTTGTTTGTTTGTTTGTCCGCGCACATCTCCTAAACCACTGGACGGATTTTAATGCGGTTTTCACGAATATGCTTAGAAATTACCAGATTAAAACATAGGCTATCTTATATCATTTATTTTAATTCTTTATTTTTACATAAACGAAAATAAAAATCAATGATTTATTTCTTCGTTACCCGAAACGTAATATGAGGATCGTCACATAGCCTCAAGCAAGGAGATCCAAAGTAAAGAGAATGTTATTGACATAGCCATTAAAATTTTGAAACTGTCAACTATGTCAACTGTCAACATGGTCATTCGGTTAATCAGTTTAAATTTAAAGAAGGTTCCTTAACCTTCTTAGATGAATGAACCTGTAGATCAAGCATGTTATAGGCCTTACAACCTCTTTGGTGATTCATTCCAGTGCATGGAGTAGGAGTGTGGCGTACTCGTACTCCTTGCGCCAACCTTCGTGAATTTCATTCCAATTTTCCACGACGTGTGGCGCTGGGGCGCGAAAAGAAAAAAATAAAAGAACACCGATTTTCAAATGGAATTGTCATTCGCTTTTTCTAAGATTTGTCTAAGATTTTTCTTTGCATTAAATTTATAATTTCTTTCGGACTCAGCTATTTTCTTCCATTGTCGGTAGCTTAACCCTCTCCTTCTATATAAATAGTACAAATCCACTATAATTAGTGACCACTGAATGGACCGTACACCACCGACAAAGGTCAGAATGCCGCTAGATCGTACTGATAGCACTGCGGCTGACACGAAGAATAAAGATGATGACAATGTATTCCGAGTTGGCGTGCGAATTCCACCGTTTTGGCCCGAGAAGCCGGCGATTTGGTTCGCCCAGATCGAAGGCCAATTCGCGATTTCCAACATCACTGCAGATAGCACCAAGTTCTACTATGTGATTGGACAACTTGACCCGCAATACGCAGCTGAAGTCGAAGACATCATCGTCAACCCGCCTGTGACCGAGAAGTACGAAAAACTCAAGCTGGAGCTAATTAAACGTTTGTCCGCATCAAGAGAAAAAAGGTACAGCAACTTTTAACACACGAGGAGCTAGGTGATCGTAAGCCTTCTCAATTCTTACGTCATCTACGACACCTAGCAGGCCCCGGAGTTCCAGAAGACTTTTTACGCATGATTTGGACCAGCCGCCTACCGAACAGCACGCAGACCATCATTGCTTCGCAGCAGATGACGTCATCACTCGATGTGCTGGCAGACCTAGCCGACGGCATACATGACGTTGTCCCTATAGCCCAGGTCGCATCTACATCCAGTACCACACCGGGAAGCTCCAAGCTCCATATTACATTCTCATGGTTTTATTCTATGTTAGCATTTAAAACACAAAATATACCGCATCCTATTTTAATACAGTCCCGCGAATAGAAATATTCAAAAAAGGCCCTTTGTACATGAAAATAAACATATACAACGAAATTCCGGACGCAATAAAGAAAGAAATAAATAATAACATTTTTCCAGAACCAACTTCGTAAGTTTCTAACCCAAAAATTTTATTACGAGATAAAAGATTTTTTCGACGATTAATTTTAGAAAATTATAATTAGAAAATAAATATCGATATATAAATAGTTAAGAAAGTAGCGTCATAAGTTTTGTATCATCTCATATATAATTAAGTAACCTATCACACTAAGTATGTTTTTTTTTGTTTTGTAAAATTACTTCACCCTAGGTTAAGTTTGAATAGTATATGTAATATTTATGTAATAGATTTAACTATACTTAAATTTATATGTTTATGTATGTGGTCTGGGTTTGTGAACAGCCACTACATAAGTCATTGCTGCACCCTTTATGCAGGGTATATAAACTTAGCTTTTAGAAGAATACAGTGTATATTTGCAATAAGAATAAGAATATAGAAATAATTTTATTTTACTGTGATATTTTAACAGATAAATAGAGTAGTTCCATTTCATGGCTTTTTAATCAAGGTATACATACAAATGCACGCGAAATAAGAAATAACTAGCCAAGAGCGTGTTAAGACAAGCATTATGTCAGGGTTCCGTGGCCAGCGAAACTGGCCGGAAATATAATTTTAATGGTTTAGACAAAAAGAAAATTTCAAAACATGCTCTGCACTGTGGTCACATTATCTTTTTGATTTGAAAACTGTTGACGGTGTTATTTATTACTTTTATGATTCTATCAATACTTCACACAGGGCGACTTAAAGTAAACAGCTGAACATGTTAAGGCAGTTTTTAGAATTTTTGTTTGTTTGTTCACGCACATCTACACCCCTGGAAGAAAATGCGGACGGATTTAAATGCGGTTTTCACGAATATGCTTAGCTATGACCAGATTGAAGTATATGCTATGTTATTTTGCGCAAGGCCGGATTAAGGGAAGAAAAAAGAATTGAAGGTTTATATGAAAATCTACGCGTACGAAGTCGCGGGCAAAAAAGCTAGTTTATAATAAAAATAATAAGTTATCTTTGTGTAGAGTTTATCTTCATTGCATTTATATAATGTATACTCATTGTTACAGAACTATTTATTGCCATTCAAACTATTTGAAGGTTTTTAAACAAAAAACTTTACTACTACGTACTTCTACTACTTCACTTCGCTTCACCTCACCTCACCTCTCTTCATGTATTTAGCAAAAAAAATTCAATCACAAGGATTAGCGTTGGCACCAAGCAACTGTTTAGTAATTTAATTGTGTTAACCTGCTTCTTATACAAACTAAGTTAATCTATTTAATTAAAGTATCTACTTAAATTAATTTATTCTTAGCCTAATTTAAATATTGAATCAAGTCTAAGGGATAATACGTTAGTATTAATGAAATCTAATATTTTTGAAATAAATCCAATGCTAATTTAGAATAAAATATGATAAGTAGTATGATTAAAATATGATCGCTCGCTTACAGATAACCTTTAGCGTCTAGACAGACTGAACATAAATCTAGAATTCTGATAAAAGCGTAAATATAAACAGGATTCTAAACTTAGAAGCAACAACTAAGCCGATATAAACATTTTCCTACATCAAGGTACAGTTAACGACAAACTCGTATGTTTATCTACATTCGGTTAAACGTTATGAACATAATAAAGGAAAAAGCTAAATAAAAAAATGGTACACGTAAGTATCTATCTATATCAAATACTAGGTCCGTCCTGCTGTTTCAACTGCGTCCACATTTTCCCCAGAAAACAACCCGATGTTTGCCCCACGATGCTTCATCGTAAGGGCAAACGGCATAGGGCAGATGGCATACGGGCTTCTTCCTCTCTCGGTTCCGAATCGGCAACGAGGTGAACCTCCTTGCCAAGACAGGGCTCTGAGAGACACAGGCCTCAGGGAAATTTGGAGGGTGTGAGTGCCTGATGCCTCGAACACCCTCATGTTGGTCCGTGGTGGTGGGAAAGTACGAGCTATAGGCTCACATAACACACACACACACACATCATCAGCCAATTAACGTCCACTGTTGGACAGAGGCCTCCCTCATAGAGGGGTGTTGCCATAATCCCCACGCTTGGCAGGCGGCTTGGGGATCGCAGTACATTCACCGTGTATTATTAGGACATTATTAGGCTATAGGCATATAGGCTAGTATATAGGCACGAGAGATATAATTCGCTTCTTCCCATTTTTCTATCAGATTTGATTTGACTGCCAGAGTGGTCACGAAAAATAGCCACCGCTTTATGGTTGATATTCCGAAAACCCGTACGAAGCGCTTTGATTCCACTTTTATTATGGGAATGTCTAGTATGTAGAATGCGCTGCTTTAATGTGTGTTCCCCGATAGTTATAATCTGGGTGTGTTCAAATCGCGAGTGTATCGGTTTCTTCTAGGCAAGCGTGCTACATCGTAGACCGCATCATCGATTAACATCAGACGAGTTGGCGGTGAAACGCAAGCTTCATCATCATCATCAGCCATAAGACGTCCACTGCTGAACATAGGCCTCCCCTTCAACATCCACACTGAACGACAACCTGCCATCTGCATCCACTGGATGCCTGCGACTCTCACGATGTCGTTGGTCTATCTAGTGGGAGGCCTACCAACGCTGCGACGGTTCGTGGTCTCCACAAACGCAAGCTTATCCCTACATATAATAAATGTGTAGATCAAATACCTTCACACATGACTTCTAACTAAGTAGAAGCAATACCTGATATCGGTTTAACTTGTAAAAAAATGCCGTTTGCGTGATTCAGGTAAAGTGTCGTATTTACCTATAATAGACGCACTTTTCATATTTGTGAAGCTACGATCCATTTACACTCATTATTTTAGGAATTATTGAATACTTTATTACATTTTTAATAATATTATTCGTAAAGTTTAAACAAATTTACAATTTTTTCGCGTAACATCGTTTTAGTACGCAATCTATTATCAAACTATGGAACTACAAATCTGACGGCTGTCAGTTTGTTTGTTTGTCCACGCACATCTTTTAAACTACTAGAAGGATTTAAAATCAGTTTCCACGAATATGCTTAAAAAATACCTGATTGAAACATAGGCCATATTAATTTATGAAAATAAATAGTAAAAAATCAATATTGTTTTATAATTAGTTATAACGCCATCTAGCTTATTTTATAGTAATGTTGTCGTAATGATAGACTTCTACTCGCAGACATGGTAGGTAGGAAGACTGAAGCGGCTGTTGCCATATAATCTATATATAAAAAAACGAATCGCCGAAATGTATGTACCCGCATAACTTCCGATTGACTGCACCAAAGAGTTTTTTTTGTGTTCGTTATTGTCAGGACGGCCAACTGCTTTTGAAGGGGTTCAACAGTTTATTATGGCGTAATTTAACGTACGTTGATTTTTGTATTGACTTCTGACGTGCTAATATACCAAGTCGACGGAGATTAAAATGAATACATTTTTGCCAGGATCAAACTTAAGACTAATAACAGACACGCAAAGTAGGTGAACTCGCGGCATCTAATCTGATACTGATCTATGATTAGCAGCTATTTTGGATGGTTTGGTGGTGAACGAAAGCGGTTTAGTTGTTGGAAGGGGCGCAGTAGGCGGGCAAAAATTATTTAGACATCATTGATTGGCAGTCTTTACGCGGAGTAATGTTAAATAACAGCGATTAATTATAGATACCGCTCCATATACTTCCTACTTACTGTTTACTAATAATTCAATAATAACGTTTGTCATGCATGACATTTCGCTTGACTTATACCATTTTTTTTTCCTTATTAGCTCCATGGCTCCACACTTCCAACGTATTTAACCAGTAAAAGTAATATATTATTTGCTTGAAATATATTTGAAACTATGAACATGTCGGGATACCTGTATCGAGTCAAATTAAAACTAGACTAAAATCATACTATGACAATAGTATGACAATCCGCATTAAAATGGAGAGCAAAAAATCTACAATAATGTCATAAGTGTAGGTATTATCTATAAAATATCCAGTATAAAAATAATCCGATGGATTTGTGCCTATTTAAAGTTCCGTTCGTGTTCGTTAGTGTAACATTTATATTTTGCTATGTCAGTCTAATCGTCCGCCCACTAATAACTTTGCGCTACGCGTACGAAGTCGCGGGCATTAGCTAGTTATTAAATAAATAAATAAAACCGTCCGGTGGCTACCGGCGGCTGACCCAAGATACACACTATTTCCTTGCCCAATTTTATCAAGATCGATGCCACAGCTTTGTCAACAGAAAGGAACAGACGTGACAGGTACAGCGACATATAAACATACAGACAGGAGACACATGTCATTATACTTCATATGTATATATTTCCAATGTGACGGTAATTCTTTCTCTACTTTATTTACTCCGAAAAACGGACAAAGTTTACTTTTATCCTTGAATATTAGTTGGCCGGAAGTCACGTCATTATTATACTTTTCAATTAATAAAACTTTTTTTTCGGTAACTACTCAACTAATCATCGAAATATATTTGTATTTTTTTATGATAGACTTGCAAAATAAATACAATAACAAAAATATTAGAAACAATCCCCACTACCGGATAGCTTGAAAATCATGGGTAAAATACGGAGTACAGCTATTTCTAAAGTGTAACTAGGAACGTGGCACTTCTCTCCTAAGATGATATTTTTACGAGTATGTTCTTCACTGTACGGAACCCTCTCACGTATACACGTGACAACCCTCGTTATTTCTAAAGCATTAAACTTTGGATACATTAGGAAGACAACCTGTCTAACCATTTTACACAACTTTCTACTTTCGTTCATTACCATAAAGCTTATTATGGGTTGCATTTATTGCCTTATTCTGTCAAAATGCCCTAAAACTTGACATTGGATTCCCAACTTAGTGCTTTTAATAATATAGTTCAGTTACGTAATGTGTTTTGAGCATTAATTGTAGGTTTGTTAAAGAGTAAAGTCGTTGATCAAGTGTGTAAAGTTTTCAGTAATGTCTGGAATTTGGATCCATTAGGACTTATATTTATCCTACCTTGTCTATTAATGTGTTTATTTTTACTTCCAAATAGGAGGAGGTTATCAATTCGACTGTAATTTACTTTTATTATGAAGTAAGTTCATAATAAAAGTAAATTACAGTCGAATTGATAACACACACTCATCACATTGAAACACTTTAACTTAACTTTTTTATTTTTCAGAACTTTCGACTGGGTGAACCGATTATGAGGGTGTTTTATTTATTTGAAAGCTGGTGCTTCGCGTTTGGTCCCATTCCAATTTAGTCCAGTTCTGACATTTTTACGAATTCGCTTTTTAATTTGATAATTTTATTACGCATAAATACTAGTAGAGCGACCTTTAGACATAGCATCTAATAGCCACACAACTTTATATTAAGTACCTAAGTACTAAAAAAACCATCACGTACACACCTTTTTATTATGACATCTCTGGTTTTAAGTAGAGTTATTAGTTTTTGGCAACGTTTCCCTCATCAGTATACATAAACTTTTTTTTTTTTTAATACCGATAAATAAATTTTTATCTCGTATCGTTATAACATTTGCTAATTCAGCTGGAAACAAAATGTAGGCTAAAGGCACAAATTACCTGAATAGTTAGTAAGTATGTTTTAAGATTATTTCTGCTTCGAAATTCTTGAGCACTGACTCGATATCCATTTATTAAAATATCTTTGCAAAAAGACATAAAATTATGGTACTTCAAATTTGAGTGTTTTTTATTAATAATCAGGCTTGCGTTTGACAGCTATCCTCGCCTGATGTTAAACGATGATGCGGTGTACAATAGAGCACGCTTGTCTAGAAGAAACCGATTCACTTATGATTTGAAGACACCCAGATTATAACCATCGCGAAGCACTCATTCAGGCAGCGCAATTCACAGACTGTTTGCACAATAATAATGAAATCAAAGCGCTTCAGCCGGTCTATTCCACAAGCTAAGTGAACGCGCAAGTAAAGCGATAAGCTAAGTGAATGTGATATTTTCTTGCCTATTTCTGCAGATAAATGTCAAAACATTGAATTATAAGGGTAAGGGACTACAGTTAAGGGTGATCACTCGACATTTTGACATTTCTCTATAGTAATCAACAAGAAAATACACGTTCACCTAGCTTGCAAAATAGACCCTGGCAGCTTAAATAAGGCACTGCCTTGCGACCATACTATAAACTTAATACGAAAGCTTAGTTACTTACAGTACATACTATTATTTATCTTGTGGGTTAGCATTAAATAACAACCATTAAGATTATCGTATGGATATCGCTACTCGTATGATATTACATGATGTTCTGATATACTATTAAAGTTTAACTCGAGGACGCACAGACTTACAAGGAAAGATGAAGCAAGAATATATGTTTGTAGTGTACATCCCGTTCTTAAGAGCGGGCCTAATGGCAGGATAAATTCTGATTTCCCCCGCGCATCTCGCCACACCCAGCGCATGTACGGATAACAAACACGGGCGGCGCGACGACGCGCGGAACCAAGCTTGCGTACTCGACGTCTGAACTGACATGGACTACCCGTCTCAACAGAGCGATGGTAACTGATCGGTGCAACTAACCGATGCCTCAAGCTTGTGTCACGCGAGACGAAAGACAGCGTATTGCGCGGATTAAAAATGTTGTAAGCGCCAAGTGCTTTCTACTCTCATAGCTTATAGAATAGACAATATTTTTAAAAATTGCTAGGGTCAGCTCTAGGTTATACATGAGTGATAATATTTACATAATTTATTGTTCAATAATATGTACCAAAACAGAATGCAAACCAAAAATGTTGAAAATTAGAGGTAACTTTGTGATGGTTTTCTATCGAGAAAAATTTATCCTACCATGTTTTCGTCAGGGTTGACCTTTACTTATATATTGAAGTTTCCTAACGTATTTTTTTTTTCGATTTTGGACATGATTTACTACTGTGAAAATCTAATCAAAGATTGAAGATTTTGCTTTAGGCCCAATCTTAATACGCTTGATTTCTAATGTTTAGAATTTATCTATAATCACCAATTTATGAACTACAAATGTGACCACAAATTTTATTATGGTTTTGGCTACGAACTCTACCATAATTATGCGTGTCGTTACTTGCTCTTGGCTAGTTATTTAAACATTAATTTTAAGAAGTTTTATTTTATAATTTCAGTTATTGGCAATTTATTTAGTAAAAACTAGAAGTAGGTAAAAAAATATTACAAGCAACAAATGAAGCTGCAACATCGGTTATCCTGGTGAAATAATGTGACTATAGTTAACATTTTAGGCACGTTTGCTTCATCTACCACTAAGTCAGTGGCGTGGATTAACTCGAGAAGATAGTTTCCACGGGGAGTAAAATATGTTCCACAGAGAGATATGAATATTTTAATATTATAACTTTATATTTACAGCACTTTTGAGGCTCATGTTTTGAGAGCTTTTTATAATATTTTGGGAATATGAAAGTTTTTTAACTTTTAAACCACGGCGATGTAACAAAGCTTTGCGAGAAATTTTTGTGAAAAAATGTAATTCGCGATTCAAAGTAGGATTTGAAACATATTCACAGGTTGATGCATTATATTCACTAAGTTTATTTTATTCTTGCCTTTGTTTCAAACGTGTTTAAGATTTCATATGTTTAATCTTAAATCTGCGCTCAACAGCCACTATATCTATCTTTTTCACACATTTTCAACATTATTTACATATCTACTGTGATAATGAGCCTGCTTGGGCAATTAAACTTGCTTTTTCTCGAGCACCGCCGTAAAGTAGCTTGTCTGTCTATTTTCTATCGGCTACATTTCGGCGAGTGTGCGCAAGAGCTTGTTGACCTTACTCCACCCTCCCTCTTACTACAGGACAAGTAAGAGGACTGCACACTACCACCCCTTCCTCGTGGAAATTCCAAAGATTCGTACTCAATGATTTGGGTCGTCGTTTATGATATATACTGCCAAAGAATGGAACTCCCTGCCGTCCTCCTTGTTTTCTGAGAACTACAATAGGCATTTTTAAAGTTATATGTATGCGGATGACATGTGTTTACTATACGGTGACAGAGACAGTAAAGAAATAGAAACGAAAATACAGGAGGATTTTAATAATATTGTAAAATGGGCACATGATAACGGAATAATAATAAATATCAATAAAACAAAAATTATTCGTCTCTACTCACCGTATAATAAAAACAGACATACAACTATACGTATTGTTGGCCACTCGTATAGCTGCTTTCATAATAATGTCGCTCAATGTGATTGTGCATATTCAGAAGAAGCAACACAAATTAAATATTTAGGTCTTACTATAGACAACAATTTTTCATGGAAGGTTCATATAAATAACGTTTGTGACAAGCTTAGAATTGTACTGGGTAAATTTTATCAGCTTGATAAAATTCTAAACCGTGGCACCCTGTATGTCGTTTATCACGAATTGGTCGAGGCGATTATCAGTTACGGGCTTAGTTGCTACGGGCTCACGTTTCCAACGTACATACAATTAGTTCAAAACCAACAACTTAGAATATTGAAGAGATTAGTGAACAAACAAACTAAAAAATAATTAAATAAAGAATACGAACTGTTTAAAATATGTAAAATATTGCCAGTTAAAACTAAAGTGAACTATTTAATATTATTAGAACAATTCAAAAATAACACATAAAAATGTGAAAACTTATTGTAATGAACCGCGAGCGACTAGGCCAAAACTGAAAGTGCACTATGGAAACAGGAATTATTATGGGACGCGTACTAGAAGGTGGATAGTGCCAAGACTGTGCAATGATCTACCAGCGGAGTTCGAGGGACAGTTTAGGGCCAGAATTGGATATAAGGTTGCATTGAGGAAGTTGCTGTTGGATAGAATGACTTAGCAGATAAATTTTAGTAGTTGATATTTGTTCTGTCCAACAAGGACTTTTTTAATTCGATTTTTCTGAATTCTATTTTGGTGTTGAATTGTTGCTCGGATTCTTTCTTTTGTTGCGGGCTCTTGGCACTGTCCATTCCTAGTGTTCCAATGGTAATCTGTTTCTATAGTGTTAGTGTTAGCATGTATTTTGTTCAATTAGTAAAGGCACTTGCCTTAAAATATAAAATTTTAAAAATGTTTCTACTCAATACTGCAATGTTGTAATGAGAGTAGATATCTGCCTACAAACTGGTACGCAGTTTGGCAGAGTTGTTTATACGTAGCATGTACTTTATACACTGAGATAAATAATAATAATAAAAAAGGCTACAGTGAATAGATTTTGTCTAGATCAACGTGTTCCATCCTCGGTCACGCCGTCGCTTGCCATCAGACGAGTGGGTGGCCAAACGTAGATCTATTCTATATAAAAATAGGTAAATATGGCAACAAAATGCGGAGCGGATAGATTTACTGATTTGTCTGCTAAGTACTCGTCTAGACTTTTAAGAGTTTCGGAAAATGTATTCTCATCTTCTATGTTTTTTTTATCTACACTGCTAGTTTATAATATATTTTGGTAGATATTGGGTGTGGGCTATGCGTTAATTAAATTTAGAGGTAGGCAATTTTTTTTCTCCTCATTATATCAAGTACTTTATATTTTTTTGTATTCAAAGTGAGCGCAGCCTTAAATAATGATGATTGCTATTTTTTTATGTAAATGTGTAAGGGTTTTTGCTTCCATTTAACTCAGAACAGCACCCAAAGGTGCGTTTCGGCAGCGACTCTCGAGAGCAAGTTTCATTCCATACTAGGTCAACATTAGGTAAGCTGTAATACAACTCAACAGATATCTGTCGCTAACAGAACCCTAACCGATGAACAGATTTAGATGAAATTTGGTAATGAGGTAGCTTATACCCTGTGATGAGGAAAAGCCACAACCTGTGAGGATCTGAAGTTGGCACTCGGGTTGTGCAGTCACGCTAGATTTTGGGTTTGTTCGTTGTAATTGGTGCAGAAGATGGAGTGGCGTTAGACGCGTTCGCGCACCTCGAATATCCGAGCCGAGGATGCGCACTAGTCGCGCGTGCTACGTTGGAGACGTCAGTCTCCAACTGCTGGGCTTCCTGTTATGGACATATGGAATGAAAACAACACAACGAAAACACACGGTACCTAGCAAATCTACCAACACCATTATACTTGGAAACTTTTCTGTATGTGGTCACGTGACAGCAGAATTGCATTGATCGCGCAAATCTCAAAAATTTTGAAAATGGAGGAAAATATAAGAAACATACGAAACACCCTGGATCAACACATGGGCTACTTTTTATCCCGAAAAGTTATACAGCTGAAATCGCCGGGCACTGCTAGTGATGAACAAAAGTATCCAGGAGTTCGATACGTCGTCCATGATCAATCATTATTTCTATTACCGCAGTAGACACGTATGATATTATGATATGATAGAACATTTTTCGTTTCCCGAAACTAGTTTCGAAACTTGGTTTCGAAAGTGGCCGAAGCGCGTTCAACTCATTTGGTGGAACTGGCCACATTAGACGAAACTAATCTTAATGTTCATTTCTGAACCTATAAATGACTGATTCTCTTGATTCGAAATTAGGATGCCGGGCACGTGGTAATGAAACCACTTTTTCATAGAGAGAAAGAATATATTTTTCTGATCTTTGATGTAAGTAAAACATATACATGGAAGAGAGAAATACGTATGCAGAGAATACATAAATAGTACAACCATGAATTTACTTAAAAGTGACAATTAATTATAAGTGACGTTAAGTTGACAGTTTTCAGTTTCATTGTAAAATTGGCTTATTGAGGCTTGTGCATTTGCCGGGTTGCGGCAACAAGCACTTACCCACAGATTTTTGATTATGTTTGAAAAAAGCCGGGTACGAGTTGGGCTCGGGCTGAGTTCTGTACCAATTTAATGAACAAATATGTCATACATACACCTAAAAAAACCATAACAATCTAGCAGTTCTACCTTCTAAAAAGTTCTACCACACATCAGTCTACATCACTGTCGGTTTTCCAACCAGAGTGTTTGTAAACGTAACATTTTATTTTTATTTCAGCCGTGGTCATCCCATTGCAGGGCAAAGGCCTCCCTTCCTTTCTTCCACTCCTCTCTGTTCTGTGATATGGTGTACCAGTCTGTTGCGTGGGAGTCAAGCTCGTCCCGCCATCTTTTTCTGGGCCTTCCAAGGGGTCGTATAGCATGCGGCAGCCATTCTGTAGTGGTTCTAGCCCACACACAGCTCATCCGTAATTTTAAATTGAATAATTGACTTAAGTACAAGTACATTTTAATGATACTACTTAAATTTAGAGAACTAACAAAAATTTCAAATTTTAACTTTAAATTCCTAGAGTTAGTATTCTAGAGGCACCCACTAACTATTGTAAAGAGCAAAAATTTATTTCGTTCACGAATTTTGAATTCACAGATGAAAAAACCTCATAAAAATCCTATTGCAACTGTCCGATTTCTTTCCGATTTCTTGCTTATCCGTGGTTTAACTAATTAGGCAAATAGCAAGTGTGGCAGCTGTATTGTTGATTAATATATATTTTTACTCACTATTTTATTTTATCAATTTGTATCTTATTAGTTGTATCCGACGAGTGCTATAATATTTTTTGTGACTTTATTTTTATTTTTTATGAACCATAATACAATTAACTTAAATCGGAAATCGCTCTTAGATACGTGTCTAGTAATGCAGATCGCGCTCGTATTCTTGCAGTCTCTGTTTGGTAATCGGGACTTTGGTTGCAAGCCATGCCCTCTTTTAATACCGGTAGCATTTTAGACCCAACCGCATTTCGTCAGGCTGTCAGCTTACGCTTGGGTGCAAGGTGCTGTGAGGCTCACCGCTGTCAGTGTGGTACTGCAGTTGACCAGCTCCGTCACCATGGTCTCTCTTGCTCGAGAAGCGCTGGTCGTATTGGCCGACATGCCAGCCTGAACGACATCATACGCAGGGCTTTTCCACCGCCAATGTCGCAGCTGTGCTCGAACCAAGCGGTCTTGCGCGTGACGATGGAAGGAGGCCTGATGGTGTGACACTTGTTCCCTGGAAGTTGGGGCGGCCCCTTGTATAGGACGCGACTTGTGTCGATACTTTGGCACCGTCACATCTTCCTGAGACACAGGGTAGGCTGGTGCAGCTGCCAATTCGGCAGAGCAGCACAAGCGGCGCAAATATGCTAACCTCGGCAGTGGTTACATATATGAGGCATTTGGGGACGAGATATTGGGCCCTTGGGGACCGGAAGCTGACCTCATTTTCAAAAATCTTTCAGAGCGTCTGGTTAACGCGACGCGCGACCAAAATGCTGGCGTGTATCTGGCTCAACGTATAAGCATTGCCATTCAACGTGGTAATGCCGCCAGCATGCTGGGTACGCTGCCAGCTGATAGTGGGCTTGAGCATTTGGATTTTTTTTAGACCTTCAACGGTCTATGGACAGTCTAACTGTTTATTTAGTGTTAGTTTTAGCTAGTATTTTGTTTAATTAACTTAATAAAAATAACAAAGCAATGTTTTAATTTTGATAATTATTTCTTGAATAATAAATTTTGGAGTTGAAATTATAATTTTCGGATTATATCTTGCGGATTGCTACCTTATATAGGTAGTCTTTTTGAGGATCAAGAACTCGTAACAAGAATATTACGACAACCACGTTAAAACAAACAACCTAGACGAACCAACCCTAACTATACAATATACTTAAATCATACATCAGTACCGAGTTCCACATAGAGTTCACAAACCGAACTAACAAGAAGGCAATCATGCCTTTTACTTCACCGACCAACTTTATCAAGACAGTTGACCAAAATATGGAACTAAAATTTTCCACAAGAATCTATCAGTTTTGTCAATGGTGACTACCCCATTCAGCTCTACAGATAAGTTGGTACTGGTAACTCTCAAGGGCAACAAGAAAGGGACTCTTTAGAAAGTTGATTAATTGTTGCCACTTGGTACGCTCACATACATATCATCAGTCAATTAACGTCCACTGTTGGACAAGGCCTCCCTCATAGAGAGGGGTGTTGCCATAATCCCCACGCTTGGCAGGCGGCTTGGGGATCGCAGTACGTTCATCGTGTACCTACTATTAGGACGCTGCTGCCCATCCTCTGGTGGTTCTGGTCGCAGTTTTAGGACATAACCAGGTCCACGCTTGCAGGTACTTGGTACGCTCGCAGCTTTGTTAACGTTTAATTAGACGTTGCTTTTGGTTTTGTGTTACTACTGTATATTCTAAATAGTACATTTGTAAATTTTCTAATCATCAATTTAAAAAACCGATTTCAAAATTAGTCAGATTCATGATCAGATCAGATCACGTCAGATCTGGCCCAAACTAACAAAAGCTTGCAATATGGCTGCTAGAGATATCTGTACATACGTACAGATATATTTTAAATACATACTTAAATAGATATTAACACCCAGACATAGAACAAACACAAATGTTCATCACATGAATCAGATCTTCAGATTAGCTGATGTTAGAAGGAGAAACTTACGCTACTTTTGTCCCGGTTATAACGTGGGTCGTGTGGGTGAGACTGCGGGGCGCAGCTAGTCTTCTAACTAAAGGTCGTGTAGCTCCAATGCACATCTCTGAAATGAATCCTGTAGAATAGTTACAGCGGTGCTCCAGACGAAGTTCATAACTATTTTACCTTCAAATTGCAAAATGCAGCAAACTCCTTATCTGAAATAACAAGAATTTGGTTCATTCGCTATTTCGTAACCGTTTCGTTGCGTAAGGGCGATAACATGTGCGCTTTACAATCGGACGGCACCCAGTTCTATCCTCGGCCCTGCACTAATTATCACACTAATATCATACGAGTATTTATGTGAAAGTTTGGATGGATGGATGGATGGATGTTTGTTACTCAATCACGCAGAAACGGCTTCATGGATTTGGATGAAATTTGGAATATACATTGCTTATGTCCTGGATTAATAAATAGGCTTCTTTTGATCATCATCACCGATTTTCATCACACGCAGATAGTTTATTTATAAATTATGTGCAGTTTCGAATGCCATCGCTCTTAAATGACGAAGGAAAACATTGTGAGGAAACCGGTATGTCAAAGAACCTCAAAAAGTTCAAAGACACATGCCATTCACTAACTTGCACTGGGCCAGCATGGTAGATTAGGGCCCATCCTTACTCTCTGAGAGAAGGCTTGTGTCCCAGCAGTGGGAACTTGAAAGGGTTTTAATGAAGCTATTTAGAAGATCTGGAAATCTCTTAATAAATAATTAAGTATCAATATAAAAACTGACTTCATAAAAAAATCAGAACTGGATAAAAATGGAACCTCACGGGAAGCACCAGCTTTCAAATAAAAAAAGAATCATCAAAATCCGTTGACCTAGTCGAAAGTTCTGAGGTAACAAACGCAAAAAAAATAACCTCCTTTTTGGAAGTCGATAATAAATAAATTCATCCCATCATTTCTAATCACCCTGTTTAACCAGTACTAATTATAATAACAGTTGTGTTCGTGGTAATAATCTCGTGTCTACCCAGTTACCAAAAGATAAATCTATCTACAAATTATCTGCACAATAAAGGAATTTCCTCGCGGCCTAATGCGGCTAATTCATCAGATAGATCCTCTGTTAGTGGCAAATGTAATTAATTGTGTCGATTAATGGAATCTTATTACGAGCTTGCGATTTATCGGTCTCAGTTCACTGATTACCGTCACAAAGAGATCAAAGTAAAGATGCGACTGATACATAAAGGAAATAAGCGTCATTGTTCAAAGAAATTCGAAATCTGTGGTTGAACGCATTATTATCAGCAGTCAGTCAGTAGACAAAATGACGTTTGTGTCCTGTCAGAGTAATCCGAAATTCAAAACTCTACTTAAATGCTTCAGAGATTTTACAAGTTTTTATTTAGGGTCATCTTTTCCTACTTTTAGCAATTTTACTCTGTTTAGTTTGTCTACTTCCATGGTTAGCTTAAAATTAATATTAATAGCACTAAATAAATAAATTTGCAAAAGCAAATACAAAGATAGAGTATACTGACAAAATTACTGTCAAAATACTTAACGTGCGAGAGAGACAACAGTTACGACTACACAAAGGAGCAATCATGAATGATTCAAGCGATAGAAATAATTACAAATTTTGTAGAAATAAAAGCGGTGTGTGACTCTTGATTTTTTTGCTGTGGTGTGACCACACGACAGAAGTGAAAACTTCGTCAAGGTTGACTATATCTCTCTCACTCCCTTAGTCGACTCGAGCCGACTTAACCCGAACGAGTGTTACATAGCCGAGCGTGACGGCTCAGTTTCATTCAATACCTACCCACAAAATAAAGTGCTCAGCGCGCCTAAACAAGTTTACACTTCAAAAATATGCAAAATCCTCCGCCATTGTTTGTCGGTTAAAATATTGAGGTAATTGAGTAGAACACATCCACCTGTGCTGTTATTTATAAAATTTAATGAATCCTACACACGATCACAGCCTAAATTCCTTCACGTCGCGTCGCCGTCGTGGCGCTAGCCAGTCTATATACAGAATGATCTAAGCATGATCCCAAAAAGCCTTCTCCAAGGGTCCTGATCCCTTCAAAAGGCCTCTATCCGGTAATTTGGGCGCGGCCATATTTCTGAGAGTGGCTTGCTTTACGGTCGGACGCCTTTTGGCGGAGATTGGCCGATTACCACTTATATTTCTGAGCTATTATGGCCCGATGGCGGACTTATTACCACGGGCTGAACGATCACTAAACGTTAACCGAGTACGGAGAGGTTTTTTTATACTAAACTGCAACTCAAGGCATCAAATTTTCAATTATCCGCATTTTACTGAGAAATAAAAAAATTGCTATAGTGTACTGGTTTTTCCAGTTTTCAAAGCATATGCCAAGGTGCTTTTTAGGGTTCCTTATCTATAGGGTAAAACGGGACCCTATTACTAAGGCTCCGCTGTCCGTCCGTCCGTCCGTCACCAGGCTGTATCTCATGAACCGTGACAGTTAGACAGTTGAAATTTTCACAGATGATGTATTTCTCATGCCGCTATAACAAAAAATACAAAAAAATAAATATTTAAGGGGGCTCCCATACAACAAACGTGATTTTTTTGCTCGTTTTCGTTCGATATTGATAACGGCAAGAGGTAGACGCTTGAAATATTCACATAATATTTAGTTATATATTCACTTTAAATTTGAAAATAAATTATTAAATTAAAATAAAATTAATATTTTAGGGGGGCTCCCATACAAAAAACGTGTTTTTTTTGTCGTTTTTATAGATAATGGTACGGAACCCTTCGTGCGTGAGTCCGACTCGCACTTGGCCGGTTATTTTTTAAAGACTTTGATTGTATCATCGTCATCATCACCAGCGCTGCCTAAATGGGTGTTCCCCGATAGTTACAATCTGGGTGTCTTTAAATCTCGAGTGAATCGGTTTTTTCTAGGTAAGCGTGCTCCATCGTAGATCGCGTCATAGCTCAACATCAGGCGATTTGGCGGTCAAACGCAAGCCTATTACTAAAACATATATAAAATAAGGCGTCAATTGGAACAGACAGAAAGACAGATATTTTATTTTTTTATATTAGGTACAGTAGTTATAATATATAAGTATTAATTTAATAAACCGACTTCAAAATTAGTAAAAATATTACGCAATTTCGTTTTCTTGAATGACAATGTCATCCAAGTAAACGAATTTTCTAGTTGATTCAAAAACCAAACTACTGAACTGATTTCGATGAAATTTCTATGATATCAATCTGAAAAATATCCTGTCAAATAAAAATTCCAAATTGGTTTATAAGTGACGGAATCCTGAAATAACAAATATTAAGAAAAAAACAACTGCATTGAGAATCCCCTTCTTATTGAAGTCGGTTAAAAATCTACGAAACTAATCATCTATATATAATGAACTTAATTGAATTGTCAATACTTGTAATTGATTAGGCAAAAGTTCTTTTCGAAATTGCAAGATCTGTAGTACTGAATCTTAATTTGATTGTTATCTTAAAATTGGCTACCTGAGCGTCGGTAGATTAAAATACCTAGGCTAGAAATAGTACCAAATGGTATTGACCTATGACATTGAGCAGTGAACACACAGGTCAACTAAAAATGCCACACTACCGTAAATCGTCTGTAACTGACTCAAACGACTGTATCTACAGCTTAGCACATGTAAATAACGTTATACCTGAGTGAACTTCTATGAGCATTTCTATAAATTTTCACCTTTTTATTGCAAGTTTATACAAATCGAAAAACAGTTCAAATGAGATTCAAAGAGCTTCTGAATATATGTGTCTGGAATCCTTGTATGGTATCTAAATGTGGGTATCAATCAGTGAGTTCTAAGCGTTGACTTAAATAATAAGGACGGGGCAAATGATGTTTGCCAATGATTCAAACTCCTCAGCTAACGCTATGGCTAGTTTCACAGCTGTATGGGTGTCCCGTACGGAACAATCCGCGTTGCTATAAAACGATGTTCTAGCCGCTAGAACACCCCGAGTGACCCACACGGATCTCCCGTACAGCTGTGAAATCAGCCTAAAGAAGCAGCTAAGGCAACATTTTTTTTCTGGTCGTAAAATGAACAATAAATTAGTTTACTGACTAAAAACTAGATTACTGCGCACCACTATAAAGTCAGCTTTACGACTTCATTTGTTTGCGGACATTGTGCGACACTTAATCTTGAGAACAATCATAAATATTATACACTAGAGTTAGTCGAGATTTTTACAGACGCGATGCATATATTTCAAGTACTACACAGTACCGCAGCAATGTTTGGATCACCCAGTCTTGGTATATAACTCAATGGTAGCTACCTACTTAGAAAGGAAAATTTTCTAAACACCCAATTAGTATGCCTTGAGGAAACTACTAGACTTTGAGAACCACTTAGTCCTTACGGAATCTTTAGTGTTTCTACTATCTGGCACAAATAAACACACAAATCACGTCCTAATCTGGAAACTAAATAAGTATATAGGTACTTTGTCTACTACATGGTACCACACGTCGTAATTAAAGAAGATAACGAGATGTTTTTGTTTAATCTGTAATAAGTCTCAAAGTAGTAGTTACGAAGCTAAATAATTCTATAACAATCCAAATTTTTAACATCGACGCTATCTGTATCGACATCGTAGCTCCCAAACGGCTGAACCAATTCTGGTTTACTTTTTAGGGTTCCTTACTCAAAGGTTAAAAATGGGACCCTATTACTGAACCTACACTATTTTTCTATAAATATCAATTTCTGAAATATGACTACAATTATATGGCTTTGGTTACGACTACAATTATTTCTCAACGTAACGAGACACGCATATGGTAGGGACCATATGCGTGTCTCGTTACGTTGAGAAATAAATAATCGTTCATCACGTTATAAGATATTATAATTATCGCAGTTTAAAAAACTAAAAAACACGCTTTAAAATCGCTAATCCTGAAGATTCTGGTAAGGATAATGGGACAAACTATACAAATTATTGCATTGTCGTCGGTCCTTTAAGTGTGCAAAATTTCAAATCAATCCGACGTTTTGAAAGGGGTGAGAACCACGTTCAAAGATTCCGTTACATAGATACATACCAAGCTAATAAAAGCGTGTTAAAAACATTATTGTCTGTTAAAAAGCCTTTTTCCTACTCCAAATCTAAAACCTTTTGTATTTTAAATAATAATAATTAAATTTGTGGCTATTTCAAGAATCAATGATAACAAAATATCCAAGAACAAAATAAAAAAATAAAAAAGATATATAATTTTTACACGTACTTACTTCGAATCGTCGAGCCATAAACTCAAATCGAAAAGAAATGAAATCCCTTTCATCATCAAAGCGATTTTATCCAAGTAATCTCGATAATCCATTGAGCGGTGAAATTATGTTTCCGATCCATGATCCGATGCCTGTAGGTCCAGGGGAGGAATGACCCGATAATTGATATTTAACTAGCTGTGATATTTGGTTTCACTCCTGATCTTCCAGTTTTTGGACGTTTTCCTCTAGAATTAAAAGTAAACTTTAAAAAAACTAAATCTTTTAATTTTTTTGTTTTAAGTCGTGTTTTTTTTTAAGTAACCGGATAAGAAACTTATTTTATTTTATTTATTAATAGTATTTTATTTGACCGCTACCTCACCTGATGTTAAGAGATGATGCGGTCTACGAAGTCGGTCCCGTAATGTTGATAATTGTAAGAATATGTTTTAATAAAAAATTGATGAATTAGTATTTGGTTTCCATCCACTCGTACTAGAAACAGAATGTCCATACTGCCATTGTCTCAATTCCAAAGTTTAACTATTCCAACCGATTGATTACTTCTCTCAAGTTCTACTAAGTTTTGTAAAAGCCTGCCTTTTGGAAATTTCCAACTCGTTTCATTAATAATTTAGTCATTTTCTAATGTTCTTGTCTATTTTCACGGTGCCTGTTGATTGATTTTTGTTTGCGTTGTTGCGATATGGTTCTGTTTCAAGAGGCAGTCGATTTATTTGATGATATTACTTCTGGAGTTACATTAAATCTAATACCAAAGTTCTTAAACTTTTAATACAATTGTGTAAAGAAACAAGAAAGTTGACCAGAAAGGGAAGGGAAAAGGAAGAAGAAAGGGAAGTTGAAAGGGACATCCATAACAAAAAAAACATTATGAACTAAAAAATCTTGCCATGTCAGTTGTACTGCTCTTGTCAGCCTTTGATAAAAATTTGCAATTATATATGACTTTTATATGTTTGTATTTCTTGTTTTTTTTTTCAAATGTGTAGATCAATCGGTCACCCATTTCAATGCGGTTTTTTATTTGAATGCAGGTTTCATTGCTGTGGTTTTAACTGAGATCGATCAAAATTTGTTCAGCCATTTTAAAGTTCAAGTGAGGGTAGATGAACAAAACACCCGCTTTTCTCGCCAGACTCACCCGCAGCTTTCAGTCGGCTCATGATCACGGCACTTGTAACATGGTCTAAAAGTCGAGCGAACCTATTTTTACCTAAAATTGCGCTATAAGTCCTTAATAACATTTAAAACAGTCGTTATACTAATATCCAGTTTGTATTTATCCATCTTTCCAAGTATCGTATTACCAGCCATTACTATAACAAAGCGCAGTGAAGCGTTCTTGAGAGGGTGTAGTCTCAAGTATGCACTAGTCTTTAACCCAGGCTAGGTATGCCAAGCATACTTAGGCACTAGATAAAGGTTTTGTTCCTTAAAATAGGGTGCATTTTCTTGGATGCCGGAGCATCCGACAAAGAAGAACTATGTATATTGCCTGGTACGGATCAAGGGGAATTCTATAGTCAGAATAAGTTACTGGTATCGGATACAAGAATAGAATAGAATAATTTTATTGCTTAGAACTTTGTATGTTTTAGTGTGTTTTAGAATCAACAGTTTTTCCTGGCGGACTTGCAATACTTAGTAGTTACATAATTATATAAAGTTTATTCATTAAATATGTCGAGCCGATACATTTCACACAACAATCATTATAGTCTTAAGAGACGTATCGAAATGACGAAATACATGTTTGATTAGTTAATAGTAAGGCTTAGTCAAAAATATAATTGTATATTTAATACCTTTTCTGAAGAAATTATTTAAATCGGTTTGTTAAGTTCTAAGATGTAGCGTTTAAAGGTTTTGGGCGGGTTAGGAAGTGCTCAGTTCTTTTTCCGCAAAGTGAGTGTCTGTATGGAGTTTGTACGGCCAACTTACAAGTGACATCATTTATAAGAATAGTGCTCTCTCTGTCTAGCAAGTTATTTACATACTTTAATCTTCCTTAATTTTAAATTATGCTTTCTGTGATATTTTCTGTTTTCAATGATTAGTTTTTTTTAGAAGACGGCCAAATAATGCGGTCTTCGATGGAGCACGCTTTTCTTTAAGACAAAAAATCAGTCCGGTAGCTTATTGGCAAAATACGAGTATGTATATGAACGGCAGTTGTAGAAGGAAGATAGGGAATGAAAGATTTTCAACATTGCATTCCTTTATATGGCTGACAGGCTAGATGTCTGACCACAGCTCATTAGACATTTAGTGATGGTGTGGTAGGGGATGCTAAACCTGGAATAGGAACAAAGTTAACACCGTAAGTCGTTTTGTCTTTGCAGTGTATTATGTGTTTCCCACACAGCCGTTTCAAAATTCGGATATTTTTTAAGGTCGGCACTTTTTGCCAAATAGTCACTTTGATACGTAGCGTCTAAAGGTACTTAGCAATATAGCAATAGATTGTAACTTGACTACACTTTTGGACCCGGGTATGTCCTAAAACTGCGACCAGAACCACCGGAGGATGGGCAGCAGCATCCTAATAGTAGACGGTGAACGTACTGCGATCCCCAAGCCGCCTTCCAAGCGTGGGGATTATGGCAACACCCCTCTCTATGAGGGAGGCCTTTTCTAACAGTGGACGTTAATTGGCTGATGATGTGATGTGTGACAAAACTTTTATTACAGAAACTCGTGCAAAATTTGGACTTGGTGCAGGCATTCCTTGGTCCAATTTTTCGAGAGAGTTATTTCTACAAGTTTTTTTTTGCTATTCTCAGCCTTGTCTCCGCGTCAGCCTTGTATTAGACTTTTTTTTAACTTAGGGGTATATTTACCACGCTGGCCCTGTTGCGGTTTGGTGGATTCACATACGCCATTGAATTTCTTGACTGTACGTATAATATAATATGCAAGTTTCCTCGCGATGTTTTCCTTCACCAAAAAGACAGTGTATTCCGTACATAAAATCTGAAGAGCACATTGGTACGAGCCCGGAATTCGCACCCGCGACCTCAAGCTAGCTTGCTAGTCTCAATCTTAAATCATATCAGTTTTTCGCTCCAGTTTCATATAAGATTAGCACATCAGAGAGATTTCTACGTGATGCCTAATCTAAGGCGTCTTGTAAAAAATCCCCATCTCCCTGAGTACGTGCCTGCGCTACTATTTCATTACTGGATCGAAAGTAGAGCTTTCCCTTGTAATGGAATGCTACTTGTACAATGTCTACGTGCTCTACAGCATCCTGAGTAACTATGTAGTGATATGTGTAGTATCTGTAGAATAAGATCTAAGTATAATAGATAGAGAGATTCTTTCCAATTACGTTTTCAGTGATAGCATGTGTTTTTTTTTTTACAACCGCATTGCGCAACCGTTTTGCGGACAACCAACACACACACACACACACACATTATCAGCCATTAATGTCCATTTCTGAACAAAGCCTCCCTCTCAGAGGGGTTTTGCCATAATCCCCACGCTTGGCAGGCGGCTTGGGGATCGCAGTACGTTCACCGTGTACTAATAGGACGCTGCTGCCCATCCTCCGGTGGTTCTGGTCGCAGTTTTAGGACATACCCGGGTCCACCAACAACCAACAGCTTGGTTACAAATGTCTTATAATATATTTAAACCGATACACAAAGCCAATTACAGAGGCCCTACACCCAACTCTAAACGCGGGCTCGAATAGTTGCAGTTTGCAAAATCACGCGAACGTGAACCTTAACGCGCCGAGATACGGTTTGCGGATACTGAGTGACGAGACGATCGAAGTCGCTCGCCTGATGGCTCTTCAAGCTTGCCCATAACAGTTCAACGCCACTCAGAATTTTGAACTTCAACAGTTCAAAACCCTGGATGGCAATACACTGCGCTCGTCACCCCGAGATATAAAATGACAAATCTCTGCGTGCCCTGTATTTTCGCTGGAAATATTGCCCTTCAATCCGGAACACGTAGTGTTTGCACACTACTGATTGGCGGTTGAATAACTGGCAAAGGTGTGGTACTTACTTTGCGGACCCCTGTAAAAGAGTCCTACCACTACAAGAACATTCCTATCCCGTCCTATAAAGAACCTCTTATTTTTTAAGTGAATTGAATTACGGATTACGTATCTCTGCCAGTGTTAGCTCACCTCCTTCCCAAATACAAACTGTCTTCATTGTAGACGCGTCCTGTCAGACCCTGCTCATGCGTGCGCTAAGCATATTGGACATCTTACTTGGGTTCGCCTGATTCCGTACGTCAGGACCTTTGTCATTGTTCAAGGAATCGAGTATGATAGTGTCCAACAAAGATGCTGATTTATCGGGAGATTAGTTGGGAAACATTGGCTGGATTTATATAAACTGATATAAACTGATCGTGCATTATATGTGATGAAACTTTGCATGTGTAAAGCTAAAACTGCACTCGTACAAAGGGTTGCCATCTCCAAAATTTGGCAACCAGGACAAGACGCGTGAAAACCCCGGATTTTAGATCCCAGAACCCGGACATTTTAACAAGTTTTTTTATACATAGTCGATGTAAAAATCGCGGCGTGTGTCTCGGGTGGCCCAAGACTTGCCTGTGCCTATTTTTAAAGTCGGTTAAAGATAAGACGGCAGCTTCTGCTGTAATTCTACTGTTGCAGTGTACATTGTGTTTTCCATTACTAGGTACAACTACCAGGTCTACAGAGGTTTGAATTAATTAACGAAGAAATGCAGGCCGTTGACTTAATAATGAGGGTTGTACATTTGCGAATATTCTCGTTTTGAGAATTGAATTATTCTTTTATTAAAAGAGATTCATCTGGGAACCCTGAATAAACATTTCAGTACCCACTGCGAGGGAAATATTAGATGTAGGTACCTATGATAAGTAATTTCTTCGAATTTGTAAGACTATAACCATAATTACTAGTATATAATCATTTGTATCCAATATTAATAATAATGTAAAAGTATTTATGTTCGGTGGTGACGAGCATCTGTTGACAAATACAATAGTAATGACGTTTCAAACGTTAACATTGACTTTGACAGATACTCGTCACCAATAGATAATTGTCAATCTCAAATTTTATAGGCACTCCACAGACCTACTACCTATAGATTTTCAATGAGCGTGGCTAGCTCAGTGCCTCTCGCTTCAACAAGGTGTGTTGCCACATTAAAATTATTTGCTTTAAGTTAGGGTAATTTACATACTAGTACTAATTGGTCAGCAATTGGCGTTGAAATCGGTGAACATACATAAAAATATATATAGGTACGCACAGTGGATCATGGAACCGTCATCCTTTTTTGAAGTCGGTTAAAAATCAAATTTTGTTTGGTTTTAGAGCATGATACTACTTAGGGTGAGGGTAGTAGGGGATGTGCTCTTAGCGTGCCTGAAACCATACATGCATTATTAACATTGCAGCTTGCCCACACGTCTTTTCAGAAAGCATGCTTATCGGTATCAAATGTGTACATATGAATAGCATGCTGCTTTTAACCGTGCTTTTCTTTAAACATTATGTGTCCGTGCCTTAAAAGTTATGACAGGCGTGTTCATTTAGCCCAAAAGCAGTAGCAGTAGCATGAGTGTCAAAAATCAACTACCGTTTAATTTTCCCGCTTGCTATTTGAGGTGCTTGGGTGGTGGGGTGTGGTTGTCCAATGTCTGTCATTACTGGTCTGTCAGTACCTAAAAATAACACGTGTGTCATGGTTGTCCAATGTCTGTCATTACTGGTCTGTCAGTACCTAAAAATAACACGTGTGTCAAACTGACTGATCTGTGCTTGAATTATACTTAACACAGACCTACTACCTATAGATTTTCAATGAGCGTGGCTAGCTCAGTGCCTCTCGCTTCAACAAGGTGTGTTGCCACATTAAAATTATTTGCTTTAAGTTAGGGTAATTTACATACTAGACGGGTAGTGAATCTCTTCAACGAGTAATTTTGGAAACTTTGGAAAATCTTGTGAGATGGAAGGATATCTGAAAAATACTTATGAACAAAAGAAATTAATATTAAGATCCAAATCCATCCGTTTAAAGGTAAGACAGCTTTAAACGGCTGTATCTTTCGCGCCGTAATATCGTCAGTTGAAACTTACACAGAATATGTAATTAAGACGGATTAACTAAGAAATATAATTAAGTCAAAACTAAAGAGGGTAGACATCCACACATACAACAAACGTTTTTGTTAAGGTATTTTTGTATTTGCTCTGGTGTAAAAACCAAACGGTACGTAATGGTAATCGGTACAAGCGTCAAACTTGGCGGATTATAGTGCACACCCTAAAGTAAAACAACAATTAATAAATACTGGCCGCGTGCGAGTCGGT
Source organism: Agriopis leucophaearia (assembly GCA_949125355.1). Lineage (NCBI taxonomy): Eukaryota > Metazoa > Arthropoda > Insecta > Lepidoptera > Geometridae > Agriopis > Agriopis leucophaearia. The sequence goes on along the minus strand of OX421274.1, from coordinate 16,070,110 downwards.
CACACATTTCTGTTTCCCACAAGTTAAGCAACGTCGGGCGCGGTTGATACTTGGATGGATGACAGCCTGGGTGTGATGTAGTGTATTTGCACTACTTTTTGTATTTTGTGACGGTACAGAACCCTCAGTGTACGAGCCCGACTCGCACTTGGCCAGTTTATTTATTTTCATGGATGGAATTATGGATAACATCCCAATTAATGAGATACTTAGATAAAACTCTTTATTATTTACAGTACTCATATCACACACGATAAATCAGACTTCAAAAAAAGATTATTTTGTTTTATTTGAACAAAATCACGCTGATGATGATTTATGATGATATATTTTCTTTGATTTAAGTACATTTAAGTGTGTTTATTAGACCCTGAGCAGCTGCAGTTGCTCAAAAATATAATTTTTCCCTTTCTGATATTGGATTCGGCATTGAAATGACTGAAACAAATTCTACTATGTTATCCTGGCACCCAATTTTCACAACCAGTAGCACTGATCCATTTTATTCGTAAGCCAGGATCAGTTGGAAACCTGCAGAACGAATAATTTATGTTAATTGTGGTGGGTAATTTCATTTATAAACTGGCAACATTGATTGTTATTCTTCTCAGTTAATATTTTGATAAAACTCATAGGAAATACCACAAATCGACCAAAAAACGGACTAAAAATTAATAAAATATTTACGCATTGATATCCTGAATTTATTTAGGTGATCATTACAAGCTCTATATGTTTACTTACGTGTGAAATGATATTTCATCGTTTTTTCTCTCACTGCGGTACTTGCAGCCCAAAATGATACAACCAACCATTGTAAATGTTTGTTTTACAATTATTTCTCAGACGAAACACGCATTTATCACATAAAATCACCAAAAAAATGCAATAAACAATATTCAGACCACAGACATATAATACCAAGCAGAACCAACAAGCCACAAAAATATTGATGCAAAATACACTACATATACATTACACGCAAACATTTGCAAAACGCGGGCCGGACTCAAGGACATTCTTTTATAATAGTGCTAACAGATACTATTAGATTGTATCTGAAATGTAACGTCACAAAAATTACGACCCCTCCCTTCCCCTTGTCAGTCACACTTCGTCGACCCCTCCTCCCCTCCTCTTTATGTGATGGAATTTATGGATGTTCCCATTGGGTATTAATATTCAAACACACCAGACCAAGTCAAATCATTTATTTTTGTATAAAACAATTTACCAGATGTGTCATGTGGTTGCAGGATCTGAATTTGATGGAAATGAGGTATTCTGCAGCTCCCGCAGAACATTTTTGCCAGTAACACCTCTTTTTGTGGCTTTCTTTTAACTTGGTATGTTATCGCTCTGAAAATTATTACATGCAAGTTATCATAATGTAGTTAGTACAACTTGAGATTCATGATAGTGATAGCGACTGTTCATTGAAAACTGTTGTTCCAATAAGCATTACACCTCGTACTCTCTAAGGATTGTACGGAAACCAGTCCGGTCGAACAAATGTGCCTCTAAATGCTTTGAGCACACCAAACTTGTCGCACTGGGCTGCCAATTTTCTAGATTCAAATTCTTCAACCATGCGTTTCTCAACTCTTCATCCTTGGGAAAATCTAAAATGTAATAAAAATGTTTGTTACTTGACATATGTCTAAATAACCCTTTAATTACACTATCTAGATCACTACGTATATATATGACATGAACCACAATAGGTAGGTAGGTACTTTATTTACATTACTTAAGAAAAGCAGCTAGTAATTAATGAAAAAGGTTCATGTCATCATAATCACATCAAGCTGAATCATCTATTTTAATTATACTTCTGAAATACGAATTCTGATTCTGAAATAAATTCCCTGGACAATGTCTAAATACCGTAAACGTAAAACAATGATCGATACAATGAATTTTTAAAGAAAATAACTTATACTATTTTAATTATACTACTGAAAGGAGTATTACATTCTCTTGGCTACTGAATACGTTCCCTGGACAATGTCTAAGTACCTCAAACGCCAAACAATGATCGAATCAATATTTTTTTAAAGAAAACTACTTATTAACTTTTATTACACCCACCAAACTTGTACATATATGAAATTGAAAGAAACACAACCTTCACAAGCCTTCAAATTGTAAAGTTTATGAAAAATAACAAGAAAAAATAGCAATTCAAAATAATCTCTATTATAACACACGAAACTTACGTGTGAAACGTTATACCGGGTGGCATCTTATGAGATGAATTAAAACACATGAGGACACTGCACTTCACCATAGTATTTTCATATCTTTTAAACCAAATATGTAAAAATAACTTTTATTTTAGGTAATTTTTGCAAGCCGTGGTTTTCGCTGTCGGCCTTCTGTCAGAATATTGATGCTTACCAAAATGGCAACTTGGAACATCGTACCACATGCTCATTTTTTTCTATTATGTTGCAACGTTACGACAAAATGAGATACGAATATATGATTTTTGTGTAATCGAGAGAGATGCAAACATAACTGTTTTTGCGAATGTAGTTGTAAAAAACATGTTCAGTCTGTTCTGTATTAAATGTCTGTGATTCAGACCCGTTTTGTTTGTCGCAGAACCGTCAGATTTTGACATTTCTGATCCAAAAAACAGGCCACGCCGATAAGGACAAAAAAGTCTAGTTATGTCCTTTTTGTACTTGTGCTGAGCCATATCAATTTGTCTCTTTCACTTGCTTTCACTGAAATATATTGCCGGGCCCTGAGGCACTCATTAAAATTTTAACCGACTTCAAAACAGAGGACTTTTTTATACATCTTTTTTTTTGTTTCTAAGTATACAGGGCTTATTTTTAATTTAGATATGTTCTTTATTCAAAATAGGCCGGTTTTTTTAGTAATATATGAATATTTCAAAAAAAAAAAACGGTATAATTGTTTGGGTAATATGTAATCACAAATTAGAAAATATTTGTCCAATACACACTAAAATTAATGATAAAAAAGATAAAAAGACTCGTGTTCATTTTTCCAACAAAATATTTCGATTCGTGTTTTGACTTCCTCGATCAAGGTCTGAATAACAATGTACCCTTCGACCAAAATAAAATGAATGGACGGGCCCTAACCATTGAACTTGATCAGTAAAAACGAGTCAAAATCGTCGGACATATACTTCAACACCTAATTATAAAAATGTACAGTATATTTGTTACAAAAAATAGATATCGGTTTTATTTGTGTATTTACACTTCGGTAAAGCATACGAATTCATAATTTTGTCAGATGTTTCGTTATCGCGTATCAATAGACTCGTGTTTCACTTCCTACGGCTAGAGACCGACTGAAACGAAATGAGAGCTGGCGCTCATTTTGTAATCTTCAAAAATGCGCTTCTACTGGGCCCGTCCATTCATTTTATTTTGGTCGAAGAATGTACCTATATATAATCAGAATTAAAATACGCACAGAAAATAATTTGGACTTAATTCGTCTTAAAAGAAAGACACTGTTAGTTGTTGAAATAGTTTATAATATATATCTGTTTCTTTTCAGCTTAGGGAGCTAGTAGTTTTCAGAAGTAGAGAGCTAACATATTATATACATCCAATGCACGAACCAGCGGACCACAAATCCAATCTCTAATAGAGGTCATAGTTGAGCGTATGAGCTTGTCTTTTGAGGCAGTCTGTGATTGGGGCGATGCAAAAGGCTCATCAGCAACGAATCCCTAGTTCAGACTAAGCTTCTTAGTCTTGAACATCGGCGCAAAGTTGCTAGTCTATCGTTTTTTATAATGAATACATTTCGGAGGGTGTGCCTCATTGTGTGTGTGACTCATTCAGGGTGTGAGGGGTTTTCATTGAATAGTTCTTTTGAAGGTAAGGTTCCATACGTCACTTTTATATCAAGTGTATGCTTTGAGAAATATGGCTTTACAAAGCGGCAAAGTGTTGTGACCACAATTTTATAGCTTTAATTGGCTATGGAATCCTACCATATGACTATCTGAACACGCTCTTAGCCAGTAAATAAAGTCCTTTTTCAGTGTTTAATTTTCTATATATTATTCAGTTTTTATGTCGCGACGTATTAACAATGGATTTAGACAGGTTTTCTGTACAAAATTTGTCAAATCTGTTATTAGTAAAATGTATTTAATAGTCTTACCCACAGAAAAGAGAATTCTCTCTTCAGCGCTCTTACCCCCTTATTAATAAACGTGGAGTAATCTTTTAATAGTTACGCCGTGTTTTGTCTTTTTCTCTCTTTCAAATTCTGAACTCGATCGTAAAAGACAAAAGACAGTGTTTCTATTCCAAGGCTACTCTACATTTATTAATAGGGCTATATGATTATATAAAACAGCAAAACAATTGACAACCCGCTTGTCAATTGTTCTGCTATTCTAAAACAATAGACAATTCTGACTCTTTCTTTTTCATTTACGTGAACGTGTCGGAGACCGAAACAATAGCGAGTGCACCAGAATTCCCAGCCAAATTAGTTTCATCTGATTATATCTCAAAAATACCGGTAAAGCTTGGGTAGAAAAACATAGATAGATATAGTGAGCTAGTATGTTCCCCACGAAAGAAAAACTTTTCATTTAACCCAGCCACATACCGGACCAATTCATGAAGCTATGAATACTACAGCAGGTAGAAATTGCACAAAACAACGAGTAAAGATGGACATGTAGAGTCGTGTTTTTTACCATTGTCGGGTTCCGCATCTTTTTGATTAAACTTTCCAAATAACTAATTTTTCATATTACATTTGATATTTGTAGCTCTTCGTGGTTCTTTTCGCTGTGCACGTACGATTTGAAGCCTTAACATGGTGTTCCTTAAAAGGCGAGTTAACAGTCTTAAAGCGTTGGCAACGTAATTGTGATACCAGCTCTGGTGTTACAAGTATCCATAGGCGACGGTCACTGCTTACCATCAGACGGTCTGTCAGCTTGTTTGCCACCTATAGCATTCAAAAAAGCACACGGTTCTGTTCGAACCCGTACCTTATTTTTTTAGAAGGCAATGCGGCGTCCATTTTTATTCAGTCGTACCTATTTGTAACACGGATTTTTCACAGATTTTATGCATGAAATAATCATGTACTCTTCAATGCTCACCTCTTAATCAATCCTTTTTTATAACTAGCGGTTTTACATACAACATTGTAGAGTAATTTTCAATATAAAAAACCGACTTCATAAAAATGTCCGAACTGGACCAAATTGAAATGGGACCATACAGTAAGCACCAGCTTTAAAAAAACATCAAAATCGGTTCACCCAGTCGAAAGTTCTGAGGTAACAAACATAAAAAATACAGTCGAATTGAGTACCTCCTCCTTTTTGGAAATCGGTTGAAAATCAGAATAAATCTTTTTTTATTTTATTTTGTGATTATGATGGTGACTATTGAAATATTTTCAAGTATTAGTGAATATCGTCAAACAAGTCATAGTCACAGTCAAAGTCAAGAAAAGTAAGTCACAGAGTAGTCTTAAGTCATGGCGCAAAAACATGCATTATAATTTTCCGTATTTAATTTGTTCGTGCGAAAAAAAACAATAGACAAGCAAGGTTTTTTTTTAAGGAACGCACCAGTATTTTTGTCAGTTCACGCTACAGTTTTATGGATTTATTGTATGTAGCAGTTCGGTTTTCAACAGGGTAATATTGAAAATACTACTGATTATGTATTAAGAACGGACGGACTGTAAGAAGCTTGACAGATACGCAATCAGACCAGTGGCCTTAATATGAGCACTTGAGAAAAAGTTATCGTTACATAAACGATAGCAAATTGTATGAAAAATTTCCGCGCCTCTATCGGACGTGAAAGGAAACAATTTTTTTTCATACATTTGCTATCCTTTACGTAACGATAACTTTTCGCAAGTTCTCGTACTAAGGCCACAGAGCTGTCAAATACAAAACGAAAATCTCGTATAAAGGTTTAATATAATTTTATTATGGAAACTGACGTGGTATTCACACATTTTATTTATATTACACGGGAATTAACTAATCTTACGTGAGTAATTCCCGTGTAATATAAATAAAATGTTTAATATAATGTTTCGGTGCCACGGAACCCTAACAGCATAGGTATAACAACGAATATCTACATACATCGTACCGTAATGAAATTCTGGGTGCACATGACGTGGAAATCGTGGACAAGGTAATGGCTATTTAGCATTTGATTGCGGTACCGGTATTCGATTTTGTCAACTATTTTCAGTACACTGTCATAGATGGTCATAGAGTATATATATAATATATATATATATATACACAAGTAGTTTCATCAACTATCGTTCATTGACATCTTGTTGCTTGTTTGTGCACGGGGGGGTTGGATTTAACCAGGTAACTGCTTGTAACAGGGTTAATCTGACTTATACAAAAATGGAAGAGTGTAATGGCTAAAACGTCTTGCAAAGGAAGACTTAACAGCTGGAACCATTACATTTGGTCTACGTTTTTTATTAGATGAATTATGGTCAAGTAAAGTTTGTCTAAAGATTCTATGGTAAGTGAGTATAGCTTTTAGAATAAAAAAAATAATTATTGTTAATTAATTTATGGGCAAAAATGTCATTCGCTGGGTATTTAAATAAAATATCGTCCACTTCACGATCCATATATCTCAAGTCTGATTGTGTATATCGTGTATTGTGTACTATTGCTGCCACCTATTCGACGGAGCAGCCAAGTATCAGCTGGAAGCTTTAGACTCGGTAGACCGGCTTGCTATGAGGCTGACTGGAGACAGCAAGTTAGTCGCCAAAAATTACAAAGCTTCGGACACCGCCGTAAAGTAGCTTATCTGTCTATTTTCTATTGCCGTGAAGTGGACGATATTTTATTTAAATACCCAGCGAATGACATTTTTGCCCATAAATTAATTAACAATAATTATTTTTTTTATTCTAAAAGCTATACTCACTTACCATAGAATCTTTAGACAAACTTTACTTGACCATAATTCATCTAATAAAAAACGTAGACCAAATGTAATGGTTCTAGCTGTTAAGTCTTCCTTTGCAAGACGTTTTAGCCTTTACACTCTTCCATTTTTGTATAAGCGCATGATGAAGATCTGTAATCTCAGTGATATCTCCACCTACGGCGTCAAGGTGAAAGTGAAAAAATGGCTCCTAACACTAGATTACCATGCTACGGAGGCTTTATTTATCATTCAATTATGAATAAAACTATTAATAACTTAAATTAATATTAAAAAACATTTATTTAGAACACTTAACACTTCCACCCTCACACACTCGCTATCATTATCTAAATTTATAACTCTACCCACACACGCACACATACACGTACACACATACAATCACTTACCCAAAAACATTAATAGTAATCATAATAGTACTAAGTTCTCGTTTTATTCATAGTATTTTGTAATCAACCACAGTCTCCCGCGATACAAGCTAGCCCTAGTGCGGGGACTACTAGAAAACTGTACATTTATTATGCATTTTTAGGTAAATAAAGATATTTGTATTGTATTAAAAATACTAGCAGCCATATTTTGATTGGCACCCTGGTTGATATACATTCTCATTATCATGAATATGCGTAAAAATTGGCTTAAAGCAAAACTCGATGACCGCACTAATTCTGCAGCGGGATCTTAGATTATTTAATAGTTGGGTAATATGAAACTACATTGGGAGTCGTAATATACATAAATTATATAGATGTATGGCGCCCAACGTAGGAACGCATATATGCAATATAACCTTTCTCTAAACTATTTTAATGTTAGGGATTTATTCAACCAGAAAACACAATAATAATAACAACATTCCATTCATCCATTTTACCAATTCAAAAAGAAACCCCACCACTTAATAATAAAACGAGAATGCACTCATATATAAAACACAACCAACAAGTATTCTCAGCATTGCAAATACAAGTCTTATATTTTCCCATTTCAATAAAGTTTCAGAAATATATTTCTCCACTTCAAAACCGTTGCAAATTTTATCCGCCATTTCTATCAGAAAGCTTTCCAATGTTGCCATCGCTAATAACGTTTCCAACGTTAAGGTTAATATGCACTATGGTATAAGATGCCGAAATATTCTCAGCATGTCTATTCTGCAAGCTAAGTGAACGCGCAAGTGAAGTGATTAGCTAAGTGAATATGATTTTTTTCTTGCCTATTTCTGCAGATAAATGTCAAAACATCAAATTAAAAGGGCAAGGGACTACAGTCAAGTGTGATCACTCTACAATTAACTATAAGGTCGGGGAAAAAGTTTCTTCGTATTTTATAAACAAATTCAAGACATATTTTTTTCAAGTTTAATTACATTTAATTATAATATATATGTACCATTTTGTTCGATAACTTGTTGCCATATTTTAGGTAGTGACATGACCCCGTTGCTGTAGAAATTTTGGGAATTCTGATCAATAAAATGCAACAAGTAGTTTTGACAGTCCTCTCTTGATGTTAATCTAACACTACCCAAAGAATTCTGAAGAGATCGAAACAGGTGGAAATCTGAGGGTGCAAGGTCAGGGCTATGTGGTGGATGCATTAACACTTCCTAACCAAGGTCTCTAAATTTTTGCTGAGTGACCAAAGATGTGTGCTGTCTGGCGTTATCATGATGAAAGACCACACTCTTTATGTTGATCAATTCCGGCCGTTTTTTCTCAATTTCTTGTTTGAGTCTCATCTGCTGTTGGCAGTAGAGATCCGAATCGATGGTTTTGCCCGGCGGTAAATGCTCATAATGAACGATGCCCTTCCAATCCCACCATACACACAGCATCACCTTATTACGTGTTAATCTGGGTTTCGCTACAGTCTGTGGTGCTTCACTGCCCTTTGACCATGATCTTTTGCGCACATTCTTGTCGTAGGTGATCCATTTTTCATCACCAGTGATCAATCTTTTCAAAAACGGTTCGGTTTCGTTACGTTTCAATAGAGAATCGCAAATGAGTACACGATTCATTTGGTTTCTTTCAGTGAGCTCGTGTGGCACCCAAATATCGAGTTTTTTGTATACCCAGTTTTTTTCAAATGGGTCAAAACTGTTTTGTGGTCAATCCCCAGTTCTTCAGCTACGTCGTAACTACTAATATGCCGATCTTGGTCCACTTTTTCAGAAATGGCATCGACTTTATCCGTAACAGGGCGACCAGAGCGAGCTGCATCTTTGACATCAAAATTCCCGGACTGAAAACGCTTGAACCAACATTGTGCTACTCTTGATGACACTGCATTAGGTCCATAAACGTCACAAATTTTATTCGCGGCGTGTGTCGCATTTTTCCCTTTTTTGTTATAAAACTTTACAATATATCGAATTTGTTCGTTAGATTCACTCATTTTATCGAACAAAAAAACAATTGAAAAATGGCGGGAAATTGCTTTTTACGTTTTGTATTCCTTTTTTAAAATGTCATATTTTTAATGGTATCAAAACCAGCCAGATACAAACAGTACAACGGATAAGATTTTTACTACAACTTTATACATACAAAATACGAAAAGACTTTTTCCCCGACCTATTATTACTATAATAATGGGGTTCTTCAAAAGGGTAACATAGAGTATTTAAGGGTCGGCAACGTATCTATGATGCCCCTGATGTTGCAGGTACCCACAGGCAACGGTGATTGCTTAACATCAGGTGGCCCATAAGCTTGTTTGTCACATACGACATTTAAAAAAACTGAAATAATAAACAAATACGTGGGTCAAACGACATAGTATGTCATTATACCCCGCACAAGGGGTATGTCATTTTGTACACTTTTAAAATGTATAGCTTTGATGATGAAAATAAAAGAAGCTTAAGTAGGTCAATAACAGCAAATGTATACCATCAAAGACAACATCACATAAAAAATCACTTAATTCTACAGCAAAACAAAATCCATCAGAACAAAACTCGTGGTAGTATAAAGAGTGCAATCCGCTTTTCGCGTCGAACGACCATGCGGGCGCCACTGGCGTTCCGACAGGTTGCGATCGGTTACCAAGCGGCCCTTTGTGTATTGGTGGGGGTACTAAACAGCCTGTGGTTTCGGAAAAAATACCCCTATGTCGTTTTGTCCGCCTATGTAATTTTGTACGCCTTTTCTCTACCAAAAAAAGTCTGCCAAAAACTGAAGGGGCCGAGGCAATGCGGTTTACCTTTATTTCTTAAAAACTATTTGTATGTGGACAGCTATTGTGGTCGTGTTTTGTCATTATGCATTGTATAGTATAGAGCAGGGGTCTCCAAACTACGGCCCGCGGGCCAAATCCGGCCCGCCACTGCCATCAATCCGGCCCGCGACAGGAATTGAAACTCGCGGAATTGTCGGTGATTCAGCCCTGTGGATCTGATAAAATTAACAACTGGTATGACTGATCTTAGAAATTCAGACAATTCCAAACATTTTCCGCACAAGGACTGAAGACTGTAGCTGAAATAGATAGTACCTAGAACCGTACATAGTATCACTACTCGACACTAGATGTAGTTACGTGTCACAATACACAATCAATAGTAATTGAAATGCAATAAAAGCCTATGTTTGCTTAGGTGGGCAGAAAAATTAAAATTGTTACGGCCCTTGCAACATACCGAAAAAAATATTATAGCCCCAAGGCTTCAAAGTTTGGAGACCCCTGGTATAGAGCATTCTAATGCGTTTGTACCTTTATTCTGACAGCAAGAAATTGAATTCGTCCTTTTAAACCCGTATTCAAGTACTGCGCGTATTTTTAGACCAGTCACACTCTTTGGGTTTGAAAGGTTTCGGTAGAGTATTGAAAAATTAATTGATTTTTCAATGTTTTTTTTTTAATTCAGTGATAGGCTTCTTACGCTTGATCGCCAACTCGCCTGATGTTAAGTGAAGATGCGGTCTACCTCTGACTGAACTATAACTAATTTTCCACATTGCAAGTAGAAAAAATATATATCAAAACATCAAAAAATTTAACCAAACATTTTAACATAAACTAAATTTTGCTTTTCTGTTTTCAGATATTCTATTCAAAATGTCCTAAACCTCATCGACATGGTAAGTGAAAAATAAAATAAAGGCTTTCATTCAGAAAATGCTTTCATTTCAGTTTAATTGAATAAATTATTATTTTATTTAATGTACCTAGACCTATACATAATAATATTATTATATACACAATTTTGTAGAAGCGTGTACTGGAGAAGTTTGACTTGTAACTATGGAGTTATTAATAAAGTATAGTATTGTATTCTTTTCAAATTATTATCACAATCCATTTGACCAATATTTTGACATTATACTTTTTCCAGCTCAAACAAATATCATGTCGATGCCTAATTCGTACTTACTAGTAAGTGCGAATTGTGGGACATTATTGCACACACGGTCATCTGACCCCAAACTAAGCAAAGCTTGTAATATGGCTGCCAGAGACTGATATACGTACATATATATTTTTAAATACATACTTAAATAGATATTGTATTTTCATGGGTTAGAGATCTTGGTGATAGACTTAATTGTACACAGCGCGAGACTGAAACCGGTGCAAGGAGTTCTCTTGTGTCGTAGGCCAAGACTAACTTAATTGTACACAGCGCGAGACTGAGACCGGTGGAGTTCTCTTGTGTCGTAGGCCAAGACTAACTTAATTGTACACAGCGCGAGACTGAGACCGGTGGAGTTCTCTTGTGTCGTAGGCCAAGACTAACTTAATTGTACACAGCGCGAGACTGAGACCGGTGGAGTTCTCTTGTGTCGTAGGCCAAGACTAACTTAATTGTACACAGCGCGAGACTGAGACCGGTGGAGTTCTCTTGTGTCGTAGGCCAAGACTAACTTAATTGTACACAGCGCGAGACTGAGACCGGTGGAGTTCTCTTGTGTCGTAGGCCAAGACTAACTTAATTGTACACAGCGCGAGACTGAGACCGGTGGAGTTCTCTTGTGTCGTAGGCCAAGACTAACTTAATTGTACACAGCGCGAGACTGAGACCGGTGGAGTTCTCTTGTGTTGTAGGCCAAGACTAACTTAATTGTACACAGCGCGAGACTGAGACCGGTGGAGTTCTCTTGTATCGTAGGCCAAGACTAACTTTTTGTCGCTGCGCCAGCGTAGTAAGTAAACATTTAAAAACTAAAAAAAATAATATAAGCTCCAAACCACAAATCTCGCTAAAGTGACGCAGCGAAACACTGCTTTACAGAATTATCCCTTTATTCCAAACTCAGACGAAACTTTTAAACTTTTTCCGTTTGAAAAAACGTCGGTTTAAGCCACAGCGTCGGAGTGTCAGTTATTTACTGTCAGGAACTGAGAGATTTAGGTCGACACACATCATGGTTCTGACGTCGCGGGATTGGAAAATAGAATGTTTGGATTTACGCATTTATTCACGCATCCCGCCGAAGAGCACGTATCATACGTGCTGAACAAATTGAAGGATTTAAGGAAAAAATTAAATCCTTCAATTTGTTCAGCACGTAACGATGGAATCAAACGATAAAAATGCATTTGCAAAAATAAATTGTGTGCGAGAGTGAGTATGTGTGTGTGTTTGTGTTAATGTTACAGCCAAAACTATTTATACCAGTGGAAATCGCACACTGTGCGACTTCCACTCTTTTCTAGCCTCACACCTGCAAAATGTGGAATGAGCTACCTTCCGCGGTGTTTCCGAGAAGCTACAACATGGGGTTCTTCAAAAGGCGAGTTAATACAGTCCTAAAGGGTCGGCAACGTATTTGTGATGTCTCCGGTGTTACAGGTATCCATAGGCGACGGTGGCTGCTTACCATCAGGCGGCCCGTCTGCTTGTTTGCCACCTATGGCATAAAAAAAAACGAAATAGAAAAAAAATTTAAGCAATTTTTTGTATTCTTCTCAGCAAACCCTTTCGTTTGATACCCATATCAAGATGGTAAATATGAAAATTTTGTTCGCCATCTTGGAGCATCTGCCATATTTAATTTAGTATAACGTCATTTTATTTTTCGTATTTTTCTCAGCAAACTTTTTCATTTGATACCCAATCATGGACGTGCATAATAAATAACTGTTCCACCATCATTGAGAGTCCGCCATATTGGATTTAGAATGACCTCATTTGGCTAACCATACAATGTCATCCAAACTAAACGTATGCCAAATTTCAGCTCATTCGGTTGAGGATAACTGGTCTTAATTTCAGTGGTAAGATAAGTCCCACACATACATACATACATACGAGTACGTATGTATGTATGTGTATGTATCAAAAGTAAGACCAATGGTGAAGTTTGACTGCAATAAATTATATTTTACTAGCGATCCGCCCCGGCTAAGCAACGGTGTAAGCTCGGCCTTCGGTCTCGCTACTATAACCCGCTCCAGGAACACCAATTTAATCCAAATCGGTCCAGCTACCTTCTACGAACTATTAGAAAACATTTAAATAAAGATGAATGAAATCTGTAAAGCCGTTCTCAAGTTATAGCGTGACCAAGTATCCATAGGCGACGGTGACTGCTTACCATCAGGCAGCCCGTCTGCTTGTTTGCCACATATGGCATAAAAAATAGGGGTTCATTTTTATATAGATTATTTATTTACGGAAAACAAACAGCGTAAGCAGTGTAAAACATAGCAATAAAAATATGAACAAACAAGCCTTAAAAGTTTTCACAAATAAAAGAGAGTTACAGTCCAGTTCCGTGAATGTTGGAATAACAAATAATATTTGTATAAGAACTATCAAACAGTACATATATATAACTTGAAAAAAAAACAAAGGTTGAAAAGTGAAAGCCATATCAGTCTTACAATGAAAAAAGAAATACAATTTATAAATGTGTATGTAAATTTAAAAAAAAAAAACATGAAAGTCAATCAGAAGGAAAAAAGCTAAAAATGCATAATTTTTGAAGAACTTTTGTCCCGCTGTAAACAAGTCCTTGGAATAATTACAATTAAAGTTATTTTATAAGTTACCATTATTGGGTTGTGTAAAACAATTCTTGTGGTGAATTTAGAGCTCTGTCTACATACTTACACCTAATGTGAATAAGCTAAAAATGATAACCAGAAAATTACCTTTATCATTTATACCCCAAGTTAGAATCCAACCCCGCTTCTGATTTATGTAAAATATAATATAGTAAATTATATTTCGATTGTTTCTATTCCATGCTCTTTTATTTGTTAATTAACGTAAAGTCGCAAGCTTATGTAAATAGCTGAAACTGAAATTATCAGCGGCAATAAATTAGAGTTAGTATAAACAAAGTCGAGACGGGACGCCCTATATTATTCAAGAGCCGTAACGCTGGTATATAAAGTGGAATTCAGATTAAACACAACAGATTCTGCGAAAGTTCACTTCTGCAAGCAATCCTACCATATAAAAATTGCAACAAGCTTACATCTGCAAGTTTTTGACGTGATTACGTCTTATAAATCGATGAAAGTCGGCTGCACGCACGAAAAAGCATGACTCATTGTCACGTTCCACCTGAGCCGAGCGTGCAAGCGAGAGCGCGAAACAAGCGATAGAGAGGCACGATCGGCTTAAGCTTTCGGCTTGTGACGTATACGTTATCACGTAAAATGATCGTCCGTAAACCAGCGAAGTAAACCGACTTTACAGACAGCCAATTTTTTGTAGCTTTTCTGTAAGTCGCACAAAGAACAAATTGCAACAGTACTCACCAGGAAGAAATTCAGATAGTACGGTAGAAATTACGAGAACATGCTTTTCTGGAAGAGATCACTTTAAGCAATAAGGCTAAATTAAAGGCCTAGTTTATATTACTTATGGTAGTTCTGTTATGGTAGTACGTTGTACATGTACGTTTGTGTTGTCTATACTAATATTATAAAGAGGAAAGATTTGATTGTTTGTTTGTTTGTTTGCATTGAATAGGCTCCTAAACTACTGAACCGATTTGAAAAATTCTTTCACTGTTGGGAAGCTACACTATCTCCGGGTGACATAGGCTATATTATAATATAGCGAGTTTTTGTAGCGAGGCCGAAGGCCGAGCTTACACCCATGCGAAGCTGGGCCGGACGACTAGTTTTTAAAAACAAAGCTAATGTATCTATCTATAGGGTACCTTCTGAAACTCATTAATCTAGCCACTTGAAGGTTATTTTTGCATTTTTGCGGTTCCGTACCTAAAAAGGAAATAATTATCCCCTTAGGGGAGTTATTACCCTTATAGGAACAAGTCGTTGTTCTTCTGTCTGTCTGTCAAGACTTTTTTCTCAGGAATGCATAGAGGTCATCATCATCATCATCAGCCAGAAGACGTCCACTGCTGAACATAGGCCTCCCCCTTTAACCTCCAAACGGAACGACATCCTACCATCTGCATCCACTGGATGCCCGCCACTCTCACAATGTCGTCGGTTCATCTAGTGGGAGGCCTACCTACGCTGCGTCTTCCAATTTCTTTCCAATTTCAATTACGCGTGGAGGTATCAAGATAATAATAATGATAATTAATTATTAGCAAATACTGTCGTCTACCTAATTCCTTGGAGCAGTGAAAAAATATAACTTCTAAGTTAACGCAATCAAAAGATACTGCTGTTATGTTGCATATTTTGACACTCGCAAGGGAATCTAAACCTATAGGGTACTACTGGTTGACCTAGAATCATGAAATTTGGCATGAAGCAAGATCTCTCAGCACAAATAAAGGAAAATAATCGAAATTTGTCAATTTGAAGTTACATAATTATAAAAATAAAAAAACATAACAAACTTATATTTTATAGTTTATAAGTATGGGAGCACGTGTTTGCCAACTACAAAGTTAAGTTTGTCCTTTAATATTTCAACCGTTTTAGCCTTTTTTCGTCAAGAGTCGATTACCGGAATATATGAATTATCTACATACATAACGGAACCCTCAGGGTGCGAGTCTTACTCACACTTGTCTGGTTTTTTCAACAGATAATGTACCTTTTTTAGAATATTCACTGGCTGAGTTGGCAGTGAACCTACGTTCTGCGCTTGGGGCGTGGGTTCGACTCCCAACTAAGGCAAACATTCATGTGATGAACATTTGTATTTGTTCTATGTCTGGGTGTTAATATCTATTTAAGTACCTATGTATTTAAAATATATATATATTATGTACGTATATCAGTCTATGCCAGCCATATTACAAGCTTTGCTTAGTTTGGGGTCAAACGACCGTGGATGAAAAAATGTCCCAGATATTATTTATTTATTTAATGGGTAGTGTTCTGAAGTACTGTTTGATCTGGTGCCGACGTCGCGGTATTATCATCGCACTAGCCGCCACCGCCTAGGAAGTTCATTCAGATATCATAGATCAGTGTAAATCACAAACTGTGTGATTCTCACGATCTTTCTTGCCTCACACCTGCAAAATGTGGAATGAGCTACCTTCCGCGGTGTTTCCGAGAAACTACAACATGGGGTTCTTCAACAGGCGAGTCAATAGATTATTAAAAGGTCGGCAACGCTGTTGTGATGCCTCTGGTGTTACAAGTATCCATAGGCGACGGTGAATGCTTTCCATCAGGCAGCCCGTCTGCTTGTATGGACTAAAACAAAACTTTACGAAGTTTCTCTTCGCTAACATAAGTTTGTAATAGGTACCTAGGTAAATTATATATTTACGTACGTTAGATGTGGTTCTAGGATTTCAGTCGGAAAGTACATCAAATAAAAAGCTCAGACAGTATGAAAAAACTTAATGCTAAGCTAGCAAATTCGACGCCACCGAAATCCTTTCCAATCCTTTATCAAATAGAGTGAACATAAACAGTGCTAGCGAAAGTGGGATGAAATGGGAAATCAGGTAACTTATGTATGGAAATCGGATGAATTGGGACTCGGGTAACACTATTCGGGGTAAAAGGTTGTCTGTTTGTACTGAGTTCTTCACGTGCTTATAGCACATGTTCGGAGCCTTGCTTTAGCTTCAGACTTGTTGTGTCATCATCATCATTTCAACCATTGGACGTCCATTGCTGGACATAGGCCTCGCCCAACGATTTCCAAGAGCCGGTTGGAAGCAGTTTGTCATATAAGGTCGGTTGTTCATCTTGTGGCTGGACGTCCAACGCTGTGATTACCGGTCCGTCGTCTCCATTTGAGGAGTTTGCAGCCCCATCAGCCACCTGTTCTATGTGCTCTATGGCAAGTCTGAAATTCACCCCTATGCTGGGACATTTTTGCACATAGAGTCATCTGACTCCAAACTACGCGAAGCTTGTAATATGGCTGCCAGAGACTGATATACATACATATATATATTTATAAAAACATACTTAAATAGATATTAATACCCAGACAGAACAAACACAAATGTTCATCACATGAATGTTTGCCCTGTGGGAATCGAACCCACGCCCCCAAGCGTAAAAGGCATGTTCACTACCAACTGAGCCGCTGGGGCAGTCAAAAGTTTGTACTGTTATTATAACTAACTAGTTAAGCTGAATTTTAAAATAAATTATTATATTAAGGGTTTAATTGTTTTAAATTACAGAATGGTAATGATTTATTACATATCAATATACTTAAGTAAATGCTATAAAATACAACTAAACCTAATTATTTTGACAATATTCTAACAAAAATTTAAATTACAAACAAAAATAAAATATTTTTAATCGAATAACCCGCCCCTAACTGTACCCTGTGCGAAGGTGCCCATAACACTAGCAGCATTGCCACGCTGAATGGCTATGGCCAACCTTTGCACAAGGTACGAGCCGGAGCGAGGGTCATTATTTTTCTCCCTCAACCTGCGCCCCAACTCACCAATGAAGCTTCTGGCTTCAGTGGCCCAACTGCCCATGTTCTCCACGGCAATGGGTACAAAAATGTACCGTGGCACCATAGCTGCATACTTCAGCCGCTTCATGCAAGCGGCATTCTCTGCTGCAGCTGCTGGGGAGTGAACCGTACGGCCTAGGTGGGTGGCAGCTACCGTGCTGACGCAAGTAGCGTCCCACACCAAGCACTTGCCGTTTTTCCATGGCACCAGTGTCAGGCCGTCCGGTCTCTTGCCGTCCGATCTGCAAAGACCAGGTGGTTCGAGCATACAAGGTATGTTAGCTGAAACAAGGGCTCTCCGAACTATGTCATTAAGGGCATGGTGACGAGGAAACCTACCTGAGCAGCGACGACAACTCAAAGCGTGATGGCCATTAGCTTCCACCATGGAACCGCAGATGCATAAGTGTGGTTCACACACCTTGCAGCCCAGGCGGAAGGCAACAGCCACGCGCAGTGAGTCGTCGTCCATTAATGTGCCCAAGTGAGGTGAGGGCAGCGCGTATAACCATGCCCCGGATTCAGACTGTGACACAGCTCTGAGTCTAGCCAAGTCAGCCCCTGTGGCACTCTCCAACAACTGCTTTTGGATCCGCTTTGCCCCGACGTCGTCCCACGCACGCTGAACATGCAATGCCGCAACCGGGCTAGATGCGCCTGTGTTAAGGGCCAACCAGGCTGACACAGCATCTGAAACAAATGGAATGCTCGCCCCGACACCATTAGAATGTAGTATTACAGTGACGAGATCTGCTACTCCATGAGCCGATGCCAAGAAAGCCGGAAGGCCTACATCACGTGCGCACCTCAACCCAAGACCCCCAAATTTATTTAAGGATATAAACTTATAGAAAGAGCAGCAAAAAAACAGACCGTCCATCTGATGGTAAGCGGTTACCGCTCTTGAACACTTAGATACACTAAATCTCATTACAATGCAGACAATCAAAACCACAGATTATAAATCACAAATAAAAACAGATGTAGTAAGTCGTAAATTATGCCTAATTCCCAAACTGTCGTGAGTTGTGTTCGCTCTACGAAATATTGTCTTTATGGCAGTTTAGCAAATACGTGACTTCAGGCATTAAATGTCTTAAATTACTTTCATGCCCCGAATCTGAACGGCATAACTATTTATTTAGAATTATTTTTATTTTTACTTTCGACAGGGGTTAATGAGTTCTTTGGCTTTCTATTTAGAAGATTAGAAATAATTCGGCATCTACTTTTATTTTGTTTTGCGTTTCTTACTTATTTTTTTTTTTTTATACCGATAGTTCTATTCACGATGCTCTACGACGCCTTCCTTACCCTTTCCTGTAATCACTTACGAAAGTCATTTATAGGCACATACATTCTACGCTTACTAATGCTAGTGAATTTGCGTGTAGTTTTTGAAATCTCCTTGCATCGTATGGTGTTGTAATTCTTTTGAAATAAAGGTAAGGTGTCATCAGTTTTTAAGGTTCCGTAGTCCTACAAGGAATCCTTATAAGTTCGTTCAGTCCGTCCATCGGTCTGTCTACCCTTCCAATTTTTTTTATATCCTTATAACTTTTATAGTTTATTAAGCATGAAACTTTACATAATACAACAGTTTTGATATAGATCTCAATTTTAAAATTATAAAAAATACAGTTTAGCCTGTTAGGGGTGGCTCTAGTAATACATGTGAAATGGGATTGAATTTTTTTTTCTCTCTACCTCGTGTGGGATTTCGTTGAAGAAGTATTTTAAAATAAAAGTAAGGTTTTATACATCACTTTTTTATCAAGTGTATATGTTGTGAAAAATGGCCTACCAATGTTGCAAAAAGTTGTCCCCCCTCCCTCCTATGGTCCCTGCATTTCTAAACTATTAGACAAAGAAACTTGTAACTTCATAATAAAAACCCTTATTTAAAATTATGTTCTACATTTTGTGGTTAAAACTTTTTGAATTATAGCGATAAAACTGTAATAAATCAAAGAAATTTTCGCACAAGGGTCATTGAATGTTTCATAAAAAGAATGTTTCCCAAGTAGTTTTCTCTTTGGCTAAACCTTAAAAGCATCATATATAATATGTTATGTCGGGATAATACATCTCTGAAATTTGGCTAAAGTCCACAGAGTTTTTTTCGAAACGCTATGTGAAAAGTCAAATTCTATAACGTAATTTCTAAGCTATGTAGTATGGAAAACCTACCCTCTTTTATACGCTTTTTGTCATTGTTTTTCTTCTATACAAAAAAAATTACATCAGGGCTGCAAATGGTAATCGTTTTACGCGGTTTCAAATGAGATGGAATGCGGCCCCTGGCAAAGCTAACACTTATACCTAAAGTACTCGTATATGACTAAATTATTTTCATAGAGACTTTTTTACAGAATTATTTTTGTTTGGTGAATGTTTTAAGTTTAGTAAAATGTCGGCGAACAAAAGTTGTTAGCTAATAATAATTATCAACAACTCTGTGTTATCACAACGTTTACAATTATAAGCTAATAAAATACAGTCGAATTGATAACCTCCTTCTTTTTGGAGTGGGTTAAAAAGAGAAAAGGAGTGGAGCGTTTTCGTGGATAAAACAGTCATTTGCTTTTTTAGTTGATAAGCTGTAACATATGGCAGTTAACAAAAAACGTTCTAAAATGAAAGTTTGAGAACTCTTCTTACGTTTACGTAGTCTTTTCAAATGAAGCCAAAAATATTTAGCATCATTATTAACCATTTTCTGCTCGCCGTGTTATATGCGTGTTTTAGTTGCGGAATAAGGGCCCTTGAGTGTATTATCATATTATTTGTTGTCATACTTTAGAAAGTTTAACAATTTAAAAAAATGGCAAAGTGTGAGTTGGTCTCAAATTTCTATTCATTAAGCAAGTTATGCAACGTAGGGCGCGGTTGGAACTTGGATCGCCGGGGCGTTATAATGTTTTTTACGCAACTTTTTGTTTGTTTTGTTCGGAACCCTAAGTGCGTGAGCCCGACTTGTACTTGGCCGGTTTGTATGCTAAAGTTTTTGTTGGTTTGTTTGTTTCACGCACCAACAGACCAACGGATCGAAATAATTTTTGCATAGAGCTACGGTTCCTTAAGGAACATCCAAGCGGGTAAAACCGCAGGGAACAGCTGCTTGCAGACAAAACTACAGAGCAAAGTTGAATCCATCCAAAGTACTATTATAAATAGATAGTACTCGAAGATAACATATTATATACTAACGCAGGAAAAATAGCACAAATACCTGTAGGAAAACATACTCATTCGTCTGCAGTCTGTCCCATAAATCAGATCCTCGAAGAGATTTATCTCGCAAAAATACTCCGTGATATTAGCGGCGAATCTGCGAAACTACACCATAACTCGGTTACATCGGTTAGGGCCTCCGCGCACGCGAAACTTTTTATTTTGGAGAACAACGTTTAGAGCAACAATTTTCTTAGTTTCACGTAGCCCGTTTTCACAGGTCATGAAGATGGCCATGCAGTAAATAATGACGTCAACATCAATCAAATCATCATCATCATCATTAGCCAGAATACGTCCACTGCTGAACATAGGCCTCCCCCTTTAACCTCCACACTGAACGACATCCTGCCATCTGCATCCACTGAATGCCCGCGACTCTCACAATGTCGTCGGCAAGGAATTTATATACTACGTAGTATATAAATTCCTTGGTCGTCGGTCCATCTAGTGGGAGGCCTACCTACGCTGCGTCTTCCGGTTCGTGGTCTCCACTCAGGAACCTTTCTTCCCCATCGGTAATAATCAGTTCTTCGAGCGATGTGGCCTGCCCATTGCCACTTCAACTTCAACTTGCACATTTTAATAGCTATGTCGGTGACTCTGGTTCTTTGGCAAATATCTACGTATAATATTACCTGTTGTAAAATAAAATAACTTATCTATGGTTTAGGTTAGAGTTATCTCTGTTTTTGGCTTTATGAAAGACTAGCTGTACCCGCGACTTCTTCCGCGATTTCTTCAGAAATAAATAGCCTATGTCCGTCCTCATTATACATACTATTGCCTCGCAAAATGTTATCGAGATCGGTTAAGCCGTTTAGTAGTGATTATGTAGCAAACATAGTTACTCTCGCATTTATAATATTAGTGTGATGTGTGCTTTTGTAAGTTTAATAAAGAACCTGATTTATCAAATTTATGTCTTCGAAGTTAAACATTATCTTACTTTCAAAAGTTAAACATTATCTTACTTTCAAAAGTTCCAAAGATAAACTAAACTAAAGTACTAAAGTACTAAGTTCCAAACTAAAGTACTAAAGTACTAAGTTCCAAACTAAAGTACTAAAGTACTAAGTTCCAAACTAAAGTACTAAAGTACTAAGTTCCAAACTAAAGTACTAAGTTCCAAACTAAAGTACTAAAGTACTAAGTTCCAAACTAAAGTACTAAGTTCCAAACAAAAGTACTAAGTTCCAAACTAAAGTACTAAGTTCCAAACTAAAGTACTAAGTTCCAAACTAAAG
Source organism: Agriopis leucophaearia (assembly GCA_949125355.1). NCBI lineage: Eukaryota > Metazoa > Arthropoda > Insecta > Lepidoptera > Geometridae > Agriopis > Agriopis leucophaearia. The sequence continues at coordinate 16,047,827 of OX421274.1, read as the reverse complement.
TACTAAGTTCCAAACTAAAGTACTAAGTTCCAAACTAAAGTACTAAATATGCTTCAAAATATGCAGCAACTCAAAGAACCACAGTATAAGTATCGTACATAGAGTATCTTACGAGTCCTTGACCACACCGTCAAATACCATTGTATTTACAACCTGTCGGCTTCCTTGTTTCCTCTGAGATGTAATCTGTTTTTTTTTCAAGGTCACAGTGAATAGGTATCTTCTAAGTCTGCGTGCTTCATCTTCGACCACATCGTCGCTTACCAACAGGCAAGTTGGTGGCCAAACGCGGACTTTTCGCGAGAATGTTTTTTGCGGCAACGCCATCAAATAAAGAATCGAGTGCGCGGCAGAATTAATCCACTCCACGCTTTATATAAAGTGGTTAACGTCAAAAAGCTTTCTCAGACCACTTCTTAATACCGTGGAGGTGTTAAAAAACGCTTTTCTACTGTTTATTACTTTCTCGGGCCACTTTGGAAATGTAATTTGGTAATTTCTCTCTACATTTTATGATCATTTTTAAGTGTATATTTTAAAATTGTGACGTTATAGGGATGTCTGTTGAGGTCTGTGTAAATGGAAGTTTTATGAGTAAGTGCTGGAGTTCCACTCGGAGGACGATTACATGATGGAAGTGCACTCCCTGAAGGCAAGATAATGACTGAAGTTGTGGGAGTTACAGGTGACCTTTTAGTTGGGGTTAAATGGTGAAGTTTCGAGTTTTCGTCGTGCTTGCTTTTAGCAGAGCTGGATAGATAATTTATCGTTAACCCCTGACACAAACAGAGGGGTTTTATACATTTTCGTGTGTATCGATATATCTGTATGTGGAATCGTAGTTTTCAAACGGCTGAACCTATTTTGATTTAGTTTGTTTTCTTGAAAGGTGACCTAATCGAAGTGTTCTGTTGAATGTGTTAAAGGGTTCTATTGCGTATCGCGGATCGTCCAAAGCGTGTTAGCAATATCCGTAATCAGTGATTACCTATTACATTTTGTGTTACATTTATAAGTGACTGAAATAATCAACTTTATTTTCCAGTACAGTTACTCGTATATGATTATTTTCGGGATATTTACCGTGGTAAGTTTGTGGAAGGAGCTCCCGATACTTCGGCGCAGTTACATGCACCATGTTCACGGGAAGAGTGAAGAATGCGAATGGTTGGTCAAAAAGACCAACCACTGCATTGGATTTCAAACCCTAAAATCCTGTCCACTGAGCGCCACTATACACAGGTACCAAGGCTGATAAAGGAAACTATTGAAATCTCGAAATGTCAGAATTTCAATCGAGGTGATGATTTTCGACTTGTCAGTGCGTGGAATCCAGTATTAGGTTGCCTTAAAAAGCTACCCTACCAACCTTATCAAGGTAAATATCCTGTAAATAATCATATAACTGTATTGAACAACCATGATAGTTTAAAACAGTGTTTTATTTTCCAGGTTCGAAACAGAACTCAAGGCAAAGACCTGTGTCTAAGTGAAACATTATTTATATTTACGCACTTAGCGAACTGAACATGTGTCTTCTTGGAACAAAGCTCGCAAAACATAGCCAACTTTGCAGACCAAATGTCAGAAGAAGTTTGTAAATCGCTTGTAGAATGTCTGGAAGTTCAACACCTGGTGCTGGCGTCACAGTAAGGTTAAGTAAAAGTTATTGAGATGTGACAGAAAGTATTAAAGTTATTTTGTGCTAAACTAACACTGACATAAAGCCAGGTTTTTATTTATTTATAAGAAATAGACTTGCGTTTGACCGCCAGCTCGCCATGTTAATCCATGATGCGGTCTTCAATAGCGGTCTTCGCTTTCCTAGAAGAAACTGATTTACTCGTGATTTGAAGACACCCAAATTGTAACTATCGGGGAACACCCATTCAGGTAGCGCATTCCACAGACTAGCAGTTAACCAAGTGCTAAACCAAAACCTTATAGATACGCTAGTAAGTATAGTAAGAGTCTTTGTATTGTTGCGTCATCATCATCACTCCAGCCATAGGACGTCCATTGCTGAACCCTCCCCATTGTTCTCCAAAGGGCCGGTTGGAAGCGGCCTGCATCCAGCGTTTTCCTGCGGTCTCTTTTAGGACGTCTGTTCATCGTGTGGGCCACGCTGCGCTTACCAGTCCGTGGTCGGCCATCTGTTCTGCGTGCTATGTGCCCTGTACCACTGCCACTTCTAACTTGCTAATCCGGTGGGCCATGTCGGTAAATATTCGTCTACAGATTTCCTCATTTCTGATTCGGTTGTTAACAATCGAACGAATGTTTTGGTTCTCAAATGCAGACCACGGTGTGTGAACAATTAGGATTAAGGCTTACTTTGCGAGGACAAAACACTTATTATCCAAGTGAAACTTAATTCCACTCCATTTACTCATTCACTCACTGACTTACTGACTTTTCCATCACCTTAGAGCAAATCATTCACTCACTGACTTACTGACTTTTCTATCACCTTAGAGCAAATACGAAATTTGCTGGGCTCGTCACTAAATCTCGTAAACTGCTTTTTTATGCCATAGGTGGCAAACAAGCAGACGGGCCGCCTGATAGTAAGCAGTCACCGTCGCCTATGGATACTTGTAACACTAGAGGCATCACAAATACGTTGCTGACCCTTTAAGACTATTAACTCGCCTTGCTTGACCTATGAAGCTGAAGTTTGACAAGTAGATTCCGCATGGAAAGCTTCCTATAATGATTTTTGTGAAAAGTTTGAAAAAACGGCAGATGGAGGTTGAAAGTGAATATAAAAGTCTATGCATACGAAGTCGGTAGTAACATCTAGTAGTTTGTAAGATTAGCCTTATAACAAGCGGCCTTATCGCTTAAAGCGATCTCTTCCAGGCAACCGTGGCATATTCTTTAATACTTATCAATATAAAAACCGGCCAAGTGCGAGTCGGACAGTCGCGCACGAAGGGTTTCGTACCATTATTTATAAAAACGGCAAAAAAATCAAGTTTTTTGTATGGGAGCCCCCTTAAATATTTGTTTTATTTTAAGTTGATTATTTATTTTTAAAGTGAATATATAACTTAATATTCTGTGAATATTTCAAGGGTTTACCTGTAGGCATTATCAATATCGAGCAAAAACGAGCAAAAAAATCACTTTGGTTGTATGGGAGCCCCTTAAATATTTATTTTATTCTGTTTTTTAGCATTAATTTGTTATTATAGCGGCAACAGAAATACGTCATCTGTTAAAATTTCAACTGTCTAACTATCACGGTTCATGAGATACAGCCTGGTGACAGATGGACAGACAGACAGACAGACGAACGGACAGCAGAGCCTTAGTAATACGGGCCCGTTTACCCTTTGGGTACGGAACCCTAAAAACGACTTCGAAATTAGTAAGCGGAAAGGAAAAAAAACAGTGTAACATAGAACCTCCTCCTTTTATGAAGTCGGTAAAAAACAGTGGAACATAGAACATCTTTTTTTTAAGTCGGTTAAAAACGGACAGAATTGAAAATCTGAAGTTGGTCAAGAAATAATTAAGGGACAAAAGTCGCTCCAAATGGTTCGTGTAATATTACACACGGTACCGCTGGAGCTTGGCTCTGACGCGCTCCCGCGCATCTAGATAATACAAGATTGTTTCATATACAATTATTAACAACTGACAGTTATTTTAACACACCAAAACAGTCGTTAACCCTTTCTAAAAAGTCTTTAGGGGCTCATAGAAATAAATGAGTACTGTTTCAAACTCATAAGCACCACTTAGTGGTTACTGAACCAAATAACGGAAATGGAGTTCTAAAGAAAATTGTTCACAATTTTTAAAGGTTTTTTTGAATTTCAAAGCAAATACGTTAATAATGAAAACATTTTATTTGAATACTAGCGACCCGCCCCGGCTTCGCACGGGTATATCTTTTATTATATATTTAAACCTTCCGTGAAAAATTATCTAACTGATAGTGAAAACCGCATCATAATCCGTTGCGTAGTTTTAAAGATCTAAGCATATAAAGAGGGACAGACAGAGGGAAGCGACTTTGTTTTATACTATGTAGTGATTTTACTACATAGTGGTTCGATTCCCATCTAGGACAAACATTTGTGTGATGAACATTTGTGTTTGTTCTATGTCTGGGTGTTAATATCTATTTAAGTATGTATTTAAAAATGTATATCAGTCTATGGCTGTCATATTACAAGCTTTGCTTAGTTTAGGGTCAGATGACCGTGTGTGCAATAATGTTCCAGATATTTATTTATATCTTTACTGTATGATATTAGCTATCAGGTAAAATCTGACATAGTTCAAAAAGCTAGTAAAACTGATCAGAATTTACTGATTTGTTTAGCTTTTTACAATGTTATTGCAACTGTTAGACGTATTCTCTCAGTGGTGCACTGTGTTGTTGCTATAGTTTAAAGATAATTTAGTCAAGCTGAGTCAAGCTATGTGAAGGTGCGGGTGTGGGCGCTGAAACGGCGGCAAGAAGCAAGCACGCTTTGGAGTCAGCGTATGAGTTCGTCCCGTTCGCAGCCGAGACGGCGAGCCCGTGAGGCTCGGAAGCCAAAAAAAACGTCACCGATCTGGGCCGGCGCTTGAAGGCGAGAGGGCGTGGGTCAGGCCAATACCTGGCCCAAAATATTTCGCTGGCCATACAGCGCGGCAATGCCGCCAGCCTGATTGGCAGTTTGGTCAGGAAAGTGCTGGTCGCGGAGATATTACTTATTACTTAGATACTTATTTTTAGTTTTTGAAACCTAAAATTTATTTGTTTTGTTTTTTTATTTATTCAAAAATATGATTGCGTTTGACTGCCAACTCGCCTGATGTTAGGCGCGATGCGGTCTACGATGGAGTACGCTTGCCCAGAAGAAACCGATTCACTCAAGATTCGATTTGTTTAGTTAATTGTTTGTTTTAGTTTTTTTTCCCTTGTAAATTAGTTATATGACATAAGATGGATTTAAAGTAAATAAAATTAATTCAAATACTGTGAATGAACAATTGAATGATTCGCTATAGACTCAGGAAAACAAGGCCTTTTCCCGGGAAAATGTTGGTAGAATCATAAAATCGTTAGTGACGCCGCAGGCGTAAATAATTTTACTTATTTAATTTTACACAAAGAGCTCATCTTTGTTGGCATTTTCCTCGAATCTTAATTTATCAAAGCTATTAAAAGCAGGGTTAAAATCCACCGACTTCAGTCATTGATTTACAAACACATGTTTGCAAGTCAATGGAAGTTAAGTCTAGTGCGGTAAACAAGCATGCAGTCCGCCTGATGGTTAGCAGAGACCGCCGCCTATGAACACCTGCAACACTAGCGGTGTTGACGGTGCTTTGCCAGTCCGGAGAGGTAGTTGTAGACACGCTTTTTGAAACGCTTCATGTTGAAGCTCGGCGGGAAGAGTTTTGGGAAAGAACATTCCACACCTTGCAGATCCGCGGAATGGAGCGGCGAAATTGGACGACGCGGATCACAGAAAGGAGAATAATTTCGACCTTTCTCTTTTCTTCTTCTTTCTTTCTATGGTATGGAATTCCAACTGCGCATGATGTGGGATAGAGCTGTCCTGAGATCAACCAATACCGTCGTTTTTTTATACTTATTAGGAATACCGAAAAACTAGCTACGTCGCTATCTTTATGGACATTGGACACCTTATCAGCAACAACAACCTTGACGCAGTTTATTATATATAGTATTAGATAGTCAATTTAATTTAGATTTATTTTAGTAAGTTATTTATTGAGTTACTTTAGTTTATACTGCATATTCAATGTATACTTTAGTGAAATGAAAGTGAAATATCCGACTAGTTTGTCTTATGGTGTTGCCTCATTTAACTTGAAACAAATATTCAGATTAGTTGTTGTTTTATGCCACAGGTGGCAAAGAAGCTAACGGGCTGCTGCCTGATGGTAAGCGATTACCGTCACCATACCTGTAACAACAGAGGTATCACAAAGACGTGGCCAATCTAGACTCTACAGCTCTTTTGAAGAACCCTATGTTATAGTTACTCGGAAATGCATGAAATCAACCCAACCAACCCTGCCAACCCTAAAATCGCGAAAAAATATCAGCTTTTTGATATACTTCAACGATAATCAATGAATTTTTGTTTGTTTGTTTTCTGATATTTGAATAACATTTTTTGAGGTTTTTACAGCAAAATAAACTAGTAGCGAGTCCTATAAATAGATGCTTAAAATATTTCACACAAACACGTATTAAAAGTCTACAAAGACCGTTTTTAACTTTGCAGATAATTAAAATTCCTTTGTGGCGTTTTATTAAAACTTTATATCATATTTCATTCATTAAATTATTAAAATAAAACCTAGTGAATTTGAACCTTAATCTAAACCACTGAACAATTCTCATAATCGCGAACTTATTAACTTCATTCTGCTTAAAATAATATTTTTATAACGAAACTCTCGTTAAAAGTTCGTTAAATCTCCAAGTGGCGTAAATGATTAAAAATTCTCGGTGTACCGTCAGTTGGCAAATGTTTTAATCAACTTTTGTGTTACTGACCGTACCTACATGAACGCACCTCGTACATTCCTGCTCCACATTTGGATTGCAGGTTGATGTGTTCTATGTATTGAGTGAGTTTATTATAGTTTTTATTTCAATAGCCTTAAGATCTCATTTGTTTGATCATTTAGCTGGTGTTCGTCTCGCACGTTGCGTCTTTAAACACTTGCAAGTGCATCTATAATGTACGGACGACAAAAACTATTGGCTTGTCATGTTTCAAGTAGAGGTAACACTACAGAAAAGATAATGGCACAAGTACAGAAGGCCCTTTCCAAATACACATTTAACTAGAGACTCTCATGATATCGTAATAAAGTTAATTTTATCACGCGACGCGAAGCATTCCTAAACTTTATAAATACCTACATATACCATACAAGCACTTGTAGGATTTTATCTGCCATACTTCTGCGAACTTGGCATTATTTCCTCTGCTTGGTAGGGTTGTTGACCATTCACTCTGTAGCCCTGACAATATAATTAACCATATAATTATAATATATATATTTTTATGTAGATATACAGAATAGATATATACATCATCAGCCAATTAACGTCCACTGTTGGACAAGGCCTCTCTCATAGAGAGGGGTGTTGCAATAATCACCACGCTTGGCAGGCGGCTTGGGGATCGCAGTACGTTCATCGTGTACTATGAGGACGCTACTGCCCATCCTCCGGTGGTTCTGGTCGCAGTTTTAGGACATACCCGGGTCCTAATCCGGGAATACATATATATATTATCTATACTATAATATATATCATTTGGTAGTAATTATTTAATGATATCACTAAAAGTGTTTTAGCATCCCCCGTCGATCCTGTTACGTAAATTATTTCCAATGGTTGCCTGGAAGAGATCGCTTTTAGCGATAAGGCCGCCACTTGTGGCACTAGCTATCAGTGTTTTCTATCTGTATGTATTTTTTTATTTCTGGTGTACACAATAAAGAGTTCCTATCTATCTAATAGATCTGCTTTTGGCCTCCAACTCGCCTGATGGTGGCAGGTTTATGATAATATCAGGGCTTTGATCAAAAATCTAGACTTTGATGAAGAACAGAATCAAGTTAGAATTATCACTTAATGTAATACCACGGACCAGAAAGCGCAGCGTAGGTCGTCCCCCCACAAGATGGACAGACGACCTTAAAGAGACTGCAGGGAAACGCTAGATGCAGGCCGCTTCCAACCAGCCTTTTTGGAGATAGATGAACGAGGCCTATATCCAGCAGTGGACGTCCTATGGCTGAAATGATGATGATGAGATAGTATAATAGTAGCGATTTGACTGGGAGCGTTTCTCTCACCAGGTTCAAACTGTGGCCAAACGCCCACCGTACATAAAAAAAACTAGATTTGGCAGTACAATTATGAGCTTATTATTAGCATACTAATTAAATTAACGCAGTGATGTTATCTTGAAGGTTAAAGTTAACTAGACTACCTTACAATTAAGTTTGAAAGGAAATGTTCTTACCTTGAGCCAATTTTATTAATCGTGGAGTTTAAACAAGGAAGCTATAGGTAATTAAATAGACGGCAAAATTCAATGAAAATGGAGGACCAGCCGGACTAAGCATGCGCACCGCTCTTTTTATCGTGTCAAAGCGAGACAGACGTATATGAGACCGTAAAGGCACCTTGTCACGTTCTCGCTCGACAAAGTGACGACAAAATTTTGTCGCGGTGCGTATGCTAGCCATGCTGGTCCTCCATTTCCTTTGAACTTTGGCTACGTTTGGCCTCCAACTCGCCTGATGGTGGCAAGTTTATGATAATATCGGGGATTTGATCAAGAACTTAGACTTTTATGGAGACCAGGATCAAGTTAGAATTATCACTTAATATTTATAAACCTGAGGCCGAAAGGTTCTCGAATGAAGACCACGGACCGGTAAACGCAGCGTAGGACATCCACCCACAAGATGGACAGACAACCTAAAAGAGACCGCAGGAAAACGCTGGGTGCAGGCCGCTTCCAACCGGCCCTTTTGGAGATCGTTGGGGGAGGCCTACGAGTATGTCCAGCAGTAGACGTCCTATGGCTGAAATGATGATTGTGAATAATAATAATAAAGCTCAAAAAACAGTTATGAACATGACATTCAAAGCAAGATAAACAGCTCCAATTCTCAATGCAGCATTATTAAGAGCAGGAAGTCCGTTGTCCCATCCACCCGAGTTCCATATCGCCCGAGGACATCTCTGACATTAGGGTGAAACGCCATCGATTCGCCCTGACCTTACCCCTTTGGATAAAGGTACTATTTCGCCGATGACTGTAGACTGTGGACTGCAGATCGCAGGAAACCAGAAAATTTACATATAAAAACACCGTGTGTTTCATAATTATTATATCTTTACATTTAATGTAATGACACAATGCTATCCTAGAAGGATCGTTAGTTTATCCAGGATAAAAAGAAGCTTATGTAACACATAAGCTTTTTTCCCAGGGTTTCAAAATCAAAATAATTTATTTGCTAGAATATAGGTACAGGATCAATCTTAAGTAAAAAAAATAAGTTGCTATATATTCAACCTTAAAGGCGTGCAAATTACAATAGGTATAATAGTTAACATAATTTTCATCATACAACAACAGTCAAATTATTAATGTCTATTAACATCTGCATTACATTTTGTAATTTATCTTTAAGATACTCGTCTATGGTATAACATGCCTTATCAAAGTTAAAGCTACGTCGTTACCAAATTTCATTAAAATTCGCTCAGCTGTTAATTACATACAAACTTTCACATTTATAATGGGAATTACACTCGGTTCAAGTATTAATTTGCTCTGACAGTTGAAATAATATTGTACAAAGCTCAATAAAACCCACGAATTATGATCAGTGAACGTAAAACTGTAGTAGGTACCCAATATACCTACTGCAAAATATTGGAAGAAAACGTTTTTATTTAGCTTTTTACAATTTTATTGCAGTTGTCAGAGCAATTAAATACTTGGACCATTTGAACCAAGTCTAGTGTGATTTCTAAAATAAAAAATAACTGTCAAAAAAACAACTGCGTTATCATTTGTAGTAATTAAAGTTCTTGACAGTGGAGTAATTTCTAAGTTTTGATGACCTTGCCCATTTTTCTCGTTATAGATATGTAATTTAGAAGCTACGAGTATGATGGCTTTCTAGCGTGTTTCAGTCGCCATAAATTCTGAATTTCATCATAATTTCATTTGAACTCTACATTGAATCGGAGCTTTTGCTGAAGAAAAACATTGTTGTGAACAGCAGATTTATGGCTAAAGCGATAGAATATGGATAATTCCTTTGAGATGAAAATATTTTATTATTATTATTTGAACGACGATTGGCAGTATTCGAACCCGTGCTTTCGGGTATACACCCCGAACTATCTATCCACGCTGTAGCTATGTGGATAGATACAGAAAACATTTAAACAACTAACGCTAGGTATACGTACAGGTTGACTTCCGTGCATGGCAGCCGATCGCAGCCGCGCGGCTGATGCGAAATTACTTCGCACTATAAAAATGTATGGCGCCGCTTCCGAAGTCAGCATCAGACGCGTGCGGCTGACGACTCGCCATACACTTTTTCAAATCGCAGCAGCCGCGCGCGTTAGACGCTATCGGCTGCGATGCACAGCTACGATCGACCGCGATGTACGGAAGTCTTCCTAGACTACATGCATAAAAATGCATTTGCACGTAAAGGATCAAATGGAACAATTCAGTTGCAATATCTCCTTATATCCTTAATAATGTTCTAGACTATGCCTTCACGCGGAAATACTCTCTTTTGAAAAGAAAGCAACACTAATAGTTTACCAAAATACCTACATGACCGAATGATGTGGACTGGAAGAAATCTATTCACTCTAGCCTTGAAGTTGTCTAGATTGTAGTTCTCAAACAACGTAGGAAGATAGCAGGCAAGGAGTTCCATTCTTGGATAGTACGTATCATAAAAATGACGAACCAAATCGTTGTGTACGAATCTTTGAAATTTCCGGGAGGAAGGGGCGGTAGTATGCAGTCCTTCTACTTATCCTGTAGTTAAAGGGGGAGGATGGAATATGACAATGAAGCTCTTGCGCACACTAGCTGAAATTTATCCGATAGAAAATATACAGACAAGCTATGTTACTTTACGGTGGAGCTCGGGGATTTGCATTTTTTGGCGACTCGATTGCTGTAACCAATCACCTCTCGCTTCTTTTGGCAGCTGAGTGCTAACAGTGTAATGAATTCAATTTACGTTCACACTCGGCTGTTCTGGAACCTAAACTACAGAATCTGAGTGTAGGTACAATGTACATACGGCACATAGAGGTGTTGTGATGTTCTAGATAAATAACGCATTCAAATTGATCGAGCAAAATGGTAATAGATACAAATACACAACCTTACAAAACGCATAAATATCTTCTCAGTTCTGTCTTTATGGTATAAATATACCATAAAATGGATTGTAAGTAATTTATTCAGTGTAGAAGTACAGCTTATTCAACTTATTTTTTAAACTAAGTCAAATAACTATTATTATATATTTTATCAATAGCACGTAAAAATAAATTATCTAATTACGAAGATTTTGAATCTTCTATCTACTTGTAAATTTATTTTTATAGTGAATTACCATCCATTAAGAAAGAAATTTTATCAGGAACAACTAATAAATACAAAATTTTTACAGAGCGTGACCAAAATGCTGGCGTGTTTCTGGCTTAACGCATAAGCATTGCCATTCAGTGTGGTAATGCCGCCAGCATGCTGGGTACGCTGCCAACTGCTAGCGGGTGCGAACATTTGGGATATCTTTATACCTTCAACGGTCCATGAGCAAGTGTTTTTGTAGTGTTAGTGTTAGCTTGTATTTAATAAAGGCACGCCCTTCTTAATAGACTAATCAAGATGGTCAAAAAGAAGTTAGAAGTCTATAATGAACTAGCGACCCGCCCCGGATTCGCACGGAGTTTAATAACATATACATATATAAACCATCCGTGAAAAATGATCTAACTGATGGTGAAAACCGCATGAAAATCCATTGCGTAGTTTGGGAGGAGTTAGCGGATATACGGACAGACAGACGTGGAAAGCAACTTTATTTATACTATGTATATGTAGAGAAGTCTTGACGCCTGACGTCACGGGCTACAGCTAGTAGGCCATAATTTACAATGTGGTCATTCTACAAATGTTTAGAAAAGTATGTTCGAAAACCACCTTCATCTAAATTAAGTGATGCGTAACGAAGTAGACTGGACCGTCCCAGAACAACTACTACAACTTCTTTTATCAAGGAAATCATATTCCATTAACTTGATGGAATAACAAACAGCTCTCAGAAAAGAAAACTTTACGAGAAAATCCGTAGGAAACTATAAAAACGCTGCTCAGCAAAACAACGCTTGCTTTATGACACTTTATTGTGGGTTGTCTTTTTATGCTTTTTAACCGACTTCCGAAAAGGAGGAGGTTCTCAATTTGATTGTTTTTTTTAATGTTTTTGTTACCTCAGTACTTTCGCTGCGTGAACCGATTTGATTATTCTTTTTTTATTTAAAAGCTGGTGCTTCTCTCTATTATTTCAATTTGGTCGTTCTGAATTTTTTTATGATCGTTTTAACCCCCGACGCAAAAAGAGGGATGTTATAAGTTTAACATGCCTGTATCTGTGCGTCTGTGGCTTCGTAGCTCCAAACGGCTGAACCGATTTTGATTTAGTTCTTTTTGTTTGAAAGGTAACTTGATCGAGAGTGTTATAAGACTGATCAATCGTTTGAAAATCATAAGCTCTTTTATTGGTAGCTTAAATAAAAAAAGAATAATTATCAATATAAAAACCGACTTTGTAAAAATGTTAGATCTGGACAAAATGGAAATGGGACCACACGGGGTCAAATAAAAAAAGAATCATCAAAATCGGTTCACCCAGTCGTAAGTTCTGAGGTAACAAACATTAAAAAAACATATCAGTCATAGGACTGCACGTCAGAAGTGAAAACTTAAGTAGTATTTCACCTATTCTGCAAGAGATGGCGCTGTTTTAAAATTTACGGTACAGTGTTGACTATGACGCTATTTCATGATTTTTGTTCACCCAAGTGTTTAACGCGCCTAAAGGAGTTTTCACTTCAAATAAAAAACTACATTCAAATTGAAAACCTCCTCCTTTTTGGAAGTCGGTTAAACAAGACAATTTATACTTGTTTCCTAGTATGCCGAGAATTTGAGCCATGTCAAATTGAAGCGAAATGTTGGGAGTTAGTAATTTAATATAATGAGGCCTCTGGATTTGTCAAAGTCACGCCCCGCTGATGCCTTATGTAGATGACGGCAGCCTGTTAACGGGGCGTGAAATTTTCTTTAGTGATTATGCAAACATTGAAATAGGTAAAGTGTAGCCGCTGAAAAAATACGTCTGACAGTTACCAAAACATTTTAAAAGGCTGAACTAAAATAGTTAATTCTTTACTACTAGCTTTTTGAACTTAAGATTGTAGCTTGTAGCCAATACACAATAGTATTATATTACAAGTGATCATATTAAAAGCCGACTTCATAATATATATTATGAAAAACGTAATATGTGTCTATAAAATTTGAGGGATGCCCTCGATTTCCCTGGGATCCCATCATCAGATCCTGACTTGGTGACAATGGGACTAAATTGGAAGTATACCCTACAGAACAAAAGTATTATTTTAATTGATCAACAGTTGGCGGAGAATTCGGTGAGAGTAAATTTATTCCATAATTTAAAAAAAAACATACAAAAGTAAAAAAAGTGGATCATAAAACCTCCGCCTTTTTTGGATTCGGTTAAAAATTATATGTTTTCATTCTGATTTTCACAATGTAATTGTATCTGTGAGCGCATTTTCTACTGGCTGGACTGTGAGTGTGTTTTTATAAAAAGAGCGGCAAACATGCATGCAGTCCGCCTGACGGTAGGCAAAACCGCCGCCTATGAACACCTGCAAAACTACCGGTGTTGACGGTGCTTTGCCAGCCCGGAGAGGTAGTTGTAGACAGCCTTTGTGTCAAACAAATCAAAATCAAAACACTCTACGAACTTCTGTGTATTTGAAGTTTACGTATTTCGTTTGAAAATAATTATCAATATAAAAACCCGACTTCATCAGATCTGCACCAAATTGAAATGAGATCAAATGGGAAGCTCAAGCTTTCAAATAAAATAAGAATCATCAAAATCGGTTCACTCAGTCAAAAGTTCTGCGGTAACAAATATACCTACTTATATAAAAAATATTTTAAAAAATACAGTCGAATTGATAACCTCTTATAACCGATTTTGGAAGTCAGATAAAAAGAGTCCGAAATAAAGTGTGTCATACCCTGATGGTATGACACTTGTTCCCTGGAATTTGGGGCGGCCCCTTGTATGGGACGCGACTTGTGTCGATACTTTGGCACCGTCACATCTTCCTGAGACACAGGGTAGGGCAGGTGCAGCTGCCAATTCGGCAGAGCAGCACAAGCAGCGCAAATATGCTAACCTCGGCAGTGGTTACATATTTGAGGTGTTTGTGGTCGAGACATTGGGCCCTTGGGGACCGGGAGCTCACCTCATTTTCAAAAATCTTTCAGAGCGTCTGGTTAACGCGACGCGTGACCAAAATGCTGGCGTGTATCTGGCTCAACGTATAAGCATTGCCATTCAACGTGGTAATGCCGCCAGCATGCTGGGTACGCTGCCAACTGATAGTAGGCTTGAGCATTTGGATTGTCTTTAGACCATCAACGATCTATGGACAGTCTAACTGTTTATTTAGTGTTAGTTTTAGCTAGTATTTTGTTTAGTTAATAAAGGCACTTGCCCGGTTAAAAAAAAAGTCTGAAATCCATGTACATTGGACTAAAATAACATTTATTCATTGTGCTATGATTAATGATAGTTTTAATTTTTATTAAATTCCTCGAGTCCCAGAATGTTCGCGCATGTGCTGACGACAGCTCAAGGGATAAGCTGCATTCACAAAACTTTCGCTCCGCAGCGGGAAAGCGCTTTTCCTGCTTTTTCCCGGTATTTTACCGGAATTGGAAAAATTTGGAATGCAAAGTTGAGCGTCTGATATATCAGATGCGCATATAGACGGTTCCTTGGAATATAGGGGCGGAAGATAAATATTCGAGTGCACCGATTTATTCTTTATTGAAAATGGATCTGATGTCTATTTCGATGACTCGAAAGAACCTTGTATCAATATTCTGGTTTTGCATTAATAATATATATATTTATTATGAACCCGGGTATGTCCTAAAACTGCGACCAGAACCACCGGAGGATGGGCAGAAGCGTACTAATAGTACACGGTGAACGTACTGCGATCCCCAAGCCGCCTGCCAAGCGTGGGGATTATGGCAACATCCCTATGAGAGAGGCCTTTGTCCAACAGTGGACGTTAATTGGCTGATGATGTGATGTGATGTGATATTTATTATTTATTTGCTCCATCGTAGACCGCATCATGGCATTTAATTTAAAAAATATATTAATTCTTATTATTAGGATCCTTCCTATTGTTATTAGGTTAACATAATATGTTAGTTGCGAATTACCTAATATTAATATTTGCCTAAGTATTTCAAATTTATAGTTATTTATAATGTATATTTTAACGTATGATATACCATTACGGATTTTTCAATTACATTTTCTTGTTATGACGTCATGCGTTTATGGCAGGGAATCTCATGTGGGATAAAAAATAAGAGGCCATGCAGGACAGTTTTGAACATATGATGTAGGTAAAACAGGCAAAATTGTCTTTTACACGGCCGTTTGTTAAAGCACCTTGACTTTATAGTGGGCGTTAGACCTAAGACTCTGTCATAGCCTACCAATTTGAAACCCACTGGAAGCAGTTAATATTCCCATAAAGATGGCTAGTACGCACGCCGTCCTTCGCGTGCCACATTCAGTTAGAAGTATGATCTATCTCTACACAAAAACTCCATTAAACCGCGCTCTTTGTGCGCACAAAAGGGCTTTAAAAGTAGAGCGTATTGTGTAGGCATCCGATAAGAGACCGACAAAGGAATGAGTGGATAGATAACAGGTAGTTCTTGAGCTTTCTTGACAGTCACAGTCATTGTGTAGGGATGGTCTAACCACGAGCTCATCCGCTCCGCTCATCACTGAAAGAGCGAAGCGAAGATAACCAAGACAAATACAGACAAACAAAAAAAAAAACCGAGGTTCGAAAGTCTAATTATTCACACACATTTTTAGGATTCCGTACCCAAAGGGTATCGACCCTATTACTAAGGCTCCGCTGTCCGTCTATCCGTCCGTCTGTCACCAAGCTGTATCTCATGAACCGTGATAGTTAGACAGTTGAAACTATCACAGATAATGTATTTCTGTTGCCGCTATAACAACAAAAACAGAATAAAATAAATATTTAAGGGGGCTCTCATACAAAAAACGTGTTTTTTTTTTTGCTTGTTTTTGCTCGATATTGATAACGGCAACAGGTAGACGCTTGAAATATTCACAGAATATTGAATTATAGTCACCTTAAAAATGAATAACTAAATTATAATAAACCTAATATTTAAGGGGGGCTCCCATACAACAAACCTGATTTTGTTGCCGTTTTTTTTTTTAATTGTAGAATAGGCTTTGCTTTTATAGATAATGGTACGGAACCCTTCGTACGCGAGTTCGACTAGCACTTGGTCGGTTATGTTCAATTTTTTCACACAATTACATAACATAATTTTTAACCGACTCCAAAAAAGGCGAAGGTTCTATGTGCCACTGCATTTTTTTATGTATGTTCACTAATTACTCCGCTAATTATGAATTGATTTTGATGATTCTTATTTGTTTGATGGGCCATATTTCAGGGGTGATTCCATGTAAATATCATCAAAACCGGTTTTGTAGTTTGGTTATTAAATCAAAATAACTGAAAAAAACATGTCATACAAGTAAATGAAAATGCGTATTTACTAATTTTGAAGTTGGTTGTTAATGTGTTACACATGTTTTTATCTCCAGAAGCTGATCTGGTAACATCAGTGAAGCTGTTTGGGAGCTGCGATGTCACAGCCAGATACACAGACAAACAGACGCATTATATTTTCAGTTATAAAAGGGTTTTTGTGTGCTGTTTCGGTATTCACGTGTGAGTATCTATTCATATTTCAGTATCATTGAAAAAGAATGAAAAAAGTTAATTGTGACCACACTACGTTTAAAAAAATATCATTATAAGACCAGGGTAAAATAAAGTCACAAATCGGACCCGAATCAGCGTAATGCCAGCTGTTAACCAGTGGGGCCCTTACGCCTACCTGTTATAAGCGATTCAGATTAGGTTATTGCGAAAAGTTGTGTGACCCCAAACCGTATCTCGGCGCGTTAAGGTTCGCGTTCGCGTGATTTTGCGAAGTTTATTGAGATATAATAACCACGTAGATTACGAATAGTACGTCGGTCAGACAAGGGGTACCGCAGCGCAGATGCAGCTGGTCAACAAAACTTTCTAGCTTTTGCATTTAAATAAAACTTCATGTCTGAAATCACAAACCTGAAGCTAGAATAATTATGAGATAAATATTCAACTAGAAACCTTCGTCAAAGAACATGAATTTACACCACTTTAAAATTCAACCCTCAAAGAAACCCGAAACGTGTGGACCTCAATTAGTAATTTAAAAGTAAACACAACTTGGCGACCTTTTCAGTGCAGGATTAAGGACATGTTGAAGTCCATTCTCGACTGACATCAAAAAAGAAGGTTCTTAATTTTGATTACATGGGAGTTACTCACGTAATATTAAGCCGGTTACTCCGACTATAGTTTTAACCGTATTCGGCGGTCTTTTACAAGGTGAATGCGGGCGCGCGGCCTCAGAATACATAATACACACGCGGCTGCGTCTCGCTTTTCACTACGTGATGACAACCACAGAAAAGAGAAGTAAATAGAACGGAAATGAGAAGGAAAATCTGTCGCCAGGTATTGTGACAGTACCTTGATTGAACATTCTTATTTATGTCAACGAGTCGAACTCCACGTCACAGTTGCTAACTGATTTTGATTGACTGACGTTTCATTTATGTCGGTGCAACTGGCTACAACAAATTTCTTACAAAAATGCATTGACAGCCGTTCTAATATAAACATTTTTTTCTGTGGACGCTAGAGCTTGCCCATATTACAGACTAAAGCACCCTTATTTACTTTTTTAAAGTTTCAGCGCAACCTCAAACTTTAACGCTTAGATTGTTGCCAATATTTATAGTAGAAATAACAATGATTGTGTTTTTTTTAAATAAACAATGTTGAATATACATGTAATTCAGCCCTGCTCTCTGGGTACTCAAAGGACCTTTGGTTTATACAGTGTGCTAATATTTCGGCCGCGTCAACTTTGTAAAAAGAAAATTAGGTACCTTACAGTTATATGATATTTTACAGGATCGTTGTAAGATGCATGTAACTGCGCCGAAATATCGGGAGGTCCTTCCACGACCTTACCATGGTAAATACCCCGTAAATAATCATATAACTGTAGTCTCGGAAGAAAAGTTTGAAAGTGGGTTTTGTTTTCAAAATAAACAATTTTATTATTTACTTGTTTTATGCCCAGCAATCCGGATACCTGAAATTTAACAGTTGCATTTTGTAAGCCTCAACAATATCTTTTTTTTCAGGGTTCGTCCCATAGTGAAAGTTGTATGTTCATAATTATGAGTACACTGACCTTTTTTCGGCTTATTACGACTGTTCCGAGTAACCTTGTACAACCCTAGAGCTGTAAAGTGCCAGCTCTTGTTAGAGGGTAGTTTTATGGGCCGAGCATAGCGACAGTTTAATAATGCTTTATGGGGTTTTAACTGTCGACGATGACCTTCAGATTTCAGCACATTGGTTGGAAATTACACGCGGTTTAGTGTTTCGAGTGATTTGTGAGAGGTTTGGTTGTTTTGGATAGGTTTAGGTACTCCTACCTAATTATCTAGTCTGAGGGTTGGTTGCTAGCTTGTCATATAGACCAAGTAAGCTGGGTTTGACAACTACGGTACCAAAGTAATATTTTTTTTATCGCGAATAAGTCCGCGTTTGATCACCAACTCGCCTGTTGGTAAGCGCCGATGTGGTCGAAGATGAAGCAAGCATACTTACTTACAAGATACTTATTCACTCTGACATTGAAAAGGCCCAGATCCTGAGTCTCTCAGGAAACTAGAAAAGCAGGTTGTTCTAATATTTGGCCGTACGGATTAGAAATGTAGAATCGAAACGTTTGGTACGTAACCAAGCAAAGTCCACAATGTATATATCGTATATATGTGGTAATGGGCCGTTATGATTAGCCGTGATTAGGTGAAAACCACAAACTTATATCAGTAATATTCCGTTAATTATTTTCATTTTTTTCATAACTGGTGATTAAATAATTAAGTATTCACCGTCACCTTTCTTTCCACTAAGTAATAGTCTTTTATTTTAAGTTTTAGTTAATTCTAGCTGCGCTGCGCAGTTTCACCCGCGCCATATACCTCCTTGAAGCAATCTTCTTGGTAGCGACAGCAACCTTCTTTGACGGTGTAGACTTCAATTCTTGTTCTATTCACAGACATATAATACCAAGCAGAACCAACAAGCCACAAAAATATTGATGCAAAATACACTACATATACATTACACGCAAACATTTGCAAAACGCGGGCCGGACTCAAGGACATTCTTTTATAATAGTGCTAACAGATACTATTAGATTGTATCTGAAATGTAACGTCACAAAATTTACGACCCCTCCCTAACCCTTGTCAGTCACACTTCGTCGACCCCTCCTCCCCTCCTCTTTATGTGATGGAATTTATGGATGTTCCCATTGGGTATTAATATTCAAACACACCAGACCAAGTCAAATCATTTATTTTTGTATAAAACAATTTACCAGATGTGGTTGCAGGATCTGAATTTGATGGAAATGAGGTATTCTGCAGCTCCCGCAGAACATTTTTGCCAGTAACACCTCTTTTTGTGGCTTTCTTTTCACTTGGTATGTTATCGCTCTGAAAATTATTACATGCAATCATAATGTAGTTAGTACAACTTGAGATTCATGATAGTGATAGCGACTGTTCATTGAAAACTGTTGTTCCAATAAGCATTACACCTCGTACTCTCTAAGGATTGTACGGAAACCAGTCCGGTCGAACAAATGTGCCTCTAAATGCTTTGAGTTGTCGCACTGGGCTGCCAATTTTCTAGATTCAAATTCTTCAACCATGCGTTTCTCAACTCTTCATCCTTGGGAAAATCTAAAATGTAATAAAAATGTTTGTTACTTGACATATGTCTAAATAACCCTTTAATTACACTATCTAGATCACTACGTATATATATATATGACATGAACCACAATAGGTAGGTAGGTACTTTATTTACATTACTTAAGAAAAGCAGCCAGTAATTAATGAAAAAGGTTCATGTCATCATAATCACATCAAGCTGAATCATCTATTTTAATTATACTTCTGAAATACGAATTCTGATTCTGAAATAAATTCCCTGGACAATGTCTAAATACCGTAAACGTAAAACAATGATCGATACAATGAATTTTTAAAGAAAATAACTTATACTATTTTAATTATACTACTGAAAGGAGTATTACATTCTCTTGGCTACTGAATACGTTCCCTGGACAATGTCTAAGTACCTCAAACGCCAAACAATGATCGAATCAATATTTTTTTAAAGAAAACTACTTATTAACTTTTATTACACCCACCAAACTTGTACATTTATGAAATTGAAAGAAACACAACCTTCCCAAGCCTTCAAATTGTAAAGTTTATGAAAAATAACAAGAAAAAATAGCAATTCAAAATAATCTCTATTATAACACACGAAACTTACGTGTGCAACGTTATACCGGGTGGCATCTTATGCGATGAATTAAAACACATGAGGACATTGCACTTCACCATAGTATTTTCGTATCTTTTAAACCAAATATGTAAAAATAACTTTTATTTTAGGTAATTTTTGCAAGCCGTGGTTTTCGCTGTCAGCCTTCTGTCAGTACATTGATGCTTACCAAAATGGTGACTTGGAACACCGTACCACATGCTCATTTTTTTCTATTATGTTGCAACGTTACGACAAAACGAGATACGAATATATGATTTTTGTGTAATCGAGAGAGATGCAAACATAACTGTTTTTGCGAATGTAGTTGTAAAAAACATGTTCAGTCTGTTCTGTATTAAATGTCTGTGGTTCTATTTTTTTGTAGGAAAATAAAAAACACCAAAAAATATTTGTGGATCTTATACCTACGAAACTTCATAGGATTACTCGCTGGGTTAATCTGAAGATTGCCTGAAAATTTCATCCAAATTGGTCCAGCCGTTTTGGAGTCCATATGGGAACATACATACACACATTCCTTTTTAGGGTTCCGTACTCAAAGAGTAAAAATTAACTCTATTACTGAGCCTACGCTGTCTGTCTGTCTGTCTAACTTTTAACGGTTGTATCTTTGGAACCGTAATAGAAAACCAGTTGAAACTTAGTTGAATTTTACTATTTAATAAATAAGACTTGGGCCGAGTTTATTTTGAATTAAGTACTTTGTTTATGACCGAGTTTTTAATTTGAATTAGGTTCTCCATGGCTTAGGCTTATCACAATACAGGCCTTGGGTTTTCCTCCGATAACAATATCGGGTAACCAAAATCAACCTCCCCTTTCATCTTCGACAAATGCCCCTGGCTCGAGACTCAAAGAGAATAAATACATACCTTCTACGAATAAAGCTCAGAATTGAGAAAGGGAATCTATTTTTATAGTCTAGCTTAGTTCAAATAGATCTTCAAAGTCAGATATTTATGTAGTGGTAGGACTCTTTTGCAGAGTCTGCCTTTGGAAGTACCAAAATTTGAAAGGTTTTCAATTAAATTACTAGATGTAAAAAGATTTAAGATACGACCCCATTCATCCATTTCGTAATAAACATCTTCTTTTGAAGATGTAATTGGTGCAAGCGTCAATTGGCGTGTTCAGATTGTCTACTGTTTGCAATGATTTTATTTGAAAATGATATATTGAAAATGTTAAACATCTAGTATTCTCTCAGGTGTATAAAAAAAGTAAAGGGATCTCAGATTATGTCAGATCGCACCGGAGCCCTCAGCACTGCGCTACGGCACCTCTCGAGACAACTGCGTGTTGTCTGAGCCCCTCTACTCGCGACAACGTTGGTCACACAAAAATTTTCTCTCCCTGGGCACGCTTAACTGGATGGTCAGAGCCCCAACTTTGACCATCCCTAGCCCGGAAATTCCCTTTAGTAGCCTCTTAGTACAGGCAGGTATACCGGTGCCGTATTCTATTGTCACGGCGCCAGGGCTAATGTTTTATAACCTAGCAATTTTTGTGCCGCTGCAATTGGTTTTTGCTGTTATTTAAAAGGAACTGCGATGTTGCGTCAGTCGCTCTTGTAAACGGCGACTAAAATTGAAAAACATTTAAACAATGTTTTCCGAGTAAGTTCCTTGTTCCTGCAATTTGCGAGTTTCATTAGTTAGCAGATAGATTTATCGCTGCCGTAAAGTTGGACGTGGAGGTAGGACGTGACCCTGGACGGACGAAGTTCCTGCTGTAAACCCACTACGACACGACAAATAAGGACGGACTGAAGCCCTCTCAATATTTTGGCCGTTTGTATCCGAGGACTCAGAATAAATAAATAAATGGAAGCGTTATACCTCCAGTTTATCCTTTAGCACTTACAACTTGGTCGTTCATTCGTTTACATTTTGAGCACATAGTTTGCAGTTGTGTGCGTTCAATATTGAAGTGTGCGTTTGTAGAACTCGTAAGTATAAGTCAGTGTGTGCAATACGTGTTTACCTCGCCTCCTTCAGTTTTTGGCAGACTTTTTCGGTACTAGCTCGAGTTTAAAGGCAGATTCAAAGACTCAAAACAAGAATAATTAAATTGGAATTGGAACGCAATTTTGATTACGTCATTTCCAAAAGCAAATCGTCATTCATCATTTCAGCCTATCATGTTCCCACCTTCCCACTGCTGGGACTCAGGTCTTCTCCCAGAGGAGAGGATCCATGCTAGTCCAGTGCATGTTGGTGAATATGAAAATATATTATATCTTTGAACTTTTGAGTTTCTTGGACATACCGGTTTCCTCACGATGTTTTTCCTTCACCATCGAAACTGCACATAAGTTATTTAAGTACAAAATAAGTGATTGGTGCAGGGACGAAGATCAAACCGGGTGCCGTCAGATTGTAAAGCGCACATGCCACTATCGTCATCGACATTCATAAAGTTAAATTGCCAATAATAAGGAAAGTGCTATATTTTCGAATTAGCAACTTCCTATGGGAAAGAAGATATAAATATCTACCTCCCCATAGCAAGTTGGATCAAAAATGGACTAGTGGTTTTCGAAAAAAATCTAGTAGGCAAGTATCTACCAAAGAAAATGTAACGCTACGTTTGGCTCAGATCAAATAAAAAATACAGATGGATTACGGCGAAGTGAAAAGTGAACGCTTCCAAAACTACGTGAATTCCAGTATAAATACGCGGACTCACGTATTCAAACGTTCGTGAATTTCATACTGAAGACGTCAAATGACTATGCACACATGTTTCAAAAAGTGGCTTCACTTTTCTGGTTCGCCGTAAACCACCTGTATTTTTTTTATTTGAGATGTTTAGATAGAAATGGATTACAAAAGGCTTTGAAGATTTTGGGCCTAATAACATCAGCCGCCATTATTTTTTTTCAAAATCACGTTGCACAATGCCCAGTTAATGTTATATAGGTATATTTGGATAGGGGACAGTTATAGAAACAAAAAATGACATGACGAAGCCGATATTAGATCCGCCGTCCATACAAGTCTTCAAATCCCTTTCAGAATGCTTTTTGAGAACGCGTCGGATTAACAATGTCAGTGCGTTCTTACCTTTACGTGGTTCGTGGTCACGTGACGTGCTTGACTCGTGCTTTGATTGATAACTCTTGTGTTTATGTAACAGTCGACGCTGCGCTGCTCTGCGCTGTCAAGGGTAAAGCTGCCTGCAAACCTTCAAACAAGTTAGACAAACCTACGAGTACATGTTTGTCAAACAGTGTGACAGTGTGCGGCGCTATGTCCATGTGTTTGACAAAATCAACGAAATCTCGTGTTTGAAGTGAATTTTGAAGGTTTTCTTTTTGTCCAGTGTATATGAATTAATGCATGTTTTCACAAACCACGAACAGAACAATGCAAGCACTCCCAAATCGTCGTTAATCGTTAAGTACCTTTACGTTTCACCCCATAATTATGAAATCTGTATATTAAGATATCTTAGACATCATTTAGTAAATTGTTTTTTTTTAATGTCATAGGTGGCAAACAAGCAGACAGGCTGCCTGATGGTAAGCAGTCACCGTCGCCTATGGATACTTATAACACCTGGGCCCTGATTCTACTAAACCAATTGTTTATCAATTGTTAATGAATTGCCTCAATTTTTTTACTTTTGACACTTTATACCAAAAGTGTCAAAAGGACAATGTTTGAGGCAATTCATTAACAATTTAAAAACAATTGGTTTTTCACTTTTGACGCTTTATCTATACCTACCAAAAGTGTCAAAAGGACAATGTTTGAGGCAATTCATTAACAATTTAAAAACAATTGGTTTTTCACTTTTGACGCTTTATCTATACCTACCAAAAGTGTCAAAAGGACAATGTTTGAGGCAATTCATTAACAATTTAAAAACAATTGGTTTTTCACTTTTGACGCTTTATCTATACCTACCAAAAGTGTCAAAAGGACAATGTTTGAGGCAATTCATTAACAATTTAAAAACAATTGGTTTTTCACTTTTGACGCTTTATCTATACCTACCAAAAGTGTCAAAAGGACAATGTTTGAGGCAATTCATTAACAATTTAAAAACAATTGGTTTTTCACTTTTGACGCTTTATCTATACCTACCAAAAGTGTCAAAAGGACAATGTTTGAGGCAATTCATTAACAATTTAAAAACAATTGGTTTTTCACTTTTGACGCTTTATCTATACCTACCAAAAGTGTCAAAAGGACAATGTTTGAGGCAATTCATTAACAATTTAAAAACAATTGGTTTTTCACTTTTGACGCTTTATCTATACCTACCAAAAGTGTCAAAAGGACAATGTTTGAGGCAATTCATTAACAATTTAAAAACAATTGGTTTTTCACTTTTGACGCTTTATCTATACCTACCAAAAGTGTCAAAAGGACAATGTTTGAGGCAATTCATTAACAATTTAAAAACAATTGGTTTTTCACTTTTGACGCTTTATCTATACCTACCAAAAGTGTCAAAAGGACAATGTTTGAGGCAATTCATTAACAATTTAAAAACAATTGGTTTTTCACTTTTGACGCTTTATCTATACCTACCAAAAGTGTCAAAAGGACAATGTTTGAGGCAATTCATTAACAATTTAAAAACAATTGGTTTTTCACTTTTGACGCTTTATCTATACCTACCAAAAGTGTCAAAAGGACAATGTTTGAGGCAATTCATTAACAATTTAAAAACAATTGATTTAGTAGAATCGGGGCCCAGTATTAACTCGTCTTTTGAAGAATCCCATGTTGTAGCTTCTAGCGAACCCCGCGGAAGGTAGCTCATTTGAATGAATCCAAAAAAACAGGGCGCAAAGCGCGAATCTGTGTTACTTTCATATATATTTTCTATCGAGCAAAATGTCCTTAATCGTGTTTCAGCCTTTGCAGTTTCCTAGATAAATCTTTCAATTTTGATATGATACCATTTTTATGGGTACCTTAACCGATGGGGAAGAAAGGTTCTTGAGTGGAGACCGCAAACCGGAAGACGCAGCGTAGGTAGGCCTCCCACTAGATGGACCGACGACATTGTGAGAGTCGCGGGCATCCAGTGGATGCAGATGGCAGGATGTCGTTCAGTGTGGAGGTTAAAGGGGGAGGCCTATGTTCAGCAGTGGACGTCTTCTGGCTGATGATGATGACCATTTTTATAATTTTAAGCTAACCGTGGAAGTAGCCAAACTAAAACTAGAATGACCAAAAGGAAAGTGGGAAAAGAGGGCTTTACTTTAAGTCTTTAAGTTGGAGGTTAGACCTAAATAGGTCAGTGCACAGAGGGGCATCGGGGCAAATACTTGCTGCTAATGAGGTGAAATGTGGCTCAGGTTACGCCCTTTACGTTTAGGGTAACGGAGTGTTAACATTAACATCATGTTTATGTATTACAATCATGTTAACATTGTGTTTAAATTATGAGAACATATTTTGTAATCGATTAGGATTGTGTTATCGTTTGAAATCAGATTTCATTGCTGTTTAACATAGCAGCTGCTACCATACTCTAAATGAGAGAGTGTATTTGTTTGTTTGCTTCTTTTATTACGTAGCCACAGAAAAAATCAGGTCCCAATATGTCCAAAAAAATATTATACATACATAAGTTTAACTTGTATATCTGTGTGTCTGTGTATCAGTGTGTCTGTGTATATCTGCATGCATGTCTGTCTGTAGCATCATATAGCTCCCAAACGGTTGAACCGATTTCGTTTTTTTGTTTGTTTTAAAGGGGACTTGATCGAAAGTGTTCTTAACAACAATTCCAGTAAATCTATTTAGCCGTTTGCACTAGTTTGAAGATTACCAGCTCTTTTATCAGGGGTTGAAAAAATCAATTTATATCTACATGTATAGAGATAGTTGGACTGACATAATTAAGATAATTATTTCGAATAACTCGCCAAGAGCGTGTCGAGACACGCATATGATAGGGTTCCGTAACCAAAGCTATTATAATTGTAGTCATAGTACAGAGATTCAATGTTATAGAAAAATTCGAAAAAACGAAGCTCTGTGGAATATCATCCCGACATAGCATATACTTTTTTGATTTAAACATAGAGAAAAACGATTGGGAAACATACTTTGTTGAGATAATTTTACAAAAAGGTCAATGACCTATGAGCAAGAACGCTTTGAAGTTTTAACAGTTTTATCGCTGTTACTCAAAAAGTCATCATCAGATAATGTTCTAAATAATTTTGAATGAAGGTTTTAAATATGACCTATCCGTATTGTAAGTTACAAGTTTCTATGTTTTATATACAAAAACACAAGCGTATTTCTTTTGAGTAAGAAAAAATTATTTTTTATGTATTAATAGGCTTGCGTTTGACCACCAACTCGCCTAATGTTAAGCGATGATGCGGTAACCTAAGGTAAAACTGAGGAATGCAGCTAGTATCGTAATCTTTTTCATCCCTCACGTCGCGCGGTGACAATTAAACGGGAATCTGCGTTCCACTGCTGCAAGCAGATCCGATTAGCAAGTTGAGCTCACGCTGTTATGTATTGTGACATCAGGGTTGGCGAAACATAATGTCACTAGTGTACTCACGTGATTATATATATGATACTATTTTCTAGAATTAAACGCATGTTATCAATCTAATGCTGTACAAACCTTCTTTCAAATTAACACTTTTATGTGAAATAAGTACCTTCAAACGAATAAAAGAACAGATATCCAAACGTAGAGACAGACATAGACATAGCTAATACATATCCGTACCTATCTTTGTGTCCATTTATACATATAGATACCGATATGGACACAGGCAATCATAATCGAGTTCAAAAATCATAATCGAATTGGCCCAACGTCCTCTGCGATCGCTAACTAGTCCGTTCAGACTGCAAGGCCAACAGGGCCCCGATTCTATTAAACCGATTGCTTTTCAATTGTTAATGAATTGTCGCATTTTTTTTTCACTTTTGATACTTTATATATACCAATAGTGTCAAAAGCGCAATTTTTGAGGCAATTCATTAAAAATTTAAAATCAATTGGTTTAGTAGAATCGAGGCCCTGCAAAGATTCAAATTGAAAAAAAGGACATAGACATGGATACGAACATAAATAAGTATAGACACAGCCAGACACAGACAGATTTGTACACAGAGATAGATACAGCCGAAGGTACAGACATAGACACTGATATGGTACATAGACATAGATTCAGACATATATGTAGATACAAACATAGAAATAGATATAGGTACAGACATGCAGTAAACTAAAGGAAAATATATTGCATAAATTTGTGCATGCTTACAATGGTAGAATAAATAAGTCTCAACAAGCAACAGCGGACGTAGTAATATTTAATATCAGAATACACAGATCACACAGATTATGATGTAACCTATGTATTTACATACAACTAATAAATAAAATACAGATTTAAAGGCAAACAGTACTTGTGTTTGCTCTAAAACCAGGTTTGAAATAGAAACGATTGTAGTAGAAGCGGTTTTTTCATCGCACCAGCCGCCACCGCCTGAAAGTTCATCCACAATTATCATAGATTGGTGGAAATCGCACACTGTGCGTTTTACGCGTTCCTTTTTGCCTCACACCCGCAATTTGTGGAATGAGTCCCTCCTGCGGCATTTCCGAGTAGCTATAATATGGGGTTCTTAAAAAGGACTGTTAATAGAGTCTTTAAGGGTTGGCAACGTATCTGTGATGCCCATGGTGTTGCAGGTATCAATAGGTGACGATAATCGATTACCTTACCTATGGCATAAAAAAAACGCATGATTCCTATAGGAACTAGCATCGAGATCTTACCTATTTTTACCTAGTCTGTGATCGAGGTTAAACATAGGAAACAAACATAGCAAATACACGAAAACATACAGAGAGGCCAACAGGGACTCCTACCAAGAAACACTTTTTAATTGTAGCATAAATAGTAATTAAGGCTGAATTGCAACCCTAAAGCGATTCTCTTTGTTCCAATTTAATGTAAAATCTCATCTCGTTGGAAACTAACTAAAAGATGCAACGCTTTCGGTACAAACAAAGTACTTTTTAATGTAATAGAATTCCAGTTAATTCTTAACTGAGGTACGGAGACTTTTAGGTGTAGGTAATGAATTAGATTAATGAACTTGCAAGTGACATGTTTCTGGAAGAAAATTAATTTTGTTTGTAAGCTTTTTCAGACTTTGAACTAGTTTTTGCTGGTAACGGAAATCTGACGAAGAACAAAATATTACGGATACGATATCAGAAACCATATTATGCGACTCCAGTAGAAGTTGGGACACGTGGCTAGGTGTGGTGACGGCCGTTGGAGTAGAGTCCTGACCGGGTGGTTACCGATAGAATATAATATCGGCAATCATCATCAGCCAGAAGACGTTCACTGCTGAACATAGGCGTTTAACTTCCACACTGAACGACATCCTGCCATCTGCATCCACTTGCTGGAAAATAAACAACATAGAGTTATATCGGTAATGCATGTGTTTCAATGTCTACATTACTCTCAGAAAAAATAAATGGAAGTGTATAATAAAATGATATACCTACAGCTTCCCTTTTATCGCTTTGGTCGTCCATCATCATCTCGTTTTCAGTTGTGTGCCGCTCAATATTAAAGTGTGCGTTTGTAGAACTAGTAAGAATACACATAAGTTTAAAAAAAAATTAGTAAGAATATGTCAGTGTGTGCAATACGTGTTTCGCCCCCTTCAGTTTTTAACAGATGTTTTTCGGTACAGCTCGAGTTTAAGGTAAATCCAAATTAAATAATGATCAAAGACATTACTTTTAACGCCAAAAACGGTAATAACAGCACACTTGCTCATTTTTAACGCACTCTAAGAAACTTTGTAGCGACACCTAACTTATCCACATGAAAAATGGAAAGGTGACAAGGCCCGGTGATTTTAATGGCATCAAGCGTGATTTAGGTCAAATACGTTCAGACCCGCTACACCTTACTGTATTTCCTTTGTCTGATCTGAGGTTGACAAGCTGTCACAAGGAAAATCCCAAGCATAACAAAAAGAACATCATTATTATCTTCGTTAATGATACCTACCTGAAGAAACCTTATGAGCCAGATGGCAGCTCCATCCTACCCTCTCATCCGAGATTTATCCCTGTAATCCATAATTTCTGTTTGTCATCTTATTAAATTAGCCCCTTTATTACTCGAACCGTTTTCCTTGAGAATATTTTAACGTTTTTGCGTAAGTTTTTTTAGTTTTTGCGATTTGGGAAAGGAAATGGATCTCGATTTTATTATCGGGACTATACGCAATATCTATTAGATCAATTATTTTACAATATACAAATTATAATAAAGGTAATAAATCATTAAAGATTAATAATTATCAATTTTTTTAAAGATTTGTCATCACGTTTGGGAGATGCAACTTGTGACCAGAATATCGGCCTCTATTTTGCTCAAAGAGTGAGCATTGCCATACAACGTGGTAATGGTGCCAGCATTTTGGGGACAATTCCCACTGGTAGCGGTTTAATAGATTAGTTTAGTAGGTAGGTATTAATTTGTCCTGTTTTTATATTACAAAGATGGTATGTTATTTAAGTTACTTTCAATAAAGTTAAAAATTATCATTTACTAAAGTTGATCTTAGATCAAATACGTTTGAAGTAGAATAAATCATGAATACTTATGTCTTTTTTATTTATTTTTTATATAGAATAGATCTACGTTTGCCACTAACCCACCAACTCGCCTTATGGTAAGCGACGGTGTGTCGTAGGATGGAACACGTTGATCTAGAAGAAATCTATTCACTCTAGCCTTGAAGATGCCCAGATTGTAGTTCTCAGGAAACAAGGAGGAAAGTTACACAACATTGTTTGTGTAACTTTGGAACTTTCTTAATACAAAGACATGTCAGTTTTTTTTTTTCTCGTGAAAGGATGTTGGCGTCCCGTTTTCGGCATTTACCAGTGCCAAGTATTGCAATATTTTCATGTTGTATCCGATATCATCATGCAGGCGATGTACTGCGCATCGTCTGGAACGGGCTTAAGACGCAACAAGTTCTCATGAAGTGTAAATAACTAACTCAACCTATAAAACCTCTACTTAGGTAACAGAACCCATAACCAAATCAGCAGCCACTCTCTGACCCCTCAAAAGATTTTTTTATCTAACAGCCACGACCACCGTATTACTTAAACCTAATTGGTTTTTATTGTCATCTCCTTTCTCGAATAAAGATAAAAGAAGTGCCCCTTTGAGAATTAATTGCGTTCGCCGCCGTCTTGGCAGAATCCTGGTAAAAGAGATTGGTTATGAAATCTTATTTTTATAGGTACCCGTAACAAGAATCTTTGTCTAGCATAAATTGTAGGTAAATTGAGTTAGTTGATGAGGTCGGTTATTTTTACAAGCTTTTATTTAACTTACAATGTTTGTTAGTTTGTTTAGGTCAATTCTCCAAACAGAACCAGAAACAGTTGTAGTTTATAAGGTAATCCTTGTTTTTGTGGTTTTTAATAAAGAGTTATTGTATTCCTCCTAACGGATTTTGCTAAAATTTTGCATTCACCTTTAGTTCTAGTGTCAATATTGTATAACTTTGCAAATTTACGCCACAGTAAAAATAGTATATCGGTGAGTGCGCTTGAGCTATACGATCTAATCCCTCCTCCTCCCTTCTACAACTGCACACGTCGGAGAACACAAACATAACTACTTACCATTCCTCCATAGTTGACATGCCACCAACTCCAACAAGTATATCATTTCAAGTCCAAGAGTCTTGTTTGAGCAACCAATTATCTCTTTCTGGTCCTGCTTATTTTTAAACTCTCTAACATAACTTTAAAATGACATTATAATATTATATATAGGCACTTAGTTATATAAATAGGGAATATAATTTCTCAGTCCATTTCTTTTGACCTTTGAGTCTGCCTTTGATTAGATGTAGTGCAACGCGATCTCCTATCAGATTAACCTTTCACTCAGTTGGAAAGAAATCGAGCTTTCGATGAGTTGGTATCAGATTT
The DNA here is from genome assembly GCA_949125355.1 of Agriopis leucophaearia. Taxonomy (NCBI): domain Eukaryota; kingdom Metazoa; phylum Arthropoda; class Insecta; order Lepidoptera; family Geometridae; genus Agriopis; species Agriopis leucophaearia. The sequence goes on along the minus strand of OX421274.1, from coordinate 16,016,368 downwards.
ATTATACTTTATTACGAGTTTATTGAGTGTAATATTAGACATTTACCATTATTCTCGGATAGATAATAGCATTTAGTAACTGAACGCAGTGAAGCTTTAGAGTGCACGTGAAGCAGGCCATCCTCACCGAAGATCTCAATAATAAGGAAACGACAAAGTTCGATTTATTTTTATTATTATTTCAGTATGTCTAGTACTTGTTTTTAATCACTACAGAGACTTATCGTGCATAATTTTATTTACACACCACCTGCTCGATAATGTCCTGTAGTGTGAAGTAAGCCGGGCAATCATTCTGAATTTAACTATCAATCGCTGGTCAATCATAGGATCGGAATTTAGAATTTGGCACTCAACTATTAGCATAAATTTTTAGCATAGTGACCTGCACTAAAAAGAGCTTATTCAAAAAGTTGAACTGGTCATCACGGTTAGAAAACAATAAGCAAATAAAAAATTCAGTCATAGGACTGCACGTCAGAAGTGAAAACTTAAATAAATAGTATTATCATATTAACACCCAGACTTAGAACAAACACAAATGTTCGCAAAAAATAACAAAAAATCAAATACGTAATAAAAAATATATGTTTTAATTTTAGTTCGGGTTTTTAAATTAATATAATTATTGTATTTTGTGTTAGTACGGAACCCTCAGTGTGCGAGCCCGACGCGCACTTGGCCGGTATTATTGGTTTGTTTTGTATGTATACGTTGTATATTTTTTAATAATAATATAATATAAATAAAATGTGTGAAAACCACGTCAGTTTCTATAATATACTTTGTATAGTTTAAAAACTTATGTTAAATATATTAATGTATATTGAAATAAATTCATTAAACATTTCAGTTAAAGGATTGTAATTTTTTTCTGGCGTGCGCAAAGAGATCTATATAAAGCTTTTTTATAACCAGGCTTAGTAGAAACTCATATCCGAAGTAGATAAAATAAATAAATAAATATCTGGGACATTTTTGCACACATGGTCATCTGACCCCAAACTAAGCAAAGCTTGTAATATGGCTGCCAGAGACTGATATACGTACATATATATTTTTAAACACATACTTAAATAGATATAGAGAAAGTCCTAAAAAAGTCTAGTTCAAAATCTCGTGTAAAATCAAAACAACCATTATTTTATATGACGAATTCAAGTGCCTATTCCGTCCTAACCATGATCGTAAAATGTAATTTTTATGACCTAAACAGCACTTTTATGAGCGTACGTCCTATAACTCGACTCTATATTGGACCTAGCAGTTAAATCGGTACCTACCACAGATAAATAACGACACGAGTACATACGATAAAGGGACGAATCTAAAGCGTAAAGTAGGTAGGTACAATGACTTTAGTAAAACTCTAGATTTATTAAGGTGGCAAAACAGTACCTACCTACCTAGTAGTAGCTGAAAGCTCATCCACATAAATCATAGATCAATGGAAATTGCACACGATCTTTTTTGCCTCACACCTCCAATATGTGGAATGCGCGGTATTTCCGAGTAACAGAACTATAACGGAGTACTTCATCTTTAAACTTCGGAAACGTATCTGCGATGCCTCCGGTATTACAGGTACCTATCCATAATTGATGGTGATTGCATATGGCATCTTATTAACTGAATAGTAAGATGACAAAATTAAACCAAAAACAAATCTGGTTACAAGTGGATGCCCATAAAATTTGAGGGTTGCCCTCGATTTCCCTGAGATTCCATCATTAGATCCTGACTTGGTGACAATTAGAAAGTAGGAAATATATAATACCCATACCTATACCCTATCGAAAAAAAAAAAAAAAAAATTGGTCAACAGTTCGCGGAGAAACCGGTGAACATACATAAAAAAAATACTGTGGCACATAGAACCGTCCTCCCTTTTCATCTGTGTGTCTAAAAAATAAGGCATGTGCGTGACAACGTCCGGTAGCCGTGTAGGTCCTTGGACCAGCTAACGTTAGAGCAAGCTGTCGCATCTTTCTCCTAAGGTCAGTGTCGCGGTATGGGAATAGACATAGACATTAGACACCCCTGGTAGTTAGTGGCTGTGACACTAATTGGGCTGTAGGGTACTTTAGTTAAGCCGCGTCCGTCTCGATGTTCGCCTCCTCAATTAGATATTCGGTGGGCCTGGCCGGTCCTTAACTATACAAACAGGTATTCTTTTTAAAAATACGTACTTTATCACTCGTTTTCATCATCACGCTCTCGTCATCATCCGATAGTGCTAATCACACTAAAACAAAATGAGTTCGCTCAGCTTTCTTATACCATAGATTTTAGTGTCCTCTTCGTATCTCCATCGTCAGATTTACTCAAAAGCAGTATATTTTCTACTGTAAAAGGTTGTCAACCAGCGTTGCCAGACGTCCCGACTTTGGCGGATGTCCCGAATTTTTAATCAAACTTAAACGTCCCGCGCGGGACAGGCTCAGTCCCGTTTTTCGAGGTTAACTCGACCGTGCGTGCGCCGATAGGGTAAATCTGATTTAAAATACCATATTTTTATTAAAATACCTTTTGTATGGCTATTTTTGCTATCTATTGTCACATAAACGTAATTTGAACTCAAATAAAAAGATAAATATTTAAAAACTTCTGATTATATACGTATTTTACTAGGTATGTCCCGCTTTCAACGAAATAACTTTTATTCACTCAAAAAGTTCCAAAATCCCGAGTTGTTTTTTTTTATCTGCACCACTGTTATCAATACACATATAATTTTTAACTAATTCGCCAGCAAAATAAATAATAATAGTCAATAATTTCTCAAAACAGTAAAGTTGTATTACTGCGACATACTCAGTAAATGTACATTTTAACCACCTGATCGGTGACCACTGAGTGTCGCCTGATTTATCGAACCCATTTCTCCAGTTTTACCTTCTTTCCTACAGGAAGGTCGATATGAAAGTGGATTTTGAAAGAAAAAGGCACTGTTGGTGAAATGTTATAAGAAAAATCATGAGTGAATCAGCAAGTTTTACCTTCTGGGCAAAATTTAGCGTTCACCGCATTGAAGAGACTGGACTAATGGAAATTATTCACTGACTCGGTGGAGAGAACAAGTATGAATGAACTCAGTCGCATGCAGACTTTGTTGGTGAACGAGCTTTGCTCTCTCTCTCTCTCTCTCTCTCTCTCTCTGAGAGAAGGCCAGTGGGAAGTCAGTAAGAACATGAAAGGTGAAGATCAGAAAATCATTATCATGATGAAATTAGAACGCTTTTTTATGATCTTATAATATTACAAACAAAAACTGCGTTACTCCATTATGCAATTATTATTGTTAAACTGAGCCAAGTAACATAATAATGACCGTGGCCTTTAAACCTTTACCTATGCATGTGTATTTTGACCATAATAGACTAATAAATCTCTACCTTTGAGGGCTTTTTAATCGCATACCGGCCGTATAATACGGAAATACTAAAAGCGATGCCACAAATCTGAATTACTGCCGTTGACAGTTATAACTCGAAACCATTATGTTTTTACGTCTCCACGACCTTCAGGCGATGGGAATTACCCGCCACTTTCCCTTTTAACTGTAGAGTACTGGGTATTATCAAAGGGTGCGCAAAAAGTGGCGGTAATGGTATGCAATAAATAAAGGTGTATTTTTCATGGTTGTGATATACGACTGCAGGGAGATTTGTCACGCATTGAGCAAAACAATTTGTTTGAAAGAGGTTTTAGTATTATTTGAGCATTTCGTAACTTTTTTTCTGGTCTATATTACTATCTTGCAGCTGGGAAAAAAGCTTCCTTATGGCGTTCCAACTATACTTTTCTTGTGCCTTGTCCTGCCGTTCTTCGCGTATTACATTCAGATCATCACGCCATGCGCCATCGTTTCCAGGGTATACCTGGAGATCATGTCCCGTTTCGAGGCACCCATAGCGTGTCTTTTTCATCTATTTTTCTGGTTGCATTCTGGAAACATAGCCCACCCGCTCTTAATTCAGGTTAACACTGGTCATCTTTACGTCAGCAATTTTAGTCCCAGCCAACAGCGTCATATTCCGAATACGGTCATTTCTTGTAAGTTTAGTACGCTACGTTCGTATAAGAGTTTTAATAATTGTGTCGATTTTATTAATTTTATTCAGGTTATAGTTGAAATGAAGACATGGTAATGTCTCATATAAGACCGTACTAATTTATAGTGATTCCTAATTTGTGATTCAAAATTTGAACCTTAAATGAGACATTTCAAAATTTAAGTAAGCGATACTTTTTTTTATGTATACAATCAGACAGTAAACAAGCTACTTATTTCAACAATGCTATGATGTTCGTAACATGGCGCCTGAATTGCGCATTCGTGGAATGTGCTGCCTGAAAGGCCGTTCCCTGATAGTTACAATCCCATCAAAAACATAAATGTAAAATGAGAGCCAAGTGAATATTATGGTATATGCTTTGGTTGTTGACTTCAACGACAAAAGAAGTGAGATCTAACTTAGGATAATATATTGAAGTTAAGGTCTGACTTGGCTAGTTCGAATATATGAATTTGGAATTTGAATTTAGGCTGTGGGAAAACGGTAACCATTGCACGACGTGAAAGGCGTACAGCTTAGGTGCTTTTACAATTCTGTCAGGCGTTAGTCGACCGAGTCGACTGGCCCTGTACAACTATACTCTTGGTTATAAGTACTAAAATAGATGTTTGGATTAAAAAAATAATTACGGGTTGTATTCCACTCATTATATATGCACATGAAAACCTTAAAATCCACATAAAGACAGGCTGAAATCAATTTGATTGCTAATTCTTTTGTACAGGCGATATAAGTAAGTGTTACTGAAAGAATCAATGGCGATTTTTGGACGGTAATATCTTAATAACTGTTTGAGGGGTGTTTATGAAATTTGGAGCACAAATGTATTTCGCAAGTCTCAATAGATATGCCAAATTTGAGATGTTTATGTGAAATAGCTTTTGAATTATGAGAGGGACAAAAGTCGCTCCAAATGGTTTGTGTAATATTACACACGGTACCGCTCGAGCTTGGCTTTGACGCGCTCCCGCGCGACTTTAAATCACGAGTAAATTGGTTTCTTTTAGGCAAGAGTGCTCCATAGACCGCATCATCGCCTTAGATCAAGCGAGGTGGCGGACAAACGCAAGCCTATAATTTTATTTTTTCAAGTATAAAAAGCTCTTCAATATTCAAGGCAAGTTTGCGATAACCTGGTGCCTCATAATTGTAACATAAACACACCTTTTCACGGCTACACGCTAGTGGTCGACCTACGGCGTGAGTTATGGCGTCCACTCATGGGTATTTAGTAACTTGGTCATGGTTGACAGCCTCTTCAGACTATGCTGCCCGTACGAAGCACTTTGATCCCACTTTTACTGTGCGAGCTGCTAGTCTGTGGAATGCGCTACCTGAATGGGTGTTCCCTGATAGTTACAATCTGGGTGTCTTTAAATCACGAGTGAATCGGTTTCTTCTAGGCAAGCGTGCTCCATCGTAGACTGCATCATCGCCTAACATCAGGTGAGATGGCGGTTAAACGCAAGACAATTTCCTTCAAAAAAATTATAAAATGCTAAAATGCTCTGAAGTAAGCGTATTTTTACCGACTTCCAAAAAGTAGGAGGTTGTATGTTCGTCTGTATGTATTTTTTAAACATAAAACTGGTTGGTGCCCGCGAGTTTTAACGAGTAGATATTCATATAAACTTTCAGTCCCCTTTTGAATTTTTCTTTTAATAATCTTTCACAAAATCCTTTCTTGGCAAATCTCTACAGCCCATATGCATCTCAGTCTGTCAGTGAGTGAGTGGTATTTGGCTTTTATTTTTAGAAGCTATATTTAAGATTATCTACGGGATATTTACCGTGGTAAGGTTGTGGAAGGAGCTCCCGATATTTCGGCGCAGTTACAGTCTTTCCGTGAACATGATGCATGTAACTGCGCCGAAATATCGGGAGCTCCCTCCACAACCTTACCACGGTAAATATACCGTAGATAATCATATAACTGTAGTGAACAACCGTGATAGTTTAAAACAAAGCTATACTTACCTACATAAACATCGCAGTACAACCGGGTCGCAGTATAGGGAAAGCTTTGATGTAATTATATTATAGCGTAGTCTGAAGAGATTTAACTAATTGTTTACTAACATGAAAGGCTTCCAGCTGTTACAGCCATTTGAATTTAATTGAAAGCTTTGAAGTTTAAGGTGAAACACAAATCATGTAATCATTATGTATGCGGGTAGATTTATACCCGCAGCGGGTAGTTAGAGATTCGTACTGAACGAATTGGGTTTTCATTTATGATCATCATCATCATTTCAGCCATAGGACGTCCACTGCTGGACATAGGCCTCCCCCATCGACCTCCAAAAGGGCCGGTTGGAAGCTGCCTGCATCCAGCGTTTTCCTGCGGTCTCTTTTAGGTCGTCTGTCCATCTTATGGGTGGATGACCTACGCTCCGTTTACCGGTCCGTGCTCTCCATTCAAGAACTTTTCGGCCCCATTCAGCCATTTGTTCTGCGTGCTATGTGCTCTGCCCACTGCAACTTCAAATTGCTAATCTGGTGGGCTATGTCGGTAACTTTCGTTCGTCTACGGATCTCGTCATTTCTGATTCGATCTCGTAGAAAAAGCCCATCGTCATTTATGATGTACTCTTCAAAATGATCGAAGTATGTGATGCCCAAGAAAGAAACTTCTTGCTTTCCTCCCTTTTTTTTTATTTAGTAAGTAATAGCCTTTCGTTTGACCGCCAACTCGCCTAATGTGGCCAACGCGCGATGATGTAGTCTACGATCCATCATAGACTACATCATCGTGCACGCTTGCTTAGAAGAAACCGATTCACTCGTGATTTGAAGACACCGAGATTTTTTATTAATCGTAGTACATGCGTAACCCTGTTCATATTTAGGGATTCATACGAAATTTTACATTCTTCTAATTTTAAAATTGTTTTAACTATTATAATTTTTAATGTTTGATTTGCAGCTCTACGGACTCCGGGGTCCGTGACCTTTGTCAACTTTCACAATTTATTTTGTTAATCTATATAATATAAAAATGAACCCCTATTTCTCCTGGTCACGCTATATATAACTTGAGAACGGCTTTACCAATTTCATTCAGCTTTTTTTAAATGTTTGCTAATACTTCGTAGAAGGTTCTTACATTTGAAAACGGCTGGACCGATTTGAATGAAATTTTGTGTTCCTAGAGCGGGTCATAGTAGCGAAACCGAAAGTCGAGCTTACACCCGTGAGAAGCCGGGGTGGTTCGCTAGTATACCATAAAACTAATAACTTCACAAGAGGAATACACAAGTTATAAAAATCTTATTACTGTGTTGCGTGTATACGTCAAGCAGTCTTTAATACTATATTCTTTTGTTAACTCTGGTTTTCGTCTCAGGGCCTCCACCACACCACCTCGTTCCGGTCTTACTTTTGTTTACTAAACTACATTTTGTTTTATGTGCAATAAACTAAATGAATAAACAAATTCAACTTAAAAAGGTTTTGTCAAACAAATGCGTCAAAAACTAAAGAAAAACAGGAAAACAACAAAAGAAACTCGTAACGAAAACAAGCACTTTGCTACAAATGCTTTGCAACAGTTCGTTGAAACGACCGTGTCCCTTCCTTCAGTTGCAGCAGTTATTAAACCAATAACATTTAGGGCCGGCTTTTCAATTCTCAGTCAAAGAATCAGATAAGATATATTTCATTGATAGCATGATTTCGATCTTTTCAATAGTTAGGTAGAGGTTATCTGCGGAGTAAAACTTCTAAATTTATTGGACAGATAAACTTATTGATTTGTTTCTGAGCGTTTAACTGCGGAACGAAAAATCGGCCCTTAAAGAAAAAACACTCTCATGGCGAACTAGACGGTTTTAACCTCAGATAAAACTAACAAGGGAGATATAGAAAAAATAAAAAATCTCTAAAAATGGGGTTATACAATGATCTTAGATATTTTGTATTTAGTTCTACTATTTTTTCGTTACTCGGCATGTGAATTTGGACATAAAAATATGAGTAAGTAGAAAAAAATATGGATAGTAAACAATTCAATGTTCAATGCGTGGTCAGAATTAATATTAGTAGATTGGTAGGTGGTATGTTAAAAGAAATAATTCCTCATGTCGTGAACTTTGGTAAAGCCCGCACGCAGCGTGTTCAAAATTCCTTCTTAATACCATGAATTAACGTAATTTGTCGATGTTAATACGAACTACACAGGAATGGTATGCGCTTCCTGTCTCTGTGTTCCCTATAAAGTACAAACTATATCTCGCAAGCCCAATTCAATATTAAAAAAAAAAAAAAAAAAATAATAATATATAATAATACCAATCAAAAACAAATATCATTCCCATTTCACATGTACCAGAGCCATCCCTAAAGTACAATTATATTTATACTTTTATGCGCCATCTAGTAAAGCTTGTCGAAGGAAGGGCTTCCTTGAAAAGTTCTCATTGTTATGTCACATTGGAAGCCCTCAGCAGGCCTAACACGGGCAGTGGACAAATTGTCTTTTCCGCGAATTGTCCGCGCGTAGAAGCGACAAAGCTTGAATATGGATACGTTTGTCTCTTTCTTGCAGGACAAAACGGTAGAAAGACAAACTGTCGAAAGGTCGTGCTAGGCCTGCAACTGGCCATAAACTTGAACACTAAGATTGTTCACTATCCTTACAGCAGTTTACCCATTCCCAATCTGAAACCATTTATGCATTCCCCACACGTTACTTGGAGTTTTTCCTATTTATTACCCATTTTACGACTCCCGCTGTCCCGATTTACGATTTTTACCGATAAAATACGATCTGTATCAGTAATTTACTCTGGAATGAGTTTAAAATATTTTAATTGAATCTCAGGTAATGAATTTATTTTATTTTTATGCGGGTGTAAAATTAATAAAATCACTGATTATCTTGGAGATTTTAATTAAACTGTTAGGGAAATTTGACTTTGTTTAAAACACTGTTTTTTTTATTATTATTATAAAATAGGCTTGCGCTTGGCCGCCAACTCGCCTGATGTTAAGCGATGTTGCGGCCTACGATGGATCACGCTTGCCTAGAAGAAACCAATTCACTCTCGACTTGAAGAAACCCAGATTGTAACTATCGGGGAACACCCATTCAGGTATATATTAGCACAACAGCTGTGCAAATATGCTAACCTTAGCAGTGGTAACATATTCGTGCAGTTTGGGGTCGAGACATTAAGCCCTTGGGGACCGGGAGCTCACCTCATTTTCAAAAATCTTTCAGAGCGCCCGGTAAATGTAACGCGTGACCAACTGCTGGCGTGTATCTGGCTTAGCGCATAAACATTGCCATTCTACGTGGTAATGCCACCAGCACGCTGGGTACGCTGCCAACTGATGGTGGGCTTGAGCATTTGGATTGTCTTTAGACCTTCTAAGACAGTCTAACATTATTTTTCCGTGTTAGTGTCAGCTTGTATTTTGTTTCGTTAATAATGGCCAGATTAAAAAAGAAATTAAAAATGTAAATTTCTACGCACCCTTCTTAGTTTGACTTAATTGAAAACGGAAGATATACAGGAAAGGGTATTTCTCTAGGGATAACACAGAGAAGTAAAACAACTGGAAGGAACAATGTATTAAACAGTACATTTATATTATCTGACATTTTCGAAAAAAACACAGCGTGATATTTATTTATTCCATTTAGCCATAAAATAAACATTTCAGGGTGGACGGATATTTTTATTTTATTGCTAACTGGCTCCATATGCAAATCTCTGAGAGTGTTTTACGCGTTGACATAAAAACCTTCACCAAGTTTTCATCGTTAAATTTAGAATCCAGTTCACAATCCAGACTTGACGTGTTACCATCTTCGACCGCGCTGTATACCAGTCTAACTTGCCTAGACGGGTTTCTCGCATGGGCTGTAAAGACGCTGAGCCCGTAGTCTTCTGACACTAAATGATTTTCCAAAGATATTTCGACCGGATTTGCTCTCGCCTAGGGGGATCTCAGAGCTGGTGCATATGATCAAAACTTGAGCCTTGCGATCAAGCGAGGCAATGCTGCCAGCATTCTGGGGACCCTGCCACACGGTGGCGATTTGGACGGCGTATTTAATTTGAAAATACTTATTTCATTAGTTCAGATTGAATTTTCTGTTTTTTTTTTTACTTATTTTCTCTGTCAATACAATTGTTCTGTAATTGTAAATTAAATGAAGACGTATTATAAAAAGTATTTTGTTAACACTTCCACATCTTCCGGGCCGGTAAAAAAGTATATACACCAAGAAAACTGCGAGTAAACTTGGCAGACTAGCAGACGGCGGGGAACTGTGGACCTTGTTTATTTGTAGTGAACCGATACGGCCACTGAATACAAATTGATCTTGTCCTTTTGTTGGGTACTGGTTTTACTTGATGTTTCCTAAAAAAATACTTGAAAGAAACTAATACATTTACTCGATGTTTAAAAAGTAAAAAACGTGGTTTGAGCCCAAACTCGACTACTGGTGGCTATTTAATAGTTCTACTATCCGCCTCCTGACTGAAACATCAGACCCTCTTCACTAAATTAACCACCAAATGAACCTAAACTTGAATTAACTTTAACCTGAGGGGTTAACTTCTGCATCTTGTATAGGAATATTAAATTTAACCGTTGATTTATTAATCTTGTGAAGTATATGTTTTGATCCCTCCACCCCGGAATGTTACCAATTTTATCTAGAACCAACAGAACTGAATAAAATACCAACTGATAAAATTGGGAGGTTGATATTCAACTTTAGGTCTTTTGGGCCCGCTTCTATGACGCAAGCGTGGGAGTTTGAGATTGTTGCTTCCCGGACTAATTTGATATGTTGAAACTCCTCCGCCATGTGGCCAGTAACTCACAGTCACTGATGCCAAGGAATTATAATCATCAGCCAGAAGATGTCCACTATATATAGGCCTCCTTCTTTAACCTCCACACTGAACGACATCCTGCCATCTGCATCCACTGGATGCCCGCAACTCTCACAATGTCATCGGTCCATCTAGTGGGATGCCAAGGAATCCCTAGACATATTTATTTGCAGTGCCGTAGGTTAAGATTAAACTTCAATTAGCTTAGGTTTTTTATATAATATCAATCGATCTTGGCATATACATGTTCCTCCCACTCCCAGTAAGTAAGCCGTTACAAACCATAACCATCTCAATCATCTTGCATTAATAATGCCGTTTCTACCGGGAACGTAAACATCGCCATTTGCAAACATTATTCCCTGTTTCCTTCGACGAAAATTGAATAACACGGACCATTATTTAGGAATACGAGTCCATTACGGGATTTATTCTACGTTTGTGCGAGTCTGAGGTTCAAACGCTCAGTTTTTTATTGAATTTGATAAAATGATAACAGAGAAATGGTATGGAAACTCTTATTGTTGTATTTTACTACTTGCTCCACTGGCACAGTGACCAGAACTGGATCTTGGCTTCCGATACAAGGAAACGTCATCGGTCCCGCTTTCGTGCTGTCTCTCGCCAGTGGCGACTGGCTCGCGCAGATCTAACTCTACAGCATCTTTTCAGCGACATTCTCTTTACATATAGTAATAGGCTTGCATTTGACCGACAACTCACCTGATGTTAAGCGAAAAAATCGATTTGGGCTCAAAATGACAATAACCTTACGAGGCTAAAGCAAAAATTAAGAGCCGCAACCAGCATCAAAAAAGTATAAGGCAAAAAAGTATATACAAAATTTAAACTTTTTTTTGGGAATTAATTAAGTTTTGTGAAAAGTGATGGAAAAAAATTGTCAGGTATGATGTAAAGAAACTGACTGCGAGAAGTTTTAGGTGAATTGAAAATAACCCTGTATATTATTTACCTGTATGGCCATCTTATCTCGTACCACCGCACAATAATAAGTCCAACTCACACTTGGTCGATTTTATTATTCCTTATTTTAATGTAGAGTTAGCGCTACAATTACACAAATTTTGACGAGTGTGTGCATTATAGTTTTTACGATAGAGCTAAACTCGAAAACTTTTAAAAAAATAGGGTTTTTACACAGAAACTCTATTTTTTTTCTTTTTTGTATTATTTCTTGACAAATCTGCCATATTTTTTTTATGTTTGAAATGGCAATCTCTTACAGTTCCAAGAAAAAGCACTTTGCATGTGTATGATATGATAGGTAATGCGTGGACTTAATATTAGAGTCCTGCTGCCACCTTTGGGGTACGGAACCACAAAAATAGTACTTAGTGAAACATACTTAAAATAAATTATCAAATGTATTTACGTTGTACTAAAGCCTGAACTAGAATGAGGGTGAGGGGACTGAGAGGTCTAGATTCGAATAGATCCACTGCAAATAGAAAGATACACGTACATATCCGGCAAGTGTGTCCTGGTTATGGGTGCAACTGTAATCGCCAAATGATGATACGCCAATCTGAAAGGACCAGAAAAATCTCCTTTTCACTTCTCATGCTCGTAAAATTCTTATTTATGCCCTGTGTAAGCGGACTAAAACTGCATTTTATGATCTGGCGTATGAAAGTCTGCGTTTTCTGCACTTGCGGATAAAAATGTTTACTCTATAAAATTGTTGAAAGAGGTTTAGTTTGCAATATATTTCATGTAGCAAGTTTCCTGGGTCTTTAATAATACCCATAGATAAGGGTATTATTAAATATCCCGACATTAATTTCGTCGAATAAAAGTAGAGCTATTATATTGAATTTTAGTTTAAATTTTAACTAAAGAGATATATAACTATAATAATACCGTTTTTTGATAACAATAATTACCACTGTTTTAAACTATCACGGTTGTTCACTACACTTTAAATCAGTCAACTTATCCCTTTAATTGCGAGAAAATGTAAACAGCGATAATTATAGTTATATGATTATTTACTTATTTAGCGTGGTAAGGTTGTGGAAGGAGCTCCCGATATTTCGGCGCAGTTACATGCACCATGACTGCTCCGAAATATCAGGAGAGCTATGCTCCAAATTTCTTTGCACTATCAAATCTGAAACGAGGATATTCGCTGAAGAACCACAGTCACCGACATAGCTGCTAAGATTTGTATGTTGAAGTGGCAATGGGCAGGCCTCATTGCTCGAAAAACTGATTACCGATGAAAGACGCAGTAGGCCTCCCGTTAGATAGGCCGATGACATCGTGAGAGTCGCGGGCATCCAGTGGATGTAGATGGCAGGTTGTCGTTCAGTGGGGAGGTATAAGAGGGAGGCCTATGTTCAGCAATGGTCATCTTCAGGCTGATGACGGTGATAATGAAAAGTAGCCTATGTGTTAATCCAGGATATAAGCAATGTATATTCCAAATTTCATCCAAATCCATCCAGCCGTTGTTGCGTGATTGAGTAACAAACATCCACCCATCCATCCATACAAACTTTCACATATATGATACTAGCTGCGCCCCGCGGTTTCACCCGCGTGGTGATGAAAATCGGTGATGATGATGATGAAAAGTAAAGTCATTCATCCAAACTTTCACATATATGATACTAGCTGCGCCCCGCGGTTTCACCCGCGTGGTGATGAAAATCGGTGATGATGATGATGAAAAGTAAAGTCATTCATCCAAACTTTCACATATATGATACTAGCTGCGCCCCGCGGTTTCACCCGCGTGGTGATGAAAATCGGTGATGATGATGATGAAAAGTAGACTATGTATTAATCCAGGACATAAGCAATGTATGTTTTAAATTTCATCCAAATCCATACAGCCGTTTCTGCGTGATTGAGTAACAAACGTCCATCCATCTATCCATCCATTCATCCAAACTTTCACATATATGATATTAGTGTGATAGTGTGATAAAGAAGTTTAAAGTGAACATGCGGCATGTTACCAAGACTCGATCATCATTGAACTCAGCCATCAGCGGCCCCCCAGCGTGGCTGATGCATATACGCTCCTTGCTCCGCGTGCACAACGTCTTCTGGAATTTCATTGAACGACTTTTATTAATTCAACTTTATATGCTTCCGTACCCAAAAGAGGTCAACAGAAACCATTGAGCTATTATTTCTACTTATAGAGAAGCTATTCTTAGCAAAGGTCATGCTCCTTGGCAAGTTTTGTTAAATTTAAACTAAAGTTCGCTGCAGCGCTGAAACAATAATTATTCGTCGTCTAATCAGACAGTATAAACACGCAGCGCTAGAACACTTTTAAGGTGTAGTTTTTCGCGACCAAAAGTCGTAAACGACATGATTTTCACGCTGCTTACGCGTTTCATTCAACGTCCAATTGAGTGAAGTGTCTAAATTGCCTAAATGTTTACAAAAACAAGCCAAGCCAGCCATATGTCGAGTGTATCAATCGAAACACAAATTAAGCTTACTACCTGCAAGACGTTAGACATTGAATGGAAGCAATGCTCGGTGGGGACCACCACTGTGATCAAGAAGGTTTGCTTCTGAGCCGGCGAGTAGCCTGAATCTGAAATAACAGGTAACACTGATACAAGTGCGAACGCACTAAGAACAACGAAAGAATGCTCTACGCCACGAACGATGTAAGGCGTCACGCGAGAAGAGCGGAGAAACGAAGCTTCACTTGCGCAAGGAACAGCGCGAGTGCTACTAAGCACTTCCACTGCCACTTGCACTAAACTAAAAGCGTTGTAGTTCGTTACAGGCGACGGTTACTAGGTACTCGCCCAAGTTACTGCTCATCATCTGCAACGGACATTATTACAACTTAGTCATAGCGAGGTAGGAGAAACGATACACGGTATGTTTTCAAATCCCTGTAGTTCATTTGTTGGCTTTAATTTAAAAAAAAAACATAACAAAAAACTGGTCAAGTGCAAGTTCAACTCGCACACTGGTTGCGTACCACCACATAACATGTAATATTGTATTTGCCAAAAAAACACCTTTCTTGTATGGGTTTTTATTTTATACCCGCCAAACGGTCTAAAGACAATCCAAAAGCACAAGCCCACTATCAGTTGGCAGCGTACCCAGCATGATGGTGGCATTACCACGGTGAATTGCAATGCTTAAGCTCTGAGCCAGATTCACGCCAGCATTTAGTAAACCAGGTTATCCAGGCGCTCTGAAAGATTTTTGAAAATGAGATGAGCAATAGGTACCTTTAAGTATGGAACCCTAAAAATGTACTTACTGTCAGGCATAGCTATTCCGTAGCCTGAAGCTCCAACTGTAGACCCGATAAAGTCTATACTATGGAAGTCTGTTGGCAACGCAATGGGATGTACGTATTCTGTAATTTAAAAAAAAAACATGAGTTTTCTGCATTATACGACTTGTTTCCCTTACACCTGCAATATGGTGGTATGGCTATTAAAATATGCAAGTTGAAGTGGCAATGGGCAGGCCACATTGCTCGAAGAACCAATAACCGATGGGGAAGAAAGTTTCTTGAGTGGAAACCATAAACCGGAAGAGCGCGTAGGTAGCGCCTCCCACTAGGTGGACCGACGACATCGTGAGAGTCGCGGGCATCCAGTGGATGCAGATGGCAGGATGTCGTTCAGTGTCGAGTTTAAAGGGGGAGGCCTATTTTCAGCAGTGGACATCTTCTGGCTTATGATGATGGTGTATGTTGGTGGTGATTGTGGCACTAGCTCGTAAGTATTTTCTATTTGTTTGATTTTATTTCGGTAGTGCGGTAGCAATTTTTTATAAAGCTTGCTTGTGTTTTATTGTTTTGCGTAACATGTCAGTCAATGTTTGCTATACACAAAACCTTTAACGATCCTTTACCTTTACAAGCCTTTAAAAATCATCAATGAATCCAATATTAAAACTTACGGGAATAAGCCACATGATCAAACATGATCATCGCCAAGTCATTATCCAGAGACATCGGATCCCACTGATCATGCATGACCACTTTCTTCGTCTTTATCCTCGTGCCTCCCACGAAGATGTATTCAGAGCCGAAGACGAGGGTGAACTCCTGGGCTCGTCTCCAACCGTCCCACCAGCAATGAGCTGCCGTGAGGGCACGAGTGTTGCTGAGCAAAGAGGATCCACATATAGACAACGAATGGTTTAACCTGATCAGCACTCCTACCTGTATTAAACATAAATTTACTGAAATTTGGTGTGTGTGAATACGTCTTCAAGTCGCGACTGAATCAGTTTATTCTAGGCAAGCGTGCTAAATTGTAGATCGCATCATCGCAGGTGGCATCAAGCGCAGGCCTAATATCCAATAAAAAATGAGTTCTCATATTTGTCTACTACTTAAATACCGTTAAAAAGGTTTAAAATGCTGTAACAATTACGTTTGACGCGTCATATTTCGCAAAAGGTACATTTGAACTAAAAATTGTGTACTATAAGGTCTAGTCAATAATATATGATGAGGTGTAGTCAAATTAAGTAATTTGATCTTTAATGTTAAATTTTGTGTCTATTTCTGTTATTTCAAGCTGTTTATTACTCTAAAATTTAAAAATAAATGTAGGATGGCAGCACTGACGAGTGAAAGAAGCATGCGGGTGAGCGAGATAATGAGATATGTGAAAGAGAAAGTGAAAGGATACGACATGACAGATTACAACTTTACAAGATGGAGTGAACGGTGTGCGAGTGAGCAGTGATTTCTTATTATAAACTAAAGTAATTTCATGAACTAAGCTACTAAATCTAAAACCGAATAAACGACATAAATAAAGTGATTTAAATTATTATTTAATCCCACATAAATGTAATAAAAATAAAACAGTCTCGGCTGGTTTAGTAAAGAATTCTGCTGACTTGAGAAGACTGGCACAATACCAGGTCCCGCTTGGAGTAGGTATATTGTGTACCCCAAGCAGATCATATCACTGCAGACTTTTATAAACCCACTTTGAATTAGAATACTATGGGAAAATAGAATTTTATTTTTATATTCCTTGTATGAAAATACTCTCTTTTTGACGTTATTTTTTATACTTTAACAATAACAGCTACCATAGAAAAAGAAATGAGCTTCACCAATGTTCTCAAAAACTTCTTAGGGCATATTTCTATGTCCCTCTGACTCGCTCTGTTACCCCAAGCACTTAATCGCAATTTTTTCTTTACGCAGGTCCGCATTTTCAACGCGCGTGAATGGAGGGCTGTTAATATTGTATGAAACGCAAAGGCCTGCGTTATTGTGAACCCGCCCTTAGAATCCGATTGCTACTACACTATGGACGAATTTGGATCAAAGATCATTTGGACGATGTACTAATAGACCGTTCCATTCTTACTGTTACCATACCCTAAGGGCGTTACATTATGTGCTATATTGTCATTTCAGATGAACAAACATGTTATTTAAAATCTGCATACATATACAGATTTTGCTACATTCTGATTCATACATAATGCTGCAGTAAACATATTGTGTAAAATGAAACCGTCTTCGAGAAATATTGAAATTCTAATACATATTCAACATATATATTCAAAACACACTAGCCATTAAAAGCTCAGATCAGCTTTTTATCTTGCATTGCCTCATTATTCTGGTGGATTCAGTAAAGTATTCTGCTAATTAGCACCCGCAATGCAGGTCAGCAAGTCATATCACCGGATATTCATCATTGTCAGCACTATCGACCCACAGCTGGTCATTATAAGCTTCGTCTTCTGCCATGGGTTAATCATATACAAAATTGTTTCCTGTCTCAAGCTATGCTCATGTACATGTAATTTCTGCGATTGAGCTGATTATTCAGGACGTGCGAAATATGGCAGCTATGTTAATCGCGGGCAACTCCTATACTCTATCTTCGCTTCTCCTTCCTCGCTTTTAGTTATTTTTAAGTTATCATCACTCACCAGATAATTATGAGCAGTAAGTTCAGTAGACAGTTTTTCAGGGTCCGTGTTTCGAGTGGTGTTTGCTTCAGCTATACGGATGCGCTCAGCCACAGGGATTCCTACAAGACTGTGATAGCCCTGGTCATTTGCTACTACAATGACAATAAACACAGCTAAAAGTGCCTTCACCTTCATAGTTTTTTTTTTTAATATAGTTTATCTTAGCGTTTCTCTTATTTTCTGATGTAACCTCAATTTCTTGCAATCACATTGCTTTAACAATTTTGATATATAATTACTTTAAGGCGTTATTTCGATTCTTTTGCAATAAGTACCTAATGATTTTCTCTTTATTTTTTCCAAACACTTTTGGCACCTATAAAGAATTATTTTATTAGAAAAAAGTACAATAAATAAAAAGGTAATTTTAATCTCCTCTCCTTGAATCGTTCAGAGAGCAGAGTGACATAACATCTAGTTTAAAAATCTTTCTGCAAAAATGCAATCAGTTGTTTCAGGTTATTAACTTTGCTAATTTCGATTTAATCTAGAACACCAGCATAGCAGAAATTAGTAAAAAAAACTTATTCTAGCTGCAATGCATTACTGGGTACCATGTTTTATTTTTACTTACTGGTCTGGGTTAGTAAATAATTTTGCACTGTAATATTGTTTTGTAGATATAAATAAATAAGTAAACAGGTAATTCTTACTCGTATTATTATTTAAAAATAATATTAATAATGCCATGCCATGTTTGTCATTATTTAATAAATAATGGCAAAGTATGAGTCGGTGACAAATTCATTACTTACCAAGTTAAGCAACGTACTTAGATGAGTGACCGCCTGGGCGTGTTGTTGTCTTTTTGCACTACTTTTTGTATTTTATGATAGTACGGAGCCCTCAGTTCATGATTTTGCTTTAAGATTAACTAAGCTTAAGATTAACTAGGATGTCATGGATTCGCGAGTATGCTTTATTCATCAGGAATCATTGTGCCATGTGACCAAATCAAGACAATGAATCCTGACTGCCACAGATATATTCAACTCCGAGACAGTACACGATCATTCAGGACGACGACGCTTGCAAACGTGTGTACGGTCAGAACAAAAAATATCATAATTAAATACATACTTGATATTTTACAACATTGTATTAATTTTAACCTGATTGCCGTATTTAAATAATGAGGTCTTGAAAGATAGACTGCAATTGCATAGCCAAATACGGAATCTCACAAATAAAATGGATGCATTTTTTTGTTAATGGAATCAAAATCAACTATCCCACCTAGGCAAGCATTAGATGGAGAAACAAAAGAAGGTGAAGAAAACGTTTGCATACTTCATTATTTTGATTATTAAGACTTATTTGTTTTTCTTTTTTAACCCGGTTTAAACATTGTACGTAAATCGCTAATCCTATAACAGAATGTCACAAATGAAACCTGCAATACTGTCTGTTTCCAAAGAAGCTGTAGGCAATGGAACGGATAATTTGATTCCGCGCGTGGAACCGAGTTACGGATACCTGGCGATCGAGCTAGCAAGCAAAGTACCTTTTATTTTTAGACGATATTTTACGTTTTCTTAGAGGTTTCTCGAAAGTGGTTGGAGATTTTATTTGACTTAGCAATTCTTTCCTTATTCATATTTCTAAAACTTTGTAGGTAACTTGGAAGGAAAAATTGACTATTCTGAAAAAACTACAATGAAACGCCTAAAAAGTTCCGCCATCTAACTTTACTTTCTGTACTTTATACCTATGAGCAAATTCATGTCTAAACAAATCTAAATAAAAGCATAATGAACCTATATATATTTTTTTCGGTGTAATCTTTCAGATACGACGCGTGACCAAAATGCTGGTGTTTCTGGCTCAAGGCATAAGCATTGCCATTCAGCGTGGTAATACCACCAGCATGATGGGTATGCTGCCTACTGATAATGGGCTTGAGCATTTGTATTGTCTTTACACCTTCAACGGTCTATGGGCAGTCTTTGTAGTGTTTGTGTTAGCTTGTATTTTATTTAGTTAATAAAGGAACTTGCCGTTTAAAAATAAACACATCAGTCATAGGACTGCACGTCAGAAGTGACAACTTAAGTTAATTCACCTATTCTACAAGAGATGGCACTGTTTTAAAATACACGGTACAGCGTGACGATAACGCGAGTTCCATGATTTTTGTTCACTCAAAAAGTTCTCAACGCGCATAAAGAAGTTTTCACTTCAAAAACATAGTTTACAATTTATAGATAAATTAAGTATTATCTAGTATCTGTTCTGCGCACCGTACATCCTATTCCTAGTTCCATTACCGTGTCGGTGCTGTGCCTAATTCAATTCCTGCGACTAGTCACCCCGCATCGTCTTGTCGAGCATCGTGCTTGCTTTTATTGGTCGTGTACTCTTTGTTATTTGATACGTACTCTAACTACATTTCTTGTGTCTTAAATACAACTATAGAATCAATATTACTAACATAATCGTATGACATTTGTGTATTGACTTTCAAATAAACGACCATTTAAATTTCACATGCTGTATAATATATTTACGATTCATTTCTCAAACGCGCAACTGTGAATCAGGAAGGCTTGTATCTTGTCTGTGTTTTACGGTATTTTGGGCGTTGATGTTAAATCTTACAATTTTAAAAGAAATCAAAAAACATTGCTGGTTTTTGATCATATTATTTTATTTAAAAGATCATTATTGTGAAGAGTAATTGTATCGTTTTGAAGCACATATTGTGATTATTGTCGCGAGTTATTCGCTATCAGTTCGTCGCTGTATTTATATTTGTTACTATGGAGAATAAAATTGGCAGTAACTTTACTTGGATAGAATGATAAATGGAGTTCCCGCGGACTGTGACTTCGGTTTTATTGGTGCCGTGACTTTTCTCGCGGAAGGATTATCTATGGACTATCTTGTGACTTGTTGATGTGTCATTTCACCAGTCAAGTCTAGGGTGAGTCTATAGTTGTTTGATTCTACGGAATACCACACGAATTTTAATTAATTAGTGGAATTTAAAACCATAGTTTTGGAGAGATCAGGATAGGTATTCATTTTAATTAAGATTTAATTTAGTTAGGTATTTATTTAGCTACTTTTGTATATTTAGATATTATTATTCTTAGTAAAATAACTAAATAAAAAAATGTATAAATATGAATAATATTAACGCTCGATAATAATCAAATAATCATCAAACGGCAGATTTTCTTGAATCATAGCGAAGAACACTCTCGATCAAGTCACGTTTCAAACAAAACAAAACTAAATTAAAATCGGTTCAGCCGTTTGGGAGCTACGATGCCACAGAAAGATACAGATACGTACACGTCTAACTTATAATCTCGAGTGAATCGGTTTCTTCTGGGCAAGCGTGCTCCATCGTAGAGCGCATCGCGCTTAACATCAGGCGAGTTGGCGGTCAAACGCAAGCTAATATCGAATAAAAAAAAAATAACATCCCTCGTCGTGGATTAAAAACAATGAAAATGTAAAAAAAGATGAACCTCTTATACACCACACTTTATCGTTCTACTTGCTGCAACCCGCGGTTTTACTCGTAACTTTCTTGTTGTTCAGTATGTATTTTATTATCTGAAAAGTACTTTTCATTACTCATACTCGGAAAGTAGCTCTGAAGTTGCCTGAGGAGAGTGTTGAAAGTAATAAATTTCAACCCTAGGGAGAATCACTTTCAACTGACAAACATTCAAATTATAAAAAAAAAAAACTAGTTATATTTTCACATTTGTGGTATTCCAACTTTTTTTTTCTCAGAGGATTAAATTTCTCGTGCATTTGCCAGTGTGAAATAAAATTCACTCATATTTTCTTTGGTCAGTTCATGTTTTTATTTTGTATTTTCCTTGTATTCGTAATGAAAAGCACAGTGTTTACCACGGGGTTAAAGATTTGTTACTTTCACCCCTAGGCTAAGAATGTACTATTATGTCCATCGGTTCAGTCAGTTAAAAGATACGGATACTTTCGTGATATCTAAAAATACGAATGTGATCATTTACTCAACACTGGTTCATCATAATTTAGAAATGAAATGATGAAAGAATGATGAATGTATCTTTTGAAAAGATACTTGTTGATAAATTCATGACAAGCATAATAATGGTGTTTTTTACATGTTAAAACTTAAAGAAAAATGCACTTTATCAAGAGTTATTCATGATACTACCATCACTCAATACTAGACTCAATAGTCTATCATTTCTTTACTGTGTGTTCAAAATAAATCAAATCCTTTGATAATATTATATAGTTTGGATCTGCCTTTAAACTCGAGCTAGTACCGAAAAATATCTGTCAAAAACTGAAGGGGGCAAAACACGTATTATTGCACACACTGACATATTCTTACTAGTTCTATGCTTCAATGCTTGCATGCTTCAATATTGAGCGCACACAACTGCAAACGAAGTGCTCAAAATGTATACGAATTGACGACCGAGGGGGGTGTAAGTGCTTAAGGGGAAACTGTAGGTATAACGCTTCTATTTATTTATTTTTTCTGAGATCAAATCAATCAAAATAAGCCATAGAATAACGGTTCAAATCCTAATAAGGAACTTGAATTGACGATGAAGAAAAACATCGTGAGAAAACCATAACATGGCGTCTTCCAACTTTTACTGTAAATAGCAATGTCATTACACACATATCACGAAAACCAAAGACCACGAAATAACAGAACTACTAGGTATTTTTTTATTGCATAAATAGGCTTTCATTTGACCACCAACTCTCCTGATGTTAAGCGATGATGCGGTCTACGATGGAGCATGCTTGCCTAGAAGAAGCCGAATCACTCGTGATTTGAAGACACCTAGATTGTTACTATCGGGGAACACCCATTCAGGCAGCGCATTCCATAGACCAGCAGTACGCACAATAAAAGTGGAATCAAAGCGCTTCGTACGGGTTTTCGGAATATCAACCATAAAGCGGTGTCGATTTTGCGTGCCCGCTCTGGCAGTCCGATAGAAAAACGGGCAGAAGGGAATTAGATCATGCAGATCCGATACACACTCCGATGTTGTGGTATTTCAAACCCCATAATGAGAAACAGCGACGCACTTAACTGCAAACGTTCAAAACTTCGAAAGTACTAAATACCATCTACCATCCGCAAGATAAACCTATCACGAAGCATCTAACAGTGCTTTCCGGCTGCTTCACTCGAGGTTGAGAGCCAGTTTGCATTCGGCTATGTAAGTTTGCCATCTTCGACCACACCGTCTCTTAACATTAGCTATGGTGACACAGCTTGTCAGTTAACCATAAAAAAACCAGCCAAGGGCGAGTCGGGCTCGCACACTGAGGGTTCCGAACCTCCATATAAAATAAAACGTTGGTTTTTACATTTTGACGTTATTAATATTTCTTATAATCCGCTGTAACCTTACATATTTTGTAAAAATTTCAACTGGCTATCTATTACGGTTTGAAAGATACAGCTGTTATAAGGTAGGATGGACAGACAGACCGACAGACAAATGGACAGCGTAGGCATAGTAAACATCATCAGCCAATTAACGTCCACTGTTGGACAAGGCCTCCCTCATAGAGAGGGGTGTTGCCATAATCCTCACGCTTGGCTTGGATCGCAGTACGTTCGCCGTGTACTATTAGGACGCTGCTGCCCATCCTCCAGTGGTTCTGGTCGCAGTTTTAGGACATACCCGGGTCCAGGCTTAGTTACACGGAACCCTAAAAAATTACAATGAAGCATATAATTCGACTTGCGCCTGAAAATATAGAAGAAAAAAGCAACGTTTTCCTTGTAAAATACTAAATTATTACGTTCGTTTCCGACAATACTTTTATCCTTGAGAATAATTTTTCGTTCACAATCTCCTTCCTCCCTAGTGCTCGGTCCGACTGGTAACGAAAAGAAAAAGATGTAAAAGAGATAAAAAATAATATGCATAAACAATATGATGATCTTCAATTCATTTTATTATCTTTGAATTGAAATGTTAGAAGATTTTACTACTTATTCTTTTTCCAATATAACTTTTAATGACATTCCGTCTAAAATAAATGTCATGGAAAGTTGTAAAAATTTCTTAAACGAAGTTTAGACTAGCAACAAAACTTGTAGAGAATGGACTTCTGCAATTTTCTTCACCTTGTGAATAATCGCGGCGGCTGCAAGTGTAATAACTGGGACATTTTTGCATACCCGGTCATCTGACCCCAAACTAAGCAATGGTTGTAATATGGCTGCCAGAGACTGATATACGTACATATATTATATACTTACATAGATAATAACACCCAGTTATAGAACAAACGCAAATGTTCATCACATAAATGTTTGCCTCAGATGGGAATAGAACCCACGCCTCCAAGCGCAGAAGGTAGGTAGGTTCACTACCAAATGAGCCACCGAGACAGTCAAAGCTGCTAGTGTAGTTTGTTAATATAATTTTTGTTAATTTATTTATTTGTGTTTTTTTTTTGTGTGTCTCAGGTGGCAAAGAAACTAACGGGCCACTTTCTTGATGGTAAACGATCACAGTCGCCTATAAACATCTGTAGCACCAGGGGCATCACAGATACGTTGCCGAGCTTTGAAGACTATTAACTATCAGAATCAACGATTTTTTTAGATCAATGATTAGTATAGTATTTCTGTACTATCAGGAAAAAATATGCCAACAAGCTTATGCTTTCCTTACGTGAGTTTACCATTATACTTGGCGTTTGTATTTTTAATGAAATCTTTTACGGAGAACAGATAACCGTTGGGATAGACGTGTTCTGGAGACGACAAATCGGGAAATGTAGCATGAGACGCCGTGAGACTATAGTGTGACTATGTATCGTACGTAAGACAGCTGGCAGTGCCAATGCATACCCTATTTAATTATAAAATAATCATTCAAATCAATTCACAATCATTGGAGATATCACATAAAATACCCAAAAATCTGTTGAATTGAGAACCTCTGTCGTACAAAAAAAATCAGAAAGCTTTGTAATCAAAGCAGTCAATGGATATATATTTTTCACAACCAACAACAACCAATCTTTATTATTTTAATTTCTATTGTACATTGTGTTTTTTTTGCCACAAATAAATTATGTCTATGTCTTCATTCATTCACATTTAAAAGCGTATCTCTTGTCGGTGGAGTAATTTCCAGGCTTGACGGTCTTCTACCAGTGTTTTCACTTCCCTGTACGACATGACATTTGCCTTCTCTTTTATTTGATCTACGAATAATCTTCTGGGTCTTCCTGGTTCTCTCTTTCCTTCTACCTTTCCCTCTATGATGGTTTTCATTAATTTGTCATGTCGTACAAGGTGGCCAAACATGTTCTCTCTCCTAGTTTCTATACTCGCTAGTAGACTTCTTTTCTCCTTTACCATATCTAATACTTCTTGGTTTGTTTTTTTTCTGTCCAGCTTATTCTTTCCATGCGTCTCCAACACACATTTCAAATGCTTCCAGCCTTTCTCGATCTTTTTTAGCCATCGTCTGTCTACCAATGTAGTTTGTTCTAAAACTTCTCTGTAGGACATACTACAAGTTGCAACAAATTGCGGGAAATTCTTGTTAGTCTAAAGGATCTCTTTCAATGTTGCATAAGTTATAAATGAACTATTTAGCACTTTCGCAGGTGTTTTATAATTAAAGTTTGAATGAACTATAAATCTAAACTACCTACCTATTCATAAACGAAATATAATGAGCGAATTTAACTTTAGAGTACCTATAGTTAAGTGTTTTTGCAGTTAAAACTTTTATGCTCTATATTTTATAGGCGAGTATATATCGTACCTAGATTCAGTTAAAAGTTTATTCGTTGTTAATATAGTGATAGATGCTCAAATTTTCATCAACTTTCATTAAACTACTCAAACTTTTTTGAACACTCATTTATTCCTTGACATACTTGCATTAAAACACTTTATTATGAATTTTTTTAACACTTTTTTACGACCTACTTGCAACGGTTTTTTATTTTTATTTTATTCAGTAATAGGCTTGCATTTGACCGCCAGTCACCTGATGTTAAGCGCGATGCGGTCTACGATGGAGCACGCTTGCCTAGAAGAAACCGATTCAATCGAGATTTGAAGACACCGAGATTGTAACCATCGTGAAAACCCATTCCGGCAGTGCATTCCACAGACTAGCAAAGGCTTTCTACGGGTTTTTGGAATATCAACCATGAAGCGGTGTCGTTTTTTCGTGCCCGCTTTGGCAGTCTGATAGAAAAATGGGCAGGAGGGAATTAGATCATGCATATCCGAGGCACATGCACTCTCTGAAATGTATCCGATAAAAAACTGATATACTAGGAACTTTACGCCGATGCTCTAGAGTCTAGACTAAGAAGTTTAGGTTGAAGTTTAGGTTGTTTCTTTGCCACCGCCTGCCAACCAAACAACGATACTAATACTCAAACCCAAAATAACATCATCAGTAAACAATGACAGTATAGAACTAATCCAAAATATTTTATTTTCACTGTAGCTGTGTATAGTTTCACCAGATTTTTGAAGTGAAAACGTCCAAAACGTCTTTAGGCGGGTGAGCAAAAATCATGGAACTCGCGCTGTACCGTGTATTTTAAAACAGCGCCATCTCTTGTAGAATAGGTGAATTACTACCTACTAAGTTTTCACTTCTAATGTGCAGTTCTATGGCTGATCTGTTTTTAATTTTTTTGGGAGAGGTATAAAGCATCCGTTGTTATATAAAGTGTACTATTTCATCGCTTTTCATTAAGATAGGTGCCGCATAAAGGTAACCTAACCTGATTAGGCTTTGATCATAAGTATATAGCTTGAATTTGCCTTAGAATGCTTAGAATGCTTGAATGTGCCTGAGCACGTACCGAAAAACTCTACCAAAAACTGAAGGGGGCGAGGTAAACATGCACACACTGACATATTCTTACTAGTTCTACAAACGCACACTTCAATATAGAGAGGCACACAACTGCAAACGTGATCACTGAGATACAAATCAATTTTCTCATTCACAATATTAGTATTATGCAATACAAGTTGTTCTCCTTCCAAAACAACAACACGTCAATAAATAAGATAATTTTGTTCAGTAGTTCGGCCAGTAGGCCGACAGAATTGATGGTTCGTGCTTACAGTGCCATTATGCCAGGGACGTGTGAAGGAGCATCCTCTTTTAGTACCTACCGCTATCTCACGTTCCCTTTTTTTTGCAGAGAAGATCCAAATATGTAAAAACATTTTTTCTATAAAACTCTGATCGGGTTCTTATATTACATCACATCTTCTCATTACAAGTAGAGCAAGCCGAGTCTGCTGCGCGCAAAATCTAACAAAATAAATTAACAAAACATGTTTAGCTAACATCTGGCTTATTGTGGAGTCCGTTCGTGATTTGGATTGTGATCAAGATCGCGTGCCATGCCATCCCGTACGAACGGACATCCATAATATGCCAGATGTTAGCTAAACATGTTTTTTTAATTTGTTTTGTTAGAATTTGGAAGCAGGAGACCCTGCGTAATACTTTCAACCCAATATTGGAACCATAAACAACAGAAAACTTACAATATCATTTTACTGAACAAGCTAACGCGGCACTGACGGACGGCCTGACTAAATAACGACATTTAAATAAATAAGATTACCCGGTACAGTGTGACTGCCGACAGACAAATTGATGATCCTCGTGTTTACGAGCTGACAGGGTCGAACTTAGGCGGGTCTAAGGGGCTATGACCCGGAGGCAGATGGCTAGTTATAACAATAAAGTTTGATGTGGAGTCTTCCGCTGACCGTTTACACAGCGTGTGCCATCGTAGGCCATCTTGACATTGTAATATCACGCAAGAGATAATCCTCGCAATAAAGCATTAACTTAGAAAAAACTCGCACTTCAGCCACTACATGAACCACAAAAGCGATTGGAAGGAATGAAAGGAGGGAGAGACTGTGATGGGATAATAATTATTAAAATAAATAATCATTATTTATAATTATTTTCGTGAGACAAAAATTGCTACCCTAGAGCTTAATATTGAAATTCAGTACAATAATTTAAACCCTGGATAATCACACGTATATTGTTTGAGTTTAATGACAATGGCCCGGACCTAAAGTCCGACCCCTGAGCCCTAAAGTCTGACAACACCAGAACAAAACAAATTCAGTATAAGCGCTAAATATCGCTTGTACTCGTTTTAAAGTACCAATGCGGGCGGCAAAACAAAATTAAATTAAAATATATCCAATTATTTAGGAAACAGAAGCTTTTGTTAAGCAACTACCCTCCAAATGTACACAAAAACATTGGAAAAATTACCATCGTAACACATTAGCGTCATCTCGAAAGTTGGGTAATTTTCCAAGACTACAAAAGGTTCGGGTCTTTTGCAAAACAAAGGAAAATGTCTAACTACCCTCTTAAATATTAACATATTTTTGGTACTGGTTATTTTGTAGGTACTGTCTTTTCAATGCTCTGCTCTGTACAATTACGTACAATAAAAAATTATGACTGCCATGTGAGTAAAGAGAGCAGTGCCAGCGGACGCATAGCGTTATGAATCCGTTCAACTCGTTGAAAATTCATGAAATGACAGTTTTCTATAAGGCACAAGACTCACTAATACGACGGAGCGCGGACGTGGTCTTTTTCAAAGCACCTTATCATCATGTAGGACATACAATTCTCATAAGAAAAATCATCATCATCGTCATCAGCCAAAAGATGTCCACTGCTGAACATAGGCCTCCCCCCTTTAACCTCCACACTGAACGACATCCTGCCATCTGCATCCACTGGATGCCCGCGACTCTCAGAATGTCGTCGGTCCATCTAGTGGGAGGCCTACCTACGCTGCGTCTTCCGGTTCGCGGTCTCCACTCAAGAACTTTTCTTCCCCATCGGTTATCAGTTCTTCGAGCGATGTGGCCTGCCCATTGCCACTTCAACTTGCAGATTTTAATAGCTATGTCGGTGACCCTGGTTCTTTGGCGAATATCTATGGTTACGTATGTTTACGGGATTAGGTAATCAAACCGAAATTATATCACTTTACACCAATGTTTATTTAGCAAAGAAATTAAGCTAACACGGAAGGTAGAAGGCGGGAAGTAAAAAGATAGACGTGCACTTTGCGTCGCAATAGGTTTTGGACTGGTTCGACGCGGCACCGCTGACCGTACCACAACAAGCGCTCTGCGCATGCGCCGGCTTATCTATTGCGGTGCGGCGAACTAAGGATTCTCCCAGGTCGATAATCAATATCGATTATCGACTAAGGTGAATATTTAGTTGGTATATATTAATGCTATTTTATTTTATAGTGTGATGTTATAAACAAGCTAAATGGATATCATGCGAATGAAATATATATTTAAGTATAATTTATACGTGTGTAGGGAAAGTAGCCTACACCACCCCCCTCCAGAGCCCGTCACGGGCGATAAAAATTGGGAAATCTAACTTGTCGCCCAGAACGAGTTACATAATGTCGTAGAGTATCTGTATCTGGTGAGAGTTCCTCATTTTGCTGAATAGCCAGTATGAAGGCCGGTTTAAGTCGATCAATCGACACGGTCATTTCTTTGTTTTTAAAAATGATTTTAAATATTTTATCACCCCTACTAAGTACTTTGTGTGGCCCCGTATATGCCGCTTGAAGTGAACCTCGCAATGCGTCTTCGCGAAGGAAAACGTGATTGCAGGTTTCTAGCTCTTTATAAACAAATACTTTGGGCTTACAGTGGCGCGAAGTTGGTACCGGTCGCAATTTTTCGGCGAAGGATCTAAGCCGAGCGGAAAATTCAGAAATGTCAGTTGTACCGTCAACGGTAGGCTCAAAGAACTCACCGGGAAGTCTAAGCGACTCTCCATAAACTAATTCGGCGGAGGAGGCATGTAACTCTTCCTTGAAGGAAGTTCTAATGCCCAACAAGACCCATGGTAATGACTCTGTCCACTTGTCATTAGTGTGACATACTATTGCCGCTTTAAACTGACGGTGAAACCGTTCTACCAATCCGTTACATGCCGGATGATAAGACGTCGTGCGCTTATGCTCAAAACCAGCCAGATCCGACAGACATCGAAATAAGGCTGACTCAAATTGACGGCCACGGTCAGTAGTAATGACGGTCGGGCAGCCAAAGCGAGCTATCCATGTTGATAGCAAGGTTTTTGCAACAGTTTCAGCTGTCATGTCCATGATAGGCGTTGCTTCTGGCCATCGAGTATAGCGGTCTACGGCCGTTAAACAGTAGCGGTATCCTTCCGACAAGGGAAGTGGACCAACCAAATCTATATGAATTTCCTGAAAACGGGAACGCGGTAGTTTGTAGGTACCGAGAGGAGCAGTCACGTGACGGTTGACTTTAGCCCGCTGGCACGCGATACAAGCGCGAGACCAATCTCTACAGTCCTTCCTCACGCCTGGCCAAACGAACCGTTCAGTTACTAATTTGGCTGAAGCGTTAGCACCAGGGTGGCTCAAGGAATGTAGGCTGTCGAATACCTGCTTTCGCAAATGTGTTGGGACGAAGGGCCTGGAAGTTGAGGTACTGATGTCACAGTATAAAGGGACTTGACTTCCGGGGATACCCAGCTTCTCAAACTGTAGTGATGACCCTTCACTCAAGAGCTTCTTAAGCTCGGGGTCAGTTGCTTGATTTTGAGCGATTGTCTCGAGGTTTACTGGCGCTCCCAGTTCTTCAATACGTGACAAGGTATCCGCCACAACGTTATCCTTGCCGGATATGTGTCGGATATCGGTGGTGAACTGGGCAATAAAGTCCAGATACCTATATTGCCTAGGCGAACAGTTGTTCTTCCTTTCATGGAATGCAAAACTGATCGGCTTATGGTCAGTATAGACGATAAAATGTCTTGCCTCGAGCATATGCCGGAAATATTTAATAGCCTCGTAAATGGCTAATAATTCCCTATCATATGGCGAGTATTTAGTTTGAGAAGGGCTCAGCTTACGGGAAAAGAAAGCTAACGGTTCCCACACACTATCTATATACTGTTGCAAAACAGCGCCGATGGCTTTATCGGACGCATCAGTTACAACGGCCAGTTTAGCTGTGCAATCGGGGTGAGCTAATAAAGCGGCGTTAGCTAAACTCTCCTTACACGCATGGAACGCAGCCAACGCTTCTCCGGTAAGCTGGATGGCTTGCGATCCTTTCACTGAGCCTGTCAACAATGCATGTAGAGGTGCCTGGATCTGAGCTGCTTGAGGAAGAAATCTCCTGTAAAAATTCAACATGCCCAGGAAGCCTCTCAGTTGTCGTACGTTGGTGGGGACAGGAAAGTCTTGTACCGCCTGTACTTTTAAATCCAGTGGTGTCGTGCCGCTTTCTGAAATAGAATAACCTAAAAAGGTTACCTTGCTGGCACCGAACACACACTTGGAAGTGTTAAGTAACATGCCGTATTGCTTCAGCCGTTTGAATACTTGACGTAGATGCTCCTGGTGTTCTGATTCACTCTTGGAATAAATTAAAAAGTCATCTACGTACGCATAAACAAAGTCTAAGCCCCTGGTAATTTCATCCACAAACCGTTGAAATGTTTGTCCCGCATTTCGAAGACCAAAAGTCATGTACGGGAATTCAAACATTCCGAACGGTGTGGTGATGCTGGTCTTCGGAATATCAGCTGGATTAATAGGTATTTGATTAAACGCTTTCTCCAAGTCTAGGGTACTAAATATTTTACATCCCGAAATGCTATGCGTAAAATCTTGGATGTGTTTAATCGGATACCTATCCGGAATTGTGCGAGCATTCAGTTTACGATAGTCACCACATGGACGCCAACCGTTATTCTTCTTTGGCGCTAAATGCAAGGGCGACGACCAAGGGCTCTCCGAAGGCCTAGCTGTGCCGCAGGCCAACATAGACTGAAATTCTTTCTGCGCGATTTTATGTTTATCTGGAGCTAAACGGCGAGGGGGAGATGATACTGGAGGGCCTGGGGTGGTGCGTATATGATGAACTGTGTTGTGTGGTGCGGTGTGATGTCTACCAGCTGGTCGTGTTATTTCGGGAAACTCGTCAAGAATTTTGTGATACCGTGTCTCACCAGTCACGACCTTTACAGAAGAAACATTTTTACAATTAGCCAGTGTAGCTGTAGCAGTTATGGAAGTAAGATTGTCTACTAAACACTTATTGCGACAGTCTACTACTAGGTTATAATAATTTAGAAAGTCTACGCCTATTATTGGTTTTGTAACATCAGCAACCACAAAACGCCATACAAATGTCCTACGTAAGCCGAAATCTAAGTCTAAATTTATATAACCGTAAGTAGCTATGCTAGAACCATTTGCAGCACACAAGTTGTATTCAGTCCGGGCACGACGGTCGCGAAGCACTGACCGTGGAAAGACACACAGGTCGCTACCTGTGTCAACCAGAAACTGCGTCTTCGACGATCGGTCTGTCACGAACAGGCGACCAGTAGTTGTTGAGGGGCAATCGTCAGTCGCCATTACCGACCGCCCATGGAGTTTTCCGGCTTATAGTCACAGGGGTGGACACATTTGTTGGCTTTTTCTCCAAACTTGCTATGATACCAGCATTCTGGAAACTTCCTGTAGCTGGACTGGGATCGTTGCCTTGATGAACTGCGATTGCCTTGCGAATTGTGAGAGCGTGCCCTGCTGTTCCTTCCTGTTGCCAACTGCTGGACCTGCTTCCGGAGTTCGGCTACTTCCTTGGTGAGATCACTGATGATGGAGCTAGGAAGTACTGGATTACTCACGGAAGCGACCTTCGGTATTGAAGAAGCCAGGTCATTCACTCTATCTGCTAAGTCAGCCAAGTCTTCAAGTGAAGCTGCTGTCGGCTGGCCTGCAAGCACCGTCTGGATACCGTGTGGGAGGCGGCTGATCCAGATAGTCTTCAAGAAATCCTCTGGAACGTCAGCACCTGCGAGACCCTTGAGGTGGCGGAGAAATTGGGAAGGCTTGCGGTCGCCAAGCTCTTCATACATCAACAACTGCTTTATCTTCTTCTCGTTGGATGCGCTTAATCTCCGGATCAGCTCACTTTTGAGCTTCTCGTACTTGTTTGTAGTGGGCGGGCTGACTATAAGGTCTTTAACCTCCTTCGAGTACCGATTATCGAGGTGGCCAATTACATAATTGAATTTCGTGGCATCACTGGTAATTCCAGAAATTGCAAATTGACCCTCTACTTGAGCAAACCAAATCTCTGGCTCTTCGGGCCAGAATGGTGGCACTCGTACTCCGACTTTATAAACATCGCCACGATTTATCGACGAGTTCCCATCACTAGTGCCGCCCGGTTGCATCGTGGTGACGTGTGAATCCTTTTGTCCTCCAGTTGCCATGTTCATAAGGGGTCACCAGTATGGTTACGTATGTTTACGGGATTAGGTAATCAAACCGAAATTATATCACTTTACACCAATGTTTATTTAGCAAAGAAATTAAGCTAACACGGAAGGTAGAAGGCGGGAAGTAAAAAGATAGACGTGCACTTTGCGTCGCAATAGGTTTTGGACTGGTTCGACGCGGCACCGCTGACCGTACCACAACAAGCGCTCTGCGCATGCGCCGGCTTATCTATTGCGGTGCGGCGAACTAAGGATTCTCCCAGGTCGATAATCAATATCGATTATCGACTAAGGTGAATATTTAGTTGGTATATATTAATGCTATTTTATTTTATAGTGTGATGTTATAAACAAGCTAAATGGATATCATGCGAATGAAATATATATTTAAGTATAATTTATACGTGTGTAGGGAAAGTAGCCTACATATCTATAAGGTCGGGGAAAAAGTTTCTTCGTATTTTATAAACAAATTCAAGACATATTTTTTTCAAGTTTAATTACATTTAATTATAATATATATGTACCATTTTGTTCGATAACTTGTTGCCATCTTTTAGGTAGTGACATGACCCCGTTGCTGTAGAAATTTTGGGAATTCTGATCAATAAAATGCAACAAGTAGTTTTGACAGTCCTCTCTTGATGTTAATCTAACACTACCCAAAGAATTCTGAAGAGATCGAAACAGGTGGAAATCTGAGGGTGCAAGGTCAGGGCTATGTGGTGGATGCATTAACACTTCCTAACCAAGCTCTCTAAATTTTTGCTGAGTGGCCAAAGATGTGTGCGGTCTGGCGTTATCATGATGAAAGACCACACTCTTTATGTTGATCAATTCCGGCCGTTTTTTCTCAATTTCTTGTTTGAGTCTCATCTGCTGTTGGCAGTAGAGATCCGAATCGATGGTTTTGCCCGGCGGTAAATGCTCATAATGAACGATGCCCTTCCAATCCCATCATACACACAGCATCACCTTATTACGTGTTAATCTGGGTTTCGCTACAGTCTGTGGTGCTTCACTGCCCTTTGACCATGATCGTTTGCGCACATTCTTGTCGTAGGTGATCCATTTTGCATCACCAGTGATCAATCTTTTCAAAAACGGTTCGGTTTCTTTACGTTTCAATAGAGAATCGCAAATGAGTACACGATTCATTTGGTTTCTTTCAGTGAGCTGGTGTGGCACCCAAATATCGAGTTTTTTTGTATACCCAGTTATTTTCAAATGGGTCAAAACTGTTTTGTGGTCAATCCCCAGGTCTTCAGCTACGTCGTAACTACTAATATGCCGATCTTGGTCCACTTTTTCAGAAATGGCATCGACTTTATCCGTAACAGGGCGACCAGAGCGAGCTGCATCTTTGACATCAAAATTCCTGGACTGAAAATGCTTGAACCAACATTGTGCTACTCTTGATGACACTGCATTAGGTCCATAAATGTCACAAATTTTATTCGCGGCTTGTGTCGCATTTTTCAGTTTTTTGTAATAAAATTTCACAATATATCGAATTTCTTCGTTAGATTCACTCATTTTATCGAACAAAAAAACAATTGAAAAATGGCGGGAAATTGCTTTTTACTTTTTGTATTCCTTTTTTAAAATGTCATATTTTTAATGGTATCAAAACCAGCCAGATACAAACAGTACAACCGATGAGATTTTACTACAACTTTATACATACAAAATAAGAAAAGACTTTCTCCCCGACCTATTATGTTCCGAATTTTATCGCGTAAAGAAACTCCGAGCATAGCTCTCTCCATTGCCCGTTGTGTGACTCTGAGTTTTTCCAAAAGACCAACAGTTAAGGACCACTAAAACAAGGAGAAGAAAAATCATGAGAAGACAATTCCCTAGAAATATTTACTCGTAAATATAGAGAATAGGCTAGATGACTATTTTTTTTATTATCCTATTAAAATTTAGCCGTAAATATAGCTGAGAGCGCGAAACAACAAATTATGGCGTCACTACTCTGTACGCCATATAAATTCTTTTCTGACAAGTATGGCGCACAGGCGTGACGTCATTTTTTGTTTTGTGGAAAAGGGACAGAGTTTTCTCTCCCAAAAACTTTAAACACTTATATATCAGAAAATTAATAACCGATTTAAATATTTTTTTCAGTATACATTATATTTACTTAAATTCTTCATCAAAGCTAGTGGTTTCAACGATAGAAACATTAGTCGTCTACCCTATAGTCTCTATATGCTCTTTCGAAAAAAAATATGTAGGAAATTGTCCCTAAATACTTAATACGGTACTCACTCACACCTGAAATACGTGCGTTGTAATTTAAATACGTGCTTTTGTCATAAGAAAACGCATGTAGGGTAAAATTCCCTACATTTATGATGTGTAAAAGGTCGCTAGCGTATCACATTTCTTTTTTCATGGTGAGACGCGTCGTCGTCGACATCTTTGTATCATATTAAAGAATACTAAGGTTGAAATTGCTTTGAAGGAGAAAGGACGCGTCCGCATCCCGTCTTATGAGTGTGTCTTGCGCCTAACTGTGACGGAAAATGTGCCGTCGATTTTTTCAAACATCCTAATGTCTCTTCCATGCGTCTAATGTAAATTGCCGTTACTTTCTTTATGAAATGAACTTCTTACTCTCTTTTTTGCTTGACGGATTCATTTAATGTCTATTAAAAGGAACACAGCAATGAGATGATTAGTAACAGCTGTAAGTAGTAAGTTACGCGGAAAGGGTGTAGGTAAGCCGAAAGGGGTCCGTTTTGTAAATCATTATGAACAACTTTTACTACAGCACCAACTCTGAAATCGAGGAAAATATAATTATCAGCTGCTGCTCCATACATTTTGCCGTGGGAATAACCGTTTTATAAGGAAAAAACAGTCGAATCGATGACCTCCTCCTTTTTGGAAGTCGGTTAAAAAGAGCAGGAAGATACAGAGAACAGCCTACAGAAGATACAGCCTACAGAGTGAGTACGACTAAAATCATCAATCTCACCTTACCATATCTACCTTGTTCATCTGATCTGAGGTATAAACACTCACTAGCCGTACTCTGTACCATGCATGTGTGTAACTGTTTACGTTTCTCCAGACTGTTTGAACACTATCAAATGAACGCGCATGTTTTCTTAGCAAATTGGTTCTGTCAACGTAATTTGAATTAATGAGAAATAGAGAAATTTGCCCTTAAGAAGTGGAGTAGATATTTGTAAATAGGCATATTCTATTTACTTTCTTCAACATAGTGTGAGCTCAGTTCGTTTGTGACGTCATAAATGACGTGTATACGTCATAAATGACGTGTATATGTCATGGTTATCGTTACAACTAGATAGCTGCAATAAAAGTGACAAACTTTTATTAGTATATTTTTTAAACAAGGTTGTGGTTTTATTTTTAGGGTTCCGTATCCAAAGAGTAAAACGAGACCCTATTACTAAGACTCCGCTGTCCGTCCGTATGTCTGTCTGTCTGTCTGTCACCAGGCTGTATCTCATAATTTTCACAGATGATGTATTTCTGTTGCCGCTATAACAACAAATACTAAAAAACAGAATAAAATAAATATTTAAGCGGGAGTCCCATACAACAAACGTGATTTTTTTGCCGTTTTTATAGATATTGATACGGAATCCTTCTTGCGCAAGTTCGACTCGCTCATGGCCGGTTTTGTTATTTTTATTTTTGGCGGCCACTTTGAGAATATTACAATGTTGGAGATTGCATTTTATTATCACCAGAACTAAAGGAGAATACATTTCAGCAAAATCGTTTAGAAGCAACTGATTCTAATTCAGCTTGCAAGATGAGACCTGAATAAACTTTAAATACGTTTAGGAACTACGACGCCAGATACACAGTCGTACGTCAAACTTATAACTGTTTGCGTCGGTAGTTAAAATTCACTTTCATATAACTATGACTTCAAAAAAGAAGGAGATTCTTAATTGACCACTCAATTAACACTAGGTTCGCACAACGCTTTGGTAGTTTTGTTGGGATTTACGTCTATAACATGGTTGTCAAGAGCTGTATGTAATATTAAAGACTAGCCACCAGCTCCGGCTTCGTACAGGTGCAGATTTTTTTAAACATTCTTGTATGAAATATAGTTTTTGTTACTTAGGGATAATGTAGCATTCTAATGTTGAAAGTATTTTTGAAATCGGTCCAGTGGTTTTTGAGTTAATTCGTTACAAACATACAAAACAACAAATATTTCCCCTTTATAATATTAGGGTAGATAGTGTTCATAAAACTTTGATGGAAGCAAAATGTTCTAAATTTTTAAATGGCTAGCTTCAAGCATACCAGAATAGAAGATTTATTGAAAATTATAAATGTTAGGCTTTGCCTAGTGAGAAAACTGACGTACTTTTACAAAAACATCTCTGCAATATAATATGTAGGTAGGTACTATAACACTTTATTTAATTGTGTACTGTTTTTTTTATTTGACTAAATAAACTGTTTCCTCGGACCTCCGTCATTCATGAACCGATAAAAAAAAGTTCCTATTTGAATGGATATACTTTCAGATTAGCCCATAGAAATTTCATTTAAATCTGTTTATTAGTTTAGCTTCTAAATCAAAATAATCGGAATATTCGGTTACTTGGATATCAATAATTATTATGTCATCCAAATAACCGAAATTGCGTATTTTGAATTCGATTTTTTTAATTGATAATTATTTCTAATTCTATGGTAACAATCTAACAATACACAAATTGTTTAATCGGCTTCTGCCGAAAAATAAAATAAAATCACCCACTCCAAATATCCAATCACACTCACGAGCACTCAGCGGAATATAATGTCGCTCCAATCGGTAAACACGCTGCAATCTACCACACATGGATACGAATCAATACAATGACATTAATATTACTGCGCGAGGACCGGGCCAGTGGAATTCTTTCAACGGTACCGAATCAGTGGTGAACACAAATATGTTGCGCACTAGTATAAACTCCCGTTAAATATTATTTTAAACTATCATGGTTGTTCCTTACAGTTATATGATTAACGGGAGACTACGAATGAGGGTAGATAGTTTTTTTTCTGCGCATTATGAATTTTTCGATCAACCATCCGCATTCTTCAGTATTCCCGGGAACATGGTGCACGTAACTGCGCCGAAATATGACGAGGTCCATCCACAACTTTTTATATCACGGTAAATATTGCTTAAATAATCATAATTATAACTGTAGTAAGCTCTTTTTAACCGACTTCCAAAAAGGAGGAGGCTATCAATTCGACTGTATTATTATTGTTATTTTTATGTTTGTTACCTCAGTACTTTCGACTGGGTAAACCGATTTTGATGATTCTTTTTTTATTTGAAAGCTGGTGCTTCCCATATGATCCCATTTAATTAATTTGGTCCAGTTCTGTAATTTTTATTAGGCGGTTTTTATATTGATAATCATTGTTATATCTATGATTGGTTGACGCGTTCTACTTCCACGCTATAGGCGTGTGGGTTCAAATCTCATAAATGAGCTTGAGTTGACGGTAAAAGAAAACATCGCTACGTAAACATACCATGATGGTTATGCCCCTGCAGTGGCCGAATGAGCTGCCATTGATTGTATATTACTTGCCATTGATGGTACTTACTAGTACTCGGCTGCCAAGCTACTATCCTCAAGGTGAAAATCTGCCGCCGCATTTAACAGTTTGTTGCAGCAGCCTTACTTGTGAGCAAATTCTCATTCCAGGCAAAATAAAAATAAGTATTTACCACCTTAAACCACCATCACTTAACATCAGGTGAAATACGTTACCTAGCGTTAAAAAAACTTAGTCGCACGGCGACTTCGTTGATGAGTGGTCATCGTACCTGAGGCGATGCGGCGTTGAAATTAAAGAACGATGCAATGTAGTTAGTAGACATTGCGTCAGATGGCGCTAATTTGTCAAGTAGTTGACATACTGGGATGCAGATATTCGGATGAGCATATCCTTACTTTTGAGATCTTTGCATATATTATCAAACTTCAATGCATATATGTATAGGTAGTATAGGTACTTACCTACATATAATGTTTGCTGGCTTATTGTGTAGGTTGAGTAGCCAGCCTCAGTGTCAGGCTTATAAGCCGCCCCACAGCCCGATGGGAGATGTAAATATAAATTAAAAGTAAATTTGTTTATTTACATTATAAACCACTTACTTTATAATGTAAATACACGGATACCGTTTACATTCGATACCGGTTTTTTCAATCTACCGGTATTTTATTTACATATCGGATAAACAGGATATGAACACAACTCCATATTGCCAATTTGTTTCTGTTAATCTTTCCAGGTAGCTCTCATCACAGAATGTTGTCTGTCACTGGTGGTATTTTTAGCATGAAATTCCTAGTTAATTTTTATAAACAAAGGAATTACCTGTTTCGTATACCTACATGTGCCTTCCAGTAATATCATACGGTAGGTGTTATTATATCCACATTAAAATAATAGAACAGTAATTCTCAGTTCGACTTGTAATTATTTTGCTAGGCAAAGTGTTTGACATCTGCTATAGCTCCGAAACATGCCAAAAGAAAGTCTGTTAGCCATAGTTTTTTTTAAAGTTAAAGCTAGGTTTAGTAGTATGGCCATGAATGAGAATTGCCACTTAAGTGACTTAAGAGGGTGCTTGGTGGTAGCTACCCAGCTCAGCACCTTAAAATATTCAACCACCATCTCCGCTTTATATTATATTTACAAAGTTTTTATTTAACTTGTCTTGTTAGTATGGGTCAAATCTAGCAACTGAATTTTAAAACATCTATCCCCAACTGATTGAGCTGAAATTATTCATACACGTTTAGTGTGGAATATGGCAGACTCCCAAAGATGGCGGTACAGTTATTTTTTACGCACCCCCATGATATGGGTATCAAATGAAAATGTTTGTTGAGAAGAATACGAAAAACAAAATGACTTCACATTAAATTCACCATGTTGGACGCCTAAAAGCTTGTTTTCAATTTTTTTATATTAAAAAAAATTATTTTATTAAATACTAGGATTGTGTTTGACCGCCAACTCTCCTGATGTAAAGCGATGATGCGGTTTACGAACGAGTACCCTTGCCTGGATGAAACCTATTCACTCGCAGTTTTAAGACATCCAGATTGTAACTATCGGGGAACACCCATTCAGGCAGAGCATTCCACAGACCAACAATTCGCTTAATAAAAATGAAATGAGATTGCTTCGTACGGGGTTTTGCTTAAATTGAAAGTAGGTATTTCAATTAGACTTTAAAGCGGAAGTCTATCCGTTTTTATTTAAAAATTGGTTAGCTTTTGGCCGCCATCTCCCTGATGCTCTACGATAATGCAGTCTTTGATGGAGCAATGGGTTCCAAAGCGTAGCACAGCCAGAAAAAGCGCAGGCAGGGTGCGTCGGGCGCGTCATCGGTACACCGCTTTTATCTGTTTTGCATTTCTCATTCATTTTGTATGCAAGTACATTTAAGAGGCGTCGAGACGGTACGACGGTACGATTTCAAACTATGAAAGTGAAATCAAAAGCTTCGATCGATTTTTAGAATATCAACCATCAATGGATGCTGCTTTTTCACTTTGTTCTTGCTTCGTCTTCTAACCTGCTTCTACCGAATTCATAGTCCAATCAGTATACACATTTTCATGCACATTAATTATTTCAGAGGAGTTTGTTTATTACATCCCCGGTATTGCGTAAATGAAAGGTGCCTGTTTTGCATGTGTGCTACCAAAAATGTTAAATATTCTGTTTGCATCCGACGTGAGCTCGTAATTGTATTTCGAGTAAATTGGTTATTTTAAGTCAAATTGGACGTCCGGTTGTTTACTCTTGGTTTACTTGTATTCACAAGAAACAATGGCAATACTCTACCGACAGGGACGGATTCTGATTTGTATCTGTGGGTGATGAGAGTCGAGTGTTTTTTTGGCCCAACTTTGATAAACTATATCGCCTTATTGTAATATTTTTCTAATCGTGTGTATGTTAATTTATAATAATAAACGAATATTATTTTCATTAAAGTGTTCGTGAAATTGTTCGAGTTTATAGAGTGATAATATAATGGGGTAAACTGTGTATTATCATGCCGATTCCAAAACTTCAAGCATTAGCTCGCCCAGTAATGGCTGTAAAAAAAACACAAAATGTTACCTGTGAACGTCATAATTTGAACGCATTTTAAAACGGTTAACCCACAGACTAATAAAGAGCAAATAATCTGTGACGTTATGTACCTACACAGCGTACAAGGCCTATTGTCAAATATTACGTAGCCTTTGGAGCCTTTTACAGGTCCCTAGTACAATGTGTACAACTCTGCAATTTGCCCTCCTTTCAAAAATATCTGTTTCATTCTGGTAATAACGATTTTGGCATAAGTACGAGTAAATAATGTAACATGTTTAGTTCGTTCATGCTAAATTAGCACTACTTCTATGCTTTAGACCTTTTTCTGAAGGTTAACCGTAAAATACTTTTAAAAAATGGGCTACTTAATAATTATTATTTTTTTGTATTATTTTGTTTCATACTTATTTTATCTATTTTTGTAATAAAATTAATTCCTTGCCATTACCATAACAATATACGATTTAACCACAACGAAATTGCTACTTAGTTTCAATGTCATTAAAGTGTATTTTCTAATCCACGTAATTTTTCAAATTTCAAACCAATGCACGTACAAAGCATAATATATTTCTGGCAGCGTCTTTCCCCCAACAATTTCATCACGTAAAACGAATTCTAATAAAACACATATTTGTTTCAGGTACACGAATCCACGAAATGAACGAACGAAAAGATCAGAGGAAGCTTCCAATCAAGTTAAACGAGTGAACGCGACTAATGCTAACGCTAATGCTAAATAATGAATCGCGATGACGACTTAACAAAAATAGCATATAGCATGGACACGAAACAACATTTATGCTCAAATAGTGATTGTGAAAATGTATCTAAAATAACAGCGTTTCCATTACGACCACCCGATCCAAACTCAACATTTGACGAAAGAGTCAACGGGTCATTCCGCACGATATTAGATTTTAATGACTCTTTTATTTATGGAACGTTAAATTCAAACTGTTCGGTCGAGAACGGGACGTGTAGTGATGTGAATAGTTATAATTTCTGGGCGCTGTCGTTGTTAGTGTTTCCATTATTAACATTATTTGGAAACGTGTTGGTTATTATGAGTGTGGCGAGAGAGCGGAGTTTACAAACTGCGACAAATTATTTCATTGTGAGTTTGGCGGTCGCAGACTTGCTGGTCGCAGTGGTCGTGATGCCTTTCGGAGTTTATTATTTGGTAAGTCAGTTGCTACTTTATATGCTAATTTAGATGCGAATACACGTGCAGAACCTACACCTACCGTGGTACCTACACCTACCGTGAATTTTAAAACAGCGCCATCTCTTATAATTATAGAATTAATTAATTATTTAATAATTAATTAATTATATTATATATATTATAGAATAGGTGAATTACTACTTAAGTTTTGACTTCTGACATTTTTGAAGTAAAAACTTTTTTAGGCGCGTTGAGTACTTTTGGGTAAATCAAAAATCATGGAACTCAC
Organism: Agriopis leucophaearia; assembly: GCA_949125355.1. Lineage (NCBI taxonomy): Eukaryota > Metazoa > Arthropoda > Insecta > Lepidoptera > Geometridae > Agriopis > Agriopis leucophaearia. The sequence continues at coordinate 15,973,532 of OX421274.1, read as the reverse complement.
GTCATCGTCACCAATCGCTGTACCGTGTATTTTAAAACAGTGCCATCTCCTGTAGAATAGGTACTAAATACTTAAGTTTTCACTTCTGACGTGTAATCCTATGAATATAATTTTTTGTAATATTTTTTTTGGTCTGTGTAAATACTATCCATCATTCACTCCATTTGCAACTTAGGTAACACACAAAACAATCCACCAAAATTATGAACCCAAATTGAATTCCATATTTCAATCAGGCGTCTGACATAATTTTATTCGGACAGATCTCCAGTGGCCGACCCAATCAACCAACTTGTTAATTTCCCTAATATTTCCAAACATAGTTGAAATTTTCCAAGTTGTGTGAGGGATAATTTCTAAATTTTCCAACAATGTTTGGCTGTTTGCCGTCCCGACGTCCCAGCGCTCCAAGTTTGTTGGTTCTAATCCAAGAATTGACTTTGCTTGTGTCATAATCGTTAAAGCATAAATTGTAGACATTTGTGTGTAACTGTACCTAAATGAGTTTTGGTGCCAACGTGAAAATAACATGTAATTTAATTGTATTATTTTCCTAAGATAAAGACCTTTTATTTGCGTACAACATGGTACATTTTGTAAATTTTTATGCACAAAATATGTTAAAATATCAAAATTCCTAAATCACGTTGTGCCGGCTAGGCGTACAAACGTCAGAGCGATGGCATTATGCTGGTACAAAAATTGAACAGTAATATTATTTTGAATCATAACTATATAAACAACTAGCCGTCCGCCCCGGCTTCGCACGAGTGTAAGCTCGGCCTTCGGCCTCGCTACAAAATATAATATAGCCTATGTCACCCGGGGATAGTGTAGCTTCCCAACAGTGAAAGAATTTTTAAAATCGGTTCAGTAGTTTCGGAGCCTATTCATTACAAACATACAAACATACAAAAATGGGTACAAATCTTTCCTCTTTATAATATTAGTGTAGATGTAGATGTCATACAGTAAAAAGAAAAAGTTGAAAATAAAAATACTAATGTCAGAGTCAAAACTTTGGAACAGTCACCATGATCGGAGGAGGCCAAGAGTATTATAAGACTGTACCTATTTCTCTTCGAAGGGAAAAGTCTATAGATTAGATAATAATAAAAAAATTATGAATAAATATGTAATTGGGGATCGTTTGGGGTACCTATGGGCCGTCGTGCCCTATGGATATATAAAGCGATCCCCAATTAATTAGATTTAAATAGTTTACATGATTAAGTAGGTAATTAGATTTATGGGAGTGGCATGGTCGAATATCAAAAAAAAACTTCTTCATAAAAACAGGAATAAAAAAAAAGGTTAAATAGAATAGTGAATTACTTACATTAATTACAATTTGTCATTTAAAAATATCATCAATTTTATAATAGCATAAACTTCAGTATTTTCAAATGATATATGTGTATGTACCTATGTACAGAACAACATCTGCATTAGTTAGCAAAGGAGAGAGAATCCTTCGTTTGTAGTGGTTACACTCATTGTCATTCCGCACACACCATCTTCAAACTTCCATGCCTCATAGCAACATTCTAATCACATTAACGTCAGCTTTGGGAAGGGTTCCCAAATCTATTTATTCCACATTATAATCACAGCAAATTTGTCTGCTGCTTACGGACTGTCAAGCTTGTTCTCAAGACATTCCTGATGATTATTAGAGATGTTATGACAATAGAATTATTATAAACTATTGTTGTAACATATTTGTTTCAAGGTATTTTGGAATAATGATCTAAAGAATGTGAAACATTTATTTCATCTTGAATCAAGATGATCCATCGTAATGTTGACCATTATAGAATTCTATTTGCATTAAAGGCTTTTCCTTCACTAAACGTCTCTAACACCGGACCAGCACCATGAAACCCAGACATTTCAAGCTGGTCTGCTAGATGCCAAGCCACATTCCTGAGAGAAAGCGTTTCTATTCTGTAGTTTAGCCTAATCTGATGTAACAGGAATTTCCTTGGAATTACGTATGTTATCAATTAGAGTACTGTCAAAGGCATAGCCTCAACTCTGCAACGGTACTTGTATCTACACAAAGGTAAGTACCTAAATTTAAGGTCAGCTAAATTAATAATTGTTTTACAAGCTAGGTGTTCATCCGATCTTCATGTAATTTTATAGGCAAGAAGTTCAAGCAAATATAATTTTTAAGTTATGAGCAACGTCAATCAAAAAGCTATAAGTTATAAGGATCGTGAGCTCACATTTTGGGGCGAACTACTAGTTGTAACAGTCCATAGTAACCATCGTACAATTCCTAACAACTTTAAGCCGCAGTACATAGAAGTCTACTAGCTACTGTATAATCCGTGCCGAACTCTAGCATTCTGACAATTAGTCCTTTTGAGAATTGGAGTGATTAGTTGTTTTTGTAATAGTAAGTAAGGAATGAAATCACTCCAATTCTCAAAAGGACTAATTCTCAGAATGCTAGAGTTCGACACGGATTATACAGTAGCTAGTAGACTTCTATGTAATCCTAATAATACTTAGAGCATTCTGAGAGTTGAGTATTTTGACAATCGGATCTTTTGAGAATTAGTAATTCTAAGAAGAATTTGCTCTTTTAAGATAGACATTCCAAGAAGATCGTGTCCTTACATACTTTTACCTATGGGCTATGCCATTATTCTGCACCTAAAATATGTGAACATAGACGGAACAGGAATTACGGGACTTGTTTTAAGATCTATGGCCAGAATGCATAAAGCCGCGTTAATTTAAATAAAAATCAGTTTAAGGGAACATGCAGAGGCAGAACTCTTTGACGGACTGAGAGTACGTAATAAGGGATTTCGGCTAAATTCTAGCTGATGTGGTGACGTGGATGATGAAGGTAGCGCCTCATGCAACCGGTAGCAATTCTAGTTTCTTCTATGGCTTCACAATGCCACAGCACATGCTCTACAGTTTCGTTCTCCTTCATGCAACCACGACACAGTGAACTGTCCGTGGACCCTTACTCTTTTTCAGTGGTTATAATATCTTTGGTCTTCCTACTCCAACTCCACTGACATTCATATCCCTAAATGTACCACAAAGAACCCGACACACGGTGTTTATTCCAAACTCTCGTTAAAATGCTCTCGTTTGTTCTATGTCTGGGTGTTAATATCTATTTAAGTATGTATTTAAAAATATATATGTATGTATATCAGTCTCTGGCAGCCATATTACAAGCTTTGCTTAGTTTGGGGTCAGATGACCATGTGTGCAATAATGTCTCAGATATTCTCAGATATTTAAATACGATACACCTACCCGAACAACCCTGTCGCCGTACAACTATCTCCATCAATCCATGTCTCTATCCATTAAACTGAGCGTAGAGCATGAAGACACAGTCTAGTAAATACAGAAGGAAATCTGTTGCACGATAACATTTTATGGATATCTAAGTCTCTCAAACAGCCAGCTTTCCGCTCGTGTTCAACAAATTTTAGAGCTACAAACATGAGTTTGACGTAACCTAATTTAGTGGAGGCGATGTTGGCGCCTACTTTAGCCAAAGACAATCGTTTTAAGATTCAAGTCTATATTACATTATCTAAGTTTATGTTAACTGCTACGTAGGTATATATGTACTTTATTAATAATATTTATGGTATGTATGTAGCATTGTGTATTTATTATATACATATATGTAGGGATACATACTTAATTATATTTTATGTGCACCACCGACCTTTTTCAAATTCTTTAGTCTTATCCATCCACAGGTTGCATGGAAGAAATTGCTCTAGAAAAATATATCACGGCTTTATTGCCTAGAGTCTAGGCGATATGGCTGCCCATTGTACTGCTGTATGTTTGATGTTAGTTTAAGTTTCATTTTTATTTTTCGGTGTGTAATAAAGAGACATTGTATTGTATTGTAAAGTTACCTAGATTATATACATAAATGTAATGATATATTCAGATACGATTTGTAACATAAAATTTTTCGTAACGACATTTCCAACATCGATTAATTACGAATTTTTAATAAAATACCATGGTAAGCTGTCTAACCACAGAATACTTTATTCACACAGAAAGTTCACTCCGCAAAGAAATTTAAATAAATAAGGTCTCTATCCACGAGGCAATACAGTTGCAATTCATCTTTCACAGCGCTGGATACTGCCTCCTATATTCACCTAGAGAGCCGCTCTCTTTCTATCACGTAGCTTTCTCTTATCTCTTCTGACGCGGCACATGTAATGTTAGGGTTGTCTTCTTTAGCCCTGGTGCCGGGGCAATAGAATACGGCACCGGTACCCCCTGCCTGTAGTAAGAGTCTACTAAAAGGGGACCTATGGGTTCGGGATGGTCAAAGTTGGGGCTCTGACCATCCACTTAAGCGTGCCCAGGGAGAGTACGTTGTGTGACCAACGTTGTCGAGAGTGAAGGGACTGATACAACACGCAGTTGTCTCGGGAGGAGCCATAGCGCAGTGCTGAGGGCTCCGGTGCGTTCCTCTGGAGATCCCGGAGCCCTCTTGTCAAGCACTAAGGCTGGTCACCGGGGGGGTTTTAGTGGGTACAATCCCACATAACCTGGCTGCACCCCAATGCAGCCAGGTATCTTTGGAAGATTTCCCCCTCGAAAACAAAAAAAAAGGGTTGTCTTCTTGATGTTTACCCAGAATACTTATTAGTATTTACTTACCAGCTATGTAGCCTATGTAGTGCCTAACCTACCTGCCTATTACCATAGACAAATATAGTAGTTTGTCAATGTTATTACTTATATTCTCCTTTAATTGGAATGACATTTAACCTGCACAAAACTAACGTTTATTCTGAATTTGTAAGTAAAAGTTTAAGAGGCCTATTAAAAAATCATCATCCTGATGCATTTTTAGGTAAAAACGTATGGAGACCACATTTGGGAGCTCTTATTTGCAGATTCTGTTAAATATAATCGGTCAGTAAAATATTCACATAACGAATCATGTTCTATAATAATAGTACATTTTCGTTATAATTTCTTTTATGCAAAGAAAACAAACTGGATTATAACGAGCGACATGGCATCGTGCGAGCCGAACAGCCACTGTGTGACGCCCGTCAAAAGGCGTGCGAGCCGAACGTAACTAAACTGCAGAGTGAAACCCCCCCCATCTAACCCCGTCATGACGAAAGTAAATAAGGCTCGAGTTTTGAGATTTGTAGAACTCTTTTTATTTTAATATTGATAAATGGCTTACACTTGACTACCATTTTACCTGATGTTAGTATTTTAAACAAAGAAGAAAAAATTGAATAGTGAAAATCTCAGGGTATATAGTTTGTTCAATATATTTATTTCCAAATTATAAAACAACGACACTGCTATGTCTATCGACGGTGTTGACAACATGTTTGCTTCTTGCTGGAAGAATTTAGCAGGCCTGGCTTCAACTTACTTCTTCAAACTAGGACTATTTTTGATTTAGATTTGATGGCAACGTATGTCTTGTCAAGAAGGCGTTGATTACCTGTTCTTCTAACTTGAGAGTTAGCTTAACCTTCGTAACTTTTGTGCAGGTGTACTTTTCTTCGAGCTCAAACTCTGCTTCTAGAACAGCGATCCGGGCAGCAGCAAGTTCTACTTGAAGACGTGCGTGCTCCTCTTTAGCGCGAGCGAGGCGCAACTTAAACTCAGACTGGCGAACTATGTCACTCTTTTGCGGTGCTGAGGGTTCCGCTGCAAGCGTCATTTTCTTATGCACTGACGCCATCAATATTACAGTAAAAGAAAGCGTTGAATTCAATTAAAAAATTTAAACATTTAGCGAACGAGCTGTTCTTGTATGTCTGTTGTCGTCAAGTGTAATTGAGCTAATAGCGGGACAGCGCGTGCGGTTTTATATACATCTGTCTCGTGCAACGGTATGCAAGCCCCTCCGTCTCGTAGTTATGGTCAACCAATCACAGCTCGCGTAAGAAGCGCGAAAAGGCCGACGTTAGCAACAGCTGCTTGCATTTGTAACGGATGGAACAAAAGATTCAAGGACAAATGATATTTTACAACCACGACTCGACCATTATGTTCTTAAGGTGTTACCAACTTAATTTTAGAGTACCAGGAATAAAAAATCATTAGTTATTTTATTTAAAAAAAACTTATACCTTAAACCCACTTAGAACATAGAAAAGGCCCAACAGCTGCTTGCATTTTTAACGGATGAAACAAAAGATTCAAGGACAAATTATATTTTACAACCACGACTCGACCATTATGTTCTTAAGGTGTTACCAACTTAATTTTAGAATACCAGAATAAAAAATCATTAGTTATTTTATTTGACAAGACAATTTTTTCATGACAAGTTGTCATGGAAATCGAGCCGTAAGCCGAGTCGCCAATGTTCGACGCAGCTTATGACGGAACGGCATAGCTCAACCTCTTTCAGGGGCAGTTTCCGTTATGCTGCGTCTAAGTGTTGGAATAACATTCCGCCGCCAATTAGGAACCTGCAAAGTATTCATGGTTTTAGAGTAAAGCTAAAGCTATTTATTCTCACTCATCAAAAGGGCGAACAAATGCTATGAAATGACACCAGTGCTCTCTGATCACCTAAATTAATAACAAAATATTATGTTGTAATTTTTTTTTGGAATTGTCTTTTATATATTTGAGCATCGGTTATTATGATTTAATATTATTATTTGAGCATCTATTATTATTATTTATATTATTTTTTAACTTTTTACAATTAGTTTTATATAAATTAGTGATTCTTACACAAGCTTTTGTATAAGTGGCTAGTGTACGTGGTGTGGGGGTAGGTACTCTGCCCGAGTTCCGAGCTTTGTATGTGCATACGGTGGCGTTTGTGCTTTTATATGTACCTGTAGGTACGTATAAGAGCATAGATGTTGTTGTACCCAACCCAGCCCAACCTTGTAAGGTTTGGCTGGGTTGACAAAATACTTATGTTGATTAGTTTTTGTTTATAAGTACTTATCTTAGTAAATTGTTTTTATAAATTTTACTTATATATGTAGTTAAAGTTTGTTGTTATTATCTTTTATGTATCTAGTATGTGTATTATTATAGGTTTAATAGTCTACGGATGGAGTAGCTTGTGCGCGTGCCGTGTGGTACGATTGTACGTGACGTCACCAGCCGGTGCCAACGGAAGACCAGCGCTGGTTGTTTACGACCGGCATCTTGCTGAGTTGGAGCCGGTTTGTGACAAAAAAATATAATAAGCCTTAGTTAAGATTAGTTTAAATTTAAATGTCTCTTTACCATTACTATTGTATTTTTTTGCCACAAATAAATTATGTCTATGTCTATTTAAAAAAAACTTATACCTTAAACCCACTTAGAACATACGATTTATTACCAACATCATATTTTTAAGACAAAAAAATATTACTGCAAAAACAACAGAACATTGAAGTGAATTTAAATTTATGAGAATTAAAAGTATTTTGCATGAGATAATCCTTGTCTTTTGATTTTCTCTTTAGAAACCAAATTCCCAGTAACAATTATGCATTACTTGAATCAGTATTTTATTTAAATTTTAATCAATCAGCATTAAACACTAGTATTTTTTTTAATTAGTTAATCAATCACGTAAATAAGACTTAAACCTAAGATATTTTACCTGTAGATAGGTTGTGCCCGCCACCATATTGACTAGACAAATGCAAGGCACATTATCATACTCGTTACAGCCGTCTCTCAGTCACGCACTACGAGTGTCCGGCAACACATCGCAGCTAATTAAGTGTTTTAGCAAATATAATTGTAATAAATCTCCCGTAATTTGCTAATTTTGTACATTTTATGTATTTCTATATAGCTATAGCTGGTATAGCTTATGAAAGACACATAAGATAAAGCTCGATCTTAATAGTCATGTAGGTATGTAAGGTTTCCTCGCGGGGCGAAGCGATATCGTTTTGACTGTCTGTCCGGCGAACCAAACTGTCCTTTATTGCGTTAAAATAAAGCATAGTTTAGTTCGCGCAGAGCGCAATCGCATGCACGTAAAACGATCGATTAATTTGTCAGTCTATGCGAGCTGAATTGTGCTTTATTTCGTAGAAATATAGCAAAGTTTTGTTCGTGCGGACAATTCAATATTGCTATTTACAATATAAATAGCGCTAGAATCCGCGAGGGATGGATTCTAGGATTCTTAACGTGTTATCAGCGATTCTGATAATTTCGATTCTTTTTTTTCCTGAGAATTTGTTTTCCGAGAGTTAATGGATGTTATGAAAGGAGTTTGAATTTAATTAGTCCTTGTTGAGTTCATTATTGAGCTGTTATCATTATAAGATGAGAAGTATAAATTATGTGCGTAGATATTTTTAAACATGATTATATAGATTAGCTTCACTTCTAATTAACTATGTTGAAGTCTTATAAAAAACTGACGTTGTTTTCACACATTTTGTTAATCACGTATGATTAAGCCGGTGATCCGTCTTTCTCAAGGTGAGTGCGACGAAGCGTGAGGTGAGGCGAGCCGCAGCCGCACGCGCATTCACCTTGAAAAAGACCGCCGAATGCGGTTAAAACTATAGCTGGAGTAACCAGATGATTACATCCGTAATTCCCAGGTTATATAAACATAATTATGTTGAAGTCGATTTGAACCTACTTCTAATATAATTATATTGTCGTGTTGATTTGTGTCTGCAAGTATATGTTGCGGACTTGCGCATGTCAATACAATATTCTGATATCATCTAACTCATTGGTTTTCAAACTGTGGGGCGCGCCCCAATAGGGAGGCGCGACAATATGTGCAGGGGGCGCGCGCGCGCAGTGCGAGCGCATAGAGTTCCGTCCATCCTAAACATTGAAATTGTATTTTCCCCTTTTCAAGTGCTTATTTGTACGAAAGAGCGTTTTCAGCAGTTGTAGCTATAAAAATGAAGTACACGAGCAAACCCAATATTGTTGATGATCTAAGTTGTGCACTTTCTGCTATTCAAACCAGAATTGGGAATCTTATCAAATATCGCTCATCCAGAATAGTGTTTTTTATCAAACGTTTGATTGTATGTGTATTTTTGAACTCTGCTATGCTGTATGTATTTTAAAAATACATGGCGAGCTCACTGGTTTACTCTTGCTTGCGCCGAGGGGCGTGGATAATGTAATTTTAGACAGCAGGGAGGCGTTATTAAAATGACTTTGGGAACCCCTGATCTAACTGATCTAATAATGAAGCCGATGCGGAATTCTTCAATGATTATCGAACCACTCAAGTTTGGGTTCACTAGGTTATAACGAGTCACATAAGCGTGATTTTTGTTAGTTTTTAGGGTTCCGTACCTCAAAAGGAACCCTTATAGGATACCTTTGTTGTCCGTCTGTCTGTCACAAAACTACGGGAATCAAAACCTTTAGGGTCCTTCCCGTTGACGTAGAATAATGAAATTTGACAAGAAGCAATGAAGCCCATAATAACTAAAGGAAAAATCCAAAAGTAGTTAATTTCAAGTTAATCATCATCAGCCAGAAGACGTCCACTGCTGAACATAGGCCTCCCCGTTTAACCTCCACACTGAACGACATCCTGCCATCTGCATCCACTGGATGCCCGCGACTCTCACAATGTCCTCGGTCCATCTAGTGGGAGGCCTACCTACGCTGCGCCTTCCGGTTCGCGGTCTCCACTCAAGAACCTTTCTTCCCCATCGGTTATCAGGCATCGGTTGTTTCAAGTCAGTACATCATATTTAAAAAAAAACGCTATAACAAACATAGTTTAGTTTTTAGGTGGTACCTATCAGAGCATCTGTTTGCTAACTGCAAAGTAAAGTTTGTCCATCTATATTAAACTAAACGAGGCTTGTCAGCGGTTTGGGTTGATCATAAGTGTTTCCAAGACCCAGGTGCTTAAGCAACCTGCACGTGGTATGACATCAGATCCAACGCCGGTATCTTTAGATGGTAAAGCGCTCGAGGAAGTAGCATCTTTTCGGTATCTTGGGAGTTTTATACGTAACGACAACCGCCTTGAAACCGAAATATCCTCACGCATTGCTAAGGCTGCGGCAACTTTCGGAATGTTACGCAAAAGAGTTTGGGACTCGCATGATCTGCGGTTGCACACAAAGATTGCTGTGTACAAGGCAATAATTCTACCCATAATGCTGTATGCCACCGAAACTTGGTGTCTTTACAAGGGTGATGTCAAACGCCTTGACATTTTCCACATGAAGTGCTTAAGATCAATTCTTCGTGTAAGGTGGCAAGACCGAGTTCCAAACTCCGAAGTTTTGAGAAGAACAGAGCTATGTGGCATAGAGTCCTTGCTAATTAGGGGTCAACTGAGATGGTGTGGACATCTTGTACGTATGGATGACTCTAGGTTGCCTAAAGCTGTCTTTTACTCGCAGCTGAAGGAGGGAAAGCGTACACCTGGGGGCCAGTACTTGCGTTACAGGGATGTCCTGAAGCGCCATCTCACCGCATGTGACATCCCGTGCGAGGGTTGGGAAGAGCTCGCGCAACAGAGGCGAGAGTGGCGCAGCTCTGTTCATAAGGCTGTTAATAATTTCGAAGAGAAGCGAATACAAGACCTAGATGCTAAACGCCTTATCATTAAAACCCGTCCGAAGCCTACCTACACTTACACATACAATGCTGATGGTCAGTTGCATTGTGCGCCTTGCAACAGGACCTTTAAAACTAAGTTTGGTTTTGCCAGCCATATACGCGCTCATAACCGGCGCTAGTCAGGTTCGCCGTTGACGGACACGTCAAGGAGGCCGATATATAAAGTTTGTCCATCTATATTTTAACCTTTTGAACCATTTTTCGTCGAGACTTACTAGCTCGCTACCCGGAATGGATGAACTATCATATTAATTAAGTTTGTACGGAACCCTTAGGATGCGAGTACTATTCACACTAGTACGTTGTTTAAAACTATACAGGGTTACTCATATACCCTGTACTTAGCCGAAAAGAGGTGATTGTGCTTATCATTCTGAAAAATTTTTACTATGGGACCAAACCTAAAATCAGCTATCCATACAATCTGTCGAATCAATGACCGTTTTCTATGGAACAGCAGATATTTTTTCGCGATTTCAGGTCTGATGTAGATATATACAGTAAAAGTTGTTCATAATGATGATTACAATGACCTCCTTTCGGCTTATTACAGAGTATATGCGTAACCCTGTATTAAACTATTATACATTTGCCTAGCTGTTGAAAAATTTGGGAATAATGAAAAGCTCAAGATACCGTTAATATTAATTTTAATTACCATGAGTATTTGAAATGTATATTTCAGATCTCTCAAGTTGCAGGCTTATCTGCAATGTATTATAATATTATATCCTTATTTTTCATTAATCGTTGCTGTTCACGAAGCATTCTTTTAGCTTCTCGCTGCAGAAATTTCGACAGATTTTCCAGACCTGATTCTTCTTCCGGCCTGGCCTCTGTATACCGAAGCCATTTCTGCTGTAGATATGATGGAAGCTTGTTTACTAACATCGTAACGTCGATGCAGTATTCGATTCGGATTGACTTGAATGTTTGAACTGCGCTGAATATATTGTTAGCAAAGGCGGTAATGCTCATCGGCGTGTCGGCAGGCCTCCGTAAGCAACGCAGGCGTTCCCATTCATTGGAGGCAACAACTTTCCCTTGATCACAGTAGGTATCATAGTCTGTATCTTCAACTTGCGAGTTTTCTTCTAATCCATAAAGTCTATTTTGCGGTATTGGCACCAAGTCTGTCTCACTCGCATTTGTGTAGAGCGTCGGAAAGACAGGTTTATCTTCTACCTCTGATATCTCTGTGCAGGCGTTGGCTTCTTCTAATTCAAGAATCTGTGGTTGGTAATCGTTCGTATTTTGTGCGCAAGTGTCCTTTTCTTCGAGCTCAAACTCATTCGTATTTTGCGCGCAAGTGTCATTTTCTTCGAGCTCAAACTCTGCTTCTAGAACAGCGATCCGGGCAGCAGCAAGTTCTACTTGAAGACGTGCGTGCTCCTCTTTGGCACGAGCGAGGCGTAGTTTTACCTCAGCCTGGCGAACTCCATCGCCCTTCAGAGGTGCTGAGGATTTTGCTTCAGATATCTCTTTCTTGGGTACTGATGCCATTGAAATTTTGTTAAAATAGCGTGTAGTATCTATCTTGAAATTCCAAATAATTAGTTGTTTTCCTGTCTCTTCTGAGTGCAAGAATGCAAGTGACGTTGATAGTGGAAAGGCGCTTGCACTTTATATGCCACAGTTGTTCCGCGCAACTGTGTGCAGACACCCGCCGTTACGCAGTAGCGCTCGACCAATCACCGCTCGCGTAAGAAGCATGAAAGAGACAGCGATAGTGTCAGCTGTTTACCTCACTGACGTGAGAACTTTTTCTTCTCTTACCTGTGGTTTACCTGGTAACAAAGGAGATAACGGTCCCTGATTTGATGACTGAATGGTGTCATAAAAAGGGACCTCTAAATAATATCGTACAACCCACGATGTTGTCTGTTATGTACATATTTCAAAATATAATTTATCAAAATCAATTTTAATCTAATTTCCCAATGAGTTAGAGATTAAAAAATAGGAATATACTTCAGAACTGGGTGGCAACGTACTTTACTTTTCTTTTTCAATTTCAAATTAAATATAAATAAACACCATAAAATAAAATAATAATATCAAATTCACATTTTAGTATAAAATAAGTGATATTGTTGATATTTTACGTAGACAATTTTTTTAACTTTGAATGCAACAAATTTCCTGTCTTCACATTTTGTACGCCGCCCTGGCAAGGACATGAGGTTTTATTTCAATTTGTACGACCTTGTACGTATTATTTATGTATCTATATACCTACTATGTTTTGACAAATAAATTATTACATTTGATTTCAAACATTCTAAAATCGGTTACATTTCTTATCATTATTAAAAGCAAATTCATTGTATTATTTTTATTATGGAAGCTACGTGGTTTTTACACATTTTATTTATATTACACGGGAATTACTCACGGTTACTCCGAACTATAGTTTCAACCGCATTCGGCGGTCTTTTTGAAGGTGAAAGCGAAACATTGATTTTTAAGGTTATTGTATCATTATACCAGATCAAGCAACCTAGGACATAGACAGCTTAATATAATAATTTTCTCTCAGTATTGTTTATGCCAATCGCGGTCACCCATCCAAAGCGTGACCGCTTCAAAAGTTGTTCGCTGATATTTCAAGACTAAAGTAGAGCTGGTTACGAGTAAATGCAACATTTTCTTACTTGTACTCACTTACACTATGTGTACGCTAGGCAGGAGAGGTGGCACAATATGGATTTAGTCTATTATGCTAAATAAGGGATCCAGAGGGCTAGCCCGCCGATTTATTTACCGACAAATCGGCCGTGAATGTACTGAAACAAGGCTGAATATTTTATTTTTTGGATATTTTTGTGGTTATCGAGATTGGTATCTGTTGGTTGTCGATAGTAGATATTTCTTATTTATGCAGAAGGACACATACGTCCGGAATTTTCGGAACATGTCCGGAAATTCAGACTTTTGCCCGGAATGAGGGGAGAATTCCGAAACATACAGAATTCTAGAAATGTAAAAGATCGCTCGCTACACGAGTTCATTATTCCGCGAAATATGAACTTTGAAGGAAATGTTCGGAAATTTCTTCAAGCATCCGGGTTTTTGCCTTCTTTTATTCATTTGGTAACCCTCTATGTTGTTTTTGTCGACAAAGCCGATATATATTGTGACTTAACTTGTTAGAAGGTGATGATGTGTTGTTTGTTTGTGTATTATTCGGTTAGATATAATGTTAATGGTTTTGTATAACTAGGTCTCAGTTGTATGTTCTAGACTTGGTTTTAGATCAACAATCGTTAATCTATGTCAGAAGTTTTAGGGAGGCCTTGAAACTCTGATATTAGATTTTATGCAGGGTTACGCTGAACTGGTGTACTAAGCTGAAAAGGGTCCTTGATAATCTTCGACGATGAATGAAAGATGTTGTTTAATTGTTATTGCTTTAAACACTGTTTTAAACTATCACGGTTGTTCACTAAAGTTAAATGATTATTTACGGGTTATTTACCGTGGTAAGGTTGTGGAAGGAGCTCCCGATATTCACGGGAAGACTGAAGAGTCTTCCCGTGAACATGGTGCATGTAACTGCGCCGAAATATCGGGAGCTCCTTCCACAACCTTACCACGGTAAATATCCCGTAAATAATCATTTAACTTTTGTTATTGCTTTAATATTAAGACGGATGTGTGCATGACAATCGTGTGGTGAGATGAAAGAGGATGTTGCCAGGCCTCAATGGGCATAGGTAGGCTAATATATTAATGTTGCAAGTTAATTGACATTATCATTGTATAACAGTACCCGTAATTTATTATGAACAATCCTACAGACGTATCGAACTTGGCTGACGAACCGCCGTCTGACCAAAATGAGAACTTTGACGTTTGTATACAAATTACCAATTTTACACTAAAGTAAAGAAAAAAAATCCTTGTAGTATATTACCCTATGATTTTTAACTTTTTGATTTAATTCTTATTTTACCGTATCGTCGATATATCCTTTGTTTGTCTTATCTGAGTGTATAGCAGTTACAATTCAAATAATAAAAAATACAGTAATAAAATGCAAATAAATCAGAACAAACATAAGTGTGATAGATGCAGATTTATATATACATGTACCAATGTCCAAGATACCACAGTGTGTAAAGGCCCTTGCCTTTAACCAACGTGTGTTGCCAGTGATGACATATGGTACTGAGACATGGTCTTGGCCTTTTGGAGAAACTCAGAGTCACACAACGGGCAATGGAGAGAGCTATGCTCGGAGTTTCTTTGCGCGATAGAATTCGAAACGTGGATATTCGACAAAGAACCAGAGTCATCTACATAGCTATTAAAATTTGTGAGTTGAAGTGGCAATGGGCAGGCCACATCGGTCGAAGAACCGATAACCGATGGGGCAGAAAGGTTCTTGAGTGGAGACCGCGAACCGGAAGACGCAGCGTAGCCTCCCACTAGATGGACCGACGACATTGTGAGAGTCGCGTGCATCTAGTGGATGCAGATGGCAGGTTGTCGTTCAGTGTGGAGGTTAAAGGGGGAGGCCTATGTTCAGCAGTGGACGTCTTAAGGCTGATGATGATGATGATATACATATAGCGGAAAATACTTCTTATGTCATTCACTCCTTTTGTCAACACGCTTTTATTAGCTTGGTATTTATTAGGTTCGCGTTCGCGTGATTTTGCAAACGCGTATGCGCGTATTCGAGCCCGCGGTTAGAGTTAGGCGTAATGCCCCAGGATCTTCAGAATTAGCGATTTTAAACCGTGTTTTTTCTGCGAAAATTATTTGAAAGTCAAATTCATCGAAGAAGTCACAACACAACCTAAAAGCCTAAAAGTAATGAGATAAGCTTCAATAAAACAATGCCAGTTCAGTCCTTACCAACGCCGTTCGCCGCGGATTATTTTCTATTGTAATGGCTCATGTTTTTGTAAATGCTTTTAATGTCTTTTATTATCATATTCTTCAAATATTTGAAGCTTTGTGATTTCTTAGAAAAACTATAATAAACATAAAACCCTTCTTGCTAAACTAAGATATTCACTGTAGGTGGATCAAAATTATTAATAACTAGCTGTACCCACGACATCGTTCGCCATTTCTTCAGAAAAAAATAGCCTATGTTCTTCCTCATGATACATACTATAACCTCGCAAAATTTTATCGAGATCGATTAAGCCGTTTAGCCGTGATTATGTAGCAAACAGACAGAGTTACTTTCGCATTTATAATATTAGTGTGATACAAATTTTTCCAAAAACAACGAAATAGGTACTGTACATAATTATATAAAATATAAAAGGTTTAAACTTTATTGTAATTACCTATGTATATAGGTACATAATGTATTGTTAACAAACAGGAAGGTTACGATAAGGGAAGTAGCCGAATTTATTTTATTTCGTTATTGTTTTAATTTAATTGAATTGTTTATTTTTATTTTTAGTGTCTTAATCATTTAGATCATTATAATTATTATGGTTTTGGAGTAAGTTGTAATGTTACTCTCTCGTTTTTTTAATAATAATTTTTGGCTGGCTGTTCTACCTGTCATATCTACTTACGGTGCTGAAACGTGGACACTTAACAGTTACTATATATAAGAGCTATGGAAAGAGCTATGCTCGGCGTTTCTCTTAGGAATCGTATCCCGAAGGACACAAAGTCACCGACACAGCAAGCTAAAGTATCATGTCCGTTGCAGATCCGAGAACCGTAGGGGTAGACGTGTTCTAAAGTCCACTGAAATCGGCAAACGTAGCGTAGGACACCCTGTGGTTATGAAAGCGAAAATATCAGGCCGAGTGGCGTGGCTCGGTATTGATTAGTTTACGTCCACTAGTGGACTAAGGTGGACTGATTATGATAATGATGGTTATGATGATGATGGAATAAATAATTGAACACAATAAATCCTCAAGCATACAATGCACGTCCAAAATTAATCGGAACACACGCACCGCATCGGCACCCGATTGCAAATTAAAACGTGTTCCACTTACTGCCTAGGGCTGTCACACCGGATCTAGCACGGTGCATCAAGAATATCTTAAAGTATTGGGAAAAAAATCTCTTATCTGTTCCAGAAATGAGAGTCGACGCGACTGCGTAATACAAATTGGACGTATATTTTTGGAATCGGTTATGGGAAGTTATGACTATATTAATACAAGACCCCGTGGGTTCGTATCAAAAAAAAAACAAAATGGCTGCCATTTCACTACGGGGAGCAAAAAAATTTTAATAGGGCTGATTTGTCTATAAAATTTAGCATATATTTTAACATTTCAGGCTCCGACTCTGGTAGACAAACACATATAGGTATAAGTACAGTGGATTATATAACAGTCCTTCTTTCTTAGTCGATTTAAAATCTGATTTATTATTCTCCATTATCATAACTAGCCAATCAGCAGAAAAAACTTTTTTAAATCGAAATATCGGATGAGCTTACATAGAAGTAGAACTATCTCGAATAATAAAAAAAAACTAAATCATCAATGAAATTCTCCTGACACAAATGTCGGATTGAACCACACAAATGTCGGATTGAACCATACAAATGTCGGATTGAACAACACAAATGTCGGATTGAACCACACAAATTGGATTGGACGATTCAGTAATGAAAAGTTTTTGTATCGGAAAAATGTCTTGCATTATTCTCGGGTATAAGTGGCAGCCCTAATCTCCACGCATCCATAGATCGCCCCGAAGCGGATGCAAAGTGTTTTCCGATGGCGGCGCTATTATTTTGGCGCCCCTACACGGTGAATATTTCTCTATACGGTAGATTTCTCTTTGTAAGGTAAATATTTATTGATCGGTAGATTTTTTCTTTCAAATACATTAGTTGTGTAAGATTTTTTAAGAAAAATATATTTTGCTGTTCATCTCTCTGAAGCGGATTCAAAGTGATTTCCGATATAGGCGCCCTATAATGGGTAATTATTTCTTAATGTGGTAGATTTTATTTTTACTTCAAACTATATGACATGATTTACTATTGTTTTGATAATTTTGAATACATACATGTACTCAAAAACTAAAATTAGAAAAGTATTATTAGAGTTCTCGCATTATTTTATATATTTATTTTTAACTATAAAATCTGGATAGTTTTTCTGAGGTTTTTTCTTCTATGTGTGTTAGTTTTTCTTAATAAGGAGTTATCTAGCTCTGTATTTCTAGTATTTTTCATAGGAAAGTTAAATTTGGTTTCAGTTTTAAATTATCTTGATAAAATCATGGTTTGATGCGGACTAAGTTTCTCAAATAGTTTAAAAGTTTCCAGACAGCAGTGTGTATGGGAAAACCCGTTACTGTAATAATCAGCAGACCCTACTCGTAATGATCATAACTAAATCTTTATTTACTTTGCACACGAGCGGTTTTATCTAACAACAAAAAATCGGGACACTTTGGCACACACAGGGGCATCTGACTCCAAAAAAAAGAAAAGAGATAGGGTTCATGATTAGAGACCACGAACCGGAAGACGCAGCGTAGGTAGGCCTCCCACTAGATGGACCTACGACATCGTGAGAGTCGCGGGCATCCAGCGGATGCAGAGTGTAGATATTTTTAATACATACTTAAATAGATATTAACACCCAGACATAGAACAAAAACAAATGTTCATCACATTAATTTTGCCCTAGGTGGGAATCGAACCCCAAGCGCAGAGGGTAGGTTCACTACCAACTGAGCCACCGGGGCAGTCAAATGTCTATCGGAGTTTTCACTAGTAGCTATATAAAATAGGGCCAATCTCAATGCCAAATCAACTCGTAAATCTACACTAACACTAACACTGGTTAATGCCCCCATGAAACTTACCACTACAACTTGGTTATTTTGCGTGTTTACATTACATAAGTACATTAAGCACGATTTTATAGCAAATTCTATTTATATTAGTTATTACATACACCACACTTTGTCTTATCATACATCGCAACCTCAGGGCTAATAAAGGTTAGCATGGTACTACGTTTGATACTAAAATCTGTTATTTCCGAAGATGTATTTATTCTGAAGAAATTTTAACATACAATGGAAAGCAGCAGGGTTTGTATGTGTTTGGTTGTAAGAGGTTGAGAAAGCGTAAGTCCACGCTTAAATTCATCTCTGAATCTTAGCCTAGTGTGTATGTCTTATTATGGAAACTGACGTGGTTTTCATTTTTTTTTGCCGTGCGCGCGCATTCACTTTGGTAAAGATCGCCGAATGCGATTGAAACTATAGTCGGAGTAACCGGCCTAATCTTACGTGAGTAATTCCCGTGTAATATTTTTAAAATAGTGTGTATGTCATTTACCATACTTCTAAAACGGGTAAACTTGAACTAGTATACGGTTGTTCACTATATAGTTATTTACCACGGTAAATATCCCGTAAATAATCATATAACTATAGTAAAACTATCACGGTTGTTCACTATATAGTTATTTACCACGGTAAATATACCGTAAATAATCATATAACTATAGTATAGTGTTTAATCAATTAATAAGCTTGTGGTTGACCGTCACCCTGCCTGATGTTAAGAGATGATGAATGGAGTACGCTTGTCTAGAAGAAAAGAATTCACTTGTATTTGATTATCACCCAGATTTTAACTATCGTCTACGTACATAAGTACCTACTTTGTTTTTAGTTATTTGGAAATCCGTAAGCCACCTCTCTCTCTCTCAGAGAGGTATTATACCTAAGCAGAGTAAGCAGTTATTAATGCTGTTAGCAAGTTGAAGTGGCAGTGGGCATGGCATATAGCACGCAGGACAGATGGCCGATGGGGCTGAAAGGTTCTCGAGTGGAGACCACGGACCGATATATAGACTTCAATTCTTGTTGTAGGGAATCTGTAGCAAAGTAGTAGCTTTACCTCGTCTGCGATCTGTACACAGACACACCTTTGACATTTCGGGTAAGATGAGACGGGTATTACTCGTAACTGAGAAGGTTGATAAGCATCAGATTTGATCGGATATCCCACACGTTGTTTGAGTGTGCTTAGATAGCAAAATTAGATTTTGTATTCAAAATATTTTATATACCTACTTTTTGAATAATTTATTATGGTTCCGTAATACAAGGAATCCTTATAAGTTCGTTTTGTCTGTCTGTCCTAATACTCTAAACCTTCTTACTTCTATGCTTATTAAGGTAAATGCATAAATTTTTGCCCAGTTACAGTTATCTTCAAAATTCTTAATTCAAAATTATTTTAAACATTTTGCGGTCACAACTTTTTGAGTTATAGGTTATAGTTATAAAACTGTAGTAAATTCAAGACGTTCCTCAAAAGTCATTGACCTTTTCGTAAAATTATCTTAGCAAATAAGATTCCCTAAGTAGTTTGCTCTTAGGCTAAATCAATATGTATAAAAAGTATTATCTTCGTCGGAATGATAACTCTGAAATTTTTGAAAGTCTTACAGAGCTTCTATTGAGAAAAATGTTATTCTAATTCAGTAGGTAACCTTATTTCTAAACCATGCAGTATGAAAATTTACTATCTATTATTTCAAGCATCAATATGTTTTCGATTAATTGTAACAAGAAAACTTAATTATTTAAAAAGCATTATAAGGCATTATTTTAACAATTATGTTTACTCTTATCTTTGCTGTATTATTTTTTCATCGTGGCTTTGGTGAAATATAAAATTTACATTGATACAAATAAAAACGCTTAATGCGTATAGTCTGTTATCTTGATCTGGTGTTTTTTGCTGCTTCAGTATTTTATTGTATTTTAAATACGAGGTGTAAGAGAAACTACTGTTTACTAAAGTTATATGATTATTTACGAGATATTTACCGTGGTAAGGTTGTGGAAGGAGCTCCCGATATTTCGGCGCAGTTACATGCACCATGTTCACGGGAAGACACGGTAAATATCCCGTAAATAATCATATAACTTTAGTGAACAACCATGATAGTTTAAAACAGTGTTTAAACTACTGTTTATTAATATTGATGTTGTTATTTAGAGTGGCTGTGATACTACATAGAGTGTATCACTGTGGACTACAAGGTTTGGTTAAACCAACCAAAGTCAAGTAATTTCGACGTTTTAGGGAGTTTGTATATTTGAAAATATATATGTACCTACGTATATCTCTGGCAAAAAAATACTAGGAAATTTTTGCATCATCGGACCCAAAACTAAGCAAATCTTGTAATAACGATCATCTGACCCGAAACTAAGCAAAGCTTGTATAATTATTGCAAAAATTTCCTAGTATTTTTTTTATCGTCAAATTGCAATTGTTTACAATTTTCATGATGATTATTTTCTATTTTGACTAAGGAGAAGATAAAAACAAAAGAATGTTAAAATTACATTTATTTAAGCTACAACAAATAGTATACAACAAAATATAATACTACAGAAGTAAAGAAACAATTTAGCTAGTTTGTTGACCACGGATTAATTACACGGATCAAATATACAAAAATGATTTTGTAAATAGAATGCCTGATGATTTTGATCGCACGCAGTGTTTTTTTTAATCGACTTCCAAAAAGGAGGAGGTTTTTAATTTTTGGTTCTTCCCGTGCGGTCCCATTTCAATTTGGTCCAGTTCTGTCATTTTTATGAAGTCGGTTGTTTATATTGATAATTATTTCTTTAAAGTTGCGCCCCGCTATTTCCCCCACGTTATATAGGAGATAAAAGCAGTCTAAGTTACTTCCACAGACCATATATTTTTTTGCGTTACTCCTTATAACATTAGCTATCTGCCAGTGAAATATGGAAACAATGCAACCTCTTTGAAGCAACCTCCATGGTAGTGACAGCAATCTTTATTTCTATGACGTATGTCAATGTTATTATATAAGCGCAGCGAAGGACGTCCACCCTCAAGATGGACGGACGACCTAAAAGAGACCGCAGTGAAACGCTGGATGCAGGCCGCTTCCAACCGGTCCTTTAGGAAATCGATGGGGGAGGCGTATGTCCAGCAGCAGTAACTGTTGGTCTTTTGGAAAAACTCAGAGTCACACAACGGGCAATGAAGAGAGCTATACTCGGAGTTTCTTTGCGCGATAAAATTCGGAACGTAGATATTCGCCAAGAACCAGAGTCACCGACATAGCTATTAAAATCTGCAAGGCAATGGGCAGGCCACATCGCTCGAAGAACTGATAACCGATGGGGAAGAAAGGTTTTTGAGTGGAGACCGCGAACCGGAAGACGCAGCGTAGGTAGGTCTCCCACTAGATGGACCAACGACATTGTGAGAGTCGCGTGCATCTAGTGGATGCAGATGGCAGGATGTCGTTCAGTGTGGAGGTTAAAGGGGGAGGCCTATGATCAGCAGTGGACGTCTTCTGGCTGATGATGATGTCCAGCAGTGGACGTCCTATGGCTGAAATGATAATTATGAGTTATTAATCCGTGCTTTGCCCCAATAGGCAATTAAAAACATGTATTCAAATGGCGAAAACTTAAAAGTAACACTCTCTCTGCCATTGAAAGATCAAACACTCACATCACCTTAGGCCAAAGTTAATTTCATTACCAACTCAGTTCCCAACTTAATGTTTATAATTAATAATCCAAAGACAGCGTCTGTGCTTGAAGTGAGGTCTATGCACGTCTAAGTTACGCCCATGTCTACATGTCAAAGTTGGTATCTTAATTTAGAGGTGATAAATTACGATAACTGCTGTCTAGCCTACTAGGACAGATTCGAATAATTATTAAACCTGACTTTGACTTTGAATACATAACAATACATTTATTTCCAAAAACATATGAAACATTTTATTTTGTAACCGTCGTTTTACACTAAATAATAAAAATAATATTTGTTATTTACCCGAGAATCTTATGAAATAAAGGATAATCATATTTAAAATGAAAGAAATCACATTAGGAGGTATAGTAGGAGTCCAGTAGGTAGATCGAAAGCAGCTATACTAGGTACGAGTAAAACCTGTGTTACAGCTGCTACGATTTGAACCTCCGGCATCTGTCCTATATTATAAATTAAAGGTATACCTAATTATTTGATGATTTGACTCTATAGAGCATTTTGATAATTTGTAAAAGTTTTGTTTATTTTTCGTTGTAAAGTTTTAACGCAAATTATGATGATATGAACTTCTTAAATTGCAATATGTGGGTCATTTGCGTTAAAACTTACAACGAAAAATAACAAAACTTTTACAAATTATCAAAATGCTCTATAGAGTCAAATCATCAAATAATTTAAAATCATCACTCAACAATCTCAACATCAATCACTCAAAGAGAGAAGATGAGCCATAATTCACCATGCTGGGCAAGTGCATATTGGTAAATGTAATTTCTTTGAACTTTTGAGGTTGGTAGACATATCGGTTTCCTCACGATGTTTTCCTACACTGTTATTGAGCGATCGCATCGAAACTGCACTCAATTTATTTAAGTACTTATTAATATGTACGTGAGTTGACGGATAAACGCAAGCCTATATAAAAAGTGATTGGTGCAGGGCCGAGATTCGAACCGGGTGCCATCATATTGTAAAACGTTTGTTCCCCATCACTCCACGTAGTAGGTATAAGTAGGTAAATAATACGAGTACTAATTACTCGAACGTAGTAGGTAGTAAAAGTAACCGAACTACTACTACTATTTATTTACCGTTTAGACTCGAGCTACGCCACGATTAGACATAGACATCGTTTATTTTTGACAGAAAAAAAACACGAATTTAAAAATTCACTAATAAACCAATAAGGAAACTATAAATAAAATGATACGCATATAGAGAAAAAGAGACAACCGAAATACTGAAATTATATACTTAACAAATATAGTTTCTTATACAACAAGTATGAATAGATTTCTATAAACCTCTGATAATTATCAAATGACTGAACGGATTTTCTTAATTCAACGAAGAACACTTTCGATCTTGTCACCTGTCAAACTAAAAATACTAAATCATAATCGGTTCAGCCGTTTGGAAGCTACAATGCCGCAGATAGACACATATATACACACGTTAAACTTATAAGTCTTCCCATGAACATGGTGCATGTAACTGCGCCGAAATATCGGGAGCTTTTTCCACAACCTTACCACGGTAAATATCCCCTAAATAATTAATCATATAATTGTATAACAGTTTTATGCAATAACTTTTTACTTTACTTGACACCCCTCTTTTTCCATCGGGGGCTAAAATAGGTAATTTGCATCAAAGCTTTGCAGGAAGGATTAAATAGTTGAACCCAGGTACAAATTCATTATTTATTGATTGTCCGGAAACGCACTGAAACCGGAAACAATTTAGATTGCGGAACCAGTAAATTAATAGCGAATTGATTATTGCCACGGACACAGAATACATAATAAGCACTTTTATCTACAGAAGATTCACTCTAAAAACTTTGCAAAATTAAATAGTTGATTGAATCAGGCGTTACTTTCGGAAGTCCATTTTCAAAACTGTTTTACTGATGTATTTCTAGTGTAATTCCGCTTCTACGTCGCTTCAACTACAATAAGGAATTTGTGATAATTTTACCTGGTAAATATTTGTTGATAATGTAAATTTTATTGAGTTTAATTTTGCATAACCTGATAAGTCCCGTTTTACCCTTTGGGTACGGAACCCTAAAAAAGGGCGCACTAGGAAGTTGAATTCTTCAAAGTCTTGAACATTGGCGTTAGGTTGACAGTTTGTCCGTTATTTCAACCAACTCAAAAAAGGAGATTCTCAATTCGACAGTTATTCAATATGTTCAGTACTTACGCCAGGTTTCGTTCTGTTACAGTTCAACGGAGTGTGGGGCCTGCCGGCAGTAGTGTGCGACTGCTACATCGCCATGGACGTCACTTGCTCCACCTCCAGTATATTCAACTTAGTAGCCATTTCTGTAGACAGGTGAGTAACCCCATTTCATCGCATCACATTAAAACTGGATCTGATGGCTTGGAAGTGTATTTTCTCACCATCTCATACACAAAACTATTTCCTGTCCATAACACTAGTTTTGGATATGAAATCGTTTTCCTAATCCTAACACCGTTGCAGCCTAGCCTTCTTTTCCCACTTTAAGCAGTTTTGGATATTCTAGTTTTTGATTATCTACTCCCTGATTCATCATCAGCCATAAGACGTCCACTGCTGAACATAGGCCTCCCCCTTTAACCTCCACACTGAACGACATCCTGCCATCTGCGTCTATTGGCTGCCCGTGACGCTCATAATGTCGTCGGTTCATCTAGTGGGAGGTCTACCTACGCTGCGTCTCCTGGTTCGTGGTCTCTACTCCTTCTGTGTTCCTCCTTCTCACTTCCATGATTAGCTTAGAATTTTTAAAATGGTGTCATATTAAAATTAAATGTTTTATTAAAGAAAATCGTAAAGACCGAAACAAGATTAAAGATATTTCGTTCGTTAGAAATAATGGGACCACCTTGCCTGAAAAGTCAGCATTTTGGTCACGCATCGGATACATACGATACGTTAGGATTATCATACGTAAAATTCGCCCAACCCTACACGTAACATACATCACACACGCAATGTAAATTCAAACACAGGTCCATAAAATAAATCATGAAAATATGATGCTTCTTTTTTCCTTGACTTCTTCTTGTGTTTAAATCCACTTTCTATCTGCATTACCAAAAATGATCATCAAAAGCTATTGACATTCTTTTACCCGTTATTAGGTAGGTCTTTAATCACCAAACTCACAATCGATAAAACATTTTACGTCTTTGTGAATTCAAGGCCAACCTTCAAAAGGTAACCAAACTTGAGTTACATTAATATTTAAGTACCTATCACAACCTTTTCATAATCACACGGTTCAACGTCTCCCAACTTTCAGAACAACATTTAACTTTTATTATTGCGACAAAGTACTCTAAGATACCTTTTTCCCAGTATTTACTCACTGTTGCCTCAAAATTAGGGTTCAGAGCGTTCAGAAGTGGCTAAAAAGCTTCTCGGCGACTGGCAAAGAGGTAAATGAACCATGATCCTTCAGTTAGCTATCTCTCATGGACCGCTGGATTATTGCCTCGTCTTGCAAGCCAGAGTTATATAAGATCGAAATCACTCTAGTAGGTCTGATTAGCACCTAAAGCTTAAGCCGTAGACCAGAACCATCGTGTAGATAGTCAATTAGACTTGCCATTGCTTGCCATCGCTCGTCGTCGCTCGCCTGGCTGGGCGAGTGCAGGCCAACGTGTATGCGACTCGTTTGACGTAGGTTTGCGTTGGCCGTGGCTAGGCATGCTAAGCCCAACATGTACAAATTATACCTATTACCGGCTAACAGTTTTAAACAAGACACTATTAACGAGACGCCAAATGCTGCAGTGCAGTGTGTTCTGAATGTTTTAGACCACTTTGTTGTTATTATGACTGAATGAAGCAAAGCTTTGCGAGCGCAGAGGTGATCAACTGTGTGTGGAAACAACAGCGAAGGCAAACGAAAACGGACACTGACAATGTCGTTGCGATGTTTCTAGGAAAGTGAGAAACCACGCGAACTTGGCGTTTAGGCCATTCGTGTGCGTCAAATCACATCGGTCTAATAAAACGAAAAATCTTATTACTTACTTACCGGAAAAATACCTCATTTAATATATCATTGAATTCGACAGATAACCTGGAGCTTGTCTGTAGACTCTTGATTATCTATCAAGCTTTAGCCTAGATGCCTTCTTAGTCGCAGAGCGCAGTTTTACATTTTTAAAGCTGCCATAGAGCTCGCGTGCACACTTAAAGCTTCGTCCAGCTAAATTGACTCTGCTGATTAGGTAGTGGGTACTCTGCTGTTATGTCATCTAGTTGAATTGTCTTTTGACTGACTAGGTGTCCTTATCCAACTGAATTATCTTTCGATGAAAAGATCGTTCTGATAGACACAGTTTATCGTTTCTATGCGACGGCGACCACTATTCTAGACAACCCAAATTTAAACGAACCAAGATCGACACATCATTATCAACTATCAGTTAAGGATCACCAGATCATGACCTTGTCTCCCATTACAGTACAAATAGGGTTAATGTCGACAGATAATTCTAATTGGCTTACGAGTAATTAATTATTGTAGCAATTAAACCTACATGAGTGCCTTTCTCCAAGATAATGGGTGAAATTAAAGTAAACACGTAGGTAGGCTGATGAATAGGGGTAGGTAGGTAGGTAGGAAGGTACACACATAAAAGACTGTAGTTATTTGTGCAGCACCGAATAATTGATTAGACAGGGCATATTTGGCTGACGCGCAGTAGTGTGCCAGCTTTCCCTTAACTAATCGCCATGAGCCCTCTCTGGATTTCAGTTACTTTATAACAATTTGTATTACGCAATTTTAGAAAGTAAATGCATTGTAACCTCAAACTTTTGCATTAATTTATTTTCCCGGTGCCTTAGCACAAGATAGGTTCAGTAGACTCATTTAACTCCCACAAGAGGACCCTTGTACTCCAGAGGTCCGATGGTTCTGGACTGATTCATATCCAGGCAACGTTTTAAGTAACATAATTTCTTTGTCATGATTTTATAGGGATCTTTCCCATACAAACCTTTACATTGCAAATATACCATTTGCAATCCCTTTTTTTATTTAACAACTATTCTTTTTTTACATGACAACTAACAGGTATTATTATAAATGCATATATATTTGTAAGTGTGTGTGACTGAATGTGCTTGTGTTCATGTTTAATCCGTAACGTCAAGATGAATTCAGATAAAATTATCTGGTCTTCACCAACAATAATAATTATCATCCTATCATACTCCCACTCCTGGGACACAGGCCTTCTCTCAGAGAGAGAAGATGAGCCCTTATCCACCACGCTAGCCTAGTGAATTCTGGTGAATGTCGTCATATCTTTCTTTTGAAGTTCTTGGACATACTAGTTTCCTCGCGATTTTTAACCGACTTCCAAAAAGGAGGAGGTTATCAATACGACTGTATATTTTAAATGTTTTTTACCTTAAAACTTTCGACTAGGTGAACAGATTTTGATGAATATTTTTTTATTTGAAAGCTGGTGCTTCCTGTGTGGTCTCATTTGAATTTGGTCCAGTTCTTACATTTTTATGAAGTCTGCTTTTTATATTGATAATTATTTTATTCGCCATTGTTGAGCGATGGCATAGAAGCACATAGTTAATATAAGTATTGAATAAGTAATTGGTGCACAGGGTCGAACCGGATGTAGGGTCAGATTATAAAGCGCTCATGCTACCGCCCGGCCACCAACGCTCATACTCCGGCAAATTTCAGCCAAATCCGTTTAACGTTCATACTCTCTATTCAGACAAAATTTACAGTTCATAAAGGATTAGTAAGTAAGTAGCCGGTATCAGTTCTCCGTGATCCGATCCGACGCATACGATGTGGACAAGCGGACGCCTATTTTAAGATAGGTATAAACATTAGGGACCCTTATCCTTTAACCCAGGAAATGTTAGTGCGGCCCTTGCCGTCGGTCACGAAATCTGGGGTTTATCTGCCTCATACGACATCTTAACTACATTAATGTTGACCCTGTACTTTAGTAGTTTAGTAGTAATATCTGTTTTGGGATCCAGAGAGGGACTATAAAGATTGACCGGAAACGAATGCGGTCCGGATATCGGAAAGTGCTGATCGGAAACCAAAAGCTTTCAATCTAGCTTTCAATTAGACCTAGTTTTTTGTATACTTTATGCTTCGAATGTTATACTAGTTTCGCCTCGTGGTTTTGCCCAAGACTTGTGCCAAAAAAACAGTACCCTAAGTGGTGCCAACTACTTTCTTGATAAATTTTATCAAAATCTGCTCAGCCGTTTAGTTGTGACAAGGTAACAGAAAAATGGTGCTACTTGCGCATTTGTAATACTAAGAACATTTTAATCACGCCAACAGCTTCGACATTCCCAACAGCGTAAATGAAAACGAACACCATGCAGAATGTTTTATGGTCCGAGCTGGTTCTCATTAGAGCTATTGGCATCGTTAGCTCTAATGGCATTGATAACGAGATTTTACTGTATTTTTTTCCACAGATACATCGCAGTAACCCAGCCCATAAAGTACGCGAAGCACAAAAGCAACGGCCGAGTATGGTCCATGATTGGCGTCGCGTGGCTGGTGTCGGGGGCCATCGGTTCCCCGGTAGTCCTGGGGCTGAATAACACCCCAGACCGGAGCCCCGACCAGTGCCTCTTCAATAACACAGATTATGTGATATATTCCTCGCTGGGCTCCTTCTACATGCCCTGTATTATCATGATGTTTTTGTATTATAATATTTTTAAGGTAAGTTTTGTGAGCACCTTTTTTACTACCACCATCGTATTCCACAATCCCACGCAAACCGATTTGGGCATTTCTACAGTCCAGTTAAGGGATAAGTATTTATCGTGATAGAGATGTGGATGGAGCTCTCAATATCTCAGCGCAGTTATATGTAGCAATTTCACGGGCAGTCTTTGCCCGTAAACATAATAAAATTCGTGGACTTTATCACGGTCATTACCCCGTTAATAATCATATATCTGTAGTGAATAACCATAGTCGAGTACTTTAAAACGGTGATTTCAAGACTATACAAAACAATGTAAAAACAAACAAGGCCCTCGGTTCAATCAAACCTTAAAATATCGATTACTCGAAAAAAATATATTATCCACCTCAGAAATGAATATCAGCAAAGATGGCGCGTTTTAGAAAGTATGCCTTCCACCTTTCCGGGCTGCTACTAGGGTTGCAGGTGTCCATAGGCGTCGATTACCGCTTGCGATCAGGTGGACCGCGAATTTGCCACTCTTTTTTTATAAAAAAAAGCTGTAAAATAAAAGACATGCTGTCCAATATCCAAATATAATCGCCTGGGCCTAGTCCGTACATCTACGACAAGTTTTGAGTACT
Organism: Agriopis leucophaearia; assembly: GCA_949125355.1. NCBI lineage: Eukaryota > Metazoa > Arthropoda > Insecta > Lepidoptera > Geometridae > Agriopis > Agriopis leucophaearia. The sequence continues at coordinate 15,944,067 of OX421274.1, read as the reverse complement.
ACAGTGCTAGTGGGTCGTCCATTTATCATTTTTTTTATAACAGAATAGGCATGCGCTTGGCCGCCAACTCGCCTGATGTTAAGCGATGATGCGGCCTACGGTGGATCACGCTTGCCTAGAAGTAACCGATTCACTCATGACTTGAAGACACCCAGATTGTAACTATCGGGGAACACATGAGGCTCGATCGAAGATCCTAGTTAAAAACCTCAACCAGCCAGGGTCCAATCACCAGGGTTAAAAATTACCAATAAAATTAATAGTTATTAGTCTTATAAGGTCGAAAACAAAGGCTGGTGGTAGTCCAATAAATTAATAAACATATTTGTGATGCCTCTGTTTACTATTACCACCCTTTTAGCTTATTTGACACCAATAGCATACGATAACCGACTTTAAAAGTTTCTAATCACTTATCACACAAATATCTTTTGATTGGAAATAATAATTGATTCTCTTAGTTTAACACTACAAATAAATCTGTACTCGTAGGCAATACGCCAAAGAGCGAAAAAGCAGCGCTCTGCCAAGAAGACTGCCTCCGCGTTGGGCTCTGCAGTGTCCAGCGGCACCGCAGCCGTTGTCATCGAGAACGTTGCGCAGACGCACCGGCTGGTCGACGGCATCACCGACCAGCCCACCAACACCGCCTCGGGGAGCAACGAGGATGATGACGATGACAAGTATACCTTCTTCTACTTCTATTCTTGTTTCTACGTTATGTGGGGTCAGTTCTGCCTGCCTGCGCCAGTCCCGAGTCCTGCCTCCAGGCGTGAGTTCCGCAGTGTATCTTAAGGAGATTTCCCCCTCGTCAAAAAAGTTCTTTACTATGGATAAGACTCTATGCGCTGTCAAATACTATGTAGATGTTGAGAAATCACGATTTACGCCGTAAATAACAGAATCATCTCCACATATAGGATTTTTTATAATGGTTACGCAAAATTGTAGGGCTCGTCCGGGATTTGAACCCGGGACCTCTCGCACCCGAAGCGAGAATCATACCCCTAGACCAACGAGCCGGTGTAGTATTGAGTAAATATTATGAAACGTTTCTTTTTTTATACTAATTACCGTAACCATAAACATTCTACAACCACATTATAACGCGATATAATATTATTATTATGAAAAACGTATGCTATTACATATTTTCATAACAATTTTTCTCCTTTATTTCACGGCTATTAAATAATAGCACAATCATACGTCCCATTGCGGTTCAATTTTATTGTCTGGCGTACTTACAGATTTATTGTCTTAGCTTTTTTTTCTGTAGTCATGCCTAAATTGTAATATTGCAAATAATTAACTATACTATTAACTAGACCGTGGACGGCAGTGCATTCACGGTTTTGAACTGTTGAAGTTCAAAATTCTGAGTGGCGTTGAGCTGTTATGGGCAAGCGTGAAGAGGCATCAGGCGAGCGACTTCGCTCGTCTCGTCACTCAGTATAATTTAAAAAAAGACTAGATTTATTCAAAACTAGATTTTTTGCCCGCGACTTCGTACGCGTAGATTTTCATATAAACCTTCAATCCTTTTTTCTTCCCTTAATCCGGCCCTTGCGCAAAATAACATAGCCTATACTTCAATCTGGTCATAGCTAAGCATATTCGTGAAAACCGCATTTAAATCCGTCCAGTGGTTTAGGAGATGTGCGCGGACAAACAAACAAACAAACAGACAAAAATTCTAAAAAGTGTCCTATCGTGTTCAGCTGCTTATTTTAAGACGCCCCCTATGTTTTTTTTTTGTTATCTCGCAATTACAGATTTTTTTATCTCTACGTTTTTATTATACGTATACATATACATAAATAAAAATGTTATAAAATTTTGCGCAGTAATTCAACACTATTAGCGCACTGCGCTAGAGTATAATTGTTTTTTTTTTTTATCACGATTCACTTTATAGTTTTCAATTAATTTTAGCAGTTTTGAGACGTTTAGCTCTTTTTTCACGAAGCTTTACCGTTTCATTTCAAACACGATTTCACTGAGATCTATTTTATTGCTTCTGAATTCACGCACTTCTACTGAAACCATTTGAAAGGTAACCATACAATAGGGAGAAGAAAGACTTATGTATCCTACAATTCCTATTTTTCCTGTTTCCTCAGATTGGCCTTGAGGTCACTTTTTTGAAAATCATGAAAACCTTTCGGCATTATCTTTAGAATACCATAGCAATGTTCATATTGCTTTGTTTTATTTTGCCAGATGATATCGAAAATCCCGTTTGTTCGAGTTGTTTTATATACTCCCTCACTGTCGGTGGCAAACTTAGTCCAATTCCCAATGGAGCAAAAAGTAAAATAAAACCAGCCTAGTGCGAGTCAGACTCGTTCACAAAGGGTTCCGTACCATTATCTAAAAAACGGCAAAAAAATCTCCTTTGTTCTATCGGAGCCGCCTTAAATATTTATTGTATTCTGTTTTTTTGTAGTTGTTATAGCAGCAACAGAAATACATAATTTGTGAAAATTTCAACTGTCTAACTATCACGGTTCATGAGATACAGCCTGGTGACAGACGGACAGACAGACGGACACCGCAGACACACCGAGAGAGCTCTTAATTGACTGATTTTATTTTTGCTGCGATCGACTGTGTCTCTTCAGTCCCTCCTCTACGCACGTAGACATTGAAATCGTATTATACGTTACTATTATATAGGTATATTATATTAGGTGGCAACTCAGATCAGACAAACAAGTAAGATATGCGTTAGTAGAATTATCGTTCGTGTTCAAATGTCTCCCTGTTTCATAATTTGTTTTCACTATACCGTTAAATCGCTTAACGCAAAAACAGTAATCCCTTACTCATATTTCACGCACACTAAAAAACTTCTAGCGAAACCACTGCAATAATTAATAGTAAAAAAGGGGTGGCAAGGTCGTCCACAGGGCGAGTTTGACTAATGGCATCAAGTATGTGCATGCACCCCCCACGCCAACTTACCATCTCTCCCTTACACCTGAACAGATGGTGGCCTTAAAAATCAATGTAATTTGTAAACCTCTATAATCAAATAAATAGAAAAACTGTATGGTCAAGGTATGTTTGTGAAACAGTTTGGTGATCTCTATTGTCGACAGTTTCGGGCGAACGGAAATGGGCGTGTACGCAGAAGAGCTGGCCACCACGAGGTCAGCCAGGTTCATGCTGGCTGCGGTGGTGGAAGAGACTGGACTGTAAGTTAACATTACAATAAGCAGCGCCACAGAATACATAAAGTACAAGTACAGAAGGTTCACTCCGCAAAAGCATTCAAATAAGTAGCAACTCTTACTACCACACAATAAAGTGCAATTCAGGACGTGCGAGCGCTAACTACCTACTGCTATATTAACCTAGAAGTTGCTTCTCCGTCTTTCGCATAACTCTTGTCGCGTTATCTCTGTCTATCGCGTGGCAGGGGGCACGGCAAGTCCGACAAGATGATTACTTGTAGCTTTATACCTAAAGTGCGGAGTGCGCCAAGCCTGGCAGTGCCCAATATTCAATTTTGGCAGGTTACGCCGAAATTTGAGAATTACACCTATTTTGTTTTCCTTCTACGTAACATCCTTGTTGATGTTAGGACGCAGGCCTTCTTCTTCTTCTTCTTCTTCAGGCCTTGAGAGAGAGCATTAGCCCTAAACTTTATATTTTGTCTTAAATTTATTTTTTAAACGTAGCTTTTTGGTCACAAATAAACTTTTTTGTTTCTTTCTTCTCTCTTTAAACCACCATGCTGGCCCATTGCATATGTCGGTGAATGTTATAAAAAATTGTTGTTCTTTGACATACTGATTTCCTCACGATATTTACCTTTGCCGTTTTCCAAATGATGGCATCGAAACTGCACATATTTTAAGTACTGAAATAACTCATTAGCTGAGGATCAAACCAAGTGCCGTCAGATTGTAGAGCGGACACGCTACTGCTTGACCACCATCGCTCATTCAATACCTATAACATAATTAAGAACTTAGGGAAGTATATCAAACAAAACAAAATATATTATAGTTTTACGATTTTTTTATTCATTTTCAGTAGGATAACAAACAAAAAAAATTCTTTAAAAAATAACTATACGTATTTTTTGTGTGAAAATGAGTCGGTGAATTCAATTTTATTTCAAAAGTAGCAGTGAAACCCGGCGTTGCTCGGGTAAAATACGTAGCATGTTTAATGGTATAAAACTTATATTTTACGTTTAAAAAACTTTCTCGAACATTCTAAATTGATTATAATAGTTTGCACTCATTTTAGAATTTTCTAGATCATTCCAGATTTTTTTGAACTTTCTGGAACATTCCAGATCGATAATAATGCAGTTTGATAATAATGGAACTTTCTAGAACATTCCAGAAATTTTGAGATCTTAAACACTGTTTTAAACTATCACGGTTGTTCACTAAAGTTAAATTATTATTTACGGGATATTTACCGTGGTAAGGTTGTGGAAGGAGCTCCCGATATTTCGGCGCAGTTACATGCACCATGTTCACGGGAAGACTGAAGAATGCGGGTGGTTGGTAAAAAAAGTTCAAAGTTAGGTACAGACAAAACGATCTATCCTCTTTCATTTGATTGAATTTCATAATCCCGAAATCCTGTCCACCGAGCGTCACTACATACCAAGGCTGGTAAAGGAAACTATTGAAATCTCGAAATGCCAGAATTTCAATCGAGGTGATGGTTTTCAACTCGCTAGTGCGTGGAATCCAGTATAAGTTGCCTTAAAAATAAAAGTCCACGTTCAAAATGTGTTCAAAATACTATACGCAGTGATACAGTGAGTGTGTTTTGTCGAGACTTAGGTTCGAGTTCGAGTTCCAGTGATAACCGTAGCTAAAGACTAAGAAAGAGGGTAGATCGTTTTGTCTGTACCTAACTTTGAACTTTTTCACCAACCACCCGCATTCTTCAGTCTTCCCGTGAACATGGTGCATGTAACTGCGCCGAAATATCGGGAGCTCCTTCCACAACCTTATTTTGAGATCTATCTAGAAGTTCTCATGAGAAGTTCTTATGAGTTAGAAAAGGACAGAAATATTTTTTCAAATTTTCGCCACCCACAACCACCCCCTTCTACCCACCGCGACCAAACTCCCTTACCACCACCTGGAGACCAAGGGGTATTTACCACCCCAACGGGAAGTCGATTGGAGTTGGTGGGGATAGAGAAAACCCTGCCTTAACGTACTAACATTAGCATTTTACATATATATTTAGATCAACTGGGATGGAGTGTAATATATTATATACTGATATAATACTGAATAAAGTACCTTTCAGTTTCCCTCAAAACTGAAAAAATAAGTGTACTAACACCAAAATATGGGTATTTTCATTCCTGTTTGGCTCAAAAGTAGCGCGCCTCCCGCAATGAACAAGAGGTCCTGCGGGTTCGACTCCCGGCTAATGTTTGAGTGATAAATTTGGCTATTATGCTGAGTGTTGCTAGTTGTATTAAAAGTAAATTAAACCTGTGGTTGTGGGAACACCCGTTTTATACATTAGTCTATAAAATAATTACAACAATCATCATCATCATCAGCCAGAAGACGTCCACTGCTGCACATAGGCCTCCCCCTTTAACCTCCACACTGAACGACATCCTGCCATCTGCATCCACTGGATGCCCGCGACTCTCACAATGTCGTCGGTCCATCTAGTGGGAGGCCTACCTACGCTGCGTCTTGCGATTCGCGGTCTCCACAACAATACTATGATGGAATTAGTGAACTAATGTAAAATTGACCACCTAACATTTATTTAAGATTTTATTTATCTACTTAACAATAGCAACAACAATCATTTATTTGTAACAAATTTAAAAAAAATTAGACCGAGTTGTATTGATATATATTTAATTAATTTGTTTTATTTTAAGAATAATAATAATATTTCATTTTAATAATACTTGCCTTTGATCGCCAACTTGCCTGATGTTAAGCGATGATGCGGTCTACGACGCTTTTGTCCCTAACTTTGTGTGTATGGCACTCAATGACATCACAGCATCACAGGGAATCCCAGTGTGAAACGTTATTTTATTTACCAAGTACCGTCAATCGTAAAAAAAACCTATTCACATTTCCCCTACAATATTGGCCTGTTCCCAAACACGCGTAAAGCTCTGAACCATCATTTATTCGTGATTCGGATCTCATTAGTGCGCTGCCGTTCGTTAAATCGATCGTTATGGGTCACAACGATCAATCACAGTACAATAGCTTACACTTGTCGGGTTAATACCGTCATATTGACCTTGTACGGGAACCATTAAAAAAACTGAGGAAATTTATATGACTCTGTACCCAGTGAGATGTAATATAATAGAGACGTTATAAGCGAATAACACTGCCTTAAAAACTAACTAAAAGTGGCAACCTGCTCGCCGCCGCCGTGGTTATCGGTTGATTTCGGCTTTGGTCGGCTTTGGATGTCGATTCTGCGATCTCTATCACTGTATCACACAAGACGATCTACACCTCTCGCTCATACACTTCGTGGTGACAACAGCCGCCTAAGATAAAACAATTTATATTATTTTACTGTTTTAGTAAAAAATACAGTACTTACGCCTGAAATGAAACATTTTTTTGTCTCTCACAGAGCGTGTGTAGTTTGTGCAGTTTATAAAGACAGGAAAGAATTTTATTACAATTATTTCTGCTAAAACACTTAATTAGTTGCGATGTGTTGTCGGACACTCATAGTGCGTGACTGAGAGACGGCTGAACGAGTATGATACAGTGCCTTACATTCGTCTAGGCAATATGGCGGTGGCCACAACCTATCCACAGGTAAAAATATCTTAGCCTCTACTAGGCCTGGTGCACTCTGCACTTTATTTATGAAGCTACAAGTACAAGCAGTCGTCTTGTCGGACTTGCCGTGCCCGCTGCCGCGCGATAGACAGAGATAACGCTACAAGAGTTACGCGATAGACAGAGAGGCAACTTCTAGGTTAATATAGCTGTAGGTAGTTAGCTCTCGCACGTCCTGAATTGGACTTTATTGTGTGGTAGTAAGAGTCGCTACTTATTTAAATGATTTTGTGGAGTGAATCTTCTATACTTGTATTGTATGTATTCTGTGCCAATACCGCTTTGGGTCCTATTTGTTTGCTTATGCTATAGGTGGCAAACAAGCAGATAGACTACCTGATGGTAAGCAGTCACCGTCGCCTATGGATACTTGTAACACCAGAGGCATCAAAATGATGTCTATGGACTTCTACTGAAACCTCACGCAACTTTAGGTTTTCTAATCTCTTTTCCTAAGTTAATCTTAATAACGTCCACAGAATAATGGCTAACCTCGCGTCTCCCATCCCCATGATGGATCCAAACACTAACAACGATTCTGGATACGCACCTTCGAACATCGACGGGGAGACGAAGGAGCACTCCCCTCCGCCCTCCCCGCTAAAAGAAGAGAGCAACGAGGAGAATAAAGAGGAGAACTGCACAAACAACGAAAACAATTGTACGAATAGTAAAAAGAATTGTACGAATAGTGAGCCAGCGAAAAAACCGGAACTAAAGTAAGTTTAGAGCAATATGACGTTTAAAACTTCGATTGTGCTCGTAAAACATTTTTTTTGCAAAAGATTGATTATTAGTTGATATTTTAGTAGATATATTAATAGTTACTAAAGAATTTAGGGAAAAAAATGCGAAAACAAACATGCACTATTTCCTCTGACTCAATATAATTAGCAATGTAAAAAAAACCGACTTCAAAATTAGTAAATTTGCAAATATGTATATCATCCAAGTAGGTATACACTTGGATGACATATTTTTTCAGTTATTTTGATTTAAAAACTAACCTACTGAACTGATTTTGATGAAATTTCTATGGGACTACTCTGAAAGTATAGTCTTTCAAATAAAATAAAATATTTTTTCCACCCGGATTATAAACGATCAAATTATGAAGTAAAACCACAGAAAAGGAAAAAATCTCACTTCAGTGGTTAAAAACCATAAAAAATGAGAACTCCTTTTATTGAATCGGGAAAAAAAGAGATACTCCATTCAACTGTTTTTATTGTGTGTTATGTTACGTGATATCAACTCCGATTAGAAATGGGGTCGTCCCATTTAAATTTGAAGAATGTCTTCCTTCTCAAAGCATTCCTTCTTCAAGAGTAAACAACTAGAACATACAATCCTGCCTATTGAATGTGACCCACTTTCCGTATAGTAGTTTTTTTTTAAATAGTCAAAATGTCAAGAACAGGAAAGCTATTGATTCCTTCTAATATTGCTTAAAATTGTTTCGCAAAATAGTTATGTAGCCTAATGTCAAAGCTTAATAAAGCACAGAGAAAAATCATTGAAGAGTGCCTCTACATATTCCGTCATTGATATGAATAATTAGCTAGCAACATACTAGAGCCATAGTGACATTTTCCTAGCTAGCTTCACTGCAGCCTTTTGACATTTACAATCGTATTACTCTCCCTTTGAACAGTCACACTGCCTTTGTAAATGACTGGTTTTATACTAAGCTCAGCAACGCTCAAAGTGAGAGGAAATGAGGGCCGGAAGCTAATTTTTGAATTGTTTTTCACGAGTTTTTTTTTTTCATGTACTATAGATAAAAAGATAACCACAATTGCTGACAAACCTTTATCTCGAATATCTGGCACACATTAGTGCTATTTATTCTATTGTTACCGAGATATTTATAATTATTGTTATCTGATCGCCGCTAAAATTGTCTAAAACAAAAGTAAATCGATACCATACTATTAAAAAAACTGTCTTCATTTGTTGTAAATTAAATCATGTATTCTTATAGAGACAAGGGATTTAAATAAGCTTTTCTTTCAACTACGTGGTTATGTTATCATTAATCACCACAAAACCGGTCACAAAGGATGTATTTTTTGCTTAGAACTTAGAACTAAAACAGTGCAGAAATATTATTTATATGAAATGGTTGCACAGTTTTTCATTCGTGCACAGTTTTTTTAATATTTTATTTAGATATAAATATATCACAGAGGTTTAATGTCTCCCATTAAGTTTAATATAAAATGTATGCATTAGAACAAAAAGATACTGGCTGAAAATAAAAATCGGCGGAAAAAAACTGACTTGGTGAAAATAATTGTAAGTTTTAAATGTTTGAGGAGAAGATTAATTAAACTTTGTTTTTATTTTGAGTAGGTATATTTTATTGCGGTAGGTAGATTGGTAGTTGAAAGAAAAGAAGATCACGCACCTTGCTAAAGTGAGTAATTAATGAACTCGTGTTAATTTAGTACCAACATAACACTTGTGCATTAATAACTCACTTTGCGCTCGATGCAACAATCTACTATTTCACACCACCTGCTCGACAATGTCCAAATATACCCGTAACAGACGGGTCAGCATGGCTGAGCTCAACCACTCCAACCAACGAGGGAAAAAGAGAATGAAATTATATTCTTACTCTTTCTCTCCCGTTGGGCAGACGGCGGTTTGTCAGCCAAGTTCGATACATCTATTACGGCAATTATATGCCATGACAAACCAAACCTAAGGTAAGTAGTTATCGCCCTACATTATTGACTGTAGGGCAATGATTATGGTTGGCAATGGCAATGGTTCGGTTTGACTAGGCAATAATATTGTAGTGAATTTCATTATAACGCCCTGGTCAATAATATTATTTAAATTATGAATTTAGCATATCAACTATAAATTTGTGTACATTTTTATCATAACTGACCTCCGTGACTTAAGACACTGCTGTATCCCGTTGATGAATAATCTTGCGGTACTTGCTTCTAAAATTTGATGCATAAACAAAGTACACCTTTTTTTGGGAATTTTGTACCAGATTAATGATGATCATAAATCAATAAAGTAACCGTTATGTTTTTTATCACTATGATATTTATATTTAGGATTTATTTACGAAAAATCACTACGGACGCGACAAAATGTATAAAATTTTATTATTTAAAACTTAATCTAATGAAACTCCTAGGCCGTAAATGTAAAGTTCTGTCCTACCCCCAATAAAATAAGCTTGAGCATGGCTGCTGTGAAAACTCCATTTTGACGTGAAAGCCTGTTTTCCGGTGCTCGTAGCTCAACAAAGGAGGGTAGGAAATAACCTACGTTCTATATCGTACAAGTTTTTTGAATTATATTTCTAGGTGCAAGACACACTCAAGATTACAGAAAAGTGCGATGGGTTTTTTCTTTCTTTTCTGTGGTCAAGACAGGACGCGGTCGCGTGGGGTCTTATCAAAAGCATTTTTTAAATTTAAAAGCGTCCTTTTTATTCGATATAAAATACGTGAGTCACGGGCATAGTATTTTATGATTGTAATGCATAAATGAGGTTGACATTGCAAGGGCACTAACTTCTAGTTCTACTTAATTTTTTAAATTCGTACGCTATGATTTGTTTTTATTATTATAACACTTTATTTAATGAAATTCTCGGGTCTAGCCCGGACATTTGGTAGGCATTGGTGGAGCCGAAGCCAACACCAAGAAGCCCTGTTGAATATAAAAAATACAATTATTATTATTATTTATTAATAGGCTTGCGTTTGACCGTCAACTCATCGAGCTTAACTTAAGCGATGATGCGGTCTAGCAGATTGCACAATAAAAGTGGAATTAAAGCGCTTCGTACGGGTTTTCGCAATATCAACCATGAAACGGTGTCGATTTTTCGTGCCCGCTCTGAAAGTCCCATAGAAAAATGGGGAGGAGGGTATTAGATCATGCGGATCCGTTGCACACTCTCGGAAATGTATTCGATAAAAACAGATAGACAAGCAACTTTGCGCCGATGTTCAAGCTTTATCTAGTTTATCTAGAAAGTCTAAGTAGTCTGATTCCACATTCAAGAATACTGCCCAAGAATCTAAAAAATAAATTGCTTTGCAGCTGGGCACATACGTCCGCGCTTCGTCTTAGTGTGTGTTTCGCCTTGATGTTGGTTTATAAAGATCCTTAATATGTTTTACTCAACCCCTAACGTGACCCAATAAAAATATTTAAAATAAATTTTAAATATGTGGTCGCTCAGTTCAGTCAAGAATACGAGTACCTAAGTACGAGTATAATATTGTAAAGTGTCGTATTATAGCAAACTAGTTCCGCCCCGCGGATTCTCCAGCGTTATATACCTCCTTGAAGCAATCTTCTTGGTAGCGACAGTAACTTAGACGTTTTTGAAGTAAAAACTTCTTTAGGCGCGTTGAGCACTTTTTGGGTGATCAAAAAGCCATGGAACTCGCATCATCCGTGTATTTTAAAACAGCGCCATCTCTTGTTCAATAGATGAATTACTACTTAAGTTTTCACTTCTGACGTGCATGACTTTTTTTCCAAGATGATATAATGTCAATGTGTAGATTTCTGTTTTTTTGTAGGGAAAAATATTGAAACAAAAAAAATCTGCAAATCTGATCGCTACCTAACTTCACAGAATCACTCGCTGGGCTAATCTGAATTAAGATTGCCAGAATTTTTATTAAAAAATAGTCTAGTCGTTTCGGAGTTCATAAGGAACATATATTACATTCCTACATACATCATACATCGAATTTTATAATTAAAAAAAAACGTATATAGTTTGCGGAGCATTTTTATTAAAAGAGAGAGAGAAAGAGGAATCCGACAATATTATAAATCAAAGCACAAAGTAACCGGAAGCATAGAACCTTCATAGATAAACCAAATTGTATCAATACGTACTTAGATTAAATAAAGATTGCTTATTTGATGTGATTCTACCTTTATATACACATAGCACGACCCGGGTATGTCCTAAAACTGCGATCAGAACCACCAGAGGATGGGCAACACCAACCTCCTAATTTCATGGTGAAATGCTCTGCGATCCCCAAGCCACCTGCCAAGCGTGGGGATTATGGCAACCCAACCAATGACAGACAAGCAAAATTTACGGCCCCCAGTCCCCGGCAGCTCCACTATCCCTGGCCAAGGTAGCTGGCTAGGTAACGGTGGAGCAGGGGGTACGAGGAATCTCCGGCAGTTGCCCCGCTACCACCCCCAATGAAACTTGGCCCTGATAACGCACAATATAAGGACGTTAAGAACCGACGAGAAGATTGTCGAGCTGAAGGAATAATTGAGCAAAATACGGTGGGACATCGTAGGACTATCTGAAATCCGACGAGAGGGACAGGATACGAAACTATCGCTTTTTAATGTTTAAGTACAAATCAATAAGATTAGATTTAGATTATTTCAATAAGAACAGTTTAGTCCATTCCTTTATTTTCAAAATATTAATAGCATGCTTTCAGATTATATTACAAAAATACCCCCAAACAGTTTCGGTTCCAACTTGCAACACCTAATGCCATTGTGTTTTGTTCAAAACAACCAAACAAAATTTATTATTCTCATTTGGATGGTAATACTACCGATCGTTATCCTGATATTTAACTGTTCAAACAATAAAAACTTATGACTTGGCATTTAACAGAATTTCAAACATAGGTTGGTAGGTTTTGAGTTTATGGTCCATTATCAACATTACACAAAAATACACTAAATGCTCTATGTAGAATATTAATATTTCTCTAGAATTTTTGGAGTTTACTCCTTAAGAAACGATTTGAGTTATAAGGCCCGGAACGGAAATTTTATGAGGAGTAAAATCAAGTGTAACACGAAAAGTTGAGGCGTTACGTAGAAAGAGACAAACATATATATCTGTAGGATTGAACGTGTAAAAGAATGAGATGGAATACATGTGTTGCGCGCAGGCGCGCAACACATGTATTCCATCTCATTCTTCTGCTGCCGAGTAAACTCCAATCGTGCGTCGTAGCTGACACACACACACTTTTTTGTTTGTTTTACGCTGGTACTAAATACCTAAACTACTCAGCCGATTATACAAATAAACACCGGGCAAGTGCGAGTCGGATTCGCGCACCAAGGGTTTTGCACCTAAAAAATAGTTTACTTCCGTTTTAAAAAAATGTTTTGTGTTCAGAAAACCTCTCATTGGCTTAACCCCAAATGACTCAAATATGTAACCACTGATTCAAATTAGAATCAAATTAGAATAATAATAATGAAATACCGTTACCGTTTATAGAAGTAGAATCAAATTAGAATAATAATAATGAAATACCGTTACCGTTTATAGAAGTAGAATCAAATTAGAATAATAATAATGAAATACCGTTGTCGACTTTTTAATTGCAACTTGTTACCGAAGCTTTATCCCAGTTTTCATTTTAAATTCAGTTGTCAGATTAGTCACGAGAAATAAACATTATCTGGCGACTCACCAACAACCGTGCCACCTTGTTAATATGGTAAATACTCCCAACACAAATATAAATGCAAATTGGCCAGGTTTAGGTTCGGCCTGTTGGTTTAACCCCACCACGAGTGAATGGTTTTAAATTGATGTTATGATAAACAGACCCATGTAGATGTTCAGACAGTTTCAATAGATTAACTTCACCCTAGCACGAAGCAGATTTAATTCCACAGAGGTACAATGTTTTATCTATATCTTTTCTATCTACACTAATATTATAAAGAGGAAAGATTTGTACCTATTTTTGTATGTTTGTAACGAAATAACTTAAAAACTACTGAACCGATTATAAAAATGCTTTCACTGTTGGGAAGCTACACTATCCCCTATATATATATATATTTTGTAGCGAGGCCGAAGGCCGAGCTTACACCCGTGCAAAGCCGGGGCGCGCGGCTAGTCTATACATATAATAAAAACGTAGAAATAAAAGAATCTGTAATTGCGAGAAATCAAAAATATAAATACACAGGGCAACTTAAAATAAGCACCTGAACACGTTAAGACAGTTTTTAGAATTTTTGTCTTATTGTTTGTCCACGCACATCTCCTAAACCACTGGACGGATTTAAATGCGGTTTTCACGAATATGCTTAGCTATGACCAGATTGAAGATTGATTGTGGCTGTTATTATGCGCATTTTGAGGGAAGAAACAGTGTTGAAGGTTTATATGAAAATCTACGCGTACGAAGTCGCGGGCAAAAGCACTAGTCCGAAATAAATTAGATTTGGTTTGACTTTATTTCATTTGATGTGTTCTCTAGTAGAGGCGTATGTTTTTATTTATTTTCGGTAAGTTCATAGCACGTTCCTATTAGAAAAACTCATTTAGAGCGGGCAGTGGAGAGAGCTCAGAGTTTCTTTGCGCGATAAAATCAGATGTGTGGATATTAGACAAAGAACCACATTTAGTCACCGACATAGCTGCTAAGATTTGTAAGTTGAAGTGGCAATGGGCAGGCCACATCAATCTGAAGAAAGGTTCTCGAGTGGAGACAACGAACCGGAAGACGCAGCGTACCTACGCTGCGTCCGGGATCAGCTGGATTACGGATGACGGATGGATTCCGGATGGCGTCGGTCCATCTAGTGGGAGAACTACCTAGGCCTCCCACTAGATGTACCGACAACATCATGAGAGTCACGTGCATTCAGAGGATGCAGATGGCTGGTTGTCGTTCATGTGCCGTTTTATGGGAGAGGACTATGTTCAGCAGTGGACGTCATAATCAGCCGTTCATGACCCTGTGTTATATTAGTTCTTTATTAATAAAGAGTCGTAAAATGAGTTTCAGCCAAATGAATGGACCCCGTACCTAATTAATATCAGAAACTACTGTTAGGACTATAATTATACGGGACTCAAGTCGTCCTGAACACAGTCAAGTTAGTTTAATAGCTGAGGTAGAACTTTGAGGCGAGAAAGCTTAAGGTCTTGCGGGATGTCTAGAATTCATTATAGCTTTACGCACATGTTGTAGTTAGGACCTAGATATCCTATTAATTTAATAATATTGTACACGGTTACACGGAAAGCACCGTTCCGTGTAAGGTAAACTAAGCTGAAAGGAGGTCATTGTAGTTGACTTAGTAAACAAGTTTCAGCATGGGATCAGCCCTAAAATCGTTACAATATACTAAGGAAAATATACTTAGGAATAACTGTGTCGGCTGCGATTAGAAGTTATGATATTTGATCGAAGATTCTAAGTTCATAAAATGGGATGGTTAATTTTCTTCGATAACTGATCCAAACATTTAATTTTGCTGGATAAATCAATATCGTTACTAAAATTTGATACTACTAGCGATTCGCCCCGGCTTCGCACGGGGTTTTATTATATACTAGCTTTTTTGCCCGCGACTTCGTACGCGTAGATTTTCATATAAACCTTCAATTCTTTTTTCTTCCCTTAATCCGGCCTTGCGCAAAATAACATAGCATATACTTCAATCTGGTCATAGCTAAGCATATTCGTGAAAACCGCATTTAAATCCGTCCGCATTTTTCTTCCAGGGGTGTAGGAGATGTGCGTGAACAAACAAACAAAAATTCTAAAAACTATTCTTTACATGGTCAGCTGCTTATTTTAAGTCGCTCTGTGTGAAGTATTGATAGAATCATAAAAGTAATAAATAACACCGTCAACAGTTTTCAAATCAAAAAGATAATGTGACCACAGTGCAGAGCATGTTTTGAAATTTTCTTTTTGTCTAAACCATTAAAAGTATATTTCCGGCCAGTTTCGCTGGCCACGGAACCCTGACATAATGCTTGTCTTAACACGCTCTTGGCTAGTTATTTCTTATTTCGCGTGCATTTGTATGTATACCTTGATTAAAAAGCCATGAAATGGAACTACTCTATTTATCTGTTAAAATATCACAGTAAAATAAAATTATTTCTATATTCTTATTCTTATTGCAAATATACACTGTATTCTTCTAAAAGCTAAGTTTATATACCCTGCACAAAGGGTGCAGCAATGAATTATGTAGTGGCTGTTCACAAAACCAGACCACAGACATAAACATATAAATTTAAGTATAGTTAAATCTATTACATAAATATTATATATACTATTCAAACTTAACCTAGGGTGAAGTAATTTTACAAAACAAAAAAAAACATACTTAGTGTGATAGGTTACTTAATTATATATGAGATGACACAAAACTTATGACGCTACTTTCTTAACTATTTATATATCGATATTTATTTTCTAATTATAATTTTCTAAAATTTATCGTCGAAAAAATCTTTTATCTCGTAATAACATTTTTGGGTTAGAAACTTACGAAGTTGGTTCTGGAAAAATGTTATTATTTATTTCTTTCTTTATTGCGTCCGGAATTTTGTTGTATAGGTTTATTTTCATGTACAAAGGGCCTTTTTTGAATACTTCTATTCGCGGGACTGAATTAAAATAGGATGCGGTATATTTTGTGTTTTAAATGCTAACATAGAATAAAACTATGAGAATGTAATATGGAGCTTGGAGCTTCCCGGTGTGGTACTGGATGTAGATGCGACCTGGGCTATAGGGACAACGTCATGTATGCGGTCGGCTAGGTCTGCCAGCACATCGAGTGATGACGTCATATGCTGCGAAGCAATGATGGTCTGCGTGCTGTTCGGTAGGCGGCTGGTCCAAATCATGCGTAAAAAGTCTTCTGGAACTCCGGGGCCTGCTAGGTGTCGTAGATGACGTCAGAATTGAGAAGGCTTACGATCACCTAGCTCCTCGTGTGTTAAAAGTTGCTGTACCTTTTTTCTCTTGATGCGGACAAACGTTTAATTAGCTCCAGCTTGAGTTTTTCGTACTTCTCGGTCACAGGCGGGTTGACGATGATGTCTTCGACTTCAGCTGCGTATTGCGGGTCAAGTTGTCCAATGACATAGTAGAACTTGGTGCTATCTGCAGTGATGTTGGAAATCGCGAATTGGCCTTCGATCTGGGCGAACCAAATCGCCGGCTTCTCGGGTCAAAACGGTGGAATTCGCACGCCAACTCGGAATACATTGTCATCATCTTTATTCTTCGTGTCAGCCGCAGTGCTATCAGTACGATCTAGCGGCATTCTGACCTTTGTCGGTGGTGTACGGTCCATTCAGTGGTCACCAATTATAGTGGATTTGTACTATGTATATAGAAGGAGAGGGTTAAGCTACCGACAATGGAAGAAAATAGCTGAGTCCGAAAGAAATTATAAATTTAATGCAAAGAAAAATCTTAGACAAATCGTAGAAAAAGCGAATGACAATTCCATTTGAAAATCGGTGTTCTTTTTTTTTTTTCTTTTCGCGCCCCAGCGCCACACGTCGTGGAAAATTGGAATGAAATTCACGAAGGTTGGCGCAAGGAGTATGAGTACGCCACACTCCTACTCCATGCACTGGAATGAATCACCAAAGAGGTTGTAAGGCCTATAACATGCTTGATCTACACGTTCATTCATCTAAGAAGGTTAAGGAACCTTCTTTAAATTTAAACTGACTAACCGAATGACAGTTGACAGTTTCAAAATTTTAATGGCTATGTCAATAACATTCTCTTTACTTTGGATCTCCTTGCTTGAGGCTATGTGACGATCCTCATATTACGTTTCGGGTAACGAAGAAATAAATCATTGATTTTTATTTTCGTTTATGTAAAAATAAAGAATTAAAATAAATGATATAAGATAGCCTATGTTTTAATCTGGTAATTTCTAAGCATATTCGTGAAAACCGCATTTAAATCCGTCCAGTGGTTTAGGAGATGTGCGCGGACAAACAAACAAACAAACAAACAAACAAACAAACAAACAGACAAAAATTCTAAAAACTGTCCTATCGTGTTCAGCTGCTTATTTTAAGACGACCTGTGTGGTTTTTTTTTTGTTATCTCGCAATTACAGATTTTTTTATCTCTACGTTTTTATTATATGTATAGATATAAACTTTCTGTGAAAAATTATCTAACTGATGGCGAAAACTGCATCTAATCCGTTGCGTGATTTGGGAGAAGTTAGCGGATATACAGACAGACGCGGAAAGCTACTTTATTTTATACTATGTAGAGATGTATGTACCTACTTAGATGAGCAGTTTTCTTTTATGCACTAGAGCATAAAAAGCACGTTTGATTCGCTTACATTGGCCATAAACCAAGCATAAACAAAAACTTTATGAGCATTACAAGTGAAAAGGTTTTTTCCAATTTCCGTAAAGAAATTGGATACTAGCCTTGATCGTGTGTATGAGTTTATATACTTATCTCCTGCCAAACCCCTCGGAAAGCATCAAGCTCGAAAACCAGCATTTCTAGGCACTCCTTGTGAAACGATCTGCACATATCTATTAAAATAACTTTTTTTTTAAACCTATGCTGTCCCACTCCTGGGCAAAGGTCTCCCCCATCTCTTTCCAGACAGTGCGATCACCCATCAAATTTAGCCACTGTGTTTGGAACGCGTCGAGGTCATCGCGCCATCGTTTTCTCGGCCTGTGTTAAAATTACTAACATACTTAATTTGTTTTTGTGTGTACGGGATGCGGATACTCTACACGTGTCTAACCCAATCCTATTTCAACCTAGCGTCGTATAATAATGTTTATTTTGCTTTAAATTACTTACAAGAACTCTTGGTCAGGGGCAGATTAGAAAGTTAACGTTTGTTACTTCCACCTTGTCTTATGCAAGTTTGTATTTAACTGGTGGACTGGAGTTCTGGGGATTATAAGCTTCGGTTTAATGGAGGGTCGCGAACGGCAAACACGTGGTTCAGACTATTGTTATCTTTGTCGTGGAGTTATAATCGTTTCTTGTTTCACCGCAGCAAAGATGATGTTTAGAGATTATTACATATTGAAATTAGTTGAGCAAGGCATGGCAAGAGCGATGGTGGCCGAGCGGTAGCGCTTTACAATCTGACGGCACCCAGTTTGATCTTCGTTCCCGCATCAGTGACTTATTTAGTACCTGAATAAATGATGTGCAGTTTGGATGCCATCGTTCAAAAACGGTGAAAGAAAACATCGTGAGGAAATCAGTATGTCCAAGAACCTCTAAAGTTCAAAGACTTATGACATTCACCAACATGCACTGGTCCAGCATGATGGATTAGGTTCCCTACTCTCTCTCTGAGAGATAGCCTGAATCCCAGCAGTGGGAACATGATAAGCTGAAATGATAATATATCATTTACTCCCATGATGACATAATGCTACTGAGACGTGGTCCTTAACTGCTGGCCTTTAGAAAAAACTCAGAATTGCACAGCGGACAATGGAAAGCTTTGCTTCTCCGAGATCCTTAAAGGCTTAAAAGCCTAAAAGGTTCTAATTGTCCAAGGTCTGTCTGCGTCGGCCTTCAAACACCCGTTGTGTACTCTTTAATTCAGAAATTGGTACATTTTCACTCGTAAGGTGGGGAATACTCCCTGTATCTTGAAAATTAAGCCTACGCGTTTATAAACCTTTTTTTACACTTCGTCATTTGAGTTAGTTTTAAATTAAGGTTAGACATGCGTAATGATTATTATTTATTAAATGTGAAATTATATTTCAAAATGATTTACCTCCGGTCTAAAGTTAAGCTTATATAATGCAAGTTACTATAATGTTATGTAATACAAGTACTTTACTAGATATGTTTTGATTAGCCTCATGATTTAACCTGTTTCCTTTTTTTTCAGAAAGAAAATCAGCCGCCTAGGTAGCAGCTCCCTGATCTCCACTCCTCGACGAAGGTTCAGGAGTGCAGCATCAGCCGCCAGGTTTACCATCTTCAGAGCCAACCGCGCGGGGAAGTTGCGGGCCAAGTCTTTTGCCAAAAAGGAAAAAAAGGCCACGCAGACCTTGGCTATAGTTTTAGGTGAGATATTTTATGACTAATGTTTTACAGAGCTTTTTTTTATGATACTGAGTGCTACGACTACTACTGAGAGATACGAGACGAGTGAAGTCACTCGCCTGATGGCTCTTCACGTTTGCCCATAACAGCTCAACGCCACTCAGAATTTTGAACTTCAACATTTCAAAACCCTGGATGGCAATGCACTGCGCTTGTCACCCCGAGATATAAGATGTCAAATCTCTGTGTCCCCTAAATTTCGCTGGAAACATTGCCCTTCAATCCGGAACATAGTAGTGTTTGCACACTACTGCTTGGCGGTTGAATAACTGGCAAATAATTATGTAAAACAAAGTCGGTTTTGTTCGAACACATGTACTAACTCGAGAGCGACTGGACCGATTTGTATGGTTTTGGATTTGTTGTATTTGTCTCCGTCCCGAATAACCGAATAACTATTAAAAACGGCTGGACCAATTTGGATGAAATTTGGATGGGTCATAGTAGCGAGGCCGAAGGCCGAGCTTACACCTGTGCGAAGCCGGGGAGGGTCGCTGCAGCATCAGCCGCCAGGTTTACCATCTTCAGAGCCAACCGCGCGGGGAAGTTGCGGGCCAAGTCTTTTGCCAAAAAGGAAAAAAAGGCCACGCAGACCTTGGCTATAGTTTTAGGTGAGATATTTTATGACTAATGTTTTACAGAGCTTTTTTTTATGATACTGAGTGCTACGACTACTACTGAGAGATACGAGACGAGTGAAGTCACTCGCCTGATGGCTCTTCACGTTTGCCCATAACAGCTCAACGCCACTCAGAATTTTGAACTTCAACATTTCAAAACCCTGGATGGCAATGCACTGCGCTTGTCACCCCGAGATATAAGATGTCAAATCTCTGTGTCCCCTAAATTTCGCTGGAAACATTGCCCTTCAATCCGGAACATAGTAGTGTTTGCACACTACTGCTTGGCGGTTGAATAACTGGCAAATAATTATGTAAAACAAAGTCGGTTTTGTTCGAACACATGTACTAACTCGAGAGCGACTGGACCGATTTGTATGGTTTTGGATTTGTTGTATTTGTCTCCGTCCCGAATAACTATTAAAAACGGCTGGAGCAATTTGGATGAAATTTCGTGTTCCTGAAGCGGGTCATAGTAGCGAGGCCGAAGGCCGAGCTTACACCTGTGCGAAGCCGGGGAGGGTCGCTAGTTGATAATATAGCAGAGTAGTCTTGCAAGCAACTATCCTATATCATACGAACAAGGGAGATATTCTACGTAGGTACATTACAACAATGAATCTGTGTGTCGCCCACTGTTTTCACTATAAGTACCGCTTACCCTTTGATGCAAAAATGTAAAATTCGGCACACTTATTAATTTTTCACGCACACTAAGTCCCTTGCAGTGATACCAATGAACTAAGTAATAGTCTCATGCAAAAAAAGCAACAAGATGGCTCTTACGTCAATCGCCTGCATGGTGAGTTCGACTAAAGACATCAAGCCTGATATAGTCCAGTTGCGTCAGCATACTCCACAGCGATGCCAGTTGCGTCCCGATTTTTAAATCAAAATTAAATGTCCCGCTCGGGACAGGCTCAGTCCCGCTTTTTGGGGATAACTCGACCGTGCGTGCAGCGATAGGGTAAATCTGATTTAAAATATCATATTTTTATTAAAATAAATTTTCTATGGCTATTTTTGATATCTATTGTTACGTAAACGTAATTTGAATTCAAATAAAAAGATAAATATTTAAAAACTTTTAATTATATACGTTTTTTACTATGTCCCGCTTTCGAAGAAAGAATCCCCCTTTTTTTCATATAAAAATTTTTAAAATCCGACTTAGCCAAAAAAAAAAACTGGCAACGCTGATACTCCACGTCTTCCTTGTGTGGCTGATCTGAGACTACAACATAACATACAAGTATATTTATTCAAGTAGTAATTCTTCTTTCAGCCCTTGTTAAAGATCCGTAATAGACAACAAGGATCTTTTAGGTATAAAACATGCAAACCACCTGAATTTGGTAGACACCCAAGTAATTTATACTTAGTGCTTTTTACCACACCTAAGTGGTTTCATAATTTTCCGGTCCTCTTCTAAATTTTCGCCAACAGTCCACTTTCTTCCTAAATAATATTAATGAAACATAATCATTTTGCCGAAGTCACTCTGCAGACGACCTTGCTACTCTTTTTGCATGTGTACCTACTATAGTAGTTCATTGGTGTAGCTGTAAGTTTCTTAGTCATTATCATCAGCCAGAAGACGTCCACTACTGAACATAGGCCTCCCCCTTTAACCTCCACACTGAACGACATCCTGCTAACTGCATTCACTGGATGCTCGCGACTCTCACGATGTCGTCGGTCCGTCTCGTGGGAGGCCTACCTACGCTGGGTCTTTCCATTGGTGAGCTCTACTCAAGAACCTTTCTTTTGCCATCGGCAACGCTCAGTTTGAAATGCTACTCACGACTCGTGAAGACTACTCACACAATACAATGAAGACGTCGTTGTCATTAGAATTAGACATTTATTATTCTGTTTACGAGTATCATATTATTATCAATAACTCATTTAACAAAAATTCCATTCCAGGTGTATTTCTCATCTGCTGGGCGCCATTTTTCACCTGCTCCGTCCTCGACGCCCTCTGCTCCAAGTTCAACCTGGCCTACTCCCCTGGAGTGACAGTCTTCATCCTGACCACCTGGCTGGGATACATCAACTCCTTCCTCAACCCCGTGATTTACACGATCTTCAACCCTGAGTTCCGGAAGGCGTTCAGAAAGATACTACACTGCGGTACCTAGCCCGCGGACTATTATATTGTCTATGACTGAGCCAGCAGACCAGCGTCTTCTAGTGGACTCTTCTCTTTTCTGTAAATAGTGTGGACTTCAAAATACCAAGACCTAGAGAAGATGTATCTATGGAATAGTAGGTACATCTCTTGCTTTCGCGAAGCTGTTAGAAAGCTACCTAGTTTACAACTGAGCGCTGGTCTTTAGTAAGTGGACTCTTCTAACTCTTTTTTTTGTGTGGGGTTTAATTACTCTACGTAGACAAAGTGAACTTATGTTCTATGGACAAAGTGAATATCAACTGTGCGGACAAAGTCGACATAAAATGAATGGAAACGTTTAGCAGAGACGTTTTTTTTTTGTCGAGCTACCACTATTAGATTAAGTTACGTAGATCGTAGATACTCTTTAGTAATAATTATGTCAGAAAATCACATTTAAAATGGTTCTCGAATACGCTCAATGTTTGGTTTGCAAATAAACATTCCAATTTGTATGTTTTAAAACTATTTTGTTGTTTAGTTGTTTTTATGTACGTGTATAATTTTTGGTGTGAACAATAAAGAGTTTTCTATCTTTCTATCTATCTATCTATCTATTTTAATTTTAATAGATTTCTAATAAAGTAATAAATCAGGGAAATTAATGTTCGGTGATAAAATAGAAAAGCTAGAATAAGTAGTAACTAAGTGCCCTATGTTATCGTTTACGATTTTATAATATCAAATATTTATTTATATTTCTAAGCTCAAATTGTACATAATCTATGTAAATTTCTGTAAATGTTGTGTCATTTTTATTATTATAATAATAATTGTATTATGAATATTTATGAACGTATCGCTTACTTCGTACATCCCTGTGGTTGTGAGTTAAGGCTCTATGTATAGTATCACAAAATTAGTGATTTTGTGATAGTATCTACTTATAGAGCAATAATTATAATCATTTGTATTATGCATACAATACATACATGTATAATGTATATAAATGTATCAAATAATTTCAAATTCTCGGTGTAAACAACGATCCATAATTATGTACTACGTACATTGAAATAATTGGGTGTAAACATAGAAATACAATACCTATAGAGTCACAATCGTGGCAAATAATGTCCGAACCAAAACTCAGCGCACGCTACGCATTGCGCAGACTTTTTAGTTAGTTGTAAGGTAACCGCGATCCGACTACAACGCCACGCGATGCCAGTGCTACGAGGACTTAGCGGACAAGCGATGTTGAACACTATGCAAGCGACATAACGTCTAAATTGAAGTAAACGTGGCATTGTGAACTATATAATTGATGTCTAGGTATGTACAACGACGCTTGGACGTTTTTTGACTGTTTTCACTTAGAAATTGTGACTCTATAGATATTATATATCGATGGGCGTAAATGATTTAAATGATTTTTTACTCATAATTAGATGTTTCGCGTATTCTTTTCAAATGCTGCTAATAGCTATTTGTGTACCTTTATTCAGTCATTTAACATCATCATTTCAGTCAACAAATTTAACTCTACCTAACCATTAAAGATAATAATTATAACCAGTACAACGTCATTGCTAAACATTGGTCAAACAGGATTACGCGGAAAGGGCGTGTACTTTGTCGAAAGGGGTACGTTATTACTCATCACTATAAACGACTTTTACTTAGGACCAAACCAGAAATCGCGAAAAAAATATCAGGCGTTCCATACATTTTGCTGAGTATCAATAACCGTTTTTTATGGAACAGCTGATATTTTTTCGCGATTTCTCGGTTGATCGTATAGTAAAAGTTAATGTTCATAATAATGGATACTATTAACCCCTTCTGGTTGCTTTCGTTTCGGAAAGTGCACCCTTTCCGGGTGACACAGTGTTATCATTTCTAACCATAGATTTCCGGATCTTTTTTAGTGATCCATCTATCTTCTATAGATATAGATAGATAAATAGAAACTTTTGTGTACACCAGAAATAAAAATTACAAACAGATAGAAAACACTTACGAGCTAGTGCCACAAGTGGCGGCCTTATCGCTAAAAGCGATCTCTTCCAGGCAACCTTTACATAATAAAAACGTAAAGATAAAAAAACTGTAATTGCGAGATATCAAAAAAACACAGGGCGTCTTAAAATAAGCATCTGAACACGTTAAGACACAGTTACAGTTTTTTTAAAGCTCTCAACTGATTTAAATGTAGTTTTCAAGAATATGCTTAGCTATGTCCAGGTATACTAACAGGCTATGGTATATAATTCTAGAATAATATAATAAAACTTACACCTAAAATAAGACATTGGTTCGCCCTCGTATTTCCTTCCTATGTTGTTCCTACTTTTATCCATAATTTGCTAGTCAATATTGAAATACTTTGTCCACCCTTCCATGCCAAAGATTGCGATTGTTATATTATATAGAAGAAAAGCCCCCCCATTTCTTCCTTAAGTGATGTAAGTATGTGAAGAGTGTGGAGGGGGGTGGAGGCTCCAGATAGGAAAAGTATGTTAATCTAAATCTTGTGTAAATACATTTGTAAAAATGTTAGAAAATATAATGTAAATTATGCTAATTATTTGATGTTAATAAAATGGTTCAGTATGTCAGTCTTATGTGATTTTACTTTCCCTGAAATACGCCACGATAATAATCATTTCAATATGTACGTCAGTAAAATTATCATAACCTTACGCGAAAGTAAGTATGAAAAGTAAGGTTTTGTCCCGGTAGTTCTCAACAGGGGCAAAAACTTAACAATATCGGGACCAAATACAAGTTTGTCCTGAAAAGCGGGGAATTTGAATATCGTAAATGAAATCCCGGGGCGTGGTAGCAGCTGTTACCAAACCTCAACGAGCTTCGTAGACAATTGTAGTATATAATAAGTCATTGATATATAGGGTCACCGGAGGATGGGCAGCAGCGTCCTATTAGAACACGGTGAACGTACTGCGATCGCCAAGCCGCATGCCAAGCGTTGGGATTATGGCAACCAACACCCCTCTGTATGAGGGAAGCCTTGTCCAACAGTGGACGTTAATTGGCTGATGATGTGATATATGGTTACTAGCTACGCCCCGCGGTTTCACCCGCGTGGTGATGAAAAATTGTGGTGGTGATGAAAAGTGAGACACCCTAATCACGTAGCGTTATGAAATAATATATTACGTTCTATATATACATACAAATGATGTCACTAATTATCGGTCTATTAGCATACTGAATAGTTTTGCTAAAATATTCGAAAGTATGGTGTACGATCAGGTTACGTAGCTGTAATCAGCACGGGTTTGTTAGCGGCAAATCGACATTATCTAACTTATTGATCTATACAGATTACTTATGCCGGGCGTTCGACAAACAATCTCAAGTGGACTCAGTATATACGGATTTTGCGAAGGCGTTTGATCGTGTTAATCATAATATACTCTTGGCCAAGCTTCATCACCTGGGTGTTCATGGTAACCTTCATCGCTGGCTCCGTACCTATCTGATGAGTCGCACTCAATTGGTTGCCTTGTATGGTTTCGAATCCATTCCATTTGAGCCATTATCAGGAGTTCCCCAAGGATCGAATCTAGGTCCTCTTCTATTTTTAATGTTTATAAATGATCTATTGGAAAAAAATGACTTGTCCATGTTCAGCTTATGCAGACGATATAAAACTATATACAGAGATATCGAGTAGAGATGACTGCATACTGCTCCAATATAATATTAACATTATAAATGAGTGGTGTAAAAGTAACAACATGTCGCTTAACATAAAAAAATGTCAGTGTATTACTTTCACGAAAAAAAAGAACATCATAGAATATCCTTATTCTATTGAGGGAATCAAACTAGACAGGGTCAACGTTGTGAGAGATTTAGGTGTATGGTTTGATTCGTCACTAAATTTTAAATTCCACTATAAAACTATAGTAGCAAAAGCTAGTAGAATGTTGGGCTTTATAATGCGAACAGCAAAACCTTTTATACGTGTTGAGTCGCTCAAGATACTCTATACATCATTAGTCAGGTCACAACTAGAATATTGTTCTTCTGTTTGGATGCCTATTTACAATGTTGATAGAGATAAAATTGAGTCGATACAACGACGTTTTCTAAGACAGCTAAGTGTTAAACAAGGCTTAAGAAAAGCTCTTCCTGAGTATGAAGACCGTCTAGTGCATTTCAATATCCATAGCCTCACCCAGCGACGTTAAATTACCGATGTATGCTCCCTCTACAAGATTGCGAACGGCTTGCTAAGTGAGGAATTACTTTTGAACATTAACTTTGCTACACGTAAAATGTCTAAACGCAGACCCACTCGTACGCTTTTTAGTATTCCTCCCTCAAATAACAATGTTGGGCGCAACAACCCGCTCCATCGTATGTGCCAGTTATATAATGATTTATTATCCACTAACGTATGTGATGAACTCGATATTTTTCATATGAATTTGTTTCACTTTAAAAATCACTTAGTACAAATATTGAAGTAAGTAGTTGACGTTGTATGTAAAACATTATTTCTTAACAATGCTGTGTACAATGTTTAGGTTAGCAAATTTATAATGTTTCTTCTACACCTAATTGTTTTTAAGTTTATAGTTTGCTGATTATTGTTGTACCTAATTATATAAAAAATAAAAATACCACTTAAAAAAATAAAAAAAATCGTTCGAGCCATTCGGAGGAGTGCGTCCACAAAAACCGTGACTTGGGATTTTTATAATTACTAGCGACCCGCCTTGGCTACGCACGGGTACAAAAAATTTCATCCTAATTGGTCCAGCCGTTATTAAATGTAAGAACCTTCTACGAAGTATTAGAAAACATTTAAAAATAACGGTACGAAACCCTTCGTGCGCGAGTCCGACTCGCGCACGAAGGGTTCCGTACCATTATATAAAAACGGCAAAAAAATCACATTTGTTGTATGGAAGCCCCCCTTAAATATTAATTTTATTTTAACTTAACTAGTTATTTTTAATATAACTCAATATTCTGTGAATATTTCAAGTGTCTACCTGTTGCCGTTATCAAAAGCGAGCAAAAATGTGCAAAAAAATCACGTTTGTTGTATGGGAGCCCCCTTAAATATTTATTTTATTGTTTTTTAGTATTTGTTGTTATAGTGGCAACAGAAATACATCATCTGTGAAAGTTTCAACTGTCTAACTATCACAGTTCATGAGATTCAGCCTGGTGACAGACAGACAGCGGAGTCTTAGTTATAGGGTCCCGTTTTACCCTTTGGGTACGGAACCCTAAAAAGATGAATGAAATCGTTTTTTTTTATGATACTGGGTGACGAGACGAGCGAAGTCGCTCGACTGATGGCTCTTCACGCTTGCCCATACAGCTCAACGCCACTCAGAATTTTGAACTTCCGCAGTTCAAAACCCTGGATGGCAATGCACTGCGCTCGTCACCCCGAGATATAAGATGTCAAATCTCTGTGTGCCCTTTAATTTCGCTGGAAACATTGCCCTTCAATCCGGAACACAGTAGTGTTTGCACACTACTGGTTGGCGGTTGAATAACTGGCAAAGGTGTGGTACTTCCCCAGGCGGACCCCTGCAAAAGAGTCCTACCACTACAAGCCGTTCTCAAGTTATAGAGTGACCGCAGAAGAAATAGGGCTTCATTTTTATATACGAGTATACAGATAAGGAAATCAAGGATCCATTACATACTTATCCTTGGTACAATGAAATAAACTGTACGAAATCGATAGCCAACTTTTTGGCAAGTTAATAAGCCTTGCTTTCAACATAGGAGTTGAAGTGTAAAATCAGAGTATTAGTTGTATCTCAGTTATCATCAGCATCAGCCAGAAGACGTCCACTGCTGAACTTAGGCCTCCCTTTTTAACCTCCACACTGAACGGCATCCTGCCATCTGCATCCACTGGATGCCCGCGACTCTCACGATGTCGTAGGTCCATCCAGTGGGAGTCCTACCTATGCTGCGTCTTCCGGTTCGTGGTCTCCACTCAAGAATCTTTCTTCCCCATCGGTTGTCGGCATCACAATTATGCCGTGCCATTATTTATACATTCGTTACGTTACTTACGTTATTTTACGTTTCGTGTACGTCACGTAAGTCACGTTACAGCAGCGAGCCAGCCAGATACGGAGGGGGAAGTGAGTGCCTATCTAATAACTTTTAACTTTTCCTGTCTAACTTTTCCTGATTCATCAATAACCCGTATTGATGAATGACGCGTCAAAAACTTGCGGACCAAGGATCGTGTGAAACACTCAGTCGGTGTTCACACGATCCAACACTTTGACTTCAAATCCAAGC
Organism: Agriopis leucophaearia; assembly: GCA_949125355.1. NCBI lineage: Eukaryota > Metazoa > Arthropoda > Insecta > Lepidoptera > Geometridae > Agriopis > Agriopis leucophaearia. Next base: position 15,915,284 of record OX421274.1, on the reverse strand, counting down.
GCTGTAAGAATGTCATCATCATCATTTCAGCCTATCATGTTCCCACTGCTGGATCTCAGGCCTTCTTTCAGAGAGAGAGGATCGGCCTTAATCCACCATGCTGGCTCAGTGCATGTTGGTGAATGTCGTATGTCTTTGAACTTTAGAAGTTCTTGGACATACCGGTTTCCTCACAATGTTTTCCTTCACCGTGCAAGAATGTGTTTACTTATATATTAATTGTCCCTTTTCGACGTAGACAAACGAAAGATATCTATATCTGAAACCTCAGAGGGAGATATGCCTAAGTAAAAATCACTGAAGTGAGATTTTTTTTCGTTTAGATTAGTTTTATTAGTTTACCCTTCTCGTTTCTGTGGTAAAAATCATCGTTCGTGTTCAAATATCGAATCCGTGTTTCACACACTTATTTTATTACAAACCAAACCCCAATGAACTAAAGGTACGGACAGACGTGCTCATTACTAGCACGAAAGCATGCTTTTATTGAGCAAGTGCTCATTAGTAGCACGTGTGTAATGTAATGAGCATGCTTATTTAGAGCGTGCTCAAAAATCAAACGACGTTTGATTTTCGAGCATGCTACCTGAGGCGCGGGTAGGGGGGGGGGGGGGGGCGTGATCCGAGCATGTCTGAAGTTACGAATGTCTATGGAACACACATTCTCCTTTATATAAAAATAAGATTGCACGTAATAATGCTTATGAGGCTTTATTAAAGGACATGAATGATACTAGTTTATCAATAAAAATAATTAAAACTAAAATTAAAAACCTAAGATCTGTGTATCATGCCGAAGTAAGAAAAATCAACAATTCGAAGCGGTCCGGAGCTGGTGCAGCAGACGTTTAAAACAAGCAGACTTTAAAACAAGCATGCTTATTTCTGGCAAATGTGAACAGTTTGCAGAGCATGCTAATTTTAAGCAAGCTTATTAGCATGCTTTTTTTGAGCACGTCTGTCAGTACCTTAAGTAATAGTCTACATGCAAAAAAAAGCGAAAAGTCTTCTGCAGGGTGAGTAGGACTACGCATATTATTTTTTGTACAAGACTGCCCATTGCCCACCGTGGGGTGATTTTCGCTGAAGGTGATAGAGGAACAGCGAAACAGCTGCACCAAAACATGGACAGTTAGGCTACCCATGACTAACCGATGAAATTATATCAATTAAATATAAGAATTAATTATGATTATTTTTGTCGAATTAATTTGGAGTTTGTCGATGGAATTAAAACATAACACCTACTACGTTTTGTACGCGTAGCGCCATCTTTGACAGAGTAGTTGAACTAGTTTCATAGACATGCTAGGTACGATGCTGATGGTTTAACATAACAAGTTTCAACTCAACTACGTTACATACCGTACCAACTGTTCGGTGTCATGTCAATTAATTATTTTAATAAAGACCAATGTGTAAAAATATAATTTAAAGAGCAACAAAGTTCTAAAACCATAAAAGTCATAACCATAATAATTTACTAATCGTGAAAATTACCAAATAACCTTGAGAGTGTCGTGCGAGTGAAGATTTCTAGTACTGCTACTCAACTCTAGATGGCTATAGTTGCCCACATCACATAGCAAAGTGTATGTCACGCCCAAAATTAGCTTATCCGTGCAGGATATTGTGTAATTGTGAGATAGAATCCTGTTTTTATGTATTTCTTCTGTCTTTTCAATTCATGGAAAGAAATAAATACTTTTATTTACGAGTTTTCTTTTGCAGTAATAATGCAACAAGAAAATGACGTTTGATAAATTTCAAGTTCTTTTCTTTCCGCGAGTCATGCCGTCTGTCTCGGTCGTGCGCCGATGCTTGCAGTACGTGAGAGAAAGAGCAAGAATCATGCAATAGTTTCGTTTGAAGTACAACAGCCTTTCGTATCAGCTGACAACCAAAGCAAAACAGTCGGTGCGCGACCATCTTGTCAAAACTCGAGTCGGTGACAACAAATAAATATTGCAAAATGTCCTAATTCGCTTGTAATGACTAAACATTCAAGTTGTATTAATAAAGTACAGTGTATATTTCATATTGGTGTTGTTTTCGAAGCAATTGCTGTACAATTTACTCAGTAATTGGGGTTTGTGTTGCGTCAAATGACGTCATGTGTGTGATTATACACGTATCGCGGCTGAGGAGTTTGTAAGTATTTTCATTTATTTCTGTGTTAATTTTATGAAATCGATGCTTATAATTAGTAGTTTTCCGTGGCTTATCGACGTTGGTTTCATTCATCATTCATTCGATGCAAACCGGGGGGCCTACGGTCGGGTAGCGCTGCTCGCGTCTGCAAGTGGGGTTTTTGATGCCCTTGAAAATTATGCAGCAAATATCACGTCTTTAGTGTGTTGATGATGCCAGTTTCACTGGACCGACGTCTCTGCGTTCCTTTTCACTCATCAGTTGGGCAGTTGCGATGCCGAATAATACCTATTTCATATCGCATGGCAACCGATCTCCGCTCGCAGTGTACAGCTAAAAATGGAATACTCTCGACGGAGTCATATCATAGAAAGTATTGTTCATAAACATCGAAAGTGCCACGGACGTGTTGGCGATTCTGTATGAAAATGGCCGTCCTGTTGCTATTGATAAATTAACGAGTTTTTTCGTCACTTTCGAGTTCGTCGTGGCTGGCATGCGATCGTTCGCTCGGCACAAATACATACGATTTTGATGTGCGTTTATAGGTATTCTAAATAAATACAGAACATCTTGCTAATAAGCTTGTGCACCTATCTACTTACCCAATTAGTCATGTTGCTGTTATAGGTGTACATAAGTAGGTATGTAGGTAGCCTATTACGTCTAGTCTAGCCATGTAGGTAGCTAGATCGGTAAGCATACCTACTCATACAGCCCATACTAAATGTTTACGTGTTCTTTTGCTTTTCTATACGTATCAAATGAGCATTGGTGGTGTTTATCCCTTCTTTTTCTTCTAATTACGGCACTTCCTCGTATAGGTACATAATATATCACCATGATAGGTACTACTACCTATTAGAATTATGCCAATGAACAATAAAATAGACGCGACAGGTCGCAGTGACCTGAATACCTACGCACAAGGAGTGATTCGTTACGTCCCGCGCCTCCCCTTTCAAGTCAAGCCCATGACACCCCGCGAGTTGCTAGGGTTGTCACTTAGAATCAAATTTTTCACATTTAAAAAGAAACTGGCTGCTTTGTGACATAATAACAGAGTTCAACTTCCGATAGGAATTTGGTAGATATGTAATGCAATCTACAAACGCAAATTATAGCAATTAAATTAATCACATTGTTGTGTAGCAATTTAGTAGATAAATTATTAGTTTAAAAGTCTGTTTGCTGATTTTTATCTAATTATTTGTAAGTGTGGAAACTTGGTTGAACAAGAAATAAAATTGAACCTTATTATTGTTTTTAAAAATATGGTTCGCAAAAATGTATTACTTACTTACTACTACCTAGACCTACTGTGGAATCCGTTTATAATGACATCGCTGAGAAATAACAAACACGTCATACTAAGCGGACGTCATACAAAGCATTTTGTAGAAAATAAACAATCTCCTGTTTTTGTAAGTATGTACTTATTTAATTAGAAATAAATCAATATAAAAATTATGCATGACCTTCAACTATCAATTACCCACCGAGACTTAAAAAAAAAAAAAAAACATGCACGCGCCGAACGTCGTCGGGTATCACTTGACTTTCCCGAACACTGCCGAAGGTGTTAGGAATCATGTCGGTCACTATAACAGGACGTAATTGAGTAAAAATGGGCCACTATAAGCGAAGTCATTATATCCGATTGAGTTATAAACTATTTTATTATGAAAACCAAACTTCGCTCTGCAATTACTTCATAATAAGCGGTTGGTCAATATAGGCGGAGTCATAATAAACGAATCCTAATGTACTTACCAAAAAACCACGGTTCACGATTCAGCCGCGCTGACACACAATACGTGCTTACTTAGTAATTACCTAGGTAGGAATCTTTCATTCTAAATGCGCACGTTCCTGAGGTGGAGGGATTCACCATACTACGCATACAAAATACTACAAAAATACGGTCGAAGACGTGCACATTTAGACATGAAAGATCTACCTACTTACACTAACAAAAAATTAATTGTTACTTAATAGAACTTGTACCTAAAGTAGGGCCAATTTAATAAATCACATACGACATCAATTTGTTATTTGGATCTACAAAATAAATCGTAAAATTGCCTTATTATGTCATTATTACAATAAATTTGTATTTTAAAACTGAAAAAAAAAAAACTTTGGAAAAATAAGTTTTAAGATTACGTTGTTGAATTTTGATGAATTGTCAAAAATGTGATGTATTAAATTGGCCCGACTTTAACCTACTTATGTATAAATCTATATAAATTTAAGTATCTACCTTCGCTATTTATTTGACGTACAAAAAAACTATAACTACAGAAAATTTGTATTGTAATTTTCTTTATTTGTTTTGCTTAGATTGCGCAAAAAATTAAATGCGCGAGATAGTGGCGGAAGTAGCATTATACCTTTTTTATAATAATACTAGCTGTATGCAGCTGTACCCCGCAATTTTTTCCGCGTGGACATTTCCCCAGGAACCGTACGTTTTTCCGGGACAAAAAATATCCAATATGCTCCGGCTTTCCAACTATCATTATGCAAAATACCTATCATGACGATCAGTTGGTGCGTGTAAGAGGAACAAACAAACCAACGAACAAACACACTTTCATTTTATACCGGCTTACGCGGAAATTGTGTACTAAACTAAATAGAGACAAAACAACATTATAAACGCAAAAAATATTTAAGCTGTTCTATAGAAAATGACATTCAAACTCGTCAAAATGTATGTAAGTATGATAGCTAAAAATCATAATAATAGCTGGTAACCCTTATTAATTAGCTACTCGCAGACGTAGAACGTGCAAACGTGTGGCCCTTCTATCTCGTTGTTCATTTTTTACCCCAACACATTGGTGTATAAACTCGCACACTGATAAGACTTTAAATTACCTATCACATACATACAAGCCACATATCAAGTATGTATGTAGTATGATGCTACTTGAGTAAACAATGTTCAGCACTTGAAATCGCGATCGTTGGCGAGCAGCATCCATTTTAGGTTATTTTTTATTGAACGAGGTAGTTTTTGTTGAATAGTTCCGATGCACGTAGATACAATAATAGTTAAATATCAAAAGTATTGTAAAAGTGGAGCGGAACAAGGTTAAAGAGCATTATTGTCTATGATCGAAATTATCGATGGAGTCTGTCTGATCGCAGATAGTCGCGAAGCAAATAATGCACAAGATATATTTCGCAATACATAGGTATCTAACTAGGTACTTACTTACTTTTATAACAGAACTTTACATGCATATAATATCGAATATCATTCGCACTTTATCTCGTGCTAACAAACAATGACTTACAAACAAAAGTTTTACTAGTAGCATCGTTTTAGGAAACCACCTACAACGATACTAGCGTCATCTATGTTGAGTCCTCAAACTATCAGACAAATAATGGAGATATGGTAAGCTTGGGTGCAAACACATCTGGCCTAAATCGGGCTTCATACCTTCTGTCGAAATCGCCCAGCAGATCTTGTCGCCCTTTTTATATATACGTCTACAATTAGCTCATTGGTGTCGCTACAAGATCGATCATAATTTAAGAAGAAATTCATATACGAAAAACAAGTTGCACTAAGATTGCACAATATTTGAACACACTGAAATGCACAGGATTTCAATTCCTAATATGTACGCCAAGTACGTACTTAACCAAGATGTATCATTGATGTTATATTTTGTAGAAAAAAACCTCGTAATTTTGTAAATAAACCCTTTAATAGAAAAACAGAGAAATCACAGAATGCAAATAGGATAATACCACTAGTTATCTTATCAAAATGCTAGAGTCTATCTCCCTCGTGACTCATTCAATTAGGCCCCAACATTGCTATACATCGGAACTTCGACACGGTGACATTTGACATAATCATTGTAGTGCGGAATTGGTTCCTAATTCCTATTCTATCTCGAGTGAAGTATAGAGATCGATGGAGTTACAACGTTGTTTGATGAAAGCTTCGGCCGGAGCGCATTGCAGTTACTGGAGACCTAATTTTCTGGAGTCGCACTGCAGTTTTATGCTGATTCTTTGTTTTAGATTTCATTTTAATATCATGAAATGTTATCAAGTTGAAAATCAACAGAATAAACATTAAAAAAACATTTTTACGACAAAATTGGAATTATAATATGATAAAGGTACGCAAATTTAAAAGAAAGGAAAAATAAAGTTTGTCAAGGGCCACTGGTCATGAAACTACTCTTGAATATGCAACACGATGCACTGGAGTCAGCACTCAGCAGCATACGTCGAATGGAAAGTTGCCAAACTTGACAGCCTTGCCAAGGGAGCTGAAGTCGAAACACTGCAGTGTCAATAATCTATGATTTTGATGCTGCAAGTTTTCATTTATTTGAAATCATGGTTTTGGTACCTACCTAATTAAGCAAAAACGATGCAATATCAAATAATATTTATCTACTATCAAATGGGGGTGATGGATGAAATGAAAAAGATGGCGTAATAAAACTTCTCCAATGATTCGGACCCGGGTATGTCCTAAAACTGCGACAAGAACCACCAGAGGATGGGCAGCAGCGTCCTAATAGTGCACGGTGAACGTACTGCGCTCCCCAAGCCGCCTGCCAAGCGTGGGGATTATGGCAACACCCCTCTCTATGAGGGAGGCCTTGTCCAACAGTGGACGTCAATTGGCTGATGATGTGATGTGATGTGAATGATTCGGCAAATTAATCTTTTTATGGGATTTACAGAGGTGACACGTGTTTCGCTTATAGCTATTCATGAGTGTGCAATAATAGACTCATACGCTATTATTAGAATACACTTATACGACAATAAGAAGATAGTTTGAGTGAGTTTCCGCTGTCGTGTATCAATGAGCTTCGATATTAGGTTGAGAGTTAAATTACGTGCTAAAGTTTCTGGTTCACACAGGGTTCTGAACTAAATTGTGTTCACATAGGTTTTTAAATCATATTTACAATGACCTAAGAAAAAATAATGGTAGTAGATTGTATGGGTTGTTTTGTTGCCTGAAATAAATTAATTTGAATTTGTAGTGCATGTGTCCCTACTGTTTGTTGTTGTTGTGTATTGTTATTTTTTGTTTGTGTGTTTGCCCATGTTCAACATTGGACGTCTTCTGGTGATGATGTTGAGTCCATGTTTGTTACTTATACACTTTCGTCTGTGATGTTTCAGATCGGTCCATTTTGCTACAGAATGTGTGTGATTTCTCGTATTATTTATATACCTACTCTCATAATAACACTTGAGTATATTTTAAGCTTGCGGGAATATGATTTTAATACTTAGCTTTGTAATTATGCGTCAATAATTATCAATATAAAAAACCGACTACATAAAAATGTCTGAACTAGACCAAATTGAAATGGGACCACACGGGAAGCACCAGCTTTCAAATAAAAAAAGAATCATCTAAATCATTTCACCCAGTCGAAAGTTCTGAGGTAACAAACATTTAAAAAAAACAGTCTAATTGAGAACCTCCTTTTTGGAAGTCGGTTAAAAAAACTTGATGTAAGTATAAAATAATTGTTAGCACGACAGTTGTTATATTTAAGCTCATGTCCTGTTTATTTCTGGCATATTACAAAACCGCATTTTGTATCGGAATAGTATCACTCCGATAAAAGCACATTATAAATAGCCGGCAGTGCAGTGGTTCACAATGGAACTTAATTAATTTGTTTACGCTTTCTACTGTTTCCGATCACGTTTGTAAAATGAGGGGATTTCAGTAAATATAGCCACTGATGATAACCATGAGGCAGTTGAGTTCAGCGAATTGAATTATTTGATTCTTTAGCATTGCAAAAAATACTAATGGAGGCCTCCATTTTACTTGACTCTTATATAACTTACTAGCCGTCCGCCCCGGCTTCGCACGAGTGTAAGCTCGGCCTTCGGCCTCGCTACAAAATATAATATAGCCTATGTCACCCGGGGATAGTGTAGCATCCTAACAGTGAAATAATTTTTCAAATCGGTTCAGTAGTTTCGGAGCCTATTCATTACAAACATACAAAAATAGGTACAAATCTTTCCTCTTTATAATATTAGTGTAGATTTGTAGCTAAACAGTAGATAAGCTTTTCTAAATCATGTAAGTCTAAATTTGCAAATGTAATAAATATAACAATTAGTACCTAACTAATTGTTATGTCTTCTCCATCACGTGTGGGTGGCCAAACCTCAGTTCTGCGAACTGTGAACAGATAATGTCGAGAACGATCAATACCTATTATGTCAAATGAAAACGGCCAACCTGTAAGGTCATTATTCTACGTAACAGGATTCACCGAGTTCCCGTCACAGGAATGAGAATTCGTTATTGGAATTCATGAATATTGAAGAAATTGTCTGGAGCATCCGTTATTGGCGTGTCGTATCACTTGATCTAGATTCTTACAGTAAATTCCGCTTACTCTTAGAACAAACTTAAGTGAAGTTAGTAGTTAGTTTATATTTAAGTATGTATTTAAAAATATATATGTATGTATATCAGTCTCTGGCAGCCATATTACAAGCTTTGCTTAGATTGGGGTCAGGTGACCATGTGTTCAATAATGTCCCAGATATTTATTATTGATGTCACTCAGTTCAAATCTGAATCACAAATCGACTGAACGTTTTGATTTATTGTCACTGTACTTATTTCCTCTGATAGCTGAACTTGCGTGTCCACATTCGTGACGGTTTTGTTTTGAATATCCATTACAAATGGGCTTAATATCGAGTAGAACTGTCTAATCTAATGTATTACTTACTCGTGTTATTAATCAGTCACTTTTGAAAGTTCTTTCTTGTCCCTTTCACCCTGCGGATAAGATCTCCGTAGTAAGGTTTAACAGTTTTAAGGTACTCATAAAAATCTTCTTGTATCACTTAGCATTTTCTTTTTTTTTTATTCCGCTCGTACCATACACTAAAATAACATATCTGTTTACTTTACAACCTGCCTCTAAAGAGTGACAGGTAAGGCACATATTGCATTGCAAGATGCAACCAAACCTTTCTCACGTGTTTATAAATCTATTGACACATCGTACATAAGTCTTATTATTCTCCTTGATCGTTTTACTCTCCTTGTTGATGTTAAATACCTAATTATAATCATCAGCAAAACTGCTATTGTGAACAATCAAAAAAATTATATTAGTAACGGTACTTTGTCTATAGCTTTATCGACGCGTTTTCTAATGAAGCAACAGTCGTTACCACATCCGCCACACATGTTTTCTGACATAAAATATTTTCATCGGGTGGCACAGCCCATTGAGCGAGATTCTGGTATGTTATCGCCGTTATCGGTCTTCATGACTTGACAATTTGTGTGATGGCTTGTATACTTTTTGTATTGAAGCCCTATAAAATATTTCATACAATTTTACAGTGCAATGCACCCGTTGGTGGTTTAATTAAAGTACTCTATTTTTTGCAAACTACTTGTTATTACTATGAGGTTATGGTGTTGTATTTTGTAGGCTTCCAATCCAATTCAGTAGTATAAATTCAACCGGAATTTTTGGTAAAAACTTTACTTACTACGGTTCTTCAAATTCCAATATTACAGTTTAGGTAGGTTCGTATTCGTACCAGTGTAGCGAAGTTTAGGTAATGAAGATGATATTCTGTAACCTCTACAACAGCTGCTGAATGAACTGACGCCATCCAGTGCTAGTCTCCTTAGCTTAATTTATTCTCCTTTGAATTATTGTGTAGCTGTTATCAGCCAATTAGCTGTCCATAGCTCCACTTCACTGTTGATTTCTGTTGATATTATTCAATGTTCTTCTTAATCAGCTTCTAAAATATATACATACCAACCTAACAATTCCAAATATTCGTACGCAATGATTTGAGTCGTCATTTAATAAGTACTGCCAAGAAACTCACTACGGTCCTCCTTGTTTCCTGATAACTACAATCTAGGCATCTTCAAGGCTGGAGTGAATAGATTTTTTCTAGATCCACGCATTCTATCCTCGGCCACACCGTCGCTTACCATCAGGCAAAGTGGCCAAACGAAGATCTATTCGAAATAGAAAAAAAATATGTTTCTGCCCTAATGCCACCAGGTCGGCACTGCACGATTCCTTTCTCCAGTTCACTCTACCAGCCATCGATCTATGTATTCGGCCACCTTTCTCACTCACAGATCTTCCAATTTGTTTTTGTGTCTCTTCCCACCGATTTGAATGCGGTAGCTAAATGACGTTCACATAACACTTGGCTCCCGATGTACACGTAAGTTTTATAGGAAAATTTTTAATTTACTCAGTGACATACCGACACAAAACCATCTACACGTGTTTCACCTTGACAGTATGTATGTACATTGCAGGCATCGCCAGGGGAGTTAAGCTGACCAGTTCTCGGACTATACACAATCATTATGTCCTTGTTACTCTTACTGACATTGATACGTATAAGAAAGAGATAAACATTTGAATCGACAAATAGAATTAGGCCAGCTCAGCTCATGTTGTATTCTCAGATAAAACAAACAAAGAAGATATGGTAAGGTCACCACCTTACCTTACCTTGGCGGGTGCATACGACTTGCTGCCCTTTTTTGCATGTGGATTATTAGTTCATTGGTGTCGCTGTAAGCTTCTTAGTGTGCGTGAAGTGTACCAGTTTAGCGGTACAGTGAAAAAACTTGATGAAACATGGGGACATTAATTTAAACACGAAATATAATTGAACTAAAGTATATCTTCCTTGTTTATCTGATCTGAGGTTGTACATACTCATCATGATTAATCATTCATACAAATTGTTACGTCTATTGTTATCTAAATCATGATAAAATCTAATCTAATGACGAATACTGACTGGCATAATTTCAAGTAAAACATTTCTAAATTCTTCATCATCAAAACTATTCAAGTTAAAAGCAATTTTTGAGTACTCATTATTGTTTTAAGATAAAATTGCCATTAAATAACCATTTCGAAGAACAACAAAATCATTTAAATGTATATAATCACTTTATTAGTAGGTTAGTCTTGGTACTTACCTATATTTATTTATTATTTTTACAAGTTGAATTAGAACCTGTTCGTCCTAACAGTTTTTGCTGATATTTTGCATGCAAAAAAGAAAGATTTTTTAATTCTTTTTTATTATTCTTTTGTTTCAAAATTTTGCATACAATACCCAATATTGTAGTATTTCAAAATGTCCGCCCAAATAAAAACATTGAAATAATAACTAAACGCATCATTTAAATAAAAGCTTGTTTTGAGTAAATCTAAGTACATACCTGTCGTTTGGTCGTCATATTAGTGACGTAGATGCACGCCTCCGTTCGTCTCAGATGAATCTAATAATAACTTGATGTAAACACTTCTGAATTGATCTCATGCTATTCTGACAGATGTCTGCGAACTTCACAAATGCATAAAAAACAACGTACATTGGTACCAAGTTATCCGCGATAGTTACTATATCTATATGGGTGTCTTCAAATCAAGAATGAATCGGTTTCTTCTTGGCAAGCGTGCTCCATCGTAGACCGCATCATTGCTTAACATCAGGCGAGTTGGCAGTTGCCAAACGCCAGCCTATTATTAAATATAAAAATAAAATAAAAATCTTTTAAAGTTATATGATTATTTACGGGGTATTTACCGTGGTAAGGTTAACAACCCCGTGATAGATTAAAACAGTGTTTAAACATCTATGGCTGAGCGAGGGAGCCACCATTGTATTTTTTGAATAAAAGTGGATTATAAGTTCCATCATTAGGCCAACTTTAAAATAAATAATTAAGTCAGTGTAATGTAGCACGATAATATTAGTATCACATAAATATGTAATTTAAATCTGCCCTACTAATTCCACTGCAGTATTTGTAATTTTTGGGTTTTTCACTTTTTTGCAGAAATGGTATCCCAAGGGAATAATCTATGCGGAAAAAAATAATTCTTGTTCCTTAGATACACTTAAAAAGTTATAAAACTTGCACATGTTGTTTATATATCCAAAAATACGTTTCCCGCCATTTTGACAGTACTGCATTTGCTACAAGCAATGAGTCCTATTTAAAAAAATGTCACAAATACAATCGTTTTCACACTTGAGCAAAATAAATACAATATTACATTTAAAAGTTTCTTGTATGAGGGCTTTTAATTGTTTACTTTTTTATTATAATTATTGTGTAATAATTTCAACTAACTATCTATCACGATTCAAAAGATACAGACGTTAAAAGGTAGGACAGATTAACAGCGAAAATTTAGTACCAATAGGTCCCTACGGACTTTCAGTACAATACCCTAAAAATGACCAATCAATTCCCGCCCGTTGCTACCCAAAGTGTGTTAAATTGCTAAAATAATGAGAACCAACAGCGTCACCAGTCTCTTATCAGCGTTCTATGAAATAACTGTGCTGCTATTATTTTGTACCATTTATTCTGGTAAAATTGCAGAAAAAAACCCAGCAATATTAGCTAGTTAAAGTATTTGACAACCCTAGTCAATCTTATTCCTTTCTTTTTTAGGGTTCCGTAGCCCGACAAGGAACCCTTATAAATTCGTTCTGTCCGTCGGTCTGTCTGTCTGTTTTTCTGGGTAATTTACAATAAGTTAAGTAGGTATGTTTTTTTTTAAATCTTTTTGAATCTACACTAATATTATAAAGAGGAAAGATTTGTACCTATTTTTGTATGTTTGTATGTTTGTAATGAATAGGCTCCGAAACTACTGAACCGATTTGAAAAATTCTTTCACTGTTGGGAAGCTACACTATCCCCGGGTGACATAGGCTATATTAAATTTTGTAGCGAGGCCGAAGGCCGAGCTTACACTCGTGCGAAGCCGGGGCGGACGGCTAGTAACTTATACATGCGATGTACTCGTATACCCAATTCGGTATGTAAAGTTTTTTTTTGATATTTTTTTTATATTTTTATTTCGTAGATTAGGTCATTATAAGAAACTAATTTCAATATTTTTGTTTTATATTCAGTAGTTATTTTATAATATTTTTTTGAAAATTTGAAACCTATGACGTCACTTTTTTGCACAAATATGTAGTTGCGTTGAGGAGCCAAGAAAAGCACGCGAGTCAAAAAAAAGACACTAGAATTTACTTTGACACTTGACAGTGACACCTACTAATTCGTAAGTCTCTATTCAATCAAAACAAAAGTCCATCTAGAGTTGCCATCTACTAAAAAAAATACCCCATGTCAGGCTTTTAATTTAGTCAAATTATTATCCCATTATAAGGCCTCATAGTAACATTACCTTATTTAATAATAATCTACACTTATATTAAAAAAAAACGAGGAGATTATTAAGTTTGTTTATAGAAGATACACTCCGAAACTACTTGACCGATTTAAAAAAAAACCTGTCTGATAGAAAGCTTCACTATTCCTGAGTCCGGGAGTAGAGAGGATTACGGGGCGAATGCAGAACTGGGGCCTTACGGACAACAGCTTCGGTATGTAAAGTTTTTTTTTATATTTTATTTCGTAGATAAGGCTATTTTAAGAAACTAATTTCATTATTTTTGTTTTCTATTCAGTAGTTATTTTAAAATATTTTTTTGAAAATTGCGATATTGTGACGTAACCAGATAGCTTAAAATGTCGTTTATTTAAATATTTTATTTGTTCGATTATTAAGGTTCTGTGTTTTTTAATCTTAGGTTGAGACATCATGTTTGAATATCAATTATTAATCATACATCAAATGGCATATTAAAATATGTTTAACATTATATATCGTTGTGAGTAGCACCCATAATAAAAACAAATTAATCTGACGTGGTGAAAATTAATTCTATTAACTAGGTGCTTCCAGTAAAAACGTTCTAAATCAGATATTTATTTCCCCGAAAAAAACCTTCCTCATGATTTTTCCCTACGCTTAGGGAAAAACACCCCATATTGGCAACTCTGAAAAGAACTAGACTGTAAAACCTCAAAATAAAGATATGGTCCAAAGGCCTCTGTAGCCAGACCAAAAACCCAAAAAAAAAAAAAAAAAAGACTGTAAAACCATAGATATGAAAGAAAAATATTTTCTGTGTGACGAACAGTGTGTCAAATGTATTATATTTTTTTATTCTTAAAAAGCACAGATAATAAAATGCAAAAACGTGACGTCATTTAGAGGTCAATGAAAGTCGAATGATTTCATAGTTTTTTGTTAAAATAAATGGCATCTTATCATTTTAAAAGGTCAGAGTAGAAAAATAAGGGTTTTTTACATAAAATCTCGAAATGGTTTCGGAATTGGCATAGGAAAATTTTTTTTAGCATACCGAATTCTGCCAAACTGCGTAGCAGTTAGTAGGATGATATCTATTGAGTATAAACACATATTTTTTTAGATATAATAAATAAATATATTATTATAATTTATTTTTGAGGCAAGTTAATTAAGTACCTACCTACTATTATTGTCACTTTCCTTCCGTTTCGCGCTAGTTTAACCTTATCGCACAGGAAACTTGTTCTCCATACTGATTACGAACAAGCAGCGGTTATACATTGGAACATTTGGTGTTACAATTTTAAATCTATTAAAAAATATATATAACTGTCGAACCAGTATTATAGGTATTAAGGTGGTATTTTGTCACAAAACATTTTCGCTGTATTTTTAAACGTAAGATTAGCAGGTACGCGATATACTTCAGTGATATTTCACTGAAGTATATCGCCTACCTGCTAATCTTGCTAACAATAATTATCAATATAAAAAACCGACTTCATAAAAATGTCAGAACTGGACCAAATTGAAATGGGACCACACGGGAAGCACCAGCTTTCAAATAATAAAAGAATCATCAAAATCGGTTCACCCAGTCGAAAGTTCAGAGGTAACAAACATTTAAAAAAAAAAACAGTCGAATTGCGAACCTCCTCATTTTTTAAGTCGGTTAAAATGTCTTTTTTTTTTCAACTGTCAAAGCAAATAAATGTTCGGACCGAGTTTAGACACCCATGCGTAGTCGTGTATTGAAAATAGAACTACCAAAAATAAATGTGACAAAAATATTATGTCGGTGACCTCCTTCAGCGCAAACCTGTAAAGATGGTTCTGTCAGACCTTGACCTTGGCTCGGCGTCGGGCGTTTTGACAAAACCAACCTTGAAGTGTGCTCGGCTGCTGTGAAACTGATTCCGCAATAATATGGTGACCTTGATTGTAATAAACGTTTTAGTGATATTCTAAATTGTACACTCTTATATGTTTAGATAATGTTGACGAGATTATAATACTCAGAATTATTATCAATATACAAAACCTACTTCATAAAAATGACAGAACTGGACCAAATTGAAATTGGACCAAATGGGAAGCACCACACATCACACATCATCAGCCAATCAACGTCCACTGTTGGACAAGGCCTCCTTCATAGAGAGGGGTGTTGCCATAATCCCCACGCTTGGCAGGCGGCTTGGGGATCGCAGTACGTTCACCGTGTACTATTAGGACGCTGCTGCCCATCCTCCGGTGGTTCTGGTCGCAGTTTTAGGACATACCCGGGTCCAATTGCGTAGTCGAATTGCGTACCTCCTCCTTTTTGTAAGTCGGATAAAAAAAGATCAATTTGGAATATTTCACAAATGGTACCCTTATTTTATAATCTTGTCTAATATAGCCTAATAGCCTAAGCCTAATAAGCCTAGATAAGCCTATCTCTCGATATGTTACATGACGATCTTCGAGAATTAGTTGTCTCACAGCAATGATATCTTCAGTGAAGGCGAATTTTGGGCGTCCTTCGCGAGATTTGTCACTAACACTAGTATGTCCACGCTGGAATTCTAAATACCAGCGTTCGAGACATGGGGCTTCATCACTGAACACAGATGTTAGCTCTTCAAAACACTGAAGCCGTGTCAGGCCTCTTCTAAAGTTGTAGAAAATTATTACACGAACATTTTCCTTAGAAAGATTCATTTTCGTACGTAACCAGATTCCAATCGACGCTGTAACTAAACAATATCATTAATTCTAATACTTTTAACTGTTTTGAGATTCAAAATTTAAACACATTCTAATATAGAACAGTTCCAAATTCAAAATTGCCGGGAAATATGGAAACGACAGAACTTAAAAGGCATGCCTCGTATTGGCCATCCATTTATCGACTCCATTCCGTCACGGGTAAGTGTAAACCTGGCGAGAACACTACCGATACTTTACAAACAAGAACGGTAACGACCGTTCTTGTACCTATTTGTTATGGTTAACTTAACTTGTAATACACCATATTAACCGCTATGGGTAAAGATAAGATAAAGATAATTTATTAGCACAAAACATGAGTTAATTACGTAAGAAGACGCAAGGTAGGTAGGCCTTCCACTATAGATGAACCGACGACATTGTGAGAGTCGCGGGCATACAGTGGATGCAGATGGCAGGTTGTCGTTCAGTGTGGAGGTTAAAGGGGGAGGCCTATGTTCAGTGGACGTCTCTTTTTTTTAGCTAAGTATATTATAAAGAAGAAATATTTGTATTTTTGTACTTAAGTTTGTAGCGAATTAACTCAAAAGCTACTGTACCGATTGTAAAAATTCTTTCACCATTAGAATGCTACATTACCCCTGAGTAGCATAGGCTATATTTATTACTAGATGTTTAAAAAACTCCACCCGTGCGAAGCCGGGACGGACGGTTAGTCATTTATAAAATCTCTAACTTTGTAATAGGGATTGGCTAACCTCCTGGGAAATGTTGAGGTGTTGGTTCCTGAGACTTAAGTCATACAAACACTCCGAAAATTACTTATTGAGTGATTAGTGTTTTTTTTTATATTAACGATTTGACTTCTTTTTTTTTAAACCAATATTATTTTGACGCTTTAATTTGTACCTATATTTAAATGTTAACTTACGTGTAACTGTGCTTTTCTATAACAAATGTATTAGACCTACCTAAAATAACGAACGATTGTTATAAAGTGAATAAAAAATCTGAATCTGAATCTAAAACACTACTAAATAATACGCACTAAACTGAATCTGATTAGCTTATTACAAATAGGTACCTATATAATAAGTTTTAGTATGCTTCATCTCCACTTGGAAAAAAGTTTTTATACATAATTACATTAAAGTATGGGTTATTTTAACAATAATAAAGATAAAGAAAATTAAACAACGAAAAAATATATGAATAATCCTAGACAAATTATATTATGTAATTGAAATGCCCTTGCTTTTGATAACTACCAAACACCATAATTATATTTATCGCAAATAAATATTTTCGTTGTGCGCAATTAGGTCATAAAATCTGCCATATTGTATTTTGTGACATATCATAATTATTCTATCCTATAGCACGCGGGGTGTTTCGACGCATCACGAAACATCATTTTTGTAAAAATCTGCAGTGCAAGTACCGTTCTTTATCGATCGACAAATTCGGTAAAATGCCATTGAATCGATCATAGCGAGTACGGATCAAGTGCCATTTTATCGAATTTGACGATTTAACTGTCAAATTTGTCGATCGATAAATAACGGTACTTGCACTGCTGAGTCGTGGTGGAACACATGAAACATGAAAATTCACATATAATAAGTAGGTACATAAATATTATACATGCATAGACTTCACATTAATTAATTTACATAAGAAAATTATACATATTTAAAACTTTCTTTTGACACCAAACACGATATATTTCCTCACAAAATTGTTTTTTTTTTTTCGTGCGAAATTTTGTTATGAAATCCGCCATATTGGTCTCAGCGTGACGTCATAATTATAACCCATGACACGAGGAGTATTAAGACGCGTTGATAGGTATAATCAATGAACAAAATATGATAAGAAGTTCGGGAGATTAGATCACATGAACATACATACATACATAGACTGTCAAACCCATAACCCTCTTTTTGCGGTAGTCGGGTAAAAAATCTAGTGTCGTCCGTCTCTTCTTTGGCGTAACTAATATTAAAATAATTATTATGTATTATACATATACTTGTGGTGAAATTTCTAACATTTGACACGGAATCGGTCGCGCATCAAAGTGACGTAACCCAAATATTTCCCATTCACTTGGAAAGTTCGCCGGCAGTCGGCACCTGCGCATGCGCGAGGCCCGCGGTCCACGGTCCCGGTGCGCGCGAGTTTTCACTTTCACGGGCCGTTGCCCCGAGCTCAGCCTCGGCACACTTCGCCTTTGGGTCAAGGTCGGATTATGGGGTTTTATAGTATAGGACCTTTTAATTAGCTCATTTTTTATAACTATAAACCACTCTCAAGTTTGAGAACTTATGTCACAGATACGTTGCCGACCCCTAAAAACCTCTATTTACAGCCCTTTTGAAGAACCCCGAATTATAGTTACTCGGAACTGCCGCAGGAGGGAGTGACTCATTTCACGAATTGCAGGTGTGAGGCAAAAAGAACGCGTAAAACGCACAGTGTGCGATTTCCACCAATAAACGACAGCCTGCCATCTATATCCAATGGATGTCCGCGACTCTACCGACGAAAGTCTATAATATAATCTGTACCTATAACTACCATAAGTTGTAGCGATCATCGACCCTATAGGTATCAGCTCTTATCACAAAGGAAACAGCTGCACTTGACAAAGAAAAGGCTTTATCGTGTTATACAGATAGCCCAGTGATACAGCAAATCCAAACAAATGTGTTGTTTTGCTTATATCTATTGTTCTCCTGCACTTTTTGTTATGCTCTTGATAAAAATATCAATGCAGTTACTACAACAGCATTTCTTTTCTAGAGAACAAATCGTTCATCATTCAGTTTTCGAAATACTTACGGACTTGAGGATGATAAATAATTATCAATATAAAAAACTGACTTCATAAAAATGTCAGAACTGGACCAAATTGAAATGGGACCACACGGGAAGCACCAGCTTTCAAATAAAAAAAGAATCATCAAAGTCGGTTTACCCAGTCGAAAGTTCTGAGGTAACAAACATAAAAATATATATATATATATATATATATAAAAAACAGTTGAATTGATAACCTCCTCCTTTTTGGAAGTCGGTTAATAAAATTAAAATAAATATCTGGGATATTTTGCACACACGGTCATCTGAGCCCAAACTAAGCAAAGCTTGTAATATGGCTGCCAGAGACTGATATACGTACATATATATTTTTAAATTCATACTTAAATAGATATTAACACCCAGCCATAGAACAAACACAAATGTTCATCACATAAATGTTTGCCCTAGGTGGGAATCGAACCCACAATAATAAATAAAGGCATGTCATTGCCCCGCCGCGACACGACCGTTCAAACCGAAGCTCAAACCTTCTATCACTTAAGTCTTAATAAAATTAATTCAATAACAACGCACAAAAGAGACAGATATAGCGCTACTCGACCGTCCGGCGGCTAATTGTGTAATGTAAAATGTATCGAGGTTTTTTTCATCGTTTCAGATAACAATGCAGGAGCAGGACGTCGATAGTGAGCCCGCGCACCACGCGCGGCGCCCCATGAACGCTTTCCTCATATTCTGCAAACGTCACAGGAGCGTAGTCCGTGATAAATACCCAAATCTAGAAAACAGGTATGTTTTTTTTTTAATTCAGTAATATAGGCCAACTCCCCTGATGTTAAGCGCGATGCGGTCTACGATCGAGCACGCTTGCCTAGAAGAAACCGATTCACTCGAGATTTGAAGACACCCAGATTGTAACCATCGGGGAACACCCATTCCGGCAGCGCATTCCACAGACTAGCAGTTCGCACAATAAAAGTGGAATCAAAGCGCTTTGTACGGGTTTTCGGAATATCAACCATAAAGCGGTGTCGATTTTTCGTGCTCGCTCTGGCAGTCCGATAGAAAAATGGAGAGGAGGAAATAAGATCATGCAGACTTTTGTGGACTTTACGTGTAGTTGTAATTTTTTCATTTTCCATTAAAAAAGAAAGCGTTTAGAAATATTCATTGTGTGTATGCCTTGAGCATTCATGCTCTCCATCGAAGGCACCTTCTTGCGGCGGCGTCGTGTGTCGGGTTGTTCTCTTCCCTCAGATGTGGTTGATGAGGCTGGCACATGAGTCATACTCGTGATCGGGTGCTGCTTGCGGGTCGCTGGTCTGCTCGCGGTATACACACTAACTAGTAATAACATTCTGACTAAATTGTTTAATCTTAGATTAAGATGATAACTAACTTTCCTCTCCCTGTATTGTGAATAACTAAAGTAAATTCGTTTAAGCTAACAAGATTGTAGTCAATTATAAAAAAGTCACGGACCCTGTTTTTAATGCCATAGGTGGCAAACAAGCAGGCAGGCCGCCTGATGGTAAGCAGTCAGTGCAGTCACCGTCGCCTACGGATACTTA
Source organism: Agriopis leucophaearia (assembly GCA_949125355.1). Classification (NCBI taxonomy): domain Eukaryota; kingdom Metazoa; phylum Arthropoda; class Insecta; order Lepidoptera; family Geometridae; genus Agriopis; species Agriopis leucophaearia. Next base: position 15,894,793 of record OX421274.1, on the reverse strand, counting down.
TAACTCCAGAGGCATCACAAATACCGACCCTTTAAGAGTCTATTTACTCTCTCTCTCTCTCTCTTTCTACTCTCTACTATTGGTATTTCATTATTGGTGTCCATGGAGTTGCATTTTGAATAAAATAAAAAGTATTTTTATAATGGCTATAATATTTACAGTTTATGTGTGCTTAATGTGGTGTATGAATGTGATTGCAGGTCCATAACGAAGATTCTCGGAGAGTGGTGGGCCAACTTGGATAAAGAAGAGAAAGCTTGCTACACAGGTCTTGCTAAACAGGTATGTATTCATTTTAGAGTTGGCAAAAGATAGGATTCTGTATACGACTACTTCAATCTCTATCATTTAAAGAAGAAATAATTGTTTGTTTTTCTTCTAATTGTAGTACAAAGACGCCTTCTTCAATGCTAATCCTGACTTCAAGTGGTACAAGTTGCCCGCACCGCCTCTACGTACTCTCTCTGCTACTCGGCCAAGAGAGGTAAATGAAAAGCCTGTAGAGTTCCCCAGCACTGAGCACCATGAAATTGAACTCGAGCGTACGAACAACAACTCCACTAAATATGACTTCAATAACAAGCCTATTAATGACTTATATGAGAATGAACCGAAAACTTTGTCGATGTTCACTCCTGGCAAGTTGGCCGACGAAGCGCAGATGGGAGGCCTCAGCAGCCTTCTCGCTACTAAGACTGAAACTCAAACTCCAAACCCATACTACTCGCCGCCCTCGTTTAAATTCAACGCGATCTCAACCCCTAACGATTACCGATCTCATAACTTAAAAGGCGTTTCTAGAGAAGACAGTATACGCGAGTTACAAAACGCTCTCTCCGAGACGACTAGGGTATTTGAAGAAGACTTTGACGAGAAAGGCAGGATATATCGTTATGCCAACGTGCCAGGAGATGATTATCCCGCGCCAATTGATCCGTTAACAAACCAAGACGTCATAGACCAAATAGTTGATAAGAGATTTTCTAAGGATGATGATTATAACAGGAACTGGTCTGATGACGAAAAGAATTCTAAATCTGGAAGATCCTGTAAAGGTAAAAGATACCAGGAATTCATGGCTGTTGGGGGACTGATTGCGAATAAGAGGCAGAAGAGAGATTACGCGGACAAATTGACAGACGAAGGCTACAGCATGAACTGTAGTTGGGATCCTGGGAGCTCCCGTAGCGAGGAATCTAACTCCACAATCACCGACGAGTCAAAACCAAGTAACACAGTGAACGATATGTCGGCCGAAATCGAAACTAAACTCGAACTTACTGCTGAACCAGACAATAACATTAACAAAACATTCAAGGCTGCCGACTTTGACTTAGACGCTAAAATTAAAGCCCTGCCCTCACTTAGCTTAGAAAAGTTTCAACAGAAGAAACGCGATAATAAACGTAAGAAAAAAACTATAAACCTGAAACCCAAAGCTCTCGAGTCTTCGCATATAATCAACTCGGTGCCACGCCCCATGATTGACGAAAGGCGGCAGATGATAGAAAGCTGGCGCGAGACCGTTATCGGTAGCCAGAAAAGGAAACCGAGGAAGATTAGTATCACGAGACTCGAAATCAACAGCATGGTTTCTAGCGTGGATTTGAACAACGCGCATAAAATTAGCCCTGAAATAAAAATTGCGATGGAAGCGCCTTGCACCGTCGCTCAAAACATGGAAATCTGCAAGCAGAGTTCCCACACAAACGTGGATCTGTTTGCGCTGGCGACTTTGGCAGAAGTAGCGTCGAACACTTCGAAACTCGAAGACTCTTCAATCGTCAACAACATGGCCGCCAAAGCGAGCGATGAAAACGTTTCCAAGGTATAAAATACCTATACAACTAGCCTTAAAAAGATATTCCAAATATTATTTACTTTGTAATAATCAGATAATATTTATACATAGATCTACTTTTACAATGTACGCATAAAGATTAATATTATTGTACACACTTTTAATTGTAGTTTTTATAAATTAGCTATAGAAATATTTATATTGAGATAGAGAAAAACTATGTATACTTATTTTAGTTGGATACATTGTCGTGTAGGCTGCTACATATTGCTTATTAGAATTAGAAACATAATTATGGTGATTGATTGTTGAATAAATATCACAAGAATAACAGCAAAGCATAATGTAATCTACGTTAACGGTTTACAATTTAGATCCCTGTTATATGAGTTGTTCCTCACTGTACCAAGTTTGACTAATAATATCACTAACGAGTCGAAACACGATAATTATAAGGAACTATCATCACAATATCAAATGCCAAACGTAGGTATGTCATATTAATTTATACGGTTAACCTCATTATGTGTAAAACTTAGATAATTTTGAATCGCCTTAATAATTTAGATGAGTAAAAAAAAATGAAGACACCATGTGCATACGCATAGACTGCATTGCATTTTGAAGGTGATTTTGTTTTTACCTTTGCGTATACTTGCAATTTTTATATATTGTGTGACTGAAGTCACTCGTTTTATATATACGCGAATTTATCACAAGTAAACTTTGTGCTATGGTGTTCAATCGAATGCGAAAAATTATGTATTAATGAATTTGTAAAAATTATGTGGAAATGCACCAAAGCGCAATTTCAAATATAAATCGATTGATTAATTCGTAAACGCGAATCATGATTGATGTTTCAGTTGCTTTTGAACTTGATATTGAACGGCCCTACGATGCGGCCAATATTTTGTACTACCACTTTATGAGTGAGTGAAACTCGCAATCATTTCTTTGTGATAAATTAACTAGTTTTAGTTAAATATTTATAAAATATCATGCAATTACAATGTGTTACAAACAACTTAATATCAAAAAGTAAAAAAAAAAAAATGGTTAGATTTTAATCTTGTCCCTATTAGGTACCTGAAATTAATCGAAAAATAATAGAATTATCATTTGTTTTGAAATCATACATTCGATTTATTGATGTTAATTAAATCACATTACGTTATTATATGGAACAGTGTTTCTCAAATTGTCTCTTAAACGATGGGATATATGAGTTCCTGTGATTTTGTTTAAAATCTCGTACGTCGAGGTAGCTTGTTGAGTTTTGTTGCAGGTCTAGTCTAGTGTAGGGTTTATAACGAAATCATCAAGTACGAAATTCGAAAAGTGCACTTATATTTTTTAAACTTAACAAAATATGATGACACACGCCATAATGTGACATGCTCATCCAAAGACCAAATATTTTAGAATAGAAAAGCTAGGCTGTAGATATTGTCTATGTAATCATAAGTGATATATATAAAATAACATGTATTTATATATGATGAAATAAATATAACATGTCAATATTTGTGTCATTCCAAAATGTAATATTTAAAAATTATAGTATGTTCGGTTATTTTTTGCATTTTGTTCGAAACTTTTTATATATCACATAGCTATTAATTGATTGTTGGTTTTTATGTAAAGTTTTATTGGTTGTTAAGTTTTCATTTATGGAGTGGAGAGCTTTTGACGGTTCCTAAACGAGATTTTACTGAAGAGCTTCAAGGGGTTTTACATATTATACAGTACAGATGAAATTACACATAGTAACCTTTCAAACCGATCCTTATGAATAATGGTTTGCCTTGTCAATAACTAAAGAGCCTTATATTTGAATCTAGTTTTAGGTAAACGAGAAGGGGCCACGAGCAAGTACAGGATAAAAAAGCACATTTTTGTGATTTTTGTCATAACCTATATGGGCCTTTGTGCAGTGACGGTTGGATGATTAAAATCTAGAGGAATGTATGGACTTAGGATCCATTAATAATTGAATAATGGTGCTGGAAGATCTGTATTAAATTATGTTAAGAATTCAAGCCCGTTGCCAACTTTACTTGTTTTGGCAGTGGGCTGGTTAGTCACTGTAGGTATTGTAACAATCGTTAATTTTAAGAAGTTGCGGTCATTTTGTGCTAAATGTATTTTATCATAATTATTAAAGGTACAATACATTATTATATTGGGCACAATGTGATTGCGATTGCTTTTTTGTCGGTAATAATGAGAAAATATTAAATTGTTTGAGAAACACTGGTCTTAGTAGTTGTTATATATAAGTTAGGGGATAATAAAGTCGGTACCCAAAGTGTTTACCTACCTGTTTGGTTCCAAAGTCTATTGTTGAATGTTTTGTTATTTGTGAGCGCGGTTCAATCAATTATCCTATTCATATCTTATGCCCTGAAGCTGGTTGGTTTATTCGCAAATATATAAAAATGCTCCACAATTATCTGCAATATTCATAAAAGTAAATAAATCAGGGGTTTTATGCCCAACTCTAAACGCGGGCCCGAATAGGTGCAGTTTGCAAAATCACGCGAACCTTAACGCGCCGAGATACGGTTTGCGGTCGCGTGATTTTGCAAACTGCACCTATTCGGGCCCGCGTTTAGTTGGGCGTAAAGCCCCAGTTGAGAATGTATAAAATGTTGTTTACATTATTATACAACAAACTTATGCGTTGATGCGAGTCTCAATTATATTTTGTTTTAAACTATCACGGCTGTTCACTAGTTATATAATTATTTACGGGATATTTACCGTGGTAAGATTGTGGAAGGAGTCCCGATATTTCGGCGCAGTTACATGCACCATGTTCACGGGAAGACATAAATAATCATATAACCGTAGTTAAATATATTTATTTTCTAATCAGCCATGTTTTTGTCATTATTTTGAATGCAACTCCTACCTGCTTACTCTGCATTGGATATGAAGGGATGTGTTACACAAGGGCCGTAAGCAGACCATGACACACGAGATATTTTGCCGAACATGCATTTGCACGGCAATAGATCAGTGTGTTATGGGTGATTACGCCATAGCGTCGACTACCTATAATTTATTAGAGAAATAAAGTTTATTCATAATTAACAACATCATGTAATTTTATTTTAATAACTTCGGATTTATCCTCTATCTACACTAATATTATAAAGAGGAAAGATTTGTACCTATTTTTGTATGTTTGTAATGAATAGGCTCCGAATCTACTGAACCGATTTGAAAAATTCTTTCACTGTTGGGAAGCTACACTATCCCCGGGTGACATAGGCTATATTATATTTTGTAGCGAGGCCGAAGGCCGAGCTTACACTCGTGCAAAGCCGGGGCGGACGGCTAGTTTGTTATAAAATTAAAAATAATAATTCCGACTAAAAATGGGTTGTGGAGTACAAAATGAAAGGTGTTAAAATAACTGACCAATATCATGTCGAGACACGCATTTACGGATTCCGTAGCCAATTAATAAATTAAGCAAGGCCATATAATTAATTGTTTTAATATAAAAATATGGTCATATTCATACATCAGAAGTTGGCGGTTATATAGGTATATATAATTTAAAAAATGGAATGAATGAAGCTTGGTGGACTAAGCCAAATTTTGGATTGTATAATCCTGACAAATTTATGGTAGCCAAAAAGGGTCATATTTCGCAAAGAATTAACAAGAAAGTTTTAACTGAAAAATATTTTCTTAGTTTATAGATAAGAATAGGTTAGGTAGGTGGTAGAATAGGTTTATAGATCTGTATGCTTATATCCATGAGTGGGTGAATTGGGGTCCCCTGTAACTGCCCACCTAATAGGCTTGATGACAAATATATTTTTATTACCTCATAAAAAAGCTGATCATCAATAGAGCCTATCAACGAAAACAAAATTTAAATTCGTTCAAATATAAATAAGTTATAAGTATTTTAATTTCATGCTAGACAGAGAGCGCACTATATTGAGCTATGACGTCAAGCCTCAGGCGCGGCATACAAATGCTATACTAACACACGCTTTGCGAGAAAGCGGGATGGAGCATCTCCTCTCTATCCCCACCTAATACTTTAAACGCTCATATCTCAGAGATTAATTTTGACTGCCCCGGTGGCTCAGTTGGTAGTGAACCTAACTTCTGTGCTTGGGGGCGTGGGTTCCGATTCCCATCTAGGACAAACATTTGTGTTTGTTCTATGTCTGGGTGTTAATATCTATTTAAGTATGTATTTAAAAATATATATGTATGTATATCAGTCTCTGGCAGCCATATTACAAGCTTTGCTTAGTTTGGGGTCAGATGACCGTGTGTGCAATAATGTCCCAGATATTATTATTATTTTTATTAATAAATTTATAAATGTATTATGTATATTCATCGCTAAGCCTGTTATTTGTAATAAATTAATCATTAGGCCACATGCCTATTGTATGTAAATAAATAAATAAGAACACTCGTTCAAGAAATCATCAACTTTTTTTTTAATCAAAATCGGTCAGCCTTTTGGGAGCTACGTAACCACAGCACAGATACACACGAAAATTTATACAACACCCTTTTGTGTCAGGGGTTAAAAAGTGATGAATGAAACCTTACTAACATTAAACACCACACTAGGGATCCACCACCAGCCTGGGGCCTTACCCCTAGCTTCACTTTTGCGAACCAAATTTTAGTAGGTACCTGATAGGTACCTAAAATTAACCAACTCATTTAAGCTGCATCGTTTAAAAGCGTCTTAAACTTGAATGAACGAAAATCCGTTTTACTATGCGTGTGTGCGTGAAAATAGCAAAGCTTGGCGGCTATCAAATAACTACCGCTTATCGTAGTTGATGGTACCGTTTAGACAAATATCACCTATGCGGGTCAACTTTTCGAGCTAGGGGTAAGGGGGGTAAGCCCTGTCAAATAAAGCAAAGTAAGTCACTGTAAAAATGCAAATACCGGCCAAGTGCAAGTCGGACTCGCGCACGCAGAGTTCCGTACCATTATAGTCTATATTAACGGCCAAAAAAAACATGTATGTTGTATGGGAGCCCCCTAAAATATTTATTTTGTTGTTTTTTAGTATTTATTTATAGAACGGCATCAGAAATACATCATCTATGAAATTTCACACGGAACACTATTACTCGCAGAGATTTCAACTGTCTAACTCGCAAACCTAAAAAATTTTTTGCTACGCAATCCTAAATCTATGGTCTAACTACTACAAAAGCACACTTCAATATTGAACGCACACAACTACAAATGTGATTAAAATGTATACGAACGGATGACTGAGGGGGGTGTAAAGTAAATGCTTAAGGTGAAACAGTAGGTATAACGCTTCCATTTATTTATTTTTTCTGCTTTTTTCTGAGGCTCCATATTGGCAAATACGCAAAACGTTGGACGCCTAAATCTCTGGGGGACAAAAAAATACGCTGTGGCTATCGGCTGTCACTTAATGTCAAAGTCAAATCAAACGCCGGGCCGGCAGGCAGTCAAACTGTCAATGTCAAATGCCTATTATTTTTAATTTGCAAGCAAAACTCGAAACGGTTAAATAAAATTGCAAAGATAGCATTTACCACAATTTACCAGTACGATAAACAATTTCAAACACCGCTGGTAAATAGAAATTATTAATGTGTGTACGTTGTAATACATATTGTTTCAAATCTGGATGAGGAAACAATGATCGCCGCATCTGAGCCTCTGGTAAGCTTTTGATAAAGGTATGCGGTTTTAGGAATTTGTCTTGTAAATCCCTATTTACTTATGGAAAACGCTTTGCTGTTAGATGAAAAGTCGGCTGAAAGAACCTCGAGCCTTCCCGAGCTTTTTGAAAAAAGTAGGTAGGAATTTGGTTGCATATCTTTCTACTGTTTACACGCGGCATAGCAAAGTTTACGCTAACAAAATAAAGCTTAGCATTAAGTAGGGTGAATCGGCCCATTCACCGATCACCTCCTGCTCTCGATCACTTTTGAAAAAACTTCCAAAAATAGCCGTATTAATGCAAAGTAAGCGTTAATTTTGCTTGAAAATGCTTGCATTGCTTATCCCTTGTTTTTGGATCACCTATTTCACCAACCAAATACGTTAGTTTTCGATCAGTAAGCCGATGACTACGAGCTAGTGTGCGTGCGCGGATTTTGAAGCAAAAACTTACGAAAAAAATAGTGAGAAACAATCATCGAATCGTAAGTAAAACATGTTTTAGTACAGTTTACGCATTGATGTTGTGTTTGTAGTATAAAAATATAATCATAATATCTTCTAATCTAACATTTAACGGAGAGAAATGATTAATTCATTAAAATATAAGGTGATCGCCATGGACGGTGTAAAACTAAGGAACTTTCTTTTCACGATCACCTGATCGTAAACGGGTGGTTTTGGTCAAATCTTTGTTGAGCTTTTCTAGTATATTGCATGTTGTTGGCGGGAACATTATCATTTGTTTAGATCTTTAATAACGTGTTTTATTTATGTGTCAGTTGGCGATCAGCCTAATATGAACAATTACCAGTAATGTAAAAGCGTTTTAGTGATAAAAATTAAGGTGATCGGGAAACAGCCTGTTGTCGATTTTTACTTCTTTTCCATACAAAAGCATCAGTTTTATGTGATCGTTTACTGACTAGTTAGCGATCATGTAAAAAAATTGTCCGTCGATTTTAATTTAGGTGATCGAGAATTGAATATTTTACGACCACGATGAGATGTGGTAAGCAAAGTATGATCGTAAACCAACTCGTTCACGTAACATTAAAAAAAGTGTTCGCAAAGAATTCGTCTATTGGAAAAAGCCAAATGACGAAGCTGAAGATCGAGGATGGCAGTACCATTTCGTCAAAGCCGGAGATTCTGAGAGAGCTCGAGAGGTTTTACGGACAGTTGGACACCTCGACACGACAGCCTATTGTCAGTACAGCTCAGGACAAGAAAGCTAAACTGACCCGACAGCGACATTACACTGAGGACATCCCAGATATCAGCTTGTGCGAGATTAGAATGACTCTGAAACAGCTTAACAACAAGGCGCCGGGTGAGGACGGAACCACGACAGAACTACTGAGAGCAGGTGGAAAACCGGTACTTTAGTCCTCTAGAAATTGTTTAATTCCGTCATACTCGAAGGTACTACGCCTGAAGCATGGCACAAGAGTGTGGTGCTGCTCTTCTTCAAAAAAGGTGACAACACCTTATTGAATAATTATAGACCTATCTCACTCCTGGGCCATGTGTACAAGTTGTTCTCCAGGGTCATTACGAACCGTCTCGAAAAAGGTTTGATGACTTCCAGCCTCCCGAACAAGCCGATTTCCGTATAGGCTGGAGCACCATAGACCACATACACACGCTCCGCCAGATTATACAGAAGACTAAGGAGTATAATCGGCCATTATGTCTAGCGTTTGTGGACTATGAAAAAGCCTTCGATTCAATCGTGACCTGGGCAGTATTGCAGTCCCTCCAGCGTTGTCATATCGACTATAGGTATATCGAAATACTGAAGTGTTTGTATAGAAACGCCACGATGTCGATCCGATTACAGGACGAGAGCACGGAACCAATCCAATTGCAGAAAGGCATGAGACAGTGAGATGTTATCTCTCCAAAACTGTTCACGAACGCATTGGAGGACGTTTCCAAGCTTTTGGACTGGAACGGATTGGGCATCAACATTAATGGCGAATACATCACTCACCTTCGTTTTGCTGATGGCAGAGTCGCTGGAGGACCTCAATACGATGCTCAGCGACCTCAGTAGCCTTTCTCAACAGGTGGGTCCTAAAATGAACATAGATAAGACAAAAATCACGTCCAATGTCCATGTTGTACCCATACCGGTAGTTGTTGGGAACGATACTCTCGAATTTGTTGACCATTACACCTATCTTGGACAGATTGTTCAGTTAGGAAAGTCCAACTTAGGCAAAGAGGTTGCCGAAGGATCCAACTCGGATGGGCAGCGTTCGAGAAATTGCGTGAAATCTTCTTGTCCAAGATACCACAGTGCCTAAAGACAAGGGTCTTTAACCAATGTGTGTTGCCAGTGATGACATATGGTACTGAGACGTGGTCCTTAACTGTTGGCTTTTTGGAGAAACTCGGAGAGTCACACAACGGGCAATGGAGAGACCTATGCTTGGAGTTTCTTTGCGCGATAGAACCCGAAACGTGGATATTCGAGAAAGAACCAGAGTCATCGACATAGCTATTAAAATCTGCAAGTTGAAGTGGCAATGGGCAGGCCACATCGCTCGAGGAACCGATAACCGATGGGGAAGAAAGGTTCTTGAGTGGAGACCACGAACCGGAACACGCAGCGTAAGTAGGCCTTCCACTAGATGGACCGACGACATCGTGAGAGTCGCGGGCATCCAGTGGATGCAGATGGCAGGTTATCGTTCAGTGTGGAGGTTAAAGGGGGAGGCCTATGTACAGCAGTGGACGTCTTGTGGCTGATGATGAACAAAATACAGACACAAACATTACAACAACAAAAAAATTAACAACAACTTAACATACCAGAACATAACATAATAATTTGATTTTAATGAATATTAGAATTATTATAGTAGCTTAGTCCTATCTCTATACTTGGTTGTTTTTTTTTTGATGAATAAAGTTCTTCAACACTATTTCGACTTTAATTTCATAGCATAAAGTTTTTTTTTCAGTGGTTTTCAATGATCGCAAACTGGCAAAAACTTGTGAACGTAAAATGACGTAAGGTGATCGTGAACTAAAAAAAACGTACTTTTCGATAATTCATGATTAAATAACATAAGATACATAAAGACACTGAAAAAAAAACGCTTATTAGATTAATTGAAGGTTTTTTTATCTGTGTAAGCCGCTGCCTACTCTACAATGCGTTGATTTTATAACTTACGTTACTTTAAAGGCGACATATTGACTAACTGATCGTAAACCGGCCGATTCACCCTATATAAATCAACTTAATCTCAGAATCAAAGTTAAATAAAAATAGCCTTTTTTCTCCTACTATGGTATTTTTTTTTTGTTTATAATTAAATAGCCTTTATTCACGATCTTAACTTAGAAGTTCAGTATTACTAATTTCTATCATAATTAATGATTAAAAAAACATACTTAATTCTACAAATTCAGTCTGGTTCACAATCAGGACTCCTCTAGAAGGCGCAATTTTTCTCTATCTCTGGCTATTCTGCGCCTTATGATGATGCAATATAAAATTCTAAATTCTTAAAAAGCTTATTAAGAGCGGGCCTAATGGCAGGATAAATTCTGATTTCCCCCGCGCATCTCGCCACACCCAGCGCATGTACGGATAACAAACACGGGCGGCGCGACGACGTGCGGAACCAAGCTTGCGTACTCGACGTCTGAACTGACATGGACTACCCGTCTGAACAGAGCGATGGTAACTGATCGGTGCAACAAACCGATGCCTCAAGCTTGTGTCACGCGAGACGAAAGACAGCGTATTGCGCGTATTAAAAATGTTGTAAGCGCCAAGTGCTTTCTACTCTCATAGCTTATAGAATAGACAATATTTTTAAAAATTGCTAGGGTCAGCTCTAGGTTATACATGAGTGATAATATTTACATAATTTATTGTTCAATAATATGTACCAAAACAGAATGCAAACCAAAAATGTTGATAATTAGAGGTAACTTTGTGATGGTTTTCTATCGAGAAAATTTTTTCTTACCATGTTTTCGTCAGGGTCGACCTTTACTTATATATTAAAGTTTCTAACGTATTTTTTTTTTCGATTTTGGACATGATTTACTACTGTGAAAATCTAATCAAAGATTGAAGATTTTGCTTTAGGCCCAATCTTAAGCTAAAATTGTAAAGTATATATATATATCCACATAAACTATTATGAACTCATGTGAGTTTTGCAGAAGTGCCTACCCACATATCAAAGAGCTGTGGAAACCATCCACTAGGCGTTTTATGCAATTAATTTTTCCTCAAGCATGCAATATGAGGAATAAGCTTCCTCCTGTGGCATTTCCAAGTAACTATAACATGGGGTTCTTCAAAAAAGCTCTTATTAGAGTCTTTAAAGACTGGCAACGTATCTGTGATGCCCCTCGTGTTACAGGTAGCCATGGACGAAACTGATCGCTTACTATCATGCTGTCCATTAGATTATATGCCAGGTATGTATTAAATATTACTTGTTATTCTCAGGAGTTTGTGCCACACGGCAGGTCCGTGCTAGCAAAGCATCCAGGTCAGATATACGGCAAACACAACACATCTGCATCGGAGAACTCTTTGCTCTACAAGTTGAGCAACTTTGCCATCAAGGATGAAAGCTTGCTGGCAATCAAGGAGGACAAGGAGTGGTGGACCATACGGGAGGTGTATTATAGGGAGAGTGAAGGTATCATTTTTTTGTTTTATGTCTGTCTACATTGTGTTCAGCAATAAATTATCAAAAAGATAAACAAAAATAAAACTATATGTCACAATAATTATTGAAATATTGGGATGTGATGCAATCTTTGTTTGAATCTTATCCTTGTCACGTACATACTCTGCTAGACTATGGAACGTGTCCTCAACAACAGGCTCCTGGCGTATCTGGAAGCTAATGATCTCCCCAGTGACTGGCAATACAGATTCCGCCAAAACCGGTCTACTTGGGATCAGGGACGTCAGAACAGTTGCTTACACTGTACCAAGCACAAGTTCGGTCGTGCATGGAGTACTGCTCTCACCTTTGGGATGGAACAGCTAAGTACCAGCTTGGGGCGTTAGTCTCTTGAGAGACGCGCCAAGAGACTCATTGGCAACAAATCCTTGGTTCAGACTAAGCTCCTTAGTCTTGAGCATCGGCGCATAGTTACTAGTCTATCAGTTTTTTATCGGATACATTTCGGTGAGTGTGCATCGGATCTGCATGATCTAATTCCCTCCTGCCCATTTTTCTATCAGACTGCCAGAGCGGGCACGAAAAATCGACACCGCTTTATAGTTGATATTCCGAAAACCCGTACAAAGCGCTTTGATTCCACTTTTATTGTGCGTACTGCTGGTCTGTGGAATGCGCTGCCTGAATGGATGTTCCCCGATAGTTACAATCTAGGTGTCTTCAAATCACGAGTGAATCGGCTTCTTCTAGGCAATCGTGCTCCATCGTAGACCGCATCATCGTTTAACATCAGGCGAGTTGGCGGTCAAACGCAAGCCTATCTATGAATAAAAAAAATAAAAATATAATCTTCTAGGGTACGTCATTCACATTTGGAGGAAGGCTGGTAAGAAACTCGGGGAAGCACCAGCCTTTTCCTTCAACATCTTGAAGGCTAAGACAGGGTTTAGCATGAAAGTCTTATTAGCAAGCTCTCTTTGTTCGGCTTGACCACCGACTTTGTAGCGTGGATATTGGACTACAGTTACCTTCCTTTCTAGTACCTTTGGGTACGCAGACAGCAGCACAGTTCTAGAGAGCTACATATCAAATTCACAAACCAGTTGACCACAAATCCAGACCCTAGTCTCTAAGAGAGGCTATGTCTTCCTGCTGGATGACACTACGCTTACCTTGCCTAAGCCACCATATTTACCCACATAAAAGGTTTTTATTTTATTTTCCAGTAATAGAAGATGAACCAACACCAGCGAAAGACATCAAAGAGTACAACTCCGACTCATTACGTCCGCCGAGTCGCCTCCGCCCAGACTTCAATGTCTCCATAAAGTCGGAGCTCTTCCAAAAGAAGCAAGATGAGGCTTCAGGTGGATCGAGAGGGGGCAGCGCTAACAGCTCAAGCAATATGTCAAAGAAGTTCAATTTGAATTTAGGTAATATGAAGCCCGTGTGAAATGCTTTTACTGTGCGAACTGCTAGTCTGTGGAATGCTTTGCCTGAATGAGTGTTCCCGATAGTTACAATCTGGGTGTCTTTAAATCACTTTCTACCCCCGATCTAAAAAGAAGGGTGTTATAAGTTGTCAGTGCAGGTCTTATCACCCCCACTCAGTATTAGAAGCCGAATTGTTTGTTTCCCAGTAAGACAGACGCTTGTTTGTGTAATGAACTTTAACCTCAGCTTTAGATCTTTGTATCCCGATACAGGGAATCCTAGTGAGGAGATATGAGTGTGAAGTGGTATTATTTATTATTTACTATCAGAAACGATTCTAAAACCTCAACCTGTCTGTCTTCAACAGACAGATTATAAAAAAACTCAAGTTTTTGGGGTGTGTTGTCTATTTCTAACTTGACCTGAGTCAACTTGTACAAGTTTTGCTGTAATCTGAACAATATGTTTTTCAGGGTCAGGTAAAGGAAGCAAACGGAGACCACTGAATCCTCGGACAGACAGCTTTTATGAAGAAGAGTTGTATGTGAAAGGGCGTACTGCTGTTTGGTCTAAAGGTAAGTTAAATCACATCACACTTCATATTAATATTATGGATGTGCAAGAACTTGATCTTTCTCTCTCTCACACTGCTCTGCTGTTTCCTTTCCCAACTAAATGCCAAAACTAATCAATATCTAAATTTATGGGCACCTCCAAGGCATGCAAGGCTGCTGGTATCCGATAAACTTCAGTAGAATATGAAAATGTGAAAATGAAAATGTTTATACCAACCTTTTTACAATAATATTGCAGTTGTCAGGGCAAATAAACGAATAGGAATATAATTGAATTTTTCTCAATTTTCAGGCCTAATTTCAACACCAGCCACAAAACTATCTGGTGCTGAGCAAAGAGAAACATTATCATGTTATACCATTGAAAACCCAATACAACATGCAGTCTTTGCTAACTTCCTCGTCGACATAAAGAACACCATGCTCATTGACGCTCTAAACTCACAAATTGGAGATGCTAAGAAAAACATCAAGATCGAAGACACTACGGAACATATCAAATCTGAAACTATGCCTGCAATTGTGCTACTAGACAATAAATGCATGAGAGTTTACGCAAGAAATGGTAGAGAATACATCACTAGTGTACCGTTTCAAGTGAAAAAAGTATGGGCAATGAAACATGGTATATTATTGGAAAAAGATGCAACGCCCGTTCAACATAATTCGTTTCTACCCACCTCGCTTTTAAAACTAAATGACACCAACAGCCTGTTCAATAGATCTAGAAATAATTTTTTCAATATGAGCGCTAAGTCACAAGAATCTATATCAGTCTATGATAATGATGTTCCTTTGCCAACATGCTTCTCGCTGACTCATCCTTTGGACGAAGTCACTCCAATTTTGATGAAGTCTCCATCACAAGGTCTACAGTACTACAATGACGGAGATACGCAAATAATCTTTATTAACATCAACCCAAGCATCATTTTGCTCTACGATTCGAAAGTCGGCTCTCATTCTCTATGGAGAATACGTAAAGCGACCAGAGACGAATGCTTATCTATGTGTCCAAACATTAATTCTACAACAACAATGTTCAGCCAATCATGTGACTATATTGGAAGCCCTATGCAGAGTAATAGGAACACTACGAGCTGGGCCACCGGAATAGGAAGTCCGTTGCAATCTAAAAAAGCTCCCAATACGCCATCACGGTCCAAGCTAAACAGTCCAATGGCCAACGTTTTCCATCAACAAGGAATGTCCCCACAAGCGTCAATAGGACAAGCTTCGAACGCGTCTATGATGGCCCAGACCATGACTCAGCAACTCCCATCACTGCCTCTTTACCCAGATATCTGTATAGATCATATCTGGACAGACAACGTATCAATAAGACGAGATCCAATTGAAAATCCAAGCGACATGAAGACATTTTTACATACAGACTTGGTCGGACATGAATATTTGTGTTTCATTGTGAAAGTGAATTCAGTTAGCAAGCTACAAATACTAAGATTACAGAAGTCACATTTCCACGGGCAGTCCTCGAAGAAAAACCTGATCGTTGGCACGGTTTCGACAGTGCTTGCCAAAGATGCTGTTGTGTTGCCACATTTGAAAATGATTGCTCTGATAGATGAAGCTGGGAATATTATTCTGCAGTCTGGCAATAGTGTTGTTGGAAAGGTAAGAAGAAATATTTGTGTCAGCCATCTTAGAATATCCAAAGCCCTTTCACTTGATCTAACAAATATTCATTTAGAATTCCTAAACATAGGTTTCAACCTACACATAAAATGAAATACTCATCATCATCATCATTGCAGCCATAGGCCATCCAGTGCTGGACAGGCCTTCCCCATTGATTTCCAAAAAGGCCGGTTGGAAGCGGCCTGCATCTCTGAGGTCTCTTTTAAGTTGTCTGTCTATCTTTTGAGTGGGTGGACCTCTACACTGCGGTTACTGGTTCATGATCTCCATTCGAGCACCTTTTGGCCCCACTGACCATCTGTTCTGTGTGCTATGTGCCCTGCCCACTGCCACTTGCTATATAATCCGTGGTCAATGATGCTGGTATCACAACTAGCAAAAAAAACTTTACTTCTGTAGTTTTATATTTTGTTGTATACTGTTTGTTGATACTTAAATAAAATGAAGAAAAAAAAACTTGAGAGGTGTCAAGGGACACCCGGATGGAACGAAGTTTCTTTCTATGAGAGAGAGAGACAGACAGAGAAACACGCGCACGCCGCACGGCTTACAACTATAGCAAAAAGTGTCGTTACAACATTTGGTCTTAATTTTTTCCATCTAGCCCCCTTTCGCAACGCGCGAATGGGAACTTCGTTCCAAAAGTTGCTATTGAAATACTAATGAAAGTCAAAATGTCAGGTCCACGTAGGCGGAGTGCTAGCCCGTCTGATCGACTCTCCGTACAGCAAGCGGTCGACGTTCCAGTCGCCGTTCCCGCGCCGCAGCAGTCTGCTGCCCAGTCGCCGCGACGACACGACCTTCGACGACTCTGCGCTGCATCTGCTGTCGCCCGTGCCTCATACCTCTAACACTCGGCTGGACCAGAAAGAGACCTTAGGTTAGTACAAATAACAATCGTATTTGCATTGCCTAGTTACAAAAAAAGTATGCCTACGACCAACTATGTAACATTTGCTAATTTATCAATAAACATACTAATTTTCCTATACATAAACTAATAATGGGCACATGCTACGGACGCTAGCAACCCGACTTAGAAACGAAAAAACTTAACAACATGACAGACTCGCTGTTGACGTAGGGAAGTGTCTGTCAGATGTTAGTTCGCTATAACCATTTATAATTTTATTGACAAAAATAGAAAGTGTTACCGCTAATCACTGTCCGATTTTACGTAAAACTAGCAGCTAGTGTAGCCATCATTGTAATCATTTCAGCCTATCATTTTCCCACTGCTGGGACTCTGGCCTTCTATTAGAGAGAAAGGATGGGCCCTAAACCCACCATACTGGCCCAGTGCATGTAGATAGATAGATAACTCTTTATTGTTCACAACAAAAATTATATAGGTACATATGACAAAAACAACTTAAAACTAGTGAAACAATTGGCGGCCTTATCGATATAAGCGATCTCTTCCAGGCAACTTTCCATGTAGAGTGTGTGTGTAGTCATCCGATCTTAGAACTCCACACTGAACGACATTCTGCGATCTGCATCCACTGGATGCCCTCGACTCTCACGATGTCACAAATCAGTCAGGTAGCCGGTGGTTGTTGTAAAATGTTCCAGGTCTGAGTGGTCTGTGCGACGCGGCCGGTTCCCGTCTGACCCTGCAGTTCGAGGCCGGTGCTCTGTACAGGATCTCGCTACCAGCACTCTCGTGTTCAGCGCTGGTCTCCCAATGCTGCACCGCACTGACTGCTATCCTACCCAAGGATGTTACTATGCAGGTTATTTTTCAGTTCAGTTCATATATCTTTATTTCAAATAGGAACACTAGGATACACTTTCGGAACGTCACTAAAATACAAAGTTAATATAAAAAATAATTTACAAAAAATAGAGATGACTGTTTTTTAACCGACTTAAAACAGTAGTATTTTTCAGGTTATAATAAAATGGTACGGTGTTCGAAACGCACCCGGCACACAAGACCTGACTCCAGAACAGGAATGGTCCATGTTCTCCAACCTGCTTCTATCCCTGATCGGGTACGACACGGAGCGACTGAAATCACAACAAAACGACGAAGAACATACGGAAACGGTCACAAAGAAACAAAGGACTTCAAATGACGGATCTCAAGAAGACTGGGAATATCTCCTCAACTCTAAATTGCACAAATGCATTGGAAACGACTTGTCTGATCTACTCCATCTGCCTACCCTGTCTTCGGAAAGCAAGCACAAGCATATAACTATCGAAGACGATGATAAACCAACTCAGTTCAATGCAAATTCCCTATTGTGCCCTTATTTGATGCAAGTTTTGTATGCCTTCCATTTGGTTTACGAGGAAATCAAATTAAATACGCTTCTGTGGAGCGAATTGAAGCCACTATCGTCCTTCTTGTATCAATTATCAAAAGATTTGAAGCTAGAATGCTATATCAACCATTACTGGTTGGATTTTCCATCGGAGTACTCTGTTGATATGGTGATAGAGTCGCAAATTCCTGATGAAGTGGTGAAGAAATTGACAGAGCCATCGTATTTCAGTAAGGAACCACCCAATGTGTTTGCGTATTTGAATGCGATGCTAAAAGATCAAGATGTTGGATATTTTCCATATTTGACTGAAGTAAATAACACAACCAAGGATATGATTGAGGTATGTACTCAGATTGAACATTTTTATTCAACTACCCTAGAAGGAATAGTGTTTCGAGTGTATGAATGTTTGTCTGTCTCTAAGTAGTAGAAACAACAATTTCATTTATTTTTTACGCTGAACAGCTGACATGTGTTATATATCTAATAGTAAGTAATCACTCAAAAACATACAGTGCAAAACTAAAACGTTGTTGACCCTAATATAAAATCTTAATTAGTGCTGAAGTTACACAAAATAATTGCAGGTGATGTCAATAGTGGGATGTGGCCGAACAGCCGGTGTACAAACTGTGACGAGCAGAGAAACTATGACAGCCAGCACACCGCGTGGCCGCCGAGACAGCGGCCAGTCCGCCTTGCCAGCCTACTGCCAGGCTGTCATCATGCTGTGTGACAGAGGTACGAACACACACTGACAACTGGCCCGCTCCCGCTGTCACTTTTGCCTTGACCAACATACTGTTTAAAAGTGTGTTTTAATGCCATAGGTAGTAATCACTTAATAAGTTAGTAATGTTCATGAGATAATGTCCACGTAGGTTCACGTACTGATATTATAAAAAAAACTCGATGTGACGTCCACAGGTATAACATCTCGGGACATCGACAACCTACCTCCGGCGCTGGGGTTATTCCTCGTGTCGATATTCTCTCGCTGTAAGGGCGTGGCGTGCGACTGGCCCGCTCCCGCTGCTGCTTATGCCTTGGTCATGAGAGAGGAATTGGCCTTGCAGCAGCACATAGCGGATACTGTGGACTCTACTACTACTGAGTATATTGAATGTAAGTATCCACAAAATTATTGTCACTGAAAATTACTTGAAAGCTAGCAGAAAACGGTAGAATTTCTAGGTAACTATTCATACCTTTGATCAAAAAAATTCAAAGATGACAAAATGACGCACAAATCGCGGCAATACTCAATCTGGCTGGACTCAATATGCAGCCAGAATAGTCACGCGATAGTTGCACAAACCGTAACACACCGTAAGAACCGTAACAGACACGTCAACTTGGCTGACGAACCACCGACTGACCAACGGGACAGAAAGATAAAATTGTCTCTTTCTCTCGGGAGAGACGATCCCACTTGCGATTCAGACATAATCGCCGTCTCGCTTGCTCAACGACGGTTCACGTGTTTTGACGATGTTGCGCAAATCGAACAGGTATTAGAGAAATGAGCCGTAATTGTATAAATGTACGGTAGGTTTTGGTAAAATACTTTGTTTTCGATCTAAATTGTATACAGCTATGTTTGTGTCGATATAAATTGTATATATGAAACTGTGGACGTTTATTGACTATCATTTTCTACGCGTTGTGACTTCTATGTATAATTTTTCGAAGATTCGTATACACTATAAGCATCCGAAATAAAAGCTTTAAATAAAAATGCATTAATTAGTTTTGTCTTGCTCACACAGTCCTCATTTACTTAGATGATTCCCAATGAATTAATAGTTGTACCACCACTAAAATATACCCCTCTTCTTCCAGCTCTAGCTCTTGGAGTGCTAGAGAAAGAGACAGCATATTCCGTCCACAACAAGCGTACAGAGGAGCCGGCTAATAAAACTGACGAGGCAGATACTTCAACAGGCATGGAACATCTGGACACAAAGCTGCTATCTTTGTTGTACCCTAGAGATCATCGGTAAGTACAAATATATGAAACTAGCGCCCTGCGGTTTCACCCGCGTTATATACCTCCTTGAAGCAACCGCCTTTGTCTTAGATGACAACTTCTTTGTGTTTTGTATGTTTTTTTACTTTATAATAAAACTAGCTGCGTCCCACGGTTTCACCCGCGTGGTAATGAAAATCGGTGATGATGATGATGATGAAAAGTAGCCTATGAGTTATTCCAGGATATAAGCTACCTCCATACCAAATTTCATCCAAATCCGTTCAGCCGTGTTTCAGCGTGAAGGAGCAACAAACATACACACACACTCACACACAAACTTTCGCCTTTATAATATTAGTGTGATTATAAAGTAAAAAATAAAGTCTCCATACAACAAACATATTTTTTGACATATTTTTGTATTTGCTCTAGTGTAAAAACGGTAACACGTACAAGCGTCAAACTTGTCTTGATTATAGTTCATACTCTAAAGTAAAACAACAAATAATATATTTTAAACTGCGCCCCGCTGTTACACCCGCGTGGTGATTAAAATCGGTGATGATGATGATGAAAAGTAGCCTATGTGTTAATCCAGGACATAAGCAATGTATACTCCAAATTTCATCAAATCCATCCACCCGTTTCTGCGTAATTGAGTAACAAACATCCATCCATCCAAAGTTTCACATATATGATAAGTGTGATTACTTTTTTGTATTTTGTGGTGGTACCTATCCTTCAGTGCATTAGCCTGACTCACACTTGGCCGGTTTATTTAAACAGTAATTATTTATTTTTATTTTGTACCAGAATGACGGAAGTGTTCAACTTGCTCCAATCGTCCCAACCTGTAGCCATCAACCTGACGCAGCGACCCGAAGTCTCTGATCACGACTTCATCGAGGAGCAGGAGAAATATCTGTTCGCTCTGAGCACTAGGACCACGGCGTTGCCGGTTGGTAGGTGAGTTTTAACACAAATATAACTGTTAAAGGGTCACAGTCACAGTTCAGGCGCCACAGAAAAGAGAAGGAAACTCTAAACTCCTCAGTCTTGAGCATTGGCGAAAAGTTGCTAGTCTATCAGTTTTTTAGCGGATACATTTCGGAGAGTGTGCATCGGATCTGCATGATCTAATTCCCTCTTACTCATTTTTCTATCGGACTGCCAGAGCGGGCACGAAAAATCGACACCGTTATATGGTTGATATTCCGAAAACTCGTACGAAGCGCTTTGATTCCACTTTTATTGTGTGAACCGCTCTGGTCTACGATGGAGCACGCTTGCCTAGAAGAAACCGATTCACTCGAGAATAGAAGACACCTAGATTGTAACTATCGGGGAACACACATTCAGGTAGCGCATTCCACAGACTAGCAGTTCGCACAATAAAAGTTGAATCAAAGCGCTTCATTTGGGTTTTCGAAATATACACCATAAAGCGATGTCGACTTTTCGTGTCCACTATCAGTCTGACAGAAAAATGGGCAAGATGGAACTAGGTCATGCAGATCCAATGGACTCTCTCCGAAATAGCTCCGATACAAAAAACGTGTTATTTGAGACTTGTTAGCATTCAGTTGTAAATAGGTTTAGACGACGCGACGTTTTCTGTCAATATGTTCTTTAAACCTAGTATTAACAAGGTTTAAATCTAAAATCCACTCCAGCTGAAAGCTTTTTTCTTGATATTATTATATGAAAACTGCAATTCAGAAAAAGCTTAAGGTCCACAATATAGAGCGGCGCTATCTCAAAGTTATTTTTTTGACATAAAATTACTGTATCTACTTTTGAAAAATTTGCTTTGGTCGTTTTGCGAACTTAATATTACAAAATGTTTTGAACAAATTTTTGTTATAATTTTTTTTATAATGACCAGAACAAAATGGAGAAATCTGTTTATCCCATTTTTTCAGATCATAGTAAAAAATATTAAAACATTAATTTGTTCTAAATATTTTGAAATATTTATTTCCAATATGACCGAAGCACATTTTTCAAAAGTAGACATTAATAAGACATGAAACGCGCAAGTGAGATAGTCGGCGCGCCATAGTCTGGGCCTGAACACCAAGTCACAAATTATGGTTTAAGATTTTTTATTTCCTCAAAAGAATTTACAAATTCATTTATTGAGAAAACACAGTAATAATAGGTAAGTGTTATAGCGCCACTGAGCGTGGTTTACAGAGATATTACAATAATAAATTAGCTAATCAAAACAATCGAATATGCGTTAACACTACAGTAAAAAGACAAAATTGACCAAATTTACCTAATCGTTTCCCTCTATAGGGGTATGCTAACGTATCGCACCCTCCCGTGCTCCCCCATCGAGTCGCACGCGGTGCCCCGCGTGTGCGTGTGGGGGCGGGGAGCGCGCGCGGCGCCCGTGGCGCCCCCCGCGGCTGAGCTCACTGCGCACGCGCTAGCGTGGCCCAACTTCCACACGGGGGTCGCGGCTGGGCTCGCGCTGGTGCCCACCACTGGCTCCAGCATGGACTCCTCCTGGCTCTCCTATAACAGACCGAGGGTAACTTATAAATGCTATCCCAAATATTTATTGTACCAGCATATTCAGCAAACCCTTTAATTTGATATTTATTGTTATTTTATTTGACATTTATGATGTATTTATTTTTGTTGCCGCTATAACAACAAATACTAAACAACAAAATAAAATAAATATTTAAGGGGGCTCCCATACAACAAACGTGATATTTTGCGGTTTTTATAAATAATGGTACGGAACCCTTCCTGTGGCGAGTCCAACTCGCACTTGGCCGGTTATTTTTACTAACCTTATTATTTTTAAACAAATCAAACAACTGTCCGGTATCAGTAGCCAATTGTGGTCATTTTTTTATAGGCTTTGACCATAAGGTGGTCTCATTTAAATGAGAATCCCCGTCCGATTTATTGAACTCTTTGTGAAGTCAAGTGTAAAAATATCTGTTGAATAAACATACAGGGTTACGCATATAGACTGTACTAAGCCGAAAGGAGGTCATTGTACTCGTCATTTGAACCACTTTTACTATGAGAGCAACCGTGCAATCGCGAAGAAAATTGCTGTTCCACACATGCCACAAATGTTCATCACATAAATGTTTGCCCTAGGTGGGAATCGAACCCACGCCCCCAAGCGCAGAAGGTAGGTTCAATACCAATTGAGCCATCGGGGCAGTCAATGTCAATGTTGTGTTAATGTTGCCATTCTACCCTGCTAGGGCTCCGCAGAGCTGTCTCCGGAACACGCCGGCTTCCTTATGGCTCTAGGATTGAATGGGCACCTTCGAGACATGCCATTTATGAACATATACGAGTACCTGATCAAAAGCAATGAGATGATCAGCGTGGGGCTGCTGCTTGGACTCGCTGCTACTTACAGAGGTCAGTTATATGTTTTTCACACCACCTGCTCCACAATGTCCAAAATTACATATCATGCAACCTCAACGTAAAGCATTATCTCTTAAGGGATATATATTTGTTTGAAATTCCCTAAGGATTAAAGTGATTTGAATTTGGAACGTCAATTTCGTGTGGAAACTCGTAGAAAAATCTTAGTAAAAAATGCCCATATGGTAAAGAGGTTTGTTCGAAAATCTAACTGGCCACCATAAGCAGAACTAAAATAAAAAATGCGTTTACAAAGAATGTGAAATAAAAGACAGTGTTTGGTGCTGTGATTTTCAGTGAAACCTGGCTTTTTATTGTCTCGCAGAAGGTGTGAAAAGTAGAATATGCTCCTCTGGAATAAAGCCTGTCTTCGTCTTGTGCAGCTTGAATCCCTCGCTTCACTCAGGACTCTATGACTCCCTCGTTACGCTCGGTAGTTAACTGTCCCTCGTTACGCTCAGGGTTCAATATGTTGCCCGCGACGTAAGACACTGCTTTATTCCCTTAGTGCATAATTTACTATTATGGCCCCGTTTGGAAAACCTTATTTTGCTTCAAGATCATAATAATATATAAGTAAACGAGTACACTACCAGCAGAACCGAGGTTTCGTGTGTGCTGGGTTTGCTTCTTTGTAGTAATAATTTCTTTCGGAAAAAATAAGATATTTACATTGAGAATGTCTCATTCTCATTATAAATATCACAAGATTCATGGTACTTCAATAAAAATGAAATTTGTCGTAATACTGGGCTACGCCGAACAGGTGTGCTAAGTCGAAAGGGCTCCATCAATATGGACAACTTTTACTTTGAGAGCAACTCTAAAAATGCGGAAAAAAAATAGCTTCTTTTGCTTTTTACACGACTGCCCAAGAAGAAGGGTAATATTTCTTATGCGTGTGTATGTATTTTTTAATCTTAGAACCTTCTAAAGCCCAAACGGCTTGACCGAATTAGATGTGTGAGGTTATGTATGTCGTTAGATTCTTCTTCATGCCCAGAGTGTCATAAGCTACATTTTGCAGTCGGGTTTTTTATATAGAAAGAAAGAAAGAAATATTTATTTTGTAACAACAACTTAACATAAGCAACATAGTAGGTATATATAAGGTCGGGGAAAAAGTTTCTTCGTATTTTATAAACAAATTCAAGACATATTTTTTTCAAGTTTAATTACATTTAATTATAATATATATGTACCATTTTGTTCGATAACTTGTTGCCATCTTTTAGGTAGTGACATGACCCCGTTGCTGTAGAAATTTTGGGAATTCTGATCAATAAAATGCAACAAGTAGTTTTGACAGTCCTCTCTTGATGTTAATCTAACACTACCCAAAGAATTCTGAAGAGATCGAAACAGGTGGAAATCTGAGGGTGCAAGGTCAGGGCTATGTGGTGGATGCATTAACACTTCCTAACCAAGCTCTCTAAATTTTTGCTGAGTGGCCAAAGATGTGTGGGGTCTGGCGTTATCATGATGAAAGACCACACTCTTTATGTTGATCAATTCCGGCCGTTTTTTCTCAATTTCTTGTTTGAGTCTCATCTGCTGTTGGCAGTAGAGATCCGAATCGATGGTTTTGCCCGGCGGTAAATGCTCATAATGAACGATGCCCTTCCAATCCCATCATACACACAGCATCACCTTATTACGTGTTAATCTGGGTTTCGCTACAGTCTGTGGTGCTTCACTGCCCTTTGACCATGATCGTTTGCGCACATTCTTGTCGTAGGTGATCCATTTTGCATCACCAGTGATCAATCTTTTCAAAAACGGTTCGGTTTCTTTACGTTTCAATAGAGAATCGCAAATGAGTACACGATTCATTTGGTTTCTTTCAGTGAGCTGGTGTGGCACCCAAATATCGAGTTTTTTTGTATACCCAGTTATTTTCAAATGGGTCAAAACTGTTTTGTGGTCAATCCCCAGGTCTTCAGCTACGTCGTAACTACTAATATGCCGATCTTGGTCCACTTTTTCAGAAATGGCATCGACTTTATCCGTAACAGGGCGACCAGAGCGAGCTGCATCTTTGACATCAAAATTCCCGGACTGAATACGCTTGAACCAACATTGTGCTACTCTTGATGACACTGCATTAGGTCCATAAACGTCACAAATTTTATTCGCGGCTTGTGTCGCATTTTTCAGTTTTTTGTAATAAAATTTCACAATATATCGAATTTCTTCGTTAGATTCACTCATTTTATCGAACAAAAAAACAATTGAAAAATGGCGGGAAATGGCTTTTAACTTTTTGTATTCCTTTTTTAAAATGTCATATTTTTAATGGTATCAAAACCAGCCAGATACAAACAATACAACCGATGAGATTTTTACTACAACTTTATACATACAAAATACGAAAAGACTTTTTCCCCGACCTATTATAATTATAGTCCTTACATATTGAAGTTGTGTCACAAAAATGGCCTCAACTCAGCATAATGCTGTTTATCAAACAGTGCTGATCTTCCGTTGAAGCCACTCAGTGAAGTCACGAAAGGCTCAAAAAACAGTGCAACGTAAAAATAAAAACAGTACGACAAATTTTACATAGAAATAACAATAATAATTATAAAGGTGCAACAAGGTGCGTGCCTTCAACGGTTGGGTGATGCCTTTGCTGATATACTCCTTTGGCATATTGAGGTGGACTCAAACTGAGCTGGACGCCCTGGATAGAAGGGTCCGTCAACAGCTCACATCACATCGCATGCTACACCCACGCTCGTCAGTTATGAGACTGTACATTCCGCGGAAGTGGGGGGGTCGAGGCTTTTTAAATGCCAAGAACCTACACAACCGTGAGGTGTGCAGTCTCAGGGATTTTTTCCGTAACAGCGAGAGTGGGATGCATCGCGATGTTGTGGCTGTTGACAAGGGCCTCACGCCGCTCTCCTTGGCAAACGAGAACTGGCGCAAACCATCAGTGCTAAGCATCGAGGATCGCAAGGACGTATGGAAAGGCAAGGAGCTGCACGGGCGGTTCTATCGGGTCTTAACAGGGCCCGATGTGAACCTGCTTGCGTCGGTGAACTGGTTACGTTTCGGGGACCTCTTTGGGGAAACCGAGGGGTTTGCCTGTGCGATTGCGGATGAAGTTATCAAGACCAACAACTACCGGAGATATATCATGAAGGACGGTACGGTCGACATCTGTCGGGCATGCCACCGTCCTGGAGAGTCCCTCCGACATATAATTTCTGGTTGTTCGCATCTTGCTAACGGCGAGTACTTGCACAGGCACAACCAAGTAGCCAGGATCATCCACCAGCAACTTGCCCTTCGATACGGCCTTGTCGAGTCTGAGGTGCCATACTATAAGTACGCACCAGCACCAGTTCTCGAGAATGGTCGTGCGTTGCTCTACTGGGACCGGTCTATCATCACGGACAGGACTATTGTCGCCAATAAGCCTGATATCGTGATAGTCGACCGGTCCCAGCGCCGGGCAGTGCTCGTCGACATCACCATCCCGCATGACGAGAACCTCGTGAAGGCCGAGAAGGACAAACTCAGCAAATACCTTGACTTGGCTCACGAGGTTACCGCCATGTGGGATGTTGACTCGACGATCATTGTCCCGATAGTTGTATCGGTGAACGGCCTTATAGCGAAGAGCCTCGACCACCACCTTAAGAGGCTCTCGCTAGACGGTTGGGTCAAGGGTCAGATGCAGAAGGCAGTAATTCTTGACACGGCACGCATTGTCAGGAGGTTCCTCACTCTGCACAGCCCTAACCACCGGTAGCTTGGGCCCTGCCCCGCTGCCGGCGGCACCCTAGTTTTTAAGTTTTTTATATTATTTGTTTTATAATTATATTTGATGTAAAAAACTTAAAAATTAAGATAATAAACGGATATGTGAATAATAATTATAATCTAGTTGACTCAAATTACAAAAAAAAAAACTGAGAAATCCAAACGACATCCGGAAGAAACTGACAGTGAAATGATCGTATTCCAGGCACAATGGACCTCCAAGCCACGAAGCTAATGTCCATCCACCTAGAAGCTCTTCTCCCCCCCACGTCCATAGAGATGGATCATCAGCAGAGCATCCTAGTGGCGGCCCTGCTGGGGGTGGGGCTGGTGTATCAAGGAACAGCACATAACCACTACTCACAAGTGTTGTTAAATGAGATCGGTAAGAGTTCTTGTAATATAGATGTTTTTTTATTTAATTTTATGATACAGATTCACGTTTGCCCAAAACAGCTCAATGACAGAATTTTGAACTTCAACAGTTCAAAACCCTGGATGGCAATGCACTGTGCTCCTCACCCCGAGATATACTCGTAAGATGTCAGATCTTTGTGTGCACTGTCATTTCGCTGGAAACATTGCCCTTCAATCCGGAACACAGCAGTATTTGCACACTACTGCTTGGCGGTTGAATAACTCACAAAGTTGTGGTACTTCCCCAGGCGGACTCTCCAAAAAAGTCCTACCACTACAATAATATGTGATAATATTGATTAATAATAATAATAATAAATCGCATGCCGCGTCTGACTGTATATCCGTTAACTCTTCCCAAAGCATGCAACGAATTTTGATGTCGACTTTCACCATCAGTTAGACAATTTTAAATTTCGAAAAACCCCAGTGCGGCGCCGGAGGCGGGTCGCTAGTATATATTACAAATAATAAATAGGTGAGTCCGTGAAAAGAGAAGCGTCGTAGAAATTTGATAACTGCGAACGATCTGCAGATTCGTCTTCATGTCTGGAATGTCCGACTACATTTTTCAATCGGGCTTTTGTTTCATTTAGTTAAAAAGTTGTTATGTGTTTTTTTTTATTCCGCTATACACTTAATAGGTAGACATTTGAGTACCCAATAGCATTATTTCTTAAATGTGATAATTGAGTTTGTTTCTTTAGAGCAAAGATTTCAACGAGAGGTGAAATGAAAGCCTATTTTTTATATGATCAAAATTAAAATAAAATAAAACTATCTGGGTGTGTTCAAATCACGAGTGAATTGGTTTATTCTAGGCAAGCGTGCTCCATCGTAGACCGCATCATCGCTTAACATCAGGCGAGTTGGCGAAAAGAGCTGATGGTCTTCAAAAGGCTGAATTTCTTGAATAATTCCCACTATCCTCACCCCTTTTGCGTCGAGGGTAAAACATATAATTTCTCCGTAGGGAAACCCCCTGGGCCTGAAATGGAGAACTGCGTGGAACGAGAGGGGTACGCGCTGGCGGCAGGGCTGGCGCTAGGCATGCTGCAGGCGGGGGAGGGGACTCGAGCCCCTAAAAACATACCCGCCATGCTAAGGACGTACATGCTAGGGGGAGACAAACATCCACTCACTGGTAAGTGTATGTAAAATAGCAATACACAGTCAGCCTATATGATTCAAATAATTAATCTTATGTATCCAACACACTGTTCATCCGAAACTGTTCACTAACGCATTGGAGGACGTTTTCAAGCTCTTGGACTGAAACGGATTCGGCATCAACATCAATGGCGAATACATCACCTTCGTTTTGCCGATGATATAGTCATCATGGCAGAGTCGCTGGAGAACCTCAACACGATGCTCAGCGACCTCAGTAGCCTTTCCCAACAGGTGGGTCTTAAAATGAACATGGACAAGACAAAAGTCATGTCCAATGTCCATGTTGTACCCGTGCCGGTAATCGTTGGGAACGATACTCTCGAAGTTGTTGACCATTACACCTATCCTGGACAGATTGTTCAGTTAGGTAAGTCCAACTTAGGCAAAGAGGTCGCCCGAAGAATGCAACTCGGATGGGCAGCGTTCGGGAAATTGCGTGACATGTTCTCGTCCAAGATACCACAGTGCCTAAAGACAAAGGTCTTTGACCAGTGTGTGTTGCCAGTGATGACATATGGTACTGAGACGTGGTCCTTATATTCTTTCTTTATAATTTAGACCGAAGCCCCTGCTCGTAACATTCACATTCAACCAATCTAAAATAAAAAACTAAACATTTTGATATTGCACAGGCTTAAACTCCCCACAGGCAATCAAAAAGAGAAATACAAGCAAGGTTCCTTCGCAATCCGCGAAGGTGCCACCGTAAACCTGGACGTGACGTCTCCAGGCGCCACCGTAGCCCTAGGGCTCCTCTACCTTCGCTCGGGCGCCGCTGCGCCGGCCGCCTGGCTCCGGCCCCCGGACACGCCGTACGACCTCGACTTTGTTAGACCAGACTTACTGATGCTGAGGATTATTGCTAGAGGTAACTTAGACGTAAGACCACTGTGACTTCACCAAGGGGTCTAGACAAGAACCACTTTCTGTTAGCGTTAACGCCTGCGGAAAGATAAAATTGTGAAAATGACATTAGCTTGTGAGATGTCACGTGACTGCTAATGTCATTTTCACACAATTTTATATTTCCGCAGACGTTAAATGCTAACAGAAAGTGGTTCTTGTCTCGAACCCCAGGTGCCTCCGTGGCTTCGTACCGCACGCTTCGCCCGGGTAGAGATTTATTTTTTAACCATTCTAGTAATAAATATAGCGTATGTTACTCAGGGATAATGTAATATTCTAATGGTGAAAGAGTTTTCATTACTCATACTCGGAAAGTAGGTCTGAAGTTGCCTGAGGAGCGGGTTAAAAGTAATACATTTCAGCCCTAGGGAGAATCCCTTTCAACTGACAGTGACAGTTGACAACTGACAGACACTCAAATTATAAAGAAAAACTAATTCTATTTACATTGTACAGTTGTATTAAAACATGTTCCAATATTTTTCTTTTTTTTCTCATAGGATTATGGTCCCGCACTTCTCGTGCATTTGCCAGTGTCAATTCATGTTTTTATTTTTAGTTTCCTTGTATTCCTAATGAAAAGCACAGTTTACCTCGGGGTTAAAGACTTATTTAGTCCCTCGAACTATTAGCACCCTCGCTACTCTCGGGCGTCAAACCCCGTGTCGGGACTAAATAAGTTACTTTCACCCCTAGGATAACAATGTACTATTAAAATCGATCCAGTAGTTTTTGAGTTAATTCGTTACAAACATACCAAAATGCTAATCTTTCCTCTTATAATATTATTATAGTCTAGATGTTAATGTTATATTTACCACTACAGATTGTTTTTTTTTTTTTTTTTTTTTATAATTGATATCTCTATCAACCTGTTTCAGCAGTTGACGTTGTTAACGTGTTAACGTTATTGTGCTTTTGTGACGTCACTGAGGGTCACTAAGACTTTCCGGCCACATTTGTTTGGATCAGTAGCGTTGAATGTTCGTCTCGCCCTCCAGGTTTAGTGCTGTGGGATGAAATAGAAGCCAGTGAAGAATGGATCGAGTCCCAAGTGCCAGAAACGATAAAGCCCTACGTGTTCGTCAGGCCGACTAAGGAAATTATTGACTATGAAGCTATGAAGTGAGTCTTACAAGCTTTTATTTACCTTGCATCTTTTTTTCCAAGCGTTTATTTACCTTGCATCTTTTTTTCCAAGCTTTTATTTATCTTGCATCTTTTTCCACGCTATTATTTACCTTGCATCTTTTTTCCAAGCCTTTATTTACCTTGCATCTTTTTTCCAAGCGTTTATTTACCTTGCATCTTTTTTCCAAGCGTTTATTTACCTTGCATCTTTTTTCCAAGCTTTTATTTAACTTGCATCTTTTTTACAAGCCTTTATTTAGCCCTGTTTGTTAGTATGTACGTATGTATGTACGTATGTGTGGGACAAATTAAGCATCTTAAAATAAGCAGCTGAACACGTTAAGGTGATACGTTTCATGTTTGGCGGGAAATTCAAATTTCAAACAGTTTTTTGTCCTTGTAGCTAGGCTGGGTAATTATTGTGAAATGACACAGTGTTTGCGAAAATTGTTGGTCGTTCTTTACATTATCATGTACAGCTATTAATCAGTAACTCACCATATTACTTACATTTGTCAATAAACCCTTTGAAACAGCATTGTTTTTTTTTATTTAGTTTATTGTCAAATGTATGTGCACATTGTTACAATGTGCATTATAGATAAATAGCTTTACGTGAGTTTGTAAAGAATAATAATCAATTTTCGCAAACATCATGATCGCTTACCATAATTACCCGACCTTGCTACAAGAACAAAAAACTGTTTGAAATTTGAATTTCCCGCCATTCGTGAAACGTATCACCTTAAGACAGTTTTTTTTAATTTTTGTCTGTTCGTTTGTCCACGCACATCTTCTAAACCACTGGACGGATTTAAATGCGGTTTTCACGAATATGCTTAGCTATGACCAGATTGCAGTATAGGCTATGTTATTTTGCACAAGCGCCGGATTAAGGGAGGAAAAAGGTTGAAAGTTTACATGAAAATCTACACTTACGAAGTCGCGGGCAATAGCTCCAGTCAATTAAATAATTATAAATATAAAAAAACTGCCTTCATAAAAATGTCAGAACTGGATCAAATTAATGGGACCACCCACGGGCAGCACCAGCGATCAAATAAAAAAAAATCATCAAAATCCGTTCACCCAGTCGAAAGTTCTGAGGTAACACATAAAAAAAAAGTCCAACAGTCTCCTAGCTCAATATATATTATGCTTCATCCAACGTTTCTCAGCGTTTGATCCTTACAATATAATGAGACTGGTAACCCTTCAAATAGGCATTAGTTTCGTGCATTATCTTTTTATACAAATGAGAAAACATCTCCTATATAGCTATATATTTATATATATTATACTATATATCATTTGGTAATATTTATAGTATCATTAAAAGTGTTTTAGCATCGCTCGTCGATCCTGTTACGTAAATTCTTTCTATCTAATGGTTTCCTGGTAGAGATCGCTTTTAGCGATAAGGCCGCCACTTGTGGCACTAGCTCGTAAGTGTTTTTCTATCTGTTTGTAATTTTTATTTCTGGTGTACACAATAAAGAGTTTCTATCTATCTATCTATCTAAAGAGATGTAAAAAAAACCAGACGAATTGAGAACCTCCTCCTTTTTGTAAATCGGTTAATAAGATATGGTGTGGTGTTGTTATAGCCACGCGTACTGCAACATAATAGCGGGTGCTTGTTTCGCGGTCGGCATCCGGTTCGCCGGCTCCGGCGACACTGACGCACGTGATGCTACTCTGCATTACACGCGGCTCTTCGTCACACTGTCCGGGAAGACGTTCGCCGAGCTGGCGGGCCGGACCACCCTGGAGGCCTGTCTCAGCGTCTGTCTGTTGGCCTCCGCTATGGTGAGTGATACGCGTCTAGGTTTATTTTGTAGTGGAAGGACTCTTTTGCAGAGTCCGCCTGGGGAAGTACCACACATTTGCCAGTTATTAAACCACCAAGCAGTAGTATGCAAACACTGCTGTATTCCGGATTTGACATCTTATATCTCGGGATGACGAGCGCAGTGCATTGCCATCCAGGGTTTTGAACTGTTGAAGTTCAAAATTCTGAGTGGCGTTGAGCTGTTATGAGCTAGCGTGAAGAGCCATCAGGCGAGCGACTTCGCTCGTATCGTCACTCAGTATCATTTTAAAAAAGTGGCGCCTCTGCTGAGACTGTCTACAGTAGACCGAGACCGTGGAGCATGTACCACAGCATTGCAAGGCCACAGAACACACACGATTAAGGTGGAGACTCCATGAAGAAACTCGACAACAAGCCTCCAATACCACAACACCTGGTGAAATAAGGGTAGAACAGTTTAGACAGCGACCCAAAGCCGTGCTCCGTTATCTGAAGGAGCTCAGTTCAGCCGTTTTATACTTGTTTATGAACGTATAGTAAGACATGTATCATGACATTGACAGATAATGGCGGGTCGCGGCGACTTGGAGGTGTTGCGCATCTGTCGGCGCCTGCGATCGCGCGTGCCGCCCGCCTCGCCCGCGCCCACATGCAACGCGCCCTTAACACATGGAGGACAGGTCAATACGAGCTTCTTTACCTTTGTATTGTGTATTAATCATAGTTTTTTTTTATCACGGAGAAGTCTGCGTTTGACCCCCAACTCGCCTGGACGAAGATGAAGCACACAGACTTAGAAGATACCTATTCACTCTGGCCTTGAAAAGACCCATACCCATACAATTCAAATTCATTTATTTCTGGTTATTATAACACTCATATTAATATATAAATAATCTAAAAAATCTATACATATATATGTACTAGCTGCGGCCCGCGGTTTCACCCGCAAGGTGAGGAAAATCGGTGATGATGATAATGATGAAAAGTAGCCTGTGTTAATCCAAGACATAAGCAATGTATATTCCAAATTTCATCCAAATCCATCTAGCCGTTTTTGCGTTATTGAGTAACAAACATCCATCCATCCATACATCCATTCAAACTTTCACATATATGATACTAGCTGCGCCCCGCGGTTTCACCCGCGTGGTGAAGAAAATCGATGATGATCATGAAAAGTAGCGCATGTGTTAATCCAGGACATAAGCAATGTATATTCCAAATTTCATCCTAATCCATCCAGCCGTTTCTGCGTGATTGAGTAACAAACATCCATCCATCCATCCAGCCAAACTTTCACATATAAGTGTGATTAAATCTATAATTTGACAAAATTAAAAATTCAATGAAATAAAAAATTCAATTGAATTAAATAATGTCACAGAAACAAAAACATTGATACCCAATAACCACATCAACAAGGTGGGGCAAGGCGGTTATATAGTTCGCAATACATCATTCATTACAATTTAGACGTTATGTCGCTTGCATAGTGTTTAACGTCACTTGTTCAACGTTGCATTGCAGATGGCAGTGCACTCCGCCGTAGGGCTCCTGTTCCTGGGTGGGGGCCGCGCCACTCTCAGCACGACGCCGCACGCGGTGGCGGCGCTCCTCACCGCCTTCTTCCCCAAATTCCCCACACACAGCGAAGACAACAGGTAAAATATGTTGGTCCAGTTGGTAGCGAACCTGCTTTCTGCGCTTGGGGGCGTGGGTTCGATTCCCACTTAGGGCAAACATTCATGTGATGAACATTTGTGATTTTTCTATGTCTGAGTGTTAATATCTATTCAAGGATGTATTTAAAAACTATATATGTATGTATATCAGTCTCTGGCAGCCATATTACAAGCTTTGTTTAGTTTGGGGTCAGATGACCGTGTGTGCAATAATGTCCCAGATATTTATTTATTACTTAATTAATTAACCGGACTCGCACTGAGCAGTGAGATTTCATTTCAACATTTCATTCACGCAAAGTCATCACAATTACGCATACTGCATATCCCATACATACATACATACATACTCATTACACAAACTCACACACGTACACATACACACACACGTACACATACTCTTGCTAGGATAACTGTATCTTTAAATAATCGCGAGGATGCCTCCAAAAAATAAAAATATTTTGTATTGTTTTTCGTTTAAACTGGTCTCCATAATACGGGCCTTTGAGCCTAGTGTGGGACCGCAGGAATGTCAGCTAAATGTTGCCTTATTTTAAGTGTAATTATAATTTTGTTTAAAACGCATAAGATAATTTATTACAATAACTTAAACAACATTCCAATAGTAAAAAAAAAAAAAAAAACGATATGTTAATACCTAACTACTAAACTAATCTATTAAACCGCTACCAGTGGGAACCGTCCCCAAAATGCTGGCCCCATTACCACGTTGTATGGCAATGCTCACTCTTTGAGCAAAGTAGAGGCCAGCATTCTGGTCACGAGTTGCATCAACCAGACGTGATGATAAATATTTGAAAATTTTTTTGGCTCCTGATCCCCACGGGCCCATGGTTTCGACCCCAAAAGGCTCAAAAATGTACCCACTGTTTAAAATGTATTAATATACTTAGTGTTTTTGAGAACACCAACACAACGAGCAATGGAGAGAGCTATGCTCGGAGTTTCTTTGCGCGGTAAAATCCGGAACGTAGATATTCGCCAAAGAACCAGAGTCACCGACATTGCTATTAAAATTTGCAAGTTGAAGTGGCAATGGGCAGGCCATATCGCTCGAAGATCTGATGATCGATGGGGAAGAAAGGTTCTTGAGTGGAGACCACGAATTGGAAGACGCAGCGTAGGTAAGCCACCACTAGATGGACCGACGACATTGTGAGAGTCCCGGGCATCCAGTGGATGCAGATGGCAGGATGTCGTTCAGTGTGGAGGTTAAAGGGGGAGGCCTATGTTCAGCAGTGGACTTATTCTGGCTGATGATGATGATATATTCATCATCATCGAATTTTGGAAAATAAAAATTATTACCTTATATTTATTTCAGGTACCACCTGCAAGCTTTCCGTCACCTGTACGTGCTAGCCGTGGAACCGAGGCTGCTCCTCCCGCGAGACCTCAACACGGGCAAGCTGTGCTACGCGCACATACAGGTACCTACATCTCAAAGGAAATGTTTTTTTAGGGTTCCGTACCCAAAGGGTAAAACGGGACCCTATTACTAAGGCTCCGCTGTCCGTCTATCCGTATGTCACCAGGCTGTGTCTCTTGAACCGTGATAGTTAGACAGTTGAAATTTTCACAAATGATGTCTTTCTGTTGCCGCTATAACAACAAATACTAAAAAACTGAATAAAATAAATATCTAAGGGGGCTCCCATACAACAAACGCGTTTTTTTGCCGTTTTATAGATAATGGTACGGAACCCTTCGTGGGCGAGTGCGACTCGCACTGGGCCAGTTATTTTTATATACAACTAGCCGCCCGTCTCGGCTTCGCACGGTTGGAGTTTTTTTTTTACATTCTAGTTATAAACATAGCCTATGTTACTCATGGATAATGTAGCATTCTAATGGTGAAAGAATTTTTAAAATAGGTCCAGTAGTTTTTGAATTAATTCGTTGCAAGCATACAAATCTGTCCTCCGGTGTGGCCGAGGATGGAATACGTTGATCTAGAAGAAAAGGCTAGACTCATCGTCATCATCAGCCGTCCACTGCTGAACATAGGCCTTCCCTTTTTACCTCCACACTGAATGATAACCTGGACTAGAGCACTGGATGCCCGCGATTCACACGATGTAATTTTAAGCATTGCTTAACTTAAGTAATGTTTATAGTAATGCAGTATATTACATAATTATCAATTTAAAAAATCGATTTTAAAAATGTCAGAACTGGACCAAATAGTCATGGTAAAAAAAATTAAGAACTTGACTAAATTGAAATGGGATCACACGGAAAGCAGCAGCTTTCAAATAACAAAATAATTATCAAAATCGGTTCACCCAGTCGAAAGGTCAGAGGTAACAAACATTAAAAAAAAGTCAAATTGATAACCTCCTCTTTTTTGGAAGTCGGTTAAAAACAACCCTTCCTTGGTCCTTTGCTACTTGTGACAAGTGTTCGAAGCATCAGGAATTAAAATAAGGATATGATTCAGGTGGTAGATTTATCTGGTGCAGTGCGAGAGATGAAAGCGCCGTGCATCATACCGGAGCTCAGCTCGCTGCGAGAGGTGAGGGTCAACGACCCGAGGTACTGGCCCTTCAGCTTCCAGAGAGATCGGAATTGGGAACTCCTCAAGTATGTTCAATGTATTATTTACAATTTTAATCTGTGTAGAAGAAACTTCTGACATTAAATCATCGATACCTATAGAGTCACAATCGAGCCAAAAAAATACATCAGTCATAGTACTGCACGTCAGAAGTGAAAGCTTAAGTAGTAGTTCACCTATTCTACAAGAGATGGCGCTGTTTTAAAATACACGGTACAGTGTGACGATGACGCGAGTTCCATGATTTCTGTTCACCCAAAAAGTGAGAGTTTTCACTTCAAAAGTCCGTACCAAAACTCGGCGCACGCTACGCATTGTGCAGACCTTTTGGTTAATTGTAAGAGCCGTAACGGACACCGAATCGCCGCCTGACCAACGGAGAAAAGAAAATTTTATCTTTCAATCCCGTTGGTCAGACGGCGGTTCGTCAGCCAAGTTGACATGTCTGTTAGGTACTTAAGGCAACCGCGACATTGAATACTATGCAAGCGACATAACGTCTAAATTGAAGTAAATGTGTGGAGTTGACTACAATTGAAATAATGAATTGAATAGTTATTATTTTTCAATTCAATTTTCCTAATGCTGTCTCTTAACCCAATAAGAGCGAAGAAAAAAAAAACAAAGCCGTCAACACATTCTGAAAGCAAAAATATCTTTACAACACTGACACATTAAACTTACAACACCCCTTTTTTGGGTCCGAGGTAAAAAATATGGTGGGGTGTCTGAGTTCAATGGCATATAGATTTATGAATATTTCTCAACCGTTCCAGAACCTTTCTAACCTACACCTGGTGCATCGACGTGAAACAACGCGCCGGCTGCTTATCATACGCTGACGACCCTCAAGGGTTCCTCTCCATCCTGGCTCAGACCCTCACTCTGGAGCGAGCCAACGTCTGGGCTCAGTCGGAAAACATTCACCTATTCACCAACGACGACCGCATCAAGAGCTTTGTTGAACATTACATGATCAAGGTACTTCACGAACCTTTCAAAGTCGGGAAGAAATTCGCGCCACATACGATGAAACAGTGCAGCACGGTTCATGCTCTATAACTATAATAAGTAAATCATTATCTATTGATCCTCAAGGGTTCAAAAAACTTCTAAATTGTTCATTTCACCATAAGTAGTGTGTGTAGTGTCATCATCATCATTTCAGCCATAGGACGTCCACTGCTGGACGTAGGCCTCTCCTATCGATCTCCTAAAGGGCCGTTTGGAAGCGGCATGCATCCAGCGTTTCCCTGCGGTCTCTTTTAGGTCGTCTATCGAGTATATTTTTTCAAATGGTTTAATAGGAAAAACATGGTTTTGTCACTTTGGAAATTCACACTTAGTGATTTTATATCTTCAATGATGTGATAATGAGCGAGCGAAAAATCTACAGGCGGCAAGGACTTAACATAACAAATAATTATTGATAAGATATAGACGTAATAGTTTAGTAAAATTTTTAGGAAGAAGACCCGTCCGCGACTGTCTGCGGTGACTGCCTAGTGATGAATAAAAAGCGTCGGAGCCAGTCCTCCCCGCGGGGCGCGTGTGTGTGCCGGCGGGGTGGGGCGGGGGGCGCGGCGCATGCGCACGCGCTGGCCGCCGCGGCAAGGGAGTGCGCACAGAGAGATGTACTGTGCGCGCTGCCGGTGTGGACCACTTACCTCAAGGTACTACTTAAAAAATATGTATATTTCATAATACAGAATATGACAATAAACTGTTGAACACTTCGATCGAAAAAATACAAAGATGTCACAGTAACGCGCTAATCGTGGCAATACTCAATCTGGCTGGACTCATTGCGCAGCCAGATTGGATCCACAGTCACGCGATAGTTTCACAAGCCGTAACACACCATAAGAGCCGTAACAGACACGTCAACATGGCTGACAAACCAACGTCTGACCAACGGGAGAGAAAGAGAAAATTTTCTCTTCCTAAATGTTATACCTACATATAGGTACTGAAGAAATTATGTAAATCGGCTAATAAAGTTCCGATATATAAGCGTTTCAAGTTTTTGATTGGATTAGGAAGGGATGCTCTGTCCTTTTCCCGCAATGCGAGTGCCAGTATCGAAATTGTATGGCGTACTAACGTCATTTCTAAGTATAGTGCGCGGAAAGTGTTCATATTTAAAGAAAATGTTAGCATTTTAATATTTGGCTAGACAGAGAGCGCACTATACTTAAAGATTACGTCACTTGATGGTACTCTGTACAAAATCCATATTTACACTCACTTTGTTGAAAAAGGACAGAGCATCCCTTGCTAATCCGAGTAAAAACTTTAAACTCTTAATATATCTCAAACTTCATGACCGAATTTAAATAAATATCTGGGACTTTTTCTTTTCACACTTGGTCATCTGACCCCAAACTAAGCAAAGCTTGTTATATGGCAGCCAGAGACTGATATACATACATAATATAGTTTTAAATACATACTGAAATAGATATTAACACCCAGACATAGAACAAACGTTCATCACATGAATGTTTGCCCCAGATGGGAATCGAACCCACACCCCCAAGCGCAGAAAGTAGGTTCGCTACCAACTGAGCCGGGGCAGACATTCAAATCATTTCTTCAATTGTTGTATTCCGTTTAAATTATATTTTTCACTGAGACATTAAAAATAATTATCAATATAAAAAAACCGACTTCATCAGAACTGGACCAAATTGAAATGGGACCAAATAGGAAGCACCAGCTTTCAAATAAAAAAATAATCATCAAAATCATACACCTGTTCGGTAAACTATTCTTAAACGCCATCTGTCCACAGATTATAAGAACAATGAAGACTGAGCCGACATCCTACCACATGTGGCAGATCAAATTACTACTCTCCCAAATAGAAAACCACAACAGAAAAACTCTCGACGAAATGTCCATCGACGGTCAAGAGCAAATCGAACCACTCATCTCAAACGAATACACTCTAGCAATCAAACAGAAAGTCTGCTACATTTTCGACAGCTGGGAGTTAAAGTTAACTCCATTTTTGAGGAAATATCTCGGACTGCCCAGCAGTAGGAAGTTGAACAACTGTGA
Source organism: Agriopis leucophaearia (assembly GCA_949125355.1). Taxonomy (NCBI): domain Eukaryota; kingdom Metazoa; phylum Arthropoda; class Insecta; order Lepidoptera; family Geometridae; genus Agriopis; species Agriopis leucophaearia. Next base: position 15,854,758 of record OX421274.1, on the reverse strand, counting down.
GGGTAGTCTGAAAAAGTTTTTGAGTGCGTACATAGTGTACCACGACTTGCAGAGGAATGTGTTGAAGGAGTGCGTTCATGAGGAGGAACTGGCCGTGCTGCTGAGCAAGGAGTGTTTGACTAGTGAAGCATTGAGCAAGGTAATTGTGGACGGTTTACCCGACCTCACAAGGAGGGTAATGTTTTTCAGGCGTATGTGTGTTCGAGTTCGGACCGACCGAGCGACTTCAGAAAAGCAGGCGTCTTTAATTCGGTTGTAATTTTTACCGACTTTCAAAAAAGAGTAGTGAGAACCTCCTCCTTTTTGGAAGTAGGTTAAAAGTCACGGACACTGGTGTCCATGGAGTTGCATTTTAAATTTAAAATAAAACACGTATTCCCCATGTATAATTCTGGTTTGTTTTCAGGTGGAAAACCTGGTTAGATGATCGCGGTCACTGTCGCGCGGCTACGTGACGCGGTCGCGCTGCGCCGCGCGCGACTGCGTGCACGACTGGTGCTGAACTATACACGACAATACACTACACTACACTACACCACACCACGGATACACTACACACACCAATGTTTAGAGACACGCGGCGTGTGAACCTGGATCTTGTAACTCGAGCTTTAATGAGCTGTATAATTATATCTGTATCAAGTACATGTATCATATATGTGTATCAGTATAATATATCTGTATAAAGTACATGTATCATATATCTGTATCAAGTACATGTATCCATATATCTATATTTAGTACATGTACTAAATATAGATATATTATCTGTATTCAACAGATTGCCAAAAAAAAAAACGGACCAGCCGTTTCGGAGTGCATAGTGAACATACACACTTCGCCTTTTATATATAGATTAAAACATCAAAATGTGTGAGATGAGATAGCGGCGCGTCTGGGCCTTAAAGCTAACATGCTATTTTACGGCTATAACAGATGTATCGAACTTGGCTGACGAACTGACGTCTGACCAACGGGAGAGAAAGAGTGAGAACATTATTTCCCTCTCTCTTTCTCTCGTTGGTTGAGGTGGTTGACGTCAGCCATGCTGACCCGTCTGTTACGGCTATTATAAGCATGTCTGTTAAAAGTTCCATAGTACGTTATTCCACAAAGTGTAAGACTTGAAGCAAAGTTGATTTTTCGAATGGTTTTTGTGATTGATTGCTATGACAATGAACGATAACAGAGCAGTGCAAATTTACTATATTATTTGTGTGTATAATCTGCCATTACTGATTACTTTATGTATACTTTTTAACACGCTTTTATTAGCTTCGTATGTATCGGAATCTTTGAACGTGATTTTTCACCCTTTTAAAAACGTCGGTTTTTTTTGAAACTGCATATTTATCTAGGGTCCGAATAGGTGCAGTTTGCAAAATCACCGTCGACCCAAACCGTATCTCGGTGCGTTAAGTGACACATTGACATATGTGCTAACATGTCACTTCTATAGTATGTGTAATGTATTTAATTACTTAAAAGGATATGTATTTCGCTATTCCGAGGTTATTCTGATAGTAAAAGGTGGTCATAATGATGAGTACAAAGACCTTTTGGCGCAATTCCACCATTCTGTATAACCTTATCAGTTATATCAAGGTTATATGTATTTATTTACAAATGTATTATGTAGATACTTATACAACCAGTGTATATTATGTTTGTTGTTACCACAGAAAAGAGAAGTAAATAGAACGGAAATGAGAAGGAAAATCTGTCGCCAGGTATTGTGACAGATATTTGATTGAACATTCTTATTTATGTCAACGCGTCGAACTCCGCGTCACAGTTGCTAACACAGTTGATATGGGTGCAAGTGGCTACAACAAATTTCTTACAAAAATGCTGTTCTAATTTTTTTTTTCTGTGGTTGTTACTTTATGGCCAACAGTAAGTGATAATTCAACTGGAGCTTGTCGCATCTCCACTTATAATATCTGATCTTATTGGCTGATGTCAGCAAAATGTGTACACATTGTATATAGCTCTAATTATATTAATTTACGTAGCTCATCTTTTATTTGCTGTGTTTTACATGTAATAACCTAATTGTTTTTTTTAAATTATGTAGTAGGCTTGAGCTTGGCCGCCAAATCGCCTGATGTTAAGCGTTGTGCGGTCTACGATGGATCACGCTTCATCATCATTATCAGCATTCTAAAGGTTGACATTCTTAAAAACCCGTACGAGCGCTCTGATTCTACTTTTATTGTGCGAACTGCTAGTTTGTGGAATGCACTGCCTGAATGGGTGTTCCTCGATAGTTACAATCTGGGTGTCTTCAAGTCAAGAGTGAATCGGTTTCTTCTATGCAAACGTGATGGACCGAAGACATTGTGAGAGTCGCGGGCATCCAGTGGATGCAGATGGCAGGTTGTAGTTCAGTGTGGAGGTTAAAGGGGGAGGCCTATTTTCAGCAGTGGACGTCTCCTGGCTGATGATGATGAGAATCTGGGTTTATAAACTTTGGTAAATATATATTAATCACATAATAATCACGGTTATTAATTTGATAACTTAATTTAAAAAAGCATATAGTTATCAAATCTTATATGTATATCTGAATAACCTACGCCGATTCTTATCAACGTTATCAGTCGTGATAGATAAACAATAATCGTAAAAAACCGTTCATCTACGAACATTCTCTCGTGCCCATTTTTAACCGACTTCCAAAAAGGAGGTTTTCAATTCAACTGTTTAAAAAAAAAATGTGTATTACCTCAGAACTTTCAACTGGGTGAACCGATTTTGATGATTCTTTTTTTATTTGAAAGCAGGGTGCTTCCCGTGTGGAGTATTTTTATGGAGTCGAAATGGGCTGCCTGAATGCGTGTTCCCGATAATTAAAATCTGGGTGTGTTCAAATCACGAGTGAATCGGTTTCTTCTAGGCAAGCGTGCATTATAGACCGCATCATCGCTTTACATCAGGCGAGGTGGCGGTTGACCGCAAGCCTATTTTTTAAAGCGGCAGTAGCACACTAATGGATTTCAAACTTTTCGCACTTTGGCATCCCAATACTTATTTCATTCAACAAAGACAAAATAATACTATGTAGCTTTCAAATGGTCAAATTTACCTACAATCTGAAAGTAACATTTATTATTTATATTATCAATGGAAAGTAAGAACCTAATTTTTTTTCTGAGACCATATCAATAAAAAATTGCATGATTTGAAAATTTTCATAACCTATTTTTTTTTACAATACATGCGTCATTTTAGTTCGAAGCTGAAACGCTAGATGGCAGCACTGAAAAAAATAGCACGCGGTAGCGTTTCATTCGCGCCAACAAGTGGGTGATTTCAGCGCGATTGATTTCGTTGCCATCAGAAGGGTCTTAACTGACTCGACTGAACAGCGGATGATGATCTTGGAAATGATCTCAATGATTATACTCCGCTCGCCCGTTGCTCAACTATCGCAGAGCAGCGGTGCGAATAACTGACGCTGTTTTTGGCCCTCTTTAATATCTATTGTCTAAATCGTTCGATCATGCCATTCAATTCATGTTCGAAGTCGTTAATTTCTCTATGGAATGGCATAGCCTCTTAGAATACATATAAGGCATAGCCTAGACTACTATATTATAAACTGACTATCATGATCATATCATGAATGAGAATGTAATATGTATGTCATTACGTTTCGTACAAGGAATATATACTACTCTCTAACGAGAGGTTTCGTAGCACGTACGAAGTACGAACCAAATAGAACAACTATGATGATGATGGAACTAATCCAAGCAATTTTTCAGTTTAATATCGTTCACTGACGCTGAGACTGAACGCGACGAAACGATGGTTATGTTTTGTTTAACATTTGTATCAGGCGCATAGGTAGGTAGCCCAATGAATATATAAACAGTAATGTTATAGTAAGTTATAGTCATAGATAGAAAAAAACAAAATATATCGTACAAGGATGTTAGAGCCGGTAATAATGGACCGGGATGGCCATTGAGAAATTTATATACCTATACAATGATTCAGATTTTTATTCACCTTATAACAATGGTTCGTTATATTGGGTAGGTCAAATACATTTGTTATAGAAAATTAACTCTTAAAACTAACTATGCACAGTTACACATACGTTAAAAAGTTCACATTAAAATATAGGTACAAATTTTAGCGTTAAAATAAAATTTATTAAAAATATGTCATATCGTTAGAAAAAAATATATAAAATTTGTTAAAATATAAGTAAAGTATTAAAAATTTGTCTGATAAAAGTTAATTAATATTACTTTAGTAAAAAAGTTCAAAATAATACATGTCATTTAGATAAAGACCTTAGAATATAATTTCTTCTCTCTACGATCTTAATACTGAGATTATTCCTATAACATCATTGGTTTTTCACACAATGTCGTTATAATATAACATTTGTTTTGTGATATAACCACTTATCTTTGTTTTCACAAATCGGTTTATGTTTTACTTCTGCTGTCATACCACACTGGCACGGAGATCATAGCAAAGGGTGAAAGAAAGAGAAAACCGGCGACAACGTTGCAGCATCACATAGCGAACAAAGTTTGCTAAAATAACCGGTAGCGAGCAAAGCTTTTGAGCTCTGTGTTACCGTCACAAAGTGGTAATCTCCAGAATTAACATTGTTAAAACATAATATCATAAACCTTGCCCTTCGATCTGGGGCCTTACCCCTAGCTTCACTTTTGCGAGCCAACTTTTAGTAGGTACCTGATAGGTACATAAAATTAACCAACTCATTTAAGCTGCATTGTTTAAAAGCGTCTAACTTGAATGAACGAAAATCCGTTTTACTATTCGTGTGTGCGTGAAAATAGCAAAGCTTGGCGGCTATCAAATAACTACCGCTTATCGTAGTTGATGGTAGCGTTTAGATAAATAACACCTATGCGGGTCAACTTTTCGAGCTAGGGGTAAGGCCTCTGGAACCTTTTCGTAATCTTATTGAATTGTCTTGCCTTGAGTATAAGTAAACAAACCTATCCTATCTCTGACTGTTTACTAGAAACCAGAAAGGACCTTTTTTTAAGAAGCTATTAAGATTTTACGATGTTAATAATTGTCTAAGATAACTAACTGGATGTCAATAACTGGAAGGAAACAGGAAGTTGCCTATATTATTACATTTATAGGTACATTTTATACTAAATATTGTTTAGTTTCCACTAACGAACCGTATTTATATCGCATTACAAATTTGTTTGTCAACATTTTACTGCATTTTTGGCATATCTTCACACAACCTACCTATGACCGAATTGTTAAGGACGAATTCCTTTAAACAATTTTTTTTATAGTTCTGTTAGAGAATGTAATGAATGTGTTTTACGATTATTGCTTATCTACTTATTTAAACACTACATGATTTTCACAGTAATATAAAGAAGTCAAGGTTACCTATATATACATGGTCCTGTCTCATCGCCTTGCACTTTTTCCTTGCGTTTGCAGCTTTATCAGGTACGTTTCTTCTAGTATTTTTGCACGTAGGTACAGTGCAATATTTTTTAAATGGTTTCTCGTACTTTTCCATGATTTTGAGTTGATTATATAACTATTATATAAATCCTAGTTAATCCTAAAGATAACTACCGTTCTGTTACAGAGGACATCAATATCAGTGATTATTGAATAAGCAAATCTGTTCGGGGAGTTGGACAATATGGCCGGCAAAATCGTTATTGTGGCGTTCGCCCTCTTTGTAGGGTGCTTGGGTGAGTTTTTGGTTTTTACATCTCTTTAGCTAAATGAGATGTTTTCTCCTTTGTAGAAAAAGATAATGTTTTGTAAGGATCAAACGCTGAGAAACGTTGGATGAAGCATAATATATATTGAGCTAGGAGGAGACTTCAGCTGGAGCTTCATTCGTTTGAATTTTTCTATAACTATCAATTTCTGAACTATGACTACAATTATATGGCTTTGGTTACGGAACCCTACCATATGCCTGTATCGACACGCTCTTGGCCAGTTATTGTAAGAAACATTGTCTCATACTGTTGGTAAATCAACAAAAAAAATAGATCCCGAAGTCCTAGCTTGTATGCTTATCGAGTGATTCGACACGTGTTTGTATTATTTCCAGCTGCACCCACGCTCGAGCAGAATGAGGGTATGTCGATATTCTTCCAGCACGTAGACCCCGCGGCCCGCATCGTGGGCGGGACCGAAGCCCCGGCCGGCAGCCACCCGCACATGGTAGCCCTCACCAATGGTCTGCTAGTGAGGAGCTTCGTCTGTGGAGGCTCGCTCATTTCACAAAGGAGTGTGCTGACCGCCGCTCACTGCATCACCTTCGTCTACAGTGGGGGCTCTCTTAGCAAGTAAGTTATTAGCTCATCCAGAAACCGTTTTTAAAAAGTTGTACGGTACTAAGTTTTATTGAAAACGTGCGCAATGCTCATGCGTTGGGCCAGAATACGTAGTAAAGAGTGCAGTACCCAGAAATAGGAGCGTTTGTTTAGGTTTGCGGAAACGGTACATACCGCCCACCAAAATGCCTATGGTATTTTCTGGTCAAACCAAATGATCTGATTAAAAACAAATACATATATCGGGTGTGAATTGGTGCCGCGCGGCTGTAAAAGAAACCTATCATCAGACTTTAATTTTGTGCTCGTGATATTCGAATATATCGAAGATTGCAGGTGGAAACATTATCGGAGGTCCGGAGCAGTCCCTGGTACGTGAGTGCATGTGTATTTGCTCTGCCTCAGATCTGAACTCTCGTCATAAATGCGGTTTAAAGTTTTAAGCAGTCCCAGAATGTAACTGAAAGCCACCGAGCTATTTTATATAGGTGCAAGCGACGTTACATATTTCTTTTCTATTGGCGTAAATATTACGCCAAGCACCATTTTTTTATGTGAAAGATCTATTAGTTGACTGAATCAGGCGTTAATTTGCGGAAGTTCATCTTTGGATGAAATATACGAGTTTTTGCTACGTAAAATACGTATCGAATTGCACACAAACTTCAATTTAGAAATTCAAAATTTGTATGAAATTCGATACGTAGCTAAATTTTGTACTTCGCCCATTAAACTGTTTCTTTGACGAACCTCTTAGTGTAATACCGCTTTAACGTCGCATTAATTACAATAAGAAATTTGGAATTAATTATTTTACTCTACTGAAATTTGTTAATGATGAAAACAAATATTATTACTTACATAAAAGAGAAAATTGACCTATAACTTAATAAAATGTAACCTTACCTGAAACAAAAATTTATCAATTCTATTATTATGACGCTTTATTTCATAAAATCCTCGGTTCTAGCCGGACATTTGGCAGGCATTGGTGGGGCCGAAGCCAACACCAAGAGGCCCAGTTGAATATAAAATACAATCACTATGGAATGTAAATAAAATGTGGCTGTTTTGAACCGACTTACAAAAAGGAGGAGGTTATCAAATCGACCGTTTTATTTTATTTTTTATGTTTGTTGTCTCAGAACTTTCGACTGGGTGAACCGATTTTGATGATTCTTTTTTTATTTGAACGCTGGTGCTTCACACGTCCGTGTGGTCCCATTTCAATCCGGTACAGTTCTGACATAAAGTCGTTTTTTTTATATTTATAATTATTTTGAATTATGATTGATGAAAAACATGCTAATTCACGTCGTACATTCGAGCGTGGTTCATCCTACGGCGATTTTGCGAAGCTCAAATTTGCAAACGTCCGTTCTTCGCTAACCCCGCTTTGAGCTATGAACGCACCAAAACAAATGGACCTTTAAATTATAATTAATTACGCCGTGGATCAAGCTATAAAACCATTTAATACACAAAACACAATCAGCCAGCAGTTTCTGTGATTTACTCTCGCCAGTGTAGTGCCTGTGAACTGCTTTTATTGGACTTGCAAGTCTAGATTGTGCCGCCATTGCACCGGCCACACGAGGTCTCTTTGCCGCCGACTGGACGCTGCATTGGTATGTAAATGTACTCTTTAATTATTCAATTAAAGTGTACAGAAATCAAATCAAATTATTTATTTGTCAGAAGCCCGGCATTCAGTTTGTTTTAGCATCACAACCTTCCCACTCCCGCAAAAATATTCGCTAAAAGAAAATATCCATGAAGCAGCACCCGCCGGTGGTGGAATATTCAGAAAATATATTATTTTCATCACCAAAATGGAATATCAAACTATTGTACACTAAGTATAGGATTTAAATGATCTGGGCTATTGAGGTGAACAACTTGTGGATGGGATAACAGATTTATAGTATGAGAAACGGTACCTGCCTTATCCTGTCCTGTTTCATCTCGAAACATATTTAATTCAGCAGGTGATGACTTGCCACCTTTTGAATGGGCCCCCCATAAAGGCACCCGTATCTTGGCACCGGAGGGGCAACATTGGCGTGGGTGGCTTAGGGTGTCTAGAGGTGTGCTGCACTTTCACTAAGAGCTACTCGCGGCGTTATGCCCTAAAACACTTCCACCGTGAAGCTTAGGTTCTTAGCCCTTGCGGTTTCCACCCCCAGACGGCCGGTTAAGGCAAGCCAGGGGTCGGGGTCTTATTTAGCCCCATGGAATCGGTGTCGCTATCACCGACCGCTCGCCATAAAGCCGTCCCTGCGTGTATTATTATTGTTGATCTATTGGTGCGCCTTGGTAACCGACTCGCATCCCGTGGTGAAAACAACATGTCGCTCTCTTATGCCGTCACGTTTCACATCGCCACGCCCCTGACGACTATTTTTTTGTAATTTGATTAATGTGATGACCGTTTTCCCAGCAACCTGCGCGTCTTAGTAGGCACGAACCGCTGGAACGCTGGCGGGCAGGCGTACTCCGTGTCCCGGCACGTGACACACCCCCACTACGTGTCTGCGACCCTCAAGAACGACATCGGTTTACTGATCACAACCTCGAACGTGGTACTTGGGTTTTAGGGTTCTGTACCCAAAGGGTAAACGAGACCCTATTACTAAGGCTCTGCTGTCCGTCCGTCTCTCACCAGGCCGTGTCTCATGAACCGTGATAGTTAGCTGAAATTTTCACAGATGATGTATTTCTAAAACAGAATAAAACAAATATTTAATGGGGGCTCCCATACAACAAACGTGATTGTTTTTGCTCGTTTTTGCTCGATATTGATAATGGTAACAGGTAAACGCTTGAAATATTCATAGAATAATGAGTTATACATTATTCACTTTAAAAATAAATAATATAATTAATATTTATGGGGAGTTCCCATACAACAAACGTGTTTTATTGCCGTTTTTATAGATGTTGGTTCTGAAAACACTGTTTTACACTATCACGGTTGTTCACTAAACGGTTGTCTTCCCGTAAACTCGGTGCATGTAACTGCGCCGAAATATCGGCGATATAATACTATTTCAGCCATAAGACGTTCGCTGCAAGACATAGGCCTCCCTCATCGATCTCCAAAAGGGCCGGTTAGAAACAGCCTGCATCCAGCGCTTCCCTGCGGTCTCTTTAAGGTAGCTGTATCTTCTCTTTCAGGTATCTGTAACTTCACTTGTAAATTGTGGTTGCAGGCCAACGGCACCCTGTCGGCTTCCCTCCTGGAGCTGCACCTGCCCACGATCGACGGACAGCAGTGTGTGGACGCCGTGGCCCAGGCTGCCATCGACTTCAACACGCGCGCGCCGCCAGTCGAGCCCCACATCGAAATCTGCATCTTCCATGCACCTGGATCAGGCATTTGCACCGTCAGTATAGCATTCTCTTTTATTTTATTTTATTTTATTTTATAAACAGGCTTGCGTTTAACCGACAACTCGCCCGATGTTAAGCTATGATGCAGTCTACGATGGAGCACGCATGCCTTGATGAAACCGATTCACCCGTGATTTGAAGACACCCAGATTGTAAGTATCTATTCTCTTTTTCTTGAAGGGAAACCTTCACCTTGCCTTGTGTGTATACCCAGAGCAGTAACGCTCGCTTCTTGCGGAGGCATCGTGTGGCAGGTCGCACCTTCTTTTCATTATATCTACACTAATATTATAAAGAGGAAAGATTTGTACCTATTTTTGTATGTTTGTAACGAAATAACTCAAAAACTACTGAACCGATTATAAAAAATTCTTTCACTGTTGGGAAGCTACACTATCCCCGGGTGACATAGGCTATAATATATTTTGTAGCGAGGCCGAAGGCCGAGCTTACACCCGTGCAAAGCCGGGGCGGGCGGCTAGTTATATATATAATTGTTGAGGAGAGTAATGGGGACGGGAGCTGGGGCCTTACAGCTAACCCTTAACGCGGGCGGGCGGGTTAAAAGAGCAGTGGCCTTAGTACGAGCTCTTGCGCAAAAGTTATCGTTACGTAAACGATAGCAAAATGTATGAAAAATTAACAGCGCCTCTATCAGACGTGAAAGGAAACTGCATTTTTCATACATTTGCTATCGTTTACGTAACGATGACTTTTCGCAAGTTCTCCTACTAACCCCACAGTTCGGAAAATCACGTGTCGATATATGGTTTGCAGTCTCGCAACTTTTCTAATCACCTAAACAGAATCGCTTAAAACAGGTAGCCAGGTAGTGGTAAGGCCCCTGGACTGCTCGGTGTAAACACGCAACATAGTAAAAGTCAGTTACTCAGTCCTCGATTAAAGTTTAGCAGCAACACCACAGAATACATAATACACAGCCACACCTCGCTACTTTGCTCATAATTGCGAACATAATTTGCTGTAAAAATAGTTCGAAAGTGAAGCATAACGGTGAGAGAAATATCAAAACGTGTAGCTGAAAATCCAATGTTTGTAGTGTCGTTAGTTGCTAAACAAACAGTGCACATTTTAGTTTTTGCTTAGGGAGAAGTTATGAAGACTGTTTTATGTAACTAGTAGTTGAACTCGAGATATTCCCGTTTTTTCGCATTTTTGGGGAGGAAAGTACCCTATGTCCGTCCTCATGATGCACACTAGGATCCTGCCAACCTAGTCATTTAGTCGTGAAAAGCGAAAAAACAGACAAACATAGAGGCAGAGTTACTTTCGCTTTTATAATATTAATTAGGATGTAGCTATGTTTAATTACTAATATTACATCGCCCAAGCTAAAAAAGCCGGATAAATTATAAAGCCGGACAAAGTTCGAAGAGTCCGGACGTATGATACCCTATGTAAGACGCAATTTTTGTATACTTTTGTATCCACGGACGCTAAAGTAAACAAGTGAATCACATTAAAAACCAACTTCAAAAATATATGAAAACCGTAATAATTAGTAGGTACTAGGTAGGTACCTAAAAATTTGAGGGTTGCCCTCGTTTTCCCTGGAATCCCATCATCAGATCCTGACAATGGGACCAAATTGGAAGTATACCCTACTAAACAAAATTTTTTTTTGTAAATCGGTCAACAGTTCGCTGAGAAATCGGTGAACATAATTATATATACATATTTTTTACAGTGGAACATAGAACCATCCTACCTTTTCGTCGGTTAATAAAATGTGTATAACTTTATTGATACAGGGTGACTCTGGCAGCGCTCTAGCGCGAGTCTCTGACGGACGACAGATCGGCATCGTGTCGTGGGGCTTCCCCTGCGCACGCGGCGCTCCGGACATGTTCGTGCGCATCTCTGGCTACACTGACTGGCTCTCCAGGAGCATCGAGTAAACAAGAACATAATCAATAATACTCTACAATATTGTACAATGTGCCTTGTGAATACACTACTGCCGGATGTGATCATTATTTTGTTTGTTTTGGAATCTTCTACTTGAAGTCATCTTAGAGAGATAAAGAGATGTGATTTCATCAATTATTTCCAGAAACGGAAGAAAGGTGGGAAAGGCCGGGGGCAGATTTCCCTATAGGCCGAGTAGGCCGGGCTTAGGGTGACAAAACTTGGCGAGTTTAATTTTAGTATTCGCGCCTTCCATGAACCCTCACTTCTCAGAAGCACAATGACATAATTATCAATAAAAAAACTGACTTTACAAAATTCGTATAAAATTACCAAACTCGGTTATATGGATCCTGTCCTCGTGTCGTGTCTGTCCTTGGACACTGTCATCCAGATAACAACATTTTCCAGTTATTTTGATTTAAAAGCCAAACTATTGAACTGATTTTGTTGACATTTCTATGGGACTAATCTAAAACTATATCCTTTCAATTAAAAAAAAGTTTTTTCCAAATTGGTTTATAAATGACGGAGTTTTGAAGTAACAAACATTAAAAAAACAACCGAATTGCGAATCCCCTCGTCTCTGAGGTCTGTCAAATATAGTACCTATATGGTCAAATATGGTACCCTTGTACAAGTTTTGATAGTTTTCGAAAACTTTTTCCGTTTTCGTATTGTTCTGAAAGCTATTCAAAAACTTTTCCCGTATTTGAGTGAAGCAACCTATTACTGCCGATTACTACCGATTTTAGTTCCTCCGCGTTTCCGCTGGAGGCGCTTTACTATAAGAAAACGAAAAAAGATTTCGAAAACTATTAAAACTTGTAATAAGAGTACAGAAGGCCAGTCAGAAGACAATTTGTGTAGAACAATTCATTGCTACTTACAAATAAAATTGGTAAGCATCATTATATAAAGATATTTCCAAACTTTTGTTGTTTTTTACTCTAATTCAATTCTTACCTATAAGAAAATTTGATGATAGATCATTAAATTTTTTCGTACTTTGAAGGGGTAGGAGAGCGGCAATCTTCTGTAGGACTAAGGCAGCCAAGGTATCAAATCTGCCCCTGGGAAACTCGATGGGAGAAAAAAATGTAACGAGTTACACTGTGATAGGATCTGATGTGATTAGTTGGAAATTCAACATAATTAGTAGTAGTAGCGCGTATTAGTTCTGAATTACCATCGATTGCGATAAATGCTATATGTTTATTACTAGCGACTCGACTTCGCACGGGTGTACATAAATTTTATTATTAAGTACATAAATAAACCTTCCGTAAATTATTATCTAACTTATGGTGAAAGCATCAAAATCCGTTGAGTAGTGGATATACAGAATACAGATAAACAGACGCGGAAAACGACTTTGTACTATGTGGAGATAGAGAAGAGATACTTATATCTTATATATGTATATTGTTCAGGTACACCCAAAGATAACATATATAACTACACGCCTTATGGAATCTGCCTAATTTAATACGAGTAATATTCATCATCATCAGCCAGAAGACGTCCACTGCTGAACATAGACCTCCCCTTATGAACTCCACACTGAACGACAGCTCGCCATCCGCCATCCAACCGGTCAACGTTGCAGTTTTACATAGCGAGCAAAGTTTGTTAAAATAACCGGTAACAACGATGCAGTTTTACATAGCGAGCAAAGTTTGCTAAAATAACCGACAACAACGTTGTAGTTTTACATGGTGACCAAAGTTTGCTAAAATAACCGCCAACAACGAAGCAGTTTTACATAGCGAGCAAAGTTTGTTAAAATAACCGGTCAACGTCGCAGTTTTACATAGCGAGCAAAGTTTGTTAAAATAACCGGTCAACGTCGCAGTTTTACATAGCGAGCAAAGTTTGTTAAAATAACCGGTCAACGTTGCAGTATTTCATAGAGAGCAAAGTTTGCTAAAATAACCGCCAACAACGAAGCAGTTTTACATAGCGAGCAAAGTTTGTTAAAATAACCGGCCAACGTCGCAGTTTTACATAGCGAGCAAAGTTTGTTAAAATAACCGGTCAACGTCGCAGTTTTACATAGCGAGCAAAGTTTGTTAAAATAACCGGTCAACGTCGCAGTTTTACATAGCGAGCAAAGTTTGTTAAAATAACCGGTCAACGTCGCAGTTTTACATAGCGAGCAAAGTTTGTTAAAATAACCGGTCAACGTTGCAGTATTTCATAGCGAGCAAAGTTTGCTAAAATAACCGCCAACAACGAAGCAGTTTTACATAGCGAGCAAAGTTTGTTAAAATAACCGGCCAACGTCGCAGTTTTACATAGCGAGCAAAGTTTGTTAAAATAACCGGTCAACGTCGCAGTTTTACATAGCGAGCAAAGTTTGTTAAAATAACCGCCAACCACGATGCAGTTTTACATAACGAGCAAAGTATGTTAAAAATAACCGGCCAACGTCGCAGTATTACATAGCGAGCTATGTTTTGCTAAAGTAAAACAGCTCCTGCTTTTTATTTGTGGAACGCAATCGCAAATTTTGTGTATACAACAGTATAGGTAAATATTTTAAATGTTTATCGGGACTTATCGTATATTATTTTATTTATGTAAAATTAGGTACCTTTCGCTCGACGTTTCGGTCATGTATCAATTGGTTGTGATCACGAGCTGACTGAATACTGGAAATTTTAAAGTAGAAACTAAAAAAAACAAGTACCTACCTACCCAGGTTAGGCACCTAATATAATATTGTTGTGTTAACAATATTGAGCTCTGTGTTACTGTCACAAGGTGGTAATCTGCAGAATTCACATATTGTTAAAACACAATATCATAAACCTTGCCCTTCAATCTGGAACCTTTTCCAAATCTTTTTGATAAACATGCCTATCTCCGTTGTTTACTAGAAGCGGCCACTTTTTAAGGAACTTCTAAGATTTTGACGATGTCAATATTGTCTTAGACTAGGAACTGGAAGGAAATAGGATATTGTCAATATATCTAGGTCGTTTTATACTAAATATTGTTTAGTTTCCACTTACGAACCGTATTTTTATCGCATTATAAATTTGTGTGTCATACCGCGTTTTTGGCATATCTTCACACATCCCATAGCCGAATTGTTTGGGACCATAATATAATTACTTATTAAAGAAAACTATTATACCTAACTTTGCTATAGAAACAAATAGTAGGTACCTAAAACAGACGAATTCATTTAAACAATTTCTTTACAGTTCCTTTAGAGAATGTAATGTAGCTATGTGTTTTACGATTATTGTTTAGAATTCCTAATATTCTTGTGTTCATAGAAAAATATATAGGTACCTACTACCTATGAGTATTTATCATTTATCGACATCAGTACCATCAATCAGTTTAAGTAGTTAATCCTAAGATAACTACCGTTGTGTTACAGAGGATATAAATATCAGTGATTATTGAATTAAAGCAAATCTGTTCGTGGAGTTGGACAATATGGCCGGCAAAATCGTTATTGTGGCGTTCGCCCTCTTTGTAGGGTGCTTGGGTGAGTTTTTGGTTTTTACATCTCTTAAGCTAAAGATGTTTTCCCCTTTGTAGAAAGAGATAATGCACGAAACTAATGCCTATTTTGAAGGGTTGCCAAAGTCTCATTATATTGAAAGGATCAAATGCTGAGAAATGTTGGATGAAGCATAATATATGAGCTAAGAGGAGACTTTGTTGAAAAAAATTACGAAATATGTTTCTTATTGAATTTTTACCAGATTTATCACTATGCCTTCGTATATACCAACCATTGGTCATCCAATGTAATACCCTAACAAAAAATGAAATTTTTGTAAGAAACATTGTATTACCCTGTTGATAAACCAACAAAAAAATTAGATCCCGAAGTCCTGGAGCCTTACGCCCAACTCTAAACGCTGGCCCGAATATGGTTTGTGGTCGCGTGATTTTGCAAACTGCATCTATTCGGGCTCGCTTTTAGAGTTGGACGTAAGGCCCCTAGCTTGTATGCTTACCGAGTAATTCTACACGTGTTTGTATTACATATTTCCAGCTGTACCCACGCCCGAGCAGCAGGAGGACATGTCGATGTTCTTCCAGCACGCAGACCCCGAGGCTCGCATCGTGGGCGGGACCGAAGCTCCGGCCGGCAGCCACCCGCACATGGTAGCCCTCACCAATGGTCTGCTAGTGAGGAGCTTCTTCTGTGGAGGCTCGCTCATTTCACAAAGGAGTGTGCTGACCGCCGCTCACTGCATCGCCTCCGTCTACAGCTGGGGTTCTCTTAGCAAGTAAGATATTAGCTCAGCCAGAAATTGCTGTAGAGTTATACGGTACCTTAACGGTACTAAGTTTTATCGAAAATGTGCGTGCCTTCATTAAATTAATAAAATATATTAATATAATCTGGGCATTTTCAAGGCAAGAGTGAATATCGTCGCTTACCAACAGGCGATTTGGTGGTCAAACGCAGACGTAACCATGCTCCATGACACGATAAATGGCAATGCTCACTCGTGGAGCCAGAAACACTATATAGGCGAGTTGGTGGCCTAACGTATAGATCTATTCTTATCTTAGGTACTTATTCTATGTAAGTCTATTCTATATTTAAAATTCTATTGGCGCTATCTATATTGTAAAATCGAATCGTACGCCGTGATGGCAAACAACACGTCGCTATCTTATGCCGTCATGTTTACACCAGCCGGGCGTGTTGTGACGTGATGCGCATTTTTTTTAGGGTTCCGTACTCGAAGGGCGTAAACTGGACCCTATTACTTAGCCTACGCTGTTTGTCCGTCTGTCCATCTCTCCGTTCTACTTTTTAACGTTTGTATATTTCGAACCATAATACAGCTAGTTGAATTTTTCACAGATTATGTAATGTTACGATTAACTAAGAAATAATAATTAATTCAAAGAGTACAAACTAAGGGGGAGTCAGGAGACTCCATAAAAAAACATATTTTTGGATTTTAATGGTGTAAAAACGATAATACCTACGTCATCATCATCATCAGCCAGAAGACGTCCACTGCTGAACATAGGCCTCCCCCTTTAACCTCCACACTGAACGACATCCTGCCATCTGCATTCACTGGATGCCCGCGGCTCTCACAATGTCGTCGGTCCATCTAGTGTGAGGCCTACCTACGCTGCGTCTTCCTTCTTCCTTACCTTCTTCGTCGCGGTCTCCACTCAAGAACCTTTCTTCCCCATCGGTTATCAGTTCTTCGAGCGATGTGGCCTGCCCATTGCCAATTCAACTTGCAGATTTTAATAGCTATGTCGGTGACTCTGGTTCTTTGGCGAATATCTATGTTCCGAACCTACGTACAAGCGTCAAACTTGGTATGATTATATTACACACTCTAAAGTATGACAACAAATAATAAATACTGGCAAAGTGCAAATTTCTATTCACCATCGGTTCTCGTAGGATCACCGAAGGGCGCGGTCGGTACTTTGATGCATGCGTGACCGCCTGGCCATGATGATTGGTTGCACTATAGTCCAGTCACTACGTCGGAAAAAACGGGGTAGAAATGCAAGTGAACTGAGAAAGCTAAATTTTTCGTAAAAAGGTCTTGTATTAAACTTGTAAAGCGTGTTCAGACCTACAAATTCGTATAATATTTTTTTATTTTCGACAAAAATTACGACTTCTAGAGCGTCACAAAGTTGACCGCAGCGCGCCTTACGCTACAAAGTGCGTCTCGAAAAATTATTTGTTCAATAAATCTATGTATTTGATTTATAATTTGGCTGGTTTATCAATTTATTTAGTATTGCAATAATTCCGTAAACAACTGTTTCATCCGTTTTGACGTGTAGATACAACCGTGCGAGCGGCTGAATCGAAACTAGGCAAAGACTAGCCGACTTAAAGGCGCGCTAGAAGTCGTAATTTTTATCGGAAATAAAAAAAAAAACAATTTGTAGGTCTGAACACGCTCTACAAGTTTAATACAAGACATTTTTACGAAAAATTTAGCTTTCTCGGTTCACTTGCATTTCTACAAGACATTTTTCGATATCTTTCATGAAAGAAAAGAAAATAGCAAAAAAAATTGTTCACTCCCAAATATATTTTTTTATCGATATCACAATAGCGATGTACGATAGGTGAAAATGTATAGGACCTTAAATGTAGATCCTAAAGAAAGCTACAAAAAAGTATTGCAAACAAATCTTATCTCAGCGGAAAACAGAGTTATTGAAAAACTTAATTTAACCCTTTTTAGGGTTCCGTAGCATGACAAGGAACCCTTATAAATTCGTTCTGTCCGTCTGTCTGTCTGTCCGACTGTCTGTCCGTACGAATTTTTTAAAACCTTCCTTCTATAATTATTTCAAGATGGCGGAAATTCCACAATCCAGTTTTGGTCGACATTTTAAAGTTAAGCTTTTCTAGGCCTTCCCCACGTAATATCAAAAGTTAAGCTTTCTCGGTTCACTTACATTTCCAAATGTACCTAATATAATGACTGGACTACTACTTTTTTTACCTTAGTAGTTAACAGCGCGCGAGCCTGACAAAAAGAATCGCACTTGGCCGCTTTTTTGTTATTTGAGTATAAATGTGATGACCGTTTCCCCAGCAACCTGCGCATCGTAGTCGGCACGAACCGCTGGAACGCTGGCGGGCAGGCGTACTCCGTGTCCCGGAACGTGACACACCCCAACTACGTGTCTGCGACCATCAAGAACGACATCGGTTTACTGATGACCACCACGGACGTGGCGCTAAGCGCGCTCGTCACTCCCATACCCATCACGTACGATAACATCGGAGGGGGCGAGCCTGCGAGAGTTGCTGGCTGGGGCAGGATTGTCGTGAGTGAACATTTTAACTGACTTCCAAAAAGGAGGAGGTTCTCATTTCGACTGTTTTTTTTAATGTTTGTTACCTCTGAACTCTCGACTGGTTGAACCGATTTTGATGATTCTTATGTTATTTGAAAGGTGGTGCTTTCCGTTTGGTCCCATTTGGTCCAGTTCTACTATGTTTTATTTTTTTACAATGTAACATTTAAAAAGTCATTTCCACACAAAAAATATTATAAGAGACATCTGTCGGAACCTCAGTACTAAATCAGGCATGCGCTCTCTAAAACCGATAGTGCCTAATTAATGCACGCGCTATGGGATAGAGGGAGCATATTTGGTCCAGTTCTCACAATTTTATGAATTCGGTTTTTTAAATTGATAATTATTACTATAAGGAAGGTTATATTTTTTTTGTGTGTTTTTTACCTCAGAATTCCGTCATTTATGAACCGATATGGAACAATCCATTTATATAAAAAAAAAAAAAACAATTGAAATTTCATCAAAATCAGTTCATTAGTTTGGTTTTGAAATCAAAATAACTGGAAAAATATCCAAGTAGGTAAACGAAATTAGGTATTTACTAATTTTGGAGTCGGTTTTTTTATATATTTTTTTAAAGATAATTATCTTATTGATTAATAACCGATGAAAAATCAAATCTGCAGTTCCATACATTTTGTCGTGTCAATGACCGTTGTCTATGGAACAGCTGATATTTTTTTGGTGATTTTAGGCTTGGTCCCATTGTAAGTTGTTTATAATAATGAATACCAGGCCCATTGCCCATTGGGCACTCTGGGCCCTTGCCCAGGGCCCCGAGATCGGTATGATCCTTAGTTCCTGCCAGATCACCAAACGTTAACCAATGGATATTTATTAACGAAAAACATATTTATTTCTAACTCTACCTACTTGCTTAATAGCTTTTGCATGCGCAAAGCTACTCTACTCTGGCCTAAAAATCAGCTTACCTACTTTTTGTCTAGGTATTCTAACAAAATAGTGCTCTGTCAAGGTTATAGAGGCCCCATTATCCTAATGTGCCCAGGGCCTCCAATAGGTTAAAGACGGCCCTGATGAATACAATGACTTCCTTTCTTAGCACAATCTTTATGCATAACACTGTATCATCATCATTTCAGCCATAGGACGTCCACTGCTGGACATAGGCCTCCCCCATCGATCTCCAAAAGGGCCGGTTGGAAGCGGCATGCATCCAGCGTTTTCCTGGTCTCTTTTAGGTAGGTGTATAAATGTATCTGTAACTTCACTTGTAAATTGTGTTTGCAGGCCAACGGCGCCCTATCGGCCTCCCTCCTGGAGCTGCACCTACCCACGATCGACGGGCAGCAGTGTGTGGACGCCGTGGCCCAGGCTGCCATCGACTTCAACACGCGCGCGCCGCCAGTCGAGCCCCACATCGAAATCTGCACCTTCCATGCACCTGGATTCGGCACTTGCAACGTCAGTATTGCATTCTCTTTCAGGCTTGCGTTTCACCGCCTACTTCCCTAATGTTAAGCGATGATGCGGTCTACGATGGAGCACACTTGCCTAGAAGAGACCGATTCACTTGTGATTTGAAGACACCCAGATTGTAACTATCTAATCTCTTTTTGTTGAAGAGAAATCTTCATCTTTCCTTTTGTGTATACTGTATACCCAGAGCAGTCACGCTTTCTTACGGCGGCGTCGTGTGGCGGGTCCTCCTCTTCCCTCAAATATTGTTGAGCAGAGCGATGAGGACGGGAGCTGGGGCCTTACAGCTAACCTTTAACGCAAACGATTTATTAGATTAACGAATTAGCGTTAAAACAGCGCAGTTTTGAAAATCACACGAACGTGAACCATAACGTGCCAATATACCGGTTTGCGGTTACGCAACTTTTCTAATCACCTAAACAGAATCGCATAAAACAGGTAGCCAGGGGCCTTACCCCTAGCTCGAAAAGTTGACCCGCATAGGTGTTATTTGTCTAAACGGTACCATCAACTACGATAAGCGGTAGTTATTTGATAGCCGCCAAGCTTTGTTATTTTCACGCACACACGCATAGTAAAACGGATTTTCGTTCATTCAAGTTAGACGCTTTTAAACGATGCAGCTTAAATGAGTTGGTTAATTTTAGGTACCTATCAGTTACCTACTAAAAGTTGACTCGCAAAAGTGAAGCTAGGGGTAAGGCCCCAGGTATTAGTGGTAAGGTCCCTGGACTGCTCGGTGTATACACGCAACATAGTAAAAGTCCTCGATAAAAGTTTAGCAGCTACTTTGCTCTTCAATAAAAAAATAAAACAGCAATAAATTTGCTGTAAAATTAGTTTGAAAGTGAAGCGTAACACTGAAAGTCTAGCTGAAAATCCAACGATTGCAGTCGTAAGTTGCAAGACAAACAGGCAATTTTTGTTTTTGCTTTGGGAGAAGTTATGACTGTTTTTATGTAATTGATCTTCTCATTCTGTTTTTTATTTTGTATCCACGGACGCTAAAGTGAACAAGTGGATCACATTAAATCCGACTTCAAAAATATATGAGAACCGTAATAAATACCTACACAATTTGAGGGTTGCCCTCGTTTTCCCTGGGGTCATCAGATCCTGACTTGGTGACAATGGGACCAAATGGGTTAGGGAAGTATACCCTAACGAACATAAGATTTTTTTGGAATCAGTCAATAGTTGGCTGAGAAATCGGTGAACATAATATGTTTACATATAAAAAAAAACAGAACCGTCCTCCTTTTTCGCAGGTTAATAAAATGTGTATAACTTTGTTGATACAGGGTGACTCTGGCAGCGCTCTAGCGCGAGTCGTTGACGGACGACAGATCGGCATCGTGTCGTGGGGCTTCCCCTGCGCACGCGGCGCTCCGGACATGTTCGTGCGCATCTCTGGCTACACTGACTGGCTCTCCAGGAGCATCGAGTAAACAAGAAAATATCAATAATACTCTACAACATTGTACAATGTGCCTTATGAATACACTACTGATGGATGTGATCAATTTTTTTGTTTGTTTTGGAATCTACCACTTGAAGTCATCTTAGAGGGATAAAGAGATGCGATTTCATCAATTATTTCCAGAAACGGAGGAAAGATAAGGATTCCTTGGGCGGATCTCCCTACAGGCTGAGTAGGTCAGGGTTTAGGGCGGCAACACTTGGCGAGTTTATCCCTCACTGCTCAGAAGCACAAAATAGTATCAGGTGGCCAGTCAGAAGACAATTTGTGAATAACAATTAATTGCTGCTCACAACTTCGAAAAACAATACATAGAAGTCATATCGCGTAGAAAATCATACTCAATAAACGTCCGCAGTTTCATATACTATAAACATAGCTGTATATAATTTATATCGAAACAAAACTATTTTACTAAAACCAACCGTATACTTATACTTTTACGGCTCAGTTCTCTAATGTCTGTTCGATTTGCACAACATCGTTAAAACTCGTGAACCGTCGTTGAGCAAGCGAGACGGCGATTATGTCTAAATCGCAAGTGGGAACTTCACTCCCGAGAGAAAGAGATAATTTTCTCTTTCTCTCCCGTTGGTCAGCCGGTGGTTTGTCAGCCAAGTTAACGGCTCTTACGGTGTGTTACGGCGTGTGCAACTATCGCGTGACTGTGGATCCATCCTGTCTATTGAGTCCAGCCAGATTGAGTATTGCCGCGATTAGCACGTCATTGTGGCATCTTTGTATTTTTTATCGAAGACTCACAATATAATTTAGTTTAATTAATAATTAATTTAATTAATAATTAATTTAATTAATAATTAATTTAATTAATAATTAATTTACAACCATTTATATATTTAAAACGAATTTGTAAAAAATGTAATCAACTGACCTGTAGCGTTGCTACGAATAAATATTTCATTTCATTTCACAATTAAAAATTGTAAGCATCAGTAGGTAGGTACCTATATATCTAAAGAAACTGATCGAGATAGTTTTAACATTTACACACTTTCGCTGTTTTTTATTCTTATTCAATTCTTATCTATAAGAATTCTTATCATTCGATGGTGAGCGGTCACCGTCGCCTATGGATACTTGTAACACCAGAGGCATCATATACGTTTCCAGGTTAAAATCTAACAAGTTACACAGAGACAGCATCTGGTGTGACTCGTTGTAAACTCATCGTAAGTAGTAGTGCATAGTAGTGTGGAATAATCATTGATTGCTATAAATGCTACATTCTATATAATATTCTTTAGATATAACCAAAGATAACATATATAACTACACGCCCTAAGGAATCTGCCTGTCAAATTTAATAAGATCATCACCATCATCACCAGCCAGAAGACGTCCACTGCTGAACACAGGCCTCCCCCTTTGACCTCCACACTGAACGACAGCTCGCCTTCCGCCATCCGATGGGAAGAAAGGTTCTTGAGTGGAGACCCCGAACCGGAAGACGCAGCGTAGGTTGGCCTCCCACTAGATGGACTGACGACATTGTGAGAGTCGCGGGCATTCAGTTGTATCTGTAGATGACGTGTAATATTAAATAGTTAACAAACTAGATGTTTGAAATTGCTACAGAATTAGCTAGTTGACTGGAGTTTTATTTATTACAAATAACAAAAAAAAAACTGGCTTAGAAAAAGATATACTTACCTAAAGAGTTTCTATCTATCTATCTGAAAAAATAATTTAAATTCGATGATAAATTTCTGAGATATAAACGTTTTAATTTTTGGTGATCTTGTAATTCAATGGGATTGAGATTTGAGATGCTCTGTTTCTTACCCGCAAAGCGTGTTAGTATAGCATTTGTATGACACGCGCAAGGCTTGACGTCATAACTTGGTACACTGGTAAAGATTGAGTGCAAGTCATGAAATTAAAAAAGCATGGAATTAAAAAAGGACGGCAAGGTCGTCTCCAGGGCAAGATCGAATAAAGACATCAAGTCAGATGTAGGTCAGATGCATTCGTACAGAAAGAGCATATTAAGCACTAGGTACTCGTAGGTAGGTACGTTTTATTCGTATCCGCCACGCGATCTAACATCTAACCTCTCCCCCTTTGTTTGTCTGTTTGATTGAGTTCAACCATCAAGTCGCAAAAAATCAAGAATTCTTTTCGCACGAAAAATATTATTTATTTATTAACAAAATTGTAATATGTATGTATACATATTACACACATCGCCTTTTATTTAAGTACTTATTAGATTATGATTAGATTCTAGTACAAACCTAATTAAGATATAAGGAAAGAAAGTCTATAAGAAAATATATTATTGGATATAATGTCCAATAAAGGCATTTAATTTTTAACCGACTTCTAAAAAGGAGGAGGTTATCAATTCCACTGTTTTTTGTTACCTCAGAACTTTCGACTGGGTTTGATGATTCGTTTTTTTATTTGAAAGCTGGTGCTTCCTGTTTGGTCTCATTTCAATTTGGTCTAGTTCTACTATGCTTTATTTTTTTCCAATGTAACAATTAAAAAATCATTTCCACGCAAAAAATATTATAGGACAAATCTGTCGGAACACGTACTAAATCAGGCATGCGCTCTTTAAAACTGATAGTGCCTAATTAATGCACGCGCTATGGGATAGAGGGCGCATATTTGGTCCAGTCACAGTCGAGTTCAGAAATTTATATGAGGTCTGTTTTTTATATTGATAATAGCTATTTATCTAGAGTTTCTAGAGGGAATTGTTGAGAGTGATCAAATAAACTACTACGTACATGTAACATTTGATTAAACATATATAAAAAAATACTTGTACGTCGTAGTTAAGGATATACAACACAATCGTAAACTGCCTACCTACCTAGTTAAATTAAAGTGACACAAATCAATACCTACAAAAAGTATAACAAGTGTAGAACCTACCTACCAGTAAGGAATTAAATATGTTACTAATAGGCTAAGTTTAAAAAAATAAATAATATGATTATGAACTAAATTAGTTAGTCAAAACAAGAAATAGGCTGTATTTAAAACTTAAAACTAGGGCAAGTCTTCAATATAGGCAGTATAAAGTCTTTAACACCCTTGAGCCTCGTGTGGACGTCTGGAGCCCCCACAGCACACGGCATGCCCCATGAGACGCACCCGATCTGCCGGCCGCTCCTAGCAGACACCAGCGCGCTTCCGGAGTCACCCTGGAAGAGAGCCTGAGGGTTAGCTAAATCTAGCGCGTTCACATACCTCAAAAAGAAAAACTAGCGACCCGCCCCGGCTTCCCACGGGTGTAAGCTCAGCCTTCGGCCTCGCTACTATGACCCGCTCCAGGAATATGAACGTTCATCAAAATCGCTTCAGCCGTTTTTAAATGTAAGAACCTTCTACGAAGTATTAGAAAACATTTAAAAAAGATGAATGAAATCTGTAAAGCTGTTCTCAAGTTATAGCGTGACCAGGAGAAATAGGGGTTCATTTATATAGAATTATAGATAGATTGTTTTTCTCAACTTACATGGCACATGCCATGGCTCAGCGAGTGGAAGGTGCAGATCTCTAGCCTCGGGTCCAGGTGTGGAGCGACGGCTACCCACTGCGGAGACGCCTGGATGCCTTCATAGCACTGCTGCGGAGTCAGAGTGCTCACGTAGAGGAGCTGGAGCGCGTCCGGAGTGGGGGCTAGGTGCTGGATATTAAGAATCACACTAATCTCACTAATATCATATATGTGGAAGTTTGGATGGAAGTTTGTTACTCAATAACGCAGAAACGGCTGGATGGATTTCGAATATACCTACATTGCTCATGTCCTGGATTAACACAAAGGCTACTTTTCATCATCATCATCACCTATTTTCATCACCACGCGGGTGAAACCGCGGGGCGCAGCTAGTAGATAATGTAAGTGTACCGGGTGACTTTATAAACGGAAAATCAGGATGCAACAGGTATAAGTACGTTGTACTACGTAGCTACGAGAGAGGTACGTATGGAGTATCTGGCTATCTACGCAATGTTGACACAACCACTGTATATTATACTAGTGCTGTACAGTACTGTGCTGTAGCCCGCGACTTCGTACGCGTAGATTTTCATATAAACTTTTTACCTCTCTTAATCCGGCCCTTGCGCAAAATAACAGCCTATACTTCAATCTGGTCATAGCTTATGCATATTCGTGAAATCTGCATTTAAATCCGTAGGAGATGCGCGTGGACAAACAAACAAACAGACAAAAATTCTAAAAACTGTCTTAACATGTTCATCAGATTTTCTTAAGACAACCTGTGTGATGATTTGTTCGCAATTATATCTCTTGTTCCCCGATAGTTACAATCTGGGTGTCTTCAAATTACAAGTGAATCGGTTTCTTCAAGGGCCAAGGGCAAAGGCAAGCGTGCTCCATCGTAGACTGCATCATCGCTTAACATCAGGCGAACTGGCTGTCAAACGCAAGCCTATTTTCAATAAAAAATATTACAGAATTATTTATCCCTACGTAATTTATTATATCTATAGATTTTTGGAGCTACGGAATAGTTACTATGCAAATCTTTGCTTTTCAAAATATTTTTAAATAATCCTGTATAAGTGCATACTCCACATGTACGACTGCCCCGCGTGGCTCAGTTGGTAGTGAACCTAACTTCTGTGTTTGGGGGCGTGGGTTCGATTCCCATCTAGGACAAACATTTGTGTGATGAACATTTGTGTTTGTTCTATGTCTGGGTGTTAATATCTATTTAAGTATGTATTTAAAAATATATATGTACGTATATCAGTCTCTGTCAGCCATATTACAAGCTTTGCTTAGTTTGGGGTCAGATGACCATGTGTGCAAAAATGTCCCAGATATTTATTTATTTACCCACCTGTTAACCCCACATTTTTCGTTTCGTTTTTTCCCAAACATTCGGTAAAAAAAGTCACCCGGTATATTTCACCAGTAGGGGACAAAAAGTGGTAGACAACAGGAACAGGCGGCTACCAGTAGGTACCTACTATGATTTCTACTTTGTGTTAAATAAGGTACCTTCGTACCAAATTTCATCCAAATCCGTTCAGCCGTTATGGAGTTGAGTGGAAGCAATCATACACAAACACTAACTGAAACTGAACTGAACTAACATTTAAAATAGTAGTGTGATACCTACATGTATGCAAATGTTAGCATTATTGTATGAATAATACGTATTACGTATATTTCTGGCACCATATTATACCTACATTGCATCTAATAGAGCAGTGAGGGCTTAGGTAAGCCATGCATGAACCTGGCCAAAGAAATCCATCACATTTTATGACATTTGGAATGCGCTGCCTTCATCAAGAGTGAATCGGTTTCTTCTAGACAAGCGTGATCCATCGTAGGCCGCATCATCGCTTAACATCAGGCGAGTTGGCGGCCAAGCGCAAGCCTATTTTACAATAAATAAATAAAACTTACCACAGCATCATCATCAATTCTTGGCCACGTTGTACCCCACCCAGTGACATAGCTTGGCTCGTCGCCGCCCACCCATCCAAAATCCAGCGCGATTATAGCCACTGTCTTACTCAGCGCCAGTTTTTTAGTTAGGGATAAGATAGCAACGTCGTATTTGATGGTGTCTTCGTCCCATTTTGGGTGAATGTAGTGGGATTCAAAGTGGACCAGGACACCTCCGGCATGCCAGATGTTGGAACCGACACGACCCTGGAATGACCTGAAAATAATATAATAGTATCATTCTAAACAGTCAACTCTATAGTGGTACTAGAGTTAGATACTGCTGATTTAGAGGACAGTGGAATTTTATATGACCTGAAGATTTTTAGGATGATAAGCATTTTTGGGGGCACTGCAGTGGCCTTAGTACAAAAACTTTCGAAAAAGTTATCGTTACGTACACGTTAGCAAAATGTATGCAGCATACGTTTTGCTATCGTTTACGTAACGATAACTTTTTCGCAAGTGCTCGTACTAAGGCCACAGATTCTTGGAAGTTTTAAAAATGCCTGGTATTTTACAGAATACTGATGATAGTGGAAAAAGACGGTAGGAATGTTTAAGTTTATGGTCAGGATTTTAAAGGAACATAAAATAAACTACATACCGAGATAGCTGATCATTATTAAGAAATGGCGTCACGCAGTGCGCGGCCGTCAGCACGTGTCTCCTGGACACCACGGAGCCTCCGCATACGACACGTGTGTGCACCTCGTCGTAGATCAGTGCTACCATGTGGGGGGCGTATGCTGGAGGGGCATCAACTCCGCCGTGGATGTGGAAACTGGGGGACGTTGGGGGATCTAGCGGACCACCTGGAAATTCAAGATAAATAAATATAAGAAACAATTTGCGCTGGATTGGCTAAACCTACTGACAGAAGTTCATATAATAGCATACTTACTAGAAAAAATTAAACTGTTCACAGCATTTGCTTTGATTTAGCATACTTGCATGTTCCTAAATAAAAGCAGTTAATATAGGTACCTACTGTACCCTTAGTACAAGATTTTATAGTTTTCGAAAACTTTTTTCGTTTTCGTATTGTTCCATACATTTCAGCAAAGCGCCTCTAGCGGAAACGCGGAAGAACTAAAATCGGTAGTAATCGGCAGTGTAGGTTGCTTCACTCGAATACGAAATAAGGTTTCGAATAGCTTTTAGCCCAGCTATGTATGGAACAAAACGAAAACGATAAAAGTTTTCGAAAACTATCAAATCTTGTACTAAGGGTACTGACATGCACGCCTTCCACCCGCGCCTCAAGTAGCGTACTGGATACGTAATCAAATGGCAATATGCTTTTGAGCTAGAAATAAGCATGTCTGTCAGTCAGTCCGTATATTTTCAGTCAGTCCGTATAGTGGCTTAGGTGAATTTTATCAATATAATGCTTTGAACTAAGATCTCGACCTCGATTTGAGACTATTTTAAGATCTTACTTATAGTATGTAGGTAGTTAGGTACAAACACAGTTTGATAATACTTGATTTCTGATTCTAAACTAAACAATCTAGACACACATTTACCAAAAAAAAAACACAGCAGGTTTGACTTATGCTCAAATTCACCGCGCACTTAGAAATACAAATTACTTCGTATTTTTAACCGATTTCCAAAAAGAAGGAGGTTCTCAATTCAACTGTTTTTTTGTTTTGTTTGTTTCCTCAGAACTTTCGACTGGGTGAACCGATTTTAATGATTATTTTTTATTTGAAAGCTGGTTGCTTCCCGTGTGGTCCCATTTCAATTTTGGTCCAGTTCTTTCATTTTTATGAAGTCGGTATTTTATATTGATAAATATAATGTAGCTGTTTGTCATGGCTAAACCCCAATACAGTATAAAAACTAAATCTAAAGTGAAGTTGCGTGTGAGTCGAGCACGGATGCAAAAACGTACTTACGAGTACCAGAAAGGTACTAGGAAGTCCTAGTAGACTGGCGTAAACAGCAGGTAAGGCAGAAGGATGTTGTTTACAGAACTTGTCGCTAGGCAACGCATGTATGTTTTTAATTAGGTACACGGCCAAGATAATGTAATACTCCTACGGGTACACTGTATAGATTCTGATAAAGCAAACATGTGAGATTTTGTTTCAAGAAAAATTACCATTAGATAATCCCAGAACTGCAAGTACTACCAATACAAAAACCATCATTTTTTTTAAATTAATATGAATAATACTTCCAAGTTTAACAACCCACTGTTCAGTAAAGTACAGCGACATTATTTTTATATCAAACCAAATCTGATAAATCAGGAATCACCAAGTCAGATCTGAAGACTGTCAGACGGACGAAAGGAAGGTTCAATGAATGACCGAGTAACTTTGACGTAATTAATTATAATCGCTAACAAGATAACAAGTCCATGTAAGCGTCTACAATAATATTACTTAGATTTTGTAGTAAGTACGTGGTGAATATTCTTAGGTACTTCGCTCACAGGCTATCTTGATGATTCATGAACTAATACTATGTCTGAGGCCTTCTCATTCTTAGTCGAGATGGGGGCGATAAGTCCTGCACTGACGTCCCGCTTGGGGTGTATTGCGCATTTCCCCCTACCAGCAGTTACCCGAGCCAATTAACCCAACTCCTTGAAATATTGGAGTGAGGCTCTGGAGCACTGGCACAGTTGCTCCAGTGCCGTAGATAGAGCTGTGTATAATGAAATGAAATGAAATAGTTTAATGTCCAGATGTCCAGATAATGACGATATACTGCTTAGTCTAGCTGATGTGGTGGCGTGGATAAAAAAAACAGTGATGCCTCATAGTAATATACATAGTGATCGATTTGATCTGAGCCCTTTATACGATCCAAAACGACCAAAATGAAACTTCGTAACCACTCGATAAGCAAACAAGTGATATGATGAGTGAGCAGAATTAGCAAAAACAATATTGCCTTATCTATTTAACGATTATCTTATAATCTAGCATAGTATCACTGCAAATCAAAACAACATTAGCAGGGCAGAGTTTACCGTGAATGTCACGAAGGTTCAATAAAATTAGAATTAAAATCATAGTCATCGTTTTAATTAAAGGGTTCGTCGCTCCCATATCAGGTGAGATAGTGATCTCTGTAACGCATGTCTAGTCAATTGTAAAAATAATTATCAATTTAAAAAATTGACTACAAAATTAGTAAATACGCAATTTCGTTGGCTTGGATGACATATTTATCTAGTTATTTTGTTTTAAAAACCAAACTACTACCAATGGTTACCTGGAAGACATCGCTTTTAGCGATAAGGCCGCCACTTGTGGCACTAGTCCGTAAGTGTTTTCTATCCATCCATCTACTACTGAATCGAGTTTGGTGAAATTTCTATGGGTCCAATCTGAAAGTACCTACCTATATATTTTCAAATATAAAAAGAGTTATCCAAAAGTCGATAAAAAAACTAAGGAACCCTTATAGTTAGAACAGATGACAGCATCTGTTCTTCTGTCTGTTTGTCTGTCTGTCTATACGTCTTTGTTATTCAGAGACTATATTGACTGATCAGACCAACAAGGGATATATTGGTAAGGTGGGTGGCGGGTTCGAAGTGTTCGAACGCATCAGGCCTAAATCAGGCTTGATGCCTTTAGTTGAACTCTCCCAGCAAACGACTTTGCAGACTTTTTTTGCATGTGGACTATTTTAGTTAGTTCATTGGTGTCGCTACAAGTTTCTTAGTGTGCGTGGAAAACGAGTACATAAGTGTACCTACCGTACTTACATCGATGGGGGAGGCCTATGTCCAGCAGTGGACGTCCTATGGCTGAAATGATGATGACCGTACTTACAGCGCATTTGTCGTTATAGTGATTTTTAACCGACTTCCAAAAAGGAGGAGATTATCAATTCGACTGTTTTTTTATTTGTTACCTCAGAACTTTCGACTGGGTGAACCGATTTTGAAGATTCTTTATTTATTTATTTATAAGCTATTTATTTATGCTTCCCGTGTGATTTCTTTTTAATTTGGTCCAGTTCTGAAATTTTAATGCAGTTTTTTTTTATTGATAATATTTTTTTTATGAAACAGAGATATGAACACAACCATTATTATTGTACTAAGGCCCATCTTCCTTATTTTTCAGATCTGAGATATTGAATATAACACTGAAATAATTACTAATTTTATTAAAAAAGTTAATTAAAAAAACCTTTACGTATTTCATTCAATATCGAGTCATTGGATACTATAAACCCCTCCGTTTCGACTCATTTGGTTTATTTTAACGAGTCACTTAGACGTGTTTTTTTTAAACTAAGTAGGTTGGTATAATAGTTATTTTGATTTCTCATAATCGACAATTATTTTAGTACAAATCAGATAACTAGAGTAAAATAAATTATTTTTCAATAAAAAAAAACCGACTTCAAAACCACAAATAGGCACTTAAAAGCGAAAAATAAATTAATATAATTATTCCTATGTATGTAGTAAGTAGGTAGATACTTGTAGGCTTCGACCAAAATAAAATGAATGGACGGGCCCAGTAGAAGCGCATTTTTGAAGATTACAAAATGAGCGCCAGCTCTCATTTCGTTTCAGTCGGTCTCTAGCCGTAGGAAGTGAAACACGAGTCTATTGATACGCGATAACGAAACATCTGACAAAATTATGAATTCGTATGCTTTACCGAAGTGTAAATACACAAATAAAACCGATATCTATTTTTTGTAACAAATATACTGTACATTTTTATAATTAGGTGTTGATGTATATGTCCGACGATTTTGACTCGTTTTTACTGATCAAGTTCAATGGTTAGGGCCCGTCCATTCATTTTATTTTGGTCGAAGCTTGTAGGTAGTATCTATCTACTACCTACTTGGCTTGGCTGGCACCGACTTCAAATATATGAGTGGCTAGCGCTTATAATAATTATATTAATTAATTTTTCGATTTTAAGTGCCTATTTGTGGTTTGAAGTCGGTTTTTTTTTGTTAAAAATAATTTATTTTATCCTTTTTAGTGCAAAACAAGTTTTAATTATAAAACTCTTAAAGACAAGCTTTTATGATCTAGCAGCCACGTCATGACTGAGATTAAAACGGGCTATCATAATTAAATCCACGTACAAAAAAAAAACTGTCCTATTCACCGTTGAGGAGTTCCCTCGCCGGAAGTCAGCCCTAGGTGCATCAGTCATGTCATGACGGAATTTAGAGCAAGCTATTATGGTTAAATCCATTTCCAAATTTTGTGTCTGTACTATTCACCGTTGGGGAGTTCCCTCGCCGGAAGTCAACCCTGGGTGCAGCAACCATGTCATGATGGAGTATAGAACAGGTTATATTATAGTTAAATCCATTTACAAAATTTCTTGTCTTTGCTGTTCGCCGTCGAGGAGTTCCACTATCAGCCTCCTGGCTCTATCATCAGATCAGCTCAATAGTACCAGATTATTGCATTGTTACTAAACTTACATAAGTATGCAAAATTTCAGCTCAATCAGAAACCGGGAAGTGAGTCAAACATTGTTAGTTCGTTCGTTTTTCCTCGATTTCCTTGAGATTCCGTCATCAGATCCTGAATTGATGATAATGGGACCTCCTCGGGAATTACACCCTTTCGAACTAAAAAATATTTTTTCAAATCGGTTCACAATTGGCGAAAATACTCGTATCGATGAACATAGTACCTCCTCCTTTTTGGAAATCGGTAAAAAGCCAAAGTTATGTGCCGATGTGAAGTCAAACAAATGTTCTGGAAATATTGCAAACTCGGGTTATTTATTTCTAACATTATACTACAGAACCCTACCAGGAGCACGTTGTGACTTGCACTTGATAGTTTTTATTGATAGCAAAAAAACTAAGTTTTCATATAAATACTACTGGATTCAAACGTAAATGTATCAGTTACAAACTTGCAGTGTAAAATAAACACAATGTTTCTTACGATAACATTTGTTGTGGGGATCCTAGGGCACTTGTCCAGTGGTGAGGAAAACATACTTTCCAAGCTGAGAAATCAGACCTCATGCCTTACAATATTTTAGATGTAAAGTTATTGATCTAAATTTTGCCATAGTTACCTACCAAACTTTGAAAAAATTCCAACTTTTGAATTGTAAAGGATATTTTGTCTATAGTGTTTTTCAGGCTTCAGCCAAAGTCTACTTAGATCAACATTTCTAGTTTTAAGATCTAAGCGTCCTCGTTAGTATTATTCAATCAGTGAGCTTATTTCCAGGTGTACCCCTCGAGAGTCCATCATCAGACTTCAGCCAGTTCTTCGACCAGCGTATAGTTGGCGGAAGTGAGGCTGCGAAGGATGCGTCTCCGTCCATGGTTGCACTAGTGATAGGGTACATCTGGCAATCCTTCGTCTGCGGTGGCTCCATCATCACGAAAAACCACGTCCTCACCGCGGCCCATTGTATCACTGAAAACTGGGATGGGGGACTCCTAGAGTAAGTGCCTTCCTCTCAAAATTCTATCATCACACTTTAGGAGTATCATCAGTATTCGGCAAGCCAGTAGTTTTTGCTCGAAGAAGTGCTTGACTCCCTAGGGTATATTAGATGGTTTTGTAAATTTAATTGGGCGAACAGACGTCGGGCAAATCTGTAAATGGGGTTAATCTTGCAGATACGGCAAAAAACTGAACATTCACTGCCAATCATGTATCACGCTCGCTAATCTACACTAATATTATAAAGAGGAAAGATTTGTACCTATTTTTGTATGTTTGTAATGAATAGGCTCCGAAACTACTGAACCGATTTGAAAAATTCTTTCACTGTTGGGAAGCTACACTATCCCCGGGTGACATAGGCTATATTATATTTTGTAGCGAGGCCGAAGGCCGAGCTTACACTCGTGCGAAGCCGGGGCGGACGGCTAGTAGATGTATATAATCATTTAGATGTAGAAAGTAGATGTAGACGCTATTCAGTAATCACGCATAGTTTCATAGTCTTCACTCTAATGACACTCTAATCATCACTCTAGTAATCACTCTAATGACAATTAAGTGCTCTCTGTTCAGTCTGACCTTACTTACAGCGGTAAGAAATAAAATCTAAAAAAGTCTGTCTCTCCATAAGATATCAAAAGTCTAGCAATTGTTCTGTTGATAAACATTTTTAGTTGGTTTTCTAATGTGTTTAATTAACCGACGAAAAAGAGGACGGTTTTATGTTCCACTGTAGATTTTTTTTATGTAAGTACTTATGTTAACCGATTTCTCCGCCAACTGTTAACGATAAAAATATTTTTTTATTTTTTCGGTAGGGTAAACTTCCAATTTAGTCCCTATGTCACCAAGTCAGGATCTGATGATCCCAGGGAAATCTAGGACAACCCTCAAATAGGCACTTATTACGTTTTTCATATATTTTTGAAGTCGGTTTTTAATGTGATCCACATGTAATTTTCCAGCACCTTTCACGCCATGATAGGCACTAATACCTGGCACAAAGGCACTCTCATTGAATTCAAATGCCACAAGCTCCACCCTCACTACGACTACTGGACAATCAAGAACGACGTCGGTATTCTGACCACTAAGTATAAGATCCAGCTGAACGAGAGAGTGGCGATCATCGCGCTGAACTATGACTTTGTAGGAGGCGGTGAGAAGAGCTACGTCACTGGATGGGGAACGGAATGGGTAAGGAATATCTTAGCATCAACGTTAATTAGTTTATAGTGTACTCACATAGAGATATTTTGACGTTTGAGCAAAGCCTTCAAGCAGCTTGCAGAGTTAACCCAACAAGTACCTAGTATGGATGGGTTTTGTGATATCCTCTTTCACACAATATGAGTGCTGTGGTAACGGCAGCAAAGAAACAGCAGAAAAAGAGAAATACTAGGAAGTGTTCGGAGGCGTTCTGTACTGATTTGAAATTGAGGTAGGAGAGTAACTGCAAAGTTTGATTGAAACTTTCCATCTTGTATTTTTCCCGCTTGCTTTACAAAAATCAGGCAATCTTTTTGCAAAAGGAATCTGGACAACGATGCTACTCGTACTAATTGGGCCACAGAATGCTCACTGTTGAATTTAAGGTACTGATAAGAGGATAAGTAAATAAATATTTAACTGTCAATATCATGAACTATTAAAGTAAATATTTTTTTAAAGTTAAAACTTCTTTAGGATTATAATTGAGCACTATTTGGGTGAACAAATATCATGGAACTCGCGTCATCGTCACGCTGTACCGTGTATTTAAAAACAGCGCCATCTCTTGTAGAATAGGTTAATTACTGTTCTGATGTTCAGTCCTATTACTGATGTGTTTTTTTTTGTTATTTTTTACGCACCTACCTATAATGTTTTTTTTTTTCCAGCTCTGGGGAAACCTTCCTGACTATCTCCAGATCCTGCACGTGACTACAATATCTCCTCAGGAGTGTATCGACGGGGTGAAGGAGGCGACCGCCCTGCCGGACGTATGGTGGGCGCCCCACGTAGA
The DNA here is from genome assembly GCA_949125355.1 of Agriopis leucophaearia. NCBI lineage: Eukaryota > Metazoa > Arthropoda > Insecta > Lepidoptera > Geometridae > Agriopis > Agriopis leucophaearia. Next base: position 15,819,454 of record OX421274.1, on the reverse strand, counting down.
CCCTGAGCTTGAGGTCTGCACGTTGCACTCGCCTGGGCATGGCATGTGTCATGTAAGTTTGTTGGTATTAACTTTACATCAGGAGGATTCAATCAATGAAAATGTGAAAAAATTAGGAATTATTTTACTTATAGGCAAGTAAGCTTGAAGTTTAAACCAACGAGTAACAGAGCAAGCAGAGAGTTTCCCTGATAGTAAGCGCTACAAGAGAACATATCAATTGCAGTCTTTATCATTGACTGAATGAGTTGCATGCTTTCAGCAAGCAACTAATTACAAGCACCACTGGTCCCAACTTGTAGAACAAAAACTTATAGATTTGTAAATAACGCCTTTGAGCGGCTCACAAACTCTTACAGTAGAGTAAGAACGCCTTTGAGCGGTTCACAAACTCTTACAGTAGAGTAAGAACGCCTTTGAGCGGTTCACAAACTCTTACAGTAGAGTAAGAACGCCTTTGAGCGGCTCACAAACTCTTACAGTAGAGTAAGAACGCCTTTGAGCGGTTCACAAACTCTTACAGTAGAGTAAGAACGCCTTTGAGCGGCTCATAAACTCTTACAGTAGAGTAAGAACGCCTTTGAGCGGCTCACAAACTCTTACAGTAGAGTAAGAACGCCTTTGAGCGGCTCACAAACTCTTACAGTAGAGTAAGAACGCCTTTGAGCGGTTCACAAACTCTTACAGTAGAGTAAGAACGCCTTTGAGCGGCTCACAAACTCTTACAGTAGAGTTAGTTACTCAGCTCACACGAGCATATAATATTGATCTATGAAATATATACCTACATAGTATTTTTTAAACATTCGCAATTTGAACACATCTTAATGTTATCTATTTTTACCTATATTTAATATTGCGCGATAAGTACCGATAAATATCAAAACATATACCTACATGTTTAATATGGAATTTCGGTGTTGGGACGGCTATGGGTATCCATCCATACCATGCACGCAACTGTCCTCCCATAAGGACCTAATAATGCAGGCAGATATACAGGCACAGCGGACATTGGAAATTACTAAATTATAATTATTATAAGACTAAGAAAGAGGGTAGATCGTTTTGTCTGTACCTAACTTTGAACTTTTTCACCAACCACCCGCATTCTTCAGTCTTCCCGTGAATATGGTGCATGTAACTGCGCCAAAATATCGGGAGCTCCTTCCACAACCTTACCACGGTAAATATCCCGTAAATAATCATATAACTTTTCAAAATTATGCCTAATTCAGTACGATAACTCATAACATATTGCAGCGCTAAATATGGTGTTGTCTTGGTCACCAAGCCATAGAACTTGAATCGTTTAGACGACGTCCTTTAGTAGTAGGCAATACTTCTTGCGAGCTCATGCTGCGTTCTTCAGATACTTCAGTCAGATACAAATCAATCCAGTCTACTTCTTAATATCATCCGCAGCTATTTACGTCTTTGTCGTCCTGAGCTTCTCTTCCCCGGAATTCTGCCCTCGATGATAAACAATGGAAAAACACCATCCCTGTATGAATTAACTGATAAATTCTTTGAATATGTCCGAAGAAGGCAACGGTTTGTGTCATGTCATGACTAATACATCGTCGCTTAACATCAGGCGAGTTGGCAGTCAATCGCAAGCCTACTCCTTAAAATAAAACTAATACATCGCTCTCTTTTGTGATTCGCCTTTTCCAGTACATACTTTGGCGTTTGAGGTAAAGCTTGACTCCATATACCTAAGTACATTTAACACTGAAGAGAAAATATGGCGATAGCTGCTGTAGTTCCACTTTAACCATGGTTACCAAGTCCGGCCCAACACAGATATGGCAGACTCATGGCCATGTACCTACTTATTTAGGTTTTGTTTGCAGGGTGACTCCGGCAGCGCACTGGTGTCACTAGCTAACAAAAAGCAGTTCGGCATCGTGTCATGGAGCTCTGCGCCGTGTGCCAGGGGAGCACCCGACGTGTATGTACGACTGCGCGGCGTCAAGGACTTTATACAGGCTGCTATTAGATTTAACTGTACCATTGGAGCTGTGGATTTGACTGAAGGAGCCGCCATCGAATTTTCTGATGAAAACTGACTATAGAAAAGGTTTCAAGGGTACTTGTCGGTACTGTTGTTTATTCTGTGAATGTGTGATTATGATTGTGTTTTTTGTTTTTGTTAGTAATAACAAGGATGGATGGGTAATAATAAAAGTGTTGTAAAGAACCTTCCCTGACTATTATTATAATACGTACCTAGGTCTCAAAGGATGGCCTCGAAATTTTACGCTGCAACATTTAAAAGACCTTATAAGTACAATCAACTCTTTGCCTAAAGAGCTCACTTCTTTAGTAAATTTTATGCTACAGGGAAAGTGAATGACGCCATATTTTACATTATTTGCGGAGCGTGGAAGTGGACGTTTTAAAACGCCTACAATTCAGTTGATAGAAACCACCGTTCGGGTCAAGTCAAAGACAACATTCCACTAGAAAACAACATTTGTCAAAATTGCGGTATATCTTCAAAATGAACATACAAAACAACTCGTTAGGGTGTGAATCAATTCCCCCGCTAGAGACAGTGACGAGCCGCTCTGTACAGGGCCGGATTAACCCTATCAGGGCCCCTAGGCAATGCAATTCTCTGGGTCCCTTTTCGAATAAGTTTCGATAGAATACTCCCTCCCACATTCAACCAAATAGCGTTAGATGGCGCTTTTTACAGTAAGTTAAATGATTTTTATTTATTATATAAATAATGTCACGAATGAAACGGGTTTTTTTCTTGGTGCGTGGTGCGTGGCCCGCATAGACTAGGCCCCCGTGGGCCCTTAGTCGGTGCGGGCCCCCTAGGCAGTTGCCTAATTCGCCTTATGGATAATCTAGCCCTGGCTCTGTAGAACTTCAAACCCTCACTAAATCTTCAAGTTCTTCAACAGTGCGCGCTCGGTTACTTGCTTTCTTTCGATGGGAGTCGGGGCTTTGGTTGTAATATACTTTACCATCAAAAAACGTAGGAAATCTTTTAGATAACAACAGATTTCGTTCAACCGTATCACGAATAGCCTTACTAATAGTCCCTAAACACTGAAATAGCTTAGCTGGGGAGACCCCCAGCTTGTCTAGACAGACAAGAACCATTTTCTGTTAGCGTTAACACCTGTGGAAAGATACAATTTTATGAAAATGACATTAGCAGTGTAATGAAGCAGACGACCCCAGCTGCGCCTACCACCAGGCCAGACCTACCTAGCCTAGGAAGCACGTCTGCCACACCCAGTTACTAGGGAGAGGAGCAGTTGAGGACTACCTATCCTAAATACGACTAAAAAAACACACTTCACAGTCCACAAGTTTAATATGTCTAAAGTTCTTAACAACACGAGCACTCTTGAGAGTTATAGTTCACTCACTTATATAAGTAGTAATGCATGAAATTTTAAAAGGATAAAGAACACTTCCCAAACTGCGCAGATGTGAGTTGTAAACAACACGAGCACTCTTGAAGATGGACCCCGCAGGGGGTCAATGAGCGTAGAAGAGAAGAAGACTCGTTCCTGGAGCAAGACTTCTTCGAGTATAAGTGCCGACTTCTTCAAGTATTCAAGTCCGACTTCTTCAAGTATAAAGATTTAAGAAAAACCTTTCAAGGTTTTTTTTCAAGTTCTCGCACGACCGCTCCGTTCGAGAGCTAACAAAGTAATCCTCAAAGTAATCCTCGTCTAGGTGTTCTTTTTTGTTTCTTTCAAATTTTAAAATTATGGAAATAAAATCAAGTGGTAGTAGTGGTATGTAAAAGTTAAAAAAGGTTTTAATGTAAATTAAAATAAGGTAGAATGAGAGATGAGATGATGATGAGAAAAGACGTACTACAGCAGTCACGTGACATCTCGCAAGCTAATGTCATTTTCATACAGTTTTATCTTTCCACAGGCGTTAACGCTAACAGAAAGTGGTTCTTGTCTAGACGCCCCGCTCGACCATCAGCGCCACCCAGGCACTGTCATGCGCTCTATCTGTTAGTGTTGACGCCTGCGGAAAGATAAAATTGTATGAAAATGACATTAGCTCGAGAGATGTCATGTGACTGCTAATGTCATTTTCAAAAAAAAACTTTCCGCAGGCGTTAACGCTAACAGAAAGTGGTTCTTGTCTAGACCCCCTGGGCCCTAATTCACTAACTACAAACACGGTCGTAATGCGCCGCGTTATGTTAATCTCAAAAAGTTGACCTTTATTTCCGAGGGAATAGATGCCAAATTTTTAGAGGTTAACTTAACGCGGCGCGTTACGTGCATGTTTTAGTTAGTGAATAAAGGGCCCATTGCGTATAACCCCGGCACGCCAGCTTGAATGATATCATCCGTCGGGCTTTTGTTATGATTATGGGATTGGAATCTTGTATTATACGTATTTTGTTTTTAGGATTCCGTACACAAAGGGTAAAACGGAACCCTATTACTACGACTCCGCTGTCCGTCCGTCTGTCACCAGGCTGTATCTCATGAACCGTGATAGACAGCTGAAATATTCACAGATGATGTCTTTATGTTGCCGCTATAACAAAAAATACTAAATAACATTTTTATAGATAATGGTACGGAACCCTTCGTGCGCGAGCCCGACTCGCACTTGGCCGGTTTTTTAAGTTAGGCATACATATTAATAAAAGCGGCCAAGTGCGGGTCGGGCTCGCGCACTGAAGGTTCCTTACCACCACATAAATTGTTAACTAAAGTATAAGTTACTAAAGAACAAAAAAGTGTGCTAACTGATGGTGGGCTTTCATTTCGATTGTCTTTAGACCTCACGTTTGGCGGGAAATTCAAATTTCAAACAGTTTTTTTGTTCTTGTAGCTAGGCCGGGTAACTAATTATTGCAAACGATCATAATGTTTGCGAAAATCGATTCTTTACAAACTCGCGTAAAGTTATTTATCTCCAATGCACATTATTACATACATTTGTCAAAAACAAATTTATGCTGTTTCAAACGGTTTATTGCCAAATGTAAGTAATATGGTGAGTTACTGATTAATTAGCTGTACATGATAATATAAAGAACAACCAACAATTTTCGCAAACACTGTGTCATTTCACAATAATTACCCGGCCTAGCTCCAAACACCAAAAAACTGTTTGAAATTTGAATTTCCCGCCAAACATGAAACGTATCACCTTAATAATAAAGGCGCTTGCCCTTTAAAAAAAACAAACGACCAATTATCTCTATCACGATAACAAAGTACGAAAAATAACAAAGTCCATGTAAGCGTCTACTTTATAATATTACTTACCTACTTAGATATTGTAATAAAAACCTATTTATGTAGCTACCTATATACTCAGATAATAAGAGAATCTGATCACATTAAAAACCGACTTCAAAAATGTATTAAAAATTTAATAAGTGCCTATAAAATTTGAAGGTTGTCCTCGATTTCCCTGGGATCCCATCATCAGATCCTGACTTGGTGGCATTGGGACCAAATTGGAAGTATACCCTAACAGTTGGCGGAGAAATCAGCGAACACACATTAAAATATGTATATACTAACTGTACCCGCGACTTCGTCCGTGATTTCTTCAGAAAAAAATAGCCTATGTCCGTCCTCATGATACATACTATTACCTCGCAAAATTTTATCGAGATTGGTTTAGCCGTTTAGCCGTGATTATGTAGCAAACTGACAGACAGACAGAGTTACTTTTGCATTTATAATATTAGTGTGATTTGATATATATATATATTATATACACAGAGTGGAATATAGAACCGTCCTCCTTTTTTGAAGTTGGTCAAAAAATAGTTTTTAGCGCGTGGCCTAACATGACCAATATTATAATTGGTCCTATAAACTATCTATAAGTAGGTATATACCGGCTGCCAGACTAATGTCATCGATGCGCCAAAAGCCGGCCGTCCCACTACCTACCTAGATCACAAAATAATTATCAATATTTAAAAAACGACTTCATAGAAATGTCAGAACTGGACCAAGTTTAAATGGGACCACACGGGTAGCACCAGCTTTCAAATAAAAACAGAATCATCAAAATCGGTTCACCCAGTCGAAAGTTCTGAGGTAACAAACATAAAAAAAATACATTCGAATTGAGAACCTCCTCCTTTTTTGGAAGTCGGTTAACAATGTGGTGTCACACACGGGACAACCAAATCAAATGTAAACTGTTACACCGGCACCTTCATGAATTGCCTGTACCTGGCTTATTGCCAGAACCTGACTTCAAATTATTTACGCGGGAATGCATCCAGCGTATACTTAGTACTTTACCACACGGACAACATCTTTAGTTGGTTTAACCCAGTCCAAAATACCTCAGTGCCTTAAGACGAAAGTCTTCAACCAGTGTGTGTTGCCAGTGATGACATACGGAACTGAAACGTGGTCTCTCACTATGGGCCTCATTAGCAAGCTCAAAGTCGCACAACGAGCTATGGAGAGGGCTATGCTCGGGGTTTCTCTACGAGATCGAATCAGAAATTAGGAGATCCGTAGATGAACTAAAGTCACCGACATAGCCCAGCAGATTAGCAAGTTGAAGTAGCAGTGGGCACGGCACATAGCACTCAGAACAGATGGCCGATGGGGCCGAAAGGTTCTCGAGTGGAGACCGCGGACCGGTAAGCGCAGCGTAGGACGTCCACCCACAAGATGGACAGACGACCTAAAAGAGACCGCAGGAAAACGCTGGATGCAGGCCGCTTCCAACCGGTCCCTTTGGAAATCGATGGGGGAGGCCTATGTTCAGCAGTGGACGTCCTATAGCTGAAATGATGAGTTGGTTTAAGTGTATTCAACAAATCAACACTAAAATTGATGATACATTGATGCCGATTCTGGTGTACAATTCTCTAAACTAAGCTAATTTTAACATCGCAGAAATTGTTGTAATCCTTTTCTGACGTAGGTATCGAAATGAAAAGAGACGCCGACAATTTTAATCCTGTCAACTTTAACACCTATCAAAAATATTCCTACTTTAAAATTTAACTAAGTGGTGAACAAATAGAACAAAAACATTCAGCACTTACCTATCCTACCATCTTTTTTGTTTCATTTGATATACCTTTCGTACTTATATATAAATTGATGATATACTTGCTGAAATTTTAAAACCCCCGATAAAAGAGCTGAAAACCTTCAAACGGCTGAACAGATTTTCATGAATCACAGCTAAGCACACTTTCGATCAAGAAAACAACAAAAAAACCGTTCTACAGCTTGGGAGCTACCATGCACACAGACAGACACTTATAACACCCCTCTTTTTGAGTCGTGGGTTAAAAACTGACGGTGCTCGACAATCACGCAAGTTAAGCTTACAAAAAACAGAATTAGTAAAAACAATATTGCCCTATTCCCCAGAAAAAGATGGCGGGATGAGCTTGAGTCCCACGCAAAAGACTGGTACACCATAGCACAGAATAGAGAGGAGTGAAAGAAAGGAAGAGAGGCCTTCGACCGGCAATGGAACGACCACGGCTGAAATAAATAAATAATATTGTCCTATCTATTCAATGATTATCCTACAATCTTCCAAAGTATCACCGCAAATCAAAAAAGCAACACAGACATAGTTTACAGTGAATGACACCAGGCTTAAATAATAATAATTGACAGTCACCGTTTAATAAATTTTAGGGTTCCTATCAGGTGGGATTGTGGTCAAACGCATGTCTAGTCTAATGGAAAAAAACTTAAACCCTTATAGTTTCGATGTGTTCGTCTGTCTGCTCTATCCGTCTATGTTATTTAGAGACTATATTAACATTGGCGCACTTTTTTCCAAATTATTATTCACAAAAAAGATGGATATTATGATTTTTCTAAATAATAATTTAGAATAAAGTGAGACTGTTTTTTTACCAAACCCTTACATCGAAAATTGATTTTAAATCATTGTGACTTTATACTATTTTTTCAACATGCTTTTATTAGTTTCACTTATAAACATACAATGTAAACAAATCATTGAATTCGATTTTAATTTACTTCAAATTGTCGTATCGATTTAAAAGTTTGCAAGTACTTAGGTATATTACGTAATACGGATGGCAAAACATAAATTTAGTAGGTACCATCGGACTGATCTGATGATGAAGCCAGAAGGCCAGATGAACTTGCCAATCGCTACTATGTAGTAAACCCCACGACCTTTAAATAGTCTAACTAAAACATTTTCTAAATTGTGTCAGTGTGTACCTGTACTCTAAGTAGGTATAATAATTATTGTGTATATTTTCAATTTCATATTGTGTTGTTCATGATTTTAGCCTATCTTTCAATAGAAAAAACTCTGGAGTCAAACAATTTCCGGGAATCCGATCAAGATAAGTGCCGATTTGGGGTCAAACAAAATTAAATATCCTGGAAAAATTGCAAAAAGAACTTGGCTTATATATTTCTAACACAGCTACAGAACCCTACCATGAGCATCTTAAGACATGCACTTGATAACTTTGTTTTATTGATAGTAATTTTTATTGATAGCAAATTGAAAATAAGTTTTCATATAAATACTACTGGATTCAAACGTAAATGTATCAGTTACAAACTTGCAGTGGAAAATAAACACAATGTTTCTTACGATAACATTTGTTGTGGGGATCCTAGGGCACTTGTCCAGTGGTGAGGAAAACATATTTTCCAAGCTGAGAAATCAGACCTCATGCCTTACAATATTTTAGATGCTCCCCAATTCCGCCATAGTTTCCTTCATCACCATCGTCATCATCAGCCATAAGACGTCCACTGCTGAGCATAGGCCTCCCCCTTTAACCTCCACACTAAACGACAACCTGCCATCTGCATCCACTGCATGCCCGCGACTCTTACGATGTCGTCGGTCCACCTAGTGGGAGGCATACCACTTCTTCTGCGTCTTCCGGTTCGTGGTCTCCACTCAAGAACCTTTCTTCCCTATCGGTTATCGGTTCTTCGAGCGATGTGGCCTGCCCATTGCCACTTCAACTTGCAAATTTTAATAGCTATGTCGATGACTCTAGTTCTTTGTCGAATATTCACGTTTCGGATTCTATCGCGCAAAGAAACTCCGAGCATAGCTCTGTCCATTGCCCGTTGTGTGACTCTGAGTTTCTCCAAAAGGTCAACAGTTAAGGACCATGTCTTAGTACCATATGTCATCATCATAGTTTCCTAATTGATTTTTAATACCAAACTCTGAAACTTTTCAGCCAAAGTCAAGATCAAAAATACGAGTAGGTTGATACTATTGAGAGTTTGAAGGTTGTTTGAAGATCAAAACTCAACCTCGGTATATACTATTATTCAATCTGTGAGCTTATTCCCAGGTGTACCCCTCGAGAGTCCATCATCAGACTTCAGCCAGTTCTTCGACCAGCGCATAGTTGGCGGAAGTGAGGCTGCGAAAGGTTCGTCTCCGTCCATGGTTGCACTGGTGATTGGGCACGTCTGGCAATCCTTTGTCTGCGGTGGCTCCATCATTACGAAAAACCACGTCCTCACCGCGGCCCATTGTATCTTTGAAAATTGGGATGGAGGACTCCTAGAGTAAGTACCTTCCCCTCAGGACTACATCATCACACTAGGAGTATCGTCAGTATTCGGCCAGCTATCTGCTATTATAGCTAAGTCTAGTCGAAAAACTGCTTGGCTCGCAGGTGCATCTGACGGGTTTTGTAAATTGAGTTGGGCTTTAACCTAGAGCCTTACGCCTAACTCTAAACGCGGGCCCGAATAAGTGCAAAATCACGCGACCTCAAACCGTATCTCGGCGCGTTAAGGTTCGCTTCGCGTGATTTTCCAAACTGCACCTATTCGGGCCCGCTTTTAGAGTTGGGCGTAAGGCTGTTATTTCAAGTTTGGCGCAATATGGCAAAACTTTTAGTCCCTGAATACTTCACCGACAAATTTAGTCTAGTAATTAATATTAGAATAAAATATTCACTCCAATAACACTAATGATGCTAAATATTTGCCTTCTTTCCTTTTGTAGCGGTTAGAGATAAAAACAAAAATAAACAACTCTGAAATCGCGGCGGGGAAATCAGCTGTTCCATATAAAACGGTCATAGGCACTCGACAAAATGTATGGGACATCTGTTGTTTGTTTTTCGTGATTTCAGGGTTGGTCCCATAGTAAATATTGGTTCATAATTATGAGTACAATGATCTCCCTTTGGTCTTAGTACATTCAATATGCGTAACCCTGTATACTACCTACATACTTTAAAATAAAACATCAAATAAAAAATAATGGCGACAAAAATTTAAGCAACATTATATTTTCGGACACGGACCTTTCAGAATGATGGATTACCGTCTTGGCATGATTTTGTCTTTTGCACTACTTTTTGTATTTTGTGGTTTTACGGAACCCTCAGAACGCGAGCCCGACTCACACTTGGTCGGATTATTTGCTAATTATTATTTTATTATGGAAACTGACGTGGTTTTCACACATTTTATTTAAATTACACGGGAATTACTCACGTAGGATGCTAATTAATATTTATTTTTATTATTTTACGGGTTTTTTTCTTCCAGATCCTTTCACGCTATGGCCGGCACCCACACCTGGCACAAAGGCATCCTCATCGAGTTCAAAAGCCACAAGATCCACTCTCATTACGACTCCTGGAATATCAAAAACGACATCGGTGTGCTGACCACCAAGATTAAGATCCAGCTGAACGAGAGAGTGGCGATCATCGCGCTGAACTATGACTTTGTAGGAGGCGGTGAGAAGAGCTACGTCACTGGATGGGGAACGCAATCGGTAAGGAATATCTTAACATCAACGTTGATTAGTTTATAGTGTACTCACATAGAGATATCAAAGCTTTCAAGCAGAGTGCAGAGTTGACTTAACAAATGGATTGTGTGAAAAAGAAGTGAGAGAGAATGCAGTGACAACAGCTAGTGGATAATAGAAAACACCAAGGAAGGCTGACACTGTCAAGACTTTAAATAGGCGATCTTTGATTGGATCTTTTTAACTTACTTTTTTCCAGCTTACAAAAACCTTGTGAGTTAACCATAATCTCAAAAACATTCTTATAATATCATAAGTTGAACTTATGACCTGGCATCATATTAAGTCCTCTAAGGATCTACAAGATGTCCCTAATAGGGAGACCTCTGTGAATTTTTCGTAACATTTTTTATTTATTTATTTATTATTGACACAAAAGAATATAAAAAGGTAGATATGGTCTCTGGTCAGTCAATGTGCCTAATTTCGCAAGACTTTTGGGCACCTTGCTAGTGTTAATAAAATGAGATAAAATAATCAATATATTTTTAATTTCATTTATTTAATTTGGTTAGTTTTTATTTAGAAGTAATATTTAGCTGACAATCATATGAACTACTTGCCTTTGTTTTTTTTTTCAAGATTAATGTTAATTCGTGTTTGATTTTTCCTAAGATTATAGACATACGAAGTATACCTAAGTATGAAATCTTTGGTTTTTCTATTTCCAGCTTTGGGGCAACCTTCCCGACAATCTCCAGATCCTGCACGTGAGCACCATAACTCCTCAGGAATGCATCGACGGCATAAGGGAGGCTGCCGCCCTGTGGGGCGGTTGGACGCCTCCTGTAGACCCTGAGCTTGAGATCTGCACCTTCCACTCGCCTGGACATGGCATGTGTCATGTAAGTGTATTGCTATTACATTTACGGAAGGAAGTTTCTATCTAACGTGAATGGTGACGAATGAGAAAGTATTTCAGTTTCACCTGATAATACGTGCCACAACAGACCATTGTATTGCATTGTATATAAGGGGTGCCTTTCCGCCAGAGATGTGCTACGCTGTGTAGCTACGGATGTGTTTGACACAGGCGCGGATCCACCGTTGTGGGCATGATGGGCATGCCCACAACCCTAATACGTGAGTTGTGACACCCCACAGCTTTACCTGCGTGAAACTACGATACACTGTACAAAATCTTGGTCAGACCATCATATAATATTTTATAAACATTTCCTTTGTAGGAATGCACTATATCGATCATGCACTAGCAAGTTCATACACTGACTCGCACTTACCCGATTTTTGGGTGGCTGTGACCACAACCTTTTTGAGAGCTGGATCCGCACCTAATTTGACATCCAACAATAATGAACCTTTATTTTCATAGCCTAGCTTAAATAGCTATGGTGGAAACGGGTTCAACGAAGCAGTGTTATTTTATTTTATTTTTATGCCCTGCATGACAATAGATAGATAGAAAACTTTACTGTTCACACAAAAAATAGCATGAAAACAAAGATACGTCGTTACCGTCGTAGGACTGCACATAGGTAAGGATACATTTTTAATGATGTGAGCGTGACGGTCACGCACGCCATCCCAAAAAGTGCCTATCGTGCCAAACAAAGTTTTCACTTCAAAAATGCTTAAAACTAGTGTCAACTAGCAGCCATCTCTTATCCAGACAATCAAAAAACTGGAACTCAACCAGACTTTCTCCACAGTAATGAATACATGACTTAGAACGCAATATCCGGAAGCTGTCATTACATATACATAATAATATTCCTATATTACATACCTACTCACCTAATTTGAATGCCTGCAGGGTGACTCTGGCAGTGCGCTGGTATCCAGCAAGTGCGGGAGGCTGATTGGTATCGTCTCTTGGGGCATCCCGTGCGCCCTCGGAGGGCCTGACGTCTTTGTTCGAGTCGCTGGCTTCAAGAATTTCATAAAAAACGCTACTAAATACTAAACTAACTAATTATTTGTAGAGTTGAACGGATTAGCCATCTACTAATACCTAAAACTGACATATATTACCCAGAGAAAATGTTAAGTACCCTGATTTGATCACCCTGATTTGATCACCTAAATATAACTCTTGGTCGCACACTGTACACGATGGACTATTTATAATCTACATAATCTATAGATAAATATTATTAGTTATTCTGTGCCTAGAGAGGGTGTATTTTATAAGTCAATACACAAACCATGCATGAGTATTATCAAGTAACTTATTAGATATATTTTGTACAAATAAATAAACTGAATAAAAACTCTTTGTACTTTCATTACAAAAACTTTATTTGACATGCACAAATATTCCCCATCACGGTTCAAGTTTTCTACGGAAGCAAAAGTATACCCGTTCCTTCGTGGTCGTAATTTACTTGTAATTTATCTCTCCATGCTTAGGGGTCCGTTATAAAATAGATACTCGTCATTGTGGATAACTTTTTTTTCGCAATTTCAGGGGTGGTATCACTGGTATCATAAAACCTGTTCATAATTATTATGAGTTTATTTATTTATTTAAGGTTAAATGCTTGCTGTGCTCACAGTGAAGCCAACACGCACAGCAAGCCACGAACCTCTTTCGGCTTAGTAAACCTCAGAAAAAATTAGTACACCCTTTCCGCCAAAGCCTATAAAGACAGCAATCACAGTGATGTCTGGTACCCAAAGATTGATACCTACGATACATTGCTAAATTCACCTAACGCGCAAAGCCAATAATTACAAAAAATGCAACATACCACTTTTATTTCTCTTCTAAGTTTAGGATTTGGCGTCTCACGTCTTGTGCATTTGCCAGAGACAAGTATTTAATATATTTTCAAGTTTTTATAAAAATAATATATCGTCCAACAAGTCATAGTCAAAGTAAACCAAATTCACGGTCTAGTCCGAGTCATACCTTCGTTAAGTGATGGAGGCTGTACTTAAAGGTTTACGACGGAGACTACTTTTTATTACCATCATTACTTAGTTACTTAGAGACTTTTATGGAGTTTTGTAAAAGACACATTTCACTTCATTAAATAACTTGTCCATACCATACCCGAACATATTTATTGAGTGTTTACGAACACTCAATAAATAATAATTCACCATTTTTTGTTACTTATAAAAGCTCAAACATACACAAAGGAATATGACGAGTTATTTTTTTCGCGTTGGCGCCAAAATCTCACAACATTTTGACGTTTTGTTTTAGCTATCTCAGTCTATTATGGTCATTATTGCCAGCAAGTAAAGTTTATATTGGTTTCATTTACAATTAAATAATCAAAACAAAAACTTTGAGTAATGAAAACATTAGAAAAAAGGAATCAACTTTGGTTGTACCAAAACTACGGATTAATACAACAATCTATTCCTTTGTATTCTTCTTTCGAGCCACTAATGATTTACGAGAATGTCAAAATGTGTTTCAATAAAAACCTATATTAAAACAGCTGACTGACGGTAGCCGCTGATATAAACCAAAACAATGGCATTCAATAAAAATAACATGCCACCCGAGGGTAGATACGAAATAATACGATGTAAGTGTCATTTTTAAGTTACTGTGCCTTCTTTTTTCCGCCACCTTCAACGCACTTGGTAAGTAACATTATTTAATTCACCAAATAAAATATCTTAAACCATCAACACGTAAGTTGATAAGTTACCCAAATTTACGAAACACTTACCATGTTTTTCGTTCATTTCCTAGCGTTAATCCTTCAAAATGACCCAGGAAACTATCTTCGTGGGCGGTCGGGACGCCGTCCCAGTCTTATTTATCCCGAGACAATGTACAAAACTTGAAACGAACTATGATATGTCCGCCGACGTTTACATTGAACTTACCATTACTTCAGCAGACACAGATGGTAACGAAAGTTGCATTTATTCGGGCTTTTGCAATGTAAAAATTTGTGATGCTTGTCATATCAACATTTATCCTACTGAAACGGTTGACGTTGAACAAGATAAATCGTCTAATTCGTCAATAGACTGTGAGGATATAAATCATATGCCGGTCATCTTGTCCGACGCCAGTACATTTCCAACACAAGCTTATAACCAGTCTCAAGTGTGGATAGATCCTTCTAGAAGCCCGTACGTATACAACCACTATGACACAGCACAACAGGCTTACTCCATCTTTGAGAACACTGGTTGCATCACTGTACAGCAACACAATACATACTTAACTCAGAACGTCTACAACTATGACCGCCAATCTCAGAAAAATGATTTTGAGCAACATAAGTTCAAGAAAGCACCTCGACAAGCTCAACAACTGTTTCAAGAGATCTGTGAAGACGAAGAGTCAGAGAGTGAAGTGTTCTACAACTATGATCGCCAGTCTCAGACAAATAATAATG
Organism: Agriopis leucophaearia; assembly: GCA_949125355.1. Taxonomy (NCBI): domain Eukaryota; kingdom Metazoa; phylum Arthropoda; class Insecta; order Lepidoptera; family Geometridae; genus Agriopis; species Agriopis leucophaearia. The sequence continues at coordinate 15,804,323 of OX421274.1, read as the reverse complement.
AGCAAAATAAGTTCAAGAAGGCACCTACAGCTCGACAAGTTTACCCAGAGACCTGTGAAGATGAAGAGTCAGAGAGTGAAGTGTTCTACAACTATGATCGCCAGTCTCAGACAAATGATAATGAGCAAAATAAGTTTAAGAAGGCACCTACAGCTCGACAAGTTTACCCAGAGACCTGTGAAGATGAAGAGTCAGAGAGTGAAGTGTTCTACAACTATGATCGCCAGTCTCAGACAAATGATAATGAGCAAAATAAGTTCAAGAAGGCACCTACAGCTCGACAAGTTTCCCCAGAGACCTGTGAAGATGAAGAGTCAGAGAGTGAAGTGACCTACAACTATGATCGCCAGTCTCAGACAAATGATAATGAGCAAAATAAGTTCAAGAAGGCACCTATAGCTCGACAAGTTTCCCCAGAGACTTGTGAAGATGAAGAGTCAGAGAGTGAAGTGTTCTACAACTATGATCGCCAGTCTCAGACAAATGATAATGAGCAGAATAAGTTGAAGAAGGCACCTACAGCTCGACAAGTTTACCCAGAGATCTGTGAAGATGAAGAGTCGGAGAGTGAAGTGTTCTTATCTCAACTGTCTCTAAGAAATAAGAAGACAAATAAAGGTGACATTGAAGGGAAGAATAATGCATTGAAGCAGGTAATTTTACAAAACAATACTTTTTAATGTAAAAAGAATGGAAACAGACTTACAATCTGCTTGATGGTTAGCTGTAACCACAGCCTGTGGCCTCCTACTACACTATCAGTGTTGTCAAATGTTTTGCCATCCCGGAATGGTGGTTGTAGACACCCTTTTTATTAACCCTCGACGCAAACAGAGGGTTGTTATAATTTTATTGTGTGTATCTGACACATCTGTCTGTGGCATCATAACTCCCAAACGGCTGAACCAATTATGATTTAGTTTTTTCTTTGGTTGTAAGGTGATTTGATCAACCCATTCAGCCATTTGTAGATCATCAGCACTATAATGGGGGTTTTAAAAATGTTCAATTTATACTTGTTATTTTAATAACATCACAAATCATCAAAAATCTATTGAAGTTGCAACGACAGGACCTTGGCCTGATTGTAGGCCTCATAACCGGTCATTGCAACTTGAATAGCCACAAACTGGGAGCCACGGACAGTCCACTGTGTCGTGGCTGCATGAAGGAGAACGAAACTGTAGAGCATGTGCAGTGGCATTGCGAAGCCACAGAGGATACTAGAATCGCTACTGGGTTGCATGAGGCTTAACTACCTTCATCATCCACGTCACCACATCAGCTAGACTGCTTTTCATCGTCATTATGCACAACCATCTACGCCACTGGAGCAACTGTGCCAGTGGCCCAGAGCCTCACTCTGATATTTCAAGGAGTTGGGTTGGCTCGGGTAACTGGTGGTAGGGGGAAATGCACAATACACCCCAAGCGGGAAGCCAGTGCAGGACTTATCGCCCCCATTTACAATAAGCATAAGAACATCACAAATAGATTAGGTACTTTGAATACCATTTAATACAAAAGCCTTCATAGGTTTGCCTGAATGTGTGTTTGTGAATATTTTTGTGTAAAAACATCTAAGAAACCACATTTCAGTCCCTTCTAGTAGTTGTATCTATTTGAACTTGGCAAATGTACGATCAGATGCCAATATTAATGATATGGTACAATTGAGCTGGTCTGATGATGAACCTGGAAGGTTGGAGTCTCAGATCAGATAAACAAGGGAAATATGCCTTAGTACAATTATTGTTTAAATTCAAAATTCTCCATGTTTCATAGTTTTTTTTTACTATACTGCTAACCTGCAACGCAAAAACTAAGTACAGCACACTTAGTAATTTTTTATGCACACTAAGAAATTTGTAGCAACACCAAGGAACTAACTAATAGACCACATGCAAATGGGCGGCAAGGTCGTCTACAGGGCGAGTTCGACTTAAGGCATATAGCCTGATATAAGCCAGATGTATTCACACCTGCCACGCCTTACCATATTTGCCTTTTTTGTTTTATCTGAGAGCAAACCCTTCAATTGCTGCTTAATACTTTAACTAGGGATGATCAATGCTTGATAATCATCAAAGTTAAAAGCAAAAAAAAACAAGGCTCAATTCCTGTAATATCATGTCGCATCATCATCACATCACATCATCAGTAAATAATCAGTAAACGTCCCATGGTAAACAAAGGCCTCACTCTTAGAGGGGTGTTGCCATAATCCCCTACGCTTGGCAGGTGGCTTGGGGAGCGCAGTATGTTCCCCAAGTACCAATAGGATGCTGCTATCCACTCTCCGGTGGTCCTATGTCCATGTGGGCCCATGTTGTAGGGGTCACATGGGTATAATTAGAAATACTTAAATAAAACACAATAATTTTGTATAGGACCGTGTTAGAGTCATTATGTGTTGTGATTATGAAAAACAGACAGATGGACAGACAGACAATCAGATGGACAGACAGAACAAAATTATAGGGGTTTAAACTAATAGGGGGGAGTTATAACTGAAGATTTGATTACCTACATTGTCATTGTTGAGTTATAACTGAAGATTTGATTACCTACCTACATTGTCATTGTTGAGTTTTAACTGAAGATTTGATTCTTCACTTCATCAGCCAATTAACGTCCACTGTTGGACAAGGCCTCCCTCATAGAGAGGGGTGTTGCCATAATCCCCACGCTTGGCAGGCGGCTTGGGGATCGCAGTACGTTCACCGTGTACTATTAGGACGCTGCTGCCCATCCTCCGGTGGTTCTGGTCGCAGTTTTAGGACATACCCGGGTCCATGATCCCGGGATTTGATTACCTACCTACATTATCATTGTTGAGTTATAACTGAAGATTTGATTACCTATATTGTCATTGTTGAGTTATTACTGAAGATTTGATTACCTACATTGTCATTGTTGAGTTATAATTGAAGATTTGATTATATTGCCTTTATTGAAGTATCCATCCACATCCACACTAATATTATAAATGCGAAAGTAACTCTGTCTGTATGTTTGCTACATAACCACAGCTAAACGGCCTAACCTTAAAATTTTGGGAGGTAAGAGTATGTATCATGAGGACGGGCTATTTTTTCTGAAGAAATCGCGGACAAAGTCGCGGTTACAGCTAGTAAGTTATAATTAGCATATAGATAGCTAATAATAAGCATCTAAAAAGAAAGAAATATTATTTTCAGTTGATGTCAACGGATATCCAATCCACATCCAAGCAGAGGAAGACAATACTGTTCCTTGGGGAAGACTCCACTTCGGGACAGACCATCCAGAATATACAGTTTACGGACCCTATGGTCACATGCTCGGCTATAGAGGTGGACCATGAAGTGGTGATTGGTCAGTATACAGTGCACAGAGTTATAACCTTGGGGATTCTAGAATCCCAAAGGAAGACATTGACACGCAACATTCTGAACAACTTTTACTTTGGAACCAACAATGGGTGTAATGGGTTTGACTGCCCCGGTGGCTTAGTTGGTAATGAACCTACCTTCTGCGCTCGGGGGCGTGGGTTCGATTCCCATCAGGGACAAACATTTGTGTGACGAACATTTGTTTTTGTCTATGTCTGGGTGTTAATATCTATTTAAGTATGTATTTAAAAATATATATGTACGTATATCAGTCTCTGGCAGCCATATTACAAGCTTTGCTTAGTTTGGGGTCAGATGACCATGTGTGCAATAATGCCCCAGATATTTATTTATTTAAATCGTAAAAAAAGCAGCTGTTCCATAGAAAAATGTCATTCAGTCACTTGACGAAATGTACGAGTATGGAATAGCTGATATGTTTTTGGCTGAATTTTCACTGGCAAATAGCTGATGATGTAAGGGTATGAATGAATGTTTCCTAAAGACTCCAAAACGGCTAGATCGATTTTGACGGTACTTTCATTGGCAGATAGCTGATGAAACGCAGGTTAAACCGCGGGGTGCAGCTAGTACTGTAATATTTCTAAATGGCTGCTGCCACAAGATAGCGGATGGTGTATATTATATTTGTCTTTCTGTTAATATGGGTATTAAATGACATCACACTAAATTTAAAATGGCCGCCGCCGCTTCAAGATGGCAATTTAAATTTTCTTGGTAAAATTAGAAGCTCGTTTAAAAAATGACATCGCTTTATGGTTGACATTCCGAAAACCCGTACGAAGCGCTTTGATTCCACTTTCATTGTGCGAACTGCTAGTATGTGGAATGCGCTGCCTGAATGAGTGTTTCCCGATAGTTACAATCTGGGTGTTTTCAAGTCAAAAGTGAATCGGTTTCTTCTAGGCAATCATCGCTTAGCATCAGGTGAGTTGGCGGCCAAGCGCAAGCCTATTTTACAATAACAATTAAAAAAATTTTTTTTTTTTTTACTATTAACTTATTCTGTACTATTCGATATACTACTGGTAGGTACTAAATGTAGTTACTATAGTATTTCCAACAAAAGTGATCAGAATCATTGGTTTTAATACGCTTTTAATAGCTTAGTATGTATGTTTGTAATGGAATCTTTGAACTTGATTTTCACCTACTTCAAAACTTCGAATTAAATAGAAATTTTTCACACATCAAGGACCGATAACAACGCAATAATTTAAATAGTTTGTCCCATTATTCTTACCAAGATATTCAGGATTAGTGATTTTAAAGTGTGTTAACTTTATCAACAAATATTTACCAGGTAAATTTATCACAAATTCCTTATTGTACTTGAAGCGACGTAGAAGCGGAATTACACTAGAAATTCATCAGTAAAACAGTTTTGAAAATGGACTTTCGCAAAGTAACGCCTGATTCCATCAACTATTTTAAAGTGTGTTTTTGGTTATATTTATCAAGGTCGGTTGAGTCATGTCTTGGCTAGGCGTTGTAACAATGTTACAGCAGGTGTCGGAGCGAATTAATTTTTAAAGTTTATAATACTACAAAACAAGATTATGTGACGTTAAAATAAACCAAATCAGCCCAAACTCAAATGTTTTACTAGTGACACTTGATCAGTTCCGCTGTTCACTTCCTGACTCCATCATCAGATCAGTCTGATAGTACCAAATTATTGTATTGTCATTCAGATTACATACGCAGCGTAGGTAGGCCTCCCAATAGATGGACCGACGACATCGTGAGAGTCGCGGGCATCCAGTGGATGCAGATGGCAGGTTGTCGTTCAGTGTGGAGGTTAAAGGGGGAGGCCTATGTTCAGGAGTGGACGTCTTATGACTGATGATGATAATGATGATGATGATGAAGCCTAAATATATTTTGAGACAGGATAAGGCAGATGCCGTTTTTCATCCTATAGATGTGTTCTCGTATCCACAAGTTGTTCACCTCAATAGCCCAGATTTTTTAAATCCTGGTTAATCCTGATTTAAAAAATCTGGGTCCAGATTTCCAGATTTTTTATTTTTTATTATTATTATATGGCAATTTACATGTTACATGAGGTTCTTAAAAAGTACAAGTCGGTACAAAGACCCTGTTAGGGCGCACTAAATAATATTTCTAACACGTAGATATCTTAAAAATGTATAGGCGATACCAGATTAACCAACAACTTTTCATTTGCAGAGGACACCGCGCCCCCATCACCCAATAGAAAAAAATACCAATGCGACAAATGCAAGCAAATCTTCGAACAAATCTCAGATTTCCGTCATCACATGAAGGGGAACCATACTAACCACAAAGTCATTAAGAACAGAGATTTGGCGTGTTCCGAATGTGGCAAGAAATTTTCAAACTATGACAAGTATGAAGTACACTGCTTAGGACATGGAAACCCAGATCTAGAATGTTCTAAGTGCCACAAAGTGTACGCTTCCAAAAGTAGCCTAAAAACTCACATGAAGATTCATGACCGAAAATTCCCTTGTCAATATTGTTCTAAAACGTATGCCACTTCTGAACCTTACAAGAAACACTTGAAGGTGCATTCTAAGTTCGTATGCCAGTATGATGGCTGCTTATTTTTGACCAACACGGCGTCGAAGCGCGATGATCACTATGATGATCATATTGAAAATTTGTATAGTATTGATCCCGATCATAACAATAATGATTATCTCGATATTGAAGAGCATTTTGATTATTTTGACCTAAGTCATAAAGATCAATGTAATAAGGGTCATCATGATCAAGACAATGATGGTCATAATGATCAAGGTCACGATGGACGTGATGATCAAGGTAATGATGATCACACTGATGAAATTGACGGAAATCTTTATGTTAGCCCGATACAGTCAACTTACACTGAAATTCCTGACTCTTTTATGGATAATCTCGATGAAGGATTTCAACTGATAACTAAAGAATGTGAACTAAAAACTGCAATGTCAGGAGAACCGGAGAAAAGTAAAAATGAACTGAAGAAGAATGATAATGGAGGAGTGGGAAGGAATAAAAAAGGAGAACTGGAGAGAAATAAAAATGCAGAAGTAGATAAGAATGCTATGTCTGAAGTGGTTGGCAATGATGATAAAAACGAGCGTGCAAAAGCTGATTCAGTGATAGCAAAGGTTATGTCTAGTAAAATATTCCTGGCAAATACTAAAGCGGCCAAGAAACACGCAAGAAACAATAAGGTAATAACTAATGACTGTATATCTACACTAATATTATAAAGAGGAAAGATTTGTACCTATTTTTGTATGTTTGTATGTTTGTAATGAATAGGCTCCGAAACTACTGAACCGATTTGAAAAATTCTTTCACTGTTGGGAAGCTACACTATCCCCGGGTGACATAGGCTATATTATATTTTGTAGCGAGGCCGAAGGCCGAGCTTACACTCGTGCGAAGCCGGGGCGGACGGCTAGTCATAAATAAGGGAGACAATATGTCTTAGGACATTAAAGTTCTTGTTAGTGTTTTTTCCTGAGTATTATAATTGCAAATGTGTTTTGTTTGTTCCTATTTAACGTAGCAACAAGTAAGTTTTACTATGAAATGACAACTCATTCTAAGTGTCCCCATGACAGCAGATTATATATTTTATTTCCTAAAGCTAAAAGCTTGTTTTGAAAAATGATTATTTTAATTTTAATATTACCATAAATAGTTGAAAGGCCAGAGAGAAAGAAAGAAACATATTTATTTATGACAGAAACAAAAGATACATACGAGTACATTACCAGTTAAAAACTTCGATCAAATTTTCGAAGGGTAAAAGCATCGAAATAATAGTTTCTGTCACAAGCCGGTTCCAACTAAGAGTCTGTCCTGGACATAGGATACTTTTCATGTACGGTTCCTGAGGGACTGTCTAAGATGCCGTACCTCATCCCATAGAGCAGCTCAACGCCAACAAGAGTTAGCCACAAAACCTAGAATTTCTCCATCCTATTCTGTTCAATCAACTATACCCTATTATGCGCAATCAACTATACCCTATTATGCGCAATCAACTATACCCTATTCTGTGCAATCAACTATACCCTATTCTGTGCAATCAACTATACCCTATTCTGTGCAATCAACTATAACCCTATTCTGTGTACCATATTCTGTGCATTCAACTATACCCTATTCTGTGCAATCAACATACCCTATTCTGTGTAATCAACTATACCCTATTCTGTGCAATCAACTATACCCTATTCTGTGCAATCAACTATACCCTATTCTGTGCAATTAACTATACCCTATTCTGTGAAATCGACTATACCCCTTTCGTTCTTTTCCTTTGTTTACACGTGTTTCACCTCTGCACCGGGTATCCTCAGGACGAGTTGACTCGCGCTTGAGTTCTGTGTCACTCGTTGGCCCTCCAACTGTCCTTATGTAAAAAATCATTTAGATCCGTTGTTGCGTGGAGGAGGAACAAACAAACACTTTTGCACATACAATATTAGTATGATCTATGTACATTATGTACAATGGAGCTATGGTGGCCGAGCGATGGTAGTTTGTGCCCTTCTAACGGCACCCGGTTTGACCTCCTGGTCCTTGACTTATTTAGTACTTAAATTGTATTATTTAATTATATAAGGACGCCATTCCAACTGGCTCCTTCTTTCCGGAATGTATCCATTCCGATAGCTGACCAGCTTGAGCTTTTGGGCGTCTCTCTGTCTTCTAACTCAACTTTGGCTCCTATATTGAGGACAAGGCCCAATTGGCTGCCAAAAAGCTGGGTATCCTATCGAAGGTGCGTCGATACTTCACGTCGGAACAGTTGCTTACACTGTACCAAGCACAAGTTCGGTCGTGCATGGAGTACTGCTCTCACCTTTGGGATGGATCAGCTAAGTACCAGCTTGGAGCGTTAGAGTCTATTGAGAGACGTACTAAGAGACTCATCGGTAACGAATCCCTGGTTCAGACTAAGCTCCTTAGTCTTGACCATCGGCGCAAAGTTGCCAGTCTATCAGTTTTTTATCGGATACATTTCGGAGAGTGTGCATCGGATCTGCATGATCTAATTCCCTCCTGCCCATTTATCTATCGGACTGCCAGAGCGGGCACGAAGAATCGGCACCGCTTTATGGTTGATAATCCGAAAACCCGTACGAAGCGCTTTGATTCCACTTGTATTGTCCGTACTGCTGGTCTGGTTCTTACTGCTTTTCATATTGAATATGTGGAAAGTAAATAAAAATCTGATTAGTTTTTAATTAAATTTTACGCCGCGATTTTACAGAATGGCTGTATAAAAAGTTGGGACATGGCTTACATAGCTTTAAAAAAAAATACAGCAAGGAAAATTGTTTCCCAGGGACTAAAAGTACTGTTTTCATCCCTCTGATCGGGTAACTTCAAGCGTACATTCCAGGTATGAGAAATTAAAAATAAATGAATAAACCCCATTGTCCGGACTAGACGCTTAGGGCTGTTTCGCCGAAGATGCACAGCCGAGGTAAAAAAGAGATGTTTATTTGTTGTGTGTCGCAATATTTCACATTTGCTCAATTTTGCGTGAAATGTGATTAATTTTGAAATGTGAACAATCCTTTACTGTATTCTACCACCTAGTTGCATGCTTGCTCGTTGTGTAGGCTACCCATGCGCTTATAAGCAGCCTGCAAGCCTCGTCTGACATTGTTTAGCGGTTGTTGTACAAATTGTAGCGCTTCCTGACAGGGTTAGAAGTTGCTTGCTTGTGCTACGCCACTAGCGCCTCGTGGTAGTTAATCCAGCGTTGGTTCATAAGTGTTTATTCATGTTTTCAGACTTGCCAAGTGTGCTCGAAGTCATTCGACCGCGTGGGAGACCTCAAGCGACATCTAATTGAGCACATCGTCAAATGCACCCTGGCTAAGGCAGTTAGCAGCAAGCAGGGCACTCTCAAAATTAACTGCGAGGTATGTGTGTAATTTCCTTTTCACCGACTTTAACAAGTAGTTTGACATGATATTATTAAAGGAAAACAGAATACCCAACTGTAAAATGTAGCGGACACTCTGGGCAGGAAGACGATTATAACTACATCTTTTTCTATTTTGTAAAAAGAGCTGTAAACAAGCATGTGGTCCGCCTGATGGTAAGCAGAAACCGTCGCCTATGGACACCTGCAACACCAGCGGTGTAGACGGTGGTTTGCCAGCCCGGAGAAGTAGTTGTAGATACCTTTTCTAAAACGCTTCATATAGGAGCTTTGCGGGAAAACCTTTGGGGGAAGGACATTCCACATCTCGCAGGTCTGCGGAAGAAAGGTGCGGAATAGTTGGACGGTGTGCAATTTCCGGATTTGCAAGATGTGGGAGTGAGCTTTAAGCTCAGGCTATGCGCTAATATATATTTAAAAAAAATACTAGAGTCTGTACAGAAAGGGAGTGGACTTGGATTGTAGTTGAATGGACATATATATCAATAAATAACACGCAAATTCACTCAAAAAAAATTTTTTCACGATGATAGAACAGCTCATGATAGCTGAGTTTGACATTTTTGAGATGGCAGAGATGGATTGCCATTTATAATTCGTTCTAGTTCTCTTTTTGGCCAAGTCCACTCTCTTTTTCATCTCTCTCTCTTAAACATTCCGCTCCTTGGGCAGTCGGGTTAAAAGCTTAAAGGTCGGCTTTCCTGTTTTAAGGGTCCGATATAAAACACCAAATTGTATACCACCCTACCCGTTAAGCCATTACTCACAAGATACATTAACACTCACACACCACTGTTCGCACTCTTGCATTTTTACTAGTGTGATACTACTAACTACGGTTACCTACAGTCTTTCGATGATTTTAGAGTAGAATCTAGCCATGATACTTATCTCGACAAAAACCTGTCTACACCATATCAGTCGCCAAGCTACAGTGCGTTCCGTTAGTACCTTACTGAGCCCTTTCAATCTAAACTAAGCGCGCTTCTAACTTAGACTATAACTTCGAGTTAAAAGCCTAACAGTAGTGAAAAACAACGTTCACATTTCCCTGCCACGTTACAGATTTGCCAAAAGGAAACGTTCAACACAATCGACAAATACAAAGCCCATCTCCGCGAACACGCCAAAGTGACTCTTTACAAATGCATCTTCTGCGACAAATCGTTCAGCGATTCCAGCAACTTCTCCAAACACAAGAAAATCCACGGCGCTTCTTACTTGCAATGCGATTTGTGCCACAGAAGATTCAAGTCTAAAATAATGATCGCAAAACATATCGAGCTACACACCAAAAATAAGCCCCTGAAATGCAACTTATGCCATCGTGTCTTCCACTTCCAGTCCATGCTGAATAAGCATTTAAAAAGCATGCACAAAAAACCTACGGCTTCGAAATTCCATTGCAGATTTTGCTGTGATGGATTTACATCTTTAAAAGATAAGTGGGATCATGAATGGTTTGTCCATAACATTAGGAAGACAATTGTCGATTGTCTGGTCTGCAACGCCAAGTTTAGGAAGTATACGGAGTTGAAGAGACATTTCCAAGATATACATAAAATGATAATTCCAACACAGAAGAAGATTCTGGAAAAGATGTCTACATCAACAGATTTTTGCATCAAAAAGGCTAGTTACTGATTTTTGACGCGTTTTCAAGGCTGGCCCTTGATTGAGTTGAACGCTGTTATACAAGGTTATTGGTAATAGGTAACAAACTCTTGCCGGCAACATTACTTTTTAAGCGACTTCCAATATGGAGGGGTTCGCAATTCGGTTGTATTTTTTTTTAATCATTGTTACTTCAGAAAGTAATTACTTATACACCGATTAGGTTTTTTTAAACGATATACTTTCAGACTGTCCATATTTCAAACAGCCTCATAGACATTTCATCAAAATCAATTCAGTTTTGAAATCAAAATAAATGGAAAAAAATATGTCAAATAAATGAAATTGCGTATTAATTTTGAAGTCGGTTTTTTTAATTGATAATTATTTCGATATATTTTTTCTGCGGTACAAAAACCAAAATATGTAAGTATTTAAATTTTAAATTAAGGCAAATGGCGATGATGTTACGTGTCTGCAAAGCGGATTTCTTGCACCGACAAAAACAATGTAGACAAGCTGCCTGCTAGAGCGTGTTAGCCAGTTCTCAATAACGCTATATAACGGCTATTTAGCAGTAAGCTATAAAGCATTTTTTATTTATATTTTTTAGTTATACAACATTGATCTCTAAGAGAGCTGTTTTCTTTTTTTGTATATTATTTTTGTGTTAGAAGTATTTGCGATGTTTTTTTGATGTTGCGGCAAGTAAAGTAGCACTTTTAGAAGATTTTCTATTTACTTTTTAATTTATTCAAAATCAAAGTACTTAGATGTAAAACTATACATTTGATATATTATATTTTTCTTGACAATTTATAGTTAAATCAAGTAACTATAGTAGGGCAAGGGCAAGGCAACTATAGTAGTACAATTTAATAGATCACATTTGACAGTTCAACAAAAAAAAAGCTACATGTAACCTTGGCTCATGTATTATTATTTATTTCAAAGTTAGAATTGCACAATTGCTTATATATTTTTTTGGTTAAAATACATATTTTTTGTAATAATGACCAATGAAGGCAATTTTTTTTATGCATAATTTTTTTAATGATTTTTTTGACATGATTACTAACAGATTTCAAATGTGATCTTTAAAATTGGCCCTACTTTAACATATGTATTTTATTTCTATACACGTTTTTGAAATCTAAGTATTATAGATTTTTTGTGATAAGTTATTTTTGTGATAAAAACGATAAGCAACCAACGGGGTCCAAATTGTATTTAAACGTCTTAATGAGACTGAAAAGGAACTAATAGAGCTGTATAAATAAATGAGTTTATTTATATAATAATAAGCGTGAGGTAGGTATGTAATATTATGATTTCGTATAATAGCAAAATAGGTACATCATTACAATAAAACAAAATCAAATTTGACCGCTAATTTTGACAAAAATTTGTGGAAATTAGTATTCACTATCATCAATAGAAAACGGAAAAAAATGAAATTTTGTTTAAGCTGGCTCAACTTTTGAGCATTTTTTTTTAAATTAATTTTGTAAACTAATCTTTTTTTTTACATAATATTGTGTTACCATTGTTGCAAAGATTCAAATCATTGTAAGTTTAATTTAGTAGTTATAGATAAGTAACAATTTTACATTGTTCCTGTCAGGTGCCAAGTATTTATCGTGATCTCATTAAAATGTACTTTCAAGACTGTTGCTGGTATATAAATACTATTTAACTATGTTACTGATAAGACTAATGGATGTTCAAAGCTTATCACAATCGAAGGTGAAGTGTCAAGTATTATTATTATATTTTTATACATAAGCACAGGGCCCCGATTCTACTAAACCAATTGTTTTTAAATTGTTAATGATTTTTCTCAAAAATTGCCCTTTTGACAGTTTTGGTATAGATAAAGTATCAAAAGTGAAAAACAAAATTGTTTTTAAATTGTTAATGAATTGCCTCAAAATGTAATTTTTTTACACTTTTTGTATAGATAAAGTGTAAAAAGTAAAAAAATTGAGGCAATTCATTAACAATTGAAAAACAATTGGTTTAGTAGAATCGGGGCCCTGGTATAAGATAATATACATAAGCACCTATTACATAATAAGTCACAGTGTCACACAAACTATTCTGAGAATAGACACTGACCACGTCTAGTTGTATAAAAACCTAGCGTGCCGCATATTCTGTACCAACTATAGGAGCAATTCAGTCGTAGTTTTAGGAGCCGTATTACAAAACACATCGTTAAATTTTAGATATCTGGATTTTCGGGCATAAAACGAAAAAATAAAGCCGTATTAGTCGAGACGAATATAAAACAAGTTAATTTTTAACATTCAACATGAAATTGTCTATGTAATTCATGTCAGTGATTTAACGAAATAACCTCCCTTACTTTCTGAGTTTCCAAAAAACTACTTTAGTAAATTGGAGGTTTTTGTGGAGCTTTTCAGCCGTTATTTTCAGTAAAAATACAGATAGATCTATTTATCTCAGATATAGATTTTTTTATAGATCCTTTTATTTTATAAAAAAAAACAAAATAGAACGCCAAAAATAAAAAAGTTTTCGTTGTTTTTCGTCAAAAATGTGAGAGGGCTGTTAACTCAATTCGCACGGTTAATTGCTCACGAAGAGTTTTTACAGATTACTATGGCGCAATTTAACTTGTTTGTATTGATGTCTGACATGCTACTGCTAAGATGACCTAGATCTAACTGAATTATGCGGCGTGCTAGTTAGAGCATTGTTCCAATTTAAGACAGGCCATAGACACGCAAAGTATTACCATACATACCTTGCCCATAACTCAGTTCGATCTACGTCGTCTTAGCAGTAGCACGTCAGGCATCAATACATAAACGTCTAATAAGACTAAATTGATCTCGTGACGTCATAGTCGGTATGAATACCCGAAGGGTCTATCCCGCTAAAAGTCTGTGTTTAGAAATTATGTATTTTCATAAAATGTTAAGGAGGCACACGAGTGTGTTTTTGTTTATTTTTTTGTTTCTTTTTTACTTTTGTTCATTAAACTTTCTTTTTTATATTTATAAATTATGTATTATTTTAGTGTTATAAAAATCCTCGTCAGTTACCAACCTACCTTTATTTAAAGCTATTAATTCGAATACCAATCTTATTAATATGGACTTATAAGCCATTATTTTTTATTATTTTAGTATAGGTACAGAGTTACGCATATTGTAGACCGCACTAGGCTGAAAAAAGGTCATTGTACCTACTATATAATATATTATGAACAAATTTTACTATGGGATCAACCATGAAATCGCGACTAAAAACTGCTTTTCCATACACTTTATAAAGTGTCTAAGACGGTTTTTAACCGACTTCCAAAAAGGAGGAGGTTATCAATTCGACTGTTTTTTTTTTTATGTTTGTTACCTCAGAACTGTCGACTGGGTGAACCGATTTTGATGATTATTTTTTTATGTGAAAGTTTTTGCTTCCCGTTTGGTCCCATTTCAATTTGGTTCAGTTTTGATGAAGTCGGTTTTTTATATTGGTAATTATTATTTGAAAGCTGGTGCTTCCCGTGTGGTCCCATTTCAATTTGGTCCAGTTCTGACATTTTTATGAAGTCAGTTTTTTTTATTGATAATTATATTGATTATTTTGTCAACGATCGTTGTTCAATTTACGTAACGATAACTTATCGCAAGTGCTCGTACTAAGGACACAGTGCATTATCGATCAGCCCTCAACACAACACCTACGCGAGCTATTGTAAAGAAAGCAAGCATGTTCTTCGTCCAAACATCTCTCGCGTCTGAGTTCGGACGTCTGCACAATACATCGTTCCGTAAAAACATTCCGAATAACATAGGGCATAGTGATGACCCGATGGTGCTGGAATAACCGAGTTATGGCGCGGCCACACATCGGTCATAAACACATACGTGTTGGAGCCAAAACGCCAATGTGTGACCACTATGCTATGCAAAGCTATAAGCACTCTGCATTTTGGGATCTAATACCTATTTATGTACGTACAGGTGCTGCTTTGAAAATTTGATCGTCGATAAGCTGACTAGTTCAATTAATTACTTATAATGGTATTGGAGTGCACACGTCCACGTTGTATGGGTGTATTGTCCTAGGACGGAAAGATACAAGTATTTCAATTGGTTTCTTTTGAACTTGCTGTTTGCAGGGCCTGTAATGGACAATTCTCTTTGACAAGGAAGGAGGTTGAGTGCTGACCTGCTTGCTTGTATATGAAATAGTCTGAACCCAGTTAGACTGACTGTAGTGGCCAGTTCGACCAAGAGCAGAGCGTGTTGGCGATTCCAAGATATAAAACTGATGCGAATTGGACCGATGTGTGGGCGCGGCATTAGTGGCGTGGCCACACTGATGTAAACAAATTGTGTACACAAGATCAGCGCGCGCATGACCTTGCAGCGCATGCGCCCGCGGTCCGCGCCTCGCCGCGACCGCGGCCGGCAGCGGTCCGCCCGCGGCCCGCGCCAGTCCGCGACCAGGCGCCGCGGCGGCTACGTCTCGCGCGTCCTCTCACGCTACCGCGTGCACAAACAACAAAAATCAATCGTTCATTAAAGAAATTCCCCATTTATAATCGTTTACTCCTGTGTTCGTCTTGTGTGTGTGGTTCCGACGTTAGCTGCTGGTGTGCATCGCCTTTGAAGATAAGGTCTGTATTATGGCGATAATCTCATAAGCCGTCACGTTTCGACAATTCAATGTGCTGTTAATAGTTCCGAATCCATACAGGGTTTGTTTGCATGTATGTTTGTTTGTGTACTAGCACTAGAGATACGTACGTCGTTAGATTTTATTGCTCCTTAGTAATGGATTTGTTTTTACGATTCGGAACAGAATTTGCACTTAAGATTCCGATGAAACTGAAATGTTTTCTTTGTTAAAACGGTGCTTTATTTAGTCTACTGTAGTAAATAGAGGCCGTCCAGCCATGTGTGAAACGTAAAATTAAACAGAAACCAGTAAACAAAAAGAAAACGAAGAATTCAGAGAAAATGTTGTATACCTCTGACGAAACGAAACCAAACCACAGAATACATATAAGTACAAGCAACCAAACCTGAAAAGTTTGACAGGTAAAGGAAGAATTCCGTTTTCAAAATCTTCAAAAAGCATTCCTCTGTATGTTGCCAGTGATAAAAATAGCTGAAGCATTTCAGCACTCCACCTGTGTAAAGTAGGTATAAATATAAATCGATCGATATAAATCGTAACGAATTCATATTTTAATTGATGAAATAATGATTAGGTATGTAGGTATATTATGAAATCTACTTGCTTCCCGAAAATATAATAGGTAGTAGTTAGGTACCTACGCAAATATAAATGCTGAAAAACTACACCTAACTATGTAGGTATAGAACTTACATACATTTACAATAAGTACTTAGTTAGGTACATGTAATAAACCGGCCAACTGCGAGTTGGGCTCGCGCACTGAGGGAACCCTCAGTGCGCAGCTTCACTCGCAGTTGGAATAGGTACCACAAAATGTAGACAAAAAAAACAGTCGAATTGATAACCTCCTCCTTTTTTGGTAGTCGGTTAAAAAGACAACATGACTCCCAAGCTACCACCCAATTTTCTAGCTAATAGGTACCTACCTAACCAAAGTAGTGGCAAAGCATGTACCTACCTACCTATTCGTGTATCATTACATTATGTACCTACATGCCTAAGATTCAAAGGTCAAAAGCTGCGTTTTATTTTTGTTTATCCTTTAGGTCGTGTTACCTAAGTGCCACAGTATTTCTAAGCACATGGTGTTTTTTTATGATACAGAGTGACAAGACGTGCGAAGTCGCTCGCCTGATGGCTCTTCACGCTTGCCCATAACAGCACAACGCCACTCAGAATTTTTAACATCAACAGTTCAAAACCCTGGATGGCAATGCACTGCACTCGTCACCCCGAGATATAAGATGTCAAATCTCTGCGTGCCCTGTAATTACGCTGGAAACATTGCCCTTTAATCCGGAACACAGTAGTGTTTACACACATCTGCTTGGCGGTTGAATAACTGGCAAAGGTGTGGTACCTACTTCCCCAAGCGCGCCCCAGCAAAAGAGTCCTACCACTACAAAAACCTGTGTGTACATATTCTTCGTCGGTAGTACAATATCGACTATCTACATACTAAGTTAAACACTAGTAGGTACCTAATTATACCCAGCTTGCAACTGGAGCTTGTAGGTATGGTAAGAGTTAATGAACTCATTAGGTTTTGTATTGCATCAGGAAAGAAGCCATTATGCATGTTTCGTATGTACGTACGAGAAAGTAGGTACAAACTGTTGGTTCGAAAAACGAATGAAATCACTAAGTTGCTAAAAAAACCGTTAGGTGAATACCAACTAAACTATGACTAGTTTCACGGTTCTAAAATATGATGACTTTAAAATACTTATCACCGGCAAATGAACGCGTGAGACGCCAAAAAAAACAGAATGTTACTCTGACTTTTGTAAATGTCAATAGGTCGATCTCGATACCTATATAAAAAAAATCTTGATCGACTTTGAACCATTGATGTAGGTGGTAAATAGTGGGAAGATACGGAATGAACTTCTTGACGTGGACCGCACAAATCAGGCCCACGGGCCTAATCGACTTCAGTCACAATCGAACTGGTGTTTGTGATAGCACGTGAAGTACTTGTCAACATTTAGTTTGAAGCGAGCCATATTTGATGGGTACAATGTTTGGATGTCACGCGTCTTCCCCCTTTTTAACCGACTTCTAAAAAGGAGGAGGTTATCAGTTCGCCTGTTATTTTTAATGTTTGTTACCTCAGAACTTTCGACTGGGTGAACCAATTTTGATGATTCATTTTTTATTTGAAAGCTGGTGCTTCCCGTGTTCCCCTTCCTATTTCAATCAGGTCCATTTCTGTAATTTTTATTTATAATTATTGAAACTTGAACCAATGAATTTCAATGTAGTACATAATAGATTGCTTTGAACTTCTTTGAACACTCATTTCACTACCTCTTGCCTCACTATCAATGGTAAAATTGCCACGATATTGCAATGGGACTGTAGTTTAGTAGACACTTATATTTTCGATCAGCAAGTTAGAAATCGGGGGTGTATTTTCGTACTAATGTGGACTTAATCGTAATTATTTTAATCGCATTTTTTGGGATTCAAAACACCGTTTATCCGTCAACACAATATACTACCAACTTCCTTGATGAATTTCATCAAGATCGATTTAGCCGTTTATTCGTAAAAATGTATCAAACAGAAGGCGTGTAATAAGAACCAACACGGCAGCCAGCACCAAGAAAATGTATATTTCGTTGGAATGGAATCTGTCAGAAACCACCATTTGCAATTTTACACCCTTTTTAAATTACCCCCTATAACAATGTCATAAAGATCTCCTATGGCTGAGTATCAACTTTACATCATCCTTTACGGGCTTTAAGACCGTTTTAGGACTCTTAAACATTGTAAATACCTCTTATTTAGTTAATGGCCACTAAAAGCTGAGTAGGGCTGGCTGCACATTCGCTACAGTCGCTTGGACGACAATTGCTTTACTTTGTATTGGCTTCATACACGGGTACCCACCTACATACGCGTGGACAACTGCCATTAGCGCCATTGCGATATAATAACAGTGCTAAGGGCCCTGCCGCCTTATTATGGATCTTTGATCGGGATCGCGAGTGTCAAAATTTTGACACTTGAAAAGGGGTTATGACGCAAAAAAAGACTTATCTATTTCCAATTTCGTATTAAGTACGTCACCTACGAAATTGGAAATAGACAACGCTTTTTTTGCGTCATAACTCCTTTCAAGTGTCAAAATTTTGACACTCGCGATCCCGATCATAGATCCATAATAAGGCAGCTGATTCTATAACTAAAACACGCACGTAACACGGCGTGTTAAGTTAATCTCAAAAAATTTGGACTCTATTCCAGGAAATAAAGGTTAACTTAATGCGCTGCGTTACGAGCGTGTTTGTAGTTATGGAATTAGGGCCCAGCATCGGATTGTTCGAAATTAAAAACGAAACTATGACACAAAGCAAATATTGTTCTTAGTTTTTCTAGGTTGCCTAGAAAAGACGGCTCTAAACAATGAGACCGCCTATTAATATATGCCTACAGGTTAATGTCATGCTTTTACTTTCAATAATCGTAATCTTATAAGTATAGATT
Organism: Agriopis leucophaearia; assembly: GCA_949125355.1. Lineage (NCBI taxonomy): Eukaryota > Metazoa > Arthropoda > Insecta > Lepidoptera > Geometridae > Agriopis > Agriopis leucophaearia. Next base: position 15,785,192 of record OX421274.1, on the reverse strand, counting down.
TTTTAAAATGCTTAAGTAGGTACCTTTCTATGCAAGTCTGTGGCAGAAATAGGTAACACCAATTCATACATGAGGGGGTTGTCTTCTGAAACAACTAATTGTCAAGCGTGGTTTTTAACAATTTAGCGTGGTAATGCCAGCATTCTGGGTGGGTACGCTGCTAACTGGTAGTGGGTTGAAGCCTTCTATTCCAGCCCAGCATTCGGATTGTCTTTAGATCTTCAACGACAATCCGTTTTTTTTATTAGGCTAAGTAATTTGTGTAGTTACTGTTACTTAGCTTGTATCTTTAACCGACTTCCAAAAAGGAGGAGGTTATCAATTCGTTTTTTTTTTAAATAGGTTTTTACCTCAGAACTTTCGACTGGAAGAACCGATTTTGATGATTCTTTTTTTATTTGAAAGTTTTTGCTTCCCGTTTGGTCCCATTTCAATTTGGTCCAGTTCTGACATATTTATGAAGTCTGTTTTTTATATTGATAATTATGTTCAGTTCATAAACTTGCCCGTCAACAAAAAGCTAAGCTCCATCTAAGTAGCCAGTGTGCGGGCAGCCTTAAGTATCGTGTAACAGCTGAATCTCCCCGAGGACAAATTGTGTAGGAACTGGAGCCTCCAGCACTCCAAGTAGACTTCATAATGAACTCGGACAATAAAAGGATGAATCGAACAGACTGATCCAATTCATCCAGCGCTTTTCAAATGAAATTGGATTAAAATTGTATTAAGTAAGATGAAGAGATGTTCAAATGAAATTGACTTGATACCCGTTGGCATAATCAGATTATAAACAATGTAGGTAGACACAGGATAATCGAAATTTCTGCGTGAGTTTCAAAAGATTGCTGTGGTAATATAGATTAAAAGTATTAAATATATATAATACTAGTCGTCCGCCCCGGCTTCGCACGAGTTTAAGCTCGGCCTTCGGCCTCGCTACAAAATATAATATAGCCTATGTCACCCGGGGATAGTGTAGCTTCCCAACAGTGAAAGAATTTTTCAAATCGGTTCAGTATTTTCGGAGCCAATTCATTACAAACATACAAAAATAGGTACAAATCTTTCCTCTTTATAATATTAGTGTAGATTGCATTTTAGGGGTGGCTCTCGTACATGTGTAATGTCCACTTTTATTATGTGAACTGGTAGTCTGTGGAATGCGCTGCCTGAATGGGTGTTCCCCGATAGTTACAATCTGGGTGTCTTCAACTCAAGAGTGAATTGGTTTCGTCTAGGCAAGCGTGATCCATCGTAGGCCGCATCATCGTGTAACATCAGGCGAGTTGGCGGCCAAGGGCGAGCCTATTTTACAATTTAAAAAAAAAAGTGAAATGGGGATGCAATTTTTTTTTTCACTTTTCCTCGTGTGGGGTATCGTTGAAAAGGTCTTTTAAAATGAAGGTAAGGTTTGATACATCACTTTTTTATAAAGTCTATACTTTGCGAAATATGGCCCACCAAAGTGGCAAAAAGTTGGTTCCCCCTGCATTTCTAAACTATAAGACATAGAAACTTGTAACTTACAATACGGATATGTCATATTTAAAACCTTCATTCAAAATTATTTTGGTTTATCTGATTATGAGTTTTTGAGTTATAGCGATAAAACTGTAAAAAGTAAGGCGTTCCAGCTCAGGCCACTGACCTATTTGTAAAATGATCTTGACAAAGAATTTTTCCCAATTTTTTTTCTCCATGGTTAAAACTAAATGTATATGCTATGTCGGGATGATACATCTCGGAAATTTGTCTTATTCCACAGAGCTTCGTTCTTTCGTTTTTTTCTATAACTATAAATTTTTGAACAATGACTACAATTATAATATGGCTTTGGTTACGGAACCCTACCATATGCGTTTCTCGACACGCTCTTGGTAAATTTTTAGTATTTGTTGTTATAGCGGCAACAGAAATACATCATCGCTGTGAAAATTTCAACTAACTATCACGGTTCATGACACAGCCTGGTGACAGACGGACAGACAGACAGACGGACGGACAGCGTAGTCTAAGTAATAGGGTCTCGTTTTACGCTTTGGGTACGTAACCCAAAAAAATTGTGAAGTCGGTATTTTAAATTGATAAATTATTACGATTCACAGCATGCAAGCCAATCAAAAAAGTCGTACTTTGCACCTAATAAAAACGTTTATCCATTCATCAACTGTCTCTTATAGCTGTAACCGGATTCAGTATGACATTGATAGCACGCTATCATCGTGGTATAGGAGCTATCAGTCAAATAACCAACGGATTTAGGACCTTATCAATTGACCCATTCATCCCGCTTGTTTAGCCATTCAGGACCAATCCAATATGAGAGGAATATCGTGGGAATAGATAAATATTTCTATGATAAATAAATATCTGGGACATTATTGCACACATGGTCATCTGACCCCAAACTAAGCAAAGCTTGTAATATGGCTGCCAGAGACTGATATACATACATATATATTTTTAAATACATACTTAAATAGATATTAACACCCAGACATAGAACAAACACAAATGTTCATCACATTAATGTTTGCCCTAGGTGGGAATCGAACCCACGCTCCCAAGCGCAGAATGTAGGTTCACTACCAACTGAGCCACCGGGGCAGTCATATTAATATAACTGTAATTCGTTTTTGTCTCAATGAATTAAATACATTTAATTTGATTTTTGAAGTCAATACAAAGGCCATCTGACCCAAGCCCCCGAAGTTATGAACTGTCAACTGAGAAGGCGAGGAAGGCGTCTAACGCAAAAATAAAATTACAATTCACCTTGTCAAGATTGAATTTAACAAAGCAAGGCAAACTCCAAGGTCTTAAAATCTAATTTCCCCGAAAATTGGGAACTCTTTTACATTTCCCGTAATATTACGAAGTTAGCGGCGCTTCGTTAATTTGTTTAAAAGTAAATTGGTGACGAGACTGGCGTTTATTCGATTTTAATTCGATTCGTGATTCGATTAGTGATTGATGTCACTTGACATAAATATCTACAAGCAATGTTTCTATTTATGTAATGTGTAGTTTTTGTTTTTTTCGTAATTCAGATTGAGGAAAATCATCCCAGCAACAGTTTACGTCATAAAAATAAACAATGACAATTACTAGTGTATCAATCACTGAAATGAGAATTTTTTCCCTTCTCTTTTCTGTGGTATCAATGGCACTTTTTATGTAACTGAGTGACGAGACGAGCATGTCGTTTACCTGATGGTAAGCGTCACGCTTGCCTATAACAGTGCCAATTTTAAAGTTCAAAGGAGGTAGAGAGGCGAGATGGCGGTCAAACGCTGATGTTAAGCGATGATGCGGTCTACGATGGAGCACGCTTGCCTAAAAGAAGTCCGATTCACTCGTGGTTTGAAGACACCAACCATTTGTAACCATCGGGAACAACTATTGAGGTAGCGCATTCCACAGACCAGCAGTACGCACAATAAAAGTGGAACCAAAGCGTTTCGTACGGGTTTCAACACGAATAGACCGAAACGTACCTACTTTGCTGACGCAGCGACACAAAATGTGTCTTAAAGGCACCTTTCCTTACCTTGTACAAGGTCAAGATGAAGTGGAAAAAGATCTCCGGAAACCATAGAGCAAAAATACTGTTTCCTGTATGGCGGTAAGTAATAAAAAAATATTTTTTTTTTAAATAAGTAATTAGTTTATTTGGTTACATAACATGAGAATCAGATAAATTATACTTAATTACAACAGTACGAATGATGGACTACATAGCTAGCCTAGCATAGAGCATCTAGAGTTGCCACTTGACCACAGACTACACAATAATATGTCAGGTGGAAACTGAACTTTCCCATCCTCTGAAACTATAGCATGACAGATCTGTACCTCATTTGGCCAGCTCAGATAAGTCCGCCCTGTACGCATCTATCAGGAGGTAAGTGATCCGAAGAATCGTGCCACATATCCGATGACCCGTGGCTGCGTGGGTGCAAAGTGAGCAGTGACCCACGGCGCAGTGGTCGGCACTAATGTACCGTGAGCTCGCATATTTATAGAGACGGGGTAACCAATAATCAACCCCCTGTTGGCTCCATACTTTGTAATGATAATTGTCTGTATAAGTGACCACTGACCAGCGGCCTTAGTACGAGCACTTGCGAAAAAGTTATCGTTACGTAAACGATAGCAAAATGTATGAAAAGTTCAGTTTCCTTTCACGTCCGATAGAGGCGCTGTTCATTTTTTCATACATATTGCTATTGTTTACGTAACGATAACAATAAAAACAATAAAATCTCTAATGTATTTTTTTCCATAATAGGAATGTTAATTTACCTTCTGCCACCTTAATATAAGTACTTACTTTATTTCTTATGCAAAAAGTTGGCAGCGTTAAATACAGCATTAATTACCCAGTAATTGGCAACGCAAGACCGCCAACAAATCTTGTGTAAATAGCCCTACTGGGGGTCTAGACAAGAGCCACTTTCTGTTAGCGTTAACGCCTGCGGAAAGGAAAAAATGTATGAAACTGACATTAGCTTGAGAGATGTCACGTGACTGCTGCAAGATTGGTAGACAAATGCCATCAAAATTAGCGTGCGGAAAAGTTAGCGTTTCCTCACGTGCGACTTCTCATAGAAATGGTAGACAAATGCCATGTTTGACAGGAGTAAACGCTATTTTTTCTTTTCCGCAACACTCTATAATAGCGTGACCCAACTCCCTGACGCTTGTCGTTGCGGGTGTTGATTTATCCAACGGTTTGAGGCGGTTTTTTATTTTTTGCGAAGAGTTTTCTCATTTGTGCTAAAATGCAAGCATTAAGATTGCTGTGGGCTGCAAATTTAGAAGAAATGGGAGAAAGACGCCGAGCAAGAGAAAGAAATCGCTATTGCTTGGAAACGATTGAAGAGATACCGGACTCTGAGTTTATTCGTCGATTTCGGCTCAACAAGCAGTGTTTCAGGATGCTTTGCAGCGATCTTCGACGTTTAACAAACATTAAAGGCACCCAGGAAATAAGTGTTGAGATTAAGGTAAGTTAGACCTAACCAAAGATCTTGGAAACTGTAGAAGACCTAACATAACCTACGAGATTCAAATACCTACATTAACCTTTGCTTTATCATCCCTTTTGTCTTTTTTAAGGTAAGTAACCTACATATTGACTCAAAATTATATAATTTGTTTCAGATTTTGTGTACTCTCAGCTTTTTGGCGACGGGTTCATACCAACGTATTGTTGGGCTAACTCAACACTTGGTCCAAAGAAGTGTTAGTAGGTGCATACAGCAAGTAGTTGAGGCCTTAAACCATCCCGACATTATAAATAAATGGATTGTGTTTCCGAGGTCGCAACAAGAACGAGCCCAAATAAGGATGGAGTAAGTTTTAAATAAATAAATTATGGGATACAGATGTACTAAGAACACTTTTCCAATAAGTAGGTGAACAATATTATACCTACTTTAGGTTAGGTACCTATAGTAAAATGATGACCTATTGACCATGAGATTCTGTAACATTACTTATGTAAAAAGCAGTTTTTTTTGTAAGCATGTTGGTCATAGTATTTGCCTACCTACCACTCTGATGAAAAGCCTATAATTTCACTGGCACCCTCCTTCCATCAGTCCCTTCAAACTGGAACTGCAATGCATGGGTAGAATTTGATTTGTAAAAATACTTTTATTACAGGTTTCAGAGAAGATTTAGACTGCCAGGGATAGTGGGATGCATAGACTGCACTCATGTGGCAATTGTGAAGCCGTCACAAGACGAGCATCATTATTTTAACAGAAAGGGTTATCATTCATTGAATGTACAAATGGTAAGTTACCATTATCATTTTACTTTGTAGATAAAAAGGAACTTGTAATATATAGATAGGCCTATTGGTAGTGAACTGCCTTCTGCGCGCAAAAAAATGAGAACCTCCCCCTTTCTTGAAGTTGGTTAAAGATATTAATAAAAGAATACTACTTACAGGTGTGCGACAGCAATATGAAAATATTAAATGTAAATCCTAAATTTGGTGGCGCAACCCATGACTCATTTATATGGGCATCCAGCCGAATGGAAGCATTCATGAGGGAACTCCATCAGAATGGTGAACAAGTGTGGTTATTAGGTAGGTGTTTATGTTGATGTATTTTGTTTAAATTACTTATCTTGATTTTAGGGTATTGCAGCAAAATGGCAAAAATGGAACCATTATCATTGTTTTACACTTGTCGCTCACTAAGTACATGTTTTTAGGTGATTCTGGGTATCCTCAACGACCCTGGTTGATGACCCCTATACTGAACGCAGCAGCTGGCTCCCGTGAAGCAACGTATACCCAAAGACATGTGCAAGCAAGAAACCGGATTGAGTGCTGTTTTGGACTATTAAAATCCCGTTGGCGCTGCTTACTAAAGCACAGGACTTTGCATTACCATCCCACTGTAGCTGCGAAAATGGTGCTTGCTTGCAGTGTATTGCACAACATTGCATTGGACGCCAATATACCTGCTCCATCTTTGATTGACGAAGATGAACCTGCTTCATCTTTGATCGAAGATCTACCACAAGACAATGTTCCTGTTTTTGTAGGTAGTCAAAACGAATTACTTCAAGGCAGAGCTGGGGGCCTAGACAAGAGCCACACGCTACTTTTTCCTTTCCTTTCGCTTAGCGTTAACGCCGCTGCGTTAGCGTGACCAAAACGGTAGACAAGTTACACTCAAAACGCCTAACGCACATTCCGCAGCGACTAACGCTAGTAGCGTTAGTAAATCTATATTCTCTATGGAACAACGTGTTGCAGTTGTCAATTGAAATGTCATTCACCTGTCGTGACGCTAAAAATTCATCTGCGTTCGCTAGTGAGAGTGAAGTGTTTTAGTGTTAAATCTATTAGTTTATAGCAGTCTGATTATCGTAAAATAAGTGTTACTTATCCCTTGTGGTGCTGGTAAGATAATTATCTGTTTGTCCTAATCCTCCAACTTATTTTACGTACCTAATCTACCATGGATACGGATCTGCCAGATCCGGACCCTCCGGATCCCTCAAGTAACCCACCTACCCTTAAAAGACGATTGGAAACTGACTCGCATGCTCCGCCCAAAAAAACAATCACCTCCCCTGAATTAGCATTTGCACCCAACCAGTATAATAACATTCCAATGCCAGTTGCTTCCCACAAAAGTATATTCGTTTTATACCTCCCAGTCGGTGGAACTATATCAATATCCTACGATACAATGTCTGGCGTGCTGCAGATTTGGACACACCAAAGCTCAGTGCAGATCCAAACGAGATGCTTCCGCTGCATCAATGAACATCTTGGTGATAGTTGCAACATATCCGAAAACGAAGCCTCTTGCCTACATTGCTCTGGTAGGCATTTTGCCGGTAGCAAATTCTGCCCACAAAAATCTATTAAGTTAGTTATGGCCCAAGAAAGTGTACCCTATGAGGAAGCTTCAGCCTGATTCCCTAGAGTGTCGAAATCATATGCCAAGGTATCACAACACTCTTTCCCCCCTATCGTAACTCAAGTCCCAGGGTCTACAACCTCACTTCAACTCAACACAGACGCTCATATGCTACGCTATCAGTTTATGCCAGTCCCCATCCGAAAGTCCCACTATGCTGATTGTACTAAAATTATTATATGTTATCCTATAATGTAATACTCTTATATATCCTACTAATACTTGTGATGTCGTAACTGTGTTGTCTCTTTTGTTTTAGAATAATCAACTGAGGACTCGTGAACATAACACTGAGCATATTATTAGTTAATTTATAATACTGTTTACAAAACTGCCACAAAACGTACATTGGCAGAATTGTGACAAGTCGCAGAGGCCAGAAATCCAAGAAGTTGACTTCTTGGATTTCAAGTCAAGTTACTAGTTTCGTAGAATAGAAAGTTTTTAATGTAAGTAAAAGTGATTCAAACTTTTAGTAAAGTAATGTAGATCTATCTAAATAATAATTTTCATTCTTTTATTTAATTTCATTCTTTTCATTTTCAATTGAAATTAGTTGTGAAGTTTATCATGAATACAGTGAAATCTCAATTTTATTTTAAAGTTGAATTCTTATGGCATTGCATAGAATTTGTAGACTTATTTTTTATTTATAGATGGAATCCAGGCAACGTGCAAGCCAAGAGCAATTTGGTTTGCTGCTGGAGTTCATGGAAAGGTACGTTTTTCTCGTTATTTCTTCAATTTATCCTGGTTGTGCACCAATGGTGTTTTCCACACGAAAAATGTACCTATGTACATGGCCTATACAACTAAAAAGCAAAGGCATGTGTATAGATCTATATATTTTTCATATATTACTATCGAACCCATTTTCTGCAGTAAACAATGATCACACAATAGTACAACAGTCAATACCTAGTATTGGATCATGCAATTGTTGTTCCTCTACCCCTTACAGAGAAACCGTGGGCAGAAGCTAGTAAGATTATAAATAAATTAAATTGCTTAATCAACTTTTCAGAAATGGAGATCTGTCACGGCCGTGCCCAGGACTGCAAGGAAGGCAGACGTCGGAACGGCTGTGGCAAGACCTCACCGAGTTGCTGAATTCGGTAGGTGGAAATGGTATCACCAAGGCAGCAGAGAAGTGGAAACGAGTATGTATTAAAACATTACTAACATTAGCATATATTTTCATTTAAAAAACGATGGAGTTAAATTTTTGTTTTTGTACTGTTTAGGAACAATAATTTAACCTCATCAATTTGGGTTGCACTCTAACCTGGCATGGCATCATGCTTCTATGCGCATGACGTGTTCATACTGCTTATATTGCTGTTTGTGTTCTAGGTATGGTCTGATTGGAAAACCAAAACAAAAAAAAAAGCATCGCTTATTAACCAGGATGTAGGTGGTACTGGTGGAGGTCCGAATAGAGGGAAACCTCTTAATCCTCTAGAGGAGAGGGTGCTTCAGGTAATAGGGATGGGTGCTATTACAGGATTGGAAGCTGTGGAAGAAGCAGGCTTTGATGTAAGGGTGATTTGCTTTTTTATTTATTTATCTTTTTTTTTTATGTTTAATTAATTCATTGAAAATATGAGTATCAAAACATAAGCAATTTATTCTCATAACCTTAATACAGTTTGGTAAAATCTAATTTAAATAAATAATTACTTGTTATATATTATATTACTAATTTTCTAAGCTTTCCATGTGATTTGTCTTTAAGTATAGTTCATCATAATAATCGGCCTATACTAGTTCACTGCTGGACAGAGGCCTCTCCCAGGCATGGCAAGGACATACACCATTCAGCCCGATCTTCGGCTTTTCTCTTCCAGCCACTGCCAGCCGACTTACATATATACCAACGCATCACTGCAACGAGTCTCAGGGCATGCAACACTACGTTTGCCGATTCCTAGTCTCCACTTAGAACATGTCTACTCCAACAGTTATCGGTTCTGCAATAGATATGACCGGCTCACTGTCAATTCAGCTTACTTATTACTTCGTTCTGGAAACGTTCCCTCAGACAAACGACGAGCATAGCCCGAGTATTAGTTATTTGAATAGATTAGCCTTAAAAACTTCTTAATAAACTAGCCTAAGAACCAATTGTGCTCAAGTAAGTAAATAATTCATTAATTAGTTATTTGTTCTAGGTACCACCAAGAGTACCATCTCCGATAGAGGTGGGTCCAGAGTTATGGGTAGATCTACCGACTCCCGTCATACCTGTGGCAGCTCCACCGACTCCCGTCATACCTGTGGCAGCTCCACAAGAAGGTGATTATTTTAAATTTTATATTCTATACTTCTTTTAAAATTATGACTATCAATATGAAAGTTTGGATTTTTGTTACTAAATTAATCTTAAACCACTGAACGGATTTAGATGAAATTTCGCACACAATCAGACCGTATCCTGGGTTAACATAAGAATAATTTTTAAGTCCAAACTAATGATGTTGAGGGCAAAAGCATGTCTTCAATAATGATGCTTTAAGTGAGAAACTAGGACCATTTTTTCATAAAATGGTCCATTAAAAAAAAACAAATACATTAAAAAAAATAAAAATACTTTTGTTGTTTGTAGAAAGATCGCCAGTGTCGACTCCACGTCGTCCACGTCCACGTCGAAGATATCGCCAGGGTCCATTCGATCGAGCCACCACCGAATTTGCGGCGATAGAGAATAGGCGGCTAGACTTGGAGGCTGAAAGACTGCGTGTGGATAGTGAGCGCGTGCAACTCGACAGGGAGCGACTACAAGTCGAACTTGAGAGAGTTCGGGTTGAAGAAAAAAGAGTTGGTGTTGAAGAAGTGCGTGTGGAGAACGAGCGACTGCTGCGGGAGTCCGTAATGCAGTTAAACAATAATATTACGGCTTTATTGGTGAGGTTGGAACCGAGGGAAAACGCCAACCTCTAATTTTTTTATTTTTTTCATTACGTTTTACCACCAACTCGCCTGTTGATAAGCGACGATGTAGTCAAAGATTAAGCAAACCATTTTTTTATCGCGTTTCACTACCAACTCTCCTGTTGTTAAGCGACGATATGGTCGAAGATGAAGCACGCAGTCTTGAAGATACCTATTCTTTAAATTAAGGTTGGAACTCTTTGAAGAAACTCAACAACAACAAGTCTTCAATACTAGAACACCCGGTGAAATACGGATAGAACGGTTTAGTCAGTGACCCAAAGCCATGCTCTGTTATTTGTTATGTTAAGGATTCTAATATCTCTGTCCATATTTTGTGAAAAAGGAATTTAAATAATTAACAGATTAAATATGTTACTGAAAGAAAATACATTTTTTATTTGATTTTTTTATCAGGTTTTGAAACACCTTTACAATTTCCAAAATAAAGATAATTGATTTGCACAAAACAGGAGTAAATTACACACTCATTTCAATCTGAATCCGTAATAATTTATTGTAAAAACTGTGTACAAAAGATGGTAAAACATAATATGATTAGTATCAACAGTCTGCTCTTTACGAGCGTATAATAAAATAAGGTAATAGTCCGGTCAATTTAGACATAAAAATAGTGATCAAATAAAGAAAATTCCGACAGAGCCAAATCTTCGTAGAGACCTTAGGTTTACCACAAGGAATAGTGTCAAAAATCCCAATCAGCCCCATGTGCGCTAAGGGACTTACTTTTTCGATAAAACTTGCCGTTTTCGACAAAAATCCAAAAAACCTAAAATTTTGACCGAATGAGTCCCTTAGTGCACATGGGACTGCTTGGGACTTTTGACACTTTATTCCTTGTGGTAAACCTAAGGTCTCTACGAAGCTTTGGCTCTGTCGGAATTTTCTTTATTTCAATTATCTAAATTGACCGGACTATAAGTATTATGCTAACATATTTAAATAAGTTATAATTATTAACAATAAAATTGTAATCAGTCATCAAAATATTCCTTCTTCTAATATCCCTTACCTTCTAATAATTATCTTTTAATATCCTTTGGAAATAAGCCATAACTTAAATTTAGTTTTCAATTTGTTATCCTTTAATTTTTTTATCTCAATTATCAATGGTTAAAATTGTTAATTACCAAATAGACATTTCTGATATATAATGCAAAAACAATATTTTACCAGTAGGTCAAAATAATGGTTTATGGATGATAAATCACTTTTTTTTCTATAGTTTGATATGTATGTAGCGGAATCTTTGAACTTGATTTTCAACTACTTCAATCGTCGAATTAAATTGAAATTTTGCACGCCTATCAAGAAGCGATGACTATGTAATAATTTAAATAGTTTGTCCCATTATCCTTACTAGGATCTTCAGGATAAGCGATTATAAGCGTGTTTTTTACATTTTTAAACCGAGAACTATTTGGGTTTATCTTAAATAGACTCGTTTTTAGATCCCTTATTGATTTAGGTAGTGTTGTAGATAATAGGTCCCATACACATTATACTGTGGTTCATTAGGGTGGTATAAAACATCTGTTTGGTCTCTACAGCTTCATACCGTTAAGTCAGATATTGTCAGGAATAATTCTGGATTAGTTTTTACGAATAATGCAATTTCCAATATCTACATAGGGACGGAAGCTTAAGAAATTATTTAATGTTTAGTAAAATGAGGTGCAACTATCAGTCTTTTTTTTTTCTAATATAAACATAGACCGGCAACAGCATTTTTGTCTTTTAAACATAATCTATTCAGTCATGCAATCTTAGCAGCAAAATCATCAATCTCGGTATTTGTGAGATGAACAATTTTAACTTTAGGGTATGAAACCAGTGTGTTACCTATTCTACAGATGTGGTCAAAGCGAAGCCCTCTGTAAAACCTTTTAGCATGGCTTAGCAGTATTGTTAAACGCATTCTTTTTATGACAAATTCATGAAGGATCATCAGAAGAAAAGTACACTGACTCCCAAGGAGAAGATGCAAAACAAAATTGCAACTTATTCTAATCTGCTGTATTGCCACACCCGCTGAGTGCCTTTAGCGATGAGATCGGGCAGGGGGATTACAATCTTGACAGAAGACTATTTAGAACAGCTCTGCCGTGAAGTAGTTCGTTTTGACTACCTGCAAAAACAGGACATTGTCTTGTGGTAGATCTTCATCGATCAAAGATGAAGCAGGTTCATCTTATTCAACCAAAGATGGAGCAGGTATATTGGCGTCCAATGCCATGTTGTGCAATACACTGCAAGCAAGCACCATTTTCCCAGCTACAGTGGTATAGTAATGTAATGTTCTGTGCTTTAGTAAGCAGCGCCAACGGGATTTTAGTAGTCCAAAACAGCACTCAATACGGTTTCTTGCCTGCACGTGTCTCTGGGTATACATTTCTTCACGGGAGCCAGCTGCTGCGTTCAGTATAGGGGTCATCAATCAGGGTCGTTGAGGATATCCAAAATCACCTAAAAACATGTACTTAGTGAGCGACAAGTGTAAAACAATGATAATGGTTCAATTTTTGCCATTTTGCTGCAGTACCCTAAAATCAAGATAAGTAATTTAAACAAAATACATCAACATAAACACCTACCTAATAACCACACTTGTTCGCCATGGCTGAGATCGGGCAGGGGGATTACAGTCTTGACAGAAGACTATTTCGAACAGCTCTGCCTTGAAGTAATTCGTTTTGACTACCTACAAAAACAGGAACATTGTCTTGTGGTAGATCTTCGATCAAAGATGAAGCAGGTTCATCTTCGTCAATCAAAGATGGAGCAGGTATATTGGCGTCCAATGCAATGTTGTGCAATACACTGCAAGCAAGCACCATTTTCGCAGCTACAGTGGGATGGTAATGCAAAGTCCTGTGCTTTAGTAAGCAGCGCCAACGGGATTTTAATAGTCCAAAACAGCACTCAATCCGGTTTCTTGCTTGCACATGTCTTTGGGTATACGTTGCTTCACGGGAGCCAGCTGCTGCGTTCAGTATAGGGGTCATCAACCAGGGTCGTTGAGGATACCCAGAATCACCTAAAAACATGTACTTAGTGAGCGACAAGTGTAAAACAATGATAATGGTTCCATTTTTGCCATTTTGCTGCAATACCCTAAAATCAAGATAAGTAATTTAAACAAAATACATCAACATAAACACCTACCTAATAACCACACTTGTTCACCATTCTGATGGAGTTCCCTCATGAATGCTTCCATTCGGCTGGATGCCCATATAAATGAGTCATGGGTTGCGCCACCAAATTTAGGATTTACATTTAATATTTTCATATTGCTGTCGCACACCTGTAAGTAGTATTCTTTTATTAATATCTTTAACCAACTTCAAGAAAGGGGGAGGTTCTCATTTTTTTGCGCGCAGAAGGCAGTTCACTACCAATAGGCCTATCTATATATTACAAGTTCCTTTTTATCTACAAAGTAAAATGATAATGGTAACTTACCATTTGTACATTCAATGAATGATAACCCTTTCTGTTAAAATAATGATGCTCGTCTTGTGACGGCTTCACAATTGCCACATGAGTGCAGTCTATGCATCCCACTATCCCTGGCAGTCTAAATCTTCTCTGAAACCTGTAATAAAAGTATTTTTACAAATCAAATTCTACCCATGCATTGCAGTTCCAGTTTGAAGGGACTGATGGAAGGAGGGTGCCAGTGAAATTATAGGCTTTTCATCAGAGTGGTAGGTAGGCAAATACTATGACCAACATGCTTACAAAAAAAACTGCTTTTTACATAAGTAATGTTACAGAATCTCATGGTCAATAGGTCATCATTTTACTATAGGTACCTAACCTAAAGTAGGTATAATATTGTTCACCTACTTATTGGAAAAGTGTTCTTAGTACATCTGTATCCCATAATTTATTTATTTAAAACTTACTCCATCCTTATTTGGGCTCGTTCTTGTTGCGACCTCGGAAACACAATCCATTTATTTATAATGTCGGGATGGTTTAAGGCCTCAACTACTTGCTGTATGCACCTACTAACACTTCTTTGGACCAAGTGTTGAGTTAGCCCAACAATACGTTGGTATGAACCCGTCGCCAAAAAGCTGAGAGTACACAAAATCTGAAACAAATTATATAATTTTGAGTCAATATGTAGGTTACTTACCTTAAAAAAGACAAAAGGGATGATAAAGCAAAGGTTAATGTAGGTATTTGAATCTCGTAGGTTATGTTAGGTCTTCTACAGTTTCCAAGATCTTTGGTTAGGTCTAACTTACCTTAATCTCAACACTTATTTCCTGGGTGCCTTTAATGTTTGTTAAACGTCGAAGATCGCTGCAAAGCATCCTGAAACACTGCTTGTTGAGCCGAAATCGACGAATAAACTCAGAGTCCGGTATCTCTTCAATCGTTTCCAAGCAATAGCGATTTCTTTCTCTTGCTCGGCGTCTTTCTCCCATTTCTTCTAAATTTGCAGCCCACAGCAATCTTAATGCTTGCATTTTAGCACAAATGAGAAAACTCTTCGCAAAAAATAAAAAACCGCCTCAAACCGTTGGATAAATCAACACCCGCAACGACAAGCGTCAGGGAGTTGGGTCACGCTATTATAGAGTGTTGCGGAAAAGAAAAAATAGCGTTTACTCCTGTCAAACATGGCATTTGTCTACCATTTCTATGAGAAGTCGCACGTGAGGAAACGCTAACTTTTCCGCACGCTAATTTTGATGGCATTTGTCTACCAATCTTGCAGCAGTCACGTGACATCTCTCAAGCTAATGTCAGTTTCATACATTTTTTCCTTTCCGCAGGCGTTAACGCTAACAGAAAGTGGCTCTTGTCTAGACCCCCTGTTCGAAATAGTCTTCTGTCAAGACTGTAATCCCCCTGCCCGATCTCAGCCATGGCGAACAAGTGTGGTTATTAGGTAGGTGTTTATGTTGATGTATTTTGTTTAAATTACTTATCTTGATTTTAGGGTACTGCAGCAAAATGGCAAAAATTGAACCATTATCATTGTTTTACACTTGTCGCTCACTAAGTACATGTTTTTAGGTGATTTTGGATATCCTCAACGACCCTGATTGATGACCCCTATACTGAACGCAGCAGCTGGCTCCCGTGAAGAAATGTATACCCAGAGACACGTGCAGGCAAGAAACCGTATTGAGTGCTGTTTTGGACTACTAAAATCCCGTTGGCGCTGCTTACTAAAGCACAGAACATTACATTACTATACCACTGTAGCTGGGAAAATGGTGCTTGCTTGCAGTGTATTGCACAACATGGCATTGGACGCCAATATACCTGCTCCATCTTTGGTTGAATAAGATGAACCTGCTTCATCTTTGATCGATGAAGATCTACCACAAGACAATGTCCTGTTTTTGCAGGTAGTCAAAACGAACTACTTCACGGCAGAGCTGTTCTAAATAGTCTTCTGTCAAGATTGTAATCCCCCTGCCCGATCTCAGCCATGGCGAACAAGTGTGGTTATTAGGTAGGTGTTTATGTTGATGTATTTTGTTTAAATTACTTATCTTGATTTTAGGGTACTGCAGCAAAATGGCAAAAATTGAACCATTATCATTGTTTTACACTTGTCGCTCACTAAGTACATGTTTTTAGGTGATTTTGGATATCCTCAACGACCCTGATTGATGACCCCTATACTGAACGCAGCAGCTGGCTCCCGTGAAGAAATGTATACCCAGAGACACGTGCAGGCAAGAAACCGTATTGAGTGCTGTTTTGGACTACTAAAATCCCGTTGGCGCTGCTTACTAAAGCACAGAACATTACATTACTATACCACTGTAGCTGGGAAAATGGTGCTTGCTTGCAGTGTATTGCACAACATGGCATTGGACGCCAATATACCTGCTCCATCTTTGGTTGAATAAGATGAACCTGCTTCATCTTTGATCGATGAAGATCTACCACAAGACAATGTCCTGTTTTTGCAGGTAGTCAAAACGAACTACTTCACGGCAGAGCTGTTCTAAATAGTCTTCTGTCAAGATTGTAATCCCCCTGCCCGATCTCATCGCTAAAGGCACTCAGCGGGTGTGGCAATACAGCAGATTAGAATAAGTTGCAATTTTGTTTTGCATCTTCTCCTTGGGAGTCAGTGTACTTTTCTTCTGATGATCCTTCATGAATTTGTCATAAAAAGAATGCGTTTAACAATACTGCTAAGCCATGCTAAAAGGTTTTACAGAGGGCTTCGCTTTGACCACATCTGTAGAATAGGTAACACACTGGTTTCATACCCTAAAGTTAAAATTGTTCATCTCACAAATACCGAGATTGATGATTTTGCTGCTAAGATTGCATGACTGAATAGATTATGTTTAAAAGACAAAAATGCTGTTGCCGGTCTATGTTTATATTAGAAAAAAAAAAGACTGATAGTTGCACCTCATTTTACTAAACATTAAATAATTTCTTAAGCTTCCGTCCCTATGTAGATATTGGAAATTGCATTATTCGTAAAAACTAATCCAGAATTATTCCTGACAATATCTGACTTAACGGTATGAAGCTGTAGAGACCAAACAGATGTTTTATACCACCCTAATGAACCACAGTATAATGTGTATGGGACCTATTATCTACAACACTACCTAAATCAATAAGGGATCTAAAAACGAGTCTATTTAAGATAAACCCAAATAGTTCTCGGTTTAAAAATGTAAAAAACACGCTTATAATCGCTTATCCTGAAGATCCTAGTAAGGATAATGGGACAAACTATTTAAATTATTACATAGTCATCGCTTCTTGATAGGCGTGCAAAATTTCAATTTAATTCGACGATTGAAGTAGTTGAAAATCAAGTTCAAAGATTCCGCTACATACATATCAAACTATAGAAAAAAAAGTGATTTATCATCCATAAACCATTATTTTGACCTACTGGTAAAATATTGTTTTTGCATTATATATCAGAAATGTCTATTTGGTAATTAACAATTTTAACCATTGATAATTGAGATAAAAAAATTAAAGGATAACAAATTGAAAACTAAATTTAAGTTATGGCTTATTTCCAAAGGATATTAAAAGATAATTATTAGAAGGTAAGGGATATTAGAAGAAGGAATATTTTGATGACTGATTACAATTTTATTGTTAACTAGTTTTTTGCCCGCGACTTCGTACGCGTAGATTTTCATATAAACCTTCAATCCTTTTTTCTTCCCTTAATCCGGCCTTGCGCAAAATAACATAGCCTATCAATCTGGTCAATCTGGTCATAGCTAAGCATATTCGTGAAAACCGCATTTAAATCCGTCCGCATTTTCTTCCAGTGTAGGAGATGTGCCTGAACAAACGAACAAAAATTCTAAAAACTGCCTTAACATGTTCAGCTGCTTATTTTAAGTCGCCCTGTGTGAAGTATTGATAGAAGCATAAAAGTAATAAATAACACCGTCAACAATTTTCAAATCAAAAAGATAATGTGACCACAGTGCAGAGCATGTTTTGAAATTTTCTTTTTGTCTAAACCATTAAAAGTATATCATGTCATGTCGGGATGATATACATCTCTGAAATTTGACTGTCCAGTTTCGCTGGCCACGGAACCCTGACATAATGCTTGTCTTAACACGCTCTTGGCTAGTTATTTCTTATTTCGCGTGCATTTGTATGTATACCTTGATTAAAAAGCCATGAAATGGAACTACTCTATTTATCTGTTAAAATATCACAGTAAAATAAAATTATTTCTATATTCTTATTCTTATTGCAAATATACACTGTATTCTACTAAAAGCTAAGTTTATATACCCTGCATAAAGGGTGCAGCAATGACTTATGTAGTGGCTGTTCACAAAACCAGACCACAGACATAAACATATAAATTTAAGTATAGTTAAATCTATTACATAAATATTATATTTTCTAAAATTTATCGTCGAATAAATCTTTTATCTCGTAATAAAATTTTGGGTTAGAAACTTACGAAGTTGGTTCTGGAAAATGTTATTATTTCTTTCTTTCTTTATTGCGTCCGGAATTTTGTTGTATAGGTTTATTTTCATGTACAAAGGGCCTTTTTTGAATATTTCTTTTCGCGGGACTGAATTAAAATAGGATGCGGTATATTTTGTGTTTTAAATGCTAACATAGAATAAAACCAAGAGAATGTAATACTCCTACTCCATGCACTGGAATGAATCACAAAAGAGGTTGTAAGGCCTATAACATGCTTGATCTACACGTTCATTCATCTAAGAAGGTTAAGGAACCTTCTTTAAATTTAAACTGATTAACCAAATGACAGTTGACAGTTTGAAAATTTTAATGGCTATGTCAATAACATTCTCTTTACTTTGGATCTCCTTGCTTGAGGCTATGTGACGATCCTCATATTACGTTTCGGGTAACGAAGAAATAAATCATTGATTTTTATTTTCGTTTATGTAAAAATAAAGAATTAAAATAAATGATATAACATAGCCTATGTTTTAATCTGGTAATTTCTAAGCATATTCGTGAAAACCGCATTTAAATCCGTCCAGTGGTTTAGGAGATGTTCGCGGACAAACAAACAAACAAACAAACAAACAAACAAACAGACAAAAATTCTAAAAACTGTCCTATCGTGTTCAGCTGCTTATTTTAAGACGACCTGTGTGAAGTATTGATAGAAGCATAAAAGTAATAAATAACACCGTCAACAATTTTCAAATCAAAAAGATAATGTGACCACAGTGCAGAGCATGTTTTGAAATTTTCTTTTTGTCTAAACCATTAAAAGTATATCATGTCATGTCGGGATGATATACATCTCTGAAATTTGACTGTCCAGTTTCGCTGGCCACGGAACCCTGACATAATGCTTGTCTTAACACGCTCTTGGCTAGTTATTTCTTATTTCGCGTGCATTTGTATGTATACCTTGATTAAAAAGCCATGAAATGGAACTACTCTATTTATCTGTTAAAATATCACAGTAAAATAAAATTATTTCTATATTCTTATTCTTATTGCAAATATACACTGTATTCTACTAAAAGCTAAGTTTATATACCCTGCATAAAGGGTGCAGCAATGACTTATGTAGTGGCTGTTCACAAAACCAGACCACAGACATAAACATATAAATTTAAGTATAGTTAAATCTATTACATAAATATTATATTTTCTAAAATTTATCGTCGAATAAATCTTTTATCTCGTAATAAAATTTTGGGTTAGAAACTTACGAAGTTGGTTCTGGAAAATGTTATTATTTCTTTCTTTCTTTATTGCGTCCGGAATTTTGTTGTATAGGTTTATTTTCATGTACAAAGGGCCTTTTTTGAATATTTCTTTTCGCGGGACTGAATTAAAATAGGATGCGGTATATTTTGTGTTTTAAATGCTAACATAGAATAAAACCAAGAGAATGTAATACTCCTACTCCATGCACTGGAATGAATCACAAAAGAGGTTGTAAGGCCTATAACATGCTTGATCTACACGTTCATTCATCTAAGAAGGTTAAGGAACCTTCTTTAAATTTAAACTGATTAACCAAATGACAGTTGACAGTTTGAAAATTTTAATGGCTATGTCAATAACATTCTCTTTACTTTGGATCTCCTTGCTTGAGGCTATGTGACGATCCTCATATTACGTTTCGGGTAACGAAGAAATAAATCATTGATTTTTATTTTCGTTTATGTAAAAATAAAGAATTAAAATAAATGATATAACATAGCCTATGTTTTAATCTGGTAATTTCTAAGCATATTCGTGAAAACCGCATTTAAATCCGTCCAGTGGTTTAGGAGATGTTCGCGGACAAACAAACAAACAAACAAACAAACAAACAGACAAAAATTCTAAAAACTGTCCTATCGTGTTCAGCTGCTTATTTTAAGACGACCTGTGTGTTTTTTTTTTGTTATCTCACAATTACAGATTTTTTTATCTCTACGTTTTTATTATATGTATAGATATAGATAGATAGTAAGTAGGAAGCATGGAGCGGTATCTATAATTAATCGCTGTTATTTAACATTACTCCGCGTAAAGACTGCCAATCAATGATGTCTAAATAATTTTTGCCCGCCTTCTGCGCCTCGACCCTTCCAACAACTAAACCGCTTTCGTTCACCACCATAACATCCAAAATAGCTGCTAATCATAGATCAGTAACAGATTACATGCCACGAGTTCACCTACTTTGCGTGTCTGTTATTGGTCTTAAGTTTGATCCTGGCAAAAAAATGTATTCATTTTAATCTCCGTCGACTTGGTATATTAGCACGTCAGAAGTCAATACAAAAATAAAAGTACTTTAAATTACGCCATAATAAACTGTAAAACCTCTTTAAAAGCAGTTGGCTGTCCTGAAAAGAACAAACACCAAAAAACTATTTGGTGCAGTCTATCGGAAGTTATGCGGGTACATACATTTCGGCGATTCGTTTTTATTTCATCATCATCATCAGCCAGAAGACGTCCACTGCTGAACATAGGCCTCCCCCTTTAACCTCCACACTGAACGACATCCTGCCATCTGCATCCACTGGATGCCCGCGACTCTCACAATGTCCTCGGTCCATCTAGTGGGAGGCCTACCTACGCTGCGTCTTCCGGTTCGCGGTCTCCACTCAAGAACCTTACCTACTTCCCCATCGGTTAACAGTTCTTCGAGCGATGTGGCCTGCCCATTGCCACTTCAACTTGCAGATTTTAATAGCTATGTCGGTGACTCTGGTTCTTTGGCGAATATCTATATTTTTATTTACATATAGATTATATGGCAACAGCCGCTTCAATCTTCCTACCTACCATGTCTGCGAGTAGAAGTCTGTCATTACGACAACATTACTATAAAATAAGCTAGATGGCGTTATAAATAATTAATAAAAAAAATTTTTTTTACTATTTATTATCATAAATTAATATAGCCTATGTTGCAATCAGGTATTTTATAAGCATATTCATGGAAACTGCTTTGGAATCCTTCTAGTAGTTTAAAAGATGTGCGCGGACAAACAAACAAACTGACAGCCGTCAGATTTGTAGTTCCATAGTTTGAAAATAGATTGCGTACTAAAACGATGTTTTGCGAAAAAATTGTAAATTTGCTTAAACTTTACGAATAATATTATTAAAAACGTAATAAGGTATTCAATAATTCCTAAAATAATGAGTGTAAATGGATCGTAGTTTCACAAATATGAAAAGTGCGTCTATTATAGGTAAATACGACACTTTACCTGAATCACGCAAACGGGATTTTTTTTGCAAGTTAAACCGATATCCGGTATTGCTTATACTTAGTTAGAAGTCATGTGTGAAGGTATTTGATCTACACATTTATAATATGGTAGGGATAATTATAACTTATTTAAATATGTTAGCATAATACTTATAGTCCGGTCAATTTAGATAATTGAAATAAAGAAAATTCCGACAGAGCCAAAGCTTCGTAGAGACCTTAGGTTTACCACAAGGAATAAAGTGTCAAAAGTCCCAAGCAGTCCCATGTGCACTAAGGGACTCATTCGGTCAAAATTTTAGGTTTTTTGGATTTTTGTCGAAAACGGCAAGTTTTATCGAAAAAGTAAGTCCCTTAGCGCACATGGGGCTGATTGGGATTTTTGACACTATTCCTTGTGGTAAACCTAAGGTCTCTACGAAGATTTGGCTCTGTCGGAATTTTCTTTATTTGATCACTATTTTTATGTCTAAATTGACCGGACTATTACCTTATTTTATTATACGCTCGTAAAGAGCAGACTGTTGATACTAATCATATTATGTTTTACCATCTTTTGTACACAGTTTTTACAATAAATTATTACGGATTCAGATTGAAATGAGTGTGTAATTTACTCCTGTTTTGTGCAAATCAATTATCTTTATTTTGGAAATTGTAAAGGTGTTTCAAAACCTGATAAAAAAATCAAATAAAAAATGTATTTTCTTTCAGTAACATATTTAATCTGTTAATTATTTAAATTCCTTTTTCACAAAATATGGACAGAGATATTAGAATCCTTAACATAACAAATAACAGAGCATGGCTTTGGGTCACTGACTAAACCGTTCTATCCGTATTTCACCGGGTGTTCTAGTATTGAAGACTTGTTGTTGTTGAGTTTCTTCAAAGAGTTCCAACCTTAATTTAAAGAATAGGTATCTTCAAGACTGCGTGCTTCATCTTCGACCATATCGTCGCTTAACAACAGGAGAGTTGGTAGTGAAACGCGATAAAAAAATGGTTTGCTTAATCTTTGACTACATCGTCGCTTATCAACAGGCGAGTTGGTGGTAAAACGTAATGAAAAAAATAAAAAAATTAGAGGTTGGCGTTTTCCCTCGGTTCCAACCTCACCAATAAAGCCGTAATATTATTGTTTAACTGCATTACGGACTCCCGCAGCAGTCGCTCGTTCTCCACACGCACTTCTTCAACACCAACTCTTTTTTCTTCAACCCGAACTCTCTCAAGTTCGACTTGTAGTCGCTCCCTGTCGAGTTGCACGCGCTCACTATCCACACGCAGTCTTTCAGCCTCCAAGTCTAGCCGCCTATTCTCTATCGCCGCAAATTCGGTGGTGGCTCGATCGAATGGACCCTGGCGATATCTTCGACGTGGACGTGGACGACGTGGAGTCGACACTGGCGATCTTTCTACAAACAACAAAAGTATTTTTATTTTTTTTAATGTATTTGTTTTTTTTTAATGGACCATTTTATGAAAAAATGGTCCTAGTTTCTCACTTAAAGCATCATTATTGAAGACATGCTTTTGCCCTCAACATCATTAGTTTGGACTTAAAAATTATTCTTATGTTAACCCAGGATACGGTCTGATTGTGTGCGAAATTTCATCTAAATCCGTTCAGTGGTTTAAGATTAATTTAGTAACAAAAATCCAAACTTTCATATTGATAGTCATAATTTTAAAAGAAGTATAGAATATAAAATTTAAAATAATCACCTTCTTGTGGAGCTGCCACAGGTATGACGGGAGTCGGTGGAGCTGCCACAGGTATGACGGGAGTCGGTAGATCTACCCATAACTCTGGACCCACCTCTATCGGAGATGGTACTCTTGGTGGTACCTAGAACAAATAACTAATTAATGAATTATTTACTTACTTGAGCACAATTGGTTCTTAGGCTAGTTTATTAAGAAGTTTTTAAGGCTAATCTATTCAAATAACTAATACTCGGGCTATGCTCGTCGTTTGTCTGAGGGAACGTTTCCAGAACGAAGTAATAAGTAAGCTGAATTGACAGTGAGCCGGTCATATCTATTGCAGAACCGATAACTGTTGGAGTAGACATGTTCTAAGTGGAGACTAGGAATCGGCAAACGTAGTGTTGCATGCCCTGAGACTCGTTGCAGTGATGCGTTGGTATATATGTAAGTCGGCTGGCAGTGGCTGGAAGAGAAAAGCCGAAGATCGGGCTGAATGGTGTATGTCCTTGCCATGCCTGGGAGAGGCCTCTGTCCAGCAGTGAACTAGTATAGGCCGATTATTATGATGAACTATACTTAAAGACAAATCACATGGAAAGCTTAGAAAATTAGTAATATAATATATAACAAGTAATTATTTATTTAAATTAGATTTTACCAAACTGTATTAAGGTTATGAGAATAAATTGCTTATGTTTTGATACTCATATTTTCAATGAATTAATTAAACATAAAAAAAAAAGATAAATAAATAAAAAAGCAAATCACCCTTACATCAAAGCCTGCTTCTTCCACAGCTTCCAATCCTGTAATAGCACCCATCCCTATTACCTGAAGCACCCTCTCCTCTAGAGGATTAAGAGGTTTCCCTCTATTCGGACCTCCACCAGTACCACCTACATCCTGGTTAATAAGCGATGCTTTTTTTTTTGTTTTGGTTTTCCAATCAGACCATACCTAGAACACAAACAGCAATATAAGCAGTATGAACACGTCATGCGCATAGAAGCATGATGCCATGCCAGGTTAGAGTGCAACCCAAATTGATGAGGTTAAATTATTGTTCCTAAACAGTACAAAAACAAAAATTTAACTCCATCGTTTTTTAAATGAAAATATATGCTAATGTTAGTAATGTTTTAATACATACTCGTTTCCACTTCTCTGCTGCCTTGGTGATACCATTTCCACCTACCGAATTCAGCAACTCGGTGAGGTCTTGCCACAGCCGTTCCGACGTCTGCCTTCCTTGCAGTCCTGGGCACGGCCGTGACAGATCTCCATTTCTGAAAAGTTGATTAAGCAATTTAATTTATTTATAATCTTACTAGCTTCTGCCCACGGTTTCTCTGTAAGGGGTAGAGGAACAACAATTGCATGATCCAATACTAGGTATTGACTGTTGTACTATTGTGTGATCATTGTTTACTGCAGAAAATGGGTTCGATAGTAATATATGAAAAATATATAGATCTATACACATGCCTTTGCTTTTTAGTTGTATAGGCCATGTACATAGGTACATTTTTCGTGTGGAAAACACCATTGGTGCACAACCAGGATAAATTGAAGAAATAACGAGAAAAACGTACCTTTCCATGAACTCCAGCAGCAAACCAAATTGCTCTTGGCTTGCACGTTGCCTGGATTCCATCTATAAATAAAAAATAAGTCTACAAATTCTATGCAATGCCATAAGAATTCAACTTTAAAATAAAATTGAGATTTCACTGTATTCATGATAAACTTCACAACTAATTTCAATTGAAAATGAAAAGAATGAAATTAAATAAAAGAATGAAAATTATTATTTAGATAGATCTACATTACTTTACTAAAAGTTTGAATCACTTTTACTTACATTAAAAACTTTCTATTCTACGAAACTAGTAACTTGACTTGAAATCCAAGAAGTCAACTTCTTGGATTTCTGGCCTCTGCGACTTGTCACAATTCTGCCAATGTACGTTTTGTGGCAGTTTTGTAAACAGTATTATAAATTAACTAATAATATGCTCAGTGTTATGTTCACGAGTCCTCAGTTGATTATTCTAAAACAAAAGAGACAACACAGTTACGACATCACAAGTATTAGTAGGATATATAAGAGTATTACATTATAGGATAACATATAATAATTTTAGTACAATCAGCATAGTGGGACTTTCGGATGGGGACTGGCATAAACTGATAGCGTAGCATATGAGCGTCTGTGTTGAGTTGAAGTGAGGTTGTAGACCCTGGGACTTGAGTTACGATAGGGGGGAAAGAGTGTTGTGATACCTTGGCATATGATTTCGACACTCTAGGGAATCAGGCTGAAGCTTCCTCATAGGGTACACTTTCTTGGGCCATAACTAACTTAATAGATTTTTGTGGGCAGAATTTGCTACCGGCAAAATGCCTACCAGAGCAATGTAGGCAAGAGGCTTCGTTTTCGGATATGTTGCAACTATCACCAAGATGTTCATTGATGCAGCGGAAGCATCTCGTTTGGATCTGCACTGAGCTTTGGTGTGTCCAAATCTGCAGCACGCCAGACATTGTATCGTAGGATATTGATATAGTTCCACCGACTGGGAGGTATAAAACGAATATACTTTTGTGGGAAGCAACTGGCATTGGAATGTTATTATACTGGTTGGGTGCAAATGCTAATTCAGGGGAGGTGATTGTTTTTTTGGGCGGAGCATGCGAGTCAGTTTCCAATCGTCTTTTAAGGGTAGGTGGGTTACTTGAGGGATCCGGAGGGTCCGGATCTGGCAGATCCGTATCCATGGTAGATTAGGTACGTAAAATAAGTTGGAGGATTAGGACAAACAGATAATTATCTTACCAGCACCACAAGGGATAAGTAACACTTATTTTACGATAATCAGACTGCTATAAACTAATAGATTTAACACTAAAACACTTCACTCTCACTAGCGAACGCAGATGAATTTTTAGCGTCACGACAGGTGAATGACATTTCAATTGACAACTGCAACACGTTGTTCCATAGAGAATATAGATTTACTAACGCTACTAGCGTTAGTCGCTGCGGAATGTGCGTTAGGCGTTTTGAGTGTAACTTGTCTACCGTTTTGGTCACGCTAACGCAGCGGCGTTAACGCTAAGCGAAAGGAAAGGAAAAAGTAGCGTGTGGCTCTTGTCTAGGCCCCCTGAACTCTGTGTAACTGTGTGTACACACGAGAAATCATACAAGTGTACGCAGGACCTTGGGATGGTAGGTAGGAATGGGCACCGTGGGGCTATCCCCCCCACATTTATTCTTGACAAAATCATCTGCCTGTATTTTATTTACATTTTGTCGAGTGTCAAAGACAGTTTTCTACGGAACTGCAGTTTTTTTCGCAATTTTGTTGATAATGATGAGTACAGTGACCTCCTTTTGGCTTAGTACACGATGTATGCTTAAACTTGTATAAAAACTGTTCTAAAAGTTACTTGGGAGGAATTAAGAGCTCCAATTTGTTGCATTGGTTTAATTTTAAGTGGTATAGTCCTGTGTACATTTCCTATGTAAAAATTGAACAACATAATTCTATATAATTATCTACCTCTGTTGGGACTTTTAGCTATCCAGCCCCAAGTACACAATTTATTCTGCAATGTAGCGCAGCCTTGCTTGAAAACTAAAACTACCTATCACTGTAGGCTGCAAATATGTAAAACCATTTTTGATCACATCTCTCCGAATATCAGTAGAGCTGTGGCAAAACGAACCGTAGCAGTAATAAAAAAATACCTACTTTTATATTGATGCTGAGAAAATATAATGGGTGAAACCCACAGAAAAGAGAAGTAAATAGAACGGAAATGAGAAGGAAACTGTCGCCAGGTATTGTGACAGATACTTGATTGAACATTCTTATTTATGTCAACGCCTCGAACTCTGCGTCACAGTTGCTAACACAGATGCTTTTGGTTTATACGGGTGCAAGTGGCTACAACGAATTTCTCACAAAAATGCCTTGACAGCCGTTCTAATTTAAACAAAAAAATTGCTGCCATCATTGCTATAAACCGAGAAACTACTTTTCAATATTTCTAGAGTTGAATACTCTTTCTTACCCCTCTCGCTCCCTAAATGCGTCCCATGAAGTATGTTCAAACAGTTCATGCAAATAGTACCAAATGAGTACCAACTCAAACATTTGACATCGGACTGTACACTGGAGCGGACCATGTTTAATCTGTGAACAGAATGGTGCAGAAGTTATGAGGAATTCTCGGAAAGAAATTTTACATAAAAGAGGGTAGGTATTTAGTTTCGTGTTCATCTTTCGAGTCCTATGAACTATAGAAGTAACCTAGGCAGATAGTAGGTAGGTGCCATTTACTAAGAGCATGGTACTTGAGCATTTTTTTATCATCTATACATACATCATCAGCCAGAAGACGTCCACTGCTGAACATAGGCCTCCCCCTTTAAGCTCCACACTGAGCAACATCCTGCTATCTGCATCCACTAGATGCCTGCGATTCTCACAATGTCATCGGTTCATCTAGTGGGAGGCCTACCTAAGCTGCGTCTTCCGGTTCGTGATCTCTCTTCCCCATCGGTCATCAGTTCTTCGAGCATCTATACATAAATATACCATAAACTCGTAGAGAAAAACAATCGGTAATTGGGACATATATATTTAAAAAAAAACACAGGGCGACTTATAAGCAGTTGAACACGTTAGGACAGTTTTTAGAATTTTTGTCTGTTTGTATGTGCACGCACATTTACCAAACCACTGACGGATTTAAATGCGGTTTTCACGAATATGCGTACCTTTGACTAGATTGAAGTACATCAGGCTATGTTATTCCCGGACAACAGCTAGTCTTGCAATAACATTATAAAAGAAAAGCTACGATCAAGTGGAGTGGCTTGAAGACTAGATTTTATATACCCAACATTGACAAGTATAAAAAAAAAAAAAAAAAAAAAAAAAACAGCACATCAAAGAAAGACGCTAAGTAATTGTCTCAGAAGTTCAAAAGAAAGGCGACGAAAAAAGGGAAACACCATGAAAAAAATAATAGAAACAGATTTATTGTTCGCCATTTGTTTTCAATAGATCAGAAATTCCAGCCATAAGATTAATGTCACGAAACAATAAAAAGATATTTTTTCTGTTTTTCTCCAGCAGTAAACAAAACAAAACAGCGCCATTTCCCCGCCCACGCAGCCGCCATGACAATCACACGCGTTCTAAATTCAAACCGCTGTCAGTTCCAACTTCCATTCTTCTCCATGGCTTTCTTATTCTTGCATACTACCTTCATACTATCATGTAACGTTTAGCGTGTACCACGCAACTAACATTTCAGTGATAAGCTTTATATATTTATGACTGTGATTGCGACCCGCGCTCAGGTCGTAGCAGTATCAAACTGGGTGTCAGTATAGACTAAATGTCTAGGATTGGTAGCCTTCTGGTTTTTGAATTAATACTGTCCCACTGCTGGGCAAAGGTCTCCTCCATCTCCTTCCAGACAGTGCGATCACCCGCCAGATTTGACCACTGCACCTTTTTCTCGGCCTGCCTTGGCTTCATTTGTAATCGACGAAAAAGGAGGACGGTTCCACACCGGCACCGCGATAATATGTTCACCGATGTCTCCGCCAAGTGTTGACCGATTAAAAAAATCTTTTGTTCGGTAGGGTATTCCTCTAATTTGGTACCATTGTCACCAAGTCAGGATCTGATGATGAGATCCCAGGGAAATCGAGGGCAACCTTCAAATTTTATAGGCCCTTATTACGTTTTTCATATATTTTTCAAGTCTGTTTTTAATGTGATCCATTTGTCTTCACGAGCAGTTACAAAAACGCTCCTGCGTAACAACGTTTAATGAGGTTCGCGTTACATTACTTATAATGTTGTGTTACAGGAATGTCTAAACTAAGCTTTTTATACATTGGTTTAGTAGCTAGAAAGGTATTTGTAGCCAGCTGTCTGATAAGGTGTTTGAAGACAAACGATCCTTTGTTGTTGAATACAAAAGAATTTGCGATCAAAGTTCGTTGACTTTTTACCTGACTGCCCAAACAGGCTCATATTTTTCGGGCGTATGTATTGATGTATGGTTGTTAGTATGTATTTTTTGAGTAATTTTATATTACCTCATCTAGCCGCCTTTTTTACCCGACTACACATTTAGGAGAACAATGTTTTTCATTTTATGCAAAAGAAAGCTAAAACCCTAAAATACTTGACCTATTTAACAAAATGAGTTGTATGCCTAAAGACCATTAAAGGTCTAAAGACAATACAAATGCTCGTGCCCACTAAGTACAAGTTGGCAGCGTACCCAGCATGCTGCTGGCATTACCAAGCTGAATGACAATGTATCTATTTTACCACTGCCTCCTTAGTAAAATTTTTCCGTTTCGGTAAAAAAAGGTCAACTGAATTTTGGCGTCGCACTCTTGTGCATGTGCTAGTATCAAGTGTTGGAAGGTTCAACTATGGCGGGTGGGGCTCACTGTCTATAGTCAACGGCATATATCGTACCTTCAGTAGGACAAGGGCAAAATAGCATATTTTTAAATTTTACATTAGTGACATTTTCATTTTTTTAATGATACAGAGTGACGAGACGTGCGAAGTCGCTCGCCTGATGGCTTGCTCATAACAGCTCAACGCCACTCAGAATTTTTAACTTCAACAGTTCAAAACCCTGGAAGGCAATGCACTGCGCTCGTCACACCGTATATAAGATGTCAAATCTCTGTGTGCCTCCTGTAATTTCGCTGGAAAAATTGACCTTTAATCCGGAACACAGTGTTTGCACACTACTGCTTGGCTACTTGCTAATTGTTTTAGAACGATGTTTTAGACGTGTTAGTTGAAGTCTTTACCTAATTATAAGTTTTTTTTAAAGCCATTTAACGTGGTAATGCCGCCAGCATACTGGGTACGCTGCCGACTGATAGTGGGCTTGAGCATTAGGATTAACTGTTTGTGTAGTGTTAGTGTAAGCTTGTATTTTGTTTAGTTAATAAAGACACTTGCCTGATAAAAAAAAGTTTTTTTTTTTTACAATTACGCCTATGTCTTACCGAAGGTACGAGTATACTCTATGGTCTCGTGTTGTGTTTCTATTTACGAGGCCACTTGTCCAGTAAATCGCCCATCGCGGCCCGTAATGGCGTCGTATGACAAATTGTATTACAGAGGCTTCGGTAATTCGATTAACATAATGTGACCGCGCCCGCCACGGACTCTAGATCACATACAAATACATGGATCTAGCTTTTGTATCGATTGAGAGATTATCAATTTAAATAAACCGGCCAAGGGTGAGTCGGCGCAGAGAGTTCCGTACCACCGCAAAATACAATAATTATCAATTAAAAAAACTGCCTTCACACAATTATTAAACTATGTATGAAATTACGTTTCCTCGGATGACAATAATGTCATCATAGTAACGAATTTTATTTAAAAGCCAAATTACCGAACCAATTTTGATAAAACTATGGGACCAAACTGGAAGCAAAATGAAAGGACCTTTCATTTTTAAAAAGGATTTTTCACAATCGGTTCATAAATGACGTAACAAACCATTAAAAAAAAACTATTTAGATCCCCCTCTTTTTTGATATCGGTTAAAAACTAGCTTATACTGGGTTATTTTTTCTCTTGAGAGTATTTTAGTGTCACACGTCTTGTGATTTGCCACTTCCTTCTCTAGTAGCGCAAATTAGATGCGTGCGCGCAAAATGTGTACAACCCTGTTTAATAGTGACCTCCTTTCAGTGCAAAGTAGCCTATGTGTATAACCCTGTTTAATAATGAACTCCTTTCGGCGCAGTGTAGCCTATGTGCGCAACCCTGTTTAATAATAACCTTCTTTCGGTGCAGTATAGCCTATGAGCGTAACCCTGTTTAATAATTACCTCTTTTCGGCGCAGTTTAGCCTATGTGCGCAACCCTTAAGCTAATAGACCGATTTAAATTGTTTACTTTTAATTAATTTATTGTTCGTTTGAACAATAAATAAATTAAAACGGCGACGGGCATTACTGTCGTGGTATTTCCGTGATTGCTATTTTCGAATAAAGTAATATACGAGGAACGTTTCAAATTTTTCCATGAGTGTGCTCCACCTCGTTCTCTGAGGCAGTCAGCTCTTCTCTCTCTTGTTACACCCACACATAAAAGCACCTTCTATGAATATGCCTTTTCCGTGAAAGCCATACGGTTATGGAATACCCTACCGGTTTCCATTAGACAAGCCAAGTCTATTAACATCTTCAAGGCTAGAGTAAAAGATTTTTATCTCTCTCAAGTCTAGAACTATTCGTTTCTGTTGGAAGAGAGTTTGGACATACCAGTTGCGCCTGATTCGTGTTGGTTGTTATTTGCTCTGTCATTGTGAGTGTTGCTTACTGCTTTTGCATTGTGTGCTCATATTATAATTATGATTGTCTATTTATATGTTACTGTAGTACATAGGCAATTTGGCATAATACGAAGGTACTCTAAAGACATAGAGTTTATATCTATCGCATTTATATTATATGTATATATATATACATATTTATATATATATTATCTATGTTATACTATATATAATCATCAGCCATATGATGTCCACTGCTGAACATAGGCCTCCCTCTTTAACCTCCTCACTGAACGACAACCTGCCATCTGCATCCACTCGATGCCCGCGACTCTCGCGATGTCGTCGGTCCATCTAGTGGGAGGCCTACCTACGCTGCGTCTTCCGGTTCGTGGTCTCCACTCAAGAACCTGTCTTCCCCATCGGTTATAGGTTCTTCGAGCGATGTGGCCTGCCCATTGCCACTTCAACTTGCAGATTTTAATAGCTATGTCGATGACTCTGGTTCTTTGTCGAACATCCACGTTTCGGATTCTATCGCGCAAAGAAACTCCGAGCATAGCTCTCTCCATTGCCCGTTGTGTGACTCTCAGTTTCTCCAAAAGGCCAACAGTTAAGGACCACGTCTCAGTACCATATGTCATCACTGGCAACACACTACTATACCATTTGTTTGTATTTATTTAACGGTATCACTAAATGTGTTTTGTAGCAGTTGCTCGTAAGTGTTTTCTTTCTGTTTGTAATTTTTATTTCTGATGTATATAATAAAGAGTTGTTAAGTATCTATCTATCTATACCTACAAACTTTTTTTAGCTTAAATTAAAAAGTATCGAAATCAAAATTAAAATCGGAAATTTTAATATCTTACTAGACACCATACAAACTCCATACTGTCACTAACTTTGCGGGAAACGGACAGAGCATAACTTCCTAATCAGACCAAATCATCGCTCATATCTCAGAACTGAATTATCAAATTCAAATGATTTCTTCAATATACGTAACATTTAATAATATAATATACCTACCACTGAGCCTGGTATATTCAACAAATCAAACATCTATCCGGTAGCCAAGTAGGCATCGAAAGACGTTATGTGTGCCTTGGCTTTGCCACTGTCGGCATTTTGCACATTCGTCTATCAATGCCTTTATTATATTGCCGCTGCAGTTTCGTACCTATAACATGGAATAGAACAGATTTACTTATCGTATTTTACACATACATATTAATCTCCATTGATGTAAATATAGCGAGCAGAAACTTCCGCGACTCCAAGGTTACTTAAATTTATGTAAAAAAGTTTGATGTTGTAAAAACGTGTATTTGAGGAACAAAAACAACGTGTTGAAATATCGATTACAAAACGTTAAAGCTTTTTTGATAACAAACATATTTTAGTATAACCTGTCATTGAACAAATTTGTTCTGACAGTTGCAATAAGATGTTAAAAGCTAAATAAAACATTTTCTTTTAATATTTCATTGAAATAGGTTTATCGGGTATGGAGGGACGAACTGGGGCCTTACTTAACGCGGGCCCGAATAGGTGCAGTGTGCTAAATCACGCGAACGCGAACTTTTTCGCGCCGAGATACGGTTCGCGGTCGCGTGATTTTGCAAACTGCACCTATTCGGGCCCGGGTTTAGAGTTGGGCCCCTAGTCTCCTAATTGAAGCACTGGATGGACCTAAACTGCACAAAACAGAGAGGAATGGAAAGAGGGAAGGGCGGCCTTTGCTTTGCAGTGCGACGATGCATGCTATATTTTTAACCGATTTCCAAAAAAGAGGTTATCAACTCGACTGTATGTATTTTTTTAGAATGACCGGGCTCTTTCTCAAAGCTCTTGAAGAGACTATTCACCCCAAGGATGGTCTGCTTTAACGGAGGCAGAGCCCTCGGATCTCCGAGAAACCTTGACGTCCTCGTGGATTATACTGTAATCTGGATTTACATAGCATGGCTTCATTGATTCGTTCCATAGTTAAATAAGGAAAATACTAGAATATGTGAATAACAATGATAACGCGAATCTGAACTCATTCAAAATCTGAGATCAGAACTAACGTGGTTGGTCATGCTCGCCTGCCTGTAATACAACCTGTACCACAGAATACATAAAGTACAAGTACAGAAGGTACACTCCACAAAAGCATTTAAATAAGTAGCGACTCTTACTACCACACAATAAAGTCCAATTCAGGACGTGCTAGCGCTAACTACCTACTGCTATATTAACCTAGCCTCTGTCTTTCGCGTAACTCTTGTCGCGTTATCTCTGTCAATCGCGCAGCGGCGGGCACGGCAAGTCCGACCAGTCGACTAATTGTAGCTTCATACCTAAAGTGCGGAGTGCGCCAGGGCTGCCTGTAATAGAATCTACCTACAGCTATGTAGGTAACTAACAGATATACCTACCTAAACAAGGTCCAAGCATTTATTTGCTCTGACAGCAGCGCTAATACGATGAGCATACAATGTGGACTTTTCTTGGATACGTACAAAACGTTTCGATTCTACGTTTCTAATCCGTACGGCCAAGGATTGGAACAACCTGCCGGCTTCCTTGTTTCCTGAGAGATATAATTTGGGCCTTTTCAAGGCAAGAGTGAATAGGTATCTTCTAATTTTGCGTGCTTCATCTTCGACCACATCGTCGATTACCAACAGGCGAGTTGGTGGTCAAACGCACGTAAATAAAAAAAAGAGCATAAGAAAATCACAAATTCTGATCACTTTCGCTAGGTTTTTGACTGTAGCAGGTATACCCGATATTTTCATATTATAAAAATGGCAATATAAACCTTTGCCCAACAGTGGGACAGTATAGGTAAAATAATTATCAATTAAAAAAAAACGACTTCATCAGAACTGGACCAAATTGAAAGCACCAGCTTTCAAATGAAAAAAGAATAATCAAAATAGGTTCCCCAGTCAAAAGTTCTGAAGTTTCTGAAGTAACAAACAAAAAAACAGTCGAATTGATAACCTCCACCTGTTGGAAGTCGGTTAAAAAGCGAGAAACTCGTCTGCAGAGTGAGTGCGACTAGATAGGTATCAAGCCTGATTTAGGTCAGATGCGTTCGCACCCTCCACCTTACCATATCTCCCTTGTTTATCTGATCTAAGGTATCGCGATTTCAGTAGCAATTATTGTCAAAGCAAAATGTGACCTTGCCACTTGCTATCGGTTTTGACGTCGACATACCTATTACATAGCTACATTATATACATAAGTATGTACATATATTTCGTCGTTACGATGACGTGATTAAAACAGTAGGGTTACGCAGAAAGGGTGTACTAAGCCTAAAGGAGGTCATTATACTCATTAAGAACAACTTTTACAATGGCGCCGTCTCTGAAATCGCAAAAAATATCCGACTTTCCCAATAAAAAAAAAATGCATTTTAGGGAAACTTACAACCTAATCTCTACATTGTATATAACAAGTAGATCACATTGAAAGCTGACTACAAAAATATATGAATAAATAAATAATAATAAATAAATAAATATCTGGGACATTATTGCACACATGGTCATCTGACCCCAAACTAAGCAAAGCTTGTAATATGGCTGCCAGAGACTGATATACATACATATATATTTTTAAATACATACTTAAATAGATATTAACACCCAGACATAGAACAAACACAAATGTTTATCACACAAATGTTTGTCCTAGATGGGAATCGAACCCACGCCCCCAAGCACAGAAAGTAGGATCACTACCAACTGAGCCACCAAGGCAGTCAAAATGAAAAACGTAATAAGTGCCTATAAAATTTCAGGGTTGCTCTCGATTCCCTGAGATCCCATCATCAGATCCTGACTTGGTGACAATGGGACCAAATTGGAAGTATTCCCTACCGAGCAAAAGTATTTTTTTTTTATCGGTTAACAGTTGGCGTGTATGTCGGTTAAAATACATTTAAAAAAAAAATACAGTGTAACTATAGAACCGTTTTGAACCGTCCTCTTTTGAAGTTGGTTAATAGAGTCGCTTTCCGCGTCTGTCTATCTGTATATCTATCCACTAACTCCTAAACCACGCAACGGATATTGATGCGGTTTTCACCATCAGTTAGATAATTATTCACGGAAAGTTTACATATATAATAAAACCCCATGCCAAGCCGGGGCGGGTCGCTAGTATATAAGTACAAAGTTGATTAGGATCATGACTAGGCCAATTATGTTTCCGCCTATAGAACATAACATATATGGAATATTTTGTTGAGACATGTTCTATGGAATAGCAGATTTTTTTTTTGCTTTTTCAGAGTTACTCGTATAGTTTTTTTTCATAATAACAATAATAAAGTATCCATTAGGATACTATGGACCCCTTTCGGTTTATACACCCTTTCTGCGTAACCCAGTATAGAGTAGAATCGGTATAAATAACTTGTTTGTGTATATCAAGTATTTGTTGTAACTAAACATGAATATAATAGGATATTGAATTGATGCGCTTGCGTTGCGTAGGTTATTTATTTTTACCTCAAGACGTCATGAGGTCAACGTTTTCTACCTGGCTTAGAAGACTACAGAATCTATCTAATCTGGGGTTTTTAATACTATATGTGGTAAACGGGCCGCCTGATGGTAAGCGATCACCGTCGCCTATGGATATATACCTACAACGCCAGGGGCATCACAGATACGTTGCCGACCCTTTAAGACTCTATTAATATATTCTATAATTTGACTGCCCCGGTGGCTCAGTTGGTAGTGAACCTACTTTCGGCACCTGGGAGCGTGGGTTCGATTCCCATCCAGGACAAACATGTGTGTGATGAGCATTTGTGTTTGTTCTATGTCTGGGTGTTAATATCTATTTAAGTATGTATTTAAAAATATATATGTTTGTATATCTCTGGCTGCCATATTACAAGCTTTGCTTAGTTTGGGGTCAGATGACCGTGTGTGCAAAAATGTCCCAGATAATTATTTATTTATTTATTTTATTTTTATGGGTGGCTTCAAATTACGAGTGAATCGGTTTCTTCTTGGCAAGCTTGCTCCATCGTAGACCGCATAATCGCTTAACATCAGGCGAATTGGCGGCCAAGCGCAAGCCTATTATATAATTAAAAAAAAAGTTAAATGTGGCATTTCGATTCAGGAAAAGAAATGACAAGGTCGTCAAAAAATTGGAATCGAAGCGCTTCGTACGGGTTTTCGGAATGTCAATCATAAAGCGGTGTCGATTTTTCGTGCCTGCTCTAGCAGTCCGATAGAAAAATGGACAGGAATGAATTAAATCATGCAGGAGGCCTAGCACGGGCTGTGGAAAGATTGTCTTTCCACCGTTCTTATCCCGCTAGAAAGAGACAAACGTATCCATATTCTAGCTCAGTCGCGTCTACGCGTGGATACAAACGGTGGAAAGACAAATTTCCACGTCCCGTGCCTGCAGGCCGGCAGATCTGATGCACACTCTCCAAAATGTATCCGATAAAAATAAAACAATTAACCTAATTTTCAAGTCGGATTTTTTACTGATTTATATATTGTATTTTGTGGCGGTACGAAACCCTCAGTGCGCGAGTTCGTCTCTCACTTGACCGGTTTATCACACTTATATCATATAAGTATGTGAAAGTTACCCGGGTATAACCTAAAACTGCGACCAGAACCACCAGAGGATGGGCAGCAGCATCCTCCTAATTTTATGGTGAAAGGCTCTGCGATCCCCAAGCCGCCTGCCAAGCGTGGGGATTATGGCAAAAAAAAGGGGCCTATGTTCAGCAGTGGACGTCTTCTGGCTGATGATGATGATGTGAAAGTTTGGATGGATGTTTGTTTGTTACTCAATCACGCAGAAACGGCTGGATGGATTTGTATGAAATTTGGAATATACGTTGCTTATGTCTGGGATTAACATATGCTACTTTTTATCCTCATCATCATCACCGAGTTTGATCACCACGCGGGTGAAACCGTGGGGCGCAGCTAGTTTTAAGTCTTGATATATTATACATTTTCCAAGAGTTTTGAATGTAATACATTCTTGTGTCCGTCTGTCGTGTCTGGTTTATATTACTGCTGCCGTGAAACAAAATGGATTGCTTCGTAACATTGCATTAGTGTGCAAGATACCAACATAACTGGAGTTGCTTTTATCTTTACAAGCCGAATTATTCAGTTAATTGAAGCTGATGTTGTTTAATTTTGTTTCAAAATAAGGTACTTGAAAAAAAGAAAATACAAAAAATTATGAATGAATGAATGAAGAGTCCATTCATTTAGGCATTGTAGAATCTCATAAAAGTTTATTTACTTTTCTGACTTTTTCTGAGCCAAATTTCTTTTAGGGCGTTGATAAAAACATCAGATTGTCCAATAAATAGACCTTACCTTAAGATGTGTGTAGCAAGTAGAAAGGTGTGGTCTCTGCCTATCCCAGTGAGAAACAGGCGTGTGTATACCTTACAAGCTTTTCAGTGTGGGATTTATTTTCGCTATGCGATAGCATCCTCATTATTTTCTGCCGCAAGCTTTAGGTACTTGTCTAGACATATACCTATCTAGAAAAATACAGTTTGCGGCATTATAAGTAATATTATCGTGTAGAATCTACAACAATGCTTGAAAAACAAACTGGTCAATAATGATTTGTCCTCGTAATTAAGTATTTGTTTATCGCGGTTGGGTAATCGCGTTTTTCATTAAAACCTTCCGGGAACGAACATACATTACCTAATTATTGATAACTAAGCTGCGTCACAAAGTTAGGCTCACGTTTTTCGGTATAATTATATTTTCTCTTGTAAGCATTAACACTTTGTAAAACTTCATCAAGTTAGGTTTAGTCGTGAAAAGGTAACAGACAGACCGTGGAAGATTTTGCACTAGACAAGTTTATTT
Organism: Agriopis leucophaearia; assembly: GCA_949125355.1. Taxonomy (NCBI): domain Eukaryota; kingdom Metazoa; phylum Arthropoda; class Insecta; order Lepidoptera; family Geometridae; genus Agriopis; species Agriopis leucophaearia. The sequence goes on along the minus strand of OX421274.1, from coordinate 15,746,631 downwards.
TGCATTTATATAGGGCTTCAATCAAATCGAAGATATAGGGCTAAACGGTTGTATATAATAAACTGAAAGGAGGTGCACATCACGATGAACAAGTTTTACTAACCTGAACCCTGAAATCGCAAAAAAATTACTAGTTTCATAGCTGCTGTTATTTTAGCGATTTCTGGGCTGTGGAACCAACCCCTGTAAGGTTGCCTGGAAGAGATCGTTTATAGCGACAAGGCCGCCAATTTTTTCACTAGTTTTAAGTTGTTTTCGTCATATGTATGTATTTTTTGGACTGAACAATAAAGAGTTATCTATCTACTATCTATATAACCCTAAAATCGCGAAATTAACATCAGTAAATCCCTAATTTCTTATTGTACCTATACTAAGACGAACGATGAACACTGGAGATTCGACAAAGAAACAAGTTTGTCCTACTATTTAACCGACGAAAAAAAGGAGGAAGTTCTCAAGTCGAAGCGTATATTACCCATAACTTTTTAGAAAGCAGTCCGATTTTTATTATTGAAGTGAGAACTTCTTTAGGCGCGCTTAGTACTTTTTGGGTAAACAAAAATCATGGAACCCGCGTCATCGTGACGCTGTACCTTGTATTTTAAAACAGCGCATCTATTGTAGAATAGGTGAATAACTGCTTAAGTTTTCACTTCTGACGTGCAGTCCTATGACTGATGTGATTTTTCTTTTCTTTTTTAGGGTTCCGTACCCAAAGGGTAAAACGGGACCCTATTACTAAGGCTCCGATGTCCGTCTTTCCGTCTGTCACCAGGCTGTATCTCATGAAACGTGATAGCTAGACAGTTAAAAATTTCACAGGTTACAGTATTTCTGTTGCCGCTATAACTACAAAAAAAAGGGGGGGGCTCTCATACAACAAACATGATTTTTTGCTCTATATTGATAACAGGAACAGGTAGACACTTGAAATATGCACAGAATATTTAATTATATCTTAACTTTAAATATAAATAATTAAATTAAAACAAAACAAATATTTAAGGGAGGCCCCCATACAACAAACGTGATTTTTTTGCCGTTTTTATAGATAATGGTACGGAACCCTTCCTGCGCGACTCCGACTCGCACTTAGCCGGTTTTATTTAATAATTTTCTTCACTTGTACTGAAGAAGTCGATCCTGCAAGCCTTTGTAAGTATACGATCTATGAGTGAATCTGTGACCCGGCCTCACAAACCGTGATCCGATTATACAACAGGCTTCTAATGCCATTGTGTAAATTAGATTTTATGAAGATTAAGTCACGTGTAGAAAACTATCGATATCTATTGTTCTTTAACAGAAATCAATAAGAAAATAACCTTGTATTGTTTTTCTGTCCCGCTCTCTTTTTATATTTGCCCGTCTCTTTCTCTCTCTCTCTCTGTCTCAACTCTTCGCTCCCTTTGTCCCTTTCGCTTTCTGTCCTACTATCACAGAGGTTCCCAGACTTTTTTCTCATAGACCACTTTCTAAATTTAGCTGGTTCCGGTGGAGCTAAATTTTACCACTGTTTTAAACTATCACGGTTGTTCACTAAAGTTAAATTATTATTTACGGGATATTTACCGTGGTAAGGTTGTGGAAGGAGCTCCCGATATTTCGGCGCAGTTACATGCACCATGTTCACGGGAAGACCGGGAAATATCGGGAGCTCCTTCCACAACCTTACCACGGTAAATATCCCGTAAATATTTAACTTTAAATTTTACCATATTCCCAAAACTCGATAAAAACGTAGACCCCCGTCGAGTCTCCCGTGGACCCCTGGAGGTCCACCTGGACCACTTTGGGAACCTCTGAACTATCACATAACATTGTAATAAGCTGAATAAAACTAGGTATTTTCTTATAATATTCCACTGAAGTAGGTACATCATGTCTATTCTGCAAGCTAAGTGAACGCGCAAGTGAAGTGATAAGCTATGTGAATGGGATTTTTCTTGCCTATTTCTGCAAATAAATGACAAAACATCGAATTATAAGGGTAAGGGACTACAGTCACGGGTGATCACTCGACATTTTGACATTTATCTATCATGATCGACAAGAAAAATACACGTTTACTTAGCTTATCACTTCACTTACGCGTTTACTTAGCTTGCAGAATAGACCGGCAGACCTTTTACAGTTTTACGTTCAAAAACCTAGCGAAACTGATCAGAATTCGTGGTTTTCATTCAGCTTTTTACAATGTCATTTCAGATGTCAGAGCTAATAAATGTTTGGACCGAGTTTAATAATGACAAATGCATAAGTAAGGGCGAGAAATCACCAGCGATGCGAGGAAAAAAAATTACATTTCAACTAAGTAAACCTAACTAAGCTAGTTAATTTATTGTTCCACTAGCCGCCCGCCCTGGCTTCGCACGAGTGTAAGCTCGGCCTTCGGCCTCGCTACAAAACATAATATAGCCTATGTCACCCGGGGATAGTGTAGCTGCCCAACAGTGAATGAAAAACATTCAAACAGTTGTGATCTATAGATCTGTCTGGCCGTAGTTGGGATTTGACGCATTTTCCTCAGAAAAATTTGAATTCGGATTTAGAAATCGAAGATAGAGTTAGAAGGCTGGGTTTAATTTAAATTCGTCATTTCCCAAGTAGCGAAATGGTCCTAGAGTACTATGGACCCCTTTCGGCTCAGTACACCCTATACGCGTAACCCAATGCGCGTAAATCGTACCTATAATTCCGTGGAAGCCTGTTACTGAAACTCGTGTGCGACACAACGTGCCTCGTCTAGATGGTTCGCACGAGTAACTGATATAACAACCTTTGGATAACCAACTACTTAGAAATAACACTTACACGATAATAGGTTCTTTTTATCTTTGTTAAAGTGAAAACAAAGCCATACATTATATCATTTAGAGCGAAGAAAAATTGTGGTCAGAATGAAAAAAAAAGTCATATAGCATTACTTCAAAGTGTTTTAATGTTCACAATTTTCTCTTCTCTACATTAGTATAAAATAAAGTCGCTCTCCGCGTCTGTCTGTCTGTAAATCTACTAACTCCTCCTAAAAGGTTAGTCGGTATTTCACACCGGGACAGTTGCTTACTCTATATCAAGCCCAAGTCCGATCGTGTGTCTACTGCTGTCTTCTATGGGAAGGTTCAGCCAAATACCAGCTCGAAGCTCTTGAATCGGTAGACCGGCGTGCTGCTCGACTTATAGACGATGAGAAGTGGCTAAGAAACTTCTCAGTCTAGAACACCGCCGTAAAGTAGCGAGTCTCTCAATTTTCTATACGATTCATTTCGGAGAATGTGCATCGGAGCTACACGACCTTATCCTACCATCCCCTTTCTACTACAGAACAAGTAGGAAAACGACCCATTACCACCCATACATTGTGGACTTTCCTTGGATACGTACCAAACGTTTCGATTCTACGTTTCTAATCCGTACGGCCAAGGATTGGAACAACCTGCCGGCTTCCTTGTTTCCTGAGAGATATAATCTGGGCCTTTTCAAAGCAAGAGTGAATAGGTATCTACTGTGTCTTCGTGCTTCATCTTCGACCACATCGTCGCTTACTTAAAAAAGCTTACTTAAAAAAAAAACACGCAAAGGATTTTGATGCGGTTTTCACCATCAGTTAGATAATTTTCACGGAAGGTTTATTTATTTATATCTACTCGTATCTATTTATATCTATACATAATAATACATATGATAAAAACGTAGAGATAAAAAAATCCGTAACTGCGAGGTATACAAAAAACACAGGGATTCTTAAAATAAGCAACTGAACACGGACAGTTTTAGAATTTTTGTCTGTTTGTTTGTCCACGCACATCTCCTAAACCACTGGACGGATTTAAATGTTTTCGCGAATATGCTTAGCTATGACAAGATTGAATAGGCTATGTTATTTTGCGCAAGGGCCGGATTAAGGAAGAAAAAAAGGGTTGAAAGTTAATATGAAAATCTACGCGTACGAAGTCGCGGGCAACAGCTCTAGTATATAATAAAACTTACACCCGTGCGTAGCCGGTTATTATATAAAGTGGCCACAGGGCCAAAGGAACTGTTCCCTGTAATACAGGCTCTGACGAGACCTAGTGCAGGGTATATTGATTCTAATGGTACTCACTATACCTATGAAGCAAGTACTTGTAATAATGTTACTTGCTGTGAACAAATTCCTGAAACATCCCAAATTGAAATGCAGATTGCCGTAAATCGATTTAAACCCCGGTTACAACACCTCTATCCACAAATTAAGATCCATGATCCGTCATCACTGTCAGGCGCTAAGCTTCGTACAGACTGTCTGTTACTGTAACATGATGTGTAATGTAATGAAAGATTTGCTCGTTTTGAAAAGGCGCGCGGCTATCTCACCCGCAAGCAAGATTAAAAAAAATTAAGAAAAAAAATTCAATAATTATAGGTACGTTTTTGTGTTGATATTTATTAGGATGGCGCAGGAGATGAAAGAAAACAATATTTTCGAGATTTTTTCTATCTCTTTTGCCATCCTATAAGATATCAACACGCTTCGTTTCGTTCCTTAGCCTTTCAACGTTACTGACAGAATTCGGATATGCCCTGATAAATACTCATTTGATATTATATTCTAAGATCCGGCTGCAGAATTACTTTGGTCATCGAGATTTTAAACTTTTGCATAAAAACTAAATACCCCTCCAGTAGTATTACATACCTACTCTAATTTTTAGTCACCAAGTTATTTATAATTCGCTCCATTAATAATAACCCAATAAAAGGGGAGTTTTATTTTCACATTTAAAATTTAATAATCTGATGTTGCATTACACGTTACATTACACATGTTGTCTGCACGAAGCAACTTAGATTGTGGTTAAAGGCAACTCGGTGGCTAAGTTCCCAACTTCGTACTTAGAAACGTAGGAAGTTTCTGCGGTAAAGTTCGGAGTGGACTTCGATTAGTTGAGTGATTTGGTGTGGTGTGGAATTATAGGAACGACCTTTAGGCAGGCCTGGCGCACTCCGCACTTTAGGTATGAAGCTACAATTAGTCGACTGGTCGGACTTGCCGTGCCCGCTGCCGCGCGATAGACAGAGATAACGCGACAAGAGTTATGCGAAAGACAGAGAGGCAACTTCTAGGTTAATATAGCAGTAGGTAGTTAGCGCTCGCACGTCCTGAATTGGACTTTATTGTGTGGTAGTAAGAGTCGCTACTTATTTAAATGCTTTTGCGGAGTGAACCTTCTGTACTTGTACTCTATGTATTATGTGCTTTAGGTAGAGGTCATGAGTCCCAGGAGTAGCATTTTTTTTTTTTTTATTGTAAGATAGGCTTGCGCGAGCCGCCAACTCGCCTGATGTTAAGCGATGATGCCGCCTACGATGGATCACGCTTGCCTAGAAGTAACCGATTCACTTTTGACTTGAAGACACCCAGATTGTAACTATCGAGGAACACCCATTCAGGCAGCGCATTCCACAGACTAGCAGTTCGCACAATAAAGTGGAATCAAAGCGCTTCGTACGGGTTTTCGGAATGTCAACCATAAAGCGGTGTCGATTTTTCGTGCCCGCTCTGGCAGTCCGATAGAAAAAAGGGCAGGAGGGAATTAAATCATACAGATCTGATACACACTCTCCAAAATGTACCCGATAAAAAAAAACGGATTAAATTCAAATTCTAGAAAGCCGCTCTCTTTCTATCGCGTAGCTGTATCTCTCCTGACGCGGCACGTGTAACGTTAGGGTTGTCTTCTTGATATTTCCACAGAATAATTATCAGTAATTACTTACCGCCTATGTAGTGCCTAACCTACCTGCCTAGTCTCCTTTAATTAGAATGACATTTTATCTGCACAAAAAAACTAACGCTTATTCTAAATTTGTTTCAAATAACAATCATGCAAACGTGTAAGTTTAAGACGGCTATTAAAAAATCATCATCATGTTTACATATGGAGACCTCATTTGGGTGCTCTAATTTGCAGATTCTGTTAAACATAATCGGTCCAAAAAAAAAAAAAACTCATAACGAATCCTGTTCTTTAATAATAGAACACATTTTCGTTCGTTTCGCGCGCGATCTATCCTTTTGTAAAATCTTCCCAGGGCCACCAAGAGACCGGCCTAGCCGAGTTTGGGGTCCACTGGTAATACATTGTACTTACGCATTATAGTTTAAATAACTCTTGGTATTCTCTACGTTAACCTGTAAACCTTTTTGGAAATAAACTTTACTTTATAATTTATTCTATGCAAAGAAAACATACTGAAGTATTACGCGCGACGTGACTGGCGTGCGAGCCGAGCGACCACTGTGTGACGCCCGTCGTAAGGTGCGCCGACTGAACGTATCGTTCGCGCAAAACTTTATGAGCCCTCTGAAGTTAGGCGCGAGGCCTCCCCGACGCCCTGTAAAGTCCCTCGGATACCTATAATATGCGTACTGCGCAGCCACTGGGCCTAACTTCAGAGGGCTCATAAAGTTTTGCGCGAACGATACCTAAACTGCGGAGTGAAACACCCCTGCCCGTGTCCACAGACAGTAGATATAGATAACACAAATTAAATGCACCTATGTCGCTGTAACTGATCTGTGACTGTTCTGTGTCCACGTACGCATTCCTACGTGACGAGTCATAGATCGGGGATTCAGTTTTGCGCAAATCTTTGAAATGTTTGTGGACATAATTTTCCTCAATTATTTTTAATTAATTCGTATAACATGTTGTGTTCACAATGCAGTTCAGCCAAACAGACAGGGTTACGCATATATACTGTACTAAGCTGAAAGGAGGTAATTGTACTCGTTTGCTGTTCCATAACATTTTGTCAAGTTTCAATGACCGTTTTCTATGGAACGGCTGATATTTTTTTCGTGATTTCAGGGTTCATCCGATAGTAAAAGTTGTTCATAATGATCAGTACAGTGACCTTCTTTCGGCTTAGTACAGTCTATTTGCATAACCCTGTAATCTGTATATTTAATGTTAAATTATTGCTAGCAATTATAATTATGCTGACACATCAAGTTCGCAAACCAATTACCTAAATAAACTTAAATATAGTATCATCGCCAGAACTTTGATTGAAAGTACTTTTTTTTAATAGAAGTTTCATAACCTATATTGAAAAGTAATTTGAATAAAGAATAATGAACCACGGAGCTTATAATGATGGAACCTACCAAAGAGATTTTAGGCAAACATCTCGTGTGAAATGAATTGCTAAACCATGGTAAACATAATATGTCACGCTATTTCAGTTTAGGGCCTCAGGAACCGTGGGAGGGAGCTGCAACACGTTGACCCCGATAACCTAGAGATAACCTCATATATCTAGGTAATGTATTTAATACGCCAAGGATAATCCTTAGCCCACCTGTCCTAAATCACGATAAAAGCACGTGTTATCCGAACTCACATAAAGCCAAGATGCTAAGAAGGTCAGCTTCAACCTCAATCGCTGCAGAAGATTGCCAGGCAGCTTATCGGATTATGGGATCATGATAATGCGACACAGATTATGGGAAAGTCAAAAGGGATCGTGTGTGAAACTCATTGAGATACAATACTGTAGAGTCACATTTTTTTTTTTATGATACTGAGTGACGAGACAAGCGAAGTCGCTCGCCTGATGGCTCTTCACGCTTGCCCATAAAAGCTCAAAGCCACTCAGCATTTTGAACTTCAACAGTTCAAAACCCTGGATGGCAATGCACTGCGCTCGTCACCCCGACATATAAGATGTCCAATCCAGGCGGACCCTTGCAAAAGAGTCCTACCACTAAAAAACAGTCTCTGTGTGAAAACAGTCAAAAATGTCCGAGCGTCGAGTACAGACCTTAAACATCAATTATATAGTTCACAATGCCACGTTTAATCGAATTTAGACGTTATGTCGCTTAGTGTTCAACGTCGCTTTTCCGCTATGGCATCGTAGCACTGGCATCGCGCGATGTTGTAGTCGGATCGCGGTTGCCTTACGTTACAACTAACCAAAACGTCTGCGCAATTCGTAGCGTGCGCCGAGTTTTGTTTCGGACATTTTTTTGGCACGATGTAACTCTATAGGTATAGTATCTCGATGGTGAAACGGCATTCTTTCCCTTGGGCAGTTCTCTGATATTTTGATAAGATAAGACCAGCTTTACATTTATTCCCGACTAGTTACCCGCCCCGGCTTCGCACGGGTGTAAGATTTATTATATTAATCTAGAATGATATAACATAGCCTGCGAGTATACCTGGTCATAGCTAAGCATATTCGTGTAACCCACATTTAAATCAAACAAACAGACAGACAAAAATTCTATAAACTATTTTACATGTTCAGCTACTTATTTTAAGATTTTTGAAACGCCCTCTCTTGTTTTATTTTTGCAATTACAGATTTTTGATGTCTACTTTTTTATTATAATGTATACCTAGAATAGATGTATAGATGGCTATTCGGTTTTCAGTCCTTCTTCAGTCGTACTCTTCATGTATGACGGTCGTAACCTCCGATCAGATAAATAAGGGAGATTGTCGAAGGGGCATAGGGATAGGTATAAGGGGGCTATTGGATTTGTCTTAGTACAAATATCGTTCGTGTACAAATAATTATGTCCCCATTTTCATATATTTTTAGCTCTCTAAACCGCTAAAGGTCCCTACGTCTCACTTACTCATTTTTCAAGCACACAAAAAAACTTGTAGCGACACCATTGTTATAGCGGCAACAGAAGTACATCATGTGTGAAAATTTCAACTAACTATCACGGTTCATGCGATACAGCCTGGTGATAGACGGACTGACAGACAGACAGACAGACAGCGGAGTCAAAGGGATAACTATTAATAATTAGGGATAATTATTAATAATTATCCCTTTGGGTACGGAACCCTAAAAACTATCTTTGATCAAAAGGTTACGTACTCGTAGATGTTTACTTTCAATGTTTCCACAAACATTTTGCTAAATGGAGTCTTCTAGTAGAGATGAGGGCTTTCCCACACACAAGCGTTACTGAGGCAATAAATACACCACTATTTGCGAAGCGCCCTCCACCCTAAACATTGTTTTACAATTACTAGAAACCTCGTACGAGATTGGACAATATTGATTTTGCCAACTGCTATTAATTTTCTTAGATAGTTTTGGGAATTAAATTTCTGTTCGAATCTGCATGAATATTTATTTGATTAGATATCAGTTCTACTGATATAATCTAATTTGATTGTCAAATCCTTCCCATATCGATTACGATTTTAATTTAATAATTTGGTTTTCCTAGTAACAACGTAACAAGTAGACGCTTGAAATATTCATGGAATATTTAGTTGAGGATATATTCACTTTAAAAATAAATAATTAAATTAAAATAAAACAAACATTTAAGGGCGGCTCCCATACAACAAACGTTTTTTTTTGCTCGTTTTTGCTCGATATTGATAACGGCAACAGGTAGACGCTTGAAATATTCACAGAATATTGAGATTTATTATTCACTTTATAAATAAATAATTAAATAAAAACAATATTTAAGGGTACAGCTGGTATCATACCGTGTAAAGGTATCTTTAATATGGGGTTCTTCAAAAGGGCTGTAAATAGAGTCTTTAAGGGTCGGCAACGTATTTGTGATGCCCCTGGTGTTGCAGGTATCCATAGGAGACATCAGGCGGCCCGTCTGCTTATTTGCCACACATGGCATTAAAAAAAAGTTAATCCCAAACCGACACAAAATAATGACCTATCAATACAAAAAGCCGACTTCATAAAAATCTCAAAACTGAACCAAATTGAAACGGGACCACATGGGAAGCACCAGCTTTCAAATAAAAAAAGAATCATCAAAATCGGTTCATCCAGTCGAAAGTTCTGAGGTAAGTAACAAACATTAAAAAAAATACAGTCGAATTGATAACCTTCTCCTTTTTGGAAGTTGGTTAAAAAAGCAAGTACTGAACATCTTTGAGTGTGTCTTGCGTGTTGGTGAATTTATTTCACTCGTCCGTAGTGTACTGTCCAGTCCACAGTGATCCCAAGTGCCGTCACTAGAGACACCCAGTAATGCCCTTAGTGACCCGGGGCGTTGACCTGTAGATAAGACGGCTAGGTACGAGGGGCCAGTATAAATCTTCGCTAATGACCATCTTATAAAGTTTCTGTTCTACGTTTCTGGGTGTTTATTAAGCGCCTCTATTTCGTTGTAGGTCTTTGTTAACTGGATAAAATTACGTAGCAAGGTAGCAACAAAGTTTCATACAAATTAGACTCGCCGTAATTGAAAAGGGGCCATCCATAAAATACGTCACACGAATTTTAGGACTTTTTAACCGGACCCCCCCCCCCCGTCCTTGTCACAGGTTTTCACATTTTCAGAACATCCTCCCCCCTGATCTGACGTCACATATTTTTCAAATTTATGCATGCATTTAAAAATAATCAAAAGAAAAAGTTAACTGTTGTTGCGTGAGAGTTTTAAATTATTAATAAATATTGTAGATCAAGTTTGTAAATTTTTTAAGTTTTATATTCACATATAAATTTCGCGTTATGGATTTTGAATTTCAACATGTGACGTCACAAAGCTTTTGACCCCTCTCCCCCTGCCCCTTGTCACACTGTCACATTCCGGTGATACATTAACGTGTGACGTAATTTATGGATGACCCCAAAGTACCTGTTTACATTTTGTTATATTACTAGCAATAGAAAGGCCTGGCAATAGAAACGAAAAATAAAAACCAGAATTAAACTAAAATGGCTAGTCCTTAATTATGTGGAACTATTTATAGTAGGATAACTAAGAAACGGAAAAATTATTATTTTCTATGTAGCATACCAAAGTAAAAAAAAAGTGATATATTTAAAAAAAAAACCCGACTGCAAAATATAACTCCCAATCTTCTTTGAAAAACCAAGTGCCAAGTTCGTTTCGTGAGATAGTAGAACAAAGTCCAGATAACGTTTACGTTTGTTTGTCCACAGTCCTGGCAGCATGGCCCTTTGAAGTCCTCACTCGCTGGTGGTAGACAGCTGCCGACATGACCAAACGGTACGAGTTCGACTGGCAGATACCCGTCCCGGAGCCTCTGCTACAGGTAATATCATCATCATCATTTCAGCCATAGGACGTCCACTGCTGGACATAGGCCTCCCCATCGATTTCCAAAAGGGCTGGTTGGAAGCGGCTTGCATCCAGCGTTTTCCTGCGGTCTCTTTTAGGTCCTCTGTCCATCTTGTGGGTGGACGTCCTACGCTGACCGGTCCGTGGTCTCCATTCGAGAACCTTTCAGCCCCATCGGCCATCTATGCTGCGTGCTATGTGCCCTGCCCATTGCCACTTCCACTTGCTAATCCGGTGGGCTAAGTCGGTAACTTCCGTTCGTCTACGGATCTCCTCATTTCTAATAGGTAAAATAATATATCGCTTGTCAATACTGCTGTGAATGCTTGTTCAACCCTGGCAGCATGCCCCTCTGAAAAGTACCGCAATACTGAAGGGTGTCTGAGGAAAACTCGCTGAATAGAAACGATAATGTAATTTCTGTCATGTAACCCATGAAATATGTGTTGTGACGTCAGAGGCGACATGCTTATTCAAGCGATTTTCACGGGTGCCTTTCGTGTGGCTCTAGTAATAGCGATTGTAAACTTTAAGAAACTTTGAATCTTAGGATAGACCTTCTCTGCACTGAAGTAAAGCCGTGTTTTGTAATAAGGCTGTCAGAGTCTAGGTTGACAAGCATAGTATCTTAGATCGATTTGGGGATATTCAAGGGTTGTATAGATATTTTATCTTGGACTAGCTTCTGCCAATGGGTTCGCTCGCGTAGTGAAGTGATGTACATCTACACATTGATCCCGTTATACAATGCTCTCGCCCAGCTTCCATCATGATTTCGGCTCTCTCTCTCTCTTCTAGCCCTAGTTCGACGTATACACATCAAATTTTATTTAAATCTATGTACGTAGTTTCGTAGGTAACTGGTTATAGACCAAGGTCCTCATCATCGGACCTTGGTGTACGGTTTCTAAATAGTTACGCAGATGACTTAAAAAAGTCGAAACGCTACTTTTTGTAGCTATTATCTGAAGAGTATCACAATTTTCCTTTAATTTTATGGCAAACTGACCCTGGCCTTATAGTTTTGAATATTTTGGAAAATCCTGATTTACATATACATGCGTGTATGTCTGTAGTGAATATGTTTATTTAATCTCTACAGTATCTATAACGGTGTCGGCAATATTTAGGTTTTCTGTTAAAACTTAGACATTTGTTTTGAATCGGATGAGGTGCGAATTTTCCAAAATCCTTCCTTAGATTCCTTCATTCTTATTTTGTTTATAAACACTCCCTCCAAAACATTTGGAGGGTGTTTAAATTAATTTATAATTTTTTTTTTCTAATTGGAAAATTTGGGATAAACAAAGTGCTTTTTTCTATGAAATTTGGACAGGATAACGATTGTCCGGTCAGCTAGTTTAATCATAATAATTGAGTCTGTTTTTTTTTTAATTCGCCCAATAATAGTCATTTTTTGTACGCTCGTTAATTATTTTCAGCCTACATTCAGCTATCAATTAATTTGGATTAATGATTAAATGGAAATAACCAATTATAATCGACACAAAAAATACATTATCGTGCAAAACATAATAACATGAAACATTGCCTGCGATCCGACAAATATAAAATACATAAGTATACCTACAGTATAAGTAATAAGTATACTTTTCGAAAAATATGAGAATAATTTCAAAAATAGAAGTAGTGAAACACATGACTGTGTGTAAGCGCTATGGTTTTCGTCCAGTAAATGCGACTTTAATACAATGTATTAAGCCTTTAGGTCATCTGTAGTAACAAGGGTTTCTTAAAAGTGGGAAAACCTCGCCTTAATAGGTTCACATTCACATACACCCATACTAATACACATTTTGCGTTTATAACATCACTGTAGCGTACAGCGATAAGAATCATTTTGTTTACAAACACTGCAGTGTAACACGAGATAACCCGCTATCGCCTGTGATAAGATAGGAGATAGCGAGTTATCTCGTGCTATCTCCGCTATCATTGGCGCCACGCCTCCTCGCCGCTTGACTTGCTAATCTTCGTCTGTTCACCGCACACGGTGCGATATTGATTCGATTACTCCAGTAATGTCGAGGGATTAGGCTAAGCGATTTACAAGTCACGCTGAAGCGAGGTTCCTAGTGAAATTAAATTGATTCAGCTTATGACGCTTGGCTTTTTTTCTCTTGAGCGGACTTTGGCGGAGTACGTCTCGTGTATTTGCCAGTGTCAAGTCCAAGTCATGCCACAGTCAAGTGGAGTCAAGAGACTTGTACAAGTGGCTTCTATGGAGTTTTGGAAACATAACACTTAAATACATAAATAGGTACTCAAATGTAAAGATTTTTTAAATAACATGAGAGTCACCTGTCAACGTCAACATTTTCATCACCCCCTCATCCTTTCAACTCAGCAACACATCTGTGGATATCTTAGCGGTAGGGTTTCCGCTAAGATATCCTCGTATTTTCCGGGATACAAAATTTTACCGCAAATTCTATTAGACTGTAACTGAGAAGGAAAATCGTGGGGAAAACTTCTAAACACAATAAACCTATAGAATTGATTGAAAACCATATTGTACTCACCGATATGACAGAAATTTATCGCCACTGCTGCATAGTAATCCGAAAACTAGAGCATTGGTTCTTTAATTTTTACATCGGACAAGACGTATGTTTGACCAGTGGCCTTAGTACGAGCACTTGCGAAAAAGTTATCGTTACATAAACGATAGCAAATGTATGAAAAATTAAGTTTCCTTTCACGTCCGATAGAGGTGCTGTTGTATTTTTCATACATTTTGCTATCGTTTACGTAACGATAACTTTTTTGCAAGTGCTCGTACTAAGGCCACTGATGAACTCAATTCCGAACGGATGGTCCGCCAAAGGTTCTCGACTGACTTTGACAGATCAGCGTTTTGATTAACACACTGACGGATTTCGACTCTAAAAACCTCAGGAGAAGGACTAAAATATATTTCCTGAGCTATAAACCTCCAAGTCTCTATGCAAAAACCATGTTGATATCTATTCTGTTGCACTGTCTCGGCATAAAAGAAGGACTAACAAACAAGCAGACTCGCGGATTACTACATATTTACACAATTAGATTAAAAACCGACTTCAAAAATAAATGAAAAACGTAATAAGTGCCTATAAAATTTGAGGGTTGCCCTCGATATCCCTGGGATCCCGTCATTAGATCCTGACTGGTGACAAAGGGACCAAATTGGAATAAAATTATATCCTACCGAACAAAAGTTTTTTTTTATTCGGTCAGCAGTTGGCGGAGCAAATGGTCAACACATATTATATTACTAGCGACCCGCCCCGCTTCGCATGGGTGTAACCTCGGCCTTCGGCCTCGCTACTATGACCCGTTCCAGGAGCGCACAATTTCATCCATTTTTAACGTAGCCTATGTGCTATTCCAGACTATAATCTATCTCTGTTCAACCAAATTTAATCCAGATCCGTTCAGCTGTTCTGGCGTGATTGAGTAATAAACATCCATCCATCCATCCAAACTTTCACATTTATAATATTAGTGGGATATCAATGGAACATAGAACCGTCCTGCTTTTTTGAAGTCGGTTAAAAATATTCCATTAGCACTTACCTATCATAAAATCAGTTGTTGCCTCATATTAATATACAATTAAAAATAAAGAAGTTAAGACTCCGAATCACCACAAATCCGTCATCAGCCAAGACAAAATATTGCTGGCTAGGGTTACTATCATTTCTATACAACACCTGCGCACACATCAAGAATATATATCATCATCAAGAAGACGTCCACTGCTGGACATAGGCCTCCCCTTTTAACCTCCATACTGAACGACAACCTGCCATCTGCATCTACTGGATGCCCGCGACTCTCACGATGTCGTCGGTCCATCTAATGAACCGGCCTACCTACGCTGTGTCTTCCGGTTCATGGTCTCCACTCAAGAACTTTTCTTCCCTATTAGTTGTCGGTTCTTCGAGCGATTTGGCCTGCCCATTGCCACTTCAACTTGCAAATTTTATCAGTGATTTGTCGGTGACTCTGGTTCTTTGGCGAATATCTACGTTCCGGATTTTATTGCCCAAAGAAATTCCGAGCATAGCTCGCTCCATTTCCCGTTGTGTGACTCTTGAGTTTTTCTAAAAGACGGTCAAGAATATAATATGCAACTGTTCATCTTCTCAGCTGTCCTTTTCTGCATCCGTTCGATTTACATATGGGTACTTTTTTTTGCTTTGCAATCCGTTGGCTCCGAACTAGCATGAAACTGTGTCATTTTTAACTATTAATTTTTCTAATTAATTTAGTGATAAATTTAGAGGTTAAATGTGGGGAAAAAATTCTTCAATAGTTTCCGTGTTTTACTTAAATCTAGTGTCAAAAGTTTGGGTGATAAACAGAATAGGTCACAAATACCAGTTACTTATAAAAACTTAAATCTTGTCCCAAATAATCTACACCAGAACTCCACAACAGAAATCTATTTCCTAAAAAAAATGTCTACGTTTTGGTACACAAGTACCGAAGTGTAGGACACACAAACAAACAAAAAAATGCCACAACTTGTATCTTTTGCTAGCCCTAATTGCAAGCATCCTAACCCTAACCCCAAAGCAATAACACGTCAATTCGCATCATTCTACACGCTGTAACTTGGACGGCCGCAAATGGACTAAAAAATTTATTGCTCGTTAAATCTATCATGATAATTAAGTCTGCGATAGATGTAGTAACGGGCCACGTGGTGGGTTCTTTATGGCTGATTTGTGAAGTCTGATATTGCGTTTTAGGTACATGTACAGTAATCTGAGAATCAGAGAGGAAGGAAATTCAACAATTGCATGCTCAAATTAAAATAAATAAATAAAACACAACTTTTTATTTATTTATTGTAACTATTTTACAATAAATAAATAAAAAGTTGTGTTAAACTGGGCATCTAGTGGGAGGCCTACATATTAAGCTGCGTCTTCCGGTTCGTGCTCTCCACTCAAGAACCTATACCTAATGACTATAACACAACCTCTTGCCTCAAACCTTCTCCGTTCCGTCGTGGGTAAAAAGAGGTGGCATTAAAGTAGCCTCATTTTCATTATCATCGGACCTCTTTAGATATATGCATTACTAATTATTTCTAAAGAAGTTCGCTGCACCAAGGTTGCCTCTATTTATGCAACACGTGTAACATTATAAATTTATCAACAACATTAATTAATTACAGCATTGTCTTAAGTTAACATGATTGTTACAACGTATTGCTTACAACGTGCTTGTGTAATTATATTAACAACAACCCTCTCGGGGTTAAATCTGATTTCACATCCCCGGGGGTGTAACTAATTGTCTATGGTTGCATTGTTCAGTTATAAATGTTTCAGTTAGTGACATGTAATAATAGAGGTGTTATAGGCGATAGGCGAACATCGCGACTTTAAAACGGACTAAAAGCAGCATATCTACTTACCTGACCCCGACCGATGGGCCAGGATCGTCACACAGTGCGTGCTTGATGGACGACGCAGTCAAGGAAGACCTAGGAGACGCTGGCGTGACGATCTTGACTCATTCCGGAGAGGTTGGCAAGGCGGCGGACCGAGATTTATGGAATGAAATGGGGGAGACCCTTAATTGTAGATCCAGACAGTGCGATCACCCGTCAAATTTGGCCACTGTGTCTGGAAAAGGTCGAGGTCATCGCGCCATCGTTTTCTCGGCCTTAATTGGCTCCTTCGTCCGTTTTCAGGACAGTATAGGTTAAGAAAAAAAAAACTACTTACCTACGAATTTTATGTTGTTTGTTGACAGGGCGCGGTATTCGACCGATGGACAGAAGAGAAGGACAACACGGAGTTTGAGCAGAACTGCCTCTTCAAAGTCGACGAGTACGGCTTCTTTATATACTGGAAGAGCGACGGCAAGGTAAGGACTATTTTATACCGGTGGCTCAGTTGGTAGTGAACCTGCCTTCTGCGCTTGACGGCGTGGGTTCGACTCCCACCTAGGACAAACATTTGTGTGATGAACGTTTGTGTTTGTTCTTTGTCTGCGTGTTAATATCTATTTAAGTATGTATGTATATCAGTCTCTGGCAGCCATATTACAAGCTTTGCTAAGTTCGGGGTCAGATGACCATGTGTGCAAATAATGTCCGTGATACTTAGAATATTCTTAGGCGTGATATTTATTTATTTTTATATTTACTTACCACCATGAAAAGAAAGTTAAAGAACAGAACTCTCTCAATTACTTTATACAAGTAAATTAAATGTCAAAACTGTTTTTCTGATGAATCTCCAGTGTATTCCGTGTCCGGAGATATGCAGGGCCATCTTAAACCTATTAGAGGCCTTGGCACATCAGGATAATGAGGCCCTATGACATTGACAGAGTATTTTTTCCGGGCGAAAGTAGAGTAGCTTCGCGCTCGCAAAAGCTAATAAGCAAGTAGGTAGATAGATAAACTCTTTATTGTTCACACCACAAATAACATATTACACGATAAAATAGCTTTAAACAAAACAAATTAATGTAACAATCGGCGGCCTTATCGCTAAGAGCGATCTCTTCCAGGCAACCTTAGGGCGGAGAGTATTCATAGTATTCATAAGGTAGAAGGCGGGGCAAGTAGGTATTTGTAGTCAGTCACTATCCTTTAATTTTTTCGAAATAAATATGTTTTTCGGTAATAAATATTGGTTATCGTTTGGTGTTCTGACAGGAACTAGGGGACTCTATCTATCTCGGGTCCCTGGGCAAGTGCCTAGAGTGCCCTGTCGGAAAGAGGAGCCTGGAGATATGGACTTCCGCAAAGTAACGCCGGATTCAATCAACTAAATTAAACGTGTAAATACATCGATTTCCTAATACATACGTGGATGTTGCGTCTGATAAAGTTTGATGAAAAAAATGTTTTAAGTTTACCTTTATACAACTACAACAAGAAGAGGGTTAAAAGGCTAGATAGGTGCTCGAACAACATTATTCGAACCAAAATTATTCGTAATAATGAGCGATTGCGCTGAAGCGAATGAAACTCTTTACATAATAAAAAAAGAATCTTGTGGATTGATCCATGTGTGCTACATATCGAAGTGATAGGTGTACATACAAATGTATTATGTTATGTATATTTAAAAAAACGAATTAACAACAAATGTAGATTCCAAAGATTACATTACTTATTTTGTTTTTATAGTTTACTTTTTGTTTGGTCATTGAGGGCAGACTCGATATCCATAATTTTAAATATCTTTAGGTATGTAAATCACATATTTCTGGCAAAAATTACCACCTATGCGTCTATCCACCAGGGCCGGAATTATATACCTAACACCAAATTACTTTTTAACGTGCAAACACGACCTGTTAATTTATGCAAAAGGTCACCTGACTGGCCGCTTTCCTGGCCATTTCCCAGAGCCCTTTGAGCTCTTGCGGCTTAGGGCTACCTTACCATGCCCCAGGGGTCATAAAGACGCCTCGATATAATGTGGTGAATAGTTAAAGTGACTCATCGTCGTCAAAGGCGGAATTATTTACCTTGGATTTTGTAGTCATAGAGGTGATATGATATGTAATATGCCATCATCATTATCAGCCTATCATGTTTCCACTGCTGGGACATAGGCCTTCTCTCAGAGAGAGAGAGAGAGGATGGGCCAGTGCACAGAAAAGATATCTACATCCTATTTTGTTTGCTCTACCTTTTTTTGTCCTCAATCTTTTTCCTATATATTTTCCTGTTCTAGGTACCAGCCCTGACCAGTTTCCATTAAATCCAGTCATTGAACTAACTCCACAATCTCCTAACAGCCCGCCGGACGTCGTTATGCAATATGAAGCTTGTCCGCGGGGAAATAAACGGCTAGTAATGACCCCGGGCGATATTGCCACATCAAGGATTAAACTACGCTTCGCCTTTAGGAATTCTATTAAAATGTGTCATTTTAATACCCTAACGGTTAAAAAAAGTCCGATTGCTATCGAATGGTCACTAACAGCTTGCAGTACCTACGCCCCGGTAGAAATTTACTTCCATTGGCTCTTAAACGCGATTCAATTTTACAGCAAGTTACGCGACCTCAAACCGTATCTCGATGCGTTAAGGTTTGTTGGTCACTAAATTTAATCGCTTGGCTTAAATGAAAAATGAAAATCGTGGAAATCACTGATTTGAGATCACTGTACTTATCTTGAGAGTTGAGAATCGTTTATGCAAAAGACAATCTTCAGGGTTAAAAGCACTTTAAATCCAGGGACAGAGACTTCTGGTTTTCACGTCATGTTAAGGACATGTCCAGAGACCTTCTCTGGGTAAAAACCACTTTATCTCCAGGGCAGAGGTTGCCAGTTTCCATGTCAAAGAGAGTTAAGTGGAAACTGGAAGTTGAAGTGGTGGCTCGTTAAACGCAAGGTCACAGAGTAAAGAGGGATAGATGTGAAATTATGAGGATTTCTAAACAGATGGAGGTTCACTACGAGTGTTATATTATACCTAATAAACGGTTCACTTGCTGTTTTCATATCATCATCATCCAGAAGACGTCCGCTGTTGAACATAGGCCTCCCCCTTTAACCACACTGAACGACATATTATCTACCTTATTTTCTGGCAGACAATGAGGGTATAGTGACTCTATAGAGTAGCATTTTTTAATGAAAAATCCAATACTGTTTAACTCTGACAGCGTTACGAATATGTCTGCACGTTGAAATTATTGTAGATAGCGATTTGAAAGATGTCCATCTGTACTTTCTCTGTGGCAAGGTCGAGAGACTGCTTAGCAGCCGCGTTTGTTAGGACAAGTAGCTGGACACAAGAGCACTTCAGCCGCTGGTCTCCTCGAAATACAGGGTGCTGAGTCGAGTTTGAGTTTCTACAATTGGGTACTTTCTTTTCGCCCTTATGTTTGAGAGGTATCTTACCTTGAATGACATGGTTTTTAGAAGGTATTTTATTTAACGGACAATGATTGTATGTTTATTTTAGTACCTAATGGTGAACACGTCCAGCCTGGAATGAAAACTAAACTGACTCTTTAAAAAGGAAGCAGAACATACTGTTATACTGGATTACGCGGAAAGGGTGTACTAAGCCAGAAGGAGTCCATAGGAACCATCATTATAAACAACTTTTACAATGGGACTAACCCTGAAATAACGAAAAAAATATCAGCAAATTACCCCGTAATGATGGCACACATTGCCTATGATTGCTAAATAAAAAGGGTCGCAGTTATGGATTGCCGATTAAAAATGCAGGCAGCTATGCAGAGCTGCGTAATAATTTGAAGCCTTACTTAAAAACGTTACTCAAGTTGACATACGCTTAAATATGCTGCGTCTTGTTTTCGCGTGTGACGATTGCCGTCAGCGAGAAGTTGAGAGAGCATTTTAAAACATAGATCAACTTGAGTAACGTTTTTAAGTAAGGCCCTTGGCAAACATAGGCGATGTGAAGTGCCCTCATTGTCACGATAGAAACCAACGCGGACAATACTCTTTCAAGTGGCATAACAAACAAAGTTGGCGGCTACAATACCGTTTCCGCTCCTTCCGGTCGCCGCCGCTCACCGCTTTCCGCTTCCGGTCGGACGGTATTGTGTGCTATCTGCCAGACGGGAGGCTAGTAATGACGCCGTCAACAGGTAACTGTCTAGATATTGCTGAGGGTAGGCGTAAAAATTTTTAGACATCAAAAAAATTACGCTAGTCTGGGAAAATACCAAGAAGCTTAGCAGACCTCATTTTCATATGCTTTTCAAAGCATTTTTCTTTAACAAATCAACCCTCTTCCTCTTATGCATAAACGCTCAATAAGATAAGCTAATCTATGGTATAAAAAAGTCTGTCAACATGACATGAAGTGGTAAAAGCAAGACGTTGTTTCGTTCATCAAATCAAATCGTTTAACTACATCGAATCATGTTTAGTCTAGTAGTAGGCGTACAATTTACATTTATATATTTGTAATTAGCTGACCCGACAAATGTTTTCGTGTCCAAATTCCATAGAAAAAAAGCACTTAGTTTTTAACTGAATTTTCCGGGCAAATTATCTAATTTAAACTTCATACCTGTTTTGGAGCGAACAAAATGAAAAATAATATTCAAATCGGTCAAGCCGTTTTTGAGGTTTAGCGAGACTAACAAACAGCAATTTATTTTTGTACTAATAGATATGAATATAAAAGGATTTTTTCTTTACCATGACTATTTCACGAGAGAGTAAAAGTTACTTTTACAGAGCAAAAGTTGATAAACGGCTAAACTGATCTGGATGAAATGGACCTTTTGCATTGGGCTTTCCAAAGTTTGCAATAAAATATCCTGACATTTTACCCTTCTAGTTAATACGCTCCAGATTTCAAATACGTACCTATCATTTGAAACCCGGAGCGTAGGTAGGCATAGCTCAAACTGGGGCAATTTGAAGCCTAGCGTAGGCATAGCGCTCGTGGCGTAGCTATAATCTATAAAACCCAATTAAACAAAGTTAAGCAACTTTCGAATCGGGACAGTTCAGAATGTGTGTCAAGCATTTATAATCCCGTGCTTGGACGGCATGTTACATTGCAACTTTGTTCTTGAATTCTAGCCTAATACAATAATCATGTTCGAAGTTTTCGGGGTGGACTAAATACTCCGACACTACGATACAGAACGACCAACTTATATAGCAAACCGTGCAACTAATAATTTGCAAGGGAAACCTCTCCTTCTCCGTTTTTTTACTGAAATACGGTGGTGGCACTGTCTTTGAACTCTACTGAAAAGTCTAAAGCACAGTGCAGTGTATGCTAACAATAATTCAACAGCTTGCCAATACTGTAGCCATTTTTTTTAATTCAGGTAGTGAAAGTTTATACTGGGGTAATTTCCAGAGCGTAGGCGAAGCCTTACTGGGGTAAATTTCACGACTTATGTACGGGGGTAATTTCAAAGTCACTGCGAGATTGCCTGCTACGGGTGGCTCGCACCTCGTACATGTCTCGTTCATAATTAAATTTAACTTGAGCTGTGATGTGGCAGGTATGTTATGAAGCGATAGCTTTGGATACGTAGTATATGTACGCCTCGCTGCGCGCAGGCGTGACTTCAAACTTCTTAGCTTGAACTTTTGATGAAAATATATTAAATCCGGGCGCCAAATTGAACAGTTGTTGGTTAATTCCGGAATATTTAAACCATTATCATCATCAGCCTGTAACTGTCCTCTGCACATAGTCCTTTCCTAATGCACGCCACTGAGCTCGGTCGGCAGTTCTTTGCATCCAGTTTGTACCCGCCGTTTTACGCAGGTCGTCACTCCACCTGGCCACAGGGTGTCCTACAGTATATTTGCCTAAACTCTAAAAAGGTCTCCACTCCAGAACTCGTCTACCCTATCGGTTCTTCGTGCAACGTGGCAGCCCACTGCCACTTCAGCTTACTAATCCTTTGAGCTATGTCGGTTACTTTGGTTCTATGTCGAATCACACAACAATATTATTCGATTAAATTTAAACACTTAATGTAATTGTATTGACTGCCCCGGTAGCTCAGTTGGTAGTGAACCTAACTTCTGTGCTTGGGGGCGTGGGTTCGATTCCCATCTAGGACAAACATTTGTGTGATGAACATTTGTGTTTGTTCTATGTCTGGATGTTAATATATATTTAAGTATGTATTTAAAAATATATATGTACGTATATCAGTCTCTGGCAACCATATTACAAGCTTTGCTTAGTTTGGGGTCAGATGACCGTGTCTGCAAAAAAAATGTCTCAGAATTATACAGAAATCGTCTCACCTATCGTGCGACTAAAGTTCGAGTAAGCAAGTATGCAAACTTAATAAATAACTAATCCCATATTATATTTACCAAAGTCCTCGAACGAACCTGATCCAAAACAAACTCTCCCCATGGGGAAAATGAAAGTAAAGAAATCACGTAACCACCCTAACTAATGTATTACAAAAAGGTCTCTACGGGTCAATTGATCATTAATTTGCGTTAAGGCAAAGGGAACAAGAACGTGACATTTTGAATGAAGTAAGAATGTAATTGGAAACCTTTGTGTGTGTTTTTTTTTTATAGTCTGCTTGGAAATTTAAACGTACGTTTGTTTACATTTTTGCAACGTTCGGCAATTTGGTTAACCTTTTTTGAACTTGGTTTGCAGTACCGTGTGATTTGCAGTAAAGTTCTAGATTATAGGTATAGACTGACTAGACTTTTTAACCTACCTAGCCAGACCTAGACGGACAAGTGTATCGAACAGAATAAGAATAACGTAGGTTGATTGTAAACTAAAACTACTATACCAATGCCGAACGAAATATACAGGGTTACGCGGAAAGGGTGTTCTAAACCTATAGGGGTCGTTAGTACCCTCCATTATTTTACTAATGAGTTGGTGGTCAACCCAGAAATCACAAAAATATCAGTTTTTCCATACATTTCCTTGATAAAAATGTAATTCCCACATTTTTCTATGGAACAGCTGCATGTTTTTCAGGATTCCGAAAAAGAAAGTCTACTTATTATTAATAAATATTATTAAATTATTTTAAATATTTTTAATTATTATTATGTGTATTTCAATGTTATAGTATAGACAATACAAAAATTTGACGATCGGCAGCATTCGAACCTGCACCATCCGGTTAACGTCTCGAGCGCTACTTAATAGTACATATACCTATTGTTATCCTATAAACTAGGTGGTGATAAAACCTGAAATGAAAATAACCTGAGGTGCTTTTCTACCGAATAAATGGCTTTACCACCCTTTTTGTTATCTACCGAATAAACTCTACCACCATGATTGTTTTCTACAAATTACTACCACCCTGATTTTTTTCTACCGAATAAATGACTCTAACACCCTTTTCATTTTCTATCGAATAAATAACTCTACCACCCTGATTGTTTTCTACAGAATATATGATTACCACCTTGATTGTTTTTTGCCGAATAAATGACTCTACCACCTTAATTCTTTTCTACAGAATAAATGATTCTACTACCCTAAGGTTGCCTGGAAGAGATCGCTTATAGCGATAAGGCCGCCAATTGTTTCACTAGTTTTTTAAGTTGTTTTTATGTACGTTTATAATTTTTGGTGTGAACAATAAAGAGTTTTCTATCTATCTATCTACCCTGATTGTGCTATAGAAAAAATTACCCCTACCGTTCTGAATGCTTTATATCTTTGTAAAGCTCTAGTTGCTAGTTTGTCCTACTTGTAGCTACGCGGTCAGAAACTCCACAACACAGTATAACAATATTAAGTCCTTCATTTTAAAGTCGATTCAAGACAAGGTTTAGAAGCATAATAATTACAGTTTTCTTAAAATTATTGTCTATTTTTCTTTTGCTTTTCTTTGCTTATTTTCTGTTATTATTGAAGTGTAACAAGTCCAAGCTGTCAATAGCAGAGAATGACCGTGGAAGCTGCACGTCACTCAGGGTGACCCAGATGCGGAGACCAGTCAGGTGCAGCTCGCGATAGCTGTCACGTCATCACTTGGCTGGCGCGGAAGCCATGCTGTGTTCACGACAATTTATCCTCATAAACTGCCTATCCCAACTAGTTATCGAAGCGACAGTGTTATATATAAGCGTATTTTGATATAGACTAAGGGCTGGAGAGTGACATAGGCTATCTTTTAACCGACTTCCAAAAAGGAGGAGGTTATGAATTCGCCTGTTTTTTTTTTAATATTTGTTACCTCAGAACTTTCGACTGGATGAACCGATTTTGAAGATTCTTTGTTTTATTTGTAACTAGCTTTTTTGCCCGCGACTTCGTACGCGTAGATTTTCATATAAACCTTCAATCCTTTTTTCTTCCCTTAATCCGGCCTTGCGCAAAATAACATAGCCTATACTTCAATCTGGTCATAGCTAAGCATATTCGTGAAAACCGCATTTAAATCCGTCCGCATTTTCTTCCAGGGGTGTAGGAGATGTGCGTGAACAAACAAAAATTCTAAAAACTGCCTTAACATGTTCAGCTGCTTATTTTAAGTCGCCCTGTGTGAAGTATTGATAGAAGCATAAAAGTAATAAATAACACCGTCAACAGTTTTCAAATCAAAAAGATAATGTGACCACAGTGCAGAGCATGTTTTGAAATTTTCTTTTTGTCTAAACCATTAAAAGTATATCATGTCATGTCGGGATGATATACATCTCTGAAATTTGACTGTCCAGTTTCGCTGGCCACGGAACCCTGACATAATGCTTGTCTTAACACGCTCTTGGCTAGTTATTTCTTATTTCGCGTGCATTTGTATGTATACCTTGATTAAAAAGCCATGAAATGGAACTACTCTATTTATCTGTTAAAATATCACAGTAAAATAAAATTATTTCTATATTCTTATTCTTATTGCAAATATACACTGTATTCTTCTAAAAGCTAAGTTTATATACCCTGCATAAAGGGTGCAGCAATGACTTATGTAGTGGCTGTTCACAAAACCAGACCACAGACATAAACATATAAATTTAAGTATAGTCAAATCTATTACATAAATATATATATACTATTCAAACTTAACCTAGGGTGAAGTAATTTTACAAAACAAAAAAAAACATACTTAGTGTGATAGGTTACCTACTTCATTATAATATGAGATGATACAAAACTTATGACGCTACTTTCTTAACTATTTATATAACGATATTTATTTTCTTATTATTATTTTCTAAAATTTATCGTCGAATAAATCTTTTATCTCGTAATAACATTTTTGGGTTAGAAACTTACGAAGTTGGTTCAGGAAAAATGTTATTATTTCTTTCTTTCTTTATTGCGTCCGGAATTTTATTGTATAGGTTTATTTTCATGTACAAAGGTCCTTTTTTGAATATTTCTATTCGCGGAACTGAATTAAAATAGGATGCGGTATATTTTGTGTTTTAAATGCTAACATAGAATAAAACCAAGAGAATGTAATACTCCTACTCCATGCACTGGAATGAACCACCAAAGAGGTTGTAAGGCCTATAACATGCTTGATCTACACGTTCATTCATCTAAGAAGGTTAAGGAACCTTTTTTAAATTTAAACTGATTAACCGAATGACAGTTGACAGTTTCAAAATTTTCATGGCTATGTCAATAACATTCTCTTTACTTTGGATCTCCTTGCTTGAGGCTATGTGACGATCCTCATATTACGTTTCGTGTAACGAAGAAATAAATCATTGATTTTTATTTTCGTTTATGAAAAAATAAAGAATTAAAATAAATCATATAAGGTAGCCTATGTTTTAATCTGGTAATTTCTAAGCATATTCGTGAAAACCGCATTTAAATCCGTCCAGTGGTTTAGGAGATGTGCGCGGACAAACAAACAAACAAACAAACAAACAAACAAACAAACAAACAAACAAACAAACAGACAAAAATTCTAAAAACTGTCCTATCGTGTTCAGCTGCTTATTTTAAGACGACCTGTGTGGTTTTTTTTTTGTTATCTCGCAATTACAGATTTTTTTATCTCTACGTTTTTATTATATGTATAGATAGATAGATTCCCGTGTGGTCCCATTTCCCAATTTGGGCCAGATCTAACATTTTGATGAAGTCGGTTTTTTATTTTGATAATTATTTGTCGATCCGGTTAGTTCTTAGTTCATTTGAAATAGTACAGTAAGCTAAGTACCGGTAGTTTGACCAAGAACAAGAGTTGAGATAATTATGTAACTCATTTTGGCCAAAATGTCCCTTATTTTATATGAAACTTCCGGTATTGATATGTCAGACGATTTCGGGGCCTAAGTTAGGCGAAGTTGGAAACTGCGATGCCTAAGTTAGACATTATCAATGCGAAAGTAACTCTGTCTGTCTGTCTGTTTGCTACATAATCACGGCTAAACGGCTTAACCGATCTAGATAAAAATTTGCGAGGTAATAGTATGTATCAGGAGGACGGACATAGGCTTTTTTTTTCTGAAGTAATCACGATGAAGTCGCGGGTACAGCTAGTTGGTTTATAAATGAAGGAGTTTTGATGTAAGAAACATTAAAAAAGTTATAATAAAAAATTATACAATTGAAGTCTGTTAGTAATAAAAGACAGCCAAGGGATCTGAAAAGATAGAACCGACAGAAGTGAAAACTAATATGTCACTTTAGCATGTCGTATGTCGGTGACGAAACCCCATAAGTGTAAAAATAGCTCAACGCGGCTAAAGAAGTTTTCACTTTAAAAAAGATACAACCAAATTGAGAACCCCCTCCTGGTTTTGAAGTCAGTTAAAAATCATTAAACGGTGAGGCGCCGTTAGTATTCAATATACGTAAAACTTTAGAAATTTCAATTTCGCTAGTGCTCAACCTTACGTGTGCTATTTTATAAAGGAAGGAAGCTCATTTCCCATTCAAAGGGAAATGAGTGTCCCTTCCTCGAAGCAGGATGCACTGACGAGCTGGATATTACTGGCGCGCGACACGACACAAAGGTTGACATTTCATTAACTGCTGGGTAACTGCTGGTTTAACTGCTGGGTAGTCGAAGACATTGATCAATGACATCTTTTTGACAGGATTTTTTATAAATATTTATTAATTTATTCAATTAGGACGGCTTGCGCCAATTACACTAATAAGACAATGTTACAAAATATTATGAAACTTAAGCAAAATTAAAATTAGAAATAATACGCAATTGAAATTAATGTCATTAAAATATAACTAATATACGTTAATAATGAATCGGATGCTAGGTATAATTATTAACTTTTTTTGTAACCATAATAAAATGTTTTTGATGTGAAACATCTATTGGCGCGCCTTGTCAGTAAAACTGACACGTGTGCCGTGGCGGAAAATGGCATGACACTATTTTGCCGTCATGGTTCAAAAATCCGACTCGTGACGGCTTTTTTTTTTATTTGTCAAAAATAATTCTATTCTTCTAATAATAAGTATAGTACAAATAAAAAAATCTCAAGCTCTGGTCTCGTCTTAGCCCAACTATTTTAGCAAGATACATTTTTTCTACAAGGTTTTACATTTGGAAGCAACAGATTGTACAACGAGTTAATAAAACAAGTCATTTTAGCCGAGACGTTTATCAGCCCGAACTGAAAGTGAGGTAGGAAATTTAAGTCCGGGATAAAATGGGTTTATCCACAAGGCATACACTCGACTTTTCACTTTAATTGCGAGGAAATGAAACAGTGATATTATAAGTAATATATCTTTAATTAAAATTAAAACTGAAATTTGATGTTCTATTTTTATTTGACAAAAGTTATATCTAGGTTTTTAATACTATCCTCATCTATGGGTATTATGAAGAGCCTAGGCAAACTTCCGTCATGAAATACTTTACAAACTGCACGATTTGAATAATTTTAAAGAGTAATTAAACATTTTATACAATAGTACAAAAAAGCAGACTTTTATACACTAGAGCATAAAAAGTTTTAGTCCGCTTACACCGGGCATAAACAAGAACTTTACGATCACGAGAAGTGAAAGGGTAGATTGTTGCATCGAGCGCAAAGTGAGTTATTAATGCACGAGTGTTATATTGGCGCCCGAGCGCATGCGATAGCACTTAATTAACACGAGTGCATTAATTACTCACTTTAGCAAGATGCATAATTTACTTTTCTTTCAACTACCAATCTACCTACCGTGATAAAATATACCTACTAAAATAACTCAAGTTAATGAAAACAAAGTTTAATTCATCTTCTCCTAAATGAAATGCGCGCCATTTGTTTTTTTTTCTTATTCACCAAGTCTGTTTTATTCCGGCTATTTTTATTTTCAGCCATTATCTTTTTAATCTAATGCATACTTTCATACTAAACTGAATGGGAGATATTAAACCTCTGTGGTAAATTTATATCTAAATAAAAAATATAAAACTGTGCTACCATGAAATTTCATATAACATTTCTGCTACGAAGTATAAGTATGAAATCTTTGATTTCTGCACTGTTTTGGTTTTAAGCAGTAAATACGTCCTTTGTGATCGGTGTTGTAGTGATTAATGATAACATTACTACGTAGTTAATGAAAAAAACATTTATATACCTGACCCCAGGTTTTAATTGTAGTTTAAGGTTTTACTGTTTTTGAAGAAGTGTCCTAATAAATCTGAATTTGGTTGTTACAGGATGGGGACGTGATAGAGTTGTGCCAAGTCAGCGACGTGCGGTCAGGG
Organism: Agriopis leucophaearia; assembly: GCA_949125355.1. Lineage (NCBI taxonomy): Eukaryota > Metazoa > Arthropoda > Insecta > Lepidoptera > Geometridae > Agriopis > Agriopis leucophaearia. Next base: position 15,717,399 of record OX421274.1, on the reverse strand, counting down.
GGTGTGCCAAAGGTGGGTATCTAGCTGACTTTATATTTGTGTGCATTTACTTAAAAGGGATGCGAGTTATTGCAAAGAAGAATATTGTGAAGCAGTAGGTAGTGTTATTTCCAGTGAAAGATGAGTCTATAGCACTAAACTTATACATTAAACCTGAGCTTATATGACGCATGTCGTCTGGGATATGACAATTAGGTAAAGTAATTTAGCGTAACTTTGCGGAGCTTTTACTCCGTAAAGTTACATATGAGCAAATTTTCTGCTGGATACCTATCCACTAAATAATTACCATTTTTATATAGTTTTATTTACCTGACTGCCCAAGAAGAAGGGCAATTTTTTTCGGGCGTATGTATGTTTGTTTTGACAGACCCGTTAGCTCAGTTGGTAGCATACCTGCCTTCTGCGCTTGGGGTCGTGGGATCGATCCCACCTAGGACAAACATTTGTGTGATGAACATTTGTGTTCTATAGTCTGGGTGTTAATATCTATATAAGTAGGTATTTAAAAATATATATGTATGTATATCAGTCTCTATAAGCCATATTACAAGCTTTGCTTAGTTTGGGGTCAGATGACCATGTGTGCAATAATGTCCCTAATATTTATTTATTCACTAGCGACGCGCCCCGGCTTCGCACGGGTGTAAGCTCGGCCTTCGGCCTCGCTACTATGACCCGTTCCAGGAACACAAAATTTCATCAAAATCGGTCCAGCCGTTTACTCACCGTTTAAACCTTCCCTGGACTACGACAAACATTTCAAAACCAAAATCTGCTAAATCGGCCCAGCCGTTCTCGAGTTTTAGCGAGACTAACGAACAGCAATTGATTTATATATATATAGATTTTTAATGTTTATGTTACCTCCTATAGATTAGCCTAAACGGCTTGACCGATTTTGGTATATTAGGTGCTGTTAGATTCGTCTTTGTTCCTAAAATATATTAATACTTGAAAACTCCAGAAATGCTCTCTAACTCCTTTTTAATCTCCAGGACTCCAAATTGAGCACGAACCTGGTGAACAAACATGGAGACACCCTGGAAGACAAGTCGCTCACCATCTGCAGCGGAACTGATTACATCAACATCAACTACCAGCATGTGGTGTGCCCTGATGCTGCTACAGCAAAGGTCAGTGTGTCATAGCAACCTAGTCAATCAGGTAGAAATCATGAACAAGGGAGACAACCTGGTGAACAAAAGAGAAGGCTTGGTGAACGGCGACAGTGTTCACTACGCTGCAACGAGCAACGAACGATATGATGAGTAAATCCTGATAAACAAGATTCACAGTCTGGTGATTGAAGAAGACAACCAAATTGATAACGATTCGATTGATAAAACTTTTCATTGCTAACAATTTGGTAAACAATGAGTAGGTAATACAGACATTATAAAAACTTCAGATCAAACAAACAAGGAAGATTTAGTTTAGTACATTTATCTTTAGTGTTCAAATGTCTCCATTTTTAGGCTTCCGTACGCAAAGGGTAAAACGGGACCCTATTACTAAGACTCCGCTGATCGTCTGTCACCAGGCTGTATCTCATGAACCGTGATAGTTAGACAGTTGAAATTTTCACAGATGATCTATTTCTGTTGCCGCTCTAACAACAAATATAAAAAAACAGAATAAAATAAATATTTAATGGGGCTCCCATACAACAAACGTGTTTTTTTTTGCTCGATATTGATAACGGCAACAGGCAGACGCTTGAAATATTCACAGAATATTTAGTTATATATTCACTTTAAAAATAAATAATAAAATTAAAATAAAATAAATATTTAAGGGGTGCTCCCACACAACAAACGTGATTTTTTTGCTAGTTTTATAGATAATTGTACGGAACTCTTCGTGCGCGAGTCCGAATCGCACTTGGCCGGTTATTTAGATATCAGACAACTATCAAATAGATACCTAGGTGGAGGAGAAATCGACACTATTCCCATCGATAAACGAAATTTTATTTTTCACAACTGAAATTACAAGCAGAAACTAGCTATGCTCTAAAGTAAACCATTAGCAACCAATCCGGGCATTTTAGCTGCTTCGAGTCCAAACGAGGCTAAACTAAGTGGAACAGCGTCAATTCATTAGTCCAGTCTGCCGAACGAGCGCGGGCGTTCGAATCGACGTGAATTATAAACGAGGTACGGAGTTCAGCTGAAACACTGAATTTCAGTTCAGTGTGAATTGCACTATTTGTTAGCACGAACCGTAGTACATATAGATCGTTGCACAAACCTAATTTAGTTATTAGGTTAAGTGTAGCAGAGCTACGACATTACGTAGCACTGCTACGTTGTTTCGTAGCACTCTTTATTTCTCGTCTATTTCAGTCTATTTCAGAGTTAACGTGAACGCAATATGCACTCCAATTCATGATTTCGTGGTAGGTAATTTCTTAAAACAATTAATGGTTAATGGCAAATAAAGGTAATTTCTTTATAAAATTACCTTGTTCACCTTTAATATCCCACTGTTAGGGCAAAAGTCTTTCGTCACGAGCTCGGTAAATACTAACATTTAATTAAATTTCATACGGTTTTGCGTCTTACCAATGAATAAAACTACGGCAGTGAACCTGGCCAAGTTCGCACGGACAAAATTGCTCGTGAATACGAACCTGAATACATGTAAATTTTGGTATAAATAAAAATAAATTTGTCAATCGTCTGCTATGTAATTCTCTTATTATCAAAAAAAAATCTGCGTAATTTTTTACTCAAGTCCTCGTATGCTAGGAACTGCAACTGTTAGGAAAATAAACAAATTATCTTAAAAAAAATAGCTTTACTTAATTTCATCGTTGTTTTGTTGTTGCAAATCAAAACTTTTTATCGAGTAGGTATAGATAATATAACGTACCTACGCAAACCTAGAAGATAAATACCCAAACTGCTAAAAGTATTTTGAATGTCTGTCCTATGCAGCTCTTTCTTTACCCTCATTGAAGCCACTGTAAGCAAGCGATGAGTGATGGTGGCCGGGTGGTAGCATGTGCGCTTTACAATCTGACGGGACCCGATTTGATCCTCGTCCCTGTACCAATGACTTATTTAATACGTAAATAAATTATGTGCAGTTTGTATGCCATCGCTCAACAACCATCGTCTCTCTCTGAGAGGCCTGTGTCCCAGCCGTGGAAACATGATAGGCTGATAATTAAAAAAGACCTCTATATATCCCACATGGTCTATATATCACCGATTTTCACTTACCTATCTCTTTTTCAAACAAAGGTGTGGTTGCAAGGACTGCGTCAGATCACACACAACGTGAAGGCGAACAACGTCTGTCCGATGACGTGTCTAAAGAAGCAGTAAGTCGACGCATGCGCACGCACGGTGTCGGCTTTTCGTTTTCAATGTTTTTGACATTTGTTTCTAAAATGCTTTGATGTTCAATGTCTCTGACATTTGTTTCAAACATGCTTTGGTATTCAATGTGTTTTACATGAAGTGTCTACAGTCTCACCAACTTGTCTGAAGATTTGTGTGCCCACATCGTATGTTCTTGTAGCCGAAATAGACGTATCGAACTTGGCTGACGAACCGCCGTCTGACCAACGGGAGGGAAAGGGAAAAAAATATCTTTCTCTCCCGTTGGTTGGACGGCGGTTCGTCAGACGAATCCGTCACGTCTGTTAGCTTCTTTAACTAAACTAACAGCACATGCTAGTCCATTTTTTTTTTCTTGATTTTGGCACTCTACTGATATGTTGGTCAGTCGGTAACATGCTTTGGTGTTCAATGTTTCTTACATAAATGTGTCTAAATGCTTTCATGTTCAATAGGTATCTCTAACATGCTTTTTGTGTGCTTTTACAGGGTACATGATATTTTCTCTGTTATTTCATTGTGCATACTAAATTGACTCTAAGCATTTATTTGCTGTGACCTGTAATAAACTTATGAAAACCTTAATTTTTTTTTTCAATGAAATATTAAATAAAAAAATCTTTATTCTGCTTTTTACAATGTACTTGCAGCTGTCAGAGCAAATAAATGCTTGGACTAAGTTTAATACAATTTTCAGGGTCAAAAAAGTACGCACTGCCTCGTAGCCTCTTGAAATATTAGCCAAAATGTTAGTGATAAAAAATCTTGTCTGAAGTAGGTAGTATAGTGATATTTTTAACAATTTTTAATGTTGTAAAGTGAGTTCTATTTTATGTATATTGCAATATCTTAATTTATCTTAGTGTATGGCTTGTGACCTCGAGTATAATATTTCTTTACTTGTTTACCTTAACCTGACATTAATATAAAAATTACCACTTTTTAATTGGTCGTTAACCCGGACCCGGTTGTCCGCAAACCGGAAGACGTAGCGTAGGTAGGCCTCCCACTAGATGGACCGACGACATTTTGAGAGTCGCGGGCATCTAGTGGATGCAGATAGCAGGATGTCGTTCAGTGTGGAGGTTAAAGGGGGAGGTCTATCTTCAGCAGTGGACGTCTTGTGTCTGATGATGATGAATTTTAGTTAAAATTCTTGAAAACGTTTGGTAATATACTTAATTTATTTCTACTATTGCGGTTGCAAAATTGACTAAATCACTGTTACCTTGAAGATATAATCATTACAGTCATTACATACTAAGCTGACTTAGAGAAATAGAACTTATATACGTAGAGGTGAGAGGTAAAATGTGAGCATGGGGTCTCGTAAAGGAAAGCCGCTAGCTCCGCTCTGCGGCAGTCGTTCACTCAGGAATCGTATTTTTTTTATTATAAAAATCACTCTCCAGCCCTCCAACTATCACTATACAAAAACATGAATTACGTTGTTCTATTGCTTCGTGAAAAAAGAAAAAAAACAAATACACGTTCGTTTAACGTTTGTTTATGTTTTATGTTTGTTTTTCAATAAAAAACTAACGAACAAACTATCAAAAAAACTATCCAGGGCAAAAATGTTGAATACAATTACCTTTCAGTATATACAATTTCCAGGCTGTTACGAGTTTTCATTAGAGCATAAAACAGAAAAAAAACTTACATTCTACTAAATCGACTTTGTTTATTAATAATTTCTTTATCGAGAAAATTTTGCCCTATTGTGTGTTGAACCACGGTTTTATCTCAAACACAGATGTATCTATGACATGTATTTTTTTCCGGCTCAAATATTGTTATTTAACTATTTAAAATTGATTGAATAACTGTCAAATTTGGTATAACCCCCCCCCCCCTCAAGTTAAAATTAGTAATGTGCATCAAACCTGCATGATCTAATTCCATCCTGCCCATTTTTCTCTCGGACTGCCAGAGTGGGCACGAAAAATCGACACCACTTTATTGTTAATATTCTGAAAACCCGTACAAAGCGTTCAGATTCCACTTTTATTGTGCGAACAGCTAGATTGAAATGCACTGCCAATATGTTCCCCGAGTTACAATCTGGGTTTCTTCAAATCTCGAGTGAATCTGTGTCTTCTAGGCAAGCGTGCTCCATCGCAAATCGCATCATCGCTTAACATCACGCGAGTTGGTGGTCAAACATTTTTTAATTATAAAGGAATAAAAAAAAAAGCTATATTTTATTCTGGTCACGAGCCAAGCACGCAGTATGTATTGCATGCCGTTCAGTGTGTGTGCTTTTTGCCGAAGGTGTGGAAGGAGAGCTTACGCGAAGTCACGCATAACAACAAGATCAACAATGTATGTGTGTGGACCAACCTCATGAAACAGTACGTACAAGGTGATGATTGTGCTAGAACTTGGCTAGAGGGCTAACTTTACCATTACATTGTAAGAACTTGTCAACTCAGTTTCTTTGACTATGCATGTCAGAACTTGGCTAGAAAGCTAACATGTCCATAAATAAGTCTACCTATTCTCGGCCCAAGTTTTTTAAGATCATGACAACTGCAGGGAATTGTAAAAAGCTGAATGAAAACCGTAAATTCCGATCACTTTAGGCTATGGACAGTAGTTTGATTTGTTAAAATAACAGACTTAGTGAAAATATAATTAAATGTAATACACTTCCCAAAGAAACTATTTAAATTGGCTAATAAAGTTCTCAGATACAAGTGTTAGTTTTTGTTCGTATTAGGAAGAGATGCTCTGTCCCTTTCTCGCAAGTCGAATATCAGTATAGAGATTGTATGGCGTACTACATGTGTCCAATGTCCATGTTGTACCCGTGCCGGTGATCGTTGGGAACTATACTCTCGAAGTTGTTGACCATTACACCTATTTGGACAGTTTGTTCAGTTAGGTAAGTTCAACTTAGGCAAAGAGGTCACCCGAAGAATCCAACTCGGATGGGCAGCCTTCGGAAAATTGCGTGTAATTTCTCGTCCAAAATACCACAGTGCCAGTCTTAACCTGTGTTTTAATGAAAAATAACTTATGGAACTGAGACGTGGTCCTAAGTTGGCCTTTTGGAAAAGCTCAGAGTCACACAACGAGCAATGGAGAGAGCTACGCTCGGAGTTTCTTTCCTTTATTTTGAACACATTTCAATTTTGTTTTATGTAATCTCTATTTATATATCTCTCGACTGCCCCGGTGGCTCAGTTGGTAGTGTACCTACTTTCTGTGCTTGGGGGCGTTGGGTTCGATTCCCATCTAGGACAAACATTTGTGTGATGAACATTTGTGTTTGTTCTATGTCTGGGTGTTAATAACTATTTCAGTATGTATTTAAAAATATATATGTACGTATATCAGTCTCTGGCAGCCATATTACAAGCTTTGCTTAGTTTGGGGTCAGATGACCATGTGTGCAATAATGTCCCAGATATTTATTTATTTATAGCCTGCTATTAAATAAAAATATCCAAGCTTGTTAGAATGTTATTGCAACTGACAAAGCTAAAAAAACTTAGACCTAGCGTTACGCCCAACTCTAAACGCGGGTCCGAATATGTGCGATTTGCAAAATCACGCGACCGCAAACCGTATCTCGGCGCGTTAAGGTTCGCGTTCGCGTCATTTTGCAAACTGCAACTATTCGGGCCCGCGTTTAGAGTTGGACGTAAGGCCCCTGTACTGCTTTTGAAAACTTGATAGATTATAACTCTGGCGCAATCATACCGTATATGGTTCTGGTTTAGCTTTGTTACTAGTTTTTAGTGTGTTTTTAATTAATATTATTTCTGTTTATCGACACTACTGAATGTCTATGTTGCTTATTTTAAAGAAATTTATTTATTAGCACGTATACAGGGTTACGCAGAAAGTGTACTAAAATGAAAGGGGTCCGTTATAGTCATCATTTTATGAATAACTTTTAGAATTTGACAATAAAAATATTAGCTATTCCATACATTTTGTCGGATGTCAATTGAGCATTTTTCGCGATTTTAGAGTTGTTTCTATACTATAGAGCCATTTTGCCTTAGTACACCCTTCATAAGTCATAAGTAATTTATTGATAAAATGGCAATTGGCTTCCTGCGTAAGCCAGTATACATATAAAAAATGCAAAGTACCAAAATTCAACGCGAATGAAAAATCCATTTAATCTATCGAAAACTTATGCAGTTGTTTGAAACAACTTTCTACAAACGAGTATCATTTGAAAGTTGTTTCATATCAAAAACGGTTGAGGGTCGCTGGACGGAAGTGGGTATTATGTAGTACCAGGGCCGGATTAACCCAATCGGGGCCCCTAGGCAATGCAATTCTAGGGGCCCCTTTTCAATAAGTTTCGATTGAATACTTCCACATTCAACCAAATACCGTTAGATGGCGCTTTTTACAGTAAGTAAAATCTTTTTTTATCCTGGCCGCAATACCGGATGTAAATAATGGGGAATGTCACGAATGATTTTTTTTATTTTCGTGGTGCATGGCCCGCATCGACTAGGCCTCCGTGGGCCCCTAGTCGGTGCGGGCCCCTAGGCAGTTGCCTAGTTCGCCTTATGGATAATCCGGCCCTGTGTAGTACGAGTTTCACAGATTCTGACAGCCTTCATAGCCTCGCTTGGCGAGTGGCCAACAAACTTTATTAGTTTGATAGCACTTCTGTGTTTTTTTTAAAATGCAAACCAATTAGTATTCCACATAAAGAATATAGGTATTAAACTCAAGGTGCAACCAACTTTTCAGCAGTGGTGCATCTATATATCTATATCTATGATGAAAATAAATTTGACAAAACCCTAAAAAACATGTTGCTAGCAAAATGTTATTATAGCATAAACGAGTATTTAGAAGACAAATCAATTATGGAATAAATCGATCCGCTCCGCACTATATTGCCATACCCAATCAGGGTTATTATTATGTATTACCTAATTTAAACATGCTACCTAACATCTGTATGTGAACTTCATAATAATTATGCAATAAATTATTGAGTATTGAGTATAAAATTTGATTTATTTATGATTTGGCTATTTTTGTTTTAAAATTTTAGTAATAGTTAAAATTAGGTTTTTATATGCGTAATTTTTTCTATGGGATTTTTGTATGACCCTCAAACTCATTTATTAAAATTTTGACAGGATAACGTCCATCGTATTAGCTCACAGTATTAGCTAGTATTATTAAAAAAAAACGCGGGCTGTTAATTTTGTCCAGAAAATATAATGATATCTCTCCGTCATTCACCTGTATATTACTTCACTCTTTGATTCAGCTCTACAGTGGGGTTATTACATAAATTGACCCTCGCTATCGCTTATCGCCTGTTTCTTAGGGGAACCTAGCACTAGCTAGGTAGCTAGGCATTAGACGAATGTAAAACAAGTAAACCATAAAATTATAATATTTCAAACTTTCTCTCCGAGAGTTTTACGAAAAACTACTTTTGTAAATTGTAGGTAATAAGTTGAAATGTTGAGCTTTTTTTTCCAAAATTTTAAACCGTTATTTTTAAGAAAAAATACAGATCTATTTAAAATAAAATATTCTATAGATTTTTCTAATTGATAGAATCAGAACGCCAAAATCAGTTTTCGTCGTTTTTTTGTCATAAAATGAGAAAAGCAAACCTATCTTTTGGGTTTTACTCGTAACTACGGTTTACAAGGGTGTCTTGCTATAACATCAAAACCCATCCCCAAAAAGAACCCGCTAATCATGTTCTTTCTTCCAGTTGGATGCGGCTCTGCTTCCTCACGGACCCACGCGGTAAAGTTCCTGTCAAAGTGGTCGCCCGTACGTTCGCGTCAGGCAAGACTGAGAAGCTGGTGTACCAGTGCCTCTCGGAACTGGGGCTGCCAGCGGGCAAGAATGAAGCTATGGAGAAGGATGCGTTCACATTTGAGAAGTTCTACGCGCTCTACCATAAGATCTGCCCCAGGAATGATATTGAGGAGCTGTTTAGATCTATGTTAGTTAATTTTTCTTCTATCATCATGCTGCTATTCTGTTATCTCAAACTCAGCAGGGCGAAAACTTTAATAGGGACAGAAATAAAATACACCCATAGCTTCCCACTAGGATTCCATGATCCTGGAACACAATACAATAACTCTTTATTAAAAACCACAAAAACAAGGATAACATAACACAAATAATTACAGTAATTATCTAGGCTTTTAACAGGCGGCCTTATCTTAAAGCTATCTCTTCCAGGCAACCGTGACAACACACACAAAGACATGAATAACTCAATGGAAAGGGCAGCCATCTTAACCGTACCTACATGAAAACTGATGACATTTCCTTTTTTCACAAGGATTGTCTTCATGGAACCAACTTAGGCTAAATAGGCAAAAACAGTTGTCTAAGAAATCATAGATCTTTCCATGAAAATATGATGTGTATCCATTGCTTAAAAGGGATGAATAGTCCCTTATTTCATTTTATCAGTGGCTGTAATGTGACCTCTACCATCTGGTGGACCGTCTACTTATTTTCATTCAGTTATAAAAATAATACTTATTGTTTTTTCTAATTTCCCAGTACACAAGGCAAATCTGACCGCATCAATCTGGACCAGTTCGTGAACTTCATGAACGAGAAGCAACGAGACCCGCGCCTTAATGAGATCCTGTACCCGCTCTACGATGAAAAACGAGCGCTAGAGATCATCACCACGTACGAACTCAGTGATGAAGCCAAGACTGACAGTGAGTACCAAAAAAAGGAGGAGGGTCACAATTAGTTTTTTTTATATATATATTTTATGTTTGTTACCTCAGAACTTTCGACTGGGTGAACCGATTTTGAGCTGGGTGAGCTGATATTTTTTTTTATTTCAAAGCTGGTGTTACCCGTGTAGTCCCATTTCAATTTGGCCCAGTTCTGTAATTTTTATGAAGTCCGTTTTTTATATTGTTAACTATTTATATTAATAAGCTTGCGTTTGTCCGCTGACTCGCCTGTGTTAAGCGATTATGCGGTCTACGATAGAGCACGCTTCCCTAGAAGAAACCGAATCACTCGTCATTTTAAGGCACCCATACCAATTTATTGACAACTGAATTCAAAGTCTTTAATGCATTACTTAATTAAGAACAGTTTCATCATTAACAGTTAGAGCCAATCAATGTATGTCACGGTCAAGTCCAAGTAATCTCCTATTAAAGTGATGAAGACGTTACTACAGGCTTCAACGGAGTTTGAGAAATGTCTATGAAATTTTATTTCTCGCTTATCCCCCAAACTTGGTCTTCCCAGAATGCCTCACAAAAGACGGTCTGATCCGTTACCTGATGTCCGACGAGAATGCCCCTGTATTCCTGGACCGCCTGGAGTTCTACATGGACATGGACCAGCCTCTTGCACACTACTACATCAACTCGTCGCATAATACGTACCTGTCTGGAAGGCAGTTTGGAGGGAAGAGCTCGGTGGAGATGTACAGACAGGTGCTGCTGGCAGGGTGCAGGTGAGAACTACTTGCTACATCGTGTATACATCGTGGATACAAAGAAAACGGTCATTGAACTCTACAAAATGTATGGAACAGCTGATATTCCCATTATTCATATTGATTTTTAGCTGTTATTTTTTTCGCGATTTCAGGGTTGGTCCCATAGTGAAATTTCTTCATAATGATGGGAACTATGGACCCCATTTGGCTTAGTGTACCCTTTCCGCGTAATCTTGTATTTCTAAAACCATAACAAAGTCAATAATTTATCATAAATGTAATGTTATCTTTTTAACCGACATCCAAAAAGGAGGTTCTCAATTCGACTGTAATTTTGTTTGTTTGTTCGTATATTTGTTATCTCAGAACTTTCGACTGGGTGAACCGATTTTGATGATCCTTTTTTTATTTGAAAGCTGGTGCTTCCCGTGTGGTCCCATTTCAATTAGGTCCAGTTCTGAGATTTATATGAAGTCTGTTTTTTTTAATGATTACTAGCCGTCCGCCCCGGCTTCGCACGAGTGTAAGCTCGGCCTTCGGCCTCGCTACAAAATATAATATAGCCTATGTCACCCGGGGATAGTGTAGCTTCCCAACAGTGAAAGAATTTTTCAAATCGGTTCAGTAGTTTCGGAGCCTATTCATTACAAACATACAAAAATAGGTACAAATCTTTCCTCTTTATAATATTAGTGTAGATTATTCTAACATATTCTTATACAAAGAAATGTCAATGAAGCGTCATTGTATTGTGATAATTCCCTCTTCCATTGAAAAAAAACTATAAATTTTTATGGTAAACATTTAATTTAATTAATTGACCATTTCCCATCTCCAGGTGCGTAGAGCTTGACTGCTGGGATGGGAAAGGGGAAGACGAGGAGCCAATCATAACCCACGGCATGGCCATGTGCACCGACATCCTCTTCAAGGACGTCATCTACGCTTTGAGAGACACTGCCTTCGTGACGTCAGATTACCCCGTCATACTCTCATTTGAGAACCACTGCTGTAAGGCGCAGCAGTACAAGCTGGCTAAATACTGTGATGAGATCTTGGGAGATTTGCTGTTAACGGCACCGCTTGCAGAACATCCGGTAAGTGGAACTAGCTTTCAAAATTACAACCGTTCTCATAGACTTGCGTTGTTCTGCTGGACCAGAGGTTCCCAGACTTTTTTCTCATAGACCACTATCTAAATTTCGCTGATTCCGGTGGAGCTACATTTTTTTTACTTATTTTTATGATACTGAATGACGAGACGAGCGAAGTCGCTCGCCTGATGGCTTTTCACGCTTGCCCATAACAGCACAACGCCATTCAGAATTTTGAACTTCAACAGCTCAAAGTCCTGGATGGCAATGCACTGCGCTCGTCACCCCGAGATATAAGATGTCAAATCTCTGTGTGCTCTGTAATTTCGCTGGAAACATTGCCCTTCAATCCGGAACACAGTAGTGTTTGCACACTACTGCTTGGCGGTTGAATAACTGGCAAAGCTGTGGTACTTCCCCAGGCGGACCGCTTCAAAAGAGTCCTACCACTACACATTTCTACTATATTCCCAAAACTCGACAAAAACGTAGACCCCTGTGAGTCTCCTGGGAACCCCTGGGTCCCCTGGGGTCCACCTAGACCACTTTGGAAACCTCTGTGCTAGACAGATAGCGCACTATAGTCACAAATGACGTCACTTGTAAGTACACCATACAACTTCCATACTAACGCTTTGCGGGCAAGGGACAGAGCATCTCTTCCTAATAATACCAAAAGCTTTAAACCCTTGTATTTCGCTTTTAACCTAGTTGAAGATAAAACTTTCGGTTATCTCACATAACATTTCACAATCCTTATTTTATCATTTATTACTCGGGAAGCGAAATGGCCATATATTATAATTATAATAATATTATACAAATAACGCCGCATTATTAAGTCATTTATAATTTTTACTGTCAAATTCCCTAACTTATACTTGACACTGGCAAATCCACAAGAAGTGCGAAACCAAAATCCTCTAAGACAGGGTTTCTAAAAGTGGGGTCCATGACGCGAGTACTAGGGGTCCACATACCCGAGGTTTATTTACTAGAATTGTTTTGAAGTATGCAGTTCTGTTATTTAAATAAACAAAACCAAAAATCAAGTAATTGTCAAGAAACACTGTTTTCTTATTTTAAAATTCTCTTCGCAAGGGGTCCCTAGTGTTACTGAAACATTGAAAGTGGTCCGTGGCTACAAAAAAGTTTAAGAACCATTGCTCTAAGAGGAAGAAATTAAAAAAAAACTCCCTAGCCAACTAATAAACTTTTATTTGCAACTTGATCTGACATACAAAACTATGTGATGTTTAGTCCTTTTTACCCGACTTCGCCAGAAAAAGTGGTCGTCTTCATGGTCAGTCGTATGATGCAGGTTCGAATCCCGTTGGTCGTCAAAATTTTGAATTGTCTATATCATTTAAATAACTTTCCTATAGCCGGTTCAACAGTTTAGAAACTCTTGCAGCTGGAGCCTGGCCAGCCATTGCCTCCTCCATCAGCTCTGAAGAGGAAGATCCTCATCAAGAACAAGCGACTGAAGCCTGAAGTAGAGAAGCAGGAATTGGAGCTGTTCCGCCAGGGACAGTTCGTGATTGAGGATGAGGAGAAGGAAGACGCTTCTGCTGTAGCTATTCCGGATAAAAAGGTGAGCTGGAATAAGATTCCCAGGTAATCTTAATCAGACAAATGAAAGCTGGAGTTTTGATGCCAACATAAATAATTATTAATATAAAAAACCGACTTCATTAAAATGTCAGAACAGGACCAAATGAAATGGGACCACACGGGAAGCACCAGTTTCAAATAATAAAAAAATCATCAAAATCGGTTCACCCAGTCGAAAGTTCTGAGGTAACAAACATAAAAAAAACAGTCGAATTGAGAACAGTTATATGATTATTTACGTGATATTTACCGTGGTAAGGTTATGAAAGGAGCTCCCGATATTTCGGCGCAGTAACATGCACCATGTTCACGGGAAGACCTTACCACGGTAAATATCCCGTAAATAATCATATAACTGTAGTGAACAACTGTGATAGTTTAAAACAGTATAAATAAGAATGTTCAATCATATATCTGTCACAATATCTAGCGACAGAGTGTATCTCATTTCCGTTCTATTTACTTCTCTTTTCTGTGGTTAGAAGCAAATAGCGTAGTATAATTTTCACCATATTTTCCGCAGCCCGAGGAAATAGTAGCCGAGGCTGCGAGCGCCAGTGACGACGCGCCTCCGCCCGTGGCGTACACGGGCTCCACCACCAATGTGCACCCGTGGCTCTCCTCCATGGTCAACTACGCACAGCCCATCAAGTTCCAAGGGTTCGAGGAGGCAGATAGTGAGTTACACCCCTACAGATAACACCCATATACATTGCTCGAAGCACCAACCACTAGATGGACCGACGACCAAGAGACCGCACGAAAACGATGGATGCAGGCCGCTTCCAACCGGCCCTTTTGGAGATCGATGGGGGAGGCCTACGAGTATGTCCAGCAGTAGACGTCCTATGGCTGAAATGATGATGATATTGCTCAAAGATCTTTATCGTGTCAAGAAAAATTATAAGGTCAAGTCAAATTTCTAAGGTCCTCTCCCAGTATGTGGCCACAGCGACCCTGCAGGGAAAGCCTGGTACAGGTGTGCGGAATAAAGGTCGTCCTCTAGGTAAAACATGGTACTATGACCTCCAATTTGCACCACCCAATTGTATGACCTTTGAACTAGAATATATTATCATCGAATCATAGGATTATCGCTAAAAAGTTGTGATCAAAAAAATTCTAAATAATTTTGTATAAAGGTTTTTAGGGTTTGTATCCAAAGGTTGTAAATGCAACCCTATTACTGAGTTTCCGCTGTCTGTCTGTCCGTCCGTCTATCCTACTTTTTAACGGCTGTATCTTTCGAACCGTAATAGGTAGCCAGTTGAAATTCGCAAAATATGTAATCTACACTATAATCTACACTAATATTATAAAGAGGAAAGATTTGTACCTATTTTTGTATGTTTGTAATGAATAGGCTCCGAAACTACTGAACCGATTTGAAAAATTCTTTCACTGTTGGGAAGCTACACTATCCCCGGGTGACATAGGCTATATTATATTTTGTAGCGAGGCCGAAGGCCGAGCTTACACTCGTGCGAAGCCGGGGCGGACGGCTAGTGTTAACATATAATGAAGGGGATATAAATATATTTTATTATACATCAAACATATACATATATATTAACATATGTTAATATATATGTTGTGGTAATACGTACAAGCGTAAAACTTGGCATGATTGTAGAACACACTAAACACCGGCCAAGTGCGAGTCGGGTGCGCGCTAAAGAACCCGAACTGAATGAAAGAAAACATTTTAGGTGCGGAATCCTCGATACGCGAGAGAGATGACCTGTGCAATCTAAGAGCCGTAAAAGACACGTCAACTTGGCTGACGAATCGCTGGCTGATTAACGGAAGAGAAAGAGAAAATTTTCTCTTGAAAATTGGTCAGACTTGTCTGTTACGGCTCTTACAATAAATGTATTACAACCTTACCACGGTAAATATCCCGTAAATAATCATATAACTGTAATAAATGTATTGTATTCCAGAAAAGAACATCTACCACAACATGTCTTCGTTCGCTGAAACAACAGGCATGAACTACTTAAAGCAGCAGGCCATAGACTTCGTTAACTATAACAAGCGCCAGATGTCTCGGATATACCCTAAAGGCACCAGGGCTGACTCCTCCAATTATATGCCACAGGTAAAATAAACATTCCATCCATGTTTGTATGTTTGTTGAGGGTAATCTTCGAAACTACTGATCCGTTTTTTTTTTTTTTAATGATACTTGGTGACGAAACGAGTGAGCGAAGTCGCTCTCCTGATGGCTCTTCACGCTTGCCTGTAACAGCTCAACGCCACTCAGAATTTTGAACATCAACAGTTCAAAACCCTGGATGGCAATGCACTGCGCTCGTCACCCCGAGATATAAGATGTCAAATCTATGTGTGCCCTGTAATTTCGCTAGAAACATTACCCTTCAATCCGGAACACAGTAGTGTTTGCACACTACTGCTTGGCGGTTGAATAACTGGCAAAGGTGTGGTACTTCCCCAGGCGGACCACTGCAAAAGAGTTCTACCACTATCAAAAGGTACAATACAATCACTAGTATACTTCCCTCCGGCATTGGTACCGGTACATGTCTCTCACACCGATGCCGGAGGAAAGCACAGTCTAACCTGGCCGCAATAATTCTCAGGATTTTGTGCGTACGAAAACTATCTGTATTCTCGGACAGTTATGAAACTTGATCTGATCCGTACGGCCAAGAATTGGAACAATCTGCCGGCTTCCTTGTTTCCTTATATATATAATCTGGGCGTTTTAAGAGTCAATAAGTAACTTCTAAGTCTGCCTGCTTTATCGTCACTTACCAACAGGCGAGTTGGGGGTCAAAAACGCGGACTTATTCGCGATAAAAATAACTTCCCTCACTACCCACAATCTTCCCCAGGTGTTCTGGAACGCTGGCTGCCAGATGGTATCCCTTAACTTCCAAACGTCAGACCTGCCGATGCAACTGAACCAGGGCAAGTTTGAATACAACGGTAACTGCGGGTACTTGTTGAAGCCGGACTTCATGCGGCGCGCGGATCGCAACTTCGATCCGTTCGCAGACGCACCAGTAGACGGCGTCATCGCAGCACAGTGCTCTGTACAGGTAACGACATTATGCCATTTGTGGGCAACTAAAAACATAATACAATTTTAATCTTATATTAAATTTTGTCTTGCTCTGTCATTAGTCGAGAGTATTATCTATGCATGCAACACTGTGAAATGGCTTTAGAATACCTGTGGAATAGACTGTCGGACAGGCGATTGATTTATTAAAAATAACTGGCTTAGTGAAAAATATAATTAAATGCAATACATATATATACTGAAGAAATTATTTAAATAGATGAAAAACAAATCTGAGATATAAGCAATTTAAGTTTTTGGTCAGATTAGGAAGGAAGGGATGCTATGTCCGTTTCCCTCAAAATAACCGGCCAAATTTGATACACGGAGAACGTAACAGCCGGAGTATTTGTAGTGTAACAGTTTTGACTTCGTAATGTTGTTTATAAAATGTGTTTTAAGTTATAATGTAGCGTGGTGTGTTTCTTGCTTGTAATGAATAGGAAGCAAAGAGTATTGTAATATGTTTATATAGGAAGTAACGACGAACGGATTTGACGTTTTGTTACGATCCAGGTGTTGCCGTGATTATGTCTTATAGCTGTAAGTTCTGTGTAGCTGTCAGTGTCAAGCTATATGAGTGTATGTAGAGGACCCTACTTCATGTTTCTACAGTTTCTACACAAATCTTCTTGCATCATGCTTTCGGATCTTCTGACAATAACACTTTCTTTTCCCAACGTCAGTCCTCTACCTGAATCCTTCACACTCCTAAACTGTTAAGTAATCAAACATTTTCTCGTCAGGTGATAGCCGGTCAGTTCTTATCAGACAAGAAAGTGGGTACATACGTAGAGGTGGACATGTATGGTCTCCCGTCCGACACCATCCGCAAGGAGTTCCGGACTAGGATGGTGCCAGCCAACGGGCTCAACCCTGTCTACAATGAAGAACCGTTCTTATTCAGAAAGGTGAGAAACTAAAGTAAGGGTAACAGCAGACTTATCAACTCAGCACTGGATTGATCAGTATTTTTATTCTGTGAGGATTTTGGCGTCGCACTCTTGTTAATTTGCCAGTGCCAAGTATTATGTTACTATCAAGTTTAATATTAATGTAGTCAAACAAGTCAGCACAGTCAGAGTCAAGCAAAGTAAGTCACGGTCAAGTCAAAGTCATACCTTTAATTAAGTGGCGGAGACTTTACAAGAGGCTTCTATGGCGCTTTGGATACTACACAAAAATACATGTTTCACCGTGATTCCGTTTCCACCACCTCGTCTCGGGACAAGGTAGCAGAACTGCTGCGGCTCTCTGACTAACCACTCTGCAATATTATATACACATTGGACCGGCCTAGCTGTGGAGATCATCTTTGCTCTGACTACCAAATGCAGAAGTCTTCAGCCTTATGTGCCATTCACCATTATTTCGGACTAATCATCCCAGTTTTGTCCAGATCTCGTCTATTTACAACATGGAGTTCTTCAAAAGGCGAGTTAATAGATTCTTAAAGAGTCGGCAACGTATTTGTGATGCTTCTGGTGTTACAAGTATCCATAGGCAACAATTACTGCTTACCATCAGGCAGCCCGTCTGTTTGTTTGCCACCTATGGCATAACAAAATTACGCATAATATTTAGTACCGTATGGCCTCAAGACCCAATACCATTTGTACTCCAGGTGGTACTCCCGGACCTGGCCGTCCTCCGTTTCGGAGTATATGACGAGAGCGGCAAGCTCCTCGGACAGCGCATACTCCCTCTGGACGGTCTCCAAGCCGGGTACCGACACATCTCGCTCCGAACTGAAGCCAACTTCCCCATGTCGCTACCCATGCTGTTCTGCAACATAGAGCTCAAAATATATGTACCTGATGGGTTTGAAGGTCAGTTTAAAGGCTTGTAGATATATATAAGTTAGTCAGTGGTATGGTGACCGAGCGGTAGCATGTGCGCTTTAAAACCTGACGAAACCCGGTTCAATCCTCGGCCCTGTACCAATGACTTTATTTAGTACCTCAGTTACGTGCAGTTTCGATGCCAAAAACGGTGAAGAATATTAATTAGTGAGGTAAAAAGATATTGTCTTTCTGCAGATTTCATGGCAGCCCTGTCCGACCCGCGAGCTTTCATGGGGGCAGCTAAGGAGCGAACAGACAAGATGAACGAGATGGGCATTGAAGAGAGCGGGCCAGATAAGAAAGTGCACATTGAAGAGAAGAAAATAGGTCAGTGTCTAACAAACATGGATCAAAGACAGGGCGTGAGAAATTGTAGGTAATTTTACGGAGTTTTGGACAGAACACGAATATACATTGGACATGTCCGTATTTTATCCTTTATTTGTCACTTACTCACACTCAATCACGTTCATGTATGTCTTAATAAACAAGAAACCTATTTTTTTTACCTAGCAAGCCTTTATTAACTAAATAAAATACAAGCTAACACTAACTGTACAATAATTATCAATATAAAAACCGACTTCATAAAAATGACTGAACTGGACCAAATATGCGCCCTCTATCCCATAGCGCGTGCATTAATTAGGCACTATCGGTTTTAGAGAGTGCATGCCTGATTTAGTACTGAGGTGTTCCGACAGATGTATCTTATAATAATTTTTGTGTGGAAATGACTTTTTAATTGTTACATTGTAAAAAAATAAAACAGTAGAACTAGACCAAATTGTAATGGGACCAAACGGGAAGCACCAGCTATCAAATAAAAAAAAAGAATCATCAAAATCGATTAACCCAGTCGAAAGTACAGAGGTAAAAATATATATATATATATATATATATACAGTCGAATTGAGAACCTCCTCCTTCTTGGAAGTCGGTTAAAAATATTTAGTTAAAACGGTTTTGTTTAGTTTAGACGGACAGAAATGGCGTGTTTGGACAGATATCATGTAAAATATGTTTAATGGCTCATATTCATCAGACCGTCTCTGCAAATAGCTCAGCGGCAGTAATGTTTTGTTTACCGCCTCGGTCTGCCCGTCAGAGTATTTTGGTATCCGGTGACGCGGTCCAAGTGGTGAGATGAAAGCGTATTAACAGCGGCATTCAGGAAACTGGAGAGAAAAAGCGAGATGTAAAATACTACCAAATATATACAATAGCTACTGACTGATAAATTTATTATTGTATTATAAAAAAAGCTATTAGTCAACATTCATTGATTTTTTGTTATTCATAAGAACAATGAAAAAAGAAAACGAAAGTCCTTTCTTATCGGGATTTGGGCGACCGCGCGACACATTAGAAACTAATTAAAACTTAAGTTGTGCGTCCAATCCAGTTATGATTAGCAAAGCAACTGCGTGCTACTGGTTTTTTCCACCTGCTTTCTTGATCTTGGCTCTAAATGGCAATTGAGAATGTATTTCAAAAACGACTGTGGACTTCAGAGTCTTCAGAAATGCGAGTCGAAAACCAGATTTAAACGTGTCACATTGTGATTTTTAGGTAACGTATTAGTAAATTTATATTTATCGCTCTCGTCTTCGGTTTGTACCACAATTTCTGAAGACTAATTCACTTCTTAATTATCATGAGGTACAAATTGAGATGCTCCACCTAAACTAATCCAGCTTCATTTCATCTGATGAATTTCAGTATTGAGTTGAATTTGAGTCGGAAAACACACGAGTGTTATAACACAGGCTTGGTGTAGTGAATTTTTTGAGGAAATATAAGTTTTCATGGATACCAAACCATCAGTTGGGATTTGTTTGGGTTTGTTATTGTATTTTTATTTATGTAAGTTCAGAAACATTATTAAGTAGGTCATTCCAGACAGTGTCTATAAGTCCCTTTACATTTTGGTTTCATTCAAAATGTTATCGGTTTTATTTCCCCCGTATTTTAACGTATTTCCTTTTATTGCTTTAATTATTTAATATCTTTCGTTTTAATTATTTAATATCCAGATAATCTCACTAAAATCTTTGTTGAATTTTGTATAATACAGAATTTGACTCTTCAATACTTATTACAAAATGGCATGTGGCCCAATATTTAATTTATTACAAATAACAGGTTTATCGATGAATATAACTTAATACATTACACATACTGAAAAAATAAATTGAACTGGCTGATTAATCTCTGAGATATGAGCTTTTAAAGTTTTAGGTGGGGATAGAGAGGATTCTCCATCCCTTTCTGTCAAAGCGTGTGTTAGTATAGCATTTGTATGCCGCGCCTGAGGCTTGACGTCATAGCTCAGGATAGTGCGCTCTCTGTCTAGCATGAAATGAAATTAAAATACTTATAACTTATTAATTTTTGAACTAATTTAAATTTTGGTTTTCGTTGATAGGCTCTATTGATGATCAGCTTTTTTATGAGGTAATAAAAAAAAATTAGTCATCATGCCTATTCTGAAAAATTGTTCCTTACTCGTACATTATGAGTTTTTTTTGGCGTAGATATGTGTATTATAGTGCAAACATCTTAAGCAAAAAAGAGTTTTTTTTTTTTTAATGCTAAATAATTTGACTAATTTCTTTTTGCAAAGTTGACAAGCAAGATTACCATACAAAGCTTGGAACCCTTCTAACAACAGTATTGTGCTTTTCCAGAGCCTCTAGTATTCGAGCCCATCACGGTTGAGTCGCTGCGCCAAGAGAAAGGGTTCGCTAAGACCAGCAAGAAGCAGCAGAAAGAGCTGGACATTATGAGGAAGCGTCACGCCAAGGAAAAACTGGCCATGCAGAAGACGCAGTGCGGAGCCCTTGAGAAAATGATTAAGGGGAAAAAGTAAGTTTTATAAAGAACTTTACAGCTAATACGGCTAATTAGCCGTTAATTTCCTTCTAAAAGCAGGTGAACCGCCGCCGTCATCCCAAGGAGAGAGAAATAGAAAATTTTCTCTTTCTCTCCCGTTGGTTGGACGGCATCAGCCAAGTTGACGTGTCTGTTACGGCTCTTAGATTGACATTTTGTATCTAGGTATCTAGACAGATGATTTGCACCACACTTTTTTAATATTGTAAAAGGCTAATATACAAAGGGACCCGCAAACATACTTTACTTTCTTCTTCCTGTATTCAGAATATTTTTGTGGACATGAATTTTTAGTAAGTAATTCTGATTATATAAATGACTAAACTCATTAAACATCGCTCGAAGAACTGATGTCCGATGGGGAAGAAAGGTTCTTGAGTGGAAACCACAAATTGGAAGACGCAGCATAGGTAGTCCTCCCACTAGATGGAACGACGACATTGTGAGAATCGCAGGCATCCAGTGGATGCAGATGGCAGGATGTCGTTCAGTGTGGAGGTTAAAGGGGGAGGCCTATGTTCAGCAGTGGACGTCTTCCGGCTGATGATGAAATTACTAAAAACCATATAGGGGACCAAATGGGACCACACGGGAAGCAGCTTTCAAATAAAAAAAAAAACATCAAATTCGGTTCACCCAGTCCTAAACAACCATAAAAAATAAAAGAAACAGTAGAATTGTGGTCGAATTGTGAACTCCTTTTTGGAAGTCGGTTAAAACCACATCACCATATTGACATAAACAACCTAATGCGAGGAAATTAGAGCACCATTGCATTTGACAATATTCATCATCATCACCCAGAAGATATCCACTGCTGAACATAGGCCTCCCCCTTTAACCTCCACACTGAACGACATCCTGCCATCTGCATCCCATGAATGTCCGCGACTCTCACAATGTCGTCGGTCCATCTAGTGGGAGGCCTAACTACGCTGCGCCTTCCGGTTCGTGGTCTCCACTTAAGAACCTTTCTTCCCCATCGGTCATCAGATCTTCGAGCGATATGGCCTGCCAATTGCCACTTCAACTTGCAAATTTTAATAGCAATGTCGGTGAATCGAAATCGTTGTCGAATATCTACGACATATAATAATAATATATGTCGTAATAATATATATGTCTATAATATCTTTGACACTATTCATCACAATTCTTTAATTCCACTTTAGTATGTCCGTAAACAATATTTCGATCAACACACTTTCAGTCCACCACGGTGTCTACAAATTCTCAAAAGTTCTAAATTTTTAGCAAAGACCAGCTCAGCAACGACGCTGCCTTCCGCAAGCTGGTGAACGAGCAGTCCATAGCGTGGAGCGAGCTGGTAGCCAAGCACAGGGTCGAGGAGTGGGGCAGCGCCCGGAGCCGGCTCAACGAACAGAGAGAGCTGCTGAAGAAGATGATGGAAACCACCCAGCAGGCGCAGTTTAAGCAGCTAGAGGCCAAACACGAGAGGTAAGAGCCCTGGGGCCTTAAGCCCAACTCTAAACGCGGGCCCAAATAGGTGAAGTTATCAAAATCATGCTAACGCGGACCTTAACGCGCCGAGATACGAGATACGGTTTGCACGCTCGGGGTAATTGACTCGCGTGCGCGGGCGCCTGTTTGCCTAAGATCACAAGTACCGTCAGTGACAATAGGTCTATTTTAAACGACATTAAAAAACTAACTCGTTGACAAAATATTATACATAATTATTTATTAAAATGAAAGAAAATTTGAGAATTAATTTATTAATTTGAAATAATATTTTTTACATGACTATTTACTGACATAATTATTCACACATTTAGTTTTATTATTTTATGTTGTCATTTATCATTATGAACATTTTTTACCACGGGACCAACCCTGGAATCACGAGAAAAAATCAGCTGTTCCATATATCGTGTCAAGTAGTGTCAATGACCGTTGTCTATGGAACAGCAGTTTTTTTTTCGCGATTTCAGGGTTGGTCCCATCGTAAAAGTTGTTCTTAATGTTGAGTAGATACATAGCCTTCAGTATTATCACACCTTTTTGGGTTTCCGTATCCAAAGGGTAAACGGGATCCTATTACTAAGGCTCCCCTATCAGTCTGTCCGTCTATCACCAGGCTGTATGATAGTTAGACAGTTGAAATTTTCACAGATGATGTATTTCTGTTGCTGCTATAACAACAAATACAAAAAAAATGGATAAAATAAATATTTAAGGGGGCTCCCATACAACAAACGTGATTTTTTGCCATTTTTATAGATAATGGTACGGAAAACTCCGTGCGCGAGTCCGACTCGCACTTGACCGGTTATTGTTACACGTTGTATATTTATATAGGTTATTGTTACACGTTGTATATTTATATAGGTATATAGATTATAATAAGATTCAAACCAAATGAAATATTGAATGACCACCATGACACAATTGATATTTTTACCTAAAAAAATTTATAAAAATTTAAAAAAGGTGTAAAAAATATTGTTTTTATGGCCCATAAAATTACCTAGCTAAATTTAATTAAAATTATTTAATATTATTTGACAAAATTTGTTTGTAATTCTTTTTTAATTGTTACCAAATGTGTACTGAAAAAAAACCATAATCATGTTGTGTATACATATTTAGGAATATGGTTTAGTTCAAATTTGTACAAATCATCTACTTACTAGTTTTAAATTGTTTTGATCATATTTTGTTTTGTGTGTCAATAAACTAAATAAATAAACAAACCGTTTGCACCACAGAGAGTTAAAAGAGATGAACGCGCGACAGACCAAGATCAGCTTGGATACCAGCAAGGAAGTCGCCAACGATAAGACTCTCAAAACCAAGCAGGAGAAAGACAGAAGACTGCGAGAGAAGAAACAGAACAACACTAAGAAATTCATGGACGAACGCAAGGTATACCATCCACTGCAATTAGCACTTTTAATAATTATCACATAGAGTATAATTTTCTCAAGATCAAACAAGACAGGGCCCCGATTCACTGACTAACAAACACGCTCATAACGCGGCGCGTATCTCAAAGAGTTGTTTAAAGTAAGGCAAACTACGCCTGGTGCACTCCGCACTTTAGGTATGAAGCTACAAGTAGTCGTCTTGTCGGACTTGCCGTGCCCGCTGCAGCGCGACAGACGAGATAACGCGTCAAGAGTTACGTGATAGACAGAGAGGCAACTTCTAGGTTAATATAGCTGAAGGAAGTTAGCGCTCGCACGTCCTGAAATGCACTTTATTGTGTAGTAGCAAGAGTCGCTTCTTATTTAAATAATTTTGCGGAGTGAATCTGCTGTACTTGTACATATATATATTCTGTGGTCAAAGTAAGTTAACCTCTAAAAGTAGGCCTTTATTTCCTCCTTTTTTTCCTTAGAATCGAGACGATGCCTGCATAAGATGGAATTTGTTGATGACTAACTCAATGTTTCTTTACTTTCCAGACTCAAACCATCAAGCACAATCGTGAGAAAGAAAAGCTAAAGGTTTCACATGACAAGCAAATGGACGAGCTCTCTAAAGATGTTGACAACGTAAGCGACCAACTCCATTTATAATATCATACAGGGTTACGCATATAGGCTGTACTAAACCGAAAGAAGGTCATCATACTCATTATTATCATCTGAACAGCTGTTCCATAGAAAACGATCATTGACACTTGACAAAATGTATGGAATAGCAGATTTTTTTCTCGTGACTTTAGGGTTGAACCCATTGGAAAAGTTGTTCATAATGATAAGTATTGTGACCTTCTTTCGGCCTAGTACAGTCTACATGCGTTACCCTGTTTACTACGAAAGTAGCCCCCTTGTTTGTTTGTTACCTTCTCACGACAAAATGGGAACCAAGCTTGATGAAATTTGGCAAAGATATAATTTAACTGGAAAAGTATATAATAATGATATAATTTACATGACGAGAATAGACATAGGTTACTTATCATCACAAAGACGTAAGAAACTAAAAATACTACAGAAAAAAAAAAGCATTTGAAAAGCAAGAAAGAAAAAAGTTTAGTTTGAGTTTTAGGAGCCCCCTTTTAGGCAGTCGATAGAAACTGGTGAAACGGTGAGGTGCAGCTAGTCTCACCGTAATTTGCTTCCAGCTGATCGAGATGTACAAGATGGAGGAGTCCGAGTTCGAGATGACGAGTAAAACTGAGTTCTTTGCATGAAAATACCCGGACATAGCTCCGTTACTGGAGCGAATGACTTGACGAGTGCGTGAAAAGTGAACTCACCGCTTTAATACTGACTCTGCGATGCTGAGCTAGTGGTAGAGACCAGAGAAATCATAACATGCACAGTCTGCGTGTAATTTAATACAAACTGACTAAAGTGGTCGTAAGTTTAATAATATAACCGGACTATAAGTGTTGTAAGTTTAATATTAATGGACTATGAGTCTTATAGTCCAACTCTTATACAGAAAAACTGTTATAGTCCATCAATATTAAACTTACAACAAGTTTAATATTAATGGACTATAAGAGTTGTTAGTTCAATAATAACTGGCTGTAAGAGTTGTTAGTTCAATATTAGATGGCTATTCAACTTGTAAGTCTAATATTAGATGTCTAAGTAGTAAGACTAAAATTAAATGTCTAACAAGTTGTAAGTCGAATATTAGATCTCTATACAAGTTATAAGTTTAATGTTAAATGTCTAAACAAGTTGTAAGTCTAATATTAGATCTCTATACAACTTGTAAGTTTAATATAAATTGACTATATTTATAATATTAAAATAAATTTTGATAAGATTTGACAGTTTACTAGTAGTCAAGTGTTAACTGACTATAAAAATTGTAATTTTAATAGTAATTATTTAAAAGTTGTCAGATTAATTTTAATAGAATATAAAAGTACTTTTACCTTTTAATGAATCACTAAAGTGATAAATAGAAATATGAGATATGATTATATCGTCCGAAAATTGCGAATATTGCAATAAAAAACCACCAAAAACAAAATGTGTATGTTACCTATGAAAACCTCAGCCTAGGTAAAAAAAAACACCCTTTGATAAAGTACGATGTATATTGTAAGTAAAATAAATATTCTCTAGTAAATAGTGATGTCAGAAGTCTGCGTTATGTTTAAAAATAACGTACGTTGCGTAGCTAAAGCTATGCAAAAAATCTATTTGAATATTATAAAACATATTTTGGAAAACTATGTAGAAGATTGTGAATAAGAGTTAGGATATTTCAAGTGTTCTGTGTCAGTGTCATTATTTATATTTATAGCTTTTATTATTTTTATTTTATCTGTACAGGGTTATTGGACTTATTGGAAACTATACACCTCTTGCAGAAGCTACCCTTGATCATATTTAATCACTTTTGATTGATGACTTTTTATATAACTTTATACATTCCCCATTTTTTTTAATGCTTGAGTCAGCTGTTAATTTGCGTCCAAGTACTTTTTTGCGTTTTTGTTTTTTTTTGAAACTGCGTGATTTTTTCCCTTCAGTTAGAGCCCTAATACACATATTTATGATTTTGTATAAATGAAAAAAAAGTCGAATTATTGAAAAGTCATGGGACTAAAATTGTTGGGAATGCTGTAGGGAAGCAAAGTTTAACTGTTACCAATAACCCAGTTGCGTGTTAAATTAATTATTTACTTACTTGGTAAAATTATCTGTATATGTTATTTTACATACTTATAGTGAATATATGTACCATTGAAATAATAATTTTAATCTGATGTTAAAAATCGTAAAACAGCTATGGAAATCTTGAATAAGCTTTAGATAAGTGAATATGCTATTTTATTCTAGTATATAGAAACCAAATGTTAAATTCTAGATACCTATTATATAGCAAAATGCATTTTTGAAAAATATCATGTTGCCGGGTTTTGGGACAAACAATTATTAAGGATCTATTAATAAAAAAATAATTATATGTTAGAATATTCAATATTACTTGTGATGCCAAAAACTTTCAGGCATTTATATAAATATCAAATAAATATGTTATAATCGAAGTCATTTTTGGCCTTCCTAAATTTTTTTATTGTGAAACGAATATTATACCGGAAATATGGCATTTTAAATTAATATTATAGGTGTTTTTTAAATTAATATAAAAAAACCTTTATTTAATTATAACTTTCCTTTATTTTAAATGTGTTTTATAATTAATACATTTTAAATATATATTAGTAAAGGGTATGTTACGGTTTTACAGTATTTAATATTATTATTACCTTAGTATATTTTCTTTCTACAATTTAATATTATAGTATTTATTACAATTTACGGGTCTAGCCCGGATATTTGGTGGGCATTGGTGGAGCCGAAGACAACACCAAGAGTATGGAATGTGTATAAAATGGAATATGAAACTATTGTACAGTACAGGATTATAAAAGTCTGGGCTATTGAGGTGATCAACTTGTGGATAAGAGAACCAGATATATAGGATGAGAAACGGCACCTGCCTTATCCTGTTTCATCTCAAAAATATTTAGGCAGGTGATGACTCGCCACCCACTGAATAGGCCCCCCATAAAGGCTGCCGTATCTTGGCACCGAAGGGGCAACATCGGCGTGGGTAGCTTAGGGTGTAGAGGTGTGCTGCACTTTTATTATAGTATTTATTATTATTTAGTATCAATCCTTATCATACGGGTGTATGTTAAACTATTAGTATAATCAGCTAAAACTTCCTTAGCTCTAAATATTTATAGTTATACTACACTAATATAAACTAAATTACTAAGAGTAACTTGTTAGAATATACTAATAAAGAAGACCGTGGGATGATATCAGGGAATACACTATTTATAGTTTGGCCGAAACTATAGTATAAAGGCCTTAGAAATTAAATAGCATTTTTTATTTATTTAAATGCGTAATAAATATTATATGTTAATATATAATAATAGAAGACTAGTTCCGTAATAATGTTAGCAGATATATTATTTTAGCTATGCCATTAATTATTTTGAAAACTATAAATAAAAATACAACAATTGCTTTATTGCTGTCAGCAATATATGTATTTAAAAAAAAGTGGAAAACCTCAAATTTATTCGTATAGAGCTCATGACTTTTAAATGGCTAAACGGATTTTGATCAAACATAGTTAAGCATCACAACGAACCGGCTTTTTTTAAATAAAAGAAAAACACATTCAAATCAGTGCAGTGGCATTGGATAAAAAGGTAACAGTAGACATATAAACACAACCTTTTACCCCACCTTTCCAAATATAGGTACAAATGAACTTTCTCCGTTCCGTCATCGTCTGATTAAATATACATCCTTAAGCATACATCTCTGAGTAGTATTATAATATAAACTAATATAATATAACATATGTTAGGTATATAATCGAAATTGAAAATCATTCGACTACACTCGTGTCTTATTTTGTAGATAGTTTCTTATTTATGCAATAAATTGTGTAATAAGATTTAGATTTTTAAAACACTATAGCCAAGTAGTGAAATATAGAGTTTTTGACGATATCATTCATTTAAAGGTAAAGACAATAAAATCAGTAACAAATAATATAATTTGCTAGGCCTTATTCATGATTCAAAAAAAGTCTTAAATTCTTGAATCTTATTATCTTTTATTCTTAATCGGCAACGTATTTGTGATGTCTCCGTATCAACAAACATAACTGTGTACGAGTATGCATAGGCGACGGTGACTGCTTACCATCAGGCGGCCCGTCTGCATGTTTTCCACCTATGGCATTTAAAAAACAGTCAAAACTCGTTAAAACAACGCGACGCGACGCTCTATAGAGCTCTATGTTCCACAAAGTAACATAATATGGGGTATTGTGGCATTCCTATACATTACATTTATGTTTGTACATTTATTTATTATACAAACTAGACAACTACAACTTTTTTTTTACCGCGAATAAGTCCGCGTTTGACCACCTTCTCGCCTGTTGGTAAGCGACGATGTGGTCGAATATGAAGCACGCAGATTTAGAAGATACCTATTCACTCTTGCCTGGAAAAGTTGATTTTTATGCCATAGGTGGCAAACAAGCTAACGAGCCGCCTAATGGTAAGCGATCACCGTCGCCTATGAATACCTGTAACACCAGGGGCATCACAAAAACGTTGTCGACCTATAAATTTATCTTTGAGGTGCTTTCAAAATGCAGCACATCTAATCCCAATTTAAAGTGTGGATGATAAGACCTGCACTGACATCCCGCTTGGGGTGTATTGTGTATTTGCCCGCCAGCCTACACAAACCAGCCGAGCTCCTTAAAATAACGGAGCACGGCTTTGGGTCGCTGATTAAACTGTTCTATCCAGGTATTTCGCCAGGTGTTGGGGTATTGGAGACTTGTGGACTTTCTTCAAGAAGTCCCGACCTTAATCGTATGTCTTCTGTGGCCTGGTGCAGTACCACATGGTGCGCGGTTTTCCTGTACGTCTACATGAGCCTATCAGTAGCTCCATAATGCGGCACATGTCACGTGACCTTATTTTTGTACAATAGAGAATCATTGATAAGGCCCCTAATTTCATAAAGCTTTAACTTCAAAACATTTATGAGTGTTTTGAATTTCGGTTTATTCATTTGTATTATACAATTATTCTGAAATTTGTATTCATTATTAGTCATCGAGTTACAATACCTATAGAATATCTAAGTAAAAACAGTCAAAATTCGCCCAAGGATATAAGTACATACCTAGACATCAATTACAAATTATGTAGTTCGCAATACACCATTACTCCAATTTAGACGTTATGTCGCTCGCATAGTGTTCAACGTCGCTTGTCCGCTATGTCATCGTAGCACTGGCATCGCGCGGCGTTGTAGTCGGAGCGCGGTTGCCTTACAACTAACCAAAAAGTCTGCACAATGCGTAGCGTGCGCCGAGTTCTAGTTCGATTTTTTTTTGCACGTTTGTGACTATAGCTATTGTATCTCAATGTTATTAGTAGAAAAACTGTCCATAGGAAAAGGTAACAGGCGAGGGTAGTATACTGGGAACAAAATATTAAACGGGATTGATGATACACTTAGTAACTTTATTTAATCCTGTATTACGCACTTGTCTTATAAATTTATGTGTTAATAATTGATGTTATATATCACATGAATAGATTTAACATGACCTAATTTAAAATTAAAAACCTTTGAATTAGAAAACTTCACCTTTTTGCTGGCGATAGACAGGACGAGACCGATGGTATGCTCTTGTTTCTGAGGTAAAGACCCACTTTGGGTCGCTGTTCGCCAGCGATGTAAGTATAATTAGGTACCTTACGTTTGGTATACTAATATTCATGTATTTTTATTGCTTTTTTTCCCCACGTTACAAAATCTTTATCTACAGTAGAATGTCTATTTTTTATTAACAGTGGACCAATCAAATACTTTTTGTGTGTTTTATTTGAATGTTAATCGAGCACTAATAATTGCAAAAATAAACTATAAGTACACTTTGGTAGGATACAATAATGTTTGTTTTTTAAATAAATACTTACCTAAATAAATCAAACTATCTAAAATATGCTAGGAATCTCATTAAAAATGTCCCAATTTTTGTGTAATGTTAATAAAATATTGTGTTATTTAGGTGAAATAGAAAATATAAGTAAACATATGTCTTATTTTTAGGTGCCTAAAAACTTTGTTGCATTCTAGTCAATTTAATTCATATTAAAATTCGATGTTATTGGTTATCACAGTATTAAGGTCTAAGATAATTAGTACATGTACTTCTATGTACATATTAATTTCTTATAAAAGATCAATACAATAATCAATATAATATATATACTTTTTGGCAACATTTGTTTATTTTATTTAAAAGTAAATGGGTACCAAAGGGGCAATGGAGGAACATAATAAGGGTTTAATGCATTTTAGAGAAATGTCACAGTTGAACTGATAAAACTCGTAATTATGTATATTATGATATTGAACTTGGGGTTGGTTTGATTTTAAAATAATTTTAATTTATTTTATGATTGTATATTATGTGATTGTTGAGCATTTTTTAAAGTATTTACCTAGTTTTAAATTTTACATTATATTGAAATGTTGCTTTTCTTTGAAACCTATGGTAAATGTGATTGAACAGAATTTTATTCAATTCTCAAATGTCATTTATATGCCTTAATCCTTACATATAGGCACATAGATTTTGTCTACTAATTAAAATTATAGTGAGAATAAAATAAGAGTTTTAAAAAGTTACATATTTATTGTTTCAAAGAATTAGGATTTTAATCAAATTATAATATTAGAATCGCACTTAATTAAATGGAATAATCAAATTATTCTATATATTTTCTTGTAAATTGTAAAAACTACATTTAAAAAAATTACGAAATTAAAAATGTTATTTTTGTCTTTGGGAAGATGATATGGCAAAATGACCGTATTTCTGAATTGGCCTAGGTATATAGACGGTCAGTTTTAAAATTATTAATTCATATGATTATAAATGTATATCTAAAACCTGTGTTTAAAGTCAAACTTAGTTCTTTATATCTTTTAGCACCTTATTTCTGATTAAATATGGCACTTATTGGCGATAAATAAAATATTTTTGAAATTAAAATTCGCATACAGTTTTATCGGATTTTAGTGTAAGAATACGAAGATGTAAAGCATATATTCTAAAGTCATTGTATTTGAACATAATTTAGACACATTGCTCTTTATATTTAACCAAGATTTGTGTAGCAATTTGTAATAACCTGTACTTAATTAAATAAGGGACTATGGTCGGTCATACATCTGAATGTCACGGAATATAATAGTGTTTCTATGAACTTGATTATTGACCTGTCATCATCTTCATCATTATCAACCTAACTCGTTCCCAATGCTGGAACACAGGCCTTCTCTCAGAGGGCAGATGAGCCCTAATTAGGGTTGCCATACGTCCAATAATTACGAACATCTCCAGATATTCAGGATTTTGAATGCGAGGGGGATACCGAAACTTCCAGAATTCTAGAAATGAAAAAACTTCGACACAAGTTCGTTATGCCGCGAAATATCAACTTTGAATGAAATATCCGGAAATATGTAAGCGTCTGGTCTGGTTTTTGCCTGGAGTTTTTTTTTTCGTGTGGTAAACCTAGCCCTAATCCACTATTCTATTCTGGCTCAGCATGGTGGATTTTACCTTTGGGTACTGACTGTATAATGAAATAATCGAAATGTTTTTATTACATTAGGTATTCATGTCCAAAGTTAGTAATATGTAGTTCTCAAATAATTACAATTTTATTATTTTTACTACCTACCTAGTTATATTTATTAAAATTGTTACTAAAGAAAAGAAAGGTTTTTTTTAATACTATAGAATAGATCTACGTTAGGCCACCAACTCGCCCGATGAGGTGGTCCGAAAAAGTGATTTGCAAAGAACTGAATCAATAGCATAATCAAAGGGCCTGCACAGCATGGTTATTCAAGGCTGATGGTGATAAAGATGTACACACAAATTTAGTCAATCATGCGCCAAAATTGTTATGTAGAGTTCACATACAAAATAACTGACATTTTCTGCGTTTTACCCCAAACAAATGCCAAAAGACCATTGTCCTTATAGTAATAGTAAAAAACATTGTATCCAAAGATTTGTTTATTGTTTAAAATACAACTAAATTATAACATTTAAACATGTCCTTGCTTTTTATTTATACCTACTTATTTACATCACTCTAAATATTGTATGGCATGATGAACAAATTAAATTTGTTTCAAAGAAAAAAACTGCTTTGCTCATAAATGCAGAAGTGAGCATTCCTTTTATTACATTTCAGCTAAAGCTGGCTGTTACAAATTAAAATGTGTTTAAACTCCTTTTTTGTGACTTCCAAAGTTTAAAATGATAGCCGTAACAGTCACTTTGCCAATAAAAAAATATGTATCAAAATGTATGAAGTTCTGGGCCGTCTTGTAATTAATTGTGGAGCACAAACATCCAAATAAAAACTCATAATGCCATACAATCTTCCAGAAAAAATTTACTGAAAAAATATATGATTCTAATCATGACTAAAAGTTAATGGGTTTACTTAGAAACAACAATTAAACGTGTTTTACGTAGGGTTTGCTGTTTTGTTTTTGCGCTTGACAATTTCTGTCACAGATTGACATAACAGTTTTAAGTAAAGATTAATTACTTAACTAATATTTCTAAGTAAGGCCATTGAATATGAGTGAGTTTCATTACCTACTTTGACTTCATACTTCTAATCTTCTTCCTTTCTTTGTACAGACTTTCATGCTGAACTGAAACAAATGATTCACTCTCAATCACAGAATAATCTCTCAATACACATAATTGAAAAGTACTGCCTATTTCTATTGCCACTGAACTAGGAAAAAAAACAAGGATTTAAAATCTGTGGTCAGCATTAAATTGGTTTTAGCCTTCAGAATAGTTAAAAGAATCAAAAAGGCATAAATTAATTTATTTGCAGGTAGTCTATGCATTTAGTAAGCATTCAAAGATTCCATTGGTCAATATGTCTAAGCAACAACAAAAAATACCTATAGACGAACATAGAACCTCCTCCTTTTTTGGAAGTTGGTTAGTAAAATATTTTAGCGGAGAGAAGTGGACAAGTCTTGTAACGAGAGCTGACAAAATAAAAGAGCGACTTAGTTTGCTAAGGAGTTGCAAACTAAACTGAGCGCTCCAGGTCACAAAGTGCTATGCGCAAAACTAGAGTGGACTATTGTGTTATGGGGCAGAGCAGAGCAGAGTGAGCCACCGCACTGGCACACCGGTGGTATCTTCTAGCAGCAAAAGATATAAAAGGCCTTCTCTTTATTTAGACATAGACATAATTTATTTGTAGCAAAAAAAAAACAATGTACAATAGAAAATTAAAACAATAAAAATTTAAAATTTAACTAAACTAGAGCTTATCATATTTTTGTCACAAACTGGCTCCAACAGCATGATGCCGGTCGTAAACAACCAACGCTGGTCTTCCGTTGAGCCGGCAGGTGAGGTATTTAGAGCCAACATGATGTGTGCACTATGCGTTACTGACTGATAGAAAGAAATAATATGATGATGGATGGCAATATTGCTATAGCATCAGCTAATAGTGTAATAACCCCGCTAGTCGACCTATTGACAGCGAAACCGATCTTGATGATATTTGGCATGAAAGTAGTAAGGACGGATATGTTATTCTGAAAAAATGCGTACAGTAGCGGCAATCTGTGCAGGTATACGATAACTAGTAAATGAAGGTTATAAAAACCGCTTACTGTAAGGATCAAATAGTTTCAGCTCTAACTTTTCCGCCAGACGTTCTCGTGTCCTCGTCACCTGGTGTCCAGATACTACGCTCTCCATCAGAACCATTATTGATCTGAAATAGACGAATATATTTTATTTGTTTCTGTTGGTTAGGTTACATGTAAACTACGAAGTTGACTGAACCGTGACGGAGACTTACTTGCTTTTGGCTTTTTTTAGTAAAATATTTGTCAGGAACATTATTGCTGGTTCCTGTGTAATTATATTAACTATCGCAAAATGCAAATATAGCAATAGCCAACTCCAATTCAAATTGGTTTAATAAGAATTTTCTTTTACCATTTTATAAATTTAAGAATTATGTTTCAAATACGGTTTTTCTTGACACATACACGAGCGAGATCACGGAACACTATTACTCCTAGAGCGAGATAGATTTATTGTAATGTAAGCTAATGCCGACAAAGACAGAGAAAATACATTTATACCCTACGCTATAAATGTATTGAATGTAACTTATCTTCTATTATAATCAGCTGTTTATGTATGACATTTGTAGGGGTGTCCTTGCTTGAGTTTAGCTGAAAATGTCTTCGTTTACCGGTTTTCTGCGATGAAAATTCGTACATTATCCTCGTTTTTCTGAAATAAAAAATGTTTGCACTATTATCAAGTAGCAATTGTTTTGAGCTATGATTGCAACGATTGTTTCGTAACGATTATTAACGTATTTATATCTTGTGTAACATTTTTAATACGCTCGATTTATTTTGCTTCCTACACTTAATATGAAATCTATATTTCATGACTGGCGCGATTTATTTTCAGATAGATTTTACGGTTTTTCATTCCATTTCTTTTTTGCCATAGACAAAAAGAAAAACAAAATAATGCCACGCACGCGAACAAAAATCATAAAAATTAATTATTGACAGCAAGCAAATATCGAAACACGTGCGAATTATTATTATCGGCAGCAAAAGACGATCAATTTGCTGAAATAAACAAAGTGAAATGTGATAAACCGCAATAAAATCGCTTCTTGCATCCGCCAAACAAAAGGACGAAACCTGGTAACATTCCAAAAACAAACTCGTCCAACCAAAGTGATGATGAACTTGTGAACCGGCGTCGTGTGGCGTTTTCGTGTAATTGCAGCTTTTGTGTTCGTTCTTTGTTCTCTAATTATGTCGCAAATGAAGTGACCAATCCTTCATAGTGTCAGTTTTATTAGTATTTTGTTCACCGTAGTGTAGTTTCCGATAAAACAATGATAGATAACGAAATTATTAAAATGGAGAATGGCGGCGGCGACGCCAACACCGCCAATGTGTCACCGACCAAACTCATGGTCAATTACATACCGGAGCTGATGACGCGCGACATGATGTACGCGCTTTTCTCGGCCATGGGCAAGATCGAGAGCTGCAAGCTGATCGCCAACCGCGGATATGGCTTTGTAGAATACGAGAAGCACGAGGACGCGGAGAAGGCCCGCGCCGCCTTCAACGGCCTCCTCATGCAAGGCAAGACTCTCAAAGTGTCGTTCGCTCTCCTCAACCCAGAGAATAAGGTGAGCCACAAGCCCGACACTGAATCTAACCTGTACATCAGCAACCTGCCGCCAGACATGACGCTCGAGCGGCTCAACGCGCTCTTCGGTCAGTTCGGGAACATCACCAACAGCCGCGTATCGCAGGGCATCGGTTTCGTGTGCTTCGAGGGGCGCAATCAAGCCGATGAGGCGATCAAACACATGAATGGCCAGACTCCTATCCCAGGTGTGGGTGCCATCGTTGTCAAGTTCGCCAACAAACCCAACTCTAACAAGAACGCGCCGCGGCCGGTGGGTGGGAGACTCGCGGCCGTGGCTCCGCCTATACCGTACAACGGCGCCGCCATGTTCAACGGCTCGGGGCCGGCAGGCTTCAACGGGAATCTAACGACGGCGTTCAGCGCGCGGCCTGCGTTCGCGTCCGGGTTCCCGCAGGCGTCCCCGCCACCTCTGCTTCCGTCGCCGGGCAAAGCGCTACCGTTCATTAACAAGGGTCAGCAGCGGTTCAACCCCATGGCGGCGTCGAACCACTCGCCGCTGCCTCTGCTCGGATCGCCCGCGAGCCCCATGCCGCTGCTCGGCGCTGCGCCCGCGCCGCACCAGACCACTGTGTACGTATACAACATTGGTGAGGAGACCGAGGAGCTAGCGTTGTGGCAACTCTTCGGTCCATACGGTGCAATCGACTCTATAAAAGTGATCAAGGATCCGGAGACTAAGAAAAACAAAGGTTTTGCGTTTGTGAACATGCGCGAGTATGATGAGGCCGCGATGGCCATTCAGGCGCTCAACGGGTACACGCTCAACGGACAGGTTCTATCTGTTAGCTTTAAGACGCAGAAGAGAAACGCTTGAAGTGTACGGACGTTCAAAACGCCGTCTCTTGTGATCGTTCCGGGCCGAA
Organism: Agriopis leucophaearia; assembly: GCA_949125355.1. Classification (NCBI taxonomy): domain Eukaryota; kingdom Metazoa; phylum Arthropoda; class Insecta; order Lepidoptera; family Geometridae; genus Agriopis; species Agriopis leucophaearia. The sequence continues at coordinate 15,680,387 of OX421274.1, read as the reverse complement.
AGCTTAAAAAGATTTTCATTCCAATCTCAATATTTTTGTAGGCGAGGGGGATCCCGCTCGTATGTGCATTTCAGATTAGTCACATAAGTATTTTTGTAAGATTTAACATAGTTTTATATTCGCGAGAGCGCGACATGACTTGTGAGTTTAGTTGGCTTGACAGTATCATATATGTGTACCGATTTTTTTTTTATCATATGATATGGTATTATATTATTGGACTATGTATGGACCTGTCGCATTATGTATATCGGCAGAGCAGGCCCGCGCTCCGAACTCGCAGCCCTGCTCCGCCTCTACCCTCCAGATATTTTTATTTTGTGTAAAAGAAACTTCTGTATGTTTTTTATCTTTAATAAATTTCATGTTTAAATAGAGTTTATCGTATATTTCTCTATTTTTTTCTATATACATAATCCCCGCCCTGTGGTTGTCCTTATTTACTTACATAATATAAGTACGTATAATTATTATTTGTGGCAGTAGTTAAATGTTATTTATATAGTATGTGCGCGGCAGGTCAGCTGTAAAACGCTTCAGTATTGCATGTTTTGTGTAGTGAGACCAGAAATAAGTTTTTATTTGTTTATTTTACCTCAGGGTTTATGACTAGTTACTGTTTTTTACCATCATTAATTATTCTTTATTATTTTTGGCGCAAGTCAGGCCTTCTAATCAAAGAGCGTATTTATTTAAGGCCGTCATAGACGAGTCTGAAGCTTTAATCACTTTACATTGTTAAGGTTTCAAGTCCATTAGTGTAGGTAGAGTAAAGAATGGTATGTGAAAACGCGATGTAATTGTTAGGCGAGACTGTTGGAGCTATCTGTCGCGTCCATAGGAAGCCGATAAGATAAAGCAGAGTGGTCCTAATACTCAACGCTGCCACAAGTAAGCACTAGGTGCCTCCATGAATTCCAAACTACAGTTTTAGGGAGTGAAAGTACGAGTAGGTAGAAAGTATTCTCCGCTTGTGACATCTAAATGGTGAGTAAATGAGTTTTATTTTTCGCATGTACCATAACGTATGATTAAGATAAATTACAAACAATTCTAGTCGACACAGAGAAATATACCTACCTGAGCTAAGAAATTTAAAGTATAATTCGGAAACTGCGTGTTTCACGTTATCAGTTTCAATGATGGCAAACTAATCAAATAAAGAAATAAAATTGACTCATTCCGATTCTTACGATACGTCGTAAAATAAAAATACTTTCATACACTTAAACCGTTGCTGTGAGTAGCGGAATATACATAACATGGTATATTATGAGAACAGACAAACAAGCGAGATATGGCAAGGCCCAGAGTATGGCGCGCCGCTATCTCACACGCACATTTGCATACATTTTGTTTTTGTATGTGGACTACCTATTTGTTGGTTCATTGAGGTCGCTGAAAGTTTCTTAGTGTGCGTGATAAATGAGTAAATGTGCCTTAGGGTAGGTGCTTAGTTTTTGCGTTAAGCGTTTACTGGCATGGTGTAAAACGGAGAAATTTGAACACGACCGATAATTGAACTACAACATATTTGATATCCCTTGTCTGTCTGATCTGAGATTATGAGTAATCATTGTATAAGTGATATCGCGGTCCAATGATCTTATAGATTAAACTTAAAAGTATTTAGCCATATTAATCGAGGTATCGTCGCTAGTATTTACTAAATAAGTAGCTGAGTAAAGGATCTTCCGTCGCAGTTTAGCGCGATCGTTTGCATGGGAAAGTCTAATTTTGGATCTCTTTATTCACGCTTCCTGCCAAAGACCGGCGGAGCTAGGGTTTTCAAAAATCAAGAGTAAGATCGCCTAGGAACGAGAGAGTTGCCTAAAATTATTAAGGCGTTAGTTTTGCTGCCTTTTTAACTAAAATGTACAAGCTCCAAGGACCAAGTCAATATATCGACTTGCTTCTTAGAACTGTTGAACGTCTTTGCATTATCATCAGCAAAATTGTCGCAATGACTTCGATAAATTTGTTTTACTTGTAAACATTTCGCACGAAGCTATAGTGAAAATATGACGCACAGTATGTTGATAGAACAAATAGCTCGGTCGTCGAGCGCTTTAGGACACTCCGTCCTTCCCAAGGGCACGTTATACATAAATGTATTGGTAATGTAGTTATGGCTACAACTACCTTTTCCATCCCGTCTCATAACTGTCTAGCGAGGGCTCAGCGCCAGAAATATTCGATATAGCTCTGATTTGACAGGATCAAGTTTAAGGTTTCGGCTTTGTGAACCCTTATAAATATCTACGTACATACGTGAAGGGTCGTCTACCTGTCTCGCCGCTCCCCACTCCATATACCCAACTCGCCGCTTGCTGTTCTAAAAATAATAATGTGGAAGGACTTACGATCGTTTCTGCTGAGGCTTAATATTGATTAATCACGAGTATTTAAAAAATACCAGAAATTCATCTATCGCGTATATTTTTTGAGACGTTGAAATGTCTTGCCTAAATAAATAACATTTCTTGAGTATCCTAAATTCATTGCGCAAGAAAGTTATTTCAACAGTAAACATTTTAATTACGTAGGTGAAAATAAAGTTAATTGGAACGCCTGCCTGCCTCTATTGAAATAGTAAATCTACAAATATGAGTATGTGTGTTTGCACAAACATTATTTGAATCTAAATTAATCACTAGTGCGCTTAGCCCAGGTGGCTAATCGGTACATAGTAATTTGTAGACTGGTTATGTGGCCACCTTAAATCTGCGTAATTCCGTCCACACTAGTATGCGCATAATAGCCAGGATGTCTTGACTTGAGAGGCTGAGACACAAAGCTAAATACGTTGCCTCCTATTCGCAAATGAAGTAAATGTTACTATAGGCATAATGTTAAGCGGTGTATAGTGCAGAATAATACGAGTAGAGAAAGTAAAGCACGCTATATGTCTAACAGTGACACCCTTTTCCCTATTTTTGAACATTTGTGTTTGGGTGGAAAAATATTTCTTCAAAACATATTTTCTTAGGCCGTCCGACTTTGTGCGATAAAATTACACATCACCTAACTAAACAATGGAAGATACAGTTTGGATTCTTGGAATACCTACACAAGACGTACGTAAATTATTTTTCTTTCCAACGCAGAAACTTTCTTAGCGATGACTAAGGCATCATGAAAACCTGTCCCCCAGAACCAGATCATTTTAAGCGAGATGTAATTATGCATACAGTTATTGAATTTGAGGATTGTGTGGTCACGTCATGGCTTTTTAGGTATTTAATAAAGTAAATGGCTATACAAAAAGCGATAAAACAAACCCGAGTTTCGTTAGTTTCGCACTCTGGTACAACATCAGATAAACACAAAGGCCAAGGTCGAATCACGAAAGCAGACGAAATGCTAATGAAAGATTAATCTGTCTGGCGACATATTCGATAGATATATTATTTAAAAAATGAGTTTAAAAAAAGTAAAGCGCCATTGAAATCAAAATTCAGCTTTGAATAACAAAGTTTAAATACGGACATCAGGTAGATCGCACCGTCGCGCTTGATATTTCCCAAATGTAGATTCAATAATTAAAACTAAGACAAAGAAGAATGGGACTTGTTTTAGTTCGTCGTACGACTACAGAATACAGATGGTTAAAAATAAAATTAGCTCATTGATATTCAGAAACTGAAATATATGTTGAAATGTAAGCAACATTCGTACATTGTATATTTATTATGTTAGGGATTTGTTAATAAGACAATGGGCAGTTGGTTTCTTTCACTCTGCTTTAGTTACATACATTGGCTGTCGGATTTGCTTCGCGTATTTTCACGTATTTTTGTAACATCGGAGTAATCTTGGAGGTCCGCTCCTATTAGAGACACGAGAACATCTTACTTATATATTAAAGTGATAATGGTACATCGACTTGCTATGTCCGTAGATTATTTGACCAGAACACAAGTATATCTCCTTAAATTTTGGTTTGGGGAAGTTGAGCTACTACACTACGTAGTTCAATTTAGTTTCTGGAAACATACGATGTCGCCTCGATATAATTATCTTGTCGAGTGAGTATTTGAAATGAAAAATATTTCGAGACATTCTTCTCAATGTCATGTACGTTCATCATCATCATCGCAGCCAAAGGTCTCCTCCCTGGATATCCAAATGAGGCGGTTGGAAGCGGCCTGCATCCAGCGGTCTCTTTTAGGTCGTCTGTTCATCTTGCGGGTGGACGTCCTACGATGAACTTACCGGTCCGTAGTCTCCATTCGAGAACCTTTCGGCCCCATCGGCCATCTGTTCTGCGTGCTATGTGCCCTGCCTATTACACCTCAAAGTACGTTATTTCGTCGGTTTCCCTGGAAATCGATAAATAATTTTTCCACTTTGATATTCAGCCAGATGGGCTAATGATATCAATTTTACTTGGCTCAGTGCCATCTTATCAGAAATGACATTTATGGTGTTCCTGTCCAATTAAAAGGCAGCGTCTAATACACAAAATATGTATATCAGTAAATTGGTTGGTAGTTCGTTTGTGAACCTGAACACAGGTTGTTCTTGATGAATTTATGGAAGAGATAAAATTTTGTTTTAGCTTTGAACTTTTTATAAAGAAGATTATCGGTTGGATACCAGTAGGCGTGACGTCAATTAAACTCGGTCCAAGGATTAATTAGCTCTGACGACTGCAAAAAAAAAAGACACAATACATCAAACATTGTATCAGACATTGTAAAAGCTAATAAAACATTTTTAAACATATCATCCTCGGCCACATCGCCGATTACCATCAGGCGAGTTGGTGGCCAAACGTAGATATATCATCACTCACTATGTACATAGTATAAAACAAAATCGTTTCCCTCTGTCTGTCCCTATATATGCTTAGATCTTTAAAACTATGCAACGGATTTTGATGCGGTTTGTGCGTGTTTATAAATATATAGTAAAATATATACCCGTGCGAAGCCGGGGTAGGTCGCTTGTTACAAATAAAATATATTTTAATATTTCACTGAAGTAAGTATACTTATCGGGTACCTGCTACAGTCTTGCGTTTAAAACCCTAGTGAAAGTGATCAGAATTCGTAGTTTACAACGTTATTGCAGCTATCAAAACAAATAAATTCTTGGACTGAGAATAGGACCTACGCCTATACTTATTGATAAGTGCAACATGTTACCTTGATAACATAGTTAGCAGTGCAGTGTCTTTAACTTTCCTAATTTCTGTCAGTTTCGTGTTTTCTGTATTTGCCTACGTATTTCACTAGTAGAATTTGGTTTATTTAAAGGTTTTTAATATTATTTTGCACATTCGCCCGTTCGCGTATCTATTATTAAAGATGATTGCTTCCTAATGACGAAGATAAACTGGATGTAACGTGCGTTACGTTTCGAGGTCACGAATTCGCGATGTGCGAACAACTTATTTTGTAGATGTGGCCAAAAAGGGGAACTAAAACTGTCAACGGATGGTTGTAAGTTTTGTTCTGTAAAAGCTATGGTGGCTCCTACTAAACTCCACAGATAAGTAAGTCTTAGCAGCGTTTCTGTCGACTAAAATGTCTTTATGATGCTATACTTACTTCACCTGTCGGTCTGTCTTCTAAGACTCATCATCATCAGCCAGAAGCGTCCACTGCTGAACATAGGCTTCCCTGTTTGACCTCCACATTGAACGACAGCCTGCCATCTGCATCCACTGGATGCCTGCGACTCTTATGATGTCGTCGGTTCATCTCTTTACTCGAGCTACAATCCTTACCATGTCCGATAGTACCACAACACATGCCTCTATCTAACAACTGTGCGAAGTTGTTAGATAGATTGTATAGACGCTATGTAGGAAGATAATATAAGTAAATGGTGTAGAGACATTGGTATGTGCCTTTAATAGTCTTCCCGTTGTAATGACGAGGTAGAAAATAGAACTGCATCTGTAGTCAGTGCGCTTGTCAATCGCTACCTGGTGGAAAATGCTTTGCTCATTTTGTTCTTTGCTTATCTACCTTAGAATAGACGATCGTATGTAATAGCTGAAGCTTTGGAAGATATTCAATCAACGATGTCGCGCTTCATTCTGTTTCCCACTCGCGTGTGTCATAGCGGCTATTGGACAGTAGGTAAATTCTGTTTCAAAAAATCACGGTTGTTCACTAAAGTTATATGATTATTTACGGGATATTTACCGTGGTAATGTTGTGGAAGGAGCTCCCGATATTTCGGCGATATTTTACATGCACCATGTTCGCGGGGAGACTCTTCCCGTGAACATGGTGCATGTAACTGCGCCGAAATATCGGGAGCTCCTTCCACAACCTAATCATATAACTTTAGTAGGTAAATTGTTTGATTTGTTAGTAGCAACAGGCTTGGTGAAAAATTTAGTTAAATGTATACGTATATTGAAACAAATATTTATGATATGTATAAGTTTCGTAACACCAGATACATCACAAATACGTTGCCAACCCATTAAGACTTAGCTCGCCTTTTGAAAGACCCCATATTGTAGCTTCTCGGCAACACCGCAGAGGTAGCTCATTCCACATTTTGCAGGTATGAGGCAAGAAAGATCGTGTGAATTGCACAGTATGCGATTTCCACTGATATAATGGATGAACTTGCCTAGTGCGATGTTAAAACTGCGACGCCGCGCCGGCATCGGATCAAACAGTTTTTCAGAACACTCCCCATTGTAAAATGTAAATGCGATAAAAGATACAGATATACCCAACGTCTCTGCGCATGCTGAGCGGCTTTAGGTGTTCAATGAGTTTGGAATACAATGTCGAAAGTCGACAATTTATACAGTTCGCTGTAATGCATCAAGAGGCTCAAGTTGATACTTGGGTGCTTCGTTCTAAAGATGGAGCAGTACTCCATGTGAGGACGGACTTGCGCTTTGTAAAGCAAAAGCCTTTGACTCGACGTGAAGTACCGCTTCGCCGTGTTTCTTGGAAGCGAGCTTGGCCTTGCTTGCGATGTGACCGCGGAACTGTACATTTTCAGAAATGTCGACGCCCAGAAATCCGACTGTCTCGTAGATCGCTGATCCTTCTGCTCATAAATCAGATGCACTACCATACCGCTGAAACACCTGGAAAAGTCGAACGCGTTTTCGTGGATTGATTAAAATAACCTGTATTATTTCAGATAATAAGTACGTCTTCATTGAATATACATTTACTCTTCGGTGCGTTCATTAAATAATTGTTGTTTTATATTTTCAAGACAGGCGTATAATAACGTATTTTCTGGAATCTCGAAAGTACAGTCAACTACAAGCATATATATGCCTATATACGTTACGTAAGTACATATACATTTTGTAAATGTAAAAAGTACATAGGTACGTATTCTAGGTATCAACGTGAGGGAGTACTTGTTACGAAAAGACGAGTTGTTGTTGTTTCTAAAACCCAATTGAAATATCTCAGTTATCAGCAAACGATATCTCTGTTATCAGGTCCTCAGACTAGGTCTCAGGTCGGAGGTCAGGTCCGTCTAAGTTTTTGTTTATTTTTATATATAGAATAGATCTACGTTTTGCCACCAATAGCCTGATGGTAAGCGACGGTGTGGCCGAGAATGGACACGTTGATCTGGAAGAAATCTATTATTTGTAGCCTTGAAGGCGTAGAAAACATTCTAGACGTAGAAATGTTCAAACATATTTTGATGCTGATCGTACTTGGGCATAAACTTGGTTACGAAAAAGAAACATTACTTATCTGGAACACAGATGACCTACCCACATTTATAGCTCACTCGAATCGAAGATCGCAAGGGACCTAGATAGAAGGCAAACGCAGTCTATTTGTCTTTCTAGATCAACGTGTGAGCCCTCATAAGATCACTACAGATCGAGCTGGTGTACGTAGTTAATTAAAAAAATGATTTTGTTGCTATTGTAGGAAAGGCTTTATAACTACTGCCACATAATTGATAACAGTACTACCTACTATTTATAATGAGTAAACTTACTTTAGCTAGCTAGAATTTAGGTGTATTTACGTAATGATACAAACAAAACATTAGCACACATTTATGCAGTATGATTATCAGCACACAGCATTTCAAATATTGAAATCATAAAAAATTAAGGAACTGCCAAGTACAAAATCTATCTAAATAGTATCATCGGTCCTTCCTCATAGTCTAACTGATTTGTCCAACAGGAAAAATAATCTTTGTGGTCAAATTGTATTCTGTGACAAATACAACAATCATTAAAATAAAAAAATTACACTACACGTTGACTACACGTGTAATCACTAGCATGTGTAATTAATTTCAAAAAGATTCATATTCATTCACGTCTTATCGAGGCATTCACATGTCTTTTTTTATTGATTAGAACTTGAAAGAGGTTCCTTATTAAATTTTGCCAGGGATCCTATAAAATATAATGTAAAATCTATAGTTCTATAAAATCAACTATAAGGTCTCAGTCAGTTCGAGACAAAGGGGCGAAAGGGGTAAAAGCGCAAACGGCTGTGACTCGTCTTAGTAATGGGTTGCTGAGAAACCGTAGCTCTCTGATTGTTTTTCTAAGCCCTATTTTTCCGCTTACTTTTAGATTGGTATAAGTATGCGTTTACAAATAGTTGTAAGTATTATTATACATTTTATACATTATGTACTTGTAAATAAGTAAGTATCTATGTGTATGTACTTTCTATCTATGCTTTATTTAGAAATCGTTGCTTAGGAGTTGAGATTTATAATTAATTGAGTACCAACGTATGTAAATGCATTTATCAAGATCTAACAGTTAAAATTCCGTATTTACACTACTTTATAAGACATAATGATTCCACTAGTCTAAACGTCATGATTTATCTTGGTATCACTTTCCTGTAAATAGAAATACCTAACTAAAACCTGTCTGCAATGGAAGCAGTCAACCAACAAATGGTTTGATGTAAGTTGCTCCCTATTATTATTAATTTTATACAGACGACGATAGAGTAAACTGACAGATCGTAATGTCGCTTTTCATAATAATATTGCCAATGTTCGTATCGTGTATAAGGTATCTAGTTCAACTTAAAAGAACGGAATAAGTATATCAAAATAAAAATGCTTAATAAATGTATTAACGAACTAAATGATTCGACTAAATCTTTTTACCGTTATATTTATTTCATGTAAAAGTGGCAACAATCATTTTGTTCAGTCTCGACAAAATATCGAATGTACTTAACAGACTAAAAACCAACACACAAAAGCGGAGCATTACGATGCTCCGCTACGGGAATAGAACGTTCTTAATTGGAGTGCTGCAACGAATTTTGCCCTACCTGTGACAGTCGGCACATATGACCATACGTTTATTGGCTGCTTTCTTGCGTACGCAAGGAAGAAATATTTTATATTCTTACGTAATTTTATTAGGTTCCTAGTGGTTGCCAGTCTATGGTACTGGTATTAAACCTTTTTGTATAGTAGAACCCCAGGGTGATTTTTGATAAAAAGGTTTTACTTAATTTTTGCGCGATTAAGGAATTTCATGCCCTGTGATGTATTTTTAATTGGAAACTGGACATGGTTCTATTATAAATTATAACTTAATTAGACTTAAGAGTTCGATTTAATTTGCATCAGTCATAAAAACCTCATCAAATTCGACCCAAGTAAGAAAACATAAGTCTGTTTGTAGTATGTAGGTACTGTGAACAAGACAGCACATTTATTTAGTCAAAACTACTTATTATAAGCCTCTTTTATAAATCCTATAATCCGGGACTGATCGGTAGTCCGATCTTGGCGGATTATGCGACCCTTTATAATTATGTAAGTGAACGCTTTGTCGAGAAGTTTGCTATTTTACTTGCCACCTAATTCCAACAGAACGTAGCTCTAATCTGTAGTAGGTACCTGCTGTTGCTACAAACATATTATCTACTGTTTATTTATAGTTCGTAATTTGCAACAATAACGTGACGTGACAAAAGCGCGGTAAAGAAACTATTATATCAGGGCAATAACTTAGTCCGTCAAGTTGCAGCGATGGCTGTCTGTCAAAAGTTCATTGGCTAGGTGAATAGTGGTCGCCACAAAAAGTTTCCGTCGTCGTAGGTAGCCTTGCGACTATACCTACAACATAGGTACCTAAAACCATCGTTTCTCAACCATTTTTGTGCCGCACCGCGCCCCGAATCGTCGCAAAAGAAAACATTGCGACGATTCAATGGGATTTTTGATTTCCTTTTTTACTTGTCTGCCCAAAATGGAGTAAGGTCCTCATTTCCGACTTACCGATTTTGGTCATTCTAGCTTAAGTGTCTATTTCCATGTTTAGCTTAATATTATAAATATGGTGTCATATCAAATTCATTTATGTAGGAAACTCCAAAGACCGAAACACGATTAAGGACATTTCGCTCGATAATAAATATAAGTATATGAAAGTACACTGATTTGAGCTGCTCATTAAATGATGTCTTATTACACAGATTTCATAAATATGGAGGAAATCGTAAAGGTAAATTTTACATTACAGCTATACTTTTCGATAAATATGAGAAAAACCTCAAAAATAGAGCGAAACTCCGACAGTGTGTAAGCGCCATGGTTTTGCTCCACTAAATGCGACTTTAATACAATTTATTAAGCCTTATGGTCATCAGTAATAATAAGCGTTGCTTATAAGTGGGAAAACCTTGTTTTAATGGTTTTCAGATATAATTATGTATGTTGTGTAGGTATGTATGTTACATTCATGTTTCTGTATTACCTCATGTAGCCTCAACGGTAACAATAACTCAACAATAGTCTCAGGCTATATTTTTGCCCTACTAATTCCACTTGCAGTAATCGACATTTTTAGGTCACTTTTTTGCAGGAATTGTAACCCAAGGGGATAATCTATGCCAAAAATATAATTTTGATCTTGTTCTATAGATACACTTAAAAAGTTATAAAACATAGAGATGTTGTTTATATATCGAAATAATACGTTTTCCGCAATTTTTGCAAGTACTGCATTTGTTATAAGGAGGGCAGATTTTGCAATCGCATTTTTTTGAATACAGAAATTGAACATTTTTGAGTTAGGATTCCGAATAATCCGCTCCTCATTTCCTGGCAGTGCCGCCTCATAAAATTGTCAGGGGCAAGGCCACCGGCTACACCAGTGTACTCTGCGACCCTAAGGTTGAGAAACGGTGATGTAAGCTAATTATAACTGTGTGTGTAATCATAACATAACTGTGAGAAAACAAGACTAATTTCACATAAAAGTTTATAAACTCGTTTTGGGCGTTCATTTAAGGTATTTTCGCATTTACAAACCCGAGTATTGATAAGATTATGTAAATATATTTTAGCATTAAGTTCACATTATGTATTTAAGTATATTTTACACGGCACTGAAATAATATTTTAGTACCTAATTAATTTAATAAATTGTTTATAAGAAAGTTGTGTTTTTCTATAGATATTCCAGGCTTAACTACCAGGAGTTCCTTATATTGGCTGTTTGCTTGTCCCAAGATACTATCGTGTCCAAGATCAACGCTGATGATTTTTTAAGGGGCTGTTTCCGTCTGCAGTTCTTTCGCTCACACATTTTTACATTAATATTGAAAATCACCAAAATTTCCTAAATGTGACAAAACCACATTTTGTTGTCAATCATAACATTAAAAATAAAGAAATGTTATAGAACTGTTGACGAGAAGAGTCCATTGTTTCAAATAAGACGGACAAGTAAAAACTGGAGGGACAAATACATTAGCCAATGTGTGGACGCCGTAAGAGCCGTAACAGACACGTCAACATGGCTGATGTCACCCACCTCAACCAATGAGAGAAAAAGAGAGGGAAATTATATTCTCACTGTTTTTCTCCCGTTGGTGAGACGGCGCGGCGGTTCGTCAGCCAAGTTCGATACGTCTGTTACGGCTATAATAATCCCACCCAGTTACGCGGCCTGTCTCAGTGCTGCATATAATCCTCTCGTTCACGCCATCCTGTCAAGAGCGGATCCAGCTTTGGTGCCAGGGGGGGGGGGTCACATGGTCAAGTCACAAGAAGTTATATTTTTTTTTTATAATCATAGATACAAGTAAAAGTAGGTATGGGCTGGATCCAGGGGGGACGATCCTGGATCATGACCCCCATGATCCCCCCCCCTTGGATCCGCCCTTGCATATTGTCCTCTGTGCGAGCCTCATGTGTTGTCTTCTGATATGCTTGACAGTACCGTCTGACCATCAAGCTGGCATGATATGATACAAATAGAAATAAAGTTACAATTATCAATCAATTCGATAGTTACAATCTGGGTGTCTTCAAATCTCGAGTGAATCAGTTTCTTCTAGCGAGCGTGCTTCATCGTAGACCGCATCACTTAACATTAGGCGAGTTGGCGTCAAACGCAAGACTGTTAATAGTAGTTACATTAAAAAAGTTCCTATTATGGCATGGGTAGGTATATACTTAAACAAAAAGCAAATTAGACTAGCTACCTATTAACTCAGACAATATAATTCAATGACTTCTCTGGCTATGAGACACTGGGCTTTATACAACCTCAAGTACCTAGATTATTAAAAGTTTAATATCCGACGGCAAAATGAAGGCGAATCTAACGTCTATCCCGACACCTAGCTCGTCCAAAACGGTCAAGCCATTTAGGCTATCGGAGAAAAAATACAAACAAACATACATACGCCTGAAAAACATTACCATCCTTAGGCAGTCGTGTAAAAAAAACCTTTAGAATAATACCATTGGTTTCGCTCTCTGTACCGACCATTTATTATTCATTCTGACAACTAATTTTCTATTATTTATAAAATTAAATATTTAAATTTATATTATGTTATTCTTAAGAATGCAAATATGGGATTTCACCTCGGAATGAGAGATAATAATCTGTAAACTTGTATAAACCTTTATTTTGGCATTCTAAAAGTTGTCGCCAAAGTCGCATAAAATCTCGTGTCCGCGTCTTAAAATAGGTATTCAAGATCAAAGGTTACAAAAATCGATTTTTCGCAAATGTACTATGATTAGAATATTTGCATTTTTATAAAATCATATGATTCATTGCTCTCTTCTCACTTCCTGTGATTAAAATATTTGCATCTTTAAAAAAAAATAGAACAAATTCTCTACAAATTTTGTTTCAAACATTTTTTATACGCCTTTATTCTGCCCTCCTTATAACAAATGCAGTATGTACTTGCAAAATGGCGGTTTCGAGAAAAACGCGGAAAACGTACTTTAGGATATAAACATAAAATATAAAAACAACATATCTATGTTTTATAACTTTTTAAGTGTATCTAAAGAACAAGATCAAATTTTTTGTGCATAGATTATCCCTTTGGGATATTATTTCTGCAAAAATAGCTTGGTATGTATCTATGTAACGGAATCTTTGAACGTGATTTTCACCCCTTTTAAATCGACGGATTGATTTGAAACTTCGCATACGTTCAAGGACCGATGACAATTCAATAATTTAGTCCCATTCTTCGACCAAAATAAAATGAATGGACGGGCCCTAACCATTGAACTTGATCAGTAAAAACGAGTCAAAACCGTCGGACATATACTCGAACACCTAATTATAAAAATGTACAGTATATTTGTTACAAAAAATAGATATCGGTTTTATTTGTGTATTTACACTTCGGTAAAGCATAAGAATTCATAATTTTGACAGATGTTTCGTTATCGCGTAACAATAGACTCGTGTTTCACTTCCTACGGCTAGAGACCGACTGAAACGAAGTGAGCGCTAGCGCTCATATTGTAATCTTCAAAAATGCGCTTCTACTGGGCCCGTCCATTCATTTTATTTTGGTCGAAGGTCCCATTATCCTTACCAGGATTAGCTATTTTAAAGCGTTTTTAACTGCGAGAATTATTTAGATAGAATACATAACGTAATACAAGGTCACCGTCATATACTGTAAAACGGCGATCTTGCATTATTACAAAAAATTAGAGAATTTTATGCTCTACTAATTTTATAATAGATGCAATAATCATTAAAACCATGGGAAACGAAATGTCTGCGAAAAAAATATTTTTGTGATCTTTGACCTTTAAATCTTGCGACGCGGAAACGAGATTTTATGAGGCTTATACAACTTTTAGAATGCCAAAATAAGTTTATATACGTTTACAGCTTATTATCTCACATTCCGAGGTTGGCCCTTTTTGGTTTAAGTACTGACTGACTGACATACAAAGGTTTACTATCATGACCTAATTAATATATCTTTTGTAATGTTTCAATAAATAATTATTAATTTAAAAAACAAGACTTCACTAAATTACTTGGTAAAAAATGAGCAAATTCGGTTACTTGGATGACCACGTTGTCATTTAGTTAAATAAAACCCAGTTATTTTGATTTAAAAGCCCAACAATCGATTACAATACTGAATCGATTATGATGAAATTTCCATGGGACCAATCTGAAAGTATATCCTTTGAATTTTCTAAATCGGTTCATAAATGACGGAGTTCTGAGGTAAACATACATATGAAAAAAAAGAACCAGTCATATAATAGGACTGCACGTCAGAAGTGAATACTTAAGTAGTAATTCACCTATTCTACAAAAGATAGCGCTGTTTTAAAATACACGGTACAGCGTGACGATGATACAAGTTCCATGGTTTTTGTTCACCCAAAAAATGCTCAAAAAGCTAAAGATTTTTTAAGTAAAAAAAAAAAACGCATTGAGAACCCCCTTCTTTTCTGGAAGTCGGTTAAAAATGAATAGAGGATCAATAATAAGACATGATAAAAAGCTTAATCTAGTATTTATTTGTCGATTCAACATAGATGTATGTAAGGCATCCTCTCACCTCCTGCTATATTGGCACACAATACCTTCACTTCCAAAATAATATCACTTCTGAATGGAATGTTCAACAATGGAATGCCCAAAATAAAACAATTTAACAATCATTCGGAGTACATCTCGCCAGTCGTTCGTTACAACTCGATTACTAGTCAGATATTAATATTAAATAAAATCAGGACTAGAGTTATGTAAGTATCGCGCCGTGACTTTCGGTTATTTACATCGGTTCGAAATCGTTGATATTACATTTGTGACTTTCGCCGGGTGTCAGATAACAAAATAATAATATATAAACAGAAACCCAGCTGTTACAGACTTACGTGTTATGAGAGATTCTTATATAAGTTTTGGTTTGTACAATAGGCATGTGTCCTAGTTTTTTATTACCTCTTAAAAAGCTGACAAAAAGAGTCCATCAACGAAAACAAAATAAAAATTTACAACATAAATAAATAAGTTGTAAGTGTTTTAATTTCATGCTAGACAGAGAGCGCACTATAGCAATTTATGACGTCAAGCCGTGCGCGCTCCATACAAATGATATACTTAGGCACGCTTTGCGGGAGGGAGACAGCGCATGCGCTCTCAATCCCCACCAAAAACTTTAATGGCCTTACTTAAAAACGTTCCTTAAGTTAATCTATGCTTAAAATTGCTCTGTCTCGTTTTCGCGTGTGACGATTGCCGTCAGCGAGAAGTTGAGAGAGCAATTTTAAGCATAGATCAACTTGAGTAACGTTTTTAAGTAAGGCCCTTAAATGCTTATATCTCAGAAATGTACCAACCAATATTATTTTTTTGTGTTATGTATTTAATTATTTCCTTCGGTAAGCTTGTTATTTGTAACAAATAAAACATTAGGACCTAGGAGGCCTATTGTGGGAGAAACCAACTAAACACTGGACGACATCGCATTGGCACTGGTTCGAAACTAACAACAAATTAAGAGCTACCATACAAATATACATTCCAATACTGCATGTATATAAATACTGCCACAATACACGACATATTTCATAAATAAATAAAAATAATACAATAAAATTAAAAATGGACGCAAAATAATTTCACATATTGCACATGAGAAATAAAATAAAATTTGAAAACAAAATAAAATAATCGTTACTGGCCGTGATCGCATTTTGCTCTTTCCATGGCATAATCTCGATGACCGTCCCTGCTAACTTTAGGCACTGGTCCGGGCTAATAATATCAAAGCTAATTTCGATATACATCTTAAAATTTAATTTACTCGCTAATTTATTTGATAATTTCAAGCTTTTATAGGTCACCTTCAATGCAAGGTGACTTCTCGATACGTTATGACACTCGTTTGTTTCCAGTGTTTTGTAAAGATAATATCGGATACAAATATCATATCAACTGGATATGCAATTACATTTTTATGCAAATCTCGGACTAGTTATAATTTTATTACCTAATAATAAGTGACTGATTAAGGACATCGTCCATTAGACTCAGTCAACACCAACGGGTTTGTAGTAAAACAAAATATGTGAGCCATATGTCGTGTCACATAGTGATTGGCTAGAAATTGTAGAAACAGAAATATTTTATCTGTCACCAGAAAAAAAATAAAAAAAAAAAGTTTATAGACTTTTTATATAACTCGAAATATTTAGTGTTTTGAATGCTAAATAGATAAACCATCGATTTTCTACTGAAGATTTGAGTTTAATATATTAAACATTGCCAACGAAGAACTACGCCTATAGTCATATGATTATTTACGTGATATTTATCGTGACAAGGTGGTGAAACTAGATAGATTAGAAGACTAGCTATAAAACGCGATGTGAGGGTCACATTTAAATGCCTTACTTCTTACCAGATTGATGCTGAACTGGTCTAATGAGCGATGGCCTTTATGGTGCACAATGTCTTACAGATTATGAAATTAAGGTGCAACAGACCTTTTACAAGTTTTGTTAATATTATGCAAGTCAAATTAAAATATTTATTTGTCAGATTCTTTTTCTGATTTTTTGTCATATTTAGCTGCTTATTTATTGAATTAACCATTGTTTAGTTTTAATTTATAATTTCATTTTTGTATAACATTGGGCATCATTTTCTAGTCACTACTAAGTACATACCGTGATTAAAAAGCAGCTCTATACAACTAACTTCACTAACTAATATTACGGATATTTCCTGTAAAAAATATCTAACATTTGATCTGTTTTGTACAAAATGCATACACTTATATAAGTACGTACACTAAAATATTCAATAAATTGTTAGTATAGACATGATTACGTTCAATATATATATAAATATATTTATAATAACGCGAAATACTATCCGCGTATTACTCTTAAAAATACATTTGTACTATTTATAAATTTGAACGAAATAAAAAATCCTATTTCATCCGCGTAAAACATAAATGCCTGATGAGAAGTTAAAGTTATAAAAGTTGCTATATTTACATTTTGTACAGGATATTCTTATGTTCTTATTGATATCTTACTGGATAATATTGATTCCTAGTTTAAACACAAACAATAATTTTGAGTCATGTCAATAAAGTATGTAAGCCATCGAGATATAACTTTAGAGTCCCAATAGTGCCAAAAAAATGTCCGAACCAAAACTCGGCGCACGCTACGCACTGGTCAGACTTTTTGGTTAGTTGTAAGGCAACCGCGATCCGACTACAACGCCGCGCGATGCCAGTGCTACGATGCCCTAGCAGACAAGCGACGTTGAACACTATTCAAGCGTCATAACGTCTAAATTGAAGTAAATGTGTCATTGTAAACTATATAATTGATGTCTAGGTATGTACAACGACGCTCGGACGTTTTTTGACTGTTTTCACTTAGATATTGTGACTCTATAAGTATTGTATGTCGATGATGTAAGCACATATTTTTACGACAAATTGAACTATACTAAGGAACAACATTAATAAATTACCTCCCTTCACAGGCACAGTTGTTAAAAGAACCGCTAACACTGACAATGATAAATAATACTCAATAATTACTTGGTACGTATGATATACAATGTACAATTCGATCTATGAATATATTAAATAATGAACACAATAGCATTTTTACATTAGCTTACTGAGCACGCGGCTGTGAGTTTGTTCATATCGCAAAATATGCTAATATAAACTTCCGAGCTATATTAACGAGCACAACGCACTGATTGCCAATTATAAGAGTGTTACCACAATTATGAAGGTGTTACCACACTAACTGATGAATTGCCGATCGATACCATCGATCGAAGTGGTTCGGTTGATCGACGAATATCGATCGATCAAACATCACTCGACTGTCGATCGATGATTGATCAACCATTGGTCAGTGAATCACTGATTGTCGACCAACCTTCAATTTAGTCATCCATGCAGTGAACTCTTCAGTAGCGAGAGCCATTCTATATTTTTTATTATGTATTAGATAGCCCTGTTGGTCCAGTTGGTAGTGAACCTGCCTTCTGCGTTTGGGGGCGTGGGTTCGATTCCCACCTAGAACAAACATTCAAGTGATGAACATTTGTGTTTTTTCTATATCTGGGTGTAAATATATATGTATTAAAAATATGTATGTATGTCTATGCTGGCAGCCATATTACAAGCTTTGCTTAGTTAGAGGTCAGATGACCATGTGTGCAAAAATGTTTCGAATATTTATTTATTTATTTATTCTGTCATTGATCGACCCTCGATCAATGATAAATTGAAGTATCGATTTGGTGTAGTAGGTTCATTCTTCCATCGATCGATGACATAGACAAACGATCGATCGGTTAGTGTGGTAGCACCTAACAAATAAACACCGTAGCACTGTAAATTGACCACAACACTCGTAATATGAAAAGGGCCTAATAATCAAACGCATAAAGTCGATAATGCCGCGAATGAACACATAACCTTGGTAATATCGAAACGAGAGTCAAACAATAAGAAGCAGCGTTCACCGCACTACCCGCAAGCATATCTACACTCCCATCAGACGAGGTAGTCGTTGAACTTGCTCAGCCTTTGCTACGTGTGTCTCGAGGGCCTTCGCTCCGTGTTCACTTCCATCGTCTCCGGGCTGAACCTGACCCTGGACTGCGAGCCGCTTGAAGCATCTCTGGCTGACACATACGAACTGTCAGTCTCGCTTGTCAAGCTGTCAGGCGGTGTAGGGTTAGTCGGTGTGCCGCCCCCGGAACTCCCACCCGAAGCGCTCGACTTCTTGTTATACTTCTTCAAACTGGAACGTAATTTCGTTGACGCCAATTCGAGCCCCAAATTGGCCGGCCTCTCTATCTCCTTCTCCTGAGATTCCTGCCTGTAAAAGTCTCTCGGTAACGAATAGTCGCTCGTTTTTCTCGGATATTCCGTCTTGGTTCTGTAATCTGGTTTGTCTTTACTCCGGAACTGCCTCGATGGTGAAAACTCGTCCGGGTGAGAATTCGACGCTGACGAGTTAGACGGCGTTCTTCTGTGAGTCAGAAACGGAGGCGAAGGCCTGTAGTCTGGCGTAGGTTCTCTATACTCAAACGAGCATTCATCGTAAGCTCCATAGTAAGGGTGCTTCGCTACGTAATCCACGGTCCTGTCATACGAATGCGTCGGTTCATTTCTGTAGAAATAGTCCCTTGTGTCTTGAGACGGGGACGGTTGAAAGTTTTCCCTGTAGTTGTGATAGAGATCTGCTAGGTGATCGGAGGTAGTCGAGGAGGTCCTCCGAGGTGAAGGTGTGGGTTGAGTGGAGGTGTAGTTGGTCCCGAGGCCGGAGGTTCCGGAGAGGGGCTGCGCAGAGTGTCCGTAACCCGAGGAGGAGGATGGGTGTGCGTAGTGGGTGGGAGAGTCGGTGAAACGCATGGGTTTCTGTTCTTCTTGCAGGCTTGTAATCTGGAAGTAGAGGATGTAAGGCAAATTTTAGTATTAATACAGCCGATTAGTGGTTGATGTCATAAAACATATATGGTGTAAAAACAGACTTTATCAGAACTGGACCAAATTGAAATGGGACCAAATGGCAAGCACCAACTTTCTAATAAAAAAATAATCATCAAAATCGGTTCACCCAGTGCGCCTAAAGAAGTTTTCACTTCAAAAAAAAAACTAATTGAGAACCCCCCCCTTTTTTTTTGGAAGTCGGTAAAAAATTAAGTAGTGTGTGGGTAGTTACAGGGGATCCAGTGATGGCGTTGAGTGGAGCTCGCAGGTGCCTGGTGGGACCGTGGTAGGTGTTGTGAGCACCGAAACCGAACACGGCAGAACTCATCGGTTCCGGCTCAGCCTCCGTCCTGGAACACATGCCATTCATTACTTATTTCATAAGGGGCCATCCATAAATCTGCCCTACTAATTCAACTTGCAGTAATCGACATTTTTGGGTCACCTTTTTTGCAGAAATGGTATCCCAGGGGGATAATCTATGCTAAAAAAATAATTTTGATCTTGTTCTTTAGATACGCTTAAAAAGTTATAAAACAGACATATGTTGTTTAACATATCCAAAAATAAGTTTCCCGCGTTTTTCTCGAAACCGCCATTTTGCAAGTACTGCATTTGTTATAAGGAGGGCAGAAATTACGTCACATGAATTTTAGGACTATTTAACCCGTCCCCCCGTCCTTGTCACAAGTTGTCACATTTTCAGAACCCCCTCACATATGACGTCACACGTTTTCAAATTTATGCATGTATTTAAAAATAATCAAAAGAAAACAGTTTATTTAATATATTTTTTGTTTTAGAGTCTCACTTGCATTACAATGCCGCTCTAGAAAGATAACTAATGTTGCGTGAGAGATAATCTCATAGCGAGAGTGCTAAATTATTAGTAAATATAGATCAAGTATGTAAATTTTTAAAGTTTTTTTATTGACATATAAATATCGCGTTATTGGTTTCGAATTTTAACATGTGACGTCGCAAAACTTTTGACCCCCCTGCCCCTTGTCACACTATGTCACATTCCGGTGATACCCTCCCATTAACGTGCGACGCAATTTATGGATGGCCCCATAACTCCCCCCCATACCTAGTGCTACCAACCCCCATAACTAGTGCTGTTGCCCGCGCCTTACGTACGCGTAGATTTTCATATACACTTTCAAACATTTTTTCCTCCCATAATCCGACGCTTACGCAAAATAACATAGCCGGTCAATCTGGTCATAGCTAAGCATATTCGTGAAAACCGCATTTAAATCCATCCAGTAGTTTAGGAGATGTGCGTGGACAAACAAACAAGACAAAAATTCTAAAAACTGTCTTAACGTATTTAGCTGTTTAGACATCATGTATGTTTTTTTTATATCTCGTTATTACAGTTTTTTTATCTCTACGTTTTTATTATATGTACAGATATGTATACGGTATGGGACACATGTTTGATTGGCTTGGTGATAAATAAAGGGTTACGCGGAAAGGGGTCCATAGTCCCATCATTATGAACAACTTTTACTATGGGACCAACTCTGAAATCGGGAACAATATCAGCTGATTGTTGAGTGTGAATGGCCGTTTACTCTCAGTCTACTAAATTATATCCTATACAAATAAATACGTTTTTGATCAAGCATAACCTTTACAAGGTTACGTCAACTTGAAAGCAAACATTTAATCTAGCATTACCTCTTTACAAGGTTAAGTTAACATGAAAGCAAACATTTAATCTAACATTACCTCTTTACAAGGTTACGTTAACTTGAAAGCAAACATTTAATCTAGCATTACCTCTTTACAAGGTTAAGTTAACATGAAAGCAAACATTTAATCTAGCATTACCTCTTTACAAGGTTAAGTTAACATGAAAGCAAACATTTAATCTAGCATTACCTCTTTACAAGGTTACGTCAACTTGAAAGCAAATATTTAATCTAGCATTACCCCTTTACAAGGTTACGTCAACTTGAAAGCAAATATTTAATCTAGCATTACCTCTTTACAAGGTTAAGTCAACTTGAAAGCAAACATTTAATCTAGCATTAATGTTACATAAACTTGAAAGCAATATTGCTTTACAAAGTTATGTCGCCAACGTTGTATGAGCTGTCAAGGTTTTCTCACCTGTGCGGTTGTAGCGTTGGGTGCAGCGGGCTAACATTGGACACTCTGACGTCATATCCCGCGGCTACGCCTCCGAGCAGCGCTGCCATATTGTACAAAACCAATTCTATTATACTCGGCTTCTTGAATTTGTAGCCTGGAAACAACGCGCGGTAAATATCTTGTCAAATATATACTGAAACAAAACTTAAGCGCAAGAAAACCGACTTCTCGGTAGAGTTGGGAGTGGAATCTTTAATACCCAATATTTTTATATTTTCAACATGGCCGCCAGAATTTAAGGCATAATTTAAATAAAAGCGTGTATGATTTTTTTATATAAGGGTTTGTTTATAGTTATAATCTATTTAGGCCTTGGCATTGCGTCAAGCCAAGTTCGGAGAAGCAAAGGGTGACGTACACCAAGCAATTTAACTTTCCTGTTTCTTCAAAAATAACTTAAATAATGACTTTTCAACTCACCTTCCGTACTATAAAGCGTCGGCATAGGGATATACCTCGAGGATGTGTTACTTAGTGGAAACTCCGGTCCCCATTCATCCGGACTGAAGTCTGTGTAAGGAAGAAAACAACCTATGTGAATGAAAACATAGGCGTTAGTGTATGTGTGCGTGCTTGTAACAATACGGTGACAGAATTGATCGTCTTACATCCTTCGTATACTTCTGCAAGTACAAAAATGAATGAATATGAGTATTTGCAAAGTACATAGTTTATTTTTTAATTAAGGCTTGCGTTTGACTCGCCAGCTCGCCTGATGTTAAGTGATGATGCAATCTACGATGGAGCACGCTTGCCTAGAAGGAACCGATTCACTCGTGATTTGAAGACACCCAGATTGTAAATATCGGGGAACACCCATTCAGGTAGCGCATTCCACAGACTAGCAGTTCGCATAATAAGAATCAAAGCGCTTCGTACGGGTTTTGGGAATATACACCATAAAGCGGTGTCGATTTTCTACAGGGTTGCGCATATACCCTGTACTGAGCCGAAAGGAGGCGATTGTACCCATCATTATGAACTTTTATTAAGAGACTAACCCTGAAATCGCGGAAAAAACTCAGCTATTCCATAGAAAACGGTCATTGCCAATCAACAAAATGTATGGAAAAGATGGGTTTTTTCGCGATTTCAGGGTTCTTTGGAAAAGTTGTTCATAATGTTGAGTAAAATGACCTCCTTTCGGCTTAGGACAGGGTATATACGTAACCCAATTTCATCATCATCATCAGCCAGAAGACGTCCACTGCTGAACAGAGGCATCCCCCTTTAACCTCCACACTGAACGACATCCTGCCATCTGCATCCACTGAATGCCCAAACCCAGTATACAAAATGCCAGTTAGACATTCGTGAGTAAATTTTTTCTCTACCGGAAAGCTCTAAATAGGAAATACTCGTTTTGTGACACGGTAGTGGTCCTGCCAAGTTCTAACGTACACAGAGAAACTTCTAAGTGTTTTATGTATATTTAAGAATGATTTGAGTGTTGAAGTATGTGAGAGTATCAATTCTATCACCCAAAAACAAATTAAGTATGAGATATTAATATTGTAAAGATTTTACACACTGTTACAAAATGTTGAAATTGATTAATAGTTGCATCAAATAAAGACTAGAAATTTCATATCGAAAAATCTAAAGTTATTATTTATTAGTAGCTAGAATGTTTTCTCAGTGTGCATAAAGATTACAAATGAAAAAAAAAACATAAAAATCAGAGGAATTACAAACACAAACGCAGACTTATTCGCGATGGAAAAAAACCTCTATTCGCGATCTTTTCCTCCAATTTCCGTTTGAAACGAGTACATGCAATGCGTTTCACACAGTATCGACTACACATGCCAAACAGTTCATTCAATAACTTAAAAAAAGCAATAAACAACTTGTATAATAATCGTAAACTATACTTACATGTGCATATATAGCTCGAAAACACTTAACTTTTCGTTTTTGTTAATCGAAAGATGTTACTTTTTAACCGACTTCAAAAATAGGATGGGTTTCTCAATTCAGTTGGGGTTTTTTTAAAATGTTTATTTCCTATGATCTCCGTCGTTTATAAACCGAATTGGAATTTTATTTTATTTGAAAGGGTATATTTCAGATTGGTCCCATAGATATTTCATCAAAATCGGTTTAGTAGTTTGGTTTTGAAAACAAAATAACTGAAAAAATATGTCATCCATGTAAACGAAATTGTGTATTTACTAATTTTGAAGTCGGTTTTTTTAATTGATAATTATTGTTTTTGCCTTTCCCGAATTAGGTAACCGTAGTGAGAAGCGAAAGCGAGTTTTTTTTTTAATTCAAGTTGTTTCACCAACACCTTTTCTGTTCCTACTCTATGGTTCTCTATGGCTCTTCGTCTAGCTAACTTGTTAGGGGATATGTTAGTAACTATCATATTAGTATTCCCATGTTAAAAAAATACACCAAGTTCGATTTTATGGAAAAGGTTTATTTGATATATAAAAAAGAATTAAACTATGAAAGTACCAGATCACCGAAGAGTTTCGTCTTTTAACAAAATTGTGAGCGTCTGGAGTGTCTATTTTATAACTAGTCGCCGTCCGCGCTTTCGTCCGGAAAATATTATTTCCCAGAGAAATGTTTAGAAATTACTGTATAAATTTTAGTAAAATCGGTCCAAATATTCCTAAGTCAGACAAACTAATCCAGAATGGTTTGTCTTTTTATAATATTAGTGTAGATTTATCATCTGAGCCTCTGTATTGTATTCTATGCTAGTCCACCACCTTAGGGGGCCTACTACAACCTTTATTCTCATTTCAGTCTCACAATAAACTGTCTCGAAACAAGAGTTACATAATAATGCTATAAGAGGTGGTGGTAGGCCCCCGGGATCTTTGTTACGGCCAGGTTACAGCGGGTACTACTGTATTTTGTACTATACAGCTTTTTCTACGTACAACTCGATTTTGGAAGTTTATATGACAATCAACTGAAAAGTAAATAAATTACTTACCTTGTAACGGTTAAGAAAAAATATCTTGAAATTTTAGATGAATTTTGTGTAAAAACAACAATAAACTATTTAGCATATATAAAAATAAGCAATAAATAGCTATATCATATTTTCACATATGCTAATAGCTATTGTATTGTGTTATTTTTTGTTGCAAATAATAATAACAAAACTGAAGCTCATATAAGCTTCTATGAATAAACAATGCTGTTAATTTACTATGGTTTGTCTACACTGCACAAAGAAATTAATGTCGTGTACACATTCAATATCCGTCAGCAGAGAAAATGAAAAGATTTGATCGTCATTATGAACTTCCAAGCGAGTTTCAGCCTGATTTACTGTATCATTGTAAACATTTGGAAGCGTGCCATAATATGACATGGTGAAAATATAATCAAGCAAGATCATACAAACTAACAAATAAGTAAGTACAACAAATACACATAATAATTATAAATGGCTTAATTGAATCTTATATAGCATTTATGAACTGCTAAGCATGCATAGCTTACGTTTAAAAATAACTCCTGGCTGGAAGCAAACAAATGCTTACAATTTACAAACGAAAAATAAAAAAAGTGTCAAACAGATACTAAAATTAGCGAATAATAAAATTATTACAAAAATATCTAGCTAATTAATAAAAACACGCACATTTCATGAGTATCACTCGACAAAAAACATTTTTTTACTATTTTCCTTTACATTTCAATTCCATACACAATACAATCTACATCTTAAAACTAGGTGTTCCCTTATGTCTGCCATAGATAATAAAATGCATTCGAGTAAAGGATATGTTTTGTGACATAACAAAAGAAGATCCGAAGCGGAGAAATGAGGCCATTTACCTTTTTTAAGATATATTTGTCTATGAGTGTATAAAAAAATGGCGATTTGAAGATATGGCAGCTAAAATGTTATATCATTATTAAACGCTGCAAATTGTTGTAGCTTGCAGTTGCAAGACTGTTGAAAGTGGCAAGTGTAAATTTGCCGCAAGTTCTTGCCAGTGTAAACTCTACTTTTTAGAGGATATAACAGGAAACCTCTTTCCTCCGTTCCGGGGCGCTCCGCGATTTAGAATGGATATAACTATACTCACAAGGGTACAGCAAGTGGTCCTGAGAAGTTCCTTTTTACGCAGCAAAAAAAAAATGGCTGACGTTATAGTTTTTTTATCACTCATACATTTTCATGATTTTTACAATAAGAAGTAGTATCTTTTTTTTAGGTATTTTATATTTTTGTGTCAAACTACTTTTCATTGTAAAAATGCAATACAATTTGGCAAGATCCTAAAAGTTCGTCAGTCCGTGAAGATAATTCCAAGTCTTTTAATAAAATTATAATAATACGCTAGAATTTACTACCTAGATTAAAGTATTTCATAACGAACATTTTAACTATAATTAAATGCTTAATTTTTTCCAACTCAAAATTTACAAAGATAGTTTTGGAAAATGATAGTATCATAACAAAACAGCACCAAAATTTGTCGTAATATCAAAAAATACGGGACCATGTACACGAGGATTACATCAAAAATACTATATAGTGATTAAAATCGTAATATATCCTTATATCTTTAATTTCGATTTGAGAGAAAGATTTTTAATATAGCCCGCTACAAATTGGATAATCTGAATCCTAAAATAACTATCATAGTGATATTAGGTATCGGTCATAGCGAGCTATTTTATGGAATCAGATTGTAACTGATATAAAAATTGTGTGAGATTTCATTTTTTACGTAATAGATAAAAAACCACTGGGTACGAGAGAATACTATCAAAAGATTAAAACAAAAAAATAAGTCTTTTAATTCATTACAATCTAAACTTACAAGCTATACTCAAATCCTTGGAACTTTAAAAGTATTAATATTCTATTTACAAAATAGACATGAGATTTTTGTCGAAATCGCATCGAAAGGTGTCGAAATTTACTCGAGAGTTTGTCAAATTTTGATTTCGTTTATTCGTCGTATTATGTACGAGATGGCTGAAGAGGTGATCTCAATATGTCTCATTATGAAAACTGTCAACATATCTATAATACAAATACCGCTGGCAGAGGACTAAGGCAGGGGCTGGTCTAAAGGCAAATGGCCAATGTTACAACTTTTAAAACTGAAGGTTTTTTTCACTAACAGTTTTCAATAGGATTGATGACTAATATTTATTTATTACCTCATAAAAAAGCTGATCATCAACGAAAACAAAATTTAAATTAGTTCAAAAATAAATAAGTTATTACTATTTTAATTTCATGCTAGACAGAGAGCGCACTATACTGAGCTATGACGTCAAGCCTCAGGCGGCATACAAATGCTATACTAACACACGCTTTTCGAGAAACGGATGGAGCATCCCCTCTCTATCCCCACCTAAAAGTTTAAACGCTCATATCTCAGAGATTAATCAGCCAATTCAATTTATTTTTTCAGTATGTGTAATGTATTTAGTTATATTCATCGCTAAGCCTGTTATTTGTAATAAATTAAACATTAGGCCACATGCCTATTAGCCCTTGCGTGTTATGGACTGTGTCTTATAAGATCGTTCTGTCCATCCGTCAGTTACGTTTTCATATTGTGTCAGATATAGGGTTACCAGATCAAAATTTGAAAAGTCCTGACATAAAGCCAGACATTTCAATAGAAGTCCGGATATTTTAGAATGTTGGCTAATTAAAAAAAATATTGTTGTGTTTTTAGGGAGACGTCAATCAAGATTTACTCGTATTACATCGCCCAAGCTAAAAAAGCCGGACGATCTAAAAGTCCAGAGATGTCAGATATAAGATTGTATATATCACAAGAATTTTGACAGTTTAACAATAATCCATAAAGGGTTTCTCACCACATAGTTGTTTGAGATAAATTTTGTCGTCTAACGAAATGCACATTATTGTAGGAATGTGTTAGTAGAAAATGATATATATTTTATATGGCAACACTTTTGTACATCGTCCACTAGTTTTATATGGCAACATAATGTCATGAGCTGACAACATTGTGTCTTTTTCTCTGACTTTTCAAATATTTTGCAGAAAGATTTCTGTAAATCTTACTCAAATATCTCGACAAAGTCACTCAAGTCTGGGTTACCATGCGAAAAAAAAAACTTGCCGTTACGTACAAAATTTAGCCCAAACTACTCGTCCCTCAACAGCTGTGTCGTCTCCGAAGACATATTGCTACCGAGGCGCCCGGGCACTAAACTATGGGACCTGATTTTAAAAAAGGTTTTTGTTTTGACCTCGGGGTGACTGCCCTTCCGCTTGCCTTGATCTTGGGGCATATCGAACGCAGTTTCATAAGTATGGGGAATATCAGCGGTCGATGTGAAAATGGGACAGAATAAGAATCGATTGCGCCTAGGTTCAGCGTTTTCGTAGAGCAAGTCATCGTGGGACCCGCTGCGCTTGCGCACCATCTCCTGTTTCGGTCGGCGGGGTTGTGATTTAGCCCGGTGGGTGTTACCTGGTCGTGTGGCCGGCGGCAGGTCGGGGGCGGACGAGGAGAAGCGGCCGGCGCGGGGGCGCGGCGCCAGGGCCGGAGGGGGCGACATGCAGGCGAGCGGCAGCTGCGTGCGCGACCGCTGGTGGACGGTCGAAGGGCCCCACGTCTTGCCTTTCACGCCGTCCGCTGGCACTGGAACGCAAATGAAGTTTACTTTATTATGGTACAAACAATAATATGCTAACAACAAACATTTGTTTATAAAAGTTTTTTTTTACCTATACTGTCCCACTGCTGGACAAAGGTCCCCCATTTCCTTCCATAAATCCCGGTCCGTTGCCACCTTTTACCAATGTATAAATAAAAAATAAAAACTATCTTCAAACAGCTGAACAGGTTTTGCTGAATCATAGGTAAGAACACTCTTGATCAAGTCCACCGTACAAACAAAAAAAAACGAAATCATAATCAGTGCGTGCGCTGCTTGAAGATTACCAGCTCTTTTACCTGAGGTTTTTTTTACTAATACCTGTTGTAAAGTTGGACTTGCCCAATGGTGTTGGTGTTATGATTTTATTGTTTTTCACATAGTTGCTTGGGCTTGGATAATTTTTTTCTGAGGAGAATGTAAATAGATGGAAAACTATTGTTCACACCAGAAATGACATGCATATGATAAAAAATACTCAAAACTAGTGTAACAATCATATCGCTATAACTGATCTCTTAAAGGCAACCTTAATGTCCTAAGTATGAAGAGCCATGGTGACCGAGCGGTAGCATGTGCGCTTTACAATCTGACTCTACACCAATGACCTATTATCACTTAAATATGGTGAAGGAAACATCGTGAGGAAACCGATATGTTCAAGAAAGTCAAAGACATGTAACATTCGCCAACATGCACTGGGCCAGCATGGTGGATTAGGGCCCATTCTCTCTCTCTGAGAAAAAGGCCTAGCTGTGGGAACATGATAGGCTGAAATCACAGAAAAGATTTATCTTTTGTTTAAATTAGAACGGCTGTCAAGGCATTTTTGTAAGAAATTTGTTGTAGCCACTTGCACTCATATAAACCTATAGCAACTGTGACGCGGAGCTCGACGCGTTGACATAAATAAGAATGTTCAATCACATATCTGTCAGAATGCCTGGCGACAGAAATCAGAAAAGTTTACTTTTTATACGACATATTTAGTTTATACGACAGAGTTTCCTTCCCATTTCCGTTCCATTGACTTCTCTTTTTTTTTATCGCGAATTATTCCGCGTTTGACCACCAACTCGCCTGTTGGTAAGAGACAATGTGGTCGAAGATGAAGCACGCAGACTAGGTATATTCACTCTCGTCTTGAAACGGTCCAGATTATATCTGTGGCTGAAATGATGAACTCACGTGCAATGGCCCTCATGATGGCAGGCGATCCCGGCGGCGTGTCCTTGGCGACGGCCACGAGCTGCTTCACACTGGATTCATCCTCGCTGGACTTGCGCACGGTGAGCGTGTGACGGAAGTCCACCGGAGAAGAGATGGTGTCCTTCTTTAGGAGCTTCATCTTACTGAATTTGCCTGCAAAATCAGTATTACGATGTTAAAGTAATCATACAGATTTAGCATCTCTAGCGTCGAAAATAGGAAAATATTTCATTAGGACTGCCCCGGTGGCTCAGTTGGTAGTGAATCTGCATCCTGCGCTTGGGTGACTTCGATTCCCACCTAGGACAAAAATTCATGTGATGAACATTTGTGTTTGTTCTATGTCTGGGTGTCAATATCTATTTAAGTATGTATATCAGTCTCTGGCAGCCATATTACAAGCTTTGCTTAGTTTGAGGTCAGATGACCGTGTGTGCAAAAATGACCCAGATATCTATTTTATTCTCCTCAGCATTACGTGTTTTCGTCAAAAATACCAGTGTGTAAAGATAAGGGTCTTGTCAGTGTGTTGCCAGTGATGACATAATGGTACTGATATGTCCTTAACTGTTGGCCTTTTGGAAAAACTCAAGAATCGCACAACGGGCAATAGTTCGCAATGGGCAAAATGAGTCTCTTTGCGCGATAAAATGTGAACGTAACGTGAATATTCGCCAAAGAACCAGAGTTACCGACATGGCTGTTCAGATTTGCAAGTTGAAGTGGCAATGGCCAGGCCACATCGCTTGAACCGATAACCGATAAGGAAGAACGGTTCTTGAGTGGAGACTACGAACCGGAAAACGCAGTATAGGTAGGCCTCCCACTAGATGGACCTACGATATTGTGAGAGTCGCGGATGCAGTGGATGCAGATAGCAGGCTGTCGTTCAGTGTGGCGTTCTAAGGGGTGTTGTGGGACATGGGACTACGGCGAGAGGAATAGAACCATTTTTGAGAAGACAGAGGTCTCATGAAGCAATTTTAATCGTCAGCCATTGTTTTGATCTCTTGGTGAGCAGAACACCTACCTTTTTAACCGACTTCAAGAGGGGAGGTTATCAATGCGGCCTGCGTTTATTCCAACTCGCTTGTTAAGCGATGATGCGATATACCGCATGATGGCGCATGCTTGTCTAGAAGAAACCGATTCAGGTATTTTAATTTTATGTACCTTTCCGTTTGTTAGGCATGGGCGGCTGGTTGGCGGACATGTTGCTCGCTATTATCAGTATGTGCAGCTCTCGCGTCGCCAGGTCAAACTCTCTCATCTCTAACTCCCGCTCCTTTTGTTGTAGATTCTGTTCCACTAGTCGTTGCTGCAGCTGCGCCCGGGTAAGTTCTTCTTCGCGGCAACGAAGTTCCTGGGAACGATGCAGGGAAATACTTAGAAAAATATTATTTATGTTTTTGATATACAGGGTTACACATATACCCTGCACTAAGGAGGAAATTTTACTCTTCATTATTAACAACATTTACTATTTGACCTACGCTGAATGGCGAAAAAAAAAAACAGCTGTTCCATACATTTTGTCGAGTGTTAATGACCGTTTTCTATGGAACAGCTGATTTTTTTCGCGATTTCAGTGTTGGTCCCGTAGTAAAATTTGTTCATAATGATGAGTACAATGACCTCCTTTCGTCGTAGTACAGGGTATATGCGTAACCCTGTATGTATTCATATTGGAAGCAGGGCACTGTGCATAACTTTCGACTGGGTGAACCGATTTTGATGATTCTTCTTTTATTGGAAAGCTGATGCTTCCCGTGTGGTCCCATTTCAATTTGGTCCAGTTTTGTCATTTTTATGAAGTCGGTATTTTATATTGATAATTATTTATGCCACATTACATATTTTTTTTACTGCCAGTAACACCCTGGTCTAAAAAAGTTAATTATAAAATACATCAACAATGTGGCAACACTCAATTAAACCATGACACAAAATACACGGAACAAGCGTTGGTCAGCGAACATAAACATAATGAACACAAAGCTACGACATCAATTGCCACTAACCTCCTCTATCGTTTTGTATTCCTATCCAAGAAGCATTAGAGAAAAACGCCCTTGTTAGTTTGACAATCAACAATTTAAACTAGGGCTTATTCCAGTACGAAATTCGCAATGCTAATTTTCTGTAGCCATCTGTTATGTAAAAAAACAGCAGTAGAAGTTATTTACACATTTTGAATGTTTTTTTTTAGCCAAATTGGCCAACAAGCTAACGAGCCACCTGATGATAAGCAATCACGTCACATATTGATACCTGTAACACCAGGGGTATCACAGATACTTTGCCGACAGTTAAAGACTTTTAATATCCTTTTTCATGATATAAATACTAGCATTCTACAAATTGCAGGTGTTAGGCAAAAAAGATCGCGTAAAACGCACAGTGTGCGATTTCCATAGATCTATGATATGTGAATGAACTTTCAGGCGGTGGCGGCTAGAGTGATGTGTGAGGCAAATGGTATTGCCTAGCTTTTGCTAATTAATTAATTAACTTTCTGGAACAGACAGCTGGTATGATGGTAAGGGCCGTGCTTATATTTTTCTGTGTAGATGCCTAGGCAAAGGTCTCCACAGAGACGGGGCAAGAAACCAAGGTTTTCCCAGAAAGGGTGACACAGTGACCTTGAACCTTTTAAAATTTTTGGAAGACTAGGAGCAAGTAGAGAGAATTGAGAAATGCTTTTACTAGCAGAGGGTGGGATATGACAGGATGGAAAAGTAGACCCGTTTGTATTTGTGCAAGATTTTGCAAAGGTCTTCACGAAGATGGTTTAAAATACCTTCAGTACGTAATCGAAAAAAAGTTTCCCTAGAAATCTGGGCGGTCTTAGGTTGTAGTCTTGCCTTAGGGAGTATTCACGTAGAAAGCTGGTTACCAGCGCCGATCAACCTGCACTTATCGGAAATGGTCCGCGCAGGTAGTCGGCGCAGGCAGTCTCTATACTTTGTGCCGACCTGCTCCTATCAGCGCTGGTTGAACGCCATTTGTTGCTTACTGACAACCCTGCTTATACCCGCTTGCTTTATGTAGCGGTTATCAGAGCGGACCAGTACTGATAAGCGCTGGTAGATCGGCGCTAGTAACCTGCTTCCTACGTGAATACGCCCTTATAGTAAACTCGACACAGGTAATGTGTACCTTTTCCTTTTTGCGCAGGTCTCCAAGCACCGCCTCGATCTCCAGTCGCCAGCCGTCCTGCATGGTGTGGAAGGACTCGTGGGGTCCTCGCGTAAACTCCGACTGCTCGATGTGCTTCAGTCGGTCAAGGATGGCGGGGAAAAGGGGACGCTCGCGCGGGTTCGAGTGCCAGCACACTGTAAAATGAGATGTTGATAAGACTATAGAGTCATAATACGGACTGGATATACCAGGGTATCAAAGTATCTTATAGCGTTCTTATATCAATCTCCCTTTGAACTTTTGAGGACGGCCGAAGAAAGTGCGAATTGTCTGTGTGTAAGTCCACATGATTAATAAAAAAAAATTTAAATTGGAAGATATTGCGTAATACATACACTAAGTATATTAAAAAAACAGTTAAATTGAAAACCTATTTTTCAGAAGGCGGTTGAAGGTTGAAAAAGAGTAGGTTTAGATTTGACAGATAATGTATATAATATATATATATATAAGGACGAAAAGAAGAAGTGCTGTACATACTATACCGACCCCACTTAATTGGTAAGAGGGTAAGAAAGGGAAAATGAGAAAAGGAAGGTCGTTGGTGGGTTAAAAATTTAAAATATAATGACAGTGAACTTTATGTACGGCAAAGAGGGTAATCTACAGACATCACCAAGTGAAGTGACGATCTGCGTGAAGCAGAGCGAAAATTGGACACAGAGACTAGGGGCCTTACGCCCAACTCTAAACGCGGGCCCGAATAGGTGCAGTTTGCAAAATTACGCGAACGCGAATTTTAACGCGCCGAGATACGGTTTGTGTTTGTGTGATTTTGCAAACTGCATCTATTCGGGCCCGCGTTTGGAGTTAGGCGTACGGCCCCTGAGCTTGGTGGCTTGCATTACGAGAGGTCTGCAACCAGCAGGATATACATGAGCGATGAAGGCTGAGCGGTAACATGTGCGATTAACAATCTGACGGCACCCGGTTCGATCCTCAGCCTTGCACCAATGACTTATTTAATACTTAAATAAATTAAAGTTATATGATTATTAACGGGATATTTACCGTGGTAAGGTTGTGGAAGGAGCTCCCGATACACAACCACAAAACAACCTTCCACAACCTTATCACGGTAAATATCCCGTAAATAATCATATAACTTTAATGAAGAACCGTGATAATTTAAAACAGTGTTTTAAATAAATTATGTGCAGTTTTCATGCCATCACTCAAACATGGTAAAGGAAAACATTGTGAGGAAACCGGTATGTCAAGAACCTCAACAGACCACCTAGGATCTGAGTTGGGTCCGATTTGTGACTTTATTTTTTGTTTTCTTTCCTTTCCTTTGTCTTCTATTAATATTTTTTAAACGTAGCTTTTTGGTCACAAATAAACTTTCGTCTTTCTTTTCTTTCTTTCTTTTTCTTTCAAAAGTTCAAAGACATATGTATGACATTCACCAACATACGCTGGGCAAGCATGGCCGATTATGGCCCATCCTTTCTCTCTAAGAGAATGCCCGTGTCGAAGAACATGATAGGCTGATAATGTATATGACTTACGTTCCATGAGCTCCCTCCATGGCTCGGGACACGTGCTGGGTATGGGCAGCGTGAGCTTGTTGACCGCCACTCCGTAAGCCACCGCCAGCGCGTCGATACCCTTGTACGGAGTCTCGCCGGTCAGCAGCTCCCACAGCAACACGCCGTACGACCACACGTCGGACGCGTGAGAAAACGTTGAGTGTTTTATCACCTGGGGAACGACTTTACGTTGAAAACTAATTTAGAAATGAGTAAGAACACAATGATTGTTTTGAAGGCATTTCGAGTTGGCAGCCAAGCGCAGGTCTGTTATAAAATAATAATAAATAATTTCAAATGGTTAAATAGATCTACTCTTGCATGCTTTAGGGCGTGATTCGACAGTTTTTTTTGTGTTGTAATATCTTTTGCCACCAGTGCACCGATTTCAATGCATATTTTTAATGAATAGACTGTACCTATATTGAGTGTAGCCCCATTTAAAAATGAATAAAATATCGCCTTTAAGGGTGGAACGTTTGGGGATGAATACCGTTTATTGAACTTTCCGTGAAGTCAGTTATTTTTAACCGACTTACAAAAAGGTGGAGGTTCTAAATCCAAGTGTTTAAAAAAAATTCTTTGTTACCTCGGAACTTTTGACTGGGTGAACCGATTTTGATGATTCTTTTTTGATTTGAAAGCTGGTGCTTCCACTGTGGGCCTATTTCAATTTGGTCCAGTTCTGACATTTTTATGATGTCGGTTTTTTAATGATAATTATTTATAACAAGTATAAATTGATTATTATTATCCCATAAAAGACTATCAATTCGATCCGTATTTTTAAGATACTTTTACACATTTGAATAAGTTTTTTTATGATACGAGATTTATCTTAATTTATTTACAACTTATAAAGGGCGTGGGGCCTGACAGAGATGATCCAATAAATTATCAACCATGACAACCGACCATGAACCGAGGTATAATTCAGCATTAACGTATTAATTGATGACAAAAAGCCGGTATAATGGCGACTGTCATTGGACGACCATAAATCAATCAGCCTTTATATCCACAGAAAAGAGAAGGGTATAGAACGGAAGAGAGATGGAACATTTGTTACGAGGCATACGAGTGAACATTAGTATGCACGTCAACGCGTCAAACTCCGCATCGCAGTTGCTAACTGAATTCGAATTCGTATGCTGCTCCATCGGATTTATCCACAATGCCGTCTTGCGCTGTAATTACGTGTGGTAGAGCTAGAATGGATAAAAATTTAAAAAAAAGGAGGAATTTCCTATCACCAGTAAAGTCTAAATTGTTGATAATTTTGTGATTTCACCGTGTTTTAATTATAAGCCCTTGACAAGCCGTTGACAATAATAGTGGTTACCATAATTTTATCGATATCGATAATTTTTGATTTTTCTTACAATATTTCTTACAATACCTACTTTAAGAGTATTTTTTGAAGATTAAACTTTATTGTGTTATTATTCATTTGTCTTATTATGTAGATGTAGACAATAACATTATCACACTATTATTATAAATAAGAAAGTCTGCGTATTAATATGTTTGTTTTCACTGAATTCTGTAATAAGTGAATGGATTAAAATAAAATTTGGTATGGAGGTAGCTTATATTCTCGATTGACTCATAGTTTATACCCTGAAAAAATGGCAGTTCCTATAGGATAGCGGGTGAAACCACGGGGCGCTGCAAGTCGTCAGTAAATCTATGAATTATTAGACAGACAATAAGTATTGTTTTTGTCTTTTTGGTCTAATAGTCCTTATCAAAATGAATTCAACGAGTCCAAACACGACGGAGTAATAAGTAAATAGTAGTATATGTAGTATATAGTATATGTAGTAGAGAGGTTACTATGGCTTACCTTTCTGGCTCCATCATCAGGCCAGTTAAGTACCACCATATTATTTTACAAACATCAAATTTACTTAGTGCAACTGAAACGTGCTTAGAAAAATGGATTACAAATTTTGAATCGGGAAGCTGACAGACATACCAACGATGCAAGTTAAATAAGAGTTTGTGATTTTTTTAAACGACTAGCGCAAGTTTTACCATAAAATATTTTATAAGGTATACAATAAACAGGTTATCGATAAAATCAAAACTGCACACAAAACTGTCCCATCACTAGCTGTGATACCACATTCTAAATTTTATAATATATTTTTATTTTCAATGGCTTCGCATGGAAAATGCATTTAACCTTATCAAATAATATTTATTTTTCTACCCATTTAAAGTCACATAAAACGAGCTCTAAACATAGCCTAAATCGATATCATGGTCAAAGCATGACCTATTAAGGTCATGGAAACTTATCTAGCTAAGTTTGTGCGGAGTTTTGGGGCAAAACCGAAAATATTTTTTTATACTTCCTATTGTTTGCCCACACTCATGCAAACCTACGAACTTACCTTAATAGTATTTAAAGGATAATAATTCACTAGTATAACACAATCACATGCGTTAATACACAACTTTTGTTAATTAAAATAAACAAAATTGTTGAAAAACTCTTTAACTCAAATTTTTTACCAACCACTTTTCGTGCAGTTTAAGATAGAACTGTTTTAATAATGTCGTACGTTAATTTACGATACGGTCTATATTTCTCTACTAGTTTTATAAACCGCACAATAATCGTGCAGTTTTTTTGCACTAGCAACATTTACCAAAATTATTGCACAAAATTCAAGGGGAACTGAACCGTATTGCACCACGAGAAGGTCAATTTTAAACTTTATCAAAATGGCGTTCATAACCTTTTGAAATAATACTAATCTTGACGAATTACTGCATTCCTTCCTATATAGTTATATTGACGTATCGTTTGCATGTGTGAACACATGCAAACGATACTGGCTACAACGGAATTCTTACAAAAATGCCTTGACAGCCCTTCTAATCTAAACGAAAAAAAATCTCACTTCAGTGTTTATATCACTCAATAGAAATCAGTAGCTAGTAATTATATGTCGAAAAAACATGTGCGTAACTGATCCGGCGAGTACCTATCAACGTAATAAGACAATCAAGAGAGATATGGTAAGGAAATAACGATCAATAAAAAACCGACTTCATAAAAATTTCAGACCACAGAGGACCACACGAGAAGCACCAGCTTTCAAATAAAAAAAGAATCATCAAAATCGGTTTATCCAGTCGAAAGTTCAGAGGTAAAAAAAACCTGTCGAATTGAGAACCTCCTTTCTTTCTTTCCTTTCCTTTTTGGAAGTCTACTGGAAGTTTACTCCGTATATCATACCTACTGGTATAAACTCTTGTCCTTTGAAAAATCCTCATTATTGTTTCATACTTATTTTATTATATTACCATTTTATATTTGATGATTATAATTGATGTACCTATCTACGTAATATCAAAGTATTTTAAGAGCTGTAAAATATGAGAAGATTGCCGCCCACCTGAAGGTAAGCAGAAACCTTCGCCTATGGACACCTGCAACACAAGCGGTTAGCGGTGTTGTCGGTTCTTTGCCAGCCCGGAGAGGTAGTTGTAGACGGGTGTCTACCACTACCTCTCCGGCTGGCTTCTATGTATTCTTCTATCTTAATTTTTAAATACTTCGTTCCAGCTCTTTCTCTCTTAGCATTGGCTGAGTGGAAAGCTCTTGGCTCTTAGGGCGTGTCAAGGTGATACTTACTTCCGGCGGCATCCAGGCATAAGTCCCAGCGGCCGACATCCTGGTGGTTTTGTAAACTTCTCTCGCTAGGCCGAAGTCGGTGATCTTGAGCGTCTTGTTTTCTAACGTGTCGTCAGACAGTATCGCCTCGCTGAGCAGAACTGGAATAGAAGATGGAGGGTTTGTTAGAATACATTAAGTGAAAAAAAAAAGAGACCGCATGAAAACGCTGGATGCAGGCCGCTTATCCAACCGGCCCTTTAGGAAATTAATGGGGGAGGCCTATGATAATGACCAGAATAAATGGGAAAAACTGTTATTCCCATTTCATTGTGGTCATAATAAAAAATATTAAAACAAAAAGTTGTTCTCAACATTTTGAAATATTAACTTTGCAAAATGACCGAAGCACTTTTTTCAAAAGTAGACAATCATTTTATATATCTAAAAAATAAAACAAATGCGCATGCGGGATCACAGCACTCTGGCCAGGCCTGGCCAGTCCACATGTGAAAAAAAGGCGCCAATATCGACTGCAGGATGATTTCAACTAAAGGCAGGCCTGGCACACTCCGCACTTTAGTTATGAAACTACAAATAGTCGTCTTGTCGGACTTGCCGTATCCGCTGCTGCGCGATAGACAGAGATAACGCGACAAGAGTTAAGCGATGGACAGAGAGGCAACTTCAAGGTTAATATAGCTGTAGGTAGTTAGCGCTCGCACGTCCTGAATTGAACTTTATTGTGTACTAGCAAAAGTCGCTACTTATTTAAATGATTTTGCGGAGTAAATCTTCTGTTCTTGTACTTATATGTATTCTGTGCGCTAGCTCTTAAGATTCGTGCAACTAGCATCATAACAGATGCTTAGCAGTCACCAACATGCTCCGTATACACGCCCTAGATTTTAATACAATCTGAATTCCTAGAGTACCTACTTTTGGAGCAAATGCCTTCAA
Organism: Agriopis leucophaearia; assembly: GCA_949125355.1. Lineage (NCBI taxonomy): Eukaryota > Metazoa > Arthropoda > Insecta > Lepidoptera > Geometridae > Agriopis > Agriopis leucophaearia. The sequence goes on along the minus strand of OX421274.1, from coordinate 15,641,328 downwards.
AGCGAAAGGTTTCGAATCGATTTTCTTTATTCGGGTCAGCATGGCGCCTTTTAGTGAAATGAACCCAAATATAGACTGTGTTTAAAGTTCACGTGAAAAGGGGTTTTAAAAGGTTAGCCAATTCAGGTTGCTTTTTATTAGTACACATTGAGGATTTTTTGCATTAAAAGCATTGACTAAATGGGAAATATAAGAGGGAAATGGTGTTATAAAGTGAATTTTAGGTGTTAGTGGCAAACCTATACCAAGACCGTGTATAGCTTCCTTATTTCTTGAACTTCATCGCGCTACAAAAAACTAACCAAGAGCAGTGTATTATTAAAATAATATAAGAATATTATAAGAGACTAGCTACGCGCCCCGCGGTTTTACCCGCGTTGTATAACTCCTTGAAGCAACCTCTTTTGCCTTAAATGACAGTTTTTTTTTTTTTCTATGTTGTAATATTTCAAGTTTCAACGTATAGACTTCAATTCTTGTTTTTGGTAGGAAAAATTAATGCTTAATACACACAAAAAAAACTGTTGATCCGATCGCTACATTCGCTACCAAAATCACTCGCTGGGCTAATCTCAAGGTTGCCTGAAAGTTAAATCAAAAACGGTCCAGCCGTTTCTGAGTCCATACTTACATACACACATCGCCTTTTATAGATTCTGGTAGTCAGCGTATTCTCATTGGTGGTTACCCTCTAAGCAGGTCTTGAAAGATTAATTAGGTACAACACTACTGAACTAAACAAAGCACTTTACACGCAAAAGATGGCCTCCCACCCTAATCAATCATGCATACGTTGATATGTCTGATATCCTGGCTGGAGAGCTGACGGGAGGCAGCCCGACCTTCACGGCAGCCGCAGTTCCCCATCCACTTACGTGACCTGACCACATAAACTTCACGATCCTGCCCGCTTCATGTTCATTGAAAATTGAGAGCTCGGCCAATGGGGCCGCATTCATTTTATATGTTACTTAAGTTGGGAAGTCTACCGCTGGAGAAATATAGCCCTTATACGGCCCTATAAAGAACTATAAAACTGTATGTTTCCATCGCATTTCGCCCCAGAAATTCCCAACTCGAACACATGTAAAGCTGTTTGTTTTTATTACTTGGACCGAATAAAACTTTTAGGTAAATCATTCAACATCTCACACTTTAAGCAAGCAAACAAAACGATGATAGATTTCAATAAATATTTGAAACGATAACGCTGGCAGTTGTTTACTTTGGGAAACATTTGCATCTCAAACTGGTTTTGATACTTTAAAGAACGTGTTTGATACTTTGGCCGTAGGAAATGGTACAGACGTGTTCATGCAACTTTATAAATGAGGTACACCAAGACACGCCTCTCTCGAGTCCCAAGCATCGTCATCGGGTGGAAATTATAATTTTAACTGACTTTCATAACTTGCTTGTTGCATCGTCAGTTAATTATTGACTGCTCACTCGTCTGCGAACCTTAATGACATTTTATTGATACCCTCCGTGTAATCTCATCTCTCACTGTCCCCAATTCGATTATATCTTTGCTATAATCGAGAAATCTCATCTCGGTGCTGGTTTAATGACTATGTTGGAGTTAACTAGATTTCTCCCTGGCGGCACAGGGCTGTGGTTTAATCAAAATTGCAGTTATAAATTATTGATGATCGACACTTGAAACTGGATCTCAAAGCAGTAAGTACAGTTTAATTAAACGACTATCCCATGGGCCGTAGCGTCATCTGTTTTAAAGCGATTCAGGTTAGGTGATTGCGGAAAAGCACGTGAACGTCAACTTTAACGCGCCAAGATACGGTTTGTGGTCGTGTTTGCAGCCACCTAAATTGAATCGCTTGAAACACGGTACGGCCCCAGGTCATCATCATCAGCCAGAAGACGTCCACTGCTGAACATAAGCCTCCCCCTTTAACCTTCACACTGAACGACAACTTGCCATCTGCATCCACTGGATGCCCGCGACTCTCACGATGTCTTCGATCCATCTAGTCAAGTACCTTTCTTCCCCATCGGTTATCGGTTCTTCGAGCGATGTGGCATACCCAATGCCACTTCAACTTGCAAATTATAATAGCTATGTCGGTGACTCTGGTTCTTTGGCGAATATCCACGTTTCGGATTCAATCGCGCAAAGAAACTCCGAGCATAGCTCTCTCCATTGCCCGTTGTGTGACTCTTAGAGTTTCTCCAAAAGGCCAACAGTTAGTACCACGTCTCAGTACCATATAAACAACAACAAAAAACAGATCTGATCAAAACTAGGTCTACAGGAAAACCGTAGCAAATAACTCATGACAATAACAACTTTCTGAAAGGATGTGACAGCACATAATCGGTATATATACATTCCTCTCATACAATATGCTAAATATGATCGACGTAGCACAATTGGCTCACATTCTGTGGTACATTCGGCACTTCCAAAACGGGCCCTGCTGTGGCAGCCATTCAGCCGTCCGTCAAGCGAACACAAAGAGGCAGCCTGCTGACTGACACGACACCCGATTGTAATCCGTCAGCTTTAATGATAATCAACCAGAGTTATTTTGATGGGCGATTTGGCGATTTGGTAAGTTGACAAATAAGGGGGAAGAGTCATCAGATGGATATGAGGAAAACTTTCCTATAGACATCAACTCAAATAAAAGTTAAAATAATGGAAACCTTCACAGATAATCCTTCCGCATTTGTCAAAAATCAACAGTTTCCACATAATAGCTCAAGTCCATCAACGATTAATCGGTATACACACTTTAAAATCGCTAACCCTGAAGATCCTGTTAAGGATAATGGGACAAACTATTTAAATTATTGCATTGTCATCGGTCCTTGATAAGTGTGCAAAGTTTCAAATCAATCCGTCGTTTTGAAAGGGGTGAAAATAACGTTCAAAGATTCCGTTACATAGATACATACCAAGCTAATAAAAGCGTGTTAAAAAGACAGTCAAGTAGACCTTTAAATAAACATCATTAACAATTCCAAACCAATTCTCTGACGTCAAATTTCACTGAAACCAATTTCGCCGCATTATATCGGATCGAACCCAGTGGCAGCATGAAAGCTAGTCGCTCCGTTTATCGATTACTCTAGTCATACGATATATAAGTAGGAAATTCCAGACTACTTCCGGACCATCCCTCAAGTGTTTCAAACAGTCGCGATATGAGCAAATTCGAATCAATCGACTAGATCCTGAGTCAGGTTCAAGCTATGATATCATCGTCTGGATAGTGCAGAAGCATTTCACCAAATAGATTAACTGCCTACCCAGCAGGTTTGGATTTGTAATGTGTCGTCTAGGTACCTCACAAAAATGCTTTAATTTAGGTATTTCAATACGAGGCAAATAAAATTGTATAGTAAGGCAGAAATACGCGTCCAAATGTCAATGAAACAACTTGTTACTTTTAAAACAATTAATTGGTATTGGCACAAATACTGGTACGACCTTACAGTAAATCTGAGTATACGAATCACATAAATCTTGCATAAATCAGCTGATTCCTAAATCAGGTTCAAATGCCTGATGTCACGCAATCCCTGGAAGCGGTCTCAGAGGTCCATTGACTCATTGATTTTAGTTTCGCGCGTGGCACAGCTCAATTAGCGAGTATGGAAAAATCAGCAAAGTTGCGCAACTTTCGACGAGGTCAGTCTTTGGATGGGTGATCACAAGTACTCATATTAGATTTACAACTGTATAGCAAACGGTACGTTATGTTGGTTACACATCGAACCCTCGTAAGGTAGCCGGCTTCGTTGTTTAGTGAAATTTGAATATTAAGTCTTGGTCATTCCTTTTATAATTTTGGAACTAGAACGACCTTCGATACCTTCCAGTGGACTAAAAGCATACCAGGACTAACAGATACAGATAATTTATTGGTGAACTATATACAATATCACACGTCACATTTGAGGATATACAAAACTAGTACCTAAGTACACTATTATATATCATAAAACTTAAAAAACAATATATTTTAATATTTTTTATCACAATACTCTTTGAGAGAGTAGTAGGCCTTCTCGATCAAAAACCGTCTCAACCTATTTTTAACCACTCAGCCTACAAGATAAAACAATACAAGTGAGCGACTGTTCCTCGAGTCTTGCGGTGCGTACGCGCACGCGTCTTTTGGCGTGCGACATGAATTATTCAAGCGCCTACGGGAAATACTTCCATCAGGATATAGATCCGGTTGCCGTGCACAAGTTGAAAAACGTATGACGTCTCTCTCGTCTCATGCTCTTATTCTGTGTGTCAATAAAGACTCTGTAGCAACTATTTGATCTGAGATAAAAGCCTGAGCACCTGTGTCGCGCTTGGGGTGTGTTGTGAAATCGCCTTGTCAGAGCGTGAAACCGGCCTTTAGTAATAATGTCAAATGATATAATTTTATAGTCTCGCATTAAGCTAAGCTAACAGGTACACTTGGTTACTCGAGCAATGTTGATAGTCATATTTTGAACTCCATTTTCGGGATGGGGGAAATAAGTCCTACAATGACGTCCCGTTTGGGGCGGATTGTGCAAAATTTGTGTTTTCCCGATTTATTTATACTCAGATGCCTAGATCGAAATTACTTAGGTAGATAATATATAAGCATAATTATTCTTCATATAGACTTCATAGAAACAAGAAAATTTATAAGTTTACGAATAAACGACCACTTGTTCGTCATTAAAAGAGTTTTTTTATTTATTAATAGAAACCTAGCCAATGATTCTGTACACGCGGTAAGCGGCACAGGTTTGAGCAAACGACTGGAATACAAAACGTCTACTTCATTCTGTTTGAATATATGATATAAGCGGAATAACGAACAGAAGACAGGGTTGCTATGTGAGTATCATAATCAAGGTTCTTCATTATCACCATCAGGCACCATTACCCACTGTTGGAATTAAACCTCCTTTCGATTATGCTACTGTGCGCGGTCCTTACTCTCTTTGCTTATCGTATCCATCTGTTTCCTCCGATGTCATTTTGAAGTCATCGAACCATGAAATTTCAGATGGTCTAAGTAGACTTCGGACTAGTAAGAATGAGAAAAGCGAAAGCCAACTATATGTTTTGTTATAGTCCAAACTCAATTTATATTATCCGTGTCATTCTGTATTCCATCCATGGCATCCCCGGCACAGGGAATCAAAGAATCGTCATCGGTTTATTTTAGGAGAATATTAAATGCTATGAGGTTGAAGCTTTACTTATTTCGAAACATTTTCTAAGTGTGCTTTGACAAGTGGCAAGTTGGCAACCCTAAAAACTAGCCGTCTATTATTCCAAGAAGTTTCAAAACCATAGAAAATGCGTAGAAACGGGTTTTATTTCGCCAATTTACGTTCTATTGTTGCACGAGATGCGTAATTGGTCGCTCGTGTCGAATATTTACATTTCGAGGAAAACCGTTCGACAAATTGTATGCTAATACAGCATGAATACAGAGTACCTATATGTCTATTTGCAGGATGTAATAAATCATAATGAAGACCGAAAACAAATAAGAAGTCTGAGCTTAATACCTAAGCAAACTCGGGTCCATTCAAATGCAATTATTATAAATGTTGCACATTGAGCAAATGTTTCCCGGAATTTCCGTAAATAAATGGATATGAAATAAAGAGTAATATATACAAAAAATAAAAAAGGGGAACGGTTCTTGCGATCGAGTGAAAACAAACTCTAATGCAAGGAACAGAGAGGGGGGTGTACGACTCGTAACTAATCTAAGGGGTGAAACACTGTACGGAGCAGTTATCTCTGCTATTGTGTACGCAGGGAAAATTTTATGCTCCGGAAGGGCAGATATGGCAAATAAGGTCGGTAAAGTGCCGCTAAACATGTCTGGATATTTGGAATTAAATCGACCGCTTCTGCAAATGGAGATTACACAGAACCTCGCACGGCATTCAATTCCATTTCGCAAACAGCTAAAAAAAGCATAAAAGTCCCATTTTGGATACCCCAAAGTCGTAAGCGTAAATAACATCAAAAAGTTCGGAATGTTTGCGTCACGCTAAAGGGTTATTTTTTTAGGGTAAAGTTTTGACAGGTCTTCGGGAAGTTTAGGGCATCCTTGGAAATTAATCCGAGGAGTTTGTGGAAGGATATTGTAATGCAGTCCCGTGGGAGGTAATTTGACGGAGATTTGTTTGCAATTACATTCCAACTCTGTACATTATGTTGATATTTTCGAAGTTTCAAACTTGGTAATATGAACGGCGAATGAACGGGAAAATATATTTAATCAATGGCATATTTAGATTAATTTGTCTTTTCATATTTGTATAGGTACTCATGGCTTCATCATGGCTTCTACGCTTTTTATAAATACTAGCCACGCCCCGCGGTTTCACCCGATTTATATACCTCCTTGAAGCAACCTTCTTTCACTTAGATATATAAAAAAAGTAATATGTATGAAAGTATTCAAACACAAAAAAAAACGATTGTTCTGATCGCTACCAAACTTCACAAATCACTCGCTGGGCTAATGTAAAGAATACCTGAAAATTTCATTAAAGCTGTTTCGGAGCCCATAGGGAACATACATACACACATTCTTTCATATATATAGATTAAACAATACATAGATTTCATTTCCCAGACAAAAAAAAATTAAAGAGTTATAAATATGTTTTTCAAATGCTACGTGTCTAAAAGTTATCCAGTAAAGTACAGACAAGATATAAAACCTATACCAAAACCTGCAATACCTAGACTCCTGAAATTACTTATACTTTCACTGCAAGGTTTACTGGTATGGACTTTTATGATCACATTACGTGCCACAGTCAATTTCAGACACAACTTTTTTCGTATTCTGCGCCTGTTCTTATTTTGTTCTTGAATTTTATTAATGCATACCATCGAGACACGATACCTACAGAGTCACAATCGTGGCAAAAAAATGTCCGAACCAAAACTCGGCGCACGCTACGCATTGCACAGACTCTTTGGTTAGTTGTAAATCAACCGCGATCCGACCACAACGCCGTGCGATACCAGTGCTACGATGCCATAGCGGACAAGCGACGTTGAACACTATTTAAACGACATTATGTCTAATTTGAAGTAAATGTGCCATTGTTAACTATATTTTTTTTTATGATACTGGGTGACGATATGAGCTAAGTCGCTTGCCTGATGGCTCTTCGCGTTTGCCCATAACAGCTCAACGCCACTCAGAATTTTGAACTTCATCAGTTCAAAACCCTAGATGGCAATGCACTGCGCTCGTCACCCCGAGATATAAGATGTCAAATTTCTGTGTGCCCTGTAATTTCGCTGGAAACATTGCCCTTCAATCAGGAACACAGTAGTGTTTGCACACTACGCCAAGCAGTAGTTGAATAACTGGCAAAGGTGTGGTACTTCCCCAGGCGGACCTCTGCAAAAGAGTCCTACCACTACATAAAAAATATGATGTTAGGTATGTACAACGACGCTCGGACGTTTTTGACTGTTTTCAGTTTGAGATTGTGACTATCTATAAGTATTGTATCTCGATGATTTATACGTATTGATTTGGACTTTTTTATGCTATGCTCGGAGTTTCTTTACGCGATAGGATCCAAAATGCAGATATTCGCCAAAGAATCAGTTACATAGCTATTAGCAAGTTAAAGTGGCAATGGGCAGTCCACATCGCTCGAAGAACCGATAACGAATACCGATAACCGATAGGGAAGAAAAAAGGCTCTTGAGTGGAAACCACGAACCGGAAAACGCAGCGTAGGTAGGCCTCCGACTAGATGGACCGACGACATCGTGAGAGTCGCGGGCATATACGAGTATTTAGAATACAGAATGCAGATGGCAGGCTGTCATTCAGTGTGGCTGTGGAGTTCTAAGTGGAGTTACGAGCATACGTTCAGCAATGGATGTCTTCTGGCTGATCATGATGATCAATACCCATATTTTTTTCTAATTTAGGAATAGAAATTGCGTTGATTTGAATATTTTACAGTACTATGTGGAATTTTTGCGGATATGTGTTTAACACATCTTATATCCGCAAAAATTCCACGTGGGTATTCATCATTTTGGCTCAAAACATTTAAGAGATAGAAATCTGCTGACCCTTTTTCAAAGCTACATGTGATGTTGAGACACTCGGGACTTGAAACGCAGAGCTTGCTCTCGAGCATTCTGTGTTAAAAGTTTAAACAGTTTCATATAGGTCGGCTAAGAACTCGAAATAGGTTACCTTATATCTGAAAGACTGGACAATAACAACAAAAATAACCGGCCAAGTGCGAGTCGGACTCGCGCACGAAGGGTTCCGTACCATTATCTATAAAAACGGCAAAAAATCACGTTTGTTGTATGTATGGGAGCCCCCCTTAAATATTAATTTTATTTTCATTTAATTATTTATTTTTAAAGTGAATAATATAACTCAATATTCTGTGAATATTTCAAGCATCTACCTGTAGCTGTTATCAATATCGAGCGAAAACGAGCAAAAAAATCATGTTTGTTGTATGGTAGCCCCCTTAAATATTTATTTTAGTCAAAAAAAAATGTATTTGTCGTTATAACGGCAACAGAAATACATCATCTGTGAAAAATTCAACTGTCTCACTATCACGGTTCATGAGATACAGCCTGGTGACAGACGGACAGACAGACAGACAGACGGACGGACAGCGGAGCCTTAGTAATCGGGTCCCGGTTTACCCTTTGGGTACGGAACCCTAAAAAAACGAACTGTTTCATTTTCTCATTAATTTTGTTCAACACGAAAAACGATCTTAATGCATCCCTAAATTACATTTAATTACTAACAAAAGCTCAAGTAATTCACCCCTAAACTATTTTGCTCCGTTCTCGTCTCCCGAGAGCGATCCGACAATCGTAATAGAGCATAAATTACAACAATTACATAGTTAGGGAGTTACAAGTGTTAATTATACGAGGGGAGTGTTGGAGACCGGATTGTGACAAAACAAATGGGGTGCTACGTGTACACCTACTCACGTTGTAGATCCCAGCTAGAATGTATACGTTTCATATGTGGCCGCCACGTAGCGACCGTAATCTAGCGTCGAAGCACAAAATAAATAGGTACAGAAATCTGGCTTCGGCTGACATTGATTCAAATCAAATCATTTATTCGGGCATAATTTGTGGTAGATTATAGTATTGATCCCAGAGGCTCCCGAAATAGTCAGAGACTGTGTGACGGGAGCCAATGGCTTCTCCTATTTATGTATCAACTAATTAATTATACCAAAACAGATATATAGCATTTTAAAATTAGGTAAAAATAATAATATTGACAATTTAGAATTTTGATTAACATGCCAATAAGTAGGAAAATAATGTAATAATGTACAAGCAACTGTAGCGCTACGGGCCTACGGCAAAGCAACTATAATGTTCTGTGAAACATTTTGATTTGGGAGTTTCAATTAAAAACAATTTCTTAGGTATATTATGCTACTATAAAACACGTTTATTTTCATTAGATAAATAACTTGTAACTCGCAGTGAAAAATATTTTTTCTGTTACTTTCTACATTTGATTGGTAATTTAAAAAACGTCAAGTCCGTTTGGTTTTAGGTACTAGCGACCTGCCCCGGCTTCGCACGGGTGTAAGTTTTATTACATACATAAACCTTCAGTGAAAAATTATCTAACTGATGGTGAAAACCGCATCAAATTCTGTCACGTGGTTTAGGAGATAGCGGACATGGTTAAGGAGTTAGCGGATATACAGACAGATACGGAAAGCGACTTTATTTTATACTATGTAGAGAAGATAAAGATTTTAACGACTAAATACACAACTCTGGAAGGATTTACTTTTTTTTATCGCGAGTAAATCCGCGTTTGACCACCGACACGCCTGTTTTTTTTTTTTATAGAATAAGTGGCAAACAAGCTACAGGCCACCTGACGGTAAGTGGTCACCGCTGCCTATATACACCTACAATACCCGGGGCATTGTCTGTTGGTAAACCTACGATGTGGTCGAAGATGAAACACGCGGACTTAGAAGATACCTATTCACTCTTGCCTTGAAAAGCGATAATTACGTGTTGACAAAGCGCGGGCACTCGCGATTGTCGTTCGGCCGACTAAACCGAGATCGTTGTATGTACTACGTACGCGTCTATGTGCGTGGCGCTGCGTGCACCTGTTCGCCCATTGTATGGAACCGGCATTCTGTACCTATCTATTTTGTAGTCAAATGTGCCAAACTGATGTGCTGGGTTTTTACAATGCGATTGGGCTCGCAGTGCGACCCGATCTAATAATGCGCTGACCTTTCATTGTAACCAATGAAGATACATCAGTCGCCATCTCGACATACTGAGTTGCATGCGTAATGTGGAATTCCCTACCGGTGTCTGTCTCCGATAAGCACATGACTTTAAATACCTAGTTAACATGTTCCTTTCTTCAAGTATATGTACTCTGACGTAGATAGAGACGTATGTGGAGTGTGTGGTCAAACTCAAACCTTTCTTGAACAACAAGTATAATTAATTGATTGAATAATTATCAATATAAAAAACAGACTTCATAAAAATGACAGAACTGGACCAAATTTAAATGGAACCAAACGGGAAGCAACAGCTTTCAAATAAAAAAATAATCATCAAAATCGGTTCCACTCAGTCAACCAACATAAAAAAAAACAGTCAAATTGAGAATCTCCTCCTTTTTGGAAGTCGGTTAAAAAGATACACGAAAGACCCGTATCGCGGTGTACTAAGCTTACGCTCGGGCGATGGGATTAAATAGTGTTGACGGCGAAATCTTGTCTTGGCATGAGTCGGGACAAGTTTTCGGCTTTCTCAAGCCAGATTGATGATGCTCTCTACTTGAAGGTCGGAAGGTAAACAATGTAACTATAGGCTCTGTTATGTTAACGTAAATATTTACACTAGCAGCAAATAAAAAATTGAATTTTTGATCTTGGTATATAGAAGCAATTTGTGTACAACATTTTGGTGGCGGGGTACCAGCCAACACTGTCTGACCACCTTCTTCTGAGGGACAAGCAAAACATTCATTTTGTCTGGACTGTCAAATGTAACGCTGCAGTCCAAACATATTTAAAAGTAAGGATATCGGGTAAGTGTTTAAAAATTTCCGAAAGGGCATTTTGTTGCAAGCGAAATTAGACATTGTTACGATGCGATTTTGACGGGAGTTTATTAGTTTGATGGTATTTTTAAAATGTACCAAACTTTATTTATATAAAAACGCAGGACTCTAACATCCAGATGTATGAAAATCAATGCCGCAGTCGCATAGTTATCTGGACATGCCACCTGCTAAGAATGGGGAGGATTGCAATGTCATGAAGGCGTATCTTGGAATTATAGCAGGCCGCCGAACTGTCGGTCGGCCTTGATATCTTTGGAAAGATGTTGTAGAGTCGGAATTGCTCGAGATCCAAGTCACCGACTGGCGCAAGAGAGCGCGAGATCGGGACCGATGGCGTTCTCTTGTCACAAGAGAACGCGCGAAGACACGCCAACGGAATAACTTGCAAAGTAGTTGTATAGTTTTAAATTACTTTTGTAAATATCTATCATACTTAGTTGTTTTATTTAAAAGACTTCCAAAAAGGAGGAGGTTATCAATTCGACTGTTTTGTTTTTCATGTTTGTTACCTTTGACTGGGTGAACCGATTTTAATAATTCTTTTTTTATTTGAAAGCTGGTGCTTCCCATTTCGTCCCATTTTAATTTGTTCCGGTTCTGATTAAGTCGGTTTTTATATTGATCATTATTATTTAAACACTGTTTTAAATCATCATTATTATTTATTTATATTTTAACCTGCGTTATCACTGCTGTGCTAAGATCGGAGAGCTAGACCGTGTTGAAGGTTCAGGAGTTACCCAGGATAGAGAAGTTATGACTATAATTAGACTCCCTCAGCAAACAATGTAAATATGCTGCCATAGATGTTATACTAAAGACCACAAAACAGGAAAACTTCATACTTGCAGTAATAAATGAAAACAAAAACATGACATCGATGAAGAATGCCATTAATAATGCATGAGTTTGTATGTCTGCAAGATCGGGCAAAAAGAGTTTCGGTAAAACCAGACAAGCTGTCTTACATTACGCTTATGACCAGTTTAGTTATGGTTTTTACGATTTCTAAATCAGTGACAGAACTTTGTTGTTATTGGGCTGCCCATCTGGTTCCAAGGGTTACGCATATGCGGAAAGGGTACCCGAAAGGGGTCCATAATATCCATAAGTCCGTTATCGAGGTTCGAACTACTAATGTGCAATGAAGAGTAGTTCGAAGAATACTCTGTGAAAGGATGTCGGAAAGGGTATCCTAAAATGGTCCATAATATCCATGAGTCCGTTATCGAGGTTCGAACTACTAATGTGCAATGAAGAGTAGTTCGAAGAATACTCTGTGAAAGGATCTCGGAAGGGGTATCCTAAAAGGGTCCATAATATCCATGAGTCCGTTATCGAGGTTCGAACTACTAATGTGCAATGAAGAGTAGTTCGAAGAATACTCTGTGAAAAGATGTCAGGAGTCAATTTGTGCTAGTGACATTTAAATCTAAATAGGTATCCCAAGCCATAATAAGTTGTTTTAAATAAGTACAGCTGAAAATAAAATTAACTGCCCCAGTAGCTCAGTTGGTAGTGAATCTGCCTTCTGCGCTTGGGGGTTCGATTCCCACCTAGGGCAAACATTTATGTGATGAACATTTGTGTTTGTTCTTCGTCTGGGTGTTAATATCTATTTAAGTATGTATTTAAAAATATATATGTACGTATATCAGTCTCTGGTTGCCATATTACAAGCTTTGCTTAGTTTGGGGTCAGATGACCGTGTGCAAAAATGTCCAAAAAAAAACTACTACTTACAATATAACGAAAGCAAACACATGTACAATATATACACTAGTTAGCCAGCTTTCAACACAGACAACAAGCCATAATATCTATTAGAGATACGACTCGCAAATCTAACCTCGAAAGGGGCGGTATTTGACCGGGACAAAAGATATAATTAGCATTTCAACAACAATATTACCAGATACATTTATTTAATGAAACGGCTATTGTTTATCTGCGATAATCCGCGTGCGCCGGCGCCGCGGCGACCACCCACACTACGGAATGGCATGACTGTTTGTGCCAAGTTCACACAATGCGATACTTTGGCAATGGGCAACCGATTTTTTTTAAATGTTGATCACCGAAAACAAAATAATAATGTTATTATGGAAACTGCACGTCAGTTTCCATAATAATTTTTCACACATTTTATGGTGTTTTCGTGTATTTTTTTTTGCGGCGGCACGCAGTGCAAAGCGAGACGCAGCCGCGCGCGCGCATTCACTTGATAAAGAACGCCGAATGCGGTTGAAACTATAGTCGGAGTAACCGGCATAATCTTACATGAGTAATTCCTGTGTAATATAAATAAAAATTAAAATATGTTCAAAATTAAGAAATATATTTAAATAGTATTTTAATGTCTTGCTAGACAGAGAGCACACTATATTCACAAATGACGTCTCTTGTACGCCATACAAATTCCATACTTTTTATTCTCAATAAATAATTTGAATTTGAATTGAATACTGACATTCTTTGCGGGAAAGAGACAGCTCATCCCTTACTAATTAGGCCAAAATTTAAAACGCCTACATATGGCATATATTTATTAAGCGATTTGAATAATTTGTCCAGTAAATACACATAATTTATATTTGCTAAGACATAGTTTGAAAAAAAAAAACATTTCGAAATACCTTTCTTAGCGGATCTCCACAACCTATAAGGAATCTACCTAGTACCTACCAGCTTCGTAGGTCATGTAGATTTCGTGATGATTCAGTCAGTCAGTGAGTATTTATTTGTTTTATGCCGTTTGGATGCTGGACAGAAGGGGATGGGGTCGAAAGGTGCTCGAGTGGAGACCACGAACCACTGCCACCGGAAGCGCAGCGTAGGACATTTACCCGTGCAAGATGAACGATCTAAAAGAGACCGCAGAAAAACGCTGGATGCAGGCCACTTCCAACCGGCCCTTTTGGACAGCGATGTGGGAGGCCTATGTTCAGCAGAGACCGCAGAAAAACGCTGGATGCAGGCCACTTCCAACCGGCCCTTTTGGACATCGATGTGGGAGGCCTATGTTCAGCAGTGGATGTCCTATGGCTGAAATATTACTGGTAGCCAATTGGTATGGTTTGTGGGATTGAGCATTTGGATTGTCTTTGGACCTTGGACGGTCTATGGGCAGTCTAACTGTTTTTGTATAATAGACCAAGTAGTTTAGGTTATTAGTGTTCTTTAAGTTGTATTTTGACTAGTTAATAAAGGCACTTTTGCCAGTAAAAAAAGTATGCTATCTCTAACATCATAAAGTAGATGTTGCAACACCTATTTCATGATGTTGTTGTAACTTAATTAACAAATAGTTACACGTCAATGTGCACTAGGTTTTACAGAAACTTATATATGGACTCAGATGGGAATTGCCCATATTTGGCATTGTGACAAGGTCGTTATTTTATAAACACACTTTTGATGACGTGTAGGATTTATTGGTAAATTATGCACATTTAGAAACCAATCATTACGACCATTAATACAGATAAAAAAGCTTTTATGCGCAATTTAAACGTGGCCAAGTTTGGTTACTTACTGAGAGCTGTATTTATTATCTTTTCTGTAATATTTATTCTAATGATAGGCTTGAACTCTTCATCTTTTTCAATTATGGTTAGGTCAGGGTCGATGTTGCCACACGCAGGTACTTTTGAGACGTCAAAAGAGGGATGAAAGATTCTGCGAACTTATGATAGTACCCATTGCTCATCTTATTTTGAATTCGCGGAGATGAATGTATCAGATTTATATGGCAAAGAATCAGTTGTTTTATATATTTTACCCGATATCCACCATATTTCAACAACGTGGCCTAGGACACCTGCGTTTGACAGTTAAGATGAAACGTTTCACTTTGCGGGAAATTCAAATTTCAAACAGTTTTTTTGTTCTTGTAGCTAGGCCGAGTAATTCTTGTAAACGATAATGAAGTTCGCGAAAATTGATTATTATTTTTTACAAACTCGCGTAAAGTTATTTATATCTCCAACGCATATTATTAGACACATTTGTCAATAAACAAATTTATGCTGTTTCAAACGGTTTATTGCCAAATGTAAGTAATATGGTGAGTAACTGATTAATAGCTGTACATGATAATGTAAAGAACGACCAACAATTTTCGCGAACACTGCCATTTCACAATAATTTCCCGGCCTAGCTACAAGGACAAAAAAATTGTTTGAAATTTGAATTTCCCGCCAAAATGAAACGTTTCACCTTAAAATCAACATCTTAATAAATGCAGCACTTTCATTTAACCGTGGACGAAGTTGCAAGGAAAATTACAACTAGACTTGAAAATTTCTTGCGGCCCTGTCTGACCAATAAAGGCTGTCGTCAAGTTAAATATAGTAATAATCTGGCGCCATCGGTGACAGACGGACAAACAGGCTTCTGTTGGGTCGTTGAATGGGTAGCTTGTCGCTAACACAACATTTATGGTCGACCGACGACTTCTGCATGAGATAAAGAAAATAATATATTTATAAATAGAAACTTTCACAGTAAAGAAGAAAACGTGCAGGGATGTAGATGCGTTTATGTACACAGATAAAAAAAGAGATTTAATAAATAAAAGATAAATAATAATAATAAATATCTGGGACATTATTGCACACACGGTCATCTGACCCCAAACTAAGCATAGCTTGTAATATGGCTGCCAGAGACTGATATACATACATATATATTTTTAAATACATACTTAAATACATTTTAACACCCGCACATAATAAAACATAAAAGGAATCAACTTTTGTGATTTCAGTAGCCGATTTCTAGCTTTTCGTCTTCCGATTTCCAATCCGTCATAAACAAAATGTGCAACCATCTTTGACAACGCCGTCACATCTGACCAGCAATAACCAAAACTCCCAAATGGTTTGACCCATAGTTTGTTTAGGTCAGAGGTTCCCAGACTTTTTTCTTTCTCATAGACCACTTTTAAAATTTAGCTGGTTCCGGTGGACGTATTTTAACTTGCAGCTACATTTCTACCATATACCGCATACAAATTTTAAAACCCCAATTTTTTATCACGCCTACGTAGACGCCCGTCGAGTTCCCGTGGACCCCTGGGGATCTACTGGGGGACCTGGACCACTTTGGGAACCTCTGGTTTAGGTCAAATCTGCAAGCTTAAATAGAACCAGTTCCTCCCAACCGTTTTAGTTGAAATTTTGCATACAGTTCTGAAGTAATATGCAATACCCAATATTGTAATATTTTTTAAATGGGCGCCAAAAAATCACAAAAGGATTTTTTAATTAAAGCTTGTTTTTTTTTATAATAGCTTGTCTAGGCTTATTTTCACTACTACTGCGCAATTAGTTTATCTGTCGTCGTTAGATCCAATGCGATCATAAACCATTCGGCCAGCGGTAAAGTTGTCCAATAAAAACGAATAGGTATATTCGGACACCGGTTCTACACTGTCATAAAATATCGATAATCGAGATTGAAAAAAATCATTCGCCGCGTACGGTTAGAAAACGAGCTGGTTGTAGGATATGTATATATGATTATAATTATCTATAATTTTATATCTACCAGATGGCCGTGGAATAGAATAAACTTTATAAAAAATAAAAACTTTGAAAATAACATGCGTTTTCGTAGTATTCTTAACATAGATAACCCTTTCATTTGATACCCATATTATGATGGTAGATAAGAACACTTTGTTCGCCATCTTGGGGCATCCGCCATATTGAATTTATCATCTAGGACCAAAGTGCTTGGGAAGACAAACCCAACGAACCCAAACTCGACGGGGTTAAGTCGTTTCGTTTAGGAGATCCTAAGGCCACTTTCTGTCTTCATCATCAGACCAAACAAACCAATTTATACTTGTTATGTTTTAACGGTAAATCCGCATATTTATTTTTGAGTCTGACATCTTTTTGTTGAAAGCAGGCCGGAACGAAACAGCTAAAGCTTCTAAGTCTCTCTTCTTTCCCTGCGTCACATCGAACTACCCCCCGGCAAGTAGATAATTATTAATGTTGTGGAATGCTACCGTTCTTCATCATCATCATCAGCAGGCCTGAAGACATCCACTGCTGAACATAGGCCTCCCCCTTTAACATCCACACTGAACGACAACCTGATATCTGCATCCACTGGATGCCCGCGACTCTCACGATGTCGTCGGTCCATCTAGTGGGAAGGCCTACTTACGCTGCGTCTTCCGGTTCGTGATCTCCACTCAAGAACCTTTCTACCCCATCGGATATCGGTTCTCCGAGCGATGTGGCCAGCCCATTGCCACTTCAACTTACAAATTTTAATAGCTACCGTTCTTACTCAACCCCAAAAACTTTCTTATAATAATCTTACATTGAACTTTGTCTCGCTCTCTCGGCTAATGAAAGAACGAGACAAAATTCAATGTAATATTATTATTAGAATGTTTTTGAGGTTGTGGTAGCCTACAAGAACATTTTCGTGATGTATTCCAACAAAATTCTGTTATCTGTTTAGTAGTATTTCTAACCTCTCCTCTCACGTGCAAACCGCGCCATTTAACCTATTACATGTTCAGTGTGTATTTATTTACATCCATAATCCGACGTGATGAGACTTCTTAGAGCTTAGAACCAACTAGCATTATGGTAACTTGTGTTTAACCTGTGTCGTTTCTGAGATCAATGATCTCCACGGCGTCGGTGAGGGGGATATTTTTAACATCAATTACAATGTATTACCTATGCAAGCACGTGCAAAAACATTTCCACGGTCTTGTTATGGTGTGGAAAATATGCGGGGAATGTCGGGATTGCTGCCCTCATTAGAAAAACTTTGTGCAGTCTTTGATATCTCAAATACAATTAAAAAATCATACATGGATTTGTGATAGAAATAATAGGTCGGGGAAAAAGTCTTTTCGTATTTTGTATGTATAAAGTTGTAGTAAAAATCTTATCCGTTGTACTGTTTGTATCTGGCTGGTTTTGATACCATTAAAAATATGACATTTTAAAAAAAGAAATACAAAACGTAAAAAGCAATTTCCCGCCATTTTTCAATTGTTTTTTTGTTCGATAAAATGAGTGAATCTAACGAACAAATTCGATATATTGTGAAATTTTATAACAAAAAAGGGAAAAATGCGACACACGCCGCGAATAAAATTTGTGACGTTTATGGACCTAATGCAGTGTCATCAAGAGTAGCACAATGTTGGTTCAAGCGTTTTCAGTCCGGGAATTTTGATGTCAAAGATGCAGCTCGCTCTGGTCGCCCTGTTACGGATAAAGTCGATGCCATTTCTGAAAAAGTGGACCAAGATCGGCATATTAGTAGTTACGACGTAGCTGAAGAACTGGGGATTGACCACAAAACAGTTTTGACCCATTTGAAAAAAACTGGGTATACAAAAAACTCGATATTTGGGTGCCACACGAGCTCACTGAAAGAAACCAAATGAATCGTGTACTCATTTGCGATTCTCTATTGAAACGTAACGGAACCGAACCGTTTTTGAAAAGATTGATCACTGGTGATGAAAAATGGATCACCTACGACAAGAATGTGCGCAAAAGATCATGGTCAAAGGGCAGTGAAGCACCACAGACTGTAGCGAAACCCGGATTAACACGTAATAAGGTGATGCTGTGTGTATGGTGGGATTGGCAGGGCATCGTTCATTATGAGCTTTTACCGCCGGGCAAAACCATCGATTCGGATCTCTACTGCCAACAGCAGATGAGACTCAAACAAGAAATTGAGAAAAAACGGCCGGAATTGATCAACAGAAAGAGTGTGGTCTTTCATCATGATAACGCCAGACCGCACACATCTTTGGCCACTCAGCAAAAATTTAGAGAGCTTGGTTGGGAAGTGTTAATGCATCCACCATATAGCCCAGACCTTGCACCCTCAGATTTCCACCTGTTTCGATCTCTTCAGAATTCTTTGGGTAGTGTTAGATTAACATCAAGAGAGGACTGTCAAAACTACTTGTTGCATTTTTTTGATCAGAAGTCCCAAAAATTCTACAGCAACGGGATCATGTCACTACCTACAAGATGGCAACAAGTTATCGAACAAAATGGCACATATATATTATAATTAAATGTAATTAAACTTGAAAAAATATGTCTTGAATTTGTTTAAAAAATACGAAGAAACTTTTTCCCCGACCATATATTTGTATTAGCACAGGCAACGAAATTTTAACCCCCCACCCAAAAAAGGGGTGTATTAAGTTTAACGTGTGTAACTGTGAAATCGAAGCTCCCAAACGGTTAAACCGATTTTTGATAAAAAAATATGGAAGGTGACAAGAACGAGTGTTCAAGAAAATTTAACAAAACGCCACAAACCCGTAGTTACTGATTTCTAAGTTACAGGGAATCCCAGTTAGGGGTAAAAGTCAGGAGTCAGGACCTCACAAATGTCTTTAAGGCTCAATTTGGGCAGCGTTTAGTCCATACAAACTTATTCTCCTGTTTCCTCCCTGGATAATACCGCTTGAGCCATATTTTTTTTTTATAAAATTTATCTCCTTTATGGCCAGGCTTGTGTCATTTATTTTTTCTCGTAAGTTAAGTACTATAAGAAATATGAGCCTTTAAAAATCCCAAAAAATATCAAATTTTTACCTCCGTGTTCAGACGTCTCTCAAACAAAATTTATGAGTTTGTAAAACAAAAATAAATGACAGAAGCCGAGAGCAAACCTTTTTAAACAATTAATTGAAAAAAATAATGAAATCGGCCTATTTTTGAATGAGGAAACAGAAGAATCCGAGACGATAATTTTGTCTACTTTTCGTAGGTATAAATCGATCCGAGCTGCAGTTGTCCTTATTGTGCTCTGCGGGCAGAGGCTCGAGGTCAGGGGAGGGTCGGTCTAATACGTATACAGTTAGAGAAGAGACATGTAGTCGATAATTGTATCGACACATTAGTGCTGTCCATCGATATCGATATGTAACGGTTCTCGTCTTTAGTTAGTGTTTTGTGCGTGAAGTGAATTTAGCACATTACTGCAACGGTCGGCAAGTTAGGATTTGGACAAAATTGTTGACGCACAACATGATTTATTTTTACTATGGAAACTGACGTGGTTTTCGCACATAACACATTTAAGTACGAAAAGAAAGAATTTAAAAAAATATTGTAACTTGTGTATCAGGAATATCAGGATCGTAACAAGTGGAAAAATTTATAAATAAATAATTCTCTTAATATTAGTTAATTTTGTTGAACTATTTTTTCAAAATTTTATTCAAATACATTAGGTTATTACGTTGCTAAGTGATTAGATTATAGCTTATCATCATCAGCCAGAAGACGTTCACTGCTGAACATGGGCCTCCCCCTTTAACCTCTATACTGATAGTGATCGACATCCTGTCATCTGCATCCACTGGATGCCCGCGACTCTCACAATGTCGTCGGTCCATCTAGTGGGAGGCCTACCTACGCTGCGTCTTCCGGTTCGTGGTCTCCACTCAAGGACCTTTCTTCCCCATCGGTTATCGGTACTTCGAGCGATGTGGCCTGCCCAATTGCCACTTCAACTTGCAAATTTGAATATCTATGTCGATGACTCTGGCTCTTTGGCGGATATTCACGTTTCGGATTTTATCGCGCAAAGAAACTCCGAGCATAGCTCTCTCCATTGCCCATTGTGTGACTCTGAGTATTTCCAAAAGGCCAACAGTTAAGGACCACGTCTCAGTACCATATGTTATCACTGGCAAAACACACTGGTCAAAGACTCTTGTCTTTAAGCACTGTAGTATCTTGGACGAGATGTCACGCAATTTCCCAAACGCTGCCCATCCGAGTTGGATTCTTCGGGCGACCTTCTTATAGAGCCATTCTTATCTCGTACAAGCTGATGTCTAGGATGTCCTCGGTGTAGTGTTGGGTCAGTTTAGCTCTCTTGTCCAGAGCTGTACCGATAATTAGGCTGTCGCGTCAATGTGTACAACTGTCCGTAAAACCTCTCGAGTTCTCTCAGAATCTTCGGCTTTGATGAAATGATACTACCATCCTCGATCTTCAGCTTCATCACTTGGCTCTTCCCAATAGACGAATTCTTTGCGAACACTATCCAGCCCTGGTTCCACTCGATTGCGTCCCTAATACATTTTTTATTATAGGAACGCAGATCGTGTCGCACCGATTTTGAGATTCGTCTGTTAAGTTGGCCATATTGAGACATATCAGCTGATGTTTGCAGTCTCATCTCAGTCAGGTCTTTCATTAGCTTAATGGTTTCATCTGAGAGCTTCTGAGGTCTTTTCCAGCGTGGGGTCTTAAAGAACTTGGACCACACTGCTTGGACAGTTTCCACCAGCCCATTGTTTAGTACGAACAGTTCCGCTTTCGGCTCTGGAAGCGATTATGCAATTCGAGTTGGAAGTCTTTGGAGTTTTGGATTTGAGTATGACCAGAATGGAGCGTGGACTTCACCAAACGCGACCTCTCAAGCTTGTTGATATTCAATGTGCCTCTGACAAAACGGTGATCGCTACCGGTTTTCACCTTGCTAATCACGGAGACATGGAATATTCGCTTCTTGGTCGTCATGATGAAGTTGATCTCATTTTTGGTCGAACCATCGGGGCTCATCCACGTCTACTTCCTGCATGGTCACTTCTGAAAGAAGGAGTTCATCAAATAGAGTTCCTCCTTCTCCATGAAGTCAACCAGCCACTGGCCCCTCGAATTCCGCTGTCCATACCCATATGACCCGACTCTTAACTCATCAACATTCCGCGTTCCATCTTTGCGTTGAAGTCACCCATAACAACGGTGAAGTATGTTACGGAGGTATCTATGGTCTCGGATATCTCCTCAAGTCCTCATACAACACCTCTACTTTAGATTATTAGATTATAGTTAAAGTTATCACAGGAATTGTACATGGTAATCCTTTCCGTAACTATCATCACATTATAGACCAGCACCCTCACAGGAAGTTTTCAAGCGTCGTGTGAAACTGTACTATTTCTTGGAGTAGCTACTGTATCGTTATTATCTCGCTTTAAGTTTATAAGTATGTATGAATTTAATATTTTTATTTATGTATGTATATTATTTTAACTAAAAACTTGGTTATTTGAATTTTTCACATAAATTTTGAGGTTATGTGAAAAAATTATTGGGACCAAAGTTGTAGATATTTTTATTACCTACAACTTTGCCATTAAACTTTTCAAAAACTATATTGCAAAACTATAAATCCATAGGATTTATAGTTTTGCTGGAAATCGAGTTGAACCATTTTTTACCCTTAAACCCACCAACTTCCCGAACTCAGATCGCCCGTAATTTATTTTTCCTTTCATTTTTATCATAATAATGGGTTTCATACTACTGTGTTTTTTTTTTGATTTCAAAAATTATCGACCCTGGTCTATTTGGCGTAGTCGGTTAGTAAAATATGAGCAGATCGCAAAATAACAAAAATCACTCGACATTCGGCAAACGCCGATATCAACTAGCCGAGTAGACTGCGAGGCGAAATGAATTTGTAGGCAACTAGGCATTCAGTGCGGGAGCACGGGCGGGCACGCACACACGCACAGTCTGTTCGTCACGCACACGTATATAGCTCGCTCGTCAGGGCGCAGCGAGACAGCAATAGAGTTGCTAAATACCTATTCATCAAATTTCTTGGCCATGGTATATCGGCTTAACAAATTTGAATTACAAATGTTCATTACCGCGTCTCAACATTTAGTTGCTCGCCGCCAGGATGCATAAAACCGATGACACTATCACTAAATCAATTCCCAGAACAGGAGAAGCAGAGCTGATGGGTGTAATTGGTAAATGATCGGAGCACCGATGATCCTCAAATAGGGGTCGTCCATTAATCGCGTGAAGTTTTTGCGTGCGGCATTAATTAAGGCCTTTAGCCTTAAATAAAATAATTGTTTAAAAAACTTAACAACACAATTAAAATTATCGCCCTGTCATCGATCCTTGATAAGTGTGCAAAATTTCATTAATTCAACGTTTTGAAGTACTTGAAAATTAAGTTCAAAGATTTCGTTACTTCCATACATACCAAGCTAATAAAAGCGTGTTAAAAATACAATTACATATCATTGTCAAATGAATCAACAGAGTAATACTAAATCAAACCTGAATACAATTGATATAAAACTAACGTAGATATAGGTAGATTTTCTTTGAAGCAAAGAAAACCCCAACGAAGATAATGAAATCTACACTAAACATGTTGGTGATAGGCATGGCATTCAAGTGTCAATAAATAAGTTGCCGTAACAACACGTTGAACGGACAATTAGTGCTAAAATATGAGGAGAAAACACATTAAAGGTTAAGAAGTCAATGAGGCATTTAACAAGGCGTGTCTACAAATTCTCAACGCATAAACGGGCAAGTGTCGTGGACTCTCCCACATACCTTATGGGGCACTCAACGTTTCGTCAGTATCACCCGCCAGACGTAAACAATGTCTCCAGACAAACCAAAAGGTGCTCAAGTAACTAGAGGATAAGGGTCTCGTTGCCGTGGCAGAGAGGTATGACGAAATAACACGCATTCCTCCGATCCTGGCGATGTGACGAGAAATTGTTGTATCTTAGAGAATTGGCTGCTAATTAGTAGGGCAAGGTTCTGTGTTGGGCAACGCAACGGTAACAGCTGGGATTATGCAACGGAGACAATTACTGTCCTGTAAGGGACGGCTGCCAAACTTGCTCGGTTTAATTTGGAGTACAATAGCCCCATATTCTAAATCGGTTTCAAATCTTGAGGGCAAGTAGTAAAATGTTCGCAAATTGTTTATCTTCCTGGAGCTACCTTATTGTAGTACCGTACGTTCACGGAGACTTTATTTGCCATTGTTCTAGTAGTAAAACGTGCCGTATCTTACCTGAAACAAAATAAAACATGACATAAGAAAGTGGTTCAAGTATTCACAATAACGGTTTTATAACATGCGGAACTGTGTGATAAGGGGACTTGGAACCCAACGAGGGAAGGAAAAGAGAGGTAATTTGAATTCTCGTTGCATTACATGAACTTCCATAGTATGATGGACTGATGAACTAAAAGAGACCGCAGGAAAACGCTGGATGCAGGCCGCTTCCAACCGGTCCTTTTGGAGATCGATGGGGATTACCTATGTCTAGTAGTGGACGTCCTATGGCCGAAAAGATGATGATAATGACATTATGATATTCGGATTAACAGGGTTACGCATATACTCGTACCGTGTACAAAGCCCTACAAATCAACCCTGAAATAGCAATAAAAAAATAAACTGTTCCTTAGAAAATGGTCATTGAAACTCTACCAAATGTATGGAACAGCTGATTTTTTTTCGCAATTTCCGTGTTGGTCCCGTAGTAAAAGTTGTTAATAATGATGAGTACAATGACCTCATTTCAGCTTAGTGTCGCAGAGCGTGGCACTGACGACTGCCAAGGTCAAAGCATCGCCTGACCCGACTGTTCACGACCAAGAGTTATTGCAATAGCTGTGTGGAACCCTTGGTGACATTTTTCGCACGGCACAGGGTGCCGGGTGGTGCCGGGCGGCGCGTGGCACGGCCAGCAAGGTCACCCTCGCCCGACTGATTGGTTTACGAGCTTATTACCAACACGCGTGGAAAATACTTGCCATTGTCCGTGAAAAAACAATGTCGTTGGGGCAAACTTTACAAACGGGAATACTTTTAGTGGAAAGCGACGGTGACGGGAATACTTTTAGAGAATAACATAATGCAATACGTGAAAGACTGGCTCTGTGCCTTCTACACATGAAAGAAAGAGAAGCCCAAAATAGACCCATGTCCTAATGTTTCATTTACACAAATAACACGGTAAGCAAAAGAAAAACCTAATAACCCAATAAAGAAAAAAAAAAAAATTGGCTGATAAATCTCGGAGATATAAGCTTTTAAAGTTTTTGGTGTGGATAGAGAGCGGATGCTGTCCCTTTCTCGCAAAACGTGTGTTATTATAGCATTTGTATGGGGCACGTGCAGCTTGACGTCATCAAGTGCTATAGTGCGCTCTCTGTCTAGCACGAAGTGAAAATACCTATAACTTATTTATTTTTGAACAAATTTCAAGTTCGTTTTCGTTGATGGCTTTTATTTATGATCAACTTTTTTTTATGAGATATTTAGTAAAAATTAGAACTCACCTTATTGGCCAAAAGTGGAAATCAGACTGACGGAAACAACAATATTATAGAACATCTTAACAAGCCACTTCTTATTTTCTCTAAAGTAAACGGCCAAGCGATTTCACAATAATGCAAAAAATAAATTAGGAATGAATTAACAAAATAATACGCGTTTATTTCGTCAGCCTCGTAAGTATCTTGACTTTTATAGCGTTGCGCATGTGATCTGTGTCTGGGAACTTGTTATAAAATGTTATCAGTTAAATAATATTTGCAATAGCCTGCGGCGGCCGCTGACATGCAAAACAAATGTGCAATGTATGCAAAACAGGTGTATATGTAATCTGATAACAGTGTTTTGGTAATAAAGCTAAGTACAGTTTTAGGAGGGGTGACTGACCAACGTGAAGAACCGTGTCACAAAACCTGGCTGTCAGCATGACGTGGTGTTTTCTCACCTAATCGCGTAAATATACGCCTATTGCCTAGCTAGCTTACTATAATGTCACATTAAAAATTCAAGTGAAATGTTTCTGTTTCTCTTTTAATAGAATTTCATTAGAAAAACTGGTTTAACAAACAGAATAATAGAAATGAAGTTTAAAATTAAAAGTTATTCTACAGCAGGCCTAGCATGGGCTGTGGTAAAATTGTCTTTCCACGGTTTTTATCCACGAGTAGACGCGACAGAGCTAGAATATGGACCAAAATAGAATGGAACCAATTGGGAAGCACCAGCTTTGAAACAAAAAAGAATCATCAAAATCGGTTCACCCAGTTAAAAGTTTTGAGGTAACAAACATTTTTTTTAAACAGTCGTATTGATAACCTCAGCCTTTTTGGAAATCGGTTAAAAAGTATTTAAACTAATCGCGATTAGTTTCCCAAAAGCATTCAACAAAACAAAGGTACCAAGAGTAGTAAAACACTTTCAAATCGCGACATTTACATCGCCATAAATACATAATTTAATTACAACGCCGTCTTTCACATGTCTGGACTGTCACCGATACTCTTCAAGGTTGATGGCCTGGCTACGTATATTGTATAGGACTTTAACGTTTCCAAAGCTTATTCACGTTCCCTTGTGCCATAATGTCATGGGATATCTCATCCATTGGGTTCTTCTAAGCAAGCGTGCTCCATCGTAGACCGCATCCTCGCTTAACATTACGCGAATATCATTTCATTGATCCATCAGGCCGGTAGGCTCTATTTGTAACTTTTCTGTCATTAGCTCTCATCTTCATCCATATCTAACTGCCTGCATTAGGAACGGCCAGAAGACCTGCGTCCCAGCAGTGGGAACATGATAGACTGATAATGATGATGAACCAAAGACCGTTGAAACGGTTCCAGGGCTTAGTCGAAAGTGATTTATTTCTCAGTGATTCACGTCACATACGAGCAAACAGCTTTCTGCGTGACTCAGGGCTAATAGGCCGGTTCGCCGAATATTTTGACCACTTGAGTTTAGGCGGCCAATTGGCGCGTGGTCGCTTTGCTGGTGTTTTCTACGATTTGTATTTATAGCGGTGCATGAAGATCTAAATTGACGATCCTCACGACCAGACTCCGTTATTATTATAGTGAGCATACTTAAGGAAAACGAGCATCTTTTAAATCACGCAAATGCATACTACATTACGCGCACTTTTCACAGTAAACACTGATTCATTTTTGGCTCAGGGAAGATTTAACCAACTTGGTCGATTGTCGTGAAGGGTGGTTAGACAGTCTTTCAGGCCGCCTGAAGGCCTTTGACATGCCCTAACAAGTACACAGTAGCACAGTCGCTGGTTTAAACATTTCTTAGGAATAACCAGAACATTAGACAATAGTTTTTTTATGATACTGAGTGACGAGACGGGCGAAGTCACTCGCCTGATGGCTGTTCACGCTTGCCCATAACAGCTCAACGCCACTCAGAATTTTGAACTTCAACAGTTCAAAACCCTGGATGGCAATGCACTGCGCTCGTCACCCCGAGATATAAGATGTCAAATCTGTGTGTGCCCATGTGGAAACATTGCCCTTCAATCCTGAACACACAGTAGTGTTTGCACACTACTGCTTGGCGGTTGAATAACTGGTAAAGGTGTGGTACTTCAAATCAAAGATATTTAAAACTACTAAACAAAACAAAAAAAAGAAGACTTAATCCGAATTAACTATTAAGGTGATCTGTGGATTTTGTCTACATTTGTAGCAAGCTAAATAAGACAATATTTAGGACTCGAGATTTAAATTAATTTGTCGGTATCTCTAAAATGTATCTAAATTTATACAGGTAAACTCAGAAGACTCAGCGTAGGTAGGCCTCCCACTAGATGGACCGACGACATCGTGAGAGTCGCGGGCATCCAGTGGATGCAGATGGCAGGATGTCATTCAGTGTGGAGGTTAAACGAGGAATCCATGTTCAGCAGTAGGCGTCTTCTGGCTGATGATGAATGAACCCAGAACACTTTTTTCCTATATAAATATTGTACTAGAACCGAGTTGTCCATATACATATTTCTATATCAATCTGATCAAAGTATGCTTTTTATTTCGTGTCCATGTCCACTTTTTCATTTATTCCCACTAATTACAAATTTAGCTATGTCTGTATGTATGTTAGATTGTACGACTAATCAGTCGCGGCGATCTTCATAAAACGTAGATAACTATTTTTATTAACAGTAAAACCTACAATTCAAAATATTTACCTCGTAAGATACAACGATATCACAATAAAAATCTAGCGATATAGTCGGTTTTTTGTAAATGATCGGTTATTTAAAAATAAGTGCAGTTTTAATACGGTTTTATTGGCTATGCTGAATGGTTTTAAATATCTTCGGGAAGGTTATATAAAATTAGCAGATGATCCAAAACTCATAAGTTCACTGGCTAGTTCTCACGGTGTCAATGTACGAAACTAACACCCGGTTTCTGAAACGCAAATTAGCGTATAAAATACTCCAGTTTGTTGATCCAATGTCACAACGTATTTTGGGTTGCTGAAAATCTCATGTGACAGTCTGTTAACGCAAATGTCAAATCTACAATAAAACTCAAATTAAAACAATTTTGGGTTTCCGAAAAGGTTTTTCGCATGTTAAAGGCTTGTTATTAATCAATTAGCTAATTAGCGAAAATCTACCAATTAACAGAGTGTCAGAAGAAATTATAAGCAAATATTGATAACTAAAAGAAAAAGTTTCTTCTTGTTCCAACTTGTTCCAAACAAGTTTCTTATTTCCGCACTGGCAATCTCTGATGAGCTGGTGTTCCTCCAGGTACCCGATAAGCTGGTGGGTGTTTACCACTTCACTCTATCACCTTGCAATATGCGTGTATGTTTTTAGGGATCGGTTGAACTAGGGCCGTCCAGTTGAATAAAAAAGCTGGAAAAGACGTGTTCAGACTGGAGTCAACTCGGGAGCCTAATTAAGTTTTAAGGACAATTGGCCTTTGGTCCTTGAGCGTGTCAGGTATTGTTAAAAACGTAATAAAAATATGATGTTCGCGAACGGTCGCGACTGCTTCTGTGTGAATCGACCCTAATAGGTTGACAGACGATTTTGATAATGAGATGCAACTCGTGCAATAGTACGTATGTGGGTTTAGAAGAGGATAGTGGCCGGAACTGATAAGCTGATGCGGAAGGGGGTGTGAGTACGATTTCTGTGGGCAGATTGATGATGAATAGTTAACGTTTGTTTACGCGCAAAGTTTATTTATTATACTTATTTTGATGAATAATCAAAATCAATTCATAATTGGCGAAGAAAACGGTGAACATACATAAAAAAAAGAAAAAACAGTGGAACATGGTACCGCTTTATAGTATGGTAGAATTCTAAAAAGGAGGAGATTCTCAATTCGACTGCTTTTTTTCCCTCAGAAATTTCGACTGAATGAATCGATTTTGATGATTCTTTTTTTATTTGAAAGCTGGTGCTTCCTGTGTGGTCCCATTTCAATTTGGTCCAGTTCTGTCATTTTTATGAAGTCGGGTTTTTTATATTGATAATTATTTCTTGAAAGCTTTCACACGGGAATCGATTGAACATTGACCAATAAGCACACGGCACGGGTCAGCCCGCGAATGCGTCCGGTGTGACGTTTTTGCGGCGGATTCCGAAGCGGATTTGACCGATACGTCGTTTTGCGTAACAACTCGTCTCGGACGACCTCATGTTCCCGGACCTAGGTGTTATTGCAAGACGTTTTTCTCATGGCGCTCAAACACGTTTTTATTCGATATTTAGTGCAATTATGCCAAACATCTAGACCATTATGACGTGGGTAGTGTTGAAAGTCTGCACAGCAATGAGACCAGTACCCTTAGTACAAGATTTGATAGTTTTCGAAAACTTTTTTCGTTTTCGTTTTGATGCATACATTGCTGGGCTGAAAGCTATTCGAAACTATTTTTCGTATTTGAGTGAAGCAACCTATACTGCCGATTACTACCGATTTTAGTTCATCCGCGTTTCCGCTAGAGGCGCTTTACTAAAATGTATGGGACAATACGGAAACGAAAAAAGTTTTCGAAAACTGTCAAATCTTGTACTAAGGGTACAGTTTAAACACTCAACCATCTACTTGCTCTCGTATCGATTAATCTGAATTAAATCTCGATATAATTATCAATACAAAAAAGCGACTTCATAAAAATGTCATCATCATCATCATTTCAGCCATAGGACGCCCACTGCTGGACATAGGCCCATTGATTACCAAAATGACCAGTTGGACCAGTTGTTCGGTCTTTTAAGTCTGCGTGCTTCATCTTCGACCATATCGTCGCTTACCAACAGGCGAGTTGGTGCTCAAACGCGGACCTATTCGCGTAAAAAAATAATTGTTGGGACATCCAAAATGAAGGAGGTTCTCCATTTGACTGGTTTTTTATTTATTTTATGTTTGTTACCTTAGAACTTTCGACTGGGTGAACCGATTTTAATGATTCTCTTTTTATTTGAAAGCTGGTGTTTCCCGTGTGGTCTCATTTCAATTTTATCTAGTTCTGTCATTTTTATGTAGTCGGTATTTTATATTCACTTCCGAGATATCTTCATAAATTCTTACCATTTTTGTTTTAATTTCATGGCCATGAAGAATATCCGTATCCATAGCTGAAAAAGACGTTTAAACACATCGCAATATTAGCTAGTGTTCCAAGCTACACGAGCTATATAGCTACATCGTCAAAGCGGTCGGTTAACACGCGAGCGTGTGTCGCTAATTACATAAAAAGATTAACAAGAACTTAATTTTCCCCATGAGCGGATTTACGTCAGAAGTGAACGCGTGACAATAAAGAAAGTAAGTAACCATTTAACATTTTCTTTAGAGGTTTTTTATCCGTAAATCGGTGGGCGGATTATGAGTTTTGGTTGGCAGCGGTCGGCGTAACAAAGCAAGGTTTTTTTTTTTTTGAAGTGAAAACTTCTTTAGGCGCGTTGAGTACTTTTTAGGTGAACAAAAATCATTCCATGGAACTCGCGACATCGTCACGCTGTACCGTGTATTTTAAAACAGCGCCATCTCTTGTAGAATAGGTGAATTACTACTTAAGTTTTCACTTCTGACGATGCTTATTGGTCGATGTGTTTTTTCTTTATTGCGATATAAGTCCGCGTTTAACCACCAACTCGCCTGCTGGCAAGCGAAAGATGAAGCACGTAGGCTTATCCGGTCGATTGGGGCATTGCTTTAATGCTTTTACAGTTATTATAAATATATATTTTTTTTATGTGCAAGGATAGCTGTGTCTTAAAGCTGTCAATCATACATCCACCTCATCTCAAACCGACCACGTCGCGATTAAAATAAAATTATCAATATAAAAACCAGCTTTATCAGAACTGAACCAAATTAAAATGAAAGCACCAGCTTTCAAATAAAAAAAGAATCATCAAAATCGGTTCACCTAGTTGAAAGTTCTGAGGTAACAAATATAACAAACATTTAAAAAAATACAGTCGAATTGAGTCCTTTCTGGAAGTCTGTTAAAAAGCATTGTAATGTGAGCCATATAATGTGTCATCCACAGTAGAATTTACAGTGAGGGGCATCGAGCGACGCGTGGTGGAAGCGTCACTCGACGAAGGTTGCTTGCGTCTTGTGAGCATTGCGGTGTGATGAGGTATTGATAATAAAATTTTACGCAGGACCGGTAATTCATCCGAGTCCACGATAGCCTATAACTAAGCTTAGAACAGAAATAAGCCCAAGTCTATACTTTACTGTATTTTTTGACTGCCCCGGTGGCTCAGTTGGTAGTGACTACCTTCTGTGCTTGGGTGCGTGGGTTCGATTCCCACCTAGGGAAAACATTCATGTGATGAACATTTATGTTTGTTCTATGTCTAGATGTTAATATCCATTTATGTATGTATTCAAAAATATATAATTATGTACGTACATACGTATATCAGTCTCTTGCAGCCATATTACAAGCTTTGCTTAGTTTGGGGTCAAATGACCGTGTGTGCAAAAATGTCCCAGATATTTATTTATTTGTATGTCCTGCTCCCATCACAAATGTTCAGTTGTCACGGATTTTGGCCTGGAGTACATGTAGCGCACTCTACTGGTGTTCTGTGGTTCTCTATGTTAAGACGGGCCATAAAGAATGGCGCTCGTAACTCGTAAAGTCGCCGTATGACCGTCGGGGCGGCCGCAAGCCGTAAACAACGTTAATTGTCCGTCGAGCCGTGAAGCAAACATGGTGCCTTATCGCACCGGTTTATGGGCGGGGAAACCGATCTAGACCAACCTAAAGCTAATTTTGCTGATTTGGTATGGATATCTTAGGAGATTATTGTGTTCGTACATCAAAAGGGCAGGCAGGGCACATAGCATGCAGAACAGATGGCCGATGGCGCCGAAAGGTTCTCGAATGGAGACCACAGACCGGAAAGCGCAGCGTAGGACGTCCACTCACAAGATGGACAGAAGACCGCTGGATGTAGGCCGGTTGCAACCGGCCCATTTTGGAAATCGATGGGGGAGGCTTATGTCCAGCAGTGGACGTCCTATGGCTGAAATAATGATGATGAAATCATCACTTCAAATTCCTCTCAAGAGTATCTTCAGTATTATTCTTGTAACTCTAGTTTGTTTGACCACTAGTACAGATATTGATCAAAATTTCTTCTTATCTTGAAATAAAAATACTGCTTGCATATCAAGAAACTCGCGCAACTGCGCTGACTCTACTCGTATACTGTGTGTTCACTCACAACTTAAAATTATAAACCCGACGGCGAAGCGCTATCCATTAATTGCCTTATTTGTAGAGTCCGCCTATAGCGGAAGAAAACTGGGTGCAGTCCGACTTTCGTTTTACCGTGAGAAACTAAGGGATCCAATCTTACTGTTTTAATAAATAACAAGGAGATAACAGTGTTGTTAAACATGCCCTGATTAAATCAGGAATAAATTACCTACCCAGTATTGGTTCAATCGGAAAATACGTCTAGCGACCTGACGAGCCCATGTCTACCAAAACTAACATTGTATTGTGTAGGCGTGAATAATACGATCATTATAATTTCAGCAAGATTCTTGTAATAAATATTTAGCTAGAGCTATTTTGCTACTACATAATAATCTGATAGTTGTACCAAAACTGGAATGTCAATTAGATTTTTCAATAGTGTAAGTAACTTAATAATATTCTAAAAAAATCTTATCGCACACATTAGCAGCCCTCAAATGTCCACTGCTGAACATAAGCCTCTTAGAGAGGGGTGGTTCCATGATCCCCACGCTTGGCAGACAGCTTGGGGATCGCAGTACGTTCACTGTGTACTAATAGGACGCTGCTGCCCAACCCCCGGTGGTTCTGGTCGCAGTTTTAAGACATATCCGGGTATATAAAAAGCACATATAAAAAATTAGAATAGATCTACGTTTGACCATCAACTCGCCTGATGGTAAGCGACGGTGTGGCCGAGGATGGAACACGTTGATTTAGTAGAAATCTAAACAATAATCACTCTAGCCTTGAAGATGCCTAGATTGTAGTTATCAGGAAAAAAGAAGTATACTCATATCTTATCTGATAGGCTATTAGTTATTGTGTTGTAAACATAAATATGTCCGCCTAATTTAGCTGGGGCACGCAATTTCAGTCACATTGGGGCTGGACCTCCCCGCAGATCGTCGATTAGATAGCCTCCAAAAGTATTAAAACATTCCTGCAGCTGTTGTAAATACCAAAGGCCGCATGACTCTTATCAGCACAACAAACTCGATCGCACTCCGTTAGTAACAGGCTCGTCATTATCCATTGTAACACATTGAATCCTTTGCACAGGAAATGTAAAACTACAATGAAACTAGTAAAATAAACAAAGAGAACGGCCAAGAGACAGGCGACTTATTAACGAACAATGATTATTTTTTGAGTCTATCTTCCACCAAGCTCGGCCAAATCCAATAGGGCTAGAAGACACGAAGGTCGTAACGCCATTGCGGTCGAGGCCGACCAAGCAGTCGTTTTATTATTTACTGGATAAAACCTATTATCCAATAAATAACAAAACGGGGTCGAACACGACCCTCGTGTTCGACCGCCACCGATGATGCGGTTGACGATGGAACACGCTTGCCTAGAATCGATTCACTCGAAGACAATAAGATTGTAACTATCGGAACATTCAGGCAATGTATTCCCACTGTCTAGCGGTTCGCACAATAAAAGTGGTGTTCTTCGCCCATTTTGCGCGGTGAAAACGGATCACGTTGGTCGTCATACTAGGCGAAGACATTACAACCGGGTTTTACCATAATTATATAACGAAATCTGACCATGACATCATGACCTCTAAATTTCATTCGTCTAAAAGAACGTGTATCAAAAGTGGCTGGTGTCAGAGATTGAGACGAGATATGCATGTCCTGGGAGATTGTAGTGGTAGGACTCTTTTGCAGAGTCCGCCTGGGGAAGTACCACACCTTTGCCAGTTATTCAACCGCCAAGCAGTAGTGTGCAAACACTGCTGTGTTCCGGATTGAAGGGCAATGTTTCCAGCGAAATTACAGGGCACACAGAGATTTGACATCTTATATCTCGGGGTAACGAGCTTAGTGCATTGCCATCCAGGGTTTTGAACTGTTGAAGTTCAAAATTCTGAGTGGCGTTGAGCTGTTATGGGCAAACGTGAAGAGCCATCAGGCGAACTGCTTCTCTCGTCTCGTCACTCTGTATCATAAAAAAAGACTATTAACTATTAATAAGTTGAATAAGTCTTCAACTTATTATAGATTCCTTGAAAACCAACAAACGATCGATTTGTCTCTTATCGTCCAAATTGATTCGACCCCAAATTAGGTTTTGACGTGTCATTCGACATGCTTTCTCCGAATAAGACAATGCATGATTGATGTTCTACCGTCATAATCTGAAAAGTGGGTATCATCGATTGTATAGAATTGATGGAGAATTCGAAGTTCGCCTTCGATTCGAATGATGATTTATATAGAGTGCCTGCAATGCGGATTTTTGTTTCGACGATAGCAAAGTGGGTTTCACAATAGCTATTTTAGAATATTTAGCAAAATGAGAAATGGATGTAGACATGATAGGGATAAAATACCGACAGATAGTAGGTTAAGAGCATTGAGGTATAATAAGGTGTACCTACTAGTTGGTTAACAAGTTAGAAGGATTAGACATTGTTTTTTTCAATAGGCAAAAAATTAAAAAAAAAAATTTAACAGACTTCCAAAAAGGAGGAGGTGCATAATTCGACTGTTTTTTTTTTAATATTTGTTACCTCAGAACTTTAGACTGGTGAACCAATTTTGATGATTCTTTATTTATTTGAAATCTGGTGCTTGATCCCGCGTTTCACATTTTTATAGTCGGTTTTTTGTATTTATAATTATTTGATTGCATAATGCTCATAAGATATTATGAATTCGATTAAAAACTGTCACGCCCTTCGTCTTTTCCGTTTATCTTGCGCCCTAAATGTCGCCTTCAACATTTATCACTTCTTGGCTCATCTTTTTTTTTTCATTGCATCCAGTGTCGGTCCTTAAAAAATAAATTGATCTGTCAATCCCCAGGTGACGTTTACAACGACATTCAACGTTACAAAGAGTAAAAAGACGAAGAAAATACGAAAATACCTATATCATCTTGAATACGCTTTCAGACTACGCTATACAATACCGCAGCATAGCGCTTGCCGCACTGCTGAAAGCGATCGTTATGATCTAGAAACTTTACATAACTTTACTGTGGGACGAACCTTGAAATCGCGAAATGACCGGTTTCATAGAAAAACAACAATATCGGGAGCTCCTTCCAAAACCTTATCACGGTAAATATTCATATAAAATGTAAAAAAAAAAAACAACCGTGATAGTTTAAAACAGTGTTTTATATATACTTAGTTGTGTTATTTTGTTTTATTTTATTTGGTATACCTTTATATACCAATACCTATTTGGTATACCTTTATATAATCTTTTTCTTTTTTATCAACCATGTTTTACAATGTCATATTTCAATAGTTACGTTTACTACAATACTTTAGATTAATTTGTACTAATTTAATAATTTTGTGATTACATATTTAAAAACTATATTTAGCTCCTCTCGCCTGAAACACAGGATTACTTGGTTCAGGGACATGTGTTATATATATCTCTAGAAAACGTAACTCTGTACTGTTATGTTGTCTTGTGGTTTTTGAATAAAATATTATTATTATAATACCGTGGTCTGAATCCGCCGTGAAGAGTGTTATTTCACCTGGCTGAGTGCCATTGATTCGGCTGGCTCGTATCAAACAGAAGTGTCACACGAGACGATTATGTGGCGCACGCGCCGCTGTTGACACACTCCGCGGCGATCGTGTTATTGTAACACAAGGTGTTATAACACGCACGATATCAAATCGATGGAATTTTACTTAGAGCTGTACGGTTATTTAACTACTTATTCTTTTCAAAGAAAAGTGTGGTGACTCCCGCTCTGGCTCGTTCCTGGTGCAAGGGTTAGCCATTGCCATCCAATTGTCATTTGTCTTATTAAAAATAAAAATCTGGTAAATTTTTACACACACGGTCATCTGACCCCAAACTAAGCAAAGCTTGTATATGGCTGCCAGAGACTGATATACATACATATATAATTTTAAATACATACTCAAATACAAAATCAATGATCTATGTAAACGCAATATGCAATCTGTTAGGTTTTTACGTCTGTATTAGAAAAAAATAGTTGGGACGTCATCAAATGGGACCAAATTGGAAGGTCAACAAATGGCGGAGAAATCAGTCTACACATGAAAAAATATACAGTGGAACATAGAACCGTCCTTCTTTTAAAAACTAACAAAAAACTATATATTCTATTATTGTATACCGAAATACAAAGAGTATTTCGGTATAGAGTATTAGGCCTTTTCGATCAAAAACCGTCTTAACCGATTTTTTTATATACTGTCGGAAGCCGGACTCGTTAATGTCCTCAGGAAGTTGGTTGTAGATATCGAACGCAACAGTGGAAACCTTTAACTATAATTCTATAACAGTCTCCGCCCTCGTTATAGAACAATCGAGTGGGTTTTACCCGTAACGCACATACCTATTAATGATTACTTTGCGCGACCGCAGCATTCTAAACATGTCCGAGGAAGCGGCTCTGATAACGCGAAAATCATTTAACGTTACCATTCAGTAAGCACCGCTACCATCCACAACGTGTCATTATTAACTTCCTTTATACAATAATGGTGTAAATTTTTATGATTTTTACGAGACGAGCGAAGTCGCTCGCCTGATGGCTCTTCACGCTTGCCCATAACATGTTGCTCAACGCCACTCAGAATTTTGAACTTCAACAGTTCAAAACCCTGGATGGCAATGCACTACGCTCGTCACCCCCAGATATAAGATATCAAATATCTGTGCTGTAATTTCGCTGGAAACATTACCCTTCAATCCGGAACACAGTAGTGTTTGTACACTACTGCTTGGCGGTTGAATAACTGGCAAAGGTGTGGTACTTCCCCAGGCGGACCCCTGCAAAAGGATCCTACCATAATAACTACATAAAAATAGCTATACAATTTATATTATAAAAATAACTAACCGTAGCCCGCGACTAATCTTTCAACCCCTTTTGCGCGGCCCTATCGCAAAATCCCTTTCTTAGCGGACCTTTACATCCCATAAGGAATCAACCTGCCAAATTTTTGCGTCGTAAGTCAAGTATAGATCTAGATTCGTAACGAGTCGTTGACTGAGTTTTATTTCGCTTTTATATTTATACTAGTACTTTTGCCCGCGACTTCGTACGCGTAGATTTTCATATAAAATTTCAACCCTTTTTTCCTCCCTTAATCCGGCCCTTGCGCAAAATAACATAGCCTATACTTCAATCTGGTCATAGTTCAGCATATTCTTGAAAACCGCATTTAAATCCGTCCAGTGGTTTCGATGTGCGTGGACAAACAAACAAAAATTCTAAAAACTATCTGAACGTGTTCAGATGCTTAATTTAAGACGCCCTTTGAGTATTTTTTATTTTTTGGATATATCGCAATTACATATTTTTTCGGTCTTTATCAAGGTGAATGCGCGCGCGCGGTTGCGTTTCGCTTTGCACTCAATGCTCCATTCACAGCCTTACCACGGTAAATATCCCGTAAATAATCATATAATATAACTGTTGCGAACAACCGTGATAGTTCAAATTAGTGTTAAACCTAAATTAATTTAACGTATTTACGTTTTAATTTTTGGTTACAAAACAGAGAAAATATATAAAGTTTTTCGCGATTATTACACAATAAAATTAATAAACTTACAATTTTAACGGGATCACGGTGTCTTGCAATTCTGCACCGGGCTTGGGCTTGACATTTTAATACTTAATTTGATGATAATTATCAATATAAAAAACCAACTTCATGAAAATGTCAGAGCTGCCAAATTAACTTATTGAACACGGGAAGCACCAGCTTTCAAATAAAAAAAGAATCATCAAAATCGGTCCACCTAGTCAAAAGTTCTGAGGTAACAATCATTAAAAAAAACACTCGAATTGATAACCTCCTTTTTGGAAGTCGGTTAAAAATAAATGTCTATCGGTACGTCTGCTATGCATTCCCACATTGTTCTTTAGTGTTAAAACTTTGTGGCGAGATGCCACAACCGAGCCAGTGTCTCGACCTTAACCACACAGGCGTAGCCGCGGGGAAGCCTAGTATCTGTATAAATCAGTATTTCGGATACAGAGTGCGACCCTTACAATATTTGAAGCTACGAATACGTCTAAGTTGAAGCACTATGGCATGAAGCCAAGACGTAGGCCACGAGAGCTCCCCAGAACTTCATCTTCAACTTGACGAAATGACCCTTGAGAAACGTCTGGATAAAGCTTGATTCACATTACACCGAACCAAGTTTAAATCGAGTCGGACCCCGAAAATTAAATGTAAACTCTGCAGCAGAATTTCTAATGGTAAACTTTGAAAAAAAGAGAGAAAAGAAATATAATTTTATTTTGTAAGCAACATTAATTAATATAAATAGAAAGGTGAGTAATATGCCGTTGGATGGTCATCGTTTGATTTGTTGCAAACGGACGATGCGACGTAGTCGTCGAAATTTTTCCTATACCATTTAAATGTCACGATCTTTTCGGAATCAGCTGTAATGTGAATCATCCTTAAAACTTTTAAGCGAAAATGTGTTTACGAGCGAGATCCAAAATAAATCGCCTTCGTTGATGGGTAAATCTTCTTAAGGTACTTTTTTTTTCTTAGTCTATATTGTCCCACTGTTG
The DNA here is from genome assembly GCA_949125355.1 of Agriopis leucophaearia. Classification (NCBI taxonomy): domain Eukaryota; kingdom Metazoa; phylum Arthropoda; class Insecta; order Lepidoptera; family Geometridae; genus Agriopis; species Agriopis leucophaearia. The sequence goes on along the minus strand of OX421274.1, from coordinate 15,602,251 downwards.
GGCAAAGGTCTCCCCCATTTCCTTCCATAAATCTCGATCCTCCGCCACCCCTTGCCAACCTCTCCGGAATGGTACTTAAAATAAATTATCTTTGTCGTATCTTTTATCTAAATCTACATACATTAAAATCACCAGGGTGGCCTGCTTCTGTCTGAGGACACTCGGATGACCATGCACTAAGCACTTTACCCGAAGCAACATCTCAATCAAGAGAATGAACGCATCGTTTTCCAGGGAAGAAGGTGGGGACTTTCTTCCCTCCAAAACGATACAGACAACATCTCCATGCGAATGACGTGTTGACGTGACGTGTTTTTCCAAGGCTCATACGTTCGAAGTGGTATTCTAAAATCTAGACTCAAGGTAGTTGCCGTGCAGCTAATGACGTCAATTCTGTTATACCATTCTCTAAACTAAACTAATTCGACAGGACTAAATTTATCGGCATCTCTTTTCATTTCAAAGCGTCAGAAAAAGATGGCAACAATTTTAGAGCTGTCAAACTTAGGAGAATGACACAACAGAATTACCTTCACTGTCGTTCTGACGTATTTCTAGGAAAAACTACTAAAGTACTGAGAATTATCGCGTTTTCCCACGGCCCTTGTGTTAATAATGTGCCTGTCTGTCTGTCTGCAGATAATTATTTGCAGACTTAGTAAAACGCGCATTAATCGTTTTCCTTATCGGCTAATCGTTAGTAAAAAGCTGCGATTTACTGCTCGATGGAGGTTTTTTGCTTGTTTTTTAAGGAGTATAAATTGGCTACTTTTCATCATCATCATCACTACGCGGGTGAAACCGCGAGGCGCAGCTAGTATCTACTCTAATAAAAGGTGTTGCATAGTATTATGCAGAGAAAGTATCGCATCCCAAACCTTCCACTTTTAAGGTGGACTTCCGTGCATCGCTGTCGATCGCAGGCGCGTCTGATGCGATTTGAAAATGTATGGCGATTGGCGACGTCAGTCGTCGACCGCACGCGTCTGAAGCAGACCTCGGAAGCGGCGCCATACATTTTCATAGTACTAAGATTTGTCGCATCAGTCAGCCGCCTGCGTCTAAGAGCACGTTCATGCGACACGATTTCAACACGCGCTGATCGCGTTCGGGTAGCTTTTCATAAGGGGAGTAGAGACGGCGCGGGGACTGCGCGTGCGCGACGCGGGTTCGAAGCGTTTTCTATTCGGATGCTGAGCGTGCGCGTATATTTATATCGATAAAATATGTACTTTATGTAAAAGACATAAACTATAATTATACTTAATTATTTTGTTTTTTCGCTCAATATTAATTCATGCTGTCTTCACCTGTAATTATTGTGACATTTAGTTATATTTTCGTTTGTGTTTAACTTTTTTGATCGAATTGATGTACACAGTGTAGGTGGACATAAATAAATTCCAAAGTTACTGAGCAGCAAGCGGCGCGTACGCGAAACGCACGCGGTGTCGCGCCGAAAAAAATCGCGCATGTGTGAACGCAGCCCGGCGACACGGCCGCGATGCACGGATGTCTACCTTTAGAATTTAATGTTTAACTTATAACTCAAATATAAAGTACCTACTTTTTTAAAGTGTTTCTATTTCAACCAGTCGCATTAATAATATTATAATTAACAAATATAAGCTAGACTCTTAGAATTTTTCCTGTTTTGTCTCAAACCACAACGTCGGGTTCAAAGACCGATTCAACAAAACCTTCGACACAAGTTTACATAAACAGACTTTATAAATGGCTTGTATTACAAAAGGAGCCATATAAGGAGTGGATCGTTCTTTAATTGTGGCCGATGAAGAGACCATGATCATTAGTGCTTTGAAGGAAAGGGTGATAAAGTAATTATCAATTTAAAAAAACGATTTCACTAAATTAGTATAAAATGGGCAAATTCGGTACACTGTAAAACTTTGACAGTATGGTCATCCAGGTAACAAAATTTTCCAGTTATTTTAATTGAAAAGCCAAACTTCTGAACCAATTTTGATGAAATTTCTATTGGACCAATATGAAAGTCTATTTGTTTTTCCAAATCTGTTCATAAATGGTTTGTGCATTTTTTACATAATTTGCAAGTGTGCAATAAAGTATATTTTCTATTTATTAAATACTTTATAAATAAATGACGGATTTATGAAGTAACAACCATAAAAAAAAGAATTATATTGTTGAAGTCGGTTAAAAAATTATGTTATAAGTATTAAAACTCGCGATACAGGAGCTCATGCTTCGTGCGATCACTATCTACCAGAGCACATTTTTGTTTTGAAGAAATATTAAAATTAATGGAGTGGCGTGGTGTGTATCCCGGTGGACCCGGGTATGTCCTAAAACTGCGACCAGAAACCGCCAGAGGATGGGCAGCAGCATCCTCCTACTAACATGGTGGAAACTCTCTGCGATCCCCAAGCCGCCTGCCAAGCGTGGGGATTATGGCAACCCCCCCCCCCCCCCAATGACAGACAAAATAAAATTACGGCCCCCAGTCCCCGGCAGCTCCACTATCCCTGGCCTAGGTAGCGGGCCAGGTAACGGTGGAGCAAGGGGTGCTAAGAATCACCGGCAGTTGGCCCGCTACCACCCCCAACGTAATTTGGCCCTGGCAACACATAATATTAGAACATTGAGGACTGACGAGAAGATTGTTGAGCTGGAGGAAGAATTGAGCAAAATACGATGGGACATCATAGGACTATCTGAAATCCGACGAGAGGGGCAGGATACGATAGTTCTGGATTCCGGTAACATGCTCTTCTTCCGGGAAGGAGAACGAAAGTCCCAGGGTGGTGTAGGTTTTCTCGTCCGCAGGTTACTCATCAACAACGTGGTTAAGGTCGATAGTGTGTCAAGCAGGGTAGCATACCTTATACTCAGAATAACCGATCGTTATTCGCTGAAGGTCATACAGGTATATGCGCCGACCTCGACATACCCTGACGATGAAGTAGAGGCGTTGTATGAGGAGATATCTGAAGCCATACATACCTCCGAAACATACTTCACCGTTGTTATGGGTGACTTCAACGCAAAGGTGGGCACGCGGAATGTCGATGAATTAAGAGTGGGGTCGTATGGGTATGGACAGCGGAATCCGAGGAGCCAGCGCCTGGTCGACTTCATGGAGAGGGAGGAACTCTATTTGATGAACTCCTTCTTCCAGAAGCGACCATCCAGAAAGTGGACGTGGATGAGCCCCGATGGATCGACCAAAAATGAGATCGACTTCATCATGACGACCAAGAAGCAAATATTCAATGATGTCTCCGTGATCAGCAAGGTGAAAACCGGTAGCGATCACTGAATTGTCAGAGGCACATTGAATATCAACATCAAACTCGAGAGGTCTCGTCTGGTGAAGTCCACGCTCCGTCCTGGTCATGCTTAAATCCAAAACCCCAAAGACTTCCAACTCGAACTGCATAATCGCTTCCAGAGGCTAGCCGAATGCGGAACTGTGGACGAATTAAACAATGGGCTGGTGGAAACTGTCCAAGCAGTGGGGTCCAAGTTCTTTAAGACCCCACGCCGAAAAAGACCTCAGAAGCTCTCAGACGAAACCATTTTTATTTTATGGGCGGGGGATGGAAGACCGGGCTGAGATGAGACTGCAATCTTCAGCTGATATGTCGGAATATGGCAAACTTAATAGACGAATCTCGAAATCGGTGCGACATGATCTGCGTTCCTATAATACAAGATGTATTAGGGACGCAATTGAGCGGAACCAGGGCTCAAAAGTGTTCGCGAAGAATTCGTCTATTGGGAAAAGCCAAATGACGAAGCTGAAGATTGAGGATGGCAGTATCATTTCATCAAAGCCGGAGATTCTGAGAGAGCTCGAGAGGTTTTACGGACAGTTGTACACCTCAACACGACAGCCTATTGTCAGCGCAGCTCAGGACAAGAGAGCTAAACTGACCCGACACTACTTATAATAAAGGTTGACTTCCGTACATGCGATGCGAATTTGGCGATGTTTGGCGACGTCAGTCGTCGGCCGCATGCGTCTGACGCAGACCTCAGTAGCGGCACTATACATTTGTCAACCCCGGTGGCTCAGTTGGTAGTGAACCTCCCTTCTGCGGTTGGAGAGGTGGATTCGATTCCCATCTAGGACAAACATTTTTGTGATGAACATTTGTGTTTGTTCTATGTCTGGGTGTTAATATAATATTTAAGTATGTAATATTAAAAACATATATGTAAAAATATAAAAATATATATGTACGCATATCAGTCTCAGGCAGCCATATTAGAAGCTTTGCTTAGTTTGGGATTAGAAAACCGTGAGAGCAAAATGTCCCAGATATTTTATACCTTTTCATAGTGCGAACACTTGAAGACGTGCGTGAGACGCGCGCGGTTGCGATGCACGGAAATCTACCTTAAAACACAATGAACATCAAAGTTATCTACGTAAAACTGTCCTACGTAGATGTTCCCACCGAGCTTCAGAAGATATCCCCACAATAACAGCCATTTACAGTCGGATCCGGAAGCCGTTAGCGCGTGGATGTTATAGCTCTAATAAGGCAATGCTTTGTGTTCTTCGCCGACACTAAGCGCTTTTGGACGTAAAATACTTTGCCTTTTGTGGAATCGATGAGTAGATCGGTTGAACTTAGTTGTAAAAGCGAACTCGCCGCGCTCGAGATACTACAGGGTTCGACAGAAAGTCTATGAAAACAGAAAGGAGGTCAATGATTGGCAAAACTACTGTGCTAAGCCTAAAGAAGGTATTGACTCATCATTATTAGCAACTATCTACATAACTATTTATTGACCTATATCTAGTAAAAGTTATTGTACAGTGATCCCCTTTCTGTGATACGTATAGCAGTTTTGTCTAACCCTGTACAGTAACTATACTAATTTCTAAACTAACACCCGGTTTCTGAAACGCAAATTAGCGAAAAAAATACTTGTTTGTTAATCCAATGTCAAACGTATTTTGGGTTGATGAAAATCTCATGTGACAGTCTGTTAACGCAAATGTCAAATCTACAATAAAACTCAAATAAAAAAAAATTTGGGTTTCCGAAAAGGTTTTTCGCATGTTAAAGGCTTGTTTTTAATCAATTAGCTAATTAGCGAAAATCTACCAATTAACAGTGTCAGAAGAAATTATAAGCAAATATTGATAACTAAAAGAAAACGTTTCTTCTTGTTCCAACTTGTTCCAAACAAGTTTCTTATTTCCGCACTGGCGATCACTGATGAGCTGGTGTTCCTCCAGGTACCCGAGGAGCTGGTGGGTGTTTACCACTTCACTCTATCACCTTGCAATAGGCGTGTATATTTTTAGGGATCGGTTGGACTAGGGCCGTCCAGTTGAATAAAAAAGCTGGAAAAGACGTGTTCAGACTGGAGTCAACTCGGGAGCCTAATTAAGTTTTAAGGACGATTGGCCGGAATGCCATCCAACTCACTCAACTTTCGTACATCAAGTAACATGGGTTTCCTCCGTACCGACCTCGGGGAAAAACGTACTTCAGGCATAGAACTAGTACACTGCGGAATGGTGGGTGGTGTGGTGATATCGTCGAGAGTTGAGTTTGAGGCTGAATAGCCAGAATGTTGGGTTTCTCCTTTACACTATAGGCCAAAGTGTCATCCGGCCTTCGCAGAGTTGGTAGACCTGTAGAGGCACACATAGATTTCTACCCCTATAGTTCGTACGCACCTTTAAAGTGGACAGGACTGGAAGAAAGCGGTCTTAACTTACGTCTTCGCTCAAATTTTCAAATTCATATTTCGTACATTTTATGAATTGGAAAGCCGATTTGACACTTACTTATAAGCTCTCTTTTTCTTTCTCCGTATAGCTTTTACGCGACATATTTATTTTCGGTAATTAAGAGAAAACTTCGAAAGTTTTTTTTTTTAAGGTTCTGGAATATAATTGGATAAACAAACAAAGACATCTAATTTATTTTGATGTAGGTAACTAAACCTAATTATTTTGACAATATTCTAACAAAAATTTAAATTACAAACAAAAAAAATTTTTTTTTTTTGAAATTTTCTTGTAAATTCAATCTTATATTTTAACTTCACTTCTTGGATTTATGGTCTCTGCGACTATAGTGTGACAATTCTGCCAATCTTATATTTTTAATAACTTAAAAAAGTTGAATTGACATTTCTTTTCATACTATGTCAAAACTTCAAAAGGTAGAGACAGACACAAAACATAAGTGAATGAAGGTGACTGGTTTTAACAAGGGTGGCCATACGAAATAATAAATCTCTTGTCAACGGATAATTAGTTAATTTTACGGTAACTAGCTTTTCAGAAACCCACAGATGTTTGATAGTTTGTTAATTGCGACAAGCTGTTGACCAATTCAATATTTGAAATGCGTTTCAGAAACCGGGCGTAAGTTTGACAACTCCAAAATGTTTGCAGTCCTTTTCTTGCATATATTGAATTGAAAAGAGACGCAGATAATTTTAGAGAGTGGTATATAACACTTTTCTATACATAGTATAGGTGATGCCGTTTTCAGCATCAGCTTTAGATTTCAAAAAATAAAGCACCGCTACCCCTGGCACTAGGGTTCAGAACCGGGAAATCCCGGAACCGAGAAAAAACCGGGAAATCCCGGTTCTGATGACGTTGAGTACCGAAACTCCCGATTCTCAAAATCAGTACTGGTTCCGGAAACCCTACCTAGCACGCTGTCTGATGCAACATAATTATAGGGAAAGAGAGGAAATGCTTCCGGGAAATATTTGATTGTTGTAACAAAAACTTTTTTCTTTCTTTCTTTACCCCACATATATACTTTATTAGATAGGTAAATAAGTAGGCTAGTATCATCATCAACCAGAAGAAGTCCACTGATGAACATAGGCCTCCCCCTTTAATATCCACACTGAACGACAACCTACCATCTGCATCCACTAGATGCCCGCGACTCTTACAATGTCGTCTCTTCATCTAGTGCGAGACCTACCTACGCTGCGTCTTCCGGTTCGCGGTCTCCACTCAAGAACCTTTCTCCCCCATCGGTCATCAGTTCTTCGAGCGATGTGGCCTGCCCATTGCCACTTCAACTTGCAGATTTTAATAGCTATGTCGGTAACGCTGGTTCTTTAGCGAATATCTACGTTCCAGATTTTATCGCGCAAAGAAACTCCGAGCATAGCTCTCTTCATTGCCCGTTGTTTACTAGGCTAGTAGGCACACCTACAGCACTAGGTCCACTTCTACAATACTAATAAATAGTGACGTCACAAAGCATTGTTCAAAATTAGCATTAATTTGCACTTTCCCGTTTTAATTTTTGCCTTTGTGTGGCACCCATACTCGTGACGACATTTACAGCTGACTCTGGTCAATATGTCGGGTTCATTCTTCTTTTCCTATTCCCACGTTAGGTGGGGTCGGATCTCTTAATCAGCCTGCGCCAGAATGCTCTGTCCTGGGATGTTAATGGGTCCAATTGGGCCTTTTTTACTACTTGGGCCATACTCGTCCACCAGGTGGCTGGGAGGGCCATCTTCCCCGCTTTCCCTAGGGCAGCTCCAACGGCCTTTGAACGGCATGGTCATCGTCTCTGCGCATCACATGTCCATACCATCTCAAGCGACTTTCAGTCAATTTTTCGGCAATCGGTGCAACTTTAAAACTTCCTATGTACTCATTTCTAACTTGGTCAAGTATGGTCACCTCTCCAATATGTCGGGTTCATAAGTTAGAATTTTCATGTATTAAAAATTTCTAATTTTCATGTCTTAAAAATTTCTAATTTTCGTGGTGGCAATGTAGTATTGATGTCAGGGTCAACTGGTTAATTGCCCCTCCACATCACGTGATAAATACCTTAAACGTTTTGTTCAGATTCTGTTAAGTTTTAATGTTTTTTTTTCATAAATTCAGATTTTGATTCGCACGGATGTAAGTCTTACTATTTATATTATATAAACCTCTCCTGAAAAATTATCGAACTGATAGTAAAAACTTTATCAAAATCAGTTGCGTGAATTGCGCGCGAGGGAGGAGTTGGAGAATATACAGACAGACAGACGCGGAAAGCGACTTTATTTTATACTATGTAGAGAAGAGAAGAGATAATTTTATATAAAAAAGTATATTAAGTATAGTTAGAGAAATTTGGGTATTTTTCTTTCTTCACTCCCTTGTGGTCCTTTAAGTATTGTTATAAAGAGATTAATTACACTTTTAAGTATGCTTGCCTGCTACCTTCATTATTTTATTTTATTTATTAAAAAACACTTATAACACCATTACAGATAAACTAAAGCGATGCTATAACAACTATAATATTTTTTTACTATTCTAATTAAATATCAAACACATATTTTACATTTATATATTTTTTTGCGTCAGTAAATAAATTTATTATAAATACATGAGTAGGCAAGAAAGTGTTTTCAACCATCGTCAATATATATATTTTTTTACTGCTTTTTGTGTGTCCTGCTTATCTTTCTGACTGTCCTGGTGGCTTAGTTGGTAGTGAACCTACCTTCTGCGCTTGGGGGCGTGGGTTCGATTTCCCCCTAGGGCTAGGGGATTCATGTGATGAACATTTGTGTTGGCACCACAACTGGCAACTGAGTAATGGTAACTTCATAATTATCAATATAAAAAACCAACTTCATAAAAATGTCAGAACTGAACCAAATTGAAATGGAACCACACGGGAAGCACCAGCTTTCAAATAAAAAAAGAATCATCAAAATTAGTTCACCAATTCGAAAGTTCTGAGGTAACAAAAACAAAAAATAAAAAACTGTCAAATTGACAACCTCCTCCTTTTTGGAAGTCGGTTAAAAATAGTCTACGTCCTTTGCTTAACATGAATATTAAAAAGTGCACACTGCGTTATGGCAACTGAGTAATGGTAACTCAATAATAATATGATGTTCTTATTATGAATTAGTAATGACACTAAAATTAGCACTCAAGATCAGACTAGCAAGCAATGATTGATACTCTCCAAAAAAGCATGTGGGATGCATAACCAACACACGAAATGCACTGTGGGTGGAACAATAATCTATGAGGTTGCATAAGGGTCTTAAATTAAGCTAAGTACAGGTCACACCTCGGCGACCCAGATTACTGATATGGATTGGATTTGTTTCTATGTTGCAGTGCAGTTATTCCTTATGGTAGGCAGGGCCGTCTAACCTATGGGTGGGGGGGGCTGGGCACATTAGGATAATGTGCCCCTATGACCTTGACAGAGCACTATTTTCGGGCGAGAGTAGAGTAGCTTCGCGCATGCAAAAGCTAATAACCAAGTAGGTATTGTAGTCAGTCATTATCCTTTGATTTTGTCGAAATAAATATGTTTATCGGTAATCAATATCGGTTATCGTTTGGTTATCTGGCAGAAACTAGTAGCCCCTATCGATCGCGGGCCCCTGGGCAAGTGCCCAGAGTGCCCAGTGAGAAAGAGGGGCCTGCTGCTAGGCTAGATATTTACAGATCATTGAGTTTACAATGCCTTATTTAACGATCTGTACATGTCGATTACAAATTCTTGGAAGCTAAATTGTTTTATTGTTATTTCAAACTAGCCGCCTGTCCGCCTGGCTTCGCACTTTTTTTTAAATTCTATTAATAAATATAGCCTATACATGTTCAAGGATAATATAGCATTACAATGGTGAAAGAATTTTTAAAATCGGTCCAGTAAGTAGTTTTTGAGATAATTCGTTACAAACATCCAAAAATACAAATCTTTCCTCAATATAATATTAGTGTAGAATGCAGATATATGGAAAGGTAAACTCAATATAATTTATTTTTAGAATTAATTTTTTATTTCATATATATTCTGATATCTAAGTATGTTATTTTGTTGGTATTTCTAAGATACAGGGTTATGCATATAGATAGATATAAACTCTTTATTGTGTACACCAGAAATAAAAATTACAGATAGAAAACACTAACGAGCTCGTGCCACAAGTGGCGGCCTTATCGCTAAAAGCGATCTCTTCCATGCAACCATTGGAAAGGAATTTACGTAACAGGATATCCTGCACTAAGCCGAAAGGTCATTGTTATGAAAAACTTTTACTACGGGAATTCCTAAAATTGAGAAAAAAATCTGCTGTGTCATAGAAAAAGGTCATTGAGACTCGACAAAATGTATGGAACAGCTGATATTTTTAGGCCTCCATATATCAATATTTTTAGGGCTATCTATGTCGATACAAAAACTATCAGGGATTCACATTGACAGAGGGAGGGTGGGGGTGGTGAGAGCTACCTGCTTTTCTTGACCTTAAAAAGGTCTAATAAAACTTAAAGGGCTTAGATGCAACCTGAGCAGGTCTGGAGCATTCCTCTCGAGTTCTCCGGTTATACAAATTCAACCTGCACTTATATACCTACCTAGTTAGTTGCTGGCTATAAATATTAAGTTTTGTTTTCATCAAAGCTAGGCATTGTAATATATAAGACAAATATATTTCCTTCCTTAATATCTTAACAGCACAAGGGTAGAGTTAATCAGAGCACCCATGCCATGCCTACTTTAACATAAATTATGAATAAAAACATTCCTTATTTGTTTTACCACACCTTACAAAGTAAACAATGTGGCAATAAAACTAATTTTAGGGCTGGTGTGGAATGTCTGCCTTATCAATATCAATACAGTCCGGAAACTTAAATTATATCTTGTTTTAGTACTACTAAGATTAAAGCTAGTAGTAAAGTTAGTTATGCTTTGGTAGTCTTCATTCATCATCGTCATCGTCCGCATCCTTCCTTTTTCCACAGCTGGGCAAGGACTGCTTAAAGAAGGATTGCTTAAATATTTATTTTATTCTGTTTTTTTTGTATTTGTTGTTATAGTGGCAACAGAAATACATCACCTGTGAAAATGTCAACTGACAAATTATCACAGTTCATGAGATACAGCCTGGTGACAGACAGACAGACAGCATAGTCTAGTAATAGGGTCCCGTTTTACTCTTTGGGTATGGAACTCTAAAAGACGTGTATGAGAGATTCATATACTACTCTGGCTTTCTGAACCAAAGGCGGTATAGGTACAATTGTATGTAATATATATACATGACTCTACCTAGACACTTATCAATTGGAATGTAATGTTTAGGAACTGATAACAGAGTAGGATATGACCTTGGTCACGGACTGGTTTGGGTGTTCAAGGATGGTCAGTATGCAACTGATAATGGTAAGTTTGTTGACATTTAGTTTTATTGGAAAGGCTTGCCATTAGAGATAAGACGACTTGTACAGAGTATAATATTTGAAAGGTTTAAAACTATTTCTTAGAAAAATTTCTGTACTAGCAGATTTCCACTACAACATCAACTAGTAAAGCAATACTATGTTTCTCCTATGATGAATGGTTTGGCTATTTTTATTTAGGTAGGTATATGCTTGCATTAGCCCGCCACACTTTTTTTAATGCCTTACCTGGCAAACAATCTAACGGGCCGCCTGATGGTAAGCAATCACTGTCGCCTATGAATACCTGTAACACCAGGGGCATCACAAAGACGTTGCCAACCTTTAAAAACTCCATTAACAGCCCTTTTGAAGAACCTCATGTTATGGTTACTGGGAAATGCCACTGGACTTGTTCCACAAATTGCAGGTGTTAGACAAAAAAGATTGTGTAAAACGCACAGTGCGATTTCCACAGAGCTATGATATTATATGTGGATGATGTGGTATGTGGCTAATGCGATGACAGAACCACGACATTGGCATCAGATCGAACAGTTCCTTAGAACATTCCCATTGTAAAAGTGATAAATGGTATATGATGTTACCTCTCCTGATGTTAAGCGATGATGTGGTAATCCCATGTAGCACACTTAGCTAGAAGAAACTGATTCACTCGCGATTTGTAGATTCCCAGAATGTAACTATCAGAGGACAACCACTCAGGCAGCACAATCCACAGGTTCACACCATAATGGTGGAATTAAAGCACTTCATAAAGGTTTTCGGAAATCATACAAAGGCTTTGGTTTACAGTAATCAACCATGAACCGGTCTTGTTTTAGTCTCGTCTCATCCCGATAGTAAAAAATAGTAAAAAATCATGCAGATACACTGCACTTTTTACAAAATGAATCCAATAAAAAACCAACAGACTAGCAAGTTTGTCTGTTTTTTTTATATTGTATAATAGGCTTGCGCTTGGCGCCAACTCGCCTGATGTTAAGCGATGATGCGGCCTACGATGGATCACGCTTGCCTAGAAGAAGCCGATTCACTTTTGACTTGAAAACACCCAGATTGTAACTATCGGGGAACACCCATTGAGGCAGCGCATTCCACATACTAGCAGTTCGCACAATGAAAGTGGAATCAAAATGCTTCGTACGGGTTTTAGGAATGTCTACATACAGCATACAGCAGTGTCGATTTTTCGTGCCCGATCTGGCAGTCCGATAGAAAAAAGGGCAGGAGGGAATTAAATCATGCAAATCTGATGTGCACTCTCCAAAATGTATCCGATAAAAAACCTTGATTGAAAAAACCTAAATGTTTATGACTTTAAATTGTTGCAGATCAGCTTCTTGGCTTTTTTGTCAGTAGACTTCCATACCTCAAGCTAGTTTAAAGCTAATCTACCCCAAAGGTGCGGGCAGTATTCTATGCATGACCGAACTTGTGCTCGGTACAATAACAGCAACAGTTCCGACGAGTAGTACCTTCGCACCTTTGAAAGGATACCCAGGTTTTTGATAGCCAGTTAACCCTTATTATCAGTATAGAAATAGTGTTGGTGTCAACTTACAACACGGTCAGTTATCAATGTGGATACATCTCAGAATATAGACATCTGCCAAGAAAGAATTTTAGGACAGGGTTGAATTAAGAGTTTTAAGGGGATTGACAGTTTATGGGTTTGAAGCTTTGTGTCAACAGCTAGTTTACGAAAAGCTCAAATCAAGCTCCTCAAAGTCAAGAATTAAAAACAGAATACTATTTCCTTGCAAAAAAAATTGGTCATATTGAAGTCATAATCAGCCTGATTATTTCCACTACTGGAAGCCATCCATCACTCGTCTGCCCTCCCCAACATTATAGCTGAGCTTGGCGTTCAATTGTCATCCACACATACAACACCAACTACGTGTCACTGAAACATCAGCTCAGCATCTGCTTTTGTACCAAGCATCAACAAATCTTTGAGATAAAACTAACTTACCATTAGAGCTCTTCAGGTCCCTGTGAATAAGCGACATGGGTGCTCCGCCGTGCAAGTAGGCCATGCCCTGCGCCACTTGTATAGCCCAATCCACCAGGATGTCGGGCCGGATCTTGCGGCCGCTGAGCACGCGGTTCAGCGGCCCGCCACGAGCATACTCCATCACCAGACATAAGTTAGGCTCCTCGAGACAAACACCCTTCAACGACACTATATTTTCGTGCTGCAGCACCCAGAACAATCGTGCCTCTTGTAATACACTCTCTTTTATCACTTCGATGTCCTCGTTCGCGTCCTGACGCGCCGCCTTCACCGCCACTACTTCGTGGTCCCAATAACCGCGGTAGACTTTTCCGAAGCCGCCGACGCCAATGACCTCCTCGAGTTTTAGCTCTGAGAAGGAGACCCGCGGCGGCTCCAGCGCGAGTGGGTCCTCCTCCGTGACGTAGACGGCTGGAAAGATGCCGACGCGGTCGCCGATCTTGCCTGTCCACCAACCCTCGTCGCCGGATATGTTTGCGTCCTTGGAGAGCACTTCGACAATCTCGCCGCGGCGTAGCGAGAGCTCGTCCTCGCCCTGCGCTGCGTAGTCGTAGACGGCGGTGAAGAGAGCCAGCGGCGGGCGCTCCTCGTCGGCCGCCATGGCCGCGCGGCCGGCCGCGGGCCGCGGCGGCATCACCCCGGCCGCGCTCCCATCGCCCCGCGGCTCCGACCTCACGCGCCCCGACACTGCTGCAGCCGCCACCCACCACCGCACATAACGTACACCGCGACAACAACAACGCGTTTGGTTAGGATCACCGTATTATTCCGCCATCTTTGTTTCTTACATCGATCATGGCGGTGTAGGGTCGGGAGGAACACTATGTTAGGAACTTTTCGCGGCTGTACCACGCGCGACTTTATACTTCGAGGTGATAGAAGACGATTCTTCGCTGCGATAAAGTTAATTAATTTCCATTCATCTATCATGCGATTGATAGACGGACGAAATGACAACCATACCGTAGCGAAGTCAGTGACAAACTGACATTTGGTGTTGCTGCTACACAACCTTGAAATTCTTCTATATTATGGTAGAAAATTAACTTACTAGAACTAAAAAATATTTTTAAATCCGAAATATTATTTGTAATAAATGTGATATATTTTTATTTCTCAAATTTTAATTTTAAACATACAAATGTATAAAATATGACGTAACTACGTACCCACAAAACACGTTTACAAACTTTTTTCATACAGTAGTGGTAGTTTTAGTTGAGCTATAAATAAATGACACCAGATGGCGTTATTATAAACTTTATTTTGTGAGCCCGCGTCACAGATTGTATCCTAGTGAGTACGTCGCTTTTCGATTTTAGCAGATAGAATTTGGCCATTAGCGCCATCTAGGTTGATATAGAAAGAAATGGTTTATTTGAATCCTGATATTATTTTGCTTGACTTATTGTTGTGTAAAATTGTTGTTGACTACATTGGCTTTTAATATTTTAAGGATTTTTAATTCGGTGTAAAACGATATTAAAAAAAATGCAAATAAATTATTGTGATATGTTCAGTTATTTCGTCCATCTCAACATGAGGTCCCATGGTGTAATGGTTAGCACTCTGGACTTTGAATCCAGCGATCCGAGTTCAAATCTCGGTGGGACCTTGACAAAAATCTTTTTTGAACCGTTTTTGTGTGTTATATATAAATTTTACTCTTGTTTATCACAAAAATCATGATTATTGTATGATACAAGCTACAATGTAATAAGCCGCACCGAAATACCGCGAGGTCGAACCCGGTGGAATAGAAAATTTTCAGTCTGTGGAGCCTGAAGGGATGCTGGGTAGGGGAGCATTATTGATCGCGTGAAAATGGGATAGTCGTACCCATTCGCGGCGACCACCCAGTCCGCGGATGTCGGACCGCCTGTAAACCAAGAAAACACGCTGATAAACCATAAAAACAAGACTTATTAACCAAAAAACAACCCAAAAACGTTAAATAACCGACCACGTGACTAAAAACCCCAATAGATGTGTGATAAACAAATGTGCCGAGTGAAAACTTGTCGTGTCGACCCTAAACATTCTAAATGTGATTTGTCACGGTGAAAAATCTATTAAAAACCACAACCTTTTTAATACGCTTACAGTGCTCCTTAATGAAAGTTAGTCAAGCCAATAGAAAGTTGTGATATTTTTCAGTTAAATTAAATGTACGCCCCGTGCCCCGATCGTTTCGCGTGAGATTTAAAGATAATGGCCGATTTGTTGTCTCCTGGCTAAGAATGAGGAAAATTACCAAAATGTGTTATAGAAATAATAATAATATATTTGGGGGTGACTTGTGTCTCAAATGGTGCTGGCGAAAACGCTGGCCCAAAACCACGGCGCTGCCTAACGATAAATATTTAACCAAATAAACTATTCCAATACTTAGCTGTAACAAAATTCAAATAAAATCAGCCAGAATGAATACGTTCAACGCTCCAACGACGCAAATCAATGCAATTGATAAAATGACTACGGTTAAATGTAAGACGGTGGATTTGGAGGGATACGTAATTATTGTGGTTCAAACGAAGGATAATAAAGTCAAGCTATACGGTAAGTATCTTCCGTCCATTTATGTAAAATTTTAAGTAAGACTTTTATAAAATTCCTCGTTTTTCTTTAGCTTTTCCGGCTAACGCCTGACAGTTTATGTACAGCAATATCATAAGAATAATTCTACGTGCGTCGTGTAATTTTGATATCCAAACATGAGTATAATATTCAATTCAATCAGGGAATACAAAAACTTTTTTCATTTTACTCGAAATCTGAGTTTTTAGTTGTAATGCTCTAAACATTTGCCGAAATATTTATATCTTAATATACCTAATAGAGTAGATAGCACTATGATCCTTAGATCAGGCGAAATTCTTGCCTATTCGGGTAAAATACTTATTTACATCCTAAGATATTTTATTACACTCACTGTTATAACCAATGTGAGTATATACCAGTTACTAGAGAATTTGTGGAGAATATTTGTTTTTTTATGTAGGTGCAAACCCTCTATATACTGAACTATCTTTAGGTACCCAAAATCTGTCTCTGTATGTTTATATCGTAAAATTTGCCCTTTGCTACTCTGTCGGCCTTAGTTTCTTCTAGAAATCTACCATCGCATCAGCTTCCTGCAGGCCTAGCTCGGGCGGTGGGCAATTTATCTTTCTACCGTTTTATACAAGAGATGTAGACGCGACTAAGCTAGAATATTGATACGTTAGCCTTTTTCTCGCGGGATAAAAACAGTGGAAAGATAAATTTATTCACGGTCCGTGGCAGGCCTGCTAAAGCCTATGAGGCCCAAGAAGGAAGATTAGGCTTTTAATGAATCCGGCACGACACTTGCCTGTTGATAAATGGACTGATGATCTTTACTTATGTTCAGGGTCCCCCGCAGCAGGCCACCTGGATAATCTGGAGGTGGCCGATGAGATCATAGACGTGAACGAGACCAAACTGGAAGACATGTCGAGGACTGAGGTGCTGGGACATATACATGAGGTGAGTAGACACCGCAAGTTCACAACCATGTACTTTGATCTATGGCCAGTTTTAAGGCGCTCTATTCCTAATCTGATTTGATTCAGAGATTTGACATCTTATATCTGGGGATGACGAGCGCAGTGCAGTGCCATCCAGGGTTTTGAACTGTTATGAAATTCAACATTCTGAGTGGCGTTGAGCTGTTATGGGCAATGCGTGAATCAGGCGAGCGACTTCGCTCGTCTAGTCACTCAGTATCATTAAAAAAACTCTTAGCAATTTTGGTCGTTCTAGTTTTAATATGTCTACTTCCATGGTTAGCTTAAAATTATAAAAATGGTGTCATGTGAAGGCCCTTCTTTCCCACTGGGCACTCTGGGCACTTGCCCAGGGCCCTGCCATCGATGGGACCCCCAAGTTCCCGCCAGATCACCAAACAATAACCGATATTTACGAGTATTACTGAAAAACATATTTATTTCGAAAAAATCAAAGGATACTGAATACAATACCTACTTGCTTATTAGCTTTTGCATGCGCGAAGCTAGTCTACTTTCGCCCGAAAATACTCTGTCTAGGTCATAGGGGGCCCTATTATCCTAATGTGCCCAGGGCCTCCAATGGGTTAAAGACGGCACTGGTCATAGTTCTCATGTGTCAAAATTTAATTTTTTATCTAGGAATCCGTAAATACCGAAACACGATTTTTTTTTGTTCGTTCAGCTATGATATTTCGTCATTCTAAAATGTTACCATGCGCGAGCGAGATAGGATAAACGCTAAAAATATATCCATCTACTACAAAACTACAAATCGGATAATTCACTTACACATTACACACGACTTTCTGTCTAAAATGTATTAATATTGTCGCAGTGCATCTCCTCGTGCGTCATCAAACTACGAGTGAAGAGGCGCAGCGAGACCAAACTACGTGAGTATAATCATTGTATTTATTAAACTACGATTCAAGAAGTGGAGTGAGACCATACTACATAAGTATAAAAACTGTATTTATCAAACTACATGTCAAGAGGCGCAGCGAGACCAAACTACGTGAGTATAATCATTGTATTTATTAAACTACGATTCAAGAAGTGGAGTGAGACCATACTACATAAGTATAAAAACTGTATTTATCAAACTACATGTCAAGAGGCGCAGCGAGACCAAACTTCGTGAGTATAATCATTGTATTTATTAAACTACGATTCAAGAAGTGGAGTGAGACCATACTACATAAGTATAAAAACTGTATTTATCAAACTACATGTCAAGAGGCGCAGCGAGACCAAACTTCGTGAGTTTAATCATTGTATTTATTAAACTACGAATCAAGAAGTGAAGCAAGACCAAACAATGCGAGTTTAATCACTGTATTTATTAAACTACGAGTCAAGAGGTGTATGCGAGACCAAACTACGAGAGAATAATCACTTTTTTATGTAGCTACTTATATCCCATATATAAAAAAATATTACAAAATTAAATATCGTTGGCAAAATTATCACTTATAGATTTGTAATGATAATTATACATTTTTACAAGAAAAACCAACTTTACGCGAAGTGTAAAAAAATAGTTATGCAATTATATGTGGCAAACAAGCAGACGGGCTGTCTGATGGTAAGCAGTCACCGTCGCCTATGGATACCTGTATCAACAGAAAAACTCAATAAACGGAAATTAATCCCTTAAATTTCCACACTTAGAGGTGAATTATTAAAAAAAAACTGAAATGGGACCATTCTGGACCGCTGTTATGGGCAAGCGTGAAGAGCCATCAGGCAAGCGACTTCGCTCGTCTCTGGGTATCATTAAAAAAAAAAACTCGATGTATATCATCTTCTCTTCTCTACATAAATGAAGTCGCTTTCCGCGTCTGTCTGTCTGTATATGCTAACTCCTCCTAAACCACGCAATGGATATTGATGCGGTTTTCACCATCAGTTAGATAACTTTTCACGGAAGGTTCCTTATTCTCTATGTCTAGTCTACCTAGTACAAAATGAAGTCGCTTTCCACGTCAGTCTGTATATCCGCTAACTCCTCCTAAACCAGCACGCAACGGATTTTGATGCAGTTTTCACCATCATCAGTTAATTAATTATTAATTATATAAATATAATAACAATAATTTATTTATTGTAGCTATTTAAGTTACCTTCTTCGTTTTTTTTCCTACTAGTTTTCATGCCGTAATAAATAAATAATAATTAAATCCCCGATGCAAAAAGAGGGTTGTTATAAGTTTAATGTGTGGTCTGTACGTCTGTCTGCGGCATCGTAGCTTGTGCGTGTTTTAGGGTTCCGTACCGAAAGGGTAAAACGGGACCCTATTACTAAAGCTCCGCTGTCCGTCTGTCCGTCTGTCACCAGGCTGTATGTCGTGAACCGTGATAGTTAGACAGTTGAAATTTATACAGATGATTGATGTATTTCTGTTGCCGCTATAACAAAAAATACTAAAAAAAGAGAATAAAATAAATATTTGAAGGAGCTCCCATACAACATACTTAATTTTTTTGCTCAATATTGATAACGGCAACAGGTAGACGCTTGAAATATTCACAGAATATTGAGTTATATTATTTACTTTAAAAATCAATAATTAAATTAAAATAAAATTAATATTTTAGGGGGCTCCCATTTTTTGAATTTTTGTATTCTGTAATAGGCTTGCGTTTGACCGCCAACTCGCCTGATGTAAGCGACGAAGCGGTCTACGATGGAGCAAGCTTGCCTAGAAGAAACCGATTCACTCGAGATTTGAAGACACCCAGATTGTAACTATCGGGGAACACCCGTAACACAAACGTGTTTTTTTTTTTCTGTTTTTATAGATAATGATAACCCTCCGTGCGCGAGTCCGACTCGCACTTGGCCAGTTATTTTAATTTATTTAGGATATCCTTTCAGATTGGTCCCATAGAAATGTCATTAATTAACATTTTGGTTTTTAAATAAAAAATACTGGAAAATTTGGTTATTTGGCTGACAATATATTATGTTATCCAAGTAGGTAATCGAAATTGGGTATTTTACTAATAGTATAGGAACCCGCCATAGGACGACCTTTAAAGAGCTGGTTAATGGATGAAAAGTATTTTATATTTAATTAAATATGTCAATAAATACATTGCAAATGGGTTGTCTAAAAGAATTCAGTCCAGAATATGATTGATTAAAAAATTTAAAAATATTTTTTTTAATATATTTTTTATGAAGATTTAAAATATGACCAGTAATGACCAGTGTTGTAAGTTACAAGTTTCTCTGTCTTATAGTTTAGAAATGCAGGGGCACCAACTTTTTGCCACTTTGGCGGGCTATATTTCGCAAAGTATAGACTTTATAAAAAAGTGATGTATGAAACCTTACATTCATTTTAAAATACCTTATCAACGACACCCCATAATTGTCTATTAAACAAACCAGGGAAAAGTAAAAAAAAAAATTTCCTAAATTGTTTACTAATCCTATTCTGGACTTAATTTTTTTAGACAACCCATTTGCATTATATTTTTTGACATATTGAATTGAATATAAAATACATTTCATCCATTAACCAGCTCGGTGAAGGTCGTCGTTCTATGGCGGGATCTTAGACTATAATTTTGCGAAGTCGATTTTTTCAATTGATAATTATTTTCTTAGAAAGTAAAAAAAACTGTCGATAGATTTAAACCATCATAGTCACAGCAGGCGGACGTGTTTAAAACCTGTTTAAAACCAAAATAAACATGCAATATCTTGGTCAGTCTTTTGAAAGGCCTGAAAAATGTTGGTCGTACTCTACCGCAGTCCGACCAAATGCACACACATTCATAAAATATCAGATAATCATAATATTCATAATGTACAGTATCTTTTTGTGACAAGGTTCCAAGTCAGTTCCAAATTCATCCACCAATGCGCCTAATGCACCCATGTCTCACTAGAAAGGAGGCTCGATCATATTCTCGTAATTGCAGGCGCTATTTCGCAGGCTTTGAAGTTTGTGTTGCCAGGTTTAATTAGTTGCTTTTGTTTGCGGTAGTTTTTGTTAGGGCGGTAGCTTTTGCTTCGAAACGGGTAACCTTGTTCACGCAATGTTTTCGAGATTACTAATTAAGTGAAAGTGAATACGTGGATAGGTCGTTGATTTAACTACAGCCTTCATGCTGACGGATGATCGTTGACTTCTAAGCGTATTATATTATTATTATTATACTCAATATTTTATTGCAAACATATGTAGGTACATGCAGGTCTTAAAGTAGGTACATGTTTATTAGAGTAATACATATGACCCTATTTGGGTATGGCAACACTCGGAACGGAACCTTATATCTTTATTTCAGATTCAAGATCCATATCAGTTAAACTAAACACATACACATTATAGGAACATTAATAGGCTAACATACTAATAGGCTAACACAACATTATAAACTACCACTAAGGGGCCATACATAAATTAGGTACATCACACATTAAGGGGAAAGAGAAGTCAACAAAGTGTGACATCGTGTGCCAAATTTAAAACCATGAATTGAAAGAAGTGTCATGACACGAGTTTCAAGATGTGGATATTTTTAAGATTCCTCAACGCTGGTTGGGCTGGTTTTTCGCAGAATTAACGTTTTTATTCTTTAAATCTAGCACAATATATACCATACTAACAAAAAACATCTAATATAATAATCATATTCCAATTTCCAAATTAAATTGATATTCAATTCTTGTTTTATACTATTACTAGCTGCGCCCGCGGTTTCACCCGCGTGGTGATGAAAATCGGTGATGACGATGACTATGAAAAGTAGCCTATGTGTTATTCCAGGATATACGCTACCTCCATACCAAATTTTATCCAAATCCGTTCAGCCGTTTCAGCGTGAAGGAGCAACAAACATACACACACATACTCACACACAAACTTTCGCCTTTATAATATTAGTGTGATTTTGACATTTAGGAAATTGTATTTATTATTTTAGTTGACATTTAGATTATAACCCGACATTATGCCTGCAATTGTAGTTTAGGTATGTTTTTAGGGTTCCGTACCCAAAGGGTAAAACGGGACCCTATTACTAAGACTCCGCTGTCCATCCGTCTGTCTGTCTGTCCGTCTGTCCGTCTGTCCGTCTGTCCGTCTGTCCGTCTGTCCGTCTGTCCGTCTGTCCGTCTGTCCGTCTGTCCGTCTGTCCGTCCGTCTGTCACCAGGCTGTATCTCCTAAACCGTGACAGTTAGACAGTTGAAATTTTCACAGATGATGTATTTCCGCTGCCGCTATAACAACAAATACAAATAAGTAAATAGAATAAAATAAATATTTAAGGGGGCTACCATACAACAAACGTGATTTTTTTGCTCGTTTTTGCTCGATATTGAAAACGGCAACAGGTAGACGCTTGAAATATTCACAGAATATTTAGTTATATATTGACTTTAAAAATAAATAATAAAATTAAAATAAAATTAATATTTTAGGGAGGCTCCCATACAAAAAACGATATTTTTTTGCCGTTTTTATAGAAAATGGTACGGAACCCGTCGTGCGCGAGTCCGACTCGCTCTTGGCCAGTTTCTTCATAACATGTTTTTTTCCCCTTTATTATTGTGTGAGGTAAATGTAATTGATAATTTATCGTTTTCATTTCAATAAATAAATTTAATTTAAATCTCAAACTAAAAGAGACGGCTGTCGTATACGAACGAACACGCGCCAAACACAGATACCTACCCGGAGTCTTCAGAGAGTCAGCAAATTGAGAACAATCCAGTTGGTGATGAGTTCATTAAAAAGCCAAATTGTATGTCTTTTGAAGCAAATTAAATGCGAGGTATACGCGCTGAATACCTAATTAAACAGTGCTAAGGCCGCTCGCTATGGGTGATAGGCTGAGAATTATACAGTACCTATCTCCATTATAAGCAGAAGTGATCACGTTTAAGTTGTTTGAGGTGTTGTGATAAACCGAGTTGGATATACTTAATACGAGTATGAGCCTTATTTTGATCAATTTTCATCTACCGATTGTTGAAGTTGCTATTTATTAGATTATTTTACCTATATAATAGGTAATAGGAGTATAGTGCAGCATTTATACACGGGTGGCATACTACCCAGTTCCTAATTAGAATTGAATCGGACTAGTCTGCCTTTAGCGTAATTTAACAGCAAAACTGTTATGAAGGAAATATATTCCAATTAGAATTAGTTTAAAATTGTCTATCCTTCCTTCCTATTATATACATAACATACCTACCCAAGTGCCTAGGTAGGTACCTACCTATCTATCATAAGATTCATAAGCCACGGTGGTCAATCCGACTCGCTGCCAGTTTTCCTTATTTTCTCGCCACGACTATACCAGGCTCTACACGCCGAGCACCTGGGAAAGTACACTAGGCGTATATAACTTGGCTTTTCTTTTCTTTCAAACTTGGCTGATGTGTCATTCATTATTAATTAGAAACGAGTAAATCGAAGCCTCACGCGTGGCAACACAACCTGTCTCAAACGGAGTGCGAGCGAGAAAGGAGTTCCGTTGCCCGCGAGTCGTCACGACTCGCCGTCCCGTCGCGTACTTGTTGCCGTTTTCCAGTCTTCAAACATTATTTAACAACAATTACCTCGTTGCACACCACGGATGCAGTGTTTTATCAACATATCGACACTCCATTGAGATGTACAGTGAGTTTCAGTGCAGTTC
This sequence comes from Agriopis leucophaearia, assembly GCA_949125355.1. Taxonomy (NCBI): domain Eukaryota; kingdom Metazoa; phylum Arthropoda; class Insecta; order Lepidoptera; family Geometridae; genus Agriopis; species Agriopis leucophaearia. The sequence continues at coordinate 15,578,831 of OX421274.1, read as the reverse complement.
AGTGCGTAGAAAGTGATTGGTCAACTTCTTTCCGAGAGGTGAGTGAACTTGTCGACTGGCTTTAACCCTTCGCAGTCTGGATCTCTGGAAGGTGTAGTGATGGACGCTGACCGGTTTTTCATCACCGTAATTACGGAATTTACGGATAAATAAGGCCGTGAAAAACCGACGGCCGACCTCAATTAAATATTAACTGTAGAAAGTCAATAAATAGTGTATGATTCATGCACACGTATTTTGACACACTTGGCTAGTGTTAATATGAATGTGAATTTAAACTGTTCACATACCTTGGTAGGTAGGTACCTACCTACTGCTTATTATACCTATAGCTGTTTTGGACTGGTTCGTGCTTCACTCGATCTAGTTTTCGAGATACATAAAACCCAATAGCCTAGAATTATATTATTTGTATAGATTGCTTTTACTGCTTCATGAAATAATTAGTACAAAGTTGCTTTTATATATTTTTATTTATTAAGGCTTGCGCTGAGTTGCGCTTGGCCCCCAACTAGCCTGATGTTAAGTGATGATACGGTCTACGATGGAGCACGCTTGTTTAGATGAAACCCATACACTCTTGATTTAAATATATATATAAAGCGGTGTCGATTCTTCGTACCCGCTCTGGCAGTCTGGTAGAAAAATGTGCAGGAGGATCTGACGCACACAGAAATGTATCGAAAAAAAAAAAACCTACAGACGAACATAGAACCTTCAACTTTTTGGAAGTCAGTAAAAAACCGATAGAATAGCAACTTTACGCCGATGCTCTAGAAGACTAAGAAGCCTAGTAGGGCTTCGTTGCTGATGAGCCTCTTGGGACGCACCTCCATTATGTTTAATAATATATACATAATCAAAAACGTTCATCCACACTGGGCCGATTATTGTACGATTGAACAAATAGATCTGACCGTGACCATGTTCCAAGACCATGGTCACCGAAAATATTACACAATTCCTTGGAATCCGGATACAAACATCACCAAACTGCCTTCGACTTGAAATTCAACGTCAGGGATATGAGAATTAGCCGAATATTCATTCGAATATTTGAGAGGCGGTTCGCATACTTCGCATCAGTCGTAACTTTCTTATAGTAAGATTTGCCTACCTACCAAACGTAGATATAACTAGATCCAATTTTAAAAAAAAAATTACATCAGTAACTTGCCTAATTATATAATTACCATTTAAATTAATTTCATACGAGCTGTATGAACAACGGACCGCGAATGGTTGCATAAAAAAAAACAATCGCCATTGCAAAAACCGGACAGCCTTGGGCTGAAGATTCCAAGTCATCACCGCGTCACAACACATTATAATTTTATCGTGGCCAAGCAGGTAACTTCAATGGAATGGTACCTACATGAATAACTTGAAGGTTCAAGGGCATATAACTACGTTACTTACAGAATATACAATAGACTGTACCGTTTGTGGTTTAAAGTTGAAGCCAGTTTGAATCTTAGATCAGAGAAGAATGATGCTTCAGTTTTCGGATGGGTGAGGCTTATTTAAAACTAAGCGTTACCTAGTTCTCGTGAAACGATAAAACTAAAGAGAGATTGTCCTAAAAACAACCGCAAGACAGGACATTACAGGCCATCAGGCTGCCTAAAAACTTTGATACTATGGTTAGCCCTATCCCCTAAGCCTAACTTGTATTTGTATTTAATACGTTTGTCGGTTGTACTAAAGTTGTGCGTACTAAGCTCGCACCTGACAAAGTATAGCATCTAACCTAATATGCCCATTTTATTTTATTTTTTTGAAGGCAAAGATAACCTATGTTCAGGGTTCCGTACCAAAAGGGTGTAAACTGGACCCTAAAAAGAGGTTATCTTTGACTTTTATTTTGGCCGTCCTACGTATGAACGGCTGTATCTTTCGAACCGTAATAGATAGCCAGTTGAAATTTTAACAGGATATGTAATGTTACGGCGGATTAACGAAGAAATAATAATAAAGTCAAAAAAATAAACTAAATTGAGTACAACAAACGTATTTTTATATATATATGTATTTTTGTATTAGCTCTAGTGTAAAAACGTTAATATGTACAAGCGACAAACTTGGCATGATTATAATAATAGTACACAATCTGAGACTTTAAAGTATAACAATAAATAATAGATAATGGCCAAGTACGAGTCGGTGACAAATTTCTGTTCATCAATAAGTTAAGCAACGTAGGGAGCGGTTGGTACTTGGATGGGTGATCGCCTGGCCCTGATGTTGTCTTTTTGCACTAGGTACTTTTTGTATTTTGTGGTGGTGCGGAACCCTCAGTCCGCGAGCCCGACTCCCACTTGGCTGGTATATTTAAAGTTATTAAACCCGGAAACAAATGTATTGCACGTCTGAAACTATTGTTTTATAAAACATAAATCTTTACCGTTACAGTTACGTGTAGAATCGCGCGTGTAATGACAATAGCGTACAGAATGGCTGTAGTGGTGTGAAATACAAGACTTCAGATCAAGTCTCAAGACTCGAAGAAAAAAAACGATATCGTCATGTCTTATTTTAATTATGTTATCGAAGTTCAATGTATATTATTATGCTGTTTCTTATAATTCTAGACCCGAAACCCATAAGCACAAAAGTCAAAATTCAAATATTTTGAAAAGTTTACAGGACGATGTTGGACATTAGTTGTATGGTGCGTAAGACTGTCACCTCGTGTATTGAAGCCCTCTCACTTAGTTGCTCATTCACGTCGACGGATAACGCAAAAAGCAAAGCCCTGCGAGATTTTAGCATTTTGAGAAAAAAACTGACTTAAGTGCTTATGGTTGCCGTGTCTAGATATGTACATTGAAATTTTGACATGATAAAACTTACGTTACTGACTCCTAACTGGGTATGTTAACCTGTATAATAAAATAGATAAATAAATTAATCAAGACATTCAAAAAAATTTGAAAAATATTTCGCTGGTCATACCTACAGCGCGGGTATGCCGCCAGCCTGATTGGCACGTTTGCTCGGGAAAGTGCTGGTCGCGGAGATACTTAATTTTAATTCTCGAGACCTAAACATTTGTTTGTTTTGTTAGTTATTTGGTTTTAGTTAGTATTATTTTTTCCTAGTAAATTAGTTATATGACATAAGATTAATAATTATATTTGTATCCACAATCAAGTTAACAAGTAACATAAATAAAATATACAATCAAGTTGTATCTAAGACAGTCTGGATAAAAAAAAATGGTTTGTATAAACGTAATTATAATACGATACACGTATGATAGAGGATTGAATTGATAGTCGCGCATACTTGTGTTATAGTAAGCCACAGAAACGTTTAACACATTTTAAAATCAACGCTTGAAAAAGTCTCGAATACTTCCCTGTTGCTGGTTACACTTTACGTCAGTTATACGTATGATTAGTAACAGGACTTTTATCATGATAAGATTGTAATTAGAGCTCCCAAATCATATAACTACTACAGTTATATGATTCAACAACCGTGATAGTTTAAAACAATTAACCGTCTTCAAGGGTCGACAACCGTTAGACTATTTACGTTAAGTAGGTATATGTGATGTTACAGGTATCCATAAGTGACGGTGATCGCTTACCATCAGGCGGCCCGTTGGTTTGTTTGCAATTACCACCTATGGCATAAAAAAAACAAAGAATATATCAATAATAATTTCAAGACTGAAAGACTAAGACCGCTCTTTTTTCCGCAAGCAAAATATCGTGCTAGAAACATTGCACCGTTACGTCACACGCAGTGAGTCAAGCGGCGTGCTCCGGCGCAGCTCCAGCCTCCATCTTGTGCCAACGCACGTTCCGCGCTTTACACTAATCTCACTCAATTAAATGGAATTTATACGAGCATCACGTTGTAAATACTAGAAAAATTAACTCGGAAATATAAAATTACAACTGACCAAAGAATGAACACTATACAATGTTCTACCTCAGGAGAACTTCCTGCGGAGATCTTATTTGTTCATAGGTGTCGTTGACCTGGTCACTTACCATCAGGAGGACAGCCTACCTGTCTACCATCTTTAAAAAATAATACGGAAGGTTTCATTCGAAACCAAATAATTCGAAGAAATATTGAAACAAAAGAAAACTTAGAACAAAACTAAACTGAAGTCTAAATATCTTCTAGAAGTTCTAATATGAGCTGATGGTGGTGAGAGACTCCACAGACCGATAAATTTTCGTGATTGGACGAGACGGCTGTTACGGACGCATTTACGAATACGTGTCGGAATGTACTGCCCCATCACTATGATTATCGATATTTTCTGTCATCACATACGTACTGTCAAATACCAATACATAACTCAAATTTGATTGCAGTCTTTAAAATAAAAAGTCACACTGAGGCGAAAAGTTTAAAATAAATTATGGATGGTTTTATGATGGATGCAATATATGGACGACAAAGATGCTTCAAAAGGGGTTAAAGTTGCGTGGGAAGGCTAGATAGACTAGACAAAAGTAATTCAAAGACTCAATGTTTGAAATAATCAGAGAATTTCGAAATATTTTAGATTCCGCAATCAGAAAGTTCATATTCTATTTCATTTCGTAGACGGAAAACGATACTTTTCCTACCAAATTTAATAATTATAAATAAATATAAACGACTATATAAAAATGTCAGAACTGAACCAAATTTAAATGGGACCACAAGGGAAGCACCAGCTTTCAAATAAAAAAAGAATCATCAAAATCGGTTCACCCAGTCGAAAGTTCTGAGGCAACTCCTCCTTTTTGGAAGTCGGTTAAAAGTAAAGTAAGTAGATATGGAAAGCAGTAGGTACTTACTTTCCATATTGGTGCCAAAAGGAAGCTCCTTGACACCTGTTTTACATTATTCCATTCATAATTTACGGATAATGTCACAGAAAAAATAAACCAGCCAAGTGCGAGTCGGGCTCGTGCACTGAGGGTTCTGTACCACCACAAAATACAAAAAGTAGTGCAATAAGACAACATCACGCACAGGCGGTCACCCATCCAAGAACCGACCGCACCTTACGTTGTTTAACTTGGTATTGAACAGAAATTTGTCACCGACTCACACTTTGCTTGTTATAGGTACTTTAGAGTGCATGTGAACTATAATAATCATGGCAAGTTTAACCCTTGTAGCTACGCATTACCATTTTTACATTAGAGCCATTTAGTTTTAACTTTATGAGATTATTATTATTCGTTAATTAATCCGCCGTAACATTACGTATTCTGTGAAAATTTCAACTGGCTATCTATTAAGGTTTAAAAGATACAGCCGTTAAAGATAGGACAGTTGGACAAACAAACAGTGTAGGCTCAGTAATATGGTCCTGTTTTTACCGTTTGGGTACGGAACCCTAATTTAAAAAAATCAGCAAGTCTAGTCAACGAAGTCTCGAAAGAATTAGACTGCCCAGTGCACATAGACCGTTGAACGTCTACAGACAATCCAAATGCTCAAGTTCACTACCAGTTGGCAGCGTACCCAGCATGCTGGCGGCATAAAGTAAGTAGGCTATGAATCTACTAGTTATGCTATGGTAAATGCCTAAAATTTGAATCATCACCACCAGCCAATAAAAGCTCCCTGCTGGTCGTAATATTTCCCAAGGGACAAGCCACTGATCTTGGGCTTCTACGTCCCGCTTACAGTCACTGCCGCTCCGTTGCTCTGTTACTCCTTGTAAGAGAAACAAACAAACAAACCGGTTTTTCTGATCAATTTCTAGTGTAATTCCGCTTCTACGTCGCTTCAAATACAATAAGGAATTTGGTATACATTTTACTCGGTAGATATTTGTTAATGAAGTTAATTTACTTAATTGAGTTTTTTTTTAAATTTAAATTAAGTAAATAATATTTCAGTATTAATTAATTTTTGTTTCAAGATAGGTTAATTTTATCTTTTATGTAATTAATATTTTATTTCACGCCAACTACCGCTAACCAGGGAAATTTGCCACTAGATGGTCTTAACCGACATGGGAGCCAAATCCGTCTATTTCTCTGTGTTTTCAAAAATCGTTTTTATTTTCTGAACTGATAGTTTCTTTGTCATTTTGACATATTTATTGTCTGATCATCTAAATATATTATTATCTAGTTTAACCAAATTTGGATTTAAGATTATAGAATAGCCAAAATAAGACCATTTGTATTTTTTTAAATTTAGTATGCCGGTCTTCGCTGAGTTGACCTTATGTTGCAAGGGCCGTAACAATTTTAATTTTTCTCCCCACCTAAGCAAACATTGGTTTTTATTGCATTTCAATTACTATTGATTGTGTATTGTGACACGTAACTACATCTAGTGTCGAGTAGTGATACTATGTACGGTTCTAGGTACTATCTATTTCAGCTACAGTCTTCAGTCCTTGTGCGGAAAATGTTTGGAATTGTCTGAATTTCTAAGACCAGTCATATCAGTTGTTAATTTTATCAGATCCACAGGGCTGAATCACCGACAATTCCGCGAGTTTCAATTCCTGTCGCGGGCCGGATTGATGGCAGTGACGGGCCGAATTTGGCCCGCGGGCTGGATTTGGCCCGCGGGCCGTAGTTTGGAGACCCCTGAACTAAACAAACAAAACAAACATTCGAAAGTATCGCATTTATAAAATTACTCGTAGTATGATTAAACGAGTCGCTTGGCCTTTAGCTTTCTTATAAAACACCTAGGTAACTGATTTCATGTCCGCAATGGTTAAAATGGTACCAAAAAGAGCAAACCAGCGGAAAATCGCTTTGCATGCTTTTGCGTAACTCCACCAAAGATCGAAGTAGATTTTCTCCTGAAGCAGGAATCAAGCAAAAGTCACGTGCTTGGACGTATTAAATGGACTTGAAACCAACTGTACCAACGGTCCGTGACTAAATTATAAAAAACTGTCTGAATTTGTCCGGTTTGGATTTTGTCCGTACTTAGACTTTTTCTACTCAAAAACACAAGGTTCCATAAATTATTACCTATATTTACTGGATTACATGGGATTTTTGCAAAGTAAATCTTATTTGAATAAAATTTCCGCCTTTGTAGGTACCACTTCGGAACGTAATAGATAATGCGTTTGGTTTACAATTCTTTGCAAAAATGGCTGCACCGATTTGAATTCCGGTTTATTGCTGTAATTTTACAGCGTTGTAGTTTTATTTGTACATGTCTTAGGTGGCAAACAAGCTAACGGGCCGCCTGATGTTAAGCGATCACCGTCGCCTTTGGATACCTGTAACACCAGAGGCATCACTGATACATTGCCGACCCACCCTATTAGCAGCCTCTTAAAAGCAAAATCAAAATCATCGCGTTCGATTAGTTTATAAGTTTTTGATTCGCATTTCATTCTTGGTACTTACCCCTACCATAAGTGTATTTATTACACATATGCCCCTACACTCAAAATAAAGTTTCCGGGCGCAACGAGAGGTAATATATTGATAGCAGCAGTCCTTGACTGAGGCTATATAGTTCTCAGACTATTCAGTCAGTCAGTTCAGTGTTGGTCAGTTATTGGGACGAGCAACCGAGCGGCATGTCCGTAGTCCGTAGTTTATGCGTCCAAGTTCTCGATGTCGTGGACATTGTAACTGATATTTATTCTGTGACAAGGGTCAGATAAGTCACAGCAAGTTATGTCATAAGCTCGTTCGTCAGTTAGTTGTTTAGAAAGCACTATGTCGCAGACGAAGGCTTCAAGCTGATACGAAATACGACTCTTAGATATTTAGTCCCACAAACAGTTTTTTAGGGTTCCGTACCCAAAGGGTAAAACGGACCCTATTACTAAGACTCCGCTGTCCGTCTGTCTGTCTGTCTGGCCGTCTGTCACCAGGCTGTATCTCATGAACCGTGATATTTAGACAGTTGAAATTTTCACAGATGTATTTCTTTGATTCTATAATAACAAATACTAAAAAACAGAATAAAATAAATATTTAAAGGGGCTCCAATACAACAAACGTGATTTGCTCGTTTTTGCTCGATAATGATAACGGCAACAGGTAGACGCTTGAAATATTTACAGAAATATGATTTAAATTATTCACTTAAAAAAAAAGTAAATAAAAAAAAAATAAGGGGGGCTCCCATACAAAAGACGTGATTTTTTTCTGTTTTATAATAACTGGTACGGAACCTTTCGTGCGCGAGTCTGACTCGCACTTGGCTGGTTTTTTAACTGACTATACTTTGCACGATTGGTTGAGTTGATCTCTAGAAAAGTAGGTAAAATAAAATAGGATCAACTAGACCACGTGGTCTAGTTTATTGCCGCCGAGTTGACTCCCAACTCCTCAAACTGATGTTACAATAATGTTTATGTATCAAATTAAAACCTGATTGACGGCCAGTACAATGTTTCCGGTGAAATTGCAACCCATAACGAGATTATACAGCTCTCTATCTCGAGTAAAAACTAGGTAACAAGCACTATGTCGCGGCACATTCGAGTTTGGCTTTATGTGTAACTGTAATAAGCGTTTAATTGTAATAAATATACATTAAAATAAAATAAAAAACCACACAAATCAATCGTGTTAAAAAGTTTAATGAAATTCACAACCAATTCAAAAAAGATCTTTAAGGTGAAACGTTTCACTTTGGCGGGAAAATCAAATTTCAAACAGTTTTTTTTGTCCTTGTAGCTAGGCCGGGTAATTATTGTGAAATGGCATAGTGTTCGCGAAAATTGTTGGTCGTTCTTAACATTATCATGTACAGCTATTAATCAGTTACTCACCATATTACTTACATTTGGCAATAAACCGTTTGAAACAGCATAAATTTGTTTATTGACAAATGTATGTAATAATATGCATTGGAGATAAATAACTTTACGCGAGTTTGTAAAGAATAATAATCAATTTTCGCGAACATCATTATCGTTTACAATAATTACCCAGCCTAGCTACAAGAACAAAAAAAACTGTAAACAACTAGACAAATTTTCATCAAATACAGCAAAGAACCATCCAGATTTAATTAGTAAATAACCCTCTCTTTAAAAGACCACATTGAAATTACTCTATCTGTTTGGGTACTAAGCTACGAGTACATACAAACAGACATGGGTGTTAAAATTAAAACACCATTATTTTTTTCCTGCAAATTAGTTCATTTCGGCATTTAGAATATATTAATTTGCGGCTAGGCTAAATGCGCCAGCATGTCTATTCTGCAAGCTAAGTGAACACGCAATTGAAGTGATAAGCTAAGTGAATGTGATTTTTTCTTGCTTATTTCTGCAGATAAATGTCTAAACATCAAATTATAAGAGCAAGGGACTACAGTCAAGGGTGATCACTCGACATTTTGACATTTCTCTATAATCATCGACAAGAAAAATACACGTTCACTTAGCTTATCACTTCACTTGCGCGTTCACTTAGCTTGAAGAATAGACATGCTGGTAAGAGATCGTAGATAATTGCACAGACAACGCGGCTTATTCCCAGGAGTGAGTTATTCAGGGCTGTTGCTGTTGATGATGCTTTGTATCAGTTGCTCCTAGTTTCTTATACAATAGAAACCAAACTTGCACAAGGACCGGTCTTGACAGTAAACCCTGCAGTAATCTGAATCTACACCACAAACTAGTTTCGATAGGGTTTGATGACGCAACAGAACATTAGTCATCGTCAAGCTGCTTACAGCATGAACAGTTTTGTTAATAGGTAGATAATAGATAAAGTAATGTAATCTAGAGTAATCTAGAGACCACGAACCAGCAAACATAGCGATGGACACCCTAAGATTCTATGGAGATACGATATGCGTAATAGCTCGCAGTGTCTGGAAACGAAAAGTCGAGATCCAACTTGCTAGACGCGTATGCGCAACAGTGGAGTAAGATGGGTTGATTGTGTCAATCTTGCCACGGAATACCTGCTGATGTTATGTCTTGTAGTCATCATCATCATGGACAGCTCATTAAGCCCACTCTGCCCTACTAATTCCACTTGTAGTAATCGACGTTTTTGGTCCCTTTTTGCAGAAATTGTATCCCAAAGGGATAATCCATGTACAAAAAATAATTTTGATTTTGTTCATTAGATACACTTAAAAAGTTATAAAACATAGACATGTTGTTTATACATATATCTAAAAATACGTTTCCCTCGTTTTTCTCGAAACCGCCATTTTGCAAGTACTGCATTTATTATAAGGAGGGCAGCACTGCAGGATATAAGCCACCTCCCTCTTTCGGCAATGTTATGTTTACCGACAGTCTCGTCAATGTATGTCTTGTAGTGTGTGTGTGTGTGTGTGTTTCTCGAAATAGAAATACTAAGCAGTAATAGTTATTCCGGAACCAGTTCATACAAATATATAAACTGTAGAAGGCGCTCTTCAAAAACATCTTGAACTGGTAAACTCAATGGCGGTCGGGACACGTTTCAAGCTTTCAACATATTCGACAACTAGTCTAGAAAAACCTCACCTTGACTTATATTTACCAACTTAACTGTTCATGTGGTCAAAATTGGAACTAACCTTTTGGAATGCTACGTCTTCAACAAAACAGATGTTCAGTGGACAAAATTGAAACAATTTCGTTGACCGTTAGCGACGCTATGAACTGTTGTTGTTCTTGAGAACAAAGCTCTGAAATAGAACCTACCTGTAATATAATTTAGAGGAAATAATGTAGGTAATCGCGTCTAGAAAGAAACCTGTCCGTGTGTCCATGTAAGAATATAAAACTTAGAACTAATAATCTTGACCAATATCGCCCATTCACTGCACAGTTAAAATGGTAGAGTAGGTCTACTCTACTCTCGCTATCCTAGAACCTACATGTCATATCATACCGTTGTCGCTTGTCGCACCGGAATGTACGAAAACTGGTTCTTTACTTAGCAGAGCACTAAGTGACCAACATTTTGTAGCAAGTCAATAAAAGTGAACTTAAAAGTCGGTGGGTAGAGTACGTTTTTGATGAGTGTTATTAGATGCCGAGATAGGCCATGCCTCATCGTTGACTGTGGAATGTAGCTTTTAAATATAACAAGATAGAGGTGGGATTTATTTTTAGTATCGGTCATTAGGTAAGGTACGCTTATCTAGTAAGTACCTACTAATTGTTTGTTTGTGTCGAACTTACACTTTTACTACATATTTATTCCACACCAGCCAAAAAACTAACGCTCAGCTGTATCTCCCTGCGTTTCTATTTAATATGTAATTTTCCAATTTTCTACATATTTTTCATAATAAACATAAACCAGGTTTATAAAATCGTTAAAGCTTACATTACACTTATACCGAAGTAGAATCTTCAAAATCGAATGTATACTTAACCTTTTAAGAAATAACAATGAGATAAAATGTTGCACATCGAATTAAGAACCTCCTTCCTTTTGTTGATGATGATCTAAATACACGGATATTTTTCTAGTTGGCCTCTCCCAGCTCTTGAGGAAAAATACAAACTTAATTAGCCGAAGCATCCGAAAACTTTACAATAGCACTCCTCAGAGTTCTTCTAAAAGTTCTGAAACTTGGGGCTGAAGGAACAAAGGAAAGGAAAAGCGCCACCATTAAGTAAGCACCTACTTTCGAAGGGACATTGTTTTATCTATGTGCTCTTTTGATGGTAAGGGATCCAGTGGGGGATGAAAACTGTAAGAATAAATAATCCTGTTATCCTGTAAAATGTACAGATTTCTGACATCATGATATAAAAAAGGCCAAGTACGAGCCGGGCTCGCGCACTGAGGGCTCCGTACCACTACAAAATACAAAAAGTATATAGTATCTACATAATTATTAGTATAAAAAACCGACTTCATAAAAATGACAGAACTGGACCAAATTGAAATGGGACCACACGGGATGCTATGTTAAATATGTTCGGCTTTCAATTAAAATATTTTCCAAATCAGTTTATAAATAACGAAGTTCGTTTGTTACCTCAACAAACTATAAATATATATATATATAACTGCCACGGTGGCTCAGTTGGTAGTGATCCTACTTTCTATGCTTGGGGGCGTGGGTTCGATTCCCATCTAGGACAAACATTTGTGTGATGAACATTTGTGTTTGTTCTATGTCTGGGTGTTAATATCTATTTAAGTATGTATTTAAAAATATATATGTATGTATATCAGTCTCTGGCAGCCATATTACAAGCTTTGCTTAGTTTGGGGTCAGATGACCATGTGTGCAATAATGTCCCAGATATTTTATTTTATTTTTATAACCTAATACTACACTAAACTAAGCAGCTAATCTAATAATCTGCTGCCGGCAGGCATTGTACCCAAGATGCTGGCCGCATTTAATTGCAATGCAAATACGTTGCCTTAGATATCGGCCAGCATTTTGGTCACAAGATGCTTCGACCAGACGAGTTGATAAATCTTTAAAAATATTTATATACAACCACGGATCTAAAGTTTCAAACCCAAAAGGCTCAAATATATACCTACTGTCTAGGCTACTAAAGTTCTACTATCCACACTAATATTATAAATGCGAAATTAACTCTGTCTGTCTGTTTGCTACATAATCACAGCAAACGACTAAAATTTTGGAAGGAATAGTATGTATCATGAGGACGGACATGGGCCAATTTTTTTCTGAAGAAATCGCAGATGAAGTCGCGGGTACAGCTAGTTGTTAATAATTTATCCTTTTTTGAAGTCGGTAATTTTTTTGGCGATTACAATTGCGTTTCATCGCTAACTGGTGAGACGCGGTACATTAGTATGGAAGCCTTTTTATAAACGCGTAAACGTTTTCACGTTGAAACTGTGGTATAATAATAACAGTAGAGCACCGGAATGCACGGTTTATCTGATTTTACTCCGGAAAGTGGTCGCAATGATGACGTAGGTAGAAAAGAGAAATTGTAGTTTGTAATAAAGGAGTTCAATTTCCCCTCTATTAAAAATACCTTGTTTCTAAATAGAAGTCGGTGATTTGACCAAGTTTTAACGCAGAATAGCTCATCGCCATGTTGTCAAGGATTATTATAAATAGCTCTTTTGGCTATATTAGAAATTAAACAAATATATACTGATATTATAAACAGGAAAGATTTGTTTTTTTGGATGTTTGTGAAAAAACAAAAACCACTGAATCGATTTTAAAAAATCTTTCACTGTTGGGAAGCTACGCTATCCCCAGGTGACTTAGGCTATATTATATTTTGTGGCGAGGCCGAGCTTACACCCGTGCGAAGCCGAGGCGGGCGGCTAGTATGAGATAAACGAAAAGCCTACGTGCCTCGCGTCACTTGGCAATTTTGCTTGCAAAACATTTTTTTTACAATATGTTGTTTGTTGAAGCAAATTATACATATTTGGAATTTTGACCCTTTCTTTATTTAATCCAATTTTTTCCATTAAGTTCTTAGGTTGAAGTTAGGTCATAAAATCTGCCAAATTGGATTTACTGGGGCACCATATACTCTGTGACATCTCAGGCCTTATTCATTATGTTTTGACATTATGTTTTGACATTATGTTTTGACATAACAGATTTTGGAAACTTTAGTAGGTAAGTAACAGCTGTCAAGTGGTCCTAAACCGCTGAAACGAGTCCTAGTTAAGACGCATCGCTAAACACATAATTTACTAACACGAGAATATTTATTGTTTCAGCCGTGGTCGTCCCATTGCAGGGAAAGGCCTCCCTTCCTTTCTTCTATTCCTCTCTGTTCTGTGTGATGGTGGTACTTACATGGCCAGCCCAGTCCCACTTCAGTTTGCTTTGCTTGTTTTTTCTCCATGAGAATTATACATATATGTAATAAATATATATAATAATAACATGAGAATAGAAATGATGAAAAATACATTATAAGGAGAGAGAGAGAGAGAGCATGGGTCCTAATCCACCATGCTGGCCCAGTACATATTGGATGTACGTATGTCTAAAAACCTCAAAAGTTCAAAGGCATAATGACATTTACCAACATGTACACAACACATCATGTACATGTATTGGGTAATCATAACCCTCCCTTTCTCGTAGTCAGGTAAAAAAACTTTAATACTCAAACTAAGTTCGAGAAGGTTTCATTCTGATTTTTAAATTGCGTCATTTCTTTTATTTTGTTACAACAAGGACATAACAAAATTAATTAAATAACAACTGAAACATCTCAGATACCATTCTCAAGAATTCCGTGTTTCAAACAAAAATAATACGAAGAGCATTAATGTTATTGCTCTCAAAGCTCAAGCCCAGCAGTTCAACCTTCCATTATCTCCAGCGGCGTACTGAATAAAACAAAAAGCTTGCGAGCCTCATTTTTCATACCTTTATGGAGTTTATGGTACAATTCGCAATAATTCCGAGTTTTACTGACGGATAAGGCCTCTACAGACAGGAGTCCGATTAGGCGCGTTTTCGGTTTAGGAAAGATTATTCTATTCAAATTTATTTATTTCAGATTCATATTACATGATACCTACCTTGATACTAACAAAAAAGTGGAAACTAAACTCGAGTTGAAATACAATTACATCATATTCGGCTACAAATCACAACTCGACACAAATCAACTAGTTCCTGCCACTTTCACAAGTTATCACTCTTTAGGATAGGATTTAGGATATTATTACTCCTATTATTAAAACAATTTATTTTGCGGAATCGAAAACATCTATTTTTCACCTCTTGACAGATCTCTTATAAAAACAAAACACAACTCTATTGAAATAAAATAATAAAGGCGACCGCGAAGGTCGCACTGGTGAAAAAGAGTTCCGCCACACCACCCCCCCACGGAGAAAGGAAGAATAAGCTGAAAAACTTATAAATACATAAGATAATCACATATCTAAAATATTTCTAAACTTCACCCTCCTCCCGGACCGGGTGATGACAGGAGCTGGTGTAGGTGCAGGGACCAACGCAGGCGTGAAACTGCTAGCTGGAGTTGGCGCAGGCGGCACAATTGGTTCACAATTGCCAAACGCCGAATCCAAATGGGCAGGCTTAACGCGATCTATGCTAACTGTACGTTCCCTTCCATTAATATCGAGAGTGATCGTTTTGTCTCTTCGCCCGATGATACGATGAGGACCGGAATAAGGCGGCTGCAACGGCCTTCGCACTGAATCATCGCGTAGCATGGCATGCGACGCCTTAACTAAATCTTTAAATATGAAAGTCGATGGCTGGGCGTGGCGTGTAGCAAGGACAGGACGGAGAGCTTCCATATATTTGCGCAGCTCACGGACGAAATCTACAACGTCACTTGGGCTCTGCGATGTTATTGGAGGTATGACGAGTTCTCCAGGCAAGCGAAGAGTCTCTCCATAAACGAGCTCTGCAGAAGATGCCTTCAAATCTTCTTTGAGCGCCGTTCGCATCCCTAATAAAACTAACGGCAAAGCTCTTACCCATGTGTCATTATGACACATCAAAGATGCTTTAAGCTGCCGATGCATGCGTTCCACCATACCATTTGCGCAAGGATGGTAACTAGTCGTGCGCACCCGTTTGGTACCACATACATCCATTAGACGGCGAAACAACACAGATTCAAACTGCCGGCCCTGGTCGGTTGTCAAAATGTTTGGTACCCCAAAACGGGAAACCCAACCAGTTACGAATGTATCTGCTACCTCTTCTGCTGTGATTGATGACATAGGCCATACTTCAGGCCACCGTGTGTATCTATCAATCGCAGTCAGGCAATAATTGTACCCTTTCGAGTGAGGAAGTGGTCCAATAATGTCTAAATGCACCGACCTAAATCTGTTTGACGGTAATTTAAACTCTCCAAGTGGCGAATTAATATGTCGAGTTACTTTACTGAGTTGACAGCGTAAACAAGTTCGAGCCCATTCACGGCAATTTGCGTTTACTTGAGGCCATACATAACGCTCAGTTACCAAGCGAGTGGTTGCCCGCGCGCCAGGGTGACTGAGGTTGTGACACCTGTCGAATGCAGCTCGACGGAATGCTGGTGTCAGGTATGGACGTGGTCGCTCAGTTGAAGTATCACAAATTACTGTGATATTTGTGCCAGGGATGAGGATGGGTTCGAGCTTCAAAGACGAATTCCCACGCATACTAGCTAGCTCCTCATCCGATTCTTGCGATAACGCGAGTGCAGCAAAATCCTCTTCAAGAGAAATAGACTCAACGCGCGACATGGCATCAGCTACGATGTTATCAACCCCTTTAATATACACTACATCAGTAGTAAACTGGCTGATGAAAGACAGCTGGTTTAATTGGATAGGCGGCAATTTCTCACGTCGTTGTACAAAAGCGTATATTAGCGGCTTATGGTCAGTGTAGATAGTGACGTGTTGTACCTCCAACAGGTGCCTGAAGTGTTGAACACTCTCGTACACCGCAAGGAGTTCCCGATAGTACGCCGGCCACTGAGCCTGTTTAGCAGTCAGCTTTTTACTAAAATAGGCTAGTGGCTGCCAATCATCATTATCGACGCGTTGTTGTAGGCAAGAACCAACGTGCGTTCCTGAAGCGTCAGTAAACAACCCAACCTCAGCACTGTTATTTGGGTGTGCTAAAATTGTAGCGGACGTCAAGCTTTTCTTGCATTCTTCAAAGCACTTTTCTAGCTCAGGAGTCCACACAAAAGGTTTATTGCCTTTGCCTTGAATAGCAGTGATTGCTTCAATTAACGGCGCTTGGTACTTAGCCGTACTTGGCAAAAACCGGCGGTAGTAATTGACCATGCCTATGAATCTGCGCATACCCTGAACTGTCTTTGGGGGCGGGTAATCCACCAGAGAACGAATTCTGTCCTCAGGAGGACGCGTGCCCGCAGCATTGACTCGATGCCCAAGGAAAGATACTTCTGCGGCACCAAATACGGACTTGGCTGTATTAATCACAACGCCATAGTCGTGCAATCGCTGGAACAAGATTTCCAGATGCTGCGCATGCGCTATTTGGTCTTTTGAGTAAACCAAAATGTCATCAACATAGACATAGCAAAAATCTAAGCCACGGACTACTTCATCGATAAATCTCTGAAAAGTCTGCCCAGCATTACGCAAACCAAAAGTCATATACAGAAATTCATATAATCCAAATGGAGTAGTTATCGCTGTCTTGCACACGTCGCCTGGATTCACGGGTATCTGTTGATAGGCCTTGACCAAGTCTATAGTACTAAAAACGGTACAGCCAGACAAGTTGTGCGCATAATCACCTATGTATCGGACAGGGTAGCGATCAGGAATCGTTCGGGCGTTTAATGCACGATAATCACCGCAAGGACGCCACGTTGAGTCCTTTTTAGGTGCGAGATGCAGAGGCGATGACCAAGAGCTATCAGATGGTCGGCAAGTACCAGCTCGGACCATATCTTCGAACTCTTTCTTTGCAATGCCCAGTTTTAATGGTGCCAACCGACGCGGTCTAGATGTCACAGGGGGACCGTCGGTAGTGTTTATATAATGTACGGTGCTGTGTTTAATAATTCTAGGTGCACCAGGTGGTCGCGTTATACTTGGGTATTTCTCCAAGATCGCTGTGAATGGCGAGTCAGGAAGAGATACTACCTTCACACTTTGCTGTTCCGCGGTATAAAGGTCCGCGGACGAAATAAGCCCAGTTTTACTATCGCACAGCTTACCTTTTGAGCAATCGGGTAAAAGCTGGTAATGCGACAAAAAATCTACGCCAATAATACCACTTTCCACATCCGCCACGACAAAGTTCCAGGTGAAATCCCGTCGTAGCCCTAAGTTTAAGTTCAACTGTACCAGTCCATATGTGATAATCTTACTGCCATTAGCTGCAACTAAACTATATGATAATGGCTGAAGCGTACGTCCTTTTATAAAGCTACGAGGAACGCAACAAATATCCGAACCAGTGTCCACCAAAAATTTCCGGTTGGATCTCCGGTCGGTCACGAAAAGGCGGCGACTAGCTGGCGAGCAACTGGATGTCGCCTTTAACAGTTGCTGTTTTGGTTTCCCTGATCACTAGGCGGGGAACCGGACCACTTACATGGAGGCACACATTTAAGTGCTTTTGTCGCAAAACGGTCATGATAAAAGCACAAATCATAGTTACGTGAACGTGATCGGCTGCGACTACGATTACGGTTACGATTGAAGTCACGACCACGCGTACCAACATGCGAGCTGTAACCAGCAGAGGAAAGTGACGCTACTAAACGGGTCAATTCATCAACTTTTTTAGTCAGCTCCTGTACAAGATCAGTATTCGAGTTAGGCGAAACCGTACATACCTCCAATGAAGTTGATTGAGCGTTAATTTCAGCCAAATTGTCCGCTAGTTCGCTTAGCTCAGCCAACGATTCTAATCGTTGAGCAGCCAAGACAGTTTGAAGATATCGTGGCAACCTGCTCATCCAAATTGTCTTCAGAATATCCTCCGGAAATGCTGCACCGGCTAACGATCTCAGATGACGCAGAAAAAACGACGGCTTTTGATCGCCGATCTGCTCCTTCTCTAGAAGACGGCGTATTTTCTGCTCCCGAGAATCTGAGAACCTAGATATTATTGCGTTGCGCAATTTCGTGTAGGGTTGCTCCCTCGGAGGTTGGATTATGAAATCCTCTACTTCGCGAGTACAATTGGTATCGAGGTGCGCAACTGCGTAATTAAACTTCGTGATTTCTTGGCTAATATTATTGATGGAAAATTGCGCCTCTAAACTCGCAAACCATAGGGCCGGGCGATCTCTACAAAATGGAGGGGTACGTATAGATACTCTGTTAATCATTACCTTCTCCGTACCGCCTGTGCCAGATCCGCTGTCACTGCCTGACATTTCACGTCCACCCGTACCCGCGGAAGCTGGTTTGAAGTCTTCCCGCTCACTGTCACTCATGACGTGTGCTGTCATGAAAAACCATGCTAAGAGAAAAACAAAATTCAAAAACAAAAACTGAAAACAAAAGAAACGTGGGAGTGTGGTGTGCGAATGCCCTACAAAAAAACTTTGGTATAAAAATAACTTAAAAATATGTACAAAAATTCACCAAAATTAAATTAAATTAAATACACACACAAAAAAACACACAACAATATAAATCACACTGTCTTTTTAGTCCACACTGGTTCTTCCACAAGATACTTCGACTTTAGTCTTGACGCGCTCCATGCGATTGTTGCCAGCAGTCAGCAGCACAGCTCTCGTAGTCGAATTCACCACTTCTTTTTCTACGTTTTCGTATTCTCGTCGACGAACAATCAGACGACCGTGGTCGCTTCACTCGTACCACCAAAGAAAGTACTCGTACATATTTGCGTACCTTTGCTCTTCTTGTGTTCGAATCGTCTTAATTTATGTTATGTTCGTATCGGGGTCACCAATTTAGGATATTATTACTCCTATTATTAAAACAATTTATTTTGCGGAATCGAAAACATCTATTTTTCACCTCTTGACAGATCTCTTATAAAAACAAAACACAACTCTATTGAAATAAAATAATAAAGGCGACCGCGAAGGTCGCACTGGTGAAAAAGAGTTCCGCCACAACTCCATCGATCGCGTCTGTATTCTGTAACTGTATCCAGAAAGGAAATTTTCAAAGCAGAAGTGACGCAATATACTCATTTTTAATTTATATGGAACAATCCGCAACACCCATGCATAAGGGTTAAATTGTGACGGCCTGGCTTGGTCCAAGCAGCCACTATCGCCGCTGCTATAACAACGCCTTGCTACCCGCTGCGGTCGAAAACACGGCCTAAAAACCGTTCAAAATCCCATGGGCCCTGTAAAGTTTGTTCAGAAGTGAAAAATAGGTTACGTTTACAGCTGCGTGAAATATTAGCGAAGCCGATGGGAAGGAACGGCCGTCCCGTACAATTTATGCTGAAAATAAGGTTTAAAAAATTCTCCGGGTCGTTCTTATTCCAATTGGGGTTTCTCAAAGTAATTTTGTTTGAGTTTCTTTGTATTTGATGAGTTAGTGATTTTCTTTTTTGCTGAATAATTTGCTGTTTGAATATTTAGTCAACATCAGACTTCAAGTTCCTTCTGTGTCAAACAGCGTAGCTTTTGTGACTCACTTGAAAAATTAAATTTTCTTAGCTGATAACAATTAAGCTCAGTGGCTAAACTAACTAACTTACGACCTGATTTCATAGTTTTAGGCAGCCTGAAAGCTTCTGAAGTGGTTTTAGCTCATGAAGGTGTAAGCATAGCATATACCTAATACACATTAGCCTCTCCCAAAGAGCTCCCCATTAGGCCGTACCTCGGCTTTCTTTTCTTTCCCAATCATTGCAATGATAATTGCCTGGCGCCTGGACTTAACTACATGGGTCGCATGGCAACACAAATTGTCATCATCATCATCGGCAGCTCTAACACTGCGGAGCAAAAGCCAATGATTCGTCAATAATCTCTATTTTGTGCCAACCTACGTGACCTCTGTTATATAAAATCCTCCTTCACTTAAACGAGCCTCCTATCACGCGGAAACGCGATCGCGATTCCTGTCAACTGCCAAAGGATTAGTATTCAATCAGTGTGCCAGCATTCCTGAGTTGATGAGTCAAGCGTAGCTTGTGCAAGTACCATTGTCAGATTGTCACAGAATCAACAGTAGTGTTCATGCGTACAATGTGACGCCTCCGCTATCCTCGATGCAAATATCTGCAAGGAGTGTGTGGAAATACACAATATCTGATGCACGGCTGGCTGATGGATATTTAAACGAATCTTGAGCGAAGGCGTTGAATACCTCGTTAAAAAAAGCAAGCAGATTACGTAGTAACTGTTATTTAATTTGTGATCCTTATGCACATTCTCGTTATAATTTTAATGTTATTGGGAATGGCATAGCCTGAAGTCGATGTATTTATTGGTATCTTGATATTGTTGAAAAGAAAAGTAAAATGACAAGCATTCTTTTTTTTTTCAAGGTATAAGTCATCAAAATTCGTGTATTTCTAGATTATAATTCGTTACATTACACAGCTCTTTTTTTTAGTGGGCAAGTGCCTTTATTAACTAAACAAGATACAAGCTAAAACTAATAAAATAAATGGTCTATAATTATCTTTACTTTATTATGATTCCTAATACCTACCTACTAGGTATGTATTTGGTATTCATCTGAGATGTCTCAAATCACAAATGACTTGGCTTCATGATTGAGGTTTTTATTAAGTTTTTTGTTGCCTGTTTGTAAGTTTTGATGGCCATAAAAATATTTAAGAGAATTCCAAATTCCTATTAAATAATGATAATGTGTGGTCTTAATTTGCTGACTCATGAAATAGCAAATAAATGATCATGTAACTGGAGACCGTCTTGTAGTAGGTATAATATCGTCTTGAATTGTATAATAGTAGATATTAGATTTCTATGCTAATTAATTACAAGTCCCGGAATTCCACTGTTCATTTCACTTTATTAGTTACGGATTAGACTATGTCAAAGACATTATGAGAGTAATCTAGATCTAATCTAATCTTTTGTTCCAGTATCCGACATCGGGCTGAACATTGTCCAAGATGCGTTCCTCATCGCGGTCGAGGAGCAGGCCCGACAACGGCTGCAGCGGTTGTCAGCGCTCAAGCGGATCACCCCCGTCGACATGTCCAAGCTGTCTTTCGAGGTAACATACTACTTATAATGTCGCAACTGCCTTCGTCATCGATAAACAGGCTGGCAGCTGCTGGCACGACAAAACATTTCCAGTATCTGTACAGATGGTGGGGAAAAAGCATATGCGCTTTACAATCTGACGGCACATGGTTGGATCCTCGGACCTGCACCAATCACTTATATAGTACCTACACAAATTATGTGCTGTCGATGCCATCGCTTAAAAACGGTGAAGGAATTAATTGTGAGCAAACCGGTATGTCCAAGAACCTTAAAAGTTCAGAGTCGTACAAGATTCACCAACATGCACTGGACCAACTTGGCTAATTAGGGCCCATCATCACTTTCTCTCTCTGACAGAAGGCCCAAGTCCCAGCAGAGGGAACATGAAAAGCAGAAATGATGATGATCATGATTCTAAAAAGAACAGTTACTGTGCAAGTCAGAAACCCTCAGATAAGCTTGTTAATAGAAACCTGGCACCTTGACGTGAGACCATCGCGTCGTTGGCCATGTGTTTTCTACGAGAACCTCTTGCATCAAGAATGGTACTCCTGTCGTCTTGTTTCCTAAGAACTACCATCTAGGTATCTTCAAAGCTAGAGTGAATCGATTTCTCCTAGATCAACGTGCTCCATCCTCACACCATCACTATGATATGATGGCCAAACGTACTTAGATCTTAATAATCTTAATTGTTAGAAAAAGAAATACAAAACTGACTTCAAGACTATACCTACATGTACAAACTTGAACTTAGTAATTAAATGACAATTAAAACAGAGATTGAATGTCTTCATCAAAACTTTTACTGAAGGGTATACCACAAACCAAAAAGTCATATGTGTACATATTATTTGTTTTTGTTGAGTTTTCAAAACGCGCTGAATCTATTTCGACAAAATTTATACCACCTCTGAAGTATGACCTACCAATCCAAAACTTCAAAATCAAACGTACAAAAAAACATACAGTTGAATTGATAACCTTCCTTTTTTGAAGTCTGTTAAAGAAAGTCCCTTAACGAATACATTTTGGCACTAGTGCCGTCATACACACAGCACAGTATGTCTACAGTATATCGTCGACAGTAGAGCCAAAACTAGCCGTAAATAGGACAATACTGCACCAGAATGTGACCGAGGCAGGCGTCGATGTAGACTCCACTTGTCAGCTCACCACTTCAGTGCACTTCACGTGGGAGACGGTGCAAAACACAACCTGAAGCGAAAATTACAAGGTTGTTGTAACATTGTTCTCGGTAGAAAATGCGGGGAGGCTCGAGTGCAATTCTAGTTTTGAATAGCAGCTGCAGTAGAATTTAATTAGGGTGTAGAGTTGCAGGCGTCAATGGAGCCTCTTGACTTCTCCCACTCGGCGCTCTCGGCGTTGGACGTGGTACAAACTGTGAGTTAAAGCGAGCGCTGATGTTATTTCTTCAATTTGTTGGTAAAATTTTGGGCAAAGGCCAGTATTCGTTATTTTTGACGAGGTACAAAAATCAAACCAAAGTTGGTTAAAAATCTTAGTTTTTCTTTTGGTGATACAGTTTTTTCGGATGCATGAAAAATTACTATTGCTTTCGATCTCATCTGTCCTTAGATTTTGCAGTTCTCGCTAATTTCGAAAGTAGAGAGCATCTCTTTCTACCACTATGACTCTTTCTATTGGTATCCAGAAGGACGATAAAAGGTTTTACTGCAATATAGTCCTTGTGATACGAATGAAGCTACGTGCCCACTTGCCAGCTCCTCGCTTCCTCGTCAGACCTTCGGCACCTAGTGTAATGTATGTATAGCTTGCGTTTGATCGCCACCTCGTCTGTTGCTAAGCGAGGGAGATAAGATAAGAGAGAGAGACAAAGAGAGAGAATCAAACTCGAGGGATTTACCAAAAACCATTGAAAAGTTCCGCTATCCACCTTGTGGCTCCTTTATTAGATCAGCTGAATGGTACCAAATTATTGTATTTTCATCCGGATCATAAATACTGACAAAGTTTCAAATCGATCGATAAGGAATATGAAGCAGGTTATAGTCGACTTCCAAGATTTGTTTACATAGTTACAAGTAAGTCTAATCATCCTGTCATCAACGCTAATCATCGCGGGCATCCAGTGGATACAGATGGCAGGCTTTCATTAAGGGCCGATTTCACCATCAAAGTGAACGCGATCAACGCAAATCTAAACTGGTATAAAGTGGCTTATTGAGTTCAAAACGTCAATTTGGGTTTCACCAACATAAACTTAACTGCGATCAGTTTATGTTGGTGAAACCCAAATTGACGTTTTGAACTCAATAAGCCACTTTATACCAGTTTAGTTTTGCGTTGATCGCGTTTACTTTGATGGTGAAATCGGCCCTAAGTATGGCGCTTTGAGGGAGGCCTGTGTTCAGCAGTAGATATCTTCTGACTGACGATGAAGCTACCTAAGCATATTATAAGCAAGTCTCGCTTGTATCATGTACCACCGACGCTTTGTTTGCCGCTCTCCGACGCCGCGCCGACGATTCGTTACTTCGTTCGTAAAGCGTTCTTGATTCTCGCAGAGCATTCTATTATTCGAGCCTCGGAGTCTCTCCCCATTCACAAATGGGATTCTGCGTTCATTCTTCTAGAGTCATTGTAATGGAGAATCTGATAGGACAGGTATTGTTTAATGTGTCTCAGCGGTAGCCGTTTACCAGTCTCTTTTATTTATCATACTAATATTATGAATGCGAAAGTGTGTTTGTTGGTTTCTTTGTCCTTCTTTCAAACAGGAAACAGAGCAACGGATTGACGTGACTTTTTGCATAAGAATAGTTCAAAGGCCGGAGAGTGGACCACTTTTTATTATTGAAAAATGTGTGGTTCCTGAGGGATTGTCCACGTGGGTGAACCGCCGGATGCTGTTTCATTATCATTATCAGCTTATCATGTTCGCACTGCTGGGCCACAGCAGACAACACACTTCTTTCAGAGAGAGAGTTTGGGCTGGGCACTAATCCATCATGCTGGCCCACTGCATGTTGGTGAATTTCGAATGTCTTTGAACTTTTGAGGTTCTCGGATGTACCAGTTTCTTCACGATGTTGTCTTTCGCCTTTGTGACCGATGGCATCGAAATCTGCACATAATTTATTTAGGTAAGTACTAAATAATATAAGTCATTAGTGCAAGGCCGGGGATCAAACAGGGTGCCGTCAGAATTTACAGCTCATGTGCTACCTTGCGGCCTCCATCGGCAGCGAGTTTATGATTTTTTAGTGTTTTTTGGTGAAATCGGTTTTTAGAGTAGCAAATATTATATATAGTAAGATTAGAAAGGCACTCTGCGTCCAGCTGAAGCAACGACTTGCCAAAGGCAAACGCAGCAGTAGAGCTGAAGATCGTGGCATTTAGCGTTCTTCAGTAAAGGCCTGTGTCCGGTTGTAGATAAGTATGCAATAGAATGATGATAGACACAACGGAATTCGGAGACATTGCAAAAGTTCCTTCTTTTATTCATTTGTCGTTTTATTAAACGAGTAAATATGACACCAAGAATAGCTTATGGTCTCCCCGTGTGTTTTCTAAATTAGTTTTTTATAAAGAGTTGATAAATTGTATTGTAAAAAACTTTTAACGTTCCGTCAAGCCTACAAGTATTATGAAAAGCACTTAACAAATACCATTTTCCCACAAAAAGTTTGCGCCATGCTGCAATCAAGGGTCTGAAACACTTGTTGGCGCTCCTTTCACATTTAATCGCATTTTAAACTCAAGTGGCTGCATTTTACAGTTTTTTTTAACTAATTGGGGTCATTGACGAGGTGATGTATTATTTCTTTAACATTAATGTTCATAAAAACAGCGTGCATGTGTTACGCATATTATGTGCAGAGATTTTGAGGTTTTGTAATTTGTGATTGCCGTATTTGCGTGTCGAGAATTTGATAGAACTGGAAATAAATTTGGTAATCGATTGTAATAAAAGAAGAATATTAAAAAAGTCCAATTATTTTGCAACGCATTTGGCGTGTCTGAAAACCTGCTTCACTTTATAAGGTCAAAAGTGTATTTGTCTTAAATTAAACAAAACTTTAGCGTTCAGCACAGCTCTACTATAATTATAGCTTGTCCTAACAAAGTGCAACATCCAACCGTCAATGTTTGGATGAGTGACCGCAAATGGCATTTACAACTAATCCCTTCCGTAGTTTAGATGAAACGTCAACACTTTAAGATCCGGTATCTTTTCTAGCCTTGAACAATAAACTCGGCATACACGATAAGTAAGGAATATAATTTAATAAAACCATGTCTAATGATCTTTATTTCTTCTTTCAGATAAAAAGGAAAAAGATTCCGCCCGAAAACCGACAAGAGCTTAACGGGTACATAGCCAACTCAACAGTTTACGTCACCTCCATCAACGAAAACGGCACAATAGAAAGCAAACCCATCATCTCATCCCCCAAATCTGTACCAAAATCCCACCAGGCTAAGCCAGCGCCAGTTATTGCCAACGGCTTTGAAAACAAAATAGAAGAAGAGGAAGAAAAGAGAGATATAAGTGAGAAAAGTGTCAAAAATAGTGTGAAAGAAAGTGTCAAAGATAGTGTTGCTGAAGTGAAGGAGAGTATTAGTGAAGTGACTAGTGAGAAAGGTAAAGATGTTACTGATGCGTACAATGTGGCCAGAGAGCATTTGAGTAACGGTAGGAGTGAGTACTTGTTGGGAGAACAGCCCGATCACAGGATTAGAGCCACGGCTATTGTGGAAAACAATAAGTTGGGACCAGGAGAAACCAGGTTAGTTGGTACTTGGTAGCAATATTATAAAGTAATAATTTACAGCAAAAAAAAAAACTTTTTAAAACGAATTTGCAACGACCTAATCTACGAAAATATGCATTAGTTTGTGGCAGAAAGATAGCTTCAAAGAAACCATAATCAGAAGGAAGGTTTTCGCGCACTAAGCGCGGCTAGTACCTCAGTCCTATCTATATGATCGTTCTTGGTCCTATTTAGATTTATTTACTCGCAGATATTGCGTTTAAAAATAAAATAGCCTTTATTTACCCTGTTACAATTAGCTTAACTTAAAATTTAATTAAATACAATTATTGGTAAAAGGCCTCATCCATTGATTGCCATATTTGCCATGTGCTGTGGTCTTGGGTTAGTCAAGTCCAGGTTGCACCTGCCTTCTCGACTACGTCATAGGCTCATAGAGTTATCTTCTAGGTCGTCCTACTTGTTACGGTCACGCGGTGTTCCTGAATATCATTGGACAATTCGCTTCTTCCATCTAGTAAAAAAATTATTTCTCGGCATAAATCGTCCTGCTAAAACTACTGAAAGTTTTCTAGGACATTTGTAAATAAGTTTTATTAAAAAAACATACAGCACCGGCTGCAATCAGCCTTAGATTTTTTTCGGCATTACTTTGTATAGAAATTAGCATTTGCTTGTCATTATTGTAACAAAAGATACAGACAAGCATATATATAAATAACTTTAAGAATAAGTATTATTTATTTCACATGTCATGTCGAATAAGTAATTCGACACACTACTATCTAAAATGATTTTGTGATGTTTTCTTTATAATCATTACATTAGCAATATCTACACAAATCTTATATAAATAGAACTGAAAAATATTTTCTTGTTTCCATACAGTCGTACATATACAATTTATTAATGCGGTCCCACCGAATCTCCCGGGGCCAGGCCAAGCCTATGTAATTTTCCTACGTAGTTTTCCGTACCGCTGGCTTGCAAGCGATTCGAGCTTGATTTGGATGTCAGTTTCGGAATTGATAAATTGAACTAGTATTGTAAGAACGTGATCGTATATTGCATTCTTTCATTGATCAGTACAATGCACTCATAGACTGTAAGTATACGTATCATATTTCTTTACCTCACACCACCAAATCAACAATGAGATCAAGCCATTCGTATATATCTAAATCCCTGGAAATATGTTAAACTAAAAGGAAGAGCCATGAAAAGAGATTAATATCACACTTTATAAGTTCCTAGATAAAATAGGAATAAATGTGCCTCAACTAGCAGTATCGCATAGCGCAAAAAATAACAGTTCCACAGCTCGAATGACCTTAGAAAGTACAGCAGGAAGCCATAGCTAGCATTGACACTGCGACTGCCAAGGCACCGATAGCTGGTAACACGAGCGACGGGGACCGGTGTCGGGTACACTGTATCGATGTCTATTTTTGTATCGTGTTATCGACCCAATTATTTTAGAAAATTACATTGATTGTTATATATACCGAATATACCACAATAGCACAAAATTGATCTTTGCCAGAAATGTTCGTTTGAATGATGAACACAATATTACAGTGAGAGTTTGACACACACTTTAAAAACTTGTGATTAATTCTCTTTTGATTTCATCGTAGCTATCTAGGTGTTTGATAATTTTATATTTATTTGGGAGTCTGGGTAAGGATAATATTACTTGCAGCTTATACGTATGTATATTGTAATGGTTTTTCTATTTACCTCGTCATGTCTTTCATGATAGTTATTAGAATTTGAAAACCTTCTCTATATTATTCTTAGACATATATATTATGCCCATATATTTTTCCTAAGACGTCTTGTTCTCTTTCTCGAATACCTGACATCTCCATTCACCAGATTACAATGTTTCTTGTTTGCTTGTCCATCATTCCTCGTCCTCGAAGATGAATGTTTGACCAGCGTCATTAGCTACAAGTCAAAACAATTACTTCTTTACTGTTTTATTAACTAAAACAGATTGTTTCGTTAGTTTTCAGTTCGGTACTTGACCAATATAATGATGTAAGAAAATGTAGTTTTTGCTAATTCATTCTTTGTGGGTACAAATAATGAATGACCCATAAACGTGATTTTGGTTACGTATTTACCATAGAATATATCTAGTTTAGTTGAAACAATAACTGAACGATTGGTTTCCCTGTCGTCATAATGGATTAATGACAATCAATGAGTCATACTTACAACAATAATTCTGATTTTATATATTTTTACGTTGTCACCAAGACCGCGTTTTCGACCTCAGCGGCCGGCTGGTTGATGGTTCAGACCGACATTGTATAATATGATAATTTATTTTTTTATAGACATTTATGGCGCTCTCTAAACTAATCTGACAAAACTAAAGTTATCTTCATCTCTTTTCATTTAAAGATACACGGAGAAAAGCATAGCAACCATTTTAAATGTGTATTCTTTTTTAAAGTTTAGTTTAGAATATTTTATAACAACGACGCGATGCATTTAATCTTATAGAATAGTTGTCGAATCGAAGAAATTCCGTGCCGGGGCGATGTATTCCGACTCTGTATATATGAAAACGCTGTAACCACCAGCACATACCCTCGCCTCGATCGAAAACGCAGCCTTAGCCTTACAGATGTTTATAGGTACCTATGGCGTTAGTATACAAATGTGCAATGAAGCCAGCATTGTCACCAGCTATTGTAACTTGTCTTCTGTTGACGCTTGCTTGACGCACACAAGTGCATAGTACGAATTCACAATAATATGCATACGTCAATGAACTCGGTTTTCAGCTGCTTGTATCCTGTTGCTTTTTGAAGGTCTATCTTCGAGATCAACCTTTTAATTTACAACAAATAATTTCAGATAATCGGCAACGAATTTAAAATTGCAGTTGTCGATAGACGAAGGTAGTCACTTACCATAAGGTGGCCTGCTTGTTAGCCACTATATTATAGATATAAAATACGCATATGTCATAAATGCCGTTTACTTCGACTGCATCGAATTTTGTTTCTTTGAAAGGTGAAAACCCACTGAAGTGAGAATTTTTTTCGTTTAGATTAGAAGGGCTGTCAAGGCATTTTTGTAAGAATTCCGTTGTAGCCAGTTGAACACATGCAAACGATACGTCAAAATATAACTACATAGGAAGGAATGCAGTAATTCGTCAAGATTAGTATTATTTCAAAAGGTTATGAACGCCATTTTGATAAAGTTTAAAATTGACCTTCTCGTAGTGCAATACGGTTCAGTTTCCCTTGAATTTTGTGCAATTATTTTGGTAAATGTTGCTAGTGCAAAAAAACTGCACGATTATTGTGCGGTTTATAAAACTAGTAGAGAAATATAGACCGTATCGTAAATTAACGTACGTCATTATTAAAACAGTTCTACCTTAAACTGCACGAAAAGTGGTTGGTAAAAAATTTGAGTTAAAGAGTTTTTCAAAAATTTTGTTTATTTTAATTAACAAAAATTGTGTTTTACCGCATGTGATTGTGTTATACTAGTGAATTATTATCCTTTAAATACTATTAAGGTAAGTTCCTAGGTTTGCATGAGTGTGGGCAAACAATAGGAAGTAAAAAAATATATTTTCGGTTTTGCCCCAAAACTCTGCACAAACTTAGCAAGTTTCCATGACCTTCATAGGTCATGCTTTGACCATGATATCGATTTAGGCTATGTTTAGAGCTCGTTTTATGTGGCTTTAAATGGGTAGAAAAATAACTATTATTTGATAAGGTTAAATGCAATTTCCATGCGAAGCCATTGAAAATAAAAAGATATTATAAAATTTAGAATGTGGTATCACAGCTAGTGATGGGACAGTTTTGTGTGCAGTTTTGATTTTATCGATAATCTGTTTATTGTATACCTTATAAAATATTTTATGGTAAAACTTGCCCTAGTCGTTTAAAAAAATTACAAACTCTTATTTAACTTGCATCGTTGGTATGTCTGTCAGCTTCCCGATTCAAAATTTGTAATCCATTTTTCTAAGCACGTTTCAGTTGCACTAAGTAAATTTGATGTTTGTAAAATAATATGGTGGTACTTAACTGGCCTGATGATGGAGCCAGAAAGGTAGGCCATAGTAACCTCTCTACTACATACTTTTACTTATTACTCCGTCGTGTTTGGACTCGTTGAATTCATTTTGATAAGGACTATTAGACCAAAAAGACAAAAACAATATTTCACATCACATCATCAGCCAATTAACGTCCACTGTTGGACAAGGCCTCCCTCATAGAGAGGGGTGTTTCCATAATCCCCACGCTTGGCAGGCGGCTTGGGGATCGCAGTACGTTCACCGTGTACTATTAGGACGCTGCTGCCCATCTTCCGGTGGTTCTGGTCGCAGTTTTGGACATACCCGGGTCCAAAACAATATTTATTGTCTGTCTAATAATTCATAGATTTACTGACGACTTGCAGCGCCCCGTGGTTTCACCCGCTATCCTATAGGAACTGCTATTTTTTCAGGGTAAAAACTATGAGTCAATCCAGAATATAAGCTACCTTCATACCAAATTTTATTTTAATCCATTCACTTATTACAGAATTCAGTGAAAACAAACATATTAATACGCAGACTTTCTTATTTATAATAATAGTGTGATAATGTTGTTGTCTACATCTACATAATAAGACAAATGAATAATAACACAATAAAGTTTAATCTTCAAAAAATACTCCTAAAATAGGTACTTATTGTAGGAAATGTTGTAAGAAAAATCAAAAATTATCGATATCGATAAAATTATGGTAACCACTATTATTGTCAACGGCTTGTCAAGGGCTTATAATTAAAACACGGTGAAATCACAAAATTATCAACAATTTAGACTTTACCGGTGATAGGAAATTCCTCCTTTAAAAAAAAATCAAATCCATTCTAGCTCTACCACACGTAATTACAGCACAAGACGGCATTGTGGATAAATCCGATGGAGCAGCATACGAATTCGAATTCAGTTAGCAACTGCGATGCGGAGTTTGACGCGTTGACGTGGATACTAATGTTCACTCGTATGCCTCGTAACAAATGTTCCATCTCTCTTCCGTTCTATACCCTTCTCTTTTCTGTGTGAAAACCTATTTACTATGTACAATGACGCTTTTAGGTAAAAAGCTTTATCTTCTACACTCTCCTTGTCTTGACTGATTTTCGACATCATCAGTCTGACTCTGAGAACTAGATCGATAATAGCTTTAGAGCTATCTACTAGGGATATTGCATTTGCGAGGTTTTACACAGAACCTGTCGATTTCCTGCGCAACTGCGGCCGTCTCATGCGACGGATAGCCACAATTACTCGAGATGATATCTCGGTAATTATTAGGTATACGTTTGTTGGACGTGGGCGATCAAGGAAAAACAAATTGTTTGCCGTTTTGCTGTTGAGGGAAAACATCAAATAATGGAATTATAATGATAATAGTAACGGTGCTGTAGGGGTTATCTCGTAGGAATCCCGCAGGAAACGTTAAATTTTTCCAGGACAAAAAGTTGCCTGTGTCATTAAAATATATTTGTGAGTCCCGCTAACAGTCGTTTGCAAGTATAACTAGACGCTTTGAAAATCTAGACATCCTTACTTACGCGTCAATTTGAAACCACATTACGGATTAGAGAATACTTACTACATAACTTTCACTAAAAAATACCGAAGCAGGTCCCAATAAAAAACGAAATCCATTCCAACCTCAGTTACATTACAAACCACTTGAAATTCCAAAAAGTAATATCCAGTCAACTAACCGCTGGACCACAGAGAAGGCACATAGTTACTATCGTCGATAGTAAACACAACACTGCGCGCAGTAAGCGCACAGGTAGGTAGTTCCGATCCAACGCCCGTCTGGGAAGCACTTGTTTCTCGTATTAATAATATTCTTTCGTAATAATAGTACAGTTTAAGGTTCTGTCATCCGTGAATTCCGTTGGGGTACCTGCGCCCACCTGACGCGACTCCTGCGCATCGCATCTCCCATTATCTGGCAGTTAAATTCAAACCTACCTGACGGACGGACGTGTGTTAAACCTGTGCTGTGTTTCAGTTTTATTTGTGATTGTGTTGTGATGTGTGACTGAGGATGCATTATAAACAGCTTTTTAAAAGGTTTGTTACCTACTTTTGTAAATGATTTACTTTTTTGTGACTACCTACAAGGGTTGTCAACGTCACGTTTATTGTTGTGGAACATTTTCCTGTTATGAGGATGGGTTTCGTGGTTACAACTACACTGATATTCCTTCATTCATGTTTAGAATTACTGATGATAACATATATTGGCTATATTGACATCAATGATGATAATTGCAAGTCATGTAGTTTGTTTAGTCCAATTATATGTAGGAACTAATAGGTACAAGTTTAATATTTGATCAGTTGTGTGGAGTTGTTATTTGTTCTTGTATATATAAGGAAGCACACGGTAATCTGTAGATAGAATATTATTATATGCGGAATAATATAAACTTGTAAACCTGCCTGCCGTCTTCAAAAACTACTCGGATTAAGCATTTATTTGCTCTGATAGTTGCAATAATATGTAAAGGCTGAACAAATTCCGATCACTTTCGCTAGGGGTTTGAACGTAAGGCTGTAGCAGGTACCTACCTGCTTACCTGTTCAGTGAAACATTAAAATAAAATGTTTTATTCAGCTTCATCATCAGCCATAAGACGTCCACTGCTGAACATAGGCCTCCCCCTTTAACCTCCACACTGAACGACAACCTGCCATCTGCATCCACTAGATGCCCGCGACTCTCACGATGTCATCGGTCCATCTTATGAGGCCTACCTACGCTGCGTCTTCCGGTTCGTGGTCTCCATTCAAGAACCTTTCTTACCCATCGGTTATCGGTTCTTCGAGCGATGTGGCCTGCCCATTTTATTCAGCTTGTTACAATGTTATTTCAGCTGTCTGAGCAATACAATCTTTATCTTTCATACTAGAGTGCATATATCTTCTATTTTTGTGTGTCACTTTCAGCTGAATTGGTGGTAAAACACAGCTCCATTAAGCCTTTAGATTCACAAAATGTTTAATTCTCGTTATAATGTTATGATCTTATATCTACACTTCTACACTAAAGGCCTTACTCAAGTTGATCTATGCTTAAAATAGCTCTGTTTGGTTTTCGCGTGTCACGTTGCCGTGAGCGAGAAGTTGTGAGAGAAATTTTAAGCATAGATCAACTTGAGTAACGTTTTAAAGTAAGGCCCTAAATATTATAAATTGGAAAGATTTGTATATTTGTCACGAATTAACTCAAAATATACTGGACCGATTTTAAAAATTCTTTTAACATTAGAATGCTTCATTATTCCTGAGTAACATAGGCTTTATTTATTACTAGAATGTTAAAAAAAATATCTACCTATGCGAAGCACATTGTAACACTAGCCGCCCTAGTGTTACAATATGTTGACTATTTTCTCATTTGCACTCGTCGACTTCTCAAAACATAGAATTCCCAAAAAGTTTAATTCTTTTATAGTTGACTTTTCTTTTGCACTATGTTGACTTCTTTTTTGTTTATGTTGAATTCCCAAAATGTATAGGTATCTATACTAATAAAAGGGGTAATTTATGTGAATTGGTACTTACAGTAATTTTTCGTGACGGGTGTCCTACTTGCAATAATTGGATTGTTATTTCTCATAAGTCAATTATTGTTATCTCAATTTGTGTGTTCCACTGACTTTCAGTTTTCCAATTATTCGAAAATAAGTGTAGCCGAGAGTTTTTGAACTAATTTTTGTATATTGCTTACGTTTCAGACAGCCAGTGTGTCTCATCAAAATGATTTTCATGGTAACGTCAATCAGAATACTTCTATACTCTGGGTTCTTTCAAGACACGAAAACTCATAGAAAGTTAATTCTTTTTTTCTTGATCGCCATCTTTCCCGATATTGCTTTTTTATTTTTTATTTCTAATCTCGGGTATAGCCCGTAAATTTGGTGGGCATTGGTGGAGCCAAAGCCAACACCAAGAGGCCCTGTTGAGTACAAAATACAATTACTATGGAATGTGTATAAAACGGAATATCAAACTATTGTACAGTATATGATAAAAATAAACTGGGCTATTGAGGTGAACAACTTGTGAATCAGATAACAGATCTATGGGATGAAAGACGGCTTTTTTATTATTATTATATGCTTGCCTAGCTACGATGCGGTCTACGACGGAGCTTTCTTGCCTAGAAGAAACCGTTTAAAGACGCCCAGATTGTAACTCTGCACAGACTAGGGGTACCATATCGTGCCGAGATACGGTTCGCGTCCGCGTGATTTTGCAAACTGCACCTATTCGGACCCGCGTTTAGAGTTAGCCGTATAGTCTGCTCAAAATACCTAAGTATGTATCGGGGAACAACGAAACAGGCAACGCATAAGGTAAAGCAGTACATATTATATTATTACCTAACTGCATATTCTTCATAGTAAACTATACAGGTCAGCCTTTGAATGAGTGTCTGCGAGTGGAATTTATAACTGAGCGCTACCGAGCTTCAGATGATACGTTAAATTGTAGGTCTCGGTTATTTGTTCTATAACAAAAACCGCAAAGCCATGTCAAAAGTTATTAAGCGGTTTAAAACTGTAACACCAGGGCTGGCCACTCGACCTATACTAACTTACTAACTACCGAGTCTACCGACTCGTTTACTTAAAAATTAAATAACTAGAAGCTATTTTGAGTGATTGTGATCACAGATAAAGATTATGAACTTGAAATTTTTAAAGAATCTTAATTAATAATAACCTTAGAAGACGTAGGTGGCTAATGGAGATTTTTTTACCCAAGACAACATACGTCGGCTTAGTCAGATACAAAAAAGATACCGTAAAACTTGTAAATAGAAACGGCGGGGATTAAATAGAGAATAAACTTAGGAAGTGTTTTAACTTAAAATTTTCAGACCTGCAAAATACAAAACGTACTTACCATTTTTGAAGTAAAAACTTCTTTAGATGCGTTGAGTACTTTTGGGTAAACAAAAATCATTGAACTAGCGTTATCGTAACCGAATGCTGTACCGTGTATTTTAAAACAGCGCCATCTCTTGTAGAATAGGTGAATTACTACTTAAGTTTTCACTTCTGACGTGCAGTCCTATGACTGACTTTATTTTATTTTTTCTTGTGTCTATGCCCGTCCTTCATCATTACAACCCGCGTCTAAGCTTATTTATATTTTCTGTTTCGAATATCCTACATCCATAAACTCTTTAATCCTTATAAAGTTCTCGTTATTCAATAAACTTTATGTCAACTGGCTCTAAAGAAGCAGTAATCACAAATTTATTACGTAGCTACATATCTGATCTGACACTTACCTTAGAATATAACATGTAAATTGTTAACGTCGAGCGAAAGGTATCTATTTTTACCTATATTTAATATTGCGCGATAAGTCCCGATAAATATAAAAAACATGTAAATTGTTATTATTTATTCTGTAACCTACACATTAAATATGTTAACTATTTATGAGAAGATCTTCAAAGGAACGACTAACTATCTTTTTAAAACCGACTTTCCCAAGGTGGAAGAATTTAAGGCAGGAAACAGTGCCTGAGTGATCGACTATCGTCGGTCGATCCATAACGTCAGTGCGTATTCAATGGCGTCGAATCTATAACCATTTTCTTAAAATTTGACATTAATAAATTTATCTATGTGTTGATTTTTTGCAATGCGTGAGAAAAAAATTACAATAACTTTGCAGCTTTCAAATCTTTAGTTAATGTAAATAAACGATTTGTATAATTATTATTTGTATACCTAGGTATATGATGATGATACATATATTATGAGATTCAGGGGCACTTTATTTGAGTATGTATGTACTAATCTTTCACATACCCACTATCTTATATAGTTATATCGTATCTACATCATCTTTCTGCGATTTCCAAGCTGCCTAACAAGCATGGGGATTATGGTAAAACCCCCCCCATGAGAGATAAACGTATCATACATCCCCCAGTCCCTCTGTGCGCTATACACTGGGCTTGTCACCCTGAGACATCAGATAAACATTGTCCTTCAATCCGAAACACAGTACTTATGGTATATAATATATATATAAATTTATATTTATTTTTAGTTAGTATTTATTATTATAGTATTCACTGTGTTGATATAGGCAAAAGTTCAACACAGTCTTGCTCATTTTCGCATGCTGTGTTCACAGTTTTTAGGATGGACGCTGAACGTTCTTTATATAATGTTAATTTGTAGTGTTAAGGGTGTCACATCCAATTAGTGAACCGAATAAATTAAAAAAAATGGTTATTCCCAAGCGAAATCTGCAAAAGTGGCGAAGAGAACATTCTCATAAAGTATAAATTAATATTTAAAAGTAACGCCCGATATTGTATTAGTTATTGCATCGACACGTTAATCCATGGTTATTGTGTTAGCTATGTTGTTGTTGTGTTGGTAATTGGGTATCAGAGTAATTTAACAATGTCCGTAAACAGCGTGCTGTGTTCACTAGTTTAGGAATTACACCGTACTTTTTGTTGTGTAAGTTTTTAGAATAAGATTTGTGTATATTCCAAGTTGTGAACCAAATAATAATAAAAAAAAGAGCTGTGATAATCTTGACTTAAATATGATATCGAAGAACACTCTCGATTAAGTTACCTTTCGAACAAAAAAACTAAATCAAAATCGGTTCAGCCGATTGGTAGGTACGATCCCACAAACAGGCACACATATACATCCGTTAATTTATAACACCCCTTATAACGTCGGGGGTTACGAAGACATATCGAACTGTTTCCGGCCTAAAGCTGGCTACATACACTGCCCCAGGGCCCATGTCCCACGGCCAGTGACCAGGCGATACACCACTGATTATACATCTACGGTGTGCGTTCACCCTAATTGCTGGGAATATCGTGCATTACAACTTGCACTAGCCAGTTTTTGCTGGTCTACGGTTTTTTAGCTGAGTGTAGTTTAACTAGTTAATGTGTTTTGGTTTTTGTTAAAGTATTGTTATAATTATCTATTTAAAAACGAAACCGCATGTGAGTTAATTACATTATGATTAGGTTTTAAAATGGGGAGCATCATTAAGCTAATGTAGGCAATGGATACATTAAGAAAAATGCAATCTGTTTTTATTAATGCTATAGTATCATCACACAAAAACGGTGAAGGAAAACAAGAGCCAACTAAGGCCGCCATTTGTGGCACTAGCTCGTAAGTGTTTTCTATCTGTATGTAATTTTTATTTCTGGTGCACACAATAAAGAGTTTCTATCTATCTAAGAGATATGATACATATATTTTGATATGATATATTTTGCTGTCTGCCTAAAGACTGACAGTAGGGATGGCTCTGCTGTCAGTCTTTAGGTCGCCCTATTCCAGCTAAATCATTTTACTGCCAGGTATGATAGGAAACTTTAAAATGTGCTACAGCTTAAAAAGTTATCTACTAACCTTTAAACCTATTTACATTCTCCAAAACTAAGAATGTTATCTAAAATATCTTAAGTAGACACCGCTAATCGTTTAAAAGCTTAGAAAAGATAAGAAAGCTTGTTTGTCGTTACATTTCCGAAAAAAAGATCGATCTTGAAACAACTAAAACCTTTTAACACGTGCACTTTTACAAGCTTTTTAACTTGCAATGTTGGTCAAATCTTGTAAGCCGAATTAGAACCAGTTCTTCATAACCGATTTTGCTGATATTTTTCCCATCACGTTTTATTTTATTTTTATTAATAGGCTGGCCTTTGACCGCCAACTTCCACAAGATGGGAGATATGGGAAGAAGGGGGGATATGACCGCCGCTCTAAGGTAGCGGTTTACATTTTCTTGGTAAAGCTAAAACCTTAATAACGTATTAACTTATAAATTTTAAAAGGCATGGAAACGTCTACATGATGTTGTCTTATTCATAAAACAATACTTTAAACCTAAGCATTGTTATAAATACGGTAGTTTTACGATAATTAAGTTATACCCACTTCATAATACATATACTCAAAATTTAATGATTGCCCCTTTTTACCCTATAAGTATCTATTTACCCCATTTCACAGTAATTTCTTAGAAAATGAAGACGTAACGTCGCCGAAGAAGCTTCGTAAAGGATATCCTAAAATTAAATGAGCCAACTACCCGTAGCAAATTGAAGCATAGTTTTAAACCATTTGCGCGTATCCGAGACTCAGGCTCTATAATCCGAAACTTAATTCGAATATTAACTCAAGATCGCGGGAAACTCGAACTGCCGTGGAATACAGAGTACAGGCATTGTGTTTCTGAGACACACAAGAACAGAGCAAGCGACGATGACTCGACTGACATAATAGGCTTTAAAATTTATGCCACAAATTTCATTTTCACTCGCACGCGCCTGAGACAAACGTGAAGTTATGAAAATGGGCGATTCTCCGAGCGTCAGTCGTTGGGTTTGAAACAATGACGGTTTTGATACAAATTTCCTTTGTGGAAACGGTTGTTATGGATGCCTTTCTGTGTTAGGGCGGATATTATTGATATGACGCGGCGCCGGTGTGAGCTGAGCTACTGGTATGGTCTACTGATGGTTATAATCATGCACCAAAAAATTAATGAAACTAAAAAAAAAAATTTAGTATTCAGTAAATGTACAAAACAAAATGCAATAATTTTGATATAACATTACAAACAACCGGACATTTTCGCACACAGGTCATCTGACCCCAAACTAAGCAAAGCTTGTACTGTCTGCCAGAGACTGATATACATATTTTTAAATACATACCTAAATAGATATTAACACCCAGATATATAACAAATATAGATGTTCATCACATGAATGTTTGCCCTAGGTGGGAATCGAGCCCGCGCCCCTAACCGCATAAGGCAGGTTCACTACCAACTGAGCCACCGGGCAGTCTATGTTATTCACTATACCGCGCAAAAACTGTTTTCTGGTTCACTTACACTAATTTTTCACGCACATTAAGAAATTTGTAGCGACACCAATGAACTAACTAATAATAGTCTACAATCTACATGCAGAAAAGGGCAACACGGCTAGGTCGGCTGCGGGGTGAGTTTGTCTAAAGGCATCAAGCCTGATTTAGGCCAGATGTGTTCGCACCCGCCACGCCACCTTACCATATCTCCCTTGTTTGTCTGATCAGCAGGCCTAGCACGAGCCGTGGACAAATTCTCTATCCACCGTTTTTATGCGCGCGTAGACGCGATCAAAATAGAATATAGATACGTTTGTCTCTTAATCGCGGGATAAAACGGTGGAAAGGAAAGACACACTTTGTCTACGGCCCGTCCGTACTAGTCCTGCTGCAGTGGCAGCGCTTTTATCCCCAAAATCTTTCCCTGGATGATCAACTGGAGTATTCGTACTTACTTGTCAATCTTGTCCTAACTTTTATTTATTTAGTTTTCGAGGGGGAAATCTTCCAAAGATACCTGGCTGGGGGTGCAGCCAGGTTATATGGGATTATACCCACTAAAACCCCCCCCAGTGACCAGCCTTAGTGCTTGACAAGAGGGCTCCGGGATCTCCAGAGGAACGCATCGGAGCCCACAGCACTGCGTTATGGCTCCTCCCGAGACAACTGCGTATTGTCTCATACCTAGTGACGAAGACATCAGGAAACTCAAATAACACTATATCAATAAAAAATCATTATCACATGTTACGTCAATAAATCAAACAACGCCCATTTTCAGTCATTTTACGTTTATAGACGAGCGAAGCTTTGCCAGTAGGTATTCCTTGTCAGTTAGGTGGAAATGGGTCACTTGGTATTGTATACTCGGTAGCTTCTTTGTTTTTCTCGACGGAACACGTCCTAAAGTCCATTTGTTATGTTTATTGCAATTACGCCACGTATTGACTAAAGACTTGGCTTTGTACGTGTTAGAAGAACTAGACTTTTTGTTGGCAGGAATCTTTGTGGAGTCACATATACACATTCTGTGATAATTTCAACTGGCTATCTTATCTATTACGGTTCCAGAGATACAGCCGTTTAAGGTAGGACGGACAGACAGACAGACAGCCAGCCAGCCAGCAGCGTAGGCTCAGTAATAGGGTTCCGTTTTTACCCTTTGGGTACGGAACCCTAAAAAGGCTTTAATATCTTATTGTTTGTCTGATCTGAAGATGATGAGAACCGTTTGGTGAACAGGCCTTAGAGGTATTCAATCTATCCAAAAAGAATCAGTGGGTGGTTAATTTTCGTCCACAAAATGAACAATAGCATTTTGTAAAATACCGACATTTCTTCTTTCATTTCGTCTTATTGTTAAAAGTTTGATCTGTTGAAATGCTAATAGTTTGTTGACAAGAGATAACTCCCTTTTGATAAGAGGTATTGGATGTTTATTGTTTTGTATAGGATGTTTTACCAATTTAACGTTTTTATTAAGAACCGTAGAAATACAAAATGTTTTTCGACATCACGGTCCTGTTTGCACCGAAATGTCAGTGGCATTGCTAATGAAATTAAATGTAAGAAAAATAACATAGTATCAAAAAAAAAAATGTGTGCACATATAATATTTTTTTTAATGTTTGGCAAAGATGCCAAAACTACTAAACTATCGGCCACATCGCTTCCATTAATTTTTAAACGACTTTAAAAAAGGAGGAGGTTTTTAATTCGACTGTATTTTTTTATGTTTGTTACCTCAGAACTTTCGACTGAGTGAACCAATTTTGATGATTCTTTTTTTATTTGAAAGGGTAGGTACTTCCCGTGTGGTACCAATTTTGTCCAGTTCTGATATTTTTTATGAAGTCGGTTTTTTATATTGATAATTATCACACTGTTATGTCTAGTCAGACGTCAGTCGCAACTGTCAGACGAATTCTTTCACCAGCCGCACTTTTGTGTGATTTTATGTTTGTACCGACATTGAATCCAATAAAAACACTCGGGACAGCAAGAGTTCAACTACAAAACCACATCGAAATTAATTTCATGAGAAATTTTATGGAATTGAGAGTCGTGAGATATGTATAACTTTTACTTGTTGATCGTTAGCGAATAGTGTTATGACTATCAAAAGAGATGTTTGTATCGTTATTTAGAAGTCGGAGTCCTATATTGTACAAAGCATAAACGCTCAAGTTCGAAAAAACTATGTGTTGAAAACGTGATCTGTATGTATGTATACTGGGTTACGCGGAAAGGGTGTACTAAAACGAAATGGTTCCATAATAAAAATAATTATGAACAACTTTAACTATTGCAACTCTAAAATCCCGAAAAACATATCAACTGTCCCATAGAAAATGAAAATGGTTTATTCATACTTGCCGAAATGTATAGAACGCTTTTTTATCGCGGGCTTTTAAAAATTACCAATTTGTACGAAATTGTTGTTTATCTTTAACAACGTTGAGAGAACGTGAGATAGCCATGCGCCCTTAGCTTTTACATTTTTATTTCATAACTAGCTCACCCTCTTACATCGTTGTTAAGTTATCTGAAATATTACAGTTTTTTTAATATTTCTTTCCGTAAGAACCTTCTACAAAGTACCTAACAGATTAAAAAAAGGTGGATCAAATCGGTAAAGTCGTTCTCAAGTTATGACGTGACCAAGGTCCATATATAGATGGATACATTTCCAAACTAATTTAAGAGTTCATTATGAATATTATTTGTATCTTTTCTCTATAAAATACAATAGATATTGTTACTATATTACACTAATTAGGCTCACACTATACAAGTCTTGAAGTCTCTCACCCTATACAAGTCTTGAAGTCTCTACACAGTCCCGAGTATATTCAAGTCCCAACAAAAATATGTTACTCCTTACATAGGTACATCTATAGATATAAAAACAGAAAAGAGAAGGGTATAGAACGGAAGAGAGATGGAACATTTGTTACGAGGCATACGAGTGAACATTAGTATCCACGTCAACGCGTCAAACTCCGCATCGCAGTTGCTAACTGAATTCGAATTCGTATGCTGCTCCATCGGATTTATCCACAATGCCGTCTTGCGCTGTAATTACGTGTGGTAGAGCTAGAATGGATTTGTTTTTTTTTTAAAGGAGGAATTTCCTATCACCGGTAAAGTCTAAATTGTTGATAATTTTGTGATTTCACCGTGTTTTAATTATAAGCCCTTGACAAGCCGTTGACAATAATAGTGGTTACCATAATTTTATCGATATCGATAATTTTTTATTTTTCTTACAACATTTCCTACAATAAGTACCTATTTTAGGAGTATTTTTTGAAGATTAAACTTTATTGTGTTATTATTCATTTGTCTTATTATGTAGATGTAGACAACAACATTATCACACTATTATTATAAATAAGAAAGTCTGCGTATTAATATGTTTGTTTTCACTGAATTCTGTAATAAGTGAATGGATTAAAATAAAATTTGGTATGAAGGTAGCTTATATTCTGGATTGACTCATAGTTTTTACCCTGAAAAAATAGCAGTTCCTATAGGATAGCGGGTGAAACCACGGGGCACTGCAAGTCGTCAGTAAATCTATGAATTATTAGACAGACAATAAATATTGTTTTGGACCCGGGTATGTCCAAAACTGCGACCAGAACCACCGGAAGATGGGCAGCAGCGTCCTAATAGTACACGGTGAACGTACTGCGATCCCCAAGCCGCCTGCCAAGCGTGGGGATTATGGAAACACCCCTCTCTATGAGGGAGGCCTTGTCCAACAGTGGACGTTAATTGGCTGATGATGTGATGTGAAATATTGTTTTTGTCTTTTTGGTCTAATAGTCCTTATCAAAATGAATTCAACGAGTCCAAACACGACGGAGTAATAAGTAAAAGTATGTAGTAGAGAGGTTACTATGGCCTACCTTTCTGGCTCCATCATCAGGCCAGTTAAGTACCACCATATTATTTTACAAACATCAAATTTACTTAGTGCAACTGAAACGTGCTTAGAAAAATGGATTACAAATTTTGAATCGGGAAGCTGACAGACATACCAACGATGCAAGTTAAATAAGAGTTTGTAATTTTTTTAAACGACTAGGGCAAGTTTTACCATAAAATATTTTATAAGGTATACAATAAACAGATTATCGATAAAATCAAAACTGCACACAAAACTGTCCCATCACTAGCTGTGATACCACATTCTAAATTTTATAATATCTTTTTATTTTCAATGGCTTCGCATGGAAATTGCATTTAACCTTATCAAATAATATTTATTTTTCTACCCATTTAAAGTCACATAAAACGAGCTCTAAACATAGCCTAAATCGATATCATGGTCAAAGCATGACCTATGAAGGTCATGGAAACTTATCTAGCTAAGTTTGTGCGGAGTTTTGGGGCAAAACCGAAAATATATTTTTTTACTTCCTATTGTTTGCCCACACTCATGCAAACCTAGGAACTTACCTTAATAGTATTTAAAGGATAATAATTCACTAGTATAACACAATCACATGCGGTAAAACACAATTTTTGTTAATTAAAATAAACAAAATTTTTGAAAAACTCTTTAACTCAAATTTTTTACCAACCACTTTTCGTGCAGTTTAAGGTAGAACTGTTTTAATAATGACGTACGTTAATTTACGATACGGTCTATATTTCTCTACTAGTTTTATAAACCGCACAATAATCGTGCAGTTTTTTTGCACTAGCAACATTTACCAAAATAATTGCACAAAATTCAAGGGAAACTGAACCGTATTGCACTACGAGAAGGTCAATTTTAAACTTTATCAAAATGGCGTTCATAACCTTTTGAAATAATACTAATCTTGACGAATTACTGCATTCCTTCCTATGTAGTTATATTTTGACGTATCGTTTGCATGTGTTCAACTGGCTACAACGGAATTCTTACAAAAATGCCTTGACAGCCCTTCTAATCTAAACGAAAAAAATTCTCACTTCAGTGGATATAAATATCAAACGCAGTGTTCCAAACTAATATAATATACTGAATGTCTCCATCACCAGACCACGGATATATTTAATGCCCTCGTGACCATGGCATCCCTGAACCACAGAACAAATAAAAGTTACTATGTAATTTGAGCTAAGGCCGACCAAAGTCTTCCGTCATTACGATGCTTATAATTTTACGGCTGTCTCGCATTACGGAGATGCCTGAGCTTTTTTGAGCCGGATAATGTGACCTTCTTAATGATTTGAGTGGTTTGGTGGTCACGAGTTAAATTAAGAGCCTTCTATAATCTTTTTATTATTTAGTAGAGTATGGTACCCACCGGACTCCAGATGAGGGGAGGTCGGAATATCCACTATCCTTGTAAATATTATAATATGTTTGCAATCTCAGATTAACCAAACAAAGACACACAAACACAAAAAAAAGTTATCTGTTTTCAAAAAAATCATCTCTAGGTTTCGGAGAGTATCGGAATTCTGGGCGTCGACATTTCTGCAATTGTATACAATTATGTGGACACATCGCTAGCAAGGCTAAGCTTGCTTCCCAGAAACTTTGTGTGCT
Source organism: Agriopis leucophaearia (assembly GCA_949125355.1). Taxonomy (NCBI): domain Eukaryota; kingdom Metazoa; phylum Arthropoda; class Insecta; order Lepidoptera; family Geometridae; genus Agriopis; species Agriopis leucophaearia. Next base: position 15,534,018 of record OX421274.1, on the reverse strand, counting down.
CAACAAGGCAAAACGTCAAAAGCTTTGGTTTCGTCAGGTCCAGTCAAAAGCTTTTGTTTTACAAAGCGCAAATCTGACCTCATAGGAGTACCTACAGCTCCTATCTTTGGAACTGAGCACCCAAGTATCAAATTGAGCCTCTTGATTCATTACAGTGTAGAGCGGTAAGAACTGTCTACCATCCCAAACTCACCAAGAGCCGCTCATCACGCGCAGAAACTTTGAGTCAACTTGGCTCTCTCTGTATCTTTTATCGCATTTACAACGGGGAACACTATCATTTTGTCAGAATGCAATAATCTATGTAAATCTGCAAACAATGGCCTCTCATAGTATCATTAAGTAAGCATACTTATATCTACATATTTTATAGTCCTAAGTAACATAATCGCATTGCAATCAAAATATTTCATTTTTATTGTGAGAATGAATAAAAAAATGTTTACATAAAAAACAAGAAGATTTTAAAGTAAAATTCTATTTAGCCATCGCAATTTCCAATTTCAATTTCGGAAGACGCAGCGTAGGTAGGCCTCCCACTAGATGAACCGACGACATCGTGAGTCGCGGGCTTCCAGTGGATGCAGATGGCAGGATGTCGTTCAGTGTGTAGGTTAAAGGGCGAGGCCTATGTTCAGCAGTGGACGTATTCTGGCTGATGATGATGAATTTCCAAATCAAGCAGTCTATATTCTCTGAACGAAACTGCAAGTCTCAAAGTGAAACGTTAGTTCCCTCTTTTGACCAATTCTTCAGATAAGTTGCTTTGTAAGAGCAATGCACAATACAAAACCGTAATTTAAAAAGGTTATAAATAATAGTTTTTTACGGCTCGCATGTACCATAAAACAATGGTTTTTCGAAAAACGAACACGAAGGTTGTACAGTCCCTCCCTGCTGTTTATTTTGCATCGACTGACGCGACCTTAGGGTTGGTTCGAAATTCGTTTTTTTTTTGACAATATTAAATTAAGGTAGCCAATGGTAGTAAGTTGTAAGGAGTGCTGACATCATAATTTTTTTATTGAGAAGAGATGTCAAATGTACTTTATCGATGTTATAACGACGCGACACGGTTCAAATTCATCTGCCTATCTTTGATATCAGGATATTTTTGATCAAAGTTGCCAGTGGGTGCAGGTTCTATGTAGTGACGTCACAGCTAATCTTGTTTGGAAAATACTCGCTTAAATTTGAAAATCACCAAAAAAAAAAAAAAAATTGTTTAGATTTCAATGTTTAAAATTGCATATTTTAAAAGAAATGTTTCATGTTATATTTTCAAAGAAATATAATGTGAAAGTTCTGTATTAACTGTTATTTAATCTGTGACGAAGGAATCGAATCCTGCCAATGGTTGTAGGCTGTAAGAAGTGACGTCATCGTCAATCGGTTACCTGAGTTTCGGGAAAAGATTACTCCGGCATGCGGAGATTTTGTTCCTTTTTTATCTGCCGTGGCCGGCTTTGTTCGTATTCGGGAAGGTTCCGTACTCCAAATGTATCGTGGGAATTTTGCGCGTAAACCAGGTAGTTCTTGGAAAGGTTATCAAGTATAAATAAGTAGGTTTTAACTGAGACTTGTTGTAACATTTTGAACTCGCCTTTATTCTGGGATAGTCTCCACTTGTACTAAGGTATTTTTGATGTGAAACATCTATTGGTGTGCTTAGGCAGTAAACCCAACTCGTGCGCCGCGACGGCAAGCGGCATGACGCTCTCTTATGCCGTTACGTTTCACATCTGCCGGGCGTCCCGCGACGGTCACCTTTTTGCGTAAATCATTGTATTAAGTATGTAGTTCTCATCATCAATACTTATGTCATCATCATCATCATCGTCATCAGCCAGAAGACGTCCACTGAACATAGGCCTCCCCCTTTAACCTCCACACTGAACGACATCCTGCCATCTGCATCCACTGGATGCCCGCGACTCTCACAATGTCGTCGGTGTAAGTGGTAATTATTTTAATAAACTGATATATTTTTAACCGACTTCCATAAAGGAGGAGGGTAACAATTCGACTGGTATTTATTTTGCTACCTCAGGTCTTTCGACTGAAAGAACCGAATTCGATGTTTTTTTTTTAAAGGTAGTGCTACTCGTTTATGCTATTGCATATTGGTCCAGTTCTACTATGTTTTTTTACAATGTAACAATTAAAAAGTCATTTCCACACAAAAAATATTATAAGGGACATCTGTCAGAACACCTCAGTACTAATCAGGCATGCGCTCTCTAAAACCGATAGTGCCTAATTAATGCACGCGGTATGGTACAGAGGGAGCATATTTGGTCCAGTTCTGATATGTTTTTAAGTCGGTTTTTTATATTGATAATTATTAATATCGCTGCCATCTTTTGCTCACATCGTGAAACTAAAATAGTTGCAAATAATTATAGTGCTCTTAAATTGGTTTAGGACCTAAACTAAGCCCATCAACATATAATAATAAGATCTAACCTAATTTATACCTACGATCCAATGCTTATCCATCCCAGCTCCGTAAAGCAATAAATGTAATTATTAACAAATAGGTATTCTATTGTGAATGAACAACTTTTCCAATTTCATCCTTAAAAAAACGGAGGCAAATCAAAACATATTTCCAGTGCGGATAGAACCCATTCATCCCAACTTTACTCATATCTCCACATTTCGTTCGGAATGTTATTTACGACCGCCACTGACTAATAAGGGAAGCACACGACTGATAAAAGCATTGTTTACCTATGCATCGCCTGAAAACCCGCGTTTTCGCATATAACGTTTTAAAATTTATTTATCTCTTTAAATTAGTAGTTTTTCTTTATTAATTTTACTAAGTTTGAGTATTATTAATCCGAGAGAGCTATGGCGAAAGCGGTAGCATGAGCGCTTTACAATCTGACGGCACCCGGTTCGATCTTTGTTAGGAAACAATTCAAAGACATATATGACATTCACCAACATGCACTGGGCCAGCTTCGTGGATTACGGCACATCCTCTCTCTCTCTCTGAGAGACGGCCTTTGTTTTGCGTGTTAAGTCTCTTTTTTTATTCCAAATACTTTGCTGTTCCTTTTCTGTGTGGAGACTTGGCGGATTCCGTGCTTCCATAGCTGTTGGTTTACGCAGTTCTGCACTCATTTCCTTCGTCGTTCCTTCCTTAACGAGTGAGTCTGTCTTGTTGTTTTCCTTTCCTCATATATGCATTTTTTTTGCTTCACACATTTCGACAGATACTAAATATACTTATCGATGTAATCGACTGATATAAGCTTACGACGACAACGACGGTCGCACACAGTATCCAGCCTAAGTTTTTGACCAGCTTCTTGTACAGATAGTAAATACTGATATTGTAATCGACCGACGTAAGCCACCGACTGTCGGAGCACTGTAACCGGCCGTAATCCTTGAGGAATGTTCAGAATACTTAAGGGGCAGAGTTTAATAACTGTTGGGAAGTGACGGCCCTTATTTATGACTGCTCGCTTATATTGGCCCAAGTTTCATTATTTGTGAAGTTTTTATAACCAACCAGTTTGCTTGGTTTAATTTTAAGTTGGAGTTAAGTTGAAGGATATTGGAATGGACTGTGGGTATTAATGCGAAGAAATAAGTGGCCTATATTTCGATTTGATAAATTTTTCAGTGAAACGAGAGAGGTACCTAATAAGTAATTCGATTTTTAATGAAGTCCTCGGAAATATCAAAATTGCGCCCTACCTTCTCACCTTATGAGAATAAATTTTCCAAAACTAAAAATATACTGCTCGCAATATATATATAGCCTAGCCTAGACGAGTATCTTAAAAACAAATCAATTATGTATAATTCAAATTATTTATTGAGAATAAAAACGGACAAATTCCACTAACATTTATCTCACATACTGTTAAACTAAAATAGATTTCCTAGTAAAAATAGGAATAATATCATAAAATTACTAATATAATAAATACAACAAATTGCTGTAAAAATATGTCAACCTAAAATTAGTATGTCATACAAATTGTCATTATAGTCAACGGCTTTTTTGCCCCTGTCCCATTGATCAGTTAAATTTTCACAATAAGTCAAAAAAACTTTTGTTACATTTTTCCAACTGTCACAAATAATATCACAATCAGTGTTGGTAGCAAGGAGTGCATTGAAGTGGCGGCGGGCGCGAATCAGCGGAGACATGGAGCGCGCCACGGTGCGGCTGTGAGCCACGTGGAAAAACTTGGGCAATTTTCCACGCCTATTACCCGGGTTTATCTGGCACAAACAAAGTGCACAATAAATTGTGCAGATGCAAGGAGTCAACCGATCCTCTGAGCACCTTGCAGCAAGTAGCAAGCTGATCCAACATCCTTCTCACTTCTAGTGAGTTGTAGCCGAGCTGGCCGAGCAAGAATTTAGTTGGGCACATGAACGGGTAATAACCGTGAAGCTTCTTATACAGCGATCTTAAGAAAGCTTTTTGAACCTTTTCAAGCATCCGCACATAAGTGACGTGGTGCGGGTTCCAGACACATGCGCTCGACTCCAGCTTGCTTCTGACTAACGAGTTGTACAATGTTCTAATAACTAACGGATTTTTAAAATCTTTGGCATTTCGTAATACGAAGCCCAGACGACGATAGGCCTCTTTGGCGAGATCAGAGATGTGGTCATGGAAATTCAGGGTACGATCAAATGTCACTCCCAGATCCTTAATGCTATTTACCCGATTTATACATAGATTGTCAAGATGATAATTATAATTGATGGGATTTCTATTGCGGTCAAACGTCATTACATTACACTTACACACACACACCATCAGCCAATTAACGTCCACTGTTGGACAAGGCCTCCCTCATAGAGAGGGGTGTTGCCATAATCCCCACGCTTGGCAGGCGGCTTGGGGATCGCAGTACGTTCACCGTGTACTATTAGGACGCTGCTGCCCATCCTCCGGTGGTTCTGGTCTGCAGTTTTAGGACATACCCGGGTCCATCACATTACACTTGGTCACATAAAATGTCATTTTGTTTTTCAAGCCCCATGCACAGATTCTATCTATGTCCTCTTGTAAGGTAAGGCAGTCACGGGGAGATTTTATTTCGAGAAAAAGCTTAAGGTCGTCGGCATTCAAGAGACATATATTTCGTCGGCATTCAAGAGACAGAAGTCAGCACTTTAGGTAGGTCGTGCACCATCATTTTAAATAATAATGGACCAGTTATGGAACCCTGGCTTACACCAGATTTGGTGTGATATGGTCCCGAAACGTGGATACCATGCTTAACATACTGCCTCTCATAAAGTCCGCAAAGAAATTTAGGAGGCTGGGAGAAAAACCGAGGTCACAGCTTTTTTAACAATATATCGTTATCAATTTTATCAAAAGCTTTTTGAAAATCAAAATATATGACGTCGACCTGAGAACCACGATCCATGGCATCGGATATATAATCAACTAAGCCTAACAAGTTCGTATTTACGGAGCGACCCGGTCTGAAACCGTGCTGCTCTTCACCTATTTTTTGTTTCACCTGTCTATATATTTCCTTATGTAGGATGTACTCGAAAACTTTAGCGGGCGCGCTTAGAATCGCTATTGGACGGTATTCTTCAACCGTAGTTCTATTACGACTCTTAGGAATTGGAGTCACCCTGGATAACTTCCACTGGTCAGGGTACTTCCCATTTTTAAGAGATATATTTAAAATATGGTAAAGTGGAGAAATAAGATGTTTTTTACCCGTCTTTAGAATAAAGTTAGGCAAGTTATCGGGGCCTGGTGAGCTACCTATCTTTAATTTGTTAAAACCGCGTTCTATGTCTTCGGGAAATATAGCTGGTATACTAACGCAACCACTGCCGCCGGAACAGTCTAGTCCCATACACGAGTTGACATTCAGTGCTGGCAATTCATCTAGAAAAACACTAGCGAAATAGTCCGCGAAGGCCTCGGCAGCTTCCACCCCAGTATTTATGTCTTTTGCATCCTGCCATCTCCCCGCTACCCAGCAGTTTGCTGGCGCGCGACCGGAGGCAGCCGCCAGAGGCAAATGTCTTAAATACGCCTACTAAGGGTCAGCATACGATTTTGTCCCGTTTGCCATCGAGACGGCTGGGACGCGGTGTGCTGAAGCACACCACGGCCATTATTTATGCCATACCCAATCAGGGTAATCATGTAATACCTCCCTTAAACATGCTATACACCTAAGCTTTATATGTAAATTTCAAAATAATTATCAATGTAAAAAAGTAGTGTTGGTAATGTCCATGAGCGCCTTCGGGTCATGGCTTTTTATCACAATTTGTAATAGGTATGAAGTAGGTAATTAACTGATAAATTATTCGCCTGTTTCGTGACATCTCTCAGTTTGCGAACTAACTTACTCATGCTAGAATTGCATGAAATGATGCTGAGAATGTTGCTACGACTGCAGTTATTATGATCATTATTGATCTTAAACATGATGTTTCAGAAATTTTGTGAAATCTTTTTACATGCTGAAAATATGAAAGTAGTAAATGGCAACAGGTGCAGTTTGCGTTGTTATTTTTAACTGGCTTCCAAAGAGGAGGAGGTTCTCAAGTCGACTGTTTTTTTGTTTTTTTAAGTTTGTTACCTCAGAACTTTCGACTGGGTGAACCGGTTTTGATGATTATTTTTTTATTTCAAAGCTGGTACTTTCCGTGTCGTCCCTTCCCGTCGTTCGATTTCAATTTGGTCCAGTCCTGACATTTTTATGAAGTCTGTTTTTTATATTGATAATTATCTAGTTCTCCGGTGTAGAAGTCCTGACACAATATATTTCTTGAACTAAAACTAGAAAATGAAAACGCAAAAGTAGCTGTTTCCATCTACTACTTTCAGAACTTTCATACTTTCAGCATGCAAGAAGCTTTATCGGACTTTTAGAAACATAGTGTTCATATCATGCCTAATCCACCCCAATAGCTGGTTTTCGCAGTTTTACTTGTAGTCACAATTTTCCCGATTATCCACATTTCAAGAAAAAGACGCAAAATCAATCTAAAAATACATCAACATAATTTTCTAGTAATCTTTTGTTCTCTAAATAAATCCTAATGACTTATGGATGGCATAAGAAGCGCAGTTCACACAGACTGTATTAGACCTACCTTCTTGTGTGTGACATACATGTGTAGTGCTGTTGTGTGGAAAGGTATCTAATATCGCGAACCACGATGAGTAATATGATTAGGTTCACACGAGGTGCGTACATTAAACCTACTAGGTACCTACCTACTATGATTTGCTGCGTCTTGATTCTTCATATCTATTGCATCGTTTTTGTGTTGTATACATATGTTGCAGAATATTATCACACTGTCTCGTCACACTTTTTTGACGTGTATTTCAAGGAATTGTAGGATGTAATGCCCAATCACAGATCTTTATTAGGATTTAACACTCAATCGTTAAATTGCAACTAGCACCAAACTTTGCGGAACCAACTTAGTAAGGTGCAAAGAAGCTATGATTATCAACCTAGGGGCAATAATAGCAATAATAATTATCAATGTAAAAAACAGACTTCAGAAAAATGACAAAACTGAACCATGGAATGGGACCATACGGGATGCGACAGCTTTCAAATAAAAAAGATATCATCAAAACCGGTTCACCCAGTCAAAAGTTCTGAGGTAACAAAAAAACAGTCGAATTGATAACCTCCTTCTTTTTGGAAGTCGGTTAAAAACTGACCAGCATGGCTAGCTTGCGCACGGTGACAAAATCTTGTTGTCAATCGAGAACGCGACAAGGTGCCTACGGTTTCATATACGCCTGTCTTGCTTTGGCACGATAAAAAGAGTCGACAAAATTTTGTCGAGGCATGCATGCTAGCCTGGCAGGTCCAAGGTATAATAAAAGCTTTAAAGGAAATACTAGAGGGTGCCTTCTTTCGTCTTTTTACCATACTAGTATCAAAATAAATTTTAAGATACTTTTGTCTCACAAATAACGCGATAAAACTGGAAAATCCGTGGTAAAACAGCAATATGCAGCTTTTATTGCGCAACTCCTACATAATAAAGCCATTTCTTTTCATTGAGTAACAGACAGACGAAGCGAAACACCTTTGTTATTAGCGATTCCTCTCGGAACGCCGCCAGCCGAAACAATGAATGGTATGTCTGTATTAACATAGTAGAAAGTTGTTGAATTAATTCCACGAACGCTTATCACAGATTAATACAGATTATGTGATCATAAAGTTATATGAGTATTTACGGGATATTTTTTTTTTTTTTTTTTTTTTTTTTTTTTATAATTAAAATATCACTCCACAGACACCGGGGTCCGTGACTTTTGTTATAATTTACTACTATTTTGTTAACTTTAACGAATTTACATTACACAATACAGGGAGAGGAAGTTAGTTATTCTTAATCTAAGGTTAAAACAATTTAGTCATGTTATTACTAGTTTATGTGTATACCGCGAGCAGACCAGCGACCCACAAGCAGCACCCGATCACGAGTATGACTCATGTGCCAGCCATCGCCCTCCTCAACCATATTTGAGGGACGAGAGCGACCCGACACACGACGCCGCCGCAAGAAGGTGCCTTCGATGGTGAGCATGAATGCTCGAGGCATACACACAATCCTTATTTCTAAACGCTTTTTTTTACATTTCAAATCCTATTTTTACATTACAATCGCCTCCTCCCGGCCCAGGGCCTCCATCACCGCCGCGTTCCGATCTCTGATGGCCATCTGCAAGTTGTAGTCTTTAATGGTCTTCGGTGACGCAGCCGATGCTCGACGCACGAATCGACTGATGGCATCGTCTTCGATGTCGTCAGCGTAGTAGACGAAGGTCCCGGTGTGCCGCGATACTGCAACGACCGCGTGCGGCACGCTCTCGTGCAGCTTCATTTTTGGCTTGGTCTTTATGGCGATTACCGACTCGTATGTTAGTCCCTGAGCTTCATGTATGGTAAGAGTGCGCGACCCCGTACCTCCCCCATAACCCTGGCTGATAAGGGTCTCTTTTTCTTCCTGCGTGTGCACTAAGAAAAGGGTGTTGGGGAGGGTGCTGGGTATCTGCGCCCCATTGTACCGTCTCTGCTCAAGAGACCTAATACGGGGAGCGGAGGAATACATACCGGAGTATATTTCCCTCAGTGCATACGCGACGTCCATTGGGTTCCTGTGTGTACAAAGCAACTCCTGGCTGATATTTGTGATCAGGTTTGGGCGATGGTACCTCATTTCGAAGAGATTTTCTCTGTCAATGAAAGGTAGCTGATTGACGTCTCCGATGAGGACAAGTTCGCTAGCACCAGACAGCCGTGCAGCCATTACTATAGCTCCAAAATGGTTCATGAGAGCTTCGTCCACCAGAAGGCGGCTGAAGTTATCTCTTCCGAAACCATTTACGAGGGAGGAAGCCATGGTTCGCACTCTGGTTTTTACCAGGTCTCCTATGCGGTGCGATAGTTTCTCCCTCAGATCTTTTGCTGCCTCTGTTGTTGTGGTGATGATAGCGTCCCTGTCCACATCGAAATGTCTGATCACCCATGTTGTCTTGCCACACCCTGGAACTCCGTTAACCCATTGTATCTTTGGCACTGCCCAGCTTTCCCAGCTTGCCTCGACATCTGAGTTCCCTTCGACAGTCTTAGCCATCTCAAGGATCCTGTCGTCCAGCATTATCTTGGTACACTTGGCGATGACTACAATTGGATCATTCGATGGTATCGCGTATTTCGGTCTTCCTGTTCGCTCCGTCTCAGTCTCGTTCAGTGCCACAAACCCACTTTCTGCACTGTAAGCTGCCATATATTGTCCTTTCATGGTTCCCCTGATGACCTGGGAAGTGACGTTATTGTATATGGCTGCTTCCGCCTCCTCAAGTCCCTTTTTTAGTAGACTTTCGCTTCCTAGCTTAAAGGACTGCAGGATGTAATGGCAGTTCCTGAGATTGACTTGTCTTGTCGCTCTCAATGTGGCTAGGAATTCGAGGAAGGCGTTTCTAGCGTGGCTTTGGGGCCCCGAGGCCAAAATGTAACGGGGCGGATCGACCTGTCCCATGTCGGCTCTCGTCCGGGATGCCTGAGGTTGTGATGCTGCTCTCGGGGTCACTGCTGTTGGGAGGGGAGGTGATTTGGGCGTGATTCGGAACAAACTTTGCGTTGCAGCGCTGAAAGCTGTTAAGAAAGTCGCTATCTGGCCTTCTCTTCCATCTCGGCTACCACTTCTATGATAGGCTGCGGCTTTTTCAGCGGTTGCTTTATGTTGTGCTCTTTCGGAGCCAGATTGAGTGGTCGAGCTCGGAACGGGGTGTCCCCAGCTGTCTGTTGCACTTGTGCAATCGTGTGTAGGAGCCCTGAGAAAACTTAAGTTTTCTCCCCTGTCTTCATACACTACGACCTCATGGTATTCAGAGGCCTTGGTGCAACCTAGCCGATCTGCGACTTCCGCTTTCGAGTATTCTACCATCATCGCGTCCACGCTTATCACCCGGGATGTGCTGTCTGCTTTCCTGCTCAGGTACTCGAGCAGTGAGCTAGCCTGTGCGAAAGGTGACTGTGCAGCCCACTCGAAAAGTGCGATTGTTTTGTTTTTCGATCGCACCAGTCGGAATTGGTGACCGTCTACCTCGCTCACTGGCATAGCGTCATAGGATTTCCGCTTCATAGTAACTTTAGCGGTACTCCCGTTGAGGAGACATGCTAGTCCAGGCGACAGGCGAACGCGTTTCTGGTTCCGGGCAAGGCAAAAGCTTATTCCGAATCTTTCTCTATTGCTGTCCATGAAGAGAGCCACACCGCGAATTATGATTCCCGGCACTCCACTTTCTGCGTTTTCCAGAAGTTGGTGAATGGATACGCTTTTTGGAACAGTAACTTGGCCGGGGGTCACACTCTGCGTGGCTTCGGTGGACGGTGTGTGTGTTGTGTTTGTTGAGGAGGAGGAGAGGATTTGGAGTAGGGGGAAGGTTTGTAGTGAGGAGGTGGTTTGGAGTGGGTTATTGGTTTGGAGGGGGGGAATGGTTTGGAGTGGGGGGAGGGTAGAATTTCTCTTAGCCGCAATGCGGAAGGACCTCTCTACGAAAGACAGGAAGTGTGGTCTACTACCTGGGTCTGCTAGGATGTTGTGGAGATCCGAGACCACAAGTTTTCTGTCTATCTGCATTTCGAGGTCCTGTCGCGCAGCCAAAAATCTGGGGCACTCGATGAGTACGTGCCAGACCGTCTCGGGCACATCAGGATCGCATTCGCAACCAGGACTGCTCTTGAGCTTGAACCTGTGCAGGTATTCGGCTATTCCTCCGTGTCCTGTCAAAGCTTGTACCTGGAAGGGAGTCAACTTTGTAGCTCGCGTCACCCTATATGCGTTTGCGATATCAGGGAGGAACGTCTGTGTGACTCTTCCTTTGTCCGAGGTTTCATATCGGTCCTGCCACTTCCGGACTGATTCCTCACGGATTTTCCTTTTGACGTAGGACAGGGGAATCTCTTCGTAGTCTCTGGAGTCGCCAGTGAGTGCCGCCAATTTTGCGAGTTCATCAGCTCTCTCATTACCGGCGGTGCCAACATGCGCCCTCAGCCAGAAAAGACGAAGAGATCTCCCTTCTGCAGTTATCATTCCAATGTTTTCCTTTATACTCCTTGCCAGAGGGTGACTCGTTTTGGGATTCCGGAGTAGATCGAGTGAAGATCGTGAGTCACTCAAGATGTTTACCTCGGAATCTTTACTCTTTATCACCATTTGGGTCGCCTGGTAAAGGGCATAAAGTTCAGATTGGAAAACCGTGCATTCGGAGTGTAGCTTGAAGGTCGAGTACTCAACTTCTCTGCCGTTCTCCCACCAGGTTAGGGCAGCACCGACTTGACCCTTTATCTTGCTGCCATCTGTATAGATTTGGGGTCCTACTAGCTGGTTGGAGATGTTCTCTAGGAGCTCGAACTCCACAGATGTCTGGGTGGATGGGTGTGGCTGGTCCAGGTAACTGATATTTTTTTCGAGCTCCACTTCCGGTGGGAGGTATTCTTGGGAAAAGTTTTTCTTCGCTCTGTACAAGCTGGCTGCTTCCTGTATTCTCAGGTCAAGGGGGAGCAGGCCTGAAAGGGCGAGTGCTGACTTAAGGGAAACAGTACGGTACGACTTACAGATTTTCTGATATTTACCGTGATAAGGTTGTGGAAGGAGCTCCCGATATTTCGGCGCAGTTACATGCACCATGTTCATGGGAAGACTCGCGACTCACGTAAATAATCATATAAGTTTAGTGAACAACCGTGATAGTTTAAAACAGTGTTTTATGTGATCATACTTGTGTAGTTTAAGTGAATAGGTATCTTCTAAGTCTGCGTGATTCATTTTCGACCACATCGTCGCTTACCAACAGGCGAGTTGGTGACCTACCGCGGACTTATACGGGATATTTTATACATATATACGTACATATATATTTATTACATGATGTTCTAAATCATCACAGGTTAGACACGTAAGTACAATATTTTCTGACTATACTGATTTACCAAAAACTTAATTTAAACCTAGTTTTATCTAAATTTTAACCTGGCCAATAGTTTTGCAATTTATATGGTGTTTTTTTAGATGACGGACATTATTCGACGATATCATTACCCCTTCACATCTTCACAGGATAAATCGCTGTAAAGATTGCCTGAAATTTTCATCAAATACAGTCCAGGCGTTTCGCAGTAGTTACATAGGGAACATAATACTTTATATACACATAGACATCGCCTTTCATATACATAATACCTCGGATATATTCACGGTTGCCTGGAAGAGATCGCTTTAAGCGAAAAGGCCGCCTGTTAAAAGCCTAGATAATTACTGTAATGTTTAATGTTATCCTTGTTTTTGTGGTTTTTAATAACGAGTTTGTAATATATATGCGTTAGAATACCCCAACTACCCCACTAGACTGACCGACGACATTGTGAGAGTTGCGGGCTATCCACTGGATGCAGATGGCAGGATGTCGTTCAGTATGGAGGTTAAAGGGGAAGGCCTATGTTCAGCAGTGGACATCTCCTGGCTGATGATAATGAAGCATTAGAATAGGTCTACGTTTGGCCACCAACTCTTCTAAATGTCGTGGCCGAAGATGAAGCATGTAGACCTAGTACTTATTCACTCTGGCCGTGAAGAAACCCAGGTTATAGATCATCAGTGTATCCCTCTATATACATTTCGGAATAACTTACTACCTGTTTTAACCTTTCTACTGATCCCGATGTTTCAACATTAATTTGAATGTCTCAATTGCTCCCAGTAAGTATAATCGGCCATTAACGGTGATTATAATAATAAACACGCGATTATAACCCATAATATTTACGTTCCGGCTTGTCTGATGTCACGTCTTGTAATGGGGAACAATGTGCCTGTTGTGAAAACAACCTAAAGAGATTAGTTTAAATGCTTTTGCTGTAAAAAAATTGTACATATATCAAGGAATTATAATCATTGGTGTTACCTGCTATTTCCTATTATATGTTGCTAACACAATCATACACAATCATTGACTACTTTCCCGGCACAGCAAGCGAGAAGCTTTTAGTTAGCAGTGGGATAAAGAAGCATGTAGACTATGTAGAGGATTATGATGATGACAAATTTCCTGATAGGCATTTTTCTGGCGTTTTCTAGATCGATATAATCGTTATTCGTGAAAAGACGGAAAATGGAGGAATGGCAGACCTCAGAAAATTATAAACGTTTTATATATAGGCTTGCACTTGACCGCCACCTAGCCTGATGTTAAGCGATGATGTGGTCTACATTGGAGCACGTTTGCCTAGAAGAAACCGATTCATTCATAGTTAAAGAGAGTCAGATCGACTTATTTTCGGTATTTGATATAACTATGATGTGCATACTGTTTAAAATACGCCCAACAGACATTGTGTAATATATTACAAGAATGCCTGATGGCCCAATGCTTTTTTTTATTTTATTTATCTACACTAATATTATAAAGAGGAAAGATTTGTACCTATTTTTGTATTTTTGTATGTTTGTAATGAATAGGCTCCGAAACTACTAAACCGATTTGAAAAATTCTTTCACTGTTGGGAAGCTACACTATCCCCGGGTGACATAGGCTATATTATATTTTGTAGCGAGGCCGAAGGCCGAGCTTACACTCGTGCGAAGCCGGGGCGGGCGGCTAGTTTATTATAAACTCGTACATATTAACACAAAACAAATTATAATCATACAAAACAATACCTTTCTAAATAGGTTCATACCTGGATTGTAATGCAAAAATATGTGAAAACTTAAAAAACAAAATATAAAGATATGGATGAGGTTATTGCCTAACTTATACATGTGTAATGACAAACTACATAAACGTGGAGACCGCACACTGACTACAAGTGTCGCAGGTGTGCGTACTCTGACGAGTGTGCTATGTATCCACGCAGACTCAACACAGGGGTTGAGTCTGAACTGACGGGTTTGGCATAGAAACTTCATTTTTTTATCTTTTCTCAAAAATAAATACCACACAAAGTGATGAAAATGCATATGTGTTTCCTGTTAAGCATAACCTCTTCCGACACAGCGTTGAATCAGGTGAATTTGAATTTTAAATTCCTACACGTCTCGTGACCGAGGGTGCGCAGTGTCCGAGGTGGTCATTGAAAAGTTACGCCCCTGACAGGAAAATGTAATTTAGCTGCCTTGATAAGCATAAAATCATGCTCATTTGGACAAGAAACACTACTATCTTCATTAGTTTGTCTATGGATTTCACGTTGAATCTGTATTAAACTTTTTTTACTGGTATGTGCTTTTTTTAACTAAGCATAATTACAAGTTTAACCAAAACACTACGAAAAAAGTAAGACTGCCCATAGATCATTGAAGGTCTACAAATGATTGCGTACACTACCAGTTGGCCGACAGAAAAGTTTTTTTTTGTTTAAATTTTGTTTTGTTTTTACATCTCTTTTCTGTGAGTTGGCCAGCAACATGCTGCATTACCGCACTGAATGGCAATGCCTTCGATCAATGCTTGTGCGTCGAGACTTGCTTATCCAGGCGCTCTGAAAGATTTTACTAACTTATTTGTTATTTCGTCTACTTCCCAAAAGTCAAAGTCTATTCAAGTTGAATTGGACCACATTGAAACTAGAAACGTTGTTGTGACGAATCTCTAGTTCAATTTCGCTGATGGTTCACATTTTTGTGCTGACGTTCCTTATATGGATGGATTAGGAATTGCTGCTCTGATATTCATGTTTTTGGACCTACTTATGGCGCGTACAACGTTGTGTAATTTTTCCTATCTACTTACTACGGCACGGAATTTGTCACACAATTTTAGACGATTTAAAATTCTTTAACAAGTATCTTATTTTTTTTGTCGTTCATTGGAAATGTGATGTATTTAGTATGTTTAAATTTCAGACTTTCTTTGATCTTATGTGGTGGTTTAAATATGTTTAAATTTCAGACTTTCTTTGATCTTATGTGGTGGTTTAAATATGTTTAAATTCTTAACCTGAACCTGAATAAAAAGTCGCCTTTAGAATTTTGAACAATTTGATGATCGTTTGGAAATTTGAGACCTACCACCTCAAATCATCATCATCGTCATTCAGCCTATCTTGGTCCCACTGCTGGGACTCTGGCCTTCTCTCAGTGAGTAAGAGAGGATGGACCCTAAATCCACCATGTTGACCCAATGCATGTTGGTGAAAGTCGTACGTCTTTGAACTTTAGAGGTTCTTGGACATATCGGTTACCTCACGATGTTTTTCTTCATCGTTTTTATGTTGTTACGTCAAAACTGCACATAATTTATTTAGGTACTAAATAAGTTATTGGTTCCGAGGTTCGAACCGGGTGCCGTCAGATTGTAAAGCGCCCATGCTACCGCACGGCCACCACCGCTTGCTAAACCTATAAACATACTCGTGTTAAATTGAATATTTGACCCACTTAATATTTATTGTTGTTGACATTTTTAGTAACGAAAAATTCCACTGCGTATCTCTGAACCCACAAATCGCTGAGGCAGCTGAGTCCAAAGTAGCTGTTTATGCTGATTCGAGTAAACATTGATGTAAACAGTAGGTGATGCGGTAAATAGTAAACACGAGCACATGCGGTCACGCGCGGTCAATTTGTTGTCAAACGGTTTGGCCAATTTCCGCCCGATTGTGACGAAATGGAAATGGCAGGAAGGGGGAATCCAGGAAATACAAGAGAACGATTGGCTGAATGATACCTGCAATTGCCATGCATTTATTTCCAACCTACCGTCGCGAAATATCCGACGTAATTATCCTAAAAAATATTGTCACTTGTAACATTGATTGCCTTGATCTTCTTAGTAGAATTATTTAATATACTCTAACCAAGACATTTCGAAAAATTTGCCCTCCTTTATCATCAATTAACTATCAAAAAAATTGCTTTATCGTACGTGTGTGTGTGACATTCAAAAAGGTACGCAAAAATGTGGATGTAAATGTCTAGCCTGCCATCTGTAAGGAACTGGTTAAGTGACAAATTTTTCAGTAAAATAGATAGAAACTCTTCATTGTGTACTCCAGAAATAAAAATTACAGACAGATAGAAAACACTTACGAGCTAGTGCCACAAGTGGCGGCCTTATCGCTAAAAGCGATCTCGTCCAGTGAACCATTTAGTAAGTTTGTTTTTGAAAACTTCAATTCATATTTTATATCATCAGTAAGTATACTTTCTTTGAAACTTTTATTTTTTGTGAGTACGTTGAGTAGTTAAGCTAAGATTCCAGCTTTAAAAAGGATCTTATATTATAAGTTATTATATATTTATTTAATGAATAAATATTTATATTTCTAATAATATATCCAATTAATAATCCCCTAATTTTTATTCAAATAATAATATTAACTAATTTAAATAATTGGAAAAATTAATGTAATTTCTACATCAAAAAATAATTATGGATACTTATAATTGGCTCTTTTGTGTTATATTTTGTTTCTATCTTTGTTATTGAAGGCTGTTAGTTTTCCTAAAATTACAAAAAAAAAACATTCATGGCTTTGAAATGAAGTAAATATACTAACCTGAAGGTTCTAGGAAGTCACTAGAAGCTCTCAAAAAAATCTGTCATCTACCGCCTTCGTCTATGTAACGTTTCAGCTTTTCGTTTTGCATTGCACTCTAGCCAACGAGCTAACAGATATTTTGATCCATCTTTTTGCCAATCTTGCCCAAATTTTCGTGTAACTTCAAGGTACTAAATTTATTATTATGCATCAGAGACTGCATAAAACAACTGATAACGATGAAAAAGGTTCTGATGATGAACATCAGATGATGTTTCATTGATTCCTAACGGTGATACAGACGATCACTGTTTCGAAGTCTTCCATAACATCGTCTTTTCTTTCAACTATCTAAATACAAGCTAAGTGTAACTCCGATCTGATGCGAATTTGTCCACCCACATGCAGTTTATCGTATTATTCTGTTCCACAATTAAAATCTGCCATGAGTTTTGGCTCGTCTCTCCAAACGCTAACATCCATTGTCAATCCAAACAGACGCGACGTTTGATCACAATCCAGTATAATACAACTCTATTGTAGTATAATATATGTACATTGTACAGTTCAGCGTGGTTCAGTGTTCAATGGAGACCGATTACTGCCGCGCCCTCTGCGTGGGAAGCGATCGACATTCAACAAAATGGTACACTCTACTGCAAACACTACAGCGATTCTACATCGAAATCGATTTTTCAAGTGAATTAATGAGTTGAACGTGTTTTAGTTACTGAAATATCAAGTGTCGAGTGATTTCAACGCAACACAGATTTTTAACTTACGTAAAAGGCAGAGCCACATATTTTGTTTTGTTACTTCAAAACAAAATATGTGGCTCTGTTGGTTGATCAAACAGTTCAAAGTTAGGTGCACACAAAACGATCTACCCTGTTTCTAATCAATAAACCTCTTTTAAATAACTGTAGTGAACAACCGTGTTAGATTAAAACAATATTTTTCAATATTGCAACATTTTTGTTGTTTTTTGTTTGTTTAGAATAGCTTTTTTCAGGTCGCGTACTTGTCCGGTATTTTTTACTGGGCTAGCTTTCAAAGTGTTTAGGATATTACAAATTTTGAGGCTAATAAAATATAATATTATGTTAAATTGGAAAACAATGCTGGTTTATTCGATATATCTACAGATTTGCAACTAGTTGATCGACAAATTTTTGAATTGTCTACATCATTCATGATGACATATTTCCTAAGAGTAAGTAATTTTTGTAGTCGTCTGTACCATCGGTTGATGACTTACGGCAAAAAGTACAGAATGGTGCTGAGAAGTGGGTGAGGAGTGGAGACTTTACTCTTGAGTAAAGCAAAAGTGAGGCCTTATTGATTTTAGCTCGAAGAGTCGCGGACTAGGCTTAATCGCGGATTACCATACAATACCCATTTGATATTTATGTTGCGTCGTGGTAAGTGGCATTCTTTGAGGGTGATCTTGGAATAATACTGTGCAAAATATACCAATTTATAATTTACTAGCCGTCCGCCCCGGCTTCGCACGGGTGTAAGCTCGGCCTTCGGCCTCGCTACAAAATATAATATAACCTATGTCACCCGGGGATAGTGTAGCTTCCCAACAGAGAAAGAATTTTTCAAATCGGTTCAGTAGTTTCGGAGCCTATTCATTACAAACATACAAACATACAAAAATAGGTACAAATCTTTCCTCTTTATAATATTAGTGTAGATAGTGTAGATTGTTCTGAATTTAGTTTATCCAGTTTAGAAGTGGTAAGACTCTTTTGCAGGGGTCCGCCTGGGGAAGTACCACACCTTTGCCAGTTATTCAACCGCCAAGCAATAGTGTTCAAACACTACTGTGTTCCGGATTGAAGGGCAATGATTCCAGCGAAATTACAGGGCACACAGAGATTTGACATCTTATATCTCGGGGTGACGAGCGCAGTGCATTGCCATCCAGGGTTTTGAACTGTTGAAGTTCATAATTCTGAGTGGCGTTGAGCTGTTATGGGCAAGCGTGAAGAGCCATCAGGCGAGCGACTTCGCTCGTCTCGTAACGCAGTATCATAAAAAAAAATACTAAATCCAATGTTATGACTATCGATAGGTACTATAATTTGTCCAAATGCAAAAGGCATACATTTTCCTTTACTTAGATGTTCCTGACAATGTTATTTGAATATAAACGAATAAAAGGATGGATTATTGGAGGAAAATCATGTTTGATGCTTCAGAATATTGTAGCTAAACAAATATTGAAGGAAAATTCGTCATTCCTGGAAATATCAGGTCCTCGATAATTAATTAAATTGCTTAAAAGATAGCCATTGCCAAATTTCACGTAACCTTACGTAATGTCGCCGTTCACACCTCCATCCGACAAAGCCCAGTGAATTATAAAATAGATCTGCTTTCCACTTTCACCACAGAGGCCTGTCAGGGCAGGTATTGTTCTATGTGATAACTCGTTTGTCTACACCTTTATTAGTGTCTGAGAGGTTCAGTTGTCTTTTGTACAGACACCTTTCAGTGAGAGAAGTCATCTCTGATCATTTTGTATGATTTAAACTAATATTTTTATACTAGGACTTAGGTAAGTACACATTATGTGTTATCCATCATATCTCTGCACAATCTCGTGTCCTCTTCTTCTTTGTAGTATTCTTCTTCTATATGTAAATGTGTTTTCTTTGATAATCGGCCACCTTCTGAATTTTCTGTCAATAGGCAACCTCTACCAAGGGAGGCACAAGATACGTCAAAACAGACTTTAACAATTTTGCCACCCACTTTGTAACACCTAATATGTCAAAGATTGTCTCTACGAAAAAATATATGGAACAAATTAACACAACAACATACCCAGTGTCCAATAGTTTACCTTATATTTTCTTTTATATTTTTTGTAATAGGCTTGCGTTTGACCGCCAACTCGGCGATGATGCAAACTATGATGAAGCACGCTTGCCTAGAAGAAACCGATTCACTCGTGATTTGAAGACGCCTAGATTGTAACTATCGGGGAACACCCATTCAGGCAGCGCATTCCACAGACTAGCAGTTCACACTATAAAAGTGGAATCAAAACGCTTTGTACGGGTCTTCGGAATGTCAACCATAAAGCGGTGTCGGCTTTGCGCAGGGCCGGATTTAGGGGAGGGCAACCGGGGCTACAGCCCCAGGGCCTCCACAAAAGAGACTTCGGAAGAAAAAAAACAAATTCAGACTAGTAAACACTAGTAAACCCACGGAGCTTCCACTCCTTTGTTGCCCCGAAGCCTCTAGACCTCTAAATTCGGCATTAGTTTTACGCAAATCCAGTACTTTGGTATGGCTTTATAATCCTAAATCTAAATAGCACGTGAATTAGCAATAACATGTTTAGTTCATTTGTTTGCGTGCAACTGCCCTGAACAGATTGCGACAGAATCAATAGACACACCAGCCATTGTAAACCAGTAATCACATTACTAGCACGTCACCGTTGTTTTTATCAGTCTGTCTGTTATCTACACCAATTAGTCAACTCACGTACCTGGGACGTACCACGCGTGTCGGAAATTTGGTACCATTATTTCGAAAGTAAAACTTGAAGTAACATAAAGTTTGGAAATTGATAGAAGTAAAACGGAACTCAAGAGAATTTCTATTCAAGTGTTTATTAATTAAAATGTTGTATTTGCTGTGCGGTTCTTATCTCCTCAGTGTATGCATTATTATGTTTTTATTTGTTTCGAAAAGTGACTCATATGACAATTAATTATTATTTTTGCATTTTTCCTATAAGAAGTGAAGCAGCAATAGTAGTTGCGAGGTATATTTACAATGTAAACAAAAAGGTTTTACCTTACTCTTGTAGTTGTGGTTTTCGGACAAAGGTGTTGATCGTTTGTGCAGATGTTAAGTGAATGTTTAAAAAGTGTTGAATTGCGACTACTTCGCGTCGGAAATAGAGGAAAGGTTAGTTTTTACTTGCTAAATTGCAACTTTTGATAACTTTTATTTATTTACTATCTATAGGTACATTTTACCACACTGAGTGCGATTAGGGTATAGAATGTCACAAAAGACAGCAAAATGTGTACCCAGAAGTGGGCGTTTAATTACCTAAATTATTATAAGTAGTAAGTAGATTAGGAGCCTAAATACGTACAGTCATAAAATGTGTGTGGTTTTGACGGCAAGTTATTTTCGTGTATAAAAACATGTGCACGTGTCATATTTTTCATCATCATCAGCCAGAAGACGTCCACTGCTGAACATAGGCTTCCTGTGCCATATGCATCCACTAAATGCTCGCGACTCTCACAATTTCGTCGGTCCATCTGGAGGGGCGCCTACCTACGCTGCGTCTTCCGGTTCGTGGTCTCCACTCAAGAACCTTACTTCCCCATGGTTATCAGTTCTTCGAGCGAACCGATCGTGTTCGGGGTTATCGGTTAGTTTGAATGCATGATTAGTTAGTGAAGTCATTCTAAATCCAATATGGCGGACTCCCAAAGATAGCGGACCTTTTTGCGCACCACCATGATATGGGTTTAAAATGAAAGGGTTTGTTGTGAACAAGTACGAAAAATAAAATGATGTCACATTAAAATTCAATGGCAGACGCCTAAAAGTTTGTTTTAAAAACGTTTTTTTTACAACATAAATTATTCTTTGTAAAGTATTCCGAGTTGTGTATACGTTATGGATATTTTTCTTTTTTAAAGTAACCAGTATTAAAAAAAAAAAAAAAACGACCGACGTTCCATTACGACGTACTTAAGAAATTTAATTTTTAATTTTTAAAATTTGGTCCCGCCAAATTGGAAGTATACTGTACCGAACTTTATTTTTTTAAATTGGTCAAAGGTTTAAAAAAAACTGTTTGGCGTTGAGCTGTTATGGGCAAGCGTGAAGAGCCATCAGGCGAGCGACTGCGCTCGTTACTCAGTATCATAAAAAAAAAGTTGACAGAGAGAGAACCGTCCTCCTTTTTTGAAGTCGGTTAAACTTCTTAGTCTCGAGCACGGCGCAAAGTTGCTAGTCTATCCGTTTTTTATCGGATACATTTTGGAAAGTGCGCATCAGATCTCCCTTTTTTCTATCGGACTGCCAGAGCGGGCACGAAAAATCGACACCGCTTTATGGTTGATATTCCGAAAACCCGTACGAAGCGCTTTGATTCCACTTTTATTGTGCGAACTGCTAGTATGTGGAATGCGCTGCCTGAATGGGTGTTCCCCGACAGTTACAATCTGGGTGTTTTCAAGTCAAAAGTGAATCGGTTTCTTCTAGGTAAGCGTGATCCATCGTAGGCCGCATCATCGCTTAACATTAGGCGAGTTGGCGGCCAAGCTATCTTATCTTACAATAAAAAAATAAACTGTCAATGTTATAATAGCCCAGTATTGAGTATTGTATTGAGTAAACAGCAACACTCCGGCTTAGTATCAGATTGCAAACTGTCTGGCTTCTCACGTGATTCCATCCAATTATGTATCCGCTAATTGAATTGCCGTTCTCGGCCTTTGCAAATACGATAATAATTATGACGAGATTACGTTTTTTCAAAAAGTAAACTATTTTTACTAATGTTATAAAGAAAATCGTTCAAATATGGCCGTTTATATGGGTAATATATATGTTCTGTGATGCATTCCCATTAGATCAACCAGCTATTACAGACACTGACTTCGACTTCATCACTTACAAAATGACATCAGGCAAGATGTTTGTCAAACGCAACCCTATTTTCGAATTTAAAAAGTTGTCGGACTTGTCGGTCTGTGACAAGCACAGAAAAGAGAAGTAAATAGAAAGGAAATGAGAAGGGAATTCTGTCGCCAGGTATTGTAACAGATACTTGATTGAACATTCTTATTTATGTCAACGCGTCGAACTCCTCGTCACAGTTGCTAACACAGTTGATATAGGTTTATATGGGTGCAAGTGGCTACAACAAATTTCTTACAAAAATGCCTTGACAGCCGTTATAATTTAAACAAAAAAAAAAACTTTTCTGTTGTGACAAGCCCTTAGATTATGTAGATACTGTTTTGTGCAGTGCAGGCAGCGAATTTAGATAAAATGTATGAAAATGACATTAGCAGTCACGTGACATCTCACAAGCTAATGTCATTTTCATACAATTTTATCTTTCCGCAGGCGTTAACGCTAGCAGAAAGTGGTTCTTGTCTAGACCACCTGTGTCGTGGGCTTCAGGCTTCATGTAAGTAAGTACTTAATTTTATCAGAATGAAAACGTAAAAATAAAATGAATTTTCAATTCCAATCAGCTGATAAACCCCATGCCGTCTCCCTCACACAGTTGCGTCACTCGTCCGTTTCCGGCCGAACCTCTTACCTGACTGGGCTATTTGCATAAATACCTGTTTCGGAGTCTTACTGCGACGCAGCATGTCCCTCTGTTTACGTAGTGACTGTTGTTTATCTGTGCCCTCAGTTATCTGAGATGTTTCGTTTTACTTGAAAGATCATTTCAATACAATGTCTTTTTTTTCCTTTTTTTATGATACTGAGTGACGAAACGAGCAAAGTCGCTCGCCAGATGGCTCTTCACGCTTGCCCATAACAGCTCAACGCTACTCAGAATTTTGAACTTCAACAGTTCAAAACCCTGGATGGCAATGCACTGCGCTCGTCAAATCTCTGTCTGCCCTGTAATTTCGGTGGAAACATTGCCCTTCAATCCGGAACACAGTAGTGTTTGCACATGCACTACTGCTTGGCGGTTGAATAACTGGCAAAGGTGTGGTACTTCCCTAGGCGGGCCCCTGCAAAAGAGTCCTACCACAACAAAAACGCCACTGTCTTAGTTCGTATACATATAAATATCGGCTGTGAACTCAGACAAATAAAGTGCAAGACGAGGCGGGTGCAAACGCATCAGACCTAAATCAGCCTTGATGCCTTTAGTCGAACTCACCTTGCATTACCTTGCCGCCCTTTTTTAAGCGACTATTAATAACTATTAATAAAAAAAAACTTCAAAAAATGTCATAACTGGACCAGATTGAAATGGGACCACATGGGAAGAACCAGCTTTCAAATAAAAAAAGAATCATCAAAATTGGTTTTCCCAAGCGAAAGTTCTGAGGTAACAAACATAAAAAAAAAAACATTCGAATTGAGAACCTCCTCCTTTTTGGAAGTCGGTTAAAAATGATAATAAACTAGTTTCCTTTAGAGATATGACGTAGATGCTTATCGTATCTTTTATGGAAGCTAATGTTTTCACCCAGTGGGACATTTACACGGGTTGCTGACTCTATCGTACTAACCGCCCGCATGGCTTTCACTGCCGCTGATTGACACGAGCCCTCCCTTTCATCATAATATAGTTTGCCTTAAACTCGAGCTTGTACCGAAAAGTCTGTCAAAAGCTGTAGAGGGCGAGGTGAACACGTATTGAACACACTGACATATTCTTACTAGTTCTACAAATGCACACTTCAATATTGAGCGGCACACATCTGCAAACGATATAATCAAATGAACGACCAAGGGGGGGAGGGGGGTAAAACAGGGAAAACTGTAGGTAAAACACTTACATATTTTTTTTTTCTGAAAACCTTCCACACTGTGAACTATTATAGTATTAGGATATATATCTTTCTTTAGCTGCTACTCCTGGTTTAATCCTGGATTTTTCAGTTATATCGCATTCTTCTGAGATAAAATCTTATGTCCGTTCTTGTTGAACTTCACAAAGATAGGTTCAGTTGCTTTTTAATAAAAACTTTAGACGAACGTAATTATTGTTCATTTATTTATCTTGAAACAAGTATATCTACTTACATAAAAAAACTATTATCTTGAAACAAGTATACGTAAAAAAAACGATATGAGAACTGATAATCTATAAATGGCTTAACAGATTTTCATGATTCATATCATAGCTGAGAACACTCTCTATCAAGTCACCTTACAAACAAATAATTATCAATTTAAAAACCCGACTTCAAAATTGTGATTTTGAAGTCTGTTTTAAATTGATGATTATTGTATTTTATGGTGGTACTTTCCTCAGTGCGCGAGTCCGACTCGCACTTGGCCGGTAACACTTATTGCTCAGAATTCGTTTCAAAGTCTTACGGTTTCAATGACACGAATTTATAAATATTATTGGATTTTTTCATCGCACAGCACCTGTAGCCTACATTCCAGTCTCCAACAACGTGACTACACCGTGCCAAATTCAACATACACGAGGATTAAATAAAAACTTGGCACAGAGCCTCGCAGACATTACAAGTATAAAAACTGGTATACTGCAGTTTGTTCGTTGCTCAATCTTGTCTATCATCATAATCATATACTAGCTGATCCGACAAACTTTGTCATGTTTTTCCTTTGTCCAGGTTTTTTCGATTTTTCTGATTTTCCGGGAAATTTTTCCTTTTTGACTAAAACAAAAAAGTTGTGGTTATTCGCCAAAGAACCAGAGTCACCGACATAGCTATTAAAATTTGCAAGTTGAAGTGGCAATGGGCAGGCCATATCGCTCGAAGAACCGATAACCGATGGGGAAGAAAGGTTCTTGAGTGGAGACCTCGAACCGGAAGACGCAGCGTAGGTAGGCCTCCTACCACTAGATATTCCGACGATATTGTGAGAGTCGCGGGCATTCAGTGGATGCAAGATGTTATTCAGTGTGGAGGTTAAAAGGGAGGCATATGTTCAGCAGTGGACGTCTTTTGGTTGATGATGATGATACTGAATTTAGTGTGACGTCATTTAATTTATCCTATTCTTCTCAGCAAACGCTTTCATTTGATATCCATATCATGGGGGTGCATAAAAAATAACTGGTCCGCCATCTTTGGGAGTCCACCATATTGGATTTAGAATGACGTCACTTAGCTAACCATGCATTGTTTCAAAATTTCAGCTCAATTCGGTTGAGGATAACTGTTTTAACTGTTAAAATTAATTTGCTTTGACCCAATCTAGAAAAGCAAGTTAAATAAAAGCTTTTAAAGACAGAGTCTGAGTCATGTAATAACAGTTCAAAGTAAGTTGTGATTAACCAGCTAAGAACTAATCCCCTTATTTTGTTATCCTTGAAGTAGTTAAACAGCGTTATGTCTTTTTCTCTCACAATCATTTTGAACTCGATTGAAAAAGACAAAAGAAGTCACTTCTGTCCGCTTAACTAGCCATAAATCTCTTCAGGCAATAAGTTACGCCACTATAGATAAAAGTTAGTCTTATATGATTGATTTTTAAATAGAATCCGATATATATTTTATACACACCACGCTTACGACCCGAATCGTAGCACAAAAAACTTTCTGAATCTAAAAATAAGGTTGGTTATATTAAAGCAGGGTTGGGGTAACCACCCTTTTGGTATTTTGATCACGTCACGGCTCTCCGGGCGCTATAATAGTAAATACTCCGATAATAATATCGATATATTGCGACTCGATAGATAGGAATCGAATGCAGTAGTCGATCTGGCCGAGTTAATGACTGGGTTCTGATATGAAGATAACATTTCCAATTAACTTGAGCGGTCTTTTGATGGATGTGATTGCAAGTGATAAAATGGTGAGATTATTTGCCACGCCTTGGCTTTTATAAATCTCAGGAGATAATACAATCAGAATAATCAATTACGTGGTTAGGTATGGTTGTATATTTGAGCCGTTTGGGGTCGAGACATCAGGCCCTTGGGGACCTAGATGACCTCATTTTCAAAAATCTTTCATAGCGCATGGCGTGATCAAAATGCTGGCGCGTTTCTAGCTCAATACATAAGCATGGCCATTCAGCGTGGTAATGCTGCCAGGATGCTGGTGTATACACTGCCAACCGGTAGTGGGTTTGATTTGAGCATTTGGATTGTCTTTAGACCTTGAACGGTCACCGTTTTTGTTGTGTTAGTTTGTATTTTAACCGATTTCTAAAAAGGAGGAGGTGCTCAATTCGACTGGTTTTTTTAATATGTTTTTTCCCTCAGAGGTTTCGACTGCGTGAACCGATATTGAAGATTCTTTTATATTTGAAAGCTGGTGCTTCCATTTTAATTTGGTCCAGTTCTGACATTTT
Source organism: Agriopis leucophaearia (assembly GCA_949125355.1). Lineage (NCBI taxonomy): Eukaryota > Metazoa > Arthropoda > Insecta > Lepidoptera > Geometridae > Agriopis > Agriopis leucophaearia. The sequence continues at coordinate 15,506,944 of OX421274.1, read as the reverse complement.
TATGAAGTCGGTTTTTTATATTGATAATAATGTTAAGTTAATAAAGGCACTGATCGACCGCCTCGACAAATTACTTATACAGTATCTAAATAAATTCTGTTCAGTTTGGATGCCTATGTCTAATTGAGCTGAAGGTGCATAGATCAAGTCCATATAAAAAAACTAAATAATAATTATCAATATAAAAAAATCAACTTCTTAAAAAAACCTGTCGAATTGAGAACCTCCTCCTTTTTGGATGTCGGTTAAAAACTTACAAAGCTTACAAACTTGTTCTATTATTAGACATGTTTAAACATCCGACGCATCTTGTGATGACACCTAACGCCGGAGGTTCGCGACAACAGACACCCATTGTAAATTTGTAACCCTATGTTGGGTATGTCTTTTATACCCACTGTACCCCTATGATAGTGACAGGTATCCTTAGTACCCCTGTTATAGTGATAGGTGTTTCTATTGTGCCCTCGGTGGGTGATACAGTCTACGAATGATGCTTCCTTCCGACCTTCCTAGGCCTTTAGTGAGCCTGACAAACTTGTCACATACTTTATAAAAGTTTTGATATTTAGTTAGAGTTGCCCTTTTAGTGCTAAATATTGTTTTTTCTCGCCTGTTCGTTGTACATATTTAACCCGCCCCCTTTTTAAATCAGGAACACGTCAAATTTAGGATTACGCTAATGGCCTTTTTAACCGACTTCCAAAAAGGAGGAGGTTATCAATTCGACTGTTTTTTTAATGTTTGTTACCTCAGAACTTTTTCTGGGTGAACCGATTTTGATAATTCTTTTTTTTATTTGAAAGCTGGTGCTTCCCGTTTGGTTCCATTTCAATTTGGTCCAGTTCTACTATGTTGAATTTTTTTAGGATGTAATAATTTAAAAAAACATTTCCACAAAAATTATTATAAGAGACATCTGTCACACCTCAGTATTAAATCAGGCATGCGCTCTCTAAAACCGATAGTGCCTTATTAATGCACGCGCTATGGGATAGAGGACGCATATTTGGTCCAGTTCTGACATTTTTATGTAGTTGGTTTTTTATACATTGAAAATTATTAATTTACCATGTCCTTCAGTCTTGCTTCCAAATTTAGTGATCGTCTATTCAAAATTTTTAGGATTAGCTTTTATAAAATTTTCACGTACCGTTACACCAAAAAGTTTTTTTTAGTTTTTCAAACTGGTTCAACAGCTATATTGTAGCTCTCTGTGATAGTTACGACAATGAATATTTATTAAATACCTGTCTTTCGTATGTCGGCGAGACACCAGTTGAAGTAGGTCGCATACAATAGGCCGTCTTGTGACGACCGTTGTGCCCACTTGTGCATCCTTCCTGCTTCCACTATCTGCTTCCATTCGCTTTATATTTATAGCGTTATTTACAACTGGGAAAATAAGCTTTTTGCGCAATGTTTTAAATGGAAGGTAGTTTTTCTGAATTGTTTTTTTATTGCTTTTTTACCCACTCCTCTTTAACTTCACTTTGCGAATGTTTAAGAGTGTAAGTTAAATTAGTTTAGATTCTAAACTCTAGAATATGGAATGTTGGTCGGTCTAAAATGTTTAGGATAACAGGGTTAATTTGTAGGATTTTTCCAATTAATAATTATCAATATAAAAACCGACTTCATAAAAACGTCAGAACTGGACCAAATTGAAATGGGACCATACGGGAAGCACCAGCTTTCAAATAAAAAAAATCATCAAATTCTGTTCACCCAGTGGTAAGTGCTGACGTAGCAAACATAATAAAAAACAAAAAAAAACAGTTGAATTGAGAACCTCCTCTTTTTGGAAGTCGGTTTAAAATTATAGGCGTTCTTTGGCTTTACGGTTTCGATTGTTATTACTAAGAAATAGATGACGTTCTAAAGGTTTTCTGACAAAAATCAAAGTATATTTTGAAAAACCAGCGGGTTTTGTGCATGCGAAAAACTCTTCAAAACGAAGCGGACATCCGTCAGTCGTACAACCGCAAATCCATACACAACCGAAACAATAACTCGATAACTCTATGATCATTCGATTCTGCCGATGATTCGATTGCCCTGTCATGCGCCATCGACCTCGCTTGATCGCAGACTAGAAATCATAGATGGATAACTTCAAAGGGCGTGTGTTCTTTCGCCTCGCTTGGTTAACTGTTGTTATCAGACAAATTGTCGACAGATGACTAACAGGTTGTTTTAGCAGATTCACTTGAGATTGAGACAAAGCACATAAATTTTTATGTACTTTACTTGCTAATGGAATTTCGATCAGTGGTTTGATAAGGAATTTAAATAAGTGGCACGCACGAGTCACGTGTTCCATGCCACAACCTGTGCCACAACGTGGAACGAGTTAGTGGCGTGACAAGGATAAATGAATCCATTTCAGAATAAGCGTGTTACCATCTTTGACAAAATAAACTAAGTATGGTTGGTATGGTACAGGTTGGCAGTTTAAATAAAGGCTTAGGTTAAGGGAAAGTAAAATCTACAATACTTTTCAGCAGTTTCACAGTATATTCTATTATTTATAACTTTACAGCACACATCACACTTCACATGAGTTATACTTTTCCATTACATGCCTTAACACCTGTTCGTAAAATACTTTTTTCACTTCGTGTTTCGCACAACCAAGGGTGCCGTCACCCAGCAAGTATCGCCAGATCACGCTACAAAATCAAGGCCTTACGACTGACTCTTCAGGGGGCTCTTTTCGTTTGCAGCTCTCTTGATCGCGCATTTTAACATTATTGACGATAAAAAATTACTGAGTTTAAATTTACAAAAAGTGACACAACCAAGTTTTGCTGACATTATAAACGATTTTTATTTGACGGAGTAACATGGTAAGAAGAAAAAAAATCACTTGTTACCATTTTAGCTGTAAAGCCATATGTCAAAGGCTGTGATTGGCCGATGTTCCTGATTAGAGTTCGTAAATCTATTCGGCTTGACAAAAATGGAAATCAACATAAAATAATTAAATTATTTTTATCAGGCAAAATAAATATTTAAAAAACTAAATTGATATAATAACTTGCGAATTTATAACTCGAACAGTAATATTTGCTATAATACCTAACAATTAGATATATAAACTCTTTAGAAACTCTACTTAACTCTTTATTTCTTTTTAGTAGCTTAGAATTGACCATTTGTTCCTTTCTTATTGTGCAGCTTGATGTCCGTTTTCTGGTACCTGTTCTGTTAGACACTGGCACTTGTTTCTGTTTGATATCATAACATCATGTGCATGCGCATGTTTTATTATTGAGTTGTTATCGACATTGCTTTATTATTATTAAACTGGTGTGATCTGTTATAATTGGAGTGCAGTCTGCATTACGAAACAAGTCTAAGGGAAAAAAGTATATTAAAAGATATCTACAGAAATACCCTGTCAGTAGTTATTCACGACTGCATCTGCCACATCGTTTAACCAACTTCAAAAAAGGACCCCTCCTTTTTAACCGATTTCTTGTTTGTTACCTCATAACTTTCGACTGGGTGAACCGATTTTGATGATTCTTTTTTTATTTGAAAGCTAGTGCTTCCCGTGTGGTCCCATTTCAATTAGGTCCAGTTCTGCCATGGTTGCCCATGTGGTTGGTTTTTATATATATATTTTTTTAATTTTTATTACCTCAGGTCTCTATAATTTAAATGGCTGATTTGGATTTTTGTTTACAGGATACTTACATACTTGCTTAAATCAAAATAACTGGAAAAAATGTGTGAACGAAATTGCGTATTTACCAATTTTGAAGTCTGTTTTTAAATTGATAACTGTACAAGATGTCATGAAATCATTCCTTCCTTCATTGTCGTCTATAATATATATTGTCTGAGCTAGAGTGTTGAAGTGTATTTATGGAAATAATCTTAAAGTATATCATTTCAAATAAAGAATTTTCTAAATCGGTTTTTAAATGACAGAGTTCTGTTCTGAGGTACCGAACATAAAAACAAACAACTTAATTGAGAAACCCTCCTTTTTTTGAAGGCGGCTTAAAATACTGTTTATTTTGAAGCGTTCCTATCACTAACGCTTTACGAGCGTTAGTTCACTCGTCCAACTTACTGTTCTGAGCTGAGCTCATAATCCGCAGACGTCGCGTCGTGTCCTCTGAGACCAAAGAAAGATAATATATCCACTTGATTGCGCATGAGTAATAATTTGCTTGTGCACGATGTTAGCAACGTCAAGGGGATCGTATGGCGTTTGTGATTGGAGAAAACAAAAGTCATTCATTCAATTCGTGCCTACGATTGGCCCGCTTGAAAAAGATCAAGTTCAAACTTTAGTTGCTTTTCATCATAGGGTGAGCTGTCAGGTGGTATATCATCATTGTCTGAGACGATAAGGTCATTAACAAGTCAACGCTTTAATGCATTGGTATTTAGTAAGGAACTATCGAATTTTTAAGAATTGTTATATTTATCAAGGTTTCAATATTTCTACTAAATAATAAAGTTATATATATCGGTGGCTCAGTTGGTAGTGAACCTAACTTCTGTGCTTGGGGGCGTGGGTTCGATTCCCATCTAGGACAAACATTTGTGTGATGAACATTTGTGTTTGTTCTATGTCTGGGTGTTAATATCTATCTAAGTATGTATTTAAAAAATATATATGTATGTATATCAGTCTCTGGCAGCCATATTACAAGCTTTGCTTAGTTTGGGGTCAGATGACCATGTGTGCAATAATGTCCCAGATATTTATTTATTTATTTATTTATTTATTTATCTGCCGAAGTTATTCAAACCTACTTAAGGATTGAGTGACGTGAGTACCTGTAGTAGTGTTATTTTGTTATAACAAGACTAATTTGTTTTGTTCACAAATCCATTTAAATAACTTGACTAGCTGCGCACTACGGTTTCAGCCGCTATCCTACAGGAATTGTTAAAGTTAAAGTTGAGATATACAACACATTATAAACAAACTTTTTTGCATTAATAGTATTAGCATTATCATTAGTATTATTTTTAAATGAGTCGCCAAAATTTTACCCGTTTACTTAGAACTTAGATCGTCGCAAGAGTTGACAGCTCAGTTTGAAACCTCATAAAAACATTGACTATCTCTCACAGAAAATCTGACGTATATGCATCGGTATATAATTATTTACTATTGCGTATGTGCCGAGTTTTTCAACGAATTCTCGAATAGTTTTCCTTTCGCCTAAAATACGCGTAATATATTCATGTCTTATAAGTAAAAGCGTAAAAGATATAAAGACATTAGACGAGTACCGACATTAGTCAATGTAATGTGGCTTATCTACGTATACGATCGGCCAGAGTCGGCGATACATCCCGCGGGGTGAATCGGCCCATACATAACGCAGCTGTCTAATATTATCCCTCCGTATAATCAGAAAAAGCCAATTTCCTCCCATTACAGCGGCGAAGTAGCGCCAATGCTAACCCCTGGCACCCCGGGTGGTTATTTATCCAACACCAGGGAAGGCAGGTTTATAAGTTTCCGGGATCCGGTGATAACAATTTGAGGGGTCAAACGGAAAAGTATTACAGTTTAAAGGTTAAATCTGCGACGGGAAAATTTTAATAAGTAGTAAAAAAAACGGTCTAGTTTTTCCTGTTTTAAGATTGGTTTAAAATGACAGACAAAAAGTATTGATATGTTTGTGCATTATTTTTGCAATAATAAATACATATAAAAGTAGGAATCCTAGATATGTGATGATAAATATTAATAATTTATATTAATCCACCATATCAAATAAGTACAAAGTCCAAAACCGTTTCTTTGCATTAAGGAATTCGGGCTTATATTATTTTATTTACTGTAATTTGATAATAATGAATCAACTAACTGATTCGGTCAACTATCTAAGTACAAAGTTATTTAATAAACATCAATTTACTGAAAATCTGGAAACTCGAAATAAACAATGTTATTTCATCACACAAATTTCAGTAACCGGTACTTTTATATTTTTAGATTCAGTAAAACGAAAACCACAACCTATTGCAATCGAATCTGTAATCCCGGGCTTTCCCAACCTTTCTCGGCACAGCGATTTTCCTAACTCGACAATATAGTGAAACAAAGCGAATGGTTGTTTGGGATAATGTGATGGCGAGTTTGTGATTCGACCAACTTTTCTGTAAAGTTAGTAAAATGATGGAACTAAACATTTATCTACATATGACTGTCAGTTTTACTAATATCACAAGTGGATTACATTAAAAACCGACTTCAAAAATAGCTAGGTGGTATATGAAAAACGTAATAAGTGCCGAAAAAATTTGAGGGTTGCCCTCGATTTCCATGGGATCCCATCATCAGATCCTGACTTGGTGACAATGGGACCAAATTGGAAGTATTCCCTACCGAACAAGTTTTTTTTTTTTTAAATCGGTCAACAGTTGGCGGAGAAATCGGTGAACATACATAAAAAAAAATACAGTGGAACATAGAACCGTCCTCCTTTTTGAAGTCGGTTAATAAGGCGACAGCTAAATCAGTAGAAGGCCTCAAAAGGCGCAAATACAGTAGCCTAGACTAGACAGTGACATGGGCGCCGCGGAACGGAAAGCGACCACCGGTCAGAGCACCAGCTCGCTGGTCGGACGACATCGCTAAGGCAGCAGGAAAGCAGTGGACGAGACTGGCACAGTAGGTACCGGAAAAGATGGCGCACTGAAGAGGACACCTATACCCAGCAGTGGGTGGAAAATGGTGTTGATGATGATGATGAATCTATTATTTGTTTTACGCGTTCACATTAAACTTTTTTTTTTCTTAACCTATACTGTCCCACTGTTGGGCAAAAGTCTCCCCCATTTCCTTCTATAAATCTCGGTCTTTTATGATACTTTGTTTTAAATGAAATTAGATGCGATGGTGGCTCTCTCGTTCAGCTGTGGAGTTAAGTTGGTCGTACGATACGTTTAACGTAAGCTCCGCCGCCCGCCCTAGCCACAGCCCCAGCGGGCGCCCTACGGAAGCCGGGTATTATACGAACCACGCGCCGCTTGCTGGGTTAAATGGAAGAAATTAGAATTTGACGTCAAAGTTGTTTACTTCATATATAGATAAAATTAATTATTGACTAACTGATTTTAAAAGGGAAAATGCTGTCGTACAAAAAATTTTTTTTACTTCTGGTACACTTAGTGCCTTATTTTAGGAATCGGGAGTCTTCGGTCTACACGGCCCTCCAAAAAACAAAAAAAAATATTTTACGATTTGTTACTAATTCATTAAACGTTATTCACGTTTATAGTCATATAGGCTCTTGAAATGACCTGTTTGATATTTAACTAAAATAACCAATATATTTAAAATAATAATATAGTTAAAAACTTGCTTATAATAGTTTTATTCGTTTTGCTTAGAAATAAGACTTTCTCTCTAGGTTGTTCATGTTCGTTCTCAACTTCTTTTCTTTCTATAAATATAATTATAATAAAATCTCGATTCTAGACTTTCGTTTAGTAGAAATGTAATAATTAAATTCAGACCGTTGCATAATTGGTTCATGTGTAGCAGTTACGCATGTGTGACGTCACGCATTGCTGGCGGCCGTCTGTCTTGTACAGGGTTGATACTAGCTTTTCATTTTACTAACTTAATATTTTTTTTTTTTTATTATCTTTCGATTCTTCGGACAAGCCCTGTCCTTTATATTTCAAAGGGGTCAAAACCACAGAAAATAATTGTATTTTTTGTTTAAATTAAAACGGCTGTCCAGGCATATTTGTAAGAAATTTGTTGTAGCCACTTGCACCCATATAAACCCATAGCAACGCAACTGTGACGTGGAGTTCGACGCGTTGACTTAAATAAGAATGTTCAATCACATATCTGTCACAATACCTGGCGACAGAGTTTCCTTCTCATTTCCGTTCTATTTACTTCTCCTTTCTGTGGTCAAAACCAACACTGGCCTTTTAGTGTTTAAATATGTGAATGTGGTTTGATGTTATTAAATTGATACTTTAAATGTTTAAAACACCCGCTCTTCACGCCGTTGTCGGTCTGCGCGTGACCACGGTTATTGTAACATGGTCGAAACTTCAAGTAAAAGGTGTCAATTTTTACCTAAATAAAAGAATTTGCGATAAGTCCCGACAAACATTTAAAACATGTGTTCAAATAGCGAAAGTTTAAAATTTACTTTTGACATTGATGCTACGGGGTTATAAATAATCTGGGCTATTGAGGTGAACAACTTGGTAAGGAAGGAAAGGCTATAAGTTGTAAACGTTGAGAAACGGCACCCTGAATCCTGTCTCATCGTAAAAGATATTTAGGAAGGTGACGATTTCCCACCCTCTAAATGGGCTCCCTTTAAAGGATGTCTTATATTGTCGCAGATATTGTCGCTCTCATTGGAGTAGATGGCTTGTGTGACGAGGGTGTATGGTGTAGTGGTTGTCAAGAGGTGTGCTGCACTTTCACTGAACGCTACTTGCGGCTTTATGCATACCAAACTTCCAGTTTCCACTTAGGTTCTCAGGTCTTGCAGTTTCTTTGTAAGATTGAAAATATATTATATGAGCTAAGGTTATGGTAGGCACCCTGCAGTCATTTTTTTATGATACTGGGTGACGAGACGAGCGAAGTCGCTCGCCTAATGGCTCTTTACGCTTTCCCATAACAGCACAACGCCACTCAGAATTTTGAACTTTAACAGTTCAAACCCTGGATTGCAATGCACTGCGCTCGTCACCCCGAGATATAAGATGTCAAATCTCTGTGTGCCCTGTAATTTCCGAGTCTTTCCCTTTTTGGGAAATGTGTATTTATCGGCATTCAAAAACTAGGTAGGTAAACTTATGCAATTTGCAGTGGATCCCGTACACGTAAAGCAGCGTTTTTTTGTAGATAAAATGCCGCTACGAAAAATATGAACAAAGCTCGTGGAACGGCTTGGGTGGCAGTGAATGATGTACTTTTTTATAACTCTATTTGTGATTACGATGGTTTAACTCGGTCCAAGCATGTATTTGCTCTGAAAGCTGTAATAACATTGTAAAAAACTGATCAAAAGCTTTAAATATATTGGGTTCCTGCTGCAGTCTTGCATTCAAAAACCTAGCGAAAGTGATCAGAATTTGGGGTTTCATTCAGCTTTTTGCAAAGTCAACAGCTGTCAGACCTAATAAATGATCGGATCTCGGGCCAAGTTCAGTGAATAAAACAAGTAAACAATATGAAAACAAGTTCAGTGGTTATGCATAACCACTTCTACGACATCCCCGTCACAGGTGAATCAGGTGAGGGGCGGAGGAGCTAAGAGTGTAGGATACGCTATTAGGTGCCGAGTGCCAACCCTATTCCCTGGCTCAGTCCAGCCGTCACACCAAGAAGCAACAGATGCGCTTCCTCTTACTTACGAATAGAATTACTGATTTATATTGTTTTTACCATCGCCACCATAACTTTCCCGTTACATTATGTGCAACGGACGGACAATGTAAATTATGTGTATTTTCTGTGTACTGGTCAATAAATATTGGATTTTAATATTTAATAGGCAGTAATGGTAGCCTGGAAGAGATCACCTAGTAGCCACTAAAAAGCTACACAATGGTTTTTTATGTATTAATAGGCTTGCGTTTGACCGTCAATTCGTCTGATGTTAAGCGAAGATGCGGTCTACGATGAAGCACGCTTGCCTAGAAGAAACCGATTCACTCGTGATTTGGAGACACCGAGAGTGTAACTACCGCATTCCACAGACTAGCAGTTTGCACAATAAAAGTGGAATCAAAGCGCTTCGTACGGGTTTTTGGAATATCAACCATAAAGCGGTGTCGATTTTTCGTGCCCGCTTTGGCTTTCCTATAGAAAAATGGGCAGGAGGAATTAGATCATGTATGAATTATTCTGACTTTATCGTCATCAGGCCAAACTTGTGTTAATGTGTACTGTGTATGTCTTCCAGGCCACGGCGTCGCTCCGGCTCCAGCATCGTGGTGCTGGGCGCGGAGGAAGAGAAGGCGCCGCCCCCGGATGACGACAAAGACATGCTCAAGATGCTTTCCATCACGCAGGATACCGGTCAGTATCCATATTTCTACTTGATCATTATAAGAAGCTTAAATTTGCAAGAAAACTTATAAATGCTAGCCGTATGACCAATATGACTTATAGCTTGCTTGAAGTTAAGGGGCAGCTAAAGACGCGCGGCTATTTCACCCACGCATTTCAACGTTCTTGAAGATAAACTCAGTGAGTGAGTCAGAAAATCACTGAGTGAGATTAAAATAACATTGCAAAAAGTATAAATCATATTTTTTTAATAAGGAATAGGCTTGCGTTTGACTGCCAACTCGCCTGATGTTAAGCATTGATGCCGTCTACGATGGAGAAGATGTAGCAAGTGCGCTTTACAGTCTGACGGCACCCGGTAAAACCCGGTTTTTGTAAAACAGCTGATTCAGCAATCCATCTGCGAGAGATACATTGCCATTGTATTGGAAAGTTCTGTAGAGTTTTGGAAACAAACTTGTAATTAGAACGTATGTATCTCTCGACACATCAGTAGGGATGTTCCTACCCTGGTTGACACAATCAACACACCCATTAAGCCGTACACACACTGTCCCTAACAACCCTACAGTATCTAGAACAAGGGTTTCCAATCAGGTTACCGCCACAAATGAAATGACTTGGACACTGCTAATTTCCTGTCCTCAAATGTACACTAGGCTTAATTCTACCCACCATGTATAGACTACATTAAACCTTAAAGTTAAAACCTTATGGTTCAAAGTCGATCAGTTAAATGATAGATACCTAGCTGCAGAATGTGGATAGACAAAAACTGGAATAATAGACCTTGAGGGAACAGAAATAAGGTTGATACTGAGTAGATACAGTTTGGGCACGTAACATGTCATTGTTCTACCGATTACTAGGATCGGAACATGTTCGTCGCTAATCCAGGGGCTCAATTTTTAAATCACTCGTATGATATTATGTCACACGAAAATATCATGCAAATTACTGATTTTCGAAAGAAATCCCAAACAAAAACCGCATGTTTTAGCGACTTAAAAAAGGACTATGAATGGAGAATATTTTGTCGAGACTTAGGTTCGAGTCCGAGTTCCAGTGATAACCGTAGCAAAAGACTAAGATAGAGGGTAGATCGTTATGTCTGCATCTAACTTTGAACTGTTCGACCAACCACCCGCATTCTTCAGTCTTCCCGTGAACATGGTGCATGTAACTGCGCCGAAATATCGAGAGCTCCTTCCACAACCTTACCACGGTAAATATCCCGTAAATAATCATATCGTGAACAACCGCGATAGTTTAAAACAGTGTTTCAAAAAGGAGTCTATTTTTATTGAAAGGATTTACTTACGTTCAGATTACACCCACAAAAATTTCATCAAAGTTGGTTGAGTAGTTTGGCTTTTAAATCAAAATAACTAGAAAATTCGATTGATGATGACATATGATGACTTGCCTAGAAGAAACCAATTCACTCGTGATTTGAAGGCACTCAGATTGAAACTACGGGGGAATCATTCTGGTAGCGTTTTCCACAGACGAGCAATTCGCTCAATAAAAGTGGAATCAAAACCTTCGCACGGGATTTCGGAATATCAACCATAAAGCTATTAACTATTATAGACTATTATACTATTACTATATAGTATTTTTTTTTTTTTTTTTTTTTTTTTAAGCTATTAATAGACTATATATTACTATATAGTCTATTAATAGCCCTTTTGAATAACCCCATATAATTATAGTTACGCGGAAATGTCGCAGGAGTTGAGCTCATTCCATAAACTGCAGGTGTGAGGCAAAACAGTTCGCGTAAAACATAGTGTGCTATTTCCACAGATCCACGATATGTGGATGAGCTCTCAGGTGGTGGCCGGCTTGTGCGATGATAAAAGCGCGACTTTGGCAAACAGTTTTAGAACATTACCCGTTGTAAATGCTATAAAAGATACAAAGAGACCCAACGTCTCTGCGTATGCTGAGCGGCTCTAGGTGTTCAGTGAGCTTGGGATCGTCGACAGTTCTGACAGCTCTGCAATAGTTAAAAATATCACTTAATGAAGCAAATTCTATATTCTAGTCGCAGCGAATTCTATAATAACCTGACGCTGATAAATAGCGAAATTAAAGTAGATTGCGCGATTGGTACTGTCATTATTCAGGCTGCCCACGCGTAATAAATAATGCCCTCATTTCTCAGGTCACTCGCCCGATTGTAAGCTTCATGCCAACCTGAAAAAGCCACCCGCCTGCGTTACCAACCAAGCGTATTTGTGGTTCTTTCCCGTTTTCCGTAAGAATGTGCGTAAACGTATTATATAAACGTACAGATTTTTAATAAAACCAGACAAGTCGGGGTCGTGCACTGAGGGTTCAGTACCATCACGTAACTTGTTAGCTACTAAAGTACAAAAAAGTTGTGCAAAAAGACAACATCCCATCAACGCCCAGGCGGTCACCCATCCAAGTACCGAAAGCGCCCGCCGTTGCTGAACTACGGTGAACTTTCAGAAATTTGTCACCGTTTCGCACTTGGCTATTTATTATAATTTTTTGTTATACTTTAGAGTGTTTACTACATAGGTTATCATGAGGTAGGACAGACAGCCAGCGTAGGCTTAGGAATAGGGTCCCATTTTAACCTCAGGGTACGGAACCCTAAAAAAGTCCAAAAGTATTTTTCGCAGCACGCAGCCTTGGCGGCGATAAATCGTTTGTTGATGAAAAACTACCAAATAAAATACAAAATTTCGAGTGGAGGGTTTCAGAAAATACGATGGTAGCTCCCCACCACTCTACAATAACTTTTGATCGCACTTATCGTTAGAAACCGGGTTGTTTTATCCCAGACAACACAGCATAGATGATGTTCAAAATATAAAAAGGCAGTCATGGTCGAAAATCGTATAATTTATAATTTGTTTCTCTAAATTCCGCCAAGATCCCTCGAAATTGAATGAGCTGCGGAGTCAATTGAAACGGCTAAATTCTGGTAATTTTTTTTATTAACTTTTTTGATTCTTACAAATCACCGTCTTGATAAGAAAGAGACTCTAAAATTCTTCATCATCATCAACTATTTTCCACCCACTGCTGGGTATAGCTAAGTCTCCTCTACAGCGCGCCATCTTTTCCGGTCCTGTGTTAGTCTTGTCCACTGCTTTCCTGCTGCCTTAACGATGTCGTCCAACCAGGGGGCTGGTGGTCTGACTGGTGGTCTTTCCCTTCCGTGGCCACCATTCTGTGACTGCTTTGATCCACCGTCCATCTTCCAATCTCCAAAATTACTTTTTGTAAATAAAAGTTATTTTAGTGGTAGGACTCTTTTGCAGGGGTCCGCCTGGGGAAGTACCACACATTTGCCAGTTATTCAACCGCCAAGCAGTAGTGTGCAAACACTACTGTGTTCCGGATTGAAGGACAATGTTTCCAGCGAAATTACAGGGCACACAGAGATATGACATCTTATATCTCGGGGTGACGAGCGCAGTGCATTGCCATCCAGGGTTTTGAACTGTTGAAGTTCAAAATTCTGAGTGGCGTTGAGCAACATGTTATGGGCAAGCGTGAAGAGCCATCAGGCGAGCGACTTCACTCGTCTCGCACTCAGTATCATAATAAAAAAACCCGCACTAGGTAGGTATCTCTCATGCACACCATTCAAACCTGAAGCGAAATATTCGTTCATTAACGTAGTTTTTGTCTTCGAACATCGGATGACCTTTAGAACAATGGAACAAACGAAACAAACACCCGGAAGTCGCATCTATTCGTCTGGTTTGTTTAATTATCTACACTATTAACTATTTTACTAATTGCTACTACTGGTTATCCGATGAGTATGTGAGGTGACTATAATTAAGACTTGGGCAAAGTGGAAATAATATTAGGCTTGACTTGTAGACGTGCTGATGGGAATGATGCTGTTCCGGGGGGTCTAGACAAGAACCACTTTCTGTTAGCGTCAATGCCTGCGGAAAGATAAGATTGTATGAAAATGACATTAGCAGTCACGTGACATCTTTCAAGCTAATGTGATTTTCATAAATTTTTATCTTTCCGCAGGCGTTGACGCTAACAGGAAGTGGTCTTGTCTAGACCCCCTGATCCTTTCCAATGCGAACACGTAGGTTTCACAATTTTTAGTACAGTTGCCAAGGCAAAAATCTCAATTTAATGGTATCAGTTGATTACAGGTCATATCTATCTATCTATATAAAAATGAAATGCTGTTCGTTTGTAAGGCATCACTTATGAGAAGGGCTGGACCAATTAGTCTATTTTAACACGCTTTTATTCAGCTTGCCCTATTAGGTAGTAACTTACGTATGTACGGTTGTATGTGTGGACAAATCATGCAACTAAATTTAAGACCAGTTATCCTCAACCGATTGAGCTGAAATTTAGCATACATATGTCAGTTGGGTGACAATGCCATTGAGCTGATCTGATGATGGAGACGGAAGGAATTCCTAACTTAACGAAATAACGTAACCCCGTCGAGTTTGGGTTCGACGGATTTGTCTTCCCAAGCACTTTGATCCTAGATGCTAAATTCAATATCGCGGACGCCCCAAGATGGCGGAACACATGTTCTTATCTACCTTCATGGTAATGGGTATCAAATGAAAGGATTTGCTGAGAAGAATATAAAAAAGCTTGTCAAAAAACACTTCAGCTTGCTAATTCGGTGAGCTACGTCGGTAACTTTCGTTCGTCCACGGATCTCCTCATTTCTGATTCTATCTCGTAGAGAAACCCCGAGCATATCCATCTTCATAGTTCCTCTATTCTGGCCCTTAAACTGGTGCAATTCTCTTCAAATATAAACAAAAAGAAACGCAACCCCTGAATCGGTTGATACGCTCGCCGGGTATCAGAATTACACCCGGGTTACAGAATTATATTCGGACCGGTGCCCCAGAAAACTCTGACGTTAATGCGATGAAACTGCTTCGAGCGGCGGTTATTTAACGAATTTACAATACATATTGCTTATTGATTACGTTACCTTTAAATAGGTTTTGGGAATCTTATTAAGTAGATCTATCATTTTGTGTAAACCTTCCCAGGGCCACCAAGAGACCGGCCTAGCCGAGTTTGGGGTCCACTGGTAATACAAATGTACCTACGCATTATAGTTAAATAACTCTTGGCATTCTCTATATTAATATGTAAACCCCTTTGGAAATAAACTTTACTTTACTTTCTAAGAAGATTTCCTTCCTTGTATGATAATTATTAAAATGAAATATAGAAACTACTTGACGCTAAATAAATCTTGTAATAAAAAAAACTAAAAAATACGCTTTGAAATCGCGAATTCTGATGATTCTAGTAAGGATAATGGGATAAACTATTTAAATTATCCTTGATAAGTGAGCAAAATTTCAATTTAATTCGACGTTTTGAAGAAGTTGATAATCAAGTTTGA
Organism: Agriopis leucophaearia; assembly: GCA_949125355.1. Classification (NCBI taxonomy): domain Eukaryota; kingdom Metazoa; phylum Arthropoda; class Insecta; order Lepidoptera; family Geometridae; genus Agriopis; species Agriopis leucophaearia. The sequence goes on along the minus strand of OX421274.1, from coordinate 15,491,504 downwards.
AGATTCCCTTACATACATATACATACTAAGCTAATAAAAGCGTGTTAAAATATAATTCAAATTACAGTATTTTTTCAATTTCCATGGAGACGCTCACTTGGTTACAAGTTCATTGAACTTGACTAGATGTATGTGGATTAAACCGGCTTATAAAGCCATACATCTTGTATGGTATGCCGGGATTATCCTCTATCCATGGCCCTTTACTTACTCAGTAGGAGGTCTTCTGTTTTTAATGCAACTGAGAGACGAGACAAGCAAGTCGCTCGCCTGATAGTCAGCGTTAAGCTTGCCTACAACAGTCCAGTGCCATAGCAATTTTGAACTTCTCTAGTTTTTGCCCCTCGTGCGACAACGCACATGCGCTGATTAGGAGTGATTAGGTACCCTGAGATATCATAATGGTTAATCTATCTCTCTATGGCCAGTAATTTCACTGGAAACTTGCCCTTCTATCCGGAACAGAGTAAACACTACTGCTTGGCGATTGAATAACTTTCAAAAGTGTGGTTCTTCCCCAGAAGGATTTTGCAAAAGAGTTCTAACAATACAATAAAATATTAGCTCAGTATCACGGTCCAGTCTTTTAAAATGACCGTCCATAAAATATTAGTTTAGTATCACGGTCCAGTCTTTCAAAATGACCGTCCATAAAATATTCGCTTAATATCACGGTCCAGTCTTTTAAAATGAGCGTCCATAAAATATTATCTCAGAATGTCAAATCTCTTGGTCCAGCCTTTTAAAATGAGCATCCAGAAAATAGTCGTTTAGTATCACAGTCCAGTCTTTTAAAATGAACGTCCATAAAATATTCGCTTAGTATCATGGTCCAGTCTTTTTAAAAGAGCCATAAAAATACATATTAAGGTTAGGCAAAGCATTCTTTACTACTGTCCTATATAGTTTTGCACATACATATATTGTTTTGTGCATACGGAGAGTTGGAAGACAAATGTAGCAAACAATCAAGGGGCCTGTAAAAAAATCTCCATTTAGCGGCAGCCAAATAAAAGATCCCTTCTCAATGATTGAGATATCGTCTATACTTATAAAGAAATAATAATGGTCATTGTTAATTATTTACTCCAAAGGTTATGTATTTGGCTGCTAAAGATAATACTAGAAAATCTTCAGCTCCTTTTAAAGTGTTGGTTTTTCTATATAACTGTTCCTGAAACCAAATCCTTGTATTTTCCAGGTCCTCACCGAGAGATGCCGGTGGATGTTCCGGACAGCTTCATCGCGCGGAACAAGACCCCCCCGCGATACCCACCGCCCCGCCCCCCGCAGGTACGTCTCCGAGCCTCCAGGGATGACGAACCTCTCTTATCTTCTGGTGGTTCCGGGACTAGCTTCGGCAGCAAGCAAAGTACTGTTCTCCAAAGCACGGTCGACATCTCCGGCCCGAGCTCAGACGGTTCTGGAAGCTTCAAGAACAATTCAACAATCGAGCTACTATCCCTACCCCAGAGCTCGGACGGTTCTGCGACCAGCTTTGGCAGTAAGAAGAGCAAAAGATCATCGGAGACAGCGAAATGTGGCGATTCGGATCGCTCAGAATCGGTCGCTTCAACAAATTTAAGCGATCATAAGATACAGCTTCTGATATCAAACGGGGAGGATTCTTTGCTTGACTGCAGGGAAGGGGTGACCTACTCTGCTCGGACGGATTCTGTGCTGATCCGTGAGGCTGTTTATGCCTCATACAAACTGCCTCCAGGGTTCGACACGACGCCCGTTCTCCTTGGAAGAGAAGTGGCAGTGGATGTGCCAGAAACCTTCGTTCAAGTCGTCAAGAAGACCCCGAAGTACCCTGGTGCCGTGGACAGAAAGAGCGTGTTGCAGGTAAAGCACGCCAGCATGGACCATCATGGGTGGTGGTTGGGTTCGGTTTGGTATGGGTTTGGTAATGGAGAAGTTTTAATCTTGCAAGAATCGAGAAAGAATCGAAAGCATTATTGGTTTCAAACAATGTCTTCGGGCTTACTTTTGACGACCATCTCGCGTGACGGGAATGATGTAGCATGCTTGCCTAAACCTGATATCGGAAGCCTATCTGGCGGCCTAAAAACTCTGATAGCAGGCTAGCCAATCACCCTACACGACAAGCAACAGCATTATTCACTCTTTGTAAATGGTATGCACTCGAATGCATGCCATTTCGACCTTTATCAAACACTAGACAATTTTGTGTCTGAGTTATTAATATATTCACAATCAGAGACTTGGAGTGAAGATTTTCTTAAGTTTTTATGTATATTAATTATTCAGAAATCAGATTCTTGCAATGACTTTAACTTTTTAGTTCAAAAATCAAAAGTTGGTGGTAATAACATTTCATTCATTAACATTAGCTATAAGATATTCGGTTGTAAATTATAGGTATTTAGCATAAAATGCATGATTTAAACGTCATGCAAGTTATCTATTCCAATGGAATAGGGTTGAAATTAGCTAAGATTTCGGAAGGTTTAACGAGAACCAGGGTTTATGCAACTTAAGTTTTTATCTTTAGGTACACTATTCTAACCACTAACCTGGGATTATGTTGATGTAAACTCGTTTTACGGGTATTTGACAGCACAATGCTACCAACTTATTAGCAGAGGTGAGAAAATGAGGGAATTAAAAATGTTCAGTAAGTAGCTGTTATGAAAATACGATGGTATTTTCTCTTTTTCTCAGCTGCACAGATAAGTTGTTGTAATGTACATTAAGTACGTTATGCAATCGATACAAAAAGATCGTTGAATCGATAGTTCTGTTGATTCTGTTGCTCTCCTTAAAATAATCCAATAGCACTTAAATTTGTATATTTTAATTTCGATATGTGAGAGAAGGATGGCGACAATTGTCAAATTTAGTTCAGTTTAGAACATATTACAACAGAATCGACACTATTGTTCGTGAAACTAGTTTGAATGGACTTAAAAAAAAGTGTCAATACCTTGGTAGGTCAGATAATAAATTGCACAAAGATGGACCAGATCATAGATACCTACAACACCTTGAATTCTAGGATTTATTGACGTACCTATTCCTAGATTTTCCTCGAAATTTCCTCACCTCAATTTCAAAATAACTATTCATTTCAACTGCCCAACTATCACGGTTCAGCCTGGTGACAGACGGATAGACAGACGGACAGACAGACAGACAGACAGACGGACAGAGTCTTTGTAATAGGGTCCCGTTTTACCCTTTGTGTACGGAACCTTAAAAGACAATAATGACGTAGACGTAGTCGACAATAATGTGATAGATAATGTGCGAGCGAAATAACTGCAGACGGGAAGAGCCTCTTTTAGTAGGCAGTAATCTTGTGTTCAAGATTATTTCCTGCACGAGCATAGAACCTAATGCCATCAATAGTACCTGCCTTATCACAACTACTGATAAAGAGATGCCCTCAAGTGCGTTTGTAATCATTAAAATAATACGACAAACGTGTCTAGATTTTAACACACAATCAGGCATTTCACAATATCTAGGCAATTATGTAAAATACTGTAATAATAGTTCCTAACAATTTTTGTCTACTAATTAAAGTATTATTTAGGTTAATCACCAAAACGATCACCTAATTCACTATAATTAAAATCATCACCATGTTCATTAATCACGCTTTTTGCACAATACGCTCCTCTGTCCGCGGTATTTAAATCTAAATTAATTAATTAAGTAATAAATATAAATTATTCATAATTATTTTTTATTATCATGTGGTTAGTACGCTTGCGAAATTCAGACGCTTTAAAAGTACTTACGACGATCAGACGTATTGGAACTCAAACTTTGCTAAGTATAAAATTTAAAATAACTTTGTATTTTGACCAGCTTTTGCAGCCATCTTTATGACTACTATGGCTGAGTAGACGCGTATACACCGCATGGCGTGATATAGCTGTACAATCAGCTTCAGCTAGACTTTATGCCGCCCACGAGGTCACGAAAGTCTTGCAAGGACAGTTTACAAATCATGGAAATGAAAAACAAAGTTTGCTTTGTCTTTTCCGTAATATAAATGGACTAGCAATCCGCCCCAGCTTTGCACGGTTGTACATTTTATATATAAACCTTCCGTGAAAAATTATCTAACTGATGGTGAAAACCGCATCAAAATCCATTGCGTGGTTTACGATAGGAGGAGTTAGCGGATATACAGACAGATAGACGCTGAGAGCGACTTTATTTTATACTATGTCCAAAAATGCCTGCCCTATGAGTACTGCCAAAAGAGTGTATACATTAAAATTTCAAATTTTTGCCTTGATAAACAAGCTAGTTTGTGACCTAAGATATTGTGTTGGTTTCGTTACAAGCAAAAATAAATAAGCACTTAAAAGCAATATCGTAGTCCTTTCCTCCAAATGGCGGAGGAAAGGAATAGAGGCTCTGGATATTTTATATTATCAAGAAAGGTTTCTCGTGTCCCAACCATTATTAGAATTTCATATTTACCATCCCCTGCTTTCACTATTACCTAATTGTAAAAATAATAAGTAAGTGTTTCCCTATTCCTCAATACATATCTCAAATTAGTATATTTATCCAAGTTTTTATCTTATAGTTTTCCTTGTACGAGTATAAGGAAAGGAGATACATTTCCTATCTTTTCCGTTTAATGAGATGAATTAATGAATAACTTGTATCTGCCAGAAACATAATTATTTATTTACATAATTCTATCATCATTGGCCATCTTCAACAGATGATTTACGTATCGTCCGAAATACATCTGGGCCTCTATTCTGCACGGGCCAAACGCGCTCTATCGTGGCGCATTAAGTTAACCTCCAAAAGTTGAACTTTATTTCCTAAGCAATAGAGGATAACTTTTTGAGGTAAACTTAACGTGGCCACGATAGCGCGCGTTTGCCCGTGCGCAATAAGGGCCCTTCGCTTATGGGGAAATTAATTTATTCGTTAGCGAGAGATTCGAACGCTACATTATCGTCTGCAGAGTGCCCAAAATCCATGTTACCATCTCGACGAAATCGGCAATATACAAGTTACAATTCGTTCTTATGCGTTGTACGTATAAGAACGAATTAGTACACAGAAAAGAGAAGGGTAAAAAAAAACTCACTTCAGTGCGTACAACGAACTTATAGTCTTTTCGTAAAATCATATCTTAGCGGACCTCTACACCTCTTTAGGCGTCTAACTGCAAAAATTTCTGCTTCGTAGGTCGGTAAATGTTCTTTTAGATATCTCGGGTTTATATGGTTTAAAAGGAAAGGGTAGGTATGTAATCCGAAAGGGGTTCGTTATACTCATCAACATGTATAACTTTTACTGTGGGACCAAAAAATCACGAAAAAAATATCAGCTGTTCCATAGAAAACGACAACCCCTTAGCTTTAGTTAGTAGTGAACCTGCCTTCTGCGCTTGGGGGCGTGGGTTCGATTCCCATCTAGGACAAACATTAGTGTGATGAACATTTGTGTTTGTTCTATGTCTGGGTGTTAATATATATTTAAGTATGTATAAAAAAAATACGTATATTAGTCTCTGGCAGCCATATTTTGCTAAGTTTGGGGTCAGATAACCATATGTGTAATAATGTCCCAGTTATTTATTATTTATTTATTTATAACGGTTATTCACACTAAACTTGACACAATGTATGGAACAGCAGTATTTTTAAAGTCTCATAGTAACATTTGATCATAATTGTGAGTATAACGTACCTACATCTTTCGGCTTAGCATACCCTTTCCTTATAACCCTGTACAGATAATAATTAACAGTACGTATCTAGCATAAGATACATTTGTGAACATTTAAGTAATACTATTATACTCATACTAATTTCAAACATTTATTTAGGTACCTTCTTACAAAATGATTTTAACTAATATATTTTTCTTGCAGGTTATATATAATTTATTAACTGAATAAATTAAATCTTACGTGTTATCATCATTTGTTGTAGATAAAACATAATGGTGATAACACGGTGATATAATGTTGTAGGTACTCTAGGTCATTATTGCTTAGATGTCCATTTGAATGTGGGACTTCTCAAGTCAGGATTGTATCTAACAAACTTTACATTGTAAGCATATTTGAATACCGTAAATGCATTGTATAGCAACTACTTGAGTGAAAAGAGACGAAACTTAAGAGCCCTCACGAATTTTGTGAAGAAAAAAAAACAACGTAATCTGGTTTTTTGGCGTTCCTGATTCTATCAAATAGAAATGTCAATTTCTGAACAGGTCTGTATATTTTAATGAAAAAAACGGTTTCAAACTTTGGCAAAATTCTGCATATTTAAGGAAATACGAAACAAATAAAAAATAGGCTTACTTTTTATATTCGTTTTGATAATTACGGCTTTATTTTATTTATTTAAAACCCGAAAATCCAGATAACTAAAATTTTACGAATGCATTTTGTAATACGGCTATTAAAAAGTTTTTTTATCGTATAAAATTCAGGCCTCAAATCGTCGCCTTAGACTGAAAACCTCGGGAATGCAATTTTGGTCATTTTCTTATTATTACATTTCAGGGAAGAAAACCTCGCAAAGCATGTCCTAATCTATAGATCATGGGAAAATATGAAAACTCATTCAATTTGTATGTAATTTAAAACAGAATTTAAAAATATAAAAATATGTAATACAAAATTTTTATGGGAGGTAGTTTTTTCTTCTTCCTGAAAAGTTATCTCTTTTTCACTTACGAGTTTTTCACTCTAAGACGACGAAATGAAAAACAAACATAATTATAGTAACAAGAATTTGGTTCATTTTGCATTTCGTAAACTGTACAATAAATTTTTTGTAATAAAAGTCTCTATTCACCGAGTTTTTACTGGTACGCCAAAAATACTGAGTGGAATTGAATTTTAAAAGATACGGCAGTGAGTTCTATCATGTTCAACTAAGTACATAGTAATAATACTTGGTCTGTGAAAGTGCAAGACTTGACGATAATTTAAACAGCTAAGTCTAGACTAATTACCTATGTACTTAATTGGAAGGATCTGCAATAACTTAATTATTGAATTAACGATATTTTGTTAAGTGCATACTTTTTGTTTGTTGCTGATTATTTATCTGGGATAATTACTTAGTAAGCATGCTCTAATAATTAATGCAAGGGATGTTAAAATTAACAAATGTGTTTATTTATAAGAGGGATTTATTTTAAGGTTGTTCTGAAATAAACCGTGTAATTTACTGGGAGTGTAATAATATTATACTAACTGTTAATTTAAGTACCTATCTATAGTCTATTCGATTCACAAAAAATGATTCTGCAAGTTTTATGCCAATGTATCTTAGTGTGCGTGTTCACATAAATCGTAGGTACCTATTATGATTAATTAACCGACTTAAAAAAAAGGAAGGGTGAAGGGGGGTTCTCAATATTTTTTCATTGTTACCTCAGAACTCCGTCATTTATAAACCAATTTGAAAATTTATTTTTTTAATTGACAGGATAGATTCAGATTGGTCCCATAAACAAATTCATCAATTTATTTCAGTAGATTGGCTTTTAAATCAAAATAAATGGGGAAATGTGTTATTTGGATGACAATATGATCATCCAAGTAACCGAATTAGACCATTTTTTATACTAAATTTGAAACTTTTTTTTTATTTGTAATTATTTTCAAAAACTGTTACTCGTTGCTGTACACGTTGCTTTTTTTTCACAAAATTAGAGAGGGCACTGTTTTAAACTATCACGGTTGTTCAGTACAGTTATATGATTATTTACGGGATATTTATCGTGGTAAGGTTGTATCTTCTCATGAACATGGTGCATGTAACTGCGCCGAAATATCGGGAGCTCCTTCCACAACCTTACCACGGTAAATATCCCGTAAATAATCATACATTAGTGAGGGCCTTAGTATTAGGAGGTCTTAAGTATCGTCTCTTTTCATTCAAGTAGTTGCTATACTGCATTTTACGGTATTCATTTTGGTTGACTGAGCTGAAGTTCGGTGACAATGCAATATTATGGTACCATCGATCTGGTCTGATGATGGATACAGAAGGTGGCCATAGGGACTCCTAAACGAAACGATGCAACTCCGTCGAGTTTAGGTTCGTTGGGTTTGTCTTCCAAGCACTTTCTTAGATGATAAATTCAATATGGTGGACGCCCCACGATGGCGGACAAGATGTTCTTATCTACCATCATGATATGGGTATCAAATTGAATAGTTTGCTAAGGAGAATACGAAAAAGCTTGTTGAATAGTTGATTGAATCAGGCATTACTTTGTGCGGAAGTTCAATTATCAAAACTGTTTTTTGATGAATTTCTAGTGTAATTCCGCTTCTACGTCGCTTCAAGTACAATAAGGAATTTGGATTAAATTAACTTCATCAACCTATACCTACAGGGAAAATTTATTCCAAATTCCTTATTGTACTTGAAGTGACGTAGAAGCGGAATTACACTAGAAATTCATCAGAAAAACAGTTTTGAAAAAGCTTGTGTTAAAAAAATATTTTAAAGTATTAAAGTTTATTACAATCTTATTGCAGCTGTCAGAACAATGAAATGCTTGGACCGAGTATGATTGTAGTGATTGTTACACACGAGCAGAATTTTTTATAGTGAATTGAACAGATTATGAAAACGTCGAATCTATTACCATCCTTTAATCTTGCAGCTCTAAAAATGCTACTATCCTTTTCACCCAATACTGAAATGAAAAGAGATAAATTTAGTGCTGTCAGTTTATCAGTATCTACAGCCCCGTTAGCTCAGATGGTAGTGTACCTGCCTTCTGTGCTTAGGGGCGTGGGTTCGATTCCCATCTAGGACAAATGTGTGATGAACATTTGTGTTTGTTCTATGTCTGGGTGTTAATATCTATTTAAGTATGTATTTAAAAATATATATGTATGTATATCAGTCTCTGGCAGCCATATTACAAGCTTTGCTTAGTTTGGGGTCAGATGACCGTGTGTGCAATAATGTCCCAGATATTTATTTATTTTTATTTAGTTTAGGAATGGTACTACAGAATCGACGTCAGTGTCTAACTAACTATGCATGGTACTCTAGAAAACTATTGGAAACTAAGTATTAAGAAAGTTGTAACCACGGACAAGCTAGGCGACTGACTAAAGCTTACCTGACGTAAACCGATGGTGTAATCAAAGATGGTTGTTAATGCACATGACTTGGAATGGAAACGGGCTTTCAAGTGAAGTAGTCGGAACACACTTATTTTCGCCTGAAGCAGCAATATGCTACCGGAGTATTTGTTTTGTTATAAATTACAAATTTACTGAAAAACTGCTGTTGCCAGTCCTCGCATAATTCGGCCCTTTCGCAAAATAACATAGCCTGTACTTCAATCTGGTCATAGCTAAGCATAGTCGTGAAAACAGCATTTAAATTCGTGATCTATGTAGAAAAAAATGAACAGCGCCTCTATCAGACGTCAAAGGAAACTTAATTTTTCATACATTTTGCTATCGTTTACGTAACGATAACTTTTTCGCAAGTGCTCGTACTAAGGCCACTGTAGTCAGTGTCCATAGTCATTCACTAATTAATTGTAAAATGCCTAATAGCTAGTCTACTTATAGCCTCTATAAGTAGTTATATATCTACCTGTTAATGTCGCCTTCACCAGTTCCTTAGCTAATCATAGAACTTTCAGCAGGTGAATGGCACAGCGAAGGCAGCGCCGGCTGTGCCGCCGCGGGAGGCGCCACGTGACGCGCCGCCGCGGCCTCCAGCTCACGATGTCACCAAGGAACAGCTGGACTCCATCAAGAAATACCAAGTTAGTAACATATCCTACTATGCATACTACAGGTGAACATACGAAGGCAGCGCCAGATGACTGTGTAAAGCTGGTTTCAGACTACGCTATACTATTGTGCTATATAGTATAGCAAATAAGGAAATAAGGAAGGAGCCAATAATATATAGTACAGTTAAGTGTGAACGTGTCCATAATAATGTATTGTGCGCGATATTGTTGTGCTATGAACTATAAGCTTTTATATTATAGCGAGGTCTGAAATTAGCTTGATATTAAAGCCAACGCTCTTAGTTCAAGTTTAATTTATTTTCGCCATAGGAACACAAGGAACACTTAGGTATGTCAAGGTAGAAATGGAAACTAAAAAACCCATTCTAAATTCCATTCATTCATTTTTTTTTTTTTAGTCTTTATGTTATAAAGATGAAATACATCAAGAAGCACCAGGCTAGAGACTAAAGAAAGGATCTTTTACAGTGGGGGTCCTGGTTAGATACATGTTTTATTGAAATGGCATGGAAAATAATAATTGTCAGTGAGAATGGACACTGGTCAGTAGGCGACAATAAAATATATAATATACGAGTAAATATATTATTTTGGACAACATGATCCTTAACTTATAACTATTAAACTTAAATATACTGCACTACTAATATAAAGTATTAAATACTTCACCATATTGACTCTAGCGGCTGAAATTGGAATTAATTCAACTTAGGTTACATATTTAACGCCATCTAGAGGTTATACTGAGTATTACGAGTATGTTTTTCTTATTAATTATTTTTAATGGGATACCTTATCTAATTACGTTTACTTACCAATTAAAAAGGTTGCGGTAACAAGTATTTAGGATAAACAATTATTTGCTATTATTCAGGTCGAAATACCTTTATAAAAGGATAAGGTAAACAGGTAAACCAAGCAAAAAAAAAATTAGACAACACTGGTTCCGTAGCAAAACTGAACTCCCGTGTCTCCTATCGTCTTGATGACAGACGGACTGATGTCCGTCTGTCGTCTGTCACGGGCATTTTAATAAGAGATAAATACTATTTGATACTATACAGCTGAAAGGATACTGAGCAGGTGGTTTTCAGAGCAAAATATCCTCGTTGGAAAAACGTCTGTGGCGTAATACGTCATGGGAGCAAAATGTCTTCAATTTAAAAGGTACTGTTTCTACGAAGCAAAACATTTAACAAGGACATTTTACTTCGTAAAAACAGTACCTTAACTCAGTGGAGGTCAGGTGGAGTTTTATATCTCTTTTTACAATGAAATAGCATTTTTACGAAGTTTTGGATCTCTCGGCACGTAAAAAAAGAGTTTTTCTGGCGTTTTAAAAGAAGTGTTTGTACATTTCGGCACTATACAATATTTGTACATAATTAAAAAGATGAATTAGACATAAATCGGGCACTTAATTTGTATCAAAGTCACAATTAACCACCCAAAACACTGCGCGCCTTATAGCTGCCAACGGCTAACTGGCGGCGACCGTCACGGTGACGTCACATGCCCCTGCGTCCAATACTTTTAGCGGCAGGAACAGCATAATTTTTATTACTTAATATCTTCGTAAGTAATGGTCCGATTTGGATAATTCAAAAAAATATAAAATTCTTATGTCATGAAGAATAAAGTGAGTACTAATTCTATTGAATTTGCTATTACCTTACTGATCCTCATTAGTAATAGGGTCCCGATTTACCCTTTGGGTACGGAACTCCAAAAAATATACCAGGATTGAGTCCAGGGTTTTAATCTCGCTAGTGTTACATTTCTTGCACAGGTAGAGTGAAGTTTACGATCGGTAACGTTCATGTGGGCTGTATAAGAACCAATTTACTTCCCAGAGGAAAGTAGTAGGGATATATAGGAAAAGTGTTTGAGAATGTGAATTGTTGGGTTTTATGGTTAGTCCCGAGAAAGAAGTTCTATACTTACTGTGTTGAATTATACTATTGTCATAATATTGTGTAGGGCAAGTGCCTTTATGAACTAAATACAATACAAGCTAACACTAAGACTACAAAAACAGTTAGACTGACTGCCACTGCCACTGCCACTGCCCATAGACCACTGTTTTAAACTATCACGGTTGTTCACTACAGTTATATGATTATTTACGAGATATTTACCGTGGTAAGGTTGTAGAAGGGGTTCCCGATATTTCGGCGCAGTTACATGCACCATGTTCACGCCATGTTCGTTGTCATGTACCTATAGACCGTTGAAGGTCTAAAGACAACCCAAATGCTTAAGCACACTATCAGTAGGCAGTGTACCCAGCATGCTGGCGGCATTACCACGCTGAATGTCAATGCTTATGCGTTGAGCCAGAACACGTCAGCATTTTGGTCATGCGAAGTCGCTCTGAAAGATTTTTGAAAATGAGGTGTGCTCCGGAGGTCCCCAAGGGCCCCATGTCCCAAACGGCTCAAATACGTAAACCACATAATTATGTACGTATTGAAAAAGAACATACTCGTACCTAAGTAAAATTATTACAGTGTTTTGCAAACAGATAAATGAAAAGCTGCAGCCGAAAAGTGTATGCAGTAAGAAGACAAATGATTTTATTTTACCCACATTGTAAAAGAGGTAGACATTGTACCTATTGTATATATATTTTTATCGCGATTAAGTCTGCGTATGACCACCAACTCGCCTGTTGGTAAGTTTTCTTGCTTTTCTGATAATATCTTCTATCAGTTGCGTTGCAAGGATTTTTCCGCTTTTTTGGGGGATAAAAATTATTTTATGTTCGTTGTCAAGAACACACTATTTTCTAGCCAAGTTTTATCAATATCAATTTAACCGTTTAGTCGTGATATATGTAAAGGACACATACAGAAACTACTTCTGGATTTCGCATTTTTGAAGAAACTACAAATTAGGCCCATTTTGTCTCCTTAATAAACGTAAAATATTTTTCCCCAATTCATTTTACTTCTAAAATCCCGTAATAATGAACTGAAACCACAATAAAACTTTAATATTTACCCACATTTCCCGCCGCAATGGTGGTCTAAAACGTTCCATATTCATTATCATTTTCATTTAAAAACTCAAACAAAAAGGAATCATTTGCATCTCTATTATCTTTACTGTTAATTCTTTTTGTTTTTCGCTGTTAATCTTTATGAACCATGAAGGTAGCTGAACTGTTGGGAACCCTATAGTTAGCAGTAATGAAAGACTCGTTTCGTGCTACGTCCCGTGCCGTAACGACTGAAAAATCCTAATGCCCATTGAAATGCGAGTTCTACGATATAGAAATCAAGGTACGGGCTCTGTGTGGCATGAGTGATCCTTTTATCAGTTCAAATATTATATACCTAAAACAAGCTGGGTTGAAAAAAGTTGAGCATGTTTGGGAAATGCTGTTGAAAAGTTTGCTTTACTTAGTACGTGAACGTGTATAGGTTAGGTACTCCGTTATTGTGCGGAACTTTTTCTGATTTTGCGTGGTTTAGCTTGGTCTTCCTCTTGCAGTTTTCATAGTAGATTGTTGTTAAACTTTTAAACCTTCCTGAATCTGTTAACGTTGATTATGAGCTTTATTTTAAAGGTATCATTCATGATCTGCGAGGGGTTTATCTTTTAGGTCCATTACGTCGCAAAATGTTGAATGCTCAAAATGTTGAATTCTCGTAAAGTATTCTTGAAATGTTGATATCTAAATTGTTGAAATAATATTTTCAATATTTCAAATCAAATTGTTCAAAATGTGGGAATTTTCGAGATTATACAACCGAACCAAACCGGGAGAACCGGCATATACCAATGATGCTAAGCAAAACTATTGAAATAATTAAAAAATAGGCTGGTATGAGGGATTGCTGACAGAAGTGAAAACTTTACCATATTAGCATGTCGGTGACGCAAACTCATAAATTTACCTCTACCCTTCGACCAAAATAAAATGAATGGACGGGCCCTAACCATTGAACTTGATCAGTAAAAACGAGTCAAAATCGTCGGACATATACTTCAACACCTAATTATAAAAATGTACAGTATATTTGTTACAAAAAATAGATATCGGTTTTATTTGTGTATTTACACTTCGGTAAAGCATACGAATTCATAATTTTGTCAGATGTTTCGTTATCGCGTATCAATAGACTCGTGTTTCACTTCCTACGGCTAGAGACCGACTGAAACGAAATGAGAGCTGGCGCTCATTTTGTAATCTTCAAAAATGCGCTTCTACTGGGCCCGTCCATTCATTTTATTTTGGTCGAAGCCTCTACCAATAATCAATCAACGTAAAAAAGTTTTCACGTCAAAAACATCTAAATAATAGAGAGGATAGTTGGCAAGTACCACCTCACTGTGTACATAGGGACGTTTTGATTTAAAATCATTGGCGAATAATGATAGCATGACATTGTGTTATGTACCATTGTGTCTATTACCATTCGCATTTGTCCATTTTATCTATAGATAATTCACTGTAACCCTTTGTACGGTGTCGTTTGTTTGTCCATACATTATTATGTTGAATTTTTGTCATTGTACAATGTGGCTTTATGAAAATGCTCCTATTATGATGTAGGTACTTTCGTATTTTTGGCAGGTATTTAAGTTTTGTGACACACCAACCAGCCATGTTATAAACATTAGCTATTGCCCGCAACTTTGTAAACTTACATAAAAAATAACAATCCTATTTCTCCCTCTTACTTTAGCTCTTTCTCGAAATCCTTTCTTAACTACACCCAATAAGAAATCCACCTGCCAAATTTCAGTTTCTCAAAATACTATCCCGTTCTGTTCCAGCTTCAAAGGTATTTTCATTATTTAGCTTTTTATAAACATTTTCTTTTAATGAGAGGTTTGAGAAGTATTAAAAAAATGTCTGGGACATTATTGCACACGTGGTCATCTGACCCCAAACTAAGCAAAGCTTGTAATATGGCTGCCAGAGACTGATATACATATATAATTATTAAAAAAATATGACAAAGTAAATACATACATACTTAAATAGATACCTATGTATTAACACCCAGACATAGAAAAAACACAAATGCATGGCGATTATTGCTGGAGTGAGCTTGATGGACAAAATAAGGAACTGCGTGATAAGGGAACGTTGCGGTGTGGTAGTATATGTTGTGACAAAGATAGAGAAAGAGGGTTGCTTAGATGGTTCGGATATATAGAGAGGTAGGATGACAGAAGATTGAGGAAAGAAATTTGTGTTTCGTGTGAATAGGCAAATAGGCAAGCTGGTAAGGGTCGACGTAGGCGAACTACCACGACCAAATTGAGTACCGGTAAGGCCTCGTCAAAAGTAAAACCCGTGACCGACGAGCTTGTATGAAAACACTCATGAAAGTAGAAGCGAAAGATGTGTGTCAGATCGTAGCAAGTAATATGTGGTTCTGCTTACCCCAATGAAGAAGAGGCGTGACTGTATGTATGTATGTATGTATAAGTTGTTTAAAATGTAAAATACCTGTTTTGATCATTATTTCCTCTCAAATCGTGTTTTTGTTGAATGTTACTGATGCTTTGATATTTTCCGCTAAAGTGATATTTCAGCATTAACCTTTACTTAATTATGAGAAAAGTCACAATTCCTAAAATAAAACATTTAAACCGAGCGGCGCTTAATTCCGAGAGCTGGCTTTTTTGATAGAACCAGTTTGATAAGACATCTGGATATGCTCAGACACCTTATTAGGAGTAAAATTGAGCTGTTGGAACTATATACATCTGACTTATATCTACATCTACACTAATATTATAAAGCGGTAATGTTTGTAAGTTTTTTTGTCAGAGGTAATCTCCGAAACTGCAGATCCGATAAAAAAAAACCAGCTTCTACAATGTTTCACAATGATAGAAGTTAGTTTTTAACTCCCGATGCAAAAGAAGGGTGTCTGTCTGAGGCATCGTAGTTCCCAAAAGGCTGAACGGATATTGATTTAGTTTTTTATTTTATTTGAACGGTGACTTGATCGAGAATGTTATTATTCTTATTTATAATTTTTTTAAGATTATCAACTCTATTATAGAGGGTTTTTTTTTGTAATTTATATTTGCCTATCCTAAATAACCATAATTATTAGTAATCTATATAGTATAATATAATTATTAGAAATTATATCTATCCTTGTAATAAAATTGTAACGAGGCCATTACTGTACAGTGAAGATATTTAGCAATTTTTTTTTTTGTATTTGTATTAGCAAGAGAATCCAAAAAACAAAGTTTTTAAACTTATCTCTGTCTGTGTGTCTGTCTGTTCGAGATAAACTTAAAAATTAAGGCACGATCTTAAATGCATTAAGTAATTTCTGTTTTCTGTGGAGTCCGGCCTTCACATAGACTTCGTTTCGTCAAAATTGGACCAGGAATATTAAAGTTATGGAACAATTTACGCATAAATATAATTGTCTACTAAAACTAATAATTCGCGCAGTTAAAAAAAAACACGCTTTTTAAATCGCTAATCCTGAAGATCCTGGTAAAGATAATGGGACCAACTATTTTAAATTATTGCATCGTCATCAGTCCTTGATAAGTGTGCAAAGTTTCAAATCAATCCGTCGTTTTGAAAGGGGTGAAAATCACGTTCAAAGATTCCGTTACATAGATACATACCAAGCTAATAAAAGCATATTCAAAATACTAAAAACATACTTTGAAGAATAAATAAATATCTGGGACATTATTGCACACATGGTCATCTGACCCCAAACTAAGCAGAGCTTGTAATATGGCTGCCAGAGACTGATATACATACATACATATATATTTTTAAATACATACTTAAATAGATATGAACACCCAGACATAGAACAAACACAAATGTTTATCACACAAATGTTTGTCCTAGGTGGGAATCGAACCCACGCCACGAAGCACAGAAGGCAGGATCACTACCAACTAAGCTAACGGGGCTGTCGAATCCCAGTTCACTTTCCCTTGCACTCAAACCGTAATCACTCACGTGTTTTGCTAATAAAATTCCACGTCAAACCCATAATTTATTATGTACATTTTAGTCTCACCGGAGCAATATAATATGTCATAGCTTTTCGAATAAAAATCATCCATGAAAGAACGGAGAGGGAATGCTAAACACTCCAGGGTTTTTAGAGGACTAACGGTACTTCGTTATATGAAGACAGGAATTTTAGATTGGAAGAAATGAGGATGGAAATTGGAGGAATTGGAGGAAATTGAAGCATTTTCGGCCTTGACTTAGGTTAGCGAGCATAACGCAAAACGTCGAAATCTCTAAGAGGTGAATTGAATTGGTCTACGTGACATCGAAATAACGCAAATCTGAAAATAGTTTGTTCAGAGTTGGGAGTAGTTATTCAGAGTTGTATATGTATTATGTTTTGTAATGCCATATCTAAAAGTAAAACTCTAAAACCCAGCCATTACCAAGTGCAAGCGACGACGTAAATTTCGAACACATACCTACATAATATGGATTTTATTTCAAGACAATGTAGAGAGAACAGAAGCCGTTGCACTTAATAATAAACGAAAACTTTCGGCTCCACCAATACCCACAAAATATCCAGGCTAGACCCGAGAATTGTATGAAATTAAAAGAAAACTAAAATTTATTATAATATTTTACATGGAAAACAAACAGCTGCTAACAAACACGGTAAATATGCGATGAGAAATCAGTTCAGTGTCTGAGGTTTTGTGTTATTTCGATGGAACGTTGTATATTCATAGGCTATAGGCGAAAAAAAGGATATAGGTGAAATGCCAAGGCCACCATTCGCTTGTAGTCTACTTTTTACTGTTATAATAGGTCGGGGAAAAAGTCTTTTCGTATTTTGTATGTATAAAGTTGTAGTCAAATCTCATCGGTTGTACTGTTTGTATCTGGCTGGTTTTGATATCATTAAAAATATGACATTTTAAAAAAGGAATACAAAAAGTAAAAAGCAATTTCCCGCCATTTTTCAATTGTTTTTTTGTTCGATAAACTGAGTGAATCTGACGAAGAAATTCGATATATTTTGAAGTTTTATTACAAAAAAGAGAAAAATGCGACACAAGCCGCGAATAAAATATGTGACGTTTATGGACCTAATGCAGTGTCATCAAGAGTAGCACAATGTTGGTTCAAGCGTTTTCAGTCCGGGAATTTTGATGTCAAAGATGCAGCTCGCTCTGGTAGCCCTGTTACGGATAAAGTCGATGCCATTTCTGAAAAAGTGGAGCAAGATCGGCATATTAGTAGTTACGACGTAGCTGAAGAACTGAGGATTGACCACAAAACAGTTTTGACCCATTTAAAAAGGTCTGGGTATTAAAAAAAACTCGATATTTGGGTGCCACACGAGCTCACTGAAAGAAACCAAATTAATCGTGTGCTCATTTGCGATTCTTTGTTAAAACGTAACGAAACCGAACCGTTTTTGAAAAGGATGATCACTGGTGATGAAAAATGGATCACCTACGACAAGAATGTGTGCAAACGATCATGGTCAAAGGGCAGTGAAGCACCACAGACTGTAGCGAAACCCAGATTAACACGTAATAAGGTGATGCTGTGTGTATGGTGGGATTGGAAGGGCATCGTTCATTATGAGCTTTTACCGCCGGGCAAAACCATCGATTCGGATCTCTACTGCCAACAGCTGATGAGACTCAAACAAGAAATTGAGAAAAAACGGCCGGAATTGATCAACAGAAAGGGCGTGGTCTTTCATCATGATAACGCCAGATCGCACACATCTTTGGCCACTCAGCAACAATTGAGAGAGCTTGGTTGGGAAGTGTTAATGCATCCACCATATAGCCCTGACCTTGCACCCTCCGATTTCCACCTGTTTCGGTCTCTTCAGAATTCTTTGGGTAGTGGTAGATTAACATCCAGAGAGGACTGTCAAAACTACTTGTTGCATTTTTTTGATCAGAATTCCCAGAATTTCTTCAGCAACGGGATCATGTCACTACCTACAAGATGGCAACAAGTTATCGAACAAAATGGCACATATATATTATAATTAAATGTAATTAAACTTGAAAAAAATATGTCTTGAATTTGTTTATAAAATACGAAGAAACTTTTTCCCCGACCTAGTTAGAATTAATTCAGATCACGATTTCAGCAGTTTTCATACAAACTTATTGGGGTCTTCGTGGCGATTTCTATAAAACTCAGTTACTGTTTTTAGTAAAAAAAAAAAAAGTAATTGAAGACTTTCTAATAAATCATATCAAAATTGTTATAAACGAAGAATAAAATAAACTTAATATTGTGCGTAAGTAAAACACTACTTAAAAAAATATTAGGCCAACGTTAGAGTCGAATAATAACTACATTTTACTTAAATCAATTCAGGTATAAGTATGTATTTTTCCCACTAAATGATCCAGAAATAGTTAATTCTCAGAAAAATATAACGAGAAGAAACCTTATTTCATTTTCTAGAAAATGGATAAACTCCCAAGCTCTGTTTGAACGATTTCTATGAATAGACTGAAATAGAATAAGGCTGGCTTGCGACCCCATTATGGTTCAGGACTTCTTGTAAATATGCACCATGAACCTACTGGTTCCTGGTATGCACCAAGATGGACCCCGACTCATTTATTTTTCAGGTATTTTTTTTTAATAAAAAGAGCGGCAAACAATCTTGCGGTCCGCTTGATGGTAAGCAATACTGCCGCCTATGGACACCTGCAACACTAGCTGTGTTGACGGTGCTTTGCCAGCCCGGAGAGGCAGTTGTAGACACTCTTTTTGAAACGCTTCATGTTGAGCCGAGGTGCCAGCTAATTGACTTTACGGTGATAAGTATTTTTCGTAAAGGCTAGTAAATAAATATGAACATATAAATTAAATTAAAAGTATCAAAAATACTGAATATGATTTACTGAAATACTAAGTGGGTAAAAGCCTATGGGCGAATACAAATATGAAAACTGCTCGCGTTGTATTCAACATTTTGCATAAATTTATTTCCGGAATGCTGCGTTATATCCTAAATTAGGTAACGAACCAAATATTCGAATTTTTTAATTGAAATCTGGGGTATATATATTACCTACCTATTCGTTTTTCCAACTCACCGAAAAGCATTTTTGGACTCATTTTCCAAAATTTTCATATTTTGTCACGGAATGTCCTAGCTTTGATATCGAAAGTTCGGACCCTACGCCGTAGCATCAGAATAGCCATCGCTCAAAATACTATATCCCGGCATTATTATCACTATTATTATATAGAATTCCCTTCAATAATTAAAACACACATTACGCTATTGGTTTAGGCAGCTAACTATCAGCCATTATATTTGCATAGGTTGGTCCATGGTCCATTTTAATGAATACATTAGAATAGCAAGTGGGCTGAAGCCACCGAAAGCCGCTGATTAATGTTCCCAGGATGTTAATGTGGGTGTCAGGAATGCTAATAATGCTAATTATAGGGAGATCGCGTAAGGTCCTGACATGCGTATTCGCATGCGATTTTAAACGGATTAAAGTCGCGTTGAAAAACAGATGGCAGGGCGCGGATCCAGCCCTCAAAAAAGGTTGTGGTCACAGCCACCCGAAAATCGGGCAAGTGCGAGTCAGCGTATGAACCTTGTTCGTGTATGATTGATATAGCTTGTGCATTCCTACAAACTCTACATAGGAAATGTTTATAAAAATTATGTGACGGCCTGACCAACATTTTGTACAGTGTATCGTAGTTTCACACGGGTAAAGCTGTGGGGCGCCACAAGTCACGTATTAGGTATCGTGCCCACAACGGTGGATCCGCGCCTGGCCCTAACTGGGATGAATTTTATGCAGCGGTGGTTATAGGTAGGGCATAAGTATGAACTTGTCTCTGGGGAGGGGAGCTAAACAGCAAATCTTGGATTCGCAGATTTTTAAGGTAGGGCGTTGCCCCACAAAATGCCCCTAGCTACCTACGGCCTTCATTTTCATTCGCTTCGCACGCACTTTTAGCTGTTCGATAAAAAACTCTCACTGTTCCTGTTAAAATGTATAGAATTTTTTGTAGAGTGATAATTAAAGTTTTTTAGTATCAGCTGCTGATTTTTTTCCGCGATTTTAGGTCCCGTAGTGAACTTTGTTCATAATGATGAGTATAGTGGACCCCTTTCGGCTCAAGCTCTTTCCGCGTAACCCAGTATTTAAAAAAACGACTTTAAAAAGCTTAGTTTCGAACAAAATTATTATTATTTCCAAATCAACAGGCGCACAAATAAATGATTTATTTTATTGTAGTTAGTCAAAAAACCGCTGTGCCATAGATAATAAAATTTCTGGGATCATTTGGGAAGAAGCTTTCGAGTCGAGCTTCTTCCACATAATAGAAAATGAAGCACGTAAATCTGTTCTCAAGTAATGTCGGAATCGGCGTAAATACATAAAAAAGCTGATCGCATTGAGAGCCTCCCCCTTCCCCCTCCTGAAGTCGGTTAGTGCAACGGTTTCAATGCTGTGGTTTTTAATATGAGTATTTTCTTTTTTTCATCACTTGAAATATAAAGCTTTCTCTGGACTCCATTGTAGGTATAATGTGAGCTTTTTGAAATGTAACAAGGTGAATATTTCATTGACGTTTTTAAGCGAACAAAGCCTTTAATCCCACTTTTATGGACGGTTTTAAAAATGAAAAACTAATTTCCCTGGCCCAGTAATTAACAATGGCGAAGAGTTAAAATTAACGGAAAATTAACCTACATCCGATTTTGCGTAAATAAAGTGAAATTAATATATTTGCACAAAATATTACGAACAGTGATTTACCTGGGAATAAACAATATAAATTCTTTTTACAAGAACTTATTAGAATGAAAAATCCTTTTCTATTGAAAACGATGAAATTAAACGCCGGCAAAAAAGTTGCATATTAAAAACGTCAAATTGTCAGTGTCAGATACAAACATACAAACGAATGTAAAAAAATAACGGAGTTTTGGCGCCAACGTCAAAAAAACATTGCGCTTTGTTATATTATTTTCCTACACTTGTATAATGGTAGATTATTATTTATTAAGTGTTTGTGACCGTGTTCGAGTGTAGGTAAGTGATATAATGGGCAGGCCACATCGCTCGAAGAACCGATAACCGATGGAGAAGAAAGGTCATTGAGTGGAGACCACGAAGTAGGTAGGCCTCCCACTAGATGGACCGACGACATTGTGAGAGTCGCGGGCATCCAGTGGATGCAGATATCAGGCTGTCGTTTAGTGTGGAGGTTAAAGGGGGAGGCCTATGTTCAGCAGTGGACGTCTTATGGCTGATGATGATGAAGTGATATAATGAGGTGAAACATGTATTTTCGTGATGTTACCATGACTCCACAGAAGCCTCTAGCAGACTCCATCACTTTACTAGGGCATGACTTCGACTTGCCCGTGACTTACTTTGCTTGACTCCGACTTGTTTGACGACATTTAATAAAACTTGAAAATATCCCAATACTCGACATTGGCAAAAGAAAAAAATAAGTTCTTCAAAAGACAAGGCTTCACATTCACACGCTATTGTAATGCCATTTACACAAATAACGTTGAACCTTGACTTTTGGACCTCAAAATCCAATGAAACTACTACGAAATGAAAGACACAATAAATCCACGTATCGATGTCAACAATACCTTTTTGTAGTGGAAGGACTCTTTTGCAGGGGTCCGCCTGGGGAAGTACCACACCTTTGCCAGTTATTCAACCGCCAAGCAGTAGTGTGCAAACACTACTGTGTTCCGGATTGAAGGGCAATGTTTCCAGCAAAATTACAGGGCACACAGAGATTTGACATCTTATATCTCGGGGTGACGAGCGCAGTGCATTGCCATCCAGGGTTTTGAACTGTCCAAGTTCAAAAGTCTGAGTGGCGTTGAGCTGTTATGGGCAAGCGTGAAGAGCCATCAGGAGAGCGACTTCGCTCGTCTCGTCACTCATTATAATAAAAAAAAAAGTTTCCGATATGGGCATTTTTGGCCGCATGGTCACAGCGAATCTAGCCTTACGGTACCACCAATAAATATATTGAAACGTGACTATTAAATACAACCATCACTGATTGTACTGATGTATATTATGTACTGTTACTGGGGTACTGTTACGTATTCTATGCCATCGATTACGATAGAGCACTAATATTACAAATGCAAAAGTTTTATAAGTATGTTAGTTTGTAATAGGTACTATCGCATCAAAGTAGGTTAATAAATGTCAATGTAGAGATCAGATTTGACTTTTTACCTGGCAAATGTAAGTCAAATATATAAATGGAGAGTTAATCCATAGGGCATAGCTAGTAAGTTATTATAACAGCGCCAATAGCGACGATGTAAACAACAGGTTATATTACTTGAGGTTTTGAAATAAAAATTCGATTCGCATGGAAGTATAATGTGTTTGGATAAGGCGACAATAAAAAATATACATTATTTTCCTACTTTCGAAAGTTTTGAAAGTGTGTTTCTTATATTTAATTCATTTGCGTGCACAAAAAAGTTAGTAAATACGATAGGTACGTTAACTCGTTAAGGTAAGAAAGAAACTAGTATTTGGTGTAAACGCGAAAAAATTATGTCTTCTCATTGTATTATTTTCCTTAACTTGTGTATTTTCAAGTAAATAGTGGAATATTATTGTCGGAGTGTGGGAAAGTGTGATGACGTGAAACCCGTCTTTTCGTGGTGTTTTCGAAACTATAGAAACCTCTAATGTCTCTACCACTTACTAGAGCATGACATGGACTTGGACTTGACTTTGTCCGTGACTATGGCATGTTTGACGATATTTACTAAAAACTTAAAAATATTTCGGTTCTTGACACTTGCAAATGTAAAAGACATGCGACGCTAAACTCAGGAGGAAAGAAAAGCAAAAAACAATAATAAGTGTGCGTTATTCGAGCTAAGCTAAGATCCAGTGCCTAGGTGCTACTGCTACCTATGAAGAATAAAAAGTTAAATAAAACATCGCTCTGGCGTCTATCCGTTACTTCAATATGAAATTCCAACACAATAGAGTTCCAATAACATTATTGTTTAGTGAGAAAGTTATGCCGCTCTAATACAATATTGCCGCAACAATAGAAGGAATCTTTCAATATTATTACAAGCGTCCAGCATCAATATGGACAATCAGTGACGTCATAACAAATGCCACCTTCCATTGAGCTCAGTCGATGGTGTAACGTTTCGTTCGTCCAAGTTGTAGTTCGTAGTAGGGCGAGCCGAGCCGGTTAGCTCAGCTCGGCAGTATGCCGCGCAACTCGGTCGCGCTTTGACGCGCGATTAAAAAAAAAGTAACGACAGTGTTCCAAATTTGAAATTGACAGTGACGTGTTAATGCGTTTACCTTTTTAAAAGTGCGTTTTGTTTTTATAGTTATTTATTGTTTCAGAATTAAAATTGTGCTAGTCGTCTAGTCGTGTTTAGCTTTGTAAAGTTAAACGTTAACAAAATCGTGACTACGCTGGATTATTGTTACGTTGTGTTGTTGTTGTTGTTTTAATGTGGTTTGTCAATCGAATCATCGGCTGTTGGAATGTTCTAGGTTTGAAAAGATGAAATAAGGTTTATAGCATTTGTCTACAAATTGTAGCGAAATATTTTTCTATTTGTTACCAAATATGTAAATAAGAACAGATTTCTAGAAATCTTAAATAAACAAAATCACTGTATCGGACACATAGTTTATTTAAGTATTTATTGGGCTACGAGACAGGACAATTTTCAGGACTATCTTGCTACGCCGTTCAAATAGTTTAGGTACAGACCATTTTTATGTCACCACTCAAAAAAAAAAAAAAAGTTGAAAAATTTCAAACAAATTGGCTTCACTATGTCCATTGTTTCAGTTTTAAGCGCATTAGTCACTCGTGTATAGGTACTTGCGTAGTGTGTACACCGCATTAGTATGTGGTACACGAGTATACGGATATTTGCCAACGAGTAAAGCATACATTGAGACCGATTTGGTTTGGTGTTATGTACATTACGTGGGTATGATGCTACTTTGGACAGCCTCTGTGACTTAATAAGTCAAAATATAACTAAAGTAGAGCCAATTTAATACTTAGATCACAATTGACGCTTCATCATAATTCAACAATGTAACCTTGTAATGATGTATTCTGTGGTAATGATATCATATATTATTTTAAAGTTGGAACTGCACAATGCTTAAATTGTTTCAGTTAAAAATACTTTATTTATTGTACTTAATAATCTTAAAAGAAGACAATGTTACGATTTGATTTGATTAATAAGACTGACAGATGTCAAATGTCATATATTAAATTGGCCCTACTTTATAAAGATTAGTAAAACGAACATTTCTAAAGCAGGCGTAATAGCACAGAATACATAATAGCTCACCTTTTAAATTGTTTCTTAGAAAGATGAATATCTAGTGTATTTCCAAAGTCTTTCGCTCTATACCTCTATACCTATCTACACAGATCTACTACGAAATGGCAACGCCGCATTTTTACGTTATTTTTATTGACACACACTTGACAGTTGACACTGACAAATGCACAAGAAGTGTTACACCAAAATCCTCCAAGAGGATTGAATAAAAAAAACTCCCTAACCAACTAGGATCAGCTAACCTAACCTAACCAACCATTAGATTAAGTTTCTATTTAAGTATTTATATGTCAGATCAAGTTGCAAATAAAAGTGTATTACAGGCCTTACTTAAAAACGTTACTCAAGTTGATCTATGCTTAAAATTGCTCTGTCTCTTTCGCGTGTGACGTTTGCCGTCAGTGAGAAGTTGAGAGAGTATTTTAAGCGTAGATCAACTTGAGTAACGTTTTTAAGTAAGGCCCTTAATACACTTTTATTTGCAACTTGATCTGACATATAAATAAATAGAAACTTTATCTGATGGTTAGTCCTTTTTAATGTTTGTGAAACGTAATTGTGTAGATAAGTTCTTATTAGTGAAAACCGGAACGTTAAGCGAACATTCTGAAACAAAGCCTAATGTTCTCCGTTTCTAGAAAACTTAAGAGTTTAATTCAGTTCCATAATTTTTAAAACATTCAAAAACACTGCGAGTTAATCCTTTGTTTCAAATTGCTAGTTATATTCAGATTTATTCTTGTTTTTTCAGTTTAAACAGTAGTTTGTGACTTTATTATTGTCTTAGTTAATCCGCCGTAACATAACATAATAATATATTCAGAAAATTTCAACTGCGGCTATCTATTACGGTTCGAAAGATACAGCCGTTAAAAGGTAGGACATGCAGACAGTCAGATAGTATATGCTTAGTAATAGGGTGCCGTTTATCCCCTTTGGGTACGGAACCCTAAAAATATATACTAAACTTGGTGCGGATTATTATAAGCTCATAAGGATAGGCTTACCGGGGCTTCTGTACATTGTATCGGTGAATTATTAATGAATTCAGACCAAATTGTAGGAATACTTACACCTTGTGTTCATTTTAAGGGTTCCGTACCCAAAGAGTAAAACGGGACCCTATTACTAAGGCTCCGCTGTCCGTCTGTCCGTCCGTCTGTCACCAGGCTGTATCTCATGAACCGTGATAGTTAGACAGTTGAAATTTTCACAGATGTTGTAAAAAACAGAATAAAATAAATATTTAATGGGGCTCCCATACAACAAACGTGTTTTTTTTGCTCGATATTGATAACGGCAACAGGTAGATACTTGAAATATTCACAGAATATATAGTTATATATTCGCTTTAAAAATAAATAATTAAAATAAAATTAATATTTAAGGGGGGCTCCCATACAACAAACGTGATTTTTTGCCGTTTTATAGATAATGGTAGCCTTCGTGCGCGAGTCCAACTCGCACTTGGCTGGTTATCAAATCTGCAGTCAGTCTTCAGCTATATCAAGCCCTTATTTATTAAGGTTAGTTCATTAGCCAGTCAGTTCAGGTACCTAGATAGGTGGTTAAACCACAAGTTCTTCTATCGAGACGAGTAGTTAAACCTTGTTAAACATTAACTGGAAACCAGAGTCCGTGGCGTTTGTGGGGCAGTTAAATATCTTATCTATCACGGAACGGTATACAATTAATTAGGTTTTCCGTGAATACGGTGTTAAGGATACCTTCTATTAAATGATACAATCGTTATGACCCAAGGGCTTACAGTCCGCTACATGCCTTTTAATCAGATTAAATTAACTATTTACCTACTTAAATTAATTTACTTACATTGAGATCTTATCATTTCGACAAAATTCATTTCAGAATTATACGGTTTTTTTTTATTATTTTTTTATTGCAACTATACTATCCTTGTCAAGCCAAAAAAAAATACGTTTTTTTTCCTTGAAAAACCTCTAATTCTTTCTCAAAAAAAAATCAGTTTGGTGCCAATTATTGGCTTTATGAACGTTTAAGTATGCTAAGAAATGTTGGGTTAGTATTTATTCTATTAATACCTATAACTCAAGAATGGTTCTATTTACGTAGAACAAGGATTGTTTTCGTTATTTCGAACGCGAGTTCGTCCCATTTCACCCCATTTGCCGAATAAACTTGAATTCTGTTATAAATTAAGCTTTGGTCGAGTCATAAATAAACATGGCAAATGTTTGTTTTGAATAATTCAATGTGCCGGCGTTATTTGAGGTAAATAACCCTACTCAATGTTCCAATTTGAACACTTTCAACAATGGTGCCCCGATACTGGTATCTGGGGAGTGCGAGTCGGGTGGTAATGGTGAATTAAAAATAAATACTTCTGTCCTCTTCGCTATTCGCTATCATCGACACAATGGTATGTTTTTTTTTATGATACTGAGTGACGAGACGAGTGAAGACGCTCGCCTGATGGCTCTTCACGCTTGCCCATAACAGTTCAACGCCACTCAGAATTTTGAACTTCAACAGTTCAAAACCCTGGATGGCAATGCACTGCGCTCGTCACCCCAAGATATAAGATGTCAAATCTCTGTGTGCCCTGTAATTTCGCTGGAAACATTGCCCTTCAATCCGGAACACAGTAGTGTTTGCACACTACTGCTTGGCTGTTGAATAACTGGCAAAGGTGTGGTACTTCCCCAGGCGGACCCCTGCAAAAGAGTCCTACCACTACAATGTTATTGAATTTGTCTATTTCAACAGTCAAATTTATCGATCGATACGAACGAGACTTGCACGTCTAGTAAGGTTTGACTCGGAAAAACAAAAAAAATTACATTGTGTCATTACACAAAAATATTGAACTTGGCTTATTACTATCTTGTGTATATATCCACATAATTTCTAGTCTCGATATTAATTTGACATTTAAAATTAATTCATATGCAACGAAACGCATTAATTTAACAAATTAGTTCCACAATACACAAATTTGTTGCCCAAGATAAAATTAATATTTATGCGAAATGCCAGCGAACGCGTTAGTGTTGGAATTAAGAAATTTCTCGGAAACTATCTCGCTAATTTAGTTACGCAAGCTGGCTGTTAAATGAATAGTTAATTATTAATTAGTATAATAAATTAATTGCTTTTGCTTTTTTTGTAACCTTGTTAGTTATGTAGATTTTGTGAATATTTGAACCCGACTTCCGAAGAAAAAACACTTATTTTGCTAGAAATACCTAATTTTAATGTCTTAAAGATTTAGTAATAATAGAAAATACCGATTATGATGTAAACAGTTTATTATTTGGCAAGGAAACTAAGGACACGTGTTACACGTTAAGGACATTTGTATGTACAATGTTTTCCCGAACTCGGCTTGACATACTGCCGTGAGTGGAATTATCAAAGATTTTATGTACATATTATGTTTTTTATTTGTTGAATATAGGGTTTCCATCTCTAAAATATGGCAACCAGGACAAGACGCGTGAAAACCCCGGATTTTAGAGCCCAGAACCCGAACATCATAGGTTTTTTAAACATAACGGCGTCCGGGCACAGAGCGTGTGTCGCGGTCGGCCCAAGACTTTTTTTACCCGGACTGCAAATGAAGTCCAGCCTCCTCCCCGGATGCCCTCTAAACTAGGACAATACCGGGGAAACCCGGACGGATGGCAACCCAATGGAATATAGTATAGACTATAGATCTACGTTCGCTCTCCAACTCGCCTGATGGTAAGCGACGGTGTGGCCGAGAATGGAACACGTTGATCTCAAAGAAATCTATTTACTCTAGCCTTGAAGAGGCCTCGATGGTACATGTCTCGGGAAACAGGGAGTTAAATTTTTAAGCAGTACGCATCATAAACGCGGAATCAAACCGGTGTGTATGAATTTTTGTAATTTTCACGAGGAACAGGTGGTAGTGTGCAGTCCCACTACTTGTTTTGTAGTGTATTAATAATACACACAAAGTACATGTAACAATTACAACTTTAAGTAAAAAAAAAACACTTTACCAAAAGTTTCAGATGTCATCTACATTACTTAATATCTCAGTTGACGTGGAAAGTATAGAAACGCCTTCTAAGCCAACCTAACTTTAAATCAGCCTATTATAATAGGTAATCGAAAACTTCCTCGGACTTCCATTCAAAGAAAAAAATGTCTCCGCCCGAGGGTAGATTCATAAAATTTTTGCTTCGGAAGCGCGACTGTGACCTCACAAGTATCAGAAGATAGAGTCGACGCCAAACTTTATGCTCGCTGTGTTCATGTCGGCATCCCAAGGCTCTGCCATAGCTTTACGACTGTTGATTCAGACCAGTATATCACGACCTTGGCATGAAAACAAGGTAGCACTCAGGTTAATACCATTCCCGATCTCCATATTCACAGAAAAAAAAGGATTTCTTTATTTAAGTAAATCGAATTTCTTAAAATATTTTGTAAGTCGAAAAATATATCTCATTAACTTGACAATAAAATGATGAGAGTGAAATGATGCTGATCTTGCATTGAAAACATTTTTCTCTTAGAATATATTGTGTAATCACGAAAAATAATCTATGGTCAATATACTTACAATTTGACTCAAGATTACCGTTTAATAATGAATACTTTGTTGAATGCTTTTTTGTTTTCTTGGATTAACTATATTTTTGTCCAATTGAGTCTTTTGTTCTTGATTGAAATAAATAAATTTAAGAGAATGTTTTACCTATTCCAAGAAAATATTCTCTTACGTCTATAGGGAGAGAACCATATTGTTGGAACAAAAATATTTGCTTTGACTGAAAGAAATTTGCTTTATGCTAAGAAATCTGTTTTTACCGTGTTGAGGCTGATCCTGTCGAACTTTGATTAATATCCACGATTTGGTACATTGAGTCTAAAAAATTCACGAAAAGTTTGATTTGGTGAATTTTCCCCGGAATTAAGATATATTGAGATACATTTAAATTATCTTATCTTATCTTATTTAAGAAACAAACATAAACAAAAGCTTGTAATAAATGTGCCAATAATCGTAACATAATTGGCTAAAGGAAAATTGTATACTGAACTCAGATCAAGAATGTGCTTAATCGAACTATTAGAATATCATAATGCTATTAATATTTTTATATAGGTTGAGATAATAAAACTCTATTTTATATTAAATGATTATAGAGCAACGATTACATCAATAGATATTTTGATGTTTACTTTTGATTCGGACATAGTTTTGAATATCTTTGATCTGGCATGATCGTATACTAGACTGGACAATTGACACTATTAGACTCTATCCTGTCATGAGAATGTCATATAATTATGGTAAACCGGAACCCCACCCCACCCCCTTTTGTACATCCCGATTTACAGAGCGGTTAAAGAGTTTGGCGCACACTTTATCTTACTGAAAGTTTCTGATAACTGATCAATCAACTCTGGACCCGTGGATGACATATTTTCAGAAGTTTTTCGAAGAAATGCCCTTTAAAGTTTGTGATTTGGGTTTATTACTACTAGATTGTCTCCAGATCTCTGGTTGTTTTAGCGCTTGTTACCTGCGACATGTAGTTTTATCAGCGGTTTTTCAGTTTTCTTGCAATATGTAATCCTATTCTTACAATGCTTACCATACCTATTCTAACCGAATTTCATCATGATTGGTTCAGCATTAAAACAAATCAGACAAGACGACAGAGTTACCAATTGATACTCATATCATGGGGTTGCATAAAAATAACTAGTCCACAATGTTGGATTAAGAATGACGTCATTTAGCTAATTGGCGATAACTGTTTTAAAATTCATTAGCTAGATTTGACCAAAACTAACAAGTAAAGTTAAAATAAAAACTTGTATAACTACTAGGTATTTAGTACATTAAATATGAGATCTATCCAAGGGCTTAAGGAAAATACACACTCATAAATGTAAGGGGCGTTAGTATAGTTAATACTATTATTCAGTTAATAAATACCTACTCGGATACTCTAGAGCAGTGTTTGTCAACCTTTTTCATGTCGCGACCTCCATAACATGAAAAAGAAATGTATTTTATTATATTAAAATTATAAATATGTACATTTTGTATATTTTATAATTACGTATCGGATAATTACATAATTAAGCACCTATAACAGACTCCCTTAAAGAGCGACTATCCTATCTTCCGCGACTTCCTTAAAGAGGCTTTGTAAGTCCCCAGGGGGCCACGACCCACACGTTGAAATACACTGCTCTAGAGATTTCAATAATGGTGTTTTTAAAGGCGCTTATAGTGCTAGGTATATAATCCTATTGCTAGATATAAAATGCCCTAGATTAGGTACTCAGTGTTTTATAGAGACTAAAATACACTGTTGATAGGAGCGTGCGGGAAAGCTATTCCCATCTGCTCCCTCATGTGACAAAAGGTGGGAACATTTTCCCGATAGCAAAAATTTCGTCGCCATAATGGCAAATAACTAACTTGCTAATACTAATGTAACTAGTTACATTAAATCCTGTTTTAAAGTTCTATTTGCCATTATGGCGACAAAATTTTACCTTAATATAATTCTGGCATGATACAAGAAACTTGAGGAAGAAATACGTTATTAATCGACGTCCGTAGAGTGACTAATTTATCTGTAGAGTTGGCCAAATGTGTGAACTAAAATTTCCCTTGAGAAGATATCAATTCTCTTCCGAAAATACGACGGTGACGCCCTCACTCAACTCTGCAGACAAGTTGGTCGGACTATAAGGCGAGTTTAACTGAATCCTAATCAATGGGGCAATTTGTTTTCTTGACACTTCAGTTAGGGCTGAACCAAACACTGTTTTTTCAACCCTAGTGTCAGAGCTTTAGGACTCTTAACTGCTTGTGACATGATTGTTCTAGGAAATCTAGATCAAAGGAATAGATACAATAGCTACATTACGGGTCGTAATAAAAAGCAAAATTTGTGCCCCGTTAGTGTCATTCGCAATAACCAACACAAAAAGAAAATCGGAGGAAAGTTTTTAACTTTAATGATCTGTTAAGACTGCACTTGAGCCACGTCATAAGTTGCTGAAAGTTCTATGAATGGACTGCATCAAAATCGGTCGTGTTGAACTTTTTATGATCGGCATCTCATGATCAGCAATTATCGGCAATTTTACTTGTAGTTCGGTTCGACCAGCCGGACTTTATCAAAGCTAAACTGGACTTGAAACCCTTGTCTGGGTTTCATGAAGTTCAAATTCGGCGAATCTGATAACCAATAAAATTTTCCGATAAGAGTTTGGTTTGAGATGGGAAGTAGCCGTTCGTTTTCCTGACATTTCTGTACACATCTTGAGGTAGGAAAGGATGTTGAGATAGGAAAGGAAGCGGTTTGATAAGTTCCAAGGTCCAACGGGTGAAGTTTTTTAGGAAAATTCGGAATACATTTATAAAGTGAAATGATTTTTTTGCTGAATTATGGAAAGACAGTTTACTCGTGATCAAAAATTCTCGCTAATGGTATCGTTTTTATAATACAATTTTCTAAACTGTGTGACTGTTCTTTCATTTTTACCTACATCCTTAATTTTACTTCTATCAAATAAATAAAACTAGACCTATATTTTTAGAGTTGAAAATGTAAATTTAAATATGTTTTTCCAACTGGGCTAATCGTTTTATAGAATGTTGACAACCCTGGAAATATAAAATTGAAAAGTCCACAAATACACTTTTTTTTTTGCGATTATGAAAGATTTTTCAACGCACACAATCAATACAACGTTTTAATCTGCTTTATTTTTATTTCGCGATTCTCCATGTAAGAGCTGAATAATTCTTTATGATTATTAACGTGATATTTACCGTGGTAAAGATGATAATCAACGTTAATAATCATGTAACTGTAATGAATAACCGTGATAGTTTAAAACAGTGTTTTACGATTCTATATTTTCTTTGGAGACAACTCCTATTTCTAATGTAACACGTAGCAAAAAAACCTTTGTTATTTTATTTTATAAATACTTGTAAGTCTTTGTTTTGAACAATGTATATGTCCTTCGTCGGAGGTACAAGAAAATATTTATAGAATCATTCGACGCGTACATCAGCAGGAAAACCTTCAGTAATTACTGTCATGTTGTATCTACAGTCATAACATCGAAACATTTGTAACAACTAACTAAGAAATGTTCTATAAGATCGTGTCTCCACAATTTTTACTTACAAAAGTGTTCACATAAAATAAAACTTCGTTCACAGAACAAACTTATTTGTCCTAGAGCAAGAAAGGTAACATGCGCGAAGTCAAAGTAGCTGAGATTTGCTAATTTTTCTCGCCTTTGAATACCTCGGCGTTGTGAGTGAATTTATTTCTTAATTAGAAAAACGACTCGTCATTATGGGTATGACTTTTCAGCCTTTGCAAGTTCAGGATAAATAGCAAGTTCCCTCCCTTTTGAAAGGGGTATGTTGAATAGGGACGCAATTAAACTAGCTATGCAGTTTTCAAAAAATTGGCAAGACATGTTTTAGCCGTCGGGGCCATAGAAAAGAAAATATATTTTTTTTGTTTAAATTAGAACGGATGTCAAGGCATTTTTATAAGAAATTTGTTGTAGCCACTTGCATCCATAGCAACTGTGACCCAGAGTTCGACGCGTTGACATAAATAAAAATGTTTAATCACATATCTGTCACAATACCTGTCGACAGAGTTTCCTTCTCATTTCAGTTCTATTTACTTCTCTTTTCTGTGGTCTAGCTCTATATACTCTAGCTACTAGAGTATATAAATAATACTACATTTGACCTCTATTGCATTAGAGTCTAGTGTAATAGAGGTTAGTAGTGGGGCAAAGGCACTACGTATAATGCATTAAATGTCACTTAAAATCGATAGCATTTTTTTTTATGGTACTGAGTGACGAGACGAGCGAAGTCGCTCGCCTGATGGCTCTTCACGCTTGCCCATAACAGCTCAACGCCCTCTTAATTTTGAACTTAAACAGTTCAAAACCCTGGATAGCAATGCACTGCGCTCGTCTCCCCGAGATATAAGATGTCAAATCTCTGTGTGCCCTGTAATTTTGCTGGAAACATTGCCCTTCAATCCTAAACACAGTAGTGTTTGCACACTACTGCTTGGTGGTTGAATAACTAGCAAAGGTGTGGTACTTCCCCAGGCGGACCCCTGCAAAAGAGACCTACCACTACAATGGACAAAACATGATCATGATGCGTTTCTGAGTATTCAATATAACT
The DNA here is from genome assembly GCA_949125355.1 of Agriopis leucophaearia. Classification (NCBI taxonomy): domain Eukaryota; kingdom Metazoa; phylum Arthropoda; class Insecta; order Lepidoptera; family Geometridae; genus Agriopis; species Agriopis leucophaearia. Next base: position 15,457,172 of record OX421274.1, on the reverse strand, counting down.
GCAAACCAACTTTATGAATATAAGGGAGAAAAATGCATGTACAGTCAAAACCTTTTATTGCGACATCGTTTAGAACAACATGCCGGTTATTATAATCTATCGATTTGTTTGTACTTGCACGATACACATTAAACGTCACCGGTTGTTACGACAATCGGTTTTTACGACTGAATAAGAGCAGTCCCTTCGTCGTTACCAGTTACCGTTACCAGAGATGTCGTTATAGCAGATTTTGACTGCAGTCTGGCATAAAAAAAAATCAGCTAAGAAAAAAAATTTAAGTTTACAAAACTGAAGTACTTAACGTAGTAAATAAAATAAAACAAGTAAATAAAAAAAATGCTTTTGTAGGTCAGAAGACGCCTCTTCGGGTAACCTAAAAGCTCTGACACTAGAACTTGTGACTGTACCAACAAGATAAACATCCATCCATGGGCGACGGTGATTGCTTACCATCAGGCGGCCCGTCTGCTTGTTTGCCACCTGTGCATAAAAATATATATAAGTGTCACCTTCTGTTAAGATTATATTGAAATCTCATCTAAATGATCAATGAATAATATTTTATCGAGCCATTTAAGGCTTATATAGATCGAGCAATCTTCCTATGACATGGGATCTCTAAAGTAGCATATTGCAGCAATCTTTTAATACCTTAATGTGGAGACGTGGGAGCTGCTTTGACAATACCAGAATGGTTCATAAATGCAAAGTGCACAGTTCAAGGAATAAAATGCATCGTATACGACTTATATTTGTTCGTGTGTTCACTAAGTCGGAAATACATATTGCTTGCATGTGATGTTGCTACGTTTTATGTTATTATGTTTTTTTATTAATAGGCTTGCGTTTGACCGCCTCGCCTGATGTTAAGCGATGATGCGGTATATGATGGAGCACGCTTGCCTAGACAAAACCGATTCACTAGTGATTTGAAGACACGTACATTGTAACTATCGGGGAACTCCCATTCAGGTAGCGCATTCCACAGGCTAGCAGTTCGCACAATAAAAGTGCGGAAGTCGCGGAATATCAACCATAAAGCGGTGCCGATTTTTCGTGCCCGCTCTGGCAGTCCGATAGAAAAATGGACAGGGAATTAGATCATGCAGATTCGATGCACATTCTCCGAAAGGTATTCCATAAAAAAATTAGAGACCAGCTACTTTGCGCCGATGCTCAAGACTAAGGAGTTAGTTAGTAAGGACTTAGTCTTTACCAGGGATTCGTTGCCGATGAGTCTCTTTTACTATTGTATTATTCCAGAGAAATAGAGATAACGCGAATGAGACTTTGATTTCAGAGTACTTTACTCCTGAAACACAGTACAAAACTGTGAGGCGCCCAATACGGTCTAACGAAATCATTATATCTTGGATAAAATATCCTTCTCGCTAATAAGTTGATGTGTAAAACTGAATCAACGTTTTTAAGATAGCTAATTTCAAAGTTCGAAAACATTTTAATTTGCAACCAAATAGGCAAACAAATTATGACCTAAAAATCCTGTCACCGAGATATTGATTTTAGTTGAAAACTCCGGCAAGAGCGACCTGTCTAGTTAAAAAAACAGTTTAGTAAATTTTTGCCGAGTGCTATGTCCAATGTGCATTGATGTTTTTTTTCTTCAAAATACGTAGTTTTCTACTATAGTTTCACTGTCTATGTAGGAAATATATTTGTTATTTTTTAAATCTCATGTAGTAAAGCTGCAGGCGTACGCCGAAAAGTTACGCAATAATTTAGGAACAAAAACATTTAATCAGATATATAATAACATTTATTTTTTTGCTAATATGTTGAATAGTTTATGCTTGAAAGGATCAATTAAAAAACTTTTAAAAGTGCTATAACAATCATCAAAGAGCTTCCTTCTGCTAAAGCGTGCTTCAAACCTAGTGAACAAAGCCTATCATTAATAAAAAACCATCTGGTCAAGGCACATCACTCAGCGCGATCTTTCCGCTATCGCTATATCGACATTCCATCATGTTGCAGGGCGTCTTGTGCTCGCTGTATTCTAGAACTATTTTCTATTAAAGTACAGCCAAAACGTTCCAATATGAATGTTGCCACAGGCAGCGCGTGCAGACCGGTTCGGCCGATCTTTCCCCGACCTACTCTACATTCTTACCTCTGCATAGTAGAGCCTGTAACGTCTACATGAGTCGCTAATAATGCGTATTTTTCACCTATTTCTAAACGGCACAATGTGTTTTTTTTCATGCAATATGTGGCAAACAAACAGATGGGCCACCTGGTTTTAAGTAGTCACCGTTGTCTGTGGAAAGTTAATGTAAAACCAGAGTCATCACAAATACGTTGCCGTTTAAGACTTTATTAACTCGTCTTTTGAAGAACCCCTATGTTGTAGCTTCTCGGGAACACCGCGGAAGGTAGCTCATTCCACATATTTTTTTTTTATTTGTAAGATGGCATTGCAACTTTCCATCCCCGGTCAAAGATCCAGAGGCAGACCCAAGACAAGATGGAAGGATGTCGTGCTAAAAGATATAAGCGAAGCGAAGTGGAGGAGAAAAGTAAGGAAGGCTGACCCCATCACCATGTGGGATTCATAGTCGGGAAGAGAGAGAGAGAGAGAGAATTGTAAGATAGGCTTGTCCGCCAACTCGCCTGGTTAAGCGATGATGCGGCCTACGATGGATCACGCTTTCCTAGATGTAACCGATTCACTTATGATTTGAAAACACCCAGATGTCACCCAGTTTCAATGTATCGCGACGATTGTAACTTAAACGCCTAACGTGCAACCTCAGAGAGCCATCCTCAGATGAGACAAACAAGAAAGATACAATTATCACTCGTGTTCAGATGTCTCCTTGTTTCATCCACTTTTTTCACTATACCGCTAAAACGTTTAACGCAAAAACTGTAAGAACGGGACAGTTATTAATTTTTCACTCGCACTAAGAAACTTGTAGCGACACCAAATGAACTAACTAATAGTCCACATGCAAAAAAAGGGTGACAAGATCGACTGCAGGTTGATTTCGACTAAAGGCAGGCCTGGCGCACTCCGCACTTTAGGTATGAAGCTACAAGTAGTCATCTTGTCGGACTTGCCGTGCCCGCTGCCGTGCGATAGACAGAGATAACGCGACTAGAGTTACGCGATAGACAGAGATGCAACTTGTAGGTTATATAGGTAGTTAGCGCTCGCACGTCCTGATTTGCACTTTATTGTGTAGTAGGAAGAGTTGCTACTTATTAAATGGTTTTGCGGAGTGAATCTTCTATACTTGTACTTTATGTATTCTGTGCTAAAGGCATCAAACCTGATATAGGCCTGAAGCGCTCGCATCCGCCACACCACCTCGCCATACCTTGTTGGTATGCGGCCAGATCGCAAGACTATGCATGGTAAGGTTAGCCAAGGGTCCTCTGACCTGAATTGTTATCAATGGTGTTAGTCAACTATTATTTAGAGTATCTACATACCTAGGTATCTATGTTGAAGTATTATTATAAAGTAGGTTTCTGAATACCAGACATTGCAAAATAATTTCTACGAGAATTCCTCACTTGGATTCCTTTAGAAAAATGGTAGCGTAATTCATAACGTAACGAATGGTATTATGCATTCGCTACACATGTCTGCAATTTTCGCATTCTGGGTGTATAGCTCTGTCGGACTGGTTACCGCAGACCTATAACAGATAATCAATTAAAAAAACCGACTTCATAAAAATGACAGAACTGGACCAAATTGAAATGGCACCACACGGGAAGCTAAATTTCAAATAAATAATAATTCAAATAAAAAAAAGAATCATCAAAATCGAAACTCACTCAGTCAGTCGAAAGTTCTGAGGTAACAAACATTAAAATAAATAAAAAATAGTAGAATTGAGGACCTCCTCTTTTTTTGAAATTAGGTTAAAAAGACACCGCGACCACGTCAAGTTGTGTGACATGGACATGGAAAAATATGGGAAAATCAGTTTTTTTTTTCAAATGGCGTTAACAAATCATTTTGGCAACCACACCCATAGAGTATCGTATGGATGAACGGACATTTTTGTTGTGACGTCTGACGTGCTTCTGCCACAACGACAGAGATCGAACTGAATTATGCGGCGTGCTAGTTGGAGCATTGATCCAACTTAAGACAGGGTACAGACATGTTAGGCAGGCTATCTTGCGGTGTCTATACTGATATAAGTCTGTGCCGGCCATTGTCATGCCGTTAGATACAAGGGGCTCTACTCAAATGTTTCGTAACGACGTTTTTACTCTACCTTTGTCTGAATCCCTTATGACAATAATTCACACTAATATTATAAATGCGAAAGTAACTCTGTCCGTCTGTCTGTTTCCTACATAATCACGGCTAAACGGCTTAACGGATCTCGATAAAATTTTGCGAAGTAATAGCATGTATCATGAGGACCGACATAGGCTATTATTTCTGAAGAAATCGCGGACGAAGTCGCGGGTACAGCTAGTTATGAATAAAGCCCGATGCGCATCACAGTATTACACTTCAAACTTGCATGTGAAAACAACTCTGTCTGTCTGTTAAACGGCTGAACCGATTTTGATGAGACTCTTTCTGAAGTAAGAAGATCTTGAAAGACATAAGTATTTAATAATATATATTTATTATCTTGAAAATGCGTAGAAACTGAATCGGCACAACACTAATTAATGGTCGGTGAAAATAATCAAGTCGATCTACTCGAAGTATTCATTTACTACGCACCAAACTATAGCTACGCACACAAGCTTACCAATACTTTTTACATCTTATGTTCCCACAACCCAATAACTTACCCAACAACCCACCCCAACTTATTGTTACCATTATTCTAGTCACCTAAGATTTATATTTTTTACGAATGTAGGTATAGGCCACTTTGTTTCCGCCGCCCCATGTACCTTTCTAAAATAATAATTTTTGAGCTTCCTCTAAAATCTGCCGCCCCTAGGACGCTGCCGCCCCTAGGCCGCGACCTTTATGGACTATTGATAAATCTAGAACTGGTACTTAGCTATTTTATTTACGAGAAATTACGTCATTTTAATTTTATAGTCAATAAATTATTGGATGTAAATAAATCAAAGACTAGCGTGTCAAGGAAAATGAGTGTTCACCTGAAGGTGACGAGTTGACGACTATAGATCGTAATATCACAGTTTTGCAACATTTTGGTGTCTGTACTGTAGGTCTGGGACCTTGTACTTACTGATTTATCGTAACGACGCAGCTTTGAAAAAACTTTTCACAGGTTTCACCAACGTGGAAAAAACATGTTGCATTATTGATTTATTTTCTTAAACTTGTGTATTTTCGAGTGTTACCAGATAAAAATAAAAACGAAACTAATAAAAAAACGGACCGAATTGAGAACCTTCCTCCTTTTTTGAAGTCGGTTAAAAAGAAACAAAACTATGCTACAAAAATATTCGCACCGAAAAAGCAGACAACATTCCATTTTTAAAACAAAACTCATTTCAACATGCCTCGTTTAGCCAAACAAAAACTAACCAAAAGCATACAAAAATAACTTTTATATCTATTGCAAAAGTTTACTATTCAGCTTGTATCGTTCATTGAGTGATCATAAAGGACAGGAAGACGGAAGTACGTGAGCTGGCGTATTGTCTATGGTACAGTCACCATGGATACTGCACCTTTCATCTGTTATCTCTTTCACTCGAGTGTGTGAAAGCAGGGGAGTAAAAGGGATGCGAGAGCGATAGAAGGTGCATTGGAAATGAAGTCAGGTGTGTGAAAAAGTTGTCAATGGTTATGGTTGACGGCCTTGATTTGATGCTTGAAGTATTGGCCGTGACGAAATAAATCGTAGGCCATGGTGTGCATGGATGTATCCGGTATATATTCTAATATCACGGGATTATTTTCTTGGGATTATTTGGATGATTCAGAAAATTATTAAGTAGGTATCCTTATTACGAAGAATATGAAAATAAATGCAAATACTCGTATGTATTTAAACATATTTAAGCACAAAGAATACAAAAATAGCGCTATCTTTACCAATTGCCCTAGTTTTCGATACACAACATTATATCACATAATTATCGTCATAGCTATAGTCTGATTTTGTCAAATTTATAAAATGGGACTAAATTTTATTTAAAAAAAATCCTCGTTATATCACTTACCCACATTCGAGCACGCCCTTAAACACGTAATAAAAATTATCCCCAATTATTTAATACTAGCCGTCCGTCCCGGCTTCGCACGGGTGTAAGGTCGGCCTTTGGCCTCGCTACAAAATATAATATAGCCTATGTCACCCGGGGATAGTGTAGCTTCCCAACAGTGAAAGAATTTTTCAAATCGGTTCAGTAGTTTCGGAGCCTATTCAATGCAAACAAACAACCAATCAAATATTTCCTCTTTATAATATTAAGTATAGATTAGTATAGTTTAACACTCGAAAATACAGAAGCTTAGGAAAATTTATGTTAATACAATGTGGCGATCACGGCGTGTTTCTCATGTTATCGCCAAAACTCTAATGATCTCCTTATGAAAATAATAATAACTCCGTCAACATTATATGCTCCTAATTAAAGAGTAGGTACCATCGTTCATTTCTCAACTGAACTAACTAAGCAGAGATTGGATTCACTAACCGAAGAGCAGATAATTAAGCTTCCCTTAGGGCTAGCGGCTATCCTTACAAAGATTACCTTGCGAGACACGTGACAAATAGAGGTTGCAGCCCGGCCAACTTAACTGTACAAGGTGGCGAAATGAAGGAACTAAATTGTTCCACGGCATGTTCTTAATTTTGTACGGAATATACAGCGGTGGCGCCACTCAACTGTATAGATATGTTGGTCGTTTAGGCGGAAATGCTGACTCCCGGACACTCCCGAGGCACCCGGGGACCTCGAGGTGAGCTGGCAACACAAATTGGATAATCACTAAGGAGTCGTTATTTGCCGGAAAAGTGCTTTTCTATCTCTAATAAGTTGATTAACTAGTGATTGGGATATTTTGCACGAAAATATCATATCTCTTCTTAAATACGCTTGTAAATTCGTTCATTATTTTGACTATCTTCTTTGAGATGAATCGAAATATCTGTACTGTGAATATACGCAAGCAGTGGCCGGCAAAGTTGGTATAGAAATTCATATCTGTCGTGTTTAGCAGGCAGAATAAAAAATTTGGCGCTTAAAAAAAATTTTGTTTACCATTGATTTTGGAATCTATATCTATCTATATAAATAAAAATGAATCGCCGAAATGTATGTACGCGCATAACTTCCGAACGACTGCACCAAATCGGATAATTTTTTTTTTTTGGTGTTCATTATTGTCAGGACAAGATTATTATTGGTAAGATTATTGGTAAAGTTTGCATGAAAGGAAAAAAAAACAAACAGGTTTTTTTGGATTATACTACGCGAGCGAAGCCGCGGGCAACAGCTAGTTTGAAATAGTTTAAGAAATTAAAAAAAAACACTGCATGTATAGACTAACAGGTTTACCTACATTTGACAAAATGATTGTACATTGTTGTAAATTTAAATAAATATTCCGTAAATTATTGCTCACACGGCCATCTTATCGTCATTAATGCCATTGGTGGCAAACAAGCAGACGGGTCGTCTGATGGTAAGCAGTCACCGTCGCTTATGGATACTTGTAACACCAGAGGCATCACAAATACGTTGCCGACCCTTTAAGACTCTATTAACTCGCCCTTTGAAGAACCCCATGTTGTAGCTTCTCGGAAACATCGCGGAAGATAGCCAATATAACACTAATATAACAATAATTATAAATTTAACAATGTATTTTCTTTCAAATAAAAAGGTAATTTTTAATGAAATGCTCTAGAGCTCTACTTAGTTTGAAATTCTGTACATTATTTGAGAAAAGTACAATACAAGCCTTGGCCGCAACGAAGCATTTAAGGATCTCTCAGCTACGCCTCAGCTCATATTTTCACGTTCGTCTTGTTGACGCAGCTGTAGCAATGTACAATTTGTTTCTATAACTATTCTAACCATATTAACATCATCATCGGCATCGGCATCTTCGTTTGCCGATTCGCGGTCACCACTCTAGAACACGTCTACCCCAACGGATATCGGTTCTGCGACAGATATGACCGGCCCACTGCCACTTCGGCTGTTCAGCTTGCTAATACGCTGAGCTACGCAATTTTTATTCCATTTAAAATACAAGATAATAAACATGATATTAAAAGATATAATTAACTTACAAAACAGTCAGTATTATATTTTTTTCGCTACATTTTACTGAGTCATATCTCTTGTCCTTTAATATCATCTGCAATACTGTCTGAAATGTATTTAATACTATAAACACACGTAATATTAGTCCTTATATTAAACAACATAAGACGTACAATTGTACATAAAACTTTATTGTTTTTATAAATAGAACAAAGCTTTTGAGTATGAAAACGTATTATCTTCCTCGACTGAAATGGAAATTCCGGATAATGCATCCCCCTAATATGTTCAAACCGCATTTGCATACTTGTGCTTTTATCAAGCTATTTTTAACTTTAAACTTTTAGTGATAAAGTTTAAATTGACTTGTTCTGTTTTTCACCAATATTCATTTTCAGGATGATGCTTTTTCTGTTATCGACATACAAACATTGTTTTCAACTGTTATTGGAAATTTATTTCTCAAAACGAGGGAAATGTGTTTATTTAATTATATATGACAATTACCTAATATAAAATAGTAGCGCTCCGCTATTTCATTCGCGTGGACAATCTCTAAGAAGCCCTCCATAACTATCTCTATGTAAAAAAGAATCACCAAAATCGGATTACCCTGAAAATGGTACTTATCTGAAAAGCGTCTATATATACAATCGAAAATACACAAGTTTATGAATCTGTCACGTGATTTACAAAGCATACAAGGCCGTCTGTCAAATAGAATGTAGCCTTTGGAGCCTTTTACAGGTCGCTACGCGCTAGTACATTAAAATAGTGTACAACCCTGCAATTTGCTCATCTGCTCATCCCACTGAAGTGAGATTTTTTTTCTACCCTTCTTTTTTCTGTGGCTTATCCTGTCAAAAATATATCCGTTTCATTCTAGCAGGCTAACATGCGCACCGCGACAGGGTTTTGTCGACTCTATTTGTCGTGCCAAAGCGAGACAGGCGTATATAAAACCGTAGGCACCTTGTTGCGTTCTCGCTCGACAGGGCGACGACAGGATTATGTCGCGGTGTGCATGTTGGCCATGCTGGTAACAACAATTTTGGCATATGAGTAAAGAATGTTTAATTCGTTTATTCTATATTAGCACTACTTCTAGCTTTACTCCTTCTTCTGAGATTTGAGTGATATACAAGTAAAAACACATGCTTCATAATGACTGTCTAGCGAAATACCGTTTGATATTCAGCCGTACACGTTAAAAATATATTAGATTCCCTTGAGACGGGCGTATTTACGATTGGAATAAACTAGCAGTTTCCCTGGGGAAGCGGATAGCTACCTTCTCCACGTCGTTAGCTACTGGTTACTGGCATGCGAATAATAAATGATACCTACTGGTAGACCTTTTACTACCCACTTACAAAATGTACCTTCTCAATTCCACTTTATTTTTCTGTCTATTGGTGATTCTTGGTTTATTGAAATATGCTCAAGGGATTGGGTATCAAAATTTCACTATATCCTACGGAGATCCTATGAAACCACGAAAGATTTGTATCGAGTTGGGTATGAGCCATGAACCACTTATATCGACTTGTCTATGAGCCATGAACCATTTGTATCGAATTGTGTATGAGCCATGAACCATTTGTATTGAATTGTGTATGAGCCATGAACCATTTGCATCGAATTGTAAGACATAATTATTTTACAAAATTCTTTAAAACGCCCTACTCAGCCCAAAGTTCATGGTAATTGTATGTCAAAAAATTAAACTATATTTTGATAATATTATCTATAACTTTCAATTAATGCTACTGATTCTGCAACAATGCTCAAAAAATAATTGACAATATATAAAACCGACTTCATAAAAATGTCAGAACTGGGCCAAAATGAAATGGGACCACACGGGAAGCACCAGCTTTCAAATGAAAAAAGAAAAATCAAAATCGGTTCACCCAGTCGAACGTTCTGAGGTAACAAACATAAAAAAAAAACAATCGAATTCAGAATCTCCTCCTTTTTGGAAGTCTGTTATAAACTGAATTTGCTAGAAAAACGGCATTTATTATGAATGATATTATGTCAATGCCTTCTGTGGCTATTGTGTCAAGGTGTTTTTCTGAAGCGTGACTGCAAAAAAGTTACATCTTCAGACCGCTTGAATTATCTAGACCAAGGGGCGTCACAGTTTCTAAAGTGCCATCTGCAAAATAATGGGTGTTTTAGCGGACCAGACTCAAAATAACTAAGCATAATACTTAATTAGTAAGCATCAATAGTTAGTCGACAAAAGTTATGTCGGGTTTTTAATAGATCAGACCCATAGATCAGGGTAATCAGTGCTTAATTTTTTTGTGAAGTGCTCGTGATTCGTTATCAGAAAACCGACACACCTATTAGACAATTTAACTAACTAAATTATTTAACTGTTTCCTACGTATATATAATGTATTGACATCAATAAGCACAGGCATTTATCGGATGTCCACATACTGTGTCAAGGTGTACTAGTGTCAACCAGTCAAGTGTTCGCATTTATTAGTACCCTTATAACTACAGACAGATGTCCAACTACCACCTGCGAGAGCTATTTGTGGCATGCGCCCTTACGCTCAACTCTAAACGCAGGCCCGAATAGGTGCACTTTGCAAAATCCCGCGACAGCAAACCGTATCTCGACGCGTTAAGGTTCGCGTTCGCGTGATTTTACAAACTGCACCTATTCGGGCCCGCGCTTAGAGTTTAAATATTTATTTATTTACATTTAATAGTTGGGCGTAAGGCCCCTGTACAGTGCGTGATTAATTTATCAGTAGTGTTAAATGGCGTCATTGTCAATGGTTGTCGCGAGCATCTAGTGGATGCAGATGACAGGATGTCGTTCAGTGTGGAGGTTAAAGGGGGAGGCCTATGTTCGGCAGTGGACGTCTTCTGGCTGATGATGATGATGATGGTGTTAAATGGCGTCACTATCGTATTTTCTGAACAATACCGCTACAAACTGACAGGAAAGCAGCCTACTGCCTCAAGAGTTTGTAGCAACCGCAGAAGAACTTTCCTCAGGCCTGGTGGCCCACGTGGCAGTCGTTAGTCTAATTTCGGAGACAAGTGGGCCGCTGCAAGTCCAACATGGCTAAGTAGGTATTTTAGGTATTTTATGAAGCAGGTTCTGTACAGAGCTGTGGTGAAGCGTACACAATGGAACTAGTTTTGGTTTGGACATTGTTTTGGCTCGATTGTGACTCTATATATATTGCTTCTCGATGTTAGTTTCAGACTAATTTTGTGTCGTTTAGTCAATTTTGTTCAAAACTAACAAAACATATGATGAGGATATTGTTATATCAGAATGAGCATAATTTTTAATTTTCAGAGTTTTCAGTTACTACATAATTATATTCGCGAGGCTGAGCTCTTATTTCTGAAACCCTAATTGATGGAACTTATAACAGATTGATGTAGTTTGTTCCCAAACAAAATGGCCCGTACAACGCCCCTCGGTAATGTAGCGCTATCGTCATCACAACATATCGCCCGTAACAATATCTGCCGTGACGAACTCTAGATAGCCAACCTCTGATAACAGCCAGCCAGTATTCACACACTACACCCGCGGATTACACCGCTCTGCCTTTGCCACATTTAAAACTAAAACAAAAGAAAAAAAAGAAAAATATCCCGCCAAAAATGTAAGTGTTGCAAGGACAGAAAAATCACCCCAGTGCGATGGCAAAAGTTGTGCAAACGTTGAACGCGTATTTTTTGGACACGACAAAATGTTGCATGAGTGTTGACAGATTGAAACATTTCTGTTTGTGTCGCAGATACGAGGGAGAGAACGAGGTGGGTTTTTCGTAAATACTTTTTTGTAAAAGCCTGTTCAGATTTACGCGGTATAACGCTGTGTGCATAGTGTAGTGCGATACGAGGTACCTATTCTCAGTTTTGTTTCTGTTATCGCACTAGTTGAGAAAGCTCTCACAGAATACGGCAGGATACTATTTGACATTTCTCACTACTGAATAATGAATACAACATTTATTTTTGTAAAACTGTGTACATTGTACAAATATATACAGTGTGTATCAGAATAGCCCTAAACCTGTTTTTCTCAATTATGATTGCGAGGCATTTCCCTGTGCGTTGTTTTGTCTGCCTATTTCCTGTCGATAACTTAATATTTATTGCATTAAATTGTTTCCATCCTCACTGCTATGTTTACGAGAAAAACTCGGGAAGAAAACTTTGATAAATGTCCAACATTCTGAAATAGGAACGTTGTTTGAGACAAAGGAAAGAATTTGGAGCATTTATGTTATTTATGAAAGACCCAGGGGTGGTTTGGGTAAAGTCGGGCCAAATCCCACAAAATAATATCTATTCAATATTATGGACTATCTGTATCTACCAACTATGTATACATTTATTCGCGTTATTATTTTAATATCAGTCAGGTAGATAGATATTTTATCTTTGCCCTTGAATATACAATGCTGAGCTAATAATAATTTCAGTCTCATTCTTCTTCAGTATAAATCAGAAAATATTCTTTCATAACAATTATCTTTGCTGATTCACTAATTTATATAATTCGTAATAAATATTTACCTATATAGGTTGGTACCGAGTGTCTTTGTGACTGTTAAATGTATTGAAATATTGACACAAAAAAACAATGGCAGTGGTTTCTATTGAAATCTCAGCAACATGTATGTGAAGTGTTGAATTGAATTGATCATTGATATTTGTTTTTACGAGTATCATTGTTTATGTTGTGAAATTCACGTGATAACTCGCTAATGGCCTTTTATTTAAACAGTGAGACAAGACTTAGGTAATACCTACTGAAATACTAACACTAATACAGACACATTAATATAGACTAATATTATGTATTTTAAAACCTTTTTTTATCCCAAATATGTCCGCGTTTGACCACCAACTCGATTAAGATAGGAACCTCCTTGAATAAAACTATGTCAGGTGCTATTCAAAGAGGTTGGAATGTTTTAACTGAAAAGCTTTAAGGTTAAGCCGCGTCTCCTGCGCCTAAATTCTAACAAAACAAATAGTACATTGTGTACCTACGTCAAATTATATCTGATTTAGAATTCGGTGCGGTCACTTTTTTCGGGCTTTCAGCATGGCAATGTTTTTTTTTTGAAGGTGGCAGAGATATTATCGTTCACAAAAGCCCTTTAGGGAGAAATGTGAATAAAATACTTCCAGTTTCAGCTTATTATGTGCCAGAGACAACGAGTCTCCGGGGCCTCTGATATTTAACGCGGTCAAAACATCCCGACATTTTTCAGGTCCTCCGAAAAACTTTTTTATTAATTAAGAATTTTATTGACTTTTTTCATATTTAGTAATAGGATTGCGTTTGACCGCCAACTCACCAGATGTTAAGTGATGATGCGGTCTATGATGGAGCACGCTTGCCTAGAAGAAACCACGCATTATTTTATTTATTTTTTATTATTAATATTCACTCGTGATTTGAAAACAACTAGAACTTTTTTACAATATAAATTATGCCATTTGTAGATATAAATAATTATCAGTATAAAAAAACGACTTCATAATAATTTCAGAACTGGACAAAATTAAAATGGGACCAGAAGGGAAGTACCAGTTTCACTTTCAAATAAAAAAAGAATCATTAAAATCGATTCACCCAGTCGAAAGTTCTGAGGAAACAAACAAAAAAACAACAGTCAAATTGATAACCTCCTCATTTTTGGAAGTCGGTTTAAAACAAGCATGATTTTAACTTTTCTTGTTGGAACGTGTTTTGAATAGAGTTTAAACATTACATTAAATAAATATCGGTAGATATTAGGAATTTCTTAGAATCGGGTCATTCGATTGAAGATTGAAGAATTTGAAGATACAATAATCTTGCGATAAGGCGATCCGCTTTGATTGCTTATCGCTCTCTCGCTAACAGGTGATAAGAACTTGGGCATTCACACAGCTGATTCTTACCTTTGCTCCATAAATTACGTCTATAGAAAATATTTTTTATTACTCATACTCGGAAAGTAGGTCTGAAGTTGCCTGAGGTGCGGGTTGAAAGTAATACATTTCAGCCCTAGGGAGAATCACTTTCAACTGACAGTGACAGTTGACAACTGACAGACACTCAAATTATTGAAAAAAACTAGTTCTATTTTCACATTTGTATGGAACCATTGAAATTATTCTTTTCTCAGAGGATTATGGTCCCGCACTTCTCGTGCATTTGCCAGTGTCAGTTCATGTTTTTATTTTTAGTTTCCTTGTATTCGTAATGAAAATCACAGTGTTTACCTCGGGGTTAAAGACTTATTTAGTCCCTCGAGCTATTAGCCAAACCCCGTCTCGAGCGTAATAAGTTACTTTCACCCCTAGGATAACAATGTAATATATAACCACTTAAAAAAGGGGCGATTCTCAATTTAGTTGTTTTTTTCATGTTCGTTACCTCAAAACTCCGTCATTTATTAACCGACTTGAAAAATGAATTTGTGTTGTTGGGGTTTTAAATTGATAATTATACAAATTTTTAGAAATTAGTTTTTAAATTGGCAATAATTTATGGTGCTTATAAATAGAGCCCCTTAATTTAATTACTATTTAGCTTAATGTAAGGCTTATAAGTAATTTAATTCTAACTCAAACTTATACGTATGTCATTTTAGAAACTAAGAATGTGTCAATTAACACGTTTTATCTACACTAATATTATAAAGAGGAAAGATTTGTACCTATTTTTGTATGTTTGTATGTTTGTAATGAATAGGCTCCGAAACTACTGAACAGATTTGAAAAATTCTTTCACTGTTGGGAAGCTACACTATCCCCGGGTGACATAGGCTATATTATATTTTGTAGCGAGGCCGAAGGCCAAGCTTACACCCGTGCGAAGCCGGGGCGGACGGCTAGTTGTCTATATTAAGGGGAAGCCACATCGATCACGCGTTCTTGAGAGGTAGCACTAGCTACAAATTAAAAATATAAGGCACAGTTCAGGTCGGTACGATAAAAAAAAACAATTTGCAACTTTACTTTTGTAATATTATTACTAAGTAAATACGTATACGACACACAAGGTTTCGGTGAGAGTGCGTCAGATCTGCATGATCTAATTCCCTCCTGCTCATTTTTCTATCGGACTGCCAGAGCGGGTACGAAAAATCGACACCGCTTTATGGTTGATATTCCTGAAACCCGTACGAAGCGCTTTGATTCCACTTTTATTGTGCGAACTGCTAGTCTGTGGAATGCGCTGCCTGAATGGGTGTTCCCCGGTAGTTACAATCTGGGTGTCTTCAAATCACGAGTGAATCGGTTTCTTCTAGGCAAGCGTGTTCCATAGTAGACCGCATCATCACTTAATATCAGGCGAGTTGGCGTTCAAATGCAAGCCTATTTCTAAATAAATAAATAAAAGGTTAAAATGTGTACATATTTACTTTACCAATTATTACAGAAGTTTTGAACTATATATAAAGTTAATTTGTAGCGGAATAAAGTGTGTAGGTATTAAAAAGGATAGTTTAATAATTAGGTATAAGATATACCTACTACTAACACAAATAACTTTTAAACGCAAAGAAACAATCAAATTATTTGTTTTGAAATTTATTGACTCGCACATTTTATGGAAAAAAATCCAAATATTGACCCAATCATAAACTGATTGCCAAACTCCAATCACGAGGATCGTGATTTCAAAGAACTCTTGTGCAATCATCGTGTCAAAGCAATTAACTAATAAAGAGAATAAATAAATCAACGTTGCTTTTAATCCATAATCATGTTTTGACTGCCCCGGTGGTTCAGTTGGTAAGATGGTATTGACCCTACCTTCTGCGCTTGGGCGTAGGTTCGATTCCCATGCACGTAGTCCAAACATTAATGTGGTGAAAATTTGTGTTTGTCCTGTGTCTGGGTGTTAGTATCTATTTAAGTATGTGTTTAAAATATATATGTATGTATATCAGTGTCTGGCAGCCATCTTACAAGCTTTGCTTAGTTTGGGGTCAGATATGATCTCGTGTGCAAAAATGACCCAGATATTTATTACTTATATTTAATTTAACCTTAAAAAGCAGAAAAAATAACGAATCAGCGCTTCCTTGGGTGAAATATTTTTAAATCTTGCAGATTCATATTTAAGATACTTAAACTTATTTTCGAAAAAAAAAAAAAAGATAATTAGCTAAAAAAGTTCTAGCATGCTGTGCTATTTTTGGAAGAATATTTTCAAACCTGGCAACATCAGATAACATCTTTTTTTTACTTGATTGCGCCTCTATTGGTGTGACTGCGGATATTAATTTTCCCCTATTTTTAATTAGGGTTCTCTCAGTCATCGCAAGAAGCCCGGAAATTGGAGCAAGATAAAACGTCCCCCAGGCGCGAAGTCTTTCATTATTATCTCGAGCAAAATATATCTGACACAGCTTCAAATTCAGCTAAAGCTACAGAAAAAACTAAAAAGGGTAAACAGGGTTACTTTTAGAAACTGCCAGTCAAATTTTCTTAGGCTTTCACTTTGTTCTTTAAAGCAAATATTTCAACGATTAGAAAGATCCGGGGGGTTCAAAAACAATTTAAATTGCTGTTATTTACCTTAAAAACAGTAACTTTTTAAATTAACAAAGTGAAAAGGTCGAGATACTTCTTTTTACCAAGACTCGTTCATATTATCAATAAACATAAATTTATTGCTGGACCTAGGCCCGGTCACGTTGCTCAGCCCGTTCCTCGCCTTGACAAATCCAGGCGTACAAATTAAATCACAAAAATATCCACATTCACAAAAAGCATTGGGTAGCAATTGGGTGGTTGGGTAGCAGCGTAGGTACTACCTCCCACTAGATGGACCGACATCGCGGGAGTCACGAGCATTCAGTGGATGCAGTTGGCAGGTTGTCGTTCAGTGTGGAGGCCTATCTTCAGTAGTGAACGTCTTACGGTAGCTAAGTAATAATTGTAGATGTTTCAAACAATTACTTATCTACCAATAACGTGCATATAAATTATATAGACTGTAATTAATTTGTTGTATAATGCAATCTCAGTAATGGAATTTTATGATGTTAAGCACGTAATGCATAACTTACCAATCAGTGGCAGATCGGCGTACACATAGGTAATAATGCAGGCACGGAATGCATTGTTTAATTTTAATGGTGTGCAGCCTGTAGTGGCCTTTACTTGCCTTCTAGATGAATAACATTCACGTGAAAAATAACGTAAAACATTTATTTTTGTACAAGAATAAAATACGAATCAAATTGAAAACCTTCCTCCTTTTTTGAGTTCGGTTAAATCCGACGAGCAACGTCCCAATTTAAAACAGTCATTCCACCAATTCTGTGAAGTCTGCACTGACGATAAAAGAGAAAGTAAACAAGCTGGCCGATAAACAGGATGGCAGTTGAAGGATCCGGAAAAACCTAGACATTAAGAAGTTAGTGGCAGAGCCCAATACCGCCGATGAGAAAAAACCCATAGACTGCTGAAACATTTAGAAAGAAGACTCGTTACTGGGCTCGTGACTGTCGGAAGGCCAAAGGTCCGTCACGGCCGTCCCTATAGAATAGATGAAAAATCATATAGCAAGTCAGATTAAACTTAATGCCCATGTAATGAACGTGCACAAGATAGAGAAAGATGGCTACTACTTTTAACTTTTATTTATTGGAGGCCAAGACACAGTTTGGGTCGCTGCGCCATCAAAGTTAGTTAATTTACCGCAAGGCATTGAATTATTTAACTTGGAGCCTTATAACAATGGCAGAGCAGATATTTCATAATCATTGACCTTGCTCACGTTATATGCCACGCGTTTCACTTTTACTGTCGTTTGCACGGCAGAGAAGAGTTCGCAGAATCAAATGCATGGCAGTGGGCGCCTTAAAAACTGGAGCGGGCCATAAATGAAAAGTGATGCACGTATGATGTGAGGTTACTTCACGATCACAGAATGAATAGCAGTATGGCGTACCTAGCTTAGGTTATTTTAAAGATCTTTCTGCATTCAAAAATCAGTCTAACCTTGCTCTACGTAACACATTTTTAACCGACTTCCGAAAAGGAGAAGGTTCTCAATTCGACTGTTTTATTTTATTTTTACCTTTGTTACCTCAGAACTTTCGACTGGGTGAACCGATTTTGATGATTCTTTTTTTATTTGAAATCTGCTGCTTCCCGTCTGGTTTCATTTCATTTCGTTTCAATTTGGTCCAGTTCTGCCAATTTTATGAAGTCAGTTTTTCTCAAAACGTCAGTCTTAAAAAAATAATTGTTGCTTGGAACTTTATTGGATCCATAGATCGCTTTTAGCGATAAGGCCGCTACTTGTGGCAATAGCTCGTAAGTGTTTTCTATCTGTTTGTATTTTTATTTCTGGTGTACACAATAAAGAGTTTCTTTCTATCTATCGAAGACTAAACTAGAAATGGTAAATGGTAGAGTGAAACATTGTATATTATTGGGTGCGCACCACGATTTAACCCACATTTTTCAAAATTTTCTAAACTTTTCTGGGTGCTTTAATAATATCAGCTGTTCGATACGTTTCGTCGAGTGAGAATGACCTTTTTTCTATAATACAGCTATAGGAACAAATCTACGTAATTATGAGTAGGTACTTTAAACCCCTTTTAGGTTACCCCCTTTCGGTTTAGCGTACCCTTTCAGTCTAACCAGCGGTATTTCTGCTAGAGAATACTCGAAGCATCTGAAGGCTTGCCTACCGCTCTGTGATATGACATAATCACTGTTCTAATGGTTTAACCTCTTAAGTTATTATTACGAACCAGTTTCCACGCACGTTATACCCCAATTATTTTAATACTCTTGCATTACTGTGTTTAAAACGATTAAAAACCTTGTTATTATGTTTTACGATTACTAAATACATCAATCGTATATAATTTAAGGAATTTCAACTGGAGAAATGTTTTAACATTGCTGAAACTAAAACAACTAACATTTAAACATAATTTAACTTGTCCATTTTTTGTGACAGGTCTATTACGTTTAGTTACCTGTATGTCTTGCCAGTACCCAGCAATCTATTCCTCAAGGATCCAAACAACCAAACGCTCAATTATAAAGGTTGTTTTGAAAATTGATGGTTGAGTTGGCAACAACATATTTTGATTTGATTAAAACAATAACAACAACATCGTTTTTTTTTTAAATAATATATTTACACCATGGATCAAATCATTCATTGTTTGCTCATTTAAATAATATTTTTCTTTTAGACGTAATATTAATAACATTTGACTTAAACTAAACTTAAATACTAGTGAGGCCATCTTTTACCAAAAATGTGTTCAACCCAAACAGTGCAGTGATATTTTGTAATGGCGTACGCGTGCGTCAACCGACATCGATGATCCAATGAACACAGTGGATCGTGTCCGTGTGCTGAATCAAAATGGATGGTGATCGCAAGCTGGATCAGCTGATCATGGTCGACTAATTTCAGTTGAACAACCGTGGTCGATGCTAGCTGGGTAGTTAATCGTGTTTGGCCGATCACAGCTGAATAACAGTGGATATAGTGACTGAAACTAGGCGAATCATAGTGAATTGTGATCGATGCTAGCTGGATCATAGGTCGTGATCCATGGTGGACGGATCGTGACTGTGGATCATGGTCTCGTCGTCGCCGCGAGCGCAGGCCCGCTTGCACGACGTCGACCCGGAGAGAATAAAGGCTTACTCGGTGAGTTTCATTATAGTTACTTCAGTAGGAAAAGTCAACCTGTACATTATTTAACTGTTTTAATTTGGATGAATGATGTAACCTTACCGATTAATTTTTACCGATAATCATGGTAAATACAAATTTAAAACCTAAACGTACTACTTAATCCATATTTTATTTCTCTTACCTACCTTATCGGTTTCTAATGAAAAAAATATATTTGAAAGACAAGTTGTTCCAAGGTAGGTATATTCTGGGTTTATACTGCTCTACACCGTAGAAGCTACAATATTTCTACATTATTTTTGCAGTGTGCTATGCCTGTCTACGTAGTGAAATTGTCTTCAAAGTCGTAAAATTGCAATAAGAGTACGCAACGTTTTTCCCCCCATCTCTATTGGCCGCGCTCGCCAACCAGAGCTATTCCTTTCGTACATTTTCATAATTTTTTGAAGACAAAACACTGAGTGAGAATTAAAAAACCGATTGGATATTATCTTAAAAATAATAATGCAAATGGTATAAAACAATTTTCGTTTTGATATTTCAGAGGGAGGCGGATGAGATCGAAAAATGTTTTTCTCGATCTCTTCAACAAAAAGAAAACATGTCAACATAAAAATTACTTTAAAATGTTTGCAATGTTATTCTAAAATTAATGCCCAATCGTATTTTTATTCTTACTTAGCTAATTTTTATCTTTTAAGATGTTCAATATGTCCGAAAAAAATATACCAGCATGGCTACATGCACACCGCGACATAATCCTGTCGTCGCCCTGTCGAACGAGAACGCGACAAGGTGCCTACGGTTTTATATACGCCTGTCTCGCTTTGGCACGACAAAAAGAGTCGACAAAACCCTGTCGCGGTGTGCATGTAAGCCCGCCTGGTGAGGACAGCCTGAAACTAGACAACGTACGTATGTGTTATTTAATAACCAAACATTCCTTTCTGCTGTAATTGAACTATAGCACATTGTGATAGTATTGTGCATTTAGGTTGCGTAACCGGTACAGCCTTAAATGGAGGCCACGTGGAAAGTGCCGTGTGGGTTAGCGTAAGGCCTGTACTGTAGATACACATCTATCTACTAATAATTTAGTAAGAAAACCGCGGGCCCTGTATGAGTGTATTATTCAGATCAGAAAAGTACTACCTTAACTCGGTTACAAAGTTCGGTCTCTTGAATAAAGTAGAATGTAAATGTAAAGTCTTCTTGACTTATTTCTATTGTAGTTTGTTGCTGTAGGTACGCTTTTTTGATCACGACTGAATCGGTTTCTTATAGGCAAGCGTGCTCCATCGTAGACCGCATCACAGGCGAGTTGGCGGTCAAACGCAAGCCTATTATTAAATAAATAAATATAAGATGGTAGCTTAAAATATAAGAGTACCCTGTGCTGTGGGGGTCTAGACAAGAACCACTTTCTGCTAGCGTTAACGCCTGTGGAAAGATAAAATTGTATGAAAATGACATTAGCTTGAGAGATGTCACGTGACTGCTAATGTCATTTTCATACAATTTTATCTTTGCGCAAGCGTTAACGTTAACAGGAAGTGGTTCTTGTCTAGACCCCCTGATCAAAGGCAAAGTAACTGGAAGAGCCTCTTTAGATTTGGCTAATCGATTTGTAAGGTATATCCACCAGATTAACGGGTAATCAACCGTGATTTTAATTTTTGAAACATTATTTACTACCCATAAGGATGTTTTGCGTATTTATAAATGTTACAAGAGTTAAAATCGCGAAATTTTATAAGTACTTGAATATTTTTTGGTTCTTTTTACTTGTTTAGAATGGATCTGACAGGACAGGTCCAATTACGTCGCAGTTCACAGTTGGTGGTTCCATGTCCACGTATGTTTTGTTGTGGCTAGGAGAATGGATTGGAGTTTTATCAACTCAATGCATTTTTGTTTTCGAGTTTACACTAATTGAGAATACACAATGACCAGAATAAATCGGAAAAACTATTTATCATTTTTTTTAAACATAATATTAAAACAAACCCTTTTTTTGTAAATATTGTATATTCACAAAATGACCGATGATGATGAAATAAAACGAAGGCGTTTTCTAATCAAGAGCATCGTTGAAGCAAGATTTTATTTGAAACTAGCTTTTTTGCCCGCGACTTCGTACGCGTAGATTTTCATATAAACCTTCAATTCTTTTTTCTTCCCTTAATCCGGCCTTGCGCAAAATAACATAGCATATACTTCAATCTGGTCATAGCTAAGCATATTCGTGAAAACCGGATTTAAATTCGTCCGCATTTTCTTCCAGGGGTGTAGGAGATGTGCGTGAACAAACAAACAAAAATTCTAAAAACTGCCTTAACATGTTCAGCTGTTTATTTTAAGTCGCCCTGTGTGAAGTATTGATAGAATCATAAAAGTAATAAATAACACCGTCAACAGTTTTCAAATCAAAAAGATAATGTGACCACAGTGCAGAGCATGTTTTGAAATTTTCTTTTTGTCTAAACCATTAAAATTATATTTCCGGCCAGTTTCGCTGGCCACGGAACCCTGACATAATGCTTGTCTTAACACGCTCTTGGCTAGTTATTTCTTATTTCGCGTGCATTTGTATGTATACCTTGATTAAAAAGCCATGAAATGGAACTACTCTATTTATCTGTTAAAATATCACAGTAAAATAAAATTATTTCTATATTCTTATTCTTATTGCAAATATACACTGTATTCTTCTAAAAGCTAAGTTTATATACCCTGCATAAAGGGTGCAGCAATGACTTATGTAGTGGCTGTTCACAAAACCAGACCACAGACATAAACATATAAATTTAAGTATAGTTAAATCTATTACATAAATATTATATATACTATTCAAACTTAACCTAGGGTGAAGTAATTTTACAAAACAAAAAAAAAAAACATACTTAGTGTGATAGGTTACTTAATTATATATGAGATGATACAAAACTTATGACGCTACTTTCTTAACTATTTATATATCGATATTTATTTTCTAATTATAATTTTCTAAAATTTATCGTCGAAAAAATCTTTTATCTCGTAATAACATTTTTGGGTTAGAAACTTACGAAGTTGGTTCTGGAAAAATGTTATTATTTATTTCTTTCTTTATTGCATCCGGAATTTTGTTGTATAGGTTTATTTTCATGTACAAAGGGCCTTTTTGAATATTTCTATTCGCGGGACTGTATTAAAATAGGATGCGGTATATTTTGTGTTTTAAATGCTAACATAGAATAAAACCATGAGAATGTAATATGGAGCTTGGAGCTTCCCGGTGTGGTACTGGATGTAGATGCGACCTGGGCTATAGGGACAACGTCATGTATGCGGTCGGCTAGGTCTGCCAGCACATCGAGTGATGACGTCATCTGCTGCGAAGCAATGATGGTCTGCGTGCTGTTCGGTAGGCGGCTGGTCCAAATCATGCGTAAAAAGTCTTCTGGAACTCCGGGGCCTGCTAGGTGTCGTAGATGACGTAAGAATTGAGAAGGCTTACGATCACCTAGCTCCTCGTGTGTTAAAAGTTGCTGTACCTTTTTTCTCTTGATGCGGACAAACGTTTAATTAGCTCCAGCTTGAGTTTTTCGTACTTCTCGGTCACAGGCGGGTTGACGATGATGTCTTCGACTTCAGCTGCGTATTGCGGGTCAAGTTGTCCAATCACATAGTAGAACTTGGTGCTATCTGCAGTGATGTTGGAAATCGCGAATTGGCCTTCGATCTGGGCGAACCAAATCGCTGGCTTCTCGGGCCAAAACGGTGGAATTCGCACGCCAACTCGGAATACATTGTCATCATCTTTATTCTTCGTGTCAGCCGCAGTGCTATCAGTACGATCTAGCGGCATTCTGACCTTTGTCGGTGGTGTACGGTCCATTCAGTGGTCACCAATTATAGTGGATTTGTACTATTTATATAGAAGGAGAGGGTTAAGCTACCGACAATGGAAGAAAATAACTGAGTCCGAAAGAAATTATAAATTTAATGCAAAGAAAAATCTTAGACAAATCTTAGAAAAAGCGAATGACAATTCCATTTGAAAATCGGTGTTCTTTTATTTTTTTCTTTTCGCGCCCCAGCGCCACACGTCGTGGAAAATTGGAATGAAATTCACGAAGGTTGGCGCAAGGAGTACGAGTACGCCACACTCCTACTCCATGCACTGGAATGAATCACCAAAGAGGTTGTAAGGCCTATAACATGCTTGATCTACAGGTTCATTCATCTAAGAAGGTTAAGGAACCTTCTTTAAATTTAAACTGATTAACCGAATGACCATGTTGACAGTTGACATAGTTGACAGTTTCAAAATTTTAATGGCTATGTCAATAACATTCTCTTTACTTTGGATCTCCTTGCTTGAGGCTATGTGACGATCCTCATATTACGTTTCGGGTAACGAAGAAATAAATCATTGATTTTTATTTTCGTTTATGTAAAAATAAAGAATTAAAATAAATGATATAAGATAGCCTATGTTTTAATCTGGTAATTTCTAAGCATATTCGTGAAAACCGCATTAAAATCCGTCCAGTGGTTTAGGAGATGTGCGCGGACAAACAAACAAACAAACAAACAAACAGACAAAAATTCTAAAAACTGTCCTATCGTGTTCAGCTGCTTATTTTAAGACGACCTGTGTGATTTTTTTTTTGTTATCTCGCAATTACAGATTTTTTTATCTCTACGTTTTTATTATATGTATAGATTTAATCCTGAGCACAAAGGGTCCAGGGACCGGCAATTTCGTCGCGCTTACATTTTTACTGCGTACTTAATTTCCATGGTAATGTCCCAGTAAGCTTTACAACCCACTTGACATATTTTTTACATGATTTAAAGAGTAAAGTGTAAATGATGTTAGCTGACACGAAACAGTAATATGACAAAATAGGCTGTTAGCATATAGTTAGGTGTATATGAAATAGTATTTAAATTAAATTAATACAGGATGTCGTTCAGTGTGAAGGTTAAACTATTTTCAGCAGTGGACGTCTTCTGGCTAATGATGATGATGATGGCTTAATATGAAAAAGATGCGTGTCTCAAAAAGATATTGAGCTTACGCCAACAAAAACTATAAATTTAATATCAGAAAATGAGAAATGCGACTGTTTATTGAACAATTTAACGGACAGTTCCGAATAACGATCGCGTCACTTCGTAGTTATAATCGTAGGAAAAAATCTGTAATTGCTATTTGGTACGCCACGCGAACTGCTTGCGGCCATGTACTTAGCGTTTTCTTGGGAACTGTTAGAAAGATTAGCCCTTCCAACTATAAGATAGACGAGCGGTAAATACAATGGATGCAAATATTTTAACCCTAAGATGATTATAGTCGTATTAATTTCAATAATAGCATCTCCATCTTTTCAGCGTCTTTTCTCCGTAGCGCCCAGTTTCTAGCCAATCAAGGAGCTCTCGTAGTGATGTTCCACGTCGAAAGTGCGGTGATGGCTTGTTCCATAGAATAAGGACTAGTAGCATCCTTATTGTGGCTGGTTCAGTCAATTTTCATCAAGGACGTTATAAAAACAAATTTTTGTAACATCCTTGATATTCAAAGTTCGTTATTTGTTACTGAGCTGGATAAAGCCATTAAGGCAATACTGCCTCGTCTTCCAGTCATAAGTTTGCCCCAGTAAAGTAATGGAGACTTTATTAGAGGCCCCTATGGAGTTTTGAATTGAAATAAAAATACACGTTTTACCCCATTATCGCACTTACTCACACTCGAAGACATTCACGAACACCTGATAAAAAATTATTTACCATTATTACACTCGAAAATACACAAGTTAAGGAAAATAAATTAAATAATAAATAATTAATTTCATAATTGAAGTAATTATTTCACTGATGCGACATGTCGTCTGCCAAAACTCTTGCATAGATAAGGCAAATCTCTCAATGTATTTAGACAAAATTCAACACAATGTTTAAAATACCATGTAAGTACATCAGGTCTCTATGCCAACTCGTTTTTAGGGTTCTGTACCCAAAGGGTAAAACGGGATCCTATTACTAAAGCTCGGCTGTCCGTCTGTCCGTCAGTCCGTCCGTCTGTCACCAGGCTGTATCTCATGAACCGTGACAGTTAGACCATTGATTTTTTCACAGATGATGTATTTCCGTTGCCGCTATACAACACAAAACAATAGAATAAAATACATATTTAAGGGGGCTACCATACAAAAAACGTGTTTTTTTGCCGTTTTTATAGATAAATGGAACGAAACCCTTCGTGCGCGAGTCCGACTCACACTTGGCCGGTTATTTTATTTATGAAACTCAGTGACTAGACGAGATTGTCGGTTGCCTGATGGTAAGCCTCACGCTTGCCTATAAGAGTCCGATCAGAACGTCCGCGGGCTACGCACAAAAACACTAGAACTAAGACAGAATATACTCTCGCATAACTATGATGTCATACTGATAACAGAATCATGGTTACCGGACAGTGTCTATAACGGTGAGATATGTGACGATCGATATGATGTCTTTCGATGTGACCGTAGCAAAACTACTTCAAGTAAAACGACCGGCGGCGGAGCCCTTATATGCATACGACGGACGCTGCACGCGCAGGAGAGGCCGGAGTGGTCGTGCGACGGCCTCGAATGCGTCTGGGTGACTGTGCCGGCGCGCTCACTTGGTGCCGGTGATAAAAGAAACCTGCATATCTGCGCGGTTTATATAGTAGGTAACAATAACCAAGCATCCCGACTGATCGCTTTTACAAACCTTCTTACAGAGATATTTATGTCATGCTCGAATGATCATTTTATAATTACTGGTGACTTTAACCTTTCGGGCGCCGGTGTGTCCTGGTCGCCGTTGGGACCGACATATATTAAGCGCGGTACCACTGAACTTCAGGAGGCGGCAATTAGTCTCATCGATGCATGTAGTCTTTCTGGGTTAACGCAGTATAATCTTCATAAGAACTCTAGTAATAATATTTTAGACCTAATATTCAGTAACACTCAAATAGAGGTGTCACGTTCTTGTTTTTCACTCGTTAAAAAAGAAGATAAATTTCACCCTAGCCTGGAATTAGATGCATCAGATCTTATGGTACCCTACCTCAAACGTTCACCTACGACCAAGTTTTGTTTTTACAAAGCAGATTATGACACCATTAATAACTACTTTGCAGGTATAGACTGGAACACCTCTTTAAATGGCGATTCCATTGACGAAATTATTCAGCAGTTCTACTCTTATCTTCGTAAAGCTATAGACGACAATGTCCCGAAAAGGCTTGTTTCTAATTCAGGTACTTATCCTATCTGGTACTCGCGGTCCCTAGTTCATATCATCAAAGACAAATTTAAGGCCCATTCTCGATGGAAAGCTCATGGAAACCCTAGAGACTATGACGAGTTTTCTATTCTGCGTGCTAGGCAAAAAAAAGTGCAGAAGAAATGTTTCGATTCGTACAAAGAACACATGCAACTGTATCTTAAAAAAGACCCAAAGCATTTGTGGTCGTATCTGAAATCTTTACGAGCTGGGAACTCGGGTTACCCAAACACTCTCACATGGGGTAACAGAACTCTAAAAAATGAATCTGAAATATGTACAGGCTTTAACGATTTTTTTGAGAGCGTGTTCCAAAAGCCAGCTACTTCATACGACGATTTCTTGCTTTCTTACCCGGAACCACAAGAAACAGTTCATAGACTTAATATATCCGAAAGTACCGTTTTAAAATTATTAAATTCTATAGACGATAAAAAAGGTCCCGGCACGGACAATATTCCTCCGGGATTCATTAAAAAATGTGCCAAAACCTTATCAAAACCACTTTCCATTATATTTACATTATCCGTCAATGTATTTGGTGTTTTTCCTGAGATATGGAAGGAAGCAAGAATTGTCCCAATACACAAAAGTGGTTCGCGAGGCCGCGTTGAAAACTATCGTCCTATTTCTATCTTAAATATATTTAGCAAAATATTCGAAAAGGCTGTCTACAGAACCATATGCACCACAATTTTTAAGGCGATTCCAAGTGAACAGCATGGTTTTATGAACAAGCGCTCTACCGTCACAAACCTAGCTGTTTTTACAAACTACGTCTACCGTAGCATGGATGAGGGGTTGCAGGTTGATGTCATATACACAGACTTTGAAAAGGCGTTCGATAGAGTGGATCACATCATCCTGCTTCACAAACTCTACGCACTGGGGATACGTGGGGACCTACATAGATGGCTCAGCTCATACATCTCCAACAGATTACAGGCGGTAGCCATCGGCAGCGCGCGCAGTGACTTTGTCACTATAAGCTCTGGAGTCCCCCAAGGATCGATACTGGGTCCTCTTCTATATATAGCGTATCTATTTGACATACACCCCAGCCTCTTAAATTCCAAATATCTCATGTTCGCTGACGATAAAAAGGTGTTCCTCAAAATAAAAACTGTCAGTGACTGCGCGAAAATTCAAAATGATCTAAATAACCTCGCACACTTTTACACACAAAATAGGATCTCCATCAACATAGCCAAATGTCTTCAGACAACGTTCACTAGAAAACTAAAGCCGATTAATCACATATATCATTTTAACAATACTCCAATTAAAAAAGTTAAAACAGTGCGGGACTTAGGAGTTATATTAGACTCGAGAATGATGATGGTTGAACACATAGACACTATTGTGGACAAAGCTTACAAGCAGTTAGGATTCATCAAGCGTGTATGTAACTCCTTTAAAAGCATTGACTGTATCAAAGTCTTGTACTTTACATATGTGAGAAGCATTTTGGAATATGCGTGCAGCGTCTGGTCACCCTCTTATAATGTCCACATTCAAAAACTAGAATCGATACAAAATAAATTTATCAAGTTTCTATGCTTTAAAGACTTTAAGACTTTTGACTCATACTCGGAAGCCTGTAAATATTACGGCATAGGTTCATTGGAGCAGAGGCGTCAGCAGTATGACATTGTTTTTCTACACGACATATTCTCTGGGAAAATTGATTGCAGTGAACTTCTCTCTAATATTTCAATAAGGGTACCAACTCGTCGTTCTCGACACACTACACCACTGTTTCACGTCCCTGTCGTACATACAAACTACGCTCGAAACTCTATCCTTTGTCGCGTCGCTCAAACCTATAATATTCATTACTATAAACTAGACCTCTTTCACTTAACAAAAAATGCCCTAAAAATTGAAATTAAAAAGTGTCACAGGCTCGGTAAGTAATTCCACACATCACCACACACCTTCATCCACATTCACACACACCTACATACCCCCACACACATTTTCACACACACACACACACATATATACACACACACACACACTCACATCTTTGCGAACCCTGACTCTTTAGGACTTGTGTATCGTAGAGACGACAGACACACACCTCACACCTACACACCTATTAATAAGTTCGTGTGCTGTAATATTACTATGTTACTCGTAAAATTATTATTATTTACTTTTTAAATTACTGTAATCTATTTTGGCCTTATCTTTAATAACTATTGTGAATATTATGTAGAATTTATAACGCTGTTGATTACAAGAAAAAAAAAAAATAAAAATAAAAAAAAAAAAAAAAAAAGAGCAGAGTGTGGTCGAGTAGAGTTGTAGAGGGTCTTACGCTGCATTTCTCGAGTCTGTCTCCACTATGCGTATAGAATAAGACGTATGTATTCTGCGGCAGTTACGTCTGACCCACTTGGAGTATTGTGTTGTATTCATCGTGTAAGTGTCGTTCCGATCCACTATGGATATTAAATTCTGAATAGACAGTTGAATATGTTTATTAACCATTTTCATATAAATTTTATATCTCTCTTTGATGGGAAATCTTTGAAGTATACCCACGAATAAATGTAAAATCAAGTGGTCATTGAAACCCGTCGGTTTAATGGCTTCAATCTTATGAGTCTTGCTGCGTCTAAACTCGTCACATAAAGAATAAATAATGGTATATTAACATTTCGCAAAATACCATCGGCTCTGTTTGAACTGTGCTTTCACGCTTATGTCACTATGGTTTCTAGGAAGTAAACAACTACTTATTTCAATGGTTTTCTCATTCATGAATATTGAGAATACATAAAGACTCTTTAAATTGTTTAACTGTCAATTAGTTTTACCTTTCAAAAAAATTGCTAGATTACGAAATTGTCTTCTCTTCTTTTTTAACTTTATTCATTTCTGATTCTTCCCTGACCTCTGTTACACGTCCAGGGTACCAATAGTAGGGTACACTTGCACACTTTACGTAGGTGTACATTACTGTACATATACCTACTTAACTTTATTCCTCATATTAGTATTGTCTCTGACTTCGCCAACTATGACAAAGTCAATCAGTATCATGATGGTATTCTAAACACTGTTTTAAACTATCACGGTTGTTCACTAAAGTTAAATGATTATTTACGGGATATTTACCGTGGTAAGGTTGTGGAAGGAGCTCCCGATATTTCGGCGCAGTTACATGCACCATGTTCACGGGAAGACAACTTACCACGGTAACAACTTTCCTTCCACAACCTTACCACGGTAAATATCCCGTAAATAATCATTTGACTTTAATGATGGTATTCTGTCTGGTTAACCAGTCTAGGAATGCTTCTGTACACTGCATTGTTCAAAGATTCAGGCAGTCACTGTGTCTAGC
The DNA here is from genome assembly GCA_949125355.1 of Agriopis leucophaearia. Classification (NCBI taxonomy): domain Eukaryota; kingdom Metazoa; phylum Arthropoda; class Insecta; order Lepidoptera; family Geometridae; genus Agriopis; species Agriopis leucophaearia. Next base: position 15,426,621 of record OX421274.1, on the reverse strand, counting down.
TCGCATAGCACGTTTGTCATATATTGGTGGCCCAGTTTTCGATGTATCGACCATCTTGGCTTGATCTGTATTCTTCTAGTAAGTAAATATAGAATTATAGATAGACTGAGTCGCTAATGCCAGAGTTTTAGGTCGAATTAAGGCCTCTGATATGGCTTAAGGTATTGTGTGTAGTCTTCTAATTTTATATTACTTCTACTGGCGCCGTTGTTTCACCCGAGTTTTAGTTAAGTTAGTTCCGTTTCATTACATATTTATCAAGGCATGCCTTTTTTTGTCTGTTTGTAATATTATGTGATAACTGTCTCGTCTTCCAAATATCACTGCGCAAAAAATCACGTTAACTCGGTGCTCGGCCTTGACGTACATTACAAGTAAACAAACATACTTTCACATATGTAATATTTGCATGATTGCTGGCTATTCTCGTTGGTAATAACGGTCCGAAACATCCAACTCATAGGTACTTCTCCTCTGTATATGTGTTGTCATTTCGCCAAAATGTAAAACAATATGGCTTCTAGCAGCCGCAAATTGACAATAGTTCCGTTCTATTACAAAGCTTAGTCCGAGAGACAGAAGACCATTTTGTTTACGGTTACCATTCATCCTGATAAATCTGAATTTAACTTACAGTTCGGGTTTGATTCAGATGTAGATTGATAGTAACCAGTAGAAACTATATTGTACACACAAGTATTGAAAGTTACATACACATAAAGAAACTTGAGAGCTAGTGCCACAAGTGTTGGCCTTATCGCTAAAAGCGATCACTTCCCGGAAACCATTTGATGGATAGGATTACGTGTTATTTTGTTACGTTGCCGTTGTTAGAAAGTAACGCATGCACCCTTATTCCTTAATTCCTGGATTCCAAATCACCTCAGTATGTTTGACTTTGAATTAACGTTGATAAATTATTAGCATACATAATGGATATTTTATCCGTAATTAATAGAGTTAAATGTTGAATGATTTTTTGGCGAAAATCCGGCTTTTGTATGGACCTGGTAACCCTAATTCCGTGGCATCAATTTCTACAAAACAGCACCAAAGTATACCTACTATACACTGCTCTGATATATCTCCAGTGATCCCAGTTTATAGCTTGTGCTTTGGGTATTTCGTCATTCGGCTAAATTGGGGGCCATAGAGCGGGCTGTAGGCGATTGTACCGAGCGGTATCGGGCCGTAGTGACCGCCCCGGGATAGGAGATGGATACCCGACTGCCGCCCCGGGGTTTATGGCTGACCTCCCCGTCAGCGGGATAAACAAAACATGACCGAGCTGAGACATGAAAATTGACACCGGCGTCGCACATAAAATAATAGTTGCGTGCTACGAGGCGTATTTTCCTCACAAAATAATAAAGAAAAAGCATGATCTTTTAAGTGGATTTTTTCTTTCAAATCATTAGTAAAGTATCATATATGTTTAGTACTGTTCGCACGCGTTGGCAGTCCTACAGGAACCGTTTTTTTCCCCATGTCCCTCTCCGATCCATGAACGATTTCCAAGCAAAAAAACCACTTCGATCCATTGCTTCGTTGCTGCGTGAAACAAACTGGACACACCAATACACACGCTATCGGAGTTATAACATTTGTATGATGGGGTTTATTATCTTTATTTCGATATATACTCGGGTGTATCCCGGACATTTGGTAGGCATTGGTGTGGCCGAAACCAACACCAAGAGGCTCAGTTGAATACAAAATATGATTACTATGGAATGTGCATAAAATGGAATATCTAACTTTTGTACAGTAAAGGATTAAAAACTAGACTATTGAGGTGAACAACCTGTGGATGGGATAACAGATCTATAGAATGGGAAACAGCACCTACCTTATCCTGTCTCATCTTAAAAGATATTTAGGCAGGTGATGACTTGGCAGTTGGCACCCCCTGAATGGGCATAAAGGCTGCCACATATTGGCACCGGATGGGCAATATTGGCGTACTGGCTTAGGGTGTCGAAAGGTGTGCTGCACTTTCACTAAGAGCTACTCGCGGCGTTATGCCCTAAACACCCCCACCAGCTTAGGTTCTTAGCTCCTGCGTTTTCCACCTCCAGACGGCCGGTTAAAGCAAGCCAGGAATTGGAGTCTCATTTAGACCCATGGAATCGGGGTTCGCGGTGTCGCCACTCACCGACGGCTCGTCTTAAAGCCGTCCCTGCGTTTTTATTATTATGAAGTAAAAGATAAAATGTAGAACTCTGAGCCTGTTTTTCACTAGGACATTAATCATCTGATATTCTTAAAAACAAATTAAGTACAAAGTCTCGTTTTACTAAAAATATTGTTTTTATGTATTATGAGTATAAGTACATTATTTTATTTGCGCAATCGATTTATGTTACAACCTGTTCCAAATCTCAATAGTAACGCTGTAAAACAAACAATGTCGATCGCTCCTTATTATCATTTAGAATTAGGACATATTCCCGACTTCCCCTTGCAGTTACCCCACTGAATGACGTCACTACTCGAGGGTAGGGGTGGATAACCGAGCCGTTTGCAGCGAATGCGTTTGGCCCAGTTTTTCAAAGCTTACAAGTCTTTGTGGCGAGATAGGATGTTAAGACATCTATCAAGTGTAAGAAGACACATCTAACAAAGAAAGCATTATATGAAATATGATATATGGCGCATGTCGGATTAGATAGGAAGTGGGCGTACTATTTATTCTCGACTCTGATTTTACTATTTTGTCCCTAGTGGGTATTAGATTTATTTCATAACTAGAATTGAAACCTCTTTGTTATATGACAGGCTGATGGCACTGAAAACTTAACAAAGTTTTAGTAATACCTAACCTAATTTATAAACCGCCACCGCCTGAAAGTTCATCCACATATCATAGATCGGTGGAAATCGCACACTGTGCGTTTTACGGGGTGGTATGGGGTGTTTTCAAAAGGGCTGTTAATAGAGTCTTTAAGGGTCGGCAACGTATCTGTGATGCCCCTGGTGTTGCAGGTATCCATAGGCGATGGTGATCGCTTACCATCAGGCGGCCCGTTTGCTTGTTTGCCACCTATGGCATAAAAAAATATAGGTCCATTAAATATCATTTATACAAGTTATCCAGACTTGTATGCGTTTCCGAATACCAACCGGTCCTTTGTTACGTAGCGTCTACGCGGGTCGCTGAGTTAATACGATGTTCATAATTATGTTAGTGTTGTAATATGTAGATGTAACCTAGACGTTCCATGTTGTGGACTTGTGTCAATGAACTGTTGGCGCTGGCTGTAATTGTGTTTTGATGAAACCGGCCGTAAACATTGAGAATATTATCTATTTCATACGTAGCACTGATGCAATATTACCCCTACTAGAAACAAATAAGTTTTCTGAAGTGAAAACTTCTTTAACGTTCAGCACTTTTAGGGCGAATAAAAATCATGGAACTCGCGCCATTGTCTCGCTGTACCATGTATTTTAAAACAGCGCCATCTCTTTTAGAATAGGTTAATTACTACTTAAGTTTAAACTTCAGACGTGCAGTCTCCATTCGAGAACCTTACGCAAAAATACACACTAAACGAGTATGGAACAGCTAGAAACCTTCGACCAAAATAAAATGAATGGACGGGCCCAGTAGAAGCGCATTTTTGAAGATTACAAAATGAGCGCCAGCGCTCACTTCGTTTCAGTCGGTCTCTAGCCGTAGGAAGTGAAACACGAGTCTATTGTTACGCGATAACGAAACATCTGACAAAATTATGAATTCTTATGCTTTACCGAAGTGTAAATACACAAATAAAACCGATATCTATTTTTTGTAACAAATATACTGTACATTTTTATAATTAGTTGTTGAAGTATATACTTTATTAGCTTATTTCTTGGACTCGATTTGACCTATAAACATATACTTATACTATATTATATATTATCTAATCCGTTACATTAAATGTTAGACATAAACATAGACAATTTACATGTGGTAAAATTTTTTTTATAAGTAAAACATTAAATTAAAAACTAAACATCAGTTTATTATATTTTTTGTTACAAACCGGCTTCAACTCAGCATGATGCCGATCTTTACATATTATAACACAACTCACTAAAATGAAATTCATGTTATGTTATATTTAACGTACGATACGTATTGAATTACGTAAATGTACAAAATCTCGATCAAAGTCAACTTCGAAGGTACTATCAACCATAATTTTCAATATAAAAAACCGACTTCATAAAAATAAGGATGTCACCAGCTGTGTGTGGCTCATGTTCTTAGAACAATTAAAACACATTCTATTTTTTTTTATGATACTGAGTGACGAGACGAGTGAAGTCGCGTGCCTGATGTCTCTTCACGCTTGCCCATAACAGCTCAACATCACTCAGAATTTTAAACTTCAACAGTTCAAAACCCTGGATGGCAATGCACTGCGCTCGTCACCCCGAGATATAATATGTCAAATCTCTAAACAGAGTCTGTCCAAAAAGAGAGTGGACTTGGCCAAAAGGAGAACTAGAACGAATTTTAAATGACAATCCGCCTCTGACATCTGAAAAATATCAAACTCAGCTATCATGAGCTATCCTATCATCGTGTTGTTTTGTAGAGTGAATTTGTGTGTTATTTATTGAGATATTTGTCCATTCAACCACGGGTTGTAGTTAAATGGAGCGTTATTTGTCCATTCTAAAAGACTCTCCTTATTTCGATGGTTCGTCTCTGGATACGAGACGGAGGCAGTGTCAGTTTATTTTTTACCTATATTTTCCCACTGCTGGCCAAATTCTCCCCTATATTCATCTATCTCCTTTGCTAGGCAATATAGTATTATTATCACTACATAGTATAAAACAAAGTCGCTTCCCTCTGTCTGTCCCTATATATGCTTAGGTCTTTAAAACTACGCAACGGATTTTGGTGCGGTTTTCACTATCAGTTAGATACGTTTCGGCGGTTTAGGACCACAATTAAAAATGACCACAATTAAAAAAGACCACTTCTTCATATGACCACTTCTTGAAATGACCACTTCTTGAAATTACCACTTCTTGAAATGACCACTTCTTGAAATTACCACTTCTTGAAATGACCACTGAAATGATGACTTTTAATTTTTCATGGTAGGTTTACCTATATATATAATAAAACATATACCCGTGCGAAGCCGGGGCGGGTAGCTAGTACTTATATAATTCCGTACGATTTGGCGGTGGTCTGCAGGATATATTTCAGAATATTTCGCTTCAATATCCGCATTAATTTGTTGTTTAATTAAAAATTTGTTTACAATATCTGATTAAACCCATTCTGCTGGATATTGTAAATTAATTTCGAGGTAACAGTAACGCGTCCGCACTCCGTACACTTTACACTTTCAACGTGATCCCATGCATGGTCTGCGACTGGCATGGCTTGCTGCAAACCGATCTACCATCGCAATGTAGTGAATGAATTTCTGTTTGATTAGGAAAGACTGTCTTTCTGATGTCGTCGGATAATTTTATTCCCGGTCGGCTTGGATTCAATTGATTACCATTCGGTAAATAAATTACAATACCATGCGACATCACAAGGGCAGCACAGTGCAAAGCTGATGAATTGCCAACTTTGGCAAGAGATCGAGGAAAGTGGCAAAATCAAAGGCAGGCTAATATAAAGGTAGCTGTGCGCAATTATGGGCTGATGATGATGATTCAACATAAAAGTATAAAGTCCGTGATCCAATGTTCTCTATTATAATAATAATATCTATATTTATCGTTTTAACTAAGTATGCCCTTTGAATTATTTGGTAGAGTGTTTTGAAATTCAAAATCTTGTTGACTGTAAGTGTCGGGTGTGCACGGAGCTTTACAGCTGTAATTAGGTGCGTTATTTATTAACGCCTCTCCATAATTTTATGGCGGTTAATGTTATTTGTACCGTATATTATCCCGGGGTGGACAAAAATTAATTTTCGCCCCCTTTCTCCCCCTTTTGATGGGCCAAATGGGCCTCAGAGATAGCGCAGTTGAATCGAGACTGGTCGAGAAATTGTAAATTATATCACAGTCATTTTAGTGGTCCAGGAAGCTCGCATCATATTTGTATAGAAAAATATGTAATTAATGAAGAGGCTGCAGTCTACAAGGATTAGAAGTGATTCTGTACCGCTCTTTGACTAAACTTACTCTGATAGCACTAAAATTATCTGCGTCTTTTTAGATTTCGTACCCAAAAGGTAAAAACGGGACCCTATTACTGAGTCTTCGTTGTCCGTTCTACCTTTTAACGGCTGTATCTATGGAACCGTAATAGACAGCATTTTTTTTTATAAAAAGATCGGCAAACAAGCATGCGGTCCGCTTGATGGTTAGCAGAGACCGCCGCCTATGGACACCTGCAACACTAGCGGTGTTGACGGTGCTTTGCCAGCCCGGAGAGGTAGTTGTAGATTTTCATAGAATATAACAATGTTACGGCGGATTAACTAAGAAATAATAATAACGAGTAATTCACGTCTTCCTCTTTAAGACCTTCATTGCCAACTACCTACTTATTTAGAATTTAATTTTATGGATCCTTAAATATTTCAACCAAATCTCACCTTCCTTGTATGAAATTTCAGTATGTCCAAAAATTTACGGTAATAGAGCTTTTGAGTATTCATTCCCTAGGTACCTAGAGGATAATTATTATACTCAAAGACTAGAACTCTCGCTTCGCTTTTAATCCAGGATGGAATTCGAAAAATACTTGCTGCAGGCAGTCATGAAATTATGGCGTTTCAGTGCGAAAACACTTTCTGGAATTGGGAAAATTACTCGACGCTCTTAGAAAATTGCAACCATTCGGTTAAATGGGGTGAGTGTGATGGCAGTTGCCAGTTCGAGTTTAAAAGTTGCCGGCTTGATTCGGACAACTTGGTAATTAGAACGAATAATTTAGGCTTCCGTGGGAGATAGGACCCAAGTTATATTAAAAGTTAGAAATAATATACCATTTGAACCGACATCCAAAAGGAGGAGGTTCTCAATTCGACTGTTTTTATTTATTTTATATATTTTTTATTTGGATGCTGGTGCTTCCCGTGTCCCATTTCAATTTGGTCCAGTTCTGTAATTTTTTATGATAATTATTTTTATTGTTCTAATTTCGGCATAGGTATTCGAGTCTCAGAATGTCATTATTATAAATAATCTAAAACTCATATTACTGACTAGGTGCTTAGTTGCTTACTTAATAATAAAATAACTTGACAATTGCTAAATATTTAAGACGTCTGGAGCCAGAACATGGAATTTTTGTAGGGGGGGGGGGGGTCCGCCTGGGGAAGTACCACACCTTTGCCAGTTATCAACCGCCAAGCAGTAGTGTGCAAACACTACTGTGTTCCGGATTGAAGGACAATGTTTCCAGCGAAATTACAGGGCAGACAGAGATTTGACATCTTATATCTCGGGGTGACGAGCGCAGTGCATTGCCATCCAGGGTTTTGAACTGTTGAAGTTCATAAATCTGAGTGGCGTTGAGCTGTTATGGGCAAGCGTGAAGAGCCATCAGGCGAGCGACTTCGCTCGTCTCGTTACCCAGTAACATAAAAAGTTTTATTAATCTGCCTTTCTATTTGTCGATTTGCCTTTCACGACAACCCTGTTAAACCAATATTTATTAATTTGATAAAGAAGTAACGTGCATCATAAAGACTTAAATAGGATATTATTGTATAGAAAAATGTAGGAAATATGAAATATTATAAAATTTATTCACTAATAAAAATAAGGTTTTTTACACTGATCTTAGGTATTTTATATTTAGCTCTTATTTTGCTATTTATTGTGTGGCAAGTTGTGGGTATAATCTAACTGCCCGGGTGGCCCAGTTTGTAGAGAGCTTCCGCCTTCCTCTGCCTTCTGCGCTTGGGGGGAAATAGAGATACTTTAAAATTATTTTATTATTTTATAAAGACAACAAAAAAAAAAAAGTTTGAATATAGTAAATCCTAAAGTGTGGGAAAACAGAATATACATATAAAAAAAAACACTAAGTAACTTAATATTTCTAAATTTTTTTTAACCAAAAATCATCCAAAACCCTAATATGTCGACAAACGAGAAGCCTTTGTTAATCCCGGGTGGGTGTTATCAGTCACAGTCCAGCGCCTGCGCGCGCGCCGGTAGCAGGTGCTGACGTCACGACAAACACTGATAACATCAGTATCACCTGTTACGACCACAATTTACGGATGTACTTACCTAAACAATGTAGAAGAATAGAATGCTAGCTCCCTATCAAAATATCTAGATTTTTTTGTACCACTGTGTAACTTTGTAGTGCTCTTTTGTAGTGCAAAAAATCAAAATAAATTTGATAGAGAATAGGATCCCCTCCTCCAGCAGGGCTAAAAAATGATGGGGTCAGGTGACCGTGTGTGCAAAAAAATGTCCCAGATATTTATTTATTTATTTAAATGTCGATGTATAGACCTAGATCTATGTTCAGAAGACTTATACATATACATCTGTCATATTTTGATTTGAGTTTATATTTAAATAGGCACAATAAGAATCAAAATATGTCAGATAAGAACAGACTGGTGATGCCACAGAAGACACAATAGTACAGAGATTCTACAAGAATGAATACCAAAAACGGCGAACAGTCAACTTTATTATTTTGCCATGTATGGTAACAGAACAGATGGGGCGACACAAATACCTAGATGTATTTGTGTAGGTATACACGGAACGGTGGCAATAAGCCGAAAGGAGGTTATTTTACACATCTTTATGAACAATATTTTAACATTTTTAACACGCTTTTATTAGCTTGGTATGTATGTATGTTACGGAATCTTTAAACTTGATTTTCAACTACATCAAAACGTCGAATGAAATTGAAATTTTGCTCACATATTAAGGACCGATGACAATGCAATAGTTTAAATAGTTTGTCTCATTATCCTTCCCAGGATCTTCAGGATTAGCGATTTGAAAGAGAATTTTTTAGTTTTACCTAGAAATCGCGACAAAAACATCTGTTCTATAGAAAAATGATTTACACTCAACGACGTGGAAGAGTGATAAGTGTGGAAGAGCAAAAAAAATCGCATGTTCAGAATTAATCCCACACTAAAATATGTTCGTATTGATGAGCTCAAAACCTCCTTTCGGCTTAATATCGATGTTCCGTGTAATCCTGTATAGGTAGGTAAAGTTTGTAAGGCAGTTGAGTCGTGTTTACACATTGCCTAATAAGGCATGCATTTACTTATTGTATGTAAAGCGAGATAATGTAGCCGAAGATAATTTTGGAGCGCAACGTGTCATGGACAGCCTGGTAGCCGTATCTATGTCGACAAGACGTAACGGTACAAGTGGGGCTTCATATGATTATGCTCAGAAAATGTAGCAATTTAGTGATTTAGATGTGTTTTAGACCGTAGACCGCACCGTTTCCGCGATCCAAATGGGCTTCGAGGTCGCATCTCACGGAGTAAAGCGCGATTAGTACTCACCTTGTTTATATAGGGCATGCCATCTCTCAGTTCTTCACTGTGAGCATATCCGTAGAGCAAAACTCTACAGATTTCGGGAGAATTTGGAAAAGTAACAAGTAAAACGAGTTACAGAAAGGGCTTGAAAAGTAGAAAACGAAACAGTGAGTGACATAGCTATAAATTCAATATGGCTGCCGCTCCCAGATGGTGGATACATTTTCTTTGCTAAAGCTTTTTAGTATTAACTTTTTATTCTAGAGCAAGTTTTTATTCTATATTATTCTAATACAACTCAAAAAGATACAATGATCACCCTCCTGTCAGCCGATACAATTAACCAACCAACAACCCTAAAGAGATGGCTAAATGAACTATCTAAAATTTTCCACGGGAAAATATCAGTTTTGTTGAGAGAATACGATGGTGCCTCTCCCTAGATAAGTTGTATGGTAAGTTATTGCATCGCCTGTTCTGCATAAGCAATGTTGTTTTTAAGTTTGAATCCTTGCCAGCGACATTAACATAATTCTACAAGTCTCCATAAATCCTTCTAGTACAATACAAAAGAGGTTCAAAGTTCTAGATTTCTCGGTGTATGCTACTTGACTGAATAACATGAACCTAAGCCTTCCACTCTACTGCATTCGATGAACTTTCTCTATGTTTTTGTTCAGGGCGAATTAGGGCGATACTTTTAATCTGTTTATATTTTCCACATGCCCAAATCCAACTTCTAACTGGAGTGTTAACTCTAACCGTTTAAAAGTCAACTTTTTTCGGGTTAAAGTAGGTTTTAAAATGGACCTAATTATGCTTGTTCACATTAACGCACGCTTGTTACGTTTCATACAAAACTAACCTCCGTCGAACGTGAACGAAAATTTTTACACAAATTTTAAACGCAGGTCCGTAAAAAATACGGACCTGCGTCAAGGAAGACGTATATGAAGAGTGCTTGGGGTAGAGAGCGAGTAAGAATAGAAAAATAAAACACGCACATCCGTACAACATATTTCACGAATGCCATATTTTATTGACCTCTATTTTAACTTATTTATGTCATTGTAACCGGCATTTCTGTTAACCGATGGGGAAGAAAGATTCTTGAGTGGAGACCGCGAACCGGAAGACGCAGCGTAGGTAGGCCTCCCACTAGATGGACCGACGACATTGTGAGAGTCGCGGGCATCCAGTGGATGCAGATGGCAGGATGTCGTTCAGTGTGGAGGTTAAAGGGGGAGGCCTATGTTCAGCAGTGGACGTCTTCTGGCTGATGATGATGATGATGACCCGGCATTTCTATAAATAAATATATATAGCAATGAAAACAAATACCTATACAATGTACAGAAAAAAATAACAAATTAAATAATACAAAAAAGGAGATGATCTATTAAACCGCTACCAGTGGGAATTGTCCCCATTACCACGTTGTATAGCAAAGCTCACCCTTTGAGCAAAGTAGAGTGTGTCACGCGCTTGGCAAGTTATTCATTTTGTTACATTACTACTTAATACCTTTTCAAAGTAAAATTTACTTACACTTATTACATTGACGTATGCGTAACTAGTAATAGGGGTTCTAATCACATTCTGTGATTTTTCATATATTTTTAAAGGTTTTTATCTATTTATGCGGATCAATTGACCTTTAGTAATTATTTAGTACTACAAATCGTCCCTATATCTAAACCAATTTAGGCCCTGTTTACCATTATCACATTTAAAAGGTAAACGTGGTCCCTAGGACAAGTTCCAGACTTGGACAACCTGCCCCTAACCTATTTTAGTCACGTGTTGCATCGACCATTTCATTGAACTGACAAAATATGAATATTAAGTGTTTTTACAAGCTATAATTAATAGAACAGTACGCCCAAGCTAACTTGGCCAGAATAAATATAGGCATTCCAACTACCCCGCACATCGCAAACAACCCCCGCTAAGCTGCAAAAATAGCAACCTGAGCTATCTGCGCAATTTGCGCCAACGTCACTCTGGCCAAATTAGCTTACGCGTAGTACGCTTCTATGTCATAATATCATATCATTTATTCGCCGAAATATACAAAACAAACATTTGTAGTCATCCTCAGTATTGTAATGGTTGATTGTGGTTGAAGCGTGTATGACAGGCATACACACCGCTAACACCGACCGACTCACATCGAAACTATGTTCAAATCAGCTTCTAATGCAAAACAAAACAGATAAGTGACATTAGCGTCTCCAACATAAATTGGTCCAAATAGTTCGGAACGTAGTGGTCGGTCTATTTACCGAACAGTTGGAAACAAACTTGGAACCTTGCATACCAGCTCTTAGTTAAATTAACTTCGGTTTGCTCTAAATAGTTTACAGTTTATCTAGTGGTGACCTTTACCGAGCCTAGCAAGGTGTGTTCATAACTTCAGAATTATTGTACTCGTAGAATGTGTTGTGGGGCCTTTGTTTACTGACTTGTACAACATGGAACCATTTCTTGCTTTGGTTTAACTTAGGCGGATCTTTCTTTTGTTAGTTATCCAGTCTTCAATATTAACATCTTTAAAAAATGTCATTCATGTCTTCACTGACATTCGACAATACTACCAAATACCAGGGCCTTTATTCTGCACGGGCCAAACGCGCTCTATCGTGGCGCGTTAAGTTAACCTCCAAAAGTTTAACTTTATTTCCTAAGCAATAGAGGCCAACTTTTTGAGGTAAACTTAACGTGGCCACGATAGTGCGCGTCGTTCGGAATAAGGGCCCAGGCCCTTAGACGAGCCATTCTACTAAGCCAAGCCCCTAAGCCAGTCCATTGCCGTAGTCGTAGATCATAGTCGACAGCTAGCCACGTAATGTATTGTATCAAAAAATACTTGGTTTACTAGACTAGCTCATCAAATGGTTTATAAGGGCAGTTGTGTCTTCCTGGCTTACCCTACTCTACCTATTTTATAGCTTGAACGACAAGTTTACATATACTTGAACTACAGTTTGCCGCGTTCTAACCTTTTCACAATTCAGAAGAATATAACAGTTTAGCAGATCTAAGCAATATCTGTACATACTGTTACCAATCTTTAACGTATTCCAGTAGCTGCATAATCTTCCAACATTTTCCTAACTTCAACTTCCTCTTCCAGGAGCAACTTCGCCAGCGGAAAGAAGAAGAAGAACGGATCGCGCAGCAGAATGAGTTTCTACGCGCGTCGCTCCGAGGGTCGGCCAAGCTCCAGGCGTTGAAGACCACTCCGCCACTCTCGGGGACTGCCTTCGTCAATGATGCGTATGAAGAAGATGCCAGCGATGAGTCGGTTCAACTATACGCTCTTGTTGGTAAGTACCGTACCGTGTATTAAGTTAGGGTTAAAAAAACTTAATATAAACCCAACATAACAACAGATTTGAACCCTAAGACCATGGGTCCTATTCGGGCACCAGACATAATTCAGTTCATTTTGAGCCTTTGATTTTAGGTTCTAACTTAAACCAGTCAGTTTGGTTTGGGTGCGACAAACAACTCCTAAGTCAAGTGATATCATAATCCATACGGATTATGGTCTCTACCTCATGGTCTATCGAGCTGCTTCACGACCATATTTACTGATTTTAAAATTTAGATACCTGCAAATAAATATGTGTAAAGAGCACAATAATTTGAACAAGATTCTATTTGGCAAAGACAATGCATTAAAATACCTGACGGGCAAAAATCGCCAAACAGGCAGCTGATTAATTAAAATAACGCAAACTACAGGTGGCCAGAGCATTAGTTCCAGTTCACATGTGGATAGTTCCACACCGGTTCCATTTGTGGAAAGTGGGACGGTGCCCTACCGACAACGACGCCAGCCAGCCTATGGCCATAGAATAAATTATAGTTACTAGGTATATATTAGCCGCATAGCAACTGTTAGGTAATATGAGTCGGATTATGTCTTTGAAGCTTGCATAATATGCGTGAAAGATGTGCTCATGAATTCTCAAGCTTTGTGAAAGCATTGAACAAGCAAGGAAACTCACTAAGAGAAGGGAGTTGTTACCTGTTATCAAAAGGTTATATACGACACGTGACCTATAAGACAGAGTACATATAATTCGGACTGTAAAAGTTTGAATTCAGGATAGGAAGTGCTTGAAGAGGTCTCTTGTCTCTTAGCTCGATATAAAAATTCAGATGTGTGGTTCTATATATCACTCCATAATGTTTCATTGAAACCATTACTTATTATTTGTTCATTTCACACGTTTGTATAACTTTATTGGCGCAGCAACTCGAAATGTGTCTTGACCTCCGAATAAAAGGCAACTTACCTATCCGATCTTGCGCAAGCATATCGAGTATTTTCCTCATTCATTTTTCCATCTGTATACGGGACGGCCTGACTGGCCTTCACCTTCTCGGCTCTATAACTATAGGCTCACAATATATGTAAAATAAATTTAACTTACAGATTATCAAGAAGTATGCTCCGCACTCACACGGATCCAGAAAGCCCTGGGCGCGAGCGGGGAGTCCGCCCTGGCCGCGCGGGTAGCGGGTGCGGCCGGAGCCCTACTGTGCCCAGGGCTGCGCACCGCGCTGGCGACGCGAGCGGCAGTGCTCACGGCAGTGCGCCACAAGCGCGCTGGCTTGGCACTACCTCAAGCGCCACCCCAGGCTCCAAGGGCTACTGACCGTTTAAAAGACGTAAGTGCTGTCTGTGACCTGCTGTTTTATTCCGATTTTTCTTTTATGAATACAAATCGTATCACATTCGTAACTGGTTTCACATCAATGAAGCTTTAACATACCCCTGATTCAGAACAAAAATGCACGACATACTTAATTCCCCCCCCCCCCCCCCCCCGTTTTTAAACTTCTTTCAATATCGCCTTTCATCTTTTTGTGCTAAAAATCCTAATTTTGGGCCTTTCCCATTTAATAGAAGTATTCTTGTGATTTGTAATCTTTGACATGCTGTTCGTATTTACTGAATCACGTCTGGCACCCTCAGTGTATGGACGTAGTCGGCGCGCAGACGGCGACTGGCGGTGAGACGTCCGCCATCGCTGCGGAGCTGCTCTCCATCCTGGGAGGCCTGGAGCTCGAAAGCCTCATCCAGGCGCACGACCAGGCGGCCGCGCTGCTGGACCCTGCCTGCTTCACCAGAGGGAAGAGGCATAAGGTTAATACTTTAAGTTATAATATGTTAAGACGGCCTGAAAGCAATTACGAGACTGAGATAGGCCTGGAAAAGATAGTGCGGTGGTCAGGTCGTCAATGCTGGACTCATTGCGGCTGGCTGGCTGCGGAAGAGACCTATACTTAGTATGCAGATATGCATTTGTACTTGTTGAGTGGGCCTTCTCCGCACCCAGGCCATTGAACGGCTCCTTGTGCGTGGTCTGGATTTAGCTTCTTCTGAGTCTGCGTGCTTCATCTTCGACCACATCTTCGCTTACTAACAGGCGAGTTGGTGGTCAAAGACGGACTTGCTCGCGATATATATTTAAAAAAAAAAACCAGCCACCAGGTGTCCTCCAGGAAGGCTAGCAGCTTGCTGACTCCTGCGCAGGTCTCCTGAAACGTCCTCGATGACCCTAGCATCGTCAGTTATGTTGGAGCGTCAAGCTGTTGCTAGAATGCAGCCTCTTTGTGCAGCCTCATCTGCGTCCATGCAACCTCCACACAGAAGAGTAGGTATACGTAATCACAATCAGCAGTTGGTGGAAAATGGTTGACGATGATAAATAAGTTAGAAGTTCGAAACAAGGGTAAGGATTATGATGATAAGGATAATAACAATAGTTCCTTCGTTTCAGAGTGGCAATAACCTGAACCACCGGGAAGATAAGGCGGTGCACTCGCCCGACGACCCCGGGGAACACATCAAGATCATCAAAATAGAGAAGACTAACGAACCCCTTGGTAAGTGAACCACTTTATTTCTTGCTGTTTTAGTAGCAAAAGCGTGTTTACGTCGCTTATTAGATCCGTAACACCGACCCGCCTAGAAAGCAGAGTATTGAAATGTTCAGCCCTGTATAGTATACTCAGAAAAAATAAATAAAAGGAAGAGTTATACCTACAGTTTCCCCTCTACCACTTACACCCCTCCTCGGTGGTCCATTCGTTTACATTTTGAGCACATCGTTGCAGTTGTGTGCAGCTCAATATTAAAGTGTGCGTTTAAAGAACTAGTTAGAATATGATATGTCAGCGTGTGCAATACGTGTTTACCTCGCCCCCTTTAGACTTTTTTCGGTACTAGCTCGAGTTTACGGCAGGTCCAAACTACATATTTATCAAAGATGTTATCACACTACGGTAGACCTTCATTAACATCATCATTTCAGCCATAGGACGTCCACTGCTGGACATAGGCCTCACCCATCGTTTTGCAAAAGGGCCAGTTGGAAGCGGCCTGCATTCAGCGTTTTCCTACGGTCTCTTTTAGGCGGAGGCGGTAGAAGTGACGAATATTAAGTGTAACGCGTGATCAACATGTATTCCACGCGTCGTACATTACATCTTCTATTCCTAGCTTGAAAATATATTATACGGCACACGATACTGGGCTTTTCTTTTAACCGCTATAGTAGGTACATAATTGATTTAACGGGCGATGGTTTTTAACCCCTCAAAAAATAACTGTTGATATTTTCTGGTCATCAAAGGTCTGTAAATTGATTTAGTACTCTGATCCAGCATCAATAAATGAAGAGAATTGTGAAGACAGTTCGGCGATGGTGGCCGAGCGGTAGCAATCTGACGGCACCCAGTTCGATTTTCAGCCCTGCAACTAGAATCAGAGTATATTACTTGTTGAGTAGTTTACAACATGGGGTTCTTCAAAAGGCGAGTTAATGGAGTCTTAAAGGGTCGGCAACGTATTTTTGATGCCTCTGGTGTTACAAGTATCCATAGGCGACGGTGACTGCTTACCATCAGGCGGCCCGTCTGATTGTTTGCCACCTACGGCATAAAAAAAACTTACGTAAATTGTGTGCAATTTCGATGACATACCTCAAAAATGATATAGGAAAATATCGTGAGAAACCGCGATATGTCCGAGAACCTCAAAGTTCAAAGACAAATGACATTCACTAACATGCATGGGCCACCTTCTCTCTCTCTCTCTCTCTCTCTCTCTCTCTCTAAGAGAAGATCTGTTTCCCAGCAGTGGGAACATGATAGGATAATGATGAAGGTAAACATGAATTTAGTTTGATGCTATTGGTTGTTTTATTCCAGGTGCTACAATAAGAAATGAAGGCGAGGCAGTAATAGTCGGTAGGATAGTACGGGGCGGAGCGGCGGAGAAGTCAGGATTATTGCATGAGGGAGACGAGGTAAGATAACAACTTACAACTACAACTAAAAGCATTCTTTTTTATTGAAATGTTCAAAACCATGCATAAAACGATACCTGCGTTGTACGTGTCAGGGCACGAAACAGGAAACTTTTATTTAAAGCAATTCATGAACGTTCTTATTATTGTAGCTATAATTAAATTAATTGTTATAGAGCTTGGCTTCCAGTTATATTTCAGGACTTTTGTCGCCGAAACCAATCATTTTTCATTTGATTCTATGTGCCTACCGATCGTTTGGTTTATTGTTCACGTGATTATGTTTTTGCTGTCAATTTCTCATCAGCTATCGATACATTTTCAACAGCATTTTGTCTCATTCCATTTATAAGTTGACTTTATAATGGAAAAACTGTTTCCACTACAAAGTAGGTAAGGATGTCACATTTGACAACATCTTGCTCGCAAAATAGAGTGAAAAGGAAAGGATCTAAGAACTCACCTTCAATTCTTTACTACAAATTAATTTTGAGGGTAGAAATAAATAACAAATATAGTAATTTTTAAACTTACGCGATTTGAACACATGTTTTTTATATTTACTTATCGCGCAATATAATTATATTGCGCGATAAGTCCCGATAAATATAAAAAAAAATTACAAATATGATATAAATTTGTGTTGTTGTTCCCAGCTGCTAGAAGTGAACGGCGTAGCGATGCGCGGCAAGTCAGTGCACGAAGTGTGCCAGGTCCTAGGCTCCTTATCAGGCACGTTGGCAGTGGTGGTGGCGCCACGGGGCGGTGGCCGGCCGCCTCGCGCGCCGCCTGCGCACCGCGTGCTGCACGTGCGCGCGCACTTCGACTACGATCCAGAGGATGACGTTTATATTCCGTGCCGAGAACTAGGTGAGAGATATCACACGTTCTTGATCAAGATCTTGTTGGTAGTGGTGCCGCATGTGTTCGGAGTTGTTAACTCATGCGTTTTTCTCTGTACCTCTTGCTCCACTCTTCCATTTATATTTTCCCCTTGTCATTATTCTCTGTTCTTTTCCTATTACTCCTCTACTTACACATACGAGCATACTTCATTTTCTCACTCTCTAAAACGTTTGTCAAGCTAGAAATGAGCAAGCTCTTTCAAATTTCAAAAAACACTATCTCATATTTAATGAGATTCTCGGGTCTAGCCCGGACATTTGGTAGGCATTGGTGGAGCCGAAGCCAACACCAAGAGGCCCTTTTGAATATAAAAAATACAATTATGGAATATGTATAAAAAGAAATATGAAACTATTGTACAGTATAGGATTGAAAAAGTCTGGGCTATTGAGGTGAACAACTTGTGGATGGAATAACAGATCTATACTATCTCATATTATTATTATCGTCGTCGAAAATGTTGAAATGTTTTTCGTGTTAGTTAATGATGTACCATGTCATTCCAGGCATCAGTTTCCAAAAGGGAGACGTGCTGCACGTGATCAGCCGCGAAGACCCGAACTGGTGGCAGGCGTTCCGCGAGGGTGAAGAAGACCAGACCCTCGCCGGTCTCATACCCAGCCAGGCCTTCCAGCACCAGTGAGTAAATCTAAGAGACAATGGCGGCGTTCCTACTGTAGGGGATCCAAACAAATTGATGATCTATTTTTGATTGAGCCAATATTTGACTATTACGAGTCCATCTTATTTATTTTTGCCTTTGGTAACTTATAATGTTCACATACTTATGTATGCTAATTAACTGTTTGGTTGTCCATGATTGGTTCCGTTCTAGATACGAAATGGCCAATACAAACAAGATTTAACAAAGGTGACCAAATTCTCTGGACATCCGACATCCGTTTCAGTTTGTAAGATACCAACAATATAAATATTTGCTTGCCCATTTCAGACGAGAATCAATGAAGCTGACGCTAGCAGGCGAGGTGGCGGCTCGAGACAAGCCTCGTAAAGGAGGCACGTTGCTGTGCGCGAAGAAACCTCCTCGCAAGAAGAAGGGCAAGAAGGCGACCAGCGAGGCTGGATACCCGCTGTACTCCACGTCGGCTGGTGACGGTGAGTCTCTCTGATGTTGAATATCGTTTCATCATACATAAGTCTACACATAACTGCTACACAGGACTACTATACATAGGTCCTGAAAGGAAAGCACAACATGGTAAAATATCGAGTTAACTAAGAAAGTGAATTTTTCGCCTAGCTCCTCCTAGCGTCTAGCATTGGAGTATGAAATTGGAGAGATTGGAAAAGACTAAATTTGAAAAGAATGTGGACTTATTTGCGATAAAAAAGTTCTCAATCTAAATAAGAGTTGAAATTTCTACCACACCGGCTATAGGATTAGCCTATCACAATGCAGCGTGACACTTTAGGAGAATAAAAATTCGGACAGAAAAAGTAGGCTAGTTGAATTTTTTAAAGTGTTTCATTTATTACAAATAACAGGCTTAGCGAATATAATTAAGTACACATAATGAAAACGGGCTGAAATTGGCTGATAAATTTCTGAAGTTTTTGGTGGGGATAGATAATAGATACTCTGTCCCTTTCCCGCAATACGTGTTTCATATGTATGGTGCGCGCACGGCTTGACGTCATAACTTGGTGTAGTATCTCTGTCTAGTATGAAATCAAAATACTTATAACTTATTTATTTTTGAACAAATTTTGTTTTCGTTTATGGATTTTATTTACGATCAGCTAGATAATAAAAAATAATTAGGACAAGCGTATCGCTGCTTAATTATATCGTTTTCATCCAAGTGTAAATAGAGCATCTCTGATTTTAAAATGTAGCCATATCGATTGTCCTTGCAGAGTTGGAACAGGAGGAGATCCTGACGTACGAGGAAGTGGCCCTGTACTACCCGCGCGCGTCACACAAGCGGCCCATAGTGCTGATCGGGCCACCCAACATCGGCCGCCACGAGCTGCGGCAGCGGCTCATGGAGGACAGCTCGAGGTTTGCTGCGGCTGTGCCACGTGAGTACACACACAATATATTAGAGATAGCTCTTAGCGATAATGCCGCCAGTTGGTGCATTCGTTTGTAATCCGTTGTAGATGTAATTTTTGATGTGAACAATAAAAAGTTCTATCACATTGCCACTAGAATTCACAATAATTGTTATATGTTTTTTATACTCTTAAAATTGAGATCTATATTACAACTGTCATTATGCATAGTTTCATGCACTTATCTTAATAATTATAGAAGGTTCTAAATAATTCGGACGGACGGACAGACAGACAGACAGACGGCCGGACAGAACGAATTTATAAGGGTTCCTTGTTGGCTATGTGCCCTTCCTACTCCCATTCATCCCCTGGCTCCAACAACAACAATAGTTTATTTATCTATCTATCTATCAATCATAATTATCAGTTGGAACCAAATTATTTTATTGTGATGATTACATAATACATTAGTTAACGTAAAACAAATGACTAATGATGCTGTCTTCTCCACAGACACGTCTCGTCCGCGGAAAGACCATGAGGTCCCCGGGCAGGACTACCACTTCATATCGCGCACGCAGTTCGAGTCTGACATCCTCAATAGAAAGTTCGTCGAGCATGGCGAGTATGAGAAAGCTTACTATGGTAAGTCTATGAAAGCATCGCGGACTTGTGACAGGCGCGGATCCACCGTTGTGGGCACGATGGGCATGCCCACAACCCTAATACGTGGCTTGTGATGCCCCATAGCTTCACCCGCGTGAAACTACGATACCTTAGACTAATTCTATGTACGATACACTACAAAATCTTGATCAGGCCGTCTTATAATTTTTTATAAACATTTCCTTTGTAGGAATGCACTATATCGATCATGCACGAGCAAGTTTCATACGCTGACTCGCACATGCCAGATTTTCGGGTGGCTATGACCACAGCCTTTTTTGAGGGCTGGATCCGCGCCTGACTTGTGATTTATAATTGACAGCAGAAAATGACCCAGGCCTTCTCTCAGAGAGAGAGAGAGAGAGGATATGCCCTAATCCACCATGCTGGCCCAGTGCATGTTATGTCATATGTCTTTGAACTTTTAAAGTTTTCGGACATACCGCGGTTTCTCACTATATTTTCCTTCACCGTTTTTGTGCAATGTCTTGGAAACTGCCCATATCCAATTAATTTAAATTCTAAATACGTACATAATAGATGTAGGGCCTAGAATCGAACCGGGTGCTGCTAGATTTTGAGGGGCACAAGATACCGCTCTGCCACCATCGCTCAAAAATTTATTTAGTTATTAGTAGCAGTGTGCTGTGGGCCTTTTTTTTTTTTTTTTTTTTTGTTTTCGAGGGGGAATCTTCCAAAGATACCCGGCTGCATTGGGGTGCAGCCAGGTTATGTGGGATTGGACCCACTAAAACCCCCCCGGTGACCAGCCTTAGTGCTTGACAAGAGGGCTCCGGGATCTCCAGAGGAACGCACCGGAGCCCTCAGCACTGCGCTATGGCTCCTCCCGAGACAACTGCGTGTTGTCTCAGTCCCGACAACGTTGGTCACACAACGTACTCTCCCTGGGCACGCTTAAGTGGATGGTCAGAGCCCCAACTTTGACCATCCTGAACCCATAGGTCCCCTTTTAGTAGGCTCTTACTACAGGCAGGGGGTACCGGTGCCGTATTCTATTGCCCCGGCACCAGGGCTAATTGCCCCGGCACCAGGGCTAATTGCCCCGGCACCAGGGCTAGTGCTGTGGGCCTAGTAATCCCCTGCTCATTTATTTTCTCCATATTTAATATTTTCCGAACTTTTTCTTGCAAGGGCGGATCAAGGTCATAAAAATATACTACTTCATAGTAAGTAAGTTAGATAGGTTCAGTGCCCAACCCTGATGGCAGAGTTTTAGACCGCCTGAAGGCTCCTGACATCATCATCATCATCAGCCAGAAGACGTTCATTGCTGAACATAGGCCTCCCCCTTTAACCTCCACACTGAACGACAACCTGCAATCTGCATCCACTGGATGCCCGCGACTCTCACGATGTCGTCGGTCCATCTAGTGAGGCCTACCTGCGTCTTCCGGTTCGGGGTCTCCACTCAAAAACCTTTCTACCCCATCGGTTATCAGTTCTTCGAGCGATGTGCCCTTCCCATTGCCACTTCAACTTGCAGATTTTAATAGCTATGTCGGTGTCTCTGGTTCTTTGGCGAATATCTACGTTCCGGATTTCATTCGCGCAAAGAAACTCCGAGCATAGCTCTCTCCATTGACCGTTGTGTGACTCTGAGTTTTTCCAAAAGACCAACAGTTAACGACCACGTCTCAGTACCACTGGCACACACTGGTCAAAGACCCTCGTCTTTAGGCACTCTGGTATCTTCTGTGGTACGGCTTCTGACATGGCTGAACAATTGTTGTTATAAGAGGCCTATAGAATCAAAGCCGGCTAATCTGTACTTTGGCTAAATAGTGGCAATGTAAGAAAAACGTTTATGCTGCTTTATTTGAAACAACAGATGGCCGGATTTGTTACTAACCTGTAACTTTCAAGTGGATTGTCTATAGAAGAGTGCCGTTTTTGATATGATTTATATTAAAATACATCAAAAAGTGTTTTAAATTTTGGGTGTTGCCCTATATACAGATTGTATTCAGCAAAAATTACAGATAGCCGCCTTTGTTTAGGCCTCATAAGACAACAACCGAATCTTTAACAACATAAATAAAACTAAACTGGCATCGTACATGTTCCATTCCAGGTACATCGTTAGAAGCAATACGAGAAGTAGTGAACTCCGGGAAGATCTGCGTACTGAACCTGCATCCTCAGTCGCTGAAGATCCTCAGGAGTTCCGACTTGAAGCCATACACAGTGTTCGTAGCGCCGCCCAGTTTAGAAAAGCTCAGACAGAAGAAAATAAGAAACGGAGAAGCTTTCAAGGTACGATCCTGATAGTTACTGGGTGTCTTCAAATCACGAGTGAATCGGTTCCTTCTAGGCAAGGGTGCTCCATCGGAGACCGCATCATCGCTTAACATCAGGCGGTTCCACGGTGTTTCCGAGAAGCTACAACATGGGGTTCTTCAAAAGGCGAGTTAATAGTCTTAAACGGTCGGCAACGTATTTGTGATGCCTCTGGTGTTACAAGTATCCATAGGCGACGGTGACTGCTTACCATCAGGCGGCCCGTCTGCTTGTTTGCCACCTATGGCGTTTAAAAAAAGAGTTGGCGGTTAAACGCAAGCCTATTTATACAAAAAAAAAGTAAAATTCATAATTAAAAAAAAAAAACATACATTGCTATATATATATATTATAGCCTTAGAGAACGCATTTTAGCAAATTTAACTTTTGTTAAATATTTGCGAAAAATCGAATGAAAACAGGGGGTTTGGAATAACTACGTGGATTTACTATGGTTTGTGCGTCTGTTTAGTTATTTAGCTAAGGTACTATGTAATAACACTAGACATATCAAAACACGGCAAATAAAATTAAAGAATCTATGTCAGTAGTTGAAGTTAATATCTGTATGGATTTATACATACTTGTTGGAAAATGAAACCAACAATAAAACTTGTTGGCTCGGGTAGGTGCTGGTGTGGGAAAATGCACAATACGCCCCAAGATGAACGTCAGTGCAGGTCTTACCACCTCCGCCTCGAATAAGAATAAGAAAACTTTATCAATATCTTTGAAAGTCATTACATTGGAACGTTTTGTTTATTTTCCAGGAGGAGGAATTGAAAGAAATAATAGCGACTGCGAGAGACATGGAACTAAGATGGGGCCACTTATTCGACATGATAATTATAAATAACGACACACAACGTGCCTACCAGCAGCTGCTGAATGAAATCAACAGCCTCGAGCGTGAGCCGCAGTGGGTCCCCGCGCACTGGCTCAAACATACCTAGCGGGTGCTGACCACCGCCCGGTGCGCGCGGACCCTCACCGACCCGACCACCACCACTCCCCGCTCCCACATCACTCAACACTCCAAGCTCGAGAGACTGTTCCGAATGTTCAAACTGGTGTTGGTGTTCGACCTGATAGCGCAAATGGTTTTACATTTGCTTCACTATTTCCTGAAGGCCTGCGAAGAGAGATTCGCGACTGTTAAGATTGCGACAAAGGAAGAGGACTCTGTAGTTAGACGCAGATTCGATAGTAGTGAAGGTATTTCGAATTCGTCGGAGTTACAACGGTATATAGATGATAGAAATGTGTTCCCGGGTTATTTAATTGAAAGCGAACGCGCGAAAAAGGATCGAAATCGATTTGTCGCGTAGTTTCGGTAATGTCAAAGTGCGTATCTGTTAAAATATTCGGCTTGTGAGGCGGAGTGTTTTGATCGATACTTTTATTTGATCGATTCAAAGACATCACTTTAGTTTAAGTTATTTATCGTTGTTTTCGAATTGTATTTAGATGTACTTATCGAGTGCGGTGCAAATAACTTATGAAATGTTTATAAAAGTTATAAATCTTGATGAGAGAAGTATAGTACTTAATACAAATTTAATAATTCGTATCGATGGATTAAACCACAACATTCCTCGTAATCGCCTTAAAAAGAGTTTATAAAAAGACATTTTAATGTAAAGTTTTAATCATAAAATCGTGTTTTATTTGTGTTTAGGTAGTAGAGATAAAATTGTAAGTTTGAATCTTCCAATAACTCCATTTTGCCCGTTTGTATTTTTGAAATATCTAGATTTTGTCATGTTTTTCAGGACTAACATTGAATGGTTACAGGTTTACACGCGACTCTGGTCGCAGTCGTTGTCGTTAGAACTTTGTAATAATTCTGCCAAAATATAAAGACTGTTTGCTGTTTTAAATAATATACGTTTTTCCCTTGCCTGTTCTAGATAAAGAGATATCGGCGTTGATAGTAAGTTCATAGCATGCTTCTAATGAACCATTCATGTATCATAGGTATTGCCACTTGTGAAAAACATTTCAATGAAATACGTCTAATAAAGTAAAAAATAAATTCTAAAATAGTATTAATAAATTGTTGAATTTTTACATAATAATGCTACACAAACAATAATGCGACGGAATTTATAGTTTGCAATGTATTAAAATAGATAGAGAATAAATTACGACGAGATAAACAATAAAATATTTCTCTATTACATTTGTACGGTAGATATAAATATTAGACATTTTCTGAAAATTCTCCCGTAGTCTTCTCTATAAGATCTATAGAATTACTATAATAGTTTCAATAAACCAATTTACCTATGTAAGACACTGCTTTACGTAGTGTGTAGAAAAGCAATATTTTATATCCCTATAACTAAATGCTATTATACAAAAGAATACGTACAGTTTTGACCATTTCAAAACTAACGATTTTTCACATTACTGCCACGCGTGGCGCTCGTCTTCGCCTGTTACACGACACTCATGAGGAAAAACTGAACGTATTTATTTGTTAGATGTATTTTCTATATTTAAATCAATTTACCCACATAACTGTACAACGACATATCCGTTTTTATAGTATACCTATTTCAAGTTAATGTATTTGTCCAATCGTTTTTCCTTTTTGGCAAATTTACCAGTTAATTAAAATGTATACTTACCTATAGATACAATAATTATAGTGAATAGTCACGGAATCGGTGTTTTCGGCTTAGAACAAATAAATCTTCCATTTTAATAATTAGCTCTAACCGGGCAACACTAATTAGGAGCTAATATTTAATGTTCCTTGCTCAACTCTGTGATAATAGCGCCACCGATCTATCTATGAAGGCGGACTAAACTGGAACTAATGTTGACAACTAGTGACGCCCTTAACGGAACTATTCAGGGGGACATAATATGAACCAGTCAGTCCTTCTCTTGTTACAGCTAAATAGATAGGTGGCGCTGTTAGCGTGTCTTAGCTCTTAATTATTAGTGTTTTCCGGCTAAAGGCACCAATGTAAGTGTCCTATAGACTTAGTTAAACGCAATACAAAATATGAAATCATTATTCTAAACAAAATACAGATTCAATATAGGTAGATACCTAATTAGTTCCAATCATTGTAAATTTATAATTATGAATTTAGATAGATTTGTGCATTCCAAATAATATAGTGCCAAATACAATAACTGTCATGATAAGTGGCATCCACATTCATTTTCAGATCACAATGTTTTATTTGTATATTTTGAATGTTAATGTTAGACAGTTCGTGATTTTGTCTATTTCATGGGCATAATTTGCAAAGAAATAAATAAAAGTTCCGGAATTAATATTGACATTAGCGTATTTTTATTTAAACTGGGGGCCCCGAGGTAAGAAAAGTGCCCCCCCCCCCCCCCCATGGGTACTTAATTAGTTTTTTGGAGGAATTGAGAATTTTTTTTTGCTTTTCCGAATTATGCCCATGCAAGTTAATAAATAATGTACTGATTTGAGGTATTGATTGTGTCATAGTCATATAAAATTTATTGGTCGGTAAATATTTGATTAGTTGTGTAAGTTGAATATATCAGTGGTAGAGTGTGGAGGTGCTAAAATTATTCATTAACTTGTTTACGTCATTTCTGTGTGGTTTTTATTATCATTCTTGTATTGGTCAATGTACGAAAACTGCTGTGAATCATTTGTTTCTGTAACATCATTTTGCTAAATTTGCTAATGCATGAGTTTAATATATACAGGTGGCGCTGGTGGCGTTTTATTGTAAATCAATAAAAAAAAAACATTATAGTTAGAGTTACCTGGCATTTTTTTTTTACTTACTAAGAAATTATACAAGTTTTAAGTTGTGTTTCGTTTATAACAAGAAACAGATTTGATTGCAAGATAACCCGTACGTGCCGTCACCTCTAACGCGATTCAATTTAGGTGACTGCAAAAAGTTACACGACCGCAAGTCGTATCTCGGCGCGTTATGGTTCACATTCACGTAATTTCACGCAGTTGAATCGCTTTTAGTGGTCACGGTACGGGCCCTGCCCTTAAATGAAATGTATTCTAATCTATTCTACTTACGACATTTTTTATGCTTATTATAGTGGCAGCCTTTTTCGTGCATTTATCGTGAACAGGATTTATCTTCAACAGTTACTTCACAGTATTGATATTATTATCTAATTTATAAATAGTCCTGTATATAATTTATTAACAACTGAGTAAATGATAAAATTATTATAAATAACATGTTAATAGAACAATTTCATGTAAATAATAGAGTACCTATTAAATTTAATATCAGATAAATAATGCTGGTTTTATTTTACTAAACAACTTTGATTTCTTATTCCGCTTCATAAAGTAGGTCAGAGGTTTTATAAAGAGCTGTACCCTTAGTACAAGATTTGACAGTTTTCGAAAACTTTTTTCGTTTTCGTATTGTCCCATACATTTTAGTAAAGCGCCTCTAGCGGAAACGCGGATGAACTAAAATCGGTAGTAATAGGCAGTATAGGTTGCTTCACTCAAATACGAAAAATAGTTTCGAATAGCTTTCAGCCCAGCAATGTATGCATCAAAACGAAAACGAAAAAAGTTTTCGAAAACTATCAAATCTTGTACTAAGGGTACTGCAAATTACAACGTTGTCAAGCGTCATAGGCTGAATCATTATTTATTCACATCATACTGTTAGCTTTATAACAAAGGACATTGAATAGAATGGACGCGCTACAAAGTAGGTAACATCTAGGATCTTCTGGCACATTGGCCATGTTTGCTGTACCTGCCAGGCGTGAGCTGTAATCATAATACTCTTCGGCAACGCGGTTTTATCATCGTACCAGCCGCCACCGCCTGAAAGTTCATCCAAACATTATCATAGATCGGTGGAAATCGCACACTGCGTTTTACGCGTTCTTTTTTGCCTTACACCTGTAATATGTGGAATGAGCTTCTTCCTACGGCATTTCCGAGTAGCTTTAATATGGGGTTCTTTAAAAGGGCTGTTAATAGAGTCTTTAAGGGTCGCCAACGAATCTGTGATGCCCCTGGTGTTGCAGGTATCCATAGGCGACGGTGATCGCTTACCACCAGGCGGCCCGTTTGCTTGTTTGCCACCTATGGCATTAAAAAAAAACTGGCTGTAATGCTGTGCAAAGAGGATACAAAAGATGGATTTCTGACAGCTCTAGGAAAATAGTTCTGCAACCATCGATAGATGGCGCTGACGAGACATCTATATACTTATAATAAAACTGTAACAGGTCCAATTCTGTACATTGAAGATATTTTGAAAAAAAATATATTGGACGGCATTCTACAATCGATACTGAAGCCAAAACTGTAATTTTTTTCATTTTTGTCTGTCTGTCTGTATCACGACCGCGCATCACGCCGAAACTACTGAATGGATTGAAATGAAACTTAGCATGGTTTGAGTTCATACTACGAGGTAGGTTCTTGCATACTTTTTTTTATTTTATAGTTATTTCGTTGTTTTTTTTTTCGTTGTTAATTGCAAATATTGGTCTGATGTTTTGCGTTATGTGATGTTTTACATTATGATAAGCAACTAATAAAAGCTCCTGTAAACAATTGTTAGTAACACTGCAATTTCCGGTGATTCCGTCTGCAGGGACTATTTTAATGTTCACGCAAACTAAGTTGCGGGTACAGCTAGTTTATTTATATATTTGTTCAATAAAACCTACAATACAAGGAAGAGGAGACATTTTATAACACGGCTAGGCAAGGCACACTTATTTACCTACCAGTTTGTGATCTGTTGTGGAAAAACAAGTACTTTGTTAGCAAACAATAACCATATAATACTATGTACGAAAAAAAAATACACCAAAACAAGTTTGACAGACAGATATTGTCTGTCTATAAGAATAAGCAAGTTTTTAGGGTTCCGTACGCAAATGTTAATATTGACCTTTCTTCGTCTGTCTGTAGTTTGAAATCAAATAATCAGAGAGAGAGCTTTCCTTTCAGGTACGAAATTCGTATTTCGTCTTGGACGAACCATTATAATTCATGATGCAAACCAAACCAAGGAGAAAATAAGTTAATGTCAATGTCAGATATTTCTAAGTTATCAAAATCATTTCGATTTTGACATTTACGTTGTGACGTTGACATTTTGACATTACAGTTTCTCAGAAAACTGAATCAAATCAAAATATTTGAAGAAAAAATATATTTCTCTTGTGCATTACCGAGTAATAAATGGATTAATTAGTTACTGTTCTATACGTATCACAAAAATGCCGTCCATGAAAGTGGAGGGTGATAGCGATGGAGACGGCGACATGTCTGGAGGTGACACGGAGAGGTCTGGGGGCTCCTCTCGAGGCCCCGACCGCGATTCTAGCGCTGAAGAGGCTGACGAGCCTGATTCTGATGATTCCTCGGAAATGGACGAGAGCGAATGCGAGAGGCGCCGGAATGAATGCCTCGACAACCTCTGTAAGTTTTGGTGGGAAAATATTGAGGTTATGTTTACAAACAATCTGTGGAAGATTAGTTTATTTTGTTTTTGTGTAACGACGATAATAAAGCTACAGTTATATAGATTGGAGGTATCAAATGGCTTTATTAATGCTGTAACACATTTTAACATTTTATAAATTATGTGTCCAACCAAAAGTAGGTCAAGATATTTCAATAAAACGTGAAAAATTCAAGAAGCAAAGGTAGTGAAATCAACTTTAGGATTCGCCTTCCCCTTCCCTAATTCATGGCGTTGTGTCCTTAGGAACAACTGTTATTGAATACACATATTATTTAATTGAAAATTTACATCTAAATCAGATCTTAATAGTGCCCCTAACATATAGTAATTTTCATAAAAACAAACTATCCATCAATGTTTTCGAATTTGGTACGTATATGATATAGATGGGTGCGTTCCACATTCCGAACTAGTGATAATCGATGAACATAGATGCTGAGAGCTAGAACAATGATGTTTTATTATCAATGTTGCTATATATCAAACATCGAGATGTTGATCGTCAAGTTAATCATTGTTTTAACATAGATCATCGAAGTTCGATTTCTGTAGTAGGTATTAAGTATGTCAAACATTGAAAACACTAAATCCATAATCGGATTGGTAATCTGTCATTTACTTAGAGATATATGAACACATTTACATGTTTAAGGCACTTTGCTCTGATCCTATTGGGACAATGTATGCAAAAAAATGTTTCTTTCTGTTATTGATTTTAAACACATCAATAACTGGCTAAACTGTAGCTGTGATCATAATGACTCTAAAACAATCCCATACAGTATTATGGTATTTCTAATATCTTTAGCAAATATATTAAAAATACCATATAATATTTATGTTTTGTGTAAAATAATCATCAAAGAGTGATGTTGTAGCGATCTATAGCTGAACATCGCTGTTGAGATATCAATGTTTTTGCAACATTGATCGTCCCTATTTTGAATTACGTTGACAGCGCTCACAATGCCTAGAGTGCTAAAGAGAACCAAAAAGAAAAAAAAAAATCTTTGCATAGTGTTCTAGCCAAAGTCCATCAAGTACTTTAACGCCCTGATCAACCCAGTGCTAGGCTGTGGCCAGGGCTAGGGTAACCACCCACCGGACAAAGCCAAGCCGCCAAGCGAACCGTTAGGGAAAATGGGTCGGAACAGATACTTCACAGCTGCAAGATCATCCTGCCATGCGCTGTTACCCTGCACAATCCATCAAATGTGACATTGTCTGAGAGCTTACACTACAGAGCCATTTGGTCTTGGAGCCTTTAGTACCTCCAAGAAGTTACTGATAAACTTACTAAGTACAGCTTACTTAATGTGAGTAAAAACTTAGTAAGTAACTAAGTTTTTACTCACATTAAGAAATGTGTAGCAACAGACAGACAGACATTGTAGGCTTAATAATAGGGTCCCGTTTACACCCTTATTTACCTTTACACAATTACGGGACCCTAAAAAGGTAATCTACTTTGTGCTTGACTAAAGGCATTTAGGCTAGATTCGTTCGCAGCCTCCACGCATCCTTACTATATCTCCCTTGTTTCACTGATGTGAGTTTTTACTGTATATTATTATAATGTGTGGATGCGTGGTTCCAGCTAACCTGGAGCGCCAGTTCAGTGCTCTCCGCGAGCAGCTGTACTCGGAGCGGGTGAAGCAAGTGGAGCACCAGCTGGACGAGGTGCGTGGCGGTCGCTCCGAGGACTACCTCGGCCCGCTGCGGACCATGCAGGACAACATGAGGATCAGGTAACTGTCACTAAACAGCTATACCAACTAGTCAGATGGATTCACATTAATATCAACAATGGAAACTGTTCGAATGGACTGTGATCTGATGCCGGCGTCAGTTTTAATAATTTAATAAAAAAAAAATAAAAAAAACAATTACTGGACTAAATTGAAATGGGACACCAGGGGAAGCACCAGCTTTCAAATAAAAAAGAATCATCAAAATCGGTTCACCCACTCGAAAGTTCTGAGGTAACAAACTAAAAACTATCTAATTGAGAACATCTACTTCCTCCTTTTTGCAAGTCAGTTAAAAAAAAATTACAAGCATTGTACAATATAACAAGACTATAAACTACAGTAAAAATCTGTTATAACGACATCGAAGGGGCTCATATTCAGTCGTAAAAACCGATAGTCGTAACAGCCAGTGATGTTTACTGTGTATCGTGCAAGTACAAACAAATCGACAGGTTATTATAACCGGTATGTTCTAAACGATGTCGCAGTAAAAGGTTTTGACTGTAATCGCAAAATAAAAAAATTACTTGTGGAACTTGATAATGTCGTGCAGCACCTACACTACACTAAGAATAAACTTTTATCATTGCACTAGCTGACACCGCTTGAAACCTCATCCACATATCATAGATCTGTGGAAATTGCATACTGTGCGTTTTACGATCTCTTTACGAACTAGGGAGCAAGGTATCTGGGAGCTATAGTTCGTGTATTTTGTCTGTGGGAGCGCTCTAACGGCCTAGTTCGTTCACGAACTACACAACACTAGCTCAAAGCTCATTAGATAGTTAGTGAAACTGTTCATTCAAGTTATTGCGAATTTGTTACAGAATCGAAGTGGCGGGAGTACTGAAGCAGTTTCGAATAGAGAATATCAAACACAAGTATGAGGCAGAGGAGCAGGGAGCCCACCAGCACTTCAAGGTATGTTTACATTGTAATCACTTACCTCAGATCAGACAAACAAGGGAGATATGCCTTAGTACAATAAATAAATAATAAATAAATAATTTTTTTTCACTATAGTTCTAAACAGATTAACATAAAAACTGTAGAATAGAAAACTCTTTATTGATCACACCAAAAATTACATACGTACATAGTAGGTAACAAAAAAAAAACAACTTAAAAACTAGTGAAACAATTGGCGGCCTTATCGCTATAAGCGATCTCTTCTAGGCAACCTTAAGTACCTGTAAGTACGGCTCCCTTACTCATTTTTAACCGACTTCCAAAAAGGAGGTTATGTGTTTAAAGGAGGTTTACGTTTGTTACCTCAGAACTTTCGACTGGGTGAACCGATTTTGATGATACTTTTTTATTTGAAAGCTGGTGTTTCCCGTGTGGTCCCAATTTGGTCCAGTTCTGACATTTTTATGAAGTCGGTTTTTTATATTGATCATTATTCACAACAAACTTGTAGCAACATAAATGAATAGTCCACTTGCAAAAAAAGGTTGACAAGGTAGTCTGCAGGGCGAGTTCAACTAAAGTCATCAATATTGTTTTAGACTGGATGCATTAGCACCAGCCACACCACCTATATCTCCCTTGCTTGAATGATCTGGGCGACTTACTAAATTAAACATATTTACATACAAATACAGTTTATACAGTGGAATACAGTTATGAGCGGTTGGTAGGCGGACATCAAATACGAATAAATACTTTGTTTTCGACGCAAGAAAGATTACAGTCAAATACAGTGTTCCGGAAGCCAGTGGCTACTTCAACCATTAAATATATACGTACCTTAAATCAAATACATTGTTAACTCTATATAGCGACACTTAAAGTACTGCACATTTTATGGGTTTATTGGAAATTCTTCATTGCAAGATGAGAAACAAGAAAACTAGCACAGGAGACTATAAAAGTTTAATGATGTGAGGGAAGTATGAACACATATTTTAAAGGATTTTTAAAGCTTCAAGGAACATGTATTAAGACCTAAAGGTAAGTAAGCTTTTATATTATTATATTTCAATTCAATCACAGTTATTTGGTGTTATTTTTTTAAGAATTTGGCATTTTTTGTATAGATGTTTTTTTATAATTGTTCAACCGCAATCTATTTCGCCAGATGTCGCTTCATTCAAAGTAAACTCAAGCGTTGTTCAATTATTTCACAACGCTTGTTCTGTTTAGTAACAATTTCGCTAGATGTCGCTACCCGTATTCAGATAGCGACTCGTTTATCAAAAACGTTCAATACCCATTGAAATTATATTCATCAATGTTTTACATATACACTTATAACAAATCTTTAATTACTCATAAAGTAATTGTTCCAGTGTTTATTTTGTTGTACAGTTTGCATGAAAAGCGCTAGGTACTCTGAGGTTTGCGTAATTATAGCGTAGGTAGGTAAGCCACGTAACCACGTAGGCGGTCTACGTAAAAGCAAACCGAGCAATACGAACTTCAAGGCAATCCGTATGAATAAATGTTAATACTAAGATGTGACATACTTAAATATAAAACGACTATAACTGCTGTCCATGGCTTCTCCCGCGTGTCGGATTACGTCAGGATTTTTCAGGACATGCCCGGACTTTCAGCGGCTTTTCTATTTGTCTGGATTTTTTACTATAATATCCGTTTTTTTTAAATTGACTATGTTACCTTAGTACAGTCATAATAATACTGCAGCTTTATGAATAAAAATCAGTTAGTAGTCAGTAAAATTCAAAAAGACATGTTTTTGAATTTTATTTATTAATTTATTTTGTAATAAATATTTTGATATTAGATTTTCAAATATTTATAATTCATTATATTAATAGTATAAATATTTAATTAAATTATAACATATTTTTTTTATAATTTCATCTACCAAAGTTTATTATTCAAGGAATAATTAGTAAAATAAAAAATAAATGGAGATAAACTTCCATGAAAAAATGCTCAAAAAAGATAGAAAGAATAAAAATTCAGGTACAATAAATAATATTATTCCTATCAGATTTATATATAAATATATATAAAAGAAGGTATAAAATTAACTATACCCTTATTAATTAATCGTTTTGGGTGAGTCTACGAAAAACCTAAGTTTACCTAAGTAATTTAGATTTATACATTTAAGAAATATGTACTGACAATCGAATTTAAATACTATGTTTATGTAGTCCAAATGCATAGTTAGTTTATTTTATTATTTTAGAGAAACTAACGGTCTTAATTAACAGAGTTAATAATTAGCTAGAGACAAAGGGGCCATTTAAAAGTTTCTACTTAGAAAAAACAGAGTACATTATATGAAAGCTAAAACATGTGAATAAAAAATATTGAAGTAGAATACTGTTTGAACAAAGAAAAAAGCAATAGATTCTAAATAAACTAAGATGTGTACTTAACAAATTAAGAAATAAATTTAATATTTAAGAGAATGGTACCTAAATTTTCACAAATAATTGTTGAAAAAGTTGTCACATAACCACTTCCTTATGTATGATAAACTAGAGACAAATATATACATACCTAGACTTTACTTACGTAGCCTATTGTAGGTTCCACACGCACGAACGATAAAGCTATATTGCCGATAGTTAGTTCTTAAGTTTTCGGAGATACTAAGAATTTTGCCTATAATTAGTAGAGCATCGGGGAATATTTACCACTTCCTTATGGATGGTATACTAGAGACAAATATATCCACACCTATATGTAAGGTTTTAGTCTTCTGGTTGGTAACTCGATATTCACTTTTCAAATGTTTCTGTGTTTTACGCGGAAAGACTTTACTATGCTGAAGTGGTCCTTCATACTTTATCATTATGTCCAAGTTTTAATACGGAACCAACCCTGAAATCGAGAAAAAAATATCAGCTACCACATTTTGACTAGAGTGAATGACCGTTTTCTATGGAAAAGCTCTTTTTTTGTTAACCTCAATAAAGGGTTCTCATTTCGATAGTATTTTATTAAATGTTTGATACCTCAGAACTTGATCATTTAGAAACCAATTTAGAAGAATATGTTTTTTTTAAAAGCATGTACTTTCAGATTGATCCCGCAGAAATTTCATCATAATCAGTTCAGTAATTTGTATAACAAATCAAAATAACTGGAAAATTTGTTTAGTATGACATATTGTTGTCCAATTAAACGAAATTGCGTATTTAACTAATTTTGAAGACGTTTTTTTAAATTGATAATTATTCGATTTTTGAGTTGCACCCATAGTAAAAGTTGTTCATAATGATAGATACTATGATCCCCTTTCAGCTTAGCCCACTTTCCGCGTAACCTAGTATACACAGACACACATACATACTCGACGATAGAGGCAGGTAGGTCGCCGTGCGTTGAAGTCTTTTACGGGCACCCAGCGCGTCGGGAAGGTCACACTAATCCCTTCTCGTGATCCCTTTGTTTCTAGCCAGCTGGCTCTGTGGTTTTACCTGCCACCCTACAGGTATTGCACAATTTTCCGAAATAATAATTATCAATTAAAAAAACCCACGCCTCCAAGCGCAGAAGGCAGGTTCACTACCAACTAAGCTAACGAGCTGTCAAATTGAGTGATTATTCTCCTAATTTTCCACCTAGAGTTGAGGTGGAATATTTTCCTTAAATCTAAATACGACCACCCTTAAGTTGTAGCCGATTCAATAAAAAAGCACTTCACAATCGGTGAAGATATTGCATACCACAAACACAAAAAAAAATGATATGTCAAACTCATATTTACGAAAATATTATTTACATATATCAGTCTCTGGCAGCCATATTACAAGCTTTGCTTAGTTTGTTGTCAGATGAACATGTGTGCAATAATGTCCCAGATATTTATTTGTCCCAGATTAAGTCGGTTGAAAAAAGAAAAACCTCGCAAATCACCACCAACTAGCACTACCAACACCAAAGCCAATTAGTGTGATACAAATTGCATTTTCATCCCACCTACTCGAAAAAGACGACTTGGTTCGCCTTTAAGTGCACCCAAAGGTGGTGTTTTCTGTAAGAAACTTTTAGCAGGCAGTAATGAGTTGAATCCTCTTTATAAGTGCGCCGCAATTATCATTACCGCGCACTTTTTCAATTTGGAACATCTTAGTGTTCAGCGCCAAAGAAATCGAACGCAAATATTGTTTGAATAAAGACTGGCTGGTACGAAAGCCCATACTCGCGCCGCCGCTGAATAAAAAAAAGAAATCAAATTAAAAACGCGCGAACTACAGCCCGCGTTTTCGTCAATTTTCACGGATTGTTAGAAATGCATAGTTTTGTTGTGAATTTTATTTATTTGTTTTATTATTAGATAATTTAATTTCAATTTAGTTGTTACTAAAACTAATAATATTAGGTACAAGATTATATTCAGGCGCTTTTTATTTTTTCATAGTGGGTGATGTAAAGTAGAGTGTATCACTCGGGCGCAAAATATTTTTTTTGGCTCGGACGACGTAATTTGTATCGCTCGCTACGTTCAGGATTCTACTAAAGAAGAATCCCTCACTTCGCTCTGGATTAAAAAAAGCGCCCTCGCCGTAAAAATATTATTTTACTCCCTTATGTTACAATCTACTATTTATTGGTAAGCTATTTTCCGCGGTGTATCCGAGAAGCTACAACATGTTTTTTTTTTTTTTTCAAAAGACAAGTTTATAGTGTCATAAAGGGTTGGCAACGTATTTGTGATGCCTCTGTTACTAGTATCCATAATAGGCGACGGTGACTGCTTACCATCAGGCAGGCCGTGTGCTTGTATGCCTACGGTATGAAAAAATAAATAGATTTACGTTTGGCCGCCAACTCTCCTCGGTCAATAAATACGTATTGATCCTGTCTGGGCTGCGTAGAAATGTAAGGCTTCCAAGATATTTTCTTTGTCGGCATTTCTAGGAAAACCTTTAATGGGTAATATATGCCTATATGATTACTTTAGTCTTTGTAGATTTTACTGATCAACTCTGTCTAGAACTTGGTTGCCTGATTTGGACAATTGTTTTCGTTAAACAAAAGGGACTATGTCTAACGTGCCGTTCCAAACACAGCATCGCACGGCCCCTTTCTTTATCCACTTTTAAACATTTTGGTTATTCTAATTTTGATTTGTCTGCTTCTTAAAAACAGACTTCATAAAAATTTCAGAAGTATACCAAATTGAACACGGGAAGTACCAGCTTTCAAATAAAAAAAAACATTAAAATCTGTTCACCCAGTCGAAAGTTCTGAGGTGACAAACATTTTAAAAAAAATAGTCGCGTTGAGAACCTCCTCCTTTTTGGAAGTCGGTTAAAAATAGTGTCATATCAACTCTGAATGTTTTATCTAGGAAACCGTAAAGACCGAAACACGATTAAGGACATTACACTCAAAAGAAAAAAATAAATGAAAGTAACACTGATTTGCGTTTTTCTCCGTTTTTTTTTGGAGTCACTCAATTTACCTACCTATTTATTTAATGATGTCTTAATATACAGATTACATAATTATGGTGGGAACTGTAAAACCTAACCTAAGTCGAAAAACCAAAAAAATTGAAGTAGCGAAAAGACACGACTGTGTGTAAGCGCCGTGGTTTTGCTCAATGCGACTTCAATACGTTATTAAGCCTCCTGGTAGTAACAAGCGTTGCTTAAAAGTGGGAAAGGCTCGCCTTAAAGACAACTATTTAAGAAAAATTGGTACGGAGCTAGTTGAATAATTATACTAATCGCCATAATTTCGTCTCAATTGGCTGTCATTAAATAATTATAAAATTAATTACATGAAATAATGTGCTACTCATATCATAGACCATCTCAACGTCATCAAGAACTCGCCTCAATAGCCCAGAATTTTTCGATCCTATACTGTTTTTTTTTTTTTATAATAAGAGCGGAAAACAAGCATTCTCTCCGCCGCTGCTTATTGACACCTGCAATACTAGCGGTGTTGACGGTGCTTTGCCTGCCCGGAGAGGTAGTTGTAGACACCCCCTTTAAAACGCTTCATGTTGAAGCTCAGCGGGAAGACCTTTAGGGGAAGGATGTTCCACACCTTGCAGGTCCGCGGAATAAAGAAGCGGAAAAATCGACCGGTGTGGGATTTCCAGCTTTGCAAGATGTGGGGGTGAGCTTTTGACGGTGTCGGGATGTGCGGTAGTGGAAGTCTGACGAAGGAATAAGATCAAAAAACTGTACAATAGTTTCATATTCACTTTTATACACATACCATAAATGTATTTTATCCTCTTGCTGTTGTCTTCGGCCCCACCGATGCCTCTGAAAAGTTCGAGCTAGACCCGTGAATGAAAATCCTACCAACGCTGGTTGTGTACAACCAGCAACATGCTGAGTTGGGGTC
This sequence comes from Agriopis leucophaearia, assembly GCA_949125355.1. NCBI lineage: Eukaryota > Metazoa > Arthropoda > Insecta > Lepidoptera > Geometridae > Agriopis > Agriopis leucophaearia. The sequence continues at coordinate 15,388,423 of OX421274.1, read as the reverse complement.
GGTTTTTGTGACGATGTACCTGTATACTTCTATTTTTATATTTCTTGTTTTTATTTCATTGTCACAAAATAAACTTTTCTGATTTCTACCTAGTGTCCATCGTTGAACTTATAGATAGAAGAATCTATGGACACCACATTTATAAAAAAACAGTTGAGACGTTTAGGCTGTGTAAGTGGGAACATACCAAATTACATGCATATACGTTAAGCTCAATATAACTATTTTACTTCGCAACATCGGGTAAAAAGATTTCTTCTGATTATAAATTTAACTGGATTAACATTTATGGAGGTTTCTAAAAGTGCGTAGTTTGAACTTATGTACCTAATACTTTCGGCCCTACCAAGGTTGAAAGTTCAAAGTTACAAAGAAATCAATATAATATGTACGGCGTACATCCCCAACCCATTTTAACTATTAATTGGTAGCATTGTAAAAGCTTGCTGACTCAAGCTTGTATTTTAAACTAGCTGTACCCGCGACTTCGTCCGCGATTTCTTCAGAAAAAAATAGCTTATGTCCGTCCTCATGATGCATAAGCATACTATTACCTCGCAAAATTTTATCGATATCGGTTAAGCCGTTTAGCCCTAATTATGTAGCAAACAGACAGACAGACAGAGTTACTTTCGCATTTATAATATTAGTGTGAGTAGTGTCACAGAAAAGAGAAGTAAATAGAACGGAAATGAGAAGTAAAATCCGTCGCCAGGTATTGTGACAGAACCTTGATTGAACATTCTTATATATGTCAACGCGACGAACTCCGCGTCACAGTTGCTAACACAGTTGCTATGGGTTTATATGAGTCCAACTGGCTACAATAAACTTCTTACAATAATGCCTTGACAGTCGTTCTAATTTAAACATATTTTTTTTCTGTGGATTAGTGTGATGTGATTGCTTTCTGTCAAATTTTATTATATATTATCCATCTGTTTAACCGTGATATGGTGACAAGCAGATAGACAGTTATTTTCGCATTTATACGATGACAAAACGGCAGTCATATCTTAAGAGAACTAACCTTTCGCAGTTACCATAAAGCTATCCGCTTCACGAAACTTTCAGGTAAACTTTCTCTGACTTACACGGTACATCAAGCCGCGCCGTTACCCCGACGCCATGGACGAATCAACCTCGGGATATTGTAGGAAAATTATTCACTTTATAATTTACCCCGCGGTTTTGCCTCTGATTTTCCAGTTTTCCGCATTTTTTAGGATAAAGTGTCCGTTTCATGTTCACTCTTATTACTTGCCCTATTTCACGGCTGAAGTGCAACCGCTGAAATAAATCGTCTGACGGTTGCCATAAACAGTAAATACTCATCACTTTTACTAGCCTTTTCAACGTAAAATTATATATAGGTAGCTAATATACTACTTACATGCAGTATGTCCTATCATGGGACAACACGATGGGACTAGTAGTTTCAAAATACTGATGTCACTTGTCCCATCGTGGGACAACACGGTGGGACTAGTGGGACGTACTCAGTAAAATATTAAAAAAAAATGTTTTTTTTCAGATTTTTATTATGTTACTGAAGCTGTCAGACGCATTCTACTTACATTATTACAATAATTACAATATTATTGTAATAATGTAAGAGAGATAACACTAAAGGGATAACTCTAAGTAAAAAACGCATCACTAAACACTAAATATCTGGGACATTTTTGCACACACGGTCATCTGACCCCAAACTAAGCAAAGCTTGTAATATGGCTGCCAGAGACTGATATACATACATATATATTTTTAAATACATACTTAAATAGATATTAACACCCAGACATAGAACAAACATAAATGTTCATCACACAAATGTTTGTCCTAGATGGGAATCGAACCCACGCCCCCAAGCGCAGAAACTAGGTTCTCTACCAACTGAGCCACCGAGGCAGTCAAACTAATGCTCGCAGCCAACTTCTTGATGTGTAACTTCGCGCTTCTTAGAAAGGACACAACGACAACGGCCGGATGACATGTCCCTTAATTTATTCGTCAAGTACGTAATACTAATACGCACCCCTACGTATATTTCAGTCTGCGAAGGGGTGAGTCTCGTCGAAAAACGATAAATATACGCCGCGGGGCGTTTTTGTTCATACCCTGGTCTCGTCGATACAGGCTATTTGTAAAATATACTTTTGGTATTTTGTCCCTTTTAACGTGAACGCAGACGCGGAAAGAACAAGAGGTTTAGATGGTCATACAAATGTCGCAATTCATGTTTATTAACCGATTCCAAAAAGGAGGAGGTTATCAATTCAACTGTATATTTTTATTTAATGTGTGGTTACCTCAGAACTTTTGACTGGGTTAACCGATTTTAATGATTCTTTTTTTTATTTGAAAGCTGGTGCTTCCCAGTTGGTCCCATTTCTATTAGTTCCAGTTCTGATTTAGTCGGTTTTTTATATCGATAATTATTTTATCCCTTGTAGACATAAAATAAAGTACATATATAGAAACTTGGTCAAACAAAGGTTCCATACTTATTTTATTTTCAGAGAAGAAACTTACATGTACATACACAATAAAAATAGGTAACAATAGATAAAGATAGAAGGCTTTTTGACTTGATTACTATTTCTTAGCTAATCCGCCCTAACATTAAGTACATAATTGCATATTCTGTGAAAATTACAACTGGCTATCTATTACGGTTCAAAAGACGTTAAAAGGTAGGACGGACGGACGGACAGACAGACAGCGTATGCTTAGTAATATGATCCCGTTTTCACCCTCTGGGTGCGGAACTATAAAAAAGTACATAAAAAATATTTATTGTTTCCAAAAATACATTTCTCACAAATGATGTTGAAGCACTGTCTCAAGGATTCAAAGATTTCCAATTAAACAAGCCGTATTGAGAAGTACTTTACTTAACATTGTTTGCTTTTGCGAAATTTTTGGTACTATAGAAAAATTAATTTATGGTTGATATTCCGAAAATCCGTACGAAGCGCTTTGATTCCACTTTTATTGTGCGTACTGCTGGTCTGTGGAATGCGCTGCCTGAATGGGTGTTCCCCGATAGTTACAATCTAGGTGTCTTCAAATCACGAGTGAATCGGTTTCTTCTAGGCATGCGTGCTCCAATTTAGACCGCATCATCGCTTAACATCAGGCGAGCTGGCGGTCAAACGCAAGCCTATTTTCAATAAAAAAACAATTGGGTATAAAAATTTAAGAAATAGACAGAAAGATACTTTCGCATCTAAATCAGATGTATTAGTGTAATATTTACGGTTGGTGTAGAGTAGGTAGCGGGTGAGACCGCGGCCCGCAGCTAGTATGGAGTATGTGGTATAATGTATAGGTCGCAGGCGCAGTGATAAGCCGCGTGTGGGGACAATGCGGCGGTGTCATCGACACGGCGCCATTCGTGAGCGTGTGACGTCACGTCCGGTGGCGCGCGCGCATGTCCGCCGCACGTATGCAGTGGATTCAGGATGCATGTTTCAGACTTAATTATGGGAAATCTTGCCTTATCAGTAGTGTTATACTATTATGAGTGTATAGTCGCTAATCCTGAAGATCCTGGTATGGATATTGGGACAAACTATTTAAATTATTGCATTGTCATTAATCTTAATAAGTGTGCAAAATTTCAATTTAATTCGAGGTTTTGAAGTAGATGAAAATCAAGTTCAATGATTGCGTTACATACATACATATCTACACACATGCATACGTGCATACCAAGCTAATAAAAGCGTGTTAAACAGGGTGGAAAATTAGTTTGACTAGTGACCTAGAAGTTTTCATATTTAAAACTATATTTAATTAAACTATATTTGTGTATGTAGTATAGTAAAGTTATACTGTTTTCTCCTAATATTTGGCCACTGTTACCCCACAAGAACTGGCTCAAAGTGATCTTGTGTAATGTTGGACACCACGAATCCGCAAACGTAACATAGTCGTTAAAGTGACGATATATGTAAGACAGCTGGCAGTCGCTGGAAGTTTATTAAAATCATGGTAAATGTTTCGTGAGTACACATTTCAATGTAGAGCACGAAAGTGTTTTGGTTTTAAATAGTTGACAGGCAAGGCGCTGACCATTGTTCACCTGACGTTGTAGTCTCTGGTAAACACGCTCAGTCTGAAATCATTACTTTTATCTTGCCTTCTGATAAGCATATTCAGAAAAGTTTATTTTTCGGCAATGAAAAAAAAAAGTTTAAAATTTGAGTAGGAACTTTTTTTTCGCTGATAGGAACATTGTCACAAAAACCTACCCCGACTCTGTTACTGACTTTCTAGTGACATTTTGGTTTAACTTCTCGATTTTTTAGTATACCACATAATTCCGAGATAAAAACGATCCTATCTCCAAACTGAATTCCCTTTGTATTCTTCCTGACGCCACTTAGTGGTCATAAACATATGTGCGATCTGTTTGCATTGTATAAATATTTTATCTATAATTTATTTTGCTGTATCATCACGCACTTGGCAAGCAACCTGCAAATTCTAAATGTAGACCTTTTCCTGATTTTCTTGGCGAAGTTTCAGGTTCTTGTAAATTATATGCGTGACGGAGATTTTAATTAAGGGACAGTCATAATTGTGGCTTGCTAGCTGCGCCCATGGTTTCACCCGCTATTCTTTTCTTTCTTACTACCACTATCACTGGGAACGTTGCTGTGGTTTACTATCAGGTCTGATAAGTTTTGGAGTGGAATATGGTCTGATATGACTGTTGAGCAGACCCTGATGCACTCGTTCGTGCACACATGCAAACTTATGTATACACCACTTAATTATAGATGGGTAAGTTTAGAAAATATTATCAAAAACAGAAGTAAAAACGTTTTAATTTTTTCATATATATGTAACATTTGACCAACTTTGATGCGCACTAGTATAGGAACGGGTGGTCCAAAACATATGTTTCTGGCCTCATTCAATACAGAATTTAATGCTCTACAACTACCACCATGTTTTGATATTGTGAGTCCTTTGCGAGATATTATCGTAAAACCTCAAAAATACCCATTCTGGGGGTACATTTTTACCCCCCACCACTTATGCACAACTCCGCCGAGGAGGAAAACCTAGGGTAGTCATATTGGGCTATAAATGGACCGATAAAACAATAAAACTTTTTGTAGCAATTAAAGCCGATTTGTCTAAATTTTTGGTTTAATTCTAATGGCCTAGTAATGTATTGTGCATTTCTTTTCCTTCCTTGAAATGCCGGTGCGTGGCGTTACGCCGCTGGAATATTGCTCCACTCACGGAAAAGGGAAGTAGGTGGAACGGTTTTACAAATATGTTAGGATTGGAACCGCTGTCGCCAAACGCATACAACTATGACATTAAATCAACTTCCTCTTGAGAATTTTTTTAGTCTGCCATTATTTTTGCACAGCAAGGCATTTTTGTGGGTACAGCAGTGAAGTGGCGGATCATGCAATCGATAGCGGAGCTAGCGCTCAACTGGCGTAATGGTGTGGAGCTCCGCATAAGTGTGGCAGTCGGTCCCGTCTACTTTTCACTTACACCATCGATGCTTACACCTCCGTCCCCCCTCACCAATTCCGTGGTTCCACTGGTAGGTGGGGTAATGATGTAAAAGCCGTTGCCGCAATCCATAACGCCATGTATCAACACGGCATGAAAGCCGCAGAAGCAAACTTTTGCCAGTTTTCCTACAAGCCTATGAGAGTACGATCTCTCTACAAAGTTCCCAAGTTATGGAATTAGTTTCTTTGGCTCGTGTTGAGTCCAATTGAGAGCTAAGTACAACTTGTTTGGAAGTTGATGGTTTTGTTGTTGTGTTTGTGAGTTATGACAGGGTGAGATGCAAGTTGTAATGTTTATCAGCGGTAGATAAACTTCAATAATCAAGTAGCTTTCGGGAAATTGCGTGAAATCTTCTCGTCCAAGATACCACAGTTTTTATTATTTTTTATTGTAGAATAGGCTTTCGCTTGGCCGCCAACTCGCCTGATGTTAAGCGATGATGCGGCCTATGGTGGATCACGCTTGCCTAGAAGAAATCGATTCACTCTTGACTTGAAGACACCCAGATTGTAACTATCGGGGAACACCCATTCAGGCAGTGCATTCCACAAACTAGCAGTTCACACAATAAAAGTGAAATCAAAGCGCTTCGTACGGGTTTTCGGAATGTCAACCATAAAGCGGTGTCGATTTTTCGTGCCCGCTCTGGCAGTCCGATAGAAAAAAGGGCAGGAGGGAATTAAATCATGCAGATCTGATGCACACTCTCCAAAATGTATCCGATAAAAAACCGATAGACTAGCAACTTTGCGCCGATGCTCAAGACTAAGAAGCTTAGTCTGAACTAGGGCTTCATTGCTGATGAGCCTCATGGCACGCTTCTAAATTGACTCCAAAGCCCCGAGCTGGTATTTAGCTGATCCATCCCAGACGTGAGAGCAGTACTCCATGCACGACCGAACTTGTGCTTGGTACAGTGTAAGCAACTGTTCCGACGTGAAGTACCGACGCACCTTCGATAGGATACCTAGCTTTTTGGCAGCCAATTGAGCCTTGTTTTCAATATAAGAGCCAAAGTTGAGTGTAGGAGACAGAGAGACGTCAAAAGCTCAAGCTGATCACGTTCATCTGTACCACAGTGTGCAAAGACAAGGCTCTTTGACCAATGTGTGTTGCCAGTGATGACATATGGTACTGTCACGTGGTCCTTAACTGTTGGCCTTTTGGAGAAACTCAGAGTCATACAACGGGCAATGGAGAGAGCTATGCTCGGAGTTTCTTTGCACGATAGAACCCGAAACGTGGATATTCGACAAAGAACCAGAGTCATCGACATAGCCGATAACCGATCGGGAAGAAAGGTTCTTGAGTGGAGACCACGAACCGGAAGACGCAGCGTAGGTAGGACTCCCACTAGATGGACCGACGACATCGTGAGAGTCGTGGGCATCCAGTGGATGCAGATGGCAGGTTGTCGTTCAGTGTTGAAGTTAAAGAGAGAGGCCTATGTTCAGCAGTGGACGTCTTCTGGCTGATGATGATGATGATAACACTTGACTTGAGTTTAAATATTCGTATGACGTTTTGTGCTGTAAAAGTGTATAAATTATATTTTATAGAAAATTCGCACATTTATACAGATAAATGTATGTAAGTACCTTAGATTTCACAAAATACTTATATAAGAGATATGAGTATTTTACGAACTCTAGGGTACAGTAGGGGTAGGGTAATTGATACTTAATTGGATGCTGAGTTTTAGAAATCTTTAATAGTTTAAGGGTTTTTGTTTCCAGTATGTGCTATTAAAGTACCTATATAGTTGCTAACCATCACATCAATAATTATGTGGAAGATAAAACTTTCGGTTATCTCACATCGCGTTTCACAATCCTTATTTATCATTTATTACTCGGGCAGCGACTTCGGGTTTGATGACTTCCAGCCTCCCGAACAAGCCGGTTTCCTTAAAGGCTGGAGCACCATAGACCACATACAGACGCTCCGCGAAGTGCTGAAATGTTTATATAGAAACGCCACCATGTCGATCCGATTACAGGACGAGAGCACGGAACCAATCCAATTGCAGAAAGGCGTGAGACAGGGAGATGTTATCTCTCCAAAACTGTTCACGAACGCATTGGAGGACGTTTTCAAGCTTTTAGACTGGAACGGATTGGGCATCAACATTAATGGCGAATACATCACTCACCTTCGTTTTGCCGATGATATAGTTATCACGGCAGAGTCGCTGGAGGACCTCAATACAATGCTCAGCGACCTCAGTAGCCTTTCCCAACAGGTGGATCTTAAAATGAACATGGATAAGACAAAAATCATGTACAATGTCCATGTTGTACCCGTGCCGGTCAATGTTGGGAACGATACTTTCGAAGTTGTTGATCATTACACCTATCTTGGACAGATTGTTCAGTTAGGTAAGTCCAACTTAGGCAAAGAGGTCGCCCGAAGAATCCAACTCGGATGGGCAGCGTTCGGGAAATTGCGTGAAATCTTCTCGTCCAAGATACCACAGTGCCTAAAGACAAAGGTCTTTGACCAGTGTGTGTTCCCAGTGATGACATATGGTACTGAGACGTGGTCCTTAACTGTTGGTCTTTTGGAAAAACTCAGACTCACACAACGGGCAATGGAGAGAGCTATGCTCGGAGTTTCTTTACGCGATAAAATTCGGAACATAGATATTCGCCAAAGAACCAGGGTCACCGACATAGCTATTAAAATCTGCAAGTTGAAGTGGCAATAGGCAGGCCACATCGCTCGAAGAACTGATAACCGATGGGGAAGAAAGGTTCTTGAGTAGAGACCGCGAACCGGAAGACGCAACGTAGGTAGGCCTCCCACTAGATGGACCGACGACATTGTGAGAGTCGCGGGCATCCAGTGGATGCAGATAGCAGGATGTCGTTCAGTGTAGAGGTTAAAGAGGGAGGCCTATGTTCAGCAGTGGACGTCTTCTGGCTGATGATGATGATGATGACTCGGGCAGCGAAATGACAACGCCGCATTTTTACGTCATTTTTACTGTCAAACTTAATCCGGATAACTTAACTTGACACTGGCAAATGAACAAAATGTGCCCAAGCCATATCCTCAAAGAGGAAAGAATTAAAAAACCCTAACCAACTATACCTTTTTATTTGCATTTTAATTTGCCATATTAATGAAAATAAACTTTATGTTATTGTTAATCCTTTTTAATAATTATGAAATTAGTTTAACCGGAAGTACCAGAATGTTAAACGGACATTCTGAAACAAAGCCTAAAAATAAAGGACCTCATGTCTAAAACCTGTAATCCTGCAACATATACAACCTATAACCTCGGCCAAAACTATGAGCCACCTCTATAAATTATTATTTATTATTATTTTAGGAAGTACATAAAACTTAAAAAACTTTGCACTAAACCTAAGGCGGTAATCCAATAAACAAAATCAAATTATGTAAATTTGTATTATAAAAAAAAACGTAACACTTGGCGATAGAAACCTCAACCTTAAACAACTGAAATAAAAACGCAGTATCAATTTGTGGTTTTAAAAAGTTTGAAATGGACTTAACGTAGTCTGAAATAAATGGCCTTATTCTTTCAAAGGACTTTAATCCATATATAGGTGTGAACAGAACTAAAAGTGTCTCAAATACCGTGTCATATGGCAGTATGGCACCGCGGCACAAAGAAAGCGTATCTGAAATAATAGTGACGTAGCAGTGCGTTGACCGGAGAGCGTTGAACCTGGCCGGGCTCGGCGCGCCTCACATTCGGGGGTCATGTCCGTACCACGGGCCTTTAATTGCCTCACGACAGCCCTAGATAACACTTAATTGTGTCAAAATATGTACTGAATAAAGAATCTGTGCTTAGTAACGCTTCCAGCCACTGGAAAACTCCGTTTCTGCCGTTTTTTGAATTGAATTTATCAAAAAGTCCAAGTTATGTTACACCTAGGTATTGCCATGTAGAATATACGCTCTAAATTTCGTTTTAATAAATATAGTTGATTGAATCAAGCGTTACTTCCGGCGTACATCTTCAAAAACATGAATTATCGATCCTAATTATTGTAATTAATACGGCGTACAGACAGAGATTCTTCAAAGAATCAGTTTTGAAAATCTAAGGAGTTGCCATCAATCACCGATACCTTAGCCAGTACCTTATAAAGGTGATGGTGGTGATGAAAAACGGAAAATGCCTTAACTACTTTAGTTTTCTTTGTAACTGAAAAGTTTGGTGATAGTTTATGTTTTCTATGCAAAGGCCACCTTTCTCTCTTATCATCATTCGTTTGAAATACCAATGTAAAGATTACTTCTCCGGAAAATTATGGGAAAATGAGGGTCAGCGGTCCGTGTGCGCTGAAAACAATTCGGTGTAAATTGATTTACTGATCAACAATTCGAGTACTAGTGAAGTCAAGATTATGATGGTTTTGGCACACGCAACCTCCAAAACCGTTCATTGAATTGATAACTCCAAAGATTTGATAAGTCGTCAACTAGGGTTGCGTTGCTTCATGTTGCGCGGTTATGACAAACTACCACAAACAATAAAATAACTATTACAAACAAACAACTGTTTAAAACAGTGTTAAACTGTACAAAAATCATATTTTTTGGTTATACATAGTTGAAGGCGAAATATGATTGACTAAACTTTTCTCCATAGAATAATTCAGCGAAACAGACCTTCTAAAACACGTTTTAGTTATTTCTCCGAATGTAGATGTTTTTGACAATTCATTTTTTCATATTCTAATGGCTATTTATGTAATGTAATTTAGTGTAAATTAGTTTCATTTGTTTTGTAATGCTCTGGAGTTTTATCATTTGTCGCTTACGTTATTTAGTTCCGAGGTGGGCGCCGAGTCGTGCGCATCTCTTCCTGCAGACGTAGATCGCATATGTTTGTAATCGCGCAGGGGCGGATTTGAGCTGAAGTGATATCGACTCTTACCGATATCTTGCTATGTAGAATAACGCTGATATCGTCAAGCTATAAGTATTTAAATGGTATTTTCGTTATTAGCCACTATTATCAATTGTATTCGTTTTGTCAAAGTTAGATGACAACTAGCTACGTCCCGCGGTTACGTCCGCCTGGAAATGCCCTCGGGAACCGTACGGTTTTCCGAAATAAAAAATCTTGAGTAAATCCTACGAGTATGTCTTCTAGCCCTCCGACTATCTATATGAATATATTTGAAGAAAAAAAACACGTAGATTCGTTACTCTATCACTGCGTGCAAGAGAAACAAATATACTTTCTGATTAATAATATTAGTATGATGCCAATTTTTTTATTTGAATAAAAAAATGTTACTACGTTAATTAAATAGTTGTATATTCTGAGCAAAAAGTGTAAATCAGACACAGTTCATGGCGCCATCTGATATCGTGTTTCGTTGGGAGGTTTCCGGTCACTTTTTCAGTCATTTTTGGTGTACAGAAGTTGAACTATATTTATTTATTTTATTCGGAAAACCAAAAGTGTTATTCTTATCTAGCTTATGATCAATATTAATTTTACACGCCATTTATTTGTTTTCGCATTTAAATTCTAGATTGACTTGTTTGCTACAAAAAATATAAAAGTGAAATACCTATCATAGAAACGAAATACCTTTCTCATTGTTTTAAAACGAAAAAAGTAAAGAGGTACCGTCAAACCAATTTTTAGATGGTAAATTACGGATTTAATAGGTAGGCCTCCCACTAGATGAACCGATGACATAGTGAGAGGCGCGGGCATCCAGTGGATGCTGATGGCAGGATATCGTTCAGTGTGGAGGTTAAAGGGGAAGGCCTGTGTTCAGCAGTGGACGTCTTCTGGCTGATGATGATGAAATTACGGAGTAGCAAGTCAAGGCTATTAGTATTAATTATTTATTTTATTTTTATTGTCTTAGAGAAACTAACGGTTTTAATTAACAGAGTTAATATTTAGCTAGAGACAAAGGGGCCATTTAAAAGTTTCTTATAGAAACAAAGTACATTATATTAACGCTAAACATGTGAATAAAAAATATTGAAGTAGAATACGAGTAAGTAATATAGTAAGAAAAATAAACTAAGATGTTGTACTTAACAAATTAAGAAATAAATTTAATATTTAAGAGAATGGTACCTAAATTTTCACAAATAGTTGTTGAAAAAGTTGTCACTTAATCACTTCCTTATGGATGATATACTAGAGATAAATATATCCATACCTAGACTTTACTTACGAAGCCTATTGTAGGTTCCACACGCACGAACGATAAAGCTATATTGCCGATAGTTAGTTCTTAAGTTTTCGGAGATCTAACAAAGAATTTTGGCTATAATTAGTAGAGCATCGGGGAACATTTAGTCGCTTAGGGTGCCGGAGACAACGTGTGGAGAATCTGTGCTTTTATATCTTTAGTCAAAATTATAGCTCACCATTATATGAAATTATCTATTAACTGAACAAAGCTGCTCGCCGCGATTTCATGCGGTTTTTCCAGATTTTCCAGAATTTTCCTTGGATAAAAAGGATTACGTGAATTTTAGAATTAGCCATTTGTTACCGCACTCGAAAACAGCTCTATTGATATTGATTTAAGTTAAAATAGAATAATAATCATTTATTGAGCATCCACAAACATAATTTTTAACCGACTTCATAAAAGGCGGAGGTTTTATGTACCACTGTATATATATATATATATATATAATTATATTTTTAAATGTATCTTCACCGATTTCTCCGCCAATTATGAATTGATTTTGATGATTCTTGTTGTGTTTGGTAGGCCATACTTTAGAGGAGATCTCACATAAATTTCATCAAAATCGGTTTAGTAGTTTGGTTTTTAAATCAAAATTACTGAAAAAAGATGTCTACCAAGTAAACGAAATTGTGTATTTACTAATTTTGAAGTCTGTTTTTAATATGATTCACTTGTATCACCGTATAAAGCACGCAACTAAAGGTCCTAATTGACAATCTTGATGTTGGAATGACCTTGGTACCCAAACTAAATTGCCCTTTGTAATGGCATACCAGGTAAAAGGTTAAAAGTTACAAATCAAATGTGGAATGAGCTACCTTCCGCGATTTTTCCGAGAAGCTACAACATGGGGTTCTTCAAAAGGCGAGTTAATAAAGTCTTAAAGGGTCGGCAACGTATTTGTGAGCCTCTGGTGTTACAAGTATCCATAGGCGACGGTGACTGCTTACCATCAGACGACCCGTCTGCTTGTTTGCCACCTATGGCATAAAAAATAATAATTAAGTAAAATGACTATTTTTGCTTACTTGTCCCTACATAGTTTTCTAATAATAAAAACGTAAAGATAAAAAATCAGTAATTGTGAGATATAAAAAAATAATCACACAGGGCGTCTTAAAATAAGCAGGTTTTAAAGTTTTTGTCTGTTTGTTTGTCCACGCATATCTCCTAAACCACTGGACGGATTTAAATGCTGTTTTCACGAATATGCTTAGCTATGACCAGATTGAAGTATAGGCTATGTTATTTTGCGCAAGGGCCGCCTTAAGGGAGGAAAAAAGGGTTGAAAGTTTATATGAAAATCTACGCGCAGAAGTTGCGGGCAACAGCACTGGTATAATAAAGTCGCTTTCCGCGTCTGTCTGTCTGTATATCCGCTGACTCCTCCTAAACCACGCAAAGCATTTTGATGCAGTTTTCACCATTACTTAGATATTATTTCACGGAAGGATATATAGTAAAACTTACACCCCTGCGAAGCCGTGGCGGTTCGCTAGTATAACATATGCGTCTAATTTTTAATTATCTTCCAGGAGAAGTGGTAGATCTCCCATATAGGCATTTTCGTACTCAGTTTAAGAAGTTGTTGGTAAAGAAATACTTCTATGAAGTGGAAGAATTCCTGAAGAAAAAAGCATGTAGTTTTTATTCATAATTTTTGGCTTGTAGATAAATTAATAATAAAATAAATTGATGTACGCAATTCTTTTGACATATATATAACCTTAATAAATTTTGTTCGCTATTAGGGATTTTAATGAATTAACATTTTATATGTTAAGACCATATATATATTGGGATGCAAATAAAAAAACTTCATAAAATAGTTATAGAAACGAAAATTTTTGACGTCTGAATAATGAAATGTAAAACCTCTTTACTAACTAAATAGGTTTCCTCATATATTTCCGCAGTTTTAATGATAATGTTGACGTTGTATTTATGTTTAATGAACAGGAAGCCTGATTTAAATAGCGGCAGTACTTATATACTTGTGGTTTATGTATGTATATTGTACAAAGCGACCTACATCGGAACAATAGCGCGCAAAGTACGTCACTTCCGCCGCAGAACTCGTTGCAAAACAATAACACTGCTACTCCGTTTGCTACCATTAGCAGTTTTCATCATCATCATTAGCCACAAGACGTCCACTGCTGAACATAGGCCTCCCCCTTTAACTTACACACTGAACGATTTTTTTTATAAAAAATAGGCTTCCGTTTGACCGCCAGTTCGTCTGATGTTAAGCGATGATGAGGTCTATGATAGAGTACGTTTGCCTAGAAGAAACCGATTCAGTTGTGATTTGCGCGCATTCCACAGACTAGCAGTTCTCATAATAAAAGTGGAATCAAAGCGCTTCTTACAGGTTTTCAGAATATCAACCATAAAGCGGTGTCGATATTTCGTGCCCGCTCTGGCAGTCCGATTGAAAAATGGGCAGGAGGGAATTAGATTTTATGCAGATCCGATGCACAGTCTCCGAAATGTATCCAGTGAAAAACGATAGATTAGCAACTTTACGCCGATGCTCAAGACTATGTAACTTAGTCTGAACTAGGGCTTCGTTGTTGATGAGCCTCTTGGCACGTTTCTCAATTGACTCCAACGCCCCGAGCTGGTACTTAGCTGATCCATCCTAAAGGTGAGAGCAGTACTCCATGCACGACCGAATCCGGTCCGATCCTGCCATCTGCGTCTACTGGATGCCCGGCACTCTCACAATGTCGTCGGTCCGTTTAGTGGGAGGCCTACCTACGCTGCGTCTTCTAGTTCATGCTTATACCACCATTATATGCAGAAATGTTCTATAATCCTGTTGGACTTGAATTTGAAATTGACAGTAAGTTGTAAGACAGATGTCCTGGCCTATTCACAATATTGACAGGTTTGCCTCACATCTGTCAAAATTCGCTGTAAAACCGTCCGTCGCCTCTGACAGTCAGTCAGCCGTCAGACCCTGAGTGGGTCTGACGGTGACCTAAAGTGCGGCCACTGAAAAAATGTGCCTGTCAGTTGCTATTGTAAAAAGCTTAATGAAAACAATAAAATCTGATCACTTTTTCTAGTCTTGTAAACGTAAGATTGTTGCTGTGAGAAAATTAAAAAAAAACGCTTTCATTAACATTTTTACAAAGTTATTGTAGCTGTCAGATGCATTTTCTCATTGGCTGGACTGTAATGAGCCAAATTCCGATATACATACTAGATTTATTAATTACAGTACAACATGGGGTTCTTCAAAAGGCGAGTTCATAGTCTTAAAAGGTCGGCAACGTATTTGTGATGCCGTAGTGTTATAAGTATCCATAGGCGACGGTGACTGCTTACCATCAGGCGGCCCGTGTGCTTGTTTGCCACCTATGGCATAAAAAAAGATCATAAATTATAATTTAATTTATATTACACGGGAATTACAGATCGCCGAATGCGGTTGAAACTATAGTTTGGAGTAACCGGCCTAATATTACGTGAGTAATTCCCGTGTAATATAAATAAAATGTGTGAAAACCACGTCAGTTTCCATAATAATAAATTATAATAATTAGGAACAAGACAGTTCGTACAAATCCCGCCAGGCGCAATACCTAAACTTAAACTGATATCAAATTTATATAAATTATGCTGTAAAACCACCAAGATTGTAAAATGTCACAGGCTTAGTTCCAAAGTCTCGCAGACTTGCCAACACAGGCGTCATAGCATGGCTATACCTAGTATACACACGAAGGTTGACTAATTTCTGAACGTGTCAACTACTGCAAGCAGTTTTGGACATCCACCAAGCTGTATCTAGGGCGACTCTATAAATGTACCGTGCGGTGCTAATAACGCGTCTCCCAGCGGACCCGACCATGGGAGTTGTTCTCCATTTTATTGACGATATAACTTTTTTAGGGGTTTCAAATATAAGTACCAAGTCTGTTGAATTAGCTTTGAAATGTAAGTCATAAGTAATTTATAGATAAAATGGCAATTTACAATTCCATAAATTTTCATAAAAAAATTAAGAAAATAATAATTAATTGATTGATATCTACTAACAAATTATACAAATTTAATAAAACAATAAATATGTAACAAAAAAAAAACATGTCAAACAATTCTATAATTATAATTACGGTAAATGTGTTAATAGGTGTAACACATTTAAAGCGACGCGAGGCTATCAAAGTAAAAAAAAACAGAGAGCCAGAACCTAATGCTGCATCAAGCTTATACTCGGATCTAAATATATATTTTTTAGTAATTCTACGCTGTAAGACCTATCATGTACCTACAAACTGCATTAAATGTTTTTAATTTGAATTGGAGGAAACAATAATAGAGGGGTTGGTTGGCAAATACCACCAGCTTGGGATCCAGCCATCAAATGAATAAAATCTCAAGCCGTGTGCAGAACTGCAAAACACCTTGAGCGACTACTTCGTACATAGGAACGTTTTGATTGGAAATCATTAGCGGTACTTGTATAAATGCATAACATTTCTATAGACACCTGTCGTCTAGTCTACCTGCGACCACGGACGCTGCAAAGTGTTCGAATTAAAATAATGAACGCGATAAATCAATTTTCTTTTCCAGCTGCCGTTATTCCCAAATAAATTTAGTCAGAACATAGCCGAGGCGCACCATAATCTCTAGTGTTATTTTATCAGTGTTACGAGTTATGTCTTACTCTAACTATCGGTAAATAGAAATAGGTATAGGGAATTTAGATAAAGAATCGGTTTCTTCTACGCATGCGCGCTTCATCGTAGACCGCATCGCTTAACATCAGGCGAGGTGTCGGTCAAACGCAAGACTATTAATTAATTTAAAAAAAACTATAGTAGGGGAGAGAAAATTAATCAAATAAGAACACAAGCAAGGTTTTGGTAGGGTAGGCCTTGCGCACGCTTCTCTACAAATAATCATTCAGTTCAACAACCTGTTAGGGCCCCAGGACACACCACTTCTGGGGTGCCATGGCAAGTTTGATCCCCCCTCCCGGCGACGGCCCAAGCCTAGGCTTGTACCTCCGAGGTGCCCTTGCGCTTGTGGCCCAAAAATCTAAATCATGTTGGCCCAACGCCCTCTGCGTTCGCCAACTAGTCCGGTCAAGCTGTAGAGGCCGCAAGGCCAACAGCAAAATTTACATAAAAAAACCCGTGCTTGGCTGGCAGGGGTCGTGAACAAGAGAAAAAGATATAATTGTCGTAAGACGGTAATGTTCTGCATTTCGCTATTGACCTATCAATAATTTAGATGTTAAATAAACACTCCTTGCATATTTGCAAGGGAAGCAATTAGGAGCTCTAAGTAGAGCGCGTCCTTGCCCATTGAACATCCCAGTACTTACAAATTTTTGGATTAATTTCATTCTATAAAAGTGATTAATAATAGGTACCTACTATTTCACAGTACCTACTAATTTTTGGATGATTTTTTTTCTATAACTTACTTACTTATCTAACTTACTGAAGTTTTAAAAATACTTCAAAGATTCGAGTTTTTTATTTAAATAGCTTGTACACTATACCATAATAGTTGTTCTAAGGCAAGAAAACCCCGAGAGAGATGGTGGCCGGGCAGTAGCATGTGCGCTTTACAACCTTACGGCACTCAGTTGGATCCTCATCAGCCAATGGCTTAATTAGTACTTAAGTAAATAACGTGCAGTTTCGATGTCATCACTCAGAAACCGTGAAGAAAAACATGGTGAGGGAACCGGTATGTTCAAGAAACTCAAAAGTGCAGACATATGACATTCCAGCATGGTGGATTACGGCACATCCTCTCTCTCTGAGAGAAAGCCTCTATCCCAGCAGTGGGAACGTGATAGGCTGATAATGATGATGACAAAAAACTCTGAATCCATAAGAATGCTATCTATTGGATGAAGTCGTTACGTCAGTGAGCCAGCCGGTAGCGGCCGCCGGACATCGGACAAGTAACGGATTCTCGCATACATTTCACCAACCTCTCACCTATTTCAATATATTACGAGAAGAATTCCGATTCACTTAGCAACTGGAATCTTAGAATATATTTTTATTGAAGAAACGTGGTTCTCCCATGTTTCTTCAGGGGCCGTTCAAGTATTACGTAAGCAGATTTATTACAATTATTTACCCCTCCCCCCTTGTCAGCAAAAGTAAGCAAAGCTCTTACTTTGCCCTCCTATGCTTACGTAAACATTGGTATATGCTTTTTTTATTGATTCATGAGCAGCAGTGCCATAATGTGTAAAAAAGTAAATAATTACTGCTGACGTAATCACCATCTAGACCCCCCACTCCCCATGTCACTAAAAATAAGCAAAGCATAGACCCCCCGCCCCCCTATAGTGCTTACGTACTACTTGAACGCTCCCTCAACAACAGGCTGGGTTAAACTCACCCTTTTACATAACTTTCTTATGTGGACTTTCTAGTAATTCTTAAACACATGTCTTAATTGTTATCGGGAAACATCGCGTAATATTTTATACGTCGAGCGAAATGTACCTATTTTTACCTATATAAAATACTATAAATATAGCCTACGTTGCTCAAGGATAATGTAGCATTCAAATGGTGAAAGATTTTTTTTAATCGGTCCAGTAGTTTTGAGTTAATTCGTTACAAACATACAAATCCGTCCACATTATAATAGTCTAATAGGTCGGGGAAAAAGTCTTTTCGTATTTTGTATGTATAAAGTTGTAGTAAAAATCTTATCTGTTGTACTGTTTGTATCTGGCTGGTTTTGATACCATTAAAAATATGACATTTAAAAAAGGAATACAAAACGTAAAAAGCAATTTTCCGCCATTTTTCAATTGTTTTTTTTGTTCGATAAAATGAGTGAATCTAACGAACAAATTCGATATATTGTGAAATTTTATAACAAAAAAGGGAAAAATGCGACACACGCCGCGAATAAAATTTGTGACGTTTATGGACCTAATGCAGTGTCATCAAGAGTAGCACAATGTTGGTTCAAGCGTTTTCAGTCCGGGAATTTTGATGTCAAAGATGCAGCTCGCTCTGGTCGCCCTGTTACGGATAAAGTCGATGCCATTTCTGAAAAAGTGGACCAAGATCGGCATATTAGTAGTTACGACGTATCTGAAGAACTGGGGATTGACCACAAAACAGTTTTGACCCATTTGAAAAAAACTGGGTATACAAAAAACTCGATATTTGGGTGCCACACGAGCTCACTGAAAGAAACCAAATGAATCGTGTACTCATTTGCGATTCTCTATTGAAACGTAACGAAACCGAACCGTTTTTGAAAAGATTGATCACTGGTGATGAAAAATGGATCACCTACGACAAGAATGTGCGCAAAAGATCATGGTCAAAGGGCAGTGAAGCACCACAGACTGTAGCGAAACCCGGATTAACACGTAATAAGGTGATGCTGTGTGTATGGTGGGATTGGCAGGGCATCGTTCATTATGAGCTTTTACCGCCGGGCAAAACCATCGATTCGGATCTCTACTGCCAACAGCAGATGAGACTCAAACAAGAAATTGAGAAAAAACGGCCGGAATTGATCAACAGAAAGAGTGTGGTCTTTCATCATGATAACGCCAGACCGCACACATCTTTGGCCACTCAGCAAAAATTTAGAGAGCTTGGTTGGGAAGTGTTAATGCATCCACCATATAGCCCAGACCTTGCACCCTCAGATTTCCACCTGTTTCGATCTCTTCAGAATTCTTTGGGTAGTGTTAGATTAACATCAAGAGAGGACTGTCAAAACTACTTGTTGCATTTTTTTTTGATCAGAAGTCCCAAAAATTCTACAGCAACGGGATCATGTCACTACCTACAAGATGGCAACAAGTTATCGAACAAAATGGCACATATATATTATAATTAAATGTAATTAAACTTGAAAAAAATATGTCTTGGATTTGTTTAAAAAATACGAAGAAACTTTTTCCCCGACCTTATATATAATAATATAGAGTGTGTATGTGTACTATAATTATGCCAAATTTGACGCTTGTACGTATTAACATTTTTACATTAGAGCAATTACTAAAATACTTATGTTTCTTGTGTTTGGGGACCCCATTAGTATTTACTTTTTGATTTTATTATTATTTCTTAGTTAATCCGCCGTAACATTACTTATTCTGTGATTTTTTTACTGGCAATTTCGTACGGTTCGAAAGATACAGTAGTTAAAATGTAGGAAGGACGGACGGACAGACAGACAACGTAGGCTCAGTAATAGGGTCTCGTTTTTACCCTTTGGGTACGAAACCCTAAACGTTTGTTGTATGGTTTAGGTTTAGTTTTTACCTTTTGTATTTTATTATTTCTTAGTTAATCCGCCGTAACAATACATATTGCAACTGGCTGTTATTACGGTTCGAAAAATACAGCCGTTAAAAGGTTAGAACAGACAGACAGCGTAGACTCAGTAGGTAATAGAGTCCCG
Organism: Agriopis leucophaearia; assembly: GCA_949125355.1. Lineage (NCBI taxonomy): Eukaryota > Metazoa > Arthropoda > Insecta > Lepidoptera > Geometridae > Agriopis > Agriopis leucophaearia. The sequence continues at coordinate 15,368,228 of OX421274.1, read as the reverse complement.
TTTTTACCCTTTGGGTATGGAATCCTAAAAAGTGAAGCTGAAATTAACATTTATTATGTGCAGAATAAATAAGTAGAAATAGTAGGTATCAGTGTGCGACTTTGCTCTGGTTGTTTACTTGGTTTCGCTGTTTGCGAATCTCCTTCACTCGCCCGCTGACCATAGTTTATTGCCTGGAGTGAACACCTTTGATAAATAACACCACAAACAGAATGCTGTTTGTTTGTTGGACTTTGTTTCGATTTTCGATGTTAACAACACGTGCTGCACTGCACACCTTGCCTGCTTATTTAACCGACAGCGCAAAACTAAATGGAGCTATTCTAGTAAGCGTGTATGTTTTTTTTTTAATAGGCTTGACTTTGACCGCCAACTCGCCTGATGTTAAGCGATGATGCGATCTATGGAGCACGCTTGCCTAGATGAAACCGATCACTCGTGATTTGAAGGCACCCAGATTGTAACTACCGGGAAGAACCCATTCTGGTAGCGCATTTCACAGACTAGCAGTTCGCACAATAAAAGTGGAATCAAAGAACTTATATATATATATAGGATACAATCAGAATCGAATGGGTCCGTCTCGGCATTAATGCTGAAACTCAAGGACAAGCGCCAGTTTTCAGATGAACCCTTGAGTTTACAGTTAACATAATTTTTCTAATCGGTTCACAATTGGCAAAAATATCGATGAACATAAAATAAATATATAAAAAAAATAAACATACATACGAACATAGTACCTCCTCCTTTTTGGAAGTCGGTAAAAAGCGGAGAGCGTTGTATTCAGTATCCAATACTCAATTTCTATACTCAATTTGTTTATTTCGACATATGTATGCATGCAGACCCTAACATGTTTTGGTCTTAAATACATGTAGTACATATGACCCTGTAAGGGTATGGCAACATAAAAACGGAACGGTCTATTTGTATATCGTCGAAATTATTCTTGAAAAATTCGTCTAGGATGTAGTAACATTATGATTCTGAAAAAAAAAGCTGGTTTCTTTTTCTATGTTTTTATTATAATTGGTAGCTTATTGTATTTTTTTTACGGCCATGGATGTAGGATCAGACTATGAATTACTAGATTAGATTTCGGTTTGATAAGTTTACGTATGTCTATTTATTGTGATCTGATTTACGCGACTTGTCGATGGCTATTTTAAAGAAGTCGGGGTATTATTTAACGAATTTGCTAATCCACATACGATTTAGATGTCTATTAGACCAGCGTTGAAGGTTAAATTGTGTGCACTTATGGTGTTCCTTAGATAATGTCGGAAGCCTCCGTCACGCTAAAAACTCTAAACACGAAAGGCCTCATTTAAAACATGACTTAACTGAAACATTGCTTAAAATTGTTCCGTCAACTTCTGTCAAAAATTGTCACGCGCGACAAGCAATGTAACGCTTCCAGTAAGTGCGTAGAGATTCGTCTATGAAACAGTTTTGGGGATAAATTTCCACAAAGTAACGCCTTATTTAAGCAACATAGAAATTGTTAGCTTTTCAAAAATATACAAGCATACTTACACTAGCGGCGCCTCGCGGTTTCATCCACTATCCTACAAGAACTGTTTTTTTTTTCGGGATAAAAACCTGTGTGTTAATTAAGATAAATGATATTTACTTTATTTGCCCATGATACAAGTATACATACTCACAATTAAAACCTCATGGACAATTATAGATGTTTAAAAAAACAAGTCACCTTGTCCTCATGTTTTGCTTAGTAGGCGTACAAATCTGGAGAAATGGTATAAAATACCGTAGGTAAATATGTTTTATTAAATTAAATGAAAAAGTCTATAGAGTTTCAATAATTTTATTAATCTAAGTACCTAGATTACAAATACACATTTCTCTAATTAGGTAGAATATTTTATTATGCACAACTTCCAAAAACGAAACTTAGAATAATTAATAAATACCAACCTTTATAACAATATTCACAAAAAGGACTAATCTAAAATCCCCTCGGTGGAGGGAAAAGTGGCTAGAATGCTGGCAGCATTGCTTTCTCTAAATGCCATTAACACAATATGACCTACTGCCGCCATAACAAAAATGTCTCATTCATAAAATGTTTAATTTGATCCATGGCACATCAGAACTACGATGTATATAAGCTATCCTCTCACCAAATTTCATCCAATTCCGTTCAGATGCTACAAAGTTGAATGCGAACAAACATGAAAGTGTTCATACAAACACAAACTCGTATTGATATTATTAGTGTGATTAAAACTTAGGAACTCGTCTCGATTGGACGAGTTAGTCGCGGGATGCGCTTACAAACCAGTCTATTATCAAGGATGATACTAGATCTTCCTTGCTATTATGTAGCTAAGTACATACTCGTGCGTAGGTACTATTCTACTATCCCGTACCTATTTTATTTGAAACAAAACACAAACAAGTTTTCCCGTAACAAGAGGAAAATGACGTCTAATCATTATTAATGTTATTATTTGCAGTTCATTTGATATGTAAACTGTTTATTCTGAGAATATTATCACAATTTATGATTGTTATCTTAATTATAACCCATTTCATCAACAAATAACAGTCATTATACCTACTAACGTTGTATGTACGTCGCTTCATACCTACCTCAGATTCCGTGGTAATCATGCATCAGCCAGGTTTCGCCTACGTAGATACAAAAATACGTTATTAAGATCACTGAACACAATTAAATTAGGTGGCTTGTACGTGTATAATATGTTTAAAAATAACCTCGGAGCGATTCACTGGGCTTATAACCTTGCGACGCCGCCGGTTCATAAGTTATGCGATAGATGGCGCCACGTGTCGCGAAAACTTTGATTCTTCGACCTTTCCGCTTAAATCACGTGTTTCGTTGAACTTATATGCTATATTTTTATTCTAAGTACATATTTAGTGCTAAATTTGCGTTTTACAAAGTAATTTACTTAAAGGTTCACTTGTTTTTAGAAAATTACGTCGTAGAATGTTATGTAGGTGTTTCACGTACGGCTTGACTATCTTATCTCAATATTTTAGAGATAATTTATTATGTATTCAATATTCATATGCGCAATTGGTTGTTGTATTGTTTTATGTATGTTTTTACGGATACATTACCTATTTAACATTTCTGCGTCGTATGAAATATATCAAATTTACTGACATAAATAAATCTAAACAATAAATAACCTTTAAGGAGGAGCAAAAGGCTGATAAATGTTTGATTATGTGAGTACTAACTGAATAATTTATAAGTGGCACTTATTAGCCCTCGGATTCCGCGAAATATTAACACCTGCCTGTTACATAAGCGCAGTCGATTGTTCCTCGGTAAGTAGGTACCTACATAGTAACAACGTAAATCACGGATGAGCGAACCGCAAGCTACGTGTATAGAGGGCAAGATAACTGATTCATTTGATAGGAATTCGACACGTGAATACCCATGTAAACCGATGATAATTGTGGGGAAAACGAAAATGAGTGTATACTGGTGTCAATAAAAAGTTTAGAGACCTTATCGGCAAGAGGACGCGTACAGCAATCAACTTGGCGTCATAAAACTTAAACAAATAAAGAGGCTCCTAAATAAAAACTGCGTCAGCAAAACGAACAACAAAATGGCGGCCGCGATTAAGCCGCGTAGCGTTCTGAAAGCGTCGTCTACGAGGCGCGCCCCGTCCCGCTCCCGCGTAGCGGCTACGAGAGCGCGCGAGCGAGACGGCTGCAAACCCCGTCGGGCCTCGTGTCAAGGTGACGTACCCTTGCACGCGCACACATAGCCAAGCGCTGCGCCGGCGCAACGACGTTCCAATTTGCGAATTTTGCTTTTGTTCTCTCTCTTTTTTATTAATCGACCTTTCGATTCAGCCGTTTGTTACTTGATGAACTGAAACGTATTATAAAATGCTAATTATCAGTGCCGAGGACGGTGTGAAGCGCCGCTGCTCGGTAGACGCAAGGTTACGGCTCTGGTTTTAAATTTAATAATGCAATTATGAGACGCTTTTACTCGTTTTATGAGGAGGCGAATCTCTGTTAATGGCGAGATTATGTTTTGAAATATGATACGTGAATGAATTGTCCCGTATCGGTTGTTCTGAGAGATTTTATCAAATTTATTGTATGGAGTCTTTGCGCACGATAATAACTAACATACCTACTTAATATATTTTAGAATCATAATGGACGCTTTTGTGGTGAATTTTAACTGATGTAAGATAATACCTTTTGCTAGATAATATAATGAACAATTAATAATTATGAATATGGTGCCTGTATTTCAACATACTAGGTACTTACAAATTGTTATAATTATAGCAGGCTATAATTAATACTACTAAGACAGGTATTCTGTTCTAATGCAAGCATACCAGGTATAAATGTATAGAATTTACAATGAGGTCATATGCACGCAATACGCATCTTTGAGGATTTTCTAACTGATGTGGGCATAAGCGTTTCCGCAGACGTCCCGATTTTTAAATCAAAATTCTATGTCCCGCGCGGGACAGGCTCTGTCCCACTTTTCGGGGATAACTGAACCGTGCGTGTAGCGATAGAGTAAATCTAATTTAAAATATCATATTTTTATTAAAATACATTTTCTATGGGTATTTTTTGCTATCTATTGTCACGTAAACGTAATTTGAACTCAAATAAAAAACATATATTTAAAACTTCTGATTATATACGTTTTTTTACGATGTCCCGCTTTCAGCGAAAGAATCCCGCTTTTTTCACTTAAAAAGTACCCATCCCGACTTGGCAAAAAAATAATCTGGCTATGCTGGTGGACATTGCAGCCCGACTAATTACACTTGCTGTAATCGACATTTTTGGGTCACTTTTGTGCAGAAATTGTATTGTAAAGGGATAAATCTATGCAGTATGGCACAAAAAAATAATTTTGAATTTGTTCTTTAGATACACTTAAAAAGTTATAAAATATAGACATGTTTATATGTGTATCCAAAAAATACGTTTTCCGAATTTTTATCGAAACCGCCATTTTGCAAGTACTGCATTTGTTATAAGAAGGGCAGATTGACAGCAAACTATTCTTTTAATTAAATATAGACATAATCGCTTTTTAGGGTAGGTAACGCTTTGAATAAAAGTGGGATGGAATATCTCTTAGATTTTTCTGAAACTCATTTATCATCATCATAATAATCAGCCTATTATATTCATAGCCCACTACTGGACTTAGTCAATCCCAAGGCACGCCAGCATGATCTACGGTTATTCGCTACTATACCTACTGCCAAGGATATTGACATGGATTGGATTGGACGTGGATATTCGACAAAGAACCAGAGTCATCGACATAGTTATTAAAAATTTGCAAGTTGTAGTGGCAATGAGCAGGCCACAACGCTCGAAGAACCGATAACCGATGGGGGTAGAAAGGTTCTTGAGTGGAGACCACGAACCGGAAGACGCAGCGTAGGTAGGCCTCCCACTAGATGGCATCTTGTGGATGCAGATGGCAGATTGTCGTTCAGTGTAGAGGTTAAAGGAGGAGGCCTATGTTCAGCAGTGGACGTCTTCTGGCTGATGATGATGATGACCTACTGCCAAGATGCCTTACTGCCAATCAGGGTCACCTACGATATGTTTGTTATAGTCTCCATTCTAGAACACCGAACAAAACGTATTATTCATTACCGTTACTTTCACTAAAGTGATTACATTTCTCAAGTTGATCTCCTTTGGCTCTGACTGCCCAAACATACTGCTCCAATTTGTCGTGTTGATAACAAGGATAGAAAGCTTCCGTGGCTCGCATTATCTGTACCTACGTCACAGAATAAATATTAGTACAAGTACTGACGTGAACTCCAACAAGGGTTACCATATCAAAATTTGGAAAGTCCTAATCTAAAGATCGATATTTCCATAAAACTCCGGATATTTTAGTCACAAAATTTAAATACTGCACACGTCGTTACAGTGGTAACAGATTAAAGACTTAGATTAAAGAAAATAGCCAAAGCTAAAAAAGCCGGACCGAAGTTCTAAAAGCCGGACACGTCCGGAGAGATGGTAACTATAAGTCCGACAAGCACTTCTCTCACGTTGTTGATCTCCTAGTCAATGTCTGCCCGCTAGTAACTATAATTATTAATTACTAGAAAAAATAATTAAGGTTAAATTAAAGCGAGCACTTAATTACCAATCAGCACTCGAATTAGCTGTGACCCCAAACTAGGCCAAGATTGTTTTGGGGTCCGTTGATATTATTTACCTATCGTTTAACCCTGTTTAGGGTAAATTTTATGTGAGGTATTTAGCTTAACTTTTCACGCAGCAAAAAAAAATATGGACTTGAATATTTTGTTCTAACTGCATACATTTTTACAACGAGAAATTTGGGATCCATAACTTTTGTTAGACTACATAAATTTGTCTATAATGTTATTTTAACCGAACCTGAACTGAAACAAGTCCAAAACTGTACGAGTGGCCATATAAATGTAAAAGTTATATTTTTCTTTTCCTGCCTAACCACATATTGCTACACCACATTCGTAATATATATTGGAAATAACTTATTACTTGTAAATATGTCCATACCCAATTACCCACTCTCACATCCCGTGGTCCAACCACTAACCCCCCACTGACCGCTGGCTGCGTCATCGCCCTGTGATTTTTTCGTAAATTACTCGTCCTATTTTGTTGAAATTTTAGTGTGTGTAAATGAGCAATGTGATTGTTTTAATGACATTGAAACATGCGGAATCGGAATTTTGGACTCGATTTTTATCATGAAAACTTCTAGAGAAGCACGCTTTCAGGATTTGCTGCAAGAGACAAAGCGCGGAGTTATAAATACTCGTTTAGGCTATAGTACAACTTTGCAAACATTTTCTTTTAGGGTTTTGGCAAAGTGTGAAGAGGGTGTGTCAATCATCAGAGGATAATTGATACATTATTGCCATGTTTTAGAAAAATACATTTGGTTTATTTATGCACCCTGAATTGATTCATAAAAGTTTAGAAAGGTGCGCAATCATCTTAACTATTTTTAACCGACTTCCAAAAAGGAGGAGGTTCGACTGTTTTTTTATTATTATTTATTGTTTGTTAACTCAGAACTTTCGACTGGGTGAACCGATTTTAATGATTCTTATTTTATTTGAAAGTTGGTGCTTCTCCTGTGGTCTCATGTCAATTTGGTTCAGTTCTGACGTTTTTATAAAGTCTGTTTTATGTTTTATATATATAAAACTAATATACCTATAAATTATTGGTAGATCTAGTAACGCCCGCGGTTACCCTAATAAAAGTACCCTATATCGCATACTACTATCTTGTTTTTTTACGAAAGCTCTTCAAAGTCCTGGAGCATCCGTATACAGATAAGTTTTCTTTGTTTTTTTTTTTGTTTTTTTGTTCTTGCCGTACACTTGCAAAATGTGGAATGAGCTACTCGTATCGTTCGCGCAAAACTTTATGAGCCCTCTGAAGTTAGGCCCAGTGGCTGCGCAGTACGCATATTATAGGTATCCGAGGGACTTTACAGGGCGTCGGGGAGGCCTCGCGCCTAACTTCAGAGGGCTCATAAAGTTTTGCGCGAACGATACCTTCCGCGGTGTTTCCGAGAATCTTCAACATGGGATTCTTCAGAAGGCGAGTTAGAGTCATATAAGGTCGTGAACGTATTTATGATGCCTCTGGTGTTACAAAGTATCTACAGCGCTGCTTACCAGACTGCCCTCGTTCGTACATATTCACATTATTGAAGATATAAAATCAGTGAGTGTGAATTTCCAAAAACTGAAAAAGACGTTTTGGTGTCTATCGTGACATTAAAAACAAAGATAATATTAACAATTTGATATATGTATTTAAATTTGACGTAGTAATATGGTTTTTTAACAAGTGTTTTTTTTCTTATTACCATATTCAAATCATGTATTTATATAATTGTGTATTGATATAGGTTTAATTTAAGTTGGATTTATTTTTGATGTATTTGCTTATAAGTATCTATTTCTTGTAAAAGTTTTGTTCTTTATTTTATTTTCTTTAGTTGACCAGTTTTTTGTTTCTTAAATTATAAGTTTATTTTTTCATGCACGCCTACATACCATTTGTTCAACCTGGTGGATGACTGGTAGAAAATGTTTAGCATTAAGTCCTCCATTTGTGCATTGTACTTAATTTGTAAGTGTGCAATAAAGTATTACCACCGCTACCACCCCCCACGAAATTTGGCCCTGGCAACACACAATATCCGTACGTTAAGGACTGACGAGAAGATTATCGAGCTGGAGGAAGAATTGAGCAAAATACGTTGGGACATCATGGGACTATCTGAAATCCGACGAGAGGAACAGGATACGATAGTTCTAGATTCCGGTAACATGCTCTTCTTCCGGGAAGGAGAACGAAAGTCCCAGGGTGGTGTAGGTTTTCTCGTCCGCAGGTCACTCATCAACAACGTGGTTAAGGTCGATAGTGTGTCGAGCAGGGTAGCATACCTTATACTCAGAATAACCGATCGTTATTCGCTGAAGGTCATACAGGTATATGCGCCGACCTCGACATACCCTGACGATGAAGTAGAGGCGTTGTATGAGGAGATATCTGAAGCCATACATACCTCCGAAACATACTTCACCGTTGTTATGGGTGACTTCAACGCAAAGGTGGGCCACGCGGAATGTCGATGAGTTAAGAGTGGGGTCATATGGGTATGGACAGCGGAATCCGAGGGGCCAGCGCCTGGTCGACTTTATGGAGAGGGAGGAACTCTATTTAATGAACTCCTTCTTCCAGAAGCGACCATCCAGAAAGTGGACGTGGATGAGCCCCGATGGATCGACCAAAAATGAGATCGACTTCATCATGACGACCAAGAAGCAAATATTCAATGATGTCTCCGTGATCAGCAAGGTGAAAACCGGTAGCGATCACCGAATTGTCAGAGGCACATTGAATTTATTTATTTTATTTACAAAAGACGTCCACTGCTGAACATAGGCCTCCCCCTTTAACCTCCACACTGAACGACACCCTGCCATCTGCATCCACTGGACGCCCGCGACTCTCACGATGTCGTCGGTCCATCTAGTGGGAGGCCTAGGCTACCTACGCTGCGCCTTCCGGTTCGCGGTCGCCACTCAAGAACCTTTCTTCCCCATCGGTTATCAGTTCTTCGAGCGATGTGGCCTGCCCATTGCCACTTCAACTTGCAGATTTTAATAGCTATGTCGGTGACCCTGGTTCTTTGGCGAATATCTATGTTCCGAATTTTACCGCGTAACGAAACTCCGAGCATAGCTCTCTCCATTGCCCGTTGTGTGACTCTGAGTTTTTCCAAAAAACCAACAGTTAAGGATCATGCCTCAGTACCATATGACATCACTGGCAACACACACTGGTCAAAGACCTTTGTCTACAGGCACTGTGGTATCTTGGACGAGAAGATTTCATGCGACATGCTAATGTGATATTATTTTTCACTTGCGTCAGCAGTTCCAATGACTGAAGATTTTTTTTTATTGCTTGCAATTTTTATTAATGTCCTTGCAAGTGAAACCTCGGGGTGTAGCTAGTATTTCAGTGTTATATGACAACTGCGTTAGTAAGGTAAACGCCGCGTTGGTTGACTAACCAACATCCGGTACTTAACATGTTGGCAACAACTACGTATTTGACTTAAATACATATTTTATCTGCAAGTTGTATATTATTCAAGTAAGCGGATGAAAATATTAATAAATTTATTCGTTTACGTAAAAACAGCCATTCTCTGTGCTCCAGTTTAAGCTTATGACAGCTTTGTCAATTTATACCAAAATTACTTATTACTTTTACTACCTTATATTCGGCAAATTAAGGCACACTTTCCCCACTTTTAGTAATTTTCGGTCATTCTAGTTTAAGTTTTTCTGCTTTCATGGTTAGCTATAAGCTATAAAAATGGTGTCATCAAAATTGAATGTTTTTTTATCTATCTAACCGTTTAGACCGAAACACGATTAAGAACATTTCGCTCGATAGAAAAATAAGTGAAAGGAACACTGATTTGCACTTTGCTCCCATGTTTTTTGGATTCATAAATACCTATGTACTAAATTATAAGGTACCGAAAAGGTACATTTTACAATACAGCTATACTTTTCGAAAAATATGAGAAAAGCTCAAAAATAGAAGTAGTGAAACGAACGACTACAAGCGCCATAGTTTTGCTCCAACAAATGCTACTTTAGTACAATATATTAAGCCTTATTGTCATCTGTAGTAATAAGCGTTGCTTAAAAGTGGGAAAACCTTAGCCTTAATAATATAACAGTTGAGAATATTAACGCAATATTATATATTTTTAATGTTAAAATTCTGAATATTTAAATGATAATGTCCAACTACCTACGCTGCGTCTTCCGGTTCGGAAAGACGAGCGTAGGTAGGCCTCCCACTAGATGGACCGACGACATTGTGAGAGTCGCGGGCATCCAGTGGATGCAGATGGCAGGATGTTGTTCAGTGTGGAGGTTAAAAGGGGAGGCCTATGTTCAGCAGTGGACGTCTTCTGGCTGATGATGATGAATCTCGTACCGATCACGTGATCAATTTCGTATGAGGGCACAATTTTAGTTTTTCTCAAATTTAGCTACAAGCTGTTCTTCAAGTTAAACATTTTGATCGGTAGATCTACCCAATCAAGTATGAACACATCTTTACATTACACAATTACACATCGTAGTTTTGGTTGCTGGTATTCCGTAACTGAGGTTCGAATTGTAATGCACCTCGTGGTTTTACAGAGGAAATTTCCTTGTTTTCACACAAACGAAAATTCAATGGAGTTGGCAAATGTCAAAGGGGCACTAGCATAGCTTATACCTACGGAGAATTATGTCATTGTGACATCTGCCTATTTGTGTTTTAAATATGTAATTATTTCCTCTGTAAGGATTTTGGCGTCGCACTCTTGTGCATTTGCCAGTGTATTAATTTATTATCAAGTTTGATGATATCTAGTCAAGTCAATCACAGTCAAACTCGTGCCCTTGTAAAATAGTGGATACTTTACAAGAGGCTTCGATCTCTTCCATGGAGCTTTGGAAACAACACGAAAATACATATTTCACCGCGGTGTATCACACTCCAGCAAGACCACTCCAGCAATAATAAACAATAATATATGAAATAATGCCATTATTTCGCATTTATACTCAAAAACACATAAGTTTAGAAAAATAATACAACGAGCCATCATTTTTTTTTCTCACATTGACACCAAAACTCCCATTTGACATTTCCAAATAGAAAAATACCTTTTAAGTTTTAAGTAACAATCTGCACCACTCTGACAGTTGCCAAGATTCTGAAAACAAGAAAAGTGTGTTTTCGGTATGTGAATTTTAATTCCCGAAGGTGAAAAAACTCGCATTTCCTATCTTGTAAATGCACAACCTATTTATTATCTGTTTGACAAAACAAATATCTAGCTTACGAATTAGTTCGCGTTTTTAGTTATCGTAGTAATGTTTTTCTGCTGGTTCGTTGCTAATTCTACGAAGTGTACGTGAGAAAGTAGTGTGAAGCACTTTTATGGCATCTTCTGTTCACGGAACCGATGTAACAAGATGAACGATCCATCTATTTGAAGAAATGTTTATAGGCGTAATTGTTAGTACGGATGATAGATAGATATAAATTCTTTAAGAAGAAAATAAATAGGAAATGATGAGGAAGACACAAAGAAAAGTCGACTACAAAGCTTACCGAGAACTAGATAAGATAAGAGAAGATAATTTATTTCACAGAAAAGTAACTGTATACAATATACAAAGAATGCACATCACATTTTTGGTAAACAACTTATTAACACAGGGTGGTTAGATTCTTAGTATATAATATATACTATATATGTATATAATTACAGTGTTAACCAGTTCGAGACCCAGAGGCTTCACTATATTAAATGTACTGTGTTACTATAAGTTTAAATAAATAAATGACTGATATAAAGGATAATCGGTGAGCCCCAAACTAAGCACGAGGCTTGAATTTTCGGGCTCAAGTGCGGAGTTTACTAAGGGTTTATTTTGTGTGTAACTATCCCTAAGGATAGTTTTACAAGTTAAGATAAAATAATTAAAATAGGGCTATTTTAACACGCTTTTATTAGCTTGATATGTATCTATGTAACGGAATCTATAAACATGATTTTCACCCCTTTCAAAACGTCGGATTGATTTGAAACCTTGCACACTTATCAAGGACCGATGACAATGCAATAATTTAAATAGTTTGTCCCATTATCCTTACCAGGATCTTCAGGATTAGCGATTTTAAAGCGTGTTTTTTATTTTTTTTTACCGACTTCTAAACATGAGGACGTTCTCAATTTGACTGTTTTATTTTAATATGTTTGTTACCTCAGAACTTTCTACTGTGTGAACCGTGTGAATGTGTGTAAAAATTGCTTAACTTTTACCACTTAATAATACACATATATAATAATGACAAAAGAAGGAAATTTTACGATTTACTTTGACTAATAAACATTAGTCCTACATATAATCTAGACACGGCGACCATAAGCACATAAGTCATTTTTTTTTTTAAATGCTCAAAACTCGCAGTGCTTTGCTTTTTGCGTTATCCGTCGACGTAAATAAGCAACTAAGTCATTGGGCTTCAATACACGAGGCGACAGTCTTACGCACCATACAACTTATGTCCAACATCGTCCTGTAAACTTTTTAAAATATTTGAATTTTGACTTAAGTGGTTATGGGTTTCGGGTCTAGATATTATGTCTAATGTGATCTATTAAATAAATTGTTCCTACTTAAAGTTTGTTTTGTTATTGTGCTTTTATTTAATAAAGTAGTTATTTCAGCGAAAAGTGCTTTGCAGTTCCTGTTTAAAACAATTAAAATAGACGCTTCGAGTTGAGAATCTTCTTACACACTTTTAAACGAAATAGACATTAAAAAGTTACACTCAGTAGATCTACAATAGATTGAGCGTAACTCTTTTTTTTTCTCAGCTAACGTGCCAATTAACATCCTCATTAGCCATAAGTATAGAACAGAAAAGTAGAAAATAACGAAGACGCCACTCCCGATCGCAAATATACGTATACCACACTAAAACATCTTGTGAAATATATTGGATATTCAGTAGAAAATCTGGTGGATTAATTATTTTAAGCCTTAAATAAAATAAAAAAAATACCGCGTTACATAATTCTATTGTTGGATTTATATCTGACATTGTGACATTACATTATTGCGGCGGTTGGCAACAGAAGAATTTGTGGAAAAACGTGAAAATTTAGGCCGAATCGTAGCCGAGCCTAGCATATAAGTCCATAAATGCCCAATTATATAGTACTGTTTTGAAACATTGCGTTTGATATTCACGTAAAAATATGCATAAGCATTTTGGGGGTATTTCAAATTTCTTTATGCGATGCCTAGCAACCAAACTTAGAAAAAAAAAACATTTCCAGATTGTTATGGCTTGTACTATGAGCCTATTACAGGATACTTCTGGAAATATCAATTATTTATTGTTTCTAAGATAATGATCTGAGATAAAACCCCGGTACCTTTAGGTACGCAGACGACAGCACAGTATTAGAGAGCTATACATCCAATGCACGAACCAGTGGACCACAAATACAGTCTGTCAAAGAGGCCAATGTTGAGCGCATGAACTTGTCACTTAAGGTAGTCTCTGGTTGGGGCGATGCCAACCTGGTCAAGGTGTTCAATGCCGCTAAGACCCCAGGCGTGTCTGTTCTCCGCTAAAAGGTCGCCATTCCAACTGGCTTCTACTTTCCGGGATGTATCCATTCCGGTAACTTTGACACGACCATCAACTTTGGCTCCCATATTGAGGACAAGGCTCAATTGGCTGCCAAAAAGCTGGGTATCCTATCGAAGGTGCGTCGGCACTTCACGTCGGAACAGTTGCTTTCACTGTACCAAGCACAAGTTCGGTCGTGCATGAAGTACTGCTCTCACCTTTGGGATGGATCAGCTAAGTATCAGCTCGGGGCGTTAGTCTATTGAGAAACGTGCCAAGACGCTCAACGAATCTCTGGTGAAGACTAAGCTCCTTAGACTTGAGCATCAACGCAAAGTTGCTAGTCTATCGTTTTTTTTTATCAGGTACATTTCGGAGAGTGTGCATCGGATCTGCATGATCTAATTCCGTCCTGCTCATTTTTCTATCGGACTGCGAGAGTATACACGAAAAATTTACACCGCTTTATCTTTGATATTCCGAAATCCCGTACGAAGCGCTTTGATTCCACTTTTATTGTGCGAACTGCTAGTATGGAATGCGCTGCCTGAATGGGGTTCCCTGATAGTTACAATCCGTGTGTCTTCAAATCACGATTGAATCGTTCTTCTAGGCAAGCGTGCTCCATCGTAGACTGCATCATCGCCTAACATAAGGCGACTTGGTGGTCAAACGACAGCCTATTACTTAATTTAAAAAAAAACCTTACGCAAAACGGGCCTATGATTGGCCTGGTTGCGAAAAACGACCGCCAAGCAAGCATCAACTAACCTTCGTGCATTTGCGTCTTTTTAGTGGAAAAATGTAAATAAACCTATTTGCGCATGGAAATACTGTGCGCACGCGCACCTACAAAATTTTAGAAGAGACAAAATATCCATCTGGTAGTTTAATGTCTAGGCCTCAAATTACAGTTTTCGTGGAAGAGGGTCCTTAAAATTCTAAACACATTAAATACTATGCTTAAAAAATATCAATTCTAGTACAAATAATAAAAATATATTCATGCATATTTTTATTCTCTGTAGTACCTAATTATAAAATCTACGATAAAACCGAAGGAGGTTTCGGTTTCGACAATCAATACTGGTAGTTTCCAAGGAAACGTACCGTTCTGTATTTTACGCAGCTCTACGAAAACTGGTTTTCGATACTTAGATATAATATAGCCATAAATAGCTATTACGGAAAATGGCATGCGTCGAATTGGTTTGCTGAAAAAAGATGGTTAATGAAAAGCTTGCTTTGCTGAAAAAAAGACGTTATTTTATCGTACAGACTAACATACATAAATCAAAGACTTTCAATTGTCCCTGTCATCCTCAGCCTTTCATATTCCCACTGCTGGGACACGGACCTTCTTGCGGAGGAAGAGAGAGAGAGAGAGAGAGAATGCGCCCTAATCCAGCATGCTGGCCCAGTGAATATTGGTGTATGTCATTTGTTATAATTTTCTATACATTATTATTTTACAAAATGTCATCCGTTTGACCTACACACCCCCAAATTTACATTTAAAATTATAATAACACAAATATTCTGTAAAAACTTCAACCTCTTACAGCCAAAAAGAACCAGGAAGACAGACAGACTAATATATATAGTTAAAAACACCGCAATTTCTTGAACCTTAGAGACAACGCCAGCTGGAAAACTGGTAATAAGGAAAGCATATTTTGTCATAAAAAGTTCTGTAGTGCTGTGAAAGCTTTGACAAAGTGTGCATTAGGAGAGGCCCATGTCGAGCAGACAGTTAAAGGCTGATGTTGATGATGAGACGAAAAGTATCTGTAAATTCCTGAGGCTGAAGAAGAGGTTATATAGTAATTAATCATTTTTGATGGCTCTCGTGCGGTCTACGACGAACTAACTTTACTTCGAAGGGAACTGTTTACTCGGAAACATTTTATATTTGAAATGAAAACGTAAATATGTTACAATAGTTTATTAATTAGACAGCTTTAGATAATCCGATCTGTGTTTCTACAAATGGGAGAAACAAAACGCAGCGACATGCTAAAACGCACCAGCATGGCTAGCATGCGCGCCACGACAAAATCTTGTCGTCACTTTGTCGAGCGAGAACGCGATAAGGTGCATACGGATTCATATACTCCTGCTTCATTTTGGCACGATAAAAAGTGCGACAAAATTTTGTCGCGGGGCGCTTGCTAGCCCGTTTGGGGTCCCTTTATTGCACGATACTTCACGAAACCTATTTTAAAATGTTGCATCATAATTATCATAGCTGGATAATCTGGATATACCTGATAATTTCTGATGAGGAATCTAATAGGGATTTCATTTACCGGGTGTTAAGAAAAATTTCCCCCTGCGGCATTTCAGAGTCGCTATAATATGGGATTCTTCAAAAGGGCTGTTAATAGAATCTTTAAGGGTCGGCAACGTATCTGTGATGCCCTTGGTGTTGCAGGTATCCATAGGCGACGGTGATCGCTTACCATCAGGCGGCCGGTCTGCTTGTTTGCCACCTATGACATATTTTATTTATTAAAAAATGTTATCCTGAAGTTGACGAATGACTCCATATTCGACATGTTCATCAAATTCAGATTTGATACATTTGATAAAAGATTAAAGAAAAAAGAAAATTATTTTCTAAATAGGCCTATACTCCGTTTACTAATCTTAGATATTTTATGTGAACAAAGAAATGTCACAAAAAATCACTGTCAAAGTGACATGCCAGTTGCTCAAAACATTTTTCACTTATGGAAAATATTTTACTTTCTATGTTCCCCGGCTTTGCTCTCGTGCGGTACAATGGGGGGTTTTCTGATAGTTAAAAAAAATAAAAATTAACAATATTAAAAGATTGTCATAGATTGAGTTGATTATATAGGCGTTGACTATATTATGATAGAGGAACAGGATTTTTTTCGCGTTGGCCAGAAATGTTTAGTACGCCTACAGTCTTACCAGTATAATAAAATATTTTCTATCAAAAATTGATTTTCTTTATAATACCATTGTAAAGAACAGATGTTACATTAAAATAAGTAGTACAAAATGATTTAAATTTTATAATTGATCATATTACGAGTAGAAAAAATTAATAGAATTTTTTTTTGATCAAATTATGTAAACTACCATTTTAAAAGATATTTTTTCACTGGTAACTCCTTTGTTTACATAAAATATCTAAGATTTGTGGACAGAGTATTATTTAATTTTTCCTTATTTATTTTTATTTTAAGAGAGATCCTTGTCTACAAAATCATAGCACCAATTACCATACTAGTTTTATTATCGCAATAATAACATTGTTTTATAAATTTTGAAATTATGATGATGCTGTGATAGAATAGTAAGAAATGGGGCCTTGTAAAAAATATTTTTTGTACTACGGAACTAAAAAAAATTAAATAGTATAAACCAGGTATAAACTGATAATTTTAACGTGTCTCGTCAAAATGTAACTCTACAATCTCTGTGGCGGTATGTTCAAGTGTCTCGTAAAAGAACGAGTTATGTCGCACATCCTTGATCAGTGTGTTCTTACCCTAATACACCAGTTTCAGGAATATACCGCTCACCTTGTTAGCGATCGGTTTTCCTCCGGCCTTCGGGTCTTGGTTCAGGGATCGTCTATTAATCACATGAGGATCGAAAGGGCGGAGGGGGTTCGAAAAAAAACACGAAATATCACAAGGGGGGGGGGAGGGGTTTAGTGAGATATCACGTGTATTTATCACGGTGCGTAATTTTCCAGAATTAAATAAGATTATACCTGAAAGAGAATATTCTGTTTTTTTTTTAAGATACTTTATCATATATGTGCTTTATTTCATAAAATTATCCGGTCTAGCCCGGACATTTGGTAGGCCTAGGTATTGGTGGAGCCGAAGCCAACACCAAGAGGCCCCGTTGAATATAAAAAGTACAATTATGGAATGTGTATGAAATGAAATATGAAACTATTGTACAGTATAGGATTTAAAAAGTCTGGGCTATTGAGGTGAACAAATTGTGGATAGGAGAACAGACCTATTCGATGAGAAACGGCACCTGCCTTATCCTGTCTCATCTCGAAATATTATATACTTTAATATTATATATTACCAAAAATATACAGGGGGTAGTCGACGGTACAGTAGTCGGGTAGGGTCCCCCCAACCATGACATGTGGGGGGTTAAAAAGTTGCTAAAAACATCACGTTCGTGATTACTGGACGACCCCTCACAAAATACGTGATATTAGTGTTTACGTTGAATCGTTGCATCGATATTAATTGGTAATGAGATATCCAGCTTAATTAATGATGATGTAACGTATATTGTTTGTACAAAACTATAAGAATATAATTATTCTATTCGTTTAGTCATCATCATCAGCCATAAGATGTCCACTGCTGAAAATAGGCCTCCCCCTTTAACCTCCACACTGAACGACAATCTGCCATCTGTATCCACTGGATGCCCACGACTCTCACGATGTCGTCGGTCCATCTAGTGGGAGGCCAACCTACGCTGCGTCTTCTGGTTCGTGGTCTCCACTCAAGAACCTTTCTTACTCATCGGTTATTGGTTCTTCGAGCGATGTGGCCTGCTCATTGCCACTTCAACTTACAAATTTTATAGCTATGTCGATGACTGGTTCTTTGTCGAATATCCACGTTTCGGATTATATCGCGCAAAGAAACTCCGAGCATAGCTCTCTCCATTGCCCGTTGTGTGACTCTGAGTTTATTAGTTTGGTGGATAAATCTAAATATTAATTTTGTCATTATGTTGAATCAAGCTGGTCTAGTCGTAGTCATAAAGATTCACATAAAGAGATGTATGAAATTTCGAAATAAATGGAGTTGGCTGCAGGGATTTGTTTGGACTTTAAAACTATACTAAGTCTAAGAAATTTAGTTCAAAAGGCAACATATTTAAGTCTTGTATTTTATATACGCACATAATTAATAATTGGTCGTTGATGAATGTATTTTAGTTCATTGTCAAACTGTGCAACCTTCACCAATGGAAAATTGGCGTGAATTCGATAACAGTCTTTCGTCAGGGTAAGAGGATCATCCGTGACAATTTGAATTCCGGATTCAAAAAAGCATTACGAAATATAAGTATATTTTGGAGAGCTTCGTGAATGTGAACGTAATTCACGTATGTCACTGTCAAAGTGAAATATAGAACTATCACCTGTCAAGTCAACTGTCTAATGTCATCCATTATTGCCAACTTAACTTTTGGGGTTAGTTGGCAAGCTGGGGCAATTCCACAGAAGCCAAGAAGAAAAAAAAAATATTTTGGAGTTAGTTCAAGCGCTTTTTAGGACATCTAACGCCCTTTTTAACGGTCGAAAAAAGGAGGAGGTTATTTAGTTAACGCGTTTTTTTTATGTATTGCCATTTATAACTTATTACTTAGCAGTCTGAATTTTATAATTATTTTTATTCTTCCGTAAAATCTTGCAAAAATTTTAGGCAAATTATTAACATCGTAGGTATCAATTACTCGACGAATTGGGTTGTTTACAACACGAAAAATCTGTGTTGTAAAGAATCGTGTGTAATCTAAAATCAATCAAAATCACGAAATAATAAAATTTTGCAGTAGTAGCTGGTTTTCGTAGTTTTTCCAATTGTGGTTGGATTGTCCAACGTGATTAGCTCTCGTAACTAGGGCTTGGTTGTCGTGTAGCCCTAGCGCAGAGTATTAAGGACGTCTGAGGTCCTCTGTTCCTCTTACGTATCTTCTAGTATACAGGGTTACGCATACCCTGTTCTAAGCCGAAAGGAGTTCATTGTACTCATCATTATGAACAACTTTTACTACGGACCAAACCTGAAATCGCGATTTAAAAAAAACAGCTGTTCCATAGAAAACGATAATTGAAAAACAACAAAATGTATGGAATAGCTGATTTTTTCGCGATATCGGGGTTGGACCTCCTTTCGGCTTAGTACAGAGGATATACGTAACCTTGTGTAATGTATGTTCTCTATAGACTCCAAAACTGCTGAAAGGATATGGAGGAAATTTGGAATTTAGATAGCTTATGTCCTGATTAAGTCATTTGCTACTTTTCATTGTGTAACTGAAACCGCGGGCGCAGATAGTAATAATATATAAACATATATTTATTGTTTTTGCAACCTTATTTAAATACAGTGAGCCACAGTAACATGCGAATGCATCACTGCGGAGTTGTTTACTAAATATGCGCGTTTAAAAATAGTGTTTGCGCGCGGTCGTGCGCCGTACGACAATGTATCGGTTTGCAGAGAGCGGAGAAAGCGCACTTTCCACCCCGTTGTGGTATCGCCGGACCATGGGCATTTGTGAAAACTAGCGTATCGTCTGGAAAACTTTCGAATGCAGAATGTGGAGGCCAGTCGTCAGTTATTACCGGGATATTTTTATCCAAATAAACAATAAAAAAAGAAAATAATTCTAAAGAGTAGAGAAATAATGTGTTTTCTTTGTAATTTTTTTTTCTACTACCTTGTCGTAGGTACACATACGAGTTTTCCTAGTTTTTCTACATCTATGTACCTACCATGTGTGTATAACTAGAAATTGTACATTATTTATACTTTACTGAATAATAATTATCTTAACTTTCTCATTTATAAAAGATTCAATTTGTTATAGTGGTCATCTCGGCTAGAATTTCCTTAATCCATATTCATATTATACATGTCAAACTTGCTTCTAGTCTATTAACTTTCGCGTCTTTACTGCGTTGATTTTAATTTAATTTCATAGTGTTTGAAGAAGAACTTAGAATAGTTTTCCTCGAGGAAAATATACTAGTTCGAAAATCTCGGGACGCTTGAGACGAACGTATCTTTATTAATACATTTCTTGCCTAGACCTGCCTAGAGCGGTTCAAAAGTTTTATCGAAAACCCGATGTGTCGATGCCTCGTAGAGCTATAGTCCATCCGTAAGGCAACGGTAGAGCAGGGCGCCCGCGTCGGCCGGTGACGCGCGCGGCGTTGCCTCGTGTGCAGGAATGCGCGCGCGCGTTGCCAACTCGCGCGATGCCGAGATAATGCATTGGGCGGCTGATGCGATACGAAGCCATTTTGTTGTGTATACTGCGTACATAGCCGCGGCGAGGAGCAATATCAACTGTTTTATCTACCGTTGGTTCCATCTTCTCCCGCTGACGTAGCGCTGAAGTCGGTTTATTTGACTGCCTCGGTGGCTCAGTTGGTATTGATCCTACTTTCTGTGCTTGGGGGCGTGGGTTCGATTCCCATCTAGGACAAACATTTGTGTGATGAACATTTGTGTTTGTTCTATGTCTGGGTGTTAATATCTATTTAAGTATGTATTTAAAAATATATATGTATGTATATCAGTCTCTGGCAGCCATATTACAAGCTTTGCTTAGTTTGGGGTCAGATGACCATGTGTGCAATAATGTCCCAGATTTATGTAACTTGAAAACCGATCTGTCGAAAGTTTGATCTCAAAAAATCCCCTGAGCTAGATAAGTTTATTTAAGACTGCCCCGGTGGCTTGGTATTGATCTGGCTTTTGTGCTTGGTGTGCGTTCGATTCCCACCAAGGGCAAGCATTAATGTGAACTGAACAATTCGTGTTTGTTCTACATCTTAATATCTATTTAAGCATGTACTTATTTAAAAATATACAGTTACGTATATCAGTCTCCGGTAGCCATATTACAAGCTTTGCTCAGTTTGGGGTCAGATGACGTGTGTGTAAAAATGTCCCGGATATGTATTATATTATTTTGCTTTTGTATCGAAACTTACATTCTAATTATTTAAGTAAGAAATTGTTTGGGCCAATAACAAGTTTTCGCCAAAAGACAAAAAAACTTTCAAGCTTAGTACAATAGATTTTCCTCAAAATCTGAATTGATACTGCTATGTTGCATAAGTTAGATAATATTTTATTTAAAAACAATTTTGTAAAAAAAAAAAACTTTAATGAAATATCTGTCTAGTTTCTAACTCTGTTCAGTAGGTACATCCTTATTTTACTATCAAATTATAATGTACTAAATTAGCTTCTTTCTTTCCAAATCACTTCAATGTGAAGTTAGTGAAAGACACTCGGTATGAAAAGGAATTCGATCCGATACCACTAATGAAGTCTAAATGCGGTTTTAATGGATACGACCCCATTAAACTATTAATGATGTCTATTAGACCTATTGCTGGATGCGTACGTACTTAATTTTACACGTACCTACCTTGTGTGCCTCTTGCTTGACGTATAATGTCACGTTTGCAAAATGTCACGATGTCGCTTTCGCAAAATTACACGTTCGTAAGATGACACGTTCACATCATATCACGTACACCTCACACATCAAAATCGGTTAAGCCGTTTAGGCTATAGGAGGTAATATAGAAACATCAAAAAATTACAAACACCTCCGATACACATGATACGCTTCTTTGAAATTAAACACGTGCATGTCATCATCATCATCGTTTCAGCCATATGACGTCCACTGCTAGACATAGGCCTCCCCATCGATCTCCAAAAGGACCGGTTGAAAGCGGCCTGCGTGCAGCGTTTTCCTACGGTCTCTTTTAGGTCGTCTGTCCATCTTGTCGGTGGACGTCCTACGATGCGTCCTACCGGTCCGTGGTCTCCATTCGAGAACATTTCGGCCCCATCGGCCATCTGTTCACGTGTATTTTACATAAATTTATACGTTTCAAACACTTTGCAGAGTACGTGGTCTCAGGTAGACTAGATGACGGCTGTCTATAGTTATGAAATAATTTACAAGTACCGGAATTGATCTTTAGGGTTCCATACCCAAATGGTGTAAACTGGACCCTATTACTAAGCCTACGCTGTCCGTCCGGCCGTCCTACCTTTAAACGGCTGTATCTTTCGAACCGTAATAGATAGCCAGTATAAATTTTCACAAAATATGGAATGTTACGGTCGGGGAATTGACTAAGAACTTATAAAAAAGTCAAAAAGTAAAAACAAAGGGCCCCATACAACAAACGTATTTTTAACATATTTTTCTATTTGCTCTAATGTAAAAACGGTAATACAAGAATCAAACTTGACATGATTATAGTACACACTCTAAAGTATAACAACAATGACCAAGTGCGAGTCGGTGACAAATTTCTCTTCACCACCGGTTCTCGTACGATCACCGAAGTTAAGCAACGTCGAGCGCGATCGGTACTTGGATGGGTGACCGCTTGGGCATGATGTCTTTGCACTACTTTTTGTACTTTAGTAATTAATAATTTACGTGGAGTGCGCGTTTGCTTTGCTGGTTTATTAATAACAAAACAAAACGTTCCCTATATACGTAGTAGTCGATCACGGTGTCCAGAAATCTAGCAGTTCTGCTCCGGGCTTGAAATCTTTTTAAATTACCGGAACTAAAATTTTAATGTTTTTTTTTAATTTCAAAAGTTTCAAAGCTATCTTTGTGTATACCGTTACCGGAATGTGTTATTAATTCATTATTACCCTATTTTCGGGGCAGTCGGGGAAAAACGAGAAATAATTTTATGGTAGGCTCTTTGTCGTCACAAAAAGTATGGAGAACATTAGGGCGGGACCCAACGTAGCGCCCACGGAGTGTGAGTACTGAAACTGAATCATAGACTAATGAATAAATGAATGATCGAAACGAGCACTTTGTCGTGGGAGAGAGATACGGAGAGAACCCCGTGCTTAGTGTAATCTTGTTTGTGAAGCTACTTTTACCTAATAAAACTAAACCATGAAATGTCTACTCATAAAGCGGACTTTTAAGCATTTTTTTGGCGTTTGACCGCTAACTCACCTGATGTTTAGCGATGATGCAGTCTACGGTGAACCACGCTTGCCTAGAAGAAACCGATTCACTCGTGTTTGAAAGACACCCAGATTGTAACTATCGGGAACACCCATTCAGGCAGCGCATTACACAGACTAGCAGTTCGCACAATAAAAGTGGAATCAAACGCTTCGTACGGGTTTTCAGAATATCAACCATAAAGCGGTGGCGATTTTTCGTGCCCGCTCTGGCAGCCCGATAGAAAAATGGGCAGGAGGGAATCATGCAGATCTGATGCACACTCTCCAAATTTATCCGATTAAAAACCGATAGACTAGCAACTTTACGCCGATGCTCAAGACTAAGTAACTTATTTTGAACTAGGGCTTCGTTGCTGATGAGCCTCTTCGCACGCTTCTCAATTGACTCTAACGCCCCGAGCTGGTACTTAGCTGACCATCCCAAAGGTGAGAGCAGTACTCCATGCACGACAGAACTTGGGCTTGGATGAATAAATAATATTTTCACAAACAGGGTATGTAATTTGCCCAATTATTGAAGAACACATCATCACCGTCAACTCGAAGACGTCCACTGCTGAACATAGCCTCCTTTTAGGATTCTGTAGTCCTTCAAGGAACCCTTATGAGTTCGTTCTGTCCGTCCGTCTGTCTATCCGTCCTTCCTAATTTTTTAAAACCTAACTTCTATAGTTAATAAAGCAAGTGCATGAAACTTTGCATAATTACAGTTTTACTATATACTATACATAGATCTCAATTTAAAAGTATATAAAAAATAGTTTTGTTTTTAAGGGTGGCTTTAGTGCATGTGAAGTAGGGATGATTTTTTTTCGCTGCTCCCTCTCGTGTTAATCTTTGAATAGGTCTTTCAAAATGAAGGTAAGATTTCATACATCACTTTTTTATCAAGTATATATTTTGTGAAATTTGGCCCGTTAAAGTTGCAAAAAATTGGTCCCTCCTGCTTTTCTAAACTATTAAAAATATAAACTTGTAGCTTGCCATGCCGATTCCATTTCCACACTGAACGACAGATTGCCATCTACTTCCACTGGATGCCCGCGACTCTCACGATGTCGTCGGTCCATCTAGTGGCATCGAATAGCAAGCTTCTTCTTTCATTGTCACAAAATAAACTTTTTTTTGATATTGATTTTTTTTCAAAAAAAAAAAACGCGTCGCCTAGAGAACCTCTTTTTATTTTTCGTCGGTAAAAAAATTGACTTCTACCGTTGCTTAAGTAATTGATAGCCAATTTCATATCTCTTATTAACTTGTACGCGCGTTGGTACAATATTTCAATGAAGTTTTTTCCACTACAATGAGACGAATTTACAGAGGTTGTTAAAATGTATTTAAAAAAAGTATTTTTGGAGGCTCATATTTCAAGCCATGGCCACCTAAACATGATTTCTTTAGTAAAGTTTAGTTGCTTTGCTACACAACGTCTTAATGAAATGCGAAAATTACCCCAAAATATTTATATGTTTTTAATTGGATATCTACGTAATGTTAGAGAAAAGTACTATACAAGCCTTGGCGGCAACAGCATTATATGGACCCACATTTTCACGTTTGCCCATAAATTCGTCAGCCTCGGACATTGAGCCATTTTCACGCTCTTCACACAATCTGATACTATAATTTTTTATTTTTTCAGAAACTACAAGTCCGTTTTTTATAAAATTTGGTAGATACATCAAATAATTGGCCATGGTTTTTTTTTATGAGAATTTTTTTCCAAACCCAAATAAAAAAAAAACAGTTTTATCAAAAATGAAATAATATTATAGTTTCCTATTTACCGTTTAAATATTCTTAACAAATTTCATTAAAATTGGACGAGTCGTTATAGTATTTTTTTTTTTTGTATACTTTTCATTTATACAAACTAGCAGAAACGTTTCTTTAAAAAGTATAATATACCTATAATTATCAATATAAAAATCCGCCTTCATAAAAATGCCACACGGGAAGCACCAGCTTTCAAATAAAAAAAGCATCATCAACAGCCGAAAGTTCTGAGGTAACAAACATAAAATTCTGAGTGGCGTTGAGCTGTTATGGGCAAGCATGAAGAGCCATCAGGCGAGCGACTTCGCTGGTCTCGTCACCCAGTAGAATAAAAAAAATGAGAACCTCCTCCTCTTTGGAAGTCAGTTAAAAATGATCCGATGTCCGGTCCCGCCTTAACCAGCCCTGTCACTTTTATTTCAGGAAAATGCGGAATATTAAGAATCAGGGCGACCTCGTAGCTCGTAGTTATAAAATAATCATCAAAGGGAATGAAAATTCCGAACACGTACTTAAGCTATTTATCTCCCCGTAAGTAATTCGGGCAAGATTAGCAAAGTTATGAAGAGGGTCAAATAAAAATAAATGTCCTCGTTGGTAGCCTTTATTCTCACTCAGGTTTCCATGACTATCCCCTATATTTATAGACGTCAATAAAGGTACCTCGAATTCTGGAGAATTCGAGGGTGCTGGTGGTGCTGGGAATTGAGGGTGCTGGAGCACCCTCAAGTGGTGTTTTGGCATATTAATAACTAGCTGCGCCCCGCGGTTTCACCCGCGTGGTCATGAAAATTGGTGATGATGATGATGATCAAAAGTAGCCTATGTGTTAATCCAGGACATGAGCAATGTATGTTCCAAATTTCATTCAAATCCATCCAGCCGTTTCTGCGTGATTGAGTAACAAACATCCACCCATCCATCCATTCATACTTTCACACATAATAATATGATACTAGCTGCACCCCGCGGTTCCACTCGCGTGGTGATGAAAATCGGTGATGATGATGAAAATTAGCCTATGTGTTAATCCAGGACATAAGCAATGTATATTGCAATTTTCATCGAAATCCATCTAGCCGTTTCTGCGTGATTGAGTAACAAACACGCTAAGACAGTTTTTAGAATTTTTGTCTACGCACATCTCCTAAACCCCTGGAAGAATTTAAATGCGGTTTTCACGAATATGCTTAGCTATAACCAGATTGAAGTATAGGCTTTGTTATTTTGCGCAAGAGCCGGATTAAGGGAGGAAAAAGGGTTGAAAGTTTATATGAAAATCTACGCGTACGAAGTCGCGGACAACAGCACTAGTATATAAATAAAATGGTGTGTTTGGTTTGTGTTGGTTTAGGTTAAGTTAGTTATACTAGAAAGTTTGGATTCTCTGTAAGTTTGTTTACGAATGCCTCTTTCTTAGAACAGGGTCTCTACTTTACCTGCTTAGTTTTCCGAGTTTGGGATACTTTTTAATTGCTTATTGGTTGGATCTTTTTAACATGTTTTTATTAGCTTGGTATGTATGTGTGTAACAGAATCTTCAAACGTAATTTTCATTACCTCAAAACGTCAAATTAAATTTACATTTTGCACACTCATCAAGGACCGATGACAATGCAATAATTTAAATGGTTTGTCCCATTATCCATACCAGGATCTTCAGGATTAGCGATTTTAAAGCGTGTTTTTAGATTTATTTAAACTGCAAGAAATATTCATTTTTATTTATTTATTATATATTTTATTTTGCATTTTTAGGGAAACTTACAGCCTAAGAGTATAAACTTAAAAATAGATTTGGTGACTGGTGGTTTATATTTAACTAGCTGTTGCCCGCGAGTCTGTACGCATAATTTTTTACATAAAGCTTGAAAACTGATTGGTACCCTTTAATTCGGCCGTTTCGCAAAATCCTTTCTTAGAGGATCTCTACACCCTATATCTAACTGTCAAATGTCAGCTTCGTAGGTCAAGTAATTTTCGAGATTACGTGATATGAAGTCACTGTGTGAGTAGTATTTAGTTTTAACTAGCGACCCGCCCCGGCTTTCGGCCTCGCTACTATTGACCCGCTCCAGGAACACAAAATCATCCAAATTTGTCCAGCCACTTTTAATAGTGATTCTGCTCTTCAGGGCGGAGACAAATACAACAAATCAAAAACCATGAAAATCGGTCCAGCCGTTCTCGAGTAATATGTGTTCGAGTAAACCCGACTTTGTTATATATAATAGGTCGGGGAAAAAGTCTTTTCGTATTTTGTATGTATAAAGTTGTAGTAAAAATCTCATCGGTTGTACTGTTTGTATCTGGCTGGTTTTGATACCATTAAAAATATGACATTTTAAAAAAGGAATACAAAAAGTAAAAAGCAATTTCCCGCCATTTTTCAATTGTTTTTTTGTTCGATAAAATGAGTGAATCTAACGAAGAAATTCGATATATTGTGAAATTTTATTACAAAAAACTGAAAAATGCGACACAAGCCGCGAATAAAATTTGTGACATTTATGGACCTAATGCAGTGTCATCAAGAGTAGCACAATGTTGGTTCAAGCATTTTCAGTCCAGGAATTTTGATGTCAAAGATGCAGCTCGCTCTGGTCGCCCTGTTACGGATAAAGTCGATGCCATTTCTGAAAAAGTGGACCAAGATCGGCATATTAGTAGTTACGATGTAGCTGAAGACCTGGGGATTGACCACAAAACAGTTTTGACCCATTTGAAAATAACTGGGTATACAAAAAAACTCGATATTTGGGTACCACACCAGCTCACTGAAAGAAACCAAATGAATCGTGTACTCATTTGCGATTCTCTATTGAAACGTAAAGAAACCGAACCGTTTTTTAAAAGATTGATCACTGGTGATGCAAAATGGATCACCTACGACAAGAATGTGCGCAAACGATCATGGTCAAAGGGCAGTGAAGCACCACAGACTGTAGCGAAACCCAGATTAACACGTAATAAGGTGATGCTGTGTGTATGATGGGATTGGAAGGGCATCGTTCATTATGAGCATTTACCGCCGGGCAAAACCATCGATTCGGATCTCTACTGCCAACAGCAGATGAGACTCAAACAAGAAATTGAGAAAAAACGGCCGGAATTGATCAACATAAAGAGTGTGGTCTTTCATCATGATAACGCCAGACCGCACACATCTTTGGCCACTCAGCAAAAATTTAGAGAGCTTGGTTAGGAAGTGTTAATGCATCCACCACATAGCCCTGACCTTGCACCCTCAGATTTCCACCTGTTTCGATCTCTTCAGAATTCTTTGGGTAGTGTTAGATTAACATCAAGAGAGGACTGTCAAAACTACTTGTTGCATTTTATTGATCAGAATTCCCAAAATTTCTACAGCAACGGGGTCATGTCACTACCTAAAAGATGGCAACAAGTTATCGAACAAAATGGTACATATATATTATAATTAAATGTAATTAAACTTGAAAAAAATATGTCTTGAATTTGTTTATAAAATACGAAGAAACTTTTTCCCCGACCTTATATATATATCACATTAAATTATCAGCCAGTTAACGTCCACTGCTGAACAAAGACCTCCCTCTTAGAGAGAGGGGTGTTGCCGTAATCCCCACGCTTGGCAGGCGGCTTGGAGATCGCAGTATGTTCACCATGTACTAATAGGACGCTGCTGCCCATCCTCCGGTGGTTCTGGTCGCAGTTTTAAGACATACGGGTCCATAATATATCATTTGTTTTATTATTCGCCGAATTAATCGAATGAATTCGCTATTTTTCTCATAGAGAGGAATGAAATGTAGAGTCTATCACTAGAATAAAGTAGAGTGGCTGTAAAATTATTTTGGGCCTTGGGCGACGTATTTGGAATTCCTCATGGTATTTCTTAGAATTAAATGATCTATAAACATCCGGAACGTAGATATTCGCCAAAGAACCAGAGTCACCGACATTTTTGATTTGCAAATTGAAGTGGCAATGGGCCACGTCTTCTTGAGTGGAGATCACGAACCGGAAGACGCAGCGTAGGTAGGTTTCCCACTAGATGGACCGACGACATTGTGAGAGTCGCGGGCATCCAGTGGATGCAGATGGCAGGATGTCGTTTAGTGAGGTTAAAGGGGGAGGCCTATGTTCAGCAGTGGACGTCTTCTGGCTGATGTTGATGATGAAACGATCTATAAGTAAATCTATTCTACTAAGCAGGAAGCTAATTACCCCAAAATCAAATAAAACGGACAGTTCCTCTAGCCAATAACGTCAAAGTGGCGGTCGGCCCTGGTCCGCTTCTTAATTGGACGACTTGAAAGGAATGTCCTAAATAAGCATCGAGAACTAATCTGTGTTTAAGTGGAACACTTGCACTGTGATTGGGCCCGCTTGCCCAAACTATCACATAAATATTTTATGTATGTATATCTTTTGAGAATCAATCTAGAACCTTAGGTATTTGGATATAGAGAAAGAATATGGAAGGTTTTTAGTGTGATACATAAAAATAATAAAATAAAATATAAAGAAATAAATATCTGGGACATTATTGCCCCCATGATCATCTGACCCCAAACTAAGCAAAGCTTGTAATATGGCTGATATACTTACATATATATTTTTAAGTACATACTTAAATAGATATTAACACCCAGACATGGAACAAACACAAATGTTCATCACACAAATGTTTGTCCTAGGTGGGAATCGAACCCACGCCCCCAAGAGCAGAAGGCAGGTACACTACCAACTGAGCTAACGGGGCTGTAAATTATCAGCTATAACTTTGTGATGTACAGAAATTTGTCACCGACTCACACTTGGCCATTATTTATTTGTATTATACTTCAGAGTACGTACGTATGTATGTACGTACGTATTAGGTACCGTTTTAACATTAGAGCAATTACATAAATACGTTAAAAAAACCGACTTCACAAAATTAGTATAAAATGGGCAAATTCGGTTACTTGGATGATCACATTGGCATCCATGTAACAAAATTTTCCAGTTTTTATTTATTTTAAAGCCAAACTACTGAACCGATTTGGATGAAGTTTCTATGGAACTAATCTGAATCAAATTGGTTCATAAATGACGGAGTTCTGAAGTAACAAACAAAAAAATATAATCGAAATGAGAACCCCTTCCTTTTTTGAAGTCGGTGAAAAAATGACTTAAAGATAACTGTATTCAGTTATTCATCCTCTAATTTTCCACCCTTAGAGGCTTCATATTTTTAGTTAAAATTAAAAAAAGACAATATTTTCAGTAAAAATGAATCTTTGAATCTTTCTAGTGAAAAATTGATAAGGAGACTGGGCCAATACCAATTTTCCGCCAATGGATAATGAATAACAGTTTGAATTTTGCGTAGTAGAGTATTTAATAGTATATATATTATAGCGAAAGCTACCTAAGCCACCCACACCAATGTTGCCCCTCCGGTGCCAAGATACGGCAGCCTTTATGGGGGAACCATTTAGTGGGTGGCAAATCATCACTGCCTATATATATATTTTGAGATGAGACAGGATAAGGCAGGTGCCGTTTCTCATCCTGTAGATTTGTTCTCTTATCCATAAGTTATTCACCTCAATAGCCCAGAATTTTTTAATTCCATACTTTACAATAGTTTTATAATCCATTTTATACACATTCTATAATTGTATTGTATTTTTATATGCAAAAGGGCCTCTTAGTGTTGGTTTCGGCAAGCCGGAGCAAGTCGCTAGTATTATGTATTTTGCAATTATAGAAATGTCTGTCTGTAAGTTAATTAGATTAATAGCATTTATTGAAAAAACTTCGACTATTTAATTTAGTAAATAAATATATATAATAGTAGATTATGCAAAAAGGGAATGAAGCAGTGTCTTACGTCGCGGGCGGCGCCGGCGTATCGAACCCTGAGCGTAACGAGGGACTCTAGAGTTAACTTCCGAGCGTATAGCGACAGAGTTATATAGAGTCCTGATTGCAGCGACGGGTTCAAGCTGTCCAAGACGAAGACAAGCTTTATTCTAGGGGAGCATACTCTACTTTTCACACCTTCTGCGAGACAATATTATCAAATTTACTGAAAATCACAGCACCAAACACCGTCTTTTGTTTCACATTCTTTGTAAACGCACCTTATTCTTTTTTTTCGAGTTCTGTTTACGGAGGCCAGTTCTATTTTCGAACAAACCTCTTTACAATGCCATATGGCCATTTTT
This sequence comes from Agriopis leucophaearia, assembly GCA_949125355.1. Classification (NCBI taxonomy): domain Eukaryota; kingdom Metazoa; phylum Arthropoda; class Insecta; order Lepidoptera; family Geometridae; genus Agriopis; species Agriopis leucophaearia. The sequence continues at coordinate 15,336,685 of OX421274.1, read as the reverse complement.
TTACTTATAGTTTTCCACGAGTTTCCACACGAATTTGACGTTCCAAATTCAAATCACTTTATTTCCTAGGGTGTTTCATACAACTTTATATCCCTTAAGAGATAATGCTTTACTTTACATTGAGGTTGCATGATATGGAATTGGATATTGTTGAGCAGGTGGTGTGAAATAGTAGATTAGTAGCCAAGGGCATCAATTGCAGCCCGAGATATTTGGGCGCACGAGCGCTGCGAGGGCGCCCTTAGTTCGAGGGTGCAATTGATGCTTACACCCGAGCTAACTACTCTGCTTTACATCTCGATTGTGAGGTAAGTAGAAAAAAACCGGCATTACAAGAATAAAACATTTTGTTAGTTAAAATTTATAGTGAAATGAGAACAACATATTCCTGCCTTATTTCATCTTTTTTTAATTTTTTTTTTTCAAAAACGAAATTGAGCTTCGCCGTTCGATATTTAAAATTGATGACTATTATACTCATACGAAGACAAGGCTGAATAGCGAAGCGACCTCTTTTGTCATTGGGCTGAATGCATGATGTCTATTGCCAGTATGATGGTTAGATGTACGCGAACTTTTTTAAAGAGTGAAGTTTTTTATTTAATTACTTACCGCCCTAGGGCTTTTCTAGCTACATTATTACCCTAGAGCGCTAATTGGCCACCTACAAGCCCCATTTGGGGGTAATAAGGACCTACTTACCGAATATGAGAGATGTAAATAAAGGTCAGGGAAAAAGTTTCTTCGTATTTTATTAACAAATTCAAGACATATTTTTTTCAAGTTTAATTACATTTAATTATAATATATATGTGCCATTTTGTTCGATAACTTGTTGCCATCTTGTAGGTAGTGACATGATCCCGTTGCTGTAGAAATTTTGGGACTTCTGATAAAAAAAATGCAACAAGTAGTTTTGACAGTCCTCTCTGGATGTTAATCTAACACTACCCAAAGAATTCTGAAGAGATCGAAACAGGTGGAAATCTGAGGGTGCAAGGTCAGGACTATATGGTGGATGCATGAACACTTCCCAACCAAGCTCTCTCAATTGTTGCTGAGAGGCCAAAGATGTGTGCGGTCTGGCGTTATCATGATGAAAGACCACGCCCTTTCTGTTGATCAATTCCGGCCGTTTTTTCTCAATTTCTTGTTTGAGTCTCATCAGCTATTGGCAGTAGAGATCCGAATCGATGGTTTTGCCCGGCGGTAAAAGCTTATAATGAACGATGCCCTTCCAATCCCGCCATACACTCAGCATCACCTTATTACGTGTTAATCCGGGTTTCGCTACAGTCTGTGGTGCTTCACTGCCCTTTGACCATGATCGTTTGCGCATATTCTTGTTGTAGGTGATCCATTTTTCATCACCAGTGATCAATCTTTTCAAAAGCGGTTCGGTTTCGTTACGTTTCAACAGAGAATCGCAAATGAGTACACGATTCATTTGGTTTCTTTCAGTGAGCTCGTGTGGCATCCAAATATCGAGTTTTTTTGTATAACCAGACTTTTTCAAATGGGTCAAAACTGTTTTGTGGTCGATCCCTAGTTCTCCAGCTACGTCGTAACTACTAATATGCCGATCTTGCTCCACTTTTTCAGAAATGGCATCAACTTTATCCGTAACAGGGCGACCAGAGCGAGCTGCATCTTTGACATCAAAATTCCCGGACTGAAAACGTTTGAACCACCATTGTGCTACTCTTGATGACACTGCATTAGGTCCATAAACGTCACATATTTTATTCGCGGCTTGTGTCGCATTTTTCCCTTTTTTGTAATAAAACTTCAAAATATATCGAATTTCTTCGTTAGATTCGCTCATTTTATCGGACAAAAAAACAATTGAAAAATGGCGGGAAATTGCTTTTTACTTTTTGTATTCCTTTTTTAAAATGTCATATTTTTAATGATATCAAAACTAGCCAGATACAAACAGTACAACCGATGAGATTTTACTACAACTTTATACATACAAAATACGAAAAGACTTTTTCCCCGACCTATTATTTATGGTATTCTCTCGCTACGCTAACTCTAGGCAAAACATGATACAAAGTGAATAATATTTTAACCCATCGTTGTGCATGGCGTTTTATAATTTGTGTATGATTTACTCGTGTTACGTAAATTATTTTTAAATACAATAATTAAATTTGAATATGAGCAAAATCGGGCTGTGAAGATAGAAGGTAGAATCAGGGAGGGAGGTCAGGTTCAGGGCGAAATTCTTGTATAGCTTATTCTCTTTCTATGATCTGGGGGGCTGTCTTTCTCACTAGCACTCTTCTCATTAGTACCTAAGAACATTGCGACAATGTCAAGAGGCAGAAATAAAGAATTTAATTGAATTGATAGCCGAAAGGGAGAGAATCTCAATGCTTCTTGCATTGAGATTCTCGAAAGACTAAATTGAAAATATTAAAATAAAAAACAATCTATGAATTGATTATATTCAAATGGCTTCTCTTGATTCATAGCTACACCTTCCAAACAAACAAAAAATCAGGTACACATAATAAACTTACAATACACCCCTCTTTTAGTCGGGGTTAATATGAATGTACGGGGGCTGAACAGTTTTACAAGTGATTCTTACTAGGTAAATGTACGTTATTTCACCTAGAATCTATCAGACAGAAGAAGTTGTCGAAACCTCGTACAGACGTGTGTTTATTTGCGCAACTAGGACCTTGGACTTTCATTCATTATCTAACGTCGAGAGCGAGGCCCGACGCTGCGCGGGCGCACGCTCCACACCCGCTCTTTGTGTAACCGATTATAGACACTTCTGTTCTCTCTTACAACTACTGTTGTTGTAATGTTCTAAATGGCAGAGTCTACTGCCTCAAAGGACAGTTGTTTACAACGTGTCATCAAAATAACGCAAAGTCTGTAAATAATTTGTTCAGAAGTGGATATAAATAAATAATAAATAAATAAATATCTGGGACATTATTGCACACATGGTCATCTGACCCTAAACTAAGCAAAGCTTGTAATATGGCAGCCAGAGACTGATATACATGCATATATATTTTCAAATACATACTTAAATAGATATTAACACTCAGACATAGAACAAACACAAATGTTCATCACACAAATGTTTGTCCTAGATGGGAATCGAACCCACGCCCCCAAGCGCAGAAAGTAGGATCACTACCAACTGAGCCACCGAGGCAGTCAAATGTACCTACAACCCATATAAATATTATAAATAATAAGGAAGTTTTTCTTTTAATATTTTTTTTCTAATGCCGTATTTAAACTCTTGACCCAAAAGCACAAAGCAACGACACGCGACGTAAATTTCTAACAAATACCTACCTAATATGCAATTAAATTTCAAGACAATGGAGCGATGCGTAATAATTATCAATATAAAAAAACAGACTTCACAAAAATGTCAGAACTGGACTAAATTACCACACGGGAAGCACCAGCTTTCAAGAAAAAAAGAATCATCAAAATCAAACCGATTTTGATAATTCTTTTTTCCTTGAAAGCAAATTGAAATGGGACCAAACGGAAAGAACCAGCATACAAATAAAAAAACAATCATCAAAATCGGTTCACCCAGTCGAAAGTTAAGAGGTAACAAAAATTTAAAAATTGAGAACCTCCTCCGTTTTTGGAAGTCCATTAAAAAGAGACAACAGAAGCAGATACCCTTTTTCTTAAGACATCAAAAATCACAAATATCTTTTAAAATACTTAACAAATACATATATTTTATATATTGGTTTCGGTTCGTTGGACTTTGTGACATACATTCACCTTTGAAATATAACTAAATTACTATTGAAATTTAAACACTTTTAACGGATTTTATCTCGTGTATTTTACATTATTTTAATTCCTGGCCATTCGAACATTAAAAATCCGTTAAGTGTTTAAATTTCAATATGTAATTCAAATTCATTTATTTCGAACAGTTTGATCATAAATTTATTACAATAACACAATATTAGGGATTTAAATTTAGATGTAAATAAATTATAAGTCAGTGCATTTACCAAAGAGCAATGGCAATAATCGAGAAAACGTAAGAAATCATTATACATTTATCAGAAAACAAAACTCCCACACATCGGTAAACCCATTCTTCTTTAGCGAGCATTTCAGATCAGACAAACGATGTCGATATGCCTCAGTACAATTATCGCTCATGTTCAAATGTGTCTTTTTTTCATCCACTTTATTCACTATACCGCTAAACCGTTCAAAACTGTAAGAACGGAACATCATTTTTCACACACACTAAGAAACTCGTAGCGACACCAAATGAACAAACTAAAAGTCCACAACCAAAATACACGCTTTATCGCATTGTCATCGGTCTTTGATAAGTATGCAAAGTTTCAAATTAATCCGTCGTTTTCGGGGTGAAAATCACGTTTAAAGACTCCTATACATAGATACATACCAAGCTAATAAAAGCGTGTTAAAAAGGGCGGCAAGTTCATTTGCAGGCTGAGTTCGTCTAAAGGCATCCAGACTCATTTAGACTGGATGCGTTCGCACCCGCCACGGCACCTTACCATATCTCCCTTGGTTCAATGATCTGAGGGTTCAGGGTACGTCAAATTTCAGCTTCGTAGGCTTTGTAGTTCTCGAGATTTCGTGATTATGCAGATTGATATTTCGCTTTACATAAATAGTTTATATCAAGAAATCTCATAAGTATCTATGTACGAAAAATGTATAAATTTTGCATATGTAACTTAGACACCCTTCATTTTAGTAGTCCAAAAGGTGTAAAAAACTCTTAAAGCTTTGTTTCAGTTAATGTTCCGGTTAAGCTAATAAGAATTTATCTATTTAGCAAACACTGTGCGCCAATTATTAAAAAGAGCTAACCATCAGATAAAGTTTATATTAATTTATAAGGTTGCAAATAAAAATTTATTGGTTGGTTAGGGAGTTTGACAGTGAAAATGAAAAATAACGTAATAATGCGTCGTTGTCATTTCGTAGCCCGAGTAATATAAAACTAAGTATCCGGATGATAAAAAAGAATTCTGAAACGCGATGTTTGATAACCGAAAGTTTTATCTTCCACATAAATTATGCGATGGTTATTAGACACTTGAATACTAGATTGAGGCTAGATACTTGAATAGCACATACTCTGAAACAAACTCTATAAGTTGAAAATTTAATTTGACGAAGCTCTGTTATCGTGTAAATAAAATTATGCAAACAAAAGTGCCGATGAAGAATGTATAAATAACCCAATTTGGTTAAAACATAGTTTATTATCTGGTCTACCGTTATCTATTTCCCAGGAACGAATGTTCTATTGCGGTTTCACACGAAATCACTACGATAGACGCAATTTGTGGCTCTTTATATAGTAATATCGTGTGAAAGTGCTGTTTATAGAGGATCTAAGCTTTTTCCTTCCTTAGAATAGCAACACTGAGCTATTTTATATATATAGTTTTTTTTTTTTATAATACTGGGTGACGAGACGAGCGAAGTCGCTCGCCTGATGGCTCTTCACGCTTGCCCATAACCGCTCAACGTCACACATAATTTTGAACTTAATCAGTTCAAAACCCTGGATGGCAATGCACTGCGCTCGTCACCCCGAGATATAAGATGTCAAATCTCTGTGTGCCCTGTAATTTCGCTGGAAACATCGCCCTTGAATTCGGAACACAGTAGTGTCTGCACACTACTGCTTGGCGGTTGAATAACTGGCAAAGGTGTGGTACTTCCCCAGGCGGACCCCTGCGAAAGAGTTCTACCATTACGAAAAGCAAAAATAATAATATATTATATATATATATATATATATATATATATATATATATATATATATATATATAAATTGCGAATAAGTCCGTGTTTGACCACCAACTCGCCTGTTGGTAAGCGATGATGTGGTCGAAGATGAAGCACGCAGACTTAGAAGATACGTATTCACTCTGGTCTTGAAAAATCTAAGCTTTATTGCAAATCAAACAGTCTTATCTACTGAAAGACTGACTGACAACCCTAGATTTAGGCTTTGCTAAGCTGTCTCCATTCATATACAGCGGTATGTACTTCCAGGTCTTTTTTTTAGGATGCCGTACCCAAAGGGTGTTAATAGGACCCTATTACTAAGCCTACGTTCTGTCTGTCCTTTTAACGGTTGTAAATTTCGAACCGTAATAGATAGCCAGTTGAAATTTTCACAGAATAACATATGTAATGTCATTACGGGTGAAATAAGAAATAATAAAAAAGTCACAAAGTAATAATTATAGGGAGTCCCATACAACTAACGTTTTTTTAACGTATTTTTGTATATTTGCTCTAATGTAAAAACGGTAATATGTACAAGCGTGAAATATGGCTAAATATAATTAAATGTAATATGTTTACTGAAGCAATTATTTAAATCGGCTTCTAAAGTTCTGATAAATAGATGTTTAACGGTTTTGATCGGATTGAGAAGGGATGCTCTGTCCCTTCCCCGCAAAGTCAGTAGGTATGGTACTTACAAGTGACGTCATTTGAAAGTATATATCGTGTCTAGTAAGACTTTTTGAAAGTATATAGTGCGCTCTCGTGTGTAGTAAGACGTTTTTTTTAAATGCCATAGGTGGCGAACAAGCAGACGGGCCGCCTGATGATAAGCAGTCGCCGTCGTCTATAGATAGGTACTTGTAACATCAGATGTATCACAACTACGTTACCTAGCCTTTAACGTTAGAATGCTTATATGTTCCTTAATTTTGAATACATTTTAATATTGATTTCCGTGATCGGTTCTCTTTATGGCCCGCTTTTTTATAAGAAAACTAGCCGTCCGCCCCGGCTTCGCACGAGTGTAAGCTCGGCCTTCGGCCTCGCTACAAAATATAACATAGCCTATGTCACCCGGGGATAGTGTAGCTTCCCAACAGTGAAAGAATTTTTCAAATCGGTTCAGTAGTTTCGGAGCCTATTCATTACAAACATACAAAAATAGGTACAAATCTTTCCTCTTTATAATATTAGTGTAGATACAGGATGTCATGATGCATCCTGTTTCATTGCCAAACCTTATCAAAATCGATTTCATCGTGAAAATGTGAAGTTGACAGACAAACAGCTAATAATAATTCATCCTCATCAATTTCAGCCTTTAATGCCTAATAAATAATTTCAGCCTATTGCTGAGATTCGCGCCTTCTTTCAAGGAGAGAGGAAATCAACATGCTGGCCCAGTGCATGTTGGTGAATGTTCTTTCTTTAAACTTTTGAGGGTCTTGGACAAAACGGTTTCCTGACGATGTTTTCCTTCACCGTTTTCAAGCGATGGCATTGAAACTGCACTTAATTTGGTTAAGTACTAAATAAGTCATCGGTGCAGGGCCGAGGATTGAACCGGGTACCGTCAGATTGTAAAGCGCACATGCTACCGCTCGGTCATCATTGCTTTCGCCTCAATATAAGTTATAAATAAAATAATAAATATCTGGGACATTATTGCACACATGGTCATCTGACCCCAAACTAAGCAAAGCTTATAATATGGCTGCCAGAGGCTTATATACATACATATATATTTTTAAATACATACTTAAATACATACACCTAGACATAGAACAAACACAAAATGTTTGTCCTAGGTGGGAATCGAACTCACGCTTCCAAGCGCAGAAGTCAGGTACACTACCAATTGAGCTAACGGGGCTGTCAAATTAGCATGAAGCGATGGAAATTATTCCTCACGAATAATATTTACCAAGTAGTTTTCCTGCTTTTACAGAGATTTCATTATAAACGTGGGCAAGTGTCGGGAACCTCGTGTCGTCGATAAGATTGCGCACGTAGGCACCATGACGCCGCTGTGCTTACGTAACTACAAACATGCCCAGTTTATGTGCCATCAGTATTTTTATCGCTGACCGCACTGTCACATGTTTTTGATACATTATACAGAAATGAAATAGCAAGTTTGTCGAAGTTTCGTTTATTTTGAAACTAGTATTGTAGGTAGCGTGGTAGATTTTGAATCTTGCAACAGTGCAATATATTACACGAAGATATAAACACTCATTCTATTTTATTTCCTATGTAAACTTTCCTTGAATACGTACCAAACGTTTCGATTCTACGTTTCTAATCCGTAAGGCCAAAGATTGGAAAAATCTGCTGGCTTCCTTGTTTCCTGAGAGATATATTCTGGGTCATTTCAAGACCAGAGTGAATAGGTATCTTCTAAGTCTGCGTGCTTCATCTTCGACCACATCGTCGCTTACCAACAGGCGAGTTGGTGGTCAAACGCGGACTTATTATAGATTAATAAAAAAACTTTATACAGTATATTTTTAACTCTCGACAATCGAGTATTTTTGTTTGAAAGGCGACTTGATCGAGAGTGAAACTATGATTCAAGAAAATCTGTTTAGCCGTTTAAAGACTATCAGCTCTTTTATGGATAGTTTTTATTCGACTTCCTCAAAAGGAGGAGGTTCTTAATCTGACTGTTTTTTTAATGTTTATTACCTCAGAACTTTCGTCTTAGTGAACCGATTTTAATTATTCTTTTTTTACTAGGTGCTTCCCGTGTGGTCCCAATTTGGTCCAGTTCTGTCATTTTTATGAAGTCGGTTTTTTATATTGATAATTATTTTTTCACTTGTTATCTGTGACAGGATCAGACGTTTCATTTACGCAAGTTAAACAATAAGTTTACTTAAACTGGACTGGGCCTGCCACGTAAGTAGAATATCGGATGAGCTGTGGGCTAGAACCACTCCAGGATGGCTGCCGCATGCCATACGACCCCTTGGAAGGCCCAGAAAAAGATGGCGGGATGAGCTTGACTCCCACTCAAAAGACTGGTACACCATAGCACAGAACAGAGAGGAGTTGAACAAAGGAAAGGAGGCCTTTGCCGTGCAAAGAGACGGCCACGGCTGAAAAAAAACGTAACAAGCCCTTGGTAGAAGGAAAAGTATTGCCACGTTGAATGCGGCAAGCCAACGGCTATTTGTCTTTAATTGATTAAGCAAATAGCTTTGTTCCTATAAAGTATTAAAATATATAAGAGTGAATCGGTTTCTTCTAGGCAAGCGTGATCCACCGTAGGCCGCATCATCGCTTAACATCAGGCGAGTTGACGGCCAAGCCTATATAAGCCTATTTTGCAATAAAAAATTAATAAATAGAATATTATAAATTAAAATATTAATTAGCAAAAAGAATAGTCTTACATTATGCCCTGTGAGTCTTACAGTTCGTAGTAGACCTATTTGGTAATTGTGGTTAGAAAGTTTTCAATTCCAATAATTGATGCTTTGAGTATTCATCGAAAACTTTGATTATGTATATATCTAAAATTATTATTCTTTACGTGTATAAAATTGTGTCCAGGTAACGAATCGTCAATACAGCCAAGTTCATAAAACAATATTGAAAATCAGCTGCTGTCTATTAACTGAGCAAAGTTTAAAACTAAAATCTCAAAATAATAAAAAGGTAAGGTCAAATAGGTATCTACATTTTACATTTACAGAATATGTAGTAAATATAACATTTCAAACTTGGTTTTCCTAAAGATGCAAAAAGTAGTTGTAATCTCATGCATTCTGTGCATAGGTAGCATTGGGCATGTCGTGATCAAAAGCAAGTAACAATCGTAAATAAATACATAATCTGAGTTATAGTCTAGTCGTTGATTAAAAATACCGTCTCAAATTACCACAAAAACATCTTAATTAAAGTAATAATTCAGCAAAGAGGTTATAAAATGGCAGCCGCCCATAAAAATGGTCAAATCTTACAATCCGAAGGCTCGCCTTTGGTTCTCTGCCAAGGAGCAATTTATTTTTGTAGTAAAAGTGTGCGCGAGCGCAGCGACCATCGTCGCTCGAGGAAAAGAGCCGTTAGCCGAACCCGCGGCGGAAATACACGAACACACCCGAGCACAAGACGATGCGACTTCAATAACACCCATGTATTACGAACATATAAATCGTCTATTTTTAACTAATTTTACCCGTTTAGGATCGAACTTTTCCTCATTTTATGTTCGACTGTAGCTTATATTAATTAAATCATCGAGAATTTTCCGAGTTCCTGTGATAACTGAGCTGTAAACAGCGGTTAAAACAACGCGTTGCGTGTATGCACATGCGCGGTTTTGTACGTGTCATTCTATTTACATTATCAGCGGAAGACGCAGCCCCTCCGTCGAGAGCGGTTTTTTCTCTCGTTTATTATTATTAACTTGGCGATGTCTGGCACGTACTCGGGGAGACAGCGATTCTTGTGAGCTCTATGTCGGTGGAATTAGGCTCAAATCGCGCTGGAGTGATCCCGTGGAAACATACATAAGTGCCACGTTGGACGTATGAGTCGATAGCTTTGTCCCTCGCCTTGGGAAGACGCTGCGCCGCGTGACTGATGGAATTAACGCCAAATACGAACTATTTGTAGGCTCTGGCTATTACAGACTTGTAGAGCGAATGCTTGGATGAATTCGAAATGAAATTAGCGCTGAGCTTTATGAAATAGTAGTCTATAAATTCGTATGTTATGAGTGGCTTGTTCTGATATTCTGATGTAAAAGTTTTTAGGCCGCCGCTGACATAGCTTAGAGCTTATTGTTATTTCACTAACAAACGGGACGACATAGCCAACGTAATACTACAGAATAAGTACAAGGTAATACATAAACTCCTTTGTAACAAAACAAGTATCTACCTAGGTTCTTAATTTTGATTTGTATCCCAACAGGTCTTAAGGTAATTAGTATTTAAGGGTCGGCAACGTATCTGTGATGCCCATGGTGTTGCAGGTATCAGGCGACGGTGATCGCTTACCATCAGGCGGCCCGTCTGCTTGTTTGGCATCTATGACACAAAAATAGGTTAATGCCATCGTGTCTTGTAGCACAGGTCATTCAAAAAGTAGTTTTGATTTTCTATAGTTGCAGAAGCACTCATAATTAAAAAAAAAACAGCATAGTTAGGTAGGTACTTATTGATATCTTTATGTTATGTCGTTATAATTAAACTTGTACTATTGCTATCAGGTCATATTTTTCTGCATTTATGCCTACGATGTTGTTTACCTTTTTTAACTTTATAATAGGCTTGCGTTTGACCGCCACCTCGTCTGATGTTAAGCGCTGATGCGGTCTACGATAAAGCACTGTATTTTTTTTTGTACTGACCACTGAAATCTTAGTACAATAGGTACCTTTACAATACAATACTTTATTAATAACTCCATAGTTACAAGTCAAACTTCTCCAGTACACGCTTCTACAAAATTGTATATACTTAAAATTATTTCATAATAATATTATTATGTATAGGTCTAGGTAGGTACATTAAATTAAATAATAATTTATTCAATAAAAAAATTAAATATGATTATCAACAAAAATGACATTACAATAATAATTAGGTATGTCAAATTCAAAATAATCCATCGTTATTTACTACATCATTTATGTAGAGCTTTAAAAATGAAATGCACCTAACCATTGATTAGAAAAAACATAAGCTTAAAAAAGAGAGTAGGTAGTTATTCACACCTGAATACACCATAATGAAGTCCACATAATAGGGCTACTACTTGTAGTGTCATTGTACAGGATGCTCTAAAGCAGCTTGTATCACGTAAATAGATTGCTCACATCACTTACACTGGTACTTATGTGTTCAAATATTTAAATATACGGTTTCTATCACCAAGTCAGTTAACTTGAAGTTTTTTTTCTTTTAGTATAGCCTAGAATCTACTTTTGGCCACCAACTCGCCTTATGGTAAGCGACGGTGTGGCCGAGGATGGAACACGTTGATCTAGAAGAAATCTATTCACTTTAGCCTTGAAGATGTCTGTAGTTCTCAGGAAACAAGGAGAACGGCAGGGAGTTCCATTCTTGATCAGTACGCATCATAAATGACGACCCAAATCGTTGAGTACGAATCTTTGGAATTTCCACGAGGAAGGGGTGATAGTGAGCAGTCCTTCTACTTATTTTGTAGATAAAGAAGAGGGTCGAATAAAGTCATGAAGCTCTTGCGCACACTTACCGAAATGAATCCGATAGAAAATAGACAGACAAGCTACTTTGCGGCGGTGCTCGAGGCTATGCAATTTTTTGGCGACTAGTTTGCTGTCGCCAATCAGCCTCATACCGTATAATGGTGTTATTCACTTTGTCTTATCACTCTAAATGCAAAAGTTTTTGAATGTGTACTCATGTCTTTGACGCCTGAACTGTACATAGGAAGATAATGAATTTTTACTGTGGAAACATTTTCGGTTCGTTCAGAGTAACGAGTAAAACCGCGAGGCGCTACTTGTGTATTACTAATTGGTTATTAGATGTGCGCTCAGAGGGGATGAGCACCGACGTTCCACTACTATTGATCAAAAAGGTGTACTTACGTAAATACAAAAAAAAAAAAAAAGTTTTGCTTGTATTAAATAGCGTCCCTTAATTTCATTGCAATGTAGCTTAATGTTAGGCTAATAAGTAATTTAATTCTAACTTAAACATCTAACTATGATATTTTAAAAACTAAGAATCTGTCCATTAACTCGTTTCTTATTAAATAAAATAAATAAATAAATATCTGGGATATTATTGCACACATGGTCATCTGACCCCAAACTAAGCAAAGCTTGTAATATGGCTGCCAGAGACTGATATACATACATATATATATATTTTTAAATACATACTTAAATAGATATTAACACCCAGACAGAACAAACACAAATGTTCATCACACAAATGTTTGTCCTAGGTGGGAATCGAACCCACGCCCCCAAGTGCAGAAGGCAGGTCTATTGTCTCTATTAAAGCGAAGACACTTTTATTACGTAAAAAAATATAAAAATATACTAAAAGATTGGATCTCTCGCGTCATCTCCATGACTTAATACCTTAATTTGGTAAATGAAACAAAGCTTACAGATATAAATGTACATCTGTTCCTATGCGCATCATGTCTGTCACCTGTCATTTTTACTTGTTCCAGTGGGTTGTATGCATACGAAACGACATATGAGATTAATATCATAAATCGTTACGTATTATACTTAGATTTAGCCCTGAAATAAGGGGGTAAACCCCCAATTTCAGGTCCAATTTTTATGTATAAAAAACATGCAGCAGAATATGTTGGAAAACGTTATCTAGTAGATATGTGCCAAATTTGAAGTCGATATATCGTTTATAGTTCCTGAGTAAATAAGTGTGATATACAGACAGACGGACGAAAGAACAGACAAACACTGAAGTCTTATCAAAAAGTTTCCTTATTTAACTATCTTGGTCTGGAATCCTAACAATAAAAAACCTATAATTTTGATGCAAACTTAGTTGTTTTACCATTATGTTGAAGTTGAAGAAATATAATGAACTGTAAGTAGTACAAACCTACATACATACTGACTGTCTGATTGTCATTTTTAGGGTTCCGTACCCAAAGGGTAAATGGGGTAATAAATAGTAATAAATTACTAAGGCTCCGCTGTCCGTCTGTCCTTCTGTCACCAGCCTGTATCTCATGAACCGTGATAGTTGGACAGTTGAAATTTTCACAGATGATGTATTTCTGTTGCCGCTATAGCAAAAAAAACAAAAAAAAACAGAATAAAATACGAGTAAATATTTAAGGGGGCTCCGATATAACAAACGTGATTTTTTTTATCGTTTATGCTCAATATTGATAACGGCAACAGGTAGACGCTTGAAATATTCATAAAATATTTAGTTGTATATTCACTTTAAAAATAAATTATTAAAATAAAATTAACATTTAAGGGTTTAAGGGCTCGTATGGATTTAAGGGCTCCCATATAACAAACGTGATTTTTTTGCCGTTTTTATAGATTATGGTACGGAACCCTTCGCGCACGAGTCCGACTCGCACTTGGCCGGTTATTATTTCTGGTGTACACGATAAAGGGTTTCTATTTATCTACATACTGTTCCTAACAAAAGTACCTATCTATAGATACAGTAATAATTATATTATGACCCTTTGGCCCACTTGCACGAAAACAAAGTTGGTATCTAGTTAGCCTGGATTCTGGATTAACTAACTAAAAGTTAAAAATCCAAATGGAGCCCGGGGCTAAAAGTTTTTGTGTCAGTGCAAGACAAATCCCGAGATTTATGAAGTTAGCACGGGACTAAGTCACTAGCCCCGGGCAAAGCGAAGCTGCGCAAATGAGCCTTATTAAATTTTGTAAGTTGGTAGGTACCAGCTGCTGTAAGAGTTGATGTTATCGGATGTTAGTTGATGTTCTGTCTGGTGGTTATCGGAGATGGATGATCTAATTCCATCCTGCCCTTATTTCTATCGGACTGCCAGAGCGGGCACGAAAAATCGACACCGCTTTATGGTTGACATTCCGAAAACCCGTACGAAACGCTTTGATTCCACTTTTGTTGAGCGTACTGCTAGTCTGTGGAATGCGCTGCCTGAATGGATGTTCCACGATAGTTACAATCTGGGTGTCTTCAAATCTCGAGTGAATCGGTTTCTTCTAGGCAAGCGTGATCCATCGTAGGTCGCATCATCGCTTAACATCAGGCGAGTTGGTGGCCAAGCGCAAGCCTATTTCACAATAATAAAAAAACATGGATTATTTACATAAATATAAGCAACAGGGGTGAAATTTCAATTTATTGATGTTTCCAGTTCAGATATAAAACCTATCCGAGTTATAAATACTCGGCCGTACATAGAATCATATATTAACATTCTCGGTGTGTTCGCGTGAGACCGGCCCGATTTCATTTTATGAAAACATTCACGTTACTGTGTGTGTTGTATGCAGGCTGCATGTGTGCGTGGTGCCGGTGGCATTGCTGCAGATAGATGGCGCATCAACCGCTGTTTACACTTATCTAGTGCTCCTAGAGTAAATGAATTTATGAAATTGAATATAAATGAATCCTTATTCTTATTTGATTAGAATGTTATAGATGACATTAATGCAATTATTATAGTTATTATTTTGTTTTCTTTATGACATTATTATTAGTATTAAAAAAACTATAATATTTTCTTTTATGATAGATTATGGTACTTTATTTATTGTTCACACTATAAATGACATACACAAGAAACGATAAAACAGCTTAAAAAGTAGTGCAACAATTTATGCTGTATCTACTAATGTTAAATGACTTGCCTAATGTGACAATATGGGGCCTTACTTAAAAACGTTACTCAAGTTGATCTATGCTTAAAAATACTCTCTCAACTTCTCGCTGACGGCAATCGTCTCACGCGAAAACGAGACAGAGCAATTATAAGTATAGATCAACTTGAGTAACGTTTTTAACTAAGACCCTTAGTTATAAGGCCAATAAATAATTATATTCTATTCTATCACGTTCATTATATGCTTAGGACTTTAAACTTTTACTGTCTATGGGAAGTTGTAGTCGACTCATTCTTCCGTTTTATTTTTGCCCTCAAACCCGATCGCGCATTATAGACATTACATGGTCATCCTTTCTATAATAACCTTCAAAGGCGGTCAATATATCTTAATTTTGATTTTGAAGCTTGTTTCGACCTAGCCATTAGTTACTTATGTATTGTCTTAATCCAACGAAATTACAGGGCACACAGAAATTTGACATCTTATATCTCGGGGTGACGAGCGCAGTGCATTGGCATCCAGGGTTTTGAACTGTTTAAGTTCAAAATTCTGAGTGGCGTTGAGCTGTTACGGGCAAGCGTGAAGAGCCATCAGGCGAGCGACTTCGCTCGTCTCGTCACTCAGTATCATAAAAAAAAAAAAACAGCCTAACCAATATCCACGTTGACAAATCAAAATCTGACACGATTGAAGTCGGTTGTATCTATTGTAATCAAAATAACTATTTCATCTTATGAATCTTTTCATGAAAACTTCAAACGTCCGCTAAAATTGTTATTAACCAATATATCTTCAAACCAATGAAATAAAGATCTTTTGCGGTTTTTTTTACATGATGTAATGGGCTAGCGTTTGACCGCAACTCACCTGATGTTAAGCGACGATGCGGTCTAAGATGGGGCACGCTTGCCCATGAGGTGCTTATTCACTCTTGTCTTGAAGAGACCCAGGTTGTAATTTATAGGGAACACCGAGGTAGGGAGCGCATTCCATTCCTGTGCAGTTCGTATTAAGAAGGAATTTTGGAAGCGCTGTGTACGGACTTTACCAAAGTTCACGACGTAAGGATGGAATGACCGCCTCGATGATCTATGGCGGAAATTGGATGACGGGATCAGCCTGAACAGCTCTTGTGCACATTCTCCATGATGAAGGCGATAGAAAATTGTCAGACAAGCTACCCTCCGCCTATGCCGCAGGCTGTGCGACATCTTCTTTTTAACCTTTATCTTTTTTTAAATATTTTATTCAATAATAACTATAAATTTTCAAAACTTGTTTTCTTTTAATAATACAATTATTAACTAAACAAAATAAAGTAAACTAACACAATTAGGTGATTATATTATTAGATTTGGGAGATTTTATTATTTAAAGTTATATGATTATTTACGGGATATTTACCGTGGTAAGGTTGTGGAAGGAGCTCCCGATTTATAAATAATTCACTACTCAACACTAAAAAAATATCTGATTTGGTTCATATTGTTTCATATCGAGGTTGACTAATAATAAATATATGTAGTCATTTGTTTTCGTCTAGAAACTGAGAAATATGAATTTTAAGTTTTGACGTAAGTTTGATTTTTATATTGCGGGTATTTTGAAAATCGAAAAAAAATGAGATGTTATGTAAAAATCCTATTTACATATTTGTATTAAGGTCATAACAAGGAATTATAATCTCATAGTAGGAACTCAGATAAAATAAAAAGTTTGTTATTTGTTGAGTAGTGTAATCATATAACTTTAGTGAACAACCGTGATAGTTTAAACAGTATTTTATTATTTGTTTAAGTTTGTCGATTAAAATTCATAAACATCGATCATCAACGTGTAAAGTAGGTAATATAAACAGGTGATTTGTTAATTATTTCAGCAATGTTATAGGTAATACATATACACATCTTATGATAAATAGTACATAGGTAGAGCATATTTGTGCAGGTGGTAAGCCCCCATCTGGGTGTGTTCGGTAAGAAAGCATATTTTTCATAATATCCTGTTTGTTAAATTGTAATAAAAGATTAGTATTTGAAATATAATTGTTAGACAATGGGCTCAATTCTGTTGTAACATTCTGTAAACTAAACTAATTTGACAGGACTAAAATTATCGGCGTTTCTTTTCATTTCTATATGTCAGAAAAGGATGGCAACAATTTTGGAGCTGTCAAATTTAGTTTCGTTTAGAGAATGGTACATCAGAATAGACGTCATTTATACAGGGTATTTATACGCGGTAAAGTTTGTACTAAACCGAAAGGGGTCCATTATTTTCATCACTATGAACAATTTTAAATATGGGCCCAACCCTGAGATCGCGCAAAAAATATCACCCGTTTCATATATTTGGTCTAAATGACCGTTTTCTATGGAACCGCTGTTTTTTGTGAGGCTTGGTCTTATAGTAGCAGTTTTTCATAGTGATGAGTATAATGAACTCCTTTAGGCACAGTACACCCTATCTGTGTCATCCTGTAAAGTAAAAAGGTTGTAGAGCACTTATTTCTGTGAAAATCTCAGCCATTCTCCTCTCTGAGCTCTTCTAATGCCGATGAAGGAATTAACGTGTTTTTAACGGAAATCCAAAAAGGAGGAGGTTCTGAAATTAGACTGTTTTTTTGTTTATTTTTCTGTTTGTTACCGTAGAACTTAGACACTTGAAATATTCACATAATATTTAGTTGTATTCACTTTAAGAATAAATAATTAAAATAAAATTAATATTTAAGGGGGGCTTTTACGTTACGTTGCGTTACATCGCTTAACAGGGCTCCCATACAACAAACGTGATTTTTTTGCCGTTTTCAAGATAATGGTACGGAACCCTTCGTGCGCGAATCCGACTCGCACTTGACCAGTTTTTTATACTGATAATTATATGGTATTTACTTGTCAAGTCTTTTGCCCTCGACATATTTCCTAATATTCCGGATTTGACTCGTCGGTTATCCAAATATAATATGGAGTCCAGAATATATAATGAGGCGTACGATGTAGGAAAGTAAGTATAATTACCGGGAGATTCGTTAATTATACTACTATCCTGCTAAAACTAAAATAAGTTATTAATGTGCACCGAATGGCCGCATGTTCGAATACTGCCAGTTATCAAACTTATGAGTTATCTATCTTCTGTCTCAGACCAAATAAAAAATACAGATGGATACGTTGTACTGCCAAAGTGAAGTCAAAAACGCTTCCAAAACTACGTGAATTTCATACTGAAAACATAAAACTACTACGCACATATGGTTTAAAAAGAGGCTTCATTTTTCGTGTTCGCCGTAATCCATCTGGCTATTTTTATTTGATCTGAGTTTTCTATATACGTAAAGGGTGATTTGTGTATGTAGTTTATTTCGACACCGCTTTATGGTTGAGATTCCGAAAACACGTACGAAGCGCTTTGATTCCACTTTTATTGTGCGAACTGCTAGTATGTGGAATGCGCTGCCTGAATGGGTGTTCCCCGATAGTTGCAATCTGGGTGTTTTCAAGTCAAAAGTGAATTGGTTTCTTCTAGGCAAGCGTGATCCATCGTAGGCCGCAACATCGCTTAACATCAGGCGAGTTGGCGGCCAAGCGCAAGCCTATTTTACAATAAAAAAAAGTTGCCTATGCATGTGTGTTCCGATATTGATTAAATTTTCTTCAGGTTAGCCCAGCTAGTAAACCTACATTAAAAAAAATACAGTGGAACATAGAACCGTCCTCCTTATTCGTCGGTTAAAAAGAGTCAGTTTTTCTGCCTCTACAAAATAGTCTCAAAATCCACAACACAAATTTTCCGACTGTTCACAATATTATATTAAACATTAATTCGGAATACGGTCCGAGTCAAGTATGTATAATATGTATATCCTACAGTTCGCTATGAATAGTATGACTGATGTCCATAAACTAACTGCAGTCAACTTTGTTATACGAATACAACATGAAGAAATCATGCAAGGAGACCTCGCCCCGGGCCATGCGAGTAGGTACATAAGTTGTGAAAGCTTTGATGTTATATACTTTACCAGGTTACCAGAGTTGCGCAGAGCGATGCGCAGGGTCACGTGTCTACTAGTAGATATTTTATAAATCTGTTTTCTCCTCATATCCACCCCTTCCTCCAAAGATTTGTACTCAACGATTTGGTTCGTCATTTTTCATTCAGTTCATTTATGATACGTACTGCCCAAGAATGTTACTCCCTGCGGTCCTCCTTGTTTCATGAGAACTACAATCTAGGCATCTTCAAGGCTAGAGTGAATAGATTTCTTCTAGATCAACGTGTTCCATCCTCGGCCACACCGTCGCTTACCATCAGGCGAGTTGGTGGCCAAACGTAGATAAATTATTTATATATATATTACTTATAGGAAGGTACCGAAGTCAACAAATTGAAAAAAAAAACAATTAGGTGCAGAATAGGCTACCTAACTGATTGTTTTTTTATGTCTTACAAAAAAAAACTGACCATAAATAGAGCCGAATACCAAAAGCTTAATCAAAATGTGTTCAAATTTAAGTAAGAAATAAGTATGTTAATGTCCTGCTGGACAGAGAGCGCATTATGTTTACTAATGACGTCACTTGTGAGTACGCCATAGTAACTCCATACTGACAATCAGTTAGCGTGAAAGGGACAGAACATCCCTTTCTAATCCGAACACAAACTTTAAACGCTTATTTTTGGGAACTTTATTAGCCTTGTTAAATAATTTCTTTAGCAGTTTTGTTATTATATTTCTAAACTTGTTAATTTAACAACAAAATAAACACCTGACCGGGTAGTAAATGCTCCTAAAATATAGGTTTCAGGTTTTTTGAAAAAAAGGACTAAGTACTTCGAACATTCCCTGCATGAGAAATAGCCGGTTTGTACAAAGTGTTATAATTGATTCTGCTTATAGTGTCGCATGACAACTGCACTAAATCATACTATTTAATTATAATATATACCTATATATATATATATATATATATATATATATATAGGTATATATATATGTATACGAGTAGTGTTTGTTGTAGAACGCTTTTATATATATACTAGCTAATGCCCGCGACTTCGTACGCGTAGCGCAAAGTAATTAGTGGGTGGACGATTAGACTGACATATCCAGATATAAATGACGAACACGAACGGAACTTTAAATAGGCACAAATACATCGGATTATTTATACTGAATATTTTATAGATAATACCTACACATATGACATGATTGTAGATTTATTGCTCTCCATTTTAATGCGGATTGTCATACTATCGTCATAGTATGATTTTAGTCTAGTTTTAATCTGACTCGATACAGGTATCCCGACATGTCCATAGTTTCAAATATACGAGTATTTCAAGCAAATAATATATTACTTTCACTGGTTAAATACGTTGGAAGTGTGGAGCCATGGAGCCAATAAGGAAAAAAAAATTGGTATAAGTCAAGCGAAATGTCATGCATGACAAACGTTATTATTGAATTATTAATAAATAGTAAGTAGGAAGCATGGAGCGGTATCTATAATTAATCGCTGTTATTTAACATTACTCCGCGTAAAGACTGCCAATCAATGATGTCTAAATAATTTTTGCCCGCCTTCTGCGCCTCGACCCTTCCAACAACTAAACCGCTTTCGTTCACCACCATAACATCCAAAATAGCTGCTAATCATAGATCAGTAACAGATTAGATGCCGCGAGTTCACCTACTTTGCGTGTCTGTTATTGGTCTTAAGTTTGATCCTGGCAAAAAAATTTATTCATTTTAATCTCCGTCGACTTGGTATATTAGCACGTCAGAAGTCAATACAAAAATAAACGTACTTTAAATTACGCCATAATAAACTGTAAAACCTCTTCAAAAGCAGTTGGCTGTCCTGAAAATAACAAACACAAAAAAAACTATTTGGTGCAGTCTATCGGAAGTTATGCGGGTACATACATTTCGGCGATTCGTTTTTATTTCATCATCATCATCAGCCAGAAGACGTCCACTGCTGAACATAGGCCTCCCCCTTTAACCTCCACACTGAACGACATCCTGCCATCTGCATCCACTGGATGCCCGCGACTCTCACAATGTCATCGGTCCATCTAGTGGGAGGCTTACCTACGCTGCGTCTTCCGGTTCGCGGTCTCCACTCAAGAACCTTACCTACTTCCCCATCGGTTAACAGTTCTTCGAGCGATGTGGCCTGCCCATTGCCACTTCAACTTGCAGATTTTAATAGCTATGTCGGTGACTCTGGTTCTTTGGCGAATATCTATATTTTTATTTACATATACATTATATGGCAACAGCCGCTTCAGTCTTCCTCCTACCTACCATGTCTGCGAGTAGAAGTCTGTCATTACGACAACATTACTATAAAATAAGCTAGATGGCGTTATAAATAATTATTTTAAAAACTTTTTTTTTACTATTTATTATCATAAATTAATATAGCCTATGTTTCAATCAGGTATTTTATAAGCATATTCATGGAAACTGCTTTGAAATCCTTCTAGTAGTTTAAAAGATGTGCACGGACAAACAAACAAACTGACAGCCGTCAGATTTGTAGTTCCATAGTTTGAAAATAGATTGCGTACTAAAACGATGTTTTGCGAAAAAAAAAAAAATTTGCTTAAACTTTACGAATAATATTATTAAAAACGTAATAAGGTATTCAATAATTCCTAAAATAGTGAGTGTAAATGGATCGTAGTTTCACAAATATGAAAAGTGCGTCTATTATAGGTAAATACGACACTTTACCTGAATCACGCAAACGGGATTTTTTTTGCAAGTTAAACCGATATCAGGTATTGCTTCTACTTAGTTAGAAGTCATGTGTGAAGGTATTTGATCTACACATTTATAATATGGTAGGGATATATATATATATATATATAAAAGCGAAACACTACTCGTTCACTGACTTATCTCGAAATCTCGATAATTACTTGGCACACTGGCAATTACTTGGCAACTGAAGTTTTGGCATGTTAATATGTATTAGGGTTAATAGAGAGTCGGCAACGTGTCTGCGATGCCCCTGGTGTTACAGGTATCCATAGGCGATGATGAGTGCTTACCATTAGGCGGCCCGTTAGCTTGTTTGTCATCAATGGCATAAATAAAAGAGGGAGTGAGTCCGCTAAGAAAGGGTCGAATTAAGGAGTCTAATGGAGGTTGAAAGTTGATGTGTTTTTTTTTTTTTTCTAATGTGACTTATTGCTGTTGGCCTTGCGGTCTCTACAGCTTGACCGGACTAGTTGGTGAACGCAGAAGGCGTTGGGCCAACATGGTTTAGATTTTGGTCGATAAGCGCAAGGGCACCTCGGAGGTACGGGCCTCGGCTTGGACCGTCGCCGGGAGTGGGGTATCAGATTTGCCCTGGCACCCCAGAAGGGGTGGTTGATGTGAAAGGCTACGCATGCGAAATCGTAGGCAACAGCTAGTATAATTTATAAATACGAAAGTGTGTTTGTTTTTCACGCTCCAACAGATCAACTGATCGACGTGATTTTTTGCATAGTGATTGTTGGAGGACCGGAGTGTGACTTTTTATCCTGAAAAAAATGTACGGTTCTTATTAAGGAAACCGCGGGGCGCAGATAGTTGTGTCAAAATAAAGAATCAAAATAAAATTTTAAAACAAAAAAACAGTTTTTTTAAATCGCTAATCCTGAATCCTGAAGATCTTGGTAAGGATAATGGGACAAAATATTTAAATTATTGCATTGTCATCGGTCCTTGATAAGTGTGCAAAATTTCAATATAATTCGACGTTTTACATTAGTTGAAATCAAGATCAAAGATTCCGCCGTTACATACATACAATTACATACATACCAAGCTAATAAAAGCGTGTTAAAAAGAAACTTACTCTACTCGCATAAGGCATAAGATTTCATTTCTTTCAGATTTCAGTTGACAAATTTAGTGACTTGAAATGCTACTATATAGTGACCATGAAAGTTCAAAACAACTTGCATTTGATGTGGTCAGCTTAGATTGCTTAGAACAACATAGTAATATAATGTTGTGCATAGAGCAGCAGTAGACATGATTACGGTATTGGTCGGAAGAGTACAGTTAGAACAGCGTTTTGTAGGTTGCACCGTACGCTGAGTTCTGTTGTGCTGCTCCAATCTGAGCAGCTAATGCGAATATTGCTTTTCGTTCTTTCGTATTCCAAGACAGAGAGAAAGAGAGACAAGTAAGTAGTTGGTAGTGAACCTGCCTTCTGCGCTTGGGGGCGAGGGTTCGATTCCCACCTAGGACAAACATTTGTGTGATGAACATTTGTGTTTGTTCTATGTCTGGGTGTTAATATCTATTTAAGTATGTATTTAAAAATAGATATTTATGTATATCAGTCTCTGGCAGCCATATTACAAGCTTTGCTTAGTTTGGAATTAGTTGACCATGTGTGCAATAATGTAAAAAAATAAAACTTTTGCGTTTAACTTTAAGTATAAATAAATAAAACGACAAAAGAGCTAATAATCTTCTAACGATTGAACATTTTTTCTTGAATCATAACTAAGAAAACTCTCCATCAAGTTTCCTTTCAAACAAACAGAAAACTAAATCAAAATGTGCACACACAAATGTGCGAGCATGCACATGTATAAGAGCGTGTCTCATACACAACACACGCACAGCACACATACACTCATACATACTTTTATTTTCTATTTTCTACATTAATATTACTGTAAAATATAGTCTGTTTCCTTAAGAAATATGAATAATCATGGGAGAGGCCATTGGTTCACGACACACAGTACTATGTACTAGTTCAGAGCCATTGGGTTCATAAAACTTTTGTGTAATTTTATTGGTGTCAAATAAATGAATTTATTATTATTATTTAAATCAGTTTATCCGTTTGAAAGCTACAATGCCACAAACACACACGTATTAAAACATAATGCCCCTCTTTTGCGTCGCGGATTAAAAACTACTAATCAAGAAGTAAGTAGAGTTTATTTTCATTTTTTATTTTTTATTTATGCAATAATTTTAGAGACATGCTTCTCTTATATTTTAAACTATTTTTTATCGTTGATGGTTTCATCCCATTTTTTCTATTCACAGAACTACTTATAGTGGTACCTTGCAGTGTTATTTTATATCGCAGTAGTTCTGGAGACACAGGGACAAGTGGGAGTAAACGATGTTACCAGCCATTGCCGTGGTCAGTAATGGTAACCAGCTCAACCAGTTCAACCCAGTGCTTGTATCGCTGTTTTACCGTTATTTGACCAATGTCATTTCAGTCTAGTATCTAGTGCTGAATTTAGATAAAGCAGCCGACTTTTAAATTAACTGACCTCCCCCCGCCCTCTCTAAATTTGCTTGGATTTGTAGTCTTCTCAAATAAATTAATATAACTGTAGATTAATATGTTGGCCACTATAAAAACATTATTCGCTCGTACATAAGCTTTAATTAACACTCTATATGTCTTTCGGTACAGAATTTATTCAATTTATTTACCTTAAAATATGTAATACCGATCAACCTATATAAGGGTCCTTTAGTTTTTAAGAAAATGTGGAAAACCAGCACTTACTTTGAGATTATAAACCCCGAAACGGAAGTGGTGGCATAAAAGGGATATCCGTAACATACTGAGAGGCCTTTTCAAATCGCAGAAACAACATGCATGTATATACAGTGTAAACTCCATATAACGACACTCGATTTAACGACAAACTCCCTGAAACGTCAAAATTACTTGACTTTGGTTGGTTTTCCTTGTTGTCCATACAATGATACACTCTATGTAGCATCACACACACTCTAAATAACGACAAAAATACGTCATTATAAGCAATAAACAGTATTTTCCAACACATCGTATTTACAATAAAACAAAATACTGCATCAGCAAATAATTTCAGACGAAGATAACAGACTATACGCACTATGCGTTGCTATATGTATCAAAGTTAATGTTTGTTGTACCTATGAAAATTTTATACGTTACTAGTAAATACATAGGTATTATTATAATAGTAAAATACTATTAATTATTCTTCTCTCCATTTAACGGCAACTCTCAATAACACCATAAAACGCGCAGTGCCTTAAGTGTCGCTATATAGAGTTTACACTGTATATCATTATTATCAGCTTATCATGTTCCCACTACTAAAAAACAGGACTCTCTCAGAGAGATAAGATGGGTGTCCTAATACACCCTGCTGGCCCAGTGCATCATATTGGTATATGTCATATGTTTTTGAGATTCTTGAACATCTCGTTTTCTTTACGATGTTTTTCTCCAACTTTATTGAACGAGGGCATCGAACGGTATTTATATATTTCCCATGTTTAGAAACCCTAGTAGATCCTGATTCCTTAGTCCTGAATCCCTAGATACAGGGTACGAGTAGGTTTTTATTGAAACATTTTTAGTTATATGAAGCATTCTTCAGTCTTCCCGTGAACATGGTGCATGTAACTGCGCCGAATATTTCCCATGTTTAGCAACCCTCTTAGTTCCTGATACCTTAGTCCTGAATCCCTAGATACAGTGTATGTTGTTATTAAAACACTTTTAAACTATCACGGTTGTTCACTGCAGTTATATAAAAGCATTCTTCAGTCTTCCCGTGAACATGGTGCATATATGTAACTGCGCTGAAATATTTGGAGCTCATTCCACAACCTTACCACGGTAAATATCCCGTTAATAATCATTATAACTGTATGTTGTTATTGTCATCTTTGTCATTACATTCAAGTGAATATCTTGTATTTACATGATATTATTCATACTCTACGATGTAGTTGTAGAGTATGCCCTGCGCCCAGGTGAAGCAAGGGTTCCGTCCCATTATCTATAAAAACGGCAAAAAAACACGTTTGTTGTATGGGAGCCCCCATTATATAATAATTTTATTTTAATTTAATTATTTATTTTTAAAGTGAATAATATAACTCGATTTTGTGAATATTTCAAGCGTCTACCTGTTGCCGTTATCAATATCGAGCAAAACCGAGCAAAAAAGATCACGTTTGTTGTATGGGAGCCCCCTTAAGTATTTATTTTATTCTGTTTTTTAGTATTTGTTGTTATAGCGGCAGCAGAAATACATCATCTGTGAAAATTTCAACTGTCTCACTATCACGGTTCATGAGATACAGCCTGGTGACAGACGGGCAGACAGACAGACATAGGGTCCGGTTTTACCCTTTGGGTACGGAACCCTAAATATCTCTTCAGTAGTATGTCCTGGCTGAACAAACAAAGGATGATATTGATGACCTTGGAAACGCTGTGTTACTCGAGGATACGAGACTTTACGGCTTTTTCGCCGGATTTTATAAATATACGATTAAGTTATGAGACTACCAAGTCGCTTGGCTGATGGTAAGCGCCACGCTTGCCCATAACAGTTCAACCAACCAGTGCCACTTCAACAGTTCAAAAACTGCTCAGCAATGTACTGCGCTTATATAAAGCTGAAATCTTGAGTCTCGAGAGCGGAGTTAACAGAGGTTTTCCGTGAGGTTTTGAGGTTCGATTTGAGGACTGAGATAAGAAGTTTTCTATGTAAGTAATTGTTAAGTGTTGATTCCTTGGCTGTGACGTAGAAATGACTCCGATGAGTGGCGTGTCGGGTCTGCGCTGCAGACGCGGCCCACTGACCCAGTTCCGCCGAGATATCGCCTGTGTACATACAACTACGTTTGATGCATTGCCCTGAAGCCTGTAACCTGTTACAACAAATGTGCTGTCAAATATTTCATTGTGTAGATCAATCATTGAATAGCTGGTCAGAGCGTGTCAAGATATGCATATAGATAGGGTCCCGTAGCCAAAACTATGTAAAACAATTGTGGTCACAAATGTAGGTTAGAAATAGGTGATTTTAGAAAAATTCGTACTAACTGCACCTATTCGGGCCCGCATTTAGAGGTGGGCGTAAGGGCCATGAGCTAATGATAAGGCGAAGGGGACGTCTGCTTCTCTAACATAATGGTATGTCGCGATGATACACATCTACATCTATATATAAAGTTGGGTTAGTTACACCATTACAACTCAAGAACGGCTGGACCGATTTTCATGATAGATAGATAGAAACTCTTTATTGTGTACACCAGAAATAATAATTACAAACAGATAGAAAACACTTACGAGCTAGTGCCACAAGTGGCGACCTTATCGCTGAAAGCGATCTCTTCCAGGCATCCATTGGAAAGAATTTACGTAACAGGATCGACGGGGGATGCTAAAACACTTTTAGTGATACCATTAATGATGATCTTGATCTTCTTGATCTTTAATTTTTTGATTTCTCTCCGCCCCGAATAGCAGAATAAGTACTCATAAAAATATAGGAAAATTTCACGAAACATTTATGAGGAAAATTCATTTTCCCATACATATTGTATGGAATGGCAAGAATTGAAGTCTTTACATTGACCTGACATTGAGGCCATACTTCAGAGGTGGTCCCATATAAATTTCAACAAAATCGGTTAAGTAGTTTGGTTATTAAATCAAAATAACTGAAAAAATAATGTCATTCAAGTAAACGAAATTGCGTATTTACAATTTTTTAAGTCTGTTTCTTAATTGATAATTATTTCAGCTCAACTCCGATAAACGGGTTTGAATAAAAGGTACCATGATCCTAAATTAACACTATATTATTTTTTGTAGTGGTAGGACTCTTGTAGGAGTCCGCCTGGGGAAGTACCACACCTTTGCCAGTTATTCAACCGCCAAGCGGTAGTGTGCAAACACCACTGTGTTCCGGATTGAAGGGCAATATTTCCAGCGAAATTACAGGGCACACAGAAATTTGACATCTTATATCTCGGGGTGACGAGCGCAGTGCATTGTCATCAGGGTCCATTTTGAACTGTTAAAGTTCAAAATTCTGAGTGGCGTTGTGCTGTTATGGGCAAGCGTGAAGAGCCATCAGGCGAGTGACTTCGCTCGTCTCGTCAATCAGTATCATAAAAAAACACTACTTACTACTTTTATTTTCATAAATACGGTTGTATTATGGCGGGTAAAACTGCGGGCGCCTATCACACTAATATCATATATTTGAAAGTTTAGATGGATGGATGTTACTCAATCACGCAACGGCTGGATGGATTTGGATGAAATTTGGAATATACATTAACACATAGGCTAGTTTTCGCCATGATCATTATCAACACGCGGGTGAAACTGCGGGGCGCAGCTAGTAGTCTATAAATAAGCGTGACCATTGACCACCCTAACAGGACTACGTCACGTCCTGAAACTTTTCCTAACCACTGTGTAAATTGTGAATCAAGCTCTTTGTTCTGTGTTGGTTACACTTTAACTTTTGTGAAAGCTGTGAGGCTCGAATTTTAATTGACAAAGGTTTTTATTTATTACTAGCTACGGCCCGCGGTTTCACCCGCGATGATGAAAAATACTTTACGACTTAAATACTTTTCTCATACCTACCAAAAATACATTTAAAAAACATAAAAATTGGTCGAGCCGTTTCGGAGGAGTGCGACCACAAACACTATGATACGAGATTTTTATATATAAAATACAATAACTCATTATTATTCACACAAACACTACAAAAACAAGGATGATAACATTATACATTACAGTAACTATCTAGGCATTTAACAGGCGGCCTTATCGCTTAAAGCTACCGAAATATATAAGAAGTCGCTTAATATTTATGATAAGACTAGCTATTCCTCGTAAACTTTCATATTTCAACTCCAATATTATTATAATTATGTATAGTAGCTAATCAATAGATATACAAAAACTACAATATATACAAAAACCGCGATAGATTTATGGAAACTTACAGCCTAATCATCTTCTTCGTCTTTTATTAAAAAAAATTAAAAAGCTAACACTAAACTTCAAAAACAGTCAGACCGCCCATAGACCGTTGAAGGCCTAAAGACAATCCAAATGCTCGAGCACACTACCAGCGTACGCTGAATAGCAATGCTTATCGTATATCGTACGTTGAGCCAGAAACAAGCCTTTTGGTCACGCGTCTCTTGAACCAGGCGCTTTGAAAGATTTTTGAAAATGAGGTGAGTGAGCTCATCTTCTCACTTATGAAAGGCGATGTGTGTATGTATGTATGTTCGCTTTGGACTTCGAAACGGCTAAACCGATTTTGACGGGACTTTCACTGGCAAGCTTATAATATAAGGAGAAGTCCACGCGAATGAATAATTATGGAATATTATAATATTCCATAATTCTGGGACAGACTAGACATAGGGTAGTCAGAAAGATTTGCTATAGTCGGAAAGATTTGCTATAGTAAAAAAAATGAATATCCTTTTTGATTTGCTAAGACCAAAGAAAAGACTTCAACGATAGTCAAGCCCGGTCAGAGGCCTTCTGGCGGGTATCTATAAAATGGAATGAACCGGGCAAAACAAATTGGCACAGCTAGTTTTTTTTATTTTAAGATGCCTCTAGATTTGCGCATTTTCTCCCTCCTACGACCTTCACATCGTATCACTCAGGCCGTGCGCTGCGTTAAGCGGGTACACGGCGCGGGCACCCGCGCGGCGTGATGTTTCATGTAAATTCATAGAGCAGCGCTGCGTAAGGCGGAACGCCCGTCACACGCGGCGCGGGCGACGGGGGTACGCTCGCGTGTCCGTGCGACGGAGCACGCGAGCGGAGATGTTTCTAGAAAATCAGTGAGCGCCGCTGCGTTATCCGTGTCGCACGCGCCGTGCTTGTACAATCAAGTTGATAAACATGAGTGATATTGATACGGAACGTGTTATTTTAGAAGTGCAATGTCGCCCCGCTTTATGGGATTTGTCTAACAACTTGTATAAAGACAGGGATGCGCGTCAAGCTGCATGGCTCGAGATTTGTAAAGAATTATACGAAAATTATGAGGACTTCAGTGACACAGAAAAAAAGTCAACAGGTAAATTCTTACTTTTTATTATGACTTTATAAATTTATTTACTACATACTTATTTACTTCTTTCATTTATTAAGGTGGGTACAGACTATATAACATAACATGTTATACGACATTGCTATATAACAAGTTTCAGATAATGTGGACACTGAATGATATAAAACATGTTAAAATAACATGTAGGTAATATGTTACATAGTCTGTACCCACCTTTAGGCTTAGTAAACATTTTGTATTTACTTATGTTAATTGTTATTTAACTATTGTATTGTGACCTCTTCACGAGCAAATTTTTTTTAACTTAAGTAAATAATCAATAAATACAGCGATCTTGCCACGATACCTTACCGTTTGTGGCAAAGTAATCAGCGAACTGATCTCGTATTGTATACGAGTTTCTTTGAACTAGCCCAAATCCATTTGTGATATCGCGGATATGGCGGGGTGTTATGACAACATCGCTGATATTACCGAGTCCGTCTCTTTTTCGTACAAAATTATGCATTATACAAATTGCTTTTATGAAACAAATGGCATGTTCTCTAGAAACGTTAAGTGGACGATGAAGTATTCGAAACTTATTGGCCATTATTCCAAAGGTTGATTCAATGTAACGTCTAGCTCTTGACAATCTATAATTAAATATTTTCTTTCTATGATCCATTGCAATAGCCCGCGCATATGGTCGCATAAGATGTGTAGACAGTCCAAACGCTTCATCCCCAACTATGACGTATGGCACTGGTGTGGTAGCTGCAGTATTGGTTGGTTTATTATTTTGTAGCACTGGCAATGATTTTGGAGGAGGAATATCTAATAGCTCATCCTGCATCTGTTGAAATAAAGTGCTGTTGGTGAAAACTGAAGAGTCAGATTCTTTACCTTGTATTCCAACATTTATGTAGGTGAATTCATAGTTTGCGTTACACATTGCAAGCAAGACAATGGAATAGTAATGTTTGTAATTGTAGTAAAGTGATCCGCTGTGAGGTGGTCTTATAATCCGTATATGTTTTCCATCTACAGCACCTAAACAGTTAGGAAAATTTGTGTTGCTTAAAAAGCCTTCTGCTATATCTTCCCATCGCATACGTGTAAATACTGGTATACATTCTTCTTTCAGTCTTTGCCATATAATTTGACAGACATCATTAACAATTTTTCGGATGGTAGATTGTCCCGCATGGTACGCCAAGTGCATATCCACGAAAGTATGTCCACTTACTAAGTACCTGTGAAAAATACAAAATTAATTTTTAAGTATGTATTTATTATTTTATTTTATTTTTATTATTTTTCATTTTTCAGAAAAAAAAATACAAGCGCGTTGGAAAACCGCGAGAGATTGCTATACGAAAGTCAAAGCTAGTAACAAGAAACTTAAGTCTGGTTCTGGTGCTAAAAAAGGAAAAGGGTACAGCTATTATAATATTATGACTTTTCTGGACTCTAACAAAAGAGTAGAAGGACAAGAATCTTTGGAAAATTCTCAGGACGACTCTTCGGGTCATACAAGTACACTTGAATTGTCCCAACACCCAATAGTTGACACTAGTGAGGTGTTAATACCTGAGACCAGTACATCTGGAAATGAAAATGACACAGCAAGCAGAGAAACGCAAAAACAATCAAAGCGTAAAAAGGCGTCGTCGCCGACTCCTTTTGAAATACAATTATTACAATCCATACAACACAAAAAGGACGAAGAAAATGATGAAGACTTGTCATTTTTTAAATCTATTATGCCAAACATAAAAAAATTGTCTACATATCAAAAATTATTGTTTCGATCAAAGGTATTAAACTTATTAATTGACATTGAAAGAGAAAATGTTATTACATTGGAGGATTTATCGAACATCGTAGTGACAAATGACACTCAAGCAGAACATTAATCCTATTATCAATTATTTACTGCATTTATACTCTATTTGAAGAAAGACAAAGATTGGAAGTAGCCTTATAATATTGTTAATTATGATAATTACAATGACTGTGATTTTGATTTACTTTACGTATGTACCTACACTACCAAATTGTTATACTTAGTTCTCATTAAAGTAATTGTAGATTAAAATATTGTTAATTATAATAAGTGATAAATCCAATCACTGTGATTTTACTGTTACTTATGATTATGATAAGTCCAATAACTGATTTGGTTGTATACATGCGTGATCTTGACTGACAAAATAAAAATATTTTATATCAAGAAAAACATTTTATTTACTTACCTTGCCGTTATTGCCAACCTCTCTATTGGTAATATAATTGATACACTTTTTACTTTAAGAGTATTAGCACTATGTTTCAAATATGGTTCAAGTTTCGAAAATAATTCATCAAATGTAGACGTTGACATTTTAAAATACTTAAAAAATCTCCTCTCATCTTCTCTTAATAGCGTAAACTTGGTTACAAATTCTCCACACAACAATCTGGACGAGACATATGGGCTGATTGGCTGCCGCTGTTGTCTACGTCGTCTTTTGGCTAGGTAGTATATCAACAAATAATCCATTATGAATCGACTGTACACCCGCACGTCTAAAATTGTACTGGCGGCGCTGCGTTTAGCGGGAGGTCGTTGCGGATACCCGCGACGGGCTATTTGTCCGCGACGGAGCACGACGCGGATGCCCGCGACGGATGCCCGCGTCGGATGCCCGCGCCGTGCACCCGCTTAACGCAGCGCACGGCCTTAGGCGTCAGCGGTGTGATCTGACAGCAGCGTTGCCAGACGTCCCGATTTTGACGGAACGTCCCGATTTTTAAAACAAAATTAAATGTCCCCCGTGGGACAGACTCAGTCCCACTTTTCGGGGATAACTCGACCGTGCGTGCAACGATAGGGTAAATCAGATTTAAAATATCATATTTTTATTAAAATACCTTTTCTATGACTATTTTTGCTATCTATTGTCACGTAAACGTAATTTAAACTCAAATAAAAAGATAAATATTTAATAACTTCTGATTATATACGTTTTTTACTATGTCCCGCTTTTGACGAAAGAATCCCGCTATTTTCACTCAAAAAGTCCCAAAAACCCGACTTGGCAAAAAAACTAGCAACGCTGTTCGGTAGCCTCATTAATCGTGCTCCTTACTTTACTTCCACATTTGGTCTAGCGGATAGCGGAATCCTCGCCAGCATATAAACAAACCCCATTTACATTCCGGAGTTCAAATTCCAGTAACCGCGTAAACAACTTGTCATACACAATGATATCGTATGACATGTTTCTACATTCGGAATATATTTCACTACAATTATTATCTAATACATCATCATCATTATGCTCAGCCAGAAGACGTCCACCGCTGAATATAGGCCTCCCCCTTTGTCCTTCACACTAAACCACAGCCTGCCATCTGCATCCACTGGATGTCCGCGACTCTCACGATATCGTCGGTCCATCTAATCCTCGTGGGAGGCCTACCTACGCTGCTCTTCCAGTTCGTAGTCTTCACTCAAAAAAAATTCTTACCCATCGGTTATCGGTTATTCGAGCGATGTTGCTTGCCCATTGCCACTTCAACTTGCAAATTTTGGTGAATGATGTGTCGATGACTCTAGTTATTTGGAGAATATCCACATTCACGATTCTATCGCGTAAAAAAACTCCGAGCATAGCTCTCCCCATTGGTCGCTGTGTGAATCTGAGTTTTTTCAAAAGGCCAACAGTTAAGGACCACGTCTCAGTACCATAAGTCGTCACTGGTTAAAGACTGGCACTGTGGTATTTTGGACGAAAAGATGTCACGTAATTTCCCGAACGCTGCCGAATACTACTTAGGGGTCGTCCATTAATCACGTGGTGTTTTTCTAATCATTTTGAATGTTTCATGACGAATAGACTACGCTTTAGCTACGAAAGGAAGCCCAAGAAGCGTAATTATTTCCGAAAATAAAATATCTTTCGCTTTTTACCAAATTTCATCGAAATCCGCCAAGCTGTCTTAGACTTGAATGGGACCGAACCCATGCTTTTATATTTCACCTTTCCATATTATATTACATATATGATTAATTATTGGCAATTTGGCATTATTGCGAAGGTACTCACGTAAAGACTTATGTAAGTATTTATATTATGTACTTATCTCGTTTGTGTCATATGTATATCTTATCTATCATATGGTTGTATTTATTTATTGGTATCATATAAAGTATTATTAACATCGTCCGTCTACCCTGTTACGTAATTTCTTTCCATCTAATGAAGATATCGCTTTTAGCGATAAGACCTAGCTCTTTATAGCCTATCACTAGCTCGTAAGTGTTTTCTATCTGTTTGTAATTTTTATTTCCCGTGTACACAATAGTTTCTATCATTATACATATTTACTTTATTAGATACCTTTCTAATAAAATCTCTCATCTATTATCATATAATCTTATAATTATAGTAAAACATGTCTCACATGAATCCAAATATCACAAAAAAACCACGTTCATTACAGTTTTTTTTAATACCTGTGACATAACTTATGAAGGTACGAGTATATTTATTTAATACTAGCTGATACCCGCTACTTCGTACGTGTAGAGATCGGCCTCCGGCCTCGCTACTATATCGCGGGTGCTCCAGGAACACAAAATTTCATTCATATCTGTCCAGCCGTTTACTTACCGTTCAAACCTTCCCTGCACTACGACAAACATTTCAAAACCAAAATCAGCTAAATCAGCCCAGCCGTTCTCGAGTAACTAGACAAACTAACCGCAATTGATTTTTATATACATAGTAGATTACCAATAATTTGTGATTGTAGAACTAATAAAAAATAGGTACTTCAAAATATATGATTTGCTGTAATATCCGTTTCTAATCCGTACGGCCAAGGATTGGAACAACCTGCCGGCTTCCTTGTTTCCTGAGAGATATGATCTGGACCTTTTCAAGGCCAGAGTGAATAGGTATCTTCTTAGTCTGAGTGCTTCATCTTCGACCACACCGTCGC
This sequence comes from Agriopis leucophaearia, assembly GCA_949125355.1. NCBI lineage: Eukaryota > Metazoa > Arthropoda > Insecta > Lepidoptera > Geometridae > Agriopis > Agriopis leucophaearia. The sequence goes on along the minus strand of OX421274.1, from coordinate 15,301,674 downwards.
TTACCAACAGGCGAGTTGATGGTCAAACGCGGACTTATTGGAGATAAAAAAACAATTTTTTGATTACTGTGACTTTGTTCTACCTATCCAAAAAAATATTGTAAATAAGTTATGTATTCTGTGATATACTAGTATTCAATATTTATGGAACTATAGTTGTATGATCATAGAACTAATTTATAAAAAAAAATATCTATTACAAGCTGTACCCGCGACTTCGTCCGCGATTTATTCAGAAAAAATAGCCTATGTCCGTCCTTATGATACATACTATTACCTCGCAAAGTTTTATCGAGATCGGTTAAGCCGTTTAGCCGTGATTATGTAGCAAACAGACAGAGTTACTTTCGCATTTATAATATTAGTATGGATATGGATTCCCACTTTCGCATCTGTAATATAACAATGTGTGTACAAGTCTGTTGAAACAAGATTCCTCGTGTCTCTGTTCTAAAATATGGGTCGTTCCGTGACTCACGTTACTTGTTATTTGAACCACGTTGTGAATTGCAGAATGCCTCTTCTTAAGCCGGTATACCATGGCCAAGAAATTTGATGAATAGGTATTTAGCAACTCTATTGCTGTCGCGCTGCGCCCTGACGACCGAGCTATCGATGTGTGCGTGTCGAACAGACTGTGCGTGTGTGCGTGCCCGCCCGTGCTCCCTAGTTGCCTACAAATTCATTTCGCCTCGCAGTCTACTCGGCTAGTTGATATCGTCGTTTGCCGAATGTCGAGTGATTTTTGTTATTTTGCGATCTGCTCATATTTTACTAACCGACTACGCCAAATTGACCAGGGTCGATAATTTTTGAAACAAAAAAAATCACATTAGGATGAAAGATGAAACCCATTAGAAAAGGAGGAGAATATGATAAAAATGAAAGGAAAAATAAATAATTGGCCAAGAGCGTGTCGAGACACGCATATGGTAGGGTTCCGTAACTAAAGCCATATAATTGTAGTCATAGTTCAGAAATTGATAGTTATAGAAAAATTCGAACGAACGAAGCTCTGTGGACTTAGCCAAATTTCGGAGATGTATCATCCCGACATAGCATATACTTTTTATGGTTCAAACATAGAGAAAACTGATTGAAAAATATTATTTGTTTGGATACGCTTTGAATTTATTACAGTTTTATCGCTGTTACTCAAAAAGTCATCATAAGATAATGTTCAAAATAATTTTGAATGAAGGTTTTAAATATGACCTATCTGTATTGTAAGACTCAAGTTTCTATGTCTAGTTTAGAAATGCAGGGGGGGGGGCAACTTTTTGCCACTTTGGCGGGCCATATTTCGCAAGGTATAGACTTTATAAAAAAGTGATGTATCAAAATTTACCTTCATTTTAAAAGACCTTTTCAACGATACCCCACACGAGTAAGTGGATTAAAAAAACAATTTCATCCCCATTTCACATGTACGAGTGCCACCCCTAAAATGCAATATAATATATTTTTTATACTTTTAAAATTGAGATCTATATTATATTACTGTAATTATTATTTAAATTTAATTTTTTTATCTTAATAATTACAGAAGTAAGGTTTTAAAAAATTCGGACGGACAGACAGACAGACAGACGGACGGACAGAACGAATTTATAAGGGTTACTTGTCGGGCTACGGAACCCTAATGACGGGCGATCTGAGTTTGGGAAATGGAAGCCCCCCCCCCTCGTGGGAGGGGGGGAGGGGGTTAAGGGTAAAAAATGGTTTATCTCGATTTCCGGCAAAACTACAAGTTCTATGGAAAAAAGATTAATGGCAAAGTTGTAGGTAATAAAAAGATCTACAACTTTTGGCACAATAATTTTTTCACATAACCTCAAAATTATGTGAAAAATTCAAATAACCAAGTTTTTGGTTAAAATAATATACACGTTTATAAGTATGTATATTAAATACATACATACTTATGAACATAAAGCGAGCTAATAACGATACAGTAGTTACTCCAAGATATAGTGCAGTTTCACACGACGCTTGAAAACTTCCTGTGAGGGTTCCGGTCTATAATGTGATGATAGTTACGGATAGGATTACCATGTACAGTTCCTATGGGATAACTTTAACTATAATCTAAAGTAAAGTAGGTAAAGTAGAGGTGTTGTATGAGGACTTGAGGAGATATCCGAGACCATACATACCGCCGTAACATACTTCACCGTTGTTATGGGTGACTTCAACGCAAAGGTGAGACGCGGAATGTTGATGAATTAAGAGTGGGGTCATATGGATATGGACAACGGAATTCGAGGGGCCAGCGGCTGGTTGACTTCATGGAGAAGGAGAAACTCTATTTGATGAACTCCTTCTTTCAGAAGCGACCATGCAGGAAGTAGACGTGGATGAGCCCCGATGGTTCGACCAAAAATGAGATCAACTTCATCATGACGACCAAGAAGCGAATATTCAATGATGCAAGGTGAAAACCGGTAGCGATCACCGTATTGTCAGAGGCACATTGAATATCAACAAGCTCGAGAAGTCGTGTCTGGTGAAGTCCACGCTCCATTCTGATCATACTCAACTCCAAAACTTCAAAGACTTCCAACTCGAATTGCATAATCACTTCCAGGGCCGAAAGCGGAACTGTTCGTACTAAACAATGGGCTGGTGGAAACTGTCCAAGCAGTGGGGTCCAAGTTATTTAAGATCCCACGCCGGAAAAGACTTCAGAAGCTCTCAGATGAAACCATTAAGCTAATGAAAGATCTGACTGAGATGAGACTGCAACCTTCAGCTGATATGTCGGAATATGGCAAACTTAATAGACGAATCTCGAAATCGGTGCAACACGATCTACGTTCCTATAATTACAAGATGTATTAGGTACGCAATTGAGCAGAACCAAGGCTCGAAAGTGTTCGCAAAGAATTCGTCTATTGCGAAAAGCCAAATGTCGAAACTGAAAATCGAGGTTGGCAGTATCATTTCATCGAAGCCGGAGAATCCAACTCAGATGTGCAGCATTTGGGAAATTGCGTGACATCTTCTCGTCCAAGATACTACAGTGCTTAAAGACAAGGGTCTTTGACCAGAGTGTGTTGCCAGTTGCCAGTAATAACATATGGTACTGAGACGTGGTCCTTAACTATTGGCTTTTTAGAAAAACTCAAGAGTCACACAACGGGCAATGGAGAGAGCTATGCTCGAAGTTTCTTTGCGCGATAAAATCCGAAACGTGAATATCCGCCAAAGAGCCAGAGTCATCAACATAGCTATTCAAATTTGCAAGTTGAAGTGGCAATTGGGCAGGCCACATCGCTCGAAGTACCGATAACCGATGGGGAAGAAAGGTCCTTGAGTGGAGACCACGAACCGGAAGACGCAGCGTAGGGAGGCCTCCCACTAGATGGACCGACGACATTGTGAGAGTCGCGGGCATCCAGTGGATGCAGATGACAGGATGTCGATCACTATCAGTATAGAGGTTAAAGGGGGAGGCCCATGTTCAGCAGTGGACGTCTTCTGGCTGATGATGATAAGCTATAATCTAATCACTTAGCAACGTAATAACCTAATGTATTTGAATAAAATTTTGAAAAAATATCTCAACAAAATTAACTAATATTAAGAGAATTATTTATTTATAAATTTTTCCACTTGTTACGATCCTGATATTCCTGATACACAAGTTACAATATTTTTTTTAATTCTTTCTTTTCGTACTTAAATGTGTTATGTGTGAAAACCACGTCAGTTTCCATAGTAAAAATAAATCATGTTGTGCGTCAACAATTTTGTCCAAATCCTAACTTGCTGGCCGTTGCAGTAATGTGCTAAATTCACTGCACGCACAAAACACTAACTAAAGACGAGAACCGTCACATATCGATATCGATGGACAGCACTAATGTGTCGATACAATTATCGACTACATGTCTCTTCTCTAACTGTATACGTATTAGACCGACCCTCCCCTGACCTCGAGCCTCTGCCCGTAGAGCGCAATAAGGACAACTGCAGCTCGGATCGATTTATACCTACGAAAAGTAGACAAAATCATCGTCTCGGATTCTTCTGTTTCCTCATTCAAAAATAGGCCGATTTCATTTTTTTTTTCAATTAATTGTTTAAAAAGGATTGATCTCGGCTTCTGTCATTTACTTTTGTTTTACAAACTCATAAATTTTGTTTCAGAGACGTCTGAACACGGAGGTAAAAATTTGATATTTTTTGGGATTTTTAAAGGCTCATATTTCTTATAGTACTTAACTTACGAGAAAAAATAAATGACAGAAGCCTGACCATAAATGAGATAAATTTGATAAAAAAAAATATATAGCTCTAGCGGTATTATTCAGGGAGGAAACAGGAGAATAAGTTTGTATGGACTAAACGCTGCCCAACTTGCCCCTTAATCGACTTTAAAAAAGTAGGAGGTTCTCAATTCGACTGTCGATTACTTCGCCAATTCTGAATTTATTTTGATGGTTGTTTTTGGTTTTGTTTCATACTTCAGAGGTCGTCACAAATAAATGTAAAAAAAATGATTCAGATTTTTATAATAATGAAATAATTAACAAAAACAAAAAACATGACGTTTTGGTTTGTGGTTCCCTTCAACAAAAGTTTTAATCTGTTTTAATTGTCTTTTGTCTACTTTTGCGTTTGAGTTTGTACATGTAGTCTAGAAATCTGCGTATTTTTTTCTCTTCTAAAAATTTATTTCATTTTTAATTGGGCTAGTTTAATTTTAATGCTGACTGTACCATGAATAATTTGGCTATTCATTGACTACGTAGCTGTCTTGCACACCTTAGTCCATGTTGGGTTTGAGCGCAATTTTCCAGTTTCTTATCAGTATTTTCCTGCAGTTCCGATTCATAAAGTACCCCCCGTCCGTGTGGTCATTTCACTCTTGCCAAATTTCTATATAATCGGTTCAGTTCGCCAGCCTTTTAGTGAGAATAGGTAACAAACAGGCCTAAAGATAGACAAGGGCTTACTGATATTTACATTGATATATTCATAATAAAAAAAATACATAACATTTTTATTCTGGCGCGCTCTACATTATCGGTCGTATCCCGTATCGTGGCCGAGGTAATCTCGATCGGGCCAGAATAGGGCGGTACAAAAGACAAAAAGACAGAAATACAAATAAAGACTAGATGTACTTTCAAATGTTAGTTAGTCTAGGTGGGCCTCGCGATGCCAGAAGACGTCCACTGCTGAACGACATCCTGCCATCTGCATCCACTGAATGTCCGCGACTCTCACAGTGTCGTCGGTCCATCTAGTGGGAGGCCTACCTACGCTGCGTCTTCCGGTTCGTGGTCTCCACTCAAGAACCTTTCTTCCCCATCGGTTGTCGGTTCTTCGAGCGATGTGGCCTGCCCATTGCCACTTCAACCTGCATTTACCCTGCATAACCAGCTATGTCGGTGACTCTGGTACTAACATACACACAAATATACTAACAACCATACAACGCCAACTTGTCCCGTTAGTATCTGAGCTCTCTCTTCGCTCGGTCAACAACAAACTCTTACATTGTTGATGAAATGTCTTATTACACGCGTGACAGTTTCCACCATGCAGCTTGATGTCGTTAGTACAGTTTTAAGCATAGGTTAACTTAACGTTTCTAAGTAAAGCCGGAAATGGCCAGCGATCACAATGATCACTGTCCAAGTTTGAAGCGTATGTAAATAACGTAAACATTGATCCATCCTGCCGGCGCGCACCTACCGCACACTCTGCATATAAATGCCTGCCACATAGTAACTACCCACGCAAACAAACACTTCATGCCGTTTTTCCTGTACTAGTATAAAACATAAGTGTATGATGCAACGTATCATACACGTAAGTATAAAAATCCCACTGATGAGTACTCTGGTATCTTTTTCATCTGCTATGCAGAATGCTGTGCTTTGCTAATATAGTCCCAGGTCCTGGAGCCGGGGTCTTAGAATACGGCTTCGGTATTCTCTGCTATTCATTATGTCTAGCGTTTGTGGACTATGAAAAAGCCTTCGATTCAATCGAGACCTGGGCAGTGTTGCAGTCCCTCCAGCGTTGTCATATCGACTATAGATATATCGAAGTGCTGAAGTGTTTCTATAGAAACGCCACCATGTCTATCCGATTACAGGATGAGAGCACGGAGCCAATCCAATTGCATAAAGGCAGGGAGATGTTATCTCTCCGAAACTGTTCACTAATGCATTGGAGGATGTTTTCAAGCTCTTGGACTGGAACGGATTCGGCATCAACATCAATGGCGAATACATCACTCACCTTCGTTTTGCCGACGAAATAGTCATCATGGCAGAGTCGCTGGAGGACCTTGATACAATGCTCAGCGACCTCAGTAGCCTTTCCCAACAGGTGGGTCTTAAAATAAACATGGACAAGACGAAAGTCATGTCCAATGTCCATGTTATACCTGTACCGGTAATCGTTGGGAACGATACTCTCGAAGTTGTTGATCATTACACCTATCTTGGACAGATTGTTCAGTTAGGTAAGTCCAACTTAGGCAAAGAGGTCGCCCGAAGAATCCAACTCGGATGGGCAGCGTTCGGGAAATTGCGTGACATCTTCTCGTCCAAGATACCACAGTGCCTAAAGACAAAGGTATTTGATCAGTGTGTGTTGCCAGTGATGACATATGGTACTGAGACGTGGTCCTTAACTGTTGGCCTTTTGGAAAAGCTCAGAGTCACACCACGGGCAATGGAGAGAGCTATGCTCGGAGTTTCTTTGCGCGATAAAATCCGAAACGTAGATATTCGCCAAAGAACCAGAGTCACCGACATAGCTATTAAAATTTGCTAATTGAAGTGGCAATGGGCAGGCCACATCGCACGAAGAACTGTTAACCGATGGGGAAGAAAGGTTCTTGAGTGGAGACCGCGAACCGGAAGACGCAGCGTAGGTAGGCCTCCCACTAGATGGACCGACGACATTGTGTGAGTCGCGGGCATCCAGTGGATGCAGATGGCAGGATGTCGTTCAGTGTAGAGGTTAAAGGGGGAGGCCTATGTTCAGCAGTGGACGTCTTCTGGCTGATGATGATGATGATGATTCTTTGCTTATCGTGATAGCCGACTAAAAAGTGGCCTCTTTGTATTCGTGTAAAACTCGTAACTACTATGATTCAGGCCACCGAAATTCCTAAAAGTAAATTTAAATCAACTTGGTTGGCAGTCAATACCATGTGCGAGAGTATTGATTAAACTGAGCCAGCTTTTCAACTGGCTTTCAGTTAAAGTTACTCCACCAAATCATTGTAGGTTCTATTGGATCAGTGTCCTCAGTATTTTTGTTGTTTATTCAATAAATAACGGAAATATCGTTAATCAAGCAAGTGCACGACACTAACTACTGTAATACTTCATAGTAATTTAATTTAAGAATTATTCTTAAATTAAATTACTATGGCTGGTTCAATTACTACAAAAATACTGAGGACACTGATCCAATAGAACCTACAATGATTTGGTTGAGAAACTTTAACTGAAAGCCAGTTGAAAAGCTGGTTCATTACTATATCTAAGAACATAAATAAAAAATAATTTCTCTTCGTTGGTAAACGTGGCACTTGAGAACGGTTGTACCGATTTGGCTATTTTTTATTTGAAAATGTTCGTAATAGTCCAATTTAGTTCGTAATAGTCTAAATTTATGGAAGAAGAATTAGGTTTTTTTATTTTTATTTTTTTTCTAGGTTTTTTTCCCAATTAGGGAAATACTGTACGTCCTTTTGTCTAGGTATGGCCCAAAACAAAATCAGAACAAACAACTGAAGCGTGATCTTCAGTTGTTTGTTGTGATTTGGAAAAAAGAAAAAATAAGCATCAGTTTGAATTATTACCATCTCGGGAGCATCTATTCTATTCTATATCTATACATATAATAAAAACGTAGAGATAAAAAAATCTGTAGTTGCGAGATAACAAAAAAAAAACACACAGGGCGTCTTAAAATAAGCAGCTGAACACGACAGGACAGTTTTTAGAATTTTTGTCTGTTTGTTTGTTTGTCCGCGCACATCTCCTAAACCACTGGACTGATTCAAATGCGGTTTTCACGAATATGCTTAGAAATTACCAGATTAAAACATTGGCCATGTTATATAATTTATTTTAATTATAAAATAAATTGAAAAATCAATGATTATTTTCTTCGTTACCCGAAACGTAATATGAGGATCGTCACATAGCCTCAAGCAAAGAGGTCCAAAGTAAAGAGAATGTTATTAACATAGCCATTAAAAAGTTGAAACTGTCAACTGTCATTCAGATAATCAGCCAGATTAAAACTTTTTATTTTAATTAAGGAACCTTCTTAGATGAATGAACGTGTAGATCAAGGATGTTATAAGAACATAGGCCTTACAACCACTTTGGTGATTCAATCCAATGTATTTTATTCCCAAGAGAATATATAATACTCCTACGGAGATTTTATTCTATGTTAGCGTTTAAAACACAAAATATACCGTATCCTATTTTAATTCAGTCCCGCGAATACAAATATTTAAAAAAGGCCATTTGTGTGACAATAAACCTATACAACAAAATTCCGGACGCAATAAAGAAATAATAACACTTTTCCAGAACCAAGTTCGTAAGTTTCTAACCCCAAAATGTTATTACGAGATAAAAGATTTGGGAAAGATTTTTTTCGACGATAAAATTTCGAAAATTATAATTAGGACATAAATATCGAGCTATAAATAGTTAAGAAAGTAGCGTTATAAGTTTTTTATGATCTCATATATAATTAAGTAACCTATCACACTAAGTATGTTTTTTTTTGTTGGTAAAATTACTTCTGTCTGTGGTCTGGTTTTGTGAACAGCCACTACATAAGTCATTGCTGCACCCTTTATGCAGGGTATATAAACTTAGCTTCTAGAAGAAGAAAGTGTATATATGCAATAAGAATAAAGAATGAATTTTACTGTGATATTTTAACAGATAAATAGAGTAGTTCCATTTCATGGCTTTTTATCAAGGTATACATACAAATGCACGCGAAATAAGAAATAACTAGCCAAGAGCGTGTCAAGACAAGCATATGTCAGGGTTCCGTGGCCAAAGCCATATACTTGTGGTCGTATTCATAGTTCAGAAATTGGATGGTCATAGAAAAATTCGAACGAGCGAAGCTAGACAGTCAAATTTCAGAGATGTATCATCCCGACATGACTTGATATACTTTTTATGGTTTAGTTTAGACAAAAAGAAAACTTCAAAACATGCTCTGCACTGTGGTCACATTATCTTTTTGATTTGAAAACTGTTGACGGTGTTTTTACTTTTATGCTTCTATCAATACTTCACACAGGCCGTCTAAAAATAAGCAGCTGAACATGTTAAGGCAGTTTTTAGAATTTTTGTTTGTTTGTTTACGCACATATCCTAAACCCCTGGAAGAAAATGCAGACGGATTTAAATGCTGTTTTCACGAATATGCTTAGCTATGACCAGATTGAAGTAAAGGCTATGTTATTTTGCGCAAGGGCCGGATTAAGGGAAGAAAATAGGATTGAAGGTTTATATGAAAATCTACGCACACGAAGTCGCGGGCAATTAAACTAGTACCAAATAAAACAATTCTTAGAACGATGACAAACAAATTTATTGAAATTTGAAGAGGGCAGCGTCTATCGGGTCAGCTAGTACTTAATGAAGATCGCTTCACATTTCATCACTACATGGTTTAAAAAAAAAACTATATGCGATTAATACGAATTTGTATTAGTAGTACGATTATTTAGCCTCAGCAAATCGGACACTTCGACTGCTGAGCCTTTTATTTCGATGTTAATTTCAAGAAATCCTGATTGTATGTACACACAAGACTTAAAAACTAATGTTACCTAGTAATAGGTATAGTGGTAGAAGTGAGGCATCTAAAGCGTTCCGATAATCAAAACTGAGATGATCTCTTATTTGATCATCGTTCGCAAGTAATGCATCAACATAGGAGCATGCTTTTCTTTGTTTCCTGAGAACTACAATCTAGGCATCTTCGAGGCTAGAGTGAATAGATTTCTTCAACGTATTTCGTCCTCGGCCACACCGTCGCTTACCATCAGGCGAGTTGGTGGCCAAACGTAGATCTATTCTATATAAAACATAAATGAAAATCATCAGGACAACACAGGATGCTTTTGTGACTTCCTTGTCACAATAGCAATTGTCCTCATCAGTAATGCCACATTCTTTCGAATAACTGTTTTGTGTCTATCATATTAACATACAAATTAAAGACATTTTCGGTGCGAAAATGTACACTTATTACCATTTTGCTTCGTCATATGAAAATATATTAAAATGGTTGTTTTATTATGTTATCATGATAGACAACAAATCATGGTTTAGTCACATAACATGTGGAATCTCATACTAAATTACTAAAATTAAATTAATGATTTTAATTCTTCAATAATGTGAGAGCGAGTGGACTGCGAACGGGAAGAGCCTCCTAAAAAAACTCAAAGCGTTTGAACTTAAAATATCCTCTATTATGTAATACTGCTGCGTCCCGAGGTTTCACATCTGCCAGTGAAAGTCCCGTCAAAAGAGTCCATATAATATTCATACAAACATAAACACATTGTCTTTTGATGGTTCGAACTAATGGGCCACAACGATTATAAGATGTATGTTTAAAAAACCCTCGATAAAAGAGCTACACCCCTCTGTTTGTGTCGGAGGTTAAAAACCATCAACTTATTTGTCTTATACCTGTCTTGTTTTATCAGCCCGTAAACAAAAACCATGTTTCTAATTTACCATGTTTCGCAGATAGATATACCTACCACGGTTGATCAAAGACTATTACTATTTAATGTTATTCTTATGATTCGTTTATGCAAATACAATTCAATCAAAATTAATAATGTTAACACACAAATTAAAACCATAAGAGACTTCGTAGTTTTCTAAAAGTAAATACCTAAGCATGGTTATAAAGTGGTAACGGTACATACAGGATCGCATCGATCGTACGGGGCGCGGGGGGCGTGGGGGGGGGCGCAGTGCGCAGGCCCGTGACGCGCGGACCGGACGCCGACGTCACGTGAACACCAGCGGCCGCCATCTTGTTTCACACAAGTCCACAATTCCACAAGCGCGACCATCCACGCGCTCTCAACAAGTTATTAGTTTACAATCACAAGCTGTTTATATAACATCGCCAATATTTGAACGTTAATTCTATGAAAGGAGCGTATTTGCAAGTCAATAAGAATTAAACGAATAGAAATCTGGCACTCCGTTGAGGTTATGCGATTTGAGCTTGTCATTTGGCATTGTCAGGTATTGATTAACATTGCAAATCTTCTACTTTGAAAATGGATAAAGTTGTCGGCAAAATTATGGTACTGCGAGAAATATGTGAAAATAAAAGCGTACTGTTCGCTCCGTTCAGCGAAGATATATCTTTACAACGAAAAGTTGACCTATGGAATCAAATACTGAACAAAGCTAAATCCTTAGGACTTGTATCCTACGACAAAGATTACAAGTATATGAGGGATGTTTACTGGCAGAACTTGAAAAGAGGTGCATTAGGAAAGAAAAGTACAAACAGGACGAAGAAAGAAAGAAAGTACAGCCCAATAGATGATCTAGTTTTCGAGATATTGGAGAAGTCCACAGCTCCTGTTCCTCCGCTGCCAAAAGTTACAGAACCATTCACAACCAAGCAGGAAGATCAGGATTCCCTTGACTCAACTATCCTCAATTCGACCAAACAAGAAGAAGATAACCAAAACCCGAACATCGTATATCTAGAAGCGGCCGACACATCACCAATTTGCAAAAAGAGAAATCGACCGAATAAAACTAAATTCCTTAATGAGGAGAGAATTAGAAAAAAGAAGATGGCGTTGCAAATGGAATTCATGGAGCTGCAGAATTATAAATTGAAACTTGAAGTGTTAGAGATTGAACAGAAACTCGGAGTGAATCCGTCGAAACATACGAAAGAGTTAGCGAGGAAATTGAAAAAGAATAAAAATGCAGACAATGATTATAATCAGGAAGAAGATTCCGAGGAATGTGATTCGGTGTTTTCTGTGTGATTTTTTTGTAATAAATTTGATAAATAACTAGAAACTTTTTTTCTTTTCTGTACTTACCTACACTTTTGACATCTACCTAGATATGGTCATCTATTTATGGTTGCATCTAATTTCACTTAAGGCTGGACTCACCGGCCGAGCTATCTCTTTCTAACATTTTCAACATATCTAAAGATAAAAAATCACGGAATAAGAGATCAGTCTTGTTCTTGCTGTCCGTCTTATTCTCTAGAACCTTTTAAACTATAGTTATTAAGATAAGCGCATGCAGTGTTCCAGAATTATAGTTTTGGTGTACCTAGCTCTCATGTTTTAATATTTATCGGGACTTATCGCGCAATATTATATATAGGTAAAAGAAAATTAATACCTTTCGCTCGACGTTTCGACCATGTTACAATGGCCGTGGTCACAAGCTGACTGAAAACTTCCCTAGCTCTAGCCCTGAACTGAACCTAGCTCTCAATTTTAAAAGTATAAACAAATTATATTTATGTATTTTAGGGATGGCTCTGGTACATGTGAACCGGGAACGTTTTTTTTTGCTGCGCCTCCTCGTGTGGTGTATCGTTGAATAGATCTTTTAAATGAAAACTAAGTTTTTTTAATCAAGTGTATTCTTTGCGAAATATGGCCCGCCAAAGTGGCAAAAAGTTGCTCCCTGCATTTCTAAACTATAAGATTTAGAAACTTGTCACTTCTCATGCTCATAGGTTGGATTAAAAACCTTTATTCATAATTATTTCAAAAAATTTTTGGTCACCACTTTTTTAGTTACAGCGATAAATCTGTAATAACTGCAAGATACTCGTATAAGAGCACAAAAGTAGACTAGCTTTTTCGTAAAAAAATAATCGACACCAGGTCCGTGACTTTTGTTATATTTACTTAACTACAATTTTGTATTCACTATACAGGGAGAGGAAAGTTAGTTATCTTAATCAAAGATTAAAACTATTTGGTCTTGTTACTATTAGTCTGTGTGTCGTAAAATGATTTTAAATATGTTTAAATTTTTCTCTTTGTACGACCATAAAAGTATACATAATGTTGGGATGTTACATCTCTGAAAATTGGTTAAGTTCACAGAGTTTCGTTCGAAACGCCATTGTGAAAAATCTAATTATGTAATTTAAGTCATTTCTAAACTACGCAGTATAGAAACTATCTATCTATTATAACGGAACCTAATCATATGCGTGTGTCGAACCTCGATACGCTCTTGGCCATTATTAACATAAGGAACCTTTAAGATAACCAGGCCATATTTCGCAAAGGATATCACTATCAATTCACTAAGATAGTATAAAACAAAGTCGCTTCCCTCTGTCTGTCCCTCTTTATATGCTTAGATCTTTAAAACTACGCAACGGATTTTGATGCGGTTTTCACTATCAGTTAGATAATTTTTCACGGAAGGTTTGTATACATAATAAAACATATATCCGTGCGAAGCCGGGGCGGGTCGCTAGTATAAGATAACTCTATATTAAAATACCACACAAACAAGGAAAACATACATTACCATGAAAATATTATCTAGGTATTTTAATGGCCTTATCGCTTAAAACGATCTCTTCCAGGCAACCATGTATATATATACTTGCACTTCAAGCCACCTGCCAAGCGTGGGAATTATGGCAATACCTCTCTCTAAGACGGAGGCCTTTCTTCAGCAGTAGACATTTAATGGATGACGATGACGATGAAAATGGTATATACTTGATAAAAAAGTGATGTATAAAACATTTCCTTAATTTCAAAAGACATTTAATGACACACCGATACGAGAGGTATAAAATTTATAAAAAACCATCCCCATTTGCCATATATCACAGAGCCACCCCTAAAATACAAAATCATTTTTTTTTATAATCAAAATTGAGATCTATAGATACAAAAACTGTAATTGAGCAAAGTCATGCACTTCTCTGAACAATTATTTTAGTTTAAAGGATTAGGACGAACTGACAGACGGACAGGAGGAAATAATAAGGGTTCCATGTAGTACTACGGAACCCTAATAGTTATCAATAGTAATCAATATAAAAAACTGACTTCATAAAAATATTAGAACTGGTTCAAATTGAAATGAGACCACACGGAAAGCGCCAGCTTTCAAATAAAAAAAGAATCATCAAAATCGGTTCACTCAGTCACAAAAATCTGAGGTAATAGACATTAAAAAAAAAACGAATTGAGTACCTCCTCTTTGGAAGTCGGTTGAAAACCGTCATGACGAAATTTGTAACTGAAGGCCACGTTGTACCATTTTAAAATAATAAATTTGACTAGATCCTAAATTAAAAAAAGTACATATTTTTTCATTTTATTTAAGTAGACAAAGACAAAAACTCTTTTAGTACTGTTATTTAGTTTAGTTTAGAGAATATTACAACGGAATCGGCAACATTGTTTTAGACTGTAAAATAGAAACCATGTAATCTTGCATTATTAATTTTGTAAGGATAGTTACTTGTCAAACTCTTGTTTTTTCACTTTGCACGATGTAATTACGAATTTCTTGTACCTACTTATTAATGCTTCAAATACATACAGTATTTGATTTAATGTGTGTACTTATTTATTTTCCCGTGTTCACATTAATTTGCTCGTATTGCACGAAGTTGTAACGCTCACAACGCAAAGTAATTAAAACTAATTTTTGCTGCATATTCGACCTTATTCTCTCGCCCATACGATCCATCCCATCATTCCGCGCATAAAAACGAGATACCTACTTAGTTAGGCCGTGTATTCAATGCAGTGAGCGTAAAAAAATAACGATACTTTTTATTGTACGGTTTTCGAATCGATCAATGACCTTCGTAGCGCCGTAGCACTTTCGTAGCGGCAATGGTGCTACGAACATGTTTAAATTTATTTTTTTATTTATGTATGAATGTATAAATATTATTTTCCAATCATAACACATTTTAAACATCTTCTGTAATAATTAACAATATAAAATAAAGTATTATTGTGTTACCGTAAATGCCGGACTCTATGGTTTTTTTAATTTTTTTGTGTAAATGTTTTTGCGATCTTCACAAAATATTACATAAATTGAGCCTTGGTGTCGTAGAATTCTTCGTTTCATTATGTGTTCTCGTAAATATAGTCACTGTTCCGGAAGCTAATGTTTGCCTCATAGTGATCATCACCTCATTTTGAACGATAGACACGATATTAGCGAAGTGTCTTTATGGTGCAAAACGTAGTTATAATCTGTTCTATGTACGATCATCCTTTTTTACCCACGACGAAACGAAGGTGTAGGCATACGTTGAGGCTTTGTGTGTGAAAAAACCGGATTTTGTTAATATTTTTGCGAGTTTCATCAGGGCTGGTCCCACATAATGTTAATTTATTTCAATTTAAGTGGTTATATTATCTTTAGTAGCTAGTGAAATACCCTATGTCAGAAAAAAAAGATTTAAAAACACTTAATTAAGTACTAACCTATTTGTAAGTCTACTAATAGATAGATAGATAGAGAACTCTTTATTGTTCACACCAAAAATGACATACGTATATAGTAACATAAAAAACAACTCAAAAACAAGTGAAACAATTGGCGGCCTTATCGCTATAAGCGATCTCTTCCAGGCAACCTTAATAATACTAATACGAACACGGAAGTTACTGAATCTCACGACACATGACCCCCCCTAGTGTGAGATTCAAGGGTACCTTATTGGCGTATGTACAAATTTGCCACCTATCCACTAACTCACAAAATTATATCATTGTACCTACTTCATAACATTGTAATCTTTTGAGCAAATAAACGTTATTATTATATTATTATTACTTTCTAAAATTTAAGTTTTGTTTTTTGTTTGAAAGATATCATGCACGAGTGTGTTTAGAGGGATGGATGGATGGATGTTTGTTACTCAATCACGCAGAAACGGCTGGATGGATTTAAATGAAATTTGGAATATACACTGCTTATGTCCTGGATTAACACATAGGCTACTTTTCATCATCATCATCACCAGACGGGTGAAACCGCGGGGCGCAGCTAGTATTATATATGCGAAAGTGTGTTAGTGTGTTGGTTTGTTTACTCCTCTTTCACGCAGGAACAGCGCAACGGATAGAAGTGGTTTTTTGCATATCTCAGAAGAATGTACAGTTCTTTTAGGGGTTAAGGTTGCCTCGAAGAGATCGCTTGTAGCGGTAAGGCCGTCAATTGTTTCATAAATTTGTTGTTTTTGTCTTATGTATGTAATTTCTGGTGTGCACAATAAAGCGTTATCTATGTACATGCGGGTGAAACCGCCGGGCGCAGCTAGTTGTATTATTATATATTATATTATAGGAGAGCATGGCTATGATGTAGTATATCTTTAATCATCATCATTTCTCATTCTGCCTTATTTTAATTTTGACCTTAACATTCAAAGGCCACTCTTTTATATTTTCATAATTTTAAAATTAGAAACAAGAATACCGAGACGGCAATGTTTGTATAGGTAGCAATATATAGGTAGCAATATATAGGTAGCATTATATAGGTAGCAATATATAGGTAGCAATATATAGGTAGCAATATATAGGTAGCAATATATAGGTAGCAATATATAGGTAGCAATATATAGGTAGCAATATATAGGTAGCAATATATAGGTAGCAATATATATGTAGCAATATATATGTAGCAATATATAGGTAGGTAAGCATAGTGACAAATCGTATAGATAGAAAATCACTGCACGTCTCAAAACAACCAGTAAAAAATGCAAAACAATACTTACCCATAAACAACTTAATTTTTGCTTATCTATTTAACATATTATCGTAAAGTAGCGAACATATGGTCGGAATCATATAGTACTAAATAGGTAGGTATATCAGTCGATGTACCGATTGCTCTGAACTCTGAATGATTATCGCAACGTTGAATTTATCTTACAATGATGAATGTCATGCTCCAATGCTCACACTAGCCTAATGGTTGCCTGGCTTTTACGCTTTTAGCGATAAGGCCGCCACTTGTAGGCAGTAGCTCGTAAGTGTTTTCTATCTGTATGTAATTTTTATTTCTGGTGTACACAATAATGAGTTTCTATCTATCTATCTAGCCCAGCACTAGCTTGTGGAATGCGTCTGCGCAATATGAGATGTGTTGGTTACAATCTCAGATCAGACAAACAAAATAATAATCAATATAAAAAACCGGCCAAGTGCGAGTCGGACTCGTGCACGAAGGGTTCCGTACTTATCTATAAAAACGGCAAAAGAAACACGTTTTTGTATGGGAGCCCCCCTTAAATATTATTTTATTTTAATTTAATTATTTATACTTAAAGTCAATATATAACTGAATATTTCAAGCGTCTAACTGTTGGAGTTATCAATATCGAGCAAATACGAGCAAAAAAATCACGTTTGTTGTATGGGAGCCCCCTTAAATATTTAATTTATTCTGTTTTTTAGTATCTGTTGTTATGTAGCGGCAACAAAAATACATCATCTGTGAAAATTTCAATCGTCTAACTATCACGGTTCATAAGATACAGCCTGGTGACAGACGGACAGCGGAGCCTTAGTAATAGGGTACCTCCTCCTCTTTGGTTTTTTCCTTTTGGGTACGGAACCCTAAAAACGACTTCATAAAAATGTCAGAACGGGTCCAAGTTGAAATGGGACCACACGGGAAACACCAGCTTTCAAATAAAAAATAATCATCAAAATCGGTTCACCCCGTCGAACGTTCTGAGGTAACAAACATTTAAAAAAAGCAGTCGAATTGATAACCTCCTAATTTTTGAAAGTCAGTTAAAGAGATATGCGTTTGTACAATTATCGTCCTGTTCAAATGTCTCCGTGTTTCACCCATTTTTTTTTACTATACGGCTTAACGGAAAAACTGTAAAGTAGACTAAAGTAAGACTGGAGGTAAATTTATTTCAGTACTTACAGTGTGTACACTGTAAGTACTGAAATAAATTTACCTCCAGTTTCTCAAACACAACTAAAAAATAAAATTAATCCTGAAGATAATCGGATATCTTCAATAGCTAGGTCTAGGTGAGAGGAGAAGTGGCAATGGGCAGGCCACATCGCTCGAAGAACCGATAACCAATGGAAGAAAGGTTCTTGAGTGGAGAGCACTAACCGGAAGACGCAGCGTAGGTAGGTTACCCACTAGATGGACCGACGACATCATAAGATTTACTGACATCCAGTGGATGCAGATGGCAAGCTGTCGTTCAAAGTGGCGTTCTGAAGCCTATGTTCAGCAGTATACGTCTTATGGGTGATGATGATGAAATGATCATAGCTTCTGAAAATGAAACCCCTAGTACATAACTGCTAAGTACTCGACTCATATTAATAGTGATAGCTAAAGATGTTCCATATTAATCTCGCCGATGCCGAGCAGGAGCTGATAACATGCGGTTATCTCAAGTCATCTGAATCGTTGATCGACCGCCTCATTTATACGATTACATAACTTTATTGTTTATGTAGAGTGTTCCTATATGAATACAATATATGTTTGTGTACGTTTGTGCGATCCCGGAAACATTTGGTGATTGACGCAAGGTACATGTCTTCTTTATAAAAGAAGACATATCCGTTGCGTCGTAATAACTTCATTTTCATTTTATTTAATGCCGGTACTTTTTGGTGTAATTTAGACAATATGATCAGGAACAGCACGGGAGTTGTCTCCCGTGTATGCGTTTGAGTGTCGGACCCTCGCTCGGATACTGGATGACTGGGGTAGTCACTAACCGGGGCAAATGTACAATACATCACCACAGGATTTGTTGACTCCACACATCGACGAGAAAAAAATGGGTTTATATAGACGAGCCCTCTATTAGTACCAGTACTACATTTTTGAACAGAACTGAGCAAAGATATGGATCTCCAAACAAGGTTGTTCAAGGATAAAGTGAATATGTATTTCTTAGGCAAGCGTCATACATCTTCGACCACATCCTCGCTTCCCATTAGGTAAGGTTGTGGTCAAACGTGCCTTTCACGTTTTTATAAAAAAGTACCAGTGAATCCAAAATCCAGGGGGTGCGGGCCGCATTCGGGAGGTTATTGTTAATTATTATACAAAATAGTAAAATATTCGTTTATGTATTGCGTGATTGTTATTTACATGTCAGGTCAGTAGAAGTAATAAAACAAAAAGATGTCAAAAAATAATAATATACATTCAAACGCAGGGGCAGCTTAATGGCGAGCCGTCGGTGAGTGCGACAGCGCGTACCCCGATTCCATGGGGCTAAATGAGACCCCGACCCATGGCTTGCCTTAACCGGCCGTCTGGTGGTGGAAACCGCAAGAGCTAAGAACCTAAGCTCCAGGGTGGATGTTTTAAAGGGCATAACACCGCGAGTAGCTCTTAGTGAAAGAGCAGCACACCCCTACACCCTAAGCCACCCACGCCAATGTTGCCCCTCCGCCATCTATTCATTCTTTCTTAGTCTGATACCCCGTCAATAATCATATAGATGTAGTGAACAACCGATTTAGTTTAAAACAGTGTAATACTTAAATGTTACTATATGTATTCTTTGGTTTTACTTACATCCTATATGGATGACCCCATAAGACCATAACTTTATGATCACTATTTAAATCCCTATTTCAAATACACTCAAAATTCACGTGAATAAAAACAAACTGATTTCCAATGAAGTCACCGATTCGTCGTTCTGCAATCATCCATTGAAATCCCTATGACTCACGCCCCCGCCTAACAAAGTGCGCCGTTCCGCGTACCGCCCGCTTTCAATGAATCAGGTATCGCATTATTGCATCACTTTTTGTAAATAGTTACTTGAACCCAAACCGAGGGGCTACGATATTAAAACTGAAAACACGTAAGAAAATATTATCTACTTTTCAACGTCTATTTCCGTTGTCCACCACTTTTAGTCCCCCTCTGGTGGACATCGGGAAAAAAGTTGCGATGTCCCCCAGTGGAGACCAATGCCACTAAAATTACTCCACTGTCGGACGACGGTAACATACGTGTTGCTAAATCCACTAGGTGGGGATAGCGAAACCTTCGCGGGAATGATTCATCATCATCATCAGCCAGAAGACGTCCACTGCTGAACATAGACCTCCCCCTTTAACCTCCACACTGAACGAGATCCTGCCATCTGCATCCACTGGATGCCCGCGACTCCCACAATGTCGTCGGTCCATCTCGTGGGAGGCCTACCTACGCTGCGTTTGCGGGAATGATTGCTCGATGTTTATTTAGCTATATTTGTTGATTAAATTTTCGAATGCTCTTGCTACTCATGCGCATGTAATATTTTTAAGCGTTTCTGTCTCCGTCGCACTTAAGTCACCCGAAATTCCGAATGAGAGTAACAGATGACAAGACTAATACGAAAGTCCTGGAATAACCTACCAGGTTTCTCTACAGAAAACATACAAGATGATATTCATCACAGCATGCGTTTGATGTACTTATCCTTGAGTATTTTAGGCTTTTTAATAACTATTTTCATACATTCCCGGGTCTAGCCCGGACTTTTGATAGGCATTCGCGGGGCCGAAGCCAACGCCAAGAGACCTTTTTGAATTAAAAATACAATATTGAATGCGTATGAATGGGAACTATGCAACTATTGTCCAGTAGTATAGAATTTAAAACTGGGCCATTGTGATGAATTCTTGATGGTCTTGAGCTGGTATATGGTATAAGGTACGGCATTTTTATTATTATTAAATACGAGGCTTACGATTGATTGCCAACTCGCCCGATGGATACGGTCTACGATAGATCACGCTTGCCTAGAAGAAACCGAGTCACTCGCGATTTGAAAACACCTAGATTGTAACTATCGAAGAACACCCATTCAAGCAGCGCATTCCACAGACAAGCAGTTTGCATAATAATAGTGGAATCAAAGCGCTTTGTTCGGGCTTTAGGAATATCAACTATTAAGCGGTGTCGATGTTTCGTGCCCACTCTGGCTGTCCGATAGAGAAATGGGCAGTACGGAATTAGATCATGCAGATCCGATGCTCACTCTCCGAAGTGTAACCGATAAAAAACCGATATAATACCAACTTTGTGTCGATGTTCAAGATTAAGAAGCTTAATTTGAACTAAGGATTCTTTGTAAATTATGTAATCTCGAAATATATCAATAGCACTGGTCATTGTATTTAATTAATAAATGGATAGTATTGTGGTGTTAGTGAGGTGAACAGAGCACGCGATGCGGGTTCTCCATAGCAGTCACTGGAGGATGAAATATGGCTCTATTGCACCACAAACTCTGAATAAGTAATACCGACAGTTTTCATATTAGAAAAGTTTAGTAAACGAGGTCGCAGTGGTTTTATTTACCATGTAGTTTTTGTAGTAATGAGTTTGAGATTCGAGAATTCCAGTCATTAATTATCATGAATATCTGGCCAAGAGCGTGTCGAGACACGCATATGGTAGGGTTCCGTAACCAAACCCATATAATTGTAGTCATAGTTCAGAAATTGATAGTTATAAAAAAATTCGAACGAACGAATGATCAGATAATGTTCGAAATAATTTTGAATGAAGGTTTTAAATATGACCTATCTATATTGCAAGATACAAATTTCTATGTCTTATAGTTTAGAAATGCAGGGGGTTATATATATAGTTTAGAAATGCAGGAGGTTTTATATATATAATTTAGAAATGCAGAAATGCAGGGGACCAAATTTTTGTCACTTTGGCGGGTCATATTTCGCAAAGCATAGATTTTATAAAAAAAAATGATGTATGAAACCTTACCTTCATTTTAAAAGATCTTTTCAACGATACTCCACACGAGCAGTAGAGGTGAAAAAAATATTTTCATCCTCATTTCTCATGTACCAGAGCCACCTCTAAAATGCATTTTTTTTTTTACTTTTAAAATTGAGATCTATATTACAACTGTCATTATGCAAAGTTTCATGCACTTATCTTCATAATAATAGAAGTTAGTAGGTTCAAAAAAATTCGGACGGACGGACAGATAGACAGACGGACGGACAGAACGAATTTATAAGGGGTCCTTGTCGGGCTACGGAACCCTAAAGACAGAATTTCATAAAACTAAATGTTAGATGATCTAAGTACCTAATCAATGACGAGATAAACCTTTGACTCATTATTTACTGAATAATTGTTTGATGTAGTTAACATTGTTTATTATTTTGTGTGCTATCGAGCAATAAAAGGCCCACTCGTATGCTCAATTTTTTTAAATATTTAATAGATCTACGTTTGGCCACCAACTCGCCTGATGGTAAGCGACGATGTGGCCCAGAATGGAACACGTTAATCTATAGAAGAAATCTATTCACTCCAGCCTTGAAGATGCTCAGATTGTAGTTCTCAGGAAACAAGGAGGATGGCAGGGAGTTCTATTCTTGGACAATATGGTATATTGGTATCATAAATGAGATTTGAAAAAAACATTACTTTACTAGAAAAGTTTCATTTGGGACAGTTAATAAAAAGGTTTTAGCCAAGAGATTATTTGACTATTTTAATACAGTGCGCGCCATTGTCCAATAATATACGAGTATGTATAGTTTAGTTATATGTATATTCTTATAAAATAAAATACGCATAAGATTACCCAAATTATGGGTTATTTTAATTGTTCGTAAAGTAGTCATATAGAGTCCTTGCTACACGTGCAGTAGAGCCACAGAATATAAAAAAAGTACAGAGGTTAAGGTTATGCTAAGGTCTTTTCTACCTACTTAGAATATGTACTTAAGCGAACAAGAACCTCTCAGGGAAAATGCTATCTTATGTAGCTAAACTTTAATGTTTACCTGACCCTATATCTGATATTTTTTTATCTTGTAGATTAAAACACGTAATTTGAATATAGACAACGCAGGTAAAAATATTAAAATTATCGTTGTTTGGGTTTTACTTTAAAGATTGTAGTCTCCATTTGGAGTGGAAAAATTACGATGCAATACAGCAACGTCTGGCAAGAGAGGTCAATGACCGTATACATTTTCTACGTTTCAATGACATTTGAATTGAACAGTAAAAATTAAACAGTATCATTTCTTACTACATAGTTTGTTCACTTGGCAGAAGAAAGTCGTCGAGTGTGCTATCTTTTTTGAACACGCTTTTATTAGCTTGATATGTATCTATGGAACTAAATCTTTGAACGTGATTTTCACCCCTTTCAAAACAAAGCATTGATTTGAAACTTTGCACACTTATCATGGACCGATGACAATGCAATAATTTAAATATTTTGTCCCGTTATCGTTACCAGGATCTTCAGGATTAGCGATTCTAAGGCGTGTTTTTTTTTGTTTTTTTTAATAGAGGGAATTATTTACTCCCTTTGTTGTCGTAGATATTAAAATTAACAAGTTTTTTTTTTTTATGGCTACTGAAAATGTAAAAAAACTTATAACGTCATAAAGTATGACCTTATCTATTGTACCTAGTATCCTTTAACCACTGGTCTAGTATTATTAGTATCGAAGCTTAGTAATGAAAGCTTATGTATTTGACAAATACTGATAGTAGGTATGTGTGATTCCAGTGATGACATACGGCACTGAGATGTGGTCCTTAACGGTTGGCCTTTCGGAAAAACTCAGAGTCACACAACGAGCAATGGAGCGAGCTATGCTCGGAGTTTCTTTGCGTGATAGAATCCGAAACGTGTATATTCGCCAAAGAACCAGCCAGAGTCACCGACATAGCTATTAAAATTTTGCAAACTGAAGTGGTAATGGACAGGCCACATCGTTCAGAGAACCGATAACCGATCCGGAAGATAGTTTCTTGAGTGGGGACCACAAACCGGAAGACGTAGCGTAGGCCTCCCACCAGATGGAGCGACGACATTGTGAGAGTCCCGGGCATCCATGGGATGCATATGGCAGGCTGTCGTTCAGTGTGGAGGTTAAAGAGGGAGGCCTATGTTCAGCAGTGGACGTCAGAATCAGAATTATTTATTGACATATTGAAACAAAATATTAACATTATTTACACTTATTGTAAACTACTACGTCTTCTGGCTGATGATGATAATGATAGCATATGTATACTTATTTTATTAGTTACTGTCTTACTAACTAATACATTATTATATTATGTTGTTCTGTTGAAATCACTGGCTACAAATTGCCACTGTTAATATTAGTTAGGATTTTAGGATATCGCTTAAGTGAAACATTATGTTTCTTTTTTTTATGCTTAAATAGGCTTGCGTTTGACCGCCTGATGTTAAGCGATGATGCGGTCTACGATGGAGCACGCTTGCCTAGAAGAAGCCGATTCACTGATTTGCCGTTTCTTGTGATATTGTAAATTTTCTAAAGTCGTTGAAACAAAACTTACCTTACCTTTACCTTTTTACCTCACCACGGCAAATATCCCATAAATAATTATATAACTGTAGGAAACAAAACTTGTTGGTTATGATGTACAGAAGACTAACTTTGAGAGGTGGCTGGTTCATTAAAGTAACCTTATTATGGAAACTAACGTGGTTTTCACACATTTTATTTATATTACACGGGAATTACTCACGTAAGATTAGGCCGGTGACTCCGACTATAGTTTCAACCGCATTTGGCGATCTTTATCAAGGTGAATGCGCGCGCGCGGCTTCGTCTCGCTTTGCACTCACAAATGCGGTTGTAACTATAGTCGGAGTAAGTGGCCAAATCTTACGTGAGTAATTCCCGTGTAATATAAATAAAGTAACCTTGTATATTTCTAATACGTAATCAGTGATCTACCAACCTATTAAATCTGTTAACTTAAGCAGTGCCCATTTTAAAATGGGCACTGCTTAAATTAAAGTTAATGGTAAAACAAACTTGTAATGTATTGACAAGTGAACAATGTGCTAATCAGCGTGCCGTTCCAAGCCTGACTGTGAACCAGCCGTCGCTTTAGAAGCATCAATTGCGACGGCATTAAAAACGCGATTAGCATAAGCTTTTACATGTCGATGGTAAATTGCTAAGGTTAAGCAAGATGGCGGTACGGTAGAAAAACATTCAGTGTTCAAGCTTGCAATGCGTATACTTATTCAAACATATCGTAGTGTATTATAATAATGTATGTCTATGTTTTGTATACCAGTTATTCCATTATTACATCACACCCCGTCCCTTACAAGCTTACAAGCCATCGCCATATTACAAGCTTTGCTTAGTTTGGGGGTTTGACGTGTGTGCAAAAATGTCCCAGATATTTATTTATTTATTTATTACCTCTTCTGTATGTCCTCTCCAAACTAAGGTTGTCTGGAAGAGATCGCTTATAGCGACAAGGCCGCCAATTGTTTCACTAGTTTTAAGTTGTTTTTATGTTACTATGTACCTATGTAATTTTTGGTGTGAACAATAAAGAGTTATATATCGATAGATAAATTTAATCCACAACGGTTGTGTTTTTGCATAAAAATTACCCACCCGGTCATTGGGTTATTTTTATGCCACCGTGAAGGGGACCGGTCGGAGTCGGAACTTCACAATGTATTATTGCATGGCTAACATAGCTGAATGTTGTTTTATTTTATAGAAGAAGATAGCGGGCAAGTCACTTGTATTTTGTTTAGTACCTAAAGAATTTGTTACCTGTCACCAAAGATAGGTTTATTTGCGCGTAAGAATGGTTATTTTTTTTATATATTAAATAACAGAAACCGATTCGATCGCATTTATTTATATTAATACATTTTCATTACAAATGCAGTACGTAAATGTAGAAAGCTTCAAAACTGCATGCTAGTGATGCGTACGAATCAGTTCGCCAGTTGCGCGGCGCGGTGCTCGACCTCGGCCCGCGTTTCCGGGAAATGGCGGCGACGCCATCTTGTCGAGTGCGCGCGCGCACGGCATGTAGAGGCATGCCAGCGCAAGAGGGCCGCGCGGCGTTATAGGGTGACCAGTCGACATAATTACTAACCACTGAAGTTAGCTTCACTGTAATTGTACTCGATTAAATGGCATATTATTGTTACTTACAACGAAATAGGTAAACTATAGCTATTAAACACAGTATGCATATGATGAAACATAGTTAGGTATTCATAAGTACAATAAATGTAAATGAAACATAATTAAGTAAGTAACTGTTGCGAGTTGCATGCATCTATGTGTGTTATTTATCCAAGTGAATAACTGTATATTACAAGATTTGAATTGAATTAATTAGAAGACTAAAATACGTAGAAGATGCTAAGGGATTACATTTCTCATTTACGAGTTTGAAAGTCATAAAAAAAATATTAATCAAATCAAATTAAATTCGTTTATTCGTATGAAAAAATAGCTAAGTACAGTACAGGTCTTAAATTTAAATAATTGTGGCACTATATTTAGCCCATATTGAACTTGAAAATTGTTTCATAAAAATAATCACTTAGGTTGAACAGTTGATTACTATAATAATATTATTTGACAGCGATATAAGTGACTGTCTACTTGCAGACTTCTTCTTTAACCGCAAATAACATAAAATATTCAAATAACATGCTACATATGACAGAAAATTTAAATAAATGTCAAGATAAAAACAGAAATAATGCCCACATCACATTAAATGTCAAGAATCTATATTATTGCAATTGAAATAAACATATTATTTATATTATATTTTTATTGATTTACACCCTTATTTATTTAAATCTTATATCAATAACATTTATACAGTTTTGGCCTTTAAAAAATCCTGAATAGTGTAATATTCTTTTTCTGGAAGAAATCCTTTTAATTTATATTTAAATACAAAAAAGAGCTAATGTCCTTAATCATCGGTAGTAGTTTAATATAGACTTGTACCCTCGTACTAAAAATACTATTACTGTTATTAAAGTATACGATAATAGCTATTGTAGGTATAGGTACATATGACTTTGAAAGAATTGTAGCTCGTATAGATGCAGTTTTGCGATTGATTATACTTTACGCATAAAAAACAATGTTCGATACTGGATGTTCAAACCAAATTCAAAATTCAGTTTCTCAAATTAATCGTGTTTTCAATTGAGCCATCGATAACATACAAAGGCGAAGCCTGTAGATAAGTGCCGTGTCTGAGAACTCCAAACGTGGAGATAAGATAACGATGCGACCATGCCGACGGTGAGGTTATTATTGATTTTATTTGTTACATATTAAGTGTGGTATTAATTTTACATCAATATTTTCAACTGTCACAGGAGGCAAAAAGCGTTTGATGCGTACTGGGGTGCTTATTTATACTAATATTATAAAGAGGAAAGATTTGATTGTTTGTTTGCATTGAATAGGCTCCGAAACTACTAAACCGATTTGAAAAATTCTTTCACTGTTGGGAAGCTACACTATCCCCGGGTGACATAGGCTATATTATATTTTGTAGCGAGGCCGAAGGCCGAGTTTACACCCGTGCGAAGCCGGGACGGTCGACTTGTAATTACTAATTCGAACACTGCGAAGAATAAACGAGTATTCAAGCTAGTTTGAGAATAATATTTTTTTACCAATAGGATAATCTTGGGTGAAGGTTAGCCCATGACAAATAAATAAGACCCAACAACTACCAAAACCAACTTAAACCAGTCAAGCATTTTCTTTCCAAACTGTTCTACAAATTTAAATGATTGATGGACTAAAATTATCCAACTGTTCTGTATGGTTGAGAATATATTAATAAATACTCGTAAAAAAACCCAATTATCTTCTATACATCTATACATATTATAAAAACGAAGAGATAAAAATCTGTAATTGCGAGATATAAAAAAACACACATACAGGTCGTCTTAAAATATGGAGCTGAACACGTTCAGACAGTTTTTAGAATTTTTGTCTGTTTGTTTGTTTGTCCAGGCACATCTCCTAAAGACCTAAACCACTCAACGTATTTAAATGCTGTTTTCACGAATATGCTGAGCTATGACCAGATTGAAGTATAGGCTATGTTATTTTGCGAAAGAACCGGATTAAGGGAGGAAAAAAATATAAAATATCTGGGACATTATTGCACACATGGTCATCTGACCCCAAACTAAGCAAAGCTTATAATATAGCTGCCAGAGACTGATATACATACATATATATTTTTAAATACATACTTAAATAGATATTAACACCCAGACATAGAACAAACACAAATGTTCATCACACAAATGTTTGTCCTAGGTGAGAATCGAATCCACGCCCCCGAGCTCAGAAAATAGGTTCACTATCAACTGCGCCACCGGGGCAGTCAAAAGGGTTAAAAGTTTAAATAAAAATCTACGCGTACGAAGTCGCGGGCAACAGCACTAGTCTATTAGTAATTGAAACAATTCAACATTCAACATCTACCTATATCTAAACAAAAATAACTAAACTAACAACTTATTGAAAATCGTTTATACTATCTACACTGCTATTAGACAAGGAAACCTAAAAATGATAGAGGTCTTAGTTTTTTATTGGTTGGTAGATATTTTTATCTGATAGAGTACCTATTTACTAAGAATGATTATCGACTATCGACCCTTTCCGGTTTCGCACGTGTTCTGAATTGTGTTTAAAAACCAGTCCCGTTGAGTGCTCTAACGATGCTTGCTTATTTGTCGCGTAGGCTAAATGACTAACTCTGAGATTTAGGTCGCCTGAATACCTATGATTTTGCAAAAAAAAACTCAAACATGGCACACACTTCGAGGAAATGCTTTTAAGATCTTGACCATAATTTGTTGCGTTCATACAGGCCAACTGATAAATTAAAGTGATCTTTGTATGGACATTGGACACCAATCTATTGGATACTTTCCAAGTTACTGTTACTAATTGTAAATTACCTTTTTTATATCTTTGTTTTATATTTATGTAAAGATGATCACTGGTCATAATTATGTATTAAACCAAGGTATATAAATAACTAGCCGTCCGTCCCGGCTTCGCACGGGTGTAAGCTCGGCCTTCGGTCTCGCTACAAAATATAATATAGCCTATGTCACCCGGGGATAGTGTAGCTTCCCAACAGTGAAAGAATTTTTCGAATCGGTTCAGTAGTTTCGGAGCTTATTCAATGCAAACAAACAAACAGTCAAATCTTTCCTCTTTATAATGCTAATATAGATAATCAAGGGAGATATGATAAGATGGAGGGGCGGGTGCGAACTCATCAGGGCTAAATCAGGCTTGATGCCTCTAGTCGAACTCACCCGAAGACAACCCTGCCTCATTATATTTTGTGCAGTTTCAGTGGCATACAGAATGTATGAACTTTTCCAGCGTAAAAAGCGTAAAAATCCTAAGTATGAGCTACCTCCTAACCAAATTTCATCCAAATCCGTTCAGCTGTTATAAAATTGAGTGCGGACTCACACTTTTGCATTTATAATAGTAGTGTGATGTGATAGTTTGTTGTTGAATAAGTCTACCGAGTTTTTCATATGACACTGAGTCACACACATCCTGTTTATGAAAGTCTAAACTAGAATTAGCTATAGGTAGGTGCCCTGTCGCTAGGTGGCGCGGCTGGTCTGTAGCCACGTGGGAGCACGTACTGTAACCCTGTAATCAATTGGTTGATAAGGTCGTCATCTGTATCACTCACACAGACTTCAGACTACATATAGTTTTATAGGTGTTACACTGAATGAATAAACGTAATATCCTAGACTTTATGTTCGGAACTATGTCGAAAATGTGTACTCGAATTTCTAACTACCGTAGCATTGCGGTTTATGACACTAAACCTTACAGGCCAACTGTCATTATGAACCGATGGACATGTTTGTACACATGTTTTTTTTTAAATACATTTTTTTAATTAAATGACACCCTTGTTCCTAGACTGGTCTGGTATTTGTGACAATGTACCTGAATTCATGTTTTTAATATTTTTGTTTTCATTTCATTGTCACAAAATAATTTATTCTGATTTTGACATTGACATTGTGACACTGGCCTCTTTAGCATAAAACTTTCTAAAATACTATAGACCATCTAGATATTGTTAGCTAATAGTATGATTTTCCAGTTTTCCAGGATGTAAAGTAGAATCTAACCTGTTGAGAGTGTCCAGATTTTACGAAGTGAGTACGACATCACGATGCATACTTTTTTTTCTAAATTCCAGACTAATTTTCTAAGACCAGTCCAGTGAAGTGAAAAGGTAACAGACAGAGAGATAGAGTTACCTATTTTCGCATTTAAAACAGTGTTGTAAATATTTACTTATTAATAACTTCGTGATTTTACAAAGTAATATAAAAAAAGAGTCATCTTGCAATGTGACATCTTGCAAACATGTCATCTTGCGAATGTGACATCTTTCAAACATGACGTCTTGCTAATTGTGACCTCTTGCAAAACTGTCGTCTTACCAATGTGACATCTTGCAAACATGTCGCCTTGCGAACGTGCAATATCTTGTTAAAATGTTACCATGTTGGAAAATGTCAAGTTTGATATGTCAATGCATTTTGCGAACGTGATACTTTTCGACATGGTGACATTTTGCAGAAGTGATATTATACGCCGAGAAGTCATTCAACTCTTTTTTTATTATTATACTGAGTGACAAGACGAGCGAAGTCGCTCGCCTGATGGCTCTTCCTTCACGCTTGCCCATAACAGCTCAACGCCACTCAGAATTTTGAACTTCAACAGTTCAAAACCCTGGATGACAATGCACTGCGGTCGTCACCCCGAGATATAAGATGTCAAATCTCTGTGTGCCCTGTAATTTCGCTGGAAACATTGCCCTTCAATCCGGAACACAGTAGTTTGCACACTACTGCTTGGTGGTTGAATAACTGGCAAAGGTGTGGTACTTCCCCAGGCGGACCCCTGCAAAAGAGTCCTACCACTACAAACAACATCATCAAATTAGTCTATTAGTGCATTATTTTTATTCTGAAAATGTACATGGTGTCACATAAGTTGTACAATGTACACGTGTACCAGTAGCTGTACATGTACTACTCTTCGATTATAGTTCAAAGCAGGCTGTTAGTCGTCACACGACTCGCATACCCTTGACTTCATAACTCGTTGGCAAGTTTCTTTCACGTAGGAAAACCTTCATATTCTGAACGATAGAGAGGTCGGCTTTCCGACCTTGAGAAAATATGAATCGATTGGACACACGTAAAAAAGTTTTTTTATACGATGGTGTGAGAAACTTAAGTTATTTGTACTTTTTCATACCAGCTAACGTTTTAACACGCTTTTATTAGCTTGGTATGTATCTATGTAACGGAATCTTTGAACGTGATTTTCACCCCTTTCAAAACGTCGGATTGATTTGAAACTTTGCACACTTATCAATGACCGATGACAATGCAATAATTTAAATAGTTTGTCCCATTATTCTTACCAGGATCTTCAGGATTAGCGAATTTTAAAGCGTGTTTTTTAGTTTTTAAACTGCGAGAATTATTTAACTAACAGGAAAATTAGTACGTGACACTGAGTAAAAATCCGTAGGAAGATTGTTCGTGATCCTGTATGAAATCAAATCAAATCATTTATTTGCTAGAAAAATAAATAAGTCTTCCATTACGATAGACGACTTTAAAAACTAAAAAATCTGCATAATAATTTTTCCATACCATACTTTTTATACCTGTGCCAACCATTTTTTGCCATTTCAGTAAAAAGAAGCTGTTTTTAGATCAACCCGCTATTGGTTATCTAATTTATAACCAACCAGTAATAATTTATAACCAGACAATTTAATTTGAACCATGTTACATAAGTATTAATGCTCGAAACTTCGATCTAAGACAAGCTAATTGAATCTTCATCGTGTATACTGCTAAAATTAGAGTTAGCTTCTCTCCTTCTCTACATAGTATAAAACAAAGTCGCTTTCCGCGTCTGTCTGTCTGTATATCTTCTTACTCCTCCTAAAGTTAGGACCTAAACCATACAACGGATTTTGATGCGGTTTTCACCATCAGTTAGATAATTTTTCACGGAAGGTTTATATATATATATAGTTTAACTTAATAAAAAATTACGTAAGTAGAAAAAAAAAACAATATTTTGCAGCCAAGTCGCCGAAAAATAAATTTACATGGCCTACGTTCTGATTTGTACCACTTTTTTTCAAAATTACACCCGTGCGAAGCCATGGCGGGTCGTTAGTTGAATATAAACAAGATAAAGCACAATTTTATCCTAATAAAGGGATATCTAATGTGGTTTGAGGAAATCGATTGCGTTTGCGGAATAAAAAAAGAAAAATCAAACCAATACCCGTTTTTAATCCCCGACGGAAAAAGAGGGGCGTGTGTATCTGTGTATATAACTGTGCATCTATGGATGTGGCATCGTAGCTCCCAAAAAGCTGAACCAATTTTGATTTTGTTCTTTTTGTTCGAAAGATGACTTGATCGAGTGTTCTTAACTATGATAAAAGAAAATCTGTTCATTTGTTTGAATATAATCAGCACTTTTTGTTAAAATTAGAACTGTTGCCTGCGACTTCGTATGCGTAGATTTTCATATAAACTTTCAACCCTTTTTTCATCTCTTTCGCAAAATAACACAGCCTGTACTTCAATCTGGTCATAGCTAAGCATATTCGTGAAAACCGCATTTAAATCCGTCCAGTGGTTTAGGAGATGTGCGTGGACAAACAAACAAACAGACAACAAATCTAATAACTGTCTTAACGTGTTCAGCTGCTTTTTTAAGACGCGCTGCGTGTTTTTTTTACAGATTTTTATATCTCTACGTTTCTATTATATGTATAGATTGTTTTCAATTTATACTTGTAGAAACAAAGTTTCCTTTGAGCTCGGAATAAATAGAAGTCCAAGGTTTATTTAAAACTTTTGAGAAACCTTTAGTATTTCCTCCAAGCAATATTATTAGATAATGCAAAGCGTGACAAAAATTAAGTTTTTCTGGCTCAACGCATAAGTATTGCCATTCAGCGTGGTAATGCCGCCAGCATGCTGGGTACGCTGCCAACTGATAGTGCATGAGTATTTACACTGTCTTTAGTCCTTCATCGGTCTATGGGCAGTCCAACAGTTTTTGTGGTGTTAGTTAGCTTGTATTTTTTTAAAATTAATAGAGACACTTACCTGTCAAAAAAGCTATATTGATTCATTTATATATCTGGTTGCGCCTTACGTTTTGACTCATCATGCGTCTTGGAGAGCTTCCATTGATCGTATAACAACTTTAGTTCCATGACTTATAGCTTTTCTTTTTAAACATTTAAAATATATAATGTAGGTATATCGTTGTCGTTTCGAGATATCCCGTATGTCCTGAGATGAAAGTACGTAGTCAACATTTTTACATACTTAGGCTTTTTATTCCGGATCTCGTGATGTTCACATGATGTTCGCATACACACCATGTACGCAGTGAACATCGCGACAGTAAAAAAAATTAGTATAATAAAATAAATAAAATAAAATGTGACGTACACTATATTCTTGGCGAATTTTATTAAGGTTTGTTGAGAGGAACTTGGAATGACCAACAGATACAATTAGATTTTTTATGTTTATAAATGAGCGTGAAATGTGATACTATAATTTTTCTATAATTTTGGTTGTTGAATATACACACAATTGATACACTTTACACACTATAGTTTACACACAGTTAAGATGCAAACATTATTTAACTGCACATCAATGCATTTAACTATAAGAACCAATTGAAATCGAATAAACAGTAAGGTGGTGACCCTAACCTAGGCTAGCAGGGTAGCGCGGGGGAGGGGAGAGCCATGCGATTATTTAGTATCTTAGTATCGTCCGGCTGTAGAAATTTATTATAAGCTGTACCTACATATTTTGATACATCAGCTAAATACCAGCTCGGGGCATTTGAGTCAATTGAGAAGCGTGCCAAGAGGCTCATCAGCAACGAAGCCCTAGTTTTATTGTGCGAACTGCTAGTTTGTGGAATGCACTGCCTGAATGGGTGTTCCCCGATAGTTACAATCTGGGTGTCTTCAAGTCAAGAGTGAATCGGTTTCTTCTAGGCAAGCGTGATGCACCGTAGGCCGCATCGTCGCTTAGCATCAGGCGAGTTGGCGGCCAAGCGCAAGCCTATTATGAAATAAATAAAAAATAACATCTCAGGATGGATGCGTGATAAATAAGTTGCAATACGTTGATGAATGCTGCATTTCTTGCACAAATAAAAAAGCTTGGAAGAGCTTTTTACTTGTCTGAAAACTATCCATTTCCTAATACGGACATGTTCTTACTAGTAGCGTTGCTAGTAGTAGTTAGTAGTAACTATATAAAATCAGCTTTATAACAAGGCACTGGGGCTCGATATTTGAATCTTTCGTATGATTTCGCACGAAAATATCACGCAAAATACTAACTATAGAACGAAATCCCAAACTAAAGTATCATTTTTGAATCATTCATATCACTCGCTAACGCATCGAGTGGTTTGAACCATTCGAATTTGCTCTCTATCAATAGAAAATCTTTCATTTCGAATGATTTTTCGTGCGAAATCATACGAGTGATTCGTAAATCGAGCCCCTGATATCAATCACCAAGCGAGCGAGAGATCGCAGTTATTATTACCACCGCGGCACACAATACAGGCAGATGTACGCATGCGCTATTATTACCCGCTTTGTCCCACTGCCTACCTGCGTGTACGCTCTCTACAGTACGACCAACTTATCTCAAAATCTGGCCAAATGAAGAATCAACAAAAATTTAACGGGTAGCTCTCAGTTTTGTACAGAAAATCCATCGCTGGCTCCCCCTACTCAACTCTACGGATAAATTGGGCGCAATAGAGAGGATCCGTACCTACTGTCCTATACAATTAGGTTTTTACTTGTGAAACCCGTTACCATCCCTTTATGACTGATCTGAGTCTTCGCTTATAATAAATGAAACTTGTTTTTTAACCGACTTCCAAAAAGGAGGAGGTTCTCAATTCGACTGCATTTTTTTTAAATGTTTGTTACCTCAGAACTTTCGACTAGGTGAACCGATTTTAAAGTTTTTATTTGAAAGCTGGTGCTTCCCGTGTTTGGTCCAGTTCTGTCATTTTTATGAAGTCGTTTTTTTTATATTAATAATTATACCTACGCTGTTTTTTCATGACACTAGCAGGATATTGTCGCAAGCAGTAGTGTTAGCAAAGTATAATAGTTTATCGAACGTGAAGTTGTAACGGATAAAGATACAGTAGATAGGTACTACATATTTATTGTGCACACCACAGAAAAGAGAAGTAAATAGAACGGAAATGAGAAGGAAACTCTGTCGCCAGGTATTGTGACAGATACTTGATTGAACATTCTTATTTATGTCAACGCGTCGAACTCCGCGTCACAGTTGCTAACACAGTTGCTATGGGTTTATATGGGTGCCAGTGGCTACACCGAATTTCTTACAAAAATGCCTTGACAGCCGTTCTAGTTTAAACAAAAATATTTTTTCTTTTCTGTGGTGCACACCAAACTAACATCACATAAACATTAGGTAACTGTTTTAAACTATCACGGTTGTTCACTAAAGTTATATGATTATTTACGGGAAAGAGGGTAGATCGTTTTGTCTGTACCTAACTTTGAACTTTTTCACCAACCACCCGCATTCTTCAGTCTTCCCGTGAACATGGTGCATGTAACTGCGCCGAAATATCGGGAGCTCCTTCCACAACCTTACCACGGTAAATATCCCGTAAATAATCATATAACATTAGGTAACTTTTAACATTAAAGAGCAAAACAAACACTGCCGTGGTTTCATTTCATATGTATATTTAATTTTCTTTGTTATAAAATAGGTAAGTAATATTCTACTAATTGTAAGAATACCTTTTTTTTTTATGTAGATTAGATCTACGTTTGGTCACCAACTCGCCTGATGGTAAGCGACGGTGCGGCCGAGGATGGAATGGAACACGTTGATCTAGAAGAAATATATTCACTCTAGCATTGAAGATGTTTAGAATTGCTTTTGCTGTAATTGTAACTATTATGTATAATATTTAAAATCTCTTGCCTCGTTGCCCTCGATTTTGCTAGGATCCCATCATCAGATCCTGACTTGGTGACAATGGGACTAAATTTGAAGTATACAACAGTTCAGTTGGCGTCAATAGTCAACAGTTGGCGGAGAAATCGGTGAACATACATAAAAAAATAGTGGAACATGTAACCGTCCTCCTTTTTTGAAGTCAGTAAAACAACACACAGGACGTCTTAAAATAAGCAGGACAGTTTTTAGAATTTTCGTTTGTTTGTTTGTGCAAGCACATCTCCTGAACCACAAGACGGATTTAATTCATTTATAAATTCATTTTGTGTTGTGGTTATATGAAATATCAACATTGGGCCAACATTGGGCTTTTCCTTGCATTTGTTCGTTTCCTGATAGCTATGAGTATATCACAGTTGAGTACAGCAGGTAGGTCACGTGCTTACAAACTATGCATTTATGTTTTCTACCATAAGTATGACATTGAGGTACCTACTGTCAGTCATAACATTCCTTCGCAAAGGCCTTGTCTAATCGTTAGTTAATGCACCACCTGTCATTAAACAGAGATAATAGCCGTGACATGACACCGCAACCAAGACACGGCTAAAACAACATTGTTACTATCAAAATTAAACATACAATTTACTAAAAATAATGACTTAGGAGTAGCAAATTTAGTACAACATGGCCAATCTCTTTCTAGATGATAATTATGTCCATGTTAGAAATAGTTTGGCCCTTTTCAATAAAATAAAAATGAAATCAAAATATATTTATCAAGGACTAGCCGACCGTCCCGGCTTCGCACGGGTGTAAGCTCGGCTTTCGGCCTCGGTACAAAATATAATATAGCTTATGTCATCCGGGATATTGTAGCTTCCCAACAGTGAAAGAATTTTTTAAATTGGTTCAGTATTTTCGGAGCCTATTCAATGCAAACAAACAAGCAATAAAATCTTTCCTCTTTATAATATTAGTATAGACAACAACACAAGACTTATTTAATACTATATTGCACACTTATAAATTAAGTACAAATGCACAAATGGAGGACTTAATGCTAAACATTTTCTACCAGTCATCCACCAGGTTGGAACAAATGGTATGTAAGCGTGCATCAAAAATACTTATATTTAAAAGACAAAAAGCTGGTTAACCAACGAAAATAAACTAAAGAACAAAACGTTTACAAGAAATAGATAACCAGATACATCAAATATAATCCAACTTAAATTAAACCTATATCAATCTATATTAATAAAGTTAGTATCATACTGTGGTAGGAGGTGGGTGTGATCACTAGTAAGGCATTTGGTGGTGGCTTTTGTTCGAATTGAAAAGTTTTTGAAATCATGGAAGGAAAGGACGTCCACAATATTTAATTATGAACGAGCAAAGAAACCTTGAGATTCTAAACTATGCGTATAATATTTATGTTAGCATCTTAGAATAAGTACCTATATTCTAAGGTTAGCATAGTCTTACACATTAAACACAAATGAATACCGAGTATTACTGTTGACTATAATGATCAAAATAGCTTAATACTTTCTTTCCACGTTCATACCTCAAAGCGTCTCAAACATAACAAATCGTCCTAACCGACAAATAACATTAATAAAACAATTTTACGTGGCCCTCGACGGTACGGGCAATTTTCGTCGCAGCAAACCGGTTACGCGGTCTACCTGCCTGGTCTCAGAGAGAATTGAAAAAAGTAGCCGGATCCGCTCGCTATGCGAGCCTACCAAACAGGCTGGAAGTGTGCTCCTTTGGTTGTGTGCCGTTCATTTTCACAGCACGATTGTTTTTCAGGCTTTAGAATGTCTCAAGACATGCTGGAACAAGTTCTACGATACCTATAGTGTCCTTGGAGTAGTGTCTTGTGTGTAAATACGCAAAATCAACGCAAATCAACGCGAAAGAAAGGCAAATACATCATAACATATGCAAATAACATATGCCATTTTAGTAATCGCTAAACACTCGTACGCCGTTACATTATGTAGTCGTAAATCATACTAATATTAACTCTACATCTGTGATGGTTTTCCACATCTACATAGCTCAATAATTCTTGACACATTTTTGCAATGAAGTAGTGCATTGGCATGGGATATGTTTATACTCAACGGAAAATGCAGAAAACTGGAAAATCGCATGCACCTACAAATCGGACATGTACACTTTTACGTGAACTATGTTATTTTTCTTCTATCTTCTATAAAATAAAATAAATATATATATAATCTTTGTAGATTCGGAATTTATTTCGACCTTTGACATTCACTTGCACGTTGCACGCGAATTGTTATTCAAATAAGAATATCTTTCTGTTGCCCGTATCTTCGTACGCGTAGACTTTCATTTAAACTTTCGACCTCTATTTGCCCCAGTAATTCGGCCCTTATGCAAAATTCTTTTTAATGGATCTCTACACCACATAATAAATGTACCTGCCAAATTTTAGCTTCGTAAGTCAAGTACTTTTTAGGGTTCCATACCCAAAGGGTAAAACGGGACCCTATTACTAAGGCTCCGCTGTCCGTCTGTCACCAGGCTACATCTCATGAACCGTGATAGTTAGACAGTTCAAATTTTCACAGATGATATATTTCTGTTGCCGCTATTACAACAAATACTAAAAAACAGAATAAAATTAATATTTTAGGGGGCTCCCATACAACAAACGTGATTTTTTTGCTCGTTTTTGTTCGATATTGATAACGACAACAGATAGACGCTTGAAATGTTCACAGAATATTTAGTTATATATTCACTTTAAAATAAATAATTAAAATAAAATTAATATTTAAGCGGGCTCCCATACAACAAAAAAGTGATTTTTTTAGTTAATGGTATGGAACCCTTCGTGCGCGAGTCCGATTCGCACTTGGCCGGTTATTAAGTGTGTGAGTGGTATTACGCTTTTATATATAGATATAAATAATACATATCAATGAAACGTGGAGGACACACAATGACAAAATTCAATATTAAATTAAACTTAAAGTTAGCTGAAATGACAAACTCAACTGTCTATATTTACTCTACTCTGCTGTCTACTCTTCTTAGCCTAACATGTCTTCTTACCTTTGTTTATTGTATAGAATGAACTACATTTTTAATACTTTTGTTAATATACAATATAACTATTTTATAATAAAAAAAACGCGAAACGGCTCTAACGATTTGGATGAAATTTTGTATTTAGATAAAGTTTTAAACACCGAGCGTAGTTAGGTAGCCCTGGCACTTAGGTATAATAAAAAAAAAACTGGGACATTATTGCACACATGGTCATCTGACCCCAAACTAAGCAAAGCTTGTAATATGGCAGCCAGAGACTGATATACATACATATATATTTTTAAATACATACTTAAATAGATATTAACACCCAGACATAGAACAAACACAAATGTTCATCACACAAATGTTTGTCCTAGATGGGAATCGAACCCACGCCCCCAAGCACAGAAAGTAGGTTCACTACCAACTGAGCCACCGGGGCAGTCATACTAAGACATGATGGGATTTGTTTAATAGATATCACATTTGGTTTAGACAGAATAAGAGTATGTATAAGATTACAGTGAATGTTTTAAGTAGATATCAATGTGAAGCCTTAATAAATAAATATATATGTATAAAGATTATATAGAATAGCCGTGCCCCTCTATTACAGTGGGCAATCCTGTACATTTATCTGTAATAAAAAGTATCATACATCACTCCATTCCTTAAACTGTAAACACGTGGTAAAAAAAACTCATTGTTTAAAAAACTAAAAAACACGCTTGAAAATCGCTAATCCTGAAGATCCTGCTAAGGATAATGGGACAAACTGTTTAAATTATTGCATTGTCATCGGTCCTTGATAAGTGTGCAAAGATTCAAATCAATCCGTCGTTTTGAAAGGGGTGAAAATCACGTTCAAAGATCCTGTTACATAGATACATACCGAGCTAATAACAGCGTGTTAGCGTGTTAATCACGTCGTTTGCTGCATAAAAGAGGACAAAAGAAACCGACTAACAAACACACTGTCACATTTATGACATACATATGATAATGAAATACATATGATAATGACATACATATGATAATGACATGTTTTTTGCAAATTATTATCGTAAAGTTAACTGCTAACTAATAGTACTATCATACTTTTCCTAAGTATGATAGTACTATTGTTAGCAGAAACAAGGTAGAGATGAAATAAAACAGGAAACGTACCTTAATATATCTGCTGCTGTAAATAATATTATGTATGTTAAAAGCTCTTAAAAAGCTCATCGTCTGTCTTATTTTGTAATAACTTTCATTTTAATGGAACACCTTTCAGCGGATCTTATTTCTAGGGTTCTGTACCCAAAGGGTTTTCTATTGGACCTGAATCATCATCATCACCTAATTTATCTGTCATTTTAAAGACAGTATTTTTTTTAACTGTACTATTTTTATTAAAAATTACAGCCATTATAGCCAGTTGAATCTTTCACATAATATTATGCTATGTTACGTCGGATTAAATAAAAGATAATAATAAAAATGTTTCCAGCGAAATTACAGGGCACACAGAGATTTGACATCTTATATCTCGGGGTGACGAGCGCAGTGCATTGCCATCCAGGGTTTTGAACTGTTGAAGTTAAAAATTCTGAGTGTCGTTGAGCTGTTATGGGCAAGCGTGAAGAGCCGTCAGGCGAGCGTCTTCGCTAATCTCGTCACTCAGTAGTATCATAAAAAAAATATTTTAAAAATAGAGGGTGGGTCCTCAATACAATAAACGTATTTTAACCGACTTCAGAAAAGGAGGACGGTTCTATGTTCAAAATTTTTTTTAATGTATGTTCACCGTTTTCTCCGCCAACTGACAGATTTATACTATACATCCAATTTTGTCCCATTGTCAGCAGGGAAATCTAGAGCAACCTTCAAATTTTATAGGCACTTATTATGTTAGTCGGTTTTTAATGTGATCCACTTGTAATCAGATGACATCATTGGTCTGATCACA
The DNA here is from genome assembly GCA_949125355.1 of Agriopis leucophaearia. Classification (NCBI taxonomy): domain Eukaryota; kingdom Metazoa; phylum Arthropoda; class Insecta; order Lepidoptera; family Geometridae; genus Agriopis; species Agriopis leucophaearia. The sequence goes on along the minus strand of OX421274.1, from coordinate 15,260,642 downwards.
CTTTCCACACAGACCGGATCATGATAACTGTTAGGACCTCAGATCGGACAAACAAGGGACATGTGCCTTAGCACAATTATAAAAAAAAAACTTCATATTTATTTTATTTTATTTTTAAAAACTATATAATCATAAAACAATATAATCTTTTTTAATTTGGCTGATTTCTCAAAGAAATAATCACGATTTCAATTAAGGCCATAAGCTACTTAAATTGAAGCGAAAGTATAAATGTAGTGCAAAAGACTACATCACTCCCAGGCGGTCACCCACCCAAGTACCGACCGCGCCCGACGTTGCTTAACTTCGGTGATCGCATTGGCCATTATTTATTATTAGCTGTACCAGCAACTTCGTCCACGATTTCTACAGAATAAAATTGCCTATGTCCGTCCTCATGATACGTACTATTACCTCGCAAAATTTTATCGATATCGGTTAAGCCGTTTAGCCGTGATTATGTAAAGACAGACAGACAGAGTTACTTTCGCATTTATAATATGTATTAGTATGGATTTGTTATTTGACTTTAGAGTGTGTATAAGAATTAATCTGAATAATCCACGTTAACATTCAGTTATCTAATTCTCTTCCGCCCATTTTTCTGTCGGATGGCCAGAGTACGTCCACGGTGGCCACACCGTTTCAAGGTTGATATTACGAAAACCCGTACGAAGCGCTTTGATCACACTTTTATTGTGCGAACTGCTACACTAGTATTCACTGCCTGAATCGGCTTTTTCCCGTAATTGAAATCTGGGTGTCTTCAAGTCTTAAGTAAATCCGTTTCTACTAGGCAAGCGTGCTCCATCGTAGACCGTATCATCGCTTAACATCACTCGAGGTGGCGGCCAAACACAAGTAATTTTTTATGCCATAGGTGGCAAACAAGCAGACAGGCCGCCTGATGGTAAGCGATCACCGTCGCCTGATACCTGCAACACCAGGGGCATCACAGATACGTTGCCGACCCTTAAAGACTCTATTAACAGCCCTTTTGAAGAACCCCATATTATAGCTACTCGGAAATGCCGCAGGGGGTAGCTCATTCCACAAATTGCAGGTGTGAGGCAAAAAAAGAATGTGAAAACGCACAGTGTGTTATTTCCACCGATCTATGATATGTGAATGAACTTTCAGGCGGTGGCGGCTGGTGCGATAATAATCCCGCGATGCTGGCATCAGATCGAACATTCCCCGTTGTGAATGATATATATAATGTCTTTTTTTTATGATACTGGGTGACGAGACGAGCGAAGTCGCTCGCCTGATGGCTCTTCACGCTTGTCCATAACAGCTCAACGCCACACAGAATTTTGAACTTCAATAGTTCAAAATCCTGGATGGCAATGCACTGCGCTCGTCACCCCGAGATATAAGATGTCAAAGCTCTGTATGCCCTGTAATTTCGCTGGAAACATTGCCCTTCAATCAGGAACACAGTAGTGTTTGCACACTACTGCTTGGCGGTTGAATAACTGGCAAAGGTGTGGTACTTCCCCAGGCGGACCCCTGCAAAAGAGTCCTACCACTACAAAAAATCAAAATCAAAAAAAATTCTATCTATATAAATAAAAATGAAATTGTGTTCGTATTGTTCTGTTCGATTTGTCTATTTTTTATGTTCGTAATAGTCTGAACAAGGTTTTATGGAAACCTTGTTTTATGGTTTGGTGGAAGTTTCCCCTGAAACAAAGAAAATTCAAGAAAAAACTGAGTACACCCTTTTCCATGGGATTTTTGTATGAACCATAAGTCAAACAAATTTATTGAAATGTTGACACCACAAGTAATGTTGAGTCATTAATTTAAAAAAGCTTTACTTTAAGCACTAGTGCTGTGTTGCCCGCGACTTCATACGCGTAGATTTTCATATAAACTTTCAACCCTTTTTTCCTACCTGAATCCGGCCCTTGCGCAAATAACCTATACTTCAATCTAGTCATAGCTAAGCATATTCGTGAAAATCGCATTTAAATCCGACCTGTGGTTCAACAGACAAAAATTCTAAAAACGTGTTTAGCTGCGTATTCTATGACGTTCTGTGTGTGTTTTTCACCGACTTCCAAAAAGGAGGAGGTTCTCAATCTGACTGTATTTTTTTATATTTTTTATAATCATAATAATCAATTGATTAATAACCGTTGTTACAGGTCAAGTCTATTACAAAAAGGGTAAAAAAAATAAATTATTATAAATTTAAATATACATTTGCGTGCCCATATATATACTAAAATAAGTAAAATAAGTAAGTATTTATTTCTAATCTCCAGTAAAAATACCGAATTAGAATTCATACAAATGACTATTCATATTTATATAGTAATTATCAAAGAAAATAATAGTATGTCACATGTCAAACACTGTCGAATACAAATTTAAAATAATAAAAATACAAAAACAAATCAAAAAATAATAATAAGAAATCACAAAACATTTATGTTTGTTAACTTAGAACTTTCGACTGGGTGGATCGATTTTGATGATGTTATTTTTTTTATTTATTTGAAAGCTGGTGCTTCCCGTGTGGTCCCATTTGGTCCAGTTCTGACATTTTTTTTTAACTTTTTAAGTTGATAATTATTATACCTTGCAATTACAGATTTTTACAACAAAACAGCTAACAACATTTTGTGTTTTAATAAACCGTATCAGTTTCCTGCGATACAGGCCTAGCCTAGTGCAGGTATCGCAGTAATAAACATTACGATTCCAAAGCTTTCAGAGACATAAGCCAGTGTGTTCCTAGTTGATATAAAACTTATGTACTAAGCCTATGTTTATGCAAAAAAAAAAACATTTTTCATTTTTTTTTCATTTCATCTCTACGTTTTCGTTATATGTATAGATAATACAACCTTCGACATGTACCTAAAGTTGTTTCTCCGTTGTCAACAGAGCGAGAAATGGCTGACGTTCGAGAACATGAAGGAGGAGATAATGGAGAAGATGCGCAAACTGGAGGAGGAGCGGCATACCGTCGACCTCTGGAACTGCGCACCCGACTGGGGCAAGAAACGACGGAAACGACAGGTACGCACTTACATTTCAAGGCGAGAGTGAATAGGTATCTTCTAAGTCTAAGTCATCATGCGTCATGCGTGCTTCATCTTCGACCACATCGTCGCTACCAACAGACGAGTTGGTGGTCAAACGCGGACTTATTCGTGTTAAAAAAATAAATAACCGACTTCAAAAAAAGAGAGCTTCCCATTTTTTTTTATAGGTCTACGTTTGGCCTCTAACTCACTTGATGGTAAGCGACGGTGGAACACGTTGATCTAGAAGAAATCTATTCAATCAATTCGGTTGTTTTTATTTTATTACTAGCTTTTGCACGCGACTTCGTACGCGTAGATTTTTAACCGACTTCCAAAAATGAGGAGGTTATCAATTTGACTGGTTTTTTTTTATGTTTGTTACCTCAGAACTTTCGACTGAGTGAACCGATTTAGATGAACTATTTTTATTTGAAAGCTGGTGTTTCCCGTGTGGTCCCATTATAATTTGGCCCAGTTCTGTCATTTTTATGAAGTCGGTTTTTTTATTTTGATAATTATTATCATATAAACTTTCAACCCTCTTTTCCTCCCTTAATTCGGCCCTGTTTCTAAATCATTTCTTAGTAGACCTATAACACCCCATAAGGAAGCTACTCGCCAAACTACAGCTTTGCAGATACATAACTTTCACCGCAAAGTTCAAACTAACAAAATTTCACCTCCACAGACCTTCGACCAAAATAAAATGAATGGACGGGCCCTAACCATTGAACTTGATCAGTAAAAACGAGTCAAAACCGTCGGACATATACTTCAACACCTAATTATAAAAATGTACAGTATATTTGTTACAAAAAATAGATATCGGTTTTATGTGTGTATTTACACTTCGGTAAAGCATACGAATTCATAATTTTGTCAGATGTTTCGTTATCACGTAACAATAGACTCGTGTTTCACTTCCTACGGCTAGAGACCGACTGAGACGAAATGAGCGCTGGCGCTCATTTTGTAAGCTTCAAAAATGCGCTTCTACTGGGCCCGTCCATTCATTTTATATTGGTCGAAGCCACAGACCATCCTTTTTGCAAAACTCTTATAATAGTATTTATATAAACCATACTATATGCCTTTCCAGTAAGTCCAGTTCGGTGTGTTTGATGACATTCTAGAAACGATTCTCATTTAGTTCTAGATCCGATCTAGTAACGAACTAAACTGACATCCCACCTGCACTGACACAAATATTGTATTTGGGTATTGGAAAAAGTATTTATGCTGTTCGATATCTGAGTTCAAAAGTCGTTCTTATCCGCTAGAGCATAAAGTAAATTGAATTTAGAACATCGTGTGCACTAAGTTTGTGAATTCAAAACATCATTAAACCTATTTACCAACCTCCATGGTGCCGAATTTATCATACAACCTTTTTTAATTTGTTAACAACTCAGACTCAGAACCTTCTTGGTGTACTTTTTTTTTAATTGCAATGCGCACGCCATTTTCTTTTTTGTGTTTAGCCATATCCTCACTGAGGTGGGATGAAAAGTTACGTGTTGCACTCGAGTGCAAAGATTTTTCACCTCGTGCTCATTTGATTCCCTCGCTAACGCCCAGGATCCTAATTTTTTTATCAGACTTCCATTTTAGAATGCTTCGCCTGCTCGGTCATCTAAATTGAGCACGCGGTTAAAAAGCAACTTTGCGCTCTTGTATAACAAATAACTATTACAAATTAAAACAGAATGCACATGCATAATAATGTAAAATGAAGGCGTCAGCATTCGTTGTGGTCTCTATCACAGTTATATTAACAAAGTAAACCTCCTTCCCATCAGGTGACCGTGGCACCTCCATACGTGGTCTACATGCTGCCAGACTCTGACATCATGGAGGACTGGCGACTGGTCAGGAAGCTCCTCGAGAGGGGTGACTGACGGTGCGACCCCGGAACCACGCGTTCCACCACCTCGCTCAACGGCAGACAACGGGTCAAGTAGGCTATGAACCCTAGGTATACCTTAAGCACAGGCCGTGCAGCCAATATATTTTAGCATAACTTATACTAACTATAGCTCTAACGGCTTGACCGATTTTGAAGTGTGAGATGTTGTTAGATGATATTTTGGGCGAATTAAGGCTACATTTTTCCGTCGGGTATTTTGTTTTCTTTAAATAAAAACAATGTATTATCCTAGAACGATCTAGGATAGGTTCTAGGATAATACATTGACATGACGTTGACGAACATTGACGTTGTTGTCAACAACTTCATGTCCGAACCGACTGTGATGTGCTTAAGGTGATAATTTTCATGTTTGGCGGGAAATTCAAATTTCAAACAGTTTTTTTGTCCTTGTAGCTAGGCCGGGTAATTATTGTGAAATGACAGTGTTTGCGAAAATTGTTGGTTGTTCTTTACATTATCATGTACAGCTATTAATCAGTAACTCACCATATTACTTATATTTGTCAATAAACTGTTTGAAACAGCAACAATTTATTTATAGACAAATGTATGATGATGAAATGTATGGATGGGCATTAAAGATGAATAGATTTATGTGTGGTTGTAAAGAATAATAATAAATTTTCGCAAACATCATTGCAATAATTACCCGGCCTAGCTACAAAAACAAAAAAACTGTTTTAAATTTGAATTTCCCGCCATACGTGAAATGTTCCACCTTAACTGGGTTGCTTGCGCCGCCTGCGCCTACGCATAGTCAAAGTGCGGAACATGTGCAAAGGATGGAAAGTATTATTTGCCTTCTTAAGTATCAGTTACTTTTGTATTCTTAGTATTTGTGTGAAGTAAAAATTTCAAATATTGAAACACTATGTACTATCAGTTTTGGTATATATTTAATGCTGGACTCACCCGCCAGAACTATCTCTGGCGCACATGTTCAACATTTTTGAAGATAAAAAGTCACAGTGAGAATTTACAAAAACCGATTGGACATTATCTTTAGAACAATTATCTAAATACTGTTTTAAACTATCACGGTTGTTCACTACAGTTATATGATTATTTACACGATATTTACCGTGGTAAGGTTGTGGAAGGAGTTCCCCAACCATAATCATATAACTGTAATATTCTAAATAGTATAAAGCATTTTTCGTGTTCGTTTCATATTTTAAAGGATGGCGAAGTAGATCGAATAAAACTCGATTTTTTTTTATAGAGTTTTTCTCTACAAAATATACCAACATAAAAATTAATTATCTAAAAAGAATGCCCGATTGTTTTTTACTATTTTTGTTGTTTTTTTTTAATGCATAAATAGGCTTTCGTTTGACCATTAACTCTCCTGATGTTAAGCGATGATGCGGTCTACGATAGAGCACGCTTGCCTAGAAAAAAAAACAAAGTCTAAAAATTAAAATCTTGTTAAAAATTTGTTAAAAATCTTTTGGTATTAAAAATGTATGAGATAGTTCTGCCCGGTGAGCGTGGACATGATTGTGTATAATCTGTGTAAATGATTTTAAGAACGTGTAGTTCAGATAGTTCATCCTGACCCAGACGTGCTTCTTAGTCTTTTACTCGTTTTAAAGTTAAGAGCCCGGTTTCCACGACAGTTGCCTCGCTCACATATTGTAAACATTTTTAATATAACAAATCACGGAATGGATTAAAAAACATCAATTAGTTTTTTAATCCCAATGGTTTTCAGTTAAGATTAAATTTGTGGAAATCCAAACTAAGTTATTATCCCGGTTGTTCACTAAAGTTAAATGATTATTTACGGGATATTAACCGTGGTAAGGTTGTGGAAGGAGCTCCCGATATTTCGGCGCAGTTACATGCACCATGTCTTCCCGTGAACATGGTAACTGCGCCGAAATATCGGGAGCTCCTTCCACAACCTTACCACGGTAAATATCCCGTAAATAATCATTTAACTTTAAGTTATTATTTCGAGACTTCCGTGAAAATTGAAAATATCAACATGAAAATAGCTTTAAAACATTTACAGTGTTATTCTTAAGAATATAATCAATTAGGATTTTAAAATATCAACATAGTGATTTCTTATCTTTAAAAATGTGCATGAGAGAGAGCTCCAGGCGGTGAGAGGCTCTTAAAGATCATAGCTAAATTCAGCTCTATACATTGAAATGGACCTGTTGTGAAAATATTTCGTTATGCCGGTTAAATAATATCTAGCTTACCTTAAAACGCTTGGTCCAGAATTAAACTAAATAGTATTTTCTCATATTTAAAACGTCAACATTTAACAGTGCCAAGAAAATATTGGCGCAGATAAGGTACTGACAAATACTTGAGTGCGCCAAACAATAGAGTTATTGTATGGATAATGTTTACTGAAACAAATCATTTGTAAATAACGCACGTTCTACGAAAACTTTGTCGTTGACATTGGACAGCTTCATATGAAAGTATTATTTGAAGTTTTCGGAAACCACCCGTCCTATTTTGATAAAACTTGCATGTACATTTCAATTATTGATAATGTGATTGCTCTTATATTTATTGGATAATAGGGTTGCGTTTGAACGCCACCTCGCTGAATGTTAAACGATAATGCGGTCTATAATGGAGCACGCTTGCCTAGAAAAAACAGTTTCACTCGTGATTTGAAGACGCCCATATTGTAACTATCGGAGAACGCATTGAAAATCTAGCCTGTCAACTATTTAAGAACCAATAAGTATCAAGCTAGATGAATGGAGAAAAAATTGTGAAAGTTTTATAATATATAAAACTACAAAGTTCAGACCTACCAAACACAAAATGTATCATATTCTTGTTATTTTAGGTATAGCGGTAATTTATCGTTTTGCCGGTACTTATAGTTAGTATAACTAAAGTTCGGCTGCTGAAATAATGCGTCTGACAGTTGCCATAACATTGTAAAAATCTGAACGAACACAGATAATTTTGATCAATTTTACTAGCTTTTTGATCGTCAGATTGTAGCTAATATTACATAGCCAATATTACAGCAAAATATGAAAAAAAAGTTTTCATTTAGATTTTATACTATGTTATTGCAACTGTAAGACGCATTCTTTCGACAGCTGGACTGTAGTAGGCTGGACTGGTTTCCTATCTTTTCTTCAACACACGTTGCTACAGGTTACATCCGTTGAGAAATAGAGTATGTCATTGCATATGTTTGCTACAAACTATTTATTATATTTCTAGATAAAATTTAAGTACTTAGGTTAATTGCTTACGAATATACAGGGTTACGCAGATATGGCGCAAAGCTGAAACGAGATCATTTTACTCATAATTATGAACAACTTTTACCAGGAACCCTGAAATTACGAAAAAAAAAAAAGCTGTTTCATACATTTCATTGAAAGTAAAGGTTTTTTTTACCGACTTCCAAAATCCATTCACCCTGACGAAAGTTCTGAACTTTCGTCAGGGTGAACGGATTTTGATGTTTTTTTAATTTAACGCTGGTGCTTCCGTGTGGTCCCATTTCAATTTGGTCCTGACATTTTTATGAAGTCAGTTTTTTTATTGATAATTATTTTCTATTGAACTGTTTTTTTTTTCGCAATGTCCGAGTTGAACCCATAGTAAATGTTGTTCATAGTATAATAAGACCTCATTCCGTGTAAGTGTCACTGTTCATTGTAATTCTGTAGTAAAAAATATGTTTGATTACCCTGAAAATTTCAGGACAGAACCTAATGATTAGTGTTAATGATATTCCTGTACAAATACCTTCGTTTTTTCTTAAGTAGTTTTAATGCCCAGAGAATTATTACAAGTTTATAAGTAAGTCGACTCTACTGATAAATTTAACAGCTCCTTATAGTTAAAAAGAATCCAGAGTGCATTTGGTTGAATCTTGAATCTGGGGTCCTAGCACAACCCGTTACATCTCTCTCAACATCACACTAATATTATAAATGCGAAAGTAACTCTGTCCGTCTGTCTGTTTGCTACATAATCACGGCTAAACGGTTTAACCGATCTCGATAAAATTTTGCGAGGTAATAGTATGTGTCATTAGGACGGATGTAGGCTTTTTTCTGAAGAAATCGTGGACGAAGTCGACGACGTGGTATAGCTAGTATTATTATAAATCCGAAGTCTTTCTCTCTCGCAGTGACGGACCGACGTGATTTACATAGATATAGCTTTTTTTTAAATTTCGGATAGAGTGAAGCTGGATACATATTATTATCTCGAGAAAATGTTCGTTAAATTTCGTGCTAGAACCCAATCAAATGCACAACTGGTAAAATTGAACGGAAACAATTAAAATCAATACCATAAATCAGTTGGTCCTATGTCAATTTGTCATCCTCGATTCCTTATTTCCGTATAATAAGGTACGAGTAAATATATTGAAGCCAATTTATAGACGTTTTATGAAGCAAATGTATATAGCTTGTCAGTAAATATCGGAGTGTTATAAAACCATGAGTTACCTAAAATACTGTTGACATTTGGAAAGAGGGGCGATAAAAATAGCCGAGCATCGGGACATCACACGGACAAACCTACATATAGTAGATACAATTTAGATGATTAAACAAGATCGTTTTATTTGCAACGATATCGGACTCTACTTTTCCTTTAATTTTCCTTGAATGAGTCCGAAAACTGGAGAGGGGGAAGGTTCAAGAGATTTGCCAAGATCACAGAATTTCAAAATTGAAATTTTGCAACAAAAATATTACAAAATTTCATGCAATTTTTTTATTTATAATTATAACCCTGATTTTGTAAAACAAATAGTATGATGAAAATATAAAATATATACTTTTTAAGATTTGGCGCTCTTAAGTTATGATATAATTAAGTGTTGCTTTATCCCCTTAAGTGGTCGGTATTAAGACCCCCTATTAATGTAATTTATAAATTATAATTAAGGTGGCAAAGCAAAGAGTAACTTTTAGATTACCAAATCTTGAAAACTCTTTTTGATTTTATTTGTCCTTCATTATGTAAAACTAGTAGGATACAAAATAAATAAAAAAGTTTTTTTTGGTATTCGTAGTTGTTTAGAATACGGTGCGTTATCCCCTTAATAACTAATTACGTTGTATCTATAGTACTATTATTTTATATGAGGTTTCATTGACACACTTGCATTATGCGTTTAACTTTATTATTGTATTAGTTACTATGTTGTTGCAGCTGCTGTTAGTTAGCAAAGATGTAAACAAAGAAATGTCATCTTATGTCAATGTCAAAATGAGAGTTCAGATGTTTTTTTTTTGGGAAAAATTGAAAATAAGACTTTTTTGTTCCGATATGAAAGAACATGTCGTCTAATTGTTTTATTTTCCTAAACTTGTGTATTTTCGAGTGTTAATGCGTAATAATGGTCGATTACTAATATTACTATTTATTATGTGCTCGGTTGTGGGGGTGATATAACGAGGTGATACATGTATTTTCATGTTGTTTCCAAAGCTCCATAGAAGCCTCTTGTAAAGTCTCCACCACTTTACTAGGGGCATGACTGTGACTTGATTGTGATTTACTTTGCTTGACTGTGACTGACTGACTTTTTTGACTATATTTCTTCAAACTTGATAATAAATAAAATTATTACTTGACACTGGCAAATGCACAAGAGTGCGACGACAAAATCTTCACAGAGGAAAGAATAAAAAAATATGAAAGTATTAAGGTGGAACGTTTCACGTTTGGCGGGAATTTCAAATTTCAAACAGTTTTTTTGTTCTTGTAGCTAGGCCGAGTAATTATTGTAAACGATCATGATGTTTGCGTAAATTGATTATTATTCTTTACAAACTCACGTAAAGCTATTTATCTCTAATGCACAATATAACATAAATTTGTCAATAAACAATTTTTTGCTGTTTCAAACGGTTTATTGACAAATGTAAGTAATATGGTGAGTAACTGATTAATAACTGTACATGATAATTTAAAGAACAAACAACAATTATCGCAAACACTGCCATTTCACAATAAATTACCTGACCTAGCTACAAGGACAAAAAATAAAGTTTGAAATTTGAATTTCCCGCCAAACATGAAACGTATCATCTTAAAACATGAGTATGACGTAAATTGATGATTCCAGCAATGTTACCAGTTCAAAATAAAAATTTCAACCACATTATTTATCTTTTTAAATAATATGTACTTAGCTGTATTTGAAAATACATTCTTCAATATTACAAAAACATTCACCTATAACTTAGTTTTTTAAGTAATCATTTATATTATTTTTACAACATTGAAAAATCTACTACGACCTGGCTGTTTTTTGCTATGTTAACACCTTTGTTTACACTTCTGTTAAGAAAATTATTTGAACAAGATTAACGCAGACGTATTCGCGATAAAAAAAAGATTGCATGGCAGCAATTACTTAGTCTATTATCTAAGGGCAAACTTTTTAATCTTCAAAAGTACGAACTTAAAATAGTAATAAAGATTGTATGACCGTTTTTGACAGGTAACATATTATGTTTAAAAGTCATGTTCCAAATACTTACCTATACTCAAGTGTGTCATTCTCCGAATTATCTATTTGTTTCTTTAGATTTAAGAATAGAGCTATAAATTTGCATTAATTGTCAATAAATATCCTAAATTAATATTTTCGTTTTATTTTTCTGGCCTCGAATTGTTGGTTAATATAACAATGAGTAAGTCTATAAAGACAAAGCATACGTACCCTTAATATTTTTAGGGTTCCCTAGTAATACGAGGAACCCTTATAAGTTCGTTCTGTCCGTCCCCATTTTTTATAACCTTCTAATTTTATAGTTAACTAGATAAGTGCATGAAACTTTGCATAATTACAATTTTAGTATAGATCTCAGTTCAGTTTTAGTATAAGCTTCTCGAATGGAGACCACGGACCGGTAAGCGCGGCGTAGGACGTCCACCCACAAGATTAACAGACAACCTAAAAGAGACCGCAGGAAAACGCTGGATGCAGACCGCTTCCAACCGACCCTTTTGGAGATCGATGGGTGTAACGCTCGCCCTAACTAACCTAACTAACTTACTAACTTAACCTAAATTGACTTAAATTAAATTACTAACTTGACTATAGTGACTCTAATATCCTAGCTCGTAGTTAAAGGTTGATGAAGATATAATGATCCTAATCACTAACTAATTTAAACCGAATACTAACCTAGCTTACTATATTAACCTAGCCCTAAAGGTTTATGAATTTTAATAGTTTATGAATATATTATTTTATGATAAGAATTATAGTAAACTAAGGTTAGTAAGAAAGCCTAGGTAAAGAAGGAAACGTTAATAGCTAAACCTAAATATTAGATATTAAATTTAACCCTATCAAAAATATTAAAAGGTAACTTCTAGAATTCTCTATGATGATTTATAATTGAAATACCTCCCTGCAGATAAAACCTGTACCTTATAAGTTCTAGTATTTAAGACTTCCTTAGCTATATCAGTACCTTATCTAATTCCTAACTCAACCTGTACTATATTATAAATGTAACTTAAATTATGGCCATGTGATCAAGTGGTTAGAGAACCCGACGTTGTAGATCCGCTGCAACCCTGGATAGAGGTTTGGGTGTGTCCTAACTCAAATATTCCTACTTCTACCTTCCAATATAGTTCAATTACTAGTTTTACACTAAACCTAAAAGCTGAACCCTATTATTATTATTTTCTCTTGAACCTAACATCATTAACCGCCTTACTAAATTTTAATTTCAGTTATTTCTATATCTGCCTAAGTGTTAATCTAGTTAAATTCAATTAGGTACTCATATTACTTTTATTCAGGAATCAATACAAGCTTGATCACAACTTGAACCTCTCTAATAACCGTTTCCTAGGTTACTTATCAAACATACATACTAAACCTTCATTTTACAACCTACTTGTTACATTTTTCCTACATAGTTAGAGTTGAACCTAAACATAATTTAGAGAATCATAATTCCAACCTAGGTACTTAGTGTTTGGTATCTTATCCTAACGTGTTATACTACTGACGACTTATTTAAGACCTAAGAATGTTATAGAAATCTACCTAAGTGAAGTTGTGAGGAAAATATTGAAAGGAGACTGAGCGTTGATTACTTGTGTTATTTAAGTGTAGATATTAAACAAATCATTGAGGAAGCACTGCAAGGTGAATTTATAGTTAATATTTAGATTTCAGTATAATAAGTTGAGACTTGGAAAACTACCAACAAAGATGATTTTATAGTTTGTACTTAGGGTTCAGTATAATAAATTAATGGTTTTTAGTTGAGACTTGGAAAACTACCGACAAAGGTGATTTTATAGTTTGTACTTAGGGTTCAGTATAATAAATTAATGGTTTTTAGTTGAGACTTGGAAAACTACCAACAAAGATGATTTTATAGTTTGTACTTAGGGTTCAGTATAATAAATTAATGTTTTTTAGTTGAGACTTGGAAAACTACCGACAAAGGTGATTTTATAGTTTGTACTTAAACTTCAGTATAATAAATTAATGTTTTTTAGTTGAGACTTGGAAAACGGAGCCCCTCCACCGCTCCGCTTGGTGAACAACGACTACCCGACGGTTTGTCCTCCCGTCTCATAAAACAGTCTGAATAATGTTATCTTATTCTTATGCGACTGCAAACTTTATCAAATCTTTGCACAGACCCTAAGAAGGTGCTCTGTGCTAATGCAAATTTACCACCATGTTCGTAAACCCTATACGCTAGCAGAAGAACTGGCAAAGAAACTGCCGCGCTTTATTACAAATTTAGCAAATAGAATGCAGTCTTCAGGTTAAATTACTGAATACTCAATCTAGACATTCAAGTGTAACATGATTGTATGTAAAAGGTAAGTAACCTTCCCGTTAGCTCTTCAAATTGGCCATCTCAATCAGGACTTCCTTTAAGAGAGTTTATATTGAACAAGCCAGTATTACTAAATCAGTAACAATGTAAAGGCGCCCTTTAAGTTTTCTATAACCAAGGGGTAACCTAGAGACAACCGCTCTGTGTACTATTCAGCTATACTTAGCTTAGGTACCTTCTATGGAACCCAAATAATGTGTGATGTAGAAGAAAGTCCGTCATATTAACTTTCAATTTGAAGAGGTTCATTTAGCAATTTATTTGATGTTAAAACTGAGAATTATATTTCTCTAAAGATCATGTTAGACCTGGCCGTCCCTGAATTTCCAATAATTCAATTATATGCAAACAATAATACATGTCAATCTCCTTTACAAATTCCTCATTTTCTAAGAAAAATTATGATTTTTATAAATCAAATAATTTCAGGAGTTACCAAAACCTGAATAATCATTAAACCATTAGATACTAGTTGGGTTTTCTGACTGTCTTACAGTTTTAAGGTAAATAGAAATTTTTCATCTACCTTCACAAAATTATGAAATTAGCTTTAGACTTGGTTAGAGACTAGAAGTGAATTGCTTGTCAAGCAACCTTCACTAAATCTCTTTAGACAGAATCTCATTTAATTCTACAAAATAACTAACAGTATCAGTCACATATAAATTTCAATTCGTATTCGATGACTACACTGTAAGTTACAAATGGCTATAAATGACCAATTATTTAGTTATGAATATAACTTTAAAATCCCAACTAGCAAATCTAATAATCTAGTTCAACACCTTTTACTGGATTATCTCCAATAAGTTAAAACAGGAACAAGCTGAAAGAAAAACCTCTACAAGTCCCTAGGTTTCCCTATGTCTTGACGATCTGATACCCTCGCATACTTTGAAGATATCGGATCCCCGAGATCAACCTCAAAAAACCTACACCTGGTACCCTCAACTATTCTGGAGATACACCATAACTCAAACAAAGAACAAACGAGTTCTTTAATTAACTAGACACAATAAAAAAAAAACCACCCCTTCCCTAACAACAGAGTTATACGGGTTGCTAATTGCCCGAGTGCAGAACTCTGACTAAACTGTAAGGACCTGACATGGGTGACTAGTCCACGAACCTATAGTCACTACCTACAGCCCTACAGGTAAGCTCAAAGGAACCGAAGTTCCGGGAGGCTTCTTAAAACAGAACGGACCTCCCTTGGGGATAGAGCTTATTGACCCTCCTAACGTAAAGACAGATCATGTGAAAGCATGTAGGCGGACGGAGACTAGCCTACGGCTAACCAGTCCCGCTAGGATATAGTATCACAACCTGTTAAGGTGATTCCAGAGGTCCGTACCCCCATCCAAACTACAGTCAATCACACAACCTGGAGACTGAATCGATGCCTCATTTAAGCGGCTAAAATCGACCTTGGGATCGTCTCAAAGTTCCCAAGTCCTAACTATCGCGGAGAGGAGATGAACGGCCTTCGTAAGTGGTCACAGTGAGGTTCAGCGAAGGCAGTCCATTATTTCAAACCATGTTGAAATGAATCGCAATTGTCCAATATTTCAAATACAAGTCATTTAAATGACTAAATGAGTTTACCCAACGCGTAAGAAACCCTTAAGAAGCTACTTTTTCTTGTAAGTAAAATTTTAACAAACTACCTTCACCCATAAGAAAAAGAATCTAAATTCTCAAAAGTACGAGGCCAACTTCCACGTAGCAACACGGAATATCGTTCACACCTCGAACTGAGTTTAAATTACTGAAAAATTACTAAGCAAAAAGAATTTAATAAAACTCTGTGACATAATTGAAATTTGTGTTAAGTCGGGCAGAGCTTCACCTTTAAATTCACAAAGAAACGCAAAAGACTCTAAAATATATTGGACAACACGACAGGGTCACGACTAAGTACAGAATGAATCGACGCGCCTCTGCTACCCCCTTATATACCCTTCGTCTTTAAGGTTCAAAATGCTACAACAAGCGGCTTTGTCACAAAACTCTCGGAACTATTGAAACTATCAGAAGTATCAAAAGTATCGAAACATTGTGACCAATCAGAGAGCCGGATTTTGTAAACATTGTTAGTTTCAATACTTTTGACGCAGTGGCCCCTCCACCGCTTCGCCATTTTGTCTGTCATTCTAAGTAGCCTGTGCATCAAGATTTTGCAACTGAATAAACAAAACTAAATAATCATCAAGTTAAATTGTTATAAATATTTGGAACTATTATCAATTAAGGTATGTAACTTATTTAATTATTTATTTATTTTTTATAGTAGAAGGTTCCATCGTAAAAAGTTTTGTAGGTTATCATTTTGTAAACAAACTGAAACTGCTTTACATATTTCTTTGTAAATCCCTGTCTAAATATAATGTTCTGCCCTATTTCCCTTTATTCTATACAATCACTAATCATAGGAGACACTGTGTGTTACTAAATAGTCATTTTTCACAATTTTGTTATTGTGACTAAAATTTAAAAAACAAATTACATTTCAAAGCAATGATCCCCGAACTATGCTGAGAGCGAAAGCGAGCCG
This sequence comes from Agriopis leucophaearia, assembly GCA_949125355.1. Lineage (NCBI taxonomy): Eukaryota > Metazoa > Arthropoda > Insecta > Lepidoptera > Geometridae > Agriopis > Agriopis leucophaearia. The sequence goes on along the minus strand of OX421274.1, from coordinate 15,244,271 downwards.
TCCAGCCTCTCTGCCCTGTTTCCAGCAGTTGCACAATCAGCATACAAACATCCTTTATATCCTACTAATTTATGTAGACCTGGGTTAGTAGTGCAGACATGTTGTAACGATGACTTCTTCTCAATTTCAGGATTCTGTAGCATCCCATTAATCTGATGAAATCTGATCCGAAGTTCGCATCTTAACTCAACTATAAGGATGCCTGACATGAACCTGTGTTCAAACAACCTAAGCTACTTTTCAACACAAAGGTAATTTTTATCCTAAAATTATATTTACTAATACTTAAACCAAGTAATAACACTCAGGTGCTATTAACTAATATTAATATGTCAAGGAAAAGCAACTTGCTTACCTTTATCTATCAGTTTAAGCTATAAAATAACATTGGACTGAAGATAATACATAACTGTGAATGATCACCAATACTGTACAGAATCGACACAATATTTCTTATAATTAACCATTTAGTTTTCTAACAATATAAAGTAAAGAAGTGAAGTCTCTTCACTCCTACAAATTCTTAGCGAAACAACAGAGGTCAATAGTTATTTAAAACAGTATCAAATTTGTCAAACATAACTCAACAACCGTAAATAACATAAGATAATGTTTTACTTCTAGCGTTCCACAACCTGTAAGCTGCAAGCTCACATAACCCAAGCCTAGTATATAAACAACCATTTAAGCTTTCTTGTGTCCCATTATGTTGTGTTATGTAGCTACCCTTATTTAATAGGTGATTTTGTTACATTTTCAGGTCATCGACCCCGTTCAGCCTACATCTTCTCAGCTTCATGAAATCCAGCCCGATGTCCACAGTCCAAAGCAACCACTGCAGAATCGTGGTCCAACGGAACTGCTTCCACGTACTTCAGATAATACTCACTACAAACCAACTTCTAAACGGATAGTGACTTAGTCGTTAAGTGAATTGTACAAGGTATTCCCATTCTTTTATTATACTTAATTCAACTAATAATTTAGTAGTTCTATTCATTGAATTGGTATAAAGGGGCAGCCTTAGTTCTTCTTAATATAGTAAGGAGAGATATTTTTCTACCGCCTGTCCACAAGGATTCTATAAAACAGTATAAAACTGTTATTAATTTATTAATATAGAATTCCTTTAGCTTTTCATTGATAAAATTAATATGGACACAGCCAATCAAACATATATCAATTTTAATTGAATAACTTAGTTGTAAACTACAGTTTAAATGTTGTGAAAGGTAACGGACCCCATTCTGGACCGTCACAGCCTGCCTTAAAATTTGCAAAGATGCTAATTTCTTAATCGGAGTAAATTTTCCAAAACCTACTTTAATTCACAACATTCTCTAACCCAACTTCTTTAAACTGCAAGTGCAAAATTAATACTATCAAAATCTGCTTTTCAACAATAATAATTATGTGTAATCGAATGTGTGTGTAGCCCTATCACAATATGTAAGTGTATTTAAACCAAGGCAAAATAATCATGAATTAATCTCAGACTTTTAGGCTTGATAATATATTATCTATAAAGAAAATTCCCCCCTTTCCCAGTACCTCCTATCATCTGCAAAGAAAGTTTGGTTGTGAGTCAAACTCATTTCTAATAAATCTACGCAACCCTACTCTTCTTCGTGAATATTCTCTCATCCACTGAAAAGCAAAAGCCACGTATTCCTTCCAAATTCAAGGCCGATCCAATGTTAAAAAAGGAAAAATTCTGTATAGCCGCTATATTCCACCTAAAATCCAATGATTAAAATACAATTTATTTACCTTGGTGCTTGTGTAGTGTATTAGTTCGGAATGTTCGTACATTGTAGAGTATTTAGATCCTTCCGAAATCAACGCCTGTTGATGATATGATAGACTAACCCTAACACCAATTTTTCTCCTTCGGAAAGATCTAATTTGTAGTTGTGTTTGTTGAAACTCAAACCTTGACAGCTCGCTCCCATCTCGACAATGTCAATATCCTAAGTCCCTCTTGTACCCTATAAAGCCTTCACACACTCTGTTCCTTTCATTTCTCTCTTTTTCTACATTCAAGACCTTTCTTTCATTAAAAGCTAAAACTGTCATTCTCTTTCCATTACCCCTGTCGCGGTCTTACACAGAACTTAGGATATCTACACTATCTTCTAGATGAGGAACGAAACAATTAGACTCAATCTCTATTTACATTGTAAGAATGATAAAGCTTTATATCTGACATAACCCCAAAATCCAAAAGTGTCTTTAATTTACTTTTCTCTTGTTAACTATAAACCCTCTTAATTTTGGCTGAAGCGATCTCAATTTATTATCAAAGTCACAATAATTTGAACATAAAAACCAATGCCGCCTCAATAGTAATCCAACAATGAATAGATTAACATAAAGTGATTTTAGTTCGTAAATAACTCTCACAAAGAGGTTATGTTTTTCTTGGACAAAATTACTAATATTCAAAGTACAATTCAACACATTCTAGAGAATTACAATCAGACTTTCGCAAGAGGTCAAAGATGAATTTACTCATATAATTCCCTTTTCTTTCTTTTTTTTAGTAATATTTTTTATTTTATTTATTTTTCATATATTTTTTTTTCTGTGTTAAACATATATTTTTTTTTTCTTTTTTTTTTTCGCTGTATTATAATATTTTTTTCTTTCCCTTTGTATTATATATTTTTTTTTCAAGTCATGTATATATTTTTTATATATATATATATATTTTTTCATTTTTCTTTTCTCATTTTTTCTTTCAATTACATATTAAAAGTTCTAATATTTATATTAGATATTAACATTATGAATGGACGGGATATTCTAATCTTAATCGTAGAAAATTTAACCCCAAAGCCCCAAAGCCCCAAGAGTCAAACATCAGTCAACCAATTCCCAAAATGATAGGTTAGACACCATTTACAAATATTATTCGTATACCTAGAAGTCTTATATTTAAACGATTTAACATAAAATCTTAGGTTAAACAATATACAAAAGGAAAAGGAAAACATACTGTTAAAACAGGACCTAAATCACAATTCAAATGGCAACCTTATAATATTTATTCCTATACAAAGTTAATATTTTTCATAAATCTAAGAAAAGATCCAAAGTTTCAAGCATCCTGAAATCTGATTTAAACTGTATAAAGTGTTTTTTTTTTTTATATATATCTAGTGACGCGCTCCGATTTTGCACAAGTGTAAGCCCGGTCATAGGCCTCGCCACCAAGACCCGCTCCTGAAACTCAAACTTCATCAAAATTAGTTCAGCCGCTCACTCACCGTTTAAACCATTGATCAGACAAACATTTCAAAACCAAAATCAGCTAAATCGGCCCAGCCGTTCTCGAGCTTTAACGAGTCTAATGAATAACGATTGTTTTTTTATAAATAAATGTTATTAACTATAAGATAGATGATCTATGATTTAATTTTAACCAAACCCCAAACTATAAATTTTTTAAAATCTTTCGCAAATACTTGATTCACCCTATAGATTCACTGATATAAATTACACAAAAATAATTAATTTTATTCGATGATGATGATGAGGTAAACATAGAAGTGATTTAAATTAATTTATAATCTAATTTATTTCCCCAAACCACCAGATATAGATTAGCGAAAATCCCATCGAATTTGGTTTAGCCAATCCGAAATAGCTAAAATCTTACAATATTATACATAAACACCACTTCATTATAATCTTTGATCACATAATTACCCCTTTCAAGTATACAAAATAACTTCTAAAACGCATTACCCACCTGTACTGTACTGTTTGACAATTCATTTTGCCTATTTGCTATAAAATCTTACAAAGCCAACTCTATTAAGCCTGAATTTAACATAAATACAAACAATACCTCAACAAACAAATTCAATAAAACTACGTTTTGCAATAGCTAGTTGCACTTATGACAATGAGCTATTCCCTTACTGCAACCTTAATAAATAACCTCATATGTACTAATTTTAATTTCTAACCGCCCTCAACATCAACAGATACTTTCTAAAATGAATTCCACCGGATTTGGTTCAGCCGTCCTAGAATACTCGAAGAACAAACATACATCACCCTATATGCTATGAAATTATACGAATATATTTTTTTCTAATCTTACCAACCATATACCCCCTTTTTTATTTTTCATTAAATAAATAAAAATTTACTCGCCGGAAAATATCACCCTTTTTACCTTATTTGAATGTAATCCTGTTCAACTATGTTTCACATACTTAGTTCACACTGTATAACAAGCCCTTTTAATTACCTAACGTTAATTCACCTGTATGAAAAACGTGTTCTCCTCCTTTTTTTTTTCTTCTCACTAATTACCGCCTAAGATTTCTCTATGTCGTAATAACTAGAACACATTCGCTACTCTAGAATATAAAGCGTTTTACTATAACTTTAACATTTAAGAACATTTTTGGGTATTTACAAAATTCAAATCTCATCCATACTAACCTACTACAATCTCAATATTTCTTTCTTAACCTATTTCTGCTTTCAAACTAAAACATAAATTAAACGCACAAAAAGAACATATATCGTTGACGGGATTCGAACCCACGACCCATTCTCCAACTCCGAACATAGAACGCATTAGGCCAGTCGTCGCTTCTAGGAGATGCCGAATTACGTCTAATCTACGTATCTAACAATGCTTATACACTCCGTTGTCAGCTCCGATATCATAATATTTTTATTCTCTTGACGTTGATAACCGTTGACAAGTGACATGATGTAACAAACCTACGATGTGTCTATACTAATCATAATCGTTTTTTTTTTTCATTCAGCAAGAGCCTTTGTCACAAAGGTCAGACTTTCCATATCTATCGACCCTACAGTTCATCAAATCCGTTAAGTCAGAAAATTGTTTTATCTTCCCCGTTTTTTTCTACTAACAAATTTTATAAAGGCAAAGTAATTTTATCCTATAATAATACAACTTGCAGCAATAACCTATAACAAACCTACAACAAAACGTTTTGTTCTACTACCTACTACGTTTTTGAACAAAACTTTTCGTTCGAAATCATATCACGAAATGAATACGTCATTCAATCTATTATTTCCTCTTTCGTGACCTTGGATACCCAATTTCTTCAACCAGATATATGATAGTTTTATATTACCTTTTCACTGCTTTTACCCAGAAATAAAACTCTTAACCTTAAAAATAAAATACAGCTAATATAAAGTTTGAAGTCCAATTGATTACGATAATCTAACAATAACAATTAATACGTCTATAGTGTAGTCTAATTTTAAAATTTTAGTATGTAATTAATGATTAAACGAACTAACAAGTTTTCAACAGAATATAGTTACAAAATTACCTACAATAAATTATGACACCCGTTAAACCTCTCCGTCTCCGTTCCACGACAACAAATTGTACAGATTCAAAGAAAAGATTTCCTTGAATCTGTACTTTCCTGCCTTAATTTAGAATGAGTCTCTGAACTACAAATAATTAATCGATTTACAATTATAATTGACCTAAGTTTTATTTTTATTTGCTTCTAACACACAACTAAGAGTAATAATATTTAACCTAAATTGACTCCCTGCTGAAATGTAAATTTTACTATAGTAAGGTTATACGGACATATAATTATTTAAAAAAATATTTTCTCTTCCTTACCGCGTGTTAAGTGTGTTTAACGTGGGCCTAAACACAACGTGTTACGTGTTTACTTCAATATCTTTGAAGACTTTATTTTATCTGTGGTCTAGTCTATTCCTAAATTTGACAAGTAAACAAAAAAAAACATTTTTTTTTTGTTCATTGTTCCACTTTCACTCTACTCTGGGCAAGCTAAAGCCTTAAAGATCAAACCCCTTTCCGTGAATTCCCGAAGAAATTATGCAGATAACCATTGTAAAATAATTTAATGTAATAATTTGTAAATAAATAAATAGTCAGTCTAAAATACTACAAACCAAGTTCCCCGAATCTATTCATTTTCACTAAACAATAGTAAGATTAGCGTATTTGTCAATTGGATGGTAAAATTAAATTTCCTATGTCATGGCAACTATTATTTTTAGTTCCAAAGATTCCCATCTGTGGCTCTAGTAGTCATACTGTTATGAGTTTGTTATTTCCCGAGTTCATTTCTCTAAATTATATTGCAAAGAAAGTTTTTAACCCTGTAAAACGCAATAAAACATTTTGCAAATGCTACCACAACTAAATTCAACCCACAGTGCAAGCACACACCCCATACAAAGCTGAAATTCCATTTAACCTTTCTACTAACCGTAAGTGTATAAACACTTTGTTGACTTTATTGTAAGCTAAATTCAATCTTTCACTGAATTTTACTCACTCAAAGTAAAATACCACCTTATTCCTGATTCTAATATCCTACTGTAAACAGTTTACTGGACGCTTTTATGAATATTACAAATATTTTATTTCAAATAACCTTGAACCTTTGACCTAAACCTTGACCTTTGAGCTCAAACTACCCTAGAAATTCTTTTGCTGTTTTAAAGTTATAGAACCTTGTAAAAACAAAAACTCAAGTTATATTCTACATTTCTAAATGATTTTATTTGTATTAAGAGAAAATTAGTATACTTACTTCATTAACCTCAAAAATAACAAAAATAATTTTCTTCAAAGTATGATTTAATATAATGTATCAGAATTTAGTTATTGCCGAGTTATAATTTTCCAATTTCTCCCTTTTCAGGCATACTTGAATCGTTGTGTCAACCTGATTTGACCAATCCAAACTTACATGTAACCTTGAAAACTCTACCCAAATTAAAAAAGATTTCCTATTCTAACGCTGGGATAATGATAAAGAACTCAAGCAACCTGGTATGTATATTTCTAGCACTTAATGTTTAGGTACCTATTAATATGACTTAGCTAGCCCTGGTTTTATACTCATAATCTCCTATATGGTTCAAAGGAAGTCATCACATGACAAAATTTGTTGATTTCAGATATATTTTTCTACAAAATGCCTGGAATCTGCTCGAAATGTCTCCTACCTGCTTCTCTGCTGCTTTGAAAATCTTCACAAAAACCCGCTACTAATCTAATCTTAATTTGTGCTTAAAGAAATAAACACCTCCTTAGTTCCGCTTTCATTTGTCAAGACACTAGGCAGGTATAGGCTTGTAACTTGATACAATTTCTCATAATTCCTCTAACAGATATCTACCTAGACAACTGAATGTTATTAGATCATATGCTATATATACCTGTGCATTAAACAATAACCTTTCCTTCTGAATAGTTGGGCAAAATACTCCTAATTTAGCCTGATCTACTTTACCTTTAACTACCTGACATTGTTAGAACTTTCTCGAACCTTATTATCTATATTTCATCGTATCTCCTAGCTCACCAGTGACTGTAACGCTCTAACGACTCACTCAAAAGAACCATCTACATTCTAGTCAACCTCAAACCCTGGAGCTAATCCTGGTGCACGGCATAACCATATTGTAACGCTCGCCCTAACTAACCTAACTAACTTACTAACTTAACCTAAATTGACTTAAATTAAATTACTAACTTGACTATAGTGACTCTAATATCCTAGCTCGTAGTTAAAGGTTGATGAAGATATAATGATCCTAATCACTAACTAATTTAAACCGAATACTAACCTAGCTTACTATATTAACCTAGCCCTAAAGGTTTATGAATTTTAATAGTTTATGAATATATTATTTTATGATAAGAATTATAGTAAACTAAGGTTAGTAAGAAAGCCTAGGTAAAGAAGGAAACGTTAATAGCTAAACCTAAATATTAGATATTAAATTTAACCCTATCAAAAATATTAAAAGGTAACTTCTAGAATTCTCTATGATGATTTATAATTGAAATACCTCCCTGCAGATAAAACCTGTACCTTATAAGTTCTAGTATTTAAGACTTCCTTAGCTATATCAGTACCTTATCTAATTCCTAACTCAACCTGTACTATATTATAAATGTAACTTAAATTATGGCCATGTGATCAAGTGGTTAGAGAACCCGACGTTGTAGATCCGCTGCAACCCTGGATAGAGGTTTGGGTGTGTCCTAACTCAAATATTCCTACTTCTACCTTCCAATATAGTTCAATTACTAGTTTTACACTAAACCTAAAAGCTGAACCCTATTATTATTATTTTCTCTTGAACCTAACATCATTAACCGCCTTACTAAATTTTAATTTCAGTTATTTCTATATCTGCCTAAGTGTTAATCTAGTTAAATTCAATTAGGTACTCATATTACTTTTATTCAGGAATCAATACAAGCTTGATCACAACTTGAACCTCTCTAATAACCGTTTCCTAGGTTACTTATCAAACATACATACTAAACCTTCATTTTACAACCTACTTGTTACATTTTTCCTACATAGTTAGAGTTGAACCTAAACATAATTTAGAGAATCATAATTCCAACCTAGGTACTTAGTGTTTGGTATCTTATCCTAACGTGTTATACTACTGACGACTTATTTAAGACCTAAGAATGTTATAGAAATCTACCTAAGTGAAGTTGTGAGGAAAATATTGAAAGGAGACTGAGCGTTGATTACTTGTGTTATTTAAGTGTAGATATTAAACAAATCATTGAGGAAGCACTGCAAGGTGAATTTATAGTTAATATTTAGATTTCAGTATAATAAGTTGAGACTTGGAAAACTACCAACAAAGATGATTTTATAGTTTGTACTTAGGGTTCAGTATAATAAATTAATGGTTTTTAGTTGAGACTTGGAAAACTACCGACAAAGGTGATTTTATAGTTTGTACTTAGGGTTCAGTATAATAAATTAATGGTTTTTAGTTGAGACTTGGAAAACTACCAACAAAGATGATTTTATAGTTTGTACTTAGGGTTCAGTATAATAAATTAATGTTTTTTAGTTGAGACTTGGAAAACTACCGACAAAGGTGATTTTATAGTTTGTACTTAAACTTCAGTATAATAAATTAATGTTTTTTAGTTGAGACTTGGAAAACGGAGCCCCTCCACCGCTCCGCTTGGTGAACAACGACTACCCGACGGTTTGTCCTCCCGTCTCATAAAACAGTCTGAATAATGTTATCTTATTCTTATGCGACTGCAAACTTTATCAAATCTTTGCACAGACCCTAAGAAGGTGCTCTGTGCTAATGCAAATTTACCACCATGTTCGTAAACCCTATACGCTAGCAGAAGAACTGGCAAAGAAACTGCCGCGCTTTATTACAAATTTAGCAAATAGAATGCAGTCTTCAGGTTAAATTACTGAATACTCAATCTAGACATTCAAGTGTAACATGATTGTATGTAAAAGGTAAGTAACCTTCCCGTTAGCTCTTCAAATTGGCCATCTCAATCAGGACTTCCTTTAAGAGAGTTTATATTGAACAAGCCAGTATTACTAAATCAGTAACAATGTAAAGGCGCCCTTTAAGTTTTCTATAACCAAGGGGTAACCTAGAGACAACCGCTCTGTGTACTATTCAGCTATACTTAGCTTAGGTACCTTCTATGGAACCCAAATAATGTGTGATGTAGAAGAAAGTCCGTCATATTAACTTTCAATTTGAAGAGGTTCATTTAGCAATTTATTTGATGTTAAAACTGAGAATTATATTTCTCTAAAGATCATGTTAGACCTGGCCGTCCCTGAATTTCCAATAATTCAATTATATGCAAACAATAATACATGTCAATCTCCTTTACAAATTCCTCATTTTCTAAGAAAAATTATGATTTTTATAAATCAAATAATTTCAGGAGTTACCAAAACCTGAATAATCATTAAACCATTAGATACTAGTTGGGTTTTCTGACTGTCTTACAGTTTTAAGGTAAATAGAAATTTTTCATCTACCTTCACAAAATTATGAAATTAGCTTTAGACTTGGTTAGAGACTAGAAGTGAATTGCTTGTCAAGCAACCTTCACTAAATCTCTTTAGACAGAATCTCATTTAATTCTACAAAATAACTAACAGTATCAGTCACATATAAATTTCAATTCGTATTCGATGACTACACTGTAAGTTACAAATGGCTATAAATGACCAATTATTTAGTTATGAATATAACTTTAAAATCCCAACTAGCAAATCTAATAATCTAGTTCAACACCTTTTACTGGATTATCTCCAATAAGTTAAAACAGGAACAAGCTGAAAGAAAAACCTCTACAAGTCCCTAGGTTTCCCTATGTCTTGACGATCTGATACCCTCGCATACTTTGAAGATATCGGATCCCCGAGATCAACCTCAAAAAACCTACACCTGGTACCCTCAACTATTCTGGAGATACACCATAACTCAAACAAAGAACAAACGAGTTCTTTAATTAACTAGACACAATAAAAAAAAAACCACCCCTTCCCTAACAACAGAGTTATACGGGTTGCTAATTGCCCGAGTGCAGAACTCTGACTAAACTGTAAGGACCTGACATGGGTGACTAGTCCACGAACCTATAGTCACTACCTACAGCCCTACAGGTAAGCTCAAAGGAACCGAAGTTCCGGGAGGCTTCTTAAAACAGAACGGACCTCCCTTGGGGATAGAGCTTATTGACCCTCCTAACGTAAAGACAGATCATGTGAAAGCATGTAGGCGGACGGAGACTAGCCTACGGCTAACCAGTCCCGCTAGGATATAGTATCACAACCTGTTAAGGTGATTCCAGAGGTCCGTACCCCCATCCAAACTACAGTCAATCACACAACCTGGAGACTGAATCGATGCCTCATTTAAGCGGCTAAAATCGACCTTGGGATCGTCTCAAAGTTCCCAAGTCCTAACTATCGCGGAGAGGAGATGAACGGCCTTCGTAAGTGGTCACAGTGAGGTTCAGCGAAGGCAGTCCATTATTTCAAACCATGTTGAAATGAATCGCAATTGTCCAATATTTCAAATACAAGTCATTTAAATGACTAAATGAGTTTACCCAACGCGTAAGAAACCCTTAAGAAGCTACTTTTTCTTGTAAGTAAAATTTTAACAAACTACCTTCACCCATAAGAAAAAGAATCTAAATTCTCAAAAGTACGAGGCCAACTTCCACGTAGCAACACGGAATATCGTTCACACCTCGAACTGAGTTTAAATTACTGAAAAATTACTAAGCAAAAAGAATTTAATAAAACTCTGTGACATAATTGAAATTTGTGTTAAGTCGGGCAGAGCTTCACCTTTAAATTCACAAAGAAACGCAAAAGACTCTAAAATATATTGGACAACACGACAGGGTCACGACTAAGTACAGAATGAATCGACGCGCCTCTGCTACCCCCTTATATACCCTTCGTCTTTAAGGTTCAAAATGCTACAACAAGCGGCTTTGTCACAAAACTCTCGGAACTATTGAAACTATCAGAAGTATCAAAAGTATCGAAACATTGTGACCAATCAGAGAGCCGGATTTTGTAAACATTGTTAGTTTCAATACTTTTGACGCAGTGGCCCCTCCACCGCTTCGCCATTTTGTCTGTCATTCTAAGTAGCCTGTGCATCAAGATTTTGCAACTGAATAAACAAAACTAAATAATCATCAAGTTAAATTGTTATAAATATTTGGAACTATTATCAATTAAGGTATGTAACTTATTTAATTATTTATTTATTTTTTATAGTAGAAGGTTCCATCGTAAAAAGTTTTGTAGGTTATCATTTTGTAAACAAACTGAAACTGCTTTACATATTTCTTTGTAAATCCCTGTCTAAATATAATGTTCTGCCCTATTTCCCTTTATTCTATACAATCACTAATCATAGGAGACACTGTGTGTTACTAAATAGTCATTTTTCACAATTTTGTTATTGTGACTAAAATTTAAAAAACAAATTACATTTCAAAGCAATGATCCCCGAACTATGCTGAGAGCGAAAGCGAGCCGTCCAGCCTCTCTGCCCTGTTTCCAGCAGTTGCACAATCAGCATACAAACATCCTTTATATCCTACTAATTTATGTAGACCTGGGTTAGTAGTGCAGACATGTTGTAACGATGACTTCTTCTCAATTTCAGGATTCTGTAGCATCCCATTAATCTGATGAAATCTGATCCGAAGTTCGCATCTTAACTCAACTATAAGGATGCCTGACATGAACCTGTGTTCAAACAACCTAAGCTACTTTTCAACACAAAGGTAATTTTTATCCTAAAATTATATTTACTAATACTTAAACCAAGTAATAACACTCAGGTGCTATTAACTAATATTAATATGTCAAGGAAAAGCAACTTGCTTACCTTTATCTATCAGTTTAAGCTATAAAATAACATTGGACTGAAGATAATACATAACTGTGAATGATCACCAATACTGTACAGAATCGACACAATATTTCTTATAATTAACCATTTAGTTTTCTAACAATATAAAGTAAAGAAGTGAAGTCTCTTCACTCCTACAAATTCTTAGCGAAACAACAGAGGTCAATAGTTATTTAAAACAGTATCAAATTTGTCAAACATAACTCAACAACCGTAAATAACATAAGATAATGTTTTACTTCTAGCGTTCCACAACCTGTAAGCTGCAAGCTCACATAACCCAAGCCTAGTATATAAACAACCATTTAAGCTTTCTTGTGTCCCATTATGTTGTGTTATGTAGCTACCCTTATTTAATAGGTGATTTTGTTACATTTTCAGGTCATCGACCCCGTTCAGCCTACATCTTCTCAGCTTCATGAAATCCAGCCCGATGTCCACAGTCCAAAGCAACCACTGCAGAATCGTGGTCCAACGGAACTGCTTCCACGTACTTCAGATAATACTCACTACAAACCAACTTCTAAACGGATAGTGACTTAGTCGTTAAGTGAATTGTACAAGGTATTCCCATTCTTTTATTATACTTAATTCAACTAATAATTTAGTAGTTCTATTCATTGAATTGGTATAAAGGGGCAGCCTTAGTTCTTCTTAATATAGTAAGGAGAGATATTTTTCTACCGCCTGTCCACAAGGATTCTATAAAACAGTATAAAACTGTTATTAATTTATTAATATAGAATTCCTTTAGCTTTTCATTGATAAAATTAATATGGACACAGCCAATCAAACATATATCAATTTTAATTGAATAACTTAGTTGTAAACTACAGTTTAAATGTTGTGAAAGGTAACGGACCCCATTCTGGACCGTCACATGGGGGAGGTCAATAAATGTCCAGCAGTGGACGTCCTATTGCTGAAATGATGATGATCATACATGTCAGTTTTAAATGTATTAAAAAAAACAACATAATTTTGCATTTTAGGGCTGGCTTTGGTACATGTGAAAAAGGGATGAATAATGTTTTTTCGCATTACACCCTCGTATATTGTATAATGTAATAGGTCTTTTAAAATGAAGGTGAGGTTATTTAGACTATATTTTATGGTAATAAAATAATATTTTTATACATTGCTTGCAATAACAACGAAATAGTAGATTGTACAACGAGCGCCATTTCAGCAAAGATGTTTATCAATCGGATATTTCAGTCGAGGGTAAAATGGGGTGTTATATCACTAGTCATTACCAACGTATTCCCTCTTGCGCAGTTGAATTTTTCCACCTATCTCTACTGGTAGGATGCACTCAGCTTTTCATTTTAATTGCGATGAAATGAAACAGTGATAGGTATTGTAAGTAATATCCTCTTTGATTAAACCCTTCGACCAAAATAAAATGAATGGAAGGGCCCTAACCATTGAACTTGATCAGTAAAAACGAGTCAAAACCGTCGGACATATACTCGAACACCTAATTATAAAAATGTACAGTATATTTGTTACAAAAAATAGATATCGGTTTTATTTGTGTATTTACACTTCGGTAAAGCATACGAATTCATAATTTTGTCAGATGTTTCGTTATCGCGTAACAATAGACTCGTGTTTCACTTCCTACAGCTAAAGACCGACTGAAACGAAGTGAGCGCTGGCGCTCATTTTGTAATCTTCAAAAATGCGCTTCTACTGGGCCCGTCCATTCATTTTATTTTGATCGAAGTTTACTGAAATTTTAACAATGTTCCATTTTTATTCAACAAAAGTTATGTTTTGGTCTTTAATAATACTCTGATCTATGGGTTTTTATTGAAGACTCAGGAAAACTTTTTAAATGAAATATATTACAAACCGAACCTCAAAATAATTTTAAAGGGTAAACATTTTAGACTTTTTATGCACTAGAGCATAAAAATAAGTTTTAGTCTGCTTAAACCGCGCGTGCATAAATAAGAACGTGATAAGTGAAAATATTCTTATATTACCTACCATTTAACGTTGAACTCCAAATAGTACGTGTGCCAATACTACACGATCCTCGGCTAGCTGGTACGTATCAGATCAATATATGCTTTTTTTAATAACTTATACTTAGTTGTACATGCCTTACGATACAAGTCTCATGTACCTACTAATCCGCCTTCTATGTTTGGTATACATCGTGAAAATTTCTTATTTTTCATTTTTTTTTTTGATTGTGAGTGAAACCGTGTTACCTTCGCAACTTTTAGTCGTGTTTAGTTTTTGTGCGTGAGTGTTATCACAAAACCTTTACCTTTGGCTCTCCGCTCATTTTCAGCGGATCCTGAAAATGTAGTCTCAAAATCTTATAAATGAAGGTATTTTGTAATTTATATTAAACTGCATTGAGCTCGAAGAAATAAGTTCTAATAGCTTTCACTTAAATACTTAGTAGGTATATACTTTATTTTATTTTTACTAGCTGCGCCCTGCGGTTTCACCCGCGTGGTGATGAAAATCGGTGATGATGAAAAGTAGCCTTTGTGTTAATCCAAGACATAAGCAATGTATATTTCATCCAAATCTATCCAGCCGTTTCTGCGTGATTGAGTAACAAACATCCACACATCCATCCAAACTTTCACATATATGATATTACAGTGTGATAAGTATGATTCAGTAATAGGCTTGCGTTTGACCGCCAACTCGCCTGATCTTAAACGATGATACGATGGAGCACGCTTGCCTAGAAGAAACCGATTCACTCGAGATTTGAAGAGATCACTTATCTCTTGATTCCGGATGTTGGCAAACCCAGGTGAATTACTCCACAAAAGAAAATACCTAGTACCATCTGCATGAATAAAAATATAGTTTAACTTTAAAATAAGTACTATGTTAGCACGTTTGCATCCTGCCCTACCACCTCCCCGCTACCCAGATATACGCAAATATCCCTGCTTGGAGTCGGCATATAACTTGGTTCCATACACGCGTCGATACAGCGGGATCCTGAAGCCAGAAATTTTTTCCTGGATCTGAGGTGGCGGCACAGGGAATAAGGCATGTATGTACCCCGTTCGGGGTGTTACTTTATACAGCATATCTCCTTGGCAATCCAACGCTGTTTTGTGTGATCGCGCGCATCACTTTTTGCCGTATGGGGTCTTCAAGGCCAGAGTGAATAAGTACCTTCTAAGTCTACGTGCTCCATCTTCGGCCACACATCGCTTTCCATCAGGTGAGTTGGTTAAACGAAGACTAGAACACCAAGGGTGGGTTGCACCATCTTACTTTAGCATTGTTAAACACAATTGTTAATTAACGTCATAACTTTAACCGTAACTGCCCACGCTTCGCTGATGGTTATTGTTATTGCTTATGTTAAATATCTGTCAGATGCATTAAACATTATTCCAGCTAAGTGCCAGTGTAAATAAGGTCTCATTTGACTTACAACCCCGGTAACTTTAACTATGCTAGTGAATACGCTGGTGCAACGTGGTGGTGCTCAGTAAATGCTAAAGTCAGCGTTACTGTTATTGTTAAATTTGTTACCTTAACTTTAAATACTACTATGGTGCAACCATGCCCTAATCTACATAAAAAAATGCAAAGTAGGTAAATTTTATGTGTTATTTTAACCAAAATAGCATCTCGTGACCAAAATGCTGGCCGGTATCTTGCGCAACGTGTTAGTATTGCAATCCAACGCGGCAATGCGGCCAGCATTTTGGGCACGTTGCCTACAGGCAGCGTTTTTTTAGATTAGTAGTTTAATATATTTAATTTATTTTATAATAATTGAGTCTGTTTCTTTATTTTAATTTCGGTTAGTTTATTTAATTTTATTTACTTAGTTAGTTTTTATTTTTAAGTACTTGTTTTTTTACGCGAGTAATTCTGTTTTGTATGTTTATTGAATAAAACCAAAATAATTTTATTTGTTATTAGTGCCTATGCCTACGTATCGAGAACGAGTTATCTAGTTAAATCTAAAATAGGTTTTAAAGGAAACTTACGTGAAATGTAACGTAATTATACCTACTTACGTATTAAATAAATTAAAATTAAAACTTTGCCGGTACCGCCGGTATTGTACCGACAACACGTCTAGAACTATTTGACTAGGTATTTAAGACATACATGTATTAAGTACTTCAGTAGCTACAAAGTATGTTTTGATCTGCAAGACTGAAAAAAGATTTTCTTATTACATTATAAGTAAACAAATGGTCCTGAAAACAAATAGAAAGTCGGCCTTGATAAACGTCGGAACTTTGGCAGGGAGACCCACGCAACCTAAAAAATAGTGACTAGTATGTAAGTTTCTTCATTTTGACATAATTTTAATAACTTAAGTAATTTATTTTCTAAAAACAAGTAACAAAATTAAAAAAGTTACCTTATTGATAAACAGAAAAGCGAGCGTTGAAATCTTTCCTTCGTAGATTCGTTCTGAATGAAAAATGCGTTAAAATATTTTTTTTTTGCTCTAATGTTATTTTTAAAAGCATTTTTGAATGAAATTGTTTTTAATTCTTTAATTTGCGTTTGCTTTTTCTGTGATGCCAGTTTCATGCTATGCGTTGAGCCATTGTTTTTTTTAATCGTTGAGCCGATGAGGTTTCCTTGCCAACTCTTTGGTGTGATTATATTTTTATTTTAAGCTTTGGCTCTAGGCTTCTTACCCATGAAGTTAATGTCGTATTGGCAAAAAAAATTAGGTCTATGGTTTTGCCAAATGTAATAGAAGATTCAAGTAAGTAGGTACAAGTTTTGGAAGATATCTTAAAATAAGTCAGTACAAGTAAACAAATTAAATCACGGCCCCAAGTTGTAAAAACGAGAACTTTACTATGATATAATGAGCTTATACGTAGGAAGTCAGCCTATTACCATATACTTGTTAAAACTAATATTATATAAAAAAACACAGATTTTTTAAAATTCGTTTTCAGTTTGAATATGTTATCAAAACATCGTGCGTTTTCCCTCATCGCTTTTGGTTTGCGAAATTTTTACAAACACCGTTTAGTAAATAATTACTACATAAAATGACAAAACTGGACCAAATTAAAATGGGACCACAAGGGAAGCATTAGCTTTCAAATAAAAAGAATCATCCTCCAAAAGTTCCTCATAAGTGGCAGTTTTGTTTTATAGAACGTTAAGGTGCTTATGCATAAAGTCTGTAATGCTACCACAACTTTAAAAACAGTCTTATTATTAACCTACTTCAATGAAGGAATGAGGAGTTTCTCAATTCGACTGTATGTCTTTTTAATGTTTGTTACGCGACTACTCCACCAATTATGAATTGATTTTGATGA
The DNA here is from genome assembly GCA_949125355.1 of Agriopis leucophaearia. Lineage (NCBI taxonomy): Eukaryota > Metazoa > Arthropoda > Insecta > Lepidoptera > Geometridae > Agriopis > Agriopis leucophaearia. The sequence goes on along the minus strand of OX421274.1, from coordinate 15,226,716 downwards.
TTCTCATATTTTTTGGTAGGTCATAACATAGACAGATAGTATATATATAGTATATACATAACAGAGGTGGTCCCCTATAAAAAAAATACACACAGATGACATTTTGATTTGTGGTTCCCTTTAGCAAAAGTTTTAATGAGGACTTTTTTCTTTACAATCTTTGTTTTAACTGTCATTTTTGTACTTTTTGATTAAGTTCGTAGATGTACCTACGTAGCTATAGTCTTGAAGTCGTTTTTTCCTCTAATAATTACTTTATAATCTTACATTTAATGTTGTCTTGCTCTCTCATTAGCCCAGAGAGTGATAAGATATAAATCAATCTAATCACATCACACTATCACACTAATATTATAAATGCGAAAGTAACTCTGTTTCCTACATAATCACGGCTAAACCGATCTCGATAAAATTTTGCGAGGCAATGGTACGGTTCGCGCAAAACTTTATGAGCCCTCTGAAGTTAGGCCCGAGGCCTCCCCGACGCCCTGTAAAGTCCCTCGGATACCTATAATATGCGTACTGCGCAGCCACTGGGCCTAATTTCAGAGGGCTCATAAAGTTTTGCGCGAACCGTATGTATCATGAGGACGGACACAGGCTATTTTTTTTTGAAGAAATCGCGAACGTAGTCGCGGGTACAGCTAGTATTAATATAAGAATGCTTTTGAGATAATGGGGGGGAGATGCAACTCGTGACCAGAATGCCGGCCTCTTCTTTACTCAAAGAGTGATCATTGCCATACAACGTGGTAATGGGGCCAGCATTTTGGGGACAATTCCCACTGGTAGCGGTTTAATAGATTAGTTTAGTAGTTAGGTATTAATTTGTCGTTTTCATTATTATTATCTTTATTTAAACTTATTCTCGGGTCTAGCCCGGACATTTGGCGGGCATTAGTGGAGCCGAAGCCAACACCAAGAGGCGTTTTTGAATTTAAAAAATACAATTATTGAATATGTATAAAATTGAATATGAAACTATTGTACAGTACAGTATAGGATTTAAAAAGTCTGGGCTATTGAGGTGAACAACTTGTGGATGGAATAACAGATCTATAGAATAAGAAAAGGCACCTGCCTTATATCCTATCTCATCACCCCCCATAAAGGCTGCTTAGTATAATTTTTAATATTCAGAAGATGGATGTAAATAAATAATGCATGCTAAAATATTACTTTTAGTTTGTACCATCTTGAATTTTTTGGAAAAGACAGTTTACTATATTTTTGTAAGGGATATTCAATGCAATTAGAGGTAGAGTAGGTGATGTTGATACAAACATTTTGTTATCATCGACGCCCTTATCCGAGTGAGGTCAGAAACTACACATTACAACTATACTACATAAACAAGGTCACCTTAGGCATGTATTACGTACATTTAACTCTACATCTCACTTTTTAGCTCTGGTAAAAATACTAAGCTAGGTTGGTAACTACTCGCCAACCAATCCAATTAAGCTAAAACTGATATTTGTTTATTCTTCCTTTAGTGTGCGAACGACTAGGCTAGGAATGTAGGGTTGCCATTCGTCCGGATTTGTCCTAGTTTAGAGGGCATCCGGAGAGCGTCCAGGCGGGACTTCATTTGTTGTCCAGGTTTATAAATTTAAAGTCTTGAGCCGCCCGCGACACACGCACTGTGCCCGCACGCCGCGATTTTTACACTATGTTTAAAAAAACCTGTGAACATGTCCGGGTTCTGGGCTCTAAAATCCGGGGTTTTCACGCGTCTTGTCCTGGTTGGCAAATTTTAGAAATGGCAACCCTAACTGAATGGGTGTTCCCTGAAAGTTACAATCTGGAGCTCGATTTTTGAATCGCTCTAATAATATTTCTTCTAGGTAAGCGTGCTCCATCGTAGACCGTCACTAACATCACGCGAGGTGGCGGTCCGCCGCAAGCCTATTGTTCAATAAAAAAAACAGCAGTAATGCAAGTAGTGCGTATATGTAATATGCCATGGACGCACTTGGGAGATCTCTACCGGATCTTTCTTATTTTATTTATTTATTCACATTGCCACATAAGCTTATTAGTGTTGTAAGCTAGCATAAGAATAAGAAAACATTTATTTATCTTCTGTGTACACAGAGATGTTAAAAATTAAATAATTCCAACAGCCTATCTTTTTCGAGCATACAATAAGTTCGGAGTTTTAAATAAGACCCACAACTACTTCTTTACTCTATCTCTTCTTTACACATAAAATAAAGTCGCTTTCCACGTCTGTGTGCTGTATATCCGCTAACTCCTCCTAAACTACGCAACGGATTTTGATGCGGTTTTCATTATCAGTTTGATAATTTTTCACGTAAGGTTTATAAATAAACACCCATGCGAAGCCGGGGCAGGTCACTAGTAAAATATAATGCAATCCGCGGTCTTTAAGTTTTTTTTTTTTTATCATACTTGGTAACGAGACGAGCGAAGTCGCTCGCCTGATGGCTCTTCACGCTTGCCCATAACAGCTCAACGCCACTCAGAATTTTGAACTTCAACAGTTCAAAACCCTGGATGGCAAAGCATTGCGCTCGTCACCCCGAGATATAAGATGTGAAATCTCTGTGTGCCCTGTAATTTCGCTGGAAACATTGTCCTTCAATCCGGAACACAGTAGTGTCTGCACACTACTGCTTGGCGGTTGAATAACTGGCAAAGGTGTGGTACTTCCCCAGGCGGACCCCTGCAACAGAGTCCTACCACTACAAAAATATTCATTTATACTTAGTACTAGCTGCGCCCCGCGGTTTCACCCGTGTGGTGATGAAAATCGGTGACGATGATGATGATGAAAAGTAGCCTATGTTTTAATCCAGGACATAAGCTATCTCTATTCTAAATTTCATACAAATCCGTCCAGCCGTTTTAACGTGAAGGAGTAACAAACATACACACTCACAAACTTTCGCATTTATAATATTAGTGTGATAGAAGACTTTCGAAAGTAGCTATGCTTTCACATTATTTTTCATACTATTTACCGTACATTTGACACTTAATCAAAATTTAAGAACGTAACCTTTTGATTATTTTTTTAAAGTTAATTAAGAACTACACAATTGCTTAACTTTTTTAAGTCAAAAATACGTAATATTTATTGTTATATGACAAAAGAAGCCAATTTTACGATTTATTTTGACAAATAATCAATATTCTGAGAGATGTGAAATGTACTATTAAATTATTTGACTATATAGACAGATAATGTAAGTAGTATCTATTTACTTAAGGGCGCTCTTCCCGTCTGCAGTGCTCTCTCTCCCACATATTATCTCGCATACATATTCGCTCGCATTATTGAAGATCTTAAATCTGGGTATAAAATCACCGATTGTGAATTTCCAAACAGTATCAAAACCATGTTGTGCTGTCTGTCTGTCATAACATTAAAGCCTTTTTAACAGATTTTATCACCTGTTCGTTATTTTATTTCCTGACGTTACGAACACTTTGTCTAAATTTCATTACCACCTATGATTTTTAATCAGTTTTTAGGGCCTTATGATCTATGCTTAAAATTGCTCTCTCAACTTCTCTCTGACGGCAATCTTGACACGCAAAAACGCGACAACAAATTTTAAGCATAGATCAACTTGAGGAACGTTTTTAAGTAAGGCCACTAATGTTTAATTTAATTTGTTTAAATCACAAAAGCCTAAGAATTCATTATCATAACATTATCATAAGTCATTTTCAATCACACTAATATTATAAATGCGAAAGTTTGTGAGTGTGTATGTTTGTTACTCCTTCACGCTGAAACGGCTGAACGGATTTGGATGAAATTTGGTATCCTGGTAGCTTATGTCCTGAATTAATACATAGGCTATTTTTCATCATCATCACCAATTTTCATCACCACGCGGGTGAAACCGCGGGGCGTAGCTAGTATCATATATGTGAAAGTTTGGATGGATATATGGATGGATATTTGTTACTCAATCACGCAGAAACGGCTGGATGGATTTGGATGAAATTTGGAATATACATTGCTTATGTCCTGGATTAACACATAGGTGACATAGGCTACTTTTCATCATCACCATCACCACCGATTTTCACACCATGCGGGAAACCGCGGGGCGCAGCTAGTTTGATATAAATATATTTTAATTTGGTGTAATAAAAAGGTACCTAATAATAATGAATTTAAGGCTTTTTACCATGTTAGGTCAGCAAAACATTTTTGTCAATATTTGCAAATTCGTTTTCTTCAATAATGTGAAAATGCGCGAGCATGAGAGCTGCGGACGGAACGAGTCGCCACAAGATACTAATACCTACTGGGTTACGCGGAAAAGGTATAATAAGCCGAAAAGGGTCCATAGTAGGTACCCATATTTGTGAACAACTTTAACTATTGGAGCAATTCTGAAATTGCGAAAAAAAACTGCTGTTTCATAGAAAACTGTTATCGACACTACAAAATGTACGAGTATGTGACAGCTGATAATTATTCGCGAATTCTGCATTAGTCCCTTATTAAAACTTGTTCATTTCGGAGGAGTGAAGAATAATATGCAAGATAGATGAAGAAGAGCATAGATTTAAGAACAGGCCAAAGAGTCAGACGGGTCATTGTTTACTGACCAAACTGTACAAAAAAAAAAGATTAAATAAGAAAAGATACTGCTTCCTGTCGGCCTCCAAATTATTGAACTGTCTTTGCAACCAATTTAAGCGTTTGTGACGTCATCGAGAGAGAAAGAAAGACAAACAAGAAGTAGATTTTTTTAATACATATTACAAGTAATTTTAGTACATATTACAAGTAATTTTGATACATATTACAAGTAATTTTAATATATATTACAAGTAATTTTAGTACATATTACAAGTAATTTTAATACATAGTAATTTTAAAGCAATCCTCTTCTCCCAGGGCCTCTCTACTTACAGCTTAGTGGTGAGGAGAGGTGTTGCTGGAGAAATTTTAGATCGACAGGGTCGACTGGTTTATACCTACTTTACTTATGAATCTATCCGCGACCATGGATTACGAAGATAGATAGGTATCTAAACAGTGGGTACCTGCTGCCAGATTGGTACCCTACCCTGCCATGTGCCTAGAAATATTGGTATTATGTGCATAATACATAAGCTACCTACGTATATAATGCCAGAGAACTTCATCAAACTATGGGGTGTCAAGTAGATCATACGCAGTGGCGTAGCGTGGGGAGGGGGGAAGGGGGGCATTGCCCCGGGCGGCGATGAACCATCGGCGTCGGTGGAATCGGCCGCCCTTTGCCTTCCTTTCTTCCAATGCCGCCCCGATCAAAAATGTATGAACATTGAACAATAATAGTAAAAAATATCGCATTTTTATTATCTAATTTCTTCTTTCATGGCCTGACACATAAAATAGATAATTATGTATTATGATCTTAGAATTAGGTACTTATTCTAGGACAGAATATCAGGCTGGTACCTAACCTACCTACCTAAAAAAATGCGCCCGCCTCGCTCGCGAAATACCTACCTATACCTATACCTAGGTAGGTTTTATGCTAAAACTGACTCTACTAGACCTCCCCCATAATCACTTATTTTTTATTTGAAAAATGTGTGGGGGTTGTTGAATAAAATTTAAAAAAAAGTATACCTACCTACCTATTTAAGTTTATAATATGGACATACTAATGTAAAAACTACCCACATTACCTGATCTAAGACCACTAAAATAACAAGATGTGCAATGGTTACTAGACCTAAAACTGCAACATGGCTACCTTTAGGTAGGTACTATGTCTTAAAATTTAATTACCTGCCTGTTAATCTTTTAACTAAGCACCTAACTATTTGTACTCATCATTACTCCAAAAACCTAGGTTCCTAATTACCATGTAAGTAAGTAAGTAGGTACCTACCTAACTAAACTTTTCCACCTACCTATATATGTACCTATATGTAGGGCTACCTGCATTCCTACCTACTTATTTTAGTTACTAATTATTTATGTAGATGCATGACATGCAAGTTACGTATCTACGTGAGATACCAACATAGGATCTTATCTAGATAGGTACCTACCTAGGTAAGTAACTACGTAGGTAATAAAATAAATAGTTGAACTAACCTAGAATTAAAAATGAAAGCAAAGCAACCCTCAAAATCCTGCCCAGGAACAGTCATGTCCTGCTATTGATTCGCTGCAATGCCTAGAGTTGTACACGTGTCGCGTACCTACCTACGTCTGATACTGAAAGCGCTTGACCTTGGGAATCATTATGTAGTTTAATACTTCATACATAGCTACCTATGTACCTACACACCTAATAAAGTTACGTAACGCATCCGTATACGGTCGCCTATCGATCATTGATTAGCTCACCAGAGTTAAAACGATAACTTTAATAAGTTTCAACGATAAAATATCATTCTAAAACAATGCAATAACAAGCAATAACCATTTCTTAATCATTTCAACAAGATTTTGTTAACCTAAAAGTAGGTAAATTCCGTGTCATTCGAAGCATTTGTGCTGTGAAAAGCGTGCCATAGCATTTATTAAACGCATATACGAAGCAGAAAAGTTGTTTTTAACAAAGACAGAGTGGTATCGGGTCGAAAATATTAATCGTGGAGACTTGGAGAGGCCCACAAACACGGGCGGATGTTATATAGCTACGTAGATAAAACCTTCCGCCGTCTGCAGCGCCTCTGGCGGTGACTGAACTAAACAAACTTCATGCCGCGTACAGCCCTCCGCACAAGTTTGATTAGGTCATGGTAATTTCAATATTTTATTTTTAATATAAGTACTTATTCCTCTATATAATTTGTCTTAAAATCAAATTTTATTGTTTTTTATGTTTATAATGATTAAAATAGGAAGAAATATAGGATTTTAGTCAAAAGAAACACTAAACAGTTTGATCATCCTCGTGTTTATGATGACGCTTTTAGGGTTCCGTGGTTACAACAACAAACCCCTGTATAATAATTCTGTCAGTCTATATTATTTTGTCAAACAGTACCGTAGTAACCGGTTAGAATGGTTAACCGTTAATAATGACATTGTGGCGGAACTCTTTTTCACCAGTGCGACCTTCGCGGTCGCCTTTATTATTTTATTTCAATAGAGTTGTGTTTTGTTTTATAAGAGATCTGTCAAGAGGTGAAAAATAGATGTTTTCAATTCCGCAAAATAAATTGTTTTAATAATAGGAGTAATAATATCCTAAATTGGTGACCCCGATACGAACACAACATAAATTAAGACGATTCGAACACAAGAAGAGCAAAGGTACGCAAATATGTACGAGTACTTTCTTTGGTGGTACGAGTGAAGCGACCACGGTCGTCTGATTGTTCGTCGACGAGAATACGAAAACGTAGAAAAAGAAGTGGTGAATTCGACTACGAGAGCTGTGCTGCTGACTGCTGGCAACAATCGCATGGAGCGCGTCAAGACTAAAGTCGAAGTATCTTTTGGAAGAACCAGTGTGGACTAAAAAGACTAAGTGTGATTTATATTGTTGTGTGTTTTTGTGTGTGTATTTAATTTTATTTTATTTTGGTGAATTTTTGTACATATTTTTAAGTTATTTTTATACCAAAGTTTTTTGTAGGGCATTCGCACACCACACTCCCACGTTTCTTTTGTTTTCAGTTTTTGTTTTTTGAATTTTGTTTTTCTCTTAGCATGGTTTTTCATGACAGCACACGTCATGAGTGACAGTGAGCAGGAAGACTTCAAACCAGCTTCCGCGGGTACGGGTGGACGTGAAATGTCAAGCAGTGACAGCAGATCTGGCACAGGCGGTACGGAGAAGGTAATGATTAACAGAGTATCTATACGTACCCCTCCATTTTGTAGAGATCGCCCGGCCCTATGGTTTGCGAGTTTAGAGGCGCAATTTTCCATCAATAATATTAGCCAAGAAATCACAAAGTTTAATTACGCAGTTGCGCACCTCGATACCAATTGTACTCGCGAAGTAGAGGATTTCATAATCGAACCTCCGAGGGAGCAACCCTACACGAAATTGCGCAACGCAATAATATCTAGGTTCTCAGATTCTCGGGAGCAGAAAATACGCCGTCTTCTAGAGAAGGAGCAGATCGGCGATCAAAAGCCGTCGTTTTTTCTGCGTCATCTGAGATCGTTAGCCGGTGCAGCATTTCCGGAGGATATTCTGAAGACAATTTGGATGAGCAGGTTGCCACGATATCTTCAAACTGTCTTGGCTGCTCAACGATTAGAATCGTTGGCTGAGCTAAGCGAACTAGCGGACAATTTGGCTGAAATTAACGCTCAATCAACTTCATTGGAGGTATGTACGGTTTCGCCTAACTCGAATACTGATCTTGTACAGGAGCTGACTAAAAAAGTTGATGAATTGACCCGTTTAGTAGCGTCACTTTCCTCTGCTGGTTGCAGCTCGCATGTTGGTACGCGTAGTCGTGACTTCAATCGTAACCGTAATCGTAGTCGCAGCCGATCACGTTCACGTAACTATGATTTGTGCTTTTATCATGACCGTTTTGCGACAAAAGCACGTAAATGTGTGCCTCCATGTAAGTGGTCCGGTTCCCCGCCTAGTGATCAGGGAAACCAAAACAGCAACTGTTAAAGGCGACATCCAGTTGCTCGCCAGCTAGTCGCCGCCTTTTCGTGACCGACCGGAGATCCAATCGGAAATTTTTGGTGGACACTGGTTCGGATATTTGTTGCGTTCCTCGTAGCTTTATAAAAGGACGTACGCTTCAGCCATTATCATATAGTTTAGTTGCAGCTAATGGCAGTAAGATTATCACATATGGACTGGTACAGTTGAACTTAAATTTAGGGCTACGACGGGATTTCACCTGGAACTTTGTCGTGGCGGATGTGGAAAGTGGTATTATTGGCGTAGATTTTTTGTCGCATTACCAGCTTTTACCCGATTGCTCAAAAGGTAAGCTGTGCGATAGTAAAACTGGGCTTATTTCGTCCGCGGACCTTTATACCGCGGAACAGCAAAGTGTGAAGGTAGTATCTCTTCCTGACTCGCCATTCACAGCGATCTTGGAGAAATACCCAAGTATAACGCGACCACCTGGTGCACCTAGAATTATTAAACACAGCACCGTACATTATATAAACACTACCGACGGTCCCCCTGTGACATCTAGACCGCGTCGGTTGGCACCATTAAAACTGGGCATTGCAAAGAAAGAGTTCGAAGATATGGTCCGAGCTGGTACTTGCCGACCATCTGATAGCTCTTGGTCATCGCCTCTGCATCTCGCACCTAAAAAGGACTCAACGTGGCGTCCTTGCGGTGATTATCGTGCATTAAACGCCCGAACGATTCCTGATCGCTACCCTGTCCGATACATAGGTGATTATGCGCACAACTTGTCTGGCTGTACCGTTTTTAGTACTATAGACTTGGTCAAGGCCTATCAACAGATACCGGTGAATCCAGGCGACGTGTGCAAGACAGCGATAACTACTCCATTTGGATTATATGAATTTCTGTATATGACTTTTGGTTTGCGTAATGCTGGGCAGACTTTTCAGAGATTTATCGATGAAGTAGTCCGTGGCTTAGATTTTTGCTATGTCTATGTTGATGACATTTTGGTTTACTCAAAAGACCAAATAGCGCATGCGCAGCATCTGGAAATCTTGTTCCAGCGATTGCACGACTATGGCGTTGTGATTAATACAGCCAAGTCCGTATTTGGTGCCGCAGAAGTATCTTTCCTTGGGCATCGAGTCAATGCTGCGGGCACGCGTCCTCCTGAGGACAGAATTCGTTCTCTGGTGGATTACCCGCCCCCAAAGACAGTTCAGGGTATGCGCAGATTCATAGGCATGGTCAATTACTACCGCCGGTTTTTGCCAAGTACGGCTAAGTACCAAGCGCCGTTAATTGAAGCAATCACTGCTATTCAAGGCAAAGGCAATAAACCTTTTGTGTGGACTCCTGAGCTAGAAAAGTGCTTTGAAGAATGCAAGAAAAGCTTGACGTCCGCTACAATTTTAGCACACCCAAATAACAGTGCTGAGGTTGGGTTGTTTACTGACGCTTCAGGAACGCACGTTGGTTCTTGCCTTCAACAACGCGTCGATAATGATGATTGGCAGCCACTAGCCTATTTTAGTAAAAAGCTGACTGCTAAACAGGCTCAGTGGCCGGCGTACTATCGGGAACTCCTTGCGGTGTACGAGAGTGTTCAACACTTCAGGCACCTGTTGGAGGTACAACACGTCACTATCTACACTGACCATAAGCCGCTAATATACGCTTTTGTACAACGACGTGAGAAATTGCCGCCTATCCAATTAAACCAGCTGTCTTTCATCAGCCAGTTTACTACTGATGTAGTGTATATTAAAGGGGTTGATAACATCGTAGCTGATGCCATGTCGCGCGTTGAGTCTATTTCTCTTGAAGAGGATTTTGCTGCACTCGCGTTATCGCAAGAATCGGATGAGGAGCTAGCTAGTATGCGTGGGAATTCGTCTTTGAAGCTCGAACCCATCCTCATCCCTGGCACAAATATCACAGTAATTTGTGATACTTCAACTGAGCGACCACGTCCATACCTGACACCAGCATTCCGTCGAGCTGCATTCGACAGGTGTCACAACCTCAGTCACCCTGGCGCGCGGGCAACCACTCGCTTGGTAACTGAGCGTTATGTATGGCCTCAAGTAAACGCAAATTGCCGTGAATGGGCTCGAACTTGTTTACGCTGTCAACTCAGTAAAGTAACTCGACATATTAATTCGCCACTTGGAGAGTTTAAATTACCGTCAAACAGATTTAGGTCGGTGCATTTAGACATTATTGGACCACTTCCTCACTCGAAAGGGTACAATTATTGCCTGACTGCGATTGATAGATACACACGGTGGCCTGAAGTATGGCCTATGTCATCAATCACAGCAGAAGAGGTAGCAGATACATTCGTAACTGGTTGGGTTTCCCGTTTTGGGGTACCAAACATTATGACAACCGACCAGGGCCGGCAGTTTGAATCTGTGTTGTTTCGCCGTCTAATGGATGTATGTGGTACCAAACGGGTGCGCACGACTAGTTACCATCCTTGCGCAATTGGTATGGTGGAACGCATGCATCGGCAGCTTAAAGCATCTTTGATGTGTCATAATGACACATGGGTAAGAGCTTTGCCGTTAGTTTTATTAGGGATGCGAACGGCGCTCAAAGAAGATTTGAAGGCATCTTCTGCAGAGCTCGTTTATGGAGAGACTCTTCGCTTGCCTGGAGAACTCGTCATACCTCCAATAACATCGCAGAGCCCAAGTGACGTTGTAGATTTCGTCCGTGAGCTGCGCAAATATATGGAAGCTCTCCGTCCTGTCCTTGCTACACGCCACGCCCAGCCATCGACTTTCATATTTAAAGATTTAGTTAAGGCGTCGCATGCCATGCTACGCGATGATTCAGTGCGAAGGCCGTTGCAGCCGCCTTATTCCGGTCCTCATCGTATCATCGGGCGAAGAGACAAAACGATCACTCTCGATATTAATGGAAGGGAACGTACAGTTAGCATAGATCGCGTTAAGCCTGCCCATTTGGATCCGGCGTTTGGCAATTGTGAACCAATTGTGCCGCCTGCGCCAACTCCAGCTAGCAGTTTCACGCCTGCGTTGGTCCCTGCACCTACACCAGCTCCTGTCATCACCCGGTCCGGGAGGAGGGTGAAGTTTAGAAATATTTTAGATATGTGATTATCTTATTTATTTATAAATTTTTCAGCTTATTCTTCCTTTCTCCGTGGGGGGGTGGTGTGGCGGAACTCTTTTTCACCAGTGCGACCTTCGCGGTCGCCTTTATTATTTTATTTCAATAGAGTTGTGTTTTGTTTTATAAGAGATCTGTCAAGAGGTGAAAAATAGATGTTTTCAATTCCGCAAAATAAATTGTTTTAATAATAGGAGTAATAATATCCTAAAACATAAATACGTCTTCAGGTTTGGTTTTTGGACAAATTCTTTAATTAAAAGTAGATCTGATAATAACGTCCAGTATAATATGACGTAAAATCGGCAGACCATTGATCGTCGCTATAACTGAATTATATTGTATTACTCAAACTATAAGGGAATAAGTAAACCCAAAAAATATTAAGTAAAATTAATTAAAATAATGAAATAAAAACAAAAGTTGATGCTTGAAAATAATTAATTCTTGACATGTACTTTATAATTAAGTATAATATTGTACCTACCTGCTAGAGCCTCAAGTTTGTACTGAATATTTAAAAACCTAATAATTTAGTACCTACTGATTAGATCTAGTTGTAACGACGTTACGTGGGACGCAGCTGTTAGTCCCTCGGCCGTCGCTCTAACTCAATTCTACACTGTTAATACTATAATAGAGAGGTGCTGTCACAATTTGCCACATCAGCAGGCCTGGCACGAGCCGTGGACAAATTGTCTCTCCACTGTTTTTATCCCGCTAGAAAAAAGGCAATCTAATCCATATTTTAGCTCTTTCGCGTCTACGCGCGGATAAAAACAGTGGAAAGACAATTTATCCACCACCCTTGCTAGGCATGTAGGTGAAATTTGTGAAGGTTTTATGTTGTAATTTACAAATTAGCTAGCTAATTACTATGAATAATTAGATAATCGACAGTTAAGAAATAACGAAACAATGAGTCAAAACATTTATTTATTAGAAGGCATAGCTAAAAAGAGGTTTTCACCTAAAATCCTTTTGAAAGCGCCCATTCTTGTAAATCATTAACATAGTCTCCTTTGGCTTCTATATTTTTAGCTACTTCGTGGACCCTAGTTTCCACGTAACGATTGTTCTTTTTCTTCAAATACGCCTTAATTTCATCATTCATGCGCCAAATATCCCCATCAATATTTCTAATTTTAGATATTTTACGCATACCGCGATATGTGATATCTAAGTAAATTGGAAGTTCATAGTTTTTGGTCCTTCTTATGAAGTAAGGATGGTTAATGGCTTCTTCTTTGGGTGGAATCCATCCTGACGAGTATTCTTCTTTTGGAGTGAATTTTGGAATGGTTTCAAGCGGTAATAGTCTTTCTACGTATTTCCATTCATCTGGATTTTTTGAAATTTCGTATTCGTATTGTTCTTTAATTTTCCTAACGAACGGTGAATGAGCGTAGTTAGAATACTCTCGAACAATCTGTAACAAAGAATGCACTATGATTAACTAATTTGGCAAGTACAAAGAAAGCCAAAATACAGCATTATGGTAATTGACATTAGTAGGTATAGTCCGACAAGAATCTTAACGATCGTGCTCTGTTGTGAGTACTTAATTACCTATGCGACAAGAGAGATAAACTCATAAGGACAAATATAGTAACACCTCTTTATTTTCATGATATTCACATTCAGAATCATTGCCGGATTGTTACATAGCTTTTCATTGAAAATAAACGCGATCTATCTATTGAATCTACACCAAGGCACCAGTAGTGACCTCTGCCCGTAGTAAGGCGCAATTAGTTCGCATATGATTTCAGAATCGAGACGGACTCATTACCCATAACCTTTTACTTATTTAGGTATAACCTAAAATACACTGACAAAATTAACTAAAAAGAACATATTAAACAAAAACAAATATAAAATATTATTTTTATGAACATTCATATAAAAATATTAGAAACGTGAAAACTTTTGTGAGAAAAACCTGTTTGGAGGGGTGTACAGCCATCGCTCTGTCACATGTCGCGGTCAAAGCCACATTATTGCACAAAACAAGTGAAAATATAATAAAATAATTACCGATTGTGATCCTGGAATAAGTTTTGTACCCGAATCAATCGAGTTGTTCAGGATTTGAGCAGTTTTTCCAGCAAAAAGACGCAGAAATGCGCACTGTGATCGTAACACCGTCGCCATTTTGAATAGCGAATAGAGCGAATTGCTACAAGAGCAATAAGAACTATATTATTCGTTTCGAAGGAAACATTATGGCGGACGCCTGCAGACATTCGGGCTTTTCAAAAATCGTTTTCTAAGTTTAATCGCGAGTTTATATTGAACTTTTTCGCATATTATGGTGCATTGTGTATCCAAGTAACTGTTTATTGTGGTTTTTGGGGGTTCCATTGGACATTTGGTGAGTATTTTGTGAGGACATAGCAGAGGTGCGCCACGGCTAGGGAAATGATTTGGTGCTTTCGTTCGTCGACGCACACGCACCGCTCAGCTGGTAGGTGGCGTTAGGTGTCACTTGCGACCTCCCAATATCAAAACATCGAGTTTTTCATGAGTTTTCCGGCGCGATTTTCTGTGTACTGCGCGATGTAAACAAATAACTTAGTTCATATTTACTTGCACTATCGCATCCAGACGCTAAATAAACTGAAATGTAACGTGTTACTATCGAAAATAATGCCATATTATTGCGCGAACTTGTTGATTACCGCGCGCTCGCTTTTGTTTACCATGATTTGTAAATACGATTTATAAGTGAATTAGGTTGAATTAAGCGATACAAGACCTAATAAATTGGTTGATTAGTGTTTTTTCTTTGTATTTATCAAAATAATTCAAAGATTTTAACTTAAATTCCCAAGTTATTTGACGATGTTGTTCCACAGGTATCTGTTATTACCACGTTGCTAATTACAGAGTATTAAGGTATTTTAATGAATTTTTATCACGTTTCAGGTCCAAATGGCAGGTTGGTGACGTGTTATAAAAAAGCGTCCACCTAGCTCAAAGATCAAATGGTCATTGAGACAGAAGACTTAGCTGTGATTGGTAAGAATAGTGATCCTGCTTGATTTGAAATACTTGGATTATCATTAGACGTAGAGAAGCATTGACGGACTACAACCAGGGTGGACTATTCACAGGGAACATTAAGAAGCCTCTTCGGTTACTTCAGTCTCAACTGCAAGCTGGTCAGCCTCTGCCTAATGTCGAAAAAACGGGATTATCTCCCACCACACATTCCATCATGAAAACCAAACAGGTGAAAGAGGAGCAAGACAAAGGCATCGACGAGGAGACTGCCCCGATCGAACCCAAGACTCGTGCCCGGAAGAAGGCCACCGACATTGAAGAAAAAAGCCAAGATGAGCCTAAAACATCCAAAGATAAGAAAATCCAAACTAAACCTAAAGCAATAGTCAAGAAACGTCCACTCGGCATCAGAAAAACTCTTCGGAGCAAGAAAACTGTAGTAGTAAAAGAAAAAGTTAAACATGTCATAAAACAAGGGGTGAAGCGCGGAAGGAAGCCTGCTATCAAGCCTGACCCGGACACTGCTCAAGAAAAGGAGACCGCACCCTTGATACCTGCCTCTGAAATAAAGAAGGAACCCGTCGAGGAGACCACTCCTAACTCCAGGTCCTCCAGTCCGAAGACAGCTGGCCGGAGACAGAGAGTCACCTCGGATATGGCTATGATGAAAACCATGCTCAGTGATTCTCCAAGCACTCTGGTGCTGGGGTCCCGGACTAGCCCATACTCAATGCGCTCTGAGAGAAGTAACAGCCCATCGCTCTTCGAAGGCAAGAACCTCCGGAGCGGCAAACCAAGAAAAGTTAAAAACAACTTATTAAATGAGGTTGTTAAGAAAGAACAAAAGAAAAGACGCAGGCTGCTTTCAGATTCCAAGAATCCAGAAGCCGGAGATGGTGAGGATTGTAAAAAGTTGAAGAGGGGGCGTTCCTGTTCACGGGACGGCAGTGAGATCTCCAAATGCTCAGACAACACTGAATCTGACCTGAGCATGAGCGAAACGCTCAACGACTCAGACAGGGAGCTCAACAAGAAACTAGATAAATCTAAGACTGACCTAGCTGTAGATATTGAAAATAATGTTCAGATCTCGACTACTGAAAAAGTGCCTTCTAACATTGACTCTAAATTAGCCGAACCAAAACTGGTAGCGGAGACCAGTTCCATTGTAAATGAAAAGAAAAAACTGAGCTTAACGAGAAGTACTTCATTAGACTCGGACAACAATAATAGTAATAGGATAAAGTTAGAAACTTTAAACACATCAGACGTAGAAGACAAATTGTTGAAGACTGAAAATGATACGCTTTTCCAAGCTCGTACTAATATATTGACTATAATGTCCGAGACATTTAATTCGAAGGCGATGGCCAAAAATATAAGAAGAGCGAGGCGCGGGAAGAAAGCGGCGGCCGAGGCGCGTAAACCTGCACCCAAAGAGGCTACCAAAACCACCCCCACCTGCACTACTACACAAGAAACTAAAGACAACAAACAAGAAACATTAGACGAGAAACAAGAAACAATGGACGATAAACATGAAACAATAGAGACCTTATCTAAAGACATTGATGACCTTATCAAGAATTTGGACCAAAACATTGACCGGGATCATGAGATCGTCTTGGCTATTCCCGTGATACCGGATCAAATGGAGACCAAGTCTGTTTCTAAGTTCTACGGCTTGACCAAGAGCAATGAAGACAATACTGTTCCCCCAGAAACGCCCGTAAAAGAGAAAGAAGTCTCTGCCCTTATAAATGAAACAACACCTTCAAAAGTTGACGACGGTGAGACTATCAGACTGCACTACGAAAATTCGACGGAAAAAGGAGAGGGCCCGAGGCATGAGATAGCTTATAAATGCAACACCGTAGCCAGCATAGACAAACTCATGGACAGACTGAAGGAATTCGAAGAGTTCGACAAGAGGAGACAGAGGCAGGAATCGGAATCAAAATCAAGCGACAGCAAACCCATGATGGTTACAAATGACGTGGTGCTGATCACAAAATCTGGCGCCGACATCAAACCCCTAAAAGACATACAATCTGTGCGCTCGCCTGAGAGACCTTTGGAGAAAGAAAACGTGCTCAGCTGCTTCGAAAACAATTCAGCTATTTCCATCGTCAAGAGAGATCAAGTCAGAAAGTCTTTGGACGTTGATCTACCCAATTCAGTGACACTGATAAAGAGGAAAAACAGTGTGAGTGCTAGAAAAGAATCTACAAGCTCCAACCATTCCCGGGAGGCAGATGCTATTAGCATTTTCGAGAAGTCACTGGGAAAAGACGTTACTTTGACTGAAATCAAGAAGTCTGTCGAAAAAACCGTAATATCCTCTCAAGTAGATTTACATCAGTTTGCAACTCTACATCCTACGAGTACGAGTCAAATCGGAGGGGTCATGTTGGATTCCAGTCAGATCTCGATCACGCCGCGCGTGTCAGATACCAAACCTACCGCCGACGTCCAGATTATCACTAAACGCAAATCTAGAGAAAAATCTGCATCCAGAAACTCATCAGAGTCTGCTGAGGCGGAGGACAAAGTAGCAAAGATAGAGAAAATCAAATCACCGACGCACCAGTCACAGGCAATTCCTGTCGCCCCCGCTCCAGTGGCCGTCAAGTCTCCTGAAGCGGTGTCAGTCGTGACTGAAGCTCTCCCGCTGCCGGTCGAGACCATCAAGCCTGTGCCTGAGGAAATACCCGTTGCGTTAGAAGCGCCTATAATAGAATCTATAACAGAATCAACACCTGCAGATAAACCGGAAGAAAAAATTGAGGAGACCACTACAATTGAAGAGAAGGTTGTAGAACAACCAGTAACTGAAAAAGTTGAAGAAAACTCAACACCTGAAGTCCCTGAAAAGAAACCTGAAGTCCCGGAAAAGAAACCTGAAGTCCCAGAAAAGAAACCTGAAGACGCTGAAAAAATGGAAGTTGAAACAGAATCTGTCATTGAAAATCCTGTACTCAAACCCGAACAAACAGAAATAAAAGACATAGAAATGAAGGAACCTCCTTTGCCAGAGTCAGTAATCGAGAGTAAAGAAACGAAGATTGTGACCAAACCTGCAGCAAAAGAAGAAATTAAACCAGCAAAATGCTCCGGTAAGCTGTCTAAATCAGCAAGAAGCTCCATAGAATGCCTACCCGGGCCTAGTTCCCTAAACGAAACACCCGAGAGTCAAAAACGCAAGGAAAACATACTAAGGACGCTTGGGTTGCTCACTCATAAAGCAGCTAAAGAGGCTAAAATAGAAAAACTGAGAGAGAAGGAGCGAATATACAGCGGAATGGCGAATAAGGGAAAAGCTGCTAAGTCATCAGGAGATTACACGGGAACACTGAAGACTGTTATAAAGTTGAACAGGTATGTACTCTTATTTATTGCTGTTAGACTAGATGGTAGACCCTGATGTTAAATGATGGTGTGGGTCAAACCACTCCTATTCTTTTTTGGGCAATTTTTTTTACACCATTACCTATTTATAATTACCATTACAATTTCTAAAAGCTTTTGTGTAAGTTGTAAAGCTTTTGGAGAACAAGTAACAAACAAACTGAGACAGATTTACTTTGGCATTGATAAGATTGGTCTTGCCGCACTATTTTCCAGCATATTCAGGTTACAAAAGTATCGCATGCCCATCATCACAATGCCCTTTCATTCCTTGCAAAATTTCATCAATATCAGTTCAGTTGTTTGTTGTGAATAATACAAAACTTTTTGGTTGAATGGCTGCTCTAGTGACTTATTTCTTTAAAATACCAAACACATTTAAAAAATTCATCATTTTCAAAGCTTGATGGGGTCTAAAAATTGTCAGAATTTATGGGTCGCCCAAAGTCCTGAAAACGTTATTTTGCAAGGAAATATGTTTATAAAAGTTTTGAATAGTAAAATTGGTGTTTTGTGAACCCAGGAGCGGTGGGGAGCGTGAAAAGAAGAAGCACAACCGCAGCTCCTTGAAGATGACCTTCCAGAAGAGTAAATACAGAAGCGGCAAGCAGATCACCGACGTCGGGGACCCGCCTGCTGAGGACGACACCTTCTACACCATCGAGCGACGCGAGGTGAGATTCTGCAATTAGTCTTCACACACATCATCAGTAAACATCCACTGCTGAACAACGGCTGCCCTCTTAGAGAGGGGTGTTGCTATAATCAACAACCCTCATTTGGCAGGCGGCTTGGCGACCGTGAACTAATAGGAAGCTGCTGCCATTCCTCCGGTAGTTCTGGTCGCAGTTTTAGGAGATACCCAGGTCCATTGCCAATGCTCCAATTTACCTTGCTATTTTGAAAATGTGACAAGTGGACCTTATCACATTATCTGAAGGGAAAATAGTTTACATCTACACCAATTTTATTACAATCTTTTCATTGCAAAATTTGAGAGTATTTTAATCTAGTCCTGTAAACAAAGTTTTTTATATCAGGACGAGATATGTGCTAAAACCTAAAAGCTTATTTCTCTACCGTAAGCTCTTTGATTTCCTTCTACGTTGATGTCTCGATCGCTAACATCAGTCGCGCGTACTGATTAGGTACATTTTGCTTTCTATAAAGCATTAAATTGCGACGCTGGTGGCAACGACACTAGATGCAATATATTGTGCGAGCGCTTGTGTTGCTGACGTCAGCTACCGAAATTAGCGTAGGAGGAAATCTAACCCTCCAGCACAATTAATTTCATCTTATTACCGCGTTCTGTAAACTTCACTTCAACACTTAACTGCGTGCATGGCTAACATAGCCAACAACTTGGTCAATTCCTGTAGTAAAATATTGCCTATTACTGAGTTCTGCTTTAGCATAAGATACCAGGCAGTACTACCACACGTAATGTCAATTACGTGCTTGCATATTCCTAAAAAAACTATTTTCTATTTTTTTCTTTTGTGTTCTAATATTTGCGATCAGTTATGTGTATTATAAGCAGTTGTCATGAGTGCAGGGTTTGTCATGTAAAGTGTGCCCTCCAGTGAGGATGTTCTCCCTCCAGTGGGTTCTAGATTAATGAAGCATACACACTCAATCTCTAGACAAAATTACACTCAACTCCATCTAGCCTATTATTTGTTATGTTGCCTAATCGCCGAGACAGATTGACAGCTAGGCCTACATTTTAAAACCTACCTCCTTTGACGTTGATAAGTGAAACATACTACATAGTAGGCATTACTCTGTCATGTATGCATCTTGTATGTTTTCTACAGTGTGTGTTGTTTTGTTCGCAGGCGGGAAGCGCGGGCGCAACAGACGGTGGGCAAAGAAAGTCTCATTACAGTAACCGCCTTAACCATGGTGTGTGGAATGTCGCTACCAACTAACACCGGCTATGTGCAAACATCTACCATTACAAGTCTGTAGAATCTCTACTATCATGTGGAATACATGCTAAATGGATACTTAGGCATTTCTATGCTTAATTATTATTACAGATGATGATGCGTAGCGATTCTAGTTTCTTCTGTGACTTTACAATGCCACAGGACATGCTCTACAGTTTCATTCTCCTTCATTCAGCCACAACACTCGGTTTATCCGTTTATAACTGAATTCTGTAAAAGGAGTGTTATATCTCATATTGTCTTATTACATAAAAAACAGCAATTTATACTCAGTCCAAAATTTATTACCTGTGACAACTGCACTACCATTGTTAAAAACCGAATGAAAACGTTTTCGATTCATATTACCTTGTATATATCGACTACCAGCCATTATGTTCCAAAACCTAACAAATGTGAACATAATTTACAGGTTTCAGGTTTTAGATATATAATGCAGATGTCATAGTAAAAAAAACGAGTACTTTATATACTCTACTATAGAGATAGCAAGCAGTAATACAGAATCCTGCTCAGCATTTACCTAGTAAATAAATAGGTATTTTAACCGACTTCCATAAAAGAGGAGGTTATCAATTCGACTGTTTTTTTTATATTTGTTA
Source organism: Agriopis leucophaearia (assembly GCA_949125355.1). Taxonomy (NCBI): domain Eukaryota; kingdom Metazoa; phylum Arthropoda; class Insecta; order Lepidoptera; family Geometridae; genus Agriopis; species Agriopis leucophaearia. The sequence continues at coordinate 15,206,034 of OX421274.1, read as the reverse complement.
CCTCAGAACTTCGACTGTGTGAACTGATTTCAATTTGGTCCAGTTCTGAAATTTATATGGTCGTTTTTTATATTGATATTTATTACTTTTCAGAAATCCTTCATTTTTACGTTATTCTGAAAAAAATATTGATAGCATTAAAAAACTTAGATGTTTGCACATAGGTATGATTTGTCAGGGTCATCAAAGCTTTAATAATTTTAACCTATTTAATAAAATGCATCTAATAGTCAATGATAAGCGCCTAAATACCTTAAATAACTGAAATTATCATTGATGATTCTAACAAGGTTATTATAAGCTGTAATGTTAATGATTGATTCATCATCACTCTCATTGTAATCAATCACTAAGTCTGCAGCTAACATGAAATTAAGGCGGCGGTTCCTGTCTGAAGCTCTTTCGCTCGCGCATTTTTACATTAATTTAAATTATTTTTTACAAAATGAATTTGCAAAAAATGACATAACCAAATTTTATCATCAAGCGTTTTACAAAAAAATTTAACCGACTTCCAAAAAGGAGGAGGTTATCGATTCGACTGTTTTTTTTTGTTTGTTACCTCAGAACTTTTGATTGGGTGAACCGATTATGATGATTCTTTTTTTATTTGAAACCTGGTGCTTCCCATTTGGTCCCGTTACAATTTGGTCCAGTTCTGATGAAGTTGGTTTTTTATATTGATAATTATTTTATTTAAAAAAAATTATTGTCTTTTAATTTAACGGAATAACATGGTAACAGGCAAAAAATTCTCATGTTACCATTTCACTCCCTCAGATTAAATTTATGAAATTAATAATTTCTTTGTTTGTAATGTTATGATAGACACATTCAGACAATATATCCATAGATTCACAATCAAAAACGAAAACAGTCAAAAAACGTCCGAGCGTCATTGTACATACCTAGACATCAATTATATAGTTCGCAATGCCACTTTTATGCCAATTTAGACGTTATGTAGCTTGTATAGTATTCAACGTCGCTTGTCCGCTATGTCATCGTAGCACTGGCATCGCGCGGCGTTGTAGTCGGATCGCGGTTGCCTTACAACTAACCAAAAAGTCGGCGCAATGCGATGGACAGGCAATAAAACTTTGTCACTTTTTGAGAATTCACACTGTAATATTTATTTATATATATATATATCTTCAATATTGTGTAAGCGATAGAGCTATAGATGGGAGCAACCCCCTAATAACTGGATATAATTGGTGGAGGTGTTAAGGGGCAGCTAAAAGCGAGCGGCTACCTTTCTCGTGGATTTCAATGTTGAAGATATAAAATCACTGAATACGAGGGATAATTAAAGAAACTAGAAAATTTAGTATTTTTTTTCCGAATTTATATATTAATATTAGAGATGCCGCGAATAGTTGAATCGCTGAATTATTCGCCATTATTCTATATCAAAAGATGTACTTAATTAGTAGTCAACAATAAGACGGTTTTAGTGATTTTGGACCGACCAAAAAGGTATCGTCCAAATTATAGTCCGAATACTGATTAAAAAGACCTGACTTTACTAGTTAAATCTGACTGATTTGCTTGGTTTAAAAAAAAAAAACTTAGTTTTTTAAGCTGTAATCAACAGCACAATAACCATGTGAAACGTTTCGTATAGAACAATAAATATATACCTATAGTTATATTATTTGAAATCTGTACTGTAGTTCTCTTCTTTTTCATTCAAAAATCATTTGCGAAACCCATTCGCTAATGTCGAATAATAATAAAAAATAAATAAATAATAATAAATATCTGGGACATTTTTGCACACACGGTCATCAGACCCCAAACTAAGCAAAGCTTGTAATATGGCTGCCAGAGACTGATATACGTACATATATATTTTTAAATACATACTTCAATAGATATTAACACCCAGACATAGAACAATAGACAATATTATTCGTTATTCGACGAATAATGAAAAAGTTGCGAATATAGTTTAATATCGAATAATAGCGACTAATCGCGGCATCTCTAAATAATATCATTTTTTTGAGCGACGTGAGTTCAGAAAAAATAAACATATTTTGTACTCCTTCGCCAAAATATTTTTTTATTATTATTTATTATTGTTCAAAATATTTGTAATTTCTTTAGGAGTCATTCGTTATTTTTTTATCTTCAAAAATCAGTGAATTTAGATTAAAAATGTAGAAACGCGTGAGTGTGATAGCCGCTCACTTTGATCTCGGCCTGATGAATGATATGTGAAATGTTTTGAAAGAGCATGCGAACTATTTGCTGGGCCCTGATTCACCAACTACGCGCTCGTAACACGGCGCGTTAACTTAACCTCTAAAAGTTGGTCTTTATTCGCCAGGCAATACAGGCCAAACTTTTTGAGGTTAACTTACGGCGCCGCGTTACGTGCTTGTTTTAGTTAGTGAATAAGGGCCTTTAGTAACTAAAGGACACAAAAAGAACCGACCTACAAATTCAATCGATTCTAGTCCGAGCCCATCAATTCTAGACTCAATTCAGTTACTAATATGATTTATAAAATTCTTGTCATGTTTTGTTGACAAAAAAGACAGGGCCTTGATTCCATAACTAAAACACGCACGTAACACGGTGTGTCAAGTTAAACCTCAAAAAATTTGGCTTCTATTCCATAGGAAATAAAAGCCATTTTTTGTGGTTATTTTAACGCGCCGCGTTACGAGCGTGTTTGTAGTTATGGTATCAGTGGCCTTAGTACGGGCACTTGCGAAAAAGTTATCGTTACGTAAACGATAGCAAAATGTATAAAAAATTCAGTTTCCTTCCAAGTTCGATAGAGGCGCTGTTCAATTTTTAATACACTTGCTATCGTTTACGTAACGAGCACTTTTTCGCAAGTGCTTGTACTAAGGTCACAAGGCCCAGCATTGGCAGTGTGGTATTTATAATAAATTCATTATATTGATGTTGTAACAAAATTAAAATTGGCATGAAGTTTATCTTATGGCATGTTAAGATTAAATAGTTCACACATGAATCTTTCTAACCCCCGATGCAAAAATAGGGTTGTTATAAGTTTAACGTGTGTGTCTGTGTCTGTCTGTGGAATTGTAGTTAGAACGGCTAAACTGGTTTTTTAGGGTTTCGTACCTATGGGGTAAAAAACCCTATTACTAAGATTCCGCTGTCCGTCCCTCTGTCTGTCTGTCAAAATGTCATGCGAAATTATTCGACATTCGAAAAAAAGACGCATTTTTTTAATAATCATATCACTCGCTAACGCAACGAGTGGTTTGAACCATTCGAATTAGCTTCTATCAATAGAAATTCTTTTATTTCGCATGACATTTTCGTGCGAAATATCATACGACCTATTCAAAAATTGAGCCCGTGGCTTCCGATATTTTGGATAAAAGCTCTGGATATCATAAAAACCAGTTGATTAGTTCCTAATGCGTTGCATATTTTCTTGTTCGGTTTCAAACAAATTCGTGGAGAAATGCTCCGTTAATGTCTTGTAGCTTGGCTTTACCAATTTCAAACCGCCCACAGAAGGAGAAGCAGTCCCCGAGCCAACTGAACCCAAGGAGACCTTAAACCTGGTGATTCCGGAGAAGGCTTCTTCATTCAGCATCCACCCGGGGCGGCTGTGCCAGGACCAGTGCTTCTACTGCGGCGGCAAGTTCGGACTGTTCGACACGCCCTGCCATATCGCACAGATTAAAAGCAGCGAGCGCCAGAAGAAGGTTTTAGACAGTAAGTGTGACTAATTCAACTATCACCTTGTTTCTACTTCGATGGATGGAGAAACCAAAAAAATATTTTTTTACTTAATTTTTAGGGACATTAAAAAAACAGTAGAATTGATAATCTCCTCTTTTTTGGAAGTCGGTTATAAAGGAGGGGTTTCTCAATTCGGTTGTTTATATTTAGTTTTTTACTCGTATGTTTGTTACCTCAGAACTCCATGAACGGAATCGTTTTTTTTTTAAACCATATATTTTCAGATTTAAATCCCATTAAAATTTCATTAAAATCGGTTTCAGTTAAAGTATTTCGGCTTTTAAATCAAAATAACTGTAAATTTTGTTATAATACTGATGATGATAATGTACGTTTCCCTTGTTTGTGTGGTCTTTTAATATCTTAATTTACCCATTTTATAAAAAAATGTGAAGTCGGCTTTTTTAATTCATAATTATGAAATACTTGTTTCGCACGGGGTTTTATTACATAGATAAACTTTTCGGGGAAAGTTATCTAACTGATGGTGAAAACCGCGTTAAAATCCGTTGCGTGGTTTGGAAGAAGTTAGCGGATATACAGACAGACGCGGAAAGCTACTTTATTATATACTAGCTGCGCCCCGCGGTTTCACCCGCGTAGTGACGAAAATCGGTGATGATGATGATGAAAAGTAGCCTATGTGTTAATCCAGGCCATAAGCAATGTATATTCCAAATCTATCTAGCCGTTTCTGCTTTATTGAGTAACAAACATCCATCCATACATCCATTCATTCAAACTTTCACATATATGATATTAGTGTGATTAGTGTGATGGGATGAGACTATGTGTCTGTCTTCGTGTGAATTTAGTTATTATTAAATTAATTGCTTATTAAAGTGAAAACTTCTTTAGGCGCATCGAGCACTTTTTGGGTGACCAAAAATCATGGAACTCGCGACATCGTCACGCTGTACCGTGTATTTTAAAACAGCGCCATCTCTTGTGGAATAGGTGAATTACTACTTAAGTTTTCACTTCTGACGTGCAGTCCTATGACAGATGTGATTTTTTTTTAGATGAGGAAAAGTTGACAATAGACAGTTGTTTGTGCGACGCGTGCTACCGACATGTGGACCGACGCGCCAACTGTCCCTCTTACCGCAAGCGGCCGCTGCCCAAGCTGGACCAGCCGCCGCCGCAGCCGCAGCCCACCCAGGGGTGAGTAGCCTCCAGTCACACACTCAACCACTGACGAGGGAAGGGTTGACTGCCCCGGTGGCTCAGTTGGTAGTGAACCTACTGCGCTGCGCTTGGGGGCGTCGGTTCGATTCCCACCTAGAACAAACATTCATGTGATGAACATTTGTGGCTGTTAATATCTATTTAAGTATGTATTTAACAATACAACCAGTCATACAACAATACAACAGCCTTATTACAAGCTTTACTTAGTTTGGGGGTCAGATGACAGTCCGTGCAAAACTGTCCGAGATATATATAAAAAATATGTTACTGCTTTCTTCGTCATGCTCCACGCTTTCCCAATTGCTCCTTTTTTAACGTCCGACGCAAAAAGAGTGGTCTTATAAGTTTAACTTACTTACATTGTGTGTGTATGTGTCTGCATCGTAGCTCCCATACGGCTTAACATATTTTGATTTAGTTTTTTTGTTTGAAAGGTGACTTGATCGAGAGTGTTCTTAGATTCATGAAAATCTGTTGAGCCGTTTGAAGGTTACCGGCTATTTTATCGGGGGATGAAAAACATATATTTGTAATAAAGTGACACGCAAAAACATTAGTGTAGTTTAGTATACGTTAGAAACATATTAGCGTAGTTTAGTGTGGGTACGAAAACTTTGGCGTTATTTACCGTGCGTTAGAAACACTAGCCTAGTTTAGCATGGCTGCGAATATTGTGGCGTAGTTTAGCGTGCGTTAGAAACACTTTAGTGTGGCTACGAAATGTCGTAGCATATTCAAGCATAGCTACGCAACACCGTAGCCTGGTCTAACGTGGCTACGCCATAACATAAGATAGTCTGGCTGAGTGAGGTAGTGACCTGGTCTTAAGTAAGTAAAAATGTAGTGTAATCTAATTCCAGTCTTATTCATTTCCTCCACATTTTCTCTAAATATTAACCGACCGATGGGCCAGGATCGTCACACAGTGGGTGCCTGATGGACGACGCAGTCAAGGCAGGCCTAGGAAACGCTGGCGTGACGATCTGGACTCATTCCGGAGAGGTTGGCAAGAGGTGGCGGAGGACCGAGATTCATGGAAGGAAATGGGGGAGACCTTTGCCCAACAGTGGGACAGTAAAGGTTAAGAAAAAATTAATATTAACCGTCCGGTTTCGTATGGCAGTCAACCGGAGCCACCGGCGATGCCCCCGGGGCCGGGCTCGGAGAGCGACGAGGAGAACGGTGCGACGGGCACCGGGCGGCGCGCCACCTGCCACACGGAGGGCTGTGCCGTCGCTGCGGACCACTCCATCCGCAGGAAGTGGCTCATCAAGATGCGCTCCAGCGTCAACACGGTGGTGAGTATCACTCGACATACGACCCATCTCAGAGCGGGGAGTATGGTTGTGCCACGTGTCACACGCACATGATATATATATATATATAGTACATAAATACTACATATATAGTAAATAAATATGGAATAATAACTGGGGCCTTACGCTTAACTTTAACCGCGGGCTCGAACACGAGTTTGCAAAATCTCGCGAACGCGAACCTTAACGTGCCGAGATACGATTTGCAGTCGCGCAACTTTCACCTAAACTGAATCGTGTATAACAGGTAGGCATAAGGGCCCAGGTCTATCGGACCGAACAACTATCTGCAGAAGAACTAATCATTTTATATTGGGAGAATTGTCTACAACATATACGATTATATACATAATATAACCATCATACTATATACCTACAATCTACATATATATAAAATTAATGAACTACAAAAACATCATGTGATGTAGTTTCTTTATAGATGTAAATATAACTTTTTTATTGATGTGCTTTTAAATGTTATAACCAAGTAGTTATTTGCTTGCTTCGTGTGCAGTTGAAGCTGAAAGGCGACTACCCGGGCCTGCATACGATCCCTCTGTGCGTGGAGCACTACCGCGCGCTGACGCCGCTGATGGCATGCGTCATGTGTCGCCGGAGACTCACCAAGCACCACAACCTACACTTCATACACCACGTGAGTTCATTGAACATGTTACGAGGGTACCCCGCCACCCCTCAACACTTCTAACCGGTTATCGGACTGATTTTTGAAGTGAAAACTTCTTTGAATTTGAATTTAGGCGCGTTGAGCACTTTTTCGGTAAACAAAAATCATGGAACTCACGTCACCGTCACGCTGTACCGTGTATTTTCAAACAGCGCCATCTCTTGTAGAATAGGTGAATTACTAGTTAAGTTTTCACTTCTGACGTGCAGTCCTATGACTGTTGTTTTTATTTTATTTAAATTTTTCACCCCTCCCGCATGGCCACCCCCTTAGAATGCTACATTATCCCTGAGTAACATACGCTATATAAATTACTAGAATGTTTAAAAAATAAATCTTCACCCGTGCGTGGCCGGGGCGGGCGGCTAGTTATAAAGTTTGAAATATTATACTAAATACTTATTGTATGTCCGTCAAGGATGATGCTGTTGAGACTGAACCTATAAGAGGTTATCAATTCGAATGCATTTTTTATATATTTTTATTTTTTGTTCCTTACCCCAGAACTTTTAACTGGGTGGACCGATTTTGATGATTCTTTTTTTATTTGAAAGCTGGTGCTTCCCATTTCAATTTGGTCTAGGTCTGGTGAAGTCGATTTTTTATATTGATAATTTATTTAAGAGTACATTTTTGCTTGTTTTTCTCTTCCAGGGTTACACGGAGTTAAACCCGCTGCTGTCTGCGGCTTCACTCCCGGTGCAGTTCCTGACTCGTCCCGTGCTGTGCAAGGCGTGCCGGTACTACTGCACACTACTGCTGCGGCCCGGACACAACGACACATACGCCAGAGTGTATCGACGGAAGTGAGTACACAACTTGGTTTACTCTACATATCGTCGCCTTAGAGTGAAAACCTCGGGAATGCAATTTTGGTAATTTTCTTATTATTACATTTCTGGGAAGAAAACTTCGCAAAGCATGTGCTAATTTATATATTATGGAATAATATGGAAACTCATTCAATTTGTATGTAATTTAACACAGAATTTAAAAATATGTAGTACAAAATTTTTATGGGAGGTAGTTTTTTCGTCTTTTTGGAAAGTTATCTCTTTTTCACTTACGAGATTTTCAATCTAACACGATGAAATATAAATGTAATATTACACACGGTACCGCTCGAACTTGGCTCTGACGTGCTCCCGCGCGTCTAAATATGCAATATAGCTACAATCTGTAATGTTAGCCTATGTTCGGAATGGACAGTTTTTGTTTGGCTGTTAACAGGGTAGATGACTGATGTTTCTATCGTTGATACCAATAGCTTTAATGAAGAATTTAAGTAAATATAATATTTTTGTTGAAAAAATAATTTAAATCGGTTATTAATGTTCTGATATATAAGCGTTTAAAGTTTTTGGTAGAGAAAACTGTACATTTCCCACAAAATAAAAAAATACGTCACACCTCTGTGTGCCAGTGTCAGTGTTAGCTTGTATTTTGTGTAGTTAATAAAGGCACTAGTAAAAATTGTCCAAATGACCGCATAAAAACTGACTAGGGTTTGCCCTGAACCATCTAAGCCGTATTTACAATAGACATAGACTACATAAAAGTGGATTACTTTTTTTTACAGACTACTTCAAATATACAACATAGAGATACCGCCTGAAACAGAAGTCGAAAACCCTGACGCTACCTTCGACGACATCAACAAACATAAGAAGAAACAAAGAAACAAATCCAAACAACGCAAGTCTACCGAACCAGAGAGCAACAGCAGCGAAACATCGGAAAAGACCAACGATAGCACTCCTGAGAAGAAGGAAAACAGTGAATCAGACAGACACCAACCCGTAGAAGAAGACATTGAAAGCCTCATATCTTCAAATAAGATTTTGGTACCAGGAGCAGTGAAAACTAGTGAAACTACTCCGAGCGATGGCTCAGAAAATGAAAGCATTTTCGACTTCGAAGCACCAGTTCTACCTGTCGACAAACAAACAGAGTTACAATACCTGTTACAGAAGCAAAACAACCCAGCACAGTTCATGCAAGGTCAGCCAAATCTAACGCAAACCCAGAAAAGCTTCCTGAAACTACAAAGTATATCTGGCATCCAGAAACCGGGACTCCAACATAGAATCAGCGAAAAGAACGCCAAAAGAATACAAAAACTCGGTCTCATGATGTCCAAAGAAAAGGTACGAAAGGATGAAATGGAGATTTTCGAAGAAAAATCAAAGGACAACATGCCGTCTTTGAAAAATCTGACCCTAAATGAAGAATGCACGATCGAAAGCATTCCCAATAAAAGACCAGCAGATATAAACACGCTGAAAAACAAATGGCAAATGTCTGAGAGTTTCACTCAAGTCAAACGAAACCTGAGCGAATTATCTAAGAAGTTAGATAAAGAGCCTAAGAAAGGGAGCGAAGTTAAATACTCAAATCCTGTCAAGAGATTAGAAACAAATCCTTCGATATCTGTTCGGGAGTTATTCCCAGGTGAAGAGGAGATGAACTTACAGTGCAACGTGGAGTTTAACAATGTGAAAGGCGTGACGCCCGAAGGATGGGAGAAGTGCAACACTATGATTCAATACGATCTAGAAACTAAGAGGCTGTGGAATGAGTTGCAGAGGCCGTACGGGAATCAGTCCAGTTTTCTTCGTCATCTGATTTTGTTGGAAAAGTACTTCAGGTCGGGTGACCTGGTGTTATCACACAACGCTGCACCCCATGCGGCTAATTACAGTGATTCTATACAGAGCCGCCTGCGAGCGTACGACAACGTCGTCAGCGACGCACCTCGCCGCAGCGAGCCAGCCATCAGCCTCATAGAATTCCGCAAAAAGCCCTCGATTAACGGCAAAAGTTTGCTGAAGTCGAATCAAACTGACGACAAAGATCCCAAGAAACACATGCCGCCCCCGTCGGGGGCGCCTAAAGCTAAAGCGAAGGATAAGACGAAAAACAAACCGCTGCCACCAGAGTTGATAGCGATCAATACTCCCAACGCTCTAGGGAGGAAAGCGATACAAAACGTGCTACACAATATTCAGCAGTTGGTGAAGGGTGTTTCTGCGTCTGATCCGACAGAGGTCGCAGCAGCGCCGCTGCCTTCTAAATTTGACGCCCCATCCAAGTTTGATACTCCGCCTAAGTTTGACGGCCCGTCCAAGTTTGATACCCCACCCAAGTTTGACGCTCCGCCTAAATTTGACGCCCCGCCTAAATTTGACACCTCGCCTAAGTTTGAGCCGCCAGCGCCGCCGCCGCCGCCGCCCAAAGAGAAGAAAGACACACATAAATCTGACACCCCTAAGAAGTCAAAAGCGAGCAGTAAGCCGTGGCGACCCACGCTCATGCCCATTACTCAGGTCAGTCCTTTATCTAAATAATTTATCCTGATAGATTCTCAGTTTTTAACCGACTTCCAAAAAGGAGGAGGTTATCAATTCCATTTTTTTTTTATGTTTGTTACCTTATAACTTTTGACTTTGAACTGATGATTGATGATTCTTTTTTTATTTGAAAGCTGGTTGCTCCCCATTTGGTCCCATTTCAGTTTGGTCCAGTTCTGATGAACTTGGTTTTTTATATTGATAAATATTTAAATTGATATTTATCTATTAAGAATCTACTTAGTTTTTAGTTAATAAATTAACCGGGCATTGTATTCAATTACAGGATAACCTGGCAAGAATCGCGCGCGAGCCCACACAAGTAGCAGTAGACGGGCGCGCGCTGCCGAGCCTGGTGCAAGTGATGTCCTCAGGCAAACGGTACCACATCACTCTACAGGATTACAACAAAATGTGCGTCATGAGGAGGGAGAAACTGCAACAACTACATGACGGGGAGAAGAAACGACCTTCCCTCGAGGAAAATAACATCGTCACCATGGTGCAGCCCTCCACCATGCTCGGCAACGGAGGAACGGTCACACAAGTCAGCAGCGACGAGAAAACAGAAAAGAGCCAAGAGATCTCCCAAATTGGAACGAATGCAGTTAACATACTCAAAAACGTTGGCTTGAAAAACATCACCATAGCTCCGATACCAGCCAAGACGGCTACAATCACATCTCAGACTCAGCCCGTACCTATCGTATCCAGTCCATCTTTGTTCGTGACGTCCACACCGATACGGATACCCCAGCTGAGCTCCTCAGTGACGATAACAAGTGAAACAGTGCTAACTCCCAACATACCAATGTTGACCACACAAATGATCATGCCCAAGGTACCTAAATCGTTAACAGTGATACCGCAGACGGTCATGACCACCGTTCCTCAGAATGTTGTGATAACGGGAGCTTCGCCCCAGGTGTTGCAGTCGACCGACGGCCGTCCATAACGAAACGTTATTTTCGTGGTTGTATAGCCACGGCCTAACGTGACCCACCAATGACTGTGTGCGTCACGAAACAGTGAAAACAGTGTTCACTTTAAGTGAATAAACAGTGAATTTTACTTAGTTTGTGTGAAAACATTTGATAGTGAGATACTCTTGTAGTGATGGAACAGTGAGATCACCGGTTGAGCCTTAATAACTTTATAATAGTGTACATATTAGCGTAGCGAGAGACTCCGAGCTGTGAATAGGACTTGAATGAAATATTTTACTCTCATAGTGCGCAAATGATACGAGGGATGCTGATCTAAATGTTCCCTAAAGGATGATTCACACTAGACCCGGTCTCCTGAGACCAAAAAAGCCCTAATATGTGCAGAAATGTGCCAATATTGTCGCACATACAGCCTAATGGGCGATTTTCTGACAGCAAAAAAAAAGTAGAAAAAACATTACTGAAAGATTATAATAGATGGCGTTGACAAATAATGAAGTCAGTGTGACCATTCGAGCATTTAATTTAACTTATTAGTTACCTATCTTTTTGACGTGAGTGATGTTTACAATAACTTTATGCTACATCATGGTCTAATGTCACAGTAAAAATAAAGATCCAAACTAAAAAATTATAAAGTTAAATGATTATTTACGGGATATTTACCGTGGTAAGGTTGTGGAAGGAGCTCCCGATATTTCGGCGCAGTTACATGCACAACCTTACCACGGTAAATATCCCGTAAATAATCATTTAACTTTAGTGAACAACCGTGATAGTTTAAAACAGTGTTTAAAAATTATATTCAAATGTCATTCATTATAATTTTTCGATTTGTTTATTGCCCCTTTTGAAAGTAAATAAAATAAAAACAGTGATACACATGGTGCAAATTAGGTCTGTGTTTCTGTTTAAAATAACTGTGAAAGGACTCTATATGCGCATGCGTACCGATAGTAACAGTCAAAGGATGGTGACAGTAACTGACTTGACTTGATGACAGTAACTGACTTGATGACAGTTAGCTACTCGTTTTTTGTCACTTCATTGTTTGCTACCGCCATGTAATGGGTCATTTTGTAAACTTTTTTTTAAATCGGCTGTCTGAAAATCTCACATTACAAATGACGTCGCGTGTTGTTTCATACGACCATGTGTTTTTTTTTTTCTTTTAAAATTATACTGTATGTAACACAAATAAGGCTGACATTTCAGTGCCATATTTCAGGGTCCTACATCGGGTCAGTAATGTGAATCAAGCCTAGAACACCTGACTGAAGTCCAAATCGCTTAGAATAATTCAAATATTCCGACATCAAAATTGTCTAGTCAGGTTCAAATTGCATTTATAATTTATTATTGACTACCCTCATTTTGTCTCGGGCTTTCTTCGTATCATTTGTGTGTAGATAATTATGTAAAGAAGTGTATAGCTTAATTATAGTTACTAGTGCGAATATCACATGCATATTTTTCCATTGTTATTATGTATAAGGCATTCTTAAAATAATAAAAAAAGAAACTCATAAACGTAGCATAGTTTTGTGGAGTGTTGAGGAATAATATAGCAATTGTTTTCAAATCAATTTTAATCATGAATTAAAATACCTATTATATATAAAAAGGTTTGCTTATTACACCGCGTACATATTTATAAATAGATAAAAAAAAACTGGAACTCAAGCCAGGCAGTAGGTTATAAATGTTTCAACTTGCATAGAGATATAATTAAGGCCTGCCTGACCTATTTAAGGTCATAGCATACTATAGCAACTTCACGCTGACCAAAAGCAACACATGACAAGTCAATTCTCTTGTCTTGACAGATGTCGATTGTCTTGACATTGACACCATCGAGATACAACACATAGAGTCACAATTGTGCCAAAAAAATGTCCGAACCAAAATTCGGCGCACGCTACGCATTGCGCAGACTTTTTGATTAGTTGTAAGGCAACCGCGATCCGACTACAACGCCGCGCGATGTCAGTGCTACAATGCCTAGTGGCAAGCGACGTTGAACACTATGCAAGCGACTTAACGTCTAAATCGAAGTAAATGTGGCATTGTGAACTAATTGATGTCTAGGTATGTACAACGATGCTCAGACGTTTTTTGACTGTTTTCACTTAAAAATTGTGACGCTATAGTATTGTATCTCGATGCTTGACACATGTCAATGCTCTTGTCACGTACAGAAAAAAATGCGTTTGTTTTCAATGGATTGCTTTCAGTCTTGTCGAGTTGATATAATGTGCTTTGACCGCAATCTTCCTAAAGTACTCGATATAGCTTATCTTATAACAATGTATTAGTAGCGGAATATAGGTTCACACTTATCTAGATTTCTTAATTAGACGTCCTAGACATAATATTGGTCCAAAATCCCTATTAATTATCTAAACACTACTATCTTAAAAAAAATAGTTATCAATCATATTTAAAGTAACAATTTGTACAGTCTAGCGTTACAATAAGTTACGATTCGTAACTAATATAGCAATAAGATGAGACATGGCGACCCTATGGATTAAATGACGCAATATTTCTAAAAAATCAAATATTTTTGACTACATAAAACAGATTAGAAAAATGTCTCCAACGACAGGCTTCTTATTTTTGTATCAAAAGCAATGTTATAATAAAATAGCCTTAATGTGATAGTGACGAATGTATTAAATTAATTTACGATAATTTGAAGTTTAACCTTAGGTTAACACTGCAATTATGTTTTTGTAAGCTAACTTGGTTCATAATACAATAGGTAAAGATCGCATTTTATTTGGCTGTCCGTGAACTCTCGCCCAATTACCGTCCGTGACGTCACCGACCCGGGGACGATGATTGGACAACAGCTGATCGCGTTGAATTGCGAACAGTTTCGTGTCACAGCTGTCTCGCTTCCACATTTGCACAGAACATTTTCAAAAAGTATATCGTACCTACCATAATAACAAATTTTAAGGAACATTTTGTGTGATGCCTTATTTCGACGGGGTAATTGAAAACACGGGACTTTTTTTACTACATCGTCAAAATAAAAGAATTGAAATCAAAATCTTGTTCAGAATATTTTTGTGATAAAGAGATACACACTTTTCTAAATTAACTTATTTATGGTTATCTCAAAATGGGCAAGAAAAATAACTGGGAGACTAATAATCACCTTAATTAGGTGATGTCTTTGTAAATAGAAGAATCAATATCTCTGTTCAAAAAACTTTCTGATGTTGAAAAGTTTTTTCGCGTCACAATCTTCGAAAAATTATACATAGAAGTCACAACGCGTAGAAAATTATAGTCAACAAACGTCCGCAGTTTCATATATAAAAATAGCTGTATACAATTTATATCGAAACAACTATTTTACCAAAACCAACCCTATATTTATACGTTTATGGCTCAGTTATCTAATGCCTGTTCGATTTGCACAACATTGTCAAAACTCGTGAACCGTCGTTGAACAAGCGAGACGGCAAATAACTGGGGAATGGGGACTTCTCTCGAGGGAGAAAGAGACAATTTTCTCTTTTTCTCCCATTGGTCAGACGGTGATTCGTCAGCCAAGTTGACGTGTCTGTTACGGTTCTTACAGTTTGTTACGGCTTTTGCAACTATCGCGTCGATCCAGTCTGGCTGCGTATTGAGTCCAGAAAGATTGAGTATTGCCGTGATTAGCGCGTCATTGTGGCATCTTTGTATTTTTTTGATCGATGGTCACAATAGCACATTATAGGTGTAAAATGCGCTATTGCGCCTCTTTCTCTGACTTTAGTGCGCCATAAAGCGCGGTCTCTACCTATTTTTTATATTTGGAAACCAAAGTTTGCTTACTTATGTATACATTTGATTTCAGTAATTTCGAACCATAATGAATAAAATTTTCTCATGAAATTCTTGCGATTCTATTTTATGATCAAAAGAACATTGTTACTTTGCTTATCTAATAATGGAATACAGAGTTTACGTTTGTAATATGCTACATGATTTTGTGATTTTCGTGCAAAGACAAAATTTTGTCGCGGTGCGCTAACCATGTTGATGTACTGTACGTACTGTACACAACTACACTGTACATACACTCACGATAGACTTGCAAAGCTGTCGATTTATCTATAGTAAAATATGTATTTATATCTTAAATGCTCATGTTTGGAAATCACTCCTCGATACTTATATACTTTACAATTTGTCTGCCATTTTGATATCATGGGAGCAATAAATATGGCAGAAATGCCCGTGAAGGTGGATTGGAGAAGTTTATTTTTAATGATCCTTTAAGGCGAGGTTTTCCCACTTTTAAGCAACACTTGTTACTACAGATAACCATAATTACAGGGCACAGAGATTGGACATCTTATATCTCGGGATGATGAGCGCAGTGCATTGCCATCCAGGGTTTTGAACTGTTGAAGTTTAAAATTCTGAGTGGCGTTGAGCTGTTATGGGCAAGCGTGAAGAGCCATCAGGCGAGCGACTTCGCTCGTCTCGTCACCCTGTATCATAAAAAAATAAGGCTAAAAATATTGTATTAAAGTCGCATTTAGTGGAGCATAACCATGGGCGCTTACACACATTCGTGCATTTCTCTACTTCTATTTTTGAGGTTTTTCTCATATTTTACGAAAAGTTTAGTTTTAATGTAAAATATACCTTAACGCTTCCCTCCATAATTATAAAATCTGTATATGAAGATATCGTAGACATCATTTAGTAAATAGGTATTTGAATGAATCCAAAAAACTGAGAAATCAGAGAAAGCTCTAATCAGTGATATCTTTAATATATTTTTTTATCGAGCGTCATGTCCGTAATCGTATATATATATACATATATTGTTTCGGTCTTTATGGTTTCCTAGATCCTAAATTTTATGCTAACCATGGAAGTAGGTAAACTAAAACGCCCAGTTGCTAAAAGTGGGAAAAGAGAGCCTTAACTGAAACAAAAATGTTACTTTAGCTGTTCAAATATATGCCGGATAATTGGGAGATAAGGTGAATATTCGAGTGGCAATCATCGATCTAATGCAATAGGCTATTTTTTATTGTCTTATAAAAAGCTGACCATTAAATAGAGCTAATCACAGAAAACAAAACTAAAATATGTTCAAAATTAATTAATATCTTGCTAGACAGAAAGCGCACTATACTTACAGATGACGTCACTTGATTGTTCGACATACAAACTCCATACTGTCACTCACTTTGCGGGAAAGGGACAGAGCATCCCTCCCTAATCCGAACAAAAACTGAACTTTCATATCTCAGAACTTTATTAGCCGATTTAAATAGTTTCTTCAGTATACGTATTATAGCCCAAACAGACGTCAACTTGACGGACCGTCGTCTGGTCAACGGGTAAGAGAAAAAAATCTCTTTCTCTCCCGTTGGTCAGACGGCGGTCCGTCAGACAAATCCGTCACGTCTGTTAGCTACTTAACATTTTATTATATTTTTCACTAAGCCTATTATTATAAACAAATCGAACCTGCCCTGTAGCCTTTTAAATTTTGAACGTACTGAGAAGAGAAGTAAATAGAACGGAAATGAGAAGGAAACTCTGTCGCCAGGTATTGTGACAGATATATGATTGAACATTCTTATTTATGTCAACGCGTCGAGCGTCACAGTTGCTATGGGTTATGGGTGCAAGTGGCTACAACAAATTTCTTACAAAGATGCTTTGAAAGCCAATTAAACTTTCAATTAATAACAAATAAACTAAAAATAAACAAATTTAAACAAAAACAATTTTTTTCTGTGGTTCTGAATGACAGCTTTACTCCCATAACAATGTTATGTATGACGGCCCTGACGGCAAAATTCTTACCAGTCGTCAGATGAGAAATATTTGATCTGAACTTACCTTTACAGGGCTACTGGTAATCTGCTAACATCCTCTAAGGGCTTCAGTACATCTAAACAAAAAACTTTTATATATTACGACTTTTCAAAACTCGCGAATAAATCTGCCGTTCCGTACAAAAAAATAATTCAGTCCCAAAATATATGAAACGGCTGTTTTTAATAAGTCGTAGAACAAAAGTTGAGGATGCAAACTGATTACCAGTAAAGAAGATATGGGCCTTACGCCCAACTCTAAACGCGGGCCCGAATAGGTGCAGTTTTCAAAATTACGCGACAGGAAACCGTATTTTGGCGCGTTAAGGTTCGCGTTCGCGTGATTTTGCAAACTGCACCTATTCGGATCCGCGTTTAGAGTTGGGCGCAAGGCCCCAGGTAAAGTTTATAAGTGCGATGCATTTTGTTAATGCATCACGAATATTATATATCTGTTGTTGAGAATTTAGTATTTTATTGTTTTGGTCCAACAATATAGTAGATATACGGTCCAAATGTTACGATTAAATGTTGTACAGAATTATATGGTTTGTTAGGGCGATGTTTTCAAGATGCCGTCTGTAGATAGTTTAAAGAAACAAATAGAACTGACACGAATGATTAGTTAAGCAACTGAAAAGTTTGCGAAAACTTCGATCTACGCTTTTGATCACGGACACGGGCGTTGTTTTCCTTTTCATATTTTTCTACGCAATCTTTTAATTACTACTTTTTTGCTTAGATACTCGCCTACGTTTCGCCCGTGTCAAATTTATACTTAAAATCCATCTAAGTTTAAATCTATTGGAGAAACTCGCTAGAAAATCCAAAATTATATTCAACAGTCTGAGATATTTTGCATTAACGGACGAGACGTAATTTCAAAGTTATGTAGGTAGGTACATTTTATCATATGTATACGTACCTACTTCTTAAAACTTTTATATTGTCGACGCAATGCAACATGAAGAAGTTATGCCAGGATTATTGCTTAGAGGCACTGAAAACATCGTACTAACGAAGCTCAGTAAATGTTAATACTGCTAGTATTTAGTGTTTTGGAAGTCTCAATCAAGCGTTGTTGATTTATTATTGATGTTTTCGACATATTTGCTATTGTTTGTGAAAAATTCGAACAACTTGTAAGCCCTCATAGCCCGGTTTAGTTTCTTCCAAAGATAGCGTGTTAGTTTAAAATTTTACGATTATTTTTAGTTATTTTGGTCGCGTTATGTTCGCGTCTAAGGTATGAATTTGTCTAATAAACATATCCTTATCTCCTGAATGTTGTGGTTTCTGTTTATCACACTAATATCATATAATATGTGAAAGTTTGGATGGATGGATGTTTGTTACTCAATCACGCAGAAACGGCTGGATGGATTTAGATGAAATTTGGAATATACATTGCTTATGTCCCGGATTAACACATATAATACTTTTCATCATCATCATCATCACCGATTTTCATCACCACGCGGGTGAAACCGCGGGGCGCAGCTAGTATTCCTATAAATAAATGATAAAATCTCCAAAAAGAACCAGAGATGATTACAAGCGGTGACGTAAATCTACCGGGACAGCGGTTCGAGCCTCGGCTGTGTAGGTACCAAGTCATAATATAAATCATTCAGGACTTAAATTACGTGCAGTTTCGAAGCCATCGCTTAACAACGGTGAAGGAAAACATCGTTAGGAAACCGGTATGTCCAAGAACCTTAAAAGTGCAAAGACATGACATTCACCAACATACACTGGGCCAGTTCTGAGAGACTTGTGTCCAAGCAGTGGAAAGAGGCAGTGGCGTAGCTATCGGAGGGCTAGGCGGTGCCGTGCACCGGGGCCCTCAAGCTCGGGCCCTCGGACCCTTACCAGCAAACCTCAACTAAACGTTAAAAAAATCCCTTCATACATAAGTCATGTAGTATGTAGCGTAAAGCATAGTAAATAGCTGATGATAAAGTAGCTTTGTACCTAGGATTTATATTTTTACTTGATAAAACCTAACCCAGATTAGATAGGGCCCCATTTTTTTAGCACCAGGGCCTTTGGTTACCTAGCTACGTCACTGGATAGAGGCTTATAATGATGATTAACGTTTCACACTCATAGCTACATTAGGACTCCCTGTGTCGGGGATGCTATGGAACACAAAGTCATGAATTAACACCTACACCCAGAGCAGATGTTAAAATTGATATTAAATTAGAGATATGTAGTTAGATGTCTAAAGTTTTGTCTAGAAGATCCAGTATTGTTCAAGAAGTTGCGGTGTCCGCGTTGTTGTTAGCGACTGGTTGATCCTTCTTCCTATGTTTGGAACCGCCTTTGGTTCTCTTCCACTTCATTCTTCTGTTTTGGAACCACACCTTCACCTGAACGAGAAAGCTTCAGTTGAAATCTAGAAACCGTAATACCTACAACGTTAGGTACGGCTTTCGATTCCAATTAACTAAGATAGGTGCATAAGTAAGTCAACCAAAAAGATACGAAAAGTAGGTTGCAGAGATTTCCAATTCTCAAAAATGCAACGGTGTCTACAAACTTTGATAATATATAGTTTGGATCTGCCTTTAAACTCAAGCTAGTACCGAAAAAGTCTACCAAGAACTGAAGGCGGCGAGGTAAACAGAAACACGTATTGCACACGGACATATTCTTACTAGTTCTACAAACGCAGTCTTCAATATTGAGCGCACACAACTGCAAACGATTTCCTCAAAATATATACGAATGGATAACCGAAGGGGGATGTAAGTGCTAAAGGGGAAACTGTAGGTATAACGCTTCCATTATTTATTTTTACTGAGTCTACAAAGGACCAATTCTAAAAATGCCCATTCCTACAAATGTCTCATTCTCATACCTAATGGCCATTCTACAAATCCCGTATTCTCAAAATGGCAAATTCTATAAGTGCCCAATATGTACTCAAAATGGTCCACTTCTCAACATTTTATAAACAAGGCCCTGAAAACTAGAAGTCCCTGCCAATAGTCGTCTACCCCGTGCACTGTGCGCCCTTACTTGCAACTGGTGGACGTCAGGCAGTAGGTACCTGTCTCTCAGTGAGATGTAATGCGACTGCGATCTCGTACCGGCGCAGCCTGGTCAGGTAGTTGGCACGACTGAACTCCGTCTCGAGGCTGCGCACCTGCGCCTTCGTGAACGCCGTGCGCTCCTTGCGCCCGCTGGCCGGGGAACGAACATCTGCAGACAAACATTTTGGGACCTAGCTCATTTTCAAATAATTATAAATAAATAAAACGGATATCAACACTAAACCAAAATAAAATGGGACCACACGGGAAGCACCAGCTTTCAAATAAAAAAATAACTGCTCTTTTATTTCATTCTAGGTAGTCAAGGTACAGGTTTATTGCCTAGGTATCTCATGAAAGCTATGGCTTTATAGAGGAAGTAGCTAACTTGTAGCAGATGTGCAGTGCAGTAGCGCCGGCGCCTGTTTGTTTACCCCCAGGTTTACAGCCGTGACGTCTCCCGTTCGCAGGTGCAGTTTATGGCTCTGTTTCACTACATTCAGCGATAAATGTGCTGACATGGATTATTTCTTTATTCATATTAATGTATACTTTTATTTGCTACCTACCTACCTATGAGAAATGGAAATGTAGACTGACAAGAATAATGACAGCGATTACAAATGACTATGTAGGTAAAGGAATACTCATCGGGAACATTCATTTTGAAAATTTGCTGGCGCGAGCGTTTGAGCAGCTTTTTAACTGACTTCCAAAAAGGAGGAGGTTCTCTCGACCGCTTTTTTACCGACTTCCGAAAAAGGAGTAGGTTCTCAATTCGACGGTTTTATTTTATTTTAAATGTTTGTTACCTCAAAACTTTCGACTGGGAGAACCGATTTTGATGATTCTTTTTTTATTTGAAAGCTGGTGCTTCCCGTGTGCTCCCATTTCCAATCCAATCCAATTTAGTTCAGTTCTGACATTTTTATCAAGTTGGTTTTTTATATTGATCAGTTTATTCTGGCAAATTTTTATTTATCATTGAAAATGACGGACTAGGCGTTCCCCGCTTCTGTATGCGTCACCCTTAACGCCCGAATATTTGGCTCCCGGTAAGTTTATTTACAGGCTGTCAAAAATCACATATACCGTTTCCCCAGCTTCAAGCTCAGTTAGAATATCATGGGGGTTTTAGTGGGTGCAATCCAGTATAAACTTGTTGCAGCCAGCTTGATGCTTTGGACGATTTACCGCTCGTCACCGAAATATGTTATCCGATACACATGTCATGTCATGTGATGGCAGTAATGTAGGTAAAAAGAAAAACGATCTCGGAACATTATAGATGATACCACTAAGGAAAGGCGGCATTGGGCCTTTCCACCTGTTCATGCATTGGGCTGGTCAGTACCAGAACTAGTTACCTAGGTATAGGTCCCCAATATTTTTTGTCTCTAAGACCACCTTCTGTTTTTGGTAGATCCCCTGAAATTCCTTGTCTAGGCTTCAAAACAAAAAACAAGGGTGGTTGGGACTCAGAGGTGCTGGGCAGGTCGGCAATCGCTCGCTTTTGAAGTTGTTTGTATGCCAATGTTGTTCAGTATAGATACGTTAAAATACCTACTTTAAATGTTGGCACTGCTTTGCGGTCTTTAACTCGCAATTTTTTTGGTACATTGATATTTTCATTTATGAAAATAGGATTCACTTTCGTGGTAAAATAATTTTCCGCCCCTTGAAAGTTGAAAATTGACACTTGGGGGTCGACTTAGACCACTTTTGGGAATGACGGGTATACTATACATGCTGGTGTTGGAAATTTTATTATTATTTACCTTTAAAAACATATTTGTTTTCTCTCCAGTTTGGAGATAAGTTTTATAGCACAGGCCAAAGCCAAGTGCTTTGCAAGAAAGTGCAAAAAATCTGTCGTTTTGCATGTATTGAGAATGACTGCTTTTTGAAGCAGTTATCTTCGATACGTGGATAAGTGTTTAAAGGCTAGTTGCTAAAGCTTTTTGGTATTACACATATAGTAGGTATATAGTATATAAAGTCTTGCACTCGCACGAAATTGTAGATATTCAAAGATAAAATGTATTTAAAACGTTAGATTATTTGTTGTTTTTAATTTATTTCAAGATTAATTTCATATTTTAATTCAAAATCAAGAAATACAAAAGCTTACCTTCCTCACTGAAGCTCCCTCCCGCCTCCTCCTTGACTGTCTCCCATTCCCACTGAGAGAGGGACTCCGTCGAAGGATCGCGAGGCTCATAGTAGTACGGCCAGTAGTCCTGCCACTCCATACCCTGACCGGGCAGAGGTCCCGGCTCCAAGCTGTAGTCGTGGTAGGAGGTCTCGGCTGGAGAGAAGGTAGTGCGGATGTACTCCATGTTGCAATCGGTTTTGAGATGTTTGTTGTAAGAATTTGAATAAACGAAACTTATTTAAAAATCACAGTTCCATGTTTGAATCGATTTTAATTATGTTTAATGAAAGGCACGTCTGCGTAATCACAGAGTCAGCGCACGAGTAGGGCGCGGCGCTGACTGCGCGTGCGGCTACGCTACCGCTGGGCGGGGTCGGTGGGCGGATTGCGAATTAGGAGAACATTTTGTGGTGCTTATAAACAATCTTTACCAGGCTGATCCTGCAGGCCTAGCACGGGCTGTGTAAAAATTGTCTTTCCACTGTTTTTATCAGCACGTATACGCGATAGAGCTTGGATATGGATACGTTTTGGAATTTGTCGATTTTTTAAATATAATATATGTAGTTTAATAATAATAATACCTAATTTATTATACTAATATACCTAATTTAATATAATAATATACCTAATTTATCTAGTTTAAGAATATTTGCACGTCTGCTTGCAAACTGAATACTATGAAACCAAAAATAATTTTAAGACCTCTTTATTGTAATGTATTCTAGCAAATAAATGATTTGATTTGATTTCTAGCGGGATAAAACAGGGGAAAGACAATCTGTCCACGGCCCGTGCTAAGTTGGTGTTATTATTTTATCTTCCGTAATATTTACCTAAGGTAAATAGGATTTTTGTACTCTATTTTGTACTCTTTTTAAAAAGCATAATTGAATAATATTTGATTTTCTAAAACTGGGTACAAATGAAGCGTGAAATTTCATGTTTGAATTGTCTATCAATTTTATGCTGTTGATATAATATTTTCGGAACTTGTTCGGTACCTACACCAGTACTTACAACAGTTTTGTGCTCTCGGAAATATTATATTTGAAACAACACCAAACAATTCTTTAACATTTAGAAATACGATTTTCTAAACGTACTTACTTCTAATGTTTTTTAGTTTTTTCAGCTGGCTTGTAATATTTGGCTTTACAGTTTTTAACAGTTCACTAAGTTCGGTTCGTTTGTTTGATATTATTTTACCGTTTTTATGATAAAAATTTATTGTATTTAATCTAATTTTATAGGAATTGCATTAATGTTTTATTATTTGAATGTAACGGAATCTATTATTTTTATTGCATTGTTAATTTTATTTTTTGATTATAAATTTGTTTTTTTTTCTTGTCTTTTGTTTAAATTGACATGTTGTACTTCACTTTTTAAATAATTGTTGTTGTCGTCATAACAAAACAAATATTTCTTAAAATATTCTGGTTCGAAATATACTCAGGGCGGTCTTTTAAAGTTAGGGCAGTCAGACAAAACCGTTCACAGCTTTTGCTTAGTATTTACAAGGTTCTGGATTAATAAAAAACTAAATAAATATTTAATTAAATAAACTACAAATTTTGCCTATTGTACATTGTGTTATTTTCACCAGACGACTACCTTTATCAATATAAAAAACAGACTTCATTAATTACGAATTATTATTTAGCAGTTCTGACATTATTTGTCAAAACTGGACCAAATCCGGGACCATAAGTACGGGAATCACCAGCTTTCAAATAAAAAAAGAATTATTAAAATCGGTGCAACCAGTCGAAAAATCTGAGGTAAAAAACATTTTAAAAAAACTAATTGAGAACCTCCTCCTTTTTGGAAGTCGGTTAAAAAACTACAACTTCTGCCTATTGTGCATTGTGTTATTTTCACTAGACTACCTTATTAATCAATCAATTACTATAATAGGGTGATGAACATGCCAGCCGGTCTCCACCACAGTGTCCACAGTGTGTAGTGACGGAGGTGCCGAGTCCCCCGGGCCCTGACTCCAGCCCTCGGTTCTCACGCCCTTCTGAATGTGCTCTGAAAGGTTTACGAGTTTTCTAATAGCCTAATTTTTCGTAAATTTTGTTTGGACAACTTGTATCTAATCAGTAGGATCTTTTTATAACGGAGATCTATTGGGGTGCGGACACACTTGCACACAAACTTTCGCATAATATATAATTATGTTTATGCGTTGTCTGATACGTGGTATGTTAGAAGAGTCATTAACATAAACTCAACATCGATAATCTTTTTAAACTGAAGAATTATTTACAAGCTAGTTAACTTTCGGGAACGTCAAATATGATTGAAATAAATAAAAATATATGATTAATCTTTTTTATTTTTAGGTAATTTTTATTTTGAAGCTCTAAGTGACTGACTTGTTAATAACATAGGTGCATGTTACAAGGAAGAGTAGCTTGTTATCTTCATATTTGCCAGCGCAGCATCCTGGCCATGGTGCGACATCGTAAAATAACCGCGTGGTTGGTATGATGCGATGCTACGTTAGCGCTTGCCAACCTGTTATTAAGCGATGGTCTTCGATCAAAAATATGTGAAATGCGTACCTATGTGACCCCCGAAGCGAGGAGCAGCCTAGTCGAAATGACCTTAACCATCTATCTACTTACCTACTCATCTACTATCTATAGTCTATTCTATTTCAAAGGCACAGTGAAAAACGACAATTGACATTGGACAAGACGAAGGTCATGTCAAATATCCATGTTGTGCCCACCCCAGTATCAGTTGGGAAATCGGTTCTAGAAGTTGTTGACGCGTACGTCTACATAGGACAAAAAGTCCAACTAGGTAGGTCCAACTTCAAGAAAGAGGTCAATCTGCGAATCCAACTCGGCTGAGCAGCGTTCGGTAAACTTCGCAACGTCTTCTCGTCCAAAATACCTCAGTGCCTTAAGACGAAGGTCTTCAACCAGTGTGTGTTGCCAGTGATGACATACGGAACTGAAACGTGGTCTCTCACTATGGGCCTCATTAGCAAGCTCAAAGTCGCACAACGAGCTATGAAGAGGGCTATGCTCGGGGTTTCTTTATCGAATCAGAAATGAGGAGATCCGTAGACGTCAACGACATAGCCCACCGGATTAGCTGTTTGTCTATGGTATATGTTATGTGTGACTGTATATTTGTCTGTTGCGTACTTGCGTCGTAGCGTCGTTAGGGATAACGGCTGAACCGATTTTGAATTATTTTTTTGTTGTTTGAAACGTGGGTTGATCGAGTGTTATGATTCATGAAAATATGTTCAGCTGTATGAAGATTATCAGCTCTTTTATCGGGAGTTTCAGAAGGTGGGAAACAATTTACAATTATTATGTGTAAGTAGGTCAGTTTCCTTCTGCAGCTGACTTGTCTACAAAGTGAGTTACTCGGTCGATCAAACGGATAAATAAGATAAGATCGATAATCTTACGACTAGATGATGCATACTGCTGCTGTGTGCTGCGCCGCCTGGTTACACGCCTCGTTGGAACTTCCCAGCACTGGGAACTACTCGATACTGTATCATATCAATCATCCACTAACCATCCTTTGCATGTAAAACGCTCGATAACCTAAATCTAGCTATACCATTTATCTCTAGACGACCGACGCGCGTACTAAGTCAAGGCAGCAAAAGGGTGTACAAAGCCGTTTCAGAGTTCCATAGTACTCATAATTATGATCAACTTTTACTACGGGACCAACCCTGACATCGCGAAAAAAATATTGTACCTAACTACAAAATAATAGATAGGTATCATCCAATACTGTATAAGTAGACGATACAGAATGTACATGATGGTGCTGACATAGTCGCAAAGCAACCAAAGAACCGAAATACATTTACATATAAAAAAACTGGTCTTGGAATCATGCCCACAAACATAAGATCTAAAACAAAACCAATACTTTGGCCAAAAAATAAGCATGGCAATGCAGGCCAGCATACTGCCCACTTTTCCTTCCACCAAGAGGCTTTTGGTACCATTTTTTTTTTAATTTAGGGTATTTTTATTTTAAGTAGTAGGTATAGGTAGGTATATGTAGATATTCCCAAGTAGGTGGTATTGAATTAATGGCCACGTTTTCGATTTCAGCGGACAACGGAGTGACAGCGAAACAGACGGTTAACCATATGTGTGGAACCCTTCTTGACGACATACAGCGATTACCTACAGCGGAACGGTAGCGGAGCCAGGGGGCTAAGAAGCTCAAAAGTATCTGATTCCACCGCTGACGTGAAATCTCAAATTAAACATGATACTATCCTACCAAGTCTACCCTCAACTGGGTCAAGCCACTCAGCCTCTCCCAAACCAAAATCCTGGATTTTCCACTGCAGCGGAAGCGAGGTTACGATGCATGTCATGTCATGCAGATGAGGCCGCTCCCGCTCTCGTTACCACGCCGCTGCCTGCTGACATCGAAACCGCGGCCTAACCCGTGTCTTTGTCGCGTGCTCTCCCCTGTCTCGAGCGTTGTTTGGGCAGCTGTGCTCCTGGGATGAGCAAGCAATGTATTTGAACGTATTATTGCGCTTATTTATCGCTACGTGTTTCTTCTTTGGCGTCGATGTGTTGAAAGGAGCAGTGTCACTGCTCCCTGGGTTTTTTCATGGAGATTGTTAGTCATCTATAGGTATCTACCTAGGTAGGTACCTACATAGAATGTGTAGTAAATACCTATAGGCCTACCTAGTACCTTTTTTATTCACGGGGGGAAATCTTCAAAAGATACTCATGCAGCTGCATTGGGGTGCAGCGGGGCTATGTGAGATACCATGCACCCATGCACTAAAACCCCCTCGGTGGCCAACTTCTGTGCTAGACGGAGGGCACCGGGATCTCAATAGGAACGCACTGGTACCAAAAGAAAATAATAAATGAACCCGGTTTACTCCCTGTCGCCGAGAACTCATCCATTGAGACGAACCACTCGTCCAACTGGACTATAGGCCTACCTAGTTACCTGAGATCAGCAGGGAGATGATTATGTCACGGTGGCTTGGTGGTTGCGAAAGCATTTGCATAGCCTAAATCAGGCTAGATGCATTTAGTCAAACTCACCCAGTGGACGATCTTATCGCACTTTTTCTTCATGACTATACCTAGTTAGTTCATTGGTGTCGACTGTCGCTACAAGCTCCTTAGTGTGCATGAAAAATGTACTAATTTCGTACCAATAAAGTACTTATGTACCTACCTTGTGAATTCTGATTACCACATCTTGCAAATCCAGACTAAATTTATCGCAAAGGTTCTGAATAAGGTACTCATCAAAAACTACATTTATTATGGGACAAACCATGAATTCGCGAAAAAATATTCGCTGTTCCATTAATTTTGTCGTGAGAGTAATCGTTTTCTATGGAACAGCTGATGTTTTTTCGCGATTCAGAATTGCTCGCATAATAAAAGTTGTCGATAATTACTGGTATCTAGATACTATTGACCCCTTTCGGCTTAGTACACTTTTTCCGCGTAACCCAGTTTATAATATATTAATTTTATAACAGTGCTTAGAAACAAATATATACCCATACATTGAGGACTTTCCTTGGATACGTACCAAACGTTTCGACTATACGTTTCTAATCCGTATAGCCAAGGATTGGAACGACCTACCAGCTTCCTTATTTCCTTAGATTAGAGATATAATCTGGGCATTTTCAAGATCAGAGTGAATAGGTATCTTCTAAGTCTACGTGCTTCATCTTCGACCACATCGTCGCTTACCATCAGGAGAGATGGTGGTCAAACGCGGACATAATTCGCGATAAAAAAAAAGAGTGGTAGAGTATAAGCCACCTACTTAAGTACCTTATCTACGTACCTAGATAGGAAGCCTAGATAACATTTTCATTGTAGGTAATGTGTATTATTATGTATTCTTTGTATATGTACCTAGTCATTTAATAAAGAGTTAAACATCTAAGAATCATGTACCTATGAGTAACCCATAAAATAAAATCTACACTAATATTATAAAGAGGAAAGATTTGTACCTATTTTTGTATGTTTGTATGTTTGTAATGAATAGGCTCCGAAACTACTGAACCGATTTGAAAAATTCTTTCACTGTTGGGAAGCTACACTATCCCCGGGTGACATAGGCTATATTATATTTTGTAGCGAGGCCGAAGGCCGAGCTTACACTCGTGCGAAGCCGGGGCGGACGGCTAGTACTTAATAAGTACAGTGTAGGTACTAACATATGTATTTAGGTACAGCAAGTACTTCTATAGTACTTACTGACAACATTATTGTAGTTTATAGCTTCTAATGTGTTCCAAATAACATTTTAGAAGCTATTATTTATTTTTTAGTTTCGTCACAAGGATGTTTGTATTAGGGTTGTACGAAATGGCCCGATCGAGAACTGAGAATTATTTCGATACTAATTACTAACCTATTTTTCTGACACATTATTATAATTTTTAGGCCAACGAGAATAAAATTAGGTTTCTTGTCGCAAGAAATCTAATCGAGAAATTCTTAAACTAATTAAAAATAATATCCGTATTCTTCTTAGTCAGAATATACTTAGGTTCTATATAAATGAATTTATGCCTTTTCAACCGACTTCCAAAAAGGAGGAGGTTCTCAATTGACTGTTTTTTAAATTATTTTTTTAAGTTTATTACCTCAGAACTTTCGAGTGGGTGAACCGATTTAGATGATTCTTTTTTATTTGAAAGCTGGTGCTTCCCGTGTGGTCCCATTTCCAAGTCGGTTTTTTAAATTGATAATTATTAATATACGTATTCAATCATTGGTTTAGTTGGTTGTAGGTATCTATGCTGAAAAAGCAGGACTTTTAATGTGATAAATAATTATTATCTATCACATCACTAATACTTACTTACGTATTTTATAAGATTTTTGTTTTCCCATAGGCTACAAAAATCATATAAATACTCGTAAACTCTAGGTACTAAATTTACAATAGTGTAAATGTATTTAAAGTACAGTATTCTACCGAAATAATATTACTAAAAAAATGTGAAATTAGAGTTGTGAAACTTGGGAACCCTACCCCCAAATCTCGCGACTGCATCTGATGAGTTTACCAGACCGTCGACTCATAACCTCTTATTTATCGCCGACCACTCCATTATCCATGAGCTGGCGGTATGTACCTACTGAGATCGCAGTTCGGCTATTTTTGATTATGTTGTGATTGTTGCGTGGACATCATTGTTAACCACGTGTTACTTACATATTTATAATTAAGTAGATAGCGTAGGACACTCATGTTATGGAGTGAAGAATATAGTGTTACTAGTAATCAGCACCCTCTTAATTAAAGACTTCAATACATCAAAACAAACAACTTTTGTTTAACGACCTATCAAAATTCGCACATTTATTACTATGGGAGCAACTCTGAAATAACAAAAAAAAAAACTGCTTTTTCATACAAAACGTTCATTGAAACTTGACACAGCAGATATTTTTTTTCGCGATTTTCAGGGTTGGACCCATAGCTAAAAGTTGTTCATAATGATGAGTATAAGGGACCCTTTTCGGCTTAGTACACTCTTTCCGCGTAACCCTGTATAAGTATAGGTACCTACTACACAGTCACATTTTTTTATTTATCAGATTAGTAAGTATAGATACCAGATTTGCTAACATACGATAGGTAAATATGGTATACCTACTTAGATGGCGGAAGAAATAAAAAAACTGTTCTTATTAGCATAACAAAGTTTATTTTCATTAAAATAATAGTTTACAATAACTCAGTCCAAATATCGAAATTAATTGAATAACCACAAAAGCTTCGTTATTAATTTTATTACTGCACATAGAGCCTAATGCAGTCACATAAGCTATTATGTATGTAGATACTCATTTTGCCTTAAGCTACTAAAAGCTCACTCTTAGGAATGTAAAACAACGTAATGTAGGTACTTATAAGGTTAGGTACAATAAAGATAAATATATGTAGCCTACAAATAAAAAATACCTATGCTAATTAGGTATTACATAATTATACTTAGGTACTCTAGTTCTCAAAAAGCCCAGTTAAAATAAGTACATTATTTTACGCGGGGGTTAAGGAACAGATTATTTAACGAAGGTGGCATTTGTGCATCTCTCGATTCTAATATCTGTCGTTCAAGTGATGGATAGTGCTATTTACCATAACTACCTATTACGAGAAAAAAGCAAATTTTTTAGAAAACATTTACCATATTTTTATGATCATTGGTTAGAATTCTTTAAAGCACTATAGGAACCTCTTTAGATGAAATTTTCTAAAAAGGTTGGCATTGCGCATGTTCTATTAGACCTACTATTAGTTCTGCACGGTAGTTTGCACAAAAAAAAGGTAATTATTTTACGTATCTATATGGCGCGCAAAAATTACTTTTACAAACAAAGAAGAAATAACTATAAATTTGTAATCAACCGTTTCTGTTTCAGACATTTTTTTAATCTCAAAACATTAAGAACCTTATTAGATCACTCTTTAATTTCGATAAAATTTGGGTAGGTATTTACTATGGCTACGAGTCTGTTGAGAGCATTTATATTGTAATTTGTAATGAATCAATTATACTGATATATTTATGTGATCTTAGTACCTAGATAGTAATTTTATAAACATAATCTAATTGGAATAATACTTTATTTGTGTTCAAGTTTTAGATATATTATTCTTCTTGTTGAAATTCTCAGAACCAAGCTTTGAAGTATTAATTTACCAAGAAGTATTTTTGCTTTTAGTCTTTCTTATCTTACCTATTATTTGTTCAGTAAACCAGACAAGATAACAAAAGGTACACCCTACCCATTTAGACTGAACAAATAAAAATACTTTAGAACGATAGAAAATAAGCCTGATCGAAATTTATACAGGTGAAAAATTTCGAGAACACATCTAGATTTTTGCGGACGAGAAAACGTTGTGAGTGGAGATTCGAATTTTTACGAGAAATCTCGACGAGGAAGTACCTAAGTCTTAGGTAGGATTTCTCTCTTAGGCCGAGAATTTTAGTCAAAACTCTAATGTTATTAGGTACTTAAGCAAATTTTATGGGGCAGATACAGCGAGAGAAGAGTCATCATCGCCCCATGGGCACTCGGGTGAGAATTCAACACAAAATACTGTTTTTTTTGTAAGTGTTGTGTTTTGGTACAAACTACAATAAAACATCTGCAGAAAAAGTTGTAATAGTTATCGAATTGTAGGAGAAAATTACCTATTTGCTTAGGTACGTTCCGAAGTACTCATGTCAACCTGCTCCTGATTTGATTATAATACCTAGTTTCCAAAAACAAGGCGAATGTCAGGAGCGCAGTGTCATTATCCTGACCAGGGTGCAAGTGGTATATCTGATCAATAGCTTAGTTTTAGCCGCGGCCGTCAGCTACCGTTGCGTATCCGGTAATCTAGCCTTGCATGTGTCATTAGTTGGCTTGCGCGTGTCATTAGTTGACTTGCTGGTGTCATTAGTTGACTTGCTAGTGTCATTAGTAGACTTGCTGGGGCTATTAGAGTTGGTGTTATCAGATTTACTGAGCGCGGACAGGGAGCTTGCGCGTTTCATGCTGTGGAAAGAAAAGTTAAGAGTCAGTTTTTTAATCATTTGTTTATGTCAATTATTTCACAAACAACATTTAGTACTTACCAATAGTAAATTTCTAGCTAAATCTACGATTTTTATAGTATAGAAAATAAAGATTGTAGCGCCGAGATTTAGCTACAGCTAGGCAGAATACCGAAGGCAAAGCATTGCAAATAATAAGTGGAGCATAGAGCAAGCTCAGCTCGTGACGTATAATAGCAAAGCGTTTTTATAAGTGGACAGGGCGCTTCTTCTAACAACAAGGTAACTATTACTCTATTGTTATTATTACTAAAAAGATATAACTATCTAATATTTATACATTTAAAATCGGCCCAAGCATTTATTTGCCCTGCCAATATGCTGCATTAACATATTAATTCAAAAGCTAAATGAAAAACACAAGTTCTGATCAATTAGAAAATGTTTTTATTGAACAATGTTATTGTATCTCTCAGAGCAAATAATTATGCTCAAACCATGTTAGGTATGTGCTTTGAATATTATATTAGGTTCTCACGATAAAGTCTAGGTAAATAGTGTACCGATTGCAACTACTCTCACCGCGACCGCACCGCACCGCGACAAAATCTTGTCGTAACTATGTCGAGCGCGAAAACGCGACAAGGTGCCTACGGTTTCATATACCTTCGTCTGTCTCGCTTTGACACGATAACACTCAATAAAAAAACATGTAGTGGCCATGGTATAGTTCTTTCGTCTTTTATCTTCTTTGAGTGAGTTAAAAAATTGAAGAGAGAAAAAGACAAAATATTGTGTAACTATTCCAAGGATACGCGTTTATTGATGAAGGGGTAATGTTTTATTTTGATTCAAAACACACGCATCAGTTTTCGTGTGTTTGGCAACATTTGGCCCTGTCCATGTATAATTGTACAGACCGTTCAGTATTTTACACATGGTATAATAATATACTCCGCCAGGTATGCTATTCCAAGACGCAAAGGTTACGTGGATGACACAAGCCTACGTCATCGATATTTCTCTATCTCTACACAGTATAAAGTAGCTTTCTGCGTAAATCACGTAACGGATTTTGGATGCAGTTTTCACCATCAATTAGATAATTTTTCATGGAAGGTTTATATACATATATAATAAATATACTAAACATCGATCAATAGATTCGTGTTTGGTACAAAACTGGAACTATAACAGAAAAGAGGCAAGCGGCGAACAGACCTGTCATTGAAGTGCTTTTTGGATTACTATTAACAGGTTAATTTCCCAATTTCTGTGTTTGTTGCAAAGAGTTTATTGGTTTTTTGCAATGATGTGGCATCTGGACAGTGACGTAGGCTTATGTCACTTTCGGAATATTAGACCTTGTTTTATTGCATCATGATTTGACCTACGACATTTTGTCTGTCTGTCGGTCGGCCCTGGCTTTCAGAGCAAGAGGTTTGCTGTCGCTAGAGGTAGGTAAGGTAATGAACAGAGTAACCGCCCTGGCCACGCGTTACCTGTCGGGGCCGGAGTGGTCTACGTCGGGCAGGTGCGCCGAGTGGCGCTGGCGGCCCGCGAACCGCCCCAGCAGCCGCGCCGAGCCGCGCCGCAGCGACTCGCGCAGCAGCGAGAAACTGCCGCTGCGAGCCACGCCCGCGCCCGGGTTTGATCCAGCGCGACCTCCCTGCCCCCGTGTTATGCAATTTACACTCCGGACTTCTCTATAATGATACCTTCTTCTACATGGTCGATGAGGAAATGAAGCCGAGAAAATCGTCAATGATTTTCTTCGCAAGAATTCTTTACCTAAAAAGCTAGATGATATGATAGTGCGTGTGTGGAGGCTTAAAGAATCGCCATAAGACCCAAAGCGGGTGAAATCCTAGTCTATATAGTTGTGATTATTGTACAACCACCTACAAAAAAAAACAACAACCTAAATAAGCAAGCTGATCTATATTCGGTTGATGGTAGCTGAATGGCAACTTAGGAAAATACGACAATATTATTTTATCACAAAGAAGAGACATACAGGTTGTATCGTTTTATTAAGACAGTTGCTTTTTTTACCTTTACGGCTGAGGAAAACTGTCTTACAATGAATGGATTATGGTTGTTTTTGGCAATTATAAATTATTAAAAAAAAAGGAAATTTATTTTTATACGAAATTATTATTTTTACATTTACGTGAAATATGAAGCTATTTTTTATTATTTTAGCTAAAGTTTGATTAAGAGTGCTTATTTGGAACATGTACTGTTTCAATTCAAGTTCAGCGAAGACATAAGTCATCTATAAAAATGTGTAAAGCAGATCCGATATTGAAATAGTAATTGGCAAATATTTTGACTCGGCACTTATTTATAGTAATTACAAGAAAACAAATAACGATATATAAATTAATGAAATATAAGTATGGTGAACGATGGGTAGGTTCTGGTGAATTTGTAGAACTAGTGTGGACGATCATGCCTCTAAGACACGAACTAACAGCAAAAGCCGATTTTCAACAATGTCGAACAGTCATGCCAATGTTTATTCGTGTTAAAGTGGGCTATAAATTGCATAACACCGTAGACTCACTCTTTTATAACAAAAAATAAAACAAAATCATAATGTTACATAGATTTATTATAACAATTTTAAAATAATTCGACGATCGATATCGACATATTAAAAATCCAATAACTTTTAAAATATTGTGACAGAAAAGTGATTTCGGAGATTCTTTAGTAGGTTAACTGGCTTTGATAATTCCGATTTCGTGTATTCTTATTAAATTCTAGTGTATAAGGAGTAAAAAAAAACTCGCATACTCAAGCAGCACCCACATACAGATAAAATCAAGGTATATAAAAATACTATATATTCATATCACCTATACTCTCACATAAAGCTTAGACCGATAACACTGGAATGAAAGTTTATAAGCATACAATTGAAATTATGACGTAAAATAATTATTAAAATTTAGCTATCGGTTTGAAATAAAAATATCGACGTTCACAAATATAAAATCACTATCATGCATTCTTCTGTATAAAATAATACGAATTACAAAAATATCAGCAAAATAAAATTGAATTATGTAAGCATATAAAATCGTTGTTTACCATGCGTGATTTAAAATAATGACATAATAAATTATTAATGTATCCAAAAATCCACAATAAAATAAATGCATAGTTATAACATTCAAAATACATCACGCTATTTATACATCGGAGAATTCTTGAACCAAGCAAGAATGTATGAACTCTCTCGTATGTATGAAGAACATCATTTGTTCAGCACGAGACTTCGAAAGTCATCTATTTAAAATCTTACATACCTTTACCGTCGTAATAAATTCTATAAAGAATGTGCGACTGGGATGTCAGTGAAATGATATATTTAATACAAAATTTTGTTTGAATAGCATTTTAACATTGAACCAAAGGTCCCTTCATACACCATCGTTAACTTTGTGTGCTCGTCATTTCACTAAAACCACGCACACTCTGTATTGTATAATCTCTCATAACTGTCTATCTTTTAGGGACGGCTTACAGACACGCTCGATATTATCTATCACACTTTCATTTGTATTTTTTTAGATTTTCCATTATTCATTTCTTAAAATTAATGCTTTATAGCATGCTAATAAATAATACTAACCTAAAAGTTCGGCCAAATTGATTTTTGCATTGCACGAATAGCACTCATGTTTAATATCTAAAGTACTCACAAATATCAAAATGGCATCGATTAAGTGTGGAACGCTTATGATCCTCTAATTTAAACAAATGAGCGAGAATTCAATGT
The DNA here is from genome assembly GCA_949125355.1 of Agriopis leucophaearia. Taxonomy (NCBI): domain Eukaryota; kingdom Metazoa; phylum Arthropoda; class Insecta; order Lepidoptera; family Geometridae; genus Agriopis; species Agriopis leucophaearia. The sequence goes on along the minus strand of OX421274.1, from coordinate 15,170,407 downwards.
TTTGCTACGAGAAAACAATATAATTTTGAGGCTGTCTTTTAGCATTTAAAAGTAGAAACTTTAGTAACTATTAGATAAAGCTCAAATCATCTTGTTTCTCTACGCAAAGACAAAAGGATCAACTACGTGTATATTAAGCGAGTGAGTTCTTATTCACTAAAGCCTTGTGTTACACCAACCGAGTTTATTATCGCATAATTCTCGTCTCGAGAAATTATCTTCCTATTAATAAAATTCTCGGTCCGAGAAATTCTCGTTTGACAACTCGCGACCCGTTAAATTCTCGTTTGCTTAATTCTCGGTCGATGTGCACAAGCTACGAGAAACCTAAGCATAATCTAAGTGTAATCTAGGCTACTGGTGCGGCGCGTTGCTTCCCGTGTTGATGCCTAGGGCATTGAACAGCTTAGACTTAAGGTTCATGCGGGGTTCGCTCGCTTGGTTCGTGCCCTAAAGTAGGAAACAAAAAGGAAACAAATAAAAAACTTTGCAAAGTAAAAAATTACTGAAGCTGATGTATAACGGATAATTATATAACGGATGATTGTATGGACGTAAATAATACATTAATTAAAATAAATAAATATATGATATTACTGCAATAAATTAAATCAAAGCTCATCAGAAATACGTATTTATGAAATAGGCAAAATATTTGTTGTTCAGAAACATGTGCCTAATCTTTGTTAGTAAACTAGAACATCAGATAAAACTGCACAGTGAACTGCGTTTTGCGATAATGGGTCACCAAAACAATTCGGGTAATATACATAACTGACAAAAAAATATAGCAAAGCATGCATATAAAACGATTGCAACGCTGCCCTGTCACACACAAAACAACACAAATTTCTGGCTGTATTTTGTTTATACCTTAATAACAATATAAAAGTTAGTCACTAAGTTATCATGCCCTTACAATCACAGAGATAACATGAATTATTATTATTATTAATAACATTTAAAGCTATATCAATGTAAATAATGTAGAACCACGTGAAATAGCGACCGTGTGGAACAAGGAAAAAGCACTCACAATGAAACATTTATACCACAAACAACACAGTGATGAAAGAATATTATGGAACAAGTACGAACATTTTCATTCCTGTTATTTTTAATCAAACGGCAGTGAAATGGTTTGAATTTGATGCTATTTGTAGAAATGTGAATAATTTTACGAAGTTTTAGGTATTTCTGTGCATACGCATGAGATTTTTTAAGTATTTAATTTCAAACCATTTTAAAGCCACTGCGACGCAAGTCACCAAACACTAGAACGAGCAAGACATCAAGACACACAAACAAAAACGCACATTTGACGAATAATGCGGTTCGAGTCGAGAAGCCCCCTGACTCTCGTGAGAATTCTATGACATATTGATATGTACGTTTAAGTTCTATCAAGAGTAGCAAAACGATAACTCAAGCTAAATTCTCGGCGAGATTTCTTTGTCTAGAATTCTCGCGAGAGCCCACAATGGGCATGCCACGGACCAAAGCGCAAGTGAGGCTAAGTAAGATGAAGGCTGCGGCCTTCAGCGTGGCCTAACCTCGTCGTGGTGGTCTGGAAGCGGCTCGAGCGCGTCGCGCGGGGCGTGTCGCGGGGCGCGCGCACGCGACTGCTTTACGATGTCCAGCGCCTATGAGGAACAACCGAATTATTGTTTGGACTATTTATGGCTATTTTTCTTTTCTATACGAGTTCAATTTAATTACCTGAAATAATTGTTTTTTTTCTCTTATTAATTTTTTTTAACGCTTTTCTAATATGTTATCTACTGTTACTTAGAACTGATCAAAAACAGTAAATTCTTATCACTATTACAAAAAAATTTAACGTGCGATTATAGTTTTCAGCTAAAATACTACACAATTACTAAAATTGCAATATGGTTTTTCCGTTTAGTAGTTTACAATTCACTGTAGCTGGTATGTACCTTCCTAGCATGACTCGAGTACGCATATTAGAAGGGCAAAAAACCTAAAAAAAAAAAACAGAATATTCTTATCTTTATAACATTATAGAAGGAGCAAGATGTTTGGCCACATTGTACGATATAACAAATTAATGAAAACCATCATAGAGGGAAAGGTAGAAGGAAAGAGAGGACCGGGAAGACCAAGAAGCGTATTCTTAGACCAAATGTAACGTTTTACAGGGACGTGGAAACGGTGGTCGAAGACCGTCAAGCCTGGAATTTACTCCAACGACAAGAGCTACGCTCTGAAATGAACATTATTTTTTTTGAACAGTTGATTGGAAGTTTGATGCCACCCGAAAATGCTTTTTTAATTAAAATATGTACTACAATATTGTTAACACCTTTGTCGCCTCGCATTGAAAACTTAATGACAAAATAACAAACTTAAAAACGAACCTTGTTAATGCAACACAAAATAATAAAGTTATTTTCTTAACATAAATCAAATTCCTTTCTGGTTGTTATATTTAAAAATACTAAAGATATTTTAAGAACAGTATTTTGCCCATTGATCAGCCACCTGCAATTAATATTATATTTGAAGTTTAGCGTTTGATTCGTGACTTACTTGTTGAACGTGCTAGGCAGCGTGCAAATCCATATCAAAAATGTTAATCTGTGCTATAAATACTAGCAAATATAATTGATATAAAATATTCAATCGTGTCAAATATAATTATAAAAATACAAGTAAATATAATATTGTTAGTACTGTGAGCGCGTGTGTTGTACTTAAAAAAAGCAATATAAATCGAAATAATAACAATTTGTGTTTGGTGTAAAAATAAGTTTAAAAAGAAAGTGCCTAAAATTATCATGTTTAATTTCAGAGAAAATTGAATGAGCGTGAGCGTATGGAAATAAAATAAAATTGACTTTGTGCCTTGACTTTGTCTAATTGTTTTTTTTTTTTCTCATAATGAACGACACAGACGAGAAAAAACTTATATAGAAGAGACTATTTCTAACTTTTTGTAACATTTTAAATTTTCATAGGCACAAACTTAAACAACACATACTCAATAAAACCAAAACATATCGTGATTAAAATTAAAATCAGTAAAAACTGTAACACAAGACTGTATTTAGTGTTAAATTAAACCTTTCCGAAAAGTAACGAATTCTCGCTGCAAGTCAGTGCTTATCGTCAATCGTTAAGAAAGCACTAGAGATTATCATATTTCTCAAGCTAAGAAATCGAGACATTTACTCTAGATATTTGAAAATTGGTATTAATTTTTTTCTTATCTCTTGTAGATTTTTGAAAGATATGACATTGTCAGTAATTCGCAATCGAGAATTCTCATGTTAAGAGAAAATATAGCTAGCGATATTAGCCCCTGAGATATGAGAATCCTCTAGTATACCTTGACTGTTTCACTAAACACAGCCTAGTACAGATCGTGGAGCAAGCGGTACACTTGTACCGTATTGTACTGACCTCCTTTCTGCTGCGTAGCGCGCAGTCCTCCAGGGTCTCGGCGGCCTCGTACTTGCCCTGGCGCCGGTAGAGGGCACCTAGGTTCTTCAGAGTTGTCGTCACAGTGGGGGAATCCACCTGGGTAGTGGGGACACCAAAATATTACAAGTGTTGCGTGTGGAACGTTTTGAAATGAGAGATATCGCCTTACAGAAATATGTAACACGACTTCAGGTTGGAGCAATGTCGTAGAATTCGTTGTCTGTGGTCGAAATCACACTGGCAGGTGGCTTGTTTAGCGCATAGCGAGTTTTCTGGCAACACTGGAAACTGGGGCCTTACGCCCAACTCTAAACGCGAGCCCGAATAAGTGCAGTTTGCAAAATGACGCGACCGCAAACCATATCTCGGTGCGTTTGCGTTTGAGCAAGTTGCACCTATTTGGGCCCGCGTTTAGAGTTGGGCGTAAGGCACCTGGTTGCAATGCGCGCTTGGCGCCTCGCTTGTAGAATGTTGTGTTTCAAAACAGAGTATCCAGGAAATTCGCTAGGCTCACCTAGTAAGCAAGCGCCACTTGTCTGTGGTTTCGGCTATCCGCCACTTTAATTTGGATATTCGTGAGATAAAAAAAACAATAATTTAAAATTTAGAGAGCTCTCCGGAGCTCAGTTATTACATTGCTAGTAAAATTTTCAGAAACGACTAGTCCGATTTTGATGAAACTTGATATGTGTACTTAAATTGCATGTAAGGATTACATTTTTTGAAAAAATATATTACATTTTATTTAAAAGTACCATCTATATTTTATTATTAAAAACAAGCTATAAATAAAATTAACTAAATAAATACCTGACTGAATCAAAAAGTATTTAAAAAACTGCATTACGGTCGCTGTCTGCGCGTGAGCATTACAAAGAATTATTTATTGTTTTACACTTACAAAGTTTCATCAGAATCAGACATCACTAGGAACAAAACAACTTAACAAACAAACATTCAAAACATGTTTTCAAATCGCGAATGTTTAATCCGGTAAAAGCACGTTTGATAAGTTGTGAAAATGGAAAAACAAGCATTACTACCAACGTCGACACTTCTGTTACACCGTAAACGTATTTTCAGAGATACTAGCAATATATTGTGTACAAATGGATCACATTATATACAGACTTCAAAAATATGAAAAACGTACAAATACAAATTTGCTCTCGATTTCCCTGGGATCCCATCATCAGATCTTGACTTGGTGACAATGGGACCAAAATGGAAGTATACCCTACCGAACATAAGATTTTTTTTTATCGGTCAACAGTTGGCGGAGAAATCGGTGATCATACATAAAAAAATATACAGTGGAACATAGAACCGTCCTTTGTCGTCGATAAAAAATTATAATTATTTTGAGCAATTATATAATTATATAATTGTGATCCCGGGTGGTGGCACATTAATTAACTTGACGTTTAAGTGCTTCCAATTCAATTTCAATTATCTTCAAAAATAAGGCCCATTAAAGTCTTATAATACCTACTATTCCTGTTGTATTTGACTAGAATTGGCCACTGTCGGTGTTTGGTCACCCCCTGCCAATTCTTATGAGCATGTTTTTGAAAAGACGCAGAATATCCATGTGTGGAAGAGTCTGGAAGATTTTTATTTATTTATAGGAAAACCAACAGCTTTTTAACACTAAGATATACAATGAAAAAAGCACAGAAAAGATTTGTTTTTGTATAAGAACGGTTGTCAAAGCATTTTTGAAAGAAATTTGCTGTAGCCACTTGCACCCATATAAACCCATAGCAACTGTGTTAGCAACTGTGACGAGGAGTTCGACGCGATGACATAAATAAGAATTTTCAATCACATATCTGTCACAATACCTGGCGACAGAGTTTCCTTCTCATTTCCGTTCTATTTACTTCTCTTTTGTGTGGAAAAAAACTATAGAAAGCCAATTACAGGTTCTCACGAAAAAAAATTGACACCTTTTTAGTTTTTTTCTATGAACATGCTCACTTACCCTATAAGGCAAATATATCAAGTGCGAAATTAGTTTTAACTACGTGGTGATCAATATCCTCGCAAACAATGACCAGAAAACCCAAGCGAACATTCAGCAAACATTACTATAACATTCCCAGTAATCAAAGCATACATTTCGCATACTATAAAATATCTGGGACATCTGGGACATTTTTGCACACACGGTCATCTGACCCCAAACTAAGCAAAGCTTGTAATATGGCTGCTAGAGACTGATATACGTACATATATATTTTTAAATACATACTTAAATAGATATTAACACCCAGACATAGAACAAACACAGTTGTTCATCACACAAATGTTTGTCCTAGGTGAGAATCGAACCCACGCCCCCAAGCACAGAAGTTAGGTTCACTACCAACTGAGCCACCGGGGCAGTCGAATACTTAAACAGTTCCATCGTTTACAACCCAATTGCTACACATTATTATTAGTTAACACAGAAAAGTTTTTTTTTGTGTTTAAATTAGAACGACTGTCAATGCATTTTTGTAAGAAATTTGTTGTAGCCACTTGCACTCATATAAACCCATAGCAACTGTGTTAGCAACAGTGACGCGGAGTTCGTCGCGTTGACATAAATAAGAACGAACATTGAGAGAATGAAATGAGAAGGAAAATCTGTCGCCAGGTATTGTGACATAAATAAGAATGCATTCTTATTTCATTCTGTAATTTTTTTTCTTATGCTTGTTACCTCCCTTTCGACTGGGTGAACCGATTAAGATAATTATTTTTTTATTTGAAAGCTGGTGCTTCCCGTGTGGTTCCATTTCAATTTAGTCCAGTTCTGTCATTTTCATGAAGTCGGTTTTTTATATTGATAATTATTGAACGTTTGAACATACCTGAACGTTTGAACATACCGGTTCCCTCACGATGTTTACCTTCATCGTTTTTGAGCGATCGCATCAAAAATGCACCTAATTTATGTAGGTGTCAAATAAGGCAAAGGTGCTGGGCAGAGAATCGAACCGTGTGCCGTTAGATTGTAAAGCGCACATGCTACCGCTCGGACACCATCTCACAAACAATCAATAATCATAATTCGAGATCACTAGAGTCAAATTTACCCTGACTTGACATTATGCTAACCGCTGTACTCATAAACCATAGGATTCCCAGTCTTATTATCTACTCTGTAAGATATAACTTACATTGCCAGTATTATGCTACCCGCAATATGCGTTAATGATACCAAACAATTTTCAGCCAAATTACCCAGAAAACTAGGACCAATTTTCATGACCTCTGCAGTATGCTAACCGATATACTGTATGTGTTAATAATACCAGTGGATACCCAGCCAAATTGCCCAGTAAACAAAGTTCAACTTACCTTAGCAGCCTTATGCCAGCCGCCGTACTCTCCGTAAGGCGCATTTTCCTTCTGCAAGTGTTTGTTCTCCTCTCGCTCTTCCGCCACTTGCCAGATCGGTTTGTTATCGCCTGCGGGAAAGAGATAGATTAGCAAGTTATTCTTATGGAAGAAACAGACAAATGAACAGCAGATTTGACATAGTGCTATCAAATTATGTTTGCAGTAAAAGTGGTTTTATGTGGATTGCAAAAAGTTTACATTTGTCTGAGAACTTAAATATTATAAGATTGATGTTTAACAAGTAAAGCTTGATGCAAAGAATAGCAAAGTTTACGAGTTTATGTTAAGGCGAGGTTTTCCCACTTTTAAGCAACATTTGTTATTACAGATAACTTAGGCTTAATATATTGTATTAAACTCGCATTTAGAGGAGCAATATAATGGCACTTACACACTGTCGTGCGTTTCGCTACTCCTATTTTTGTGATTATGATTATATTACAATGTAAATGTGTCTTAACGGTTCAATCATAATTATAAAATCTGTATAAAGATCATTTTGTGAATAGGTAGTTGAAAGAATAATAAAATATAACAGGAAGAAAAGCTCAAATCAGTGTAAATTTCATATTTCTTACTATTGAGCGAAATGTGCCTTAATCATGTTTCGGTCTTTACGGTGACCTAGATATAACATTCACTTTTGATATGACACCATTTTCATAATTTTAAACTTACCATGGAAGTATACAAACTAATACTAGAACGACCATAATTGCCAAAAGTGGGAAAAGAGGGCCTTAAATCAGCGTAAACAAACGCATGTTATTTTTTTTGAAGAAATAACTCAAATAGACATACGAATAAGAATCTTTTTCGATCAACAAAATCTGACAGCACTTACATGTAAAGCAACAGAACATAACCAGCACCAATAAAATGTGACACAAGTCGGGAAGGTGACACAATCGGCAAAAGAACAATTAAAATTAAAACTGGACAAAAATGGAAAATATAACAAAAAAAAATATACGCCAGTTTTGCCTTTCCTACCTGTGCCACGCGAAATCCAAACTTGTGCCACTCACCTAGGTCTCATTTTTGAACAATCCACCCAATTCGCACCAACTGCGATCTAGTTTCATTTTATTGATTGAAATGTGAAAATTTGATAATTCTATCGATCCTTAGTTTATCGATTTATCTGGAATTTATCATTATTTAGAAATAACGAAAACTATGTCTATAAATTTTCAAAAAAATATCAAATTTTCAATTATAATCAATATAACATAAAAAGCACAGAAATATTAGTTTTTTCGTCATTTACATGACAGAAAAACTGATATTAATACAATAAATTAAACAAAAGTAACACTAAACATGTTCATTTATTAAAAACAAATTAAAATTCTACAAAAATCTCATCATGCATATATAACAAATTCATATAAATTTTGTAATAAATATTTGGCATACAAAATAACAATAACAATTGAAATCATATTATGAATTATTGCACTTGGAAATATGTATGTATAAAATATTTTTGGACTTTTTTGGTATTAAAATAACAAATACAAATTATGGTCACAGCATACAATATCATCTCAACACCTGAGAAACGAAAAAGGAAAGCATTAAATTGTCAGATTTATGTGTCTTGTAACATTCAGCAGAATTTCAAACACACAGAACTCTCACATTCCAACGCTTTGCTTTAAGTAGATTCGGTGTCGAGTTAGTGCATTGTGTTTTGACCAACATTAATACTAAAATCAAGCATCTAATCGGCATTCCATTGGCTAAAATCTAAGTTGCTACAATCATACAATATACCTTTACACTGGAATAGGTAGTAGAGATTGTTTAATAAACTTTACTATTTATTCCCTTGAAACTATGAATCGTTGATATTCATAGGTAAGGACATGTCGAGGCCTTTAGGAGGCCTAAGACGACACCAGGGGTCTTACGCCCAACTATAAACGCGGGCCCGAATAAGTGCAGTTTGCAAAATCAAGCGACCGCAAATCGTATCTCGGCGCGTTAAAGTTCGCGTTCGCGTGATTTTGAAAACTGCACCTATACGGACCCGCGTTTAGAGTAGGTAAGGCCCCAGGGCTATCCAATTAGCCTATACTATAGCATCAGGCAAGAAAGCTAGTCTTATCTTATAAGAACAGTCTTATAGCTATGTACTAGAGTAAAAAGCGTAACAATTTCAAGGTCTATTGGCAAAAAAGACCAATCAGAATTCACATTTCAGGATCTTAGGCCAATCAATGGTTTAGAATAAATTGGTTAAATTATATCCAGAATAAAAACTACTTTAAAAGTGTAAAAAAATATGGTGGATTGGTGACCAAAGAACAATAGTTTGTTTACACTTTCAGAAAAGTCTGTAAAGACTATTATGTTAGTGTCTTTGTTTCACTTTTCATTGCAAAATCATGCACTAACATAACTATGGCAAAAGCAAATTCAGCGTCTTTCTTTTAAATATACACATAAAAACAATCTAATACAAACTTAGCATCTCAATAAACTAATTAAAAAGAAATAATTCGAGCTGCAATCAAAATGCAACAGAGATCTGTAGAAGAATGAAAATAGCACAGAGCAATATTGTCTTTACAAGTGGTCTAGAAAATTATTATCTAACTTCACGGACAATACTTTGTATTGACTTTGGTGACAATAGCTACCACTATCCAGCGCAGCGACTATGACAATCTCCAGAATACATGTCTACCTGACTCTACACGTGACATTGGCAAGTTGGGGCGATACCACAGAAGCCAAGAAGAAGAATTGAATTGACTATTTACACATTAATGACCAGGCTAAACATTTTTTTAACTCGTTTCCCATAAATAAGGGCATGCCGTTAAAAGAAAAACAAAACACCTTTATCGTGTGTGTTTTACATTATTTTACTTGTGTATTTTTGTATGTCTATAGAATAATCAGCCTTTTAACCCGTCCACTGCCCACTGCTAGTCCACTGCTGGATTTATGTCCACCCCCAAAAGGAGATCAGGCCATATCCACCACGCTAGCCCAGTTGCGGGTTGGTGGATTTACATACGCTGTTAAATTTCTTCTCCTTCACCGAAAAGTCAGACATGTTATGAAATTAGATACAAGTAAAGATATAAAAAAAAAATTACAATTGATTTGATGTCTAATAACCTCGAAAACATAAGTAATCATTAAAAATATATTGAAAAGAAAATGCATTATTTGTGATTATAAAAAAACGGCATTTCCTTGAATATGTGTTATTAGTAGGACTCTCGCTCCGGCTCGTTGTTGGTGCAAAGGCTGACCATCACCATTTAGCTTGGCAATTCCGGTATATTTGCACCAGGAACAGTGCGGGTGGGTTATTTGATTTGACGTAAATTTATGTAATTTGAATTAGATTTTTGACGCGTTAGTTATTAAAGTTTTCATTAAATTACAAAAAAAAAGTAAGATAGCAAAATAAAATAAAAATGTATACTTATATCGTCATTGTCGGGCCAAAAATGTGTGAAATAAAAAGCTATATTGCCACCTAAAAGCTTAATTTTCAAATATTCAGTTACTTTTAACGAATTAAGCCATTGCGACAGGTTTTCTATAAAAAAAGCTGTCCAGACTGTCTTCATTTCTCGGATAAAACATATCTAGCGATTGAAAAATAAGCCATTCATTTATTGGACGTAATAATCATAAGAATTTAGTTTTTATGTACAAATAAGGTATATAAGAATAATAACTCTTAGAACCTCGTGAAGGTCGAGAAGGACAAACTCAGCAAGTACCTTGACTTGGCTCACGAGGTAACCGCCATGTGGGATGTTGACTCGACGATCATTGTCCCGATAGTCGTATCGGTGAGCCTTATAGCGAAGAGCCCCGACCACCACCTTAAGAGGCTTTCGCTAGACGGTTGGATCAAGGGTCAGATGCAGAAGGCAGTAATTCTTGACACGGCACGCATTGTCAGGAGGTTCCTCACTCTGCAGCCCTAACCACCGGTAGCTCGGGCCATGCCCCGCCGCCGGCGGCACCCTAGTTTTTAAGTTTTTTATATTATTTATGTTTCTATAATTATATTTGATGTAAAAAACTTAAAAATTAAGAAAATAACTGGATATGTGGATAATAACTCTTATAGAATGACTGTTATAGTGATGCCACGTGATCGTCTCTCTCTCTCTCTCGTTGTATCTGCTCATCTGTTTGGCTTTATCTCAAGTAAACATACACTCTGGATATAATGCGACCAACTTATCTAATAATCAAATGGGGGAGCCACCTGATGTAATTTGTGAACAAAACTGATAGCTACCCGTAGAAAATTGTTAGTTCAGTATTTTGGCCACCTCGACTAATATAAGCTGGTCGGTCTGTCAGAAGCATGTGGACTTTTGTATGTGACCATCTGTGCACTAAGTTATAATTCTATGTATACCTTATTTGTTTTAATATTGTATATGTATAAACACACAAACTACACTACAAAATAACTTAGAAACTACAGTCATGCTTTAAATATTACAAGTAAAAATCTACATTTTAGTCTCACTAACAGTTTCACGCAGGTTTTTTTTAAAATTAACATTTAGCCCTTGGCCAGATTGGGGAGAGATATTTACCTAAAAATATTGCACTTAGCTCACAGATCTTTATCAGTATATCGTTTTTTTTTGTGTCACATGAAAAATTTAGTAGTTGAACAGTTTTTACAGTATCGTAGGCGCAATTTGTCATTTTTGTATTGACGTCTGACGTGCTACTGCAAAGACGAAAGAAATCGAACTGAAGTTAGAGCGTTAATCCAACTTAAGGCGACGTGAACCCCAAAATTAGCAGGTCGATACGTGTTAACAGAAACATCGATCGTAACCTCATAGATTTACTGACTAATTCAGTCCGTACTTCAGAGCGGCGGTTACGGTGAAGACAATGCACCTGGAATCTGATTTTTTTATATTTTTAATCCAACATTTCGCTTCTTAGTAATATAAATACAAAATGACCCCGAGCGTTCTCTGATGTCCGTAAAAATTATTTGGGTAAATATGTCATAAAAAATTTGAAAACATTGATAAAATAAATATGTAATAAAAATTGTATGTAATACAAAAAATCGACGTCATTAAAATGTCAGAACTGGACCAAATTGAAATGGAACCAACACGGGAAGCACCAGCTTTCAAATAAATTAAAAAGAATCATCAAAATCAGTTCACCCAGTCGAAAATTCTGAGGTAACAACCATTAAAAAACGGTCGAATTGAGAACCTCTTCTTTTTTGGAATGCGGGTAAAAAGACTTATGATCAAGATTTTTTCCGATCTAGCGAAATATTACGAATCGTATTTCGACTCCGAGCGAACCTTAGATCTAGATCGGCATATCAATATAATATTATTTTGTAATTAAAATCCGGGACATAGTGTAAGTATTTTCAACTTGCAGAAAAGCACATTGGTACTCATTTTGCCTTAAGGCCCCAGTACACGCAAAGTAGTTAAAGTCACGACATTTAACCCGATAAAGATCTGTGACAAGCTGCTACGAAAGTGGCTCAGTAACTTATACAAAATAAATAAGAGATACGACTTCATTTTATAAGTAACTTTGAATTGTCAAAATTCACCAGCGCTTGCGCCTTTTGGTTGTGACGGCGCGGCGGCGGTCGGATGAGAGGGTGTGATGGGTGATATTTTCAAAACTCTATCATTCAAGCGATTTATTATAATACTTGAGTGTAAAGATGCCGCGATTAGTAACTTTTTTCAATATTCATCGAATAGCGAATAATATTTTCTATTATTCGACATTAGCGAATAGTTGTCGGAAATGCTTTTAAATGAAAATCAAACACTACAATAGAAATTTAAAATAATCAAACTAATTCATCATCAGCCATAAGACGTCCACTGCTGAACATAGGCCTCCCCCTAATATCAAAATAGAAAAATTATTATTATATACAAAACAGGGTATTTCCCGTAAAAAAATATTAGGTTCCAAAAATAAGTTTCCAGCACTTACACATGTAAAATCAGTGTTCGGATTATAATTTGAATGAATCTTTTAAAAATCAATAAAGGTAAGTTCAAAATCCCTAAAAGCGTCATATTGTTAATTAATAATTTAATTAATAATTAAGTGACATGTCAAGTTTTGATGTCCAATAATAATGGCGAATAATTCGAATATTCGGAAAAGGAAATGACGATTAACCGATAATCGCCTATTCGCTTTAATAACTATTCGCGGCATCTCTACTTGATTCATACAAACTTAAGTAACATTTTCTCATGCAATTAAAATTGATTCTATCATAAAAATCTATGAGCTACGTAGACCCTAATTCTGTTCACAGCATATATTTTTTTCATTTTGTGCTATATTTCCTTACCTATACAACTCATTATTCATTTTTATGGAATGTACAAATACATAATTAAAAAAATTCTACACAACAGTTGCGAGGGTGGATGTTATTTTTTAGGCGTATTTAATGACTGTATATACTCTGAAATGGTAAACAAAAATACAATATAAAATTAGCAATTAAAGAGGCGTAAAATAAAAATTATAATTTAGCAACGAGGTTTCAGCAGGTACTTATAAGACGGAATCAAAGCTTGGGGCAGTCATAATTATCACACAAACATTGTTTTTTGAACTAATAGTTTTGATTTTGATAAAGCTTGATGCGTGTATTTAAATTCGATTCAATATTTTTTTGAATTAACATATAAAATAATATAGAATTGGGGTTTTCTAAAAAATAAATCGTTACGATTGTAATGAATTGAATGATTATTCACAATTCGAACATAAATAAACATACAAGTTTCATCCAAAACATTAATTATTATATACGTTATTATATATTTTTATATAATGTTTATATATAAAAATACGACAAATATAACAGACCAGAGCTCCGGTCCAGTCTTAAGCTATTTGGAAAGTACAGTCGAGGGCACTTTTTCATATTAATTTTAAACCAAAGTACCAGATACAATATCATTATTCACAGGGAAACACTCCCGAAAACGAACACTGGTGACAGAGCGGACAACAAAAAAACGCGTTTTCTACATTAAAAAATAAAATTAAACTGCCGTTATATACATTTTTTAACTTTTCAATGCAAATAAAATATCCCGCTGGTGCTAGAGGTCAACGAACGACCTCCGCACGCACACAGTCAGCACCGCGCGCACGCATGCGCGCTGCTCTACCTACGTGGTGCATTGACCCCGAGTTTTGTACGCCTTACATTGCTGGTTTGCAAAATTCTAAGTAACTAAAACAAGTGTAAGGCAAATTAATATTAGTATTATATTGTGTTTAGATAGTATAATAATAAAGTTTCGGTTTCAGGAGAGTTTCACATACACCCGGTATAGGAATAAAGGCCGATGCATACATAACGGGATATTTTCTCAGACGGGACGGGCATCGTTTACAACGGGAACGTGGTTTTAATACATATGTACGGTGATGATATTTTTTCGTCACTTGCGTGTCACGTCGTTGTCCCGTACGTGATCCGTGGTGTATGTACTGTCATATACATTTTCTACGAAACGATGTTTCCAAAATCTGTCGTTCCGTCCGGGGTAAAACACATTATGTATGCATCGGCTTTTAATGTATAAATCTACTTTTATTGTCACGATAACAAGACGAAGATATGATATGACAGATTTGATAATGTCAATAAAGTCATATGGGGTATTAAACAAAGTCTATAACTTTTAAATTATTGCAAATTAATAAGTAGGTTATACGAGTTTGTCCAGTTGTTTGATGATGATGATGAAGTAGTTTCTGTACACTTGCACACAACTGTACTATACTATGAATACTATTCTTTACGGATATACTGCATGAAATGTTCAACATTATGTTATCGGTTACTACATACCATCAAACGAGAAGTTTGATTCCCATTATTTTATCGACCATTATGGATGATGGTCTAAAGGTTATTTAGTAACTAACCCACAGAGCAAATAAAGAGAGGAGATGACATTTTTACTCAGTGATATGACACTGTGCGGGTTCCCCTTCTCACGCAGTGTCAAGTATCATCGATTGTTAGACGACTACAGTCTGCTTGCTTTACTTGTTTGCTCTACTGTTACTTGCTTGCTCGTACCGCACTTCCCCGCTACGGTCTTGCCCTCCGCACAAAGTTGCCAAAATGCATATGTATTACATATTTTTTGTTTAAAAATCAATAATTATATTTTTTTATTGCAAAATACACCCATTCAGGCAGCGCATTTCAGTCAAGCAGTTCGCACAATAAAAGTGGAATCAAAGCGTTTCGTTCGGGATCTCGGAATAACAACCACGATACGGTGTCTCCGTTTCGTGTATTTTATTTTGTGATATTATTTAATTTTATTATAGTTTTTTTTTATCAGTGTCGTAGTTGTTACAGACATTACACAACACTTGTATTCAGGTTTCACTTGGAATCACTGTGCACAGTTGCATATGCCACCTCCTCTTTGTATTTGAGTCTTGACAAACTCCGTAAAGCATAGTAAAGAAAAAAAGCCTAATGTCTCAGAGGACAAGGTATATTTTAGAGTGACTCACCATCAATGGTTCCGAACTCTCTCTCGTGCGCGCGGGTCAGCACTTGTTTGTATAAGGTCTCCGCTTCCTTGTACTTGCCCTGGAAATATTTAGTTTATGCATGAATGTCATTGTATATTGATGGCTACAGACTACCCAACATCTACAGCGGTTAAAAAACAACCTAACAATTTAAATTGGAGGTTACAGACAGCCTTACAATTGAATGAAGTGCCTACAGACAACCCAACAATTGAATGACATGACTATACATACAGCCCAACAATTGAGTATAGCGGTTACAGACAACCCAAAAATTTAACGAAGTGGCTACAGACAACTCAACAATTAAGTATATTGGTCACAGAAAACCCAACAATTGAATGACGTGGCTACGGACAACCCAATAATGGAATATAGTGGTAAAAGAAAAACCAACAATTGAACATGGTGGATACAGACAACCCAAAAATTTAATATTGGTGTTACAGAAAACCTTAAAGCAATGATTACAGGCACCCTAACATAGCTTGAATATCTTACCGCATTGTGCCGGTGATTACAGAACACAGGTATAATGATAGACAAATTTATTTTTACCTAAATTACTGTCAAGTTACTAAAAATTCGACCAGTAGGATTTTATGTAAACCTAAGTGTGGAAAAGTTGGTGATGACAGGGAAAGTCGACGGCAAAAGATCACGAGGCCGCAGCCCAATACGTTGGTCTGATCAGATTCGCACCACTCTCGACACCTCAGTCTACGACGCACTCCATGCCGCTGAGGATAGAAGACGATGGAAAGATATCATCAGAGAGAGATTGATGGAAGGTGGTGGTCACGACCCTCAGACACGAGGAATACGATTTACGGAGGAGGAGGAAGTGTAGAAAAACTTTATTAAAAGTGAGTTGTTAAATGGGTACCTGTTTGAGGTAGCAGGAGGCCAGGTTGTTCTTTGTCTTGGCTACGTTGGGATCGTCGGGTCCCAGTTTGCTCTCGTATATTTCAAGCGCTCGCTGGTAGTATTGCTCCACTTCTTCGTATTTGTTCTGTGGACAAGGTGTCGGTGGTCAATATTTGGGGATCAATTATTGCTTGCTAGCTAGGCTTGCCTAAATAGTGGTCACAGGCAACCTGACATCAGTCAGGCCTGGCGCACTTCAGGTATGAAGTTACAAGTAGTCGTCTTGTCGGACTTGCCGTGCCCGCTGCCGCGCAATAGACAGAGATAACGCGACAAGAGTTACGCGAAAGACAGAGAGGCAACTTCTAGGTTAATATAGCAGTAAGTAGTTAGCGCTCGCACGTCCTGAATTGTACTTTATTGTGTGGTAGTAAGAGTCGCTATTTATTTAAATGTTTTTGCGGAGTGAACCTTCTATATTTGTACTTTATGTATTATGTGCAGCAGTGCGGCAAGCAGTATTGTTTCTATTATTTTTTTATTACTAGTCAGCTCACGCCACGGCCATTGTAACATGGTCAAAACGTCGAGTGAAACCATTTTTACCAAAATAAAAAATTCCCGATAAATCCCGATAAACATTTAAAACATGTGTTCAAATCGCGAAAGTTTAATAATTACTACTACTTGTTGTTGGCCCGGAAGTCACGACTTCCCTGACCGTTTATATTTTATTACTAGCCGTCCGCCCCGGCTTCGCACGAGTGTAAGCTCGGCCTTCGGCCTCGCTACAAAATATAATATAGCCTATGTCACCCGGGGATAGTGTAGCTTCCCAACAGTGAAAGAATTTTTCAAATCGGTTCAGTAGTTTCGGAGCCTATTCATTACAAACATACAAACATACAAAAATAGGTACAAATCTTTCCTCTTTATAATATTAGTGTAGATGTACTTACCATACTTGCTTTTTTTAATTTTGCTTATATTCGAACTTAAAAACTGTATTTGTAGGCAAGGGCCTACAAAATTTCATGACTATTGAATTAACGATGCACAAGTTATGGTCAAACAAATATACATACAAACGCCAATTTCTTTCCGTAGTAGGACTGCACACTACCACCCCTTCCTTGTAGAAATTCTAAAGATTTGTACACAACGATTTGGGTCATTATTTATGATACGTACTGCCCAATAATAGAACTCCCTGCCATCCTCCTTGCAAGGCTAGAGTGAATATATTTCTTCTAGACATCGAGATACGATACAATCTCTGTACATCGAGATACGAGTCACAATCTCTCAAGTGAAAATAGTCAAAAAAACGTCGAGCGTTGTTGTGCATACTTAGACATCAATTATATAGTTCACAATGCCACATTTACTCCAATTTGGACGTTTTGTTGCTTGCAGAGTGTTCAACGTCCCTTGTCCGCTGTGGCATTGTAGCACTGGCATCGTGCGGCGTTATAGTCGGATCGTGGTTGCCTTACAACTAACCAAAAGTCGGGAGAATGTGTAGCGTGCGCCGAGTTTTGGTTCGGACATTTTTTGTTACGATTGTGACTCTATATGTATTGTATCTCGATGCTTCTAGATCAACGTGTTCCATCCTTGGCGACACCGTCGTTTACCAA
Organism: Agriopis leucophaearia; assembly: GCA_949125355.1. NCBI lineage: Eukaryota > Metazoa > Arthropoda > Insecta > Lepidoptera > Geometridae > Agriopis > Agriopis leucophaearia. The sequence continues at coordinate 15,152,471 of OX421274.1, read as the reverse complement.
CAGGCAAGTTAGTGGACAACCGTAGATCTATTCTATATAAAAAATTAAACCTGTTCAAGTGTCAAATATTCAAATTTAAGGATGACTGACTGATAATTACTTTACTAAATGTCATATGACCATCATCGAGTGTATCAATATGCCAAATGTATCGTAATATTCTGTAAGAACGCATTGATTTTGGTGACCATTATTCGCTTAAAATAGCATTTTTTATCTCATCTTCCGTTGTGTATGTGGTATTATACGACTGTGTAACTGCACGAGCTCATAGGTCGTGTAACGGTAAGCGCATGTACCTGATTCTGGCAGAGCAGCGCGAGGTTGTTTAGCTGCTTGGCGACATCAGGGTGGTCGCGGCCGAGCACCGCCTCTCGGATGCAAAGTGCCCTCTTGCATAGTGGCTCCGCCTCGCGGTACTTGCCTGCAACAATAAATAACAAATGTGAGGAAACTTTGTGACAAGAGTTATTAACAGATAAAGTCTTACACTGTTTTAAACTATCACGGTTGTTCACTACAGTTATATGATTAGTTACGGGATATTTACCGTGGTAAGGTTGTGCTCTAAAATCCTTGCCCAGCTTGGCAAATTTTATTTGCCAAGCTGGGCAAGGATTTTAGAGCTCAGAACCCGGACATGTCAACAGGTTTTTTAAACATAGAGTAAGTATCGCGGCGTGCGGACACAGTGCGTGTCGCGGGCGGCCCAAGACTTTAAATTTTTAAACCCAGACTACAAATGAAGTCCGGCCCGGAGGACGCTCCCCGGATGCCCTTTAAACTAGGAGAAATCCGAGGAAACCCGGACGGATGGCAACCCTAAATACAACTTAGCGAGATGGACCCGAGTATGTCCTAAAACTGCGACCAGAACCATCGGAGGATGGGCAGCAGCGTCCTATTAGTACACGGTGAACTTACTGCGATCCCCAAGCCGCCTGCCAAGCGTGGGGATTATGGCAACACCCCTCTGAGAGGGAAGCCTTTGTTCAGCAGTGGACATTGATGGCTGATAATGTGAGATACTGACCGCGTTTCCCGTACAGCACGGCGAGGTTGTTGAGAGTGGCGGCGACTGCGGGGTGATTCTCGCCGAGAGTCTTCTCACGGATGGAGAGAGCGTCGTTCAGCAGGTTGGCCGCTTCCTTGTATTTATTCTGATCCCTGCAAATAAATAAATAAATAAATATTGATATTGTCTAACGCCAAAGAGTTTCTAGAACTAGACATTTAATGCAGGGCGAACATGTTCAGGCACTACATTAGATGAAAACGTCTGATGTAAAGACACGCCCACTGAACCACTGAACACATTGAATGTCACGTCAGTACTGACCAAGCCTGCGATTCGTCAACGTTTTGAAGTGATATTGAATGGGCCAATTAGCATTCAGTGAGCCCTCACCCCGCCCCTCAGGTATTTGACTGAATTGTTTCCATTGCAAATAATCGTAACTACAAGTCTGAGCTACGTACGTAGCTTTACCTAGTCTGTGTCTAAAGCTATGTACAAATACATGATGTTATATATGTATGCAACCAGTGCAACAGTTTTGTCCTCGCGGACCAATGACGATATAAGCACTTGACATCTCATCCTTTACTCGTGATGAAATGGTACTGCATTTTCAGCATGATCTTTTTCAAGCGGGCCAATCCTAGGCGCGAATTGAATAAATAACTTTTGTTTTCTCCAATCACAAGCGCCATACCATAGCCCTCCCCCATGACTACATTGAAACACTCAAAGTTTGTTGTTTAGACTACTTTGAAGACAAAAAATATGTTCCAAAACAAACAAACAAAATTTGTATCGGCAATATGTAAAAGAAATCACTGACCTGTAGACGAGAGCCAGTATATTGAGCATAGTAGCGACATCAGGATGATCATGTCCCGACGTCTTCTCCAGGTCTTCGAGCGCTTGCTTGCAGAGCGGCACGGCCACCTCGTACCGGCCCTGGCTGGCGTACTGGATCACCAGGTTGTGGAGCGTGCGCAGGCGCGCCGGGATCTCGTAGCCCGCGTTCACTTGCTGCGCGAAGTGCAGCGGCGGAGTCGGGGACATCGCTGCAAATATACACAACAATATAACTACTGACCGAGCATAGAGGTCTCAGATACTACCACTACATATCAGCATTTGTATGTATGTGTGTATGTTTGTTCCAGAATAACTTCGTCATTTCAGCCATAGGACGTCCACTGCTGGACAGGACTCCCCCATCGATCTCCAAAACTGCATCTGCATCCAGCGTTTCCCTGCGATCTTTTTTAGGTGGACGTCCTACGCTGTTCGTACCGGTCCCTGGTCTACATTCGAGAACCTTTCGGCCCCATCGGCCATCTGTTCTGCGTGCTATGTGCCCTGCTCACTGTCACTTCAACTTGCTAATCCGGTGGGCTATGTCGGTAACTTTCGTTCGTCTACGGATCCTCTATTTATGTTTCAGTCTCGACAATAACTTGTGTCCGTAAAAACAATCTTATTTATATGTAATATTGTATTTTTCTATCGGATTGCCAGAGTAGGCACGAAAAGGCACGCTTTATGGTTGATACTCCGAAAACTCGTACGAAGCGCTTTGATACCACTTTTATTGTGCGAACACCTAATCTGTGGAATGCACTGCATGAATGGGTGTTCCCCTATAGTTGCAATCTGGGGGTCTTCAAATCGCGAGTGAGATCGGTTTCTTTTAGGAAAGCGTGCTCCATGGTAGATCGCATCAGCGCTCAAATTTAGGCGAATCGGCGGTCAAATGCAAGCCTATTATAAAAAAAGATGTGTGCCAAATTTCATCAAAACTGTTAGGAGCAACAAGTTCTAATTCAGCTTGCAAGATTTGACTCAAACTAACAAACATAATCCTTTAGGTACGAAGCTACAAGTAGTCGTCTTGTCGGACTTGTCGTGCCCGCTGCCGCGCGATAGATAGAGAGGCAACTTCTAGGTTAATATTTTAGGTAGTTAGCGCTCGCACATCCTGAATTGCACTTTATTGTGTAGTGGCAAGAGTCGTTACTGATTTTGCGGAGTGAATCTTCTGTACTCGTACTTATATGTATTCTGTAGTGTTTCTTACATTTGTTGTTTCTGTTGTCCTCGTGGTCATCATCAGGGAAGAGGTCGACCATCGGGTCGTCGCGCTTCTTCTCGCTCTGCCCGCTGCGTGTCGACTCCGACTCCTCATTTATGTCGCTGTCGTATTTGCTGCAATTATACATAATTAACATTTAAAACAAGTTTTTTTCAGTTATATTGACTGAAAAACCAAACTACTAAACCGATTTTGTTGAAATTTACATGGGACATGTGAACATATTAAAAAAAAACAGTGAAACATAGAACCGTCCTCCTTTTTGTCGGTTAAAAACTTCAACATTAGTAAAAATACACAATTTCTTTTACTTGGATGACAACTTATGAATGATGATAATGTTGCAGGTATCCATAAGCGACGGTGATCGCTTAACATCAGGCGGCTCGTCAGCTTGTTTGCCACCTATGGCTTTAAAAATAATTATCAATATAAAAAACCGACTTCATCCGAACTGGACCAAATTGAAATGGGACCAAACGGAAAGAACCAGCATACAAATAAAAAAACAATCATCAAAATCGGTTCACCCAGTCGAAAGTTCTGAGGTAACACACATTTAAAAAAAACATACAGTCGAATTGATAACCTCCTCCTTTTTGGAAGTCGGTTACAAAGTCATACATACACACAGTTGGTAGTGTACCTGCTTTCTGCACTTGGGGGCGTGGATTCGATTCCCACCTATGTCTGAGTGTTAATATCTATTTAAGTAACTGCGCCTGCATGTAACTGCGCCGAAATATAGGGAGCTCCTTCCACAACCTTACCTCGGTAAATATCCCGTAAATAATCATATAACTCTATTTAAGTATGTATTTAAAAAACCGTATGTATATCAGTTTGTGGCAGCCATATTACAAGCTTTGCTTATTTTGGCGTGGCATTAGATGACCATGTGTGCAATAATGTCCCAGATATCCCAGTTTTTTTTACACTAAAAGGCAAGTTAAATAAAAGCTAGTAAAAGCAACTGACCGCATGGACGCCATGAAGTCCAGGTGTTTGTTCTCCTCCTCCAGCTGTGCGACCCTTTGCTCGGAAGCCTGGAGATGTTGCTGCGCAGCCGCCAGCTCGTCCCTCAGCCAGGCGTTCTCCTGGCACAGCCGGCGGACCTGGGTGCGGAGCTTCTGCTTCTCAGCTTCTACTGACTGGAGGTGCGATGCTAGGGCCATCATCACCTGGAATAGACGGACAATTGATGTTTTACAATACGCTAGATACAATACGCAATACGAATGTAGTCCATAAATATAGCTGACTAGCAGCGCCCCGCCGTTTCACCCGCGTGGTGATGAAGATGATGAAAAGTAGCCTATATGTGATCCAGGACATAAGCAATGCATATTCCAAATTTCATCCAAATCCATCTAGCCATTTTTGCGTGATTGAGTAACAAACATCCATCCATCCATACATCCATCCACCCATCCAAACTTTCACATTTATGAAATTAGTGTGAAGTGTGATTAATAGGCAAAGGCAAAAAGTTCTGTGGTAACAAAATATTATTTAAAAAAACGATCTAATTGATAACCTCCTCCTTTTTGTAAGTCGGTAAAAAATGGGCGGAAAGATCATCTGCAGGGTGATTTTAACTAAAGGCATCAAGCTTGGTTTATGCCAGAAGTGTTCGCATCCCCCGCGCCACTTTACCATATCTCCCTTGTCTGTTTGATCTAAGATGGACACAACAACATGCTACTCAAAGCCTGCTCGTACTAAACCTAATGAGGACATTCTTTACGAGCCTCCATAGTTTCCCCACACATTTGTGCCACAAAAGTTGCCACCCTTCACTAAATACAAGTAGGCATACTTTCCCCAGTCAGCCCCTTTCACATGAAACAACTTTACCATATAAGAGAAGACATACTTTGCCCAGTCTGCCCTTTTCGAGTGGGCGTATAACAACTGCGCTCGAGGCGTCCTTTTGTGCGGAAAACAAACATTCTCACGTTCATCAGTGCATTTTGTCGAGTCAAGCGCATGGCATGCATTGTACAGTGCAGTGCATGTATGGTGCAAGTGACAGACTATGTGGGGCCCTGTAGTATACTCAGAATCTTTAATTGAGAGAAAAAAACACAGGGCGTCTTAAAATGAACATGTTAAGACAGTTTTTAGAATTTTTGTCTGTTTGTTTGTCCACGCACATCTCTTAAACCACTTGACGGATTTAATGCGGTTTTCACGAATGTGCTTAGCTATGACCAGATTGAAATATAGCCTATGTTATTTTGCGCAAGGGCCGAATTAGGCAGGAAAAAAGGGTTGAACGTATATATGAAAATCTACGCGTACGAAGTCGCGAGTATAACACTAGTATAATATAAATGGAAGCGTTATACCAAAATACAGTGCAATAATGTCCCATATATTTATTTATTATACCTACAGTTTCCCCTTTAGCACTTATCCCCCCCCCTGCTCGGTCGTCCATTCGTATTTCGTATACGTTTGCACTTGTGTGCGCTCAATATTGAAGTGTTTTTTTATTTTATGATACTGAGTGACGAGACGAGCGAAGTCGCCGCCTGATGGCTCTTCACGCTTGCCCATAACAGCACAACGCCACTCAGAATTTTAAACTTCAACAGTCCAAAACCCTTGATGGCAATGCACTGCGCTCGTCAGCCTGATATATAAGATGTCAAATCTCTGTGTGCCCTGTAATTTCGCTGGAAACATTGCCCTTCAATCCGGAACACAGTAGTGTTAGCACACTACTGCTTGGCAGAGTGTGTTTGTAGAACTAGTAAGAATATGTCAGTGTGTGCAATAAGTCTTTACCTCGCTCCCTTCAGTATTTGGCAGAAAATTTTCGGTACTAGCTCGAGTTTAAAGGCAGATCCAAACTATATACTATCGAATGCAGTATTCCACAAAACAAATACATTTTAAACTCTTTATAACGACACTCACGGGATTTTTTTACCTTCCTTTTGGCTTACTTCACATTAAAACGAAATTATAAATATTGTTAGGCGCTCTACATTAGAGTTGCAAACGCACACAAGTAACTTAACAAAAACTTATAATCTCGCCCTCTTTCCTTCGACTCGATGTAACGTTATTTTAATATTTTTTTATTTAAGTGTTTGGACCAAAATTTCGCCACCCCAATGGCACTCTCCGTGGCTTTATAATCTTTTATTATCATGGCTTCATAACTTTCATGTTAATTCACAATCGCTCTAATTTCAGATGACATAAAGTTGAAATTTTCCAGTTTTTTTCAGCGAGACTAAGGGTTAAAATGATACCGTAGTAAAAACCACTATTCAGTGCAGACTACGAGCTATTATCAAGGGCCCTTGTATGATAGGGGGCACCGGCGTCTGTACCGTGCTGCTATCGAGCTCGGTCAGGCATTTCAGTCACGCGATTTGCTCTACATACTTGACTATCTCGCTACTCAGAGCATTTTTCATTATTTTTTTATTCAATAATAGTCTTGCGTTTGACCGCCATCTCGCCATATATATGTACCTACTAGCAAACTCGGCAGACGTCGTCCTGCCCGCTAGCGGGTCCAATTGTGGTTTCCAACCATCTAGGAACCCATTGACATATACATACAAAATTTCATCCAAATCGGTCCAGCCGTTTAGGAGGACTTAGGTGACAAACACACGTACAGAAGAATTATATACATTATTAAGATATACTGCCAAAAGGGGTCCATAGTACCCATCATTGTGATTTTTTACTATAGGACATACCCTGAAATCGCGAAATATATCAGCTGTTCTAGGCAAACGGTCATTCACACTCGACAAAATGCATGCCTACATGGACCCCTTTCTGAATAGTACACCCTTTTCACGTAATCCTGTTTATAAAAGCGAAATACCACTACCACCACACACACACACATTTTGAGTGGCGTTGAGCTGTTTTGGGCAAGCGTGAAGAGCCATCAGGCGAGCTCTTCGTCACCCAGTATCATAGTAAAAAATAATAAAAAAACTCTCGTCACGAAATCGCGAAAACTACTTGACCTACGAAGCTGAAATTTGACAGAAAAAGAAATGATTTTGCGAAAGGGCGGAATTAACGGAGACAAAAAAGTAGCAGGCAACAGTTACCAATTACAAAACTAGTTACCAATCAAGTAAATATTGCATTGTTGTCATGCATGCATAAAGTAGGTCACAAGAGGTCTCGGTGGTGTTTTGGAAACATCACGTAAATACACGCTCAATTAAAAACATATTAATTCTCAAAATAAAAAACCGACTTCATAAGAACTGGACCAAATTGAAATGGGACCAAATGGGAAGCACCAGCTTTCAAATAAAAAAAGATTCATCAAAATCGGTTCACCCCATAGAACTAAATTTTTTTTTCCTAAATCTTTGTTTCACCCAGTCAAAAGTTCTGCGGTAACAAACAAAAAAACAGTCGAATATCCTCTTTTTTGGAAGTCGGTTAACAAAGCAAAATAGGTCATATTAAAACCCTTTATTCAAAATTATTTCGAACATTTTTTTTTTAGTTTTGGCTATTAAACTGTAATAAATCCAAGATGTTCTAGCTGAAAGAACATTGACCTTTTTGTAAAATGATCTCAACAAATAATGTTTCCCAAGAAGTTTTCTTTTTGTTTAAACCATAAACAGTACACGTTATGTCGGAATGATAAATCTCAGAAATTTGGCCAAATCCATTCGTCGAACTTTTCTATAACCACCAATTCCTGAATTATGTATGTGACCACAATTATATGACTTTGGTTATGGTGCCCTACCACATGCATGTCTCGACACGCTCTTAGCCAGTTATTTATGCAATGGCATCGTTAGTTCAGACTTTTCAGTTTTTCAGACAAAAATAAACTCACCTCTTTTCTAGAACTTTACAAAACAGTTTCTAAAGGACGTACGTTTTGTAGGTATGAGTTTATTCAGTCTTCAAAGTATTAAATTTTCTTTGAAGACGTCGCTCTTTTAAGTCTGAAGGCGTGACCTAAATGATGCTTCAGAACTAGTCCTTGGGCTCCGAGGAATGAGGGCAAGCCTGGAGGCAGCGCTAGAATAGCCCACCTCAGAGGAGCGTTTTAATAACCCAGGGTGGTATGTAGAGATTCTTAGTGTCTACGTAAGGGTTATTAAGAATACGAGTAAAACAAGGCTACGCGTCATGTACTTAATATTTTCAACAGAGAGAAAAGTTATTACAAATTGAGTGACTTTAATAATTATCAATTTAAAAAACCGACTTCATAAAAACTGCAGAACTGAACCAAATTGGACCACACAGGAAGCACCAGCTTTCAAATAAAAAAAAAGAATTATAAAAGTCTATTATTAGAGCCTGAAAATGTTATTAGAATAGTATTAACCTGTGCTTCTCCCAAGCCCAGCTCGATGGAGTCGATGCTCTTCCTGACAAGCGCGGCCTTCTCGTGGTCGTGCTCCGTGTTGGCCGCCAGTCCAGCGAGGAGCTGCGCGTGCTCAGCACGCAGCGCCTCGAGCCCGGCGGCGACGGTGCGCGCGCCGGCCACCATTTCCTCCTGCGTCATCGCCGTCATCCTTCCGAGGGATTCGATCTTCTTTCTGTAGACAAGGCAACACAGACCATCAGTAAGTGCAGCTAATTAAGTGGGCCGCTGCAGAGATAACCTGCCTAGGTCGATACACAATCGCACTGTGCCGATTGTTGAGCTTCTGCGCAGACCATGCCGCACCTATTCTAGGCTCCCGCTGCCTTGTACATTACAAGACTCTTAACGCGTGCTCGAATAAGCGCAGTTCGGAAAAATCACGCACTCCTTGGGGCCACCTGTTTTAAGCGATTCTGTAAAAAACCGTATCTTTGCGCGTTAAGGTTCACGTTCGCGTGATTTTCCAAACTGCGCTGTTTCGACCCCGCGTTAAGAGGTACCAGACTTCTCCCTACGGGGTCGCTGTGGCTAAATACTGGGAGAGGATCATATACATTTTTGGATCATCGAAGACGATGAAGAACTGCAGCTACATTTTTTTTGGGAGGCGAATGGCAACGCTTTCCTAATATCTAGTAGACATAAATTTGCTCTAGAAAAAAAGCTTTTTTTTGCTGGATTAAGGAAGCAATTTCGCTTGGAATAACTTTTTTTAATACCAGCTGGTGAGGCCACTAGTAAGTCCATCAACACAATTTGGCTCTGTTTAATAAAAAGCGAGAGAATACTTAATTTTCTCATTACGGTTTATAGACACTGGTATAGCGCAATACATTATTCAAATCAAAATTTATGAATTAAGGATAAAAACAATCCAGAGTATTAGACACACGAGACGTAACGAATAAACGAACGTACTGCGATCCCCAAGCCGCCTGCCAAGCGTGGGGATTATGGCAACACCCCTCTCTATGAGGCAGGCCTTGTCCAACAGTGGACGTTAATTGGCTGATGATGTGTGATGTGTGAGACACACGAGACTTAAAAACTAATATTAGTATTATACAGTGTTAGGAGGCACTAAGAGGAATAGTTTCCCAACCACAAAACATCAGATTTTGTTAAAAAAATAAAGGCGGATGATACGTTGTACAATCAATGCTGATGGTAGATATTTTTTATAAATGTTATTGACCTTCACTTCCCTCTATTATTTTCATTATTAGCATTTTGGCATTACATTAAGCTTGTTCCCTGTCGTATAAAAGAAACGAACTGCATCACATGAACTGCATAGAGCAAAATTACAAGATCTCTAACAGTCTGTCGCAACTTAGAAGAAAAAAACGAGTATGAAACGAGCGGAGAATTTTTGGCATATCTGTGGCCAATGTGTGGTAAAGAATGTTCTTTCACTCACTTCCTCAACGGTTCTCGTTCTTTCCTTGATTGTCAATCAGTCCCGAATTCTCCCGTGTTTTGTATTTTTTCCTGAGTGAATTATTTAGGATTTTGTTTACTTCTCTACAACTTTTTACTAAAAGAGATACTTATTGAAAAGGGGTTTATATTACTAGTGTATGTTTTGGTGTGTGTAATGCCTCCGAAAAAGTATCTGAGCCAAACGAAGTGCGTAATATGCGGCCTCAAAACAGCACAAAACGTGATTTTATGGCGAGATATCCTCTGGATGAAGATCGGTATGTTATCATTAGTTAAATTATGAGTCCCATATACTTCTTTTGATCCAAAATATCTTAAAATCATCATTATCTATGTTGATTCTGGAAATAGTGCAACGCAGCGATATATTTATAAAATATCGATATCGATACTTTTATTTTTTTAGGTGTAAGAAATGGGTGAAAATGTCGGGTCACGAAGATTTAGCGTATATACCGATCGAAAGTCTTCACCAAAATAAATTTGTATGCGGAAAGCATTTTGAAGATAAGGACTACAAAAGAAAAAAAAACACAGTTGAAGAAAACTGCAGTTCCCTCAATAAGACTCGCTGCTAAGCCATTGTCAGATGACAAATTAATAGGATTTCCTTGCCACATTGTTAGAAAACAGCAGACGCCCAATGAAGGTTAATAAAATACATTAACTTAAACATTAAAAAAAAAAAAACGTTACTTTATAAAAATCATAATAACAATATCTATTTCAGGTCGTTTCATCCTACAATTACCGCCGTGACGACCAGAACTGATTGACCGTATTATAAATCGATGGTGGTCGAGCGGTAGCGTGTGCGCTTCACAACACAATCTATCGGCGTTGCGTCCGGCGTCAGGTGCACAATTATGTTTTTACTACTGTAACTATACGAAAACGATGAAGATGGTTATAAATAAAATATAACATTTTAGTCTGTGTTTTTATTGTACTTACACAAATCACAATACACTGAATGTTGTGGCACAGATTTTGTTTTACACCACTGAAACAAAACCAGTGGCGCAAGGTTCTGTAATAATTAATATTGGATTCCATCTGTAGTAGGTATGAAATCGATATCGATAAATTTTGGATAGGAGGTGGCACATCCCTATTAAACCTGACATTAAATTTTCTATAATTATTGTCAAAAAATAATGGTCCGATTTTACGTTTGGCAAACTTTTTTTCTCTATGGTGTCCCGTCTCTTCTTCTATTGTATTCTCATTGATCTCTAAAATGGAGAATTGACATTGACAGACACAAAACTTTTTTTTTTACATTTTTGGCAACGCACATTATTATATACTGGCGTCGTCGCAGGAAAAAGTTTCGAAATCTTAAATGAATAACTATATACTTGCAAGAAAACCCAATTTATTAATAGTGGCATGTTAAAATCGTAAATAATATTTTAAAAGCGAAAATAACTGTTTCTGTCTGTTCGCTTGTCACGACTTAACGGCTAGGCCGATATTAACGAAGTTTGGCAGGATGATAGTGTACATCATAATGACGGACGTACGGTACTTTTCCCCTCAGAAAATATGGAAAATCGCGGTAATCATAAACATCAAAAAATTATTAGTAAAGAAATATCCCCATTGCGGTAGCGGTTTAAAAAAAAACATTTACTTTTGATACTTTATGGAGAACCATTACGATATGTAATGCTTCATATAATTCGATATGTAATGCTTCATATAATTCGATATGTAATGCTTCATATAATTCGATATGTAATGCTTCATATAATTCGATATGCTGCAACATTAAGTGCAGCCTAATTAACTTTAGGTATATTATTTAGTTGCCATCAATTGCCGACATTCCCAATTCAGACTGAGTAATAAAACAATGTTCCAAGACAGTCACGTGAATTAAGAAGAACGACCACAATGGAAGTCGATTTATTCAATTTATTCAAATTGACCCTGTTATAATATCTCGTTCGATAAACAGAGAGACAATGCAATTGCCCAATTTTCATAACGTATTCAATGACAGAGAACAACATAGTAGAATTTTTGTTCCATAAATTATAATATTATAATAATTTTTTTTACCAGTTTTGTGACTACTTTATTTGCAAATTATGCAATCAAGGCTAATTTTTGTGGATGAGTTCTCGTGGTCTGTCGACGCGTTTTTAAAATATGTGTGTATATAATATGTACATATATATTTTATGATTTAGTCTTTGTATATTTTACATGTCAAATTATAATTATATCTACTAATTAATTCTAATTTAAAATAAATAAATAAAAACAAGCCTAATCAAACAGCCCGCCCCGGACCGTGCCTGGTGCAAAAGTGCCCATAATGCTAGCAGCATTCCCACGCTGAATTGCAATGGCCAATCTTTGCACCAGGAACGATGTATATTATATTATATTAATAATTAAGAAAGTAAAAACCATAACACGCTAATAACTACAATCAATACATCTATTAGATTGATTGGCTTCTTAAAACACAATAGTTTGTAGTTATAACTAAATAATTTTACAATTTTCGTGAATCGTCAGGAATATAATGGTTCATATTACGAGTACTACGCTTTACTAAATATTATTTATTTAATAATGGCGTTTGACCGCCAACCTGATGTTAAGCGATGATGCGATCTACGATGGTGCACGCTTGCATTGAACGCTTGCAGAAGAAACAGATTCACTCGTGATTGAAGACACCCAGATTGTAACTCGATAGATCTGGGTGTCTTCAAATCGTGCAAGGAGTAATGCTCTTAATCATTGAAATGAATCAGCTAACTTGTCCTTTATGTTTGCTCGAAAAATTGACCACCAATCGACTGTAGCAAAAATTGACTACAAATCGACTTTATACAAAGGTCCAATTTCCGTCGAAGTCTGTTCTTCAAATTATATTCACATTAAATACTATGCTTGAGAAAAAGATATATAAAACGAAAGCTGTGATTGAAACAACATTTGTTGTAGGATTAACCCCAAAGGGGTTTGGGTAACCTTGTATGGACCAGTGGCGTCATTTTTTTTTTTTTTTTTTAGCGGCCATTGATTATTTTACTACTATTTTGTAGTACTTCCTTTAATTAGTGTATGTATAAAATAACTTTGCCGTAAGTCATATCAGAGCTTAGTTATGGCCCTTCAAAAATGTTATTGGACAAGACCCATTTCAATAGGAATTACTGGTTTTTACGATGAAACTATAATGTGTTATATCTCGGCTCCGATATTATTTAGCTATATATACTCCATAGTAAGATTAGTTCCTTGTAACTTGTTCTTTTTTACAACTTTCATGAGTAGCCCCAAACATTCAAAACGACGCCAACTTTACCCAAACCCCTTTACAGACACCGGTACAATCACTGAAGTGAGAATTTTTTGTGGGTACAATGGTATTGTAACTGACGGCTGTCAGGGTATTCAAATACACCCATTCATTGATAATGATTCTGTAATATATCTTGGATAGACGGACTTATGAAAGAACATAATAACGTTAGAATGGTAACCTTTATACAATAAACCGACCAAGTGCGAGTCGGGCTCGCGCACTGAGGATTCCATACCACTACAAAATACAATAATTATCAATTTAAAAAAACCGACTTCAAGATTAGTCAAATGTGTCATTTGGATTCGGTGAAAGAAATTATGAGGTAGTCCAAGTAACGAAATTACCAGTTATAACTTGGTAATGAACAGAAATTTGTCACCGACTCGCACTTGGCACTTATTTATTATTTGTTGTTATACTTTCGTTTAATATAATATACGGTCGTTTAAAGGTCGGGCGGACAAGCAGACAGCGTAGGCCCCCAAATAGGGCCCCGTTTTACCCTTTGGGTGCGGAACCCTAAAATGGTCGTGATCAAGAAATATCTACAATCTACATTATAGTTGCGTGGAGAAAGCACTATAATGCACGTCAAGTTTTCAGAACAATGGAAATATTATACAACATTGAAATATATTGCGGCTTCAAGCTTTAGAAGATTAAATGAAAATGTTTTAACTTGGTTTGAATTTCTACGCAGTAAATAATTGTTTTACGCAATTTTAGTTTTGCGCCAAATTTTGACTTTCGAAATTTGTTTATTTGTTTGATTCGTATTTTTCGTATCGAATATTCGTACTTGGCTCAGTGATTACTAGATCTTTAAAAATGAAAAAAGTTTTTATAAGGGAGAAAATTACTCTCAAAATGGAAAAAAAAATATGCTACTTCGCCATTATTATATTACTGTTGGCTTAATCCCAATTGAATCACAGTGAAGCTATTTCGTCACCGACAGAGTACCAGGGCATCATAACCGGAAGGAAGCACCGCGCCTCTCCCAGCCGAGGTTCCGAGCCAGACAAAATCGGTGGAAGTGACAGTTGCGAAAGCAAGGGTGCGCCGATTTAGGACAGTGCGATAGCGTGAGAAACCGTTGCACCAAATTTGGCCCTGATACAGGAATTGAAGCTTTATGACATGACAGTTAAGAGTGGGCCTAAAGCAAAATCTTCAATCTTTGATTAGATTTTCACAGAAGTAAATCATGTCCAAAATCGAAAAAAAAAATACGTTACGAAACTTCAATATATAAGTAAAGGTCGACCCTGACGAAAACATGGTAGGATAAAATTTTCTCGATAGAAAACCATCACAAAGTTACCTCTAATTTTCAACATTTTTGGTTTGCATTCTGTTTTGGTACATATTATTGAACAATAAATTATGTAAATATTATCACTCATGTATAACCTAGAGCTGACCCTAGCAATTTTTAAAAATATTGTCTATTCTATAAGCTATGAGAGTAGAAAGCACTTGGCGCTTACAACATTTTTAATCCGCGCAATACGCTGTCTTTCGTCTCGCGTGACACAAGCTTGAGGCATCGGTTTGTTGCACCGATCAGTTACCGCTTTGTTGAGACGGGTAGTCCATGTCAGTTCAGACGTCGAGTACGCAAGCTTGGTTCCGCGCGTCGTCGCGCCGCCCGTGTTTGTTATCCGTACATGCGCTGGGTGTGGCGAGATGCGCGGGGGAAATCAGAATTTATCCTGCCATTAGGCCCGCTCTTAATTGCTTTTTGAAGTGAAAACTTCTTTAAGCGCGTTGAGTACTTTTTGGGTGAACATAAATCATGGAACACGCGGCATCGTCACGCTGTACCGTGTATTTTAAAACAGCGCCATCTCTTGTAGAATAGGTGAACTACTAGTTAAGTTTTCACTTCTGTCGTGCAGTCCTACGACTGATGTGATTTTTTTTTTTACTTGGCTTCTGCCTCCTCGATTGTTGGGGCTAAAGTTCTCTTATAGTGCGGTGATAACGGCATTGAACAAATAAAGAAGAACGGAATTAAGTGGCTTCGTTGTTCTGATATCCTGGTAGTCCAAACAATATTTGTGCCAAATGATAAATGCTAAATGTCATTAGTATGTTGTCAACATCTCGTGTCACGCCATTTCTAAAATTAGTAACAAAACTTGTATTTCCTGTCTTGTATTAACAAGGCTCTTTGTAATATATCTTATTTAATATGTATATATATATATAAAAGACGATGTGTGTATGTATGTTCCTCTATGGACTCCGAAACAACTGGACCGATTTTGACCAAATTTTCAGGCAACTTTTAGATTAGCCCAGCGAGTGATTCTGTGAACTTTAGTACCGATCGGATCAGCAGACTTTTGTGGTTTTATATTTTCCCTACAAAAACAATAATTACAGTTACCCATACATAGACATTAAAAAACAGAAAAAAAATATCATCTATATCAAAGGAGGTTGCTGTCGTGAGGTTGTATTATTTTCATCTTTGACAGGCACTGATGTTAGAAGGAGTAACTTAGGCTAACTTAGGCTTTTATTCCGGCGAGTTGGTGGTCAAACGCAAGCCTATTCACAATATATACGGATGAAACCGCGGTGCACAGCCAGTGTAGGATAAAGTTCGTAATGACACAAACAAGATCACAGTAATACGGTGTCGAAATAAAGTAAATTACGTGTGAACCGAGAGAAGCCCTACGGAATTAGGTAAAGCAGATTATTTCCCAACTCAGTAAACATGGTCGAGGTGAATTATGTAAGATTGTCAAACTAAGTTATAGGATAAGGTTAGTTTGTTTTACACGATTAGGAATTTTGGAAGTAGCTTCTGTTATCGTGTGTGTAATCCAATTTTTAGAAATTTACTCTACAATATCGATTTCAGGGTATATATCCTATACCGACCCGCCCCGGCTTCGCACGGGTGTAAGTTATATTATTTATATATATATAAACCTTCCGTGAAAAATTATCTAACTGATGGTGAAAACTGCATCAAAATCAGTTGCGTGGTTTAGGAGTTAGCAGATATACAGACATGACATGATCGCTTATAATATAAGGTCGCCAATTGTTTCACTAGTTTTAAAGTTGTTTTTTATGTTACCTACTATGTACGTTTGTAATTTTTGGTGTGAACAATAAAGAGATCTTTCTATCTATCTATCATGATGCAAGATAATTCATTTTAAATTTACTTAACAACAACTTTAAGTTCATAATGATGAATTACGTTTCGAATTATCCAAGACATCAATAGTAAGGATATGCCCATTCAAAACTTTTGAGTATATGTCTAGTACTTAATTACCGCCATCTGTATTACTTATTTGACTTTCATGTTTCACAATGTAACCATTTTTTTTTAACTTTTAGTTAGAGACTGCGATATAGACGAATTAAGCGATAAGGCATATTTCTGTTTTCTACAATAACTAGACTGAGTGTTTTGTTTGTGAAGGAATGATAAGGATCTTATTAAAAAAAAATGCACCTGCTGTCGATATATACTAACCACGTCACATCATTTTCAAGTTCGGTACGACTACCGCATACTAAAGAAGTCGGCGTGCGACTGGGTTCACTGGGGTCAAAAAGACCGGTTGACACCACTGAATGGATATCATAGAAAAGTTTTATTGGCCCGGTCCTTATGAAGTAATCAATGAAGTAATGCTTAAAATGAAAACTCAGTTTAGAGTCTTAAACGGTCGGCAACATATTTGTGATGCCTCTGGTGTTACAAGTATCCATAGGCTACGATGACCTGCTTACCATCAGGCGGCATCTGCTTGTTTGCCATCTATGGCATTTAAAAAAACGACGTGCACTAAAACCATGACTCAAATTATAAAGTGTTTATAAAACACGTTATAATTCGTCATATACGCAGGAATACAATTACAAACACTACCTCTCGCAAACACATTTACAAATAAGAAATACCGTACAAAACTCATAACTGATTATGAATACGATTAGAATTCATAACACATCTACAGAAACGTGACAATATGAGGCTTTATAATATAATGCAAATCATATTTACTTGGAAATAGGTTTGTAGCGCTTCCGTCGGCGTGAAATATTTTTAGCGGTCACATTACAATTCTGCACGGTCCGCATTAGCGGAAGTATTAAGTTTTAGGCGCTATTTATGGTATAAAAGTAAGGCAGTAGGATTTGTGCTTTCGGATATTAGAACGTATGGGTCGGGTTTCTTGTAATCCCATTGGAGACATAAATTTGCTGTGTTCAGGAGCGTTTCACGGTGTGAAATTAAACGTCTCCCTTGAGTATTGTTGAGCAGGGGAAGAGGCATGGAGTTTCTGCCTCTGTGCCTTGTGCATGTGCTTCAAAAGAGTAAAGAAGTCGTCTCAACATACTCCGAATCTTTGAGATCTTCAAATCTATCAAATAAAACAATGTCTAAGTTGACGTAGCGACCCAAAATGTGTATTGATTGGCCTCCGATACTAAAAGACGCCATTCTTCCCTATCTTGCGCAAGTTCATAACAATCATGAACGTCCAGCTTCTGTAGATCTCTTTCCATCTATGCCTAAGACGGGAGACAGGCCTTCGACCCTCCGGCAGCCCTAAGCAAGCCCTTTAACGGCGATCCTCTTTTATAATGTCAAAACATACTCCAAAACTTTAAATCTCTCAAAAAACACAACCGCTACAAGTGACTGTTTAGCTGTTTCATGAGTATTTACAACCATAAACATACCTACTCATCCATTGTGCGACCTCTAATGATTTGGTAAAGCAGAAGTCACTTACGAATGGTGTGAATAGACGATAAATGAGTTACAAGGAGAAAATTGTTAAGTTTGCGATGACCGTCAACAGAGTAATCAAACACAACCTTGACAATAATAGAGGATTTCCACGTAAACTAAGAACTAAAAATATTAGTTGTTATATAGAATAGATATCGATAAGACGAAGACGAGAAGAGATATAGTAAAGAAAAAGTTAACAAACGGTTGTCAGAAAGATATATTAAAGAGCGGCGGCGATTTAGAAGCTTAAACAAAAATACTATTAAATCTACCAAGAAATAAAACAGGCAATAATAGTAAATCTTGGAGGGGTTTTATTGAATACAAATAGCTTTAGAGGTTGTCGGCGCCGAAGACATTATGGGGCCGGGCAATGGAGTTCAAATAATGACACGGGTAAAAAAATCCCTAAATGTAACGATTTACCTAATTGCGAAAATGCATAGCTTATTTTCGTGAGAGTCGCGGGCATCCAGTAGATGCAGATGGCAGGTTGTCGTTCAGTGTGGAGGTTAAAGGGGGAGGCCTATGTTAAGCAGTGGACGTCTTATGGCTGATGATGATAGCTTGTTTTATTAAACTTGTTCGACCGACACGAGGAACGGTAAGATACCATCTAATTAAATCCTTTTTTTATTAATTCTGAATTTACTTTGGGAACTTCTGCCAACAATGGCATGTCAGTCCCATCATACCTTTTAAGGTATGATTATGATTAGTGTGATTTTTTTTACCCAAATTCACAATAACATAAAACATTACATTTATTCACTGACCGACAACGCACAGCCTAAACAGCTGTGTCTAGAAGCATACAATTTCACTCAAGTGTTCTTCATGTAACGAAAGTGAGCACCAAGGAAGAATGTTTGAAAATTCAACTTCTAATTAAAGGAGTTAATAATAAGGATTGAAAGTTAGTAGGAAAGTTTGAAATAGCAATTTAATCCTGACACTAATCGAATTCGCAATATTTACCCAACGAAGACAAATATTTTTGCTAATAAAGAAAATGGCAAAGCACACCAAAATAACGGTCGTAATCGACGTAAAGACAATTTAGCAAATAGGAAACGAAATGCAAACGACGTCGCATTGCGGCGAAATACTACACCCGATGAAGGGAAACATAACAATGGGGAAAGGGACACGGAAGGCCCTACGATAGCAGTGTTGATAAACATGACCGCTGTAAACAATACGATTGTGCAGACTAGAGGAATTCGTACAATCGATGCAATTACAGTAATTAATGCTTGTTGATAGGTAATTGGACAGGTAATAAATGAAATTTTCCAACTCCTAATAGAGTGCCAGATGATGACGAAAGGAACACAAACACAGACTTTCTGATAGTCTATGTCGATGATAAAGGGTTACACTTGCTTGCTTTACTTGAAAACGACGTAACACTCTGATAAGCGTGTCTGACACATGCCTGTCGCTTCATAATCTAGTGTAAAATGTTTTGCGTTATCTAATACAATTTAAACTAAACATTCCGGCCTTGATGCCTTTAAGCCGGTCAATGTGTGGCTTCTTACTTAAAAAAAAACATTTACGTAGAGATTAACATTTGCGTTTGTTTACACATGTTATGAGACTAATTCTAAAGATCGCGATGATAAATTGATACATTTGACTTGATTTCTATCAGGATATTATTTTGTTTAGTTACAAACTGACATTCATGAACCATATAACAGCTTTATTAAAAAACAGCGACAAAATAAAATCTCTTAATAAATAAATTAATTTTCTTAGTACTGGCACCAATTTTCCTTGAAGATTGGCATTCAAATTGTAACAAGCTCCTAAAAGCTTTTAGGAGTATGAATAGAAACAAAAGCCAACATTTCCATAGAAACATTCCACGTGTAAGTCATCGCGAGAAATTCCTGTAATTCGTCCAATACCAGACCTTCGGGGGGGAAGTAACCTTGCCGAAATTCATAGCCATCTAAGAGGGTGGGGGTTGGGAACGTGGGACGCATAAAATCTCCGTTGCTATAGAAACCAAGGGCGACAACCCTCCGACGGAGCCACGTCGTGTTTGGACAGAAAATTAGGATTTTATATATAATAGGCTAGGCAACCACATGGCAAGACAAGTATTCTGGGGAGATATTTCAATACTTTGTCTGGTAGGCGTGTATTCACTGCAAACGAGACGACGCGACGCAGGTTGACAGAATAAGGAGAGAATTTCATATCGCATTTTTATCCGTAGTTCCCGCGGATCATAAATCAAGTAGGGTTTCTTGCCTGATGTAGTAAATAAAGGTTTGGAAGCAGTATCTATAATGAAGTTGACTTTTTTGGGAGTCGCGGGCATCCAGTGGATGCAGATGGCAGGATTTCGTTCAGTGTCGAGGTTAATGGGGAAGGCCTATGTTCAGCAGAGGACGTCTTCTGGCTGATGATCATGATGAATAAGCTGAAATATGAGTTTCACTTTAAGGCAGTCAAACCAAATCAACTTCAAGAAAGATACATAACACTAACTTCGAAGCACTTACTAATTTGAAAAGTATGTATTTTTATTACAAAATTCACAAAGTAAACAGCCAGCTCCATCCAGCCGTGAAACTACCGGTACGCGACAGAAACCCTTTAATTTTTAAATTGCACGACACACCATAAATTCTGCAAGGATGCAATAAAACTGAATAACAGCGGGGGTTTAACAGGGGGGTTAGAGACCAGACTAAGCTTTGAGCAAAATAAAAGAGTTTCAGTTGGGCGGATGCCAAAAGCAATATGTCGAATACAATCATATTGATGCTGTTTTTTTTTCTTCCAGTTTTTATGGTTTAGTAAGCGTGTTAGATTTAACCGAGACGAGATTGGCATAAGATTGGGACGAATCGCCTATAATATGAGAGGCCTTCTTATCAGATCACAGGCTAAAAATGATGATGAAGTATATTTAATTATAATTTGTTTATTTATTATGAAATGGTTCAGACAATATTGTTGTAAGTGCTCACGTTATTGCGTAAACGGCTGAGTGTCAATTAAGAAGCAATTGAAACGAAATTGCCTTTTCTTTGAAGAGACCCTTTTCACCTGTCCGAGTGGTCAGATTAGATCTACTCAATTCCACTCGTGTTCGGTTCATTGAGCTACGCAATTGGGATTGGGTTTATTAGAATTGCTATATAGAGTTAAATGAACTACTACTAACAATTTTGTCGCGAAAGTACTAAGGTAGATATAAAATCATTCTATGGACAAAGAAAATTAAAAACAATAGTATCCATGTTTTTCAATAGAAAGGAAACCGTATAACAAATTGTCACACGCTGCCAAACAGTAGAGTAAAAATACAAGCAAATTTAAGGATCAGGCATTAAGTCGCAATTTCTGTGGTGCTTCTTTATTCCACAAGCGCATTTTACGAAACGAAAAGGAAACCAAAATAAATACAATATTGAATCCTTCCCTTCCTGAAAATCAGCAAACCATGCGGGGACATACATTAGGGTGATGAATGACTCAGCAAACAAAGGAGCCGAGGCTTTTAATGCAATTACACACACAAAGGACAAAGCCTAGGGCAATCGATGCGTCTAGACACGGAGTCGGCAATCGGTTGGAGGTGATGACTGGTGAAGCCGGACCGTTTGTGTGTGGTTGTGTATGGTTAGGGTTCGTTTCTTTTAGGAATGTAGAATCGGTACGGTAAATATCTCATGTTATAGTCCAGTCGGGGCAGACATAAAACTAGCCTGAAATAGAAAAAAATCCGGCGAGCGATTTTTTTTTAAACGTCGGGGGTGGAAGTATTAATCTCGATTTTCTAAATAATCCCGGTAGAGGATTCGCCGCCATCTTGTTTTAAAGTTCATTTTTTGGTTTTTCTGAAATAACTCGTTACTTTTTAACTTTAGAGCAAAAATAGCAGTATCCAAAGTTGTTGGAAATTTAATTTCTCACAAGTTTGGTCATTATCATTTTTACGCTAGGATCAATATTTGCAGAGTTATACTATCAAGTTTATCAAAAAAATCGTAATGGGTGTTTTTTTTTTGATAGTAATAACTCTGCAAATCCCTGGATATGTGAGGCTAATTAGGGTTTAGTTCATAAGACAATAATCATTTGGTATGGAACCGGTGCAGTACGTGTCACAGTTTTAGAGTATTGGATGTTACAGCTGAATCTATACGTCAAACTTAGGTATCGGCCTACATTCAAAACGTCGCCTAGCAACCAAACTGAGAAAAAGAAAAAACTGTTTGTATAGCGTGTTTGGTATCAATCAAGTATCGATATCGATGCTCATTGTAAATATTGGCCAAGCTCTACACATAATTATGTTATCGAGTTTGCGTTATTCGATATGGTCGGTGCAATCGACAATGACGCTAAAGTACTTGATCACGTACACTCAAGCAAATATTCAGGAAATAGTGTGTATGTTGTGTGTACTTACTAACCTAGGTAAAGTAAAAGTAAAATTGTAGCTAGATTGTGGCTCTATTACAAAACTTTAAATATAAATACCGCTCATACAATTTTGTACACAAGGTAATGTTTTAATTAAATGTAGGACTACAACATTTTTGAGAAAATGTAGTCAGAATTTGTGAATTTAATTATCAGAGTGTATTATTTATCCTTTGGTATAATTTGGGCAAATATTTTACTTTAACGTGAACTCATCTAAAGCTTGCACATGAATAATTTTCAACAACTGAGCCCAAAAGTAATTTGCGACTGCGTTGTCGTAAAATGAAACGTTTCACTGTTATAGGTAGACGTATAGATGGAACATTGAAGGTCCTATGACAAACTCCCTGTGGAAGCCCTTCCAAAGTTCAAGGGCGAGACCTTTGCCCAAGGACAATAGATGCCCTATCAATATAGCTACGAGTACCTGTTCCACTAATGAGACGTTTCAGAGCAAAATTAACGGTGTCATAGAGCAGACAATAAACAGACGATACTGGATGAAGACTAATTACCGAGTGAATAATGAACAAAGGAAGCGCGTGCTAAATAAACGGTGGGCAATAAGCAATAACGCAGTTTATTAGATCACGTTTTTACTCTAAGAGTATCCTGTCGGAAATAAAATACGAATGCTCCCGTATTTCTCCTATTAAAATAGTGATAATTTATAAGAGGACGGAAACTAGCAGCATTATATTAAATGCGTTGAATGCAGGAAGGCAAACGAGATAAATGACCTAGAACAGGCACTGCTGCTACAGATATGGAAATACAAGTAACTGAGTTTCTTTAATTATTTAACACATTGTGTTCAACTATTTAATTAAGATGAAACTCTATATTAATCTTACAGTGCATGTTAAAAAATTCACGGCTTGAAAGTAAACGTGATAATGGATGAAAGTGGTTTCATGTGCACTTTAAACACACAAATAAACATCGTGATACAATCCATCTTACTCAATACTTTATGACTATGACACACTGTGAATTAAAAAACATCACGAAATTAAAAATTATAAAAAAGTACACATCGTTATTATTGTAGGAGTTTTACATTAATCAAGTAAAAATAATTACATTAAAAAGTCTAAAAATGAACTTGCTCTATGACTTACATCCTGCCTGATATACCTAACATGACATGACATCACGATGAGTCAGATTATTGTTGTAATCATAACCTATCAGATTGGTGATAAATCGGGGCAAGAATCAATCCCTCGACATGATTAATTATGAGCAGAGTGCTAATTTCCAAAGCTTTAGTAACGTAAGTTAGCATTTAACCTGTGCCAACAGATTTCCCAAAAAGTTGGAAGGTCAGTAATCAATGATGAGTCTTAGTTACAATAGGTTCGAATTAAAACATAATTATGAACAAGAAGCACAATCTGGTGTTAATTTCTGTAAAGAAATTAAAATCACATCAACAAACTATTACTGGTTCTTGTTTGTTCAAAAGATTTCAGTGACAAAGTGAAATAATTGTACTACGTTCTTTCGCTACCAAATCTATTTAAATGAAAACGCGGCTCTGTGATGCTTACTTTAAATATTTAGATGTTTCAAGTTCTAAAGCTGGTGTTGTGCTTTTACTATAAAAACGCATCGAATTAATCAATATTGACACTTAAAACTTTGATATAGGTCCGATGAACCCAGATAACCGATAACATCGACCAGCTGGATCATAAAACGAACGAAAAAATATACTTACATTCTGTAGGCGTTAAGGGTCTTCGACATTATACGACTTGTGGTAAGCTAGCAATCACAATCCATTTCACTGCACTAACATGACGCTACCGCCGTCATTATTACAATCATCACTGCGATAATACTTGCACTTATTCAATAAATAGTATAGAAAAACACTAAGCCACTACACGAGAATACAGTCCACTGATAAAGGTTAAAATTTGTTACAGTCACGATACTTTGCGACCTTGGAAGGACAAAACTATGTCGACGTCAAACTTGAAGCCAAACACGAAAACGAAACTAAAATAGAATTAACACAAGCTTCCAAACAACATGATTATAACGTTGAA
Source organism: Agriopis leucophaearia (assembly GCA_949125355.1). Classification (NCBI taxonomy): domain Eukaryota; kingdom Metazoa; phylum Arthropoda; class Insecta; order Lepidoptera; family Geometridae; genus Agriopis; species Agriopis leucophaearia. The sequence continues at coordinate 15,127,909 of OX421274.1, read as the reverse complement.
AAGTTAAACGTAAATAATTATTTTGTAGAAACGATTATTTATCTAACCGGGAGTCGGGTCATCCACGTGTCTTTTGGCACAGATGCGAACGGAAAATAAAATCTTGCCAATTGTTGCACAATTCCCGAACACATGAGACAGATATACGGGAATAGTATTGAATAAGAACGGGATAGGTGTATAAACGGAGGTGATTAAAATAGATTAACTCCTACGCATCGCGGCGGGTGGAGCTGTGTCGTTGATCCCTCCAAATCATTCGCTAGCATTATTGTTTGTTTTCGTTCTGATATCAACACTAAGAGTTCCATAGAGTCCAGTAAAAATAGCATGTGAAGTGGACTAATTGATTAGCATGCTGGCGTCTATGTAACTATTCTGCGACACAAATTACGATATTGTGACGGTTTTATAATTGTTACATGATCTATATTTTATCTACGTAAAAAACGAGACAGAATCTTCACGAGTTCACCAAACATTTTAATGATAATTTTTTTCAATGGCGGTACAGTCAAAACAATTTTTAAAGTCATGAGGTCAAGACAGCATCAAATATTGAAAGAATAGCAATAAAAATCAAAACTAAATTAATTTAAACCAACATTTCTAAAATTATAATTTCTTAACTGTAATGAAAGTGCTGAACGGTGTTGCTCACACTAAAGAATTTGCGACTGACAATGCATGACAATCCGAACCGGGCGCTAATTACGCCTCTAACGAGCCAATTCCATTGCAGTGGCACGTCTGGTCATTCCGGAAACGAATCATTTTCACCGGGTCGTTATTTCCCAGGGAAATTGGCACTAGGGGTTTGAAAATTTTCAACACGCATTGGACACTTTCCATTGGACATATTCAGATTATCATAGTTCGGGTCTTACTTAACATTTTTAATTTCAAACCAAGATGATTCTCTCGTATGAAATGGATGTTAAACATTCTAATAACATGACCAAATCTACTACGATTTTGATAAGGGTTTTACTGAGAAACTGCAATAGACTTTAGTTCCTGCCTTAAAAGATGCCCCGTGGGAAATCTAAAATAACGTAAGGAGAGCTTTTCAAGAAGTATGTATTTGAAAATGGATCGCATCGCATGATGTATTCAGATAGCGTTGTGAGGAGCGATATCTCAGTTTGAATAATGTACTTTACGTTCAAAGGAAATATTATGTATGATTACATAATATATTATACACAGTTTTTATATTTATAATAGCTCTTGGTATATAAGGTAAAGAGAGCTGAATATTATTACAAGTACTTTAGATAGTACTTAGTATACTTGATGAATTTAGTTAGTCATGTAAATTAGTTAAAACAGTTACAATGTTACCGGAAAAAGACCCACGCAGATTCGTATTGTGAAACGCAGAGGCGTCAAAATAGAAAGTCTCATGGACATGTCAAAGGCTTTTCTAACATGCGATTTCCATAATTCTGATTGGTTCGTAGTTAGTGGAACAAACACAATTACAATTAATTAGTGCTAAGCAATTAATGGTCAGTATGAACTAAAATTCATAAACGTAGTCCTAGCAGTTCTTAAATGACTTCTAAGTAACAAAGATTCTGTAGACTAAAATAATAAACATTTAGGTTTTGCTAAAAAAACACACATAATTTCGCTCAGTTTTCACCTATCAACGCGGATTAACGATCTGCACAGTCCAATAAAATGGGGTCAACGTTTTAGTAAGCACTCAATGATATCGTCGTCTCTAAAACCGTCACTAGGATATGGGTCAGCCGTTAGATGTGGGATACAGCGAAATTATTATCTGACTATCTTCAAATCTTATATTGTCTTCATGATGCACAATACTGTCTTTGGAAAGTTCTTCATGAGTACAGAAGTCGTAAAAAGTTAACAATCAAAGGGACAGAGTTGCATTTAAATATTAAGGCCCAGTTCATGTCACATGTCTTTGATTTTTTACAGCTTTCCTCACGATGTTTTCCTCCACCATTTTATAGTTTTTAATGGACCTATAATAGTTTTTATCAATTCAAAGGGACAGAGTTGCATTTAAATATTAAGGCCCAGTGCATGTCACATGTCTTTGAATTTTATGAGGTTCTTAGACATATCTGTTTCCTCACGATTTTTTCTTTCGCCATATAGTTTTTAATGGACCTATAATGATTTTTATCAATTCAGCAGCCTATGGTTAAATTCGCGGAGAAGACAGTTAAATGATGAGACATTTTAACAAACACTATAGAAGCAATTACCGTTGGATTGGTGCATCAATATAGCAAGTTTTTTTTTTATCGGCGAATGGTTCCAACCTAGGTCTATCTAGACTCTTGCCAAGGTAACTATGGTCCTTTTTACAATACCTACAAAACTAGGATAAATATACTAAATAAATAACACTATTATAACTGACAAATTACTCTTTATCAAACAAAAATTGTCTCAATAGTCTCAAAGAAATGGGACAACCATTATGCTAGTACTACAAATTATGTCAACAGATCGCAATTTGTGTTTTGCTATTACATCTTCATTGAAAGCCCGTAATGAATGTCCCTATGGACCCGTTATGAGGATCAACTTGACAACATGACGTCTAGCTATGGCTTGAGTGTTAAAAAACATTACATTCCTTACATTTAACTTAAAAGGTGCGTTTAAAAGAATATTTCCGTGAAGGGACTATTGCTTCTATCCACCTGATGTGAACCCAACATGAAATCAACTTTAAGAAAATAGAGATACGGTAAAAAGGTAAACTTAGCAACGAGTACCGATTAAAAGTTAAACCCGAACGCATTAAAGCCGACCCTCGAAGGAATGCCTCAAGATGTCGCTATAATGTTAAATCCTTAAAATTATTCTAATTGTTATCAGGATTCAATATCATAATTATATCGATGTAAGTCGTGTCGGTGATATAACGATACGCTGATAAGAGATAAGAACGGCAGGCGAAAGAAAATAGCCAACGTTAGGTTATAGGTACGTTGGAAATTTAATCAAGATTCTTGATCCGAAGACAATTTACGGAGACGTGCTGCTAGGAATTTTAATTATACTGAGTCAGGTGAAAACTGATTTTTAATATGAAAAATTATAATGCTTGGTAACAAACTGTGTTAGCGGTTAATTGAGGTATCAGAAGGCAGAAACATAGCTTATATTTATATCTATGTTAAAACTTTAAAATATAACCTCATAGCTACAAGTTTGCGGTGAAAACGTAACATAGTTTGGGAACGTAATCGATAAAATATACAAGACCTCGTTTGCAAACACGCGATTACGTTCTTAATTTATATACGAATCATAACTACCGATAAGCAATAATAAATAAAATAGTAACTACTATACCGAATAATGATGAAATGCAATATAAAATATTTGATGAAAGTTAATCAAATTTGAATTCCATCAAAACAATCGTCTTCCCAAGGTGTCAAAGAAAATATTGCAGAGTCAACAAACACTGTCACTAAATGTTCATATAGAAAAACGGGACGGTTTAGGACGCGTAACGTTTTTGGTTAATTTGTTTTTATTTGCCGGTGCTCGGCGGTCGATGTGCGGATCGACGTCCTTTCACGTTGAGTTCCCGATGCGTACTGGAGTGAATCGACGAGGCCGGCTAGTGAAGGCGCACGCAGAGGTGGCATTAGCATTATCGAGTCGATACCTACAAGAAATAAAGCGCGACAAGTGTATGACAGTTAATTTAAGTAACTAGCTTTTATTTTGAATTTCGATTAGATCAAAAACTTACTAGAAAACTAAGATCTAAGAGCTATGCAGATAAGGACACCAATGGTATCAGAAAATAAAGTTTTTTATTTCTCAATTTCAGAGGTAACTTGAATTTTTATTCTATTGAGTTTATTGCATACTTTTTACAAGCCATAGTTTGTAAAAATATACGTTAATTCTGTAAAAATATACGTTACTAGTTGTTCGCTCAGAATTGAGACCTAACGATCCCTATATCTTCGCAGCCACTCGACCAAACTTGCCCATATTCAAACTTAAAAATAGTGTTGAAATTAACTACTTCCCTAGACATTTTCATGAAAATGAGATCGACGCTACGCAAATTATCGTCGAAATATACAAACAATCAAAAATATACAAACGTACATAGGAACGGCGCCCGCTGACTTTTCCCATTAGAATCTGAGACCTCTCTTCGGTCAATTATATTCTGACTAATAGGACATCAGGAGTCCAAGCGCACCAAGAATTATACGGTGAAAAGACTCCAAAAAAACAGTAACTGATAGAAGCGACTACCCGGGAACCGAGGAGTGGTAGAATAAAAAAAAATAGGACATCAGAATCAGAAATTACAAGTTTCACTCCCAAATAATTTGCGAGTATCAGTAGCTTAAATTTTCTGTAAGCTAGGTTAATGCTCTTGCAAGGAGACCAAACAATAAAAAAGTTAGGACATTAGAAGTTATATTTGCGAATATTTTCACTAGATTTTGAAAGCCAGTTTAATTCTCTTACTACTAGTCCAAACAAACTAAATCATTCAACAAAATATAAAAAAACTATCGTTGTTTCATTTCACCGCCCTAGTTTTCCAATCGCGTTAACCGCCCCAACCCCTACGCTCGCACACATACGAAACTTGTGCAACTTCTAACACATACATGCGCAATGCAGGGGTGACCATCATGAGTAAATTGATAAAAGAGTTTAGTTAGGGGATGCTTTTAGTTTCTGTCATCGATTTTTTAATGGATATGATATTAAAAGTTATATGTCAAAATATTATGTTATGGACTTCGACCAAAATAAAATGAATGGACGGGCCCAGTAGAAGAGCATTTTTGAAGATTACAAAATGAGCGCCAGCTCTCATTTCGTTTCAGTCGGTCTCTAGCCGTAGGAAGTGAAACACGAGTCTATTGTTACGCGATAACGAAACATCTGACAAAATTATGAATTCGTATGCTTTATCGAAGTGTAAATACACAAATAAAACCGATATCTATTTTTGTAACATATATACTGTACATTTTTATAATTAGGTGTTGAAGTATATGTCCGACGGTTTTGCCTCGTTTTTACTGATCAAGTTCAATGGTTAGGGCCCGTCCATTCTTTTATTTTGGTCGAAGGTTATGGATATGAAATTGAAATACTAATATGAGCTTGAACATGTTATTTCAAAAAGATATATTGAACTGCAGTTTAAAATACCTAATACATCTTCGTTAATGATATCTACTACAAGCTGCGCCCGCGTTTACACCCGCGTTATATTCCTCCTTGGCAGCAACCTTTTTTGACTTTAATGACTTTATTTTTTTCTATTATGTAATATGACAATGACTTAAACAATATGATGACTTAAATTTTCGTTGTAGTTTTTTTGTACGGAAAATATTAAAACACCAAAAAATATGTTAATCTGATCGCTGATAGCCTGGTAACAAACATCACAGGAACACTCGCTGGGCTGAACTAAAGAAATATGTGGTACCAGGACAAACCAACTGTGGTTTTTTGGTACGACATTAGTTAATCAATATTGTAAAATGAGTTTAATAAACAATAAAAAAAAAAAGATTACTTGAAAACTTCATCAAAATCAGTCCAGCCGTCACAGAGTCCATAGGGAACATACATACAACTTACTACTACTAACTACTAAACCGATTTTGATGAAATTTCTATGGGACCAATCTGAAAGTATATAAAAACGGTTTATAAATGAGGGAGTGCCGAAAAAATAAAAAAATACAACCGAATTAAGAACCCCTCCTTATTGAAGTCAGTTAAAAATAGAGGTATTTAGGGTGCAATAGAATACCATCCTTTTAAGAACGCAATATTATGAATTCATTTCACTGCTGAAATATGTTAAACAGTAATGCAATATCAATAAAGTAAGGTATCAGACAAGGTTGAGATCTGATCAGGTAATAAGATTAGCTTCCGTTCTCTTTATCCTTATTGGGTTTTCTCTTCCTTTAAGGATAAATAAAGGTTTATTTATATGTATTACATTTTACGACAATTGCAACAGAAAACCGTTTGAGGTAAATACCGCGTATCTGAATATGACAGGCTAAAAGTGTTTTGTGTAATTATTGAAAAAGACATCCGCAATTCGTAAGATCATTTCGTGAATTTGTAACGCAAACTTTTTTGGAAATTTTCTTCAAATATCCGGGACCGGGACATTATTGCACACATGGTCATCTGACCCCAAACTAAGCAAAGCTTGTAATATGGCTGCCAGATACTGATATACATACATATATCTACACTAATATTATAAAGAGAAAAGATTTGTACCTATTTTTGTATGTTTGTATGTTTGTAATGAATAGGCTCCGAAACTACTGAACCGATTTGAAAAATTCTTTCACTGTTGGGAAGCTACACTATCCCCGGGTGACATACGCTATATTATATTTTGTAGCGAGGCCGAAGGCCGAGCTTACACTCGTGCGAAGCCGGGGCGGACGGCTAGTATTTAATACATACTTAAATAGATATTAACACCTAGACACAACAAACACAAATGTTCATCACACAAATGTTTGTCCCAGATGGGAATCAAACCCACGCCCCCAAGCGCAGATGGCAAGTACACTACCAACTCTGCTAATGGGGCAGTCAAATATGTTTTGGAAGTGCATGGCAAAGACCTCCATAAGAAAGAAATAATTAAAGAAAAACATTTTTGTAACTAGTGCTACAATTCAATAATGTATGATAAACCAAGTTAATCAAAATCTGACGTTCTAGCAAGTCAAACCTGAAATCTCTGCAATGAAACATAAGTTACATCAATAAATGTACATACTCATACACAAATAAACGAACTGAGCACACACTGTGCTAATAAACCGGACGTTTCTTAGTGTGTGACATTGCATAAACACGACAAATGATAACACTCACAATAGTGTTACAACTTCCTCAGATATTAAAGAAATAATTATCAATATAAAAAACCGACTTCATCAGAACTGGATCAAATTAAAAAAAAAACAGTCAAATTGATAACCTTCTTTTTGGAAGTCATTTAAAAAACAGATTCTCCGCCAAACACCGATATTGTTAAAAAAAATACAGATAAGCTACATAAGGAGGGTAAGGTAGAAGCTCCAGATGAAAAGGTTACGTAAGCTGGGACAAGGTCAATGAATCGATATGAGAAAGAGCAGAGACGCCAAGTCTGGTAAATACGTTTAAATTGTGCTGCAGCGATTTTGTAGGTCGATTTCAGCATTAGGTTTGCAGAACAGACAAAAAATACCTGAAGTCTTTATGCCATGTAAAAAGATTCATATAAAAAATCTGTATTCATCTCGGAGAATATGTTTGCGGTTACCCGTTATAAGTTTTTTGTTGAGCCTCGCAGTAAAAGCAGCTTTTTGTTAAGTTTTAACGAGTATACTTTCCAAGTTTTTAGACGGCCAGGCGTTAACGCCCGACATGTTTCTAAGTAGATAAATCTTGCGGCACATTTTGTAGAAAAGTCGTTAGTTTCTGGTTTCTGGAATTCTCAGAAACTTGTGGAAAAATTCCCAACAGGAGCAAAGACCTTCGGGTTACGTAAGATTGCGGGAAATTGTGGGAGTCACACCGCAATATGACTATTGTTAAGGCAATGATAAAAACGTTAATTATTAAAATCTGTTAACAAAAACAACTAGGCGCAACAGCAATGAATAGCACCCGTTTTTGTTATTAACAAACCACTTAAAACTGCAATAAGTTACGGAGTTTAGGGCCGTGAAATCATTTCCCTATTTCGAAGATTTATAAACGCCTTTTCGAGGATTATCCTAAGAGGTTACGTAAAATGGCATAAGGAAAACAGAATTGACAGGCCTTGGCCTCGCAACTTAATAAATTGGCTTTGAGGTCAAGCCAAGACCTGAAAATGCGGACGTGGACAAATAGCGGATTAAGACTCTAGATACGAACGTTGTTAATTGTTACAAATTTAGGTAATAAAATGGCGAATTTATAGCGAAATATGTTCAAATAACAGTTAGCAGCTGCTTTAATTACAATAAAAAATAAGATATTTTGTAGTAGCTAGTAGTTTTGAAAAACATTCGTTAACATGGACTAATCCTTGACCAACCCCTAAACCTCACAAAAGAATACCAATATCCACAAAGATAGAAAAATATCACAACACGAGTTGTGTTAAGAAGTTGTATCTCTTTCGATATGCTTCCCCCTTCGAAGTCCCGGGATTTAAGGAGTTTAGATCACAGGTAAGGATAAGCTTTAGATATTTCGCTTTGTGAGAAATGCAAGACAGTTTGCAGACGTTTCAGGAATCGAAATTAAAATTGAATTTATTAAAAAAAATGGAACAAACTCTGTCTGATCCTCTAACGTCATGAGCTCATGAGGTTAGAGGAGGGAGATAGGGTACTTTTTATCTTGGGAAAATGGGAGCTAAAACGCAAAGTAACCACGCCGCATAGAGATATGATGTGAATTGACGTAGTACCATGGCGTACCAACTGAAGCTTTACTTGCATCATGAGCAAGATTAGCGCAATGCAGGTCTGATTGACAGAAGGAGGTTCAGGCCCTGCAGTTGGTGGGTTTAATTGCGAGAGATAATGATCAATCATAGCTATTATAAAGCTAAACCATTTCTTAGGAATATAGACCACAGATATGGACACCCTTCCCAGTCCAGAACATAGTTTGCGTGCTAAAGCCAGTAGCGATGGATACGTATTCGAAATTAACTGCAAGTTTTGGGCTCTATTTAACACGATATGGAACAAGTTGGTCAAAGCCGGCAACCACTTTGAGGATTCGACCGATTTTGTCGACTAATTTTAATGTTTGTGTTCATCATATTAAGATCAAAATTATACTTGCATGTTTTTAGATAAACAACATTCTTGAATAAATAAATTGTGTATCTTTACATTTACCTGATGATACCTCTACACAATAAAACGGCTGAACCGAGGTGATAAAATTTGACAAGGTCGACAAGGAATACTTTTTGTACCACAAAAGTACTGAAAAACTATAAATTATGGCTAAAAGTGCAGACGTAGCTAGTATTACGAGTTTTCTAGATAATGACGTGGATTCTGTTACATATTTTTTTAAATAATTTGACAGGTCTTTAATTTTTGCCTTCTTTTTCTGACACATTGAAATGAAAAGAAACGCAGATAATTTTAAGTCCTGTCAGTTTAGTTTAGAGTAAGGTACAGCAAAATTGACGCCATTAAAATCAACTGTTGTATCATTTACTAAGCTAAACCAATCTGACAGGACTAAAATATCTACAGCTATTTTCATTTTGATATTTGAGAAAAGGGTGGAACAATTTTTGAGTTTTCAAATTTAGTTCAGAAAATGGTCCAACAGAATCTACGTCAATTTCAGTATTTCTTAACACATCTCTGTCAAACTCGAAAGTTCGTATTTACTTCTGAATACTGAATCTGATCGAGATTCTCTTGCATTTTCCAAGAACGTCCAAGCACGAAGTTAACTTGATAACACCCTCCGTCTACCTGATCACCTCGATTTAAGTTCCAGTAACGTGAGAATTCTCTATTCTCTTAGAATTTATCAAACTACTGTAATACAATATTCAATATTAAGGTAGCTCAGCGACTAATTTCCATATACATAGTTCTACTAGAACCTAAAAATTATAACGACATTCGTTTATTTTTCAAATATTTAAAAATAGTTTCGACTAATAAGGGCAACGCTTAGGCAACGGTTAAATAAAATAAAAATTGCAAAAAAAAGTTCTCAAAAACGATTTGATAAAATTTTGGGTAATCCTTTAATATTATAAATGCGAAAATAACTCTTTATATCTGTCTGTTTTGTTCGCTTTTCACGACTAATCGGTTAGGCCAATCTTATCGAAATTTGGCAGGAAGATAGTATGCATCATGAGGACGCACATAGGGTACTTTTCCCCTCAGAAATGCGGGAAAACTGCAATAGCGATTCAGCTCGTATTATATAGTCGAAACTAAAAAGGCGCCCAAAAAAAGGTTAAAGGCAACTTCGCTTCATGGTTGATATCCTGAAAACCCGTACGAAGCAGTTTGATTTAACTTTTATTGTGCGAACTGGTAGTCTGTGGAATGCGCTGCCTGAATGGACGTTTCCCGATGGTTACGATCTGGATGTCTTCAAATTGCGAGTGATTCGGTTTCTCCTAGACAAGCGTGCTCCATACTAAACCACATCATCGCTTAAAATCATGCGAGGTGGCTGTCAAACGCAAGCCTATTATTAAAAGGGGCTATAGCCAAGAAAAAAACTCAAATTAAATTTAATAAAATCTAACGGGATAGCAAAATAAAGCCAGCATCGAAATAAAATATTTATAGAGTAACAATCACTAAGTGAAAACAGTCGAAAACGTCCGAGCGTCATTGTACATCAGACTTTGGCTATGTAGTAGCTATACCTAGTCTGTGTTGTACATAGTACATACCCAAGAGAATGTAGTACTCCTACGGAGAGTACATACATAGACATCAATTATGTAGTTCACAATGCAACATTTACTTCAATTTAGACGTTATGTCGCTAGCTTAGTGTTTAGCGTCGCTTGTCCGATAGGGCATCGTAGCACTGTCATCGCGCGGCGTTGTAGTCGGATCGCGATTGCCTTACAGCTAACCAAAAAGTCTGCGCAATGCGTAGCGTGCGCCGAGTTTTGGTTCAGACATTCTTTTTGCAGGATTGAGAGTTTATAGGTATTGTATCTCGATGCCAGTAAGGTATAATTATAGCATTCAGGTAGAACCAAGATATACGAGTTTCCACCTTAATAGTTTGTTCACTACAAATAGCTAATTGTCTAACAAAGGCTCTATGATTATCAGTTCCCACGTGAAGACAATCTAGACCAACTTTCACTATTGAACGATCGATCCCTGACGGTGATGCAAGAAAAACAATGTTACGTAACAGAAGAACAATGAGGTTGGGCGGTTCTATGCTAAAGAACTGGTAGCAGAAACTTTCTCTAGGAAACTGAAGGTTTGAACTAAACTACCGTAAGAAATTTCTAACATTCAAGGAAAAGAAAGGACATTTATTTGGCAACACTGAACTCAACAGTGAACATCATCATCAGCCAGAAGACGTCCACTACTGATCATAGGCCTCCCCCTTTAACCTCCACACTGAACGACATCCTGCCATCTGCATCCACTGGATGCCCGCGACTCTCACAATGTCGTCGGTCCATCTAGTGGGAGGCCTACCCACGCTGCGTCTTCCAATTCGTGGTCTCCACAAGAACTTTTCTTCCCCATCGGTCATCAGTTCTTCGAGCGATGTGGCCTGCCCATATCACAATAATAGAATTCACAAGAAGAATATACAATCTTATTACTATGTTGCGTGTATTTGCTGCGCAATCCAGCTCCCGTATTTGTGCATAGTAGATACATTGTAATTCATATTTATCTCTAGCCATCGGCAACTAAACAACCGTCAAGTATGCAGACTCGATGAATGCAAACGAGAACCTGGGAATCACTTAATGATATAAAATGAAACGATGTATGAAATAAACCTTACATCATGGTTTATTTATAGTGCCTTCAACTGGATACGTTAAACGAGGTAGACGGTACCGAGGTAGAAGTTGCGTTGACTGCGGGAACAGAGTAAACACTTTAGAGGAAATCACTTTTGGACTGTTGAAAATCATTATCAATGACGCTACTAGAATGTTTTGGCTGCAGTACCACCTCATCCTTAAGAGCCTTCAGAACCTTTGAACTCCAAGAAAAGTACGAAAAGCGAAACTCTACGAAAAAGTTGAAAAGACCAATATGTACAAATTCAATGCCTTCAAGTTAAATAGTGGATCACATTAAAAACCAACTTCAAAGTTAGAAAATACGCAATTTCGTTTACTTAGTTGACATTTTTGATTTAAAAATCAACTACTAAACCGATTTTGATGAAATTCATTTTGGACCAGCAAACAAAAAAATAATCATCAAAATCAATTCATAGTTAGCGGAGAAATCGGTGAAATTACATAAAAAATAATAATATAAACAGTGGAACACAAAAACCTTCGCCTTTTTTGAAGTCGGTTAAAAAAAGGCGGCAAGGTTGTCTGCAGGGTGTGTTCGGCATCCAGTCTCATTTACACTGGATGCGTTCGGCACGCTAACTTACCATATCCCCATGTTTGAAAGATCAGAGGTATTTCTAAATTTATATAGGTAAACTTTGGACACTTTTTTCGTGAATTTTCTACTAGATTCAACCTCTATGTGTTTATAAATTTATGTACCGAGATGTAATACAGCAAGGTTTGATTGTACCCAACTCTTGACAGGTCGTGACACCGTTGGTTATTAGACCCTTTTCAACTTCATATATTTAGGGACCTTTATCAGTCGGAGGGTTGAACAATTTAATAGATGTGTCCTATGCTAGCTTTAAAAGTTCGATAACCTTTCATACAACTTATAGGCTATGTAGAAAGCTCTACAAGAATGACAATCAAACTTTTATAAAACAAATATGAATTAAAATTGAGTACCTGCGAGAGCGAGCATCGCTCGGTGTTTAAAACCATATCTAAATACATTCATCCAAATCGTTAGAGCCGTTTCCGAGGAACGCGAAATAAATTTATATACAAGAATTGTTCGTTTAAAGTTATTACTCACTCGTAAATAAATCCCGAAACTATTCTATGTCATTAAAAACGCACCCAAATCGGTCCAGCCGTTTTAGAGAAAAATGGTAACATACAAACAACCTTACACACACAATCTTTGATCGCAAACGCCTCCGTTCGGTTGCGGGAAAAAATGACCTAATGACAAGTACCTACCAGTAAAGAAAATTTTAAAAAGTTCTAATAATTTCTGGTTTTCTTCCTGATGCAGAGGAACATTATAACATAGTTTGTTTTTTTGGCTCTCTGTGTAACAACTGGTGGTCAAATGGTTAGGGCAAATAAAATTGTCATTTGCGGGCAACACCTCCTGATTTAGACGAACATTATAGGTAGCTTTTTCGCTTATTGTGTAATAACTCGTGGTCATACACCTACTTAAGGCAAAGAAAATAGTCGTACGGGCGATACTCGTAAACTGGACGAACGGAGAGACCTTAATTAGCCTCGTTTACTCTGAACGGCGAAGACCTATAATAAAGTATACCGCCGATAGCTATTAGTTTTTCCTGGCATTTATAAGGCTCTGAAGGTAAAAACGCACTAGGATGGTAAACACATAAGACAACACTAAAAATCTTTATGAATAACATTGTTAACGCACAGTCTTGCTTAGCCGCAAATCCGAAGGTAAGACTAAGAACGCATTAGGATGGAAATGTATGACACATAAAATGACAAAAAATTATTATGAATGAAATTGTTGACGCACCACATCTCGGCATGCCGTAAATCTGAAGGTAAGAACACACTAGGTTTCAAATCCATGACATCTTCAAAAAATCTTTATGAATGAAATCATTTACGCATGAAATCTCGCCAAATCTCGCCATGCCGCAAAATTTATATTTGTCAGGCTAGGCTACTGATGTGACGGAATAAAACATTTGATATAAAATTTCGTGAACCTTAGTGCGATTTAACCTTAAAGAGACATAAAGAAGCTCAAACCTGCCTTTACAAGGTGAACGAACTGAGAGCCTTTCAGAAATCGAAGGAAAATATTCAGAGTAATATAAAGTAAAACTAAGATGAATCGGAGAATAATGACATTTGAAAAAGCAACCTGCGAAATTTGAAACCAATTTCAAGCGAAGTGCCTTTAATTTTACCGGTCATTCACTGCTATAACGATTAAAACGTTTTATATTTTTATTGCAGAGCTATTTGCGTCCCGCGGTTTCATCCGCGTGGACTTTCCTTCAAGAACCGTATATTTATCTGGGATAAAAAGTCACTCTATGTCACTCCAACGCACTCCAATTATATCTCTATGCCAAATAACTGGCCAAGAGCGTGTCGAGACATGCATAAAAGGTAAGGTTCCGTAGCCAAAGCTATATACTTGTGATCACATTCATAATTCAGAAATTGGTGTTTAGGTATAGACCCGCCCCTAATAACCGCCATATAGATAGGAATGAAACTATTGTACAGTATAGGATTGAAAAAAAAAAGCTGGGCTATTGAGGTGAACAACATGTGGATAAGAGAACAGATTTATTGGATACTAGTCGTCCGGCCCAGCTTCGCACGGGTGTAAGCTCGGCCTTCGGCCTCGCTACAAAATATAATATAGCCTATGTCACCCGGGGATAGTGTAGCTTCCCAACAGTGAAAGAATTTTTCAAATCGGTTCAGTAGTTTCGGAGCCTATTCAATGCAAACAAACAAACAAATCTTTCCTCTTTATAATATTAGTATAGAAGAAACGACACCCGCCTTCTCCTGTCTCATCTCAAAAAAATTACTACATATTTATATATTTACCTTTTCAATAAAACTATCATTAATATGTACAATCAACGAATATATTGCGTACACATATTAAACAAATATTGAATTAAATCTTAGTTAAGAACACTTTCGATCAAGTCACCTTTTAAACAAAAAAAAAACTAAATTAAAATAGGTTCAGCCGTTTGGAAGCTACGATGCCGCAGACACACACAGTCACACGTTAAACTTATAATACACTTCTGTTTTAAAAATATAAACTTAACATCCTCCGTACCACTAGTGAATGCTAAGTACCAGTATGCGAGAGGTATCGATCGGGCACTCCGTCGCCGAGCGCGGTGACTCACGCAGCCGAAGCGGTCATGGTCATTCTCTTCAGATTCCGTATCAACTCGTTTTTTTTTATACAAACAGACCAAGCGGCGTCTTTTTATGAGCTTACTCACAAATGCAGTCATGAGGGTCTCCCTCAATGTGCTCACCTTGTATGTATCTCTGTATTATAGTTATTGTTATTTCATTGAGTCGATACTGATTCCACGTCCGCGTCGTCAGCTCAAATCCAAGTTTTGCCCCTGCGCAAAACCGTGCCAAATCTATGCGCATGCGAGTCGGTGCCCGCCTCAGAACTAAATAACTTAAGCGACAAATGATAATACTCCAGATTACTTGAGAACCATTATAATGATAATTTACATTAAATCTATATCTATACATATAATAAAAAAATAGAGATAAAAAAACTGTAATTGCGAAATATAAAAAAAAAAACAATATACACAGGGCGTCTTAAAATAAGCAGCTAAACACGATAAGACAGTTTTTAGAATTTTTATCTGTTTATTTGTTTGTCCACGCACATCTCCTAAACCACTGGACGGATTTAAATGCAGCTTACACGAATATGCTTAGCTATGACTAGAGTGAAATATAGGCTATGATATTTTGCGCTAGGGCCGGATTAAAGAGGGTTGGAAGTGTATATGACAATCTATGCGTACGAAGTCGCGGGCGACAGCACTAGTAACATTATATAAGTGCGAGTCTTCGTCTCTCCCGAGTGACTCAAACGCATAGGCAAAAGCTCATTGCATAGTAAAAATGCAGAAGGATGACTCAAATTGACTCAATGTATGTTATGTAATGTTTGCACACATTCAGACAATACTAAATGTATGACACAGAATAGCCATTTAACAGATGGCAGAGATCACAAAGATAAGTCATAAATGGAAGTAAGTACTTTAACTCTAAAAGCACATGAATATGCAGATTCTATACTGGTTTGAGTAACTATCACATACGAGTACTTTACAAAAAAAAATATTGACCGATTTTATGGGAAAATTCATAAACGGTATTCATCCCCGAATTTTCCACCCATAGATGTGGATGATTTTGTTTAAAAAAATGGAACCATCTTCGAAATATAGTCTATCCAAGAAAAACAGAATCGCTAAAATAGATTCACAATCGGCAAAGAAATCGCGTAAAATACACGAAAAATAGATAGATACTCTTTATTCTTTCCAACACAAATTCAAACACAAGATTGAAAAAGCAAAAAAAAACTAGTGCAACAATCGACTATCGCTATGAGCAATATCTTGCAGGAATTCTAGGCAACCTTAAAATCTTCAGAGCGCAGCTAGTTTTGAATTACTTATAAGAAAGATTGCAGTCGAAATGATAGTCAATTCTACTAAAAGCATTGAGCAAATCATAGGACTTCAAAATAACACAATACATTTCGTAATAGCTGCAGCCATTGCAGTCAGACAGACACTACTAATGTTCCCGCCAATGCATTGCTAATGTTATAGCGGTCACTCCGTCGGATTGCAGTAGACTAGCTGTTTTGTTGCTAGCTGGATTGATGTTTGGATACAATTCAAACTTATATGGATTCTGTAGATAAACATCATAATCATCCTATTATATTTCACAGCTGGACATAGGCCTCCTAAGGCACGCCACCCAGACTGATATTCAGCTTTTCAGCCACTGCCAGCTGTATCACCTCTATCTTCTTCTTCCGTCGATTGCTTATTCGATTGTCTAGTTGCGTTGTTATTTTTTTAACAAAATTGAAGCACTGGTTTTATAAAATTGACTCCGGTTTTGAAAAGATGTTGGAATTGTTCCGAAACTCCGGAGCTGCACCAAAACCGGAGTTCCGGAGACCAATCCCTAATCACCATTCCATCGAGTCTCGTGGCGTCCAACGCTACGTTTGCTAATTAATGATCTCTACTCTAGAACACGTCTACCCCAAGGTTGATATCACCGACCACTACCACTTCAGCTTGCTGATACGCTAAACTATGTCGGTGACTTTGTTTGTGTTATACAAACATACTTGCAACAAAACTTGACAAAGAAAAAAGTAAAAAGAAAAAGTTGACTTGGTATGACTGACACATAATATCTTTGATATGAAGCTTGACATTCAAAATCTTGGAGATTTTGTTAAAAATGTTGATGATGAGGAGAAACTAAATTACTATTTAAATAGGACACCCAAGATATAATTACCACAAAATAATTTATTTTATTTAAACTCATGTCCTTACTTTAGGGAACATTACCTTTTTATCACTCGAAGCGCATTTTAACTGAAAGTCTAAGGAGGTAAACACAGACGACCTAAGATTGGTAATACGCTACCGGTCGTTGACACTGAAACTTATCGATCTCTGAATAGAACTAGCGAATGAGTTTCAAAAAGAAATCACAGACATGCCGTGGAAAGCGAATAAATAAATTTGATATTTAAATAACATAATGAAGGTACGAGAAAGTACTGAAATTGAACTATCACGTAGGTTTGAATACCGTGTCCAATGGGAAATTTAATCAGAATTACAACAATGACTCTTATCCGTCTTATGCAGTCGTCTTCTCAATTATTTTGGTGTTATTTGAAGATAATAACTTTATTAAAGGTAATCACAGAGAGATGAATTGTACAATCAACCGTAACCATAATTACAGATTTCAATACGAGCAATATAAACTATTTCTTTTGATTTATAATTATTTCTTTGGACTATGCTTTACAGTCGATATCTCAAAGCTATCCAATAAATAATCCTCTAAGACGCCCACAAGCTTTTATGTAATTTCTATTTGACTTTCTACAGTTTTAAGTTCGAATACTATTTGATTTTTAGGTGACTTGGTTGATTAATTTTTTTCTTTCACCGGATATTACGAATTGACTTTTCTTGTTTATATATTTTATCACAAATTCTTTCTCTCGATAAATTTATCAAGACTTCCAGACTTAGTGGTGAATTTTTGTTGCTCGGTTAGGTATGAATAAGTATTGGAAAGCTCATTCAAACCTATCAAATCAAATGGAACTACTGAAATCTGATGTTTATTTTTCTTTAGAGATGTGAAGATAGTGGATGATTCAGTCAGACATTCAGAATAAGTGAAATAATTAAATTAGAAGCCAGCAGAGAAATTACAGAGAGTTAAAACTGCCTTTCTATTTCAAGAGTGGCAATTACTTTCCCTTTTAATATCATCTTTAAACATTCTTTGTTTCTCATTCCGGTATCTGCAATCATTATTTTAGATTAATCGTTGAGATTCGATTAACATTGGTGAAATTAGTCCATTATTATTTGAAGAAGATTAAGATCTACGTCGATTAAAAATAACACTGACGAAAGTATGGAACCTTGCAATACTCCTGGTCATATTGCTGTTGTTTTTTAGACTAATTTGCTTGGACAATAATGTTATTAAATATAATGTTACTGCTTTATAATATTATAGCATTATGCATCCCGCAGTTTCAGTCGCATTTATTTTTATTTTCCTGGGAAAAAGTACCTATCATACGTTTGTCCCAGCGAAATACAATAGTATATTTCGCTACTCTGTTCTCATATCGCGAACTATTTCTTTATTAAATTTCATGCAGCTCGGTTTAGTCGTGAATAGATAACGCATACAGAATTACTGTCGAGAGGAATGTGGGCACAGCAGAATACCTAGACGCATAGCATCACACGCCTGGGGGGCTACCACAACATCAGAAACATTTTTATAATAATCTTACATTGAGCTTTTTCTCGCTCTCTTGGGTAACGAGAGAGCAATACAACATTCAATGTAAGGTTATTATAATATTGTTTTTGAGGTTGTGGTAGCCCACCTGGCCGCGATCAAGGACGGGCAACAACGTAAATAGCCGCGTCGGTATGCCGCATGCGACAAAACACGCGGCATGCTGGGAACTACGCATATGGCATGTTACCATACTTGGTAAGTTACTTGGGATATTGATAGGTAGAATTATTTAAAGGTCTCCGAACATCCTTGAAATATTTATGGAATATTTAATGGTATGGAGTTCAATAAACCTTTTTAAGTGAGATACAATGTAGAAAGACATGAATCTGTTTATTCGTGGAGAAAATTTACTGCAGAAGTAGTCTGCGAAGGATAATAGTAAAATAATAAGTAAAGCTAATGTAGTAGTCATCATCATCAGCCTATTTTAGTAAACTGCTGGACAAAGGCCACACTAGAGGCGCACTTAGTCCGATCTTCGGTTTTTCGCTTGTGCCTTACGTATAATATCGTCACTTCATCAGTCTCAGGGTCTACGTTTGCCGATTCGTGGTCTTAAGTAGCAAGTGGTAGTAATTGAACATTTAGTGAAAGTTCGTACGGAAAAATTTATAAACAGCGTTTTGATGGCATGTCTAAGTCTCTACGAAATGACGGTAGAGAGCAAAACAAAGTTAAAACAATAGACCGGACAGAGGACATATAAATAAAAAATAACTCGTCCTATCCCATCGGTCGCAAATAGCGCACAACCGGTTCATCCCGTCTACAATAGCATTTATTCTCCACTCCATAAATTATACTCGTGACTATTTCAGAGGCATAGATAAAAAGACAATAAAGAATGAACATGCAAACTCATTGTTTTATAATAACAAGTAGATTATAAAAATAATAAACATTATTAATATAAAAAATACTTTAAAACAACAAGTTTTTTTTGTATTCATCTTAATAAACCCTTTCAATTAATACCCTTATCATGATGGTAGATAAGCACATTTCGTCCGCCATCTTTGGGCGTCCGCCATATTGAATTTATCATCCAAGATCAAAATACTTGAGATGACAAACCCAACGAATCCAAACTCGACGGGGATATATTGTTTCGTTTAGGAGTTCATATGGCCTTCTTTATCCATCATCAGACCAGCTCGACGGTACCATAGCATTGCATTGTCATCGAACTTACATAAGTATGCCAAATTTCAGCTCAATTGGTTGAGGATACTGGTCTAAAATTAAGCTGCTAGATTTGTCCCACACTAACAGGGCAAGTTAAATTTAATAGCTTGTAAAAACAAAATACCAGACTGCAAAATGTAGATACTGGGCATGAAGATGAACCTAACGACACCTCGCACATCAATGGTAGAAGGTAATATAGACACATTAAACATACATAATATACGCCCCAAAAACATTACCCTCCATAGAGAGTCGGAAAAAAAGTATGTATTTTAGTCTCCGTAGTCAATAAAAGACAAAGACGTCTCTAAAGGCTTATGTTTCACGACAAGTCTTAAGTTGGCTGAGTAAAGATATTGCCTCAGACATTTTGTTTAGATGTACCATGGAGGTACAAAATGTTTGTTCAGTTGTATTGCCATTGTCGCATTTACGGTACTTTCATGTCGTTGTCGAAAGGCATTGTGGAGATTAGTAACAAAGGTGGTAACGAACTAACAATCTGGAATATGGTCAGTTTGGAGGTTTAAATATCTAGAATTTGTAGCCGCAAAATGGGAATCATCATCATTTCAGCCATAGGACGTCCACTGCTGGACATAGGCCTCCCCCAAAATGGGAATGGATGAATATAATAATAGATAGAAGTGGTGCTGGTAGTGGGCTTGAGCATTTGAATTGTCTTTAGTCCTTCAACGGTTTATGGGCAGTCTATTTTAACCCCCGACCCAAAAAGAGAGGTGTTATAAATTTAACGTATGTATCTGTATGCAGTCTGTCGCGTCTTAGCTCCGAGACGGCTGAACCGATTTTGATTTGGTTATTTTTTTTGTGTGAAAGGTGACTTGATTGAATGTTATTTTATTCATTCAAGAAATACAGCCGTATTATCAGCTCTTCTTGATCGGCAACGTTCGGCCGGATATCCAGCGGCTGGATATGGCTTCAAGGTTGGCCTGATATTCGGTATCCGGCTAAAAAGCTATCCGTTTCATCTCTAATAGATTCGTTGGAGCGATTACGTTAATAAATTTGTAATGTCATCCATCAAAAAAGTTGTTTGGGAGACTGTTTAACTTCTCGCAAATCTGTAGACTTTGCAAAGTCTGAGGATATTTTCTTTATAAATACAAATCTTTTGTATTCTAAAGTATTCTGCCAGTCGTGATCTTTCTTGTCACGTTGGCACTGACCGGACAAAGCCATTTTAACGTCTAGTCAGGTGTTTAACCATCCCTGACCGTTGTGAAACAGTGAATCAGGCATCGACAGTGCAACTTTACTCAGTAAGGCCCACTAATTAGTTTTTAATTTTCCGTCCCCCAAGGGTGAAAACGGGGCCCTATTAATAAGCCTACGCTGTCTGTCTGTCCGTCCGTCCGTCCTACATTTTAACGGCTGCATCTTTCGAACCGTAATAGATAGCCAGCTGAAACTTTCACAGAATATAGAATGTTATGGCGGATTAACTAAAAAAGTCTAAAAGTAAAGACTAAAGGCGAGTCCCCATACAACAAACGTATTATTAAAGTATTATTGTATTTGCTCTAATTTAAAAACGGTAACACGTACAAGCGTCAAACTTGGCATGATTATAGTACACACTCTAAAGTAAAACAACAAATAATGGCCAAGTGCGTATGGGTGACAAATTTCCGTGCACCGAAATTAAGCAAGGTAAAGGGTGCGCTCAGTACTTGGTTGGGTGTGATGTTGTCTTTTTGTTATTTTGACTAGGTAAACATTAAGTATTTGTTAAGATCATTTTACGTAAAAGTCAATGACCTTTGAGCTAGAACGTCTTGAATTTATTAAGTTTATCGCTATAACATAACTCAAAAAGTCGTGATCACAAAATGTTCAAAATAATTTTGAATAAAGGGTGGGGAAAATTTTAAACTCCACAAGAGGGTTTAAAGCGAAAAAAAGTTAAAATGAAGAAACAAAATTATAATTTTAAAAAATGGAGATCTATAAGTACTTAAAGATTTAAACTGTAATTATTATCACAGAACAGTTTCGTGCACTTATTTATATTAATAAGTATAGAAGTTACAAGGTTCTAAAGAATAAGGAAAGACAGACAGACATGTTGACGGACAGAATGAAATTGTAAGGGTTTCTTGTAGTACCTACTACGGAAGCCTAAAATAATTACATTTAAACTCTATTAACGAGTTTCATAACAATTACGAAAACTTTTGAAGAGCACCGCATGTGTCCAACACGTCAAATTATGCTGCACATAACTATAGTACATTGTTATCCTATGGGTGAAAGTAACTTATTTGGTCCCAAGATGGGATTTCGCTAATAGTTCGAGGGACTAAATAAGTCTTTAACCCCGAGGTAAACTGTGCTTTTCATTACGAATACAAGGAAACTAAAAATAAAAACATGAACTGACACTGGAAAACGCACGTGAAGTGGGAGACCATAATTCTCTGAGGAGAAAAAAAAGATGTTACAACTTATTTTTTCACTATGAAAGTAAAAATAGAACTTTTTTTTAAATAATTTGAGTGTCTGTCATTTGTCAACTGTCACTGTCAGTTGAAAGTGATTCTCCCTAGAGCTGAAATGTATCACTTTCAACCCGCTCCTCAGGCAACTTCTGACCTACTTTCCGAGTATGAGTAATGAAAAATATATAATTGATGTAGATCTTGTTTAGCACAGAAGAATTTCAGTAGTTGGTCACGTTTTATTGGTTTTATTTTTCACCGCGCCGCAGCCGCAGCCGCAGCCGCAAGGCGTCATTTTCGTTACGTAACAAGAAACAAGGAAGGTTGAGTAGCAGTTCACGGTCATTGGCCATGCTTCCTGACGAGCGACCATGCTGCAAGCTGCGCCAATTTTGTACAAAGCACCTGCCAGGGTACCGTAAAATTAGGGCTGCCATCCGTCCGGAATCCACAGGATTTGTCCCATTTTAGAGGGTATCCGAGGGTCGTTCGAACAAATCATCCAGGGTTTTCAACATTCGAAGTTCAAAATTCTGAGTGGCGTTGAGCTGTTATGGGCAAGCGTGAAGAGCCATCAGGCGAGCTACTTCGTTCGTCTCGTCACCCAGTATCATAAAAAAAATATTTAAAAAAGGCATGCGTAATTAATTTTATTTGTTACGCTGCTTATGTCGATTTTGACAATGTTTGTCAAACATCACACTATCACACTAATATCAAACTAATTCACACTAATATTATAAATGTGAAAGTTTGTATACGAGTGTGTAAGTTTGTTACTTCTTCACGCTGAAACGGCTGCACGGATGCTTATGTTACAAAGGCTACTTTTCATCACCACGCGGGTGAAACCACAGGGCGCAATTAGTTGTTAAATAAGCATCAAAAAAACAGTTTAAATGAATAAAAAAACTAAAATGTAATAAAAAAAACAAGTGTAAAAAAAACCAAGGGATCTCAATTACACCCAAAATGTCCAGGGCATTTGAAATTTTAGTCCGGTGTGATGGCAACCCTACATAAAAGTAAAATGTATGGTCAGTCAGTCTGCAGCTTTGTCATTCAAATGGATACCTTGTTTAAGCACTAAAGACTTCGTTTGCAAGCTAAACAACGTTAAGGTTTTGCATTAAAAAATATAAAATGTGCAATAATTACAATACATCTATTTCTAATTATTATGTTAGTGAGTATGTGTGTATGTATTAAAAAAATATAGAATTTTAGTTGTATGAGGGTTTATACTTTATATGTATTTATTTGTGTTTGATGTACAACAATGACGGTATCAAAATCCTTTAGTCTTGTCCATTAAAAGGTTGCCTATAACAAATCGCTCTAGGTGGTAAGGCCGCCCATTATACTGCTGGATATTTGGATTTATGGTAGTTTGTTTCATTGGTATTTTCGGTTTGTAATTCAGAAATATTGTAATGTAAAACAGAAATTAGGGTACATTTGGGTAGATCTTTAAAAAAATATCTATCATTTGGCTTTTTAAAAGCATTATCGGTAAATTCAGTGTTGTACTGACACCACAGTAGATTTGCACTGCACTGCCACAGAAGATATAATAGTAGTGCGCAAACTCTCGCGGAGTTCAAGGTCAAGCGAAAAAGCTTGCACGTCTTCTTTGAATCATTGCACCTTTCCACTTAGCTAAAGGGCCTTTGCCATGATTCATCTTATCTGTATGACCCACCAAGCTCATACTCAAAAATAATAATATACCTACAAATTGTTTTAAACTATCACGGTTGTTCACTAAGGTTATATGATTGTTTACGGGATATTTACCGTGGTAAGGTTGTGGAAGGAGCTCACGATATTTCGGCGCAGTTACATGCACCATGTTCACGGGAACACGGGAATGTGTCTTCCCGTGAACATGGTGCATGTAACTGCGCCGAAATATCAGGAGCTCCTTCCACAACCTTACCACGGTAAATATCCCGTAAATAATCATATAACTTTAATAATATACACGTTTCATATTAGCTTCACTAGTCTCACTAATGAGCAATCAAACTTGGAAAACGATTTTACCTACTTCAAAATTTTTGTATCGATTTAAAACTTTGCAAGTAAGTATATTATGTAATTCAGACGACAATTATTTGGTACCATCGGTTTCTTCTAGGCAAGCATGCTCCATCGTAGACCGCATCTTCGCTTACCATCAGGCGAGTTGGTGGTCAAGCGCAAGCCTATCACTGAATTTAAAAAAAAAAACAAACTGATAAACTGGTGGAGCCAGGAGATGGATAGTGAAACAATGGTGAATCAGTGATAAAGCCATCAAGCCGGAAAGACGGCAACGCATGAGCTGAGCAGTGCGGTATCGAACCTTCTTATCCGGCAGTTTCGGTTCTATAATGAACCTCACTTCAGCAAAGGATACCTGTAGATCTATTTTATTTCTAGACTGGATAGAGGTCTCTATAGGCCGGCCGCATAGTCCAGAATTCGCCCACAACGCTGTAGAAAGTGCAGAGCAAGACTAGGGGTCGTTTTACCCCCATTCCCTTTGTAGTCTTTCCCAAACCTCCTGTAGTATCGTGGGCGCAATCTGACTTATGAAGCCTTATTGAGTTTTTAGGCCACCAGAAAGTATTATTTACATCTCTAAACATACATCAAAAACAAATTAAAGTAATCATTAAAAACAGACTTCAAAAATATATGAAAAACGTAATAACAGCCTATAAAATTTGAGGGTTGCCCTTGATTTCCCTGGGATCCCATCATCAGATCCTGACTTGGTTACAATGGGACCAAATTGAAAGTATACCATACAAACAAAAGAAAAAAAATAAAAATTAGTCAACAGTTGGTGAAGATATGGGTGAACATACATAAAAAATATAATAAATATACAACAATGTGGAACAAGAACCTCCGCCTTTTTATAAATCTGTTAAAAATATCTAGTACCTACATAGATAAGAATTAATTAGGTCTTGATTTGGGTCCCAAGCTATTTAATAAATAAAAAGAAACTGCAAAAACAATAATACATAATTATTATTCGTCTGTTACTAGCCAGAGAAACAAAAATATTGGAACCCGGCCAAATTGAATTTTATTGGAAATTGACATGCATGACACAAAGTTTGAGTTTAATGTGTATTTAGCTGATGTTGTGGTAATGCCAGAGAGCACAACACCAATGAAGCTTCGAACAACAGTAAACTGTATGTAACAACTTCGTAAATACTTGTTTTTAGGGTTTCATACCCATAGGGTGCAAATGGGACCCTATAACTATGCCTACACTGTCTGTCTATCCGTCCGTCTGTCCTACCTTTTAACGGCTGTATCGTTCAAACCATAATAGATAGCCAAAATATGTAATTTAATGTTACAGCAGATTAATTATGAAATAATAATCAAGTCAAAAAGTAAGAACAAAAAGGGGATCCCCATTACAACTAATGGTTTATTTTAAATATATGTTTGCATTTGCTTTAAGGTAAAAACAGTAACACATACAAGCATCAAACTCAGGATGATATTATTTGTGTAAATACGTTAATCTGTAATATGTTGTGTAGGATTTAGCCATATTTTAGTTGAGAAACATGTTTTACCTAATTTAACCCATTTTTTCGCAATTTTACACTATTTCTTGTGGGAAAAAAAAGTTATGTCATCATTAGTCAAATTGTTTTACTACAAATGATGATAGAAGAGTTTTAAATACTTTGATTTACAAACAAATGGTTGATGGTAAATACTTACGAAAGTGTCCTGAGTTAAGTTAAAAATAAACTAAGATACATTTTAAAAATATCAACTAATTTAAACATATATTGACATTTTAATGATGTTTTATTAATGATTACTTAGATTTAGCATTTTTTTAAATAAAATCTCAAGCCCAGCGCAGAACTGCAAGACCTCTGGTACCATAATCTCAAAAACCCATCAGGACACTGCGTACATAGGTAACGTTTTGATTAAAAATGTTTAAACTTTGAACATAAGAATTAGGAAATAACAATGAAATATGTACATCAAATTTTGCATTTATGATGATATTAAGAATCCAGCAGCACCTACAGTGCTATCAAATATAATTTGTGAAATTTCTTGTCCAAAATATAAATAGGGGTTGGATATGTAACTATTCTACGTAATTAGGAACTTTTCAGATGGTAGAAAGGTATTATTTCAGTTCGGTAACTTTGTTACCATTTAAAATACGCAAAACATTTAGTTTTTATTGCGAATTAGTACTTGTTAGATTGTATTAGTCATCAAAATGAATGGAAGGTAGATCATCATGGTACTGACCAACGAGTCTTTCCACCAGATTTCTTTGAAAATATCTAGGATATGTGCAGTAATTACTGCGATTTAATACCTATAAATACAAAGTAATTGAGTACAATGACGCGCAGAAAGTGAAAAAACATTTCAGAATCGGTCTACCAAGCGGAAAATGGCGTTAATTTTTTTCGGTTAGATCGATGTTTTCTGGGTCAATATTTTACCTAAAACATTGGGATTTGAATTAAAAGGTAACCTGTAACATATGCAAACAAATTTACATAAGAAAACTGCAAAGAAAGGCTAAAAATCACTTACCTTTCTAAATAAATTGACAGCAACACGGCACTATAAAATTCACTTTAATCAATGCTGCCAACTTGACATGACATGACAATACGACAACAAGACAGCATGACATTGACACCAGGTGATTTTTCCTTTTTTTGCCTATTTCTGAGCCGGCTAAAGCCAAATTATTTACGTAAGGGGTTTAGCAGAGGTGTCAACTTGGCTAATAGACCACCATCTGACGAGCGGGAAAGAAAGAGAAATTGTTCTCTTTCTTTTTCGTCAGCCAAATCTGTCACATCTGTTAGGGCTTTATGACGGTATGACCTTAATAGCATTAGCATGCCCAGTTTTGACGTTATCTTAAAAAATAATAATTAAAGATATCAGTGTCAATGACATTGTCAATGTCAATTGTCATATAAATCAGTTTGCAGTTTTTATCTGGCTACGAAAAAGTTGGTTGGGTTTCTGTGATTTTTATGTAATTGGACCCAGGTTTTTATCAATATTATCTATAAATAACAAAAAATAACCGCTTTGTTAAAGTTTGTGGTCCACTAACACAGATTGGTTTTCGTCGCCTTGGTTTAATAAATTAACAGCCCTGCATGGATTCCGATAAATCGATAAACTCATTTCGTGATGGCTAGTATCGGTATTGGGGTATATTTATTGTGTGTCGTGTGGTTCACGGCTTTGATGCTGGTCTGGATCAGCGTCCGCACCGGCCATTCTATTGGGAAACTCGCAATCTTGGGCTCTATATTTTTTTCCGTTATCTTGTTCTCGTTGCCAAAACTTGACGTAGAATTCACTTACAGTGAGAAATTGTACCAGAAAGTGTATACAGTCCGGTATTTTACGATCGCTGTGATACTTCTTGGCACTGTAATAGGCACTACATACAGCTATTTGTTCGCTAATAGCCTCGAGCCTCTTAATTTCCGCAAAATTAGAAGTTTCGGTAGATAAACTATTGTCTGGTAAGTATAGTATTAATGATTCATGTTGTCTTCTGTGTTAGTAGAGGTTGAGTTTGCACTCTATTTGTCTATAACTGGCATTTACCTGAAAAAATAAATCAAGTGCTCAAATTTCAAAGAGAATAATAGTAGGTATCAATCTGAACACAATTCTCTGCTCAGAATCGAAGACAAATCTGTTAACTCAAATGATAGCTTATTTAAAGGATTACACTGAACAGTGGTAGGTAAAAGAAAGTCAATATACTCATTTTTTATATTTTTTTGCAATGGGACCAACCTTGTAATTGCTTAGATGCGTTCCAGAGTGCAGACCATGAATCAGTGAACATGAAAATATATTTAAAGCAGCTGGCAGCTGTAGATCGGGCTGAGTGCCTATGGAGTGGCCTATGTCTAGCAGTGGACTATTATAGGCAGGTTATGATTATAAATGTTAACCACGTTTTTTATGGAACAAGTTTTTTTGTCATGATGTAGTATACATTCCCTATCGAGGTATCATCTTTAGGTATTGAGCGGCCTATCGCACACACTCAATACATAGCGTAGAAAAGTGAATTATAGTTTGTTACATTGATAAATAAAATTGTGTGACAATAAAGAAGGGCCATTGTGCGCCGCAATTGCAAATCAATACAATTGAACGGAAAGAACCAGAGTCACCGACATAGCTATTAAAATTTGGAAATTGAGGTGCCTATGGGCAGGCCACATCCCCGAAGAACTGACGACCGATGGGGAAGAAAAATTCTTGAGTGGAGACCAGGAACCGGAAGACGTAGCGTAGGTAGGCCTCCCACTAGATGGACCGACGACATTGTGAGAGTTACTGGCATTCAGTGAGATGGCAGGATGTCGTTCAGTGTGGAGGTAAAAGGGGGAGGCCTATGTTCAGCAGTGGACGTGTTCTGGCTGATGATGATAAGGGTTGAACGGTATGGTACCTATTGTAGGGTGTTTTGTGTAAACATAAGGTACTTATTTTAAAGTAAGAATGTATGTGCAGTATGGGATCATGGTATAATAATATACTCTGCCAGGTATACTATTCCAAGACACAAAGGTCACAAGGTGATACAAGCCTACGTCAATGATGATATGTTACCAATAGCACAGAATACATAAAGTACAAGTACAGAAGGTTCACTCCGCAAAAGCATTTAAATAAGTAGCGACTCTTACTACCACACAATAAAGTCCAATTCAGGACGTGCGAGCGCTAACTACCTACTGCTATATTAACCTAGAAGTTGCCTCTCTGTCTTTCGCGTAAGTCTTGTCGCTTTATCTCTGTCTATCGCGCGGCAGCGGGCACGGCAAGTATTACCAGTCGACTATTGTAGCTTCATATCTAAAGTGCGAAGTGCGCCAGGCTTGCCAGTAGCATGAAATCATAACTCCCTA
Organism: Agriopis leucophaearia; assembly: GCA_949125355.1. NCBI lineage: Eukaryota > Metazoa > Arthropoda > Insecta > Lepidoptera > Geometridae > Agriopis > Agriopis leucophaearia. The sequence continues at coordinate 15,098,789 of OX421274.1, read as the reverse complement.
ATCTCCGTATATTACCTGTGGGAATGGATGTCTGTTCAAGTCAACCCTTGATAACACATCACGCATGCTTGCTATCAGCTTATCATAATATCTTCATTTGCTCATAGTAGACAGGTAATCTTTGTTTTAAGATATAATTGTTATCTCACCAAGCATGTGCTGTTACGAGCTTCCTATGAACACATTAGTGTTACAACTTGCTGGGTAAGTAGTGGCTTAAATAATAATATAGTTAACAGAACTTAAAACATGCTTTTGTGACTTGTAAATAGCGAAGTGCACACTGTTGAGAGGGAGAAAGTTTAAAATTTACAATTTAATGTGTAAAAGACAATTTTCAAATCTTTCCCAATGTTTCATTTAATACAAATAACCGGCATAGCGAAAAATGTAATTAAATACATTACACACACTGAAAAAATAAATTGGCTGATAATTTTCTGAGATAAATTAATAAGCATTTAAAGTTTTTAATGGGGATTGAAAGAGTATGCTCTGTCCCTTTCCCGCAAAGCGTTTGTGAGTATAGCATTTGTATGGCACGCGCCTAAGGCTTGTCTTCATGCACAAGTCATAGCTGGCTATAGTGCGCTCTCTCGTCTAGCATTGAATTAAAATACTTTTTATTTTTGACAAATGTTTAATTTTGCTGTCGTTGATGGGCTTTATTTTAGTAAAAAAGTTGATTATTCGTTGATCGTCCGCCTAAACTTCTCCGTACAACACAATCGACATCAATGTCTTACCCAGGGTATTTAAGCTGCCTCCACACCAAAGTTCTCACACATTTTTTAAATCACAACTCGGGGTTTTACCAACTATGCTATTAGAACAATAAAATATAATATCACCTAATACTTGCCGCGTTTTTTTAAGCTCCGTCAGCTGCAACGGCTGGACCGCAATTGATGATTTTTTTGTGTGTTTTGAGTACCCTTGATGGTTTAATTTCACAATTAAACTTGGTAGGTGGCGCTGGTGGTTGACGCGAGTGAAACTGCGGGGCACAGCTAGTTTTATATAAAAACTAAGAAACATAGAAACTACTGCGATTTTATAGATTTTTCATGCAAAATGGGATGATTTGTTTACCTAAAATCCATTTTGTTAATAAAGTAATTATTTTATTTTCAGCGAGCATGTCTAACGCCATCTGCCACGGGCTCCGGTCACCCATCAAGAGGCTAGCTGGTCTGAGACGCGCCCGGCCCATAACTACGTCTATAGTACACAATGAGACCATACTAGTCAAGAATAATGATGAATTTGTCCATAAGGTAAGGATCTTGCTTGTACTGTAAGCTGGGCTAGCACAGCAGACAAATGGACAAATTTTTCCATTACTTTTATCCATGCATAGACCAAGACGATGCTGAAACAAAGGAAATTTAATTGAAGTTACTAAGTTGGACCCCGAGAGTGGCGAAGGATTCTAGAGTAGAATCCTGAATGGAGAGAGGGATACAAGAACTGATATTTAAAAATAAAACACAAGCTAAGTGTTTTTATTCATTCAGTGACTTAAAGATAGTTTTATTCACTGTTATCGATTATCCATGAATCAAATCCCCTTTTTCGAGTGGCAATGGGAAAAAAGACAATTTGTCCGCGGCTAGGCCTGTTAGGACCATATCCAGATTTTTTGTCATGAAGATTTTGTTTTGTCAATTTTTACAGATTTCCTAAACCAAGTTGTTAATACCCATATTGACAAATATTGTGAATAGACCTGGATTTTAGTTAATATCTACGTGAAAGTAAACAATCTTATTTTTCAAATACTTCAAAGCTGAAACATTCTTCAAATAATTATCAATATAAAAAAACTGACTTCAGCAGAACTGCACCAAATTGAAATGAGACCAAATCGGAAGCACCAGCTTTGAAATAAAAAAAGAATCATCAAAATCGGTTCACCCAGTCAAAAGTTCAGAAGTAACAAAATAAAAAAATACAGTCGAATTGATAACCTCCTCCTTTTTGTTTAAAACTTTTTCGTATAAGTACCTAAACTATTTCGAAAGCGCAAATTTTCTTGCCAATTTGTACTCTTAATTACCCAAAACTAGAAAATGATGAATGTTTCAACAAATGCAAACATTACACACGTCAGAGACAACCTTGCGGCAATGACTTTGTACAGAGCTATAATTAACTAACACTGTCATAAACATATTACCTAGTCATATGGTAGTAATATTTATATTTCATGAACAGATTGCGAAAATAGTTTTTCCGTATTGTTTTTGGAAATTGAGAATAGATCGGTGGCGTATGTATTAGTTCGTATGTATATGTTTGTGAATTTGTAATTTTATTCGATGATAACTTCATCGTCATCATCAGCCAGAAAACGTTCACTGCTGAACATAGGCCTCCCCCTTTAACCTCCACACTGAACGACAACCTGCCATCTGCATCCATTGGATGCACGCGACTTTCACGATGTCGTCGGTCCATCTAGTCTAGTGGGAGGCCTATCTACAATACCGACGATACCTTGCATAACATTAATCCGATCTTCAAAAAAACCAAAGGGCAAGTAGTTTTCCAATTCAATTTTAAGCTTGAGATAGCCGAAGTTTTAAACGAGCAAAGCGAAGACCACATACAAACAAATACAATCGGCGCAGCGTTTGTACTTATTATTATTTTTTATCTATTAAGTTTTTTATATGTAACTTCTAATCCTTTCTCCGCAGGTGATGAACAACGACAAGCCAGTAATAATAAATTTCCATGCGGATTGGTGCGAGCCATGCAAGATACTGACACCCAAGCTGAAGGAACTGATCGAACCGCTGGACAATTTAGATTTGGCCATCGTCGACGTCGAGGACAATGCTGACCTGGTGCACACTTTCGAGGTGAGTGCTGACGTCACTAACGAATAACTTGATGTGACGTCACTGCGAAATGATGGAGATGCTAGGTTATGATACCAAACGGATCTCGAGAACAATGCAAATGTTACTCTTGTTCTATATGACCACACTAAAATTTTTATGGGATTTTGTCTGTATCTGGACTGTATGGGAACTGTTTTTCTGATGAATTTCTAGTGTAATTCCGCTTCTACGTCGCTTCAAGTACAATAAGGAATTTGTGATAAATTTACCTGGTAGATATTTGTTGATAATGTTAATTTTATTGAGTTTAATTACACTAGAAATTCATCAGAAAAACAGTTTTGAAAATGGACTTCCGCAAAGTAACGCCTGATTCAATCAACTATAATATAATATGGCAATAGTAAATATCATAATGTGGTAATGATTATGAGAAAAGCCATAATTAGTTCGTAAAAAATCAGGAAAACTACAACATCGCGGTTGAAACTATCGGTTTAAACAATGTTGCCTGTTAATAATAATTATCAATTTAAAAAACTAGTAAAATGTGCAATTTTGGTTACTCAGATGCCATCAAAGTAACGAAATTTTCTAGTTATTTCGATTAAAAAGCCGACTAAACCGATTTTGATGAATTTCTATGGGACCAATCTGAAAGTAAATCCTTTCAATTAAAATAATTGAAATAATTTAGGACCTTTGAAGTTGGTAAAAATACCAAGAAAACTGCAAAATCACAGTTGGAACTCTAGCATTATAGACAATGTAGCCTTAGTATAAAAACTTTCAAAACCTATGGATTTCATGCAATACTTTACCTTAATGGCATACTATTTTTTATTGCAGGTAAAGGCAGTGCCAGCGGTGATAGCAATAAAAAACGGCCTGATAATAGACAAATTCATTGGACTAGTTGACGCGGATATGATCACAGGCCTCATAGACCGAATGTCGGGTAAAAAAAAGGGAGCGTAGCCATACAGAATTGTCTATTTAGTATTTAGAGCAAATGTTATAGGGTACTTCTAACAAATGGTTCATTTTGACGGTTTCAACTTTCTAATTAGTTAATAATATATCCTAATAACTAAGTTAAGTTGATATAGTATGTGTGTACAAAGTGTAGTAAGTAAGGCTGTGACCAGCTATGGCGTATCAGTTGTATGGGACACAAATCCGGAGCCTACAATTTACCATGTTGTTTGTTTTTAATTTATTTCAGCCGTGGTCGTCCCGTTGCAGGGCAAAGGCCTCCCTTCCTTTCTTCCACTCCTCTCTGTTCTGTGCTATGGTGTACCAGTCTTTTGCGTGGGAGTTAAGCTCGTCCTGCCATCTTTTTCTGGGAATTCCGAAATGGGTTTAGTTATGAAATAAAAGCCATAAACAAGAAACTGAAAAAAATTAGTTTGTTAAATTTTGTTATTTGAGGCCTAGATTTTAATAATTTTTGACTAAATTTAATACTAAATTTGTTACGTTACTTTAAGACTTATCTGTTTAGGTCTTAAAACCTAGTCTAATATGTCTGATCGTTGCAATATTTTGTTTCTATAGACACCTTGTATAGATATATTATAATATTAAATGAAATGTAACTAATAGATTAATAGGCAATTTATATATCATATTATTATATTATATTTACAATAATTAGTTCATTTGTCTTATAAAATAGGGAATCTCGACTTGAATTACTTGTTTGCTTGGTATTTGTGTTATGCTAGCAACGTTCTTGCCCAATTTTTCTATGTTGTAATTTTTAAAGGTTTTCGTTGAGAGAACTAAACAAACTCAAATGAGGCTCTATTTTTCTTTACAGTTGTCATATAAAATATCTATAACTTTCTTGTTGATCTAAACATTACCTTGATTACCTTATATACTATAAATTTTTCACATTTTGGGCGTTCTCTTCTGTCTTATACAACGTGCCATCGAAATAACGTAATACCTCAGACACCCCAACAGACTTTTTGTTGTAGTAATATGATAAAACAAAACATATTTATTTTCGTCGTATTGTAAAAGATAGGTATTTGTTAAAGTTATATGATTATTTCATTTATTATATTATTTATATTATTATCACGGGAAGCTTCCCGGGAACATGGTGCATGTAACTGCACCTTACCACAACTCCACAACCTTACCACGGTAAATATCCCGTAAATAATCATATAACTAGTGAACAACCGTGATAGTTTAAAATAGGTATTTGTGATTTTTATTATCCTGAAAAATTGTGTTGACGGCTGCTGTTGTCTCATTTTTACACGTTGCTACGAGTATATTGTCTTAAAATGAAATTGCATAATAATGATTAGTTACTAGCGACCCGTCCCGGCTTCGCACGGGTGTAAGCTCAGCCTTCGGCCTCGCTACTATGACCCGTTCCAGGTAGGTACACAGAATTACATCAAGACGCTTGAAATATTCACAGAATATTTAGTTATATATTAACTATAAAAATCCCATACAAAAAACGTGTTTTTTGCCGTTTTTATAGATAATGGTAAGGAACCCTTCGTGCGCGAGTCCGACTCGCACCTGGCCGGTTTTATTATATATATATATATGTAGATTGTACAGGTTTTGCGTTATTTCGATGGCACGTTGTATTGTTATGTCACGTCACTAGTCTTCGAATTTTGCCTTCTAAATGGATCTAGAAATTAGATTTAATCTACAATGTAGTGAACTAGGACATAGTTGTTGTGGCATATCGAGCTTCGTCGTGTTGTGTAAAGCATTAAGGCATGTTCAGATACTATACAGATCGATTCTAACTTGCGCAAGAGGAAAGAAAAAAAATGCTTTGTGTAAAGCATTAAGGCATGTTCAGATACAGTACAGATCAATTATTAACTTGCGCAAGAAGAAAGAAGAAAATATGCTAGCAACGTGTAATTTCATTAGTGTAAGCGCCAAATTGAAAGAATCGATCTGTAGGTACTTAGCAAATGACGCTTAAATCAATCGCTATAGGTGCTTGACGTATTGTCGTATTCCATCCTAATGTAATGTATACTTTATTACTTATTATAATAGATGTCATATTTGTCAAAAAACGTCGAGTAAAACAGGGTCTTGTTTACTGATTCGCAATCTTGTTAGTGTATTATAGCTGTATGTATGGATACTTATATGAATGTATGTTGTTTTGTTATCCAATGCTTCTTTTAAATACTTGGATAGCCAACAGCCTTTTTAAGTGGCTAACAGACGCGTGGATTTGGTTGACCTCAACCGCCGTCTGACCAACGGGACAGAAAAAGAGGGAAATATGTTATTTACTCACTCTTTCTCTCCCGTTGGTCAGACGGGTTATATTTTTTTGTTTTGTTTTGGTAATGCAATTTACAAAAACATACTTAATCTTAAGCCTGTTACAGATGATGCGTAGTAAACTGGCGCAAGTAATACTTGCGCTAGTACTAAGCAACTTTCACTGGCACTAAGCAAAAAGTGTTGTGGCTCGTTGCAGACGACACGCAGTTAACTGGTGCGATTGATACTTGCGCTAGTACTGTGCATCGTCTGCAACGGGCTTTATTTATATGTAGTGTAAAAATACTTTTGTAATATGATCACTGTAATGATAGTAGGTAAATAGTTCAATTCCTGAACATAGATTAGAATGTACGACCACCACCGGGTCCATTTTACCTAGACACATGGCTCTAGATACGACGTAGTTTCAAAAACACGTAGTCAATTTACATGTATAAATTAATAGCAGATATTTAGTCCAGTTGGGGCGAGCTCTAGATAGGGGTAAAGTTAGTTCAATTTAAAAAAGGATACGGGTGTAAGTGAAACGCTTCCGAAATCGAAACCATAATTATTATACTATCTAAACGTAAACGAATACCAATATCCATTAGACTGCTTCAAACAAGGGGTGAATAGTCCTCAAAGGTAGGCAACGCACTGACAATACCCCGGACCCCGGGATTGTGGCTATAGGCAGCGGTGATCACTTACCATCACGTAGCCCGAGCTTGTTTGCCACGTATTCTATAATAATAAAAATTCCAAAAAGGTTTTCAATTCGCCTGTTTTTTAAATAATGTTTATTACCTCAGAACTTTCTACTGAGTGAACCGATTTTGATATGTGGTTCCATTTCAAATTGGTCCAGTTCTGTAATTTTTATGAAGTCAGTTTTTTATATTGATAGTTATTGATGTTTAGAATTTTGCAAAACAGCAATGTAAAGCGTACAAGCGTGCGCGCGGCGCAGGTCGTTCGTTGACCTCTAGCGTCAGCTGATATTTTATTTGCATTACATTGCGTACACATTTTTTTAAAATAAAACGTAGTTTTTTTGTGGTATCGTATCAGCAATCAGCAGTCTTCGTTATTTGGAGCGTTTACCTTACACACTGTGTTCTGTTAAGGTCATTTATACATGATCAGGTTTGCCTTCATTTCGATGATCTGATTTATGTTGTGTGCCCGCATCAAGGTTTACCCGCACACAGCTGTGTACAGTAGTGATTGAAGAGGTTCAAACTGAAGCACATATCGAAATAAACTGAGTGTGTACGTGACTTGTGAAACGTCAGGTGAAACTGACGCATACTTTCCTCTCCTAGTCTTAACACGTTTTGTTTTTGCGACACGATTTAAAGTAGAAAAAGTGATGACAAAACTTGTGCGGAAATAGATAGCGAATATTAAATTTGATATATGCGTCGAGATACAACGCCTATAGAGTCACAATCGTGCCAAAAAAATGTCCGAACCAAAACTCGGCGCACGCTACGCATTGCGCAGACTTTTTGGTTAGTTGTAAGGCAATCGCGATCCGACTACAACGCCGCGCGATGGCAGTGCTACAATGCCCTAGTTGCAAGCGACATAACGTCTAAATCGAAGTAAATGTGGAATTGTGAACTAATTGATAACTAATATAACCTACAACGACGCTCGGACAGACTGTTTTCACTTAGAGATTGTGACTCTATAAGTATTGTATATCGATGAATATATGTAAATAAATATAAACGATCTTTTAAACTATAGATTCAACATCAGCATGCTTAAAACGGCACCAAAATGCATTGCTTATAAGAGGTTACGCTGGAACAGTGTACTGAACAAGGGCGGATCCAGGGGGGGGGTCATGACTCCCCCTGGACCCATACCTACTTTTTGCTTATTATTATTTTATTTATTATAACTTCTTGTGACTTGACCACGACTATGTGACCTGGCACCAAAGCTGGATCCGCTCTTGGTACTGAAAGGGGTTTATACTAATCATTATGAATAACTTTTTACCGACCAAACCTTAAGGCGATAAAGGAATGGGGCCTTCATAAAAAAAATACATAACAGGTATAAGTACTAAAATATAAGTAGGTAAAAAAACACCCCCAGGTTCTTGAAAATGTAATAAAGTATTTTTGAACTTATTATTTTTAGAAACATGATATACTGTTACAAAACTCATTACCGCCAAAAACGGCGTTTATTAATCTTCAAAATACTTTATTACATTTTGGACCTACTAGATGTGTCAAATTTTTATTTTACTTAAGGCTAAAACACACAGAACGCGGGCGCGGGTCGTGCGCGGTGCAGAGCGGGAGTACGGCGTGTCTATTAATACGTGTTTATATGGACAACACACTGAACGCGGGTCCGACCCGCTCCGCGCGCGCCCGCGCACGCGTTCAGTGTGTTTTAGCCTTTATCCTTTGGTATCTGTTTTTTTTATGAAGGCGCAACTCCTGCTTTCATTTCGCCTTAAATCCCGAAAAAACATTATTTTTTGACAAATGTAAATGACAGTTTTCTATGGAACAGCTGATATTATTATTTTTCGCGATTTCTGAGTTGATAGCATTGTTATAGTTGTACATAATAGTCATTTGAAAAATGACTCGAAACGGTATATTTTTGTGAATGGTCTCTCATGCAATGTTGAGTTTATAGTTTTAAAGATCGTTTACAAAATATCTATACCTACTAAGAATTACCCTACGTAATCACAATAATAATATATAGATATAAATTTGAATTAAATTAATGGATTTGATCATCATATTGTTTTACAGATACGAAATTCTGATGTAGATAAACTACCTATTTGAACTTATTTATAGAAATTAAAACAAATTGTATTTTCTTGAATGTATAGTTTTAATTTATTTATATTAATTTACTATACCTACCTTACCTATCGTGTACGTAGTGGTATTGAATAATTGGTAAAGGTGTGGTACTACCCCAGGCGGACCCCTGCAAAAGAGAGGACTCTTTTGCAGGGATCCGCCTGGGATAGTACCACACCTTTACCAGTTATTCAACCGCCAAGCAGTAGTGTGCAAACACTACTGTGTTCCGGATTGAAGGGCAATGTTTCCAGCGAAGTTACAGGGCACACAGAGATTTGACATCTTATATCTCGGGGTGACGAGCGCAGTGCATTGCCATCCAGGGTTTTGAACTGTTGAAGTTCAAAATTCTGAGTGGCGTTGAGCTGTTATGGGCAAGCGTGAAGAGCCATCAGGCGGCGACTTCGCTCGTCTCGTCACTCAGTACCTATCATTAAAAAAAACCTACATATAAGTGAATTAAGAGAAAATTTGGCGTGAGCTGGGACGCGAAAAATATATTAAATAAGCCAATAAATACGTATTGGTACAAACTGTAACCATATTTTGGTACAGGTAATAATTGTGTAATTTACTCTTAAGCAATTGCACTAGTAAAGAAAAGTATGACCAAGCAGTGCTCAGAATCTGAAAAAAAAACTACCTATTTGAAAAAAAATAATTTTAATGTCTCTAGTTTTCCCTAGTTATGTAGAATTTTTACTCACCTTATAAAATAATTTAGATAACTTGCGGGCATCCAGTGGCCGCAGATGGCAGGATGTCGTTCAGTGTAGAGGTTAAATAAATAAATAAATATCTAGGACATTATTGCACACATGGTCATCTGACCCCAAACTAAGCAAAGCTTGTAATATGGCAGCCAGAGACTGATATAAATACATATATATATTTTTAAATACATACTTAAACAGATATTAACAACCAGACATAGAACAAACACAAATGTTCATAACACAAATGTTTGTCCTAGATGGAAATCGAACCCACGCCCCCAAGAGCAGAAAGTAGGTTTACTACCAACTGAGCCACCGGGGCAGTCGAAAAGGGGGAGGCCTATGTTCAGCAGTGGACGTCCCCTGGCTGATGATGAGATAGATGGAGATACACTTTTAATGACTAAGCGAAGAAAACTACGTAATGATTACTGCCTTATAGGTTAATCTCAGATAAAATAAATAAATGGAAGCGTTATACCTACAGTTTCCCTTTAGCGCTTACACCACCCGTCGGTCTTCCATTCGTATACATCGTTTGCAGTTGTGTGCGCTCAATATTGAAGTGTGCGTTTGTAGAACTAGTAAGAATGTGTCAGTGTGTGCAATACGTGTTTACCTCGCCCCTTTCAGTTTTTGGCAGACTTTTCGGTACTCATCATCATTTCAGCCATAGGACGTCCTCTGCTGGACATAGGCCTTCCCCATCGATTTCCGAAAGGACCGGTTGGAAGCGGACTGCATCCAGCGTTTTCCTGCGGTCTCTTAGGTTGTCTGTCCATCTTGGAGTGGACGTCCTAAGCTGTGCTTACCGGTCCGTGGTTCCCACTCGAGAACCTTTTGGCCCCATCGGCCATCTGTTCGGTACTAGCTCGAGTTTAAAAGCAGAACTATACATTATCAAAGTGGTTGATGGTTATTTATAGAATAGCCCAGGGAGTCATTTGTAAAATTACACAAATTATTTCAAACCACATCTAAAGGTTAAGGCAATAACGAAAAATTATTTAATGACAAAGAAATTCAATGAAACTCAATAGTTCCAAGTACCATTTTAATCGTGGATAATTTTGATATTCATATCATAGTTTAACGTAATCGACAGTCGCGGCTTGCACTTGACATCACAAGAAATTTGACCTCGTTTCTGATGTACTAATCTAACTAAACGCCATACGCCATTAAAACTGTTGCTGTCTCTTTGATTTGGTTTATTAGAACAAGACTGCAAAACGTCCATTGATAAGATTTATTTGAGTTTACAAAATAACACCTCTAAAAATTATGCATTATCACAATTTGACAGGTTGTATATTGCTATTCTTTTCTTAAGCCGGGTCCGCTGCGGCATGTTTTCGTGTTAGCTAACACAGTAAAATGTTACTGACACGAAATGTGGGTTTGACTTTGGTGTTAGCTAACACGAAAACATGCCGCAGCGGACCCGGCGTTACACATTGAAATGGACAGAGACGCAGATATTTTTATGTATTTTGTTTATGTTAGTTAGAGAACAGCACATCATAATTTGAATTGTCACAAAATAAAAATATAAAATGTAGGAAACACATGGTCGTGGACGGATTGTGCCTTCCTCTAATACCTTGATGTTAATTTCGAAAGGTTTTAGACAACAGAACAAGACCAAAAGTATTACTGTGCTCGTCTAATAGAGTAGAACGAAAGAGACAGCTTTATTTTTACTAATAGTTCTCTCAACTAAAACCTTTAAAATTAACGTGATTGTCTTGAATTAAGATAAGAAAAATTAAATACATACATAACAATGAATAGAAATATACTTACATCGATACATACACAAAGAAAATCATAGGTTTTTTTTTACTAAAGTTTTTTCTTCTTCTATATTTAACATCTATAAAATTAAGAGTAAAGTGTAAACCGCCTTAGTTTCAAGTGATAAGTACACTGAATTTACTAAATTAAATACCTACATTCAAAACATGTCTGGGTCATAGACAAGAGCTAGATGGAGAATACAGTTAGTGCGGGTAGTTGGCCGAAAAGAGTAAGAAAGAGGGTAGATCGTTTTGTCTGCAACCTAACTTTGAGCTTTTCTGCCAACCACCCGCATTGGTCAGTCTTCCCGCGAACGTGGTGCATGTAACTGCGATCCATCCACAACCTTATCACGGTAAATACCACGTTAATAATCATATAACTGTATCGAACAACCGTGAATAATGTAAACACTGTTTTACATTGATATTATATATGTAATACGTGTTTTAGATTAATTTTAATAAGTCGATTTTGATTTTAACATGTTAATAGTCAGTTAGATGACACGGATGTTTGCACTGGGGCCTTACGCTTAACTCTAATCGCGGGCTAGAATTAGCGCAGAATGCAAATTCGCAGCGAACGTGAATCTTAACGCGCCGAAATACGGTTTGTGGTCGCGTTATTTTGCAAACTGCACCTATTCGGGCCCGCGTTTAGAGTTGGGCGTAAGGCCCCTATTCGTTACACGATATAGGGTGCACATTTAAACGAGTAGCGTTTTAGCGGGTACGGTTTGCAGCGGAGATGAGCTACCGGCATGAAAATAAAGTCAATCAGGTTTTCCAAAAGAAAAAAAAAATATAGTTCATAAAAAGGCGATAGATGGCGTTGACTAGACATAGTTATGAAGTTGCAAAATCACAGACGAAGATGGGTCAATAAAAAAACTTTCTTATTCTCATAGACAGAAAATATCTATCTGTCTATCTGACACTGTCTGTCATGCTTGTTTTTAAGTTATTTTATGTCGTAGTGTAATTTAAGTAATAGTAGTTAATAGATTTTGTGGTTATTGTTTGCTAACAAAGTACTTGTTTTTCCACAACACAACACAAACTAGTAGGTGTGTGCCTTGCCTAGCCGTTTTAAAATGTCCCCTCTTTCTTGTTTTGTAGGTTTCATTGAACAAATGCAAAAAATGTCTAGTCAGCGCCATCTATCGATGGTTGCAGAATGTTCCTAGAGCTGTTAGAAAACCACCCATTACCACTTGACGTTTGACACTTTGACATCATTTATCTATTTATCAAGTTAAGTTTTGATATATTAATTAATTATTTACATAGTTGGTGTAAGTGGCCGTAACAACCAATTGGGTTTATTCTTTGTAAATTCCATCTAGCTATTGTATTGACCCTTTATATTATGCCTTAACAGTAATATATTATGATATATCGGTTTAGACACGCTCACGTTTATAAAAAATCAGTCTAAAATATATTAAGGCAACTTGAGAATATATAATTTTTATACGGTCCGTCTGCGCTTTCACAAAGTATCGAGATATCGACAAATATGATGAAACAAAAAATCTTTTATAAAATTAAATTAAAAGTAAAAAAAAAACAACATTAAATCCCTTGTTACAACAAACTATGACAAAAGATTTTCCGTTCTAATTATGTTATGGTTATCATAACATAATTTAGCAGCATGTCCATTTCAGGCGCGCGACGCAAGTCGTTTGAACTGATGCAAGTGCGTACTTGCGCACGAATGGCTGTATTTAAGTGGTCGTTTGAACGCTGTCGCTAATACTCGCGCAAGCTACTGCACATCGTCTGCAACGGGATTAAACATTAGAAATACTTCAATCGGCGTCGAGTTTTATAATATAATGAAATGTTCTATGAATTTACATTGAAATTTGTACAGCTAACTTAATTAATATGTACATATGAAATTGAAAACGCAAACGGATCGTCCAGACACAAATATGGTGTCGTTAAAGCGCAGAGTGCTGAAGGTCGCCGTGAACTGTTTACCAGCTGTCTCATATATTGAAAAGCATTATCAAAATACTAGCTGAATCCCGCGGTGTTACCCGCGATTTTCCAGTTTTTCCATATCTGGGGGAAGATACCTTATGTCCGTCCTCATGATGCACACTACCTTCCAAACAATTTTCGTGAAGATTGATCTAGCCATTTAGTAAGCAAAAACAGAGACAAAGTTACTTTCGCTTTTATAATATTGATTAGGATTAGTATTTACGCCGGCACTATAGTGTTATATGAAACTCAGGAAAATCTCAGTGCAACTATTGACACTATTATACTCAGTTCATTATTTTCATTGATCTGACGGCTGCAGTAAACGTAAGAAAACACTTTCTACAGGAATAACCTAAACCATAACATAACTACAGTGTAAGTACCGTTCTTTATCGATCGGCAAATTTGACAGACAGATCCGGCCGGGCCTGCCTGCCACGGCACCCCCGTCACAAGGCACCATATTTTATTTTACTTGGTTTTTTTGCTTATATTTTAACGCCCCTCGCTATCTGGCGCTTAGAGCGACCGCTCCTCTCGCTCTACCCTAGGGCCAGCGCTGGCTACCGATGATGGTAAGCGTATGATATTGTGCGATAGCGGCCGGGTGGTAGCAATCTGACGGCACCCGGTTCAATTCTCAGCCCTGCACCAATGACTTCATTTAGTACATACTGACTGCCTCGGTGGCTCATGCATGTGACTGGCAGAAACAAACAGAGGCTATACCCAACAGTAGATCAGGCTGATGATGATGATTGTTACATAGGCGATTGCACAGTTTTTTTTTTGTTGTTTAAATTAGAACGGCTGTCAAGGCATTTTTGTGAGAAATTTGTTGTAGCCACTTGCACCCATATACCTAAACCCATAGCAACGGTGTTAGCAACTGTGACGCGGAGTTCGACGCGTTGACATAAATAAGAATGTTCAATCACATATCTGTCACAATACCTAGCGACAGAGTTTCGTTCTCATTTCCGTTCTATTTACTTCTCTTTTCTGTGGGTGATTGGACCTGTTGGTGCTGGTAAACAGTTCACTAGGTACCACATAGACTTTCAATAAATATGTAACGACTAGGGGAACAATAGGACATTTACATTTATTAGGTCGTCAGTTGACGTATCAACTTCTGGGGTGCGCTCGCATTCGTATAACGATTTTATATTTACTTACTTTAATAAACAAAAAAAAAAAACTAATTAGGTATTCAATTTAAATATACCTAGTTATATGTAATGAAATAAAAATGTATTTTTACAAACATCTTAATAATTGTAATACATCGAAAACAGACAGACGAAAGATCCGCGATCTAACATTTCTCCATAAAGTGATCCATGTATTTACTGACAGTCCATCTCTAAGTGATCCATGCATTATAAAAGAAATCTCTACACGTTCCATACCACTATCCTAGGCATAGAATTTCTCGTATTCTAGGTTGGCGGCAAGCTGCTAGAACCAATTTGAGACTTAATTTCCATACACTAAGATTATGTCGCGCCTATAACGAGGTTAACGTCTACTTGAATGATCTGGATATATTTAATGCATTGATTGCTTCAAAAAAGGGGAAGACGCTTAACATCCAAGCATTGTACCCATTAAATATGGCGTGGATCGGCTCAAACAAAACAATCATAATTAATTAATTTTGCCAACTTACGTGTATCACAAACGCTAGTTCGATTGCGACTGAAGTCGATTAGGCCCGTGGGCCCAATTTGTGCTATCCAAGTCAAGGAGTTCGTCAATGATTGAATGATACTTTTTTACTTCCCCGGTGGCTCAGTTGGTAGTAAACCTACCTTCTGCTCTTGGGGGCGTGGGTTCGATTCCCACCTAGGGTAGACAACTTTTGTGTTTGTTCTAATATGTCTGGGTGTTAATATCTATTTCAAAATATATACTCGTATGTATGTATATCAGTCTCTGGCTGCCATATTACAAGCTTTGCTTAGTTTGGGGTCAGATGACCATGGGTGCAAAAATGTCCCAGATATTTATTTATTTATTTGTCTGTTTTTAAAAACAAAATAGTAAAGTTTCTAACTAGAGACAAATAATGTTATGAATATTATATAAATGTTTATTCGATTATTTAGTTTTAGTGTCTAACCACTTATATGGTGAATGTTGTATATAGCCTGCAAAAGGTGTATGTATAAAAATTGTGATTTTTATTATATTTTTTACATATAGCCATTACATATTTATATTCCTGGTGGAAGTGCATTGGTACCCAAACTAGGAAAACCTGTGAGATGGCATACCATATGATTATTAACGTGATATTTACCATAAGGTTGTGGAAGGAGCTCCAGATATTTCGACGCAGTGACCATGTTCACGGGAAGACTGGTTGGTCCGCTGTTTTGTGTTTTCCATCGACTTCCAAAAACTAGGTTATCAATTCAACTGTATTTTTTTAAATTATGATTGTTACCTCAGAACAGATTTTGATGATTCTTTTTTTATTTGAAAGCTGGTGCTTCCCGTGTGGTCCCATTTTAATTTGGTCCAGTTCTGACATTTTTATGAAGTCGGTTTTTTATATTGATAATTGTATGATATTGTGTTAATTTATTTTAGTGTTGACGTTATATGTATTAATAATAATATAATTAGAGAGTGGCAAAAGTGTCATCACCTGCCTAAATGTGCTTTGAGATGAGTCAGAAGGCAGCTGAAATTTCTCATCAGATCTGTTCCCATCCACATGTTTTTCACCTCAAATAGCCCAGTTTATTTCTACCCATTCTGTGAATAGTCCATTTAGCATCCACATAGTTTAATTTATTTTATACACAAAAAGGTATCTCAGTGTTGGCTTTAGCTCCACATACGTCGTATAAAAGTCCCGAGCTTAATGTTAAATAAAATTTAAAAAAAACTTTTTTTTTTTACTACTGTTCGATTAACGGAACTTGTTAAATAAAAAGTCTTTTTTTATTTGATAACTGTGGAACAAATATATCATAAGTTTTTTTTTTATTTAAGTTTTTGGCCCAAAACTTTCCTCTTCCTGTATTGTGCATAACTAAAGTAAATTCGTTTAAGCTAACAAAATTGTAGTTAATTATAACAAAAGTCACGGGCCCCGATGTCCGTGGAGTTACATATAGAATTAAAAAAAAACGAATGCGGTCGCACCTATACAAGTTAGTATATCAACAAAACAGTATACAATATAGACACAGTACCTACAACGTCAATAGCAGTGTGAAACATAAGCCAATGCGGTATAACCAAAGATAATACAACCACCTGATGGCGCATGAGTCATAATCGCGGTGGGGAGGGGGGGGGTATCGTATGGCGCTTGTGATTGGAGAAAACAAAAGTCATTTATTCTATTCGCGCCTACGATTGGCCCGCTCGAAAAAGATCCTGCTGTAATTTCAGTTCCTTTTCATCACGGTAAAGGATGAGCTGTCAAGTGGTTATATCGTTATTGGATATAACGGTATAGAAGGATAATATATGTTTGATGATACTTTAAGGCGCAAGACACTAATTCAATGTTTTTTTTTTGTTTTTTTTTTTTTTTGACGTGGTAATGTCTTATAAATCGATGAACGCCGGCTGCACGCACGAAAATGCATGACTCACTCACGTTCCATCTGAGCCGCGCGTGCAAGCAAGAGCGCGGAACAAGCGATAGAGGCACGATCGGCCTGAGCGTTCGACTTGTGACGCATCTCTCTTCCACTCCATCGGCCGTTATCACATAAAATATCGCCCGTAAACCGACTTTACAAACTTTTTTTTAATAATGTTTTTGGACCAAATTTGGCCACTCCTATGGCATTCACCGTGGGTTCATTCACTAATAAGACTATCCGACTCGATTTTCCCCCAGGTAAAAAAAAACTTGTCGCCCAAAATTGTTTCATAACATTATATTAATCTTCGGATACCGTCAAATAGAGTTTAGAATCAAAATGGATGTCACATTCACTACTTACACCTGTATTTCCCACACACTTGTTCCCCTGTTAAATTCGTGAAACACAACACATTTTAAAGGTCTTTCTCAATTTAATCATAATCTCATAAAACGATCAGTTTATATGTATATAACAAGCAACATTCAACGAATACGTTAATTCAAGGTTCGCAGTAGAAAATAGGAGCGTTTCTCAACATATAGCACGATCTCTTTGAAGCCTTAACTGACCATGTGATCATTTGCAACATGTAATGTTTCTTTTTTAAATAGCTGTTTGTGTACCACTTGATCTAAATAAATAAATATTGATCTTTCGGGGACAGGGGCCTTCCGCCTAACTCCAACCGCGGACTCAAATACGCGCAGTTTGCAAAATTACGCGAACCTTAACGCGCCGAGATACGGTATGCCGTCGCGCAACTTTTCGCAATCACCTAAACTGAATCGCTTATAACATGTAGGCGTAAGGCCCCAGAGCGTGATACATTACAAATTCTATGATTACACGATTCCCTGAAAAATCACCGTTATTTTAAAATTTTGTAACACTTAATTTTGTGACACTTATTTTATACAAATATATTTATAATGAATACTAACTTAGACACGGATCCCATTGTTCTATTGCGAGTCCTGAACTGTTATGTAATTTTTGTTCAATAAATAAGTTAAACATACATATACAAACATTTGGTGTCGAAGAAGGACTAATAATTTTTGGGAGCGATTTTTTTTATTAAAAAACATTGAGGCAAAGTAAAATAACAAAAATAAAAAAAGTTTTCAACTTACTCATAATTATCATAATAGGTAAGAAGTTTTTAAATTCAACAGTCTTAGCATACTGCCGACTTAACACCAGAGCGACTAAAAAGAAAGCAAAGCAAAAGAAAACATTGAAATGTAACTTTTAAACCTTGACCTATACAGCATAATTTCAAATGACATACGATGTATGTCTTTGAATATACTATGTTATATTAAAGATAGTCACTTGAAATTCTGCAGTATGTTGCACAATATAAGAGTCATATTTCAATGCTTTTTTGCTTTGTTTTATTTTAGCTTACATTGCTTTTTAGTCAGTCCGGGGTTGAGCAGAGCAGTTGCATGACCAAGAGATAAATATACATTATTGGTAATTAGTATACATTATTTACATTTACTATTTACATTATTATGCTACCCACAAACGATTAAAGCTGTTGCTTTTGTAATTACATAACTCTAGCGGCTAGCTGCTAGCCAAACTTTAATGTTAGCTAGCCTAATATATTCACAATTTCTATAATTATAATCAATTCTGAAAACAGCGCATATATATTTACAAGAACTCACCTATTAGTATTTATGTACATTTGAAATTTATGAATCTCTTGTATCTAAGTAAATTTATGAACAATATGTAACTAAGATGAGGCGCGTTTCAGCCGACCACGATATCAGATGGGATTGACATCTTTGCACATTTTGCTATTTTGTTTTGTATGTTAACAAAGTTGAATCATTTTTGAAATCCAACACAATTTCTTTTTTATATTT
Source organism: Agriopis leucophaearia (assembly GCA_949125355.1). Classification (NCBI taxonomy): domain Eukaryota; kingdom Metazoa; phylum Arthropoda; class Insecta; order Lepidoptera; family Geometridae; genus Agriopis; species Agriopis leucophaearia. The sequence goes on along the minus strand of OX421274.1, from coordinate 15,079,796 downwards.
TAGATTTTTTAATTCTATTGTTGAAAAATATATTACAGGAAAAAAATACATTCAAATCAGATATCAGTTGAGAATAATAATAAAAAAACTGATGCAAAAAATGCGTTTTTCACATTATCTCTGCAATTTATCACGTGATTTCAATGTAATACATCATTGGGAGCTCAATTCAGTTCTACGCCATCAAGCACTCTGGAGTGCCAAAGGAACATATTTAATTTACCTAAAATCACATTCTTATCACCTCGCAATAAGGTTCTAAATTCATAATAACCCCCTCACACACAATATACAACGGTCGATGCCTTCACAATCTCGATTTTGAGATTTACGCCAATTTGTGTATTATCTCTATAGGGATAAAGTCCATCTGTGTTGGCGATGCGGTCGTCGTTTAGAAGGCTACACCTGGATTGCTCATTACCAATATCTTTCCCGCAGTCGCCTGAAATATACAAACGGCGTTTATTAACAAACAAGTGCTGTTGCCCGCGACTTCGTACGCGTAGATTTTCATATACTTTCAACCCTTTTTTCCTTCCTTAATCCGGCCCTTGCGCAAAATAACATACACACACACATCATCAGCCAATTAACGTCCACCTTTGGACAAGGCCTCCCTCATAGAGAGGGGTGTTGCCATAATCCCCACGCTTGGCAGGCGACTTGGAGCAAAATAACATAGCCTAACTTCAATCTGGTCATAGCTAAGCATATTCGAGAAAACCACATTAAATCTATCCAATGGTTTAGGAGATTTGTGTGGGCACACAAACAGACAAAAATTCCAAAAACTGTCTTAACGTGTTCAGGTGCTTATTTTAAGACGCCTTGTGTGTGTGTGTGTTTTTTTTAATATCTCGCTATTAAAGATTTTTTAACTCCACGTTTTTATTATAATATGTATAGATAGATATAGATGTTGGAATGTTTTTATGCATGGTCAAGTATTACTCATTCAGAGAGAAAAGTGTAGCAAATGACACTATTTTCGGACTGGAGTAGAGTTGCTTTGCGCATGCAAAAGCTAATAATCAAGTAGGTATTGTAGTCAGTCAGTATACGTATTTTGATTTTTTCGAAATAATAAAAATATAGGTTATCGTTTGGTGATCTGGCAGGAACTAAGGGGCCCATCGATTACGCAGGCCCAGAGCAAGTCCCCAGGCACAGTGGGAAAGAGGGGCCTGATCAGGGCCCTGGGTAGATAGTCACCTTGTGAATTGGAGTCACAGACAGCCCTCTCTACAGGAAAACGAGACCGTGGAGCATGTACTACTGCATTGCAAGGCCACAGAAGACATACGATTAAGGTCGAGACTCCTTGAAGAAACTCAACAACAGGTCTCCAATACCACAACATCTGGCGGAATAGGGGTAAAACAGTTTAGGCAGCGATCCAAAGCCGTGCTCCGTTATTTTAAGGAGCTCGGCTGGTTTGTGTAGGCTGTCAGGGGCAAATGCACAATACACCCCAAGCGGGATGTCAGTGCAGGTTTTATCAGCCCCACTGTAAATAAGAATTAGTCACCTTGTGCGCGCGTGTCATACTTCGTCCCCCAGGTCTTGCACGCAGGCCTCCGCGACCGGCACGAACTTGTCATCTATCTGCACGAGCAGTATGCTCTTGTCCACGTGGGAACGGAGCAGGGGTGACCGGTGGTTCGGGCTCCATTTGTGCACCACCTGGAAAGAGGGGCAGGGACGTCATTTTTAACCTTATTACTTATAAGGTGAGTCGTTATATCAACAGCAGTCCACTGACTAGCTGCCTCTCTAATGCACGCCAACACCGATCTTCGGCTCTTTAACCGACTTTCAAAAAGGAGGAGGTCATCAATTCGACTGTATTTTTTGTTGCTGCCTCAGAACATTCAACTGGAAGAATCGATTTTGATGATTCTTTTTTTATTTATTTGAAAATTGGTGCTTCCCGTGTGGTCCTGTTTCAATTTGGTCCAGCTCTGACATTTTTATGAAGTCGGTTTTCATATTGATAATTATTATTTTTATTGTTATTCTTGTAATTAGTTGTTTAAGTAACTGCATGTATGCTGACAGAGCGTTCTCTGGAAAACTTTGTAACACAGGTTTCACAGGCTCTCAGACAATATCAATGTGTATCAACCACAGACTAGCTAAAGCTACTACGTAGCCCAGATTTGTAGTTACGATTATTTCCAATGGAAACAATTCAGTCAAATACCTGAGGGGCGGGGTGAGGGGTCACTGAATGCTAATTAGCCCATTCAATGTCACTTCAAAACGTTGACGAATCGCAGTCTTTGTCAGTACTGACGTGACATTCAATGTCTTCAGTGGGCGTATCTTTACATCAGACGTATTCATCTAATGTAGTGCCTGAACATGTTCGCCCTGCATTAAATGCCTAGTTCAAGTCTTTGGTATCAACTTACCAGTCCGTCCATCCCTGCCTGGGGTACCCAGCTGCCCCAGTAGTTTCTCCCCCCTCTACTCCGCTGGTACTCCGTGGGCCACTGCACGTCTATCCGTCTCCCCAGGTTGATGCAGTCGTACACTCCCAGCGGCTCCACGATGATCACCTTCGCTCCGACTACGATTTTAGAGGAGGTCTCGCTTCGGGACGAGTCGGAGCGTTTGATCTTCATCTTCGTGTCTTTGAGTCTGGAAGTTTTTTGAAGTTAGATTAAATCAAGTATTACTTTGCGGAAGTTCAAGTATTTTTAGATAAATCTCTAGTGTCTACAGGATTACGTATATATCTATCGCACTGGCCGCCACCGTTTGAAAGCGCATCCACATATCATAGACCAGTGGAAATCGCATACGGTGCGATTCACACGATCTTTCTTTTCTAACACTTGCTAAATGTGGAATGAGCTACCTTCCGCGGTGTTTCCGAGAAGCTACAACATGGGGTTCTACAAAAGGCGAGTTAATAGAGTCTTTAAGGGTCGGCAACGTATTTGTGATGCCTCTGGTCAAAACTGTTTTAATGATGAATTTCTAGTGTAATTCCGCTTCTACGTCGCTTCAAGTACAATAAGGAATTTGTGATAAATATTTGTTGATAATGTTGTTTGTTGATATTTATCACAAATTCCTTATTGTACTTGAAGCGACGTAGAAGCGGAATTACACTAGAAATTCATCATTAAAACAGTTTTGAAAATGGACTTCCGCAAAGTAACGCCTGATTCAATCAACTATGCCTCTGGTATTACAAGTATCCATAGAAGACGGTGACTGCTTACCATCAGGCGGCCCGTCTGCTGTTTTGCCACCAACGCCATAAAAAATATAATAAAATAAATAGTTTTTGTTAGAAACTAATATTTTTCTTTCTTTCTTTTCAACGGGTATTCTTCCAATCAGTTGGAAGTCAGTCAGACGGCGAAATGTAACCGCGGGGACTGAGAATGGAAAGGCGAGGCGATGCTGTTACGATTTTGATTAGTATGCGTTGTAGTAGGGGATTATATTAAAATAATAATGAACGGCAAATCGCAAAAAAAAAGCTGATCCATATAAAACGGTCATTGACACTCGACAAAATGTATAGGTCAGCTGATATTTATTTCGCGATTCCAAGGTTGGTCTCATTGTAAAAGTTGTTCATAATCCTCCTTTCGGCTTAGTGAAGATTATGCGTAACCCTGTATTCCTTTTTTCATAACACTACAACCAATGCGCGGACTCGGGCGATCGAAATGACCTCATTAAGACAATAATTATCAATTTAAAAAACCTACTTCATAAAAATTACAGAACTGGACCAAATTGAAGTAGCCACACGGGAATCACCAGCTTTCAAATAAAAAAATAATCATCAAAATCGGTTCACACAGTCAAAAGTTCTGAGGTAACAAACATAAAAAAAATAAAAATATTAGAATTTTCTCCTTTTTAGAATTCGGTTAAAAGGGGGTTCAGAGTCCTAAAAATCGACTATTATCCATATATAGGCGCTCCGCGATTTCAGCCCCCCTAGGAACAGTATAATTCAAATGGCTATCGTATTTTCTCGCTCGCATGCTTGCTCACAGCATGACGCGCGGGATGACACGATAACGACGGTCCACTTTCTTAATAAGCCCACAAGTTTCATTGCGGTTTTTAGCTACATTTGTTCCTGAATAAAAGAAAACCTGATCAAGTTTTTTATTTTATTTTACTACTTGTTAAATAAATTGATCATAAGCACGTATAAAAGCAGTTAGTGAACTAGCAACTGACAAGCAATTATTTTTTATCAATGAATACCCACAAATCAAAACAAGAAAAAGTATTATTATATGTACATAGAGATATTAGCAAGCTGTCTGCAGTGTGGACAAGCTGTCTGCATTGTGGAAAATTTCAAAACATTAGTATGGACTGTTATATAACTATAGTGAACGCATTATAATCTGGGTTGTCAGATCATAAATCATTATTTGTCGCTTGCACTTATGGAGTTTTGATTTGTCCATCTCGCCCCCACTTACAGGTCTCATGGTATGACGTTTATTGCTCAACAACTCAAATGATAATGCGTTTACTACGCTTGTGAATAAAGCAGGTTGTTAAGGCCTATTCTGACGCTTAATTCCAAAATCTATACGAACTAATCCAAATCTTCCGCAAATTCCATACCTAGATTCAGATTTGTCTCTCTTCAAATTATTCTCCTTATTGGACATGTCGGAGAAGTGAGTTTCCTTGACCGGCACAGAGTCTGGTTTCTCTATGTACCGTCCGGTCAGCTCTCTGTAGCTCTCCCGCTCGTGGCGGATCTCTTTGCTGAGCTTGGAGAGGTCTTTGGACGTGCCTTCGTTGACGAAATATCTGTGGACGAATGGCGGGTTAGTATGCTTCAAGCTGTCAAGTGAATTATGAGGTTTAGTCTGTGAACAAGGTATAACGTTATAGAATTACCAGCTGTTGTCTGCCACTTTGCACGTGTACAGTACGCGCAAGCTAAGTTGGCCAGAGTGACGTTGACGTAAATGGCGCAGATGGCTGCGCAGTTCGCTTTGTAGTTTAGCGGGGGTTGTTTGCGGTGTGCGGGGGTTGAATGCCTATGTTGATTCTGGCCACGTTAGCTTTCGCGTACTGTACATTACATGTAAACTTAATTTCTCTCACCTTTGACTCCCTTAATACGGCTCTTTCGCAATATATTTTCTTAGCGGACCTCTTCAATACCTATTTTTTTATATACAATTGATCTATGTTTGGCCACCAACTCGCCTGATGGTAAGCGATGGTGTGGCCGAGAACGGAACACTTTGATCTAGAAGAATTCTATTCACTCTAGCCTTGATGATGCCTAGATTTGTAGTTCTTAGGAAACAGAGAGGACGGCAGGGAGTTCCATTCTTGGGCAGTACGTATCTTTAATGGCGTCGCCATTTTTCTGTTGATACTGACAAGTGGCAAAGCCCGGAACCAGCGCCCGGTTCCTTGCCACTTCGAACGCAAATACGCGTAACCGGGAGCCGGCTTGGCAACACTCAAGGGTGTAAGGATCATACCTGTAAGCTTCGTAGTTTTCAAGATTTCGTGATGAGTCAGTCAGTCAGTGAATGCGCGGAATTTCGCTTAGTATATAGGCATCTACGACCGGCGGCACAGGTGGACAAACGTTGGAACTAATAATTTTCTATGGAGTTATTAGTCAGTTTTGTCCAGAAAGTACTTTGGGTGGTTCTCCCCATTCGATACTTCAAAAATTTGGTCGCGCTCTCAGAAAAGTATACCTACAGTTTCCTCTTCAGTACTTACACCACTCGAAAACTCATACTCATCAAACGAAGCGCTTCGATTCTACTTTTATTGTGCGAACTGCTAGTCTGTGGAGCGCATGCCTGAATGGGTGTTCCCCAATAGTTACAATCTGGGTGTCTTCAAATCACGAATAAATCAGTTTCTTCTAGGCAAGCGTGCTCCATCGTAGATCGCATCATCGCTTAACATCAGGCGAGTTGGCGGTCAAACGCAAGCCTATTCCTAAATAATAATAAAAACCTCGCACCCCTCCAGTTTTTGGCAGACTTTTTTCGGTACTAGTTCGAATTTAAGGCAAATCCAATCTATATAAGGGATCAATATAGCGGTGGCGCTATAATCCAGTGCGACAAAGTCAACGTCAAGTAGACAAGGAAAGATAGACAACCCGGAACAATAAGAGAGAGAAATCATTGTCCACTTGTGCTCACGATGTAACAGACATTTTATGATAGGAGTTTTTCCTTATATACCTTATTCGTAGGGTTAATTAGTATGTTTATGGCGTATGAGTTTGAATGAAACATGCCATGCTGTTGTGAAACATATTTTTAGGTACGATGCCGACCTATGAGATGTACAATATCTAATTTTTTTGTGCCCATGCAGAGGTATATAGAGCATGGTAGCAAGTCAGCAGGCCTAGCAAGGGCCGTGGGCGAATAATCTTAAATATTTTAATAAAAGATCGTAATTGCATGGCGAAGTCTACAAAGCGTGGGAATTCCCTTTTTTATCGTTGGAAAAGGGCGCGTTCCGTTTTCAGAAAAAAATTAGTGAAGCTATATGATAAAATAAAAAATAATTCAATAGGATTTATTAAAAATATCATCAAGTATGATTTTTTTTTTTTAAAGTAGGTTTTCCAACTTTGAATGATCCCCTTTAATCCATTGATTCCTGGCTAAAGTTAAGTAAGACACACCACTATTGTCGATTGGCAATAAAGTGACAGATGTCAAGGTGACAGATGTCAAGGTGACAGATGTCAAGGTGACAGATGTCAAAGTGACAGATGTAAAAGTAACAAATAGAATGTACCTTTTGAAGTCTCTCTCTTGTCGTGCGTTTCTGTTGGCGATGATCTTGCAGTCTGGCAGGGAGAGGTCGAGTCCCATGGGGGACAAGGCGAGGTCCTCAAGCGAAGATTCTGCGGAACCCATGGCACGGCTGGATGATACCTAGAGAATAAATTCAGTATTATTAGGCCTCCCCCTTCGAATATAATATGTATACTGAGCAATTATTTCTCTGCTAAACGGACCATGATTTCGGCCACTCCAGTATTCCAAGGAGTGCCAGTTCCGTTTAGTGATCAGCTAGAACTCCTCGGACTACAAATATCTTCTTCCCTAAACTTCGGTCGCTTTATCGAGTCAAGAGCCAAAATTGCTGCTAAAAAGCTTGGTATTCTATCCAAGGCTAGGCAGTATTTTACATCTGCTCAACTGCTTAATCTTTACCAAGCGCAGGTGCGATCCTGCTTGGAATACTGCAGTCACCTGTGGGATGGCTCCGCTAAATATCAGCTCGAAGCATTAGACTCTGTAGAGAGACGCGCCGTTCGACTCATTAATAACGAAGGGCTGGTTAAAAAGAAGACGTCGCACAGCCTGCGGCATAGGCGGAGGGTAGCTTGTCTGTCAATTTTCTATCGCCTTCATCATGGAGAATGTGCACAAGAGCTGTTCAGGCTGATCCCGTCATCCAATTTCCACCATAGATCATAGAGGCGGTCATTCCATCCTTACATCGTGAACTTTGGTAAAGTCCGTACGCAGCGTTTTCAAAATTCCTTCTTAATTCGAACTGCACAGGAATGGAATGCGCTCCCTACCTCGGTGTTCCCTATAAATTACAACCTGGGTCTCTTCAAGACAAGAGTGAATAAGCACCTCATGGGCAAGCGTGCCCCATCTTAGACCACATCGTCGCTTACCATCAGGTGAGTTGTGGTCAAACGCTAGCCCATTATATCATAAAAAAAATAAAAAAACAGTTCTGAGATATACGCGTTTGGTGGTTGGATTAGGAAGGAATGGATGCTCTGTCCCTTCCCCGCAGTGTCAGTATGGAGTTTGTTTGGCGTACTTACCTATGACGTCATATATAAGTATTTTGAAATATTTTTTTCGTGATCGGTTCTATTTATGGCTAGCTTTTTAAAGGACAATAAAAAAATCTGACCAGTAGCTTATTACCATAGTAAAGTTGTTTACCTTAGCGCTGGCTGCACGACGCGGCTGGTCGTGCCACCCGCCGCCCCACGCACTCAGCGAAGCCTGAAACCAATAACATTACTAACGACTGTGCGACAAACTTATTTTTACACCTAAAGGAAAGGGAGGTTTTTCGAATGGCAATAAGAAAAATCGTTCGTAAAAATGCGATAGATGGCGTTGGTTGAATGTATCTGAAGATTTTGCAAAAACACAGACGAAGAAAGGTCTGACTGACACTATCTGTCATGCTTGTGAGGATGCGGGTATGTTGCGTTCCCGTCTGGTCGTCTAGTACGTACCTGCGAGTCATCCCCGGGTTGCGAGCTGCACGTGCTGCCTTCAAGCCGCATGTTGTCGGAGGCAGCTAGCAGACGGAACGATGCGGGAATGTTGCGTTCCCGCCTGGTCGTCTAGTACGTACCTGCGAGTCGTCCCCGGGATGCGAGCTGCACGTGCTGCCTTCAAGCCGCATGTTATCGGAGCTAGCAGACGGAACGATGCGGGAATGTTGCGTCCCCGCCTGGTCGTCCAGTACGTACCTGCGAGTCGTCCCCGGGATGCGAGCTGCACGTGCTGTCTTCAAGCCGCATGTTATCGGAGCTAGCAGACGGAACGATGCGGGAATGTTGCGTCCCCGGCTGGTCGTCTAGTGTGTACCTGCGTGTCGTCCCCGGGATGCGAGCTGCACGTGCTGCCTTCAAGCCGCATGTTATCGGAGCTAGCAGACGGAACGATGCGGGAATGTTGCGTCCCCGCCTGGTCATCTAGTGCGTACCTGCGAGTCGTCCCCGGGATGCGAGCTGCACGTGCTGCCTTCAAGCCGCATGTTATCGGAGCTAGCAGACGAAACGATGCGGGAATGTTGCGTCCCCGCCTGGTCGTCTAGTACGTACCTGCGAGTCGTCCCCGGGATGCGAGCTGCACGTGCTGCCTTCAAGCCGCATGTTATCGGAGGCAGCTAGCAGACGGAAAGATGCGGGAATGTTGCGCTCGCGACGTAACCGACTCCTGGCGCCACCCTGACAATGTATTTTACAATAATATAGAAATAATTAAGTACTTTTTACTAAATTCAAAAAAGGAGAAGTTGTCATCTCGTTTTTTTTTTGTTTAATTTTTGTTACCTCAAAACTCCATCTTATATAAACCGATTTGTTTTTTTATTATTATTGAAAGGTATAAATACTCTTAGATTGGTCCCATAGATACATCTCAGTCATCAATTTCATCTCAGTCGGTTCAGTAGTTTGGCTAATTTTAAATCAAAATAACTGGAAAAATATGTTACTTGGATGACAATATGGTCATCAGAGTATCCGAATTTGCCCGTTTTATACTAGTTTTGTGAAGTCGGTTTTATAAATTAATAAATATAAGTACTTTTATTCTCGTCTACCTGTGACTACGTACACTGCAAATTATTTGAAAGGTTAAGAATTTAAAACATTTAATTACGATCAGTATTTTTTCAGTTCGTTTCATTATTTATTAGTATACTAGCTAAATTCCTGCTATTAGTTTTCTTCTTCTAAGAGCAAACAAGAAGAATAGTAGTACCTGTCTTGGCGTGTCCTTGTTTGCTTTAGCGCGCATATTCCGCTCTCTCCTGGCGGGTGCGTGCGCGCGGTCAGGATGCGCCGGCGCATATGGGACGTTGTCTTCTGACCGCTCGTGGGAATGCTCGCGCAGCAGTCCGGCTAGCGACGCGAGGGTGGAGGAGGTGGGCTTTCCAGCGCTTGCTAGACTTCCGCGGGTACCCGCTAGATTACAATAACAACATTTAAATGGGATCAGGTATCGCGTTAATGGTGACCAGGCAGCTGCATGTGCGCTTTACAATCTGACGGCACCCGGTTCTATCCTCGGCCCTACACCAATAAGTACCTACTTAAATAATGTTCAGTTTCAAAGCCATCGTTTAAAAACGGTGTAGGAAAACATCGTGATGGAGCCAGTACGTCCAAGAACCTCAAAGACGTATTACATTCACCAACATGTAGTTGGCCAGGATTAGGGCCCAGCATGGTCGGTGTGTCTAATCAGACATACCAACGACATTGTGAGAGTCGCAGGCATCCAGTGGATGCAGATGGCAGGATGTCGTTCAGTGTGGAGATCAAAGGGGGAGGCCTATGTTCAGCAGTGAACGTTTTCGGGCGGAGGATGATGGTTGATTAAGGGCCAAGCAGTGATAAGCTGATAATGATGAGATTCAGTTCTCGTACCATGTCACTGAGAAAACGTGGGTTGAGGGTTGTTTTTACCCAGCTGTCCAGAAGGAAAGTAATGTTTTTGAGTGTTTGTGTTTTGATAAATAACCTCCTGCAGCCTGAACGTCTTGACAGATTCTGAAGTGCTTAAGGTATCGATATAGCCCTAACAGACAAGTCAACTTGGCTGACGAACCGCCGTCTGACCAACGGGAGAGAAAGAGTGAGAATATAATTCCCCTTTCTTTTTCTCTCGTTGGTTGACGTGGTTGAGTTGACGCCAGCCAAGTTGATGTGTCTGTTACGGCTCATACTTTCGTTCATGACCGGAATATCATAGACTAAACTTTGCAGTTGAATTTCTTGATTTTATCTGACTGCTCAAGGAGGTAAATGTTTTTTGACGTTTCTTTAAAAAATGACAATGTTTCATTATTAGCTCCATTAGCGTAAACCGCTTGACCGATTTTGATGTGTGAGGTGTCGTTAGGTTCGTCTTCATATCCAGAGTGTCTATAGCCAACTTTTTAAATATACTATACTTGTTCTGTTAATTACACACTTGTTTTAAAAATATAGAGGTGAAGATATTCAAAGCACCTATAATCAATATTCGAGCATATTTGAGTAAAATCCTTACCCAGCGAGGTCCGGGAAAGGGTGTGGGCGTTATGTGGAGGAGTGGCGGAGGGCGCAGCCCCCGCTTCAGCCGCTGCAGCTTCACATGCTCCCCCGGAGGAACAACCCTCGCCGCATCGCCGACGGATACTGCGCATACCACACTAATATTAGAACAGATAGATTTTGTAGTGGTAGGACTCTTTTGCAGAGGTCCGCCTGGGGAAGTACCACACCTTTGCCAGTTATTCAACCGCCAAGCAGTAGTGTGCAAACACTACTGTGTTCCGGATTGAAGGGCAATGTTTCCAGCGAAATTACAGGGCACACAGTGATTTGACATCTTATATCTCGGGGTGACGAGCGCAGTGCATTGCCAACCAGGGTTTTGAACTGTTGAAGTTCTAAATTCTGAGTGGCGTTGTGCTGTTATGGGCAAGCGTGAAGTGCCATCAGGCGAGCGACTGCGCTCGTCTCGTCACTCAGTATCATAAAAAAAAAGATAGATAGATAAACTCTTTATTGTTCACACTACAAATTACATACACAAGGCATGATAAAACAGCTTAAAGAACAGTGTTTGTTTCACTTTTACCTAGCAATTAAGTGACGGACTGAGGTAATTTTTTGCACGGATTCAGTTCAAGGGCCAAAAAGTGACATAAGATATTTTTTATCACAGAAAATGTAAGGTTTCCGAGGGAATTTTTACACAAGTAAAACCGCGGAGCACAGCTGGTACATTGTACATTATACAATGTGTTTACTAAAGGTGTAGACATACTGAAGGTTATGTATGTTCTCATCATTATGAACAACTTTTACTATTGGACCAAACCTAAAATTGTGAAAAAAATATCAGCTGTTCCATAGAAAACGGTCATTGACATTCAACTATATGTATGACAGCAGATTTTTTTTTTTCCAGAGTTGTTTCTATACTTAAAGTTGTTTGTAAAGATGAATACATACATACCCTTCAGTATTACCACATCTTTTTGTTACACGTTGTATCAATATATATAAGGACGGGGAAAAACTTTCTTCGTATTTTTTAAACAAATTCAAGACATATTTTTTTCAAGTTTAATTACATTTAATTATAATATATATGTGCCATTTTGTTCGATAACTTGTTGCCATCTTGTAGGTAGTGACATGATCCCGTTGCTGTAGAATTTTTGGGACTTCTGATCAAAAAAATGCAACAAGTAGTTTTGACAGTCCTCTCTTGATGTTAATCTAACACTACCCAAAGAATTCTGAAGAGATTGAAACAGGTGGAAATCTGAGGGTGCAAGGTCTGGGCTATATGGTGGATGCATTAACACTTCCCAACCAAGCTCTCTAAATTTTTGCTGAGTGGCCAAAGATGTGTGCGGTCTGGCGTTATCATGATGAAAGACCACACTCTTTCTGTTGATCAATTCCGGCCGTTTTTTCTCAATTTCTTGTTTGAGTCTCATCTGCTGTTGGCAGTAGAGATCCGAATCGATGGTTTTGCCCGGCGGTAAAAGCTCATAATGAACGATGCCCTGCCAATCCCACCATACACACAGCATCACCTTATTACGTGTTAATCCGGGTTTCGCTACAGTCTGTGGTGCTTCACTGCCCTTTGACCATGATCTTTTGCGCACATTCTTGTCGTAGGTGATCCATTTTTCATCACCAGTGATCAATCTTTTCAAAAACGGTTCGGTTTCGTTACGTTTCAATAGAGAATCGCAAATGAGTACACGATTCATTTGGTTTCTTTCAGTGAGCTCGTGTGGCACCCAAATATCGAGTTTTTTGTATACCCAGTTTTTTTCAAATGGGTCAAAACTGTTTTGTGGTCAATCCCCAGTTCTTCAGCTACGTCGTAACTATTAATATGCCGATCTTGGTCCACTTTTTCAGAAATGGCATCGACTTTATCTGTAACAGGGCGACCAGAGCGAGCTGCATCTTTGACATCAAAATTCCCGGACTGAAAACGCTTGAACCAACATTGTGCTACTCTTGATGACACTGCATTAGGTCCATAAACGTCACAAATTTTATTCGCGGCTTGTGTCGCATTTTTCCCTTTTTTGTTATAAAATTTCACAATATATCGAATTTGTTCGTTAGATTCACTCATTTTATCGAACAAAAAAACAATTGAAAAATGGCGGGAAATTGCTTTTTACGTTTTGTATTCCTTTTTTAAAATGTCATATTTTTAATGGTATCAAAACCAGCCAGATACAAACAGTACAACGGATAAGATTTTTACTACAACTTTATACATACAAAATACGAAAAGACTTTTTCCCCGACCTATTATATATATAAATTAATTGATGTTGTTCGTCTCGCTAAAACTCGAGAATGGCTGGACCAAATTGGCTATTTGTGGTTAAAGATATTTATAATTCTCATAAAGAAATCTACGCATACGAAGTAGCGGGTATCAGCTAGTAATAAATAAATAGGAATCTTTTTTAATTCTTTTATTTAGAAAAAAATTCTATGCATGAAAAATTGCAAAAATGTGTACAACCAAGACAAGCGTGACCGATAATAGACCGCATTATCACTTAACATCAGGCGAGTTGGCTGCCAAGCTTTTCCACGATATTGTCAGAAGAAAAAACGTCATTTATTTTTATTTTAATTCGCAGATCGCAGTATTATTCAATAAAGTATAGAACTGACCGTCTCCAAAGCTGCAGGAAATGCCTCTTCACTGCAGACACAGTGACCGCTCCACCAAGCAACGTGCACAGCTGCGGGGAAGTATCCGCATACGAGGTGGTCAGTGGAGACACGTAGATTGGATATCCTATAGGCTGGTCGCATGACGAGTTTATTATATTTCGGAGCGCCTGAAAAGAAGACATTGCGATTAGCGCCATCTATTAGTTGTCACTGCAAAACTGCAGTCAGTTCAATACTGGCGACGAAACTCTTTAATAGACCCGTGTCGTAATGTTTCAATTATTACGAACTTATTAGGCTTAGCGTAGGATTTAATTAAATACTAAACACTCACTGAAAAAAATAATTTTAATTGGCTGTTAAATTTCTGAGATATAAGCGTTTACAGTTTTTGGTCGGATAGAGAGCGGATGCGCTGTCCCTCTCCTGCAAAGCGTGAGTTAGTTTAGCATTTGTATGGCGCGCGCACGAAATGACGTCATAACGTGCACTGTAGTCCAGTCTAGCATGAAATTAAAATACTAATAACTTATTTATTGTTGGACAAATTTTTATTTTGTTATAAATTAATAGATATATGACTGAAACATAAATATATAGGACACACCCAGACATAGAACAAACATAAATGTCACATAAATGTTTGTCCTAGGTGGGAATCGAACCCACACCCCCAAGCGCAGAAGGTAGGTTCACTACCAATTGAGCCACCGGGGCAGTCAGGCAATGAGGTACCCGATATACTTCAGTGAAATATTAAAAGATATATACTTCAGTGAAATATTAAAAGATATATATACTTCAGTGAAATATTAAAAGATTAATTATCAATATAAAAACCGAATTCATAAAAATGTCAAAACTGGACCAAATTGAAATGGGATCACACGGAAAGCACTAGCTTTCAAATAAAAATCAATGATCAAAATCTGATCACCCAGTAGAAAGTTCTGTGGTAAAAAACATAAAAAAAAGTCGAATTGAGAAACTCATCCTTTATGGAAGTCGGTTAAAAACACATCAGTCTTAGGACTGCACGTCAGAAGTGCAAACTTAAGTAGTAATACACCTATTCTACAAGAGATGGCGCTGTTTTAAAATACACGGCGCTGTGTATTATGTATTCTGTGACAGCGTGACGATGACGCGAGTTCCATGATTTTTGTTCACCTAAAAAGTAAAGAAGTTTTCACTTCAAAAAAATAGGTTAGTCGTCATGAATAGTTGAATTCTGTAAGTTGTGACCTGTTTAGCGTTCTGTATGGAGCCTCGCTCCGGGTTCCTGTTCCTCAGGTACACTAGTTCTTGCTGCTGGCCCGCCCACAGTCCTCTGACGCACTCACGGTTCAGTTTGATCACCCTGAACCCCAGGTGGCGTTTGTTCAGCATTATTATCTTGTAGTCGTCGTTGCCTTCGTCCATTACGTGCCTAAAAAGATAAAGGTTAGTGAAGAATAGAGTTTTTTAAAGTGATAAGCGCAAGTTATAAGTGCATGTGCGAAGTCAAGTAATTAGAACCAGTGTCTATTTTTACTGTAAAGTAGCCCCCCCCCCAAACACCCGCGTTCTCCCCTCCTCCGCTGATCATATATTATATACATATAATAAAAACGTAGTTTTAAAAAATCTGTAATTGCTAGGTATAAAAAAACACTTAAAATAAGCTAAACACGTTAAGACAGTTTTTAGAATTTTTGTCTGTTTGTTTGTTTGTCCACGCACATTTCCTAAACCACTGGACAGATTTAAATGCTGTTTTCACGAATATGTTTAGCTATGACTAAATTGAAGTATAGGCTGTTATTTTACGCAAGGGCCGGATTAAGGGAGGGAAGGAAAAAGGGTTGAAAGTTTATATCAAAATGTACACGTACGCAGTCGCGGGCAACAATACTAGTCCTCTATAAAGGTAGTTTATTATATATCATGATGGCCATTGGATTTGGGCTAGAACTCATCATCATCATCAGCCAGAAGACGTCCACTGCTGAACATAGGCCTCCCCCTTTAACCTCCACACTGAACGACACATCTGCATCCACTGGATGCCCACGATTCTCACAATTTCGTCGGTCCATCTAGTGGGTGGCCTACGCTGCGTCTTCCAATTAGTGGTCTCCACTCAAGAACCTTTCTTTCCCATCGGTCATCAGTTCTTCAAGCGATGTGGCCTGCCCATTGCCACTTCAACTTGCAAATTTTAATAGCAATGTCGGTGACTCTGGTTCTTTGGCGAATATCTACGTTCCGAATTTTATCGCGCAAAGAAACTCCGAGCATAGCTCTCTCCATTGCTCGTTGTGTGACTCTGAGTTTTTCTAAAAGGCCAACAGTTAAGGTTCACGTCTCAGTACCATATGTCATCACTGGCAACACACACTGGTCAAAGACCCTTGTCTTTAGACACTGTGGTAACTTCGACGAGAAGATGTCACGCAATTTCCCGAACGCTTCTCATCCGAGTTGGATTCTTCGTGCGACCTCTTTGCCTAAGTTGGACTTACCTAACTAAAAAATATAATACTAATTTAGAGATTAGTAAGAAAAATTAATGTTTATGGTTAGATACCTGAGCGCCAGTAGATGTGGCGCCCCTCGCAGCACGTTGTGTCTCCAGGCCGGGGCTGCCTCGTGGCAGATGACGAGCCGCGCCGCGTGAGACGATATAGCCGCGTGGAGCGCCGCGCTGCTGCAGTATTCTTCGGGGAACATGAAGTGGTCCTACAAATATAAACAATGTTTATTTCATATATATCTGGAACATTTTATCTGGAACATTTTGCACACACGGTCCTTTGTCCCCAAACTAAGCAAAGCTTGTAATATGGCTGCCAGAGACTCATATACATACATATATATCTTTAAATACATACTTAAAAAAATATTTTTAATTGTAAAATAGGCTTGCGCTTGGCCTCCAACGTGGCGGTCAAACGCAAGTCTATTATTACAAAATAATTATCAATAAAAAAAAACCGAGAGGCACCGACACGCTATCAGCTGAATGGCTGGCCATCAAATAGTGCCTTGATAATCATCCAGCCATTTACAGCAAAAAATTCTTGAAACGAAAACTTTTTCTTCTTCTGACGGATAACATGTCAGTGGAAAAATTTCAGCCAATCATCCTTCTCAGACGTATTACAGGATTGCTATTATTTAAAACTATTTGCGATAGTGGCGCCCTCATTAATTTCTTTCTTAGGATACTGTTTCCCGGAAATATGACTTACCTGGTGCAATTTGAGTGCCATTCTGACTGCTGGGGCTAATACAGAGTGTAGAAGCGACATGTCCGTGAACACCCATTCGTCTCGTGCGCAAGTGATCCTGAAGTCGCCTTTGAACAGTGAGTGGAGTCCGTACAGGAAGAACTCCACGCTGGAACGTGGAACACATTATTATATTGTGCACCCTTGATTATGGGATCCAATAAGGTATCTCGGAAATGGTTGGAGGTACTGGAGAGCTATTTGAAATAATTATGCGTAGAATCTCAAGGAATCGCAAGAAAACGTTGGATGCAGTTCGCTTCCAACCGGCTCTTTTGGAGATCGATGGGGGAGGCCTATGTCCAGCAGAGGACGTCCTATGGCTGAAACGATGATGATGTTGATGAATCTCAAGATCCATTTGAAAAAATTAAATAGATGATAAAATCCTATTGGAACTTCGAAAAATTATACTTAGAAGTGATCACGCGTAGAAAATTATAGTCAATAAACGTCCACAGTTTCATATACAAACATAGTATACAATTTATATCAAAACAAAACTATTTTACCAAAACCAACCGTATATTTATCCATTTACGGCTCAGTTCTCTTATGCCTGTTCGATTGCGAGGCTAAAAAGTGACCAAACTGTTTTGGGAAATTTGGTAATGGTTATTTCGAAGAAATACAGTTTCGTTTACGAATATCTAGTGTAATACGGCTTTAAGTGCAATAAGTATTTTTTTGTTAAGAAACAGTTTTGATGGTTAACATCCGCAAAGTATCACCTGATTTAATAAAGTATGTAATTCAGTAGGTACCTGGAAGCAGCTAGATGCTGCGCCTGCGCCAGTGCGCGCCGGCCCACGAGGCTGAGGGCGAAGCAGAGAGTGCCGACGTGCGCGTCCCGGCCGGGCGCACGCCGGCGCCACGCCGCGCCGCGCCGCGCCAGGCAGTGCACTATCCACTCCTGGTAGATGGCGCAGAAACGACTCCTGCACCACAATAGAACAATACATATTTTATTTTACATGGAAAACAAACAGCTGCTAACAAACACGGTAGATATACGATGAATAGTTACACAAAAGCCAAAGAGAAGTTTTCACTAATACAAACTAAAATCGTGTAAATGCCCCGTTGCATACCAACTTAGGCCTGGATAGATAGATAGAATTTGAACAGTAGGTATGATAGTTGATAAGTAGTAAAGATATATTATTATTATTATATTATTATGGGACCCGGGTATGTCCTAAAACTGCGACCAGAACCACCGGAGGATGGGCAGCAGCGTCCTAATAGTACACGGTGAACGTACTGCGATCCCCAAGCCGCCTGCCAAGCGTGGGGATTATGGCAACACCCCTCTCTATGAGGGAGGCCTTGTCCAACAGTGGACGTAAATTGGCTGATGATGCGAAAGATATATTAAGTTAAATTAACAGAAATAAAAAGGAACAAATAATAGCCAAAATACGATTATATAGCCTCATACAAATTCACAGGTATTTTTTTTTGTTTTCTTTTTTTTATGTTATTGAACAACATTCTCGAGCTTGCACAACAATACACGAATGCCCATTATAATCATTTTTATCAGACAGATAGTCCTCAGTGCCATAATGTGTAGTAAAATGTGCCTGTGTGTGCTGTCTGTATGTGTGTGTAATTGTCCATCTGTCACCAGGCTGTCCATGAACCGTGATAGTTAGACAGTTGAAATTTTCGCAGATGATGTATTTCTGTTGCCGTTATAACAACAAAAACTAAACAAAATAAAATAAATATTTAAGGGAGATCCCATACAACAAACGTGATTTCTTGCCGTTTTTATAGATAATGGTACGGAACCCTTCGTGCGCGAGTACGACTCGCACTTGGCCTGTTTTTATCCGATTTATTACTTCTAATTGTACTGTTTGTTTACAATCGGCAGACATCGTGTGAGCAAGTAGTCGTAATGAGAATCTACTTCTTTGAGATCGCTAGAAAAGAAGACAAATGAGAATGATTACAGTGCAATACATTACCTAGTAATCCCCGAAGCTCTGAAATCATAGTCCTCGTCCAGATTCACGTTGAATATGGGATCTAAATCCACAAAGTTGCGCTCGTTCGTCGGCTTCAGAGCCTCGGTGAGGGCGGGAGACGCGAGCCACTCTTCTAGCTTGCTGGACTGGATCGTGTAGTAAATTATACTCTAAGGAAAAAAAACATACTTAATTACTTCTAGTTATATGATTATCACGGTAAATATCCCGTAAATAATCGTATAAATGTAGCGAACAACCGTGATAGTTTAAAACAGTGTTATACTTAATTATGATGTTAAACCAAATTGAGCAAAACTTTTTTGTTTATCATAAGCATTTCAGCGTCCGCTGCTGGACATAGGCCTCTTCTAATGCACGCTACTGAACTCGGTAGACAGTTCTCTGCATCCAGTTTTTACTTCCAGTGGACTTCATAAAAATTTCAGAACAGGATCAAATTGAAATGGGACCACACGGGAAGCACCAGCTTTCAAACAAAAAAATAATCATCAAAATCGGTTCACCCAGTCGAAAGTTCAGAGGTAACAAATATTAAAAAAATAAAAATAAAAAAACAGTCGCATTGATAACCTCCTCCTTTTCGGAAGTCAGTTAAAAGCCACGCACGCGCCGAACGTCGTCGGGTATCACGTGACTCTCCGGAACACTGCCGAAGGTGTTAGGAATCATGTCGGTCACTATAACAGGACGCAATTTATTAAAACAGTCGAATTGAGAACCTCCTCCTTTTTGAAAGTTGGTTAAAAAGCCGAAGATCGGTATTGGCGTGCATTAGAGAAGCTGGTCTGTGGACTGATGTTGATAGTGACTCACCTTGACGTAATAAGTGAGTAACACCTTCCTAAAGTCGAAAGCTTGTAGCATAGAGACAGCGCTGTTGTCTGTGACGCTGTAGCCTTCCAGCACATATCTAGCGGAGGCTAGTTGCCACGCGAGCCAACGCAGCGACCAGGCGGCGCCGGGGGATAACATTCTACCGCCGCACCACCATAGACCCGTACATACGCCCTCTGTTGGTGGCGGGAGGAAAAAAACTGATATTTTTAACATAAAATAAAAAAGGTTTTTGAAGTGAAAACTTTTTTAGGCGCGTTGAGCACTTTTTGGGTGACCAAAAATCATGGTACTCGCGTCATCGTCACGCTGTATCGTGTATTTTAAAACAGCGCCATCTCTTGTAGAATAGGTGAATTACTACTTAAGTTTTCACTTCTGACGTGCAGTTCTATAAATAAATATCTGGGACATTTATGTCAATCGCTTTTTGACAGCTCATACAAAACTAACGACATAACTTTGTAAAGCGTCTAGCGAATTATATCCCATGCAAATAAATACGTTTGATCTGGTATTACCTCTTTACAAGGTTACGTCAACTTGATAGCCAAGTTGTTGTTTTCAAGTTGACGTGAAATCGCATTAAAATATCAGATGTTCCATAGAAAACGGTCATTCACACTCGCCAAAGCCATTTCAGGGTTGGTCCCATAGTAAAAGCTGTTCATAGGTACTACTCCCTTCCCCCCCCCCCCTTTCGGCGTAGTACACTCTTTCCGCGTAGCCCTGTATAACGTGTTGTATGGTAATGACCAAAGAAAAGATTTTTTTGTTTAATTTAGAATGGCTGTCAAGGTATTTTTGTAAGAAATTTGTTATAGCCACTTGCACCCATATAAACCCTCAGCAACTGTTTTAGCAACTCTGACGCGGAGTTCAAGAATATATAGAAATAAATAAGAATGTTCAATCAAGTATCTATCACAATACCTGGCGACAGAGTTTTTTTCTCATTTCCGTTATATTAACTTCTCTTTTCTGTGGTAATGACCGAGGACCAGAGAAGTGTTAAGTGGCACACTTACCATTGCTTTCCTCAGGGCCTTCCGATATGGCTTCCACCTCGCGCTGCTGACAGTAAGTCCCCCTGAACTCCAACCCTCGTAGTTGGAAGGATACCAGACCGTTACCCATCTCCACGATATGCACCAGACAGTTCAGGTAATCTGATGCGAGAACTGGATAAAAAAGGAAGGTAGTTAAACATTAAAATGATGGCAGTTTGAATATTACATTAAGCATAGCCCAAAATTGAAAAAAAAAACAAAGAGTAGTCCGAAAATTTAAATGAGGGTAGATCGATAATCGAAATTAATATCATTTCAAAATCACTACAACTTGCTAGCGCATAGTGCGCTCTCTGTCTACAAGACATCAAAATCCTTAAATCTTCCTTAATTTTGAACACATTTTGATATTTTTTTCGGTGATTGGCTCTACTTATACACAGCTTTTTTGTAAAGCATAATAAAATACTAGCTGCGCCCCGCTGTTTCACCCGCGTGGTGATGATGATGAAAAGTAGCCTATATGTTAATCCAGGACATAAGCAATGTATATCCCAAATTTCATGAAAATCCATCCAGCCGTTTTAGCGTGATTGAGTCTATCCATCCATCCAAAATTTCACATATATGATATTAGTGTGATTAGTGTGAAAAATGTGATAAAAAGAATCAGTCTAGTCGCCTATTGGAATGACGGCAGTTCGAAAGTTAGAATAATTTAAATAGTGAATGAGGGTAGTTACAAAACTAAAATCAGGATAGTTCGGAAGACTATAATCTCACCAAAGCAATCTCCTTGTTGCACCGGCCCCCATCGGCCCAGCATTAGGTCCCCACATAGATAGTGTTGCAAGGATCGAGTGAGATGCTCGTAGAAAATCGAGTTTAAGTTGTTATCGTCTGAAAATTACAATAGTATCATTCAAGTACAAGGAATCTCAGGTGAGATAGAAAATTAGGGACCAGTATACTGTGGCTCAATTTGACATTTTTAACCGACTGCAAAAAAGGAGGCTGTATTACAGTTATTTTTGTTTGTTACCTCAGAACTTTCGACTGGCTGAACCGATTTTGATGAACTGCTAGTCTGTGGAATGCGCTGCCTGAATGGGTGTTCCCCGAAATATAAAGGCGAAATAAAGGCCGTCTATGTGTAACGTGTGGCCGTCTTACCAGCTCCTAGATTCCTTTCCAGCTGCGAAGAGAGTCTGGTATTGCTCTGATCCACACGCTTCGTATTATAATCTCGCTCCCAAAACTTCACCGGACGCACGTATGACGTCATGAATATTGCACTACCTGCAAACATTGTGAAAATAATAACTGTTTTAGTTAAGCAAATACTATTATTAGGTATTTTAGTACTATAAATACTAGTAAGTAGTAGTCATGGTATAAATTATAGTATGCAACTCTTGAATAAAACGGATTTATATCGAGGGCCATGAATCACTCGCGGCGCTCAGGATTCTAACACTTGAATCACTAGCTACGCTCGTGATTCAATCATCATGAATTACGGTCGTGATTCAGTCGTTAGAATCCTTCACTTGCTCTGCTCGTGATTCATACATGGCTCTCGCTTTAAATCCATCCTTTATTTTAATTGCATAATATAAGTACTATTCAATATCTGTATCAAGCAGAATTGGTACCAAAATAGGTACAATTATTGTTAGTTTTCTTACCCAAAGCAGGCGTGAGGGGCGATGACAGTAACGCAGACACGGCGGCTTGTAGGAACAACATGGCACTGTGCGGGACGGAGAAGGGCTGCGCAAACGCATGGAACGCACTTCCCCACGTGATCTGCCACGGAGCTATGTACGTCACTATGAACTGGATCTGGGGAGAAATGGAAATTAGCAAGAATTAAAACAGAATAGAAACCCAGAATATCCAGATATAGAACAAATACAAATGTTCATCACATGAATGCTTCTTAGGTGGGAATCGAACCCACGCCATAGAATACATATTGTAAGTACAAGTAGATTCACTCAGCAAAATCATTTAAATAAGTAACGAGTCTTGCTACTACACATCATCATCATCAGCCAGAAGACGTCCACTGCTGAACATAGGCCTCCCCCTTTAACCTCCACACTGAACGACATCCTGCCATCTGCATCCACTGGATGCCCGCGACTCTCACAATGTCGTCGGTCCATCTAGTGGGAGGCCTACCTACGCTGCGTCTTCCGGTTCGCGGTCTCCACTCAAGAACCTTTCTTCCCCATCGGTTATCAGTTCTTCGAGCGATGTGGCCTGCCCATAGCCACTTCAACTTGCAGATTTTAATAGCTATGTCGGTGACCCTGGTTCTTTGGCGAATATCTATGTTCCGAATTTTATCGCGTAAAGAAACTCCGAGCATAGCTCTCTCCATTGCCCGTTGTGTGACTCTGAGTTTTTCCAAAAGACCAACAGTTAAGGACCACTTCTCAGTACCATATGTCATCACTGGCAACACACACTGGTCAAAGACCTTTGTCTTTAGGCACTGTGGTATCTTGCTACTACACAATAAAGTGCAATTCAGGACTTGCGAGCACTAACTACCTATTATATTAACCTAGAAGTTGCCTCTCTGTCTATCGCTTAACTCTTGTCGCGTTATCTCTATCTATCGCGCGGCAGCGGGCACGACAAGTCCGACAAGACGACTACTTGTAGCTTCATACCTAAAGTGCAGAGTGCGCACGGCCTGCCCACGCCCCCAAGCGCAGAAGAAAGGTTCACTACCAAATGAGCCACAAGGACAATCGATAAAACAAATTCAAAACGATTTTTTTGGCCCCTCAAAAGTTATTTAGTTAATTTGAATTCACAATAATTAAATTATTTTCTGTTTTACCACCATTCCAAAAAGTTCCAAATGCCAACGTACCTTGAGCAACAACTCGTAGACCTTGCTGAACATGACAGCGGTGATGAAGTAGTCGACGAGGAAAGTCTCCGATATCTTGTGAGTGCCCAAGTCCAGTTGGAAGAGAAGTACCGCGAATACTAGTATCAGGTATTGTGAGTCCGGTTCCGAGTATGCATGACGGAGACCTGACATCATAAAATATATTATTATATTTAATAATTATCAATATAAAAAACCGACTTCATAAAAATGTCATAACTGGACCAATTGAAATGGGACCACACGGGAAGCACCAGCTTTCAAATAAAAAAATAATCATCAAAATTGGTTTACCTTGTCGAAAGTTTTGGGGTAACAAACAAAAACAATCGAATTGAGAACCTCCTTTTTTGTAAGTCGGTTAAAAAACAAATTTTTTTTTTAGATGATATCAGGTGTACCCCGATAGTTACAATCTGGGTGTCTTCAACCAAGAGAGAATCGGTTTCTTCTAAGCAAGCGAGCTCCATCGTATACTGCATCATCGCTTAACATTAGGAAAGTTGGCGTTAAACGCAAGCCTAATATAATAAAAAAATGACTAAACTGAGAAGAACTCACATTTCAATGCGCACACGCATATAATGAGCGCGCCGACCGCGTCACCGAATTTGTCCGCGATGGCGGGCGCGTCCTGCGTGGTAGCTGCGATCACTACCGCCGGATACAAAACGTTGCGCTCCAAGAAACACAAGTACACGAATATCTGAACAAATAAAAAATTTACATTGTACTTATACATTCACAAGTACATGGATCTTGGGTTTAGTACAAAAAAAAAGTGGCACGAGTTTAGTATAATATGTATTCATTGAATTCCAATTAAAGAAATTAAATAATAATAGTTTATTGATCCAAAAATTTTAAGACTATAATATTCAGAAAAGTTATCGAACTAGACATATTATTAAGATTACATTCAAATTAACAAATATGTTTGTGTGGAACTGGCTGGCACCCATTTCAGGATACCTGTTACCACTTTACATATGTTTACTTTACTTTGTGCGAGTTCGTAAGATGGAGTTGGGTAGAATATAATGTTAAAGTCTGCATTTAATTTATGATTATAGATTTTCTGACTCCTTTACAATGCGAGGTAGGGACGACTGAGCGCTGCGCCCTGTGTTCTCTATACCTTGTCAACATTATTGTAGCGCGCATCGCTACACCCATACTAGTAATTAAACTGTGCTACAGGCGTCAGTTTTCCGTTTGACTTGTGTACTACCAGCGTAAGTGGGTCAGTGACCTTCATTATCGACAAACCTTCTCGAAGATCATGAGGCGAGGAGGGTCGGTGACCTCGAACATGGCGTGCTCGTGCGCACGCAGCACGGGCCCCGCGAGGCACAGCCAGGGCTGCTGCGCACGGAGCTGCGGAGCCACGTAGTGCAGCCACCAGCCCAGTGTGCCCGCTATTATCCATAACACCTGCCACACACCAACACAAAACAATTTCTTATTGACCGAGCGAAGAGAAGTGTCTTTAAATTAATCAATTTTTTTTTTTTTTTTTTTTTAATATTTCTTTTTCATAGATGTTTTAAGTAGATAACTCTTTATTGTTCACACCAAAAATTACATAGATACATAGTAACATAAAAAACAAACTTAAAAACCTAGTGAAACAATTGGCGGCCTTATCGCTACAAGCGATCTCTTCCAGGCAACCTTATATAGTTTTGTTAATTTATTTAATTCTAATATACTCTTTGGACGAAGCTCCTATACAGCTGAATTATGTTAATATCAATTATCCTTCATACTATTTGTTTTTGTCGTTTTTAGAAGGAGTCACAGTTTATTAATAGCTATTTACAAACTTGAAATTGATGTAAAAATTATAAAGATTTATAAGAATTAAAAATTTATAAAGTTCGAATATGAGCAAAATCAGTAAAGGGGTTGCGAAAATATACAGACGGGGGAAACTAATAATTTAATGTAAACGAAGGATACCACTATCTAAAAAAACTGCAAAAATATCACGTTTGTTGAAAGGGAGCCCCCCTTAAATTTTTGTTTTATTTTAATTTAATTATTTATTTTTAAAGTGAATATTTTACTAAATATTCTGTGAATATTTCAAGCGTCTACCTGTTGCCGTTATCAATATCGAGCAAAAACGAGCAAATAAATCACGTTTGTTGCATGGGATTTGGGAGCCCTCTTAAGTATTAATTTTATTCTATTTTTTAGTATTTGTTGTTATAGCGGCAACAGAAATACATCATCTGTGAAAATTTCACATGTCTAACTATCACGGTTCATGAGGTACAGCCTGGTGACAGACGAACAGACAACCAGACAGACAGACGAAGACGGACAGCGGAGTCTTAGTAATAGGGTCCCGTTTTACCCTTATACATCATCGAGGATGTATAAAATGCAAAACTAACTCACCGTATTCAACTGAGGTCGCAAAGTAGTGAAGACAGTTGTGCAATGAAGTCCAAAGACAAACAGCCCGAGAAAAGTACACACGATGACGTCATTTTTCAGTCGTGCATTCACAGTCGCTTGCAGTTTTCTCGGCAAAGGGTCCTCCATCTCATCATCAGGGGTGTCAGTGGCATCTTGCTTATTGGTCTTAGCAGTTGAATCCTGACTTTTGTCTTCTTCTACCGGATCGGTTTTCAAAGATGTAGTAGAATTAATCGTATCACCAGCCCTGGGATCCATTTTTAAAGAACTCACGCTTGAAGCCTGTGATCGTTTCTGATTTTTAGCTATATTTGTCTCTGAACTAAAGTTGATTTTGGAAGCGCAACTTCCTATAGAATTCTGCTTGGAGATGTTACTTTCCGAATTGTTCTTTTTATCGTCCGTTAGGGTATTCGTGTTGGGTTCAGTCTTTTCGATTTCCGGGGCGCATTCCGGGACGTGCATTGCGTAAAATTCCGGGGGTAGTAAGTGCTTCTTTATTAGATTCCATATCAAAGTGTAGTCACTTGCACTACGGCTTAAGTGATATGCTATGGGGACTAGAAGGCCGCAGAAGATTGAGAAGAGTATGTTATGCTTCTGATGCTGTGATTTCTTCCCTTCAACTAAGCCACTGTAAGCGAATCCATATAGCACACCAATGGCAGCCACCGACCTCACTATACAGAACATAGCAGCTGTCAAGCTACTAGTCGCATTGCCTCCAAACACATGCATATCAATTTGTTCCAAAAGGTACATCCAAAAAGTGTTTACTTGAGGGAACAGGCCCAAACTGAAGGCCAGTGGAAAAAACAACAAAAATTTTGATAAAATCTCCTGAATGACATACAAAAAATCTCGTTCGTTCATTTCCAATCCATATATAGTGAGAGGTGGTATTTCAGAACTTCTCTTACTTCTCAAATGGATTTCTTCAGGTGCTGTCTGGATTAAAAAGCTGTGAACTCCGCAGAGTATCGCAGAGCAAAGGCAGAAGTATACGGGTCTTGAAAACACGACCATCTTGTTAAATCCGTGCACTGGTGACGCAGAATCGGGCTGGACGCTTTTCAATAGTGAGTACTGGCTTCCCGCCATGATAAAACAAAACCAGAACGCGTAGATATCCCTGTAGAATCCAAGGTTCAAGACCATGGACCCTAACACAGCAACCATTATCGCCAATATGATCGTTATAAACGTCTCTTTGAAGGTCAAATTTCTGTCGAACAACGCCATAAGCTTCAACCTGTCCATTGTCACTTTGACTTCGAAGCACTTTGATATCTTCAACTTGTAGTAGCTCTTTGGTTTTGGTAGATTTGCCTTCTTGATATCGTCTATAATCTTGGAGAATTGCCTTCTGTCCTCGTCTGCCATTGAAGGCATGAGACTAGGGATGTTGGCGGTGGTATTCTCCGGTTGCTGCTGCGCTTGTTGCGCCCTCTGCTGGCTTAAGAGGAAGTTGATATGCATACTGGGCAACCCCATACGGGACTGCCTCTCAGCCTCTATCTGTTCAAGTAAACTATCAGTCACATAGGCAACGGGAGATCTCGGTTGATCGTGACTTCCCGTTCCTCCGTCGAAGACATAAAACCTCTTATTATTCGTACTATTAGTCGTTATAGGAACTATCGTTGATATATTGTTATTACTAGACAGGAGTGGGTTATTACTGCCTTGGTTTGAAGAGCTTTGGTCTATACTGTCTCCACGTTTTGGCTTCGCTATACTTTCACTGTTTCCCGCTTCTGACTCTAAAGAACCGCAACTGCCTTCGCCTGCGGTTTCTTGAGAGTTATCAGTGTTGTCAAGAGGCTTTACTCTGTTAATCCTCACACCTTCTTCTTTATCGGGCAAAGGAGCAACAGACGTAGACTGAGCCCGTCCCGAGCTGTTCTTATCAAACGTATAAGACATCCAATTCCCATACTCATCCATGAAACAATGTATCGCGCCATCGGTCGTGTCGTCAAAAGACTTTGCAAAGTGAACGCTAGACGAATCGTTGCCCACGTTACTAGTTGTTTCTTTTTTCTTAGTAGAATTGTACTGTGACGATGGGTTGTTGCGTTGTCGAGTCGAACGTTTGATTTTTCGGACTCGATTTCTGTGATTCCTGTCCATTAAAGGTCTGAGTCTCGGGCCTTCTTCAGGAGTAGGTGGAGTTTCCGGTGACCTGTTCTCGTTTGATACGTGGGGAGGCATGCAACAAGGTCCAAAATCGACTCTCGAGTTCAAAAATGCTGCAAGTAACGGCATAGAAGTCGGCAGTAACATGTTGGTGGAAGTTTGAGCCATTTCTTCGATGGAGCGTTTTCTGGGTTTCTGAGCGTTGTCTCTTTCACCTCGTAAGCTTTGTCGATGGCTGCGAGACCGCTCATCTCTATTCAGAGGTGGCATCACCACAGTATTCGCGTTCGTCGCGGCGAACAAACATTCTAAGCCTTGCACCAAAGCTGCCTGAGCTTCAACCGCATCCATGAGAATTCTTTCTTCATTCTGATTTTCATCCTTTCCCTTTTTAGAATCTCTCTTCTTGTTCTCCTTCTGGGATGAAGCTCGCGAACGCGCTAAGTTTTTTATTTGCTTTGGTATGGCTCCTAAGTTTTTTGGAACGTTTGACGATTCGCCTAAAGCGGTGGCAAGATTTTGACAGACTTCTTCTGGTAAGGCACACGCCTCGTCTTCTTTGGAACTCAGTGATTCCGGCGCTTCTTCGAATAGCCAGTCTAAGCTGTATACGCTTCTATCGTCGCCGCTTTTGTTGTCATGTTCCACCTCTTCAATTTCGGGTGCCGGTATCGGCTCAGTCTCATTTATTTGTTCTTCCGGAGGTCTTTCAGCATTAGTGTCGCTGCTACTACTAGTGTTTGAAATATCGTGGTCCCAAAGCTTCTTTTCGGCAACTTTTTTCTCGTCCGCTTTCTTTTCATTTTGGTCTGGATTTTCATTAGATTCTAAGCTGGATTTCTCTATGAGTAAATCTTTAGAACTAGCGCTGGCCTTGTCAAAATAGTCAGCAGATAGAACGTTAGCGCTAGTTTTGCATTCACATGAAGGGTTATGTCGTTCAGGACGCTTCGGTTCGTACTGAGGCTCGGGTTTCGGTATCTTTTTTAGTCGGACTGCTTTGCTTTTTTCGTGGGGACAGTCGGGAGCGTGTTTGATGGCGGGTCGTCTTTCGCAGCAGTGCGCTTTACAGTCGTGAGTTTTGGTCCTCACCACTCGGATGTCAGTGGCTCGGTCTAGAAGTGGCGAACGCGATCCGTTATTCTCGTAATCGGAATCGCTTGAACGCATTGTTATAGATTGCTCTGGGTCCCAATCGAAACCTCGAAACTGCTTTTCATCATCATAATCGCTATAGCTTTCCCCGCTCGAGTCTAAATCAGTCTCCTTCTGTGACGTTTGCATTTCATCCGAAATTTCGGCAATAGGGTACACTATCTCTGATCCATAAGTCAAGTAAGGATAGCTACACCCTTCGCCGTTCTCGTTCCTAGGATACAGATTCAAATGGGGACCTCGAGTCAAACTTTTGCTGGGAGGAGGAATGACTGCACTTTTAGGATTTTTCAGCATTTGACCACCGATCGTCTCAGCACTGTTTGGATGAGGGGACAAGTTCGAGACGCTTGGCGGCGGACAGCCTATTTCTAAAGCCGTGCTTTTTATTCGACGAACTCCTGGACTTTTCCCTTTGGTCTTCTCTACATCTCCCGAAGGCACTTCTGCTTTCACCATCATGTACTCTCCCAATTCGACGCTGGCAAAAAAACCCGTATCTGCATTATTCGAATGCCTTCTCATATGGGACACTAGTTGTGCAGTGGAGTTCAAAAGTGGTAACTGTATTGTCGACATGGTAGAATTTGAATTTCGCCTCATATTGGAAGACTGTGCGGTTGCTAACGCCATCGCCGACTTTGTACAGCTCTCATCGGGATAGTTTGTATATCTCCGCCTATGCGCTATTCGTTTCTTTGGCGACGGTGGTCCAACACTCGGTTCTGAATTATCCTTCGAGTCCGAACTGAGCTGACGAGCAAACTTTGACTGGTAAGGTTCACCAGCCGCTTCATTAGCATCTAAATACAGCCATTCTTTATAAAAATCTCTGTTGCTTGAACGTCTATGTGGACATTCGTGGTAACGTCTACTAACTTTAGCGAATGGTCCTTCGTCTATCAGCATATGAACTGGTAGGTTATGATCTTGCATAGAATGTAGTCTGGGATTTCTCCCTGCTTCAACAATGAGCTCGTCGATTCTAGCGTTGTGCGTTCGCCTTTTCGAGGTTCTATGTTCTCTTCTGTGGCCAGATTTCGACCGGCTTCTGTTCGGTGGACGGGTTTTGGAAGGACCCGGCATTTCAGCGGGCTGCGCTACGCATAAGTCAGACTTGGTGGAGGCAGACGCCTCGGCCTGCTTCGTAGACATAGCACTATCTTCTATGCTCGATTCGGAGCTGTTCTTACGATGGACGTCCACTTTTAAATCTGAAACAATATTAGTGTTCTTTAAACACAGAATATTTAATTTTAATAATTTTAATAGGTTCCTAATTTTAGGACATTATGAAAATGATATCATTAATGTAATAGCTATCACTGCTGCAACTTCGTAACATTGTGACTGTGTATAATAGGTAAAGAAAACCGGAGGTCAAACACAAGCCTATTATACAATAATAAAATAACGTAGTCGCCATTATAACCACACTGAACTGAGATTAGCCCGTCTCCTTTACCTGCATGTCCCGCCGACATGCGATGCAATGCCTAGAATTTAGCCACAAATTTGTGTGATCATATTCAGGAAGTCATTAAAGCCGGATTACGGCGGATAAGTGGCAGGTAGTGCGATGGTAAACGACAACGCCAGCATCAGATCAAACAGTTCGTTGTAAATGCGATAAAAGATACAGAGATGTTCGGTGAGCTTGGGATCGTCGCCAATAGGCCTGTGTGCAAACTTTTTGTTATTTCCTCATAAAAAAGGTCATTATAAACAATGAAAACGAAATTAAAATTTGTAAAAACTTCTACATGAAAGGTTACCGATTGTGCTGTTGTTGGGCTTGTGGTACTCAAGCGAGGTGACAGACTCGTTGTCGCTGGGCGGCGCCTCCGTGCGCAGACGCAGCCGCGACATCTCTATGCCTTCCCCTGGACTGGAACAATCAGTACTATCATTAGCATCCTTTAGCATAGTTATGTAGGAATAGGGGTTTTATGGTGCAAAAATTAGTAGTCTAGTGGTACAGCTGTTAATAGTCTGTAAATATGGGTCAGCAACGTATTTGTGATGCCTCTGGTGTTATAGGTATCCATAGGTGACCGAATGCTATACCGCACGAAAATATCATGCGAAATGACTGACTTTCGAACAAAATCCCAAAAAAAATTCGTTTTTTTTTTAATAATCATATCACTCGCTAACACTTTTATTTTTGTAATATGTGGTGTAATATGTGAACAATAAAGTTTATCTATCTATCTAATGGAACGAATGGTTTTAGCCACTCGAATTTGCTTTCTATCAATAGAAAATCATGCGAAATATCATACGAGTAATTAAATTATTATTTTTTTAATTTTACGCCACGTTGCATCGGTGTGATTGTACCTCCATATACATACAACATCAGATTGTACTTAACGCCCGACCCGGGTTCGATGCC
The DNA here is from genome assembly GCA_949125355.1 of Agriopis leucophaearia. Classification (NCBI taxonomy): domain Eukaryota; kingdom Metazoa; phylum Arthropoda; class Insecta; order Lepidoptera; family Geometridae; genus Agriopis; species Agriopis leucophaearia. Next base: position 15,048,164 of record OX421274.1, on the reverse strand, counting down.
CTACAAGGCCCTGCTCATAAATCAGATATGCTACTCAGCCATACCGGTCATCAAAAGTATTTGTATTACTCACGCAGTGTTCTCATTGAGTTGGTCAGCCGGTGCAGATTCCAGCACGAAGCACTCACTCGTGTCGTACATGTGATGCAGCCCGTGGTTAACCAGCTTCAGCAAAGTAAACAGTAACGCCACCAGTACACAGTATACTGCCCACCCGATACTCGCTGGCGGGAAGTACTGAGACAAAAACAATGAATTTATATACCATGAAACAAAATTAATACTAGAAAACTTTTTAAACAAGCTTTTATAATGCGTGTACAACATTTAATGGCTGTGCTGCTAACCATTGAGAGTTTCCCTAGTCAGGATCCAAAACTGAGTGCAACAATCATATGCAGCAATGTGTCCAATAAAATACCGATAGAGTAGCAATTATGCGTCGATGCTCAAGACTAAGAAGCTTAGTCAGACCTAGGGATTTGATTTCGATGAGCCTCTTCTCAGTAGACTCCAATGCCCCAAGCTGGTACTTAGCTGATCCATTCCAAAGATGAGAGCAGTACTCCATGCACATACGAACTTGGGCTTGGTCCAGTAACTGTCCCGACATGACGTACCGTTGCACTTTTGATATGATACCCAGCGTTTTTGCAGCCAATTATTATCCAATTATGCTAATTGTTATATAGGACCCAAAGTTGAGGGTAGATACCAACACCCAAAAGCTCAAGTCGATATATTATCGGAATGGATACATCCTGGAAAATACTAATTTGTCTACATAGGCCCTCTAGTTTTTTTTTTTATCATGAATAAGTTCACGCTTGACCACCAACTCGTCTGAGGGTAGAGACGATGTGGTCGAAGATGAAACACGCAGACTTCGAAGATACCTATGCACTCTGGCCTTGAAAAGGACTAGATTGCCTAAAATTTTCTCATAGCTTTCTACTGCCCTAAAAGCCACCAGCGCCCCGAAGAAGGTGTTATTGCCCACTTTGAGAAAGCCTGGTTTAATCAGTACTTAAATAGGATGGGTAAGGCTTTACTTATCACCTGAACATAGCTGTTAGAAAGTAGATTACTTAAACATATGGAAATAACTAATTCTATTAAATAATATGACTTCACATGCTATTGACCAATCATTAACTGCCAATGACACAGAAAATGAGATATTTAAAATTATTCTTTAAAATCTATTTTATTTTCTCAACTCGTCATGAGTCAGCTGTTCAACAATTAGGTACTATTGCTATGTACAGGATAATATGAAATCCAAGTTTCCCTTTTACAATCCAGTTCCTTTGTAAGTAAATATATACCAACAAATTCTGAATAGACATTTAAAACAGCAATGTGAATAAGATCATGAGTAAGAAATATTACAATTTATCTTGAAAAAATTACTTGTCAATGCACGATTGGTTATCGGCACGAGACAAGAAAAGCATCCATAAGGGTAATGACCATCATGATTCAAAAGATTTCCCGCAAAACAATGGAGTAAACAACTTGACCTGGATAATAATTACATTGCCCTAACCTCTTTCTACACGAGACCTTACGCGTAAACAAACATTCTAAACTCACCAGGTACACGGAAAACGGTACACATAGTAGGAACAACCAGATATACAAGTGCACTGTGTTGCAAAACAAATTTTGATGAGGGTCATAAAACCATCCTCCAGTTAAAGATGCCCAGACGCCTTGCCGCAATATCTCCAGAGTCTGAGAACCCATTGTACACTTTATGTCCACATTTCCGCGCGCAGGACACCGTCCACCCTCACCGCACTACATGAAACACTTAAATCATTTTTACTACTGCAAATTTGTTCCTGCCATTTTGGTTGAGAATATCTGAGCGACTGTGAGCTCTATTGACACATATTGTTTCGTAAATACATCGCTACTGTAACATTTGTCATCGACTATAGTTACACAAACCACGATTGTGCATTAAGAAGATTGCTTTGTTTACGGAAATAAACTACTATTTCAACGGTATTTATTGAAAAATACCAAATATATACAAATTATTCATGAAATCAACACTTCCATTACTTTTGATTTTGACAGTCTGACAGATGTCTTGTAAGTTGTATGGTAAATGGAAATTGGCATGCATTGCATGTAGATCGTGCATGACATTTTGAATGGATTGTTCTTTTTTCCTCCCTTAGAGGATTTTATCGTCGCGCGTCTTGTGCATTTGCCAATGTTGAGTATTTCATTATTTTCAAGTTTTAGTCAATATTTTAGTAATTTAATAGGTTCGGAAACAAGCAAGCGGATTGAACTCATTTATCTACGTCATTAATTAAAATATATTTTTATTTATCAATATAACAAACCTAAAGTTTACTATGGTTGTTCATTACGCCCACGAGAAAATCTCTGATCAGCCGGGCTAGCACTAACATAACGCACTGCGCCAAAATTTTGTCGATTCTTTTTATTGTGCCATAGCGAGACAGGCGGTGCGCATGCTAGCCATGCAGGGCTACCAGCATGGCTAGCATGCGCACGGTGACAAAATCTTGTCATTACTTTGCCGTGCGAGAACGGTACAAGGCGCCTACGGTTTCAAATACTCCTGTCTCGCTGTAGCACGACAAAAAAGTAGACAACGTTTTGTCGCGGCGCGCATGCTAGCGCGCCGCGTATGAGAGAATAATAAAAAAATATTTTTTATATATTGTTCGCCCATTCCTCAGCAGGCTAAAGCTGTTTAGGCCATACCGCCTTGTCTTCTGTATTTTTTTGTCCACAGATCTAGGATGGATTTTTGGGCATAGAAAAAAATGCGAGGTCTGTGATTGTCCCCGTAGGACTTTAAGACTCTTCTTTTAAAGTTTTAGAATACACATGAAAATACACTTTTCACCCCCTTATATCACTTGCCAACACTTGAGCACATTCACGAACTCTATTTTATAATAATCCACCATTATTACACATGTACACGCAAAGTAGGTACACAAGTTTAGAAAAATAATAGAATTATGCGACAGATTTTTTCCACATTGGCGTCAAAAATCCAAAAAAAGAATGAATCACTTTTTAGAACTAGTGCTAGTGAAGTGCAAGTTTAAGCCGGAAATTCGAAAAACACCGGTTATTGTACAGCTGTCATATAATCGAATCTGTCAGGCATCCGGATAGTCATTTAGATTTTTTTGTTTACTTTACTTTACTCATTCATATACTGAAAGTAGTAAGTGAACTTGTGTGATGGTGTGTGTGTTATCATGTTGTGAGCAGTTGTGTTTTGGTCACGTTTCGGTGTAGCCGGCAAGGAATGTGGCAGAGAACGAAATTATTACGTTTAAAATAGCAACAAATATTTTGTTTTAAAGCAAGCAGATTGTGATTAATAAAATGGCAGATATTGAAAAGTTATTGAAGCAGGCTGCCATGCAAATTGGAGCTGGTGGAAGTGCTGGATTTGTAGAAGTATGCATAATGCATCCTCTGGATTTGGTAAAGACAAGACTACAGATACAATCAAATGTGAGAAATGGCATAAAAAGTTCAGATCCTCATTATTACAATGGTATATTAGACTGTATGAAGAAAATGTACAAGTATGAAGGTCTCTCATCATTTTGGAAAGGGATTTTGCCGCCGATACTAGCAGAAACACCTAAGCGGGCAGTGAAATTTGCGACTTTTGAGCAATACAAAAAGTTATTCATGTTTGGATCTAGCACACCAACTCCATTGGTTTGTATATTTATGAACTGATTGTACAATACATTATTAGAAAATGATATAAAACTATTTCTATTTATCTTTAAGAGTCTGATAAGAAATAGATAAGACTTGTATCTTGTACTGTTTACCAAACAAACATTATGATGTCTTATCAGTGATAGACGTGATTAAAAAAGTTATTTTTCTTATTTTTAATATTATATATGTATACCAGTACTAATAATTAGTAGTATTGTATAAATGTAATATTGTATAACAGCATCAAAATAGTATATATAGTTATAAAAGTAATGTATATATTTCAGACTTTCTCATTGGCTGGTTTGGGAGCTGGTATAACTGAAGCTATTCTAGTTAACCCCTTTGAGGTTGTCAAAGTGACCTTACAATCGAACAAGGCCTTGGCAAGTCAGCTGCCTAGCACATGGTCTGTAACGAGGCAAATCGTTAGAGAAAATGGACTCGGTTCAAGGGGCCTTAACAAGGGACTTACGGCAACGATTGCAAGGAATGGCGTATTCAATATGGTCTATTTTGGATTTTATCATAGTGTGAAAGGATTGGTTCCTGAATATGAGGTGTTTATATTATTAAATTTAACTTGGTGTGTTTATGCTACGCGTTATCACGTAGGTGCTACCATCATGTTTGAAGAGGTTCAAAGCAGAATATTTACTGATCAAATATGGTGAAAAAGTAGATAAATACAAAGTTTGCTTTTAATTTATTGCTGTTACCATAGCGATGTAATTGTTTATCTAGGCGGTAAAATATTCTACTGACGATTGCACTTTTTTCCAGGATCCGCTTTTAGAATTCGGCCGAAAAGTTGCCATTGGATTCACATCAGGAGTTCTAGGGTCATGCATCAATATACCATTTGATGTAGCAAAAAGTCGTATTCAAGGTCCACAGCCAACCCCGGGAGTCGTCAAATATAGTTCTACAACAGGAGCAATCGTTTTGGTGTATAGAGAAGAAGGGTGCGTTAACCAAGTTATTACAATAACGAAATTAATTCTAGCAATAATCACACTAATCTCACTAATATCATATATGTGAAAGTTTGGATGGATGTTTATTACTCTATAACGCAGAAACGGCTGGATGGATTTGAATTAAATTTGGAATATACATTGCTTATGTTCTGGATTAAAACATAGGTTACTTTTCAATATCATCATCATCACCGATTTTCACCACCACGTGGGTGAAACCGCGGGGCGCAGCTAGTCAATCATAATACTTCCACATCTCATTCGACTAACATTGAGACTGATTATGATTTACCTAACTAATTAAAATTTCGAGGCAAATGGGAAACTAACATGTTGATCAAAGAGCATACGACTGGAAAATGTATCATCAAACTTTCTAACACACTGACAGATCAGGAAATGCAAGTTCATACCTACTCAAAAATAAAACAGTTACGTGACCCCATTGTTTGTGAAATGCCTTTTGCTAAAAATACAATCGTCAACTTTGTGCAAAACGATCTGTTTTGCGTGAGCGCGGGCATAATGCCAAGTGAATCAAGTTTAGTAATACACGGAATCAATGCAATGCTGAGAATGCGAAGTGAGTATTTATTAAAATATACCTGCAATCTGTAGTATACAGAAATGTTCATAACTGAATACTAATAAGTTAAACAATAGAAAGTAAAGAATATGTAATCGTATTGTCGTACATTATGCACATAATTTGCATCTAACTGAAACTGAAATATTTCATGTTATGCTGATGAAATTGTTTATTTCAGTAAATAACAGATCTCATCTCAGTACTGCATGCGTGAGCTATAGATAGATAGATACGTTGTGAGATAGACGTATAAGATATCTAGGTGATATGTAGTGTGTACTCTAATTTCAGAATCACCTCTAGTGAATGGTAGTAGGTACCTATTTCCATTTTCAAGATGTGTCTGGAACTAGCAACGCCCCATATTTCCACTCACTGTTCGCTATATTTTCCGGGATAAAAAACCAAGGTATAAGTTACGTCCATATCAAATTTCATATCTGAATGGCGTGCATTTGGAGAGGTCTATGTCCAGCAGACTTATGATGATGATATCAAATTTCATCTGAATCTGTTCAGCCTTTATGCACTTGAGTAGAAACAAACATGATAATTATATTCACGTACAAACACTGATCACATCATCTCACACGATCTTTCGTATTTATGACATTATAATTTTTCATTGTTTTGAATAAATAAATAAAAAATAGCTATATTATGCACATCGACATTTTAACACTGCAATTTTTTTGATCATTATTTTTATTTGCATTGGTATTAGCAGAAACATTTTCCAATGTCATTATCTATTTTTGAGAAGTCAACATTTTGTAGTAGGTAACCTTACAATATTTTTCATGAATCTAACGCGAATCTATCACATTTAAAGTACTTAATTTTCTTATCAAGTTATCATAATTCATAATAGGTAAATACAACATAATTCAATAATGATGTACTTACTTACCTACTGTGTGCAAAATGAAAAAGTAACAGTATTCATATCTGTTACGATACGATATATTGTGATTAATTGCTACTAACTAGCACATTGACATTAAATCGATTGTTGATCACTGTATGTATTAATTAATTAGATATCTAGAAGAATTAATATCAATACAAAACTTTATATTTATCTCCTAATAATAATGGACATGCCTACCTACAAGTCAGGTGAATCTCTAACTCTTATGCTAGGTAGATTAGGTACCTGTATTAAATAGGAGTCAGTTACTTCCCAGTTATAGTGACTGATATTGACAAAGTTATTAATTAAATTAATTATTAGTATTCACTAATCATGAAGTACCCATGTGTGTGCACATCATCAGCCAATTAACGGCCACTGTTGCACAAGGCCTCCCTCATAGAGAGGGGTGTTGCCATAATCCCCACGCTTGGCGGGCGGCTTGGGGATCGCAGAACGTTCACCGTGTACTATTAGGACGCTGCCCATCCTCCGGTGGTTCTGGTCGCAGTTTTAGGACATACCCGGGTCCTAATTATAATTCAATTAGCAGTACCTAATTAGTGTACATGAGTTCCTAATTCGGTATTTATAGAAATGAGAATCTGAAGAGTAGTTGGTAGTTATCATATTTTTTCTGGGAAAGTCTCATTATTACTCGTTTGATACTCCTCATAAATTATGGGCAAAAACTTCATGATCAGGCTAAGTAGCGTGCCATGAGAGAGATCTATGTCCAGCAGTGGACTAATGTAAGTTGATGATTATACTTAGACATTATATACCTATAGCATATTATTATACTTATGAAACATAGCCATTATTAAAAATATGTTTCGTTTTTTTTTTCAGCTTTCGAGCACTCTACAAAGGACTTCTGCCCAAAGTGTTACGCTTGGGACCCGGTGGCGCTATAATGTTAGTTGTATATGACTATGTTTTTCACTTTTTGGAAAACAAATTCCAAGACAAATAGGTTAGGTACTAAGCTGAAGAACTATTTTTATACATCATAATTATATTTTAGCTCTATTGCATAATAAGGTACAAAAAATATCTAAGTATATGGTGCCTTATGTCATAGTGGTAGTAGATGTGGAGGCAGACCACGACCCCAAAAACATTATCATCACTTATTTTACATTGAGCGAGCTTTTCTCGCTCTCTCGGCTAATGTGTGGGCAAGACAAAATTAAACGTACGATTAAAATCAGAGGGTTTGGAGGTTGTGGTAGCAGTAGCCCCCTGTTATAATTACTATAAGAAAGAACCAAACATATTGACCAATTTAAATTTAGATTCACAGCCATATTAAAACTTCTAACATCCAAATGTGTTTATGTAATGGAAAACGGTACAATCAATGTGTATCTACCTATTATTTAAAAATATGAATCAGTATAAAGATAAATATACATTTGACTTATTTTTAAGAAATATTGACGTATTTGTTTTACAATCTCTAACACTTTTATGATAAGCATTTACGTATTTTAATAAGCTGTTAATTTTGTATAGTTATATTATATGTTTAAGATGGATCGAAGTAAAAGATAGATAGCAAAATATTGTTTCTAACGCACAATGTCCATGATATGTCAATATGTCATGATTTTGTTGACCTTGATATTATAAGATAGTAAGTATAAGATTTATATAAAATATAAATTGAGGAATTATAATGTTATATTTTCGTTACCAAATAAAGTTATATAGTAAATTGGTTCTTTAATTTATTATGTATAGTGATAGCAGATGTTTCCAATGATTAAACTCAGAGGTGCGTTCGGATAGCCCGTTGTTGACAAAACTACCTAACTAAAAAATGCCAATACGTTCATATTGACTGTAGCGTTTTGGGAATGTGTAGGCGAAAGTTGATTGAAAAAAGTTGAGTTGAAAAACAGTTAAAAATTCAACTTTTCCATGGTTCCCATCTGATGTGTGAACAAAAAGTTCACCGTTCAGACCGGTCGAAAATAGCTATAAATTTATGCCACTTTTATGCCATCCTAAACTGCCACTTTTGACGTGATTCGCGACATGGGTCGATGTGATAGTTTTTTTGTCATAAATGAGATTTTTACGTTTGTATTTCGCGGTGTTTTGTTTGCGCGCGACTGTAGCTACTATTCTACAGTTTTTTTTTTTAACAAATCTACGTTGTCTTTTTAATTCCTGTGGCTAATAGCAAAAATAAAAGAATACCACAGTGAGTACTAGATAAGGTGGAATCAGCAGTTTATCAGTTTGTAGGCGGAATTACTACAATTAATACCAAGCTATGAGAATAACAAACAAAATAACTCAAGTGTGTGCTGTCGCTGTGAAATTTATGTCACTGCTCTGCTGATGGTTCTTTCTAGCTTCAGAAAAAGGATTAACCTGTGGTTCTAGCGTTCGTTTTAGGTAGGGAGTATATTACTACACTCTTTAGTAGGGAGCAAGAGTGGCAAAAGAGGAAAGAAATCCCAAGCCGAACGCATTTCATCAACGCCTATAAATGCTACCTTATGCTAACCGGACGCACTTGTAATAAAAACCGGTATATACCTTGTCATTTAACGATTTTACACACATCACTAGAAACGTCAAATTTAATACGTTCCATTTTCGCCAGAACTCGCTTCGCCTTGTCTCGGGCCGGTTTCGTAATCCCTGTGTAATTTTCAATTACTTTTCTGCGTAGATCGGAGTCGATCATGAAAATTGCTTTTGTTTGCAAAAGTTCTAGCTTGGTGTGATCCATTTTGTTAAAATTTCAGATGGAACCGTGGCATATTCAGTGTATTGTTTGTAAATAAACTGTATTTTCTATGCGCCGAACATTGGAAAGTAGAAAGCTTACAAATCTTACAATAAAGTAAGTATTTAGATAAAGCCCTGCCCCAATCGAGGATGTTGCAAGGTGTCTTGCTGACCTTTCACTTTGTGTTTATTCACGAAATGCCATAACTTTCTCTGAAAACTTGCTATACATACAACCAAGTCTCACCAAGAAACACATACTATGCTTAACTTAGCCAACTTAACTTGGCTTAGCCATTTTCAAGCGAACCTAAAGCAATCGTGCAAGTTATCGATGCCTTGTATGACTCATCTTGCTATAAAATAATTTCTTAGCTAAGAACAAGTAGATACCGTGTTGAGCGTTATTTTTAGACTGTCGAAATACTGTTAGTTTATACGAATTGTATGCAATTTCCAGTTCAAAATGGATCCGATGCAGCCAGGCCCGCAGTCCATCCCGCACCTGGTGCAAGTCTACCAGCACCAGCCCCCAACATCAGACCCTAAGATCCAGAACCCTCAGATCATCCACATCTCCCACCCATCCCTACAGTCGCAAGGGAAGGTTCCATACCCCCAGACTATGACAACAGACCATATACCAGTATCGTCAATGCAGAATGAAATGATGGTGCAGAATCAGAACCATGTAAGATTAACTTGCTTTTTGTTATCTTAAGCAGAGCCAGATCTAGGGGAGGGCGTCCAGGACTACAGCCCAGGGGCGTCCACAAAAGAGGGGACAATACCATTGAGACCACAAAAAATATATTTAAACACCAGTAAACCAGGGGCGCCTCTACTTCTTTGTTGCGCTGAGGCCTCCAGACCTCTAAATCCGGTGTTGATCATAAGACGGGGTTTCCCACTTTTAAGCAACGCTTGGTACTACAGTTGACCATAAAGCGCAATATATATATTGTATGAAAGTCGCATTTAGTGTAGCAAAACCATGGTGCTTACACACTGTCGTGCGATACAATATATATACCGATAACCGATGGCGAAGAAGGTTCTTGAGTGGAGACCGCGAACCGGAAGACGCAGCGTAGGTAGGCCTCCCACTAGATGGACCGACGACATTGTGAGAGTCGCGGGCATTCAGTGGATGCAGATGGTGGTATGTCGTTCAGTATGGAGGTTAAAGGAGAAGACCAATGTTCAGCAGAGGACATCTGACAAATGATGATCATGAATTTATGTTGGTAACATAAGGCTTATAAAATATTGTATTATATTTCAGCTGGTCATGTCTCAAAATCACCTTCAAATGCAGCAGCCAATGCAGGGTCAGGTCATTCATACGGAATTGAATACTCAGCTCCAAATAACCTCTCATATGCTATTGCCGCCCGTGCCAGTTTACAAGCAGCATATGTTAGTGAACGAGGTTCAGCAGTATTACGGACAGTATGATTATCCAAAAGACCCGTGCGTTGTCACAAAAGTTGATCCTGATGTGCCAATCATTGAGGATAAAAATGAAGAGTAAGCATCTAATTTTTTATTATTACCATCAGCATCTAATTCTTTATTATTACCATCAGGATCTAATCCTTTATTATTACCATCATCATCACTTACCATCAGGCGAGTTGGTGGCCAAACGTAGATCTATTTAAAACAATATGCTAGAGCCAAATTTACAACACCATTTGTACATATCTATCCTTTAACATTAATTGCGCGCTTTTTTGTCTACGCGGTGCATTGACCCCGAGTTTTGTACGCTTTACATTGCTGGTTTGCAAAATACTAAACCTCTAAAACTACATACAATTATATTATAACAAATTCACTGCCCATCCTTTACCCCGCCGCGATCAAATGGGTAGTAATAATTTCAGGCCAATCCTAGGCGCAAATTGTAAGAATCACTTTTGTTTCCTCCAACAAGCGCCATACGACCCCCCCTGCGGATAGGATAGGATTTGCGGACTTGCAGCAATGACTTATTTAGTACCCTCATAAATTATGTGCAGTGCCATCACTCTAAAATGTAGAAAACATCGTGAGGAAATCGGTATGTTCAAGAACGCTGCCAAGAGCCAACAATGGATTAAAGGTGGATCTCATCTCATAATAAAATAACGAAAAAAGAAATAAAGATGTAAAGTTATATTATTATTATTATTTACGAGATATTTACCGTGGTAAAGTTGTAGAAGGATTTCCCATAATAATAGTATAACTTTAGTGAACAACCGTGGTAGTTTAAAACAGTGTTTTAAATAAAGATGTTTTCTTTATTTCTTCTTTTATTCTCTCACTCTGAGAGAAGGCCAGTCCCAGCAGTGGGAACATGAAAGGCTGATAATGATTGCTTAATTGAGAGGCCCACGGGTGGCCTAAAAATGACTTCAGAGCTACAAATAAAATTACTAATGCTAACTAATAAAATTTCAGGTGCAAATTAGAGAATTTATCCCAGCCTGAGAGCACAGAACCTCCACCGAAGAAGAAAAAGCCCCGCAGTGAGACCCAGAATCCAACAGCATGGGCTTGCAACGTCCGCAAACTCAAACACCAACGCGGAGAAGCCTACATCAGCCGTCGAGGCAAATATGTTCCGGAGCGAAACATAAAAACCACCAAAAACTGCCTTACTAACTGCAAGTACAAATGCAAAGACCGAATATCGGACGCTGATAGAGAACTAATATTCCGAGCCTTTTACTCCCTTAATGCTAATGAAAAGAAACATTTCCTCTTAAACACAACCGAACGGCACGATATAAAACACAGCAAACCAATGGAGAATCATAAACGGAAACATTCCTTCAAATACTTTTTCATAATTAGATCCGAGCGATACGGCGTTTGCAAAAACTTTTATTTAGGTACTTTAGCAATCTCACAAAAACCAGTCTACAACGTCCATTTGAGTAAAACGGAGACTAATCTGCCAAAACCAGACGGTAGAGGGCATAACGAAGCCAGCGCTCATGCGTTGCCTGACGAAATCAAAGATCGAGTAAGAAAACACATCATGTCCTTCGCAACTATCGATTCAAAACCAATCAAACAGTTCTCTAAAAAGAAACAGTACTTACAAAAGAAATTAAACATCAAAAAAATGTTCGACATGTACAGTAATGAATGTACTAAAGAAAATGTTGTTCCTGTTAAAGAATCTATGTACAGAAAGATTTTTAAACGTGAATTTAATTTGCATTTTAATAAGAATAAGAAAGAGGAGCAGCTATGTTGTAAATGTAAAGGTTCTCTAAAGAAGAAATGAATTTATAATTTTAGTGTATGGATCTATGGTGGTTATTAACTGTATGCATTTAAGGTGTCAACTCAGAGACTAATTTCCACATATTTTTGAAGTTGTTGTTAATGGCCTTTCCTTAATTATTTGAAACTATTAAGCTATTAAAATATAACAAAAAAAGGTATACTGTTATGTCCCAAAATGAGGGTAGTTCGGTTTCGGACAGTCTGGTGCTGTGAGATTGGGCTCAACCAATTTAGGCAAATCAGTGAATATTTAATAGATTTATAGAAACTCATTGTGTACACCAGAAATAAAAATTACAAACAGATAGAAAACACTTACGAGCTAGTGCCGCAAGTGGCAAGTGGTTTAATATATACTTTTCGAATTTTGTCAGGGAAAGCTGTATGAAAATTAGACGTTGTTGCCGTTAAAGCATTGTAACAAACAGTTCGGAAAATATTTTCTCCAAATTGTTTGTTAATAAATGAACAAAAATAATGTATTTAAGAAGTTGTTGAATAGTACCGATAAGACCGATGCGAAGCGTAATAAATAAAATATACATACAGAATTACAGACGAACATAGAACCTCCTCCGTTGAAGTCCTCCTTGGAAGTCTCATAAAAAACTAGTTTTCGTCATGAATCGCACGCGCAATAAATAATATCTGGGACATTATTGCACACATGGTCATCTGACCCCAAACTAAGCAAAGCTTGTAATATGGCTGCCAGAGACTGATATACATACATATTTTTAAATACATACTTAAATAGATATTAACACCCAGACATAGAACAAACACAAATGTTCATCACACAAATGTTTGTCCTAGATGGGAATCGAACCCACGCCCCCAAGCACAGAAAGTAGGATCACTACCAACTGAGCCACCGAGGCAGTCAATTTAGGTTGGTGTGGGTGCAATCGCCGCGTTTAATAGTGCGCGTGCGCGCTAAGCATTTTATTTTGTGGGTAGGTATTGAATGAGATTGAGCCTTCAAGTATGTAACGCTCGTTCGGGTAATGTCGGCTTGAGTCGACTAAGGGAGGGAGAGATATATAGTCAACCTTCATGAAGTTTTTACTTCTGTCGTGTGCTATTAACACACGTTGCACACACACACACACACATTTTTTTAACCGACTTCAAAACAGGAGGTCGGTTCTATGTTCCACTTTTTTTAAAATGTGTGTTCACTGATTTCTCCGCCTACTTTTGACCGATAAAAAAAAAACTTTTGTTCGGTTCGGTAAACTTCCAATGTGGTCCCATTGTTGCCAAGTCAGGATCTGATGATGGGATCCCAGGGAAATCGAGGGCAACCCTCAAATTTTATAGGCTGTTATTACGTTTTTTTCATATATTTCTGAAGTCGGTTTTTAATGTGAACCACCTGTTTTATTGTGTATTGGCTTGCGTTTGAAGGCACAATGAAAGTGGAATCTATGCGCTTCGTCCAGGTTTTCGGAATATCAACCATAAAACAGTATAGCCTTTTTGTGCCCCCTACCCTGGCCGTCCGATAGAAAAATGGGCAGGAGGGAATTAATCATGCAGATCTGATGCACTCTCTAAAATGTATTCGATAAAAAAAACACATCAACTTTACAATAAGGTTCTGAAAGTGGTTGTAATGACACTACACTGTACTGTCCGAAATGATGTACGCGTTCCGAATTAGGTTCGTCCTCAAAAAAATAAAACATCGTCTTTCAGTATTATTATTGACTTCAAATAAGTGGGGTTGGCCAGTAGAAACATTTTACAGACGGCACTAGAATAGCTAGTTTTTGAGTTTTTTTATTTACTTGGAAAATGTAATATAGACATATGTCATAATGACAGAAATCAACAAAGGTAAAAGCTATCCAAGAAGTTTTGGCGACAAAGTAAAAAAAAAACATTTTACCTCATTGTATTATTTTCCTAAACTTGTGTATTTTTGAGTGTTAATGTAAATTAATGGTGGATTGTGTACCTATTTATGAACGTGCTCGAGTGTGGATGTATTATATAACGAAGTGAAACATGTCTTTTAATTTTGTTTCCAAAACTTTATTGAAGATTTTTTTTAAGTCACCAGTGTCATCACAGCTTTACATGACTGTGACTTTGCTTGACTCTGATGAATTCAAACAATGAAGATATTTGATAAAACTTGCAAATATTTCAATACTTGACACTGGAAAATGCACAAGACGTAGGACGCCAAAATCCTCTCAAGAAAAAAGAAGAGAAAAAAGGTTTTACAGTTTACCAAGCCAACTCCGATACCTACGCCTTATTCCTAGTCTAAATTGGCTTCTCACTTGCACGCAGCATTATTTACTTGTAAGATTTAATTAGTTCATAAGATAAAGATGTTTAGTTATAATGGCAGATATTTTAAAACTAAAATATATTTTATATGTTTAATAAACTTTTAAAGCTTATAATGATTTTTCTTCAGAACAACTTGGTATATAAAATAAGGTTTTTTTTAATGTTTGTTACCTCAGAACTTTCGATGTGGTGAATCGATTTTGATGATTCTTTTTTTATTTCAAGCTTATTCTTTTTTTATTTCAAAGAAGCCGGCGCTTCTCGTGTGGTCCCATTTCATTTTGGTGTAGTTCTGACATTTTTATGTATATGACATTATGGTTTTTTTATATTGATGATTATTATCTCATAAATAGAGCTCATCTACGAAAACAAAATTAATATTTGTTTATAAATAAATAAGTATTTTAATGTAGTGCTCGACAGAGAGCGCGCTATACCAAGTTATGACGTCAAACCTCACGCGATACAAATGCTATACTAACACATGCTTTGCGGGAAAGGGACAGAGCATCCCCTCTCAATGCCCACCATAAACGCTTATCTACACTACAAATACAAATACAAAGTAATTTATTTTGACAAAATTTAGTTTCACATTGTGTTGTTTTCCATAGGCTCCCGAACTAGTCTGGGACTGTGTGTCGGGTGCCAGTGGCTTCTCTTATATATCATAATACTTATGCCAAAGCAAACAATTAAATAATTTAAAATAACATACAAACTTATTATAAAAATTTAGAATTTAAGTAATTATTATTTACCAATATTTATAGCCAAAGATAGAAAAAAATAAAAATAAAAATAAAGAACCCAACTTACAAAATAATAAAAATATACCTACATTAAAATTTGAAATTTAAAACATGCGAATGTGTGTCAGTGCTATTGTTAATAGTCGGAGTAACCGACTTAATCTTACGTTAGTAATTCCCGTATAATATAGGTAAACAAATATAAATAAATAATGTGCGAGTGTGTGTTTAATAAGAAAAGGTGTTATAGTACTCGTATTATATTGTATATGTTATATAATATTATCATATAATTATTGTATTATATATTAAATATGTAAGCCATCCATCATATCTTCAATACCTTTATAATCAAACCTTTTCAACCAAATTAAAATGACCTTTTTTATTTCGTTATTGCTATACTTTTTAGTTTTAAATTCTCCGTTTAAAATTTTATACAACCGCGGAGCAACAGTGTTAAATTTCTTCTGTGCAAATCTCGTTTTTGATAAAGGTGTCGGAAAGAGTTCAACTCTTTTATTATTTACTACTGGTAAGTGCGGTACAGTTTTTCTGTGATATCGCCTTAAGCATTCATAAATGAATATTTTTCTAACACTAAGAACATTAGCCTTTTCATATACCTCTGATGTAGGATGTCTAAAAGGTAAATATAAAAGCACTTTTAGAATTGCACGCTGTGCACGCTCCACAGTTATGAGGTTGGTTTTAGCAGCAGTACCCCATGCACAGATGCAATATCTAATAATGCATTCACACAATGACATGTATGTCTTTATAATTAATTTTGATTTCGCTACTGTTCTCAACGTTTTAAAAATGTAGATAAGTTTTCTGATCCTTACTTTTAAATTAATTATTTGGGTGTTCCAGTTGAGCTTATCATCTATATGTACCCCTAAATATTTTATAGATTCTACCCTTAACAGCGTTGAGCAGGTGCACTGAGTAGGCCGTGTGCCACGGTTACACGGATAGGTATGTATCTTGACATTCATCGTAGAAAAACGGCTTCCAAGGGATCTCATACTGTAGCACATGAATTTGGTTTTGCTGGTGTTCAATGTCAACAGATTGTTTTCTAACCATTTTGTGACTACTGAAAGACAATCTTCAGCTAGATTTATAACTTTGGGCCAAGTCTTGTCGTGAAGAAGTAGCACTGTGTCGTCAGCAAACATCAGCAGATCCAACCCAGTCAGAGAAGTATTGCAAAGATCATTAATATAGATGAGGAATAGCATAGGCCCAAGTGTGCTTCCTTGTGGGACACCATATGTACACTCTGCACTATCACTCTCATGACCTTCGATCCGTACTCTTTGCGATCTTCCCAGCAGGTAATCCTTGAACCAATCCAATGCCAATCCTCTGATTCCAACATTTTCTAATTTAGTCAACAGAATAGGTATGGATACAGTATCGAACGCTTTTTGTAAATCCAGGAAAACACCAATGCATTTATTACCGCTATCAAGGTATGTCGTAATTTTGCTAGTTAACGTAAGCACGGCATCTTCTGTGGAAAGTCCGTCTCTAAACCCATACTGGTTTGGACTAAGTAAATAATTTTTTTCTAAATACCGTGTTACCCTTTTTTTTACTAGTTTTTCCAAAATTTTTGATAGAGTTGAAAGTAGCGAAATAGGTCTATAATTTGTTGGATTTATTTTATCGCCTGCTTTGAAAACCGGACATACTAATGCTTTTTTAAATATAGCTGGAAACATACCTGTCTCAAAACTAAGATTACACAAATATGTAATAGGTTCAGCTAGTATGTTAATAAATTGTTTAACCAATTTTGCAGTTATCTTATCCCATCCGGGAGCACTATGTGTTTTAAGGTTCATAACTACACATCTAACTTCTATAGGATCAGTAGGGAGTAGAGACATTGACTTAGCTGGTGGGTTTGGTATTTTAGCCATTGATGCCAGTTTTGTTTCGGAAGTATTCATTTTGCTAATGGTGGCATTAGCAAGCGTTTTGCCTACAGACGTAAAATACGAGTTAACTTCATTGAGTGAATCAGTTGGATTAGTTCTTACTTTAAGAAGATCTCGGGAGACTATTTTTTGTTTGTTAAAGTTACATACCTCTTTTATTATACTCCAAGTTTCTTTTAAATTACCTTTATTCGTGTCCAATTTATAGCTATAGTATTGTATCTTTAATTTTTTAATAATTGTATTACATATATTTCTGTATTTAGCATATTTCTCTCTAATTTCTTCATCCTCTGGTTTCTTTTTAACTTTAGTGTGTAGTTTGTCCCTTTTTCTTATGCATTTAATCACTCCTTTCGTTATCCATGGCTTAAGAGGTTGGTTTTTTTTTGATACCGTTTTAATTTGTGTATTGTCATCAATTACTTTTAAAAGTTTTGCAGTAAACAATTCTGCTGCAGAATTTGCATCGTTTTTAATTGCATATAATTCCTGCCAAGATTCCTTCAACAGCACTTCTTCAATTCCTTCGTAGTTAAGTATTAACTTACTATTTGAAACTGAATTCTTGATAATTTTTACATTTTCAACATACAGCAGGACAGGATGATGGTCTGTCACACATTGGTCAAATACTAACGTTTTCCATACACCCATACTTTTAACCATAAAGTGATCAAGGCATGTTTTAAGTCTAGTAGGGCGTGTAATGCCCTGTCTAAGGCCGTGAAGAGCCATCATATTTAGGTAATAGTCAGAGTTCCTGGTTTCATTTCCTGGCATTATGTCAAGATTGATGTCACCGGTGAATATTATGTTTTTAGTAGATATGCTGCCTAGAATGTTATCAATTGACTCTAAATAAGGTCTTGGGTTATTGAAACATGGTGGTCGGTATGTGCATACTATGGTCTGCTCAGGTGAGATTGTAAGTAGGAGGCAATTTCCTTCAGTAATGATTGGTTCAGACTCAGCAACTTCAATATCATGCTTAACACTAATATTATAAAGAGGAAAGATTTGTACCTATTTTTGTATGTTTGTATGTTTGTAATGAATAGGCTCCGAAACTACTGAACCGATTTGAAAAATTCTTTCACTGTTGGAAAGCTACACTATCCCCGGGTGACATAGGCTATATTATATTTTGTAGCGAGGCCGAAGGCCGAGCTTACACTCGTGCGAAGCCGGGGCGGACGGCTAGTATCTCATAAATGTATAAGCCAGTTTACATATTTTTTTCAGTAGGTATGTGTAATGTATGTAATTATATCCTTATTTGTAATAAATGAAACATCAGGCAACAAGCCTATTATAGATGGCGCCACCAACGCTTGCAAAAACTTAATTTAAGATTTTGGAGGCCGACAGGAAAACTACTGTAGCTTAGTGGTAAGAGTAAATGGAGGCGTTTACCTGTGGCCTTAGTACGAGTACTTGCGAAAAAGTTATAGTTACGTAAACGATAGCAAAATGTATGAAAAATTTAACAGCGCCTCTTTCGGATGTGAATGGAAACTGAACTTTTTCGCAAGTGCTCTTACTAAGGCCACTGGTCGTTGCGTAGGTTCTAGTCGGTTTCTGCGGGTCTTCGAGTTTTTTAATTACTACATTTAATCTTGGTACAGTACCTACAACCTCAGATCAGACAAGCAAGGGGAGATATGGTAAGGTGACGAGTGCGAACGCATTAGGCCTAAATCAGGCTTGATACCTTTTAGTTGTACTCAATCAGCAGACGACTTTGCCGCTCTTTTTGCATGTGACATATTAGTTCATTAGTGTCGCTACTAGTTTCTTAGTGTGCGTGAAAAATTTGTAAGTGAGCCGTACAGTACGCGCAAACTAACTTGGCCAGAGTGACGTTGGCGCAAATGGTGCAGATGGCTGCGCATTTCTCTATTTTTAACAGACTTCCAAAAAAGAGGAGGTTCTATGTTCGTCTGTATGTTTTTTTACAGGTTAGCGGGGTTGAATGCCTATGTTCATTATGGCCAAGTTAGTTTGCGCGTATATACTGTACTTACAGTTTTTGTGTAAGTATGGTGAAATAAATGTATGAAACACGCAGAAATTTTAATTCTACTAAGACATATTTTCCTTATTTGTCTGATCTGAGAGTACAACCAATTTATTTGTAGAGTAGGTATTGAACGGGAACTACATTTTTTTTCTTCAGAAAATACGTATATTTTCTGAAGAAAAAAAACGTAGTTTCCAGATGGAATTTTTTCTTAGTCATCTCTGCAGATAACTTCGTTTATTTTATAACTTACGGTTGTAGAAAAACTGCAGTAGGTATATTGTTTAATGTTTTTATTTAACTCATAAATTGTACAAAACCATCTTACCTCGCTTTGGTGAAACAAAATTAGAAAATCTTACAAGAAAATTATAAAAAAAAAATGTAACATAATTTTACTAACACTTTATTACTATCACAGCTATGCAAAATAACTTACTATAAGCAAGTCCCGACTGTGGCAAATCTGTGTTAATCGCAATCAGTAGCGTCGAGTATGAAAGTAACACTCGGAGTTAATATTTTAATATTGCGGTCCCTATTTTTGCAATTGGCAATCAAATTCCTTAAAAGGGCTTAAATGAGGGATAAATAGAAAGGCCAGTTTAATAAATATAACAAGAAGTTATAGGTATAAGATTCAGTAGAAAAGTAGAAATGCACAAGCGAAGCGAGCGCGCGAAAATATTTAGCTACATTTTGTTCAACATAAAAATAAATTGGGGTGGCATTCGATTGGAACAAAGACTTTGTGCCGCTCCATGAAATGTACCACCTTGAACGCTACACCATTTACCTCATAGTAGGTATCTCAGGAAAAAAGTCATTTATTCCTGAATGTATCCAATATCCCCCTCTATACTTTCGTCCAAAAGAAAAGTATCGAATAGGCAATCGCTACTTTAAAGAAGTCGTAAATAAAAAAGCAACACTTTAAACAAATTTTTACCTACTTTTGTGACTCAAATCCCATACTAGACTTAGTTTTTCTTTTACATTTAGCTTTTAAAATAATTATGCTTCCGTAAAATAAAAGTACCTACTGTGCTTTTCCTTTGGACGGCAGAAGTAAGCCAGTGCGTTGTCCTTAATTTACTTAATTTTAGCAGGAATGAGGATGCAGACGAGAGACTCATCGTCCTGGTTCTTGAGCTCCCACTTGACTTCCACCTTCACCTGTGGGTATGACTTCAGGACGGGCAGGGACGCTCTGTAGCTCGCTTTCTCGCCTATCTGTAACAATACCACAATTATGTATATAGAAATAGAATACTAGCTGTTGCTACTTTGTACGCACATTTTTATATAAAATTTCAACCCCGCCCGCCTCAATTCATCCGTCGTAATATCCTTCCTTAGGAGATGTCTACATCTCAAAAGGAATTTACTAGCTAAATTTCAGGTTTGTAGATGAAGAAGTTTTCAAGATTTCGTGTACTTAGCTGTATTCATAAATACATTTCTAGTTCTTCGCTTTAGCTATAAGCTAGAAAGAAGAATGAAAATAATAAAGAACGAGAATTCTAGAGAGAAATATTTATTTGATATTGCACTTCACAAATGCAAGGATAGGTGAAACTTGTAAGTGAAATATACATATATGTACCTGATCTATACATATAGGGTTACCTATTCCTTAAGGGTATTCTTGTCCTCCTTGTCGGGCTACGGAACCCTAAAAAAAAAGAGCCGGGGTAGTGATACCTTTATGGGGCAGGTGAGGCCCGAGTCGCGGCATGCGTCCGGCTGCGGCATTGGGAACGGGACTGGCAGGTTCATTATGATGCCATGCACTTCTGTCGTGATGGTCGTCGCCTCTGACGCTGGAATATATATCACACACGTAAGCACCAGGTACTAATTCGGTACTGAGGACATTCTATATCTATAGTATAGGTGTACATACTTAATTAGTATTTGTTGCGCGAGGAAATAAGTAGGTTTAGGAATAATAAGCTTTTTGAATATATGCAGGTTCATCTTTAGCTGCTCAAAATAAAATATACCTATATACATATTTAAATTGAGTTCTTAATTATGGGTATCTACAATCAAGAATTAAATTAAATTTTATATAAAAAACAGCGAACAATTTTTTTCTTATTAAAAGATTCGCATTTACGATTCTGATACTACATACGGAACAAAAAACAACACTAAGTTGGCAGAAACAAGCATGTACTCTGGGGAATTATACTATTTATACCCGAAATAAAATGCCAAAAATTCCGAAATGCAGGAAAAAATTTAAACATTTGCCCGGCTGAGTATCGAATGCTGCAGCTGCTCTAAGGAAAATACGCTACCACTGAGCTATACTAGCAATGTCTCTTCAAAAAGTGTCAGAGAAAATGATACGTTGTGGGGTTAAAATGGTCTAAAGGTATCCTGGATACTGACTTGGCGTGAAGTCTATGCTAATGGTGGCATTGGTGTTCCTCTTGAGCACACACTCATGGGCGTTGTCGGCACACCCACTTACTCCCACCAGGTCCACGGAGGCCAGCTTCGACCCTGGAAAGAAACGACGGCTTTCATTAACTGATAAATAACACAATTATCAATTTTAAAAACCGACTTCATAAAAGTCGGAGCGAGCGGCGGAGCGACGGCAATAGACCTACGTTTGTCCTCTAGGTAAGCAACCCTAAATAATTATCAATCTATATAATCGACTTCACACAAATGTCAGAACTGTACCAAATTCCACATGGAAAGCACCAGCTTTCAAATAAATAAAAATTAAATTAAAAAACAGGCGAATTGAGAACCTCCTCCTTTTTGGAAGTTAAAAAAGGAGCAGCATTATCAGTCGTACATGTTCCCACTGCTGGGACCTTAGATCAGACTAACAAGCATGCGTAGCATCTAGCCTAAATCGAGCTTGATGCTTTGAGTCGAACTCCCCCCCCCCCCCGGAGATGATCACTTCTTTTGTGTGATTGTCAACTTCTTTTGTGTGTGGACTTTTAGTCATTAGCCGCGTCCAGACCGGTTGAGCGCGGCTCGCGAGTCCCGCTCGCGAGCCAATAGAAGAAGAGCCATGCGTTGTCGGTTTTTGCCGATGCTCAAAGGCGGCTCAGTCTGAGGCGAGCTGCTCACCCGGTGTGGACGGTGGTTTTCCATCGTTATACGGAGAGAAACTGAATGCTCAAACCGGCTCACCTTGGCTTGCGAGCCCGGCTCGGAACTTTTCACATTTTAGCTCGGGTGCCACGGCTCGCGAGCAGGAAGTCTGAGCGGGACTCGCGAGCCGCGCTCAGACGGTCTGGACGCGGCTATTGGTGTCGCGGGAGGAACTCTGCCCTCCGAGATACAGTTTATACTAGTTCGGAGGGTAGCGTAAATCTTCATTTGTCACAAGCCTATTATAATGCTGTTTATTAGTAAAAAAAACAAATAACACATACAAAATGACTGCCTCGGTGGCTCAGTTGGTAGTGATCCTACTTTCTGTGCTTGGGGGCGTGGGTTCGATTCCCATCTAGGACAAACATTTGTGTGATGAACATTTGTGTTTGTTCTATGTCTGGGTGTTAATATCTATTTAAGTATGTATTTAAAAATATATATGTATGTATATCAGTCTCTGGCAGCCATATTACAAGCTTTGCTTAGTTTGGGGTCAGATGACCATGTGTGCAATAATGTCCCAGATATTTATTTATTTATTTAAAATCATTAAATTTATTTGAATTAAATAATTTATTTAAATATGTAACTAGGTAATAATAGGCTAAGTTTAAAAAAATAAATATATTATTATTATTATAAGTTTGTACAGTCTACCTATATGCGTATTGCTATTAAAATTTGCAAGTTGAAGTGGCAATGGGCAGGCCACATCGCTCGTAGAACTGATGACCGATGGGGAAGAAAGGTTCTTGAGTGGAGACCACATTGAAAGACGCAGCGTAGGTAGGCCTCCCACTAGAAAGACCGACGACATTGTAAGAGTCACCGGGCATCCAGTGGATGCAGATGGCAGGATGTCGTTCAGTATGGAGGATAAAGGGGGAGGGATATGTTCAGCAGTGGACGTCTTTTGGTTGATGATGATGATGATATGCGTAACCCTGTATATCTTAATATATATATAATTCTTTTGTACGTGTGTTTGTCATCTAACTACTCTTTAAAGGGCTGGACCGATTTGGATGACATTTTGTGTGTATATTGCAATTAGGTTTCTGGATGGTTTGAAAACACAATTGGACCCGGTAGCGGGCAGGACGATGAGATAGATGAGAGATTAGGGCCTCTGTACTATCATATGGTAAACTATCCGGATGATTACACAGACTACATTGTGTTGAATGATCGGTCAAGCTCCGATTATCGCATCCTGTGTCACAATGCTGACAATCACCACAATCATTGGCCATTGTAGTTTGTACACCATTATCTACTCACCATTTATCCGTTTATGGCGTTTAGAAAAACATGGTTTTTGTGTAAAATGTAGGTTTAATGTGAATTGTGATTGAATTATAATGATTATTACATATACATATTACTAACGCAAATAAAAAAATTATGGCTATAAAGCGTACACAATGGTTTATGGCTTACCTATTTAGATAAGTACCAACCCAACGGAATAATGAGGTAAAAAACATTATAATTATTACCTACTGAAAGCAAGAAATAACAATGTTTTTGTTATGTTTAAAGTTTGGGTCAAGGCACACATAACGTGTGTTTATTAAGGCTGAATTGCAGTTATAACTCTTCTTGAACATTGCAAGGATATTCTGAGAACATTTAAAAAAATATTTTGGGGTCGAGATTTTATACTCTACTTACGAAAAAAAACGATAACTTTTTATTTTCTCAGTTAATTACGGAAATAAGAACTTCCGTGGCCTCATTTCCGGGCCCTACTGTTTATCAATTAAGACTTGAAAAGGACAACAATTTATGTTGGGCAGAGTAATTTAGAAATTCGGATTTAATTACCTAATCTATGAGCCTTGGTTTTGACTGTTTGAGATATTGTTTTGTTATAAAGTTAGCACCTACCTATTTATAAAAAAATAAAAAATTACGTATAAGTAGTAATCTAATCTAATAAAAATCGTATTGTAGTAGTTTGGCTATTTGTTTCTCATTAAGAACAATAGGTACTGAATAGATAAGTATAAAAAAACTCGACCAATTCGCATAAGAGCACATAACTTTTAAACAGCTAAACAGCTATGCTTACTGAGTTTTTTTTTTAAATGCCGTTGTTGGCTAACAAGCAGACGGGCTGCCTAATGGTAAGCAGTCACCGTCGCCTATATATACGTGTAACACTAGAAAGATCCAGAAGAAACTAGCTTTCAATTAAAATAGTTATTAGATTAGTTTAGTTTAAATTTTAGTGCTAGTTGGTAGGTATAAGTAGATTAGATTTTTGTCATTGTAGGTAATAATTAGTTTTTCTATAAGTGAGCCATTATTCTATTTATATTTATTTTAGGTAGGTATTTGATTTATATAATTAGCCTAGTTTATAGTTTGTTATAAACATAAATCAATATTTGCTGCCACTTAAATAGTTTTCCTAATTGTTAAAATATCGACAAACTAATTTCAATGCATCATATTATTTAGCTTTATAATAATCATCATAACAGCCATAGGACGTCCACTGCTGGACGGACATAGCCTCCTCCATCGATCTTGAAAAAGGCCGGTTGGAAGCGGCCTGCATCCAGTGTTTTCCTGCGGTCTCTTTTAGGTCGTCTGTTCATCTTGTAGGTGGACATCCTACGCTGCTCTTACCAGTCCGTGGTCTCCCTTCGAGAACCTTTCGGCCCCACCGGCCATCTGTCCTGCGTGCTATGTGCCCTGCCCACTGCCTCTTCAGCTTGCTAGCCCGGTGTGCTATGTCGGTAACTTTCGTTCGTCTACGGATCTCCTCATTTCTAATTCCATCTCTTAGAAAAAACTTCGAGCATAGCCCTCTCCATAGCTCATTATACGACTTTGAGCTTTCTTATTACTAACTCGCTTGCAACAGTAAAATTATTCGCGTGGTACACCTATCCCTAATTCCCTACCAAGGTTTTTTTTTATAGCGAAATAGGCTTGCGCTTGGCCGCCAACATACATAGGTATCCACATACTGGTTTTTTAAATGCATATATAAAAAATAGTTACGGTTCTAGTCTACCTTTGGTGTGGCAATTATGAATGCTGACACGAGAAATACCATAGGTTTAAATATCGTTGTGTCGAAGTTCAACATTTTGGGCGACACTGAACTGTTATGGGCTAGCGTGGCGCTTACCATTGCATAAACGTTTTTTTGGTCTCGTCACTCAATTGCAGAATAGCTTCTACCCGGGCAAGGCATGGTATATTAGAACCCGCACCAAACTTTATAACCATTGTCGTTCTGGGACCTATCGCATTGAATTTACTCCAGAGAGAGCAAGAAAAAAATTAGAGGTAAAATTAAAATAAGAATGTTACAAGATAAGTGGTAGCAAGCCCTTGGGGGCTACCAGCCAGTCACAATCTCTTAGAGGACCTGTATCAAAGTAAGTAATATATTAACAAACAAAAAGACTAGACTTGATGGGTAGAATTACTATATCTTTATATTTAATACACCTGTATACTTTGCAATAGGTAAGATGCTCAGGAACTATTACAATTAGCTGCCTGTTACAGTCTGAACGAGTTTCCTTCTTATTGTCCCGTATGTAGGTACTTTGACAGTTCAGGGGCCTTACGCCCAACTCTAAACGCGGGCCCGAAAAGGTGCAGTTTGCAAAATCACGCGAACGCGCGCCGAGATACGGTTTGCGGTCGCGTGATTTTGTAAACTGCACCTATTCGGGCCCGCGTTAAGAGTTGGGCGTAAGGCCCCAGAAAGGTGGTATTTATCATTATTATACTTGATAAGGCATCTAGAACATGGTACCATCTGTTTTACCAAATAGGTATCTTTGAGGCATACTTGTCAATACCCAATACTTTTATTGAAAGAAAAATTATTATTTCATTTTTACTTATCACTTATATATGTTATAATATGTGTATCTATCAATTTAAACTCTACATTATAAGGTGATATTGTATTGTATTTTATATTACTAATAGCTGACATTCATGCTCACTCATCGTATTAGGTATTTCGTCATTAGGTACTTGACTCATACGCTGACTGACTCATGAAAGTCATAAATCGCGAAATCTCAGAAGCTTCCTAACAACTTGGCATAAGAAACTGATTTATAACGTCCTTGCTGAAAATAAAGAAAAGATTTTGCGGAAGGACCGAATTATGGAGGGCAAATGGAGTTTGAACATTTACCATATATAAGAAAGTGTACGCATATGAAGTCACGGAAATGGCTAGTTAATATTAGTGTGATAATGTACCGACCTACATTTCTATCATTGTTGTTTGTACTAAGTAATATTTCAAACCAAGTTTGTTAAACTTTAAACAGATAATTAGCAAGAAACTAATAATGTTTCTATACATTATCGTTATCAGCTTCTTTCAATATTTTATGTCTCTCTCAGTGACGTTAGGTATTATTTTTCAACCTTTGACTATGTATTATATAGTCATAGTTTTCAAGCGTGTGTTGGACTCGGATATTATGCAACGTCGATAAAACTGCAGTTTGTAGGATATATGCAAGGTCGATAAAACAGCAGTTTGTAATAATTAAGTACCTAATTGATTTGAATCATTAGATATGTATATTTGAATCACACAATGAAAGATGTTATACCTACTAATACCTACTATGTATCATACAATAAATAACCAATTTAAATGAAACACGTGTTAAATAAAATGAAAAATATAATTTTATTATATAAAAATATAAAATGAAAAAAAAATATGTATCTGTGTAGTTGACACGCATGTAAACGAGACAGCAATTTTAAGCATTGCTTAACTTAAGTAACGATTATAGTTTACGAGCCGTGTGCCAAGATATCCATCAGTTAAGGCGAGGTATTTCCACTTTTAAGCAACGCTTATTACTATAGATGACCATAATCCTTGGTTTATTGTATTAAAGTCGCATTTAGCGGAGCAAAATCATGGCTCTTACATACAGTCGTGCGTTTCGCTACTTCTATTTTTGGGGTTTTTCTCATATATTTTGAAAAGTATAGCTGTAATGTAAAATGTACCTCACCGGTTTCCTTAATAATTATGAAATCTATATATCAAGATATCGCAGGCATAATTTAATAAATAGGTAATTGAATGAATCCAAAAAAACAGAGATAAAAGCGCAAATCAGTGCTACTTTGATATTTTTTTTCTATCGAGCGAAATGAGCTTAATCGTGTTTCGGTCGTTCAAAATTGAATGTTTTATCTAGGAAACCCTCATAGGAAACCCTAATTTTGTTATGACACCATTTTTATAATTTTAAGCTAACCATGGAGGTATGCACACTTAATCTAGAATGACCATAATTGCTAAAAGTCGGAAAAGAGCGTCTTAAATAGGAAATGAAGAAGCTCACACATACTTTTATCTATGGGATCCCATCATCCGCTTTTTAAGCCCCTTACCGAATGAGTTTTCAAAAAGCAATGCTAACTTTTACTTATAAACAGAAGTCTAAGTACGAACTTCCAAATTTCTAACATGAAAAATAACGAACTTGCATCCAAACGTTCATACCTTTAGGGGTTGAATTTTTTAATTTCGTTATGGCACACCAGTGCAAAATTTCTTGCTTCCAGACCCAGCGGTGAAGGCCGTGCATTGTTCGTCAGAAATGAATTTATTATTATAAATAGGTAGATTTCTCACGAAGTATATTGAAGCTGTGTTGCAGCAGGCAGTGTCCCCAGTGACCCTTAACAAGTGTATTAAAAATAACCAAAAGAGGTTAAATTACGTTACATTAGGTAGGTTTTTACCCAAAGCATCAAAGTCATCGTGTTAACTCTGGGCAAATTTTAATTACATAGCAGTCATCACGGTAGATTTTAAATTTATAAGAAGATAGTATAAGTTATTTACTGTAATATATCCTGAAATTCCCTGTCATTACGACAAATATTAAGCTATTGTAATCCGCCTACAGCCTTCAAATAAACTGTCATTGGAATACATCTCGTAATCTATAGCTTAACATTAAATACAGGTATTTAGCCCTCTATGTTATAATACCTTTTGTTTGACGACAATTCGCTGAAAACAATAAATTACCTCTCTAATTCATAACTTCATGTTCAATCTCTAGAATCGTAGGTGGAATTATTGAAGTTTAGACAATCTGCCTAGTCTTCCTACACGTGTGCTTGAGATTAGATGCCTAGGTATAGGTTGGAACGTAAGTTATTCAGTTTTTGGCACATCCGGAAATCACTACATATATATATATATATATAGATAGATATAAATATATATATCACCACATAGTATAAAACAAAGTCGCTTCCCGCTGTCTGTCCGTCCCTATAATTATATGCTTAGATCTTTAAAACTACGCAACGGATTTTAATGCGTTTTTCACTATTATTTAGATAATTTTTCACGGAAGGTTTATAGGTATATATAATAAAACATGCACGGGTGCAAAGCCGAGGCGGGTCGCTAGTAATAAATAAATTCGTATGCACAATACAATAATATTGGTACATACATAATATAAGGTCGGGGAAAAAGTTTCTTCGTATTTTATAAACAAATTCAAGACATATTTTTTTCAAGTTTAATTACATTTAATTATAATATATATGTACCATTTTGTTTGATAACTTGTTGCCATCTTTTAGGTAGTGACATGACCCCGTTGCTGTAGAAATTTTGGGAATTCTGATGAATAAAATGCAACAAGTAGTTTTGACAGTCCTCTCTTGATGTTAATCTAACACTACCCAAAGAATTCTGAAGAGATCGAAACAGGTGGAAATCTGAGGGTGCAAGGTCAGGGCTATGTGGTGGATGCATTAACACTTCCTAACCAAGCTCTCTAAATTTTTGCTGAGTGGCCAAAGATGTGTGCGGTCTGGCGTTATCATGATGAAAGACCACACTCTTTATGTTGATCAATTCCGGCCGTTTTTTCTCAATTTCTTGTTTGAGTCTCATCTGCTGTTGGCAGTAGAGATCCGAATCGATGGTTTTGCACGGCGGTAAATGCTCATAATGAACGATGCCCTTCCAATCCCATCATACACACAGCATCACCTTATTACGTGTTAATCTGGGTTTCGCTACAGTCTGTGGTGCTTCACTGCCCTTTGACCATGATCGTTTGCGCACATTCTTGTCGTAGGTGATCCATTTTGCATCACCAGTGATCAATCTTTTCAAAAACGGTTCGGTTTCTTTACGTTTCAATAGAGAATCGCAAATGAGTACACGATTCATTTGGTTTCTTTCAGTGAGCTGGTGTGGCACCCAAATATCGAGTTTTTTTGTATACCCAGTTATTTTCAAATGGGTCAAAACTGTTTTGTGGTCAATCCCCAGGTCTTCAGCTACGTCGTAACTACTAATATGCCGATCTTGGTCCACTTTTTCAGAAATGGCATCGACTTTATCCGTAACAGGGCGACCAGAGCGAGCTGCATCTTTGACATCAAAATTCCCGGACTGAAAACGCTTGAACCAACATTGTGCTACTCTTGATGACACTGCATTAGGTCCATAAACGTCACAAATTTTATTCGCGGCTTGTGTCGCATTTTTCAGTTTTTTGTAATAAAATTTCACAATATATCGAATTTCTTCGTTAGATTCACTCATTTTATCGAACAAAAAAACAATTGAAAAATGGCGGGAAATTGCTTTTTACTTTTTATATTCCTTTTTTAAAATGTCATATTTTTAATGGTATCAAAACCAGCCAGATACAAACAGTACAACCCATGAGATTTTTACTACAACTTTATGCATACAAAATACGAAAAGACTTTTTCCCCGACCTATTATTATCTTCACACTTTTTAATGTCCAGAATATTACGAGTATATCAAGTGGACGCCATAGTGCGCTCGCTAAGTTGAGAAAAGAACCGCGACTAAGCGCGGTTTCATAATTTTTTGGTGCTTTTTTTTTATTAGTCAGGGAAATTTTATTGAGACCACAATTTTTTTTGATTATTAGGTAGCCTATTTAATTATTTTATAGGAGCGATGGTGGCCGGGTGGTATGTGCGCTTTATAATCTGACGGCACCGGTTCCATTCTTGGCCCGGCACTAATTAGTTCTTAAATAAATTATGTGCAGTTACAATCATTGTCATCGCTCAACAACGGTGAAGGAAAACATAGTGAGGAAGCTGGTATCTATGTTCAAGAACTACAAAAAGTTCAAAGACATGATATTCACCAACATGCACTGGGCCAGCATGGTGGATAAGGGCCCATCCTCTCATTCTGTCAGAAGGCCTAGATTTGTCCCAGCAGTGGGAGCATAATAAGCTGATTATGGTTATGATAATTATTTTAAATAAACTAACGGTTTTGTGTTATAGTGATCAAACTAACATAGGTATAACAAACATTTTTATTAATTTGACAGTATTGTTTTTTGACATAATATTTTTTAATTAATTTTATGATCTTTTTTATCTATATTTAATATATATAATATATGTAATTAGTGTCAAGCCGTGCTAAATATGATAAACAAATTTAATTAATTACAAATACAAACTCTACTGTTTTTGTTTTCATTAATTTTCCGTTGCAAAATGAGTTGCACCCTGAGCGTAACGGGGGACTCTAGAGTTAACTACCGAGCGTAGCGAGGGGGAGTTATATAGAGTCCTGAGTGAAGCGAGGGGTTCAAGCTGCCCAAGACGAAGACAAGCTTTATTCCGAGGAGCATACTCTACTTTTCACACCTTCTGCGAGACAATAAAAAGCCAGGCCAGACACCGTCTTTTGTTTCACATTCATTGTAAACGCACCTTTTTTTGTTCTGGTTATGGTGGCCAGTTCGATTTTGGAACAAACCTCTTTACAATGCCATATGGGCATAGTTTTACAGTTTTCCACGAGTTTCCATACGAATTTGACGTTCCAAATTCTAATCACTTTATTCCCTAGGGAGTTTCACACAACTTTATATCCCTTAAGAGGTATTGATTTACTTTACGTTGTGGTTGCATGATATGTAACTGGACATTCTAGCAAATAAATGATTTGATGATTTAAAACAATTCTCCAATCTTAATATCTACTTACAGTATCACGTTTATGTTACGTTACACATACGTTACGTACGTGTGTAAGCAATTATACCTACAATAATAATAAAAATTAGTTAGAAAAAAGTCAATCCTACCGCAATCCGTGTAGAACTTGGCGTTGGCACTGGCCAGGAGCACTGCAACCGTTACGAAAAACAACATTGTTCTGAATTTGAATATTTTCGAATTATGATTTTTATTATTTGTTCCGCGCGCTAACGTGTTGTCGACTCGCGCGTTCGTATCAGACTGACCCAGCGGATGGATGTACTAACTATTGTGTTGTGTTTCGACCTTTATTGGCTTATAAAATGCGCAGGCGCTGGTCATAGAGTACCTTACGGAGAGGTCATAACAGAAGCGATAAAAGAGAGAACTATTGATAAGTTTAGTATGTGCTTTAGTTGTTTTTGTATTATGCATGTAATTTCTCGTGTGAATATTAACGAGTTAAGTATCTATATATAAACCTAGTATAATCTTATTTATAGGTCAACGGCGAAAACGTGCTCCACCTTTGACAGTAGTATCGAAGCTTTCCATCAGTTGCGATGGCGGTTAAGCGTTAGCCTAGTCCGAAGTAAAAAAAGGTAGGTTATTACAATTATATATTTATTACATTTACCTCATTAATAAGTTAATTATAAATTCAAAAATATATGAACGTATTTTTTTATGATACTGAGTGACGAGACGAGACGAGCGAAGTCGCTCGCCTGATGGCTCTTCACGCTTGCCTTATATACGCTTATTACGAGGGTTGCCTTCGATTTCCTTGGGATCCCATTATCAGATCCTGACTTGGTGACAATTGGACCAAATTGCTAGTACCTGTACACTACCGAACAAAAGATTTTTTTATTTGGTCAAAAGGCCGGTGTAATTTTTTTTTTAAATACATACATTGGAATATAGAACCATTCACCTTTTTCGTCGGTTAAAATTAATAGTTCGTGCTGATTATTATATACCATATAGCCACCATAATAGGGTCGTATCGTAAAGGTATTCAATTCAAATTATTTATTGACATAAAAACGAACATGCATTTACATTTATGTCACAAGATTAAATAAAATTAAAATAGCGCTATTTATACAATGTCAAATATTCAAGTCACAGTAACATAAAATATTCAAAATATTTATTGTACACAAAATATAATATACATATACCAAAGTAATCAATTAACCCATTCACACATTTAGGGCCCGATAAATACTAAATTGGTGACCCCGACGAACAATACACCCAATCACATCACGTTGGAGTTTTCACATTCAACACAAACCTTATCCTAAATTGGTGACCCCGACGAACAAATACAATCAATAAACTATTGAGTACGTTTCAAACATCCGCGATGACCACACCAATCACCAACGTCGAGGAACAACACGGACTGCTCATGGACCAAAGCGCACCAGGCGCACCACCACCGCAGCAGCCCAGCACCAGCCGCATCACAGCAGAACTCGCAGCAAACGCCGTCACCATTCAGACGCGCATCAGCGACTTCTGGGCCACACGACCTCGACGCTGGTTCCACCAGTTTCATCATACGATCATCACGCCACAAAAAGCAACAGACTTATCACAGCAACACAGAGAACAAAGCACAAAAGACGCCGCCAGTCATAACAAGATCGGGTCGCGCGGTGAAGAAAACGGTTCGTTTTGACATTTGAACCGGGCCGCCGCCGCACTTATCTGCACTACTCGACCGCAGACCACTTCACTACTCACAAAGCATCATCTATATATTTTCAACTTTACTGCAATTTCACCTACTTCGACGCTGCACTCTACGTCACATCAACATGGATCACCCTGAGAGCAAGCCCACAACATAGAACGCCGCAGGTGCTGCGCCCCAAACAGCGCAGGTCGACCACATCCAGGACACACACTATATTTCACTGGTCACTGTCATGATCGTCAGCGTTGTAATTTCCACTGGCATCCTGTACGTCATGTGGAGTTACTGTTAAGCGGATCGAGACATCAGTGGACAAGCGCGTCACCATAGTCATAGCGCTACGTGTGTCGTCGATGCAAACCACACCTCCGCGTTTCCGGCAACCTCCCAGAAAAGCACGTTTTACGTTTAAACAAATATAAATTCGGGTAGTGCAGTGAAGTGAAATAAAAAACAAAACAAACGTATAAGTTAAAGTGCGCGTAGCTAACAACTAACAAGTATTATTATATCAAAAGACAATTTTATTGTAGTTATTGTTTTTACGGAAAAATATTCTATGTGAAATAAAAAGTAGCAAGTTATTTTTTCTTTTATAAGACAAACTTATACAAACAATGCACTATGTTAAATCAAAAATGTAAACATTCTAATCTAATTAATTTTTAATTCACTACATTTTACACACTTATTTTTCATTGTTCACTTTTACACAATTTACACCCTTTATGTTATCATACTTTTAAGTCATGTTGTCAACTTTAATGTATGTTTAATCTACTTTTAGCTGCAACAAAGTACTTACCACCTAAGTAACACATTACAGAATCTATTTTATCATGTAAATTTTACCAAAAAATTATTTTTAAGGGGGATGTAGATGTAGGGCCTGTGAGTCCCACTACATCACAGATTGTTATTATTATAACATAAACATCTTTCTGAAGCGCACCGACATTCAACAGTCATTCGCTGGCGCTCAAATAAAGCGCACGTACTCAATCCATCTACCGGAGTTTCAATTACCCATTCATATTATTTAGGATAACCTTCTGCATCAAATCCAAGAGTCAGATACAACTACAATACAACACATATCAACCAAACAATTTATCCTAAAGAATAAAATTGAGAAATAAAAATAAAATAAAAACTAACATGCATGGTATATTACGTTGTTCGGTGACAAGCATAGTTTAAATAGTATTTTAAACCTAAAGTCCAAATAAAACCGTAAACAACTTATACATAAAATATTGACACAAAATGTTAATGTATGTAATTCAGGAACTTCATGTACCTAGACCTACACAATGACTGTAATAAAATATTGAGTACTAGCCCGTACCAGTTTCGCACGGGTGTTTTTTTAATCATTCTAGTAAAAATATAGCCAATGTTACTCAGGGATAATGTAGCATTCTAATGGGAAAATAATTTTTAAATTGGTCCAGTTGTTTTTGAAATAATTTGTTATAAACATCCATAAATATAAATCTTTCATCTTTATAATATTATTGTAGATTAAGTAGTATCTCATAGTATTACTAAGTAATGTATTAATCCATACTAATATTATAAATGTGAAAGTAACTCTGTCTGTTTGCTACATAATCACGGCTAAACGGCTTAACCGATCTCAATCAAATATAACGAGGTAATAGTATGTATCATGAGGACTGACATAGACTATTTTTTTCTGAATAAATCGCGGACTAAGTCGCGGGTACAGCTTGTAATTAATACAACCAAAATAATATTTCCGTTCAAAAGAAATCTCTACTATAATTCTGTCTGTAACACATAAATTGTGGTATAAGCACATGTTGGTATAGTATTGCCTGAGCCGCAAATAAATAAATAAAATCTCGGTCATTTTTTTGCACACATGGTCATCTGACCCCAAACTAAGCAAAGCTTGTAATATGGCAGCCAGAGACTGATATACATACATATATATTTTTTAATGCATACTTAAATAGATATTAACGCCCAGACATAGAACAAACACAAATGTTCATCACACAAATGTTT
This sequence comes from Agriopis leucophaearia, assembly GCA_949125355.1. Classification (NCBI taxonomy): domain Eukaryota; kingdom Metazoa; phylum Arthropoda; class Insecta; order Lepidoptera; family Geometridae; genus Agriopis; species Agriopis leucophaearia. The sequence goes on along the minus strand of OX421274.1, from coordinate 15,012,953 downwards.
GTCCTAGGGGGGAATCGAACCAACAAATCATTATAATGCAAAGTAGGCATTTTCATAGTCCTTTGAATAAATGCAATAATACTTTCTGTACAAATCAATCTGCTCTTTGACCCTACCGGAAGAGTATCGGCTTCGGACGAGCGTTGTTTCAGGATAAACTCACTGCTCAATGACTGATTTTTTTAGGTGTGTATTGAATATATTAACTACCCATATCTTCTTATATATAAAAGGCGATGTGATTATTCATGTACGTGTAAATAAAAAAATCGGGACATTTTCACAAAGACGGTCACACGGTCAACATAGGTGTACCTACCAGTATGACTAAGCACTGGATCAGTCTTTATAATGTGCATGATGAAATTTTTGTTTGAGATTAGTGATTGTGAATTCGTATTTTTAATAGGTACGGTAATTACAATCTCTCACTAGAATTACTTACTCATAGTCAATACTCAGGAAACTCGCGAGTAACTTCGGATTTTGTCATCTTTTTATACCTAGGTAAGTAGATAAGTACCAACTTATTTTCATATTTTGTCTGTATGATAGAGCTATAGAGATAGTGGTTGTTCACACTTATACTCTTTATATTCATAACAATCTTTTCTATCTCTACATAGTATAAAATAAATTCACTTTCCGCAGTCGTCTATCTGTATATCCGCTAACTCCTCCTAAACCACGCAACGGATTTTGATGCGGTTTTCACAATCAGTTAGATATTTTTTTACGGAAGGTTTATTTATGGAAGTAGTCCGGTTATGGAAGGAAATAAACAGTTAACGTTACATACTGCAGAGATGCAATCTATCTAATTGAAAGTAAATGGCTTAAACTAAGTTCACCGTTACTCATGAGTTAGTGAGTGAGTGAAAATTCGTCGAATTCGAGCAAACGAGCAAAGCCACGTGGGAAGATTCATGAACTGTGTGAGCACGCGACGAGAACTTCAGAGGTGTGGTACAAGGGACAAGATACTACGAGACTTTGGAACGAGTATCTTACCAAGTTATGATATAATAATAATTACCAAAAGACGCAGCGTAGGTACTGTAGGTAGGCCTGCCAGTAGATAGACCGACGACATTCTGAGAGTCGCGGGCATCCAGGGGATGCAGATGGCAGGATGTCGTTCAGTGTGGAGGTTAAAAAGGGAGGCCTATGTTCAGCCGTGGACGTCCATAGAGACCTGTGACTAAGGTGCTACTCCTAAGACAATGGACCACTATCTGCCCCAACACCTGCAAATTAGGTTAAGTACGTTGCGATGCGACTAGAGCCGCTTACAGAGCCGATCGGATCTCAAATCCATAATATTCAGCTAAATTACCATTGACCCGAAAAGAAGTAGAAAAATTGAAGTGATAAAAAAACAGGCCAAGTGCGAGTCTGGCTTGCGCATTGATGGTTCCGTACCACCACAAAATACAAAAGTAGTGCAAAAAGACGATCACGCCTAGGTTACCCATCCAAGTACAGACTGCTCCGTACCTTGGTAATGAAGATAAATTTGTCACCGACTCACACTTGGCCATTATTTATAATTTGTTGTTTTACCCAGTGCCACCAAGAGACCGACATAGCCGAGTTTGGGGTCCACTGGTAATACAATGTACCTACGCATTATAGTTAAAAAACTCTTGACATGCTCTACATTCAGATCGTTTTTACATAAATAGGTATAAAACGTTTTTAGTATGAGGGCCTCCCTGTAGTTTTTACTTTTTCTTAGTTATTCCGCCGTAACATTACAATATTCTCTAAAAATGTCAACTGGCTATCATCTATTACGGATCGAAAGATACAGCCGTTTAAAGGTAGGATGGCCAAACGGACAGATAGACATCGTAGGCTTAGTAATAGGGTCCTGTTTACACTTTTTGGGTATGGAACCCTAAAAAACATCAGTAAATTACATCAATTTCTTAAGACTTGCACTATACGTCGTGGAGGAAGCCATCGTTTAAGTCGAATCCGGCGACTCCACGTCAATTGCGTCGTGATCTTGACGAACAATATTGGGATGTCCAATCTAAAGTACCTAATAGAAGTTCTTGCAAAACACGACACACATTTTCTTTTACTCATGAGATGGAATAAAACATAATTATCAATTTTTTTATTCGCCAAAGAACCAGAGTCACCGGCATAGCTATTAAAATTTGTAAGTTGAAGTGGCAATGGGCAGGCCACATCACTGGAAGAACTGACGACCTATGGGGAAGAAGGAGACCACGAACCGGAATACGCAGCATAGGTAGGCCTCCCGCTATAGATTGACCGACGACTTTGTGAGAGACGCGGGCATCCAGTGGATGCAGACGGCAGGATGTCTTTCAGCGTGGTGGTTCAAGGGGGAGGCCTATTTTCAGCAGTGCACGTTTTCTGGCTGATGATGATTTTGAAGTAAATTTAGTTGCATAAGAAGTTTATTGAAATTAAATAATTGTTTCATTTATTTATACTCTACTTCAACTCAGCCCAAGTTTTTTTAACTATCTTTTAATCCACACTAATATTATAAGTAACTCTGTCTGTTTGCTACACAATTACGGCTAAGCGGCTTAACCGATCTCGATAAAATTTTGCGAGGTAATAGTATGTATCATGAGGACGGACATAGGTTATTTTTTTCTTAAGAAATCGCGGACGAAGTCGCTGATACAGGTAGTACTATATATAGGTGGCAAACAAGCTATCGGGCCACCTGATGGTAAGCGATCACCGTCGCCTGTGGATAGGTACCTGTAATAGCAGTGGCATCACAATTATGTTGTTTACACATATATTTTAAAACTATTAACTCGCCTTTTGAAATAACGCTTAGGTTTTTGCGGCAAACAATGCGGTTCGCCTGAAGGGTTTTTACCCGATTGCGCAAGAAGGAATGTTTTTCAAGTGTATTATCGTTGTTTTGTCTTTTATATTTGAGATAATATGTTTGGTTACCCCGCATGATGGTAAGCGACCGTGTGGCCGAGGATAGAGCACAGGTTCTAGAGGAAATCTAGAAAGAAAGAAAGAAAAATATTTATTAATGACAGAAACAATATATAATAGTATTAAAACAGGAAAACAATATTATGGTTTCTGTCACAAATCGGTCCCACCTCAGCATAGTGCTGGTCGTATAAAACCAGCGCTGGTTTTCCGTTGGAACCGATTTGTGACAGAAACCATAATATTATTTTCCTGTTTTAATACTTTATATATTGTTTCTGTCATTAGTAAATATTTTTCTTTCTTTCTTTCTTTCTTTCTTTCTAGATTTCCTCTAGAACCTGTGCTCTATCCTCGGCCACACGGTCGCTTACAATCTGTACACTCTCTGTATCTTTCTGTCTCTGTAGTTATCAGGAAACAAGAAAGAATAGAAATATTTAAGTGTAAATATGTTTTTAATATTTGGTGTTAATATCCATTTAAGTATGTATTTAAATATATAATATGTACGTATATCAGTCTCTGGCAGCCATATTACAAGCTTTGCTTAGTTTGGGGTCAGATGACCGTGTGTGCAAAAATGTCCCAGATATTTATTATTATTATTATTTATTTTATTTGACTTGGTGATCAGAAACCGAGTTGAGGACTCATAAGCTTTGATTAGAGAATTTGATAATCAAAGTTGTGTATACCTCGCTTCGATTTCTATCTTCTAACGCAATGCTAGGGTTTAGGTTGGAAACGGTCTGAGACATGCCTTCATCCTAAGACAACAAACCTGATGTTATGACCAAAATAACGACACGGCTGTTCTAATTTGGGCACTAGGTGTACCCACATCTCTCAGAAATAAGAAATTACAGACAGAATTTGAACGAGGTCTCGAGTGTCTTAAATGAAATCAAACAAAATCAAATTAAAATCATTTAATCTCAGACACTATGATCCCTTTCATCCTCATCATCATCAGTCAAAATACGTACACTGCTGAACATAGGCCTCCAGTAGACCTCCACACTGAAAGAGAGCTTGCCATCTGCATGCACTGGATGCCCGTGACTCACGATGCCGTCGGTCTATTTAGTGGGAGCTAGGCCTACCTACGCTGCATCTTCCGGTTCGTGGTCTCCACTCAAGAACCTTTCTTCCCCATCGTTCATTAGTTCTTCGAGCGATATGGCCTGCTCATTGCCATTTCAACTTGGTAATTTTATCAGCTATTATCGATGACTCTGATTCTTTGGTTAATATCCACGTTCCAGATTCAATAGCGCGAAGAAAATCCGAGCATAGCTCTCTCCATTGCCCGTTATGTGACTCTGAGTTGTTCCAAAAGGCCAGCAGTTAAGGACCACGTCTCAGTACCAAATTATGTCATATATTCAATGTTATATATTCTTTATTTCATAGAATTTTTGCTCTAGCCCGGACATTTGGTAGGCAATGGTCGGCAGAAGCCAACACCAAGAAGACTTGTTTAATACAAAATTGCTCCCATAAATTCAGTTGTAGATTTTTTATGTTCCATCCCACGCTGATGATCCTATCCAAATTTATCCGGGTTAACAACAATATGACTATCTTATGGTGACCCCAGGCAGGAGTCTGTTTTGTTCACTATCCTTTTATTAGAATCATAAACTTAATTTAATAAAGGCCCTTGTTTGTCCTCTACATTACCTCAGATTAATGCAATATGTGAGAGAGCCGGTGAAATAAAAACCAAAGTGATGTGCAGCTTTAGCTTTAGTAGGAAGGTCTTCATAGGGACGTCCACTACGCCTACTTACAAATGATTGAAAATATAAATAGCTCTAAGATACCTACTTACAATGTTACTAGACATCTTTTATGCCTACTTATACCAATCCATTCATTTATAATAATAATAATAAATCTTTATTACAGCAAAAAACAGTAAAACAGTTAATACAATAGTGATTACAGCTATAAGTTCACATGGTGTTGGTGTTAATTTATAAGGTTACTACTAGCTATAACTATACTTTATATTTATTTTATTTTTATAGGCACACTATTGTATTGGTGTTCGAGAACCCTGTAAGTATACGTCTACACTGCGTTTTCCGGTTCGTGGTCTCCACTCAAGAACCTTTCTACTCCATCTGTTCTTCAAGCGATAACTACTCCTTTTTTGTGCCATAGGTGGCAAACAAGCAGACGGGCCGCCTGATGGTAAGCAGTCACCGTCGCCTATGGATACTTGTAACACCAGAGGCATCACAAATACGTTGCCGACCCTTTAGAACTCTATTAACTCGTCTTTTGAAGAATCCCAGGTTGGCTTCTCCTATTTATTTTAGTAAATAATTATGCCAAAATCGAAACATAAAATTAGGTAAATAAATATAATTTTAAACTTTACTTGTAAGTATGCCAGTAAATTGCCAATGGAAAAATAAATATATGAACGTAATAAATGCAACATAGCATTCTATGCGCAGTTTGTGTGGTGTGTTTGTGAGCCAGAAACACACCATCAATCACAGATCTGTTGTGTATATCTGTGCCATCAATGGTCACTCGTTGCTCTGAAAGAAAGTTGTGGTTGGTTATAAAGAACATCAAACGTCGTTTAAGTTCACGTAAAATGCCCAATTCTAACTCGTATTTATCTTCACAACCAATTTTGCAAATGTCCTTCAATTGTAGAGCCATTAGCTCGATTGTAGATTGGTGCGCAATGAGGTTGTAATGTTGTTCGAGATCAACTGACAGTCAGAATTGACGGCAATTAGCGATTACCATTTGTGTCGTTTAGGATAGATAGGTAGATATATAACTTTTTACCATTGAAAATGGTTATCAGATGCAAATCGCCTGAGAGGTGTTTTTGGCCATAGCTCCGAGGATTTTGGGAAGATCGAGATGGGAATAGTACCAGGCGGGCTAACATGCGCACCGCGACAGGGTTTTGTCGACTCTTTTTGTCGTGCCAACGCGAGACAGGCCAAAACCGTATATAAAACCGTAAGCACCTTGTCGCGTTCTCGCTTGACAGGGCGACGACAGGATTATGTCGCGGTGTGCACACCGCGACATAATCCTGTCGTCCTGTGTTAGCCATGCAAAAGTTAAGAAATTTATCGAGACACGTGTGAGCGTTTGAATTTTGAAAATTGGCTGGTATCTTTTTTTAAGTCGGGTTTTTAGGAGGTGTTTGTTTACTTATAAATTGTAAATATTTCGAAAAAAACTGACTTAAGAAAATATGAAAAAATGGTCCTAGGGTAATAGATTAGCCACAAAATGGCGTATTTCTTTTGAGAATCAGTTAATAATCGGTTAATTAGGTGGTCCCTTTTGGTATTGTAGCAAAACGGGCATTTCCGTATATAAAAGTGATGTAGCGTCTATGATTATTGACCGATCGTCACGGTAATGATGTTAAAAGATGCGGATGCAGACGAGACGTGAATTCAAGTTGGAATTTTGAAAATCGGTTTATAAATTTTTGATTTTTTTTGTAAACTTTTTAATTTTTTTACCATCAACAAAAGCTGGAGAGTTTTTAATGTATTGTGAGTTGTAATGTGTTATTCAAAATAAAATATATATTTTTTTCGTAAATTTTTGTATTCATTTTCAATGCTCCGATTCTTGTGGGGACTGCGAAAACTGTGTTTTTTTTAATAATTACCAAGCGTAACATTTAGTTTTTGTCCGTAATAACCAACGACTTCCCACCGTACAGACATCAGAATCCTAGCATACGTGGATCATAATTTTCGGGCTACACATTAGCACAAACGTGCCAATAACAAAACAATGTTTTTTTTAAATCCCCGGATGTATATGCTGATAATCTTCATATGGCTGAACAGATTTTCTTGGATCATAGCTAAAAACACTCTCGATCAAGCCACCTATTTCAAACAATAAAAAATCCAAATGAGAATATGAAAAATTTGCTAATTAGAAAAAAAAACGAATCGATATGAATTTTAGCTTCTTATTTTAAGTCGGTTAAAAGAGAGGTGTTTTTTCTACCTATCCATAATTTAAAACCCCTTCTGTACTAACAAAGCATCATTTTATAGTTTAGGGGCCTACAACCTTTCTCTGTGTTACCCGTCATTAATCTTTTTCCTGAAGTTCCAGAACTCCATATCGAATGCTCGTTGATTCAGCCATTATTTTTAGTTAAATCCATTATCAGAGAACAGAAGATTAGACAAGGGGAAAACTAACAAACTCTTGGAGCATTTCTTTTTTCAGTCTCACTGAGTTTTTCTTTCGTTCTATCTATAGAAAAGACAATGAAATATTTCATTGAATGACTGAAAAGCACGCACTCCTCGATAAAAAAATGGGCGTCCCATTTATCCGTCCGTAAATGTGACAAAGCTAGAATGTGGCTATGTCTGTCTCGTTCTCGCTGTACAATAAGAGTGCATTTTTTTAATTGCAGGTCGTATGCTATGACTTTTGAGAACGATTTTGTTACCAATATACATAGGTACAAGGATTGTTGGAAATATGTTCAGTTGTGACAACCACAGTCTGTAGGTACCCTTAGTCAAGATTTGACAGTTTTCGAAAACTTTTTCGTTTTCGTATTGTTCCATACATTTTAGTAAAGCGCCTCCAGCGGGAATGCGGAAGAACTCAAATCGGTAGTAATCGGTAGTATAGGCTGCTTCACTAAAATACCAACAAAGGTTTTGAATAGCTTTCAGCCCAGCAGAACTAAGGGTACAGAAGATTTAAAAAAAAACGTTTCAAAACTCAGTCTTTTATGTAATATTTTTAAGTAAAAATGAACGTAATTAAACAGAGAATGGCGTATAATATTGAAAATTGTCTTATGAAAAAGTTGATGATCAATGTCACCAGATTGAAACTAAATTCAACCATATAAATATATTTTTATCCCCCCATCTCGGAAAGAGTATTTTTGCTCTTCGATATCTGAGTGCAAAACCCGTTTTTATCCGCTAGCTAGAGGATAATTAAATTGAATTTAGAACATCGTGTGCACTAAGTTTTTGAATTCAAAAAATCATTAAACCTATTTACATCTACCTCTATGGTGCCGAATTTAACATTCAACCTTTTTTAATTTGTTAAGAACTCAGACTCGGAACCTTGGTGTACTTTTTGTTTATTTGCTTTGCGCGCGCCATTTTCATTTTTTTTTTAAGATACAGGGTGACGAGACGACCGAAGGCGCTCGCTTGACGGCTCTTCACGCTTGCCAATAACAGCTCAAAGCCACTCAGAATTTTGAACTTCAACAGTTCAAATCCTGGATGGCAATGCACTGCGCTCGTCACCCCGAGATATAAGATGTCAAATCTCTGTGTGCCCTGTAATTTCATTTTTTGCATTTAGGCATTTCCTCGCTGAGGTGGGATGAAAAGTTACGTGTTGCACTCTATTTTAATTCCTTATATATGAAAAAATATTAACAAATACATAGTACAATATTTCTTAAAACTTAGTTTTTAAGTTGCGTTTTGCTTTTGTGTCATAAAAAAAAAACTATGGACTTATTTTTTGTTTATTCTGTTTTTGCTATAAGAATTTATATAGTTCGTCTATCCTAATAATTTACAAAATAATATTTTTACCACAGATCAAGATTTCTAGAAGGATAAAGAACAATTAGAAACTTGCTGGGCGCTACAAAAAAAAACTGCCATGGTTTTTTCCAAAGTTATAAATTCCTAAGTTCAGGGCCTTGGGAACCAAATATCTCGGCAATAAGTTTAGCCGCGGTATTAGCATAATCACAAAGCTTTGTAGTCATAACGTTACCTACTCCACATTGTAATTTATATGCTCTTGCTCTGAGAATTTAGTTTTAGGTAAAAAGTTCTGGTTAGTAAATGATATTAGCGTCCTTGCTGTTTACCAAATGTATTACAGTATTTTAGTAGCCAGTGTTACAAAAAAAAACTAGGATATTTCAGTTGTTGATTGAAATTAGCCTAGAAAATGTACAAATGAGTACTACCGTGTATCGGATGATATGTTAAATTATAGGTCCCAATTGTTCGTTTTATAACAATATCTATTAAGCCTGTTTATAAGTTTTATTGTAGAAATAAAATACCACAGAATAAAGAATACTTACAGACTTACCTATCTATCTACACATATATAAAAATCTATTATTGTTCGTTATTCTCGGTAAAAGTAAAACTCGAAAACAGGTTGATTGTTTCTTTTTTGTTTTGTTCGCCTTTTGATTCATAACACAAGGTGGTTTAGAAGAAAAATAAAAATGGAAAATTCGGGGAAAACTGACAATGCTTTTTTCTATGGAATGAAGTATCACTGCCAGTTGGCAGCGTACCCAGCATGCTGGCGGCAATACCACGCTGAATGGCAATGGTTATGCGTTGAGCCAGAAAAACACCAGCATTTGGTCACGCGTCGCATTAACCAGCCGCTCTGAAAGATTGTATAATTTGATCCTATGTTTAAGATGTTGATTAACATTTCAGAAGGCAGTTATTTGTGACAGAAGACCAGACAATAAACGCAGAGATCTCCACCTGTCGTAAAGTGTCCGAAGCTCTGTGGTGATAAGATAACACACGAAAGAGGGTAGATCATAAACTGCCTGAGAACAAAGACTAAAGAGAGGGCAGATGTAGAACTACTTCTTAAGCTGAGCTCAATGACAAGAGCTATCTCTTATGTATTTTTCCGAGTATTTTTCTATTTCCTCCGCCAACCTGTGAAAATTGCGTGAGTGGTACAACCACGCGCATTTAGCTGCTTTTTAATTAAATCTTAGAGAAGATGGTTCACTTCTTACGTAACGAGCGAGAACTTATCGCAATTAGACCAATTATTATTACTACTGACTCTTATCTTAACATTACAAAGATATTTTTTCTTCAATTATCTTTAAATTTGAAGGATTTAACTAGGTAACAAGCCATAAATTCATTTGCTACCATTTTATTTTAATCTGTCAAATTATATTAGGTATATCAAATAAAAAATATTGGTAAATAGCTTTATTGGTAACTAGCTAATGCCCGCGACTTCGTACGCGTAGCGCAAAGTAATTAGTGGGTGGACGATTAGACTGACATATCCAAATATAAATGTTACACTAACGAACACGAACGGAACTTTAAATAGGCACAAATCCATCGGATTATTTATACTGAATATTTTATAGATAATACCTACACATATGACATGATTGTAGATTTATTGCTCTCCATTTTAATGCGGATTGTCATACTATCGTTATAGTATGATTTTAGTCTAGTTTTAATCTGACTCGATACAGGTATCCCGACATGTCCATAGTTTCAAATATATTTCAAGCAAATAATATATTACTTTCACTGGTTAAATACGTTGGAAGTGTGGAGCCATGGAGCCAATAAGGAAAAAAAATTGGTATAAGTCAAGCGAAATGTCATGCATGACAAACGTTATTATTGAATTATTAGTAAATAGTAAGTAGGAAGCATGGAGCGGTATCTATAATTAATCGCTGTTATGTAACATTACTCCGCGTAAAGACTGCCAATCAATGATGTCTAAATAATTTTTGCCCGCCTTCTGCGCCTCGATCCTTCCAACAACTAAACCGCTTTTGTTCACCACCATAACATCCAAAATAGCTGCTAATCATAGATCAGTAACAGATTAGATGCCGCGAGTTCACCTACTTTGCGTGTCTGTTATTGGTGTTAAGTTTGATCCTGGCAAAAAAATGTATTCATTTTAATCTCCGTCGACTTGGTATATTAGCACGTCAGAAGTCAATACAAAAATAAACGTACTTTAAATTACGCCATAATAAACTGTAAAACCTCTTCAAAAGCAGTTGGCTGTCCTGAAAATAACAAACACAAAAAAAACTATTTGTTGCAGTCTATCGGAAGTTATACGGGTACATACATTTCGGCGATTCGTTTTTATTTCATCATCATCATCAGCCAGAAGACGTCCACTGCTGAACATAGGCCTCCCCCTTTAACCTCCACACTGAACGACATCCTGCCATCTGCATCCACTGGATGCCCGCGACTCTCACAATGTCGTCGGTCCATCTAGTGGGAGGCCTACCTACGCTGCGTCTTCCGGTTCGCGGTCTCCACTCAAGAACCTTACCTACTTCCCCATCGGTTAACAGTTCTTCGAGCGATGTGGCCTGCCCATTGCCACTTCAACTTGCAGATTTTAATAGCTATGTCGGTGACTCTGGTTCTTTGGCGAATATCTATATTTTTATTTACATATAGATTATATGGCAACAGCCGCTTCAGTCTTCCTACCTACCATGTCTGCGAGTAGAAGTCTGTCATTACGACAACATTACTATAAAATAAGCTAGATGGCGTTATAAATAATTATTTTAATATTTTTTTACTATTTATTATCATAAATTAATATAGCCTATGTTTCAATCAGGTATTTTATAAGCATATTCATGGAAACTGCTTTGAAATCCTTCTAGTAGTTTAAAAGATGTGCGCGGACAAACAAACAAACTGACAGCCGTCAGATTTGTAGTTCCATAGTTTGAAAATAGATTGCGTACTAAAACGATGTTTTGCGAAAAAATTGTAAATTTGCTTAAACTTTACGAATAATATTATTAAAAACGTAATAAGGTATTCAATAATTCCTAAAATAATGAGTGTAAATGGATCGTAGTTTCACAAATATGAAAAGTGCGTCTATTATAGGTAAATACGACACTTTACCTGAATCACGCAAACGGGATTTTTTTTGCAAGTTAAACCGATATCCGGTATTGTTTCTACTTAGTTAGAAGTCATGTGTGAAGGTATTTGATCTACACATTTATAATATGGTAGGGATAGGGATAGGGATAGGGATTATAGCAAATAATGGTTTTGTAATTTTTTGGAAACCCACTCTTAGTGATTTTATGTCTGCAATAATGTGAAAATGTGCGAGCGAAAAAACCACATATGACACCCTTAATTAGGTCATGGAGAGTGCCATGCATTTGCCATGTCCATGGTGATCGAATTCTGGTCAAAACATTTTCATTCTAAATATCGATTCAAAAAGAAGAAGATAGCCTTTAATCATTATCAGCTCATTTAATTTTAATCTACTTTTTTACTATTTTAAGCAGCTTTTTGCAGTACTGTGTGACCAACCTTTCGAAAAGAGTTTAGTGGGGCAGGCACCGTCGTATTTTCTGATCAAAATTGACCCTGATAAGTTGTTTGTTCTGTATTCGTAGTTGGTCCTCTGTCGTACTCTGTGTAACTAACGGAAGGATTTTCCTCGTGTAGTTGTAGTTTATTTCTTCGTTGCAACATACAATATTTAATGGCATGCTCTATTTGTAGAGATGAGATAATTTACCACTCCTTTGTTGTACAGAGGTGACTGATACGATATCCACCTCGAACTTTCTTGTTTATGTTTATAGAGTCAAAGACGGGTCGATGACATAGATCCACTCTAGCCGTAACTCTACCTTAAGATTTGGGTAAGATTTTAGGGAAAAGCAAAGCTAGGCATTTAGTATATATATATTATTGTAGGTATCATCTTCTTATGCAAAACGTATTATTCTACTACTGGAGGATGGCAGTCCGCTTAGTAAGTTTTTTTTTATTTTTTTATTTTTTGGAAATGTTTTTTTAATTGTAAAAAATAAAACATAGTAAAACTGGACCTAATTGAAATGGGACTAAACGAAAAGCTCCAGATTTCAAAATAAAAAAAGAATCATCAAAATCGGTTCACCCAGTCGAAAGTTCTGAGGTAACAAACATAAAAAAAAACATAACTGTCTTATTGATAACTGTCCTATTGTTTAGAAGTCAATAAAAAAAAAGTGTATAATATATTATTTCATTCAGAGAAAAGCTGATAATTGCAGGCTGGCTCCCCGTAAGTAGGCGTGGGTGCGGGGTTTTAGAGCGTGGCAACTCGTAATATACGGGGCGTCACGTTCACGCCACTCCACCGTCCCAGCCTGTAGAATGTCATATCTCCTACATTTCAGTTCACTGTCCCGTTCACGCTTTGTCCAAGCCCGCGGTATGTCCCTTACCAGAAATGCAGTTAATAATAGGTAGCTCTTAGATCGCCACAGTCGCCGACAGCCACCTGCCTTAACGCTTAGGTATGTGAGATTGCACCCAATAAAACCCCTCGGTGGCCTACCTCTGTGCCAGCATAGAGCTCGGGGATCTACATAGGAACGCACCAGTAGTTCAGTTCATGTATTTCTTCAAATGGGTACAATTGTGTACACTTATGAACGTCAACCCTACCCTCCTAGCACACTGTCTGAGGCTCACGCCCGGGAAATGCTCAGAACAATTCCGCTCCTAATATTCCTAATTGAGTAGACAATATCATCTATTCTTTGCTGGTGGTAAGAAATAAAACGCGACAGCATTGTAATGGTAATTTAATTCGCAATAAATTTGGTACTTAGCTAGTTTTTATCTTACTTAAGATTAAGTTAAGAAAATAATAACATAGGCATTAAAATACTAAAACAATAATACATTTACACAGTGATGGCGCTATATGGCATATCTCTACAAAATTATTATAAACAAAAGTTATCAGATTTATCTCTACTAAATTAATACATATATCTGAAACTAATTTGAAGATTTTTTTTGGATAATCAAGTTAAGTAATCATTATATGGTAAAAAACAGTTTATTAAGTATAAAACAAACAACAAGATACACTAAATCTTTATGTAAGTTATAAGAGATTTTAAAAGCCGTACATTACAAAATGTATCGTAATATTTTAGGTATTTGGATTAACAAGCATAAAATGCAAATTGCCAACACGTGATTGTCAAGACAAATATAAAACAAGTAAACCATAACATTAAAATTGTATATTTTTTGTTATTAACTTAATGAAATACACTCTCAAACTATCCCTCCGATACTTTTACGAATACTACTTCTGTAAATTGGAGGTAAATGGTAATAAGTTGACCTGTTGAGTTATTCCAAAATTTGAAGCTGTAATTTTCAAAAGAAAATACAGATTTATTTAATACAAAAACATAATTTTCTATAAATCTTTGTATTTGATAGAATCAGAACGCCAAAATCCAGTTTCGTTGCTTTTTTCGTCAAAAATGTGAGGCCCTTCACAAAAACACATTTCTTAAATTTATACTTAAACTAGAATAAAAATTAAAAATAGGTATTTAAGCAGCTAGATACATACTCTGGCTTTTGGAGTAGGTACGTATCTTTTTTTATCACCTAAAAGGTACTTCGACTACCTAGCCTAGACATTGACTAACAGTCCTATTTGAAAAGAGTTTTTATTTTAAATCGAAATTTCTATGACGCTGTCAGGGTGTCTTTTCAGATTACTTCTCAAATTTTATTACGTAACATTAGTTGATACTTGACCACCTAGTCTGGGCGTTCACTATCAGTTCCATTTGAAAATTGTTATGTTTTTTTCTTTATCGAATGTTTAATGTGAGTTCGGCGTCTATTCAGATTACTTTTCAAGTTTTACCACCTAACATTAGTTTATACTTGGCTACCTAGTCTGGGCGTTGACTACCAGTTCCAATTGTTTTTTTTTTCTTTTTTTTTCGAATGTTTGAAGTTAGCTCGGCGTCTATTTAGATAACTTCTCAAATTTTACCACCTAACATTAGTTGATATATCGAATAATTAGCCTAAACGTTGACTACCAGTCTCACTTAAAAATTGTTTTTTTAATCAAATAGTTAGTGTGGGCTCTGCGTCTATTCAGATTACTTCTCACACTTTACACCTAACATTAGTTAAAACTTGACCACCTAGTCTGGACATTGACTACTATTTCCATTTGATAATTGTTTTTTTTTTTAAATTCGTTTTGTTGATGTGTGCTTGGCTTCTATTCAGAAGAATTCTAAAATTTACCACCTAACATTAGTTGATATTTCGACTAACTATAGCCTAGACATTGACTAACAGCCCAACTTTAAAATTGTTTTTTTGTTTGATCGAATTGTTGATATGGCCAAGGAGGTTATTCAGACGACTTCTCACTGATTAATATTTTTGATTTAACTCTTACTAAAGATGACAAAAATCGGTATTTTAAGTACTTACTTAAGTTACAAAAATGTTTATGGAGTCCCCAAAAACGTCTAAAGTTACATTTAACATTATGTTTTATCATAGTTAAGTATTACGTACTAATTAAGTTAAATAATAATACTATTAAGGTGAAACGTTTCACGTTTGGCGGGAAATTCAAATTTCAAACAGTTTTTTTGTTCTTGTAGCTAGGCCGAGTAATTATTGTAAACGATAATGATGTTTGCAAAAATTGATTATTATTCTTTACAAACTTGCGTAAAGTTATTTATCTCCAATGCACATTATTACATACATTTGTCAATAAACAAATTTATGCTGTTTCAAACGGTTTATTGCCAAATGTAAGTAATATGGTAAGTAACTGATTATTAGCTGTACATGATAATGTAAAGAACGACTAACAATTTTCGCGAACACTATGCCATTTCACAATAATTACCCGGCCTAGCTACAAGGACAAAAAAACTGTTTGAAATTTGATTTTCCCGCCAAAGTGAAACGTTTCACCTTAAGTACGTTAAATTCATAACATTGACAAACGATTTAACACAAGCACTCACACGTGCTTAAAGTCTGCCTAATGAAAGAAGAGATAGCAAAAGCGCGTCAAAAAAAAAACAATTGCAATTCAAAATAAGTATTGGGATTTTTGCCGCGCTTTTTTAGTCTCTACTTTCATCAGCATAGCCACACTAGTTAATTTTTAAGTATAGTATAACAAGAATAAACATGAAAACGCAAATCGGTACCTACAGTTAAACATGTAGGTATATTTTGTCATAAGCAATTTTATTTACATTAGCCACATTTTGTCTAAGGTTAATGTCAAAATTGTTTTACTGACTACTTACAGAGTGGTCACAAAAAATATATAATTTTCCCGCCGTTTCCTTCTGACAAAATACGCTGGTTTAACTGTAAGTAGGTAGATATAGAGTCATACACTTTATCGTACAAGAAATATGATTAATATAAGAATGTACAAATTAATTAAGACTGGCGGCATCGATGAAAAAAGAAGCAGCATGGTTTCCTTGGCGCTTGTCCGTGAAACAACATTTTATTAACACAGGATATATGTATTAAAAACCCCCAGCCAGTTGATGAAGTATAAACTATTAGTACATACCTAAGCTAAGTTACCTATAACTCATAATGAGATCATATAACAGTTGGGTAAATATACACTTATATAGCAAACATAGCAAAAATTCAGTTTTCATTCAGACAGCCCAGCCCTAAAAAAACAAAATCAGTTTTCATGCAGGTAAAAATATCTTAAGTTTTATGATAATATTTATTTGAAAAACACTGAAAAACGCGTTGTACCTTCATGCTTACTTACTTAATTATTTAGAATTTCAGATATGGCAATACTTTTTCAGAGCCAAAAGCATTTCGGAGAATGATTTGTCGTATAAGTTATGTGGCGTAATCAAATTGATAAAGTTGACGGTTGAAGCATATCGAGGAGCAATATGCGCGCCCTGCGTGCTGTCGATTTTGCGAAGTATCGGCATGTTGCGTATTACGTGCATGTCCGTGCTGTCTAGCGACCCAGGCCGGTCCACAGCAAGCCCGGGTCATGATGGTTGGCGCCCGGGTATGAGTTGCCGGCCTCCACGAACGATCTGCGGTTGTAGGTTCTACGGTACAACAATATAGACAACGTGACATAAACCAGGCAGAAGGAAGATTTAAACTAGAGTAAGACTGGATTCTGCAACACAGGTTTCGCCTAGTGCAGGGTTTAGGGCACACCATTTAGTGTTTATAATCTAGACTAAGTTAAATGCATTATTTAAGTAAATATCTTTGTAACATATAAGTTTTACTGAATAAAGAAACAATAAAGACTAGAGTAAGAAAAACATTCAGATTAACAAAGTGTGATTGTAGGGAAAATCATAAATCTATATATATATATAAAATTTCCATGTCACAATGTTAGTTACCGTACTCCTCCGAAACGGCTTTACCGATTTTTACCAAATTTTAAATGCGTATTCAGTAGGTCTGTTCGTTAGTCTCGCTAAAACTCGAGAACGGCTGGGCCGATTTAGCTGATTTTGGTTTTTAAATGTTTGTCGTAGTCCAGCGAAGGTTTAAACGGTGAGTAAACGGCTGGACTGATTTTGATGAAATTTGTGTTCCTGGAACGGGTCATAGTAGCGAGGCCGAAGGCCGAGCTTACACCCGTGCGATGCCGGGGCGCGTCGCTAGTTCTTAATAAAGATGTATATATGTCACAGATGAATAGCTTAATTAGCTGTTTTACAAAACAGCGCCGTTATGTAAAACAGCTGAATGACGTTTAGCAATTTTTCATAAGTACTGAATTTTAATACGCATGATTGGTTAGGAAGAATGAAAGTAATAAAACAAAGTATGACGAAAATGGTGATCGAGCGGTATTATGTGCGCTTTACGATCTGAAAACAACCGGTTCGATCCTCCGCCCTGCGTGCCAATGACTTATTTTAGTACCTAAATCATTTGCAGTTTCCATGGCGTCGCTCAAAAACGGTGAAGGAAAACCATCCAACCTTAGCAATGTGGTACCATTGCTAAGGTCATTCACGATGGTAGGTACAAGTAGGTACAAATTTAAAAATGTAATCTCTTAAGATTTTTTTAATTTCGTAATGTTAAAACATTTAATGTTAAACTTCGTTTTTTATGTGTTAACATAAAAAAACAATTTAACATAAATTGTTTTTACAAAATTTGTAAAAAGAATATGATATGGCAGTTTTATTTGCTATGTTTACCTTTGTTTATATCTTTGCTAAGAATTCAAGAAAATCATAGTAAAAGAAAAATAAAAAAACTCAACTGCAAGACATTAAAAAAAAAACGAATATAAAGACTGATCACAACTCACAATCCAAAATGTTTCTAGCTGTTTAGGCGGTAGGAGTATACATATTTATATTTCTTGTGTCCATTTATATATATTTATATTTCGTTTTCTTCTTTGTTTAGGTGGTTGGCCAACTCTCTTTTTCTTTAGACTCAAATATTTATTCACGCCTACGCCTACATACCATTCTCATCAACCTGGGGCCTTACCCCTAGCTCCACTTTTGAGAGCCAACTTTTAGTAGGTACCTGATAGGTACCTAAAACTAACCAACTCATTTAAGCCGATATACCATGGCCAAGAAATTTGATGAATAGGTATTTAGCAACTCTATTGCTGTCTCGCTGCGCCCTGACGAGCGAGCTATATACGTGTGCGTGACGAACAGACTGTGCGTGTGTGCGTGCCCGCCCGTGCTCCCGCACTGAATGCCTAGTTGCCTACAAATTCATTTCGCCTCGCAGTCTACTCGGCTAGTTGATATCGGCGTTTGCCGAATGTCGAGTGATTTTTGTTATTTTGCGATCTGCTCATATTTTACTAACCGACTACGCCAAATAGACCAGGGTCGATAATTTTTGAAATCAAAAAAAAATCACAGTAGTATGAAACCCATTATTATGATAAAAATGAAAGGAAAAATAAATTACGGGCGATCTGAGTTCGGGAAGTTGGTGGGTTTAAGGGTAAAAAATGGTTCAACTCGATTTCCAGCAAAACTATAAATCCTATGGATTTATAGTTTTGCAATATAGTTTTTGAAAAGTTTAATGGCAAAGTTGTAGGTAATAAAAATATCTACAACTTTGGTCCCAATAATTTTTTCACATAACCTCAAAATTTATGTGAAAAATTCAAATAACCAAGTTTTTAGTTAAAATAATATACATACATAAATAAAAATATTAAATTCATACATACTTATAAACTTAAAGCGAGATAATAACGATACAGTAGCTACTCCAAGAAATAGTACAGTTTCACACGACGCTTGAAAACTTCCTGTGAGGGTGCTGGTCTATAATGTGATGATAGTTACGGAAAGGATTACCATGTACAATTCCTGTGATAACTTTAACTATAATCTAATAATCTAAAGTAGAGGTGTTGTATGAGGACTTGAGGAGATATCCGAGACCATAGATACCTCCGTAACATACTTCACCGTTGTTATGGGTGACTTCAACGCAAAGATGGAACGCGGAATGTTGATGAGTTAAGAGTCGGGTCATATGGGTATGGACAGCGGAATTCGAGGGGCCAGTGGCTGGTTGACTTCATGGAGAAGGAGGAACTCTATTTGATGAACTCCTTCTTTCAGAAGTGACCATGCAGGAAGTAGACGTGGATGAGCCCCGATGGTTCGACCAAAAATGAGATCAACTTCATCATGACGACCAAGAAGCGAATATTCCATGTCTCCGTGATTAGCAAGGTGAAAACCGGTAGCGATCACCGTTTTGTCAGAGGCACATTGAATATCAACAAGCTTGAGAGGTCGCGTTTGGTGAAGTCCACGCTCCATTCTGGTCATACTCAAATCCAAAACTCCAAAGACTTCCAACTCGAATTGCATAATCGCTTCCAGAGCCGAAAGCGGAACTGTTCGTACTAAACAATGGGCTGGTGGAAACTGTCCAAGCAGTGTGGTCCAAGTTCTTTAAGACCCCACGCCGGAAAAGACCTCAGAAGCTCTCAGATGAAACCATTAAGCTAATGAAAGACCTGACTGAGATGAGACTGCAAACATCAGCTGATATGTCTCAATATGGCCAACTTAACAGACGAATCTCAAAATCGGTGCGACACGATCTGCGTTCCTATAATAAAAAATGTATTAGGGACGCAATCGAGTGGAACCAGGGCTGGATAGTGTTCGCAAAGAATTCGTCTATTGGGAAGAGCCAAGTGATGAAGCTGAAGATCGAGGATGGTAGTATCATTTCATCAAAGCCGAAGATTCTGAGAGAACTCGAGAGGTTTTACGGACAGTTGTACACATTGACGCGACAGCCTAATTATCGGTACAGCTCTGGACAAGAGAGCTAAACTGACCCAACACTACACCGAGGACATCCTAGACATCAGCTTGTACGAGATAAGAATGGCTCTATAAGAAGGTCGCCCGAAGAATCCAACTCGGATGGGCAGCGTTTGGGAAATTGCGTGACATCTCGTCCAAGATACTACAGTGCTTAAAGACAAGGGTCTTTGACCAGTGTGTTTTGCCAGTGATAACATATGGTACTGAGACGTGGTCCTTAACTGTTGGCCTTTTGGAAATACTCAGAGTCACACAATGGGCAATGGAGAGAGCTATGCTCGGAGTTTCTTTGCGCGATAAAATCCGAAACGTGAATATCCGCCAAAGAGCCAGAGTCATCGACATAGATATTCAAATTTGCAAGTTGAAGTGGCAATTGGGCAGGCCACATCGCTCGAAGTACCGATAACCGATGGGGAAGAAAGGTCCTTGAGTGGAGACCACGAACCGGAAGACGCAGCGTAGGTAGGCCTCCCACTAGATGGACCGACGACATTGTGAGAGTCGCGGGCATCCAGTGGATGCAGATGACAGGATGTCGATCACTATCAGTATAGAGGTTAAAGGGGGAGGCCCATGTTCAGCAGTGGACGTCTTCTGGCTGATGATGATAAGCTATAATCTAATCACTTAGCAACGTAATAACCTAATGTATTTGAATAAAATTTTGAAAAAATAGTTCAACAAAATTAACTAATATTAAGAGAATTATTTATTTATACATTTTTCCACTTGTTACGATCCTGATATTCCTGATACACAAGTTACAATATTTTTTTAAATTCTTTCTTTTCGTACTTAAATGTGTTATGTGCGAAAACCACGTCAGTTTCCATAGTAAAAATAAATCATGTTGTGCGTCAACAATTTTGTCCAAATCCTAACTTGCCGACCGTTGCAGTAATGTGCTAAATTCACTTCACGCACAAAACACTAACTAAAGACGAGAACCGTTACATATCGATATCGATGGACAGCACTAATGTGTCGATACAATTATCGACTACATGTCTCTTCTCTAACTGTATACGTATTAGACCGACCCTCCCCTGACCTCGAGCCTCTGCCCGCAGAGCACAATAAGGACAACTGCAGCTCGGATCGATTTATACCTACGAAAAGTAGACAAAATTATCGTCTCGGATTCTTCTGTTTCCTCATTCAAAAATAGGCCGATTTCATTATTTTTTTCAATTAATTGTTTAAAAAGGTTTGCTCTCGGCTTCTGTCATTTATTTTTGTTTTACAAACTCATAAATTTTGTTTGAGAGACGTCTGAACACGGAGGTAAAAATTTGATATTTTTTGGGATTTTTAAAGGCTCATATTTCTTATAGTACTTAACTTACGAGAAAAAATAAATGACACAAGCCTGGCCATAAAGGAGATAAATTTTATAAAAAAAAAATATGGCTCAAGCGGTATTATCCAGGGAGGAAACAGGAGAATAAGTTTGTATGGACTAAACGCTGCCCAAATTGAGCCTTAAGCTGCATCGTTTAAAAGCGTCTAACTTGAATGGACGTAATTCCGTTTTACTATGTGTGTGTGCGCGAAAATAGCAAAGCTTGGCGGCTATCAAATAACTACCGCTTATCGTAGTTGATGGAACCGTTTAGACAAATAACACCTATGCGGGTCAACTTTTCGAGCTAGGGGTAAGGCCCCTGGTCGATCAATGGTAAAAAATGCGTAAGAATAAGTCCTCCATTTGGGCATTTTTACATTAATTTATAAGTTGTGCAATATAGTATTAAAAATTAATAACTAAACAAACTTTGGTTAGATAACTATTCCGAAAACCCGTACGAAGCGCTTTGATTCCACTTTTATTGTGAGAACTGGTAGTCTGTGGAATGCGCTGCCTGATAGGTGTTCCTCGGTAGCTACAATCTGGGTGTCTTCAAATCAGGAGTGAATCTGTTTCTTCTAGGCAAACGTGCTCCATTGAAGACCGCATCATCGCTTAACATCAGGTGAGTTGGCGGTCAAACGCAAGCCTTTCCTAAAAAAAGAATCAGTCATACAGTCAGCACGTCAGAAGTGAAAACGTAAGTAGTAATTCACCTATTCTACAAGAGATGGCGCTGTTTTTATTGATTAAAATACACGTTACTGTGTATTATGTATTCTGTGACAGCGTGACGATGACACGAGTTCCATGATTTTTGTACACCCAACACGTGCCCAACGCGCCTAAAAAAGTTTTCACTTCAATAATAGTAATTTAAAAACAGGTCAGAACTAAAAAAAAAAACTTTTAGCATATTTTATGTCCAGTAAAAGCCCACCTGATGTTGCCGGTGGGGCGCAGAGGACGCAGAGCGTGGAGTCGTCTCATGCCTGTGGAGCCGCCGCCGCCACCACCTGCCAGACGAAGCAAACGCAAACATACATTTTAATATAATCATCAAGAATATAGTAACAGAGAACTTACCACTACAACTTTCCATCCCCGATCGAAAATCCAGAAGCGGACCCAAAACAAGGTGGAAATATATGCTAAAGGACATGTGAAAGGTTTCCAAAGACGATGTCGAAAATAGAGCGAAGTGGAGAGGAAAGTAAAGAAGCATCTTCGGCCGCATCATCACTTTAGCGAGGCCAGAGGCCGAGCTTACACCCGTGCGAAGCCGGGGCGGGTCGACTAGTAGTAGTAAATAATATAGGAAAAATATAAGGGCACTCGCTGACCAAACCATGTAAGATAATGTAGGTAAATACAATTAATAATGCAGTACCTTCGGTTAACATGAGTCGGTGAGTTATGCCAAATAGTTATCTTCATTTTATGCCAATAACCCTGCCTACATCTGTCCATCCATCTATTATTTTACCAATGCTGTATTGTCTATTATTTTATTCAATACTTATTTAAGGACCATCTAGACATAATATTAATAATGAAATAAATTATTCATAATTATCTATTATTATAAAATCAAAAATACGATTATTATAAAAGTAAAATAACATGGTGTTGATGTGGGCGTTGACAGATGTCAGTGTGACAGCTGCCAAACTTGGTTGGACAATATTTCGGAAATTCTGACGATCCTGGACTAGCAGTTCCTTTACAGAAGTGAAAGAGAGAGAGAGTGAGTGCTATTGACTATTTGCGCAACCTGGATCATGACAACACTTCATCATCATGACAACACTTACAGGATTAGTAGGTCTGTGCTTACAGGGCATTATTTATAAAAAATATTGTTAAAACTTTCACCGATAAAAAATATATATAAATGTATTTTTTTCAACACTTTCCACGTACTTTTTTTAATATTTATTTATTCAACATACTTTTTTCAAATTATTTTCTGTTGCAATCCTTAAAAAACCCAATTTTAGTGTTTCTCTTAATATGTGATATTAAATAACATTACATCTATATTTAAAAACACGTGTCAATATTTGGTCGATATCGATACTTTATAGTGTACTTTCCATAATGATGGCATTCCTTTTTTTTTTTTTATATTTTTGTTTTTACGGCCCATAACAACAATAAAAGTAGCCAAGTTTATAAAAACTATTATCATGTTGTGTATACATGTTTAGGAATATGGTTTAGTTCAAAATTGTACAAGTCATCTACTAGTTATAAATTGTTTTGACCATATTTTGTTTTGTGTGCCAATAAACTAAATAAATAAATAGATGGCCTGCTATTATGGCAGATTGGCAATTGTCATTGTTTTGGGCCGAGATTCGGCACGCGTATTTGAGGTCCACTGGCATTTCTTCGTCATTGTATCAAACTCGTTGCTGGAAATTTTATACAATCAATGTCAAATTTGTCTATTCCTTTCCTACAAACGGATAGGCAATTGAATTGATCACACCATCAGTAATGATATGTATAATGCCCCATTTTCCTACTTCCTGTGATGCAGGAAGCTCGAACTATCCTCAATCGAATCTAATTGGCAGCCAGCCCGCGTGATTCACTGGCATCTTAAGGACATGAGAATACAATGTTGAAAGGGCTTATGTCCCTTGTAATGTTATTAGGTTTAATACATTAAAACCTTTATGGAAACTGACTGTATTTAATAGTAGAAGCTGAGGCCAATAAATGTGAGTCCATAAATGCTAGGTTGCCAGCAAGGCTGGTATAGTCATCATCACCATCATCATCAGCCAGAAGCAGTTTGCTATCAGTTTCTACATGATGAACAAATAGCATTGAAGCTTTGAGTCTAATTACTATATTTTTAGAGAGAGGTATTTATTAGCAAGGATGATAAGTGGTATCATCCTTGTTATTAAGTACCTACATGTACTGATTCCAACATTTCGCTGATTTTGGGCCTTACGCCCAACCCTAACCACGAGTTGCAAAATCACACGACCGCATCTCGGGGCGTTAAAGTTATCATTGATTAAAAAAAAAACACAACCTGTGGCCTTAGTACGAACACTTGCGACAAAGTTATCGTTACGTAAACGATAGCAAAATGTATGAAAAACAGCGCCTCTATCGAACGCGAAAGGAAACTGAATTTTCCTTAGATTTTCTTACGTAAAGATAACTTTTTCGCAAGTTCTCGTACTAACCCCACTGTTCACAACTATTTAAAAGTGTGTTGAAATTTTTAGACACATATCAACAGAATACGTACATACCTTCTAATAAAATAAATCCGTCAAGGAGTTAGTTACCTCTGGTAACTAACTTACTGACTGACTGAGTTAGTTACCTCTGGTAACTAACAGACTCATTTACACACAATCTTCCACTTTTATAATATTAGTAAACGTACGTCGTTCAACTTCACGGACAGATTTTGTTTGTAATTTCCACCTTCAAAGTTTTTATGTTTATTTTCTAACATTGTTACAAACTGCATCGTTTGCAAAGGGCATAGTTTCCATGTACCTGTGCTGAATGTTTCATTTGTTTTCCTTTTTTGAAGGTAAACTCTAGGCTTGACCTTAAGCCGTTCGCACATGAGGTGACAAGTCAGAGACTGGAGTCTACTGTTCGAGTGGTGAGTCGCCTCTCTTGCAGTTTTTACCCAATTAGCAAGGTTACGTCATTATTGACGTGAATTTTAGACTTCGAATCACGTCACTTCAGACGTCATGCTTCACGTGTTCACGTCGTCTCGACGTGGTATGTGACGTAATTTTTAAGCAAGTGTTGACAAAGAAGATATAACAACGTGATTTTTGACGTCATTTATTTCCACAAGACGTTAATTTGAAAAAAAAAACCCTAAAAATCACGTCATATATCACGTTTTTTGGCAGAAAATGTTGACTGGGTACCTACAGTTTATGTATTTTTTTTACAAATATAGACAACTTCAGGATCCTGCTTGCAACATAATAGGCTAGATGACTGTTATTTTTGTCTTATTAAAATATAGCCCATAAATATAGCTGATTAATGAAAACAAAATTAAAATCTGATCAAAAATAAGCAACTTATAAGAATTTTAATATCATGCTAGACAGAGAGCGCGAACCAACAAATTTATTATATTGTGGTTTGGATTAAATTAATGGACATAATTTATTTATTGAGGACTTATGATTTCATGCTACTGGTAACACAGCGTCGATGACATAAAGATTTGTCGCTCACGTGACTATTGCGTCTCGGAATGCCATACCTGGCGAAGAATATTATTATACCATGTGTGTAGCTATGGCTTAAGATGCTGGCATAGCTAGGTGGTCCTACTCACTGACTACAAAGAATTACCATACCTGAAATTACATTCTATAAAAATCCAGAGTATTGCAAACTGACAACTGTTTTATATATATACTTTTTCTATTAAAAGTTTTTACATCAGCCCAGATATAACTCCCATGACGCCTCCAGCAACGCGCACTAGTGTATGTAACTAAACTTAATAATAAACTAGTACGAGAAAGTACTTAGTACGCATTTAAACTAATTTTACCGAATTGCCCAAAAGAAGGTTATTGAAATGTGTAGATTACCCCAAAATACTTATGTATATTAATTATATGTGAATGTGAATCTACGCAGTACGCCACATCGCTAGAAGAACCGATAACCGATGGGGAAGAAAGGTTCTTGAGTGGAGACCACGAACCGGAAGACGCAGCATAGGTAGTCCTCCCACTAAATGAACCGACGACATTGTGAGAGTCGCGGGCATCCAGTGGATACAGATGGCAGGTTGCCGTTCAGTGTTGAGGTTAAAGATGGTAGCCTGTTCAGCAGTGGACGTCTTCTGGCTGATGATGATGATGATGAATCTAAATGAAATCGTCTACCGGGCGTCGAAAGCATATTAATTCTACTATGTTTAAAGACAATCTTGCTCTTCCTTTATTGAGGGTTAGGGCCAGCGCTGTAGGTAAGTACTAAATAACTTAGTGTTAAGTTGCTAGCAAGTTGCGCCTTGTAACTTGTCCTTAGAAGACGGACAATACATAAACTTGCAAGTCTGCATGAAAGGACTTGCCTTGTGAGAGTTCACACACAGTGAAGAAAATCCAACTCCAGGGAATGTAATAAGACAGGGCAGTATAGTTTAACTAAGGCGAGATGCCCACGCGAGCAAAGGCGCGGGTAAAATGTATAATATGCACTGGTACGAAGTATACTTCTTAGCACCACTAAGTTGGTACCATTGGAAAACTTAATTCGCCCTGTCCTTACTATATAAGTCGGTGGGTACTGCCACATTACACGTGGACTCAAGCGTATGCAGTTTTGTCTATGGAAATAAGGGCACCGCTACACATCTGAAGAAAACCAAGAAATGCAATTTTTTGCCTGAATGGATGTTCTCCGGTAGTTACAATCTGGATGTCTTCAAATCACGAATAAATAGGTTTCTTGTTTTTCAAAGTTTTTGTTTAAAAAAAGTTTATATTTTATTGTGTTGTGGAAAATTGTAACTAAATATTTACAATTCGTGTATATCTTGCTAAGTGCACGATAAGGTATCTATATTTCTCTAAAAAAGTGGGTGAAATGCAATTAACGGTAGTCATCCCTATTTTTCCCATTAAACCACAAACTTGCGCAATATAGGGAAGAATGACGTCTTTTAGTATCACATACACATTACACATCAGCCTGTAAACGTCCATGGCTTAACAAAGACCTCCCTTTTAGAGAGGGGTGTTGCCATAATTCCCACACTTGGTAGGCGGCTTGTGGATTGCAGTACGTTCACCGTGTACTAACAGGACGCTGCTGCTTATCCTTCGGTGGTTCTGATCGCAGTTTTAGGACATACCCGGGTTCCGGTCCATTTTTAACCGACTTCCAAAAAGGAGGAGGTTATCAATTCGACTGTTTTTTAGGTTTGTTACCACAGAACTTTTGACTGGGTGAACCGATTTTGATGATTCTTTTTTTATTTGAAAGCTATATGGTGCTATATAGTGCTTCTCATTTAGCTAGATAGTGCTTCTCATTTGGTCCCTTTTCAATTTATATTATCCAGAGGCCAAGAAACATTTTGGGTCGCTGCGTGAGCATTAGTAACAAAATAACACAAAATAGTTATACATATATGTAATATTTGGTGCTCAAGAATTAGGCGCTGTTTTGCCACCACAATTATACCATGAATAGATGTCCCTGGAAGTCGACGCACTAAATTAAAAACATCCTAAGAAGGTGTCGCTCAAAGTTACTGCAATGGGATTTTTCGTGACACCTGAAACATAGCTTACCGCTGGAAGGCGCTCCAACCACACTCGGAGGGACCGAGAACAGGGTAGCTCGCTGATGCGGTGAAAGAGACGTCAGGCTTTCCAGGTTGTCACGTAGAGAGTCAAAGAATGTTCCCACGTCGTTCAGAACTCCTGGGTGTAAAAATACAGCTGGAGGTCAGAGAAATGTCGGCACAGCTTGATACCAGGTTGTTTTTAACCCTCGATGCAACCAGAGGAATGTTATAAGTTTAATGTGAGTCTCTGTATTGTTTATCTGTAATGTATTTTGTAGTGGTAGGATTCTTTTGCAGGGGTCCGCCTAGGGAAGTACCACACCTTTGCCAGTTATTCAACCGCCAAGCAGTAGTGTGCAAACACTACTGTGTTCCGGATTGAAGGGCAATGTTTCCAGCTAAATTACAGGGCACATAGAGATTTGACATCTTATATCTCGGGGTGACGAGCGCAGTGCATTGCCATCCAGAATTTTGAACTATTGAAGTTCAAATTCTGAGTGGCGTTGAGCTGTTATGGGCAAGCGTGAAGAGCCATCAGGCGAGCGACTTCGTTCGCCTCGTCACCCAGTATCATAAAAAAAAAACTGTGTGTCTGTTTGTGGCATCGTAGCTCTCAAACGGCTGAACCAACCTTTCACCTTGATAAAGACAGCCGAATGCGATTGAACCGGCAGAGTAACCGGCCTAATCTTAGGTGAGTAATTCTCGTGTAATATAAATAAAAATAAAAAAAACGGCTGAACTATTTTTGAATGGGTTTTTTTTTGTTTGAAAGGTGACTTGATCGTGGGTGTTCTAAGTTATTTCAATTCAAGAAAATCTGTTAACCAGCTTATGAAAAAAAAATATCATCAACTTTTTTGTTGTAATTTTAATAGTTGTATGTTGTTTGTAGGTGTTATTGAAAATTTGATGAAAAAGGGTGCGATATATTTTCTCTTTGACTGCGTTTATCCTACAAAGTATTTTCCCTGCAAATAACAAGTTAATACCACAGATATACAGATCTGTGGTTAATACATTGACATATTACATCACAGAAAAAAAAACGTTATCTAAGACAAAAGAGGTTGATGTCGCTATCATGAAGGTAGCTTCAAGGAGGTAACGCGGGGAAACCGTGAGGCGCAGCTAGTAGTACATTCATCTAGAAATTGTTTGATGAAAAAAAATATGAGTTAAATATTGGTAGACAGGCTTGGTATCTAGGTGTATATATGTCTATGAAAATACTAAAAAAACGTTTATGAATTATATTTTATGAGACGTCACTCGCTAGTTTTCCTACTCGTATTTGAATTTGATCAATGATTATTATTTGAACGGTTTTCCCCAAGTTCAGTCATGCATTATTTCTTTATACAATGTGATGTTATCTTGAATATATATAGAGTCTCATAAGTAACAATATATCAGAGCAAGATATTACGGAAAACTGTCTATAATTTTACACTAAATTAACTTTGATAATGTTATTTTATAGGATAACATGTTTTGTGGGAGTGGGTGAAGGGCGGAATCGTGAACGTTTGACTTTAACTACTTGTACTATTTCTATTCTGTGCTTTAACCATAGACAAAGGTGTAAGTAACCATTACAAAGAAATGCCTTGTGACAAAATATACTGGTTTGATTATAAAAGTTGTGTTAAGTTAAACAAATAACAAAAAAAAAAACAAAGAATGTGCTTTGATTTTATGCATGTTTACTAGATAAAAATGCATAAAATTGTAGAGAGAATAATAAAAAGTTAACTAGAAATATCAAATGCTCTGTCTGAACTTCTTTTGCATAACTTGACATTATGCAAAAGACTTTCAGGTGACTGACCATGATGAAAATGAGAAGCTGAATGGGGCAAAACGATGTGAGTATTTAGTTAGATAAAAAATATGTATAAAAAATATGACCGCATGAAAAGGATGTGCCCTAAATCATGCTTTATACGCAAGGAATAAAACGTTAAAAAAACTGGACACACAGGACGTTCTATAAACGTAATCGTATTCATCCCCTAAATTTCCGCCCTTAGCGGTGGAATATTTTCTTCAAATTTAAATGGGACCACTCACAAGATGTAGCCAAAAAACATAAAATCGATTTACAATTGGCGAAAATATCGTACAATATACACAAAAAAATATGGATAAAAACAAGCGATTATATTTAAAAAAAAACCTTTAAATGATGCTTTTATAGATTAAATTTGGTCCGACATCACGGGGCGTCTGCCATATTGAAAGTATTGTGACGTCATTTTTTTTGTAAATTTAGCAAACCTTTCATTTGATACCCATATCATGCATAAAAAATAACTGATCCGCCATCATTGTGAGTCTATTGAATATAGAATGGCGTCACTTAGCATTGTTATCCAAACTAAACGTGTAGGTAAAATTTCATCTCAATCTGTTGGAGATAACTGTTTTAAAATTCAGTTGGATGATTTGATCCAAACAAACACGGCAAGTTGGATAAAACCTTGTTAAATAACCTTCTTTTTTGAAGTCTGTTAAAATGATGTCATACAGGACGATGAAGGCAACACAAATAGATCATGTATGAGGTGACCGGCGGTACGGCCTGCTTACCGACGCCGACATATGGGGAGACTGCCTTACCGAGCGCCGGCGCAGGTTGCCGCCGTCTGCGCCCGTTCAGCGCCGTCGCCACCGCTGACCGCTTCGATGCGCCCCTGGCCAGAAGAACACTGAAGGTATTGATACTTTGCTATGTATAATTTTTGCTCTCCTATCCCTTATATAATTGTTTTCAGACACAAAGAGTATAACTTTAATTTTATGATATATCCTCGTATTCTCAGCAACGGATTTGGTGTCGTCCATAGAAAAGTTTTTTTTGTTGTTTAAATTAGAACGGCTGTCAAGGCATTTTTGTAAGAAATTTGTTGTAGCCACTTGTATGTAAACCCATAGCAACTGTGTTAGCAACTGTGACGCGGAGTTCGACGCGTTGACATAAATAAGAATGTTCAATCAAGTATTGTCACAATACCTGGCGACAGAATTTCCTTCTCATTTCCGTTTTATTTACTTCTCTTTTCTGTGGTGTCGTCAATTTATTAGGCAGGTGGTTTAAAAAAAAGTATTTAAAGTATATAATAAAGTATAAAAAGTATAACAGCTTCCCGGTCTCTTAGTGTTCTATCTGTCGCACTCACATCTGGCACAATGAATGTAAATTGAACTCGTGAGTCTTCAAAGGCGGGTTAGATAACGAATACTATTTAGGTACTTACCAGCTTTTAGGAACCTCTGCTGAAAGATCTTCATCCGCAACACTGGGGTCCACCCTGCCAACATACACAAGCATAAACGTTTTCCATTTTGACAGCTGCCTATTAACTATCCAATTGGCGAGATATCGCACAGTACCGTGAACCAAGGCATCTTTAATTATCGGAGGCGTAGATTAAGCCTTTAGGATTGTAACAACACTCCACAATTAAATAATCAGAAAAACATAACACTTTAACTTGGTTTACTTCTCTAGATAGGCTAGGCATAACTGCATGGCGTTAGAAAAAAGTAAGCTCTTTTTCGAGTTGCCTAATTTAAAATAGGTTCTAAACTCTCAAGCACAGCTAGGTAAAGCTCTTAATCACAAGTTTTGCAGCGAAAATACAAACTTACTTTATGTCACTGTCATCATTAACATAATTTCCAAATTCGTCATCTTGTGCGGCAATCTCGGGCTTGAGCCAGCGGTCCTTAGTGAAGCGGTCTACGAGGTCTGCATCGAAGCGAGGAGCGCGGTCCCAGCGGTTGTGGCCTCGGCCGGCCCAGGGCTTAGTGGCTAGGAACCGGATCAGGTCCAGGCTCTGATCACGTAAGTCACGCTGGGCATTGGTGGTTATGGCACCTGGTAAAAATAAAGGAAATTAAGTGTTGTAAAATTTCGGACATCACGTTTTATGATGTTGCAAAAAAGCGTGCTTTGCGTCGTGTGTGTATTAGTATAAGCTGTATTTGGAGATTCTTCAAAATATACCAGAAGCAACTTAAACGATTCTTTTGACAGAATGTAGAGCATTTGCCCGTCTTCCTTTTAAGACTCCAACTCCTGAGATATCCGGTAAGATTATACCATACCAACGTGTCAGCCATACATAGATAAAGTTAGCTTTTTTTTACAATACATTTATTTCCAAACTTACAAAACATTTTAATTTTGTAACTTACGTTTTACACTAAATAATAATTAAAATGAAATGATAATTATATTGAAAACTAGCTAATGCCCGCGACTTCGTACGCGTAGCGCAAAGTAATTAGTGGGTGGACGATTAGACTGACATATCCAAATATAAATGTTACACTAACGAACACGAACGGAACTTTAAATAGGCACAAATCCATCGGATTATTTATACTGAATATTTTATAGATAATACCTACACATATGACATGATTGTAGATTTATTGCTCTCCATTTTAATGCGGATTGTCATACTATCGTCATAGTATGATTTTAGTCTAGTTTTAATCTGACTCGATACAGGTATCCCGACATGTCCATAGTTTCAAATATATTTCAAGCAAATAATATATTACTTTCACTGGTTAAATACGTTGGAAGTGTGGAGCCATGGAGCCAATAAGGAAAAAAAATTGGTATAAGTCAAGCGAAATGTCATGCATGACAAACGTTATTATTGAATTATTAGTAAATAGTAAGTAGGAAGCATGGAGCGGTATCTATAATTAATCGCTGTTATTTAACATTACTCCGCGTAAAGACTGCCAATCAATGATGTCTAAATAATTTTTGCCCGCCTTCTGCGCCTCGACCCTTCCAACAACTAAACCGCTTTCGTTCACCACCATAACATCCAAAATAGCTGCTAATCATAGATCAGTAACAGATTAGATGCCGCGAGTTCACCTACTTTGCGTGTCTGTTATTGGTGTTAAGTTTGATCCTGGCAAAAAAATGTATTCATTTTAATCTCCGTCGACTTGGTATATTAGCACGTCAGAAGTCAATACAAAAATAAACGTACTTTAAATTACGCCATAATAAACTGTAAAACCTCTTCAAAAGTTGGCTGTCCTGAAAATAACAAACACAAAAAAAACTATTTGGTGCAGTCTATCGGAAGTTATGCGGGTACATACATTTCGGCTATTCGTTTTTATTTCATCATCATCATCAGCCAGAAGACGTCCACTGCTGAACATAGGCCTCCCCCTTTAACCTCCACACTGAACGACATCCTGCCATCTGCATCCACTGGATGCCCGCGACTCTCACAATGTCGTCGGTCCATCTAGTGGGAGGCCTACCTACGCTGCGTCTTCCGGTTCGCGGTCTCCACTCAAGAACCTTACCTACTTCCTCATCGTTTAACAGTTCTTCGAGCGATGTGGCCTGCCCATTGCCACTTCAACTTGCAGATTTTAATAGCTATGTCGGTGACTCTGGTTCTTTGGCGAATATCTATATTTTTATTTACATATAGATTATAATGGCAACAGCCGCTTCAGTCTTCCTACCTACCATGTCTGCGAGTAGAAGTCTGTCATTACGACAACATTACTATAAAATAAGCTAGATGGCGTTATAAATAATTATTAAAAAAAATTTTTTTACTATTTATTATCATAAATTAATATAGCCTATGTTTCAATCAGGTATTTTATAAGCATATTCATGGAAACTGCTTTGAAATCCTTCTAGTAGTTTAAAAGATGTGCGCGGACAAACAAACAAACTGACAGCCGTCAGATTTGTAGTTCCATAGTTTGAAAATAGATTGCGTACTAAAACGATGTTTTGCGAAAAAATTGTAAATTTGCTTAAACTTTACGAATAATATTATTAAAAACGTAATAAGGTATTCAATAATTCCTAAAATAATGAGTGTAAATGGATCGTAGTTTCACAAATATGAAAAGTGCGTCTATTATAGGTAAATACGACACTTTACCTGAATCACGCAAACGGGATTTTTTTTGCAAGTTAAACCGATATCTGGTATTGCTTCTACTTAGTTAGAAGTCATGTGTGAAGGTATTTGATCTACACATTTATAATATGGTAGGGATAGGGATGAAAGAAATCACATTGGTGTCTAGTAGATAGATCAAAAGCAGCTGTACTACCTGTGTCACAGCTGCTACGATTCAAGCAGAGATAAAGTTGAAGAATAGATGTTATAGATATACGTACTAAGTACCGAGGACTTCAAAAAATAAGTACGTATCGGATAGATGAACTGACACGGCATTGTTTCACAGAAGTAACCAACCTTATGGAGTACTCCTTAAGGAAATTACAGGTAAGTAAACAACAAAAACCGCTGTGGGTACCCCATTAATACAATTACGTTCTGGGTAAATCTGGGTGTTTTTAAGTCAAGTGTAGTTACTTCTAGGCAAGCGTGATCCATCGTAGGCTGCATCATCGCTTAACATCAGGCGAGTTGGCGAGTTTCAGCTTGATACTGCGAGACATTGTCTGCTTGGATGTAAACCAAATAATGCCAAAAAACTCTTCTAGAAATATTCTAGTTACGCGTGGCTCGCTAACTTTTCTATTCAGTCATTTGTCATCGCATACCATTATTAGACAGCCCCGTTAGCTTAGTTGTTAGTGAACCTCCCTTCTGCGCTTGGTGGCGTGGGTTCGATTCCCATCTAGGACAAACATTTGTGTGATGAACATTTGTGTTTGTTCTATGTCTGGGTGTTAATATCTATTTTAGTGTGTATTTAAAATATATATGTATGTATATCAGTCTCTGGCAGCCATATATTACAAGCTTTGCTTAGTTTGGGGTCAGATGACCATGTGTGCCATAATGTCACAGATATGTATTTATTATTATTTTCATAATATCATTTCTAATCTATTTGCGTTCGGATACCCTGCTGACCACCAACTTGCATTGGTAAGCTACAACCCTAATGTGGGTAGTACAAACATCATTCGTTAATGTGCCCACCTGAAACTACGGTCCATTAACGTCCACATAGCGGGAACTATCGTTATAATCTCTGGGTTTAGTCACAGTACTCGACATACAGTAGGGACACTGACGCTATAGTCGGGAAAATAATAATTTAGCTAATTTTAATAGAAAGTTTCAATTTTAGGATGTAGGTGTTCATTATTGCTTAACTAAATAAATTTTTGGTGCCTCCTCTAGATTTTTTTCCCCACCCTAACCCATGAGCTACATTTTTACTTGTTGTACCTATCCATACTGTCTATGTATTATTTATTGCTCGTAATGTTTGTATTTCCCAAAAGACAAAATGCTTTTAGGTTTCACTTATGCGATTAAATGTTAGCAATCTTAATATTCAGTCGGATTTCACACGTTTTTTTACTCGTTTGGGAATAGAATTTCCGAAATAAATGGCTTGATCGAGTACGCAAGCTGGTTTTTTGTCAATTAAATATTGCCAACGTGTAAACACATTTATTACACATATTTTTTTGGTAATTAATAATAGGGTAGTGAATAAATAATAGAGATATTTTAAAGGATGTTTTTTTAAACTGCTAGAATTATTTACTAAAGACATCCTGAACATTCGTCATGTGCATGCATCATGCAATGCATCGCCTCAATGCATTTGTTCCCACAGTGCTTGACACAACCATCAATCTTGTATAGGGCGACACGAAATAAAATGTACTGGATTGTCGTCAGAGGATGTGAGAGATGCATTGGTAATGCGCGGAAACACGGAGATTTCCAAATAGATATTAATGATTTGTTCTTTCAGACTTACTTAGAAACGTTAATTGAGTTATAATCTACTCGTGTCATCAAATTCTCTTTGTGGGAAAATGTCATGTGCGAAAACCGTTTATATGACCGTTTAAGTTTTAGTATTTTTTTAAACTTTCGCGATTTGAACATATGTTTTAATGTTTATCGGGATTTATCGCGCAATATTTTATATAGGTATGTACCTATTTTTACCTAGATAAAATATTGCGTGATAAATCCCGAAAAAAATAAAAACACGTTTATGTTTTGTTTTCAAAAACGACACAGAGGGTCGTTTATGTTTTGTTTTCGAACGTGACTGAGAGGACAGTTAAAATTTTGTTTTAATTTAGAATGTGACTGAGAGGAACATTTAAGCTTTTTTGTTATCGAACGTGACTAATGGCGTACACTGAGAGGACTCTGCTCTATACGAAGGTGATTATTGGCTAAAATAATAATCATTATTAATATGTAAAAAAATACCATATAGAGTAGAATTTGATTCCACAAAGTCGATCACCGAAATTGAACGCCGATACAGTCATTATCATTCAATTTTCGACCGTAACGGGAGGAGGAGACTGATCACGAAAAGGGTCGCCTTGTTATATTGACAGGTTCTTAGAATTTGATATTGGAATATGAATATGACAGAATATCATATAGGCACATGATTAGGTGCCTAGTAACAAAAAAATCTACGCATTTGCAGCTTATAAAACTACCAAGTTCATAGGTAGATCTGTCTGGGCCTCAGAAAAAAAATTGGAAGAATTATACCTACAGTTTTTCCTTTAGCATTTACCTCCCCCTCGGTCGTCCATTCGTATAATTTTTGAGCACATCGTTTGCAGTTGTGTGCGCTCAATATTGAAGCGTGCGTTTGTAGAACTAGTAAGAATATGTCAGTGTGTGCAATACGTGTTTACCGCGCCCCTGTCAGTTTTGGCAAACTTTTTTCAGTAATAGCTCGAGTTTAAAGGCAGATCCAAACTATATATTATCTAAACACTGTTTTAAACTATCACGGTTGTTCACTAAACCACAACCACAACCTTACCACGGTAAATATCCCGTAAATAATCATATAACTTTATATATTATCTAAGGTCTGGCACCACGTATAAGCATTGTCCTTGTCCGCGGAAGTATTGCCAACCGTCATGGTACAAGCTGGTGGGCTTGATCTTTTTTTTTCTTCTTTTTTATGCGTAAATAGGTTTGCGTTTGACCGCCAACTCACCTGATGTTAAGCGATGATGCGGTCTACGATCGAGCACGCTTGCCTAGAAGAAAACGATTCACTCGTGACTTGAAGACATCTATATTGTAACTATCGGGGAACACCCATTCAGGCAGCGCATAACACAGACCGGCAGTACGCACAATAAAAGTTGAATCAAAGCGCTTCGTACGGGTTTTCGGAATATCAATCATAAAGCGGTGTCGATTTTTTGTGCCCGCTCTGGCAGTTCGATAGAAAAATGGGCAGGAGGGAATTAAATCATGCAGATCCGATGCACACTCTCCGAAATGTATGAAGGGGTGTAATGAGCTTTTAGATCATTGCTAGATCTTGAACGGGCTTTGGATGATCCCTCTATGTTTACCCGACAATGCAAAAGTGGACCGTTTGTCGTCCAGCTGCAACACGGGTAGCCGATAATTATAGTCACCATAGCGGATCGATACTGAACTCAATTAGCACCTGATACAGTCACATCTTGTAGAGCATAGTGGCCGCTCGGTAGCATGTGCGCTTTACAATCTGATGGCACCCAGTTCGATTCTCGGCCCTGCATCAATGACTTATATAGTACCTAAATAAATTATGTGCAGTTTGGATGTCATCGCTCAAAAACGGTGAAGGAAAACATCGACACCTCTTGTCGCTATTGATGCGGCGTCATGTGTAAACACCCCAAGTCCACATGCAAAAAGATGCTTGCTAGGTTGTCTGCAGGATGAGTTCGACTAAAGGCATCAAGCCTAATTTAGGCCTGTTTTTAAACTGACTTCCAAAACAAGGGGGACTCAATACGACTGTATTTTTATTTATATCATTTTAATTTTTGTTACCTCAGAACTTTCGACTGGGTGAACCGATTTCGATGATTATTTTTTCATTTGAAAGCTGGTGGTACCCGTGTAGTCCCATTTCAATTTGGTCCAGTTCTGACATTTTTATGAAGTCAGTTTTTTATATTGATAATTATTTATGCCATAGCAAACAAGCAGACGAACCGCCTGATGGTAAGAGATCACCGTCGCCTATGGATACCTGCAACACCAGGGGCATCACAGATACGTTGCCGACACTTAAGGACTGTATTAACAGCCCTTTTGAAGAACCCCATCTAACAGTTCCGTGGTAAAGACGCTTATTCCACAAATTGCAGGTGTGAGGCAAAAAACAACGCGTAAAACGCGCAGTGTGCGATTTCCACATGGTGTGTGGATGAACTGTACCTGATACGTTCGCACCCGCCACGCCATCTTATTATGCCTCCCTTGTTTAACTGATCTGAATACCTATTACTATATTTATACTCAGTACCGTAGTCATCCACTTCTATAGTAGAGTTGCATTACAAAAGGCGTCAAAATACTCCCTAGTTAGACCGAGAAAATCACGCAGGAACCCGGAGTAATGTTTCAATAAGTTATCGTACCATCCCTGTGCTATATGATCTAAGTGAGTTTCACAACCCTTATTTTGCCTTTTACCTTTATTACCTGTGAAACACGTCTCTTTTGCCTTCACTTTATTGAAAATTTATGAAAAAATATTATCCGCAAGAATGTGTATTAAACGAGGCGAAAATCGAGGAAAATTTGCCGATTTAGGCATATTAAATGCACACAAAATGTAATTTGCTGTTAGATAGATACTCTTTGTTGTGTACACCAGAAATAAAAATTACAAACAGATGGAAAACACTTACGAGCTAGTGCCACAAGTGGTGGCCTTATCGCTAAAAGCGATCTCTTTCAGGAAATGGGGCATCGGCGGGGGATGCTAAAATACTTAGGAGCTGTGAGCAGGCTATTACCCATTTGTTGAGCAAGAAACAAATTTTTCTTGAAATACTTGATTCATCACCATTATCAAACTATAATGTTCCCAATAGTGGGACGCAGACCTTCTCTCAAAGAGAGGCTGGGCCCTAATCCAACATGCTAGCCCAGTGCATGTTGGTAAATTTCATATCATAAGTCTTTAAACTGAGGTTCTCGGACATACTGGTTTCCTCACGCAGTTTTCCTTTCTATTTTTGCGCGATTGCAAAGAGATTATGAGCTCTTTTATCAGATGTTTGAAGAAAAAATAATTTATACTTGTTTGAACCTATTGCCTTATTTTTACTATAATAATATTCAAAAACCCATAGGAGAGTTTGTAAGCGCTCCTTCAAGGGTTTCCCAATCTAAGAGTAAATAATTTTAAATAACGTTGCATTTGCCCCCAACTGTCCCACCCCCTTAAGAAATTCCTGGCTACGCCCTTGGTCCACTGCTGGACAAGGCTGCCCTTTCCTCTATCTGAGGCTTCTCAAGAATCTTTATAAATTTTGGCTCAGCTTGAAGCGTAATTTGTGAATGATCATCTAACATTAATATCCTGTTCTCTGGAAAACTTGATAAAACAAAAATCAAAAGATGGCCTGTTTCTGCGAACTAATCTCGTTTGCCTGTCGAAGCCCCACTGCTATCAATGATTAAGTTTAGAAAACGTGGTTGGTACAAACAATTCTGTGATGAGATGATTGTACGAATCTTCTGTTATGCCTTGTACACATCTAGCGAACGCTAAGGAACGAGCACTACCGAAAGAGCTGGTGTTCACTTCTCTGCGACAGCGAACTTAACGACACGACGAAGAATCCGAAGGAAGATAGATTAGATAAATAAGGGAGACATGGTACAGTGGCCAGGCCTGGCGAATGCACCTGCCTTAAATATTGATGTCTTTAGTCGAACTCACTCAGCAAACGACCTTGCCGCCCTTTTTTGCATGTGGATTGTTAATTAGTTCATTAGTGTCGCTACAAGTTTCTTAGTGTGTGTGAAAAATGAGTAAGTGAGCCGTACTTACAGGTTTTGTGTTAAGCGATTTAGTTAAAAAATAAATAAACACAGGAGACATTTTAAGTACTAGTTCGGAGCCAGTGGATTCAATTATTTGTTTGTACTTTTCCTCTATGCCAAATAAAGATTATTACTATTTGAACAGGAACGATAATTATTGTAGTAAGGCATATCTCCCTTATTATATATTTCACTGTATACTAAACAATAAAAATATTTGTACCTACAATATCATATTATTATAATACATGTGAAAGTCCTCTAGTAACTATAATTTAATTCGTCGCGAAAGTCCTATACTGTACGATATTATCGTTTCCTAATATTTATTGTACCACATCATATGAACGATATGGGTAATCAATATCTAGTGAGGCGTCAATACGGACATCCCGACATATATTAGGCGATATATTTGTCCATAAACACGATCATTACTGTAATAAGGACCCCTGGAAGCCACTCGGCGAAGCTGACATAAATGAATACCTAGCCTTAAGCCAGGGGTGTACTCAGGTCGAGTAACAGGGCGTACGGTAAGGGTGATTAAACAAAATATTTATGTTTGAAAATATTTTGATTTCACTTCATTCAATCAATTTGTCCGGAAGACGCAGCGTAGGTAGGACCGACGACATTGTGAGAGTCGCGGGCATCCAGTGGATGCAGGTGGCAGTTTGTCGTTCAGTGTGGAGGTTAAAGGGGGAGGCCTATGTTCAGCAGTGGACGTCTTATGGCTGATGACGATGATGAATCAATTTGTAAGTAAAATTAAAATGTTTAATTGTATCGTACAATGCGGAGAAATTTGTTATCTAGTAGGAAAGCCAAAGAAATCAAATCAAACGAGATTGTGGTCAATTCCAGAAACCATACAAGCCTTATCGTTACAGCGGGTAGGTTAGGTACGTAGCTTTTAGTTTATAAAAATCTTAGCACAACTTTCTCATATGAGTAGTCAAGAAAATAGCATAAACAAAACAATCCTATTTGAACTATTTAATGCTTTTTACAATATCAAAAATTGAGTTTTCTCAATGTAATATCAATTATGTTTACCTACTATGATAACGAAAATAATTATACGATTACTGTTGCGAACAACCGTGATTCACATAATCAAAAGTTTGACAAAACTAACAAATATGTACACCAAATGTCTTTTTATTAACAAAGTATTATAATATGGCTCTATGGAATTATATAGGGGCTTATGCCCCTAGGGTGTTTGCCCTTGCTACATCACTGTAGCATCCATTCACCTCTCAATTGTATACAGGGTTTATGAGACGTAGGTACCTATTACCAAAGAAAATGAAGTTCATTGAGTAAAGTAAACCCGTGGGCGAAAATTGTTCATAAAATGCCATCAAATAGACACGGACAACCGAAACTAGCGGGTTATTTCTGTCCCCGTCCCTCGTATGAGCATCTCCATGAGAATAAAGTGACAGTTATTCACGAGTAAATAGTTTTTTTTTTCTATGCAAGTGTGCGTGAGGCCTACCTACGCTGTGTCTTCCGGCTCCTGGTCTTCACTTAAGAACCTTTCATCCCCATCGGTTATCGGTTCATCGAGCGATGTGGCCTGCCCATTGTCACTCCAAGTTGCAAATTTTAATAGCTATGTCGGTGAATCTGGTTCTTTGGCGAATATCCACGTTCCGCATTCTATCGTGCAAAGAAACTCCGAGCATAGCTCTCTCCATTGCCCGTTGTGCGACTCTGAGTTTTTCCAAGAGGTCAACACCACACCTTTGCCATTTATTCAACCGCCAAGCAGTAGTGTGCAGACACTACTGTGTTCCGGATTGAAGGGCAATGTTTCCAGCGAAATTACATGGCACACAGAGATTTGACATCTTATATCTCGAGGTGACGAGCGCAGTGCATTGCCATCCAGGGTTTTGAGTGGCGTTGAGCTGTTACGGGCAAGCGTGAAGAGCCATCAGGCGAGCGACTTCGCTCGTCTCGTCACCCAATATCATAAAAAAATAGTACTAAAAAGTATGTGCTTGGCAAATTTTAAAGTCAAATGGAAACTTGTAAAACATGTTCGTTCGTAAATACTAATCGTAAAGCTCGTATGCTCTTGTCTCGACAGTAAAAATAAATACTATAAATGTCATAATTGTTTATGACCTCATTAAATACGACTTAGACCACGTTTTCGACTTCAGCGGGCACCAAGATATGAGCTACAGTGGCTTGATGGACCGAGGAGAGAAGGACATGTCGGCGTTTCTTTGCATGTATGTTTGTATATTTTCATTACTCATACTCGGAAAGTAGGTCTGAAGTTGCCTGAGGAGCGGGTTGAAAGTAATACATTTCAGCCCTAGAAAGAATCGCTTTCAACTGACAGTGACAGTTGACAACTGCCAGACACTCAAATTATAAAAAAAAAACTTGTTCTATTTTTCGCATTTGTATTGAACCATGTTCCAACTTTTTTTTCCTCATCAGATGATTATGGTCCCGCACTTCTCGTGCATTTGCCAGTGTCAGTTCATGTTTGAATTTTTAGTTTTCTTGTATTCGTAATGAAAAGCACAGTGTTTACCTCGGGATTAAAGACTTATTTGGTCCCTCGACTAGTCTCGGGACTAAATAAGTTACTTTCACCCCTAGGATAACAATGTAATATTTTTTAACGATTACGACGATAATAGGTGTAGCGAAGTGTGTGACTTCGTTACACTTACGTATATTGGGCATTTCACGAACTGGACATTCCGCGAATACAACATTTTGCGACCGCTCTGGGACATTTCGCAAATTAGACATTATTCATAATTTCTTTGGACAGTTCTTTTTATTCTGCGCCTAAACGAAGCGCCGCCCCGTGGTGATGTAGCTGAGCTTTTTTCAGCGCATTCGAAGTATCTAGTTAAATAAAATAGTCTTTGAAAATGATAGACTGCAGATACGAGTAGCTTAAGGTAGCGAGTAGGTTTTCCTACTTTTAAGCAACGCTCGTTACTACAGATGACCATAAGGCTTATTAAATTGTGTTAAAGTCTTATTTATTGCAGCAAAACCAAACGCTTACACATAGTCATGTAGTAGTAATGAAAAATGTACCTCTACTGTTCCCTCCATAAATATGAAATCTGTATATTAAGATACCGTGGACATCATTTAGTAAATAAATAGGTATTTTAATGAATCCAAAAGCAGGTAGAAAAGCTCAAATCAGTGTCACTTTCTATTTTTACTAAAAAAAGTTATTCCTTCCGTCAAAATTAAATATACCAACAAAAATTACATAAAAAATTCAGCAGTTTTATTTTAAAAAAAAATGCCTTATAGTTTTTTAACTACTACTTAGCGATTTTTTAACATGTTGAAATTTACTAAAAAGAAAGCTCTGTTTGGTGAGCGGAGCTTGTCTCTAAGTTCCAACAACGGTCAAGAATATCACTTTATAGCGGCAAATACCTAAAGACTGCAATAGTAAAGTAATACTAACATCTAATAAAGAAACAACCAGATGAAAACAAGATGCCTAGACACAAGGTTTGAGGTAAATTTGTACCTAACTCTGTGTAAATATCGTACTTTTTCTATTATCCACAAAATCCCTTTACCACAAAATTAGGGTCACGTAACCTTTGTTTAGTTCAGGATATTGAATATGTTTTCCCAGAAGGAATTTACAAAGAAAGTAGACTTCTGGAAATTATTGCAAGTTTTCCAATACAACATGTTATAGTTAGGTTTTAGGCTAAAGTAGCGACGGCCTCTTTAAACGACACAAATTAGCTACGATCGTATTGATTTTGCTAATTATTTAAGATTTGAGGGCTAACACAGTTCTCGATTTTCACAAAACTATAGAGCTTTTAAGTTGCGATAATAATTAAAATTAAAAAATAAATGTGACTCTACTAGTTTTATACAGAACATCATTGATAGTCGAGTTTTTTTTCTAAAATTATTGATTCGATGTTTTATTCATTTCTATTTGCCGAGATTTCTCTACGTAAACTAATATAAGATGGCCAAATATGGCTAAATAGGCGTTCAAGTAAGGTACGGTTTCAATGAAAATCGGGCGCTACTTAGGCAATATTTTCAACATCTTTTATTGCTAACCCGTGGCCTGTGAGCTATGCATTCTGCTATTAATAAATCTTTACTACGAGCACCCAGAGCTCTGGTAGGAGTAATACAATTGAGTCAAGAGAATTACAGCTGAGCTGTGAGCACTGCAGCTCTGTGACGAGTGCTACGAATGTGCTACGAGTACTACAGCTCAGCTGTGAGCACTACAGCTCTGCTACGAGTGATACACAGTTGAGCTTTGAGCACTAAAGTTCTGCTACGAATGCTACACAGTTGAGCTGTGAGCACTAAAGCTCTGCTAGTAGTGCTAACAGGCTGAGGTGTGAACACTACAGCTCTACTACAAGTGCAACACAGCTGAGGTGTAAGCACTACAGCTCCGCCACAAGTGCTTCACAGCTGCGTTGTGAGCACTACAGCTCTGCTACGAGTGCTACGAATGTGCTACGAGTACTAAAATTGTGCTACAAATACCACAGCAGAGCAAGTGCTTCCTATTTATATCTGCTTCCGGTTGTAGCCTTGGTACATGTGCTACAACTCTGCTAAGAGAGTTACAGCTCTGCGTCGAACACTTTGCTGAGCTTTACAATTACAATTTGTTACGAGCATTAAATAAGATACATCAGCTAGGTCACAGCGTTACTAGTAAGTACATATTTAGGTTCGGTTTCCAACAGGGCTTACGAAATAGTAGTTCTAAGCTGTAAGTAATTCATTGTATTTGTAAATCTAAACAATTTTGACTACAGAACCAACACTAAAATTGACAAAAAAGAATTGTATTACTAAAGAAAAATGTCTTACACTCAATGAAATATATGGAGTAGCTTATATATTTTTTGCGATTTCTGTATTGGTTTCGTAGTAAAATGACAAACAATGACCTCCTTTGTAGTAATGAACTTTATGTAGGTAGGTCACTCAAGACGGAATGCATTTAAAATTAATTTTATAATTTGTATTTTATAAGGGTTAAATCTCTTTAAGGTTTAAACAAGTAGTTTAACAAAGTAAAATATAATATAACTTTCAATTTTCCCGGCTCAAAGTTAGGCACTGAGTTGAAAGCCCTGAATATGCCTAACTCTACAAAATGCTTGGTGTTAAGTTTCACTTGTTGAACGTATTGTTTGTGACGCAACAGGTTGAATGGAGTTAAAATGACAGATCTGCATTCCCGCGTTGTATTACCAAAGAAATTTTCTGCGATATGAATGAGCCTCTTATCACCAGCGGTTTCGACTAAATGTGGCGAAATTTGTTAAAAAAGCTTTTTGGTACATGGATCTTTTTGTTATATTAATTATTTGACATTTAATTAAAAAAAATCGTTTGGTAAATTAGATATATTATGACATAAGATGGATTATAATTTGTGATTAATTATAATTTGTGTGAAAAAAGTAACTGTGTAATACTT
Source organism: Agriopis leucophaearia (assembly GCA_949125355.1). Classification (NCBI taxonomy): domain Eukaryota; kingdom Metazoa; phylum Arthropoda; class Insecta; order Lepidoptera; family Geometridae; genus Agriopis; species Agriopis leucophaearia. The sequence goes on along the minus strand of OX421274.1, from coordinate 14,968,019 downwards.
CTTGGCCTCAACAAAAAAAAAAAAACCTTACTAATAAATAGCAAACAAGTTTATAAGCATTCAATTTGCCAATTTTTGCCAAGTTTTATCAAAATTGGACTAGTTTTTCAAAATAGCTAATATGTTTGTTTGAAAAAAATAACTCGTATTGAGTTGAGACCTCCTTTTTGAAGTTGGTTAATGATTAAGCCACAGTACATAATACACAATTGAGCGTAGCCGAAACGAACTTTTCCACGATTGATTGATTTACTCTCTTTCAATCATTTGATTGTTCCTCGCATGTTTTTATTTAGTAAGTGGATTAGGGCGAAGAAAATATGTGGAAATAGTTATTATGTAGATTAGTCAGTAGGCTGGCTCCAAACTTCGGTCAATATTGTAATATTGACCGAAAAAAAATATTTGTGTGATGAACATTTGTGTTTGTTCTATGTCTGGGTGTTAATATCTATTTAAGTATGTATTTAAAAATATATATGTATGTATATCAGTCTCTGGCAGCCATATTACAAGCTCTGCTTAGTTTGGGGTCAGATGACCATGTGTGCAATAATGTCCCACATATTTATTATTATTATTATTATTATTATTTATATTGTGGGTATTTCTATTTTAGCAGACGACGAATTACGACGACTTATCTATTTGCATAGCTTAAACTAATGCATTACTTACTAGCTTACTACGTTTTCTTCTGGGATAAAAATTATTATACCTAGAAAATTCTTCCATATTCATTATTCATCATTATATTTTCAACTTATCATGTTTCTGTTGCTGATACACAGGCCTTCTCTCAGAGAGCACACATGGGCTTTAATCTACCATACTGGCCCAGTGCATGTTGGTTGAATGTTTGAACTTTTTGAGGTTCTTGGACATACCAGTTTCCTCACGATGTTTTCCTTTTTTGAGCGATGGATTATCAAATTAATCCCCCAGGGGATCCTTGTTAGGGGAGACAGGTGACAGAAGCTAGTACTAATTATTACTTCATTAACCGACTTCCAAAAAGGAGGAGGTTATCGATTCGCCTCTTTTTTGTTTGTTACCTCAGAACTTCAGACTGGGTGAACCTATTTTGATGATTCATTTTTTTTGAAACCTGGTGCTTCCCGTGTGGTCCATTTCAATTTGGACCAGTTCTGACATTTTTATGAAGTTGTTTTTTTGTGTTGATAATTATAATCTGTGTACGTTAACTTGGAAACCGTACAATTTTTCGGGATCAAATAATATCCTATGCCACTCTCTCGGCCTCCAACTGTATTAAAAAGAACGAAATGAGATTTAGCCCTGATTTTATATGTTTAAATACATGGTTACGCGAAAAGGGTATACTTATTTATTTATTTACATACAATTAGGTGGGCAGTTACAGGGGACCCCAATTCACCCACCCATGGATATAAGCATATATACAGATTATATTTGGATTGTTTTTATTTTATTGATTAGTTAGTCGAAAGGGGACCATATTACCCATCATTATGAAAAACTTTTACTGTAGGATCAACTCTGAAATCACGAAAAAAAGTCCGTTGTTCCATAGAAAACGGTTATTCACAATCGAAAGAATAATTGATTTAAAGTCCCATATACTCCGCTTGCTTGGACTTCTGGATAGAATGAGAGAGGAAGGATCGCGACATAAAAAGAGCTTACTTGAGGCTGCTATGGAAGAAGGTTGAGGGCCCATCTGCCGTCCCAAGTATAAATGGAAAGATGAAGTGGACAAATATCTGCAGATACTGGACGATCATGATTAGCACCAACTTGAGCAAAATACGATAGCGCCTTTTGGTATCGGAGACCAAGTCCTAGTTTGGGTCGCTGCACTAGCATAGTTAGATCTTCCGTCGTGAATAAAACCACATTTTTGATGTGAAACATCTATTGACGCATCTTGGCAGTAAAACCGGTTACGGTTTCAGTTTTTTTTATTAATCTCATAAGAACAATTAAAAATTCACTTAATGAGATTACACAATAAACTTAGTAGCTAGACAGTTGTTATTTGTGCCGCTTAGCGCAGCATGCAGACTTAAATAGAATAGTTATATATCAATAATAATTTCAAAAAAGAATATAAACCAATGAACTTAAATATGTGTACGACTTGTATGCCGTGACGGAAATGGCATGACGCTCTCTTATGCCTTCATGTTTGGCATGTACCGCGCGTCCTGAGACGGCCAACAATTTTTCTAAAATAAATTATTGAAAAAGAAACTAAAAAACCGGTGCGTATACAAAATTTCTCAGGTACACAAATTACAATTTGTACCTGTTGTTCAAAAGGTAATTTTTCAGGACAGGCTTATAAAAAACGTTATTTACATTGTTTATTTTTCACTTGACGCATAGGTTGGATAGATACCTACTTATCTATAAAACTAAAATTCAATCTTAATTTAAACTTGTATTAAGAAAATTTTAATGGGGACATACATGTCAGACAAGTCAAATACATGCGATAATGGCATTATCAACGCCACCACATAAGTGACCAATTCATTCCGCTAATTTAAGTGTACCAATTTAATTTCACCTTTCACGTGATAGTGTGCGAAAGGGTTTTGTTACGACCGACCCAGTTCCGTCATCAAACTCGTTAATCGGACTCGTTTAAGCGATGTAAACATCAACAAGGATATCACTTACCATCTCCGCTGCGAAGCGCACTTAAATAAACAAGATTAACATAAAAATAAGGTACAAATAAAAATAAAAACAAAGTTTGTTACAAAAATACGACTCAAAATCAACTCAAATTATTAAGATTAACTTAAAAAATATGCATATATATATATAAAAAAAGTTTATAACAAAAACATACGACTCAAAATCAACTTCCGCCGAAAGATGCGTAAGGAACTGTCAAAATATCGTTTTAGATTTTGATAATGGAATGAAAACTTTTTAAACTAACCGGCCAGTAGCAGGGTGAGCACAACCGCGCGAGATGCGTTGCGTTTCATGGTTGAGTACTGAATGCCGCGAAAGGTGTGTGCGCTTGCTTTATAAGTTATGGGGTGAAGCGCCCTTAGTACGGGGGTTGTAGTACGTAACGTTGATAATTCGGTCAATCTATTTCTGTATAACTATATCTGTGTGTGATCTATAACTGTGGCCCTAACTTCCTAATTCCTTAGAAAAAGGCTGTGTTGACAAGGTGAAAAGGGCGACTAGAATCACATGTCAAAAAAAACAACGACATTAACTTAAATGCTGCTTAAATGTCATGTTGCAGGTAAGTAAACGTAAAATTAAATTTATTTGCGGGGTACGAATTTGCTGATTTGTATAACAATGCACACATGCATAATTTTTTGAGTTTTTAACTTCAAATTAATTAATTAATGTATGTTTACCGATTTCACCGCCAACTATTGACGGATTAAAAAAAAAACCTTTGTTTGGTATACTTCCAATTTGGTCTCATTGTCACAAGTCAGGATCCCAGTGAAATCGAGGGCAACCCTCAAATTTTATAGGCACTTATTACGTTTTTCATATCTTTTTAAAGTCGGTTTTTAATGTGATTCACTTTTTTACTATTGTTGTGTTTGCTCGGGGATGATATTAGCCCGGGAAAGAAAGTGACTCGTAAAAATGCATTAATAATTGTGCCGATGCAAATCGCAAATCGAAATCGTTACATTTAAAAGCTTCTATTCAATTTGCCCTGTTATTATGTCGTTCGTATGTTTAGGACAAATGCACAACCGACAATACAATGTTATGGTACCATCGAGCTGGTCTGATGATGGAGACAGAAGGTGGCCATAGGAATTCCTAAACGAAACGACAAGATTTTTAGCAAAAAAATTACAATACAATACATTATTAATAACTCCATAGTCACAAGTCAAACTTCTCCAGTACACTCTTCTACAACAATTGTATATAAAATTATATCTTAATAATATTATTATGTATAGGTCTAGGTACATTAAATTAAATAATAATTTATTCAATAAAAAAAACATACAAATGATTATGAACAAAAATGTCATTACAATAATAATTAGGTATGTCAAATTCAAAATAATCCATCGTTATTTACAATAACGCGTGATAAGTCCTGTGGCCTTAGTACGAGCACTTGCGAAAAAAATATCGTTACGTAAACGATAGCAATGTATGAAAAATTGAACAGAGCCTCTATCGGACGTGAATATTTCTTACAAGCTATCTTCACTTGTAACGTTACGTTCTTAGTTCATAATTCTCGCCCACAATGCTGCGTACGGGAAGACAACAAAAAGTCGTCCTTATTTATGACTAATAATGGCTATTTGTTATTTTTTCTCGACACATTCGCATCTAATAGGAAATTGCAGCGGTTTCCTATCGTTACCACAATTTATGGATACAACTACCTTTTCTGTTCAGTAAAATGAGGGACCCACCATCGTATTTTCTGAACTAATCCGAAAGTGTCCCGTGGAACATTTTAGTTTTCTTATTTGGTCAACTCTAAGGTTATTATCGGTTTTTCATTTCGAAGGAGCAACTGTTTTTAATGGAAATGAAAAAGAAGTTTTCTGTGTGCTGGCAATTGATGCATTTCTTCTGTAATATCAGGACACCTAAAAGTATTAATAGAAAATAAATAGTATTATAAAGCTGATTAATTTCAAACAGCTGAACAGAATTTCTTGAACCAAACCCAAGCACATTATCGATCAAGTCACATTTTAAATAAAAAATTTACTAAATTTAAAATAGTTTCAGCCGTTTGGGAACTATGATGCTACAAACAGATACACGAAACTTATAATATCCCCTCTCTTGGGTGTCAATCCTGACTGTGATTTGTTTGATAACGGATGGACGGATATAATGTCAGTGTGCTTAAATTATTGTAAGCTAGCGACCCGCCCCGGCTTCGCACGGGCGCAAGTCCGCGGGCTTCGGCCTCGCTGCTATGACCCGCTCCAGGAACACAAAGTTTCATCCAAATCGGTCCAGCCATTTTAAATGTAAGAACCTTCTCCGAAGTATTAGAAAACATTTAATAAAAATATGAATGAAATCGGTAAAGCCTCTCTAAGCGCTCTAGCTTACCAGGCGGTAATCCTGGTAAAGTTCTCAAGTTATAGCGTGACTACGTGAAATAGGGTGCATTTTTACCCGACTTCCAAAAAGGAGGAGGTACTATGTTCTTCTGTTTTTTTTTGTATGTTCATCGATATTTACGCCAATTGTTAACCGATTTAAAAAAAAAAACCTTTTTATATATATAAAATATATAGATGAGTTTTTGTTATTTCTTTTGTTTGTCATGTTTTTGTAATTTTCAATGTTTTTTAATTGTAATTTATTTATTTTGATTATTAATGTAATGTTTGATTATTAATTGACTTCGACTAATCGTGTTTATGTATTTGAATTTTTATGACTTGTCCGTTCTTATGTTTTGTAATGTTTTGAACTTTAATTAATTAATGTAATTGGTGTTGTAACGCTTAAATTAATAATAATAAATAAACCTCTTTTTAGGTCAGAGGTTAAAAATAATGTAGTAATGTAGTATAAAAATGTGTAGCAGGTAGAATCAATAAGGTGGTGTGTGCACGGTGGTATTTAGCCGGATAATTGATACTCATATATTTTTGGAATTAATTACCTAGTTGGTAAATATCGTTGTAAATGTTGTTAAAGTAAATGACTACTTATATTTGGATGGAAATTACTTGGCAATGTACTGATAGCCCTAGTAATAATAGGGCTGCGCTTAAAGGCAGCTACAATCTCTTCCGCAAGTGTTAGTTTTCAACATAAAAAAAAACACTGGTTCAGAATTTTGAAACACCCATTGGGTATTTTTTTAGAATACGAGAACTGTTTTAAACTTTTTTTTGACATTTTTTTTATTATTATTTAATTTTAATAAATATATTAATTAAATTAATAAATTAAATAATAGGCTTGCGTTTGACCGCCAACTCACCTGATGTTAGGCGAAGATGCGGTCTACGATGGAGCACGCTTGCCTAGTGCCTAGAAGAAACCAATTCACTTTTGACTTGAAGACACCCAGATTGTAACTATCGGAGAACACCCAGGCAGATAATCCACAGACTAGCCAGTTCGCACAATAAAAGTGGAATCAAAGCACTTCGTACGGGTTTTCGGTATATCAACCTTAAAGCGGTGTCAATTTTTCGGGCCCACTCTGGCAGTCCGAAAGAAAAATGGGCAGGAGGGAATTAAATCATGCAGATCTGATGCACACTATCACTAATCTGAACCGAAATGTGTCCGAAAAAACCGTACTAGCAACTTTGCGCCGGTGCTCAAGACTAAGAAGCTTAGTCTGAACTAGGGCTTCGTTGGTGATGAGCTATTAAAGCCAAAAAAATATCTCTATGATGCCGAATGTCACTCTCTAATATTTATCCCCTTAATAAGTAGCTATACGGCGAGTATCTCTAAACGAACATATTCAAGGATGTCATTGTATTCTACATTATAAATGTGTGTCTTGTGTGTAACTGTGTAGTAATAGTGTGCGAGTGAAAAGTAATGATTAGCGGCGCCATTTTAGATTCGTTTCGTTATTAAGTTTCCACCTTTGTTTGGTCGCGGAACACTTAAGAAAAATAAATCCATGTTCTAAACTTTGTATTGCCCGTTAGATGTCTCTTGGAGAAAATACCTATTTACAAGAGGAATCAATCAAAAATTTTTACTCTTAATATTGTAATTTTCATTGATTATATATCTTTCAAATTCCTAATTTTGCAAGTTGAAGTGGCAATGGGCAGGCCACATCGCTCGAAGAACTGATGACCGATGGCGAAGAAGGTTCTTGAGTGGAGACCACGAACCGGAAGACGCAGCGTAGGTAGACCTCCCATTAGATGGACCGACGACATTGTGAGAGGCACGGGCATCCAGTGGATGCAGATGGCAGGATGTCGTTCAGTGTGGAGGTTAAAGGGGGAGGCTTATGTTCAGCAGTGGACGTCTTCTGGCTGATGATGATGAAGTTCCTAATTTTAGAATGAAATATGTGCGGTTATAGGCGTAGGTTGGTGTATTGTTAACTATCATTGCTCTCGAATTTCTAGTCAAGTTGGTAGGGGTGTCACTTGACTTTTTATCGGGAATTCTCATTTGAAACCGTCTTGGAGTCAAGAATTTAGAAGCATTATAGGTTGAAAAACGAGAATCTGTCGCAAAGATAATAGTGACCTTCGGCAGCCTCACTGAAGAGCCAGTTCCAAAGATAATAGTGAACTTCGGCAGCCTCACTGAAGAGCCAGTTCCAAAGATAATAGTGAACTTCGGCAGCCTCACTGAAGAGCCAGTTCCAAAGATAATAGTGAACTTCGGCAGCCTCACTGAAGAGCCAGTTCCAAAGATAATAGTGAACTTCGGCAGCCTCACTGAAGAGCCAGTTCAAAGATAATAGTGACCTTCGGCAGCCTCACTGAAGAGCCAGTTCCAAAGATAATAGTGAACTTCGGCAGCCTCACTGAAGAGCCAGTTCAAAGATAATAGTGAACTTCGGCAGCCTCACTGAAGAGCCAGTTCCAAAGATAATAGTGAACTTCGGCAGCCTCACTGAAGAGCCAGTTCCAAAGATAATAGTGACCTTCGGCAGCCTCACTGAAGAGCCAGTTCCAAAGATAATAGTGAACTTCGGCAGCCTCACTGAAGAGCCAGTTCAAAGATAATAGTGAACTTCGGCAGCCTCACTGAAGAGCCAGTTCCAAAGATAATAGTGAACTTCGGCAGCCTCACTGAAGAGCCAGTTCAAAGATAATAGTGAACTTCGGCAGCCTCACTGAAGAGCCAGTTCCAAAGATAATAGTGAACTTCGGCAGCCTCACTGAAGAGCCAGTTCCAAAGATAATAGTGAACTTCGGCAGCCTCACTGAAGAGCCAGTTCAAAGATAATAGTGAACTTCGGCAGCCTCACTGAAGAGCCAGTTCCAAAGATAATAGTGGCCTTCGGCAGCCTCACTGAAGAGCCAGTTCCAAAGATAATAGTGAACTTCGGCAGCCTCACTGAAGAGCCAGTTCAAAGATAATAGTGAACTTCGGCAGCCTCACTGAAGAGCCAGTTCCAAAGATAATAGTGAACTTCGGCAGCCTCACTGAAGAACCAGTTCCAAAGATAATAGTGACCTTCGGCAGCCTCACTGAAGAGCCAGTTCCAAAGATAATAGTGAACTTCGGCAGCCTCACTGAAGAGCCAGTTCAAAGATAATAGTGAACTTCGGCAGCCTCACTGAAGAGCCAGTTCAAAGATAATAGTGAACTTCGGCAGCCTCACTGTAGAGCCAGTTCCAAAGATAATAGTGAACTTCGGCAGCCTCACTGAAGAGCCAGTTCAAAGATAATAGTGAACTTCGGCAGCCTCACTGAAGAGCCAGTTCCAAAGATAATAGTGAACTTCGGCAGCCTCACTGAAGAGCCAGTTCCAAAGATAATAGTGAACTTCGGCAGCCTCACTGAAGAGCCAGTTCCAAAGATAATAGTGAACTTCGGCAGCCTCACTGAAGAGCCAGTTCCAAAGATAATAGTGAACTTCGGCAGCCTCACTGAAGAGCCAGTTCAAAGATAATAGTGACCTTCGGCAGCCTCACTGAAGAGCCAGTTCCAAAGATAATAGTGAACTTCGGCAGCCTCACCGAAGAGCCAGTTCAAAGATAATAGTGAACTTCGGCAGCCTCACTGAAGAGCCAGTTCCAAAAAATCGTAAATTCATCTAAACTAGGTCCAAGCATTTATTTGTTCTGACAGCACCTTACAAACATTGTAAAAAGCTTAATAAATTATTTTCTTTTATTGCGACTATTTTACTGAAGTATCTATATCGGGCACCTACTCTAATCTTACGTTCATGGACCTCACAGGAAAGAGAAGTAAATAGAACGGAAATGAGAAGGAAAATCTGTCACCAGGTATTGTGAATAAAAATGTTAATTCTTATTTATGTTATAAATAAATAAGAATGTTCATACTTATTTATGTCAACACATTGAACTCCGCGTCACAGTTGCTATGAGTTTGTCTGCGTGGGTGGAAGTGGCTACAACAAATTTCTTACAAAAATGCCTTGACAGCCGTTCAAATTTAAACAAAAAAAAAAATCTGTGGTGGACCTAGCGAAAATGATCAGAATTTGAGTTCATTAAGTTTTTTTATTCTTTTTTTGAAGTGAAAACTTCTTTAGGCGCGTTAAGAACTTTTTTGTGTAAACAAAAATCATAGAGCTCACGTCATCGTCATGCTGTACCGTGTTTTTGAAAACAGCGCTATCTCTTATAGAATAGGTGAATTACTACTTAATATTTTACTTCTTTTTGCGTCGGGGGTTTAAAAAAGGGGTTAAAACGTGATGTTTTTCGACCAATGACAACTCTGACTCGCTGGTGATTACGTACCAACTGTTTGCCTGTCCCCCATCTACATAGCTGGAACCAAATAATTATCGCAGTTTAAAAAAACTAAAAAACACGCTTTATTGTATTGTCATCGGTACTTGATAAGTATGCAAAGTTTCAAATCAATCCGACGTTTTTAAAGGGTCGAAAATCACGTTCAAATATTCCGTTGCATAAATATCTGAAATATAAATATCTGGGACATTATTGCACACACGGTCATCTGACCCCAAACTAAGCAAAGCTTGTAATATGGCAGCCAGAAACTGATATACATACACATATATTTTTAAATACATATTAACACCCAGACATAGAACAAATACATATGTTCATCACACAAATGTTTGTCCTAGGTGGGAATCGAACCCACGCCCCCAAGCGCAGAATGCAGATTCACTACCAACTGAGCTAACGGGGCTGTCAAAGATACTTTACATACCAAGCTAATAAAAGCGTGTAGAAAGAAACAGACTGAAGAACAATATACCTTTTGAATAGAGAAACTGGGGCCTTACGCCCAACTCTAAACGGGCCCGAATACGTGCAGTTTATGAAATCACGCGCCGAAAAAACTGCACCTATTCGGGTTCGCGTTTAGAGTTCGGCGTAAGGCCCCAGGTCTACAAAACAGCAACCCTATCTTAAATCTTTCAATCATTAATCTTTAAGGGCGGACACTGTTATAAAGATTATGATGACAAAAAAGTTAGTCACAACACTTCAAAGGGTTGAGTAGAGTAAGGTAAGGGTATGATGCGACCATCTTAACCGTAGTTATGTAAAAGCGCCACTGTCGTTTTTTCTAAATAAAACTAATAGGTCTTCGTGGAAGATTTTAGTTTCATCATTTTCCCAACTGCGCAAATATGTCAAAGGGTAGGTGTGTTTAGCGTGGGGTGGACCTTTCTAGAGGTAGGAATTTAATTAAATCCTGCGTTTGACTTGTAAATATACGATTATTACTCATTTTGTTTTTATGAATTATCTTTATCATTATCGGATTATCATGTTCCCACTGGTGGGATCCAGGCCTTCTCTCTGAGAGGATGGGCCGTAATTTACCACATGGTGGCCCAGTGCATGTTGGTGAATGTCATAGGTCATTGAACTTTTAAGGTTCTTTAACATAAAGCGTTTAAAATTAAAATAGATTGGAATGGTTGGAATGTGATAGGGCACTTTTTTATTTTGTTGTAAAATAGGCTCGCGATTGGCCTGCAACTAGCCTGATGTTAAGCGATGATGCGGCCTATGATGGATCACGCTTGCCTAGAAGAAACCGATTCACTCTTGACTTGAAGACTATTATTTCACTTCATTATATATGGTAGAAACTTTTAAGCGCGCGCGATCTATTCTTTTATATAAATCTTCCTTGAGCAGGGCGAGCTGAGTTTGGGGTCCACGGGTAATACAATGTACATACGCATTATAGTTTTTGACTAACTCTACTCTAGGTATATTAACATGTAAATTTATATGTAATATTAAATTATATTAACGTTTTTTTAAAATAAATTTTACTTTATATGAGGCAGCTTCCTCACCATCCAGGTCAACACAACAGCTTGACTGTGCATCTCATTATCACCTATACTACCATCATGTGTGTTCCAGCGCAACAACTTCGAGAGTATCGTTCCCAACGATTACCGGTACGGGTACAACATGGACATTGGACATGACTTTTGTCTTGTACATGTTCATTTTAAGACCCACCTGTTGGGAAAGGCTACTGAGGTCGCTGAGCATTGTATTAAGGTCCTCCAACGACTCTGCCATGATGACTATATCGTCGGCAAAACGAAGGTGAGTGATGTATTCGCCATTGATGTTGATGCCGAATCCGTTCCAGTCCAAGAGCTTGAAAACGTCCTCCAATGCGTTAGTGAACAGTTTCGGAGAGATAACATCTCCCTGTCTCACGCCTTTATGCAATTGGATTGGTTCCGTGCTCTCGTCCTGTAATGGGATCGACATGGTGGCGTTTCTATACAAACACTTCAGCACTTCGATATACCTATAGTCGATATGACAACGCTGGAGGGACTGCAACACTGCCCAGGTCTCGATTGAATCGAAGGCTTTTTCATAGTCCACAAACGCTAGACATAATGGCCGATTATACTCCTCAGTCTTCTGTATAATCTGGCGGAGCGTGTGTATGTGGTCTATGTTGCTCCAGCCTTTACGGAAACCGGCTTGTTCGGGAGGCTGGAAGTCATCAAACCTGCTTTCGAGACGGTTCGTAATGACTCTGGAGAACCACTTGTACACATGGCTCAGGAGTGAGATGGGCGTATAATTCTTCAACGAGGTGTTATCACCTTTTTTGAAGAAGAGCACCGCCACACTGCTATTCCATGCTTCAGGCGTATTACCTTCGAGTATGACGGAATTAAATAACTTCTGGAGGACCAAAAGTACCGGCTTTCTACCCGCTCTCATAAGTTCTGTCGTGATTCCGTCATCACCCGGCGCCTTGTTGTTCTTAAGCTGTTTCAGAGCCATTTTAATCTCGTACAAGCTGATGTCTGGGATGTCCTCAGTGTACTGTCGGGTCAGTTTAGCTCTCTTGTCCTGAGCTGAGCTGACAATAGGCTGTCGTGTTGAGGTGTACAACTGTCCGTAAAACCTCTCGAGCTTTCTCAGAATCTCCGGCTTTGATGAAATGATACTGCCATCCTCGATCTTCAGCTTCGTCATTTGGCTTTTCCCAGTAGACGAATTCTTCGCGAACACTTTTGAGCCCTGGTTCCGCTCAATTGCGTCCCTAATACATCTTGTATTATAGGAACGCAGATCATGTCGCACCGATTTCGAGATTCGTCTATTAAGTTTGCCATATTCCGACATATCAGCTGAAAATTGCAGTCTCATCTCAGCCCGGTCTTCCATTAACTTAATGGTTTCGTCTGAGAGCTTCTGAGGTCTTTTTCGGCGTGGGGTCTTAAAGAACTTGGACCCCACTGCTTGGACAGTTTCCACCAGCCCATTGTTTAATTCGTCCACAGTTCCGCATTCGGCTAGGCCCTGGAAGCGATTATGCAGTTCGAGTTGGAAGTCTTTCGGGTTTTGGATTTGAGCATGACCAGGACGGAGCGTGGACTTCACCAGACGAGACCTCTCGAGCTTGATGTTGATATTCAATGTGCCTCTGACAATTCGGTGATCGCTACCGGTTTTCACCTTGCTGATCACGGAGACATCATTGAACATTTGCTTCTTGGTTGTCATGATGAAGTCGATCTCATTTTTGGTCGATCCATCGGGGCTCATCCACGTCCACTTTCTGGATGGTTGCTTCTGGAAGTAAGAGTTCATCAAATAGTTCTTCCCTCTCCATGAAGTCGACCAGGCGCTTGCCATAATCCCCACGCTTGGCAGGCGGCTTGGGGATCGCAGAGCGTTCACCATGAAATTTGGAGGATGCTGCTGCCCATCCTCTGGTGGTTCTGGTCGCAGTTTTAGGACATACCCGGGTCCTTTAGGACATACCCGGGTCCATTACGTTATATTACAACTAAAAAGGCTTAACACACATAGATTTAAAATATGTGATACTATAGTATAGTGAAGGTATGACATATTGATCTATAGATCTTCCGTTAATCGAGTATTTGTGACATCATTACCGGAAGTACGGTGATTAGTTGATGGAGTCACTTGGATCGCACAGGAATGCTAATACATTAGATTTTGAAGATGTATTTCTTTGTTCTTAATTTGTCTGTCTTTGATACTTTCATCTGTGAAAATGTACCTACTTAACTTTTATCGTAAATTCCAAAAGAAACGACTCGATTTTCGGGTTAAAAAGTATTTTTAACTGACTTTAACGGTTGTTTTTTTTTGTAATTGAAACCAAGGGCATAGTATTAGTATTTCCCACAGAATTTTTTTTTTTTTTTAATTAGAACGGCTGTCAATGTATTTTTGTAAGAAATTTTTTGTAGCCACTTGCACCCATATAAACCCATAGCAACTGTGACGCGGAGTTCGACGCGTTGACCGAATAAATAGAGAAATAAGAATGTTCAATCACATATCTGTCACAATACTTGGCAACAGAGTTTGCTTCTCATTTCCGTTCTATTTACTTTTCTGTGGTATTTCCAACTCACAGAAACGCATTTTGGAACTCATTTTGCCTTAAAGATCGTGACCGAAGATATTCACGTGCTTAAATTTTGTGCGGGCGATGACTGAGTAGGAAATAATACGGGACTGAGGGGGCGTTCTCTTATATCAGAGGGCGCTCTCTCGTGTCAGAGGCTCGGGTAGGATAAGTACTTAATTTATATCCAGCTAGCTAATGTTTTGTTACTAAAATGAAGATACATGTAAAACTAGACTAGCATTAAGAGTAATTACTTATTATTACAGAGTATGTAATAAACAACCTATTTAAGAAAACAGCGGAGTTTAGTATTTTATCGCTCGTGCCGGAGTAATACGTGTTAAGGTCTTTATGGGATACCATTAATAAAATCTATCGTGTAAGGAGATTTGTTTTCATAAAGTGCGTTAAAAGATATCAGGATAAAAAACTAAGCTAAATGGTTCAAACAGACCGAATGCAATATTGGGAAATGGAAGGGAGGAAAAATTGCCCCTTCCTTTTTTCTGTTATAACAAAAACCAAACGTAGGTTTATTTGGTTTTTGTGAATGGAAAATCGGTTCATTATTTTTTTACAGTTTTCTTGATAATGATGAATGTATTTATTGCTCATTCAAGATAAAAGTTTTATTTCTACCAACGATTTCCTTATTATTAAAAAAGGGCCCTGATTGAGGATCAGTTTTATTTATAGCTTTACTCGTGTATAAGGGTGCCAGTACAAGAGCACGCGTACAAGGGTGCCAGTACACGAGCACGCCTATATATACATATATATATATCTATTTACTAACACAAACGAACCTATACCTACAAATCCTTTATTGGTGACATAAATTAATAGGTATTTCTCAGATGACCTACACCATTCTCTAAATTAGACTAATTTGACAGGACTAAAATTACCAGCGTCACTTTTCATTCCAATACGTCAGAAAAGGATGGCAAATGAATTTAAAACTGTCATAGTCCAGTCAATATATACATTTGGAAGTGCAAGTGAACCGAGAAAGCTGAATTTTTGATATTACGTGGGGGAGCCTAGAAAAACTTATCTTCAAAATGTCGACCAAAACTGGCTTGTGGAATTTCCGCCATCTTGAAAAAGGGTTAGATTCAGTTTTTCCAGAATAACTCGGTTTTCCGTTGAGATATAATATAATTTAATATATTATTCAACTGCCTTAAAGGAGCACATCACATTACACATAGTACACGTCCATAACTGAACCAAGGCCTCCCTCTTAGAGAGGGGTATTGCCATAATACCCACGCTTGGCAAATGGCTTGGGAATCGCAGTACGTTCACCGTGTACTGATAGGACGCTGCTGACTATCCTCTGGTAGTTCTGGTCATAGTTTTAGGACATACCCAGGTCCAGACAATGTAATATGTATGTATGTAAGGTAGCAGAATATGCGATGAAAATACAGGTGAATTTTGTGCCACAAGCGCCATGTTTTTTTTATTTATCTACACATAGTTTTATGTCCCATATAATAGCAAAAAAAACTGATATTTTTCTATTTTTCTTAGTTGATTTTGCATGTTAAAGTTTATGATAAGAAAAAAATATTCATAGATCTCAGAAAAGTTCCTATAGTTTTTGAATTAATAAGTAAAATCTAATTTCATTAACGGGATTTTATTTATAACCCTTTCATTTAACAACATTTTAAAATAAGAAATGCATAAATCTCATTTTTTTTTAAACTGACTTTTAAAAATACCCGTCGTTTCGACGGATGGTTAGCTTAAACAGGGTACGTCCGAAGGTTAGCTATCTAGAGTTAATTACAAAGTGATTGGTTAAAATTAAAATCCTAAGATCTGTTTTTTTTTCAACCAAACAAACGACTGACGAGACTAAACTATAGAAAAAAAAATAAAGTAAAAGTGATTTGCGATTATTTTCCCAGTCTCATTTCATTCAAATACCTATTTATTAAATAATGTTTACGATATCTTCATATACAGATTTAGAATAATTATGGAGGGAACCGCAAAGGTAGATTTTACATTAGTTATACTTTTCGAAAAATATGAGAGAATCCTCAAAAACAGAAGTAGAAAACTCACCACTGTGTTTAAGCGTCGTGGCAAAACCTCGCCTTTAGCGATGATGCGGTCTACGATGGAGCACGATTGCCTGGAAGAAACCGATTCAATCACGACCTGAAGACCTAAATTGTAACTATCAGGGAAAACATTCAGGCACCGTTTTCCACATAATCTAGCGGTTCGAACAATAAAAGTAGAATCAAAGCACTTCGTTTGCGGTTTTCGAATATCAGCCGTGAATAAATAACGATAACGATAAAAAGGACAGGAGAGAATTACATCATGCAAGTCCGATACACACTCTCCGAAGTGTATCCGATAAAAAACTGATAGACCAGCAACTTTTCGTCGAAGTTCAAGACTTGTGGAGTCCATTAAGTACTCGTACCTATATACTCAGGAACACAGAAAAAAGAAGTGTAAAAAAAATCTCACTTCAGTGCTCAGGAATAATATGGGGCCTTACTCTCAACTCTAAACGCGGGCGCGAATAGGTGCAGAATGCAAAATCACGCGACCGCAAACCGTATCTCGGCGCGTTAAGGTTCGCGTTCGCGTGATTTTGCAAACTGCACCTATTCGGGTTTACGTAAGGCCCCTGAACAAAAACAGTAAACCGATTTTCCATTCACAAAAATCAACCGTACTGGTTGGTTTTTGTCATAACAGAAATAAAGGGGGGGCACTTTTTGCCTTCTATCATTTCCCAGTATTGCATTCGGTCTGTTTGTTCCATTTAGCTTAGTGTTTTATCCTGATATCTATTAACGCAATTTATGCAACTTTGCTATTTGCTACCGAAACAGTAGGAATAGCTAAAAACCCTACATTGTATATTCTGCAGTCACCTTTACAAATAGGTAGGTAAGTAATCTACCGTGATATACAGAAGACATACAAATACTTGGAATGAAAAGCAATAAATAGCGCGGTACAGAAGTTTTGATTAAAAATGTGTAAGACAAACCTACTCGTACATACTTACGTCAATATAAGGACATACAGTCCACGTCAAAAGCGGCTGTAGTCTTAAAACAATAAATCCTAATATTGGTTTTTACAATTAACTAAAACAGTACAAAGACAGCCCCGTTAGCTTAGTTGGTAGTGAACCTGCCTTCTGCACTTGGGGGGGTGGGTTCGATTCCCACCTAGGACAAACATTTGTGTTTGTTCTATATCTGGGTGTTAATATCTATTTAAGTATTTAAATATATATATATGTATGTATATCAGTCTCTGGCACAGAATACATAATACACATCTCTGGCAGCCATATTACAAGCTTTGCTTATTTTGGGGTCAGATGACCATGTGTGCAATAATGTCCCAGAAATTAATTAATTAATTTTATGTTTTAAAGGGTAGGTACGTATTAGAATATCTAAAACTAAAATATTGACAGCCAATTGCTCAAAATACCTAAAATTTAAATAGATACGTAATTCTTCAAAATATTTAACGCTATAACGCTGAAGTATAAAACACCTAGACATATTTACCTAACAGAAATTATATATGTAACAGAATCAGACTGATTTTATTGTAAAATCATGGAAATATTAATTAACAAAATTATTTTGTTTGTAAGTAGGTACATAGAAACGTTCTAAAATACTTAAGTACAAATTGTTATTACATATAAATAAATGCAAATAGTAGTAAAATAATATACATAATATATAAAAAATATGGCGAGCTTTTCCCACTTTTAAGCACCACTTAATTATTACTACAGATGACCATAAGGCTTTATATTTATATATACGATATATATTTTATAATCTGGGACTTTTTTGCACACACTGTCATCGGACCCCAAACTAAGCAAAGCTTGTAATATAGCTGCCAATATTTTTTAATACATACTTAAATAGATATTAACACCCAGACATTGAACAAACACAGTTGTTCATCACATGAATGTTTGTCCTAGGTGGGAATCGAACCCACGCCCCCAAGCACAGGTAGGTTCACTACCAACTGAGCCACTGGGGCAGTCCATTAAAATTTTGTCGAGGGGCGCATGCTAGCCATGTGCCTTGTCAATGCCATCTATGGCATTTAAATGAACTATTTTTTATTGCTTTCTGGAAAACCTAACATTGCGTCATGTAGAAACCAGACAAAGTCAAGTTTATAGGCAAAAAACGTAACCCCTTCCACGTGTGTGGAAACTTTAAACGCAGAATGTATAAGATTTCCGAAGCCGCCTAAAGTACGAAAACTTGACATTCCCTTTTATTTTAGCAAAAATAAACACTTTATTTCTGTGCCTGTGTTGAGCAAACGTTTTCAAGTGCGTGTTGACATTCAAAACACTTTATGGGTTGTTATTACGAAAATGATCTTGAGCAGTTTTTTACAACGATGTAGCGTTGGTTGGCGCGTTCAACTTCCTTGGTTCCAAGTCCCAACAATGAACTTTGAGCTGCTGGTAGATAAAGGAACACACCCTGAGGGTGCTTTCGAGTGCTAGGCTGGCAAGTTACTACCCTCAAGTTGAAAATTTGTTGCCATGCTTGGTGACAAACCTAATGGTATGTTCAGTGTATTATGTGTCATGTGTATCATGTATTCTGTGGTTCGGGTATCCTATTTTAAGAGCCAGTTCCTTTTCCATTCTAGGTGTGTTTCAAGGTCAGAGTGAATAGGTATCTTCTAAGTCTGCGTGCTTCATCTTCGACCATATCGTCGCTTACCAACAGGCGAGTTGGTGGACGTGGACTTATTCGCGATAAAAAAAACTTATCAGGTGCGAGTAGTGCTCAAACGCCACTATCAATCATAAAAAAATACAGGAAATTTTTAGACGATATCTATACAATATATAATAAAATCGTAGAGAAAAAAAACTGCAATTGCGAGTAATTAAAAAAATAATCACACAGGGCGTCTTAAAATAAGCATCTGAACATGTTAAACACAGTTTTTAGAATTTTTGTCTGTGTGTTTGTTTGTCCACATACATCTCCTAAACCACTAGACGGATTTAAATGCATTCACGAATATGCTAATTTGTAATAAATAAAACACCAGGTTTCTTATCCACTATATATTCACATTTATTCTCTAGGAAATAGAGGCTAAATTTTTAGAGCATAATTTAACGCGCCGCGTAACGTGCGGGTTTTAGTTAGTGAACCAGGGGGTCTATACAAGAACCACTTTCTGTTAGCGTTAACGCCTGTGCAAAGATAAAATTGTATGAAAATGACATTAGCTTGCGAGATGTCACGTGACTGCTAATGTCATTTTCATACAATTTTATCTTTCCGCAAGCGTTAACGCTAATAGAAAATGGTTCTTGTCTAGACCCCCTGATTCAACTAGCCAATTATCTCACAGCCACAATACCATGGCATCTAGGCGACAAAACAGCATCAAACAATTTCACCAAAAAAACCTTCTCAAAATCTTTTTCCAGCAAAAACATCAGTCTATCCAACAATATCACACTTTCAATAACCTGCGCTAAGCACATCCTCAACAGATAAAAAACAACTAATTTTCTCCACTGGCGATCCATGTCATTGCATATTTCTATAAGGCAACTCTGAGGTAAACTGTCATACAAGCCTAAATTCAAGATGGCGTCGGCCATTTTGAAATACTGTTCGAAATTATCACACTTGGACGATAGCCGCTTTAGTTTTCCTTCGGAAATGTTAGCGTTCGGAAGGTGCTTTTTAATTAGTACCTGAAATAAAAACAATGCTTTAGTATTTCTGCAGTTCGAATACTCTTCAAGCGTGAGATTGGAGACCATGAAGAACTAGCAGCGCCTTGCGGTTTCACCTACATACAGGGACCATGAACTTGTCCAGGATAACTATTAATTAAAAATTATAATATAGGGAATAATTTTGTTTTGTATTATTTATTATTGACATTATTTGCCAACCATTATTATTGTTTAATCTTTCAAAAAACATTTTGGTAAATACAATATCAATTAACCAAGAAAACGTATGTCTAAGATACGAGTTTTAAATTATTAGATATAGAAAGAACTACGTTTGGCTTCCAACTCGCCTGATGGTAAGCGATGGTGTGGCATGAAGCACGTCAATCTAGAAAAATCTGTACACTCCAGCTTTGTTTTTTTAAATAGAATAAGTTGCAATCAAGCTATGGGCCACCTGATGGTAAGTGGTCATCGCTGCCTATAGACACCTACAATACCCGGGGCATTGTCAGTGCGTTGCCTACCTTTGAGGACTCTATTCACCCCTCGTTTGAAGCAGTCCATATTATAATTTGGAGGAAAAACCGAAGGTGGTAAGTCATTCCACAACTTACAGGTACGTGGCAGAAACAGTCGATTAAATCCAACAGTGCGAGACTTCCACGTAACTATAATGTGTGGATGGCATTTCTGGCGATGGCGTCCGGTTCGGTGGAAACCATGATGAGGTCAAAAAGTTCATCAGAGCATTCCCTGTTATAATATCTCTGCCCTACTAATTCCACATGCAGTAATCGTCATTTTTGGGTCGTTTTTTTGCAAAATTGTATCCCAAGAGGATAATCTATGGCAAAAATAATAATGTTGATCTTGTTGTATAGATACACTTAAAAAGTTATAAAACATAGACATGTTTATATATCCAAAAAATACGTTTTCCGCGTTTTTCTCGAAACCGCCATTTTGCAAATACTGCATTTGTTATAAGGAGATCTGTAGCGAACCAACGTCCCGCCGCAAGCGCAACGCTCTAACTTGCCAGATAGGTTCGGGTCATCGACGAGTCTACCGATGATGACAAGATTGTAATTCTGGGAAAACAAGGATGTCGGCAGGGAGGTCCTTCTTGCAGTTTACCTGTAGCCAAGCCCGGTACAGCAGACTTTTGGCTGGCAACTGTCTCTCGTTCACAACTCTGTCCATCGACTGCGCAGCCAACATTCTTGCGTTCCGACCCAGCTGGTACCCTACAAACAAATGAACAGGTTAGGGGCCATTCAATTATAACATAAGCACCAAAGGGGGGTCCTTTACTATGCTAATTTTTAACCGACTTCCAAAAAGGAGGAGGTTCTCAATTAGACTGTTTTTTTTGTTACCTCAGAACTTTCGACTGGGTGAACCGATTTTGATGATTATTTTTTTATTTGAAAGCAGTTGCTTTCCGTTTGATTTTGTCCAGTTCTGACATTCTTATGAAGTCGGTTTTTTATATAGATAATTATTATAATTTGTTTTGTAAAGCGTTGGTATAAATGTATTTTGGGGTGAACAGTTTAGGTGTACATAGCCGCTTGGATTATTATAAACGCAAGAGGTATAAGAACTTAGGTACGCTGCGGTTTTTTTTACCGACTTCCAAAAACGAGGATTTTGGTGATTCTTTATTTTTTTATTTAACTAACACGGTACAGCCAATTACATTAGATAAATTATTAAAATATTACAAAATCATATAACTCGTCATTACACTAATCAAAAATTCAATGCAAATATGTATATTAACAAACAATACAAAATAATAAAATTAGGGACATGTCATGGAAGATAAATTACAGATAAAATCAATTAATGTCACAAAAAGTCAAAATACATTTAAAATTTAATTAAATGTCAAAAATTCAATAATAAAGCGTCAAAGTTACCACAAGTCAAAATCACACTGACACAAATATTCCCATTTATCATCATCATCCATTTCCTTCTTACCCACTTTCACCTCACAGTATTCCAGACACTTCAACTGCATACTCTTCCATTCGTCCGCAAACAAGTCACAATCAGGTGCCCAAGCCAGGAGATTGTTGAACGCAGTCAGAGAGCGTGAAATCGGTCGGGTACTCCCCTAACCCGTGCGCCACCGTGCGGGCTGGCGGCACCGCGAACAGCTGATGCCGTCGCCCCCCGCGTCGACTGTTGTCTTCGGGAACACGAAGCCGTAACAATTACTCGAGTAGATTTAGAGCATCAATCTTTCCATGATTTATTTGAAAGCTGGTGCTTCCCGTGTGGTCCCATTTAAATTTGGTCCTGTTCTGACACTCTTATGATGTCGGTTTTTTATACAGATAATTATTTAAGTATGTATTTAAAAATATATAGGTACATATATCAGTCTCTCGGGTAGCCACATTACAAGCTTTACTTAGTTTGTGGTCAGATAAGCGTGTGTGCTAAAATGTACCAGAAAAAAAAAAAACTTCACGTCACTTACACAGGCTGCTGTGAAAGTCGTGTCCGAGCACGATGGTTTTATTCGGTATCGAAAAGTGCTTCTACTATTATTCAACCTTTGTATGAAATTAATTTTAAAAAACTCGTGGTAATTTTTTCAAATATTTTAGTTAGTTTAGTAACTCAAATTTAAAGTGTAAACTAATACAGTAGTCTCACTAATACAAGTGCGGCAAGTAGGTTCACTACCAACTGAGCCACCGGGGCAGTCAAGTACTTGCCTTTCAGATAGTTGGACATGGGGAACCCTGAGTCGTCTCCAGCGCCCTCAGTGAGGAGGTGGTAACAGCAGGGTACGTTAAACACGGCAGCAGTAGGCGGGTGAGACGAGAAAATACGCAGTGATGATGGGCCCAGGTCACCGCAAGTATGGAGTCCTGCAATAGAAAAAGTAAATCACATTTCACACTAATATCATTTATATTATGTGAAAGTTATGATGGATGGATGGATTAATGTTTGTTACTCAATCACGCAGAAACAGTTGGATGGATTTAGATCAAATTTGGAATATACATTGCCCGTGTGGTGATGAAAATCTGTGATGATGATGATGGCGAAAAGTAGCCTATGTGTTAATCCAGGACATAAGCAATGTATATTCAAAATTTCATCCAAATCCATCCAGCTGTTTCTGCGTGATTGAGTAACAAACATCCATCCATCCAAACTTTCACATATATGATACTAGCTGCGTCCCGCGGTTTCATCCGCGTGGTGATGAAAATGGGTGGTGATGATGATGATGAAAAGTAGCCTATGTGTTAATCCAAGACATAAGCAATGTATATTCAAAATTACATCCAAATCCATCCAGCCGTTTCTGCGTGATTGAGTAAGAAACATCCATCCATCCAACCTTCCACATATATGATATTAGTGTGAATAGTGTGATATGCATGCGTTTGACCGCCAACTCGCAAGCGAAAAAGATGTTAATTGATGAAGATGAGTGATGATGCGGTCTACGTTGGAGTACGCTTGCTTAGACTGTACCATTCATGAGAGCATTACATTACATGGAAATGATCTTGGAATTGCTCTACTGTGTACTCACCTTGAGGCGTAAATAAAGTTTTCTACCCTAATCCTGATTACGATACTGCAAGCGACATGTAAACAAACTCTAAAGTTCGCAGACAGTTTCAACTTCTGAAACTTGACTGACACACTGTCGATGTTGTTAATATTGGTACAAGTTTGTACAAACTTGAGCAAAAACCAGACTACTTGTTATCTTGCAGTAAGTTAAAACAAGTACACTTTTGCATAAATGCTCTAAAAATCAGTCACTTTCCCGCTCGAGAAGAGCTATGTGTAAAATCAAGGAAAAATTATCATCAATATAAAAACGGACTTCATCAGACTAGATCAAATTGAAATGAGGCTAATGGGAAGAACCAACTTTAAAATAAAACAAAAATCATCAATATCAGTTCACCCAGCCAAAAGTTCTGAGGTAACAAACAAAAAAAATTGATAGCCTCCACCTTTTTGGAAGTCGGCTAAAAATTACGACTTCAGGTGGCCAACTCCAGACCAGGAATTATTTTCGGTTTATTCTTTGTTTGTACACCAATAACATCGACATTAATTGGGAACAGATTAAACGGTTTTTTTTACCGAAGGAGGTTATTAATTCAACTGTTTTTTTGTTGTTTTTTAATGTTTGTTGACCGGACATTTTCCTGTCAAAATTTCAATAAATTAGTTTGAGTTATGGTCATGAATTTATACAAAAATCCCATGGAAAAACTACTTACGTACTTTTGGATTGTTTCAAGTGAAACGCGGAGCTGCGCGGTGCGTTTTTTTTTGTATTGAATTTATTTATGTTTGGCCACCAACTCGCCTGATGGTAAGTTAAACGTTCGTTGCAAATAGCGTCGCTTCGGGTTTCCAAAAAAAGGTCTTGTTTAGTGTAAGCACATTAGTTTACTATTGTTATTTGTTTATTAGTAGGCTAAGCGTCATCGGAATTAAGTAAAAAAAATATTTGAAAACAAGTTACGAACTAACCTGTCAACAATAGCTTGACATTGTCGGTAATTTCTGGATACTTCTCTTCGACGACGTCGACTAGGTTCGTGTCCTTCGTAATATACGTCGTCGCGAAGCGGTGCAAGTTGACGGGACTTGTGCCGGGGTGGAAGGGACTTGTAGGCAAGTGATGGGGACTTGTAGACGAGTGATGGGGACTTGTAGGAGTTTGATGGGGACTTGAAGGGGAGTGATGGGGAGTTGTAGGGGAGTGATGGGGACTTGTAGGTGGAAGATGGGGACTTGTAGGAGAGAGATGGGGACTTGTAGGGGAGTGATGGGGACTTGTAGGTGAGTGATGGGGATTTGTAAGACTTTCATTACTAGAAAGTAGGTTTGTGGAGGAACCTTGTTGGACTGTTTCATTACGTTGTTTTGATTGTTGAGTTGTAATTGTTCCAATATCTTTATCGCGCTTCGCAATTGCATGCCATTGTTTCTGAGGAAAAAAATTAGTTAATTTGATTGTTAATCCTTTAATCCTTCAGTAGCGTTGTTTTCTTAGAAATTTGTTATGGCTGATGATGCAGTGAAAATACACCAATGAGTTTTGTTAATGCTCAAAGGAAATTATCTTTTTATAGCATTGTTATAATTTTTTTCTATTTATAGGATTGCTCAAAAAGTCTGGATGTCTTCAAGCCGCGAGCAAATCTGTTTCTTGTTGCAAGTGTGCTCTATTTTTAACCGCATCACCGCTTAACATCAGGCGAGGTGGTGGTTAAGCGCGAGCCTATTTACGAATAAAAATGCTTATTTTTGACCGTTTATTTACCTATCTGTGTGTTTGTTTAATCCTCTGATTTTTTTTGGCGAGTCAAACGCATTAAGAAGACGTTGTGTGGTATTGTAAAAAATCTTAAGAGCCTTTGTTATGGACAAGCCGCTTGAGCCAAACATGTCCAATCTGCTTGAGGAAGCTGCTTTATGTGCGCGGTCAAGCATACGAAGAGACAGATCAAACAGGATCCATAGACATTGCCAATTTTTTTAAGGTTAGGCTCCAGACATCCTTACTATCTATTTAGCTGTCACTGTCAAATTTATAGTTTCAAGTTTTAATAGATAATTATGGTCAACGGTTGACCGATATCACAGGGTTAATGTCGTTCGACAATTAAAAATGTCACCTTGATACTGGTTAAATAAATAAACAGTTTGGAGCTAAAAGACAAAATTAAAAAGTGTTCATGACAGTGACATTTTGCCACCGTATAAATTTTCTATCAAGCATGGCAAGCACAATGTTCAGTATCTTGTGCTTGGCTCAAGCACGTAAATAGGAAATGCTTGACACGTCAAAATCTACGTGCTTGGCTCAAGTGGCTTGTCAGTGTCGTAGGCTCTTTACATTACCATGGGCACATAAAGCTTACTGATGTTATTTAAGCAACTGTTTTTTTTATACTTCGCTAGCGCATCGACCTGAAGTCATCGATCTCGGTCCGCTAGACCGTTAGAGTTTGTTTTTGTGTTCCTTTAATATAATTATGTATTTTATAATTATAATTATGCACACTATTATCAATAAAATTGTTTATCTGTTAGTTATAATAAAGTAGTTACCTGAATCATCTTAACCCTGGCCGCGGCGGCGCGTAGCTTGTCCTCGTCGCAGTCAACCGTGAGGCTTGGTATTTGATACCCCATGCTCAAGGCTACCAGCAAGTGCCCCCTGCCCCCGCCCGCTTCAAGGCAGCATGTTGATGATGTAGCCTCATATAAACTGGCAACTAGGCGGGACATTGTGGCTACCTGAAATATTTTTGAGACTATCATGACCTTCATCCATTCCATGATTAGATACCTTCAATACAAAGTAGGCTTCAAGCCAATATTTAAAAAAACTAACAACTAATAAATTAATAACTTTCAAGTTAATTAAAAAGCATTATAACCTAATCTATTATGCTAGGCTCTATTAATGAGGTGATAAAAAATAATCAGGACACCACGCCTACGACAATAGTCAACCATGGCTTTTTAACACGCTTTTATTAGCTTGGTATGTACTTATCTATGTAACGGAATCTTTGAACGTGATTTTCACCCCTTTCAAAACGTCGGATTGATTTGAAACATTGCACACATATCAAGGACCGATGACAATGCAATAATTTAAATAGTTTGTCCCATTATCCTTACCAGGATCTACTGGATTAGCAATTTTAAAGCGTGTTTGTTAGTTTATTACACTACGAGAATTATTTATAATGTAGCTTGCTTAGCGTCAAAGTTTTTCTGTCGGCCAAAGCCCTTCAAAGCGGAACAGAATATAAAACATAATCTAACCTCATAGCTCTTCTTGCTGTTCATAAATGCAGTTATATTGATC
Source organism: Agriopis leucophaearia (assembly GCA_949125355.1). Classification (NCBI taxonomy): domain Eukaryota; kingdom Metazoa; phylum Arthropoda; class Insecta; order Lepidoptera; family Geometridae; genus Agriopis; species Agriopis leucophaearia. The sequence continues at coordinate 14,941,845 of OX421274.1, read as the reverse complement.
TCCGGCTTGACCTGACCTCCCCAGGACGTCAGTTTGTGTTGCAGCTGGTCGCGGGACAGGCAATACTCGTTGACGGCGAGGCAGTGATAGCGCGATGCGGCTATAAACCCTGCCAGTGAAGTGTTATCTGGAATATAAAATAATTAATCATTTTATTGGTGTCAGACATATTACGACAACGCTGGATGCAGGCTGCTTCCAACCGGCCCTTATAGGAATCGATGGGGGAGGCCTATGTCCAGCAGAGGACGTCCTATGGCTGAGGTGATGATGATGATGAGATATATTATAGAAACTAGCTGTTGGCCTCGAATTTGTACTGTACTCATTAGATTTTAATTAGTGTATCGTTTTTAGGGTTCCGTACCCAACGGGTGTAAACGGGACCCTATTACTAAGCCTACGCTGTCTGTCTGTCCATCCTACCTTTTAACGGCTGTATATTTCGAACTGTAATAGATAGCCAGATGAAATTTTTCCAGAATATGTAATGTTACGGCGGATTAATTAAGAAATAACAATATAAATTAATAATTAAAGGGAGGTCTCCATACAACAAACATTCTATTTTAAGATATTTTTGTAATTGCTCTAGTGAAAATATCTTAAAATAGAATGTTTGAAAAATTATAATACGTACAAGGGTCAAACTTGCCATGATTATAGTACACACTCTAAAGTAAAATAACAAATAATAAATACTGGCCAAGTAAACGTCGATGACAAATTTCTATTCACCACTGTTTCTCGTACGATCACCGAAGTTAAGCAACGTCGGGCGCGCTCGGTACTTAGATGGGTGACCGCCCTGGGAATTGTCTTTTTACACACTTTTTAACCGACTTCCAAAAAGGAGGAGGTTATCTATTTGACTGTTTTTTTTTCTTCTTTATGTTTGTTACCTCAGAACTTTCGACTGAGTGAACTGATTTTGATAATTCTTTTTTTATTTGAAAGCTGGTGCTTCCTGTATGGTACCATTTCAATTTGGTCTAGGTCTGTTTTTTTTTATAAAGTCCATTTTTTATATTGATAATTATTGTACTTTAGTAGTTAAGAATTTTTGTGGTCGTACGAACCATCAGTGCGCGAACCCGTCTCGCACTTGGCCGCTTTGATTTTAACACTTAAATTACGTTTACTCACCTTTACAAAGAGTAGTCTCAAGATCCCAAAACTTGTTTAACGTAAGCTCAAAGTTCCATAATCGATCCCATCCGTCAAGCTCCTTCCTCAATTGCTCTGGAACCAACTTATCCCAGTGATTTTCAGTTAGAAACTCCACCATATGGCAGTTGGCTAGCGGCAGTAGAGGCGTCAGGTAGCGGGTGACAGACTTAATATGCTCTTGGAGCTTCATACGACTTGCTAACATGTCGAGATTCGATGCACCTGTAATATTATTTTTTTATCAAATTAAAAATATAAGGCTTATACTCATACTGCCCTACTAATTCCACTTGCAGTAATCAACATTTTTGGGTCACTTTTTTGCAGAAATTGTATCCCAAAGGGATAATCTATGCACAAAAAATAATTTTGATCTTGTTCTTTGGATATAATATTTAAATCCAAATAATAAATTTGTTATAAGGGCCGCACATAAATTTTGCAAATTTTTTCCGTTTCTATCCTTGCTAATCTGCATTACTTCTGCTATTTGCCACATTTTTATTCTTCTGTCAGCCAGTACAAATTTTTTCACTTTTTGAATATTTTCTTCGGTCACGACTATTGGCTGTCGTCCCGGGCGGGGCCGTCTTCACAGCTCTCTCATTCTTGTTAAAATAAGCGAACCCATTTTATGACCATAGTTAACATATGGTCAAATACGTTTTTCCTTCTTTAACAAAGAACTTCATCACGGCGCGGTGCTCCAGATTACGAGAGTTTGCAATTTCGGCAGACATGGTGATGTTGTTTGTTCGACAGGTAAATTGTGTATGGTTTAAAAAAACAAGTGTGACATTTATACTACCACTGAGCCTCTCAATCATCATAGTGTTATCAATAACGAAATGATGAAATGATTACAACTCTTTCAACTTTTTGAATTGTTATATCTAAGGAACGGTGGGTTAGGAAAAAAAGTATTGTTACATTTTTTATAGATAATTTAGATAATTATATTTAGATAATATCTACAATTTTTGTCTGAGCTAATTTTATGATAAAACTTACCGTTTTGCTGAAAATCGCGAAAAAACCGTATTTGTGACCTATGACCTCGAGTATTTTTTTTTTGCACATGCCGGATCAAAAGAAATCTGGGTTCTTATAAACTACCGTCCCTCTTTGGACAACAGCTCTGCTTGTCGGAAGAAGTAAAATACCTGGGAATTACACTAGATAAAAAACTAAATTGGGCAAAACATATTGAAAATAAGACAAAGAAGGCTACCATATCATTCTGGCAATGTAGGAAAATGATAGGGAAATCTTGGGGCCTAAACCCCAAAATAACACTTTGGCTGTACAACACTGTAGTCAGACCCTCTCTGACCTATGGTGCAGTAGTATGGTGGCCTAGAACCAAATTAAGTACAACAATAGATAAACTAGCCACGATACAGAGATTAGCCTGTGTAGCGGCGACAGGTTGCACGAGCTCCGCACCCACAGTGGCACTGGAAGCCCTACTGGGGCTGACACCGCTGCAGTTCTACATACAGCAGGAAGCAGCAGCATCTGCATACAGGCTCAAAGCGTTAGGTCTCTGGGTACAAGATAATCTAGCCAAACATACCACCATACTAGCTGCCTATGCAGATTGTAACCCAGCAATGATCTCACTATACGATAGAGTGCCAAAGAAACACATCTTTACAAGCAGCTACGATATCCAACTATATGAAGATCACAGTGATAGCTCTGGGATAAGGGAAGTGAGGATATATACAGACGGATCTAAAACAGATAGAGGCACCGGGTCTGGTACGTTCTCGGAAGACCTCAACATACATATAACAACGACCCTACGTACCTAACGTAAGCAACCAAAATAACAATAATCTTACTCTCCAATGGATCAAGGGGCACAGCGGATCTAGGGGTAATGATGCGGCTGATGAACTAGCACGGAGAGGCTCGAGCATACGACCTATAGGGCCCGAGCCGATAATCCCCCTACCTTTCAGCCAAATCAAATCATGGATTCGACAGCGCACTACAAAACTTCACAAAGAATACTGGGCTAGTACCAAGAACTGTAAACAATCAAGGGAAGCTTTCCCGGAACTCAACCCGAGATACTCTCGTAGGTTGTTGAATTTAAAACGTGACAAGCTCCGGCAGGTAGTTGGGGTAGTGACAGGTCACTGCCTTTTAAACAAACACCTTTTTAAAATTGGGGTTACAGACAGTCCCCTATGCAGAGAAGAAACAGCCGCGCATTTGCTGCTGGAGTGCAGCAGCGTGGAAGAACAACGAAATACTATCCTCGGATCACCGAGGACGCTCTAGGAGGCCTGCACAGGCATCAGCGAGCTGCTGGCTTTTCTGGAGGAGACCGGTTGGCTGAACTAGCTGCAGCCGGGTGACGCAAAATGGGCCAATGATTGGCCTGGTTGCGGAAAACGCCCGCTACACAAGTAACAAGTAACGTGCCGGATCGATGAGGACTTTTCACATTTCCTTTATTTATTTTTTTTGTCTAATTTGACCGGACTAATATTACTAGTTTCTGTTATAATCAATTAATACAATATTTTTTTTCATTCTACAAATACAGTCGGTAACACCAGCACCAGTTTCATAATCAGGTTGTCCTCCCTGGACACAGGCCTCCTCTACAAGTCGCTATTTCTCCCTATCAATGGCTATTCTGCGCCACCCTTTTGATAGGTGATCCACCACCTTCTCTGTGGTTGTCCCTTTTTCTCTTCCCATCTCTGGGGTACCAAGATATGACTTCTTGAGTCATAGTCATGGTCATTTTATTTGTAAAGCCAATTAAAAAATAATATAATAATATGTCACTCTAAAAATACTACCACTTTGCCCATAGAATTAGCGATCCCCAAGCTGCCTGCCAAGCGTGGGGATTATGGCAACACCCCATTCTATGAGGGAGGCTTTGTCCAACAGTGGACGTTAATTGGCTGATGATGTGATGTGATAAGGCTTTTGCTTGGCCGCCAACTTGCTTGATGTTAAGCTATGATGCGGTCTACGATGGAGTACGCTTGCCTAGAAGAAACAGATTCCCTCGAGACTTGATGACACCCAGATTGTAACTATCGGGGAACCCCTATTCAGGCAGTGCGTTCCACAGACTAGCAGTTCGCACTATAAAAGTGGAAACATACAAAAACAAAAAATTTATACATGAGAATAAACAAGCGAATATCGACAAAACTCCTTTATAAAAATAAGAATTTAAAAAAAAAAAAAACAAGTAGATCACATAAAAAACTGACTTCAAAAATATATAAAAAACGTAATAAGTGCCTATAAAATTTGAGGGTTGCCCTCGATTTCCCTGGGATCCCATCATTGGATCCTAAAGTGGCGATAATGGGACCAATCTATAGGTATTGTATCTTGATGGTAGGTACCTATGATTGATTATTTTAAAGAAAATTACTTACTTACCATCTGTGATGTGTGTACTGCTATCGTCAAAAGGACACTCCTTCATCATAAGGATTGGCCGAAGATATCTTCAGTAACGCGCAGGTCTTTTTGTACTGGGCTCTTATTGTTTCTGCCAAGCCTAGTATGTCAAGATCTTCAGAGTTCTCACTGGGGAAGGTGTCAATCAATTCTTTGACTTTTGTCAACTGAAGAAGAACTTTTTCTGAGATTTTTATCTCCGACGTCTCATTGGCTTTGATGTAGTGTGTCACTATGCCTAGGTAGTATCCTGCGACAAAAAAGAATAGTTTAAAGTGCTTATGATAACTATGTTTAAAAAATACTTAACGGATATGTAATTTTGCAGTCTGTAATATTGAGGTTATAATTACATTTTGCTGATTCAAAAAGTGACAACTTACCAAGTTCCTTGCCCAGTTCGGCACCTCTGTGGTAGCCTAGATGGTAGCCTTCAGGGTTTCCTGCCTCTTTACTAGCCTTAAAGCCTTCCTCATAACTTTGCTTGTGCTCTCTTTCTTCTCCAAGAAATATGTCCTCAAGTACGTCGTTGAAATCTTTACCTTCAGCCATCGACGCACGTTTGTTCACATATACTTTTATGCAATAACCAATTTTAGAGTTAACTAGTTTAAATCTGATGTGATAAATTTTATTGTTGTGTTGTCTTCGTCGCATGAATTTTGGTTTTGTATTGAGCTTTTAAGTTTGATTGACGTTTTGACCAAATGTAATTTTTTTGTATTTTCACCCATTGCTGATCAGGCTAAATCTAATAAGTGCATACTTTTTTGTCTTCAATATATTTTTACTGTCTTAACTATTGCCCCAGTAAAGTAGTGGAGACTTTACTATATTATAGTTCTTCTTTTGGAGTTTAGGAATCGATATGAATATATACGTTTCACCTCGCGAAAATTGTTGGTCGTTCTTTACATTATCATGTACAGCTATTAAACAGTAATCGCGAACATCATTATTGTAAACGATCATGATGTTTGCGAAAATTGATTATTATTCTATACAAACTCGCGTAAAGTTATTTAACAAAAGTCGCTCTAAATGGTTCGTGTAATATTACACACGGTACCGCTGGAGCTTGGCTCTGACGCGCTCCCGCGCGTCTTGATTTATCTACAATGCATATTATTACATACATTTGTCAATAAACAAATGTATGCTGTTTCAAACGGTTTATTGCCAAATGTAAGTAATATAGTGAGTAACTGATTAATAGCTGTACATGATAATGTAAAGAACGACCAACAATTTTCGCGAACACTGCTATTTCACAATAATTACTCGGCCTAGCTACAAGGACAAAAAAACTGTTTGAAATTTGATTTTCCCGCCAAAGTGAAACGTTTCACCTTAACATTCGTAAGAGTACATAAGTTTAGTGAAAATAATACAAGATGCGACACGTGAATTCATATAATTATGAAGATTATAATTATTCTGCCATATATTAATTATGACTGCCTCGGTGGCTCAGTTGGTAGTGATCCTACTTTCTGTGCTTGGGGGCGTGGCTTCGATTCCCACCTAGGGCAAACATTTGTGTGATGAACATTTTGTGTTTGTTCTATGTCTGGGTGTTAATATCTATTTAAGTATGTATTTAAAAATATATATGTATGTATATCAGTCTCTGGCAGCCATATTACAAGCTTTGCTTAGTTTGGGGTCAGATGACCATGTGTGCAATAATGTCCCAGATATTTATTTTATTTATTTATTCATTCCTTCTTATTGTGAGAATTTTGGCGTAACAGTTATTGTGCATTTGCCAGTGTCTGCTGAAGAGTTTTGGTGCCAACGTGGAAAAAACATGTCGCGTCATTGTATTATTTTCCGTAACTTGTGTACATATACGAGTGTAAATGTGTAATATTAGTGGATTATTATTTATTAAGTGTTTTTTAATGTGCTTGAGTCTGGACATAATATGATGTATTGGAGTAAAACGTGTATTTTCATGTTGATTTCAAAACTTCGTCAGAGAAGAGCCTTTGCCTTTGAAAGTCTTCACTAATGACAGTAGAATACAGAAGACGAAGCGGTATGGCCTAAATGGCTTTAACCTGCTCAGTAACGGTCAAAAAACGTAAAAAAAAGTCTGATGGGTGAAGATATTTGCTGTCATGTCATTCATATTATTGTCCTTTGGCGCTGTCAAAGTTGTCAAAGCAAAGCAAAGCAAAGCAAGTCGACCAAGAAAGACTAAATAATAAAAATCATGTGAAATTTCAATTGAAGGTCAAAAAATAAAATTAAACCTATAAAACAGTCAGGAAACAGTTTTGTTGTATATTGTGCAACTCACACAAGTAGATGTTTAAATTCCAAAAAAACATATGAAATGAACCGGCAGATAAGTCAGAACGAAGTTAAGAACCACGCTGATGTTAAAAGTACATGGATCATCATTCACCATGATGTTTACGATGTTACCAAATTCTTAGACGAGGTAATTCTTATAAACTGTTTACTTCAGTAGAAAATGCAAGAGAATACCAACTTACAACGTACTAAGCTAGTCCACTCAATTGGTGATTGTTCCAGTTAATAAATTATCCAAAACTGATTGGAAATTCTGAGTATTTTTTTAGTTTTGTTAAGTTTTACAATATAAAGTATTAATTTGTAGCCAATATGCTAAAATAGAAAGTAAAAATGAGATGTTTTCATTCAGCTCTTTGTAATTAATTTATTGTAGCTGTCAGCGATTATCATTATATTATTGAATGGATTATAGTTTAGTTATCAGCTTACCATTGACCCAAAAGCCGTTGTCTTAGATTACAGCTTCGGTATCCCTGTTTATCGTTTACCTTTGGTTATGAGGTGGCCAGATTTGGAGATCTGACTTCTAAGCATTTTCCAGGAGAGATGCCTCAGGCAGAGTGCTAGGAGGGTACCTGTGCATTGCTATAGAGATCCCTCCATCTGGCACAAAGATAGACCACCGAGGTGGTTTAGTAGGTGCAAGTCTAGGGTTATGCGGAAAGGGTGTGCTAAACTTAAAGGGGTCTGCTATACTTATCGTTACGAACAACTTTATAAGAGTATAACCTGGATGTATCCCAATTCAGCCAGGTATCTTTAGAAGATTTCCCCCCATAACATAAAACCGGTTGACTGAGACTTGTTCGAGTCTTGATATATCTAAGACAGCTGGCAGTGACTGGAACCGAAAAGCCAAAGATTGGGCTGAGTGTGCCTTTGGAGTGGCCTATGTCTGGCAGTAGAATGAGATAGGCTGATGATGATGATGACTAGAAGTTTTGATTTTCTTTCTAGCATCCTGGAGGTGCTGATTCTTTATTGGAGTATGCAGGAAAAGACGGTACTCAAGCATTTGAAGATGTGGCCCACTCTGAAGATGCAAGGTTGGTAAAAGAACAGTGATAATCTTATTTTTAACCGATTTCCAAAAAGGAGGAGGTATCAATTAGATTGTTTTTTTTTTTAAATGTTTGTAACCTCAGAACTTTCGACTGGGTGATTTGATTTTGATGATTCTTTTTTTATTTGAAAGCTGGTGTTTCCCGTGTGGTCCCATTTTAATTTGGTCCAGTTCTGTCATTTTTATAAAGTCCGTTTTTTATATTGATAATTATTGCTAAACCATAATTTTATGTTGGGATGATACATCTCTGAAATTTGGCTAAGTCCACAGAGCTTTGTTCATTTGAATTTTTGTATACATAACCACCAATTCCTGAACTTCGAATGTGCCACAATTATATGGCTTTGGTTACGGAGCCCTACCGAATGCGAGTTTCGAAACGCTCTTTGCCAGTTATTCATTATCAATTTGTCTTTGATCTATTGTAAAAACTGATATGTACAAGCATTAAACTTCACATGATTATATAATAGTACATACTCTGAAGTTAAACAACATAATTATGATAAACACCGGCCAAGTGCGAGTCAGGCGCGCGCTACTGATCCCTAACAAAATTTAAGAAAACACAGGGTGTGGAACCCTCAGGGCACGAGTCCGTCTCGCACCTGGACGGTATATGTATTTTTAGGTTATGTACCAGAATTCAGTGTGGTTCGCATGTCATGTTATTAGCTTTAATTTAGGTAAAATTGCAATAGTATTGAAAATTAGTATTCTTAAGCGTATATCCAAACCCTACTATTGTTTTTTTTCAGGGAAATGATGAAAAAATACAAAATTGGAACAATACCAGAAAATGAAAGAGAAAATCCTGCCCAACAATGGTGAGTACAGTACTTTAATGATTGGTTGGGAAGGGAATAATAGCTCGAAATACAAAAATGGATTTACCAAAAATCCATTTCACTTAGCTATTCTGGCACCTGGCCGCTGCATATTATTATGAACTCGAAGCATTGAGTTATACAGGGTGTATCAAAATCATCAAAATCGGATCAACCACACGAAAGCTATGAAGTTACTACATAAAAAAAAATAGTCCAATTGAGAACCTGCTCCTTTTTGGAAGGCGGTTAAAAAAAGGACCAGAACTCTAGGGTAATTTTTTTTTTTTTCAATATTCTTTATTTCTTATTACTAAATTGTATACAAAAAGTATTTAAAGCAAGTGTACCTAATTTATCCTAGTTTACAACAATATGATAATTTTTATTTTGATTAACAACTTTTATAAAAAACTTACAACAACAAAAAAAATGTGAATCAATGAATAAATAAACTTGTCTTTAGGGCAGTAAAAAAACAATACAAATGTGCAGCTTAAAGTATGTCTGTAGGGTGAGTTTGATGGACTATGGAATATTTTTTATGGACTTTGCCTGAAATACATATGGATGTTATATATTCGAATGTATTCTCGGGTCTAGCCCGGACATTTAGTGGGCATTGGTGGGGCCGAAACCAACACCAAGAGGCCCTTTTGAATATAAAAAATACAATTACTATGGCATGTGTATAAAATGGAATATGAAACTATTGTACAGTATAGGATTTAAAAAAAACTGGGCTATTGAGGTGAACAACTTGTGGATGGAATAACAGATCTATAGAAAGAGAAACGGCAACTGCCTTATCCTGTCTCATCACAAAATATATTTAGGCAAGTGATGACTTGCCACCCACTGAATGGGCCCCCCATAAAGGCTGCCATATCTTGGCACCGGAGGAGCAACATTGGCGTGGGTGGCTTAGGGTGTAGAGAGGTGTGCTGCACTTTCACTAAGAGCTACTCGCGGCGTTATGCCCTTTAACACTTGGATATTATTATTACTACTTAGTATTTGAAATGTTTTGAATTTCATTTTACTCTCTTGTATAATCTTAGGGGAACATGTATGTCTCCTCTATTTCAGAAGTTACAGAAGAAAAATTCTTAATTTCAGTTGTGTATCAAGTGTAACGCCGAAATCACAAAGGTTACAGTTTTATTTTACATTTTTCATGTATCTTAAAGAATAACATAGATTATCATTGTGTAAGTTTATTTATTTTTGCTGATAACAAACCTCTGTTACATCATTGTGTAACTAAGTAATTTATATTTGTTTATTATATGATAAGACATAATAGTTTTACAGCATATTAGAAGCCATTTTGTAGATCATTTAAGTAGTGTATTTAGAAGACGAAAAAATGAGATATTGTTTAAATAAACTGGACAGCACTAACTTTTATTCCTGTCCATCCCCGTAATAACAAAAGCAGGGGGACAGACTGGAAATAATTAGTTCGATCTATCCCCCTCGTCGGTGAAAGGGGGACAGCGCTAACTTTTTATTCCGTTCTGTCGCCTTGCCGATAACAGGGCGATAAACAGAACTTCCCCTCATGTTTGTCCCCCCGAGGAAACAGCAAGGTGCAGAGACCGGAATTTTCCAAAAACGTATAATTCAATAATACAATATGAACCATGTATTTAGAATTTATGGATTCAAAATAATGTTTAAAGTCAGCATCAGGAATTTCTTATCAACCTGTTATTAGGCAAATATAAACTTTCATTAGTTACCTATCGCTATATGTATCCATATTAATGTGTCACTCAATGGAAAGCAAAAAACATTGAAATTAATACTTAGAATGGATTTTATATTGCATACATTTTACATTATTATAATTGCTGGCATTTCGAACAGTTTGCAGTGTCCATGGTATAATAGACTGCAAACAAACGTTGCAAAGTGTTGAAAACGTCATGTAACGTAAAATAAATGCGATATAATCAGTAAAAAAAAAACCTGTGTCATAAAATGCAAAAACTTAAGAAATCATCAGAAAGAAACGATTAAGATGGCACATGGTACGATGGTAAAATTGGTAGGGTTTGTGATAAAATAAGTAGGGAACAGATAGCTTTGTTTACTTTGAAACATTGTTGACAATAAATAAAACTTTAATCCGAAATATGTATGGCAACATAAATAAATACATATTCGGTACATTTTTGAACACACGCTGAACCCAAACTAAGCAAAGTTTGTACTATGGCCGCCAGAGACATCTTTAACAATCTACTTAATTAGCAATTGAAATGTGTAAGGCGTCAAAACGAAATAAAATATGTGTTTATTGAATGTTTCTGAAGACATATGCGTCATCACAATGCTTTACTTTTATCATCATATTGTAAAAAAAAATATTGAAATGCCTTCTACTATTTGGTAAGGCGTGGCGCTAGAGTGGCAGCGCGGCGGCGGCGTTAAAGTGGCGTGTGAACCTTATGTCGTGAGATATACAGCCTAATTTTACACCCTAACGATGCGCATAACGGCGAAATGTTAACCAATAGAATAGGCTACCAAACATTTTTTTTATATTGGTCTTATAAAAAGCTGACCGAAAATACATAGAGACGATCGTCGAATTTTTTTTATATTTAAAACTAAGAATGATACGAGTATAAGCTCTTTAATGTCTTGCTAAACAGAAAGCTCAATATACTTACGAAAGACGTCACATGTAAGTATGCCATACAAACTCTATACTGACACTCACTTCGCGGGAAAGGGACAGAGCATCCCTTCCCAATCTAAACGCAAACTTTAAACGCTTATATCTTAGAACTTTGTCAGGCGATTTAAATAATTTCTTTAGTTTTAATTATATTTCTCACTAAGCCTAATATTTTGAGGCAATCAACTGTCCGATAGCATTTTGTATGTATGTATATTAAAGTCATGCAGCGGTCTATTTGTTCTATTGTTCAACATCACATTTCTATATGCTACGGTTGAAGCAATCATGCTATTTCAGGAATAAATATGCAATTGTCAATAATTTGTGAGCGGCGCATTTCTGCATTCGTGACGGCAGTCTGCCGGTATTTACGGCTCGAAAGCCAGTGATTCATTACGCGGTGCAAGGCCGTAGCCAGGATTTTCTTGAAGGGGGCAGGTGGGGGCAAATGCAAACACACTCATTGGGGCAGCTGTCCACCCATGCCCGTACCTGGCTATGTCCATTGTGTCCCCCCATAGCAGTTAATAATTCTGTAATTTATTGTAATTGTCAAAACTGTGATGTGTTTTATCGTAGTTTACTAATATGCTAACAATTATTTATTTTTTAGTGGCCTCGTCCCGCCCTTGAATAGTGAGTTCATTGTTCTACCAGCTTCAGGGTTATTATTTAAATTTTATTTCTCAATTGGTTTTTGATTTTGTTTTTATGCAAATTTTTCACATAAATCAAATATAATTTTAGCAACGATTGTTGTGAGCCGAAAAATGTGCCAAAGAAGACTTGGCGTAACTTTGATGGAGGCCCGCTAAGGTCAAGTTTGTTTATATTTTTAAGTAGAAATCTGATTTGTGTACTATATTATTCAAATTTATTTATTACAACTGTAGCTATAATTATGTTTACCGGGTGTAAGAGAAATGCTCCCGGAAACAAAGACTGGTGGGAGTTAAATGTTCGCAATGTAATGCAAATAAAATATCAGCTCAATGAACGACCTGCGCCGCGCGCACGCTTTTACGTTTTACATTGCTGGTTTGTAAAATTCTAAGCCATAAAAACAACACTAAAACAACAAGTAAAAGACAAATGGTCATTGGTATTCGATTGTGTTTAGACAGTACAAGTGGATCACATTAAAAACCGACTTCAAAAATATATGAAAAACGTAAAAAGTGCCTATAAAATTTGAGGGTTGTCTGGATTTTCCTGGGATCCCATCATCAGATCCTGACTTGGTGACAATGGGACCAAATTGGAAATATACGCTACCGAACAACATATTGTTTTTTTAAATCGGTCAACAGTTGGCGGAGAAATAGGTTAACATACTCGTACATTAAAAAAAAATGCAGTGGAACATAGAATGTCCTCCTTTTTTGAAATCGGTTAGTAATAGTAGCGTTTTGGCTTTGGAAGCGTTTTCCTTACACTTGGTATATTACTGTACTTGTTTCTAAGTCTTCAGTCAGTATAGTAGAGAGTAAATTGTAATTTTAGTTACTGGCTTCCTAATGCTAAAGCACACGTCTATGTATATTTTATCGTAACCGTAGATCAAAGGCCGGGGAAGGTGGTGGTAGTGACGGTGGCGGCGGTGGTAGCGGTCCGTCCCTCCCGGGAGCGCCCACGAAGCCCTGTGGGCACTGCTGTGCCCCTCGAGCGCCAGGGCCCTGTGGCGTATGCGCCGGCAGCGGCCCGAAACCCGCAATAAAGCCGCGAACTCAGGCGCATATCAAAGCTATCGTTGTGCCCGTGCCCAGAGATAGGTGCTGATACTACGTAGTTCTTCCCTCTGAAACTACCACAGTCGACGTACTTCTAGTCAATAGGCCCATAAAATTATGGTTAGAACATAATGCTTCATCTCGCGAAATTCGCGTGAGTTACAGTGAGAAACGGAATCCGCGGAATGCAAGTCCATTGACTGTGGTGGTCCATGCTTGCCATATGATCAAAACTTACTAACCTATTTGAAACCACAGACAAATCTTTTTATTTTAATACCTAATCCAATGTATGTCATTTTAAAGTCTGATATTTCGTGCACTGTATCTGCTGCTGATAAAAATTTGAGCTGTACGAGAGCTACGGAGCAGCACAATCACACATAGTAGGTACACTTAATTACGCTCAAGTTTCATTCATATTCGGCTGTAATTTTGATCGTCTGGCTGATTTGTAGAATCTTACTAATCCGGCATTAAACTAGGAGGTGCCGAATTATTGGATCGGAGTATTCGGATTAGATATTAAGAAATTCAAAGTTACAAAAAAATGGTTCGAGTACTGATAGGAAGAGATTTAAACTTAACTTTTTGATTGTACATTAAATAGTTTTGAGTAAAATTTAATAGTGATTATGGTATCCAATAGTGACCAAGAGCACAGAAGACGCGGCCCGACCTGTGCTGAAGGCAGGTAGGCAAATGATAAAATATTGTTGTAAAATTAGATATGAAATATATAAGATTTTATATCATACTAGCCGCCCGTTCCGGCTTCGCACTGGTGGAGTTTTTTTTAAACACTCTAGTAATAAATATGGCCTATGTTACTTAGAGATAGGGTTGCCATCCGTCCCGGTTTCCTCGGATTTGTCCTAGAGTTTAGAGAGTATCCAGGGAGCGTCCGGGCGGTGCTTCATCTGTAGTCCGGGTTTAAAAATGTAAAGTCTTGGGTCGCCCGCGACACATGCACTGTGCCCGCACGCCGCGATTTTTACACTATGTTTAAAAGACCTGGTGACATGTCCGGGGTTCTAGGCTCTAAAATCCGGGGTTTTCACGTGTCTTGTTCTGGTTGCCAAATTTTAGAGATGGCGACCCTGCTCAGGGGTAATGCAGCATTCTAATGGTGAAAGAATTTTTAAAATCAGTCCAGTAGTTTTTGAGTTAATTCGTTACAAACATACAAAAATCCAAATCTTTCCTCATTATAATATTAGTGTAGATGTAGATATTCAACATTTCCATCTTCATCATCAGTTCGTTTCCTTCCACTGCAGGGCATAAACCCCATCTCTTACCCCAACGACTTCCTGATCAGAAAATCTTTGACCAGGAGTTACCATTGATTTATAATCAAATGGATGTTGGGGTCTAGTGTACTAAATTCACAAATAAATGTCCTGAGTTTTTTAACCAATATACTGGATTACGCGGAAAGGGTTTACTAAGCCAAAAAGGGTCCATAGTACCCATCATTATGAATAACTTATAATATGGGATAAATTACAGAATGAAGTATTATATTCCACAGTCATAAAATGTTATTTTACATGTTAAATCATAATTATATCCACTAATTAATTCTAATTTAAAATAAATAAATAAAAACTAGCCTAATCAAACAGCCCGCCCCGGACCGTGCCTGGTGCAAAAGTGCCCATAACGCAGGCAGCATTCCCACGCTGAATTGCAATGGCCAATCTTTGCACCAGGAACGAGCCAGAGCGGGATAAATTTGTTATTATACTTTAGAGTGTGAACTATATCATGCCAAGTTTGACGGTTGTACTTATTTTATTATTGAAACTGACGTGGTTTTCACACATTTTATTTATGTTACACGGGAATTACTCACGTAAGATTAAGCCGGTTACTCCGACTATAGTTTCAACCGCATTAGACGGCCTTTTTCAAGGTGAATGCACGCGCGCGGCTGCGTCTCGCTTTGCACTACGGGCCGCCGCGCGGCGCGCACGTGATGACACCGGCTGCTTGTCGGGTACGGGGGTGGGGGTGCGTAGAGAAATATGTTGCGCCGGCGCACACTGGAGCTCTTCCTCACTCGAATCTTCCTGCGTGTCGGGAATACTCCAGCACGCGGAGCTCACCACGTCGCCACCAATCTCACGGTCACTCACACGAACTCCATGAAGGCACGGCTTCCAAGTCGGTGGCAGGTTCCATCCTCCATCCCTATTGAAGGTTGGACGTCGACTGATCTCGATGGCTTCTCTGACTTTCCGGGGCACAAAGAATTTCTCCCGTGCCAGCACTTTCGCTCTGTCGAACCTGATATAATGCTGTGCGCCGGAGCCCAGAGAATGTTCTGCCACCGCGGAACCGTTGGTGTCGAGCTTTTTCATGGAACGTATATGCTCCGTGAGCCTCGTGGACACGTTCCTCTTTGTTTCGCCGACGTAACACTTACCGCAATCGCAGGGGATCATATACACACCGGGAACCCCCAAAGGGTCTCTATCTTTTGGAGAGCGGAGCAGCTGTCTCAGTTGCCCTATAGGACGGAAGATCGTCTTGATGCTGTACCTCCGGCGTAACAAGTTTCCGATACTGTCCGTCACTCCTTTAACATACGGCAAAAACGCTGTTGCTCTCTCTACCGATGTCCGACGTGTCCCGGTCGTCGCGTTTGCAATACGCCAGCTCTGCTTCCAACTATAACCATTGCTATTCAGCACACCTCTGATATGGTCCAGCTCAGTATCCAGGTATTCGTAATCGCAGAGTTTCAACGCTCTGTTAATAAGTGTCCGTGGTACTGATGCTAAATGTGCTGGGTGATGGTGTGAATCGGCTCTGAGATATCTATCCGTGTGCGTTGGTTTACGGTATACCGCGTGAGACAGTCGGCCATTCGAGTCACGTTTCACCAACACATCAAGGAAAGCTAGAGCTCTATCCTTTTCACGTTCCACTGTTAAAGCGATTCTCGGGTGGATGCTATTCAAGTGGTCCAAAAACAGATCTATCTTATCTCTACGTATAATCGCAAACACGTCGTCCACATATCGCCACCAGTGTCTCGGTTCATAGGAAGTGTTCAGTAGTGCATACTCTTCGAACCACTCCATAAATATGTTGGCTACCACTGGAGCTATAGGAGAGCCCATCGCAACGCCGTCAACCTGTAGGTAGAAATCCCCTTTCCACACAAAAAAAACGAAACGAACGATGCGGTTGAAACTATAGTCGGAGTAACCGGCTTAATCTTACGTGAGTAATTCCCGTGTAACATAAATAAAACGGTTGTACTTATTACCGTTAAAAAAAATTGGTAAAAAAATATGTTAAGATTACATATTCTGTGGAAATTTCAACTTGTTACCTATTACGTTTCGGAAGATACAGTTGTTAAAAGATAGGACGGACAGACAGACAGCGAAGGCTTAGTGATAGGGTCCCGTAACCCGGACCCTTAAAAACTAGCAAAGTAATCAGAAATTACTGTTTTCATTCTGCTTCCTACAATATTTGCTGGTGCGACATAAAATAAAAGCCCTTAAAATAAAGATAAAAAAAAAACTGCTGCTAGAACGCTACTTAGCGTTTAGATATATACTAGTGTATAGTCACTGTAATAAGTAATGCAATATTTTTAATATTATTTGTTATTGTATAGTAATATATAGTATTTTTGGTACACTACTAGAAATTAGTTGATTGTAAATTATGTTTACTTAAGTAACTATTCAAACATAAGTTAAATATACTTATACACATTGTTAAAATTATTTATTGTGCTTATAATTATAAGAAAAAACGTACCTTCTTATACTTAGCCATTGTTGACTATATAACATAATGAGAAAATATATTTGACTACTTTGTACTTCTATTCTGCACTGTACTGTATTTGTAAATAAAATAATAGGTCGGGGAAAAAGTCTTTTCGTATTTTGTATGTATAAAGTTGTAGTAAAAATCTCATCGGTTGTACTGTTTGTATCTGGCTGGTTTTGATACCATTAAAAATATGACATTTTAAAAAAGGAATATAAAAAGTAAAAAGCAATTTCCCGCCATTTTTCAATTGTTTTTTTGTTCGATAAAATGAGTGAATCTAACGAAGAAATTCGATATATTGTGAAATTTTATTACAAAAAACTAAAAAATGCGACACAAGCCGCGAATAAAATTTGTGACATTTATGGACCTAATGCAGTGTCATCAAGAGTAGCACAATGTTGGTTCAAGCATTTTCAGTCCAGGAATTTTGATGTCAAAGATGCAGCTCGCTCTGGTCGCCCTGTTACGGATAAAGTCGATGCCATTTCTGAAAAAGTGGACCAAGATCGGCATATTAGTAGTTACGACGTAGCTGAAGACCTGGGGATTGACCACAAAACAGTTTTGACCCATTTGAAAATAACTGGGTATACAAAAAAACTCGATATTTGGGTGCCACACCAGCTCACTGAAAGAAACCAAATGAATCGTGTACTCATTTGCGATTCTCTATTGAAACGTAAAGAAACCGAACCGTTTTTTAAAAGATTGATCACTGGTGATGCAAAATGGATCACCTACGACAAGAATGTGCGCAAACGATCATGGTCAAAGGGCAGTGAAGCACCACAGACTGTAGCGAAACCCAGATTAACACGTAATAAGGTGATGCTGTGTGTATGATGGGATTGGAAGGGCATCGTTCATTATGAGCATTTACCGCCGGGCAAAACCATCGATTCGGATCTCTACTGCCAACAGCAGATGAGACTCAAACAAGAAATTGAGAAAAAACGGCCGGAATTGATCATCATAAAGAGTGTGGTCTTTCATCATGATAACGCCAGACCGCACACATCTTTGGCCACTCAGCAAAAATTTAGAGAGCTTGGTTAGGAAGTGTTAATGCATCCACCACATAGCCCTGACCTTGCACCCTCAGATTTCCACCTGTTTCGATCTCTTCAGAATTCTTTGGGTAGTGTTAGATTAACATCAAGAGAGGACTGTCAAAACTACTTGTTGCATTTTATTGATCAGAATTCCCAAAATTTCTACAGCAACGGGGTCATGTCACTACCTAAAAGATGGCAACAAGTTATCGAACAAAATGGTACATATATATTATAATTAAATGTAATTAAACTTGAAAAAAATATGTCTTGAATTTGTTTATAAAATACGAAGAAACTTTTTCCCCGACCTTATATGTATTTAGGTTTTATGGCAGGAAAGCAGAATAGAATATAGTATACTATAAGTATTTATAAAAATAAAATACAAACTCACTGATTGTTTTTTTTTTGCAGTTCTACGCTGAAATGGGCGCTCATCGCACTTGCCGGCGCCATAGTCATCGGCATCGCTATAAAAAAGTATAGCGGGTAAAAAGAACGAACTATAAATTAACAACTAATTAATTAAATTAACTATAAATTAGACGTTAAAAATAGGGGTCTTAGATGAATACATTCGATTTTGTAAACGTAATCAAATTTGTTTATGTTATTAATTTATTGAAATAAAATACTAGATTAAGCCACAAAAATGTGCGTGTATCTAATTTCTTAGTTCGGTATTAATCTGTATACTTGGAATAATATTTGGTGATCACCATTGCATTCCAAAATGCTCGATCTTTTGATACGTACCTCAAACAGTTCTCAAGCCTATAGTCTGTACATTATGATATAATCGCTTTTTGATAGCTCAGTTGACGACATCACTTTGTAAAGCGTCTAGCAAATTATATCGCATAGAAATAAATACGTTTGATTTAGCATTACGTCTTTGCTAAATTGCTAGACGCTTTACAAAGTTGTGTCGTCAACTTTGTATGAACTGTCAAAAAACATAATGGATAGACAATAGAAAAAATGTTTCAACAATTTCTTTCCTTTGATAAAAGTAGCATAAAACAATGCTTGAAACATATTTGCTACTGAATATTCTTTATAATTTTCTGTTATTTTTCTTTATTGAACTTGAAATTTTATTACAATGCACAATGTTTTATTATGTTATAGATGCCTATATTTATTACTTAGTAATCATTATGATACATAAAATTGTGATACTCAATTTTCTAGAATTGTTTTCTACTGTTGTTAATATTATTA
The DNA here is from genome assembly GCA_949125355.1 of Agriopis leucophaearia. NCBI lineage: Eukaryota > Metazoa > Arthropoda > Insecta > Lepidoptera > Geometridae > Agriopis > Agriopis leucophaearia. The sequence goes on along the minus strand of OX421274.1, from coordinate 14,922,505 downwards.
TGTGACAATAAATATAATAAATGTATCTCTTATATGTTGTTTAAATGGTATTTATTAGTGCAAGAGATTGTGAACCTTGAACGAAGGATCACCTTGGGGTGAATACAAATTTTGAACAAGGCTGGTCATCACCACAGTAGAAAAAAATTGTTTCAATTAGAACGGCTGTCAAGGCTATTTTGTAAGAAATTTGTTGTAGCCACTTCCACCCATATAAACCCATAGCAACTGTTTTAGCAACTGTGACACGGAGTTCGCCGCGTTGTCATAAATAAGAATGTTCAATCAAGGTTCTGTCACAATACCTGGCCACAGATTTTCCTTCTCATTTCCGTTCTATTTACTTCTCTTTTCTGTGGTCATCACCACCTGAATTTGAAATCTGTTTTTACCAAGTGATGTATAATAATGCTTGTGGTTTTTACCTTGAATTATTTTATGCAGGTACATTTAATGTGTATTATCTTAAAACATTATACATATATACATTTTTAAAGGTTAACTTAACACGCCGCGTTACTAGCGTGTTTGTAACTTTGTATAGTTATAGAATCAGAGCCCTTGTCGCCAGTTTATTCGCCACCGAGGACAAAGGGTAAGGGTTCACATTTCAATGTTTTATCGCCTCCCCGCCGCGCTGTCCACAGTCAGCGTCGTGCCTTATGCCTTTGCACCAAATTATTCTGTAACTATGTATCTAATTATTTTGTTACTAAACTCGTTGTAAGCATTCATTTGCTGACAGTCATAATAACATTGTCTATGAATATTTCACTGAAGTATGTCGGGGACTTGCTAGTTGCTACAGTATTACCTTCAAAAATCTAGCAAAAGTGATTCGTGATTTTCTTTCAGCTTTTTACAATGCCATTGCAGTTGTCAAAGCAAATAAATGTTTGGACCGAGTTTCGGCGCCTATTTATTCATTAACTAGATAGGTATTTAGCGTTTTTTTGTGGTATTTTGTATCATCATTTACCTACTGAAATGATAATCATAATTTTGTTTTTAGTGGCTTCGTCCCGTACTTTCATAGGGAGTTCATAGTTCTGCCAGCTGCAAGGTTATTATTTTAATTTATTTTTTAAACATTTTTTACATACCTACGATGAGAGGAGATTGAAAACTTAATAATCATAACTTTGGTGATGGCTAAGAGCGAATATGCCCATATATATTTATTTTAATCAGATTTTATATTTTTAAATTTTGAGCTATTTTATAATTTTCTGTCTATTTGCTTACATACCTAATAATACAATAATTCTAAATAATGGTTGCTGTATACTGTTTAATATTACTTAGTCTCACTACAGAACTGCGTTGGTTGAAATCATCTTGAAATCTTTGACGCTTATAAAGTTGTAATATTATGTACGTTATATTTATTGTGCCGTAATTGTAGATCAAAAGTCAGGGAAGTTGGTAGCGGTAGTGGCGGAAGTAGCAGTCGGTCGGTCCGAGAAGTGACTTTAGGGCCTTGTGGACACTGCCGCGGGCCCACAGCCCTATCAAAGCCGCTAACAGAGCCTGTGAAACCACCTGCTGTTATTGTGCCCAGAGAAAGGTGGTCACCCTTTACATCTATTATAGTAGTATTGTATTGTTTTAAGGTCATCACAGACGACGCATAAAACCTTGCCGATTTCATTACATGACTGCGAGATTGAGTAGCAGGATAGAGAGTCCGAAAGTCGTTGTTTGCGATGGCCTTAATGCTTGCCATAGGACGATTAACTTGATCTTGTACGCATAAAATACATATAAGTACATGTACAGAAGATTCACGCCGCAAAATCATTTAAATAAGTAGCGACTCTTGCTACTACAGAATAAAGTGCAATTCAGGACGTGTGAACGCTAACTAGCTTAGCTACAGCTAAGTATATTAACCTATAGAAGTTGCCTTTCTGTCTATCGCGCGGCAGCGGGCACGGCAAGTCCGACAAGACGAGTACTTCTAGTTTCATACCTAAAGTGTTGAGTGCGCCAGGCCTGATATGCCTCGTAAAAAAGAAAAGAAAATATTTAAGAGATAGATTTGACGTTTCAACAAAACTTGTTAGTAATTGAAATTAGGTTTTTAGCATAGCTAAATAAGTTCTGAGTATCAAATAGTGTCCATGTATTTTTAAACAGAAGACCACGCGGCCTACCCTGCGCAGAAGAAAGGTAGGCAAATTACAAAATGTGGTTGTAAAATTACATTATTTACTTTTCAAGATGTGGACGCGTGGAGCGGCGTGTGTCTGAGCCTGCTCCAAGCGGGTACCATTAGGCCTTACCTCAGATCAGACAAACAAGGGAGATGCCTTAGTACAATTTTACTATCGTCCGTGTTCAAATGTCTCCATATTTCACCCACTTTTTTTACTATACCGCTAAACCGCTGAACACCTAGAGCCGCTCAGCATGCGCAGAGATGTTGGGTCTCTTTGTGTCTTTTATCGCATTTACAACGGGGAATGTTCTTAAGAACTGTTTGATCTGATGCCGGCATCGCGGTTTTATCATCGCACCAGCCGCCACCGCCTGAAAGTTCATCCACATATCATAGATCGGTGGAAATCGCACACTGTGCGTTGACGCGTTGTTTTTTGCCTCACACCTGCAAATTGTGAAATGAGCTCCCTCCTGCGGCATTTCCGAATAGCTTTTATATAAGGTTTTTCAAAAGGGCTGTTAATAGAGTCTAAGGGTCGGCAATGTATCTGTGATGCCCCTGGTGATGCAGGTATCTATAGGCGACAGTGATGCGTTTGCCATCAGACGGCCCGTCCGCTTGTTTGCCACCTATAGCATAAAAAAAAACTGCATGTACGGTTCACTTACTCATGCATTTATCATGCACTAAGAAATTCGCAGCGAAACCAATGAACTAAATAATAGATCTGCTGTGTTCACATCACTAAATAATAGATCTGCTGTGTTCACATCCGCCACGCTACCTTACCATATCTCCTTTCTTTGTCTGATCTGAGGCCCTTACATTATTTTGGCTTAAATACATTATGTAATAATATTTGTGAAATATATAGTAATATATACGTACATACCTACTTACCTAGTATAGATGATTGTAGTCAGAATATTCATATCTACATAATATAAAATGAAGTCGCTTTCCGCATCTGTCTGTTATATCCGCTAACTCCTAAACCACGCAATGGATTTTGATCCGATTTTTACCATCAGTTAGATAATTTTTCACAGGTTTGTATTTAAAATTTACGCCCGTGCAAAGCCGGGGCGGGTCGCTAGTAAAGTATATATTTCAGATCAAAAACATTAACTCCATTTTGTATCGTTACGTACCTACACAAAAGAAAATTGTAGTGAAAAATTTCATACCTAAAGTTATATGATTATTTACGGGACATTTACCGTGGCCACGGTAAATAATCCCGTAAATAATCATAACTTTAGTGAACAACCGTGATTCTTTAAAACAGTGTTTAAATTTAATTATTACCTACCTATATATAAATACAATAGAAATAAATACCTACTCTACTATAGTAAAGTTCTGTTAGAGTTTCTGTAGTAATCGACAAAACAGGCCTTTTAGACAAGTTCGTAAATTATGTTTCGAAATTGCTTTATCAATCGCTTACTGGTACAATTTTTAGTACCTTAGGAGAGCGTGGTGGCCGGGAGGTAGCATGTGCGCTTTATAATCTGACAGCACCCGATTTGATCCTCGGCTCTACACCAATGACTTATTTAGGATATGATATTCACCAATATGCACTGGACCAGCATAGTGGATTACGGTCCATCCTCTCTCTCTGAGAGAAGGCTTGTGTCCCAGCATTGGGAACGTGACAGGCTGAAGTGATGATGATTACTTTTAGAGTACTTACGTTAGTTGGACTTATTGACTACGCTATATGCTAATTATATTATTAATATGCTAATTAGTTTAGAAATTATTTTAATAAGTAGTCGGTAGAGTAGGTACCGATTGCATTATTTTTGTATTGTAGATAAATGCTAACTTCATATCGATACGATTTTTGCAACAACAAATAATTGATAATAATTAAATTATTTATTAGTTGCGTAGCCTTTTCAAATTTTAATGTCATTTGGTAGATAGTATTACAGTTAGTCTATAAGTATAAAGACTGCATTTATTGTAAACAGCGGCAAATTGGTAAAAATCACGAGTTTTTCGGCATCTTTTAATTTAGTTAGGTATTTATTTAGTTTCTTAGTTTATAGTTGTTTTGTTGTCTGACGATTGTTTTTGTTTTTCAGTTCTAACCTGAAATGGGCGCTCATTGCACTTGCGGGAGCTCTTGTCATCGGTCTCGCTATAAAGAAGTTCAAGGGTTAAAAAGGGTTGAAACGACTATATTTCATACGTGCTCTGATAATCTGAAAAAAAATAACACAAAAAACAACAAAACAAAACATCGACACAACAAAATCAACACTTACATAACAACACAACACAACAAACACAAAAACAAATTACAACAATAGTCTCATTTGTGGCAAAGCATCAGTATGAATGTATCAAATTAAGTTACAATAATAATATTGTGACATTACGGTTTTTAGTTTAGGTATTTATATACCTATCTACTTAATTACGTAGTTACCATTGCATTAAAAAAATCGTTTGTTTGATACGTAAAACAACTTGCTAGCACTGAAAGTATTTTTTTTATTGAGAATAAAAATGCTTTTACCATTTTTGCTTTAGAATTTACGATATTTTATGTTTTAGTTAAACTTTTATTTAGATGCATTATGATTGTTTTAATAATTATTGATTACCTACTCTGTTAGGTATAATAATAATCTGATAATTTTTTCTATTGTTAATTTTGTGTCAACAACAATAAATTGACAAAACAAACTTACCTACAATGTATACGATATTTTGATGTATTATTATGAAATATATAAAACAGTATATTTCTCTAACGCGAGTGTACGCAGATCTAAATAAGTACTCAATATTTTTACAGCATCTCCATGGCTACATATTATGTATGCATGCAGAATTCATTTCAACATGTAGTAGGTATACGAGTATGGACCCTTGTTAGGTTAAGGAAACAGTAAAAACGGAACGGTCTATTTGTACATCGTCCAAATTATCCTTAAAAAATTCCTCGGGTGTGCGAAATTTTGATTCTAAAAGCTTATAATTCTAAAGCTTTATTTCAAACTAGCTGTACCAGCGACTTCGTCCGCGATTTCTTCAGAAAAAAATAGTCTATGTCCGTCCTCATGATACATACCATTGCCTCGCAAAATTTTATCGAGATCGGTTTAGCCGTGTTATGTAGCGAACAGACAGCCAGACAAAGTTACTTTTGCATTTATAATATTAGTGTGGTTCTGCTTATTTATGATCTAAATAGCAATCTTGTTTGAACATCTTCACTTATTAGGAAACTGATGTGGTTTATACACAATTTATTCATATAAAAATATATTCCCGTGTAATATAAATAAAAAGCAACACTTATGTTTTCAAAAATTTGTTAAGTAGCTAACAGACGGGTCGGATTTGGTACGCCGAACCGCCGTCAGACCAACGGGAGAGAAAGAGTTTTTTTTCTTTCTCTCCCTTTGGACAAAACGTCTGTTAGTAGTATTAGTCCGATTGTGCATGATATTGTGACATAATATCACGTTTCTTTCTGTCAGGCACCCGGGATGATGGGTAAGGGTTCACAGTCATATAAATTGTTTTTTTTTTCTCCGCCGCGCTGCCACCTTATTAAGCGTCGCGCCTTAGTCACTCATTATTCAGTAACTTACTAATATTTGTAACAATTGATTGTATTTTGTGATCTTTTCTATTTTATATATCTATCATCATTTACTGAAATATGTAATAACAATTATTTTAATTTTTTTAGTGGCTTTATCCCGCGCTTGAATAGAGAGTTCATTGTACTTCCAAGGTAATAATTTATTATTTAATTTTCAAATTTGTTTTCCCAATTTTTCATGCTATTTTTTCATACAATAAATATTACGGTTTTAGCAAAAAATGTTGTCCGCCGCAAAAACTGTCAAAGAAAACTTGGCGCAACTACGACGGTGGTTCGTTAAGGTAATTTTTCATATTTTTTTTATATTAGTGTGTTAATATAGACTTACAATTAGATGGCCGATGGGGCCGAAAGGTTCGCGAATGGAGACCACGGACCGGTAAGCGCAGCGTAGGACGTCCACCCACAAGATGGACAGATGACCTAAAACAGCCCGCCGGAAAACGCTGGATACAGGCCGCTTCTAACAGGCCCTTTTGGAAATCGATGGGGGAGGCCTATGTCCGGTGGAACGTCCGGTGGACGTTCTATGGCTCAAATGATGATGATTATAGACTCACAATATGAGTTCCTCTGCTTTGCCTGTTGCTGCAGTAAAGCTAATACCTATACTATAAACAAGTATAAGCCAATAAGAGGATTTCAGGACTTGTTGTCCAATAATCCCCTGCCGACAATCAAATGGGACGCAAAGGGGATTTCTGGACAAAAACCTCCTTTCACAGGGGATTTTTGGAATAACCCAAATATCCAGTTAAAGTTTTTTTTATAACGCTCTTAAACTGTCGTGGCATATAGGTAGGTAGATACTGTCTGGATGCAGGCCGCTGGATGAAAACGCTGGATGCAGGCCGCTTCCAACCAGTCCTTTTGGAAATCGATGGGGGAGGTCTATGTCCAAGCAGTGGACGTCCTATGGCTGAAATGGTGATGATGATATAGTGTCTATTATTTACTGTAATCTCAATGTCCAGGGAAGTTGTTAGTGGTGGAAGCAGCAGTCCGTGTCTTCGCCCCTGTGACTGCGAAAACAGAAAGCCGCGAACTGAGAAACACAAGCCACATGTGAAAGCCATTGTTGTGCCTAAAGACAGGTGCACACAATATGTACATCTAAGTATAGTAGTTCAATACCACACACATTGGAACCAAAAAAAAAGTCAGTCATAGGACTGCTCGTCAGAAATGAAAACTTAAGTAGTAATTCACCTATTCTACAAGAGATGGCGCTGTTTTTAAAATACACGGTACGGCGTGACGATGTCGCGATTTCTGTTCACCCAAAACTTACTCAATGCGCCTAAAGTAGTTTTCACTTCAAAAAAAACTTGCGAGACGGCATGTTTGTAATGCGATTATTGCTGTCAAATAATCGATGGTTGCAGATTTAAAATTTCAAGCGTATGGTGAGTAGTTAGGTACCTATGACATATCGATGAAAACTGATAAGTACGTACTTTTTGTTTGCCGTTACTGCCACCGGTTGCTTGTGGCGCTAGTGTTCATGTCTGTTTTCATTCGCTTTGTTCACTTTTTGCTACTACCGTTTTTCTGTTGTGTGTGGTAGCCCTACATGATACCGTCTTATTTGCTGGACACCTGAGGCTTTACGCCCAACTCTAAACGCGGGCCCGAATATGTGCGACCGCGAACCTTAACGCGCCGAGATACGGTTTGCGGTCGTGTGATTTTGCAAACTGCTCCTATTCGGGCCCGCGTTTAGGGTTGGGCGTAAGGCACCTGGAAGTTTGCTTGATCTACCTATTTTGCGTTACGTCCCGACATAATATTTTAGGATAATTTTGTTGGTTGATATGTGTCTTTTGATATAATTGCAGATTTGTGTGGTTGGTGATGTATTTATCTGACTCCTTGATTTGATGCAGAAGGTTATCCTAAATAATATGAATGGGTAATTGAAACTCCGGTAGATGGATTGAGTACGTGCGCTTTATTTGAGCGCCAGCGAATGACTGTTGAATGCCGGTGCGCTTTATTAATTTGTTTATATTATAATAATAACAATCTGTGATGTAGTGGGACTCACAGGCCCTACAATATTATGGGAAATTATGAAATTTGCTAACGTCAGCTTATTATGATTGCCGTAACAGACATATCGAACCACAAACCACGAACCGCCGTCTGACCAACGGGAGAGAAAGGGTGAGAACTGAGAACATTATTTCCCTCTCTTTTTCTCTCGTTGGTTGAGGTGGTTGACGTCAGCCATGCTGGCCCGTCTGTTACGGCTTTAACCATACCACGCTCTTTCTTGATCAAGACTCAAGTCTCATGCATATTGAACGGTATCTCGATCATGTGGTCGTGTGGCTTGCATTATTTATTATTGCATTAGCTAAATATGTTTTTGAGTACGGTATGGTACTACTAATTAACTACTAACCTTAGTTAAGTATAATGATGAAAATTAGGTTATAAAATTTAATTATTTACTTTTCAGACGTGGACAGGGACACGAGCGGCGGCGTGGAACTCAGACTCCTGCTGCCGGGTAATTTGGTTGCTTTATATTAGTTCGGCCTAGGCTCCTGCTACTGGGTGATTTGGTTGCTTTATATTAGTTAGGCCTAGACTTCTGCTGCCATAATTTGGTTGCTTTCTATTAGTTAGGCCTAGACTTCTGCTGCCATAATTTGGTTGCTTTCTATTAGTTAGGCCTAGACTTCTGTCATAAATTGGTTGCTTTATATTAGTTCGGCCTAGACTTCTGCCATAATTTGGTTGCTTTATATTAGTTAGGCCAAGACTTCTGCCATAATTTGGTTGCTTTATATTAGTTAGGCCTAGACTTCTGCTGCCATAATTTGGTTGCTTTATATTAGTTCGGCCTAGACTTCTGCCATAATTTGGTTGCTTTATATTAGTTCGGCCTAGACTTCTGCCATAATTTGGTTGCTTTATATTAGTTAGGCCAAGACTCCGGCTACCGGGTGATTTGGTTGCTTTATATTAGTTAGGCCTAGACTTCTGCTGCCATAATTTGGTTGCTTTATATAAGTTAGGTCAAGACTCCTCCCGCCGTGTAATTTGGTTACTTTATATTAGTTAGGCCTAGACTCTTGCTGCAAGGTTATTTGGTTGCTTTATATATCTTAGGGCTATATTATTATGTTATGCATTGATGTACCGGGTTTAAAGTAATCACTCCCGAAAAAGATTGGTGTTAGTCCTATCAATTGCAATTACAGAAAAAAAAACTATGTTGTATTAAAACATTTTTTTAGTGATTGCAATGTAATGTTAATAAAATATCAAATATCATGTGAAAAAGTTATCGTTACGTAAACGATAGCAAATGTATGAAAAATTCAGTTTCCTTTCACGTCGCTGTTAACTGAAAACTTTTTCGCAAGTGCTCGTACTAAGGCCTCAGCTATTATTATTAACAAAGCGTAAATGTTTTAATTAAATACTTTTCAGGTCTTCTCCGTTGAAATGGGTGTTCATTGCTCTTGCAGGGGCTATTGTCATCGGTATCGCTGTAAAGAAGTTTAGTAGTTAATACAAATTAGGGCCTGCAATTTAGGGGTCGGTAATTAGCAGTTTTTCCATACCGTCCTGAGTTTCCTCGTAAATATTCGAATTTGTAAGCGTAGCATATTGATAATTCCTTATAATTTAGGTATTTCTGCGAACTATTGTGATTTCTGAATATTTGAAAAGTGGTTTTCTACTGTTAATTTTGTTGAATAGTTATTACAATAAACACTTATTTATATTATAATATTATTACATTAATTTTCTTTTGGTAGAGCACATCAAGAAATATTTTTCTTTGAATGAAAAAAAACGAATAGCTAGGTAATTCAGACTGAGGTGAAAATGGTTTAGGTATTCCACTTTGATCACCTGGGTGATATCACTAGAGTAAAAAAAAAGTGGAATTTTCTATGATCACCTGTGTGAAGTTATTCACTAAGGTGAACAAATTGCATTGTTGCTGATCAACTGGGTGATGTCACTACGGCGAACAAAGTGAAATTTGTAATTTTGTTTACCCTAGTGATAAGGTCAAAAAATTAAATTTTAAGACGTCGTTGAACACCTTGGAATCTAATCGCACAATGCGCAGGAAATACAACCTAGCTGATGTTCATCCATTCTTATATCGATGAAGCATGCATCAGCTTGAAATTTTTTTTCGGAAAATTACACATGAAGATTTGAGTGGGGAAGAGCTCCAGTGCGCGCCGGCGCAACATATTTCACTACGCGATAAAATCAGCATCCGTTGTCGTCACGTGCGCGTCGCACGGCGGCCCGCAGTGCAAAACGATACGCAGTCGCGCGCTCGCATTCACCTTTATAAACACCGTCGAATGCGGTTGAAACTATAGTTGGAGTAACCGGCCTAATCTTACGTGAGTAATTCCCGTATAATATATAAAATGTGTGAAAACCACGTCAGTTTCCTTAATAAGATTTTAAAGCTATAAAATTTTTGGCGATTTCGAAAAAAAAAGGTGAAAATTCGCGCGACCGCAAACCGTGTCACGGTGCGTAATTTTCCAACATCACCTAAACAGAATCGCTTAAAACAGGTGAAGGTACGGCCCCTGCTTGTCTTTGTTACCTTTCCACGCCTGAATGGTGATACCATGTGCCATTATTTTGATAATAATTAGGTATTTTATGTAGGTATCACAATCTTTATTATCAGCTATAACATGCGATAACGTTTGATCCAAAGTGTTTTGTATAATTTTGTTACTCCTATTTCGAAACAGAACATGAAGTGATTCTTAATCAAGTAGTTAAATAATAGATTTGCATCTTTTGCAATATTTGGAACATTGATAAACCTAGTTATAGATAGTTGTAAAATGGATTCATTGGTCAGTTTAGTTTTCCTAGAAGTGGTCTCATGAAGTGCCTCGTAGCAGTCCTTGTTGCGGTCCTGGTGGTCTGTGAAGGTTTGCGGACCGGTGAGTTCCTATTTGATACATTTTATTTGCGGCGTGGACATTCCCTACATTTTTCCAGGACAAAATATTATTTGTTCTAATGTTGAAAATAGGCTTGCTTGACCGCTAATTCGCATGATATTACCCAAGTGCACTCTCGTCGAATCATTTTTCTATTTACATGTACATGTGATTTATAGATACCGTAATAATAATTGTATGGAGTCGCCTATGGTCACCTAGCTGATTATTTATTCACGGGGGATATAAGGACACTATAGTCACCTATGATCACCCAGGTGAAGTGGAATAGACCGTCGCTATGTCGTTCTCTGTCTCACTCTCTCTTTCTCTCTCTATTATCATAGACATCTATACAAAAATCATGTCGATCCCTTGCTCTGTTGCTGCGTTAAAGAGGAACAAACAACAAATAAACATTCGCATTAGTATATATGTAGTAGTATAAAGTATTACTTAGTAATCAAGGATCCATAAACTTCTTCCTTGGTAGTAATTCATAAATTAATCGAGCGACCTTGATGGAATTTGGCAAGGAATTTACCTTCGGCAAATTCGGCAAGACAATCTTCATGTGTCAACAGACGAAATCCCCCGCGACTGCCGAATGTAGAACGAACAACAATATATCTCTATTAATGACACTGCTGGCTGCTCAGTGCTAACAATGCGCGCGCGCAGCTTGCTCGTGTTCTGTGTTCTATTACTGTCAGTTAGTTGTGATCTGCGCAAAGGTTAGTATAGCGAAGAAAATGTTGTGGAGAGAGATGTAAGAATAAAGATCTCTGTGCATGCTCCGCTCTTTTTTTAAAGCTCTGTGGAAAGAGATGTTAGAGTAAAGATCATAGGATACCTATTTAGTAACTACGTAAGTACCTCTCTTAAACAAGGGAGATATGGTAAGGTGGCATGGTGGCATTCCATACAAAAATTTCTTTAGTTTAAATATTCGGTATCCTAGGGATACGTAGGTCAGTAGGCATATTAATTTGCCTGTCTTACTACTCCAAGCATTATAATAACATCAAAAATATCCTTAGACCAAGCTTTCTGGAAGGAGCTTGCGCAGAACGAGCTATCAGAAGCCTTGAAGGTGCAATGGAACCAGAACACGGCGAAGAATGTGATAGTGTTCGTCGGAGACGGCATGGGTCCCAACACCGTCACTGCGACCAGGATATACAAGGGCGGGGAGAGCCACCGGCTGGTGTATGAGGAGTTTCCGCATGTGGGGCTTTTGAAAGTAAGTTACTACACAGTTACCTACTAGTTTTAGAGGCATTAGATACACCAGGCCAGGATATGGGTTCATAGTGCTACAAAAAATTAACCTGTTAGTGAAGATTGAAAGAAAACTCTGTCAGTAACCCTTTCTTTCTGGCTCTTGCCTGGTTAGCTATTACCAAAATCGATGTTCAATCTGCTTGGAGCCTGATTCCAAAATCAGGGATATACTAGCTCTAGAAGCAACATCTCTTAAGCTCGGGCTCAAATACTAACCTAAGCATGATACTAATTTCTATCCCTACGTCTCCTAACATCATATTTGTACCACTTTTGTAGACCTAGTGGATAAAATGGAACAAAAAAGAACGTGCAAGCTAGCTGAGACAAAGAGCTTAAAACCGATTCAGACAATCCTTAAAACTATCGCTATAGGTACTTAATTGGAGTTGACGGGCTCTCAAGTAGATAGAGACACCGTACGAATCGGTAAAAGTGAGGCAATTAAAAGTAAAAAGCCGAATAGGAGGCTTAGTGGTGCGCCTTGAGAGTCCTTTATTCAGCTGTGTGGTGACCGTTGTCTTATTTCAGACGTATTCTGCTGACAAGATGGTTCCCGATTCGTCATGCACGGCAACTGCGCTGTTCTGTGGAGTGAAGACCAACGAGGCGGTTCTGGGGTTAGATGCCACTGTTGTCAGGACAGACTGTGCCGGTTCTTTGAAGCCTGAGGCAAGGCTGCCCTCTTTGGCCGCTGATGCTTTGAAGGCTGGCAAAAGTGCAGGTAAACTCATTAGAAATACTCACATCAATGTGGTGATGAGAAATTTTGGTTGAAAGGTGACTACTTCGTAGATGAATTTAAAGGATGGAAGATGGCACAAACAGAAGTTGTAAGTAACAGTAGTACTGACCAAGCCGACCATCCTACACTTAGCGTGCTTCATCTGCTCTTTGTATTCTTACCTACTAAGTTTTTTTTTTGCTTTGTGTGCATGATGTTAAAAACTGTTAGAGGGCTGTATCTACTTATATACCTGCTTTGATTGGATCAGACATTTTTGAGCGCCGACCAGGTGTTCATAGTTTTAAATATTAATATTTTAGTAGAGGTACCTACAGTTTTAGTCAGGTTAGTTGATTACATCATCGACCAAAATTTACTTATCACTCTTCTCAGGTCTGGTGACAACAATGCGCGTGACCCACGCTACTCCTGCGCCGCTGTACGCCCACAGTCCTGACAGACGATGGGAGTGCGAAGCGCACATGCCGGATGGCACCGAAGATTGCAAAGATATCGCCCGGCAGCTGGTCGAGGACTGGCCTGGCAGGGACCTTCAGGTAATTAACAATGGCGATATGCCTTATCGTGTGTGTTTAAATGTCTCTGTATATCGCCCATTTTTTTCACTATACCGCTAAACCGCTCAACGCAGAAACTTGTGGCGACACCAATGAAGTAACTAAAAGGCGGCAAGGTTGTCTGCAGGGAGAGTTCGACTAAAGGAAAGCCTGATGCGTTCGTTCTCACCACGCCTCCTTAAGATATTCTGGAATCTGAAAATCTAGAATCTCTCGACTCTGGCTGACTGGGAATGGTACCAGGACTATTTGCGCAGAAGGCAGCCGCGCTACCAACAAGCTTTGGTCTCTTGATTGACACACACAATGGCGTTTATGCCTTGTTGGATATTCATTGTAGGTAAACGTCTAGAATGGTCAGTTGAAACATGTGTCTGCGGTAAAGAGCAAGCGTTGATGCAGTGTTGGAATCGCTTACTAATGATCGCCACTTTAGAACTGCGTATCCACTAGAGATGTGCGAGGAAGATGAGCGGTGCGCGACGAAAAATCCACCAATAGGATCGCTTCATTACGTTTCGCATTGGAATAACCTGCCGGCTTCCTTATTTCTTGAGAGACATAATCTGGGCTTTTTCAAGGTCAGAATAGGTAGATACTAGATAGATAGGTATCTTCTAAGTATGCGTGCTTCATCTTCGACCACATCGTCGCTTACGAACAGGTGAGTTGGTGGTCAACGCGGACTTATTCTCGAAAAAAGGTACATAAAGGTACGTCGACAAACTCTCACGTTTAAAAATTCCTTCCATCTAGGTAATCCTAGGAGGTGGCATGCAGATGTTCGTCTCTAACACGACCGGCTCGGATGCTGACCCTCTCGACACCTGGTCCTGCAGAAGCATGGACGGGAGAAACCTCATCAACTCCTACATCCAAGACAAGCAGGATCGTGGCTTAAAGTACAGCTACGTAAAGAATAGCAAAGATCTGAAGGAGATCAATTTGGATGAGACGGATTATTTGTTCGGTAAGTAATAGCGGTACTAAGTTCAGCTTTAAAAATAGTATAATATATATTCATTGTTCAGCTAGGACCCCACACACCACTCCTGGATGGAATCCTAAAAAAGTGCTATCAAAACTACGTACCACTACAATATGCTGGTTGAAGGGTGAAGGAAAATATGTGGAGGAATCCACATATTTTCCTTCACCCAAAGCTGTCTATTTTGTCCCTTAAGTCCTTAACTAAAATAGATTTACCTACCTAGCTGAATTTGTAGTATCCTTCCAATAGGAATAGATATTTTATGATGTACTTATGATTTGATATATTTGATGATCTGTGATGCATAAAATTGTAGGGGTGTTCGCAAATGGTCACTTGAAGTACGAGTTCGAACGCGATCAGGGTCCTGAGGGTATGCCGTCCATCGTTGACATGACGGAGGCTGCCATCAAAGTGCTACAGAAGAATAAAAATGGCTATTTCCTTATGGTAGGTACGCTCAAGCACAAATATTTAAGCAATTACCAGTCTGCACTAGTCCACTGCCAAAAATAAGCCCCATCAAGGACATACGTACCAGTTAGGCCAACTTTTCTTTTCAACAATGGTGTTAACAATCTATAAAATTTTCGTGATTTCAACACATGTTTTTAATTGCTTATTGGAACTCATCAGCTCTTGTCTATGGCCTTTGTAACAGTCGAAATGTTGAGGTAAAATAGTTAAGCACGATAAAGTCTAGATAATAAAACTTTTGAGAAGAACCAATAAAATCTGCAAAAGTAGAGCTTGTTTGGCCTCAGCTTTAGTTTCATATTATGTTACTCACAAGTAAGGTTGCCATACGTTCGGTTTTTTTGGACATGTCCGGAAATTTAGGCTTTTGTCCGGAATGCGCCGGGAATTCCAAAACGTTTGCAATTCTAAAAATGATATGAAAAAACCGCCACACAAGTTCATTATGCCGCGGAATATGAACTTTGAAAGAAATGTCCGGAAACTTCTTGTAGCGTCTGGGTTTTTCTTCGGAGTTTTTTCCGTCTTGTAACCCACTAGAGTCCAGTTTTGAAGCTGCAGAATAAATACTTAGATATTTTCCTACGGCCCAGGTGGAAGGTGGGAACGTAGATATGGCTCACCACCGCGGGCGCGCCAAAACCGCCATCGACGAGTCAGCCGCCTTCGAAGACGCGGTGCGACTTGCGACTGCCATGACGGACGAGCAAGACACGTTGATAATAGTTACCGCAGACCACACGCACACACTCTCTATTAACGGCTATCAAGACAGGGGGAGCGATATATTTGGTAAGTCTTACGATAGTTTGGATTCAATGAGAGCTTTACAGAAAGACGATAAAAATAGTTCCAACTGACATGATAGATGGCGATATATAACCGCAACTATCTAGCACTAAGCTAGCTTATGCTAGCCTCATTTCACATGTCAAATAAAACAAAAACCAGATTGAAAGGAAATCTTATCCTCACTTCTAATTTCCCGCAGGCATCGCCCAGCCATCTCCGATGGACAGCATCAACTACACAACCCTCTCGTACAGCACGGGCGGTCCCGGCTCCATGCACTACTACGCGGAGGAGCGCGACGGACACCTGGAGGTGAAGAGGGTAGACCCCAGCACTGAGGACACGGCGGACTTCCACTACGAGCAGGTCGCGGGGATTATGCTAGACGAGAACAGCCACGGAGGGGGAGATGTCACGGTTTACGCTAGAGGTGAGATTACTGCAATTTTTTGTGATGGTTTTTCTGGGTATACATTTTGACATCCCCGTTAGCTTAGTTGGTAGTGAACCTGCCTTCTGCTCTTGGGGTTGTGGGTTCGATTCCCACATAGGGCAAACATTTCTGAGATGAAAATTTGTGATTGTTCTATGTCTGGATTTTAATATTTATTTAAGTATGTATTTATAAATATATATGTATGTATATCAGACTCTGGCAGCCATATTACAAGCTTTGCTTAGTTTGGGGTCAGATAACCATGTGTGCAATAATGTCCCAGATATTTATTATTTAGATATTTATAAAATACCTATAGAGTCACAATCTTGCAAAAAAAAAACCGTACCAAAACTCGGCGCACGCAACGCATTGCGCAGACTTTTTGGTTAGTTGTATGGCAACCGCGATCCGACAACGCCGCGCGATGCCAGTTCTACGATACGGACAAGAGACGTTGAACACTATGCTGGCGACATAACGTCTAGATTGAAGTAAATGTGGCATTGTGAACTATATACATATCTAATTGATGTCTACGAGTAGGTATGTACAACGACACTTGGACGTTTTTTGACTGTTTTCACTTAGATATTGTGACTCTATTGGTATTTTATTTAGATGTGCGTATATGAATATAGACTTGGTATGGTGGTAATATGTAGATAGATTTTCCACCTGCTTGGTGCCTAAAACTATGTACATTGTATTTTTTTGTCGCACCACCTTAGTCGACCTGTTGAGGGGAAAGTCCACTCATCTGAGTCACACTGTCCGCTCGCACGTTCGCTTTTGGAAAATTAGACTTTTTGCCAAATCTTGCCCATTGTAGTCATACTTTTCCACAGTGACCTTTTAATACTTTTTTTTCAGGTCCTTACGCCCACCTGTTCCACAATGTACACGAGCAGCACTACCTGTTTCACGCGGTTTCTTTTGCGGCCAAATACGGGGAATATGAATTCTACCCCGCTGGAAACTCTGCGTCCAAAATGAGGAACATGCTGGCATCGGTTATGGGCTTCTAAGTTTCGAGGGTGATGACAAACTGTAACTGATTTGATTAAGTATATCTAATTAAGTATATATAATTTTCATATAATTATTTTGTTGTTTAATCTTAATTTATATTTTTAATGTGTATTATAATTTTCGTATTTTAATAAGCTATGGATGCAAATCTAGACATTAAACTATTTCATTTCATATCAAATTTCAGGTGTTTGTTAAATTGTAATTTTTGATGATAAGCAAAATAAAATATTTGTTTTATTTACTTTATTTTATTACATAATGGCTTCGATCCATAAAACAAAGTCGGGTTAGCTACACCATTTATAACTCAAGATAGGATAGACCAATTTTCATGATTTTTGAATTGTTGGATTTCCCTTCATCCCAAATAG
This sequence comes from Agriopis leucophaearia, assembly GCA_949125355.1. Taxonomy (NCBI): domain Eukaryota; kingdom Metazoa; phylum Arthropoda; class Insecta; order Lepidoptera; family Geometridae; genus Agriopis; species Agriopis leucophaearia. The sequence continues at coordinate 14,905,067 of OX421274.1, read as the reverse complement.
CAAAATATCGGAAAATTCCAATGACTGTTTCAAAAAAGGGGAAGACGCTTGACATTTAAACATTGTACCGATTAAATATGGCTTGGTTCAAACAAAATGTTGACAAGTACTTCACGTGCTATCACAAACATCAGTTCGATTGTGACTGAAGTCGATTAGGCCCGTGGGCCTAATTTATGCGGTCCACGTCAATGAGTTCGTCGATCCTTACATGAATGGAAAATTCACAGAAATATATTATGAAGAAAATTCATTTTCCCATAAGTACATTTTGTATGGAACGAAGAATAGAATTGAAGTCATGTTGAAGTCTATTATTATACATTATATACTAGTGCGTAGATTTTCATATGAACTTTCAACTCTTCCCGCTCCTTGCCCCAATCCGGCCCTTGCTCAAAATAACATTGCCTATACTTCAATCTGATCATAGCTAAGCATATTCGTGAAAAACGCGTTTAAATCCGTCCAGTTGTATAGGAGATGTGCGTGGACAAACAGACAAAAATTCCAAAAAGCTGCTTATTTTAAGACGCCCTGTTATATATTTCTTTTTGATATCTCGCAATTACAGACGTTTTGATCTCTACGTTTTTATTATATGTATAGATAGGAACGATATTATTAATGGATCCTTGATAGATTGACATATTAGATCATAGAAAAAGAAAAAAAACAAGTCAAAGGCGGTTGCAGCAAGGAGGTATATAACGTGGGTGAAACCGCGGGGCGCAGTTAGTAGTTAAATAAAAATTGCGTGTAAAACTAAAACTTTAACACTGGCTGTGGCCTTAGTACGAGCACTTGCGAAAAAGTTATCGTTACGCAATAAACGATAGTAAAATGTATGAAAAATTGAACAACGCCTCTATCGGACGTGAAAGGTAACTGATTTTTTCATACATTTGCTATCGTTTACGTAACGATTTTTTCGCAAGTACTCGTACTAAGGCCACATATCTTCTTAGCTGATATTTTTTCGCGATTTCTGGGTTATTTCCATTGTAAACGTTGTTAATAATGATGAATACGATAACCTCCGAAAGGCCGAAAGGCTTAGTAGTCTATATGCGTAACCCTGTATAATTTTGTTACATTGTAATCATGGTAATATTATGTCTTAGAACAAATGCATTTTGAACTTGAAAATAAATTACAGTTTTCAAACTCGGGTGGAGTTCGACCGTTAGCGCTCTCGGCTGGGACCCTCGTTGTGAATAGGGTAGATGACCGATGTTTATATCATTGAAACCAATAGCTTTGATGAAGAATTTAATTTAAATTTATGTTAATTGAAAAAATAATTTAAATCGATTATTAATGTTCTGATATATAAGCGTTTAAATTTTTGGTAGAGATAACTCTGTCCCTTTCCCACAAAACAAAAAATTACGAATGAAGCTTCTGGCTTCAGTGGCCCTACTGCTCATGGTCTCCACGGCAATGGGTACAAAAATGTACTGTGGCACCATAGCTGTATACTTCAGCCGCTTCATGCAAGCGGCATTCTCTGCTGCAGCTGCTGGGGAGTGAACAGTTTCAGATTATATAATGAAATCTTGTAATTTAGTCCTCATAACTTCCAGTATTGGTATTATAATTATATGGACAATCAAAATACAAACTTTATATAACCGCGTAAACCATAGATTTATTGTGTAGCCTAAAAAAAATAGGTCTGTGCGTAAACGTTCCCTTTGACATTTATGGGGTCACGTGACTTCAGTCACGTCACAAGCAAACAAACAAGTTCAATCTTACCATACAATTGTTGTCTTTATTACTTGCCTGTGAGGTCATAAGGACATTCGACATCAATAGAGCGTTTCTTCTTAGTTAAGTCACGTACCAATGAAAATATTCTTATTTTGTATTTTTCTGAAAGTCAGGACATTCATATTCTGAGTTCTGCCGCTTCTTTCTTCCGCGGACCTGCAAGGTGTAAAATATTTTCCCCCCGAAGGTCTTCCCGTTGAGCTTCATGGAGCGTTTTAAAAAGGGTATCTACAAACATATTTCCAGTCTGGCAAAGCACCATCAACACTGCTAGTTGCAGCTTTCCATAGGCGGTGATTACTGCTTACCATCAGGCGCACCGCTTGCCTCTTTGCCGCTCTCTATACATCTGTCTCTAAACAAGTATAAATTGAAATTGCAGCGTAGGTAGGCCTCCCACTATAATATGGACCGACGACATCGTGAGAGTCGCGAGCATCCAGTAGATGCAGATGGCAGGTTGTCGTTCAGTGTGGAATTATAAGGGTAGGCTATGTTCAGTAGTGGACGTCTTCTGGCTGATGATGATGATGTCAAATAGAAACATTTTAGAAACTCCCCATAAAATAGCTGATAATCTTAAAACGGCTTAACAGATTTTCTTGAGTCTATAGCCCAGACCACTCTCAATCTATAGTCCACCTTTCCAGCAAAAAAAAGTAAATCAAAATTGGTTCACCCGTTTGGGAGCTACGATGCCACAGACAGACACACAGATACACAGACACATATATACACATATTAAACTAATCAAACCCTTGTTTGCGTCGTCTTTTAAAATTAAATGATACCTATCTATAGCCCGCTTAAATATTGCGTAAGTGAACTTCTCGTTATGCATTTTATTATGTTATCTAAAGCGTAAAGATACATTCTATTTTCACCCTATCCTGCTCGTTAAGTATCTTGGTGGTGAAGTTATCGGAGACATTTACAAACCCCGATTCGACATTTTCCTCGAATCAGTATTTCGAGAGGATTAAATATCTGGGACATTATTGCACACATGGTCATCTGACCCCAAACTAAGCATAGCTTGTAATATGGCAGCCAGAGACTGATATACATACATTTATATTTTTAAATAGATATTAACACCCAGACATAGAACAAACACAAATGTTCATCACACAAATGTTTGTCCTAGATGAGAATCGAACCCACGCCCCCAAGCGCAGAAAGTACGAACGAACTGAGCCACCGAGGCAGTCATTTAAATTTAATTATCTACTACAAGTGAATAGTCTACGGTATATCAAGATCGTTGAAATATAATATGCAATCTCAACGATCTTGAAATACCGTAGACCATGGTATTTCAGCTATGCTACGAGGTGCTACGAATACAATATGTATTCTATACGCTACGGTATTATGACAGCGTTACGAAATGTTTAGTAAAGTTTTTGCGAAAATGTCGATAGGATTTCGTAACTGCTACGATTTTTTAATTACAGTTAAATCCGTACTAAGCGCTTTGATTTCACTTTTATTGTGCGAACTGCTAGTTTGTGGAATGCACTGCCCGAATGGGTGTTCCCCGATAGTTACAATCTGGGTGTCTTCAAGTCAAGAGTGAATCGGTTTCTTCTAGGCAACCGTGATCCACCGTAGGCCGCATCATCGCTTAACATCAGGCGAGTTGGCGGCCAAGCGCAAGCCTATTCTACAATAAATAAATACAGTTTCAGCCTATGATGTTTCCACTGGTTAGACACAAGCCTTCTTTCAGAGAGGGTGGGCTCTAATTCACCATGCTGGTTCAATGCATGTTAGTGAATGTCAATTGTCTTTGGATTTTTGCCGTTCTTGGACATAACTACCAGTTTCCTCACGATGCGTTTACCTTTACCGTTTTTGAGCGATGGCATCGCAACTTTATACTGTACTAATTAGTACTTTATAATTTATTTAAGTATATAAATAATACTTTAATGCAGACCCGTGAATTTACCAGTGATTTCTGATTGCCTCAAGTAAATTAATTATTTGAAAAAGCCTAGAAAAAACCGATTCAATATGATTTTTGCAGCGGTTTCTTCAAGGCTCCATCCGTGCTCCATCGTAGATCGCATCATCGCCGAGTTGGCGAACAAACACTTGCTTATTTTTTTAAGGTGACTTTGTAAACGTTAACGATCCTTTAATAAGATAATTTAGGGTTGAAGGTTAAAAAAGACAGCTATCGTATTATAAGAATTATCGGCACATTTTGGAGACGTCTAACAAAACCGTATCTCTTGTCGTGTCGTTAATAGAGAAGTGGCTATAGAAACAAATCTCCTATCGATCGGGGAGAGGCTCCACTGCGCAGGTCCCGACAGCCTCCCAGTTAAGGTCAGGATATCATTTCGGACAAGCTAGTGGTTGCAGCTGGGTTCCTTTTACAATAAGTTTTTAATAAAATCAACCAATGACTTATTTAGTAATTAATTATGTGCAACACTGTTTTAAACTATCACGGTTGTTCACTACAGTTATATGATTATTTACGGGATATTTACCGTGGTCAGGTTGTAGAAAGAGCTCCCGATGTTTCGATCCCGATGTCTTCCCGTGAACATGATACATGTAACTGCGCCGAAATAAATGCGCCTAACAACCTTACCACGATAAATATCCCGTAAATAATCATATAACTGCAGTGAACAACCGTGATAGTGTTTTATTTATTTATTGTCTACATTAATATTCTCTTGGACAGAATTTATAGAATTCATGTAAAAAATTATCTCTCAGCGCGTTCCTCGCCTTAACAAGCTCCTTGCCTGACTCACATCTGCCCTACTCTACCAGATGTAGAAGTAGTCGACACTTAGTAAAATATAAAATGCAGCTCGTTTCCACTTAGTTGTGACATCAGTGCAGTGTTACGAACTTTCAAACTGTGACAACGCTACTGTGATATGGTATGTAATATTTTATTTAGTAAACTCATGTTCCATACGAAATTTAAAAACATTCAAAAATAGAAGTAGCGAAACGCACGACTGTGTCTAAGCGCTATGGTTTTGCTTCACTAAATGCGACTATAATTTACTGAATAAGAAATTGTTGTTATAATATAATTAGAAGCAATCTTTTAGTTTATTTTTCAAAAGATCATTACCATTAATACAGAACAAATAAAAGTATCTACAACTGAAAAAAATTTATTATAGGTACAATAACCTATGAACCCGGTCCGGTATAGGTTATTACCCGATTTAAAAAATTTACGAAAAGAAAATAAACCCCGAAACAACTTTAAATAATTACTTAAACAGAAAAATAAACTAAAACCCACTGGTACTGGTACCAGTGGTGGTACTGGTGGTCTGGTACTGGTTGAAAGCCTCCACACCTTGCCATATAATGGCGATCTTGGGCTTGACAGGTCAATACTGATTGGGCTTCTCCGGGGTAGTCACTTGTGGTCTTTATGGTCTTAAAATTTTCATCACATGAACGTTTGTACTAGGTAGGAATCGAACCCACGCCCCCAAACGCAGAAGGCAGGTTTACTACCAACTGGGGCACCGGGACGATCAAACTTAAACTACTTTTATTACCAAAATAACAGTTGAATTGCCCATACATCATTTAAAGTCTAGAGATAATCCAAATCAAACCCTTACAATTACCTACTAATAATACTGATTCTAATTTAGATTTAATATTGATTTCCAATTAATATTAGAGGGCATAACGCCGCGTGTAGCTCTTAGTGAAAGTGCAGCACACCTCTCTACACCCTAAGCCACCCACGCCAGTATTACCCCTCCAGTACCAATATGCGGCAGCCTTTATGGGGGGGGGGGGGAATTTAGGGGGTGGCAACACCTGCCTAAATAGATTTTGAGATAAGACAGGATAAGGCAGGTGCCGTTTCTCATCCAATAGATCTGTTCTCCTATTCACAAGTTGTTTACCTCATTAGCCCAGTTCTTTTAATCCTATACTGTACAATCGTTTCATATTCCATTTTATACATATTCCATAATATTGTATTTTGTATTCAAAAGGGCCTTCTGGTATTGGTTTGGGCTCCACCAATGCCAAAAAAATGTCCGGGCCAGAGCCGTGAAAAAAGGGAAATTATTCCAATAACGACCCGGGACCCGGGTATGTCCTAAAACTGCGACCAGAACCACCGGAGGATGGGCAGCAGCGTCCTAATAGTACACGGTGAACGTACTGCGATCCCCAAGCCGCCTGCCAAGCGTGGGGATTATGGCAACACACTATGAGGGAGGCCTTGTCCAACAGTGGATGTTAATTGGCTGATGATGTGATGTGTGTGATTCCAATTTTTTTTTTCCCTAACCAAAAATAGCTCAACGCGACTAAAGATGTTTTAATATTAAAAAAAACTGATCGATGTAGGTACGCTTATGGGACTCGTTAGAACAAACTAAAGGAGCTCAAAACTCGAGGGGTTTAGTAGCCATTAAAGAGTTTCACTATATGTACCTAGTGTTTTTTTCATTGAAAGATTTGCTTGAGCTGACCGCCTTTTATTACGCCCAGATTGTAACTATCTAGGAGCACATGTTTTCATATTTATCGGGACTTATCGCGCACTATTAAATATAGGTAAAAATAGATACCTTTCGCTCGACGTTTCGACCATGTTACAATGGCCGTGGTCACGAGCTGACTGTTTTTTTTTTTTTTTTCTAATTTGACTTATTGCTGTTGGCCTTGCGGCCTCTACAGCTTGACCGGACTAGTTGGTGAACGCAGAGGGCGTTGGGCCAACATGATTTAGATTTTGATTTTGGGCGACAAGCGCAAGGGCACCTCGGAGGTACGAGCCTCGGCTTGGACCGTCGCCGGGAATGGGGGATTAGACTTGCCCTGGCACCCCAGAAGGGGTGTGCCCTGGGGCCCTAGTAGGTTGTTGAACTGAATGATTATTTGGAGAGAATCTAACCGATCTTCTAACAGATCCTGGGGGTCTCCGATCCCGCCGGCGGGATCGTTGTGTGTGTGTGTGCCTGTGGTAACCGACGCCTATACCAAAAACTGAATATTTCCTGTTGCCAGGAGCAGTCGGATCGGACGAGCCCAACGCCGCCGAGGTGACGACGGCGATGGGGTCGTCCGGGTCGCCTAAGATATTTCTGGGGCGTCTACGGAGGGGTGGAGTGTTTGTCGTGTCTGTCGAGTAGTTCGAGGCCTGGACTACGAGAGGGTTGGAATGGTGGGGCGCCGCGTCAAAGTAGCGGCGGGAAGTGTGCTTCATATATTGAAGAATGGACGGGAGTTCGAGATCGCAGTGCAAATCGGCGTTTCGCATGTACCAGCTAGCGCCGACCGCTCTGCGTATGAAACGGTTTTGGATGACCTGAAGCTTGTCCAGGTCAATGCGGGATGCGTGGGCGAACGCCACGGAGGCATAAGTCATGACGGGACGAATGCAAGTTTTGTATATTGTCAGCTTATTCCTAAGTGACAATTTACTACGCTCGCCAAGGATGGGGCTGAGACGGCCTAGGAAGAAAGCCGCTCGGTTGCGGACTATCTGGATATGTTTTGAGAAAGTGAGGCGACGATCGAGGGTCACGCCGAGATATTTGGTGGAGTGTGTCCAAGGGATGGGCTTCCCGTGAAGCGTGATGGGTTTAGCGGGGGGATTTTTGGATGGGTGGAAGTACATTGCTGCACTTTTGTCAGGATTGACCGTGATGGCCCACTTCTTGAACCAGTCACCTAGGTGAGTGAGGGCTCGTTGAAGGTGGGCCCGCTGGATGATCTTGTTCCACCCTCTGGTGTAGAGGGCGGTGTCGTCAGCGAAGAGAGCTATGTTCACGTTGGGAGATCGGGGAATGTCGCTTGTGAAAATCGTGAAGAGAACAGGTGCCATGACGGAGCCTTGAGGGACACCGCCACCAATGGAGTGAGGTGAGGAGCGAACTCCCTCGACGCGATAGCGAAAGCTTCGAGCCGTGAGGTAGTCTTGTATGATGAGTACAAGACGGTCTGGCATTCCGAATTGATATAGCTTGTATATCAACCCGTTATGCCAGACTTTGTCGAACGCTTTTGCGACGTCGAGGAAGACCGCAACTGTGCCCTGATAGATGGGCTTGAGGGTGAAGCCGTGGGATGGTTTCTTATTGAAACCTTCAAGGATGTACTCCGTGATGCGGTGCACTTGTTGGACGCAGGAGTGTTTGGCTCTAAAGCCAAACTGCTCGTCGGGGAGGAGGTTGTTGTCCCTGATGTGGGACCAGATGCGCTTCAGAAGGATGCGCTCATAAATCTTCCCCAGAGTACTGAGGAGACTAATGGGACGGTAGCTGGAGGGCTCAGAGGCCTTTTTACCTGGTTTGTGAATGCCGATTACGTCGGCAGACTTCCAGGCATCGGGAAAGATAGAATTGTTGATGGCCGCATTGAAGATGCTGACTAGAAGATACACAAGCGAGACTGAGAAGTGCTTGAGCACTTTGTTTGAGATGCCATCGGCACCAGGGGCTTTCCTGACTTGGAGGCCCTTGATGATCGACTCGACCTCAGAAGCCGTGACTGGCTCGAGGGTATCAACGGGCGGGGTGGAGGATTTGTGTTCGACTTCGCTGTCCACCGCTTCGCGGTGGGCAGGGTCGACCTGAGCTAAAGAGGGGCAGCATTGCTGCTCGAGACTTTCGGCCAGACATTCGGCCTTTTCCTCGTCTTCGAAAGCGGGGGGGAGATCAGGTCGGGTGAGGGGGGGCATGGCAGTCACGGTGTCAGATTTCAGAGATCTAGCCAACCGCCAGTATGCCTGGTGGGTTGGCTGAATCCCTGAAAGTAGGTCATCCCACCTCTGATTACGGAGCTCACTGATGCGGTTTTTTACGGCACGCTCGTAATACCGCAGAGCAGCTCTGTTATCTTCGGTGCGATACCAGTCAAAGGCCCTAGCGGCAGCGTGTTTCGCTCTCAGAAGCTCCTTCACGTCCTCCGGCAGGACCCAGCGTTGGTCTTCCTCGGCTGGGACCTGCTTGGAGGATGTACCTATAGCGGTGCGAAGATGGCTAGTGAGAGCGTCGATTGAGGTGGTGACGTCGTCAGGGGTCACGATGTCGTCGGGGATTCTGTCCAAGTCTGGAGAATTGATCGCCTTTAGGGCTTCGCCTAATTGCTTCCAATTCACCACGGTCTTGGTTTCAGGAGGTCTGTCAGTCGGGTCGGGGCCTAGTCGCATAAGGACGGGTCGGTGGTCAGATTCAAGTTCGTGTAGCACCTCTAGCGAGCGTAAACGAAGTGTTACGCCTTTAAGAAGCGCTATGTCGAGTACATCAGGTCTTAGGTCCAGGTTGGAGGGAAAGATTGTCGGGGTGCTGGGAGGGAGGATATCAAAGTTGAGTTCGTCAGAGAGGGAGTTCAGGAGGTTACCCTTCACATTGGACACGTTGCATCCCCACATGAGGTGCTTGCTGTTGAAATCGCCAGCCAGAATGACGGCGCTTCCTAGAGACAGGAGGGCCTCGAGGTCGCTCCTGTGGAGGGTCTTGTTACCGGAGAGGTAACAAGATACAAGTGTGATGGACTGGTGGCCGGTCATCGAGAGACGGCAACAGGACGCTTCCATAGCTATGAGGGGAGGAGTAGGGATAGGAATGCAGTGAAGAGACCTTTTGTAATAGATAAGAGTCCCGCCTTTCATGGCGGTAGTCCTATCATTACGTACCAGCAAGTAGTTTGCGATCCTAGGATCCCTCTTGCTTGGTTTTAGAAAAGTCTCGTTCACAAGCATAACATCGACCTGATGGGTCGAGAGGAATTGGTGAATCAGGGGGCGTTGGTCCCTTGATTCAGTGGAGAGGCCGTTGGCATTGAACCATGCCAACGATAAGGAACGAGGTCTCAGTCTTTTTGGTGTACTATCCATGATAGTTACCAGAATTAAGACGAGGGGACAGACGCTTGATTGAATCAAGAAGAGTGGAGTGCTCTGCCAGGACGTCGAAGACGTCGGTGATGTCAGCATTCCGAATTTTGCGGGCTACCAGCCGTACTTCCTCACAGTCGAGGGTCGTGGCAATTTCTACCAGGAAGGCGAGGTCCGACTTTAGACCAGAATGGCCTGAAGAGGGAGGGGCTGAATGGGGCGCGAGAGAGGGACGGACTTTGTTCTGGACGCGAGCAGATGTGGTGGCCGGAGTTGCAATGGGCGGCTGGGAGGCCTGAGGGGCATGCAGGGGCTTGGTCCATGCATTGGTTGACGGTGCAGGGGCGTCCACGTATTTGGGAGCCTGCGTGACGGGGAGTTTCGACTTAGAGCCGGCTCCTTTGGAGTGAGAAAGCTGGTGGGGACGAGGGGTTTTGCCCTGCCGCCTTGCGGCCCTCGGGGCTTTGGGGCAACCACGATAATTCGCGGTGTGTCCCGTGGTCCCGCAGAGCACACAACTGGGCGGGGTTTGGTCGCCCTTTTCCCGCGAGCATTCGGAAGTGCTGTGCTCGCCGGCGCACTTGACGCAGCGAGGAGCAGCATGACAGAAGCGGGCAGCATGCCCGTAGAGCTGGCAGCGGTGGCACTGCCCGGGAACACCTTTGCGGTGCGGGGTCTCGACCTTGAGGCCGGAGAGGCTAAGTACCGCCTTCAGATTGAAGATGGTTTTCCCCTCTGGTGTTTTGTCTAAGATGACCAACACGAGGTCAAGAGGGGTTTTGGCCCTACCGCGGTACATGCGGTGGACCTCTCGGGCGGGGAAACCCTGGTCCTTGAGATCTTCGCGGATCGAATCCACGGGGATCTCTTTGGGAAGGCCGCGTATGACGACGCGAAGGACCTTTTCTTCCTCAAGCGGGTGGTTGTGGAAGGCTAGGCTCTCTTCCCGGAGGACTCTGGTCAGGAGACGGTAGTTGTCAGAGGTGGTAACCCTGATGCTAATTCCGTCACTGACGGATTTTGCGACGAACTTTATGTCATTGTCGGACATAATCTGAGAGACGCGCTCCCAGTCTTCTCTTCGTCGTAAAACAAGAGGAGGGGGGGGTTTGGAGGATGTTGTCGCGGGCGCTGGAGGAGCGGCGGCAGCATCGGTGGGAGGCATAGCTCCAGAAGATGGGCACTGGGCCTTGGACGGAGGAGGGGGGGAGGCCAAAGGAGCGGGGCGCTTCTTGCCCTTACCTACGACGGTGAAACCGTCGGTGTCCATCTCCTCCTGCGAGGGGATGGGGTCGGGAGAGAGAGGGCTGTCTAGCGGGCCATATTGATGATTGACCTTCAGGGAGGCACGCGAGGTGCTCCTGAGGTCGAGTTTCGCCTGGGGTGCCACGGATCGTGAGCGACCTCTGCGAGAGCGAGAGCGGATGCACCTGGGAGAGCGCGAGCGAGAGCGGCTCGTTGAGGGAGCCCGGGACTTGGGAGCAGAGGCTGGGCCTTTAAAGGAAGGCGTCAGCTTGGCCGCCGCGGTGCGGTCATGCCCAGGCTTGGGCTTGGGTGGAGCCTTACGGGTAAGGGAGGAGGACGGGGAGGGGGAGGCTTTGGAAGCTTTCCCGGTAAAAAGGGTGGCCGCGAACGTCGCTGGGGAGCGGAGAAAGTTCTCCGCGTCTGCCGGATTGGCAATAAGCTGAGCCAGGAAGGGGCCTGCGAACGCTTCGAGGGCGGTCTCGAGATCCTTCCTGGTCGCCATATTAGCGGAAGGCTTAATTAAACAAAGTTAAAAACAGAGTCAAAACAAAGTCAATATTGGGTTGGGGGGAAGGGTCCCCCCAACAGGCTAAGGTTAATGTAGTCTCCCTACCGGGGCAGGGAGATGAGTACCGGGTGAGTGAGTAACAACAATGTGAGATGAGTACACGAAAAAACAAGTGAGTGATAACGTGAGGTGAGTACCTGGTATCCACGAAAACGGCAACGGCTGGAGCGAACTAAACAATGAACTAGCACGCACGCTGGAAACGGCAGCGGCGGCGGACACTACGAGCACAAAACACACACACACGAACACGCGCGCGCGGCACAGCGGGATGCGACCCGCGCGGGGGCAGGGCCTCCGGCGGATTGAGGCGGGGGGCAGCGAGCGGCGGTCGGGCACGTCCGTACGGTACGGTGGCGCGAAGCGAAGTGACCACGAGCTGACTGAGCGATAAGTCCCGATAAATATGAAAACATGTGTTCGAATCGCGAAAGTTTAAAAAAAAAAATACTATCTGGGAGCACCCATACACGCAACGTATTCCACAGTCTAGCGGTTCGCACAATAAAAGGAGGAATCAATGTGGATGATGTAATAATAACGAGCGTGTATATTTTTTTATGAGGCATAATTGGCGGGTGTCGCACCTCATACCATAAACCAGCTCAACACCACCAATACCTCGATTTTTTCAATTCTATATTGTACAATGTACGAAAAAAGATAAAAATTGGTTTTTTTCTTGTTTTATTTTCCTTTCCTTTAGTTAAGAACAGTTAAGAATAAGTTTTATGGGCATATACATATTAGGACAGCAATGGATCTGTGGGGTAAATGGTGGTATCAAATTGCAATCGTCCTCCCACAGATCAAGTGAGTCACGATTTGTAATATTTTGTAAAAATAAAAGAGATTATAGCGAATGTATTGTAAAACTGTTAATTAAAGAATATAATAATAAAATACTGTACAATGATTTAGGTTTCTTTTCACACACACATTCCATAGTTGCATATATTTATTTTATATTCAACAGGGCCTCTTCAAAAATGCAAAAATGCTGTTTTTTATATTCGGAAAGTAATGCAAATAAAATATCAGCTGTCCTTAGAGCTCAACGAACGACCTTTACATTTACATTGCTGGTTGGCAACATTCTAAACCACAAAAAACAACATCAAAGCATTAAGTATAAAGTAAATGGTTATTGGTATTCTATTGTGTTTATAGTATAACTAGCTGCGCCCCGCGGTTTCACCTGCGTTTTCCGCGAATATTTACTCCTTATAACATCAGCTATCTGCCAGTGCAAGTCAAAATCGGTCCAGCCGTTTCGGAGTTCATAAGGACATACATACATAGAAGACTAGCGACCCGCCCCGGCTTTGCATGTGTGTTTAGCTCGGCCTTGCTACTATGACCCGCTCCAGGGACACAAAATTTCATCCAAATCGGTCCAGCCATTTATAAAGTAGCTTATGTGCTATTCCAGACTATAATCTATCTCTGTGCCAAATTTCATCTATATCCGTTCAGCCGTTCTGGCGTGATTGAGTAACAAACATCCATCCATCCAAACTTTCACATTTAATAGCGTTTTAGCTTCGGTAGTGTTTTCCGGTAGTGTTCGGTAATGCTGAAAATGTGTCCTTCACTTTCCAGGCAAGGATGGAGTTGCCGGTGTTTGACAAGTTCTGCTTCGTGTTCGACCTGCGGACGGGATGCATGGTCATGGGGATCATCAACTCGGTGAGCACTTAGAATAGAGCTCCGTCTATTCTGACGTCGTCGCTATCACGCGTGCCAATACTGGGTTATAACTAACGTTTCAGGATTCTCTTTGCGCCATGGAACATACATAAAAGCATGCAACTAACACCCACACCAAGAACAGATATTCAATATTATTCAACCGCGTTTATAACCGCAGTTAGCTAGGTTCACTGTTGATGAAAACGTCAAAAAGAACGATATTATGATTTAGTACGATATTCACACAAAATTATATTTTTTGTTTATATGATACGGGAATGACTCATGGGCCAGCATGATTTCAAAAGCAAAGCGAGACAGAGTCACGCGCGCGCACTTTGTAAAAGACCGCCGAATGCGTTTTAAACTATAGTCGTAGTAACCCGCTTAGTCTTACGTGAGTAATTCCCGTGTCATATAAACATAAATAATAATTATCAATATAAAAAAACAGACTTCATAAAAAAAAACAGAACTGGACTAAATTGAAATGGAACCTCACGGGAAACACTATTTTTCAAATAAAAAAAGTATCATCAAAATCGATTCACCCAGTCGAAAGTTCTGAGGTAACAAACATTCAAAAAACCAGTCGAATTGAGAACCTCCTCTTTTTTGGAAGACGGTTATTAAAAAATATGCTTCATCTCCAGATCCTGACATTCGTGTTAGGAGTAATCCTCATCACCCTAGCCGTGGATATCAAAGAAGCGGCAGAGATCCAGGCTAAGCGAGATGACGGCGAGGCGGCCATGTCCTCAGTGGTTTACACCATCGTGGCTCTGCTGGTTGTACTGCTGTTCATCAAGTTCATCTTCGACTTGGTATTCGTTTGGGCTGTGCACAAGGTACGCTCCAGCTTATGATTCAGAGAAGGATCGAGAAAAGAAGTGTTGTCTTAAGAAAGCTCTTCTAATAGGTGAAGATATCTATTTGTAGTCATCATCATCAGCCAGAACACGTCCACTGCTGGACATAGGCTTCCCCCTTTAACCTTCACACTGAACGACATCCTGCCATCTGCATCCACTGGATGCCCGCGACTCTCACAATGTCGTCGGTCCATCTAGTGGGAGGCCTACCTACGCTGCTATTTGTAGTGGTAGGGTTCTTATTGTAGCATACCTTATACTCAGGATAACCGATCGTTACTCGCTGAAGGTCATACAGGTATATGCGCCGACCTCGATATAACCTGACGATGATGTAGAGGCGTTGTATGAGGAGATATCTGAAGCCATACATACCTCCGAAACATACTTCACCGTTGTTATGGGTGACTTCAACGCAAAGGTGGGCACGCGGAATGTCGATGAGTTTAGAGTGGGGTCATATGGGTATGGACAGCGGAATCCGAGGGGCCAGCGCCTGGACGACTTCATGGGGAGGGAGGAACTCTATTTGATGAACTCTTTCTTCCAGAAGCGACCATCCAGAAAGTGGACGTGGATGAGCCCCGATGGATCAACCAAAAATGAGATCTACTTCATCATGACGACCAAGAAGCAAATGTTCAATGATGTCTCCGTGATCAGCAAGGTGAAAACCGGTAGCGATCACCGAATTGTCAGAGGCACATTGAATATCAACATCAAGCTCGAGAGGTCTCGTCTGGTGAAGTCCACGCTCCGTCCTGGTCATGCTCAAATCCAAAACCCCAAAGACTTCCAACTCGAACTGCATAATCGCTTCCAGGGCCTAGCCAAATGCGGAACTGTGGACGAATTGAACAATGGGTTGGTGGAAACTGTCCAAGCAGTGGGGTCCAAGTTCTTTAAGACCCCACGCCGAAAAAGACCTCAGAAGCTCTCAGACGAAACCATTAAGATAATGGAAGACCGGGCTGAGATGAGACTGCAATCTTCAGCTGATATGTCAGAATATGGCAAACTTAATAGACGAATCTCGAAATCGGTGCGACATGATCTGCGTTCCTATAATACAAGATGTATTAGGGACGCAATTGAACGGAACCAGGACTCAAAAGTGTTCGCGAAGAATTCCTCTATTGTGAAAAGCCAAATGACGAAGCTGAAGATCGAGGATGGCAGTATCATTTCATCAAAGTCGGAGATTCTGAGAGAGCTCGAGAGATTTTACGGACAGTTGTACACCTCAACACGACAGCCTATTGTCAGCGCAGCTCAGGACAAGAGAGCTAAACTGACCCGACATTACACTGAGGACATCCCAGACATCAGCTTGTACGAGATTAGAATGGCTCTGAAACAGCTTAAGAACAACAAGGCGCCGGGTGATGACGGAATCACGACAGAACTTCTGAGACAGGGTGGAAAACCGGTACTTTTGGTCCTCCAGAAGTTATTTAATTCCGTCATACTCGAAGGTACTACGCCTGAAGCATGGAATAGGAGTGTGGTGGTGCTCTTCTTCAAAAAAGGTGATAACACCTCGTTGAAGAATTATAGGCCCATCTCACTCCTGAACCATGTGTACAAGTTGTTCTCCAGAGTCATTACGAACCGTTTCGAAAGCAGGTTTGATGACTTCTAGCCTCCCGAACAAGCCGGTTTCCGTAAAGGCTGGAGCAACATGGACCACATACACACGCTCCGCCAGATTATACAGAAGACTGAGGAGTATAATCGGCCATTATGTCTAGCGTTTGTGAACTATGAAAAAGCTTCGATTCAATCGAGACCTGGGCAGTGTTGCATTCCCTCCAGCGTTGTCATATCGACTATAGGTATATCGAAGTGCTGAAGTGTTTGTATAGAAATGCCACCATGTCGATCCGTTTACAGGACGAGAGCACGGAACCAATCCAATTGCATAAAGGCGTGAGACAAGGAGATGTTATCTCTACGAAACTGTTCACTAACGCATTGGAGGACGTTTTCAAGCTCTTGGACAGGAATGGATTCGGCATCAACATCAATGGCGAATACATCACTCACCTTCGTTTTGCCGACGATATAGTCATCATGGCAGAGTCGCTGGAGGACCTCAATACAATGCTCAGTGACCTCAGTAGCCTTTCCCAACAGGTGGGTCTTAAAATGAACATGGACAAGACAAAAGTCATGTCCAATGTCCATGTTGTACCCGTACCGGTAATCGTTGGGAACGATACTCTCGAAGTTGTTGACCATTACACCTATCTTGGACAGATTGTTCACTTAGGTAAGTCCAACTTAGGCAAAGAGGTCGCCCGAAGAATCCAACTCGGATGGGCAGCGTTCGGGAAATTGCGTGACATCTTCTCGTTCAAGATACCACAGTGCCTGAAGACAAAGGTATTTGATCAGTGTGTGTTGCCAGTGATGACATATGGTACTGAGACGTGGTCCTTAACTGTTGGCCTTTATTCAGAATTCGTTGAGTAGGTGCCACACTTTTGTTTTAAATGTTTATCGGGACTTATCGCGCATTATTTTATTTAGGGAAAAAAATAGTTATTTTTCGCTCGACGTTTCGACCATGTTACAATGGCCGTGGTCAGGAGCTGGATTTCGGAGACTTTAATTGGCATCATTGGTATTTTGGAATAAAAGAAGTCAACAAGAAAGTGATCACAATTCGTGGTTTTCATTTATATTTTTACAATGTTATTGTTACTGTCAGAGTAAATGGGAAATAAGCATCTGGCTCTGGATCTTCTTGTCTTGTGGACCATGTCTTCTGTTTTCAGGAAAAATGCGGCATTATTAAGAAGTACTGCATCTTCTGGATCATCTTTCTGGTCCTGCACATCATCGGCTTCCTCAAGGCACTGTTCCACATGGACGCTGGGCATGTCATCGCTCAGATACTCTTCCTCGGTAAGTGTAAGCTGAAGTGAAGAATATCAGTCGCAGAACCGATAACCGCTGGGGTAGACGTATTCCAGAGTCATCATCATCATCATCATCAGCCATAACACGTCCATTGCTGAAAGGCCTCCCCCTTTAACCTCCACGCTGAACGACAACCTGCCATCTGCATCCACTGGATGCCCGCGACTCTCACGAAGTCGTCGGTCCATCTAGTGGGAGGCCTACCTACGCTGCGTCTTCCAGTTCGTGGTCTCCACTCATGAAACTTTCTTCCCCATCGGTTATCGGTTCTTCGAGCGATGTGGCCTGCCCATTGCCACTTCAGGTAGACGTATTCTAGAGTGCAGATTACAAATCAGCAAAAGTAGATTAGAACGCCCTGAGATTCAATGGAGTGATGGTATACGTAAGGCAGCTGGCAGGGGCTCGAAGCTAAAAATTTAAAATTGGAATGCGTACCTTGGGAAAGGTCTACGTGCTGGCTGATGATGATGACGGTAAGTCTATTAACAGACCGCTTATCATCAAGGGTGCGTCAGCTTGTTATAAAAAAAATAGTGTGCTATTTAGTTGATTTTGTCTATAGGTTGCCCTTGTAAAAAGCGCCCCTATTAAAGGCTAATAAGCAATTTTTAAAATTCTAGGTATGATATTTTAAATAATAAGAATGTGTCCATTAACACGTTTATAATTGTAGGCGAAGATACTTTGTTCTCGTGTTCTTTATAGGTAGCACTACACTACTTTGTTTTTCACTACATTAACTCGAACGGTTTTGTTCTTTTAAGTCTTCTAACAATGTTTGTGTGGTCGAGCAGCTGGATGGCCTCGACATTCACATGATGATGAAGTTTGTTTCCTGAGCTTCGGCGTACTTTAGAATTAAAGTGTCAACGAACTCTACTTGAAGGTCCCGGTGGAGATCATTATATCTTATGTACCAATGTGCAATTGCAAAGTGAATCCATTATATGAAATCACAATTAAAATTTTGCTATACCTACAGCTGAAAACTTCTACTACATCTGCGTAATAAGGAGTTACCTGATATCTATCAACGAAGACGGAGTGCTGTAAATACAGATACTTCACAAGAAATACAAGCAGAGAAGTCGAAGAGTTAACGTTCAAAATAGTTACAATAGGAAATATTGTAACTATGTAACTATTTGTAATATTATTTTTAAATGATCTGGATTTTTTTCGTATACGTATGCATGAAATGATAATTATTTTTACAACACTTTTACTCATATAATTATATGAAAAAGAGACTTTTGTAACTTATTGGTCATTTTGAATCTCAATTGAAAAAATATACGAAATAGATAATTGAGATAATTTTTGTAATACAATAAACGTTTTATTGTTCTCCGAGATCACGTCGTCAGGTGGCAAGGTTTAAGGAACACTGCATTATAAATTGTGTAAATTATTTTGCTACGATCATTTGATAAACAGAAATGTAGTCAGAAAAACGATTTATGCATAGTTTATTAGGACTATTAAATGTGTGACTAGTATGACTGTATCATAGATGATACAGACATGATACTATACTAAATGTAGCTACGTGCGTCTTGTAAGAGGTAATGAATTAGTTAAATATTGAACGTAGATAGAATAAACATATCAGGACGACCTTTTGCAATCTGTGCTTTCGGTGAAAACTGTAAAATATGGCCACACATATTTTATAAGACATGATTTTGTATAATATGACTTTACTAAAACATATACACATATTTTATTTATGAGCATATGTTATACAATAATATTAAAACACTATATTTGATTCTATAAATAATTCTACAGATTGTAAAGGGTAATTTCAGAATGTAATACGAAACAGAATGCGTGCTTAGATTAACGAGGATGGACCAAAAGGCGAATTGGGGTCATGAAAAGTTTAAATCTATCGTTATACAGGTCAGTTTGTGTATCGTTATAACTAATTTGTAATTCTTTATTATGACAACCGGTAAACTTTAAAACATTTCAGTAAGAGAAAAATCAAACTATATTTTGTAACTATTATATTCGTTTGTGATACTATATATAACTGATTAATGTGTGACCATTGGTAAACACTTCTGTATACAGTTCTCTCTCTGGTCTAAGTGGGTGTTTGTAAAGACCAATCAGCGAGTCCTATAACAGGGTTATTGTTTGGCAATTTGGCAATAATTTCTCTAGAAAATATTTTTAGTAATGACAGCAGACATTACTTTGATGCAGCAAGATGCGCAACCATATGATCTTTTAATTTATATATAGGTTTTTTTTGAAGTGAAAACTTCTTTAGGCGCATTGAGCACTTTTTTCTGAACATGAAAATCATGGAACTCGCGTCACGCGGTACTGTGTATTTTAAAACAGCGCCATCTCTTGTAGGATAGGTGAATTACTACTTAAGTTTTCACTTCTGACGTGTAGTCCTATGACTGATGTGTTTAATTTTTTTTTTATATTAGGCTTGCGTTTGGCCGCCAACTCGGCTGATGCTAACCTATGATGCGGTCTACAATGAATCACTAATGATCTTTTAACAATTCATGTAAGAAGATTCAGAATACCATAAAACTAATTAAGTGGACCAGGAAGGAGCGTGGCGTTATTAATTTGTGATGTTACAGTTTTGATTTATGAAAAGTTCTGGTTGTGAAATAACTAATGTTAATTATATTATTATTGCATACATGTAGTGAGAAAATTATCTAATTGATGCGTTACATGATTTAATGTTAGATATTTGTCTTCCATTATTAGAAATAAGTGTTATTTATTATGTTTGAGAATGTTCTTTGCTGATTTACAATTTGTTATTGCTATGCACTTGATACTATTATCTAAACTTTTTAGCGCTTGTTATTATAATGTTATCTCATAATACTTGTCTTAATATTCTTATGATTGAGTAAAAAAAGATAAAACACTGTTTTAAACTATCACGGTTGTTCACTACAGTTATATTAATTATGGGATATTTACCGTGGTGAGATTGTGGAAGGAGCTCCCGATATTTCGGCGCAGTGACATGCACCATGTTCACGGGAAGACTGAAGAATGCGGGTGGTTGGTGAAAAAGTTCAAAGTTAGGTGCAGACAATACGATCTACCCTCTTTCTTAGTCTTTTGCTACGGTTATCACTGGAACTCGAACTCGAAACTAAGTCCCGACCAACGGTAAATATCCCGTAAATAATCATATAGCTGTAGTAATCAAAGATAATTTGAAATTTCTAAATATAGGTAACGGTGAATTTAAATATTCTTTTTTTCATTGTATTTTATTATATGTATATTTGGCTTAAATCAGGGTTTTCTAAATTATGTTTACCTATGTATTATTTCACTTCAAGAGTACAAAACGCAAGAATTTATGGTTAGTTAAAATTTTCAAACTTTTTACAACTTTTAACTGAAATTAGTTTTTTTTTAAATATTTTTAATCACTAACAAACATATCGACTCTTATCAGCAATCATTACCAATTGGTATGTATTTTTCATGACGGATGCGTTTAGTTTTAGCCAAATATTAAAATATGACTAATGTGTCGGTAAATAAATAAAAATATACTTTTATGTATTTACTTAGTAAATTATGTAAAACATAGTTTGTGTATAGACGATTGTACCGTATCTAGGTATTTACCATGATAATGATGTGTTTAGTACCAATTTACCTAAATATCGACAATAAATACGTCCTTCGCTTTAATTAGAACTTAGATAAACTTTATATACTCTACTATCTCTTCTTGTACGTGTCCATTGGAGAAATGAATAAGTTTAATTATTGCAGTTATTACAATAGAAAACAATAATTATGTACAGAACCACCAAGACTTTAAGAGGACAATAAATTACCATATTTATTATTTATCAAAAGCAAAATGATACTATAATAATTGCTGTTTTAAACTATCACGGTTGTTCTGTAAAGTTATATGATTATTTACGGGATATTTATCGTGGTAAGGTTGTGGAAAGAGCTCCCAATATTTCGACGCAGTTACATGCACCTTGTTCACGGGAAGTTCGGTGGGATCGGGAGCTCTTTCCACAACCTTACCACGGTAAATATCCCGTAAATAATCATATAACTTTATAATAATTGCAACACAGAAATACAATTTTGATAAAACTTGGTATAACCGTGATTCTTATAATATTTATGTAATGTTATCATACTTTTGTATACATTTGAAATATAAGATTCTACAAAATATAATGAAATTTATTAATTTCTCCAATTTTAAATATAAGAATACCCTATATATCTCCTTGACATATCTCTATGTTATTATTAAGAGGGTTCTTCTTATATTTTATCCTAAAATTTTAACGTTTCTATGATGTTTATAACCTCTTTGTAACAAGTGTACTCCAAGCGTAAATTATTCTATGAGTATTATAACTATTTATAGATGATTATTATAAACTTTACTAGTGAAGGCCTATTTATTTATTTAAGTAAGTACAATATTTCAACGCTTCCGTCCTTATTTTCTTACAAGCGCTAAGTCAATAGTAATCTTGCAAGATCAAGTGAGGGTAGGAGGACAAAATACCCGCTCTTCTAACTGGACTCACCCGCAGTTTTCAGTCCGCTCGTGACCACGGCCATTGTAACATGGTCGGAACGTCGAGCGAAAGGTATCTATTTTTACCTAAATTTAATAGTGCGCGATAAGTCCCGATAAATATTAAAACAAGCGCTAAGTCATTAGATATTTCTTAAAATATTCAACGTAATACGAATATATATATTCAAAGAAATACTGTATTCACAGTGTTGATTTTTATGCTACTAATTTTTAAATACTCTTTGCCATTTCAAACCTATGAAAAATGATTCAAAGAACAAAAAAAAGCTTGGTGTCAGGAATATTAATAAATTAATGGGCCTTTACTACATTTCCGCACAACTATCGATCAATTAAAATTTACGCTTTAAATGTCGTGACAATTATTTACATTGTAAATTGAACTTAATTTTATAGAAATTTTGATGTTTGTGAATGTTGTACAACGCTTTGTTAAATGCATTTGGATAATAAAACAAATTAAAATGAACGTACTTTTTTAATAACAATTTATTTATCATCTGCATTTAAATATATTTACTTACAAGTAAGGTAAGTATTATTACATTAATATCGTAAAATAACGATGAAAACAATTATGCAAAAAGTGGGTTATATTTACATAACTCATAAAAATAAATAGGTACAAAATAATAATTACACAGTTCATTGGATAATCATGCAAAATAGGATATATTTATATTGCGTCAATTTTGCCCCGCATTATTATAAAGGCAATGTATAAAATGGCAGACATGAGGCATCTTTGGTCTTATAATCTAATTTACAAGCATTTTAACTTAATACTTAAGAGAGTTGAGGTTTTTGATATATTATCACTATCTTTTTCTTGTTCTCAATTTAAGAACATTTTGATGGAACTCTGCAAAGGAAAAATATTATTTTAGCAAAAACTCAATTAATATTAAGTAACTAGCTTAGCCTATGTGTTTTAGTTTGGTTATGAATAGGTATATTTTATTGTCTATACTAATTACACTTTGCGGTTTCTTCGGCGGCCTTACATGAACCGTTATTTATTTCAGGATATAAAGTAGCCTATGTGTGTAGCCTAGCTTATCTCCATAGCAAATTTCATCCAAATATGGGTACAAAGTCCTTTCAAACGTTAGATGCTGACAAACATACAACATTATGTCACAAGCTTTTACTATTATACTGTTAGTGAGATTGAAAAACACAAATTCGTAAAATTAGCTTAATTCTTTTAAACCACTGTGCAGAGCTTAAAATAAGATAGAAACTCCGCCATCTTGGGGCGTCCGCCATATTCATTATGCCGGACGCCCTACCACTCGTATTATATTGACAAGTATATTAATGATCCTTCATCATCGATTTAGTTTTTAGGGTTCCGTACCGAAAGGGTAAAACGGGACCCTATTACTAAGGCTCCGCTGTCCGTCCGTCCGTCTGTCACCAGGCGGTATCTCATGAACCGTTACAGTTAGACACTTGAAATTGTCACATATGATGTATTTCCGTTGCCGCTATAACAACAAATATTAAAAAATAAATATTTAAGGGCGCTACCATACAACAAACGTGTTTTTTTGCTCGATATTGATAACGGCAACAGGTAGACGCTTAAAATATTCACAGAATATTTAGTTACATATTCACTTTAAAAATAAATTATTTAATTAAAATAAAATTAATATTTAAGGGGGCTCCCTTACAAAAAACGTTTTTTCGCCATTTTTATAGAATATAGTACGGAACCCTTCGTGCGCGAGTCTGACTCGCACTTGGCCAGTTAATTTTTATTGTTAGTAAAACTGAATATAGTACATATAGAAGCAACATTATAAATACCTAGCTGGAAACTTAATTTTTTGGAGATAATACATATTGCCATTTGGAGATAATACATAGTGTATACTTGCCATTGTTGTTTTGTATAACGTTTCAAATAGGTATAGCGCTGTCATAGTAGGACATCTTCATCACGCGGTACAGGCTGTTCACAACCATCATGTAGAAGATAGAATACGCTAGAACAAAATTATCAATACAAAAAACCGACTTCATAAATATGTCAGAACAGGGGCCTTACCCCTAGCTCTATTTTTGCGAGCCAACTTTTGGTAGGTACCTAAAATTAACCAACTTATTTAAGCTGCATCGTTTAAAAGCGTTTAACTAGAATGAACTAAAATCCGTTTTACTATGCGTGTGATTGTGATTATCGTTCATTCAAGTTAGACGCTTTTAAACGATGCAGCTTAAATAAGTTGGTTAATTTTAGGTACCTATCAGGTACCTACCAAAAGTTGGCTCGCAAAACAAAAGTTGGCTCGCAAAAATAGAGCTAGGGGTAAGGCCCCTGGACGAAATTGCCTACTTACCTCAGAACTTTCGACTGGGTGAACCGATTTTGATGATAATTTTTTTATTTGAAAGCTGGTGCTTCCCGTGTGGTCGCAATTTGGTCCAGTTCTGTCATTTTTATGAAGTAGTTTTTTTTTTTATTGATCGTTACCAGTTTTTTTTTGACCAGTTTACATGTACCAGTTTAAAAAACCGGCTTCATAAATATGTCAGAACTGGACGAAATTGCCTACTTACCTCAGAACTTTCGACTGGGTGAACCGATTTTGATGATAATTTTTTTATTTGAAAGCTGGTGCTTCCCGTGTGGTCGCAATTTGGTCCAGTTCTGTCATTTTTATGTAGTAGTTTTTTTTAAATTGATCGTTACCAGTTTTTTTTGACCAGTTTACATGTACCAGTTTAAAAAACCGGCTTCATAAATATGTCAGAACTGGACGAAATTGCCTACTTACTCGTACCTCAGAACTTTCGACTGGGTGAACCGATTTTGATGATTATTTTTTTATTTGTAAGCTGGTGCTTCCCGTGTGGTCCCAATTTGGTCCAGTTCTGTAATTTTTATGAAGTCGATTTTCTTTACCAGTTTATTTTTACGATGATTCGCAAAATAATATTATCTAAGCATGACAATAGAAAAAAATAAGGTACAGGTGTTCCTGTGCTGTGAAGAGAGTCTACCGTGACATCATGTAAAGGCATGACTTTTACTTAACCACATAAAAGAGAATAAAAACGGTTTTTTCTATCTTCTGTTTACTTAGCTGTGGCTTTGCATAACTCTAACTGTAACTTTTTTTACGGTATCTAAAAACAAAAAAAAAAAAAAAAAAATACTTGACGCTGGCAAATGCACGAGACGTGCAACGCCTAAATCCTCTAGAGGAAAAAAGAAGAAGAAAAGGATAGAGTAAGAATGCAAAACTGACCAGCGCCAGCGATCAGCAGCACAATCACGAGCACGATGTTCTCGGGCCGCTGGAACAAGTGATCCAGCCTGAAGATGCAGGTCACCACGGCCACCAGAAATATGCACAGGATGAACACAGAGTTGAACACTATCGACAGCTGCAGGTTGCCTGGCCGCTTCTGGAATAAACAGGTACACGTTTTTTACCTATTATATTGATTTAAAAACACATGTAAACATCAGGCGAGTTGGCGGTCAAACGCGAGCCTATTTCTAATAAAAAAAAAATGCATGGATTTAGTACAAAGTCACGAAAACTGTGTCCTGCGGGGTTATATGCGCTATTGAGGGTTCCTTACCACCACAAAAAACAATAATAACAATTTAAAACCCGACTTCAAAATTAGTAACATAATATGCAATTTCGATTCAGTGAAAGAAATTATGTCATCAAGTAACCGAATACGTTACTTATCTTGGTAATGAATAGAAATTTGTCACCGACTCGCACTTGGCTATTATTTGTTGTTATACATTAGTGTGTAGGTATTATAATCATGCTAAGTTTGACGCTTGTACGTGTTACCATTTTTACACTAGAACAAATACAAAAATACGTGAAAAACTACGTTTGGTGTATGGGACCCCCTTTCATTTTTATTTTTTTGTCATTTTCATACTTTCTTTGTTAATCCGTCGTAACATAACATGTTCTGTGAAAATTTCAACTGGCTATCTGTGACGGTTGGAAAGATATAGCCATTTAAAGGTAGGACGGACAGACGGAGTAGGTTTAGTAATAGGGTCCCGTTTTTATCCTTTGTGTACGGAACCATAAAATTGGCCATCAAATACTTTAGCAACGAACGAGGCCTTAATTTTCGCAGAGCCGTGTTCTTCAAATTATGAACATACTAGCTGCGTCCTGCTGTTTCAACCACGTGGTGATGAAAATTGGTGATGATTATGATGATAAAAAGTAGTCTATGTGTTAATCTAGGACATAGGCAATGTATATTCCAAATTTCATCCAAATCCATTTAGCCGTTTCTGCGTGATTGAGTAACAAACATCCATCCATCCATACATCCAATGCTCACCCTCAAAACTATGAATAAATAGGTAGAAGAAATAAGGAAACGATTATTTTTATAATTGCTACAAATTGGAGGAAATGTTTTTGTGTTTACGTTCGATAAGTGATTACGAAATAAATACGTGATAATTGCTGCACTTAAAACGGACTATTCTTCTCTACTTATGGACGTCTCCATATAGCATGTTAGTTTGTGTACGTCACCCACAGACTAGGTTTATAGCTACCTAACAAAACTAAGAGCGAAGAATTGGCTTCTTGAACAAATCTACACTAATATTATAAAGAGGAAAGATTTGTACCTATTTTTGTATGTTTGTATGTTTGTAATGAATAGGCTCCGAAACTACTGAACCGATTTGAAAAATTCTTTCACTGTTGGGAAGCTACACTATCCCCGGGTGACATAGGCTATATTATATTTTGTAGCGAGGCCGAAGGCCGAGCTTACACTCGTGCGAAGCCGGGGCGGACGGCTAGTATTTTATAAGGTGGATAACTTTATGCATAGATATTGTGGCGTAATGAATTTTTATTTTTATGCTTTATTTCCATACATTATATGATCTAGCCCGGGCATTTGATAAGCATTGGTGAGACCGAAGCCAACACCAAGAGGCCCTGTTGAATACATAATTAACAATACAAAAAAACCGACTTCTTAAAAAATTCAGAAATGGACCAAATCAACCATATAAATCTACGCGTACGAAGACGCGGACAACAGTACTAGTTATTAATAATTTTATGTTCTGTATAATTTACTATTGACATTATGTAATTATTGATATTGTTTTTCAACATCCATAAAAAAAAATATAAGGGCAAGTGCCTTTATTAACTAAACAAAATTCAAGCTAAAACTAACACTTATATTGTTTAATTGCTATTAGCTAATTGCACCATGACGTGTAACTACCTGACAATGACATTGACGTGATTACTTAGATGCTCACCAGCCAGATTCCAAAGAGAGCGACTATGTTCCCTATGGCGGAGAGCGTGGAGAACATCACCATACTCATGGAGATGAGGTTATCTTCCGGCTCTCTCGTTCGGTGGTGAGGGAGTTCCCATGCACCCGCTGCTATATTGGCGAAGCAGGCCAGCTGGAAACAACAATCATTCATTTTAGATCGTACTTTTCCAGTGCTGAGACATTCGTATACACATGATAACCGTAGCTACCATAAAAAACCGGTCAAGTGTGAGTCTGACTCGCGCACGAAGGGTTCCGTACCATTATCTATAAAAACGGCAAAAAATCATGTCTGTTGTATGGGAGCCCCCTTAAATATGGCCGGTTTTATTTAGTATTTGTTGTTATAGCGGCAACAGAAATACATCATCTGTGAAAATTTCATCTGTCTAACTATCACGGTTCATGAGATATAGCCTGGTGACAGACAGACAGACGGTCAGCGGTTTCTTAATAATAGGGTACGGACCCTTAGAAAGCGTATCGGCAACTAATAGGCAGCTAGCAAGACGGGTTTTCCAGTTATATGAGTATTTATGGTATATTTACCGCGTGATTAGAATGGAGCTCCCGATATTTCGACGCAGTTACATGCACCACGTTCGCGGGCAGACACGCACGCAGGCAAGCACGGGCCGGGGGCTCCAACCACAACTTAATCACGGTAAATATCACAAACCACTTAGGAAATCGTAACGTATACATGTAAATATCTCCTAAATAATCATATAACCGCAGAAAAATACTGTGATGGCTTAAAAGAGTTATTTTTTTATTTTGTTTCGTTATATCGCCTAGAAATAGTTTTAGTTTGGTTTCGTTTTAGATCTACGATATTTAATACGGTATCAATCTACTTCCTTCCTTCTATCTTTTTAGGGTTCCGTAGCCCGACAAGGAACCCTTATAAATTCGTTCTGTCCGTCCGTCTGTCTGTCTGTCTGTCTGTCCGTCCGGCCGAGTTTTTTAAAACCTTCTAACTTCTATAATTATTAAGATAATAGAATGAAATTTTGCATAATAACAGCAATAATATAGATCTCAATTCTAAAAGTATAAAAAATATATTATAGTTCATTTTAGGGGTGGCACTCGTACATGTGAAATGGGGATGAAAAATTATTTTTCACTCCACTTACTCGTGTGGAGTATCGTTGAAAAGGTCTTTTAAAATGAAGGTTAGGTTTGATACATCACTTTTTTATAAAGTCTATACTTTGCGAAATATGGCCCGCCAAATTGGCAAAAAGTTGGTCCCCCCTGCATTTCTAAACTATAAGACATAGAAACTTGAGTCTTACAATACAGATAGTTCGTATTTAAAACCTTCATTCAAAATTATTTCGAACATTATCTGATGATGACTTTTTAAGTAACAGCGATAAAACTGTAATAAATTCAAAGCGTTCTAGCTCAAAGGTCATTGACCTTTTTGAGAAATAATCTTGAGAAATAATGTTTCTCAATCAGTTTTCTCTATGTTTAAACCATAAAAAGTATATGCTATGTCGGGATTGTACATCTCTGAAATTTGGCTAAGTCCACCGAGCTTCGTTCGTTCGAATTTTTTTATAACCATAATTTTCTAAACTATGACTACAATTATATGGCTTTGATTACGGAACACTACCATATGCGTGTCTCGACACGCTCTTGGCCAATCATTTTAATGTTACTTAGGTTGGCTTTGCAGCCTCTACAGCTTGACCGGACCAGTTGGCGAACGCAGAGGGCGTTGGTCCTAACTCGATTTTGGGTTTTGGGCGACAAGCTCATAGCGATTTAATAGTCTTAAAGGGTTGGCAACGTATTTGTGATGCCTCTGGTGTTACAAGCATCCATAGGTGACCGTGACTGCTTACCATCAGGCGGCCCGTTTGCTTATTTGTCACCCATGGCATAAAAAAAACCTTGGCGGAGGAATGAGCCTCGGCTTGGCCGTAGCTGGGAGTGGGGAATCAGACTTGCCCTGGCCCCCCAGAAGGGGTGTGCCCTGGGGCCCTGGCAGGTTGTTGAACTGTTTGATTATTTGGAGAGAATCTAACCGATCTTCTGACAGATTCTGGGGGTTCTTCTTACTCTTTGAGTTTGAGGTACTTACAGTGGAAATGATACATAGTATAAGGCATCCTGTTTCCAGAGATAGACAGCCACATCGTCGGATCATCGGAAGGGGCATCTTGTTCCTGTAACACACATCATCATCATGAGCTTTTTATCAACAAAAATCATTGTGGGTCTGATTGAGGGGAAATGTTTCCAGTGAAAATAAAGGTATTAAAGAATCATAAAAACTTATGTAATATGTTTTTTTTTCTTTTAACAATTACGTACTTAGTAATGTTATGATTGATCACTACAAAAACGATCACAAAGGACGTTTTTACGTTGAACCAAAACAGTGCAGAAATGTTATTATAAAATCTCATGGTAGCACAGTCTTTCATTACTGCACTGTTTTGAATTTTTTATTTAGATACAAATTTACCACAGAGGTTTAATTTGTCCCATTAATTTTAATAAAAAATGTAAGATACTGGCCGAAAATAATAAAACCGGCCAAGTATGCGAGTCGGACTCGCGCACGAAGGGTTCCGTACCATTATCTATAAAAACTGCAAAAAAGTTGTATGGGAGCAGTTACATATTTAATTTATTCTGTTTTTTTTTTGTATTTGTTGTTATAGTGGCAACAGAAATACATCATCTGTAAAAATTTAAACTTTCTAATTATCACGGTTCATGAGATACAGCCTGGTGACAGACGGACAGGTGGACAGCGGAGTCTTAGTAATAGGGCCCCGTTTTACCCTTTGGGTACGGAATCCTAAAAATCGGCGGAATAAAACTGACATGGTGAAAAAAAAATGGCGCGCATTTTGTACCATTGTTAAACTTTGATTCTTCATATTTGAGTAGGTATATTTTATCACGGTAGATAGATTGGTAGTTGAACGAAAAGTAGATTAAGCACCTTCATAAGTGAGTAATTAATGCACTCGTGTTAATTTAGTCGCATGCGCTCAGGCATCAACATAATACTCACGCGCTCGATGCAACAATCTACTATTTTTATCGCGAATAAGTTCGCGTTTAAACAACTCGCCTGTTGGTAATTGGTAAGCGACGATGTGGTCGAAGATGAATCACGCAGACGCAACAGAGGGTGACGAACGCAATGCGGTGCTCCGTAGAGGGTTACAAAATACTAAAAACTCATCACCCCTCGCAAAGGGTTTTTTTTTTGTATGGAAACTGGCATAGTCTCAGCATTTTGATTTTTGTATAGCTTTTTTTTTTTTTTGCGCTTTCACGGTTGGTCCCATAGTAAAAGTTGTTCATAGTTCTTAGTACAATGACCCCCTTTCGGCTTAGTACGGTCTATATGCGTAACCTTGTATAGTATTTAAAAGATAGCAATAATCATCAATATAAAAAACAACTTCAAAATTTGTAAGCGTTCGAACAATCAATATTCCCAAATCAACCAGGCGTTCGAACAAAACTAATCATATTATTAGAGCTGGGTCAATAACTACTAAGCCAAAGAGAATGAAATTATTGTGGAACCACGTCAAGAGTCTCTTCTACATGAAAAAAGTAATCACGTAGATGACAAAAGGACAAATATCACAGTAATTAATGTACGCTGTACATGCATTAAAAAAAATTCAATCTAAAAAACCGACTTCACGAAAATGTCGGAACTGGACTAAATTGAAATGGGACCACACGGGAAGCACCAGCTTCAAATAAATAAAAAAGAATCATCAAAATCGGTTCACCCAGTCAAAAGTTCTGCGGTAAAAAAACATTTAAAAAAAAACAGAATTGATAATCTCCCCCTTTTTGGAAGTCGGTTAAAAAGATACCCAGCTGCAAGGGGGTGTAGCTGGGTTATGTGGGATTGCACCCACTAAAACTTCGATGGCCAACCTCTGTGCCAGACGGAGGGCGCCGGGATCGCTATGAGAACGCCTATACACAATCCACATGCAAGGCTGGTACACATGGTAGACAATCAGACCAAACTCCATACTTTATTACCCATTGTTCTCTTTTAGCAAACAATAACACCCAGTTTGATGGTGAGCGCAGCAATTATTTATGCAAGGTTATGAAATAAATTATTTGTATTTATTTGTTCTATACTCGATTAATAATTAAAATGTATTTTTATTACACAGGGTATTAAGAAATGAGTACTTACTACTTACTTACTTTAGGAGTACTTATGCTAAGCCGAAAGTGCAGTGCAAGTACCGTTCTTTATCGATCGACAAATTCGGTAAAATGCCATAGAATCGATCATAGCGAGTACGGATCAAATGCCATTTTATCGAATTTGACGATTTAACTGTCAAATTTGTCGATCGATAAAGAACGGTACTTGCACTGCTGGTTCGTTATTCTCATCATTATGAACAACCCAGAAATCACAGGAAAAAAAACAACTGTTCTGCTGGGTTATGCAGAAAGGGTGTACTAAGCCGAAGGGGTCATCATTATAAACATCTTTTACTATATGGTAGCAACTCTGAAATTGCGAAAAAATATCAGCTGTTCCATAGAAAACGGTCATTGACACTGGACAAAATGAACAGCAGATTTTTTGTGATTTCAGGGTTGGTCCCATGGTAAAAGTTATCATAATGATGGGTACTAAAAACCCTTTTCAGCTTAGTACACCCTTTCCGCATAACCCAGTAGAACAGCTGTTTTTCGTGCGATTTCTGCGCTAGTTCCAGAGTAAAGTTGTTCATAATTATGACTATAACGAACCTCTTTCAGTTAGCATGCCCTTTCTTTATAACCCTGTATTATCTTGGTCCTAGGTTCCAGTCTAGGTCATTCAAACCGAGCCCAGCTGAAGTGTGTCGGTCACAGTTAACAGCAGGCACACAATCCGCATGACTTGTTAATGAAACGGTATTTATATCAGACCATCGTATCGATCTCCACAATTGCAGGCCTTGGCTGGCGGATCTTTCAAGAGCACCACCTACAGGGTTGCACAGCAGGACGGAATTAAGCTGAAAGGCAAACTAGTCGCCAAAAATTGAGCCTCGAGCGCCACCGTAAATTAGCTTATCTGTCTGTTTTCTATAGGATACATTTCGGCGAGCGTGCGCAAGAGTCATGCCCTTATTGAACCCTCCCCCTTTTACTACAGGACAAGAAGAAGGACTGCACACTATCATCCCTTCCTCCTTGAAATTACATTCGATTCGTACTCAACGATTTGGGTCGTCATTTATGATACGTACTGCCCAGGAATGGAGCTCCCTGCCGTCCTCATTGTTTCCTGAGAACTACAATCTAGGCAATCAGGGTTTGAATAGATTTCTTCTAGATCAACGTGTTCCATCCTCGACCACACCATCGCTTATCATCAAACGTAAAAAAAAAAAACTATTCTATCTAAAAAAAAAAAAGAAAGTCATTGTAACTCATAATAATAAACAACTTTTACTATGAAACTAATCCTGAAATCGCAAAAAAAGTTGCTGTACTGCAATATCAGTTGAAACAGCTGATAATTATTGTTTTGTGATTTCACGGTTAGTCCTGTAGGAAAAGTTGTTGATGATGATGGACAATGACCTCCATGATTGCAGTCAAACGTTCGTAAACAAATATACGTTGAACAAAATTTAAACCCACCATTGAGATACAATAAGTGTATAGAGTTCACGATCGTGGCAAAAAAAAATCCGAACCAAAACTCGGCGCGTGCTACGAATTACTCAGGCTTTTTGGTTAGTTATAAGATAAGGGAACAGCGATCCCACTACAACGCCGCGCGATGCCAGTGCTACGACGCCCTATCGGACAAGCGACGTTGAACACTATGCAAGCGACATAACGTTTAAATTGAAGTAAATGTGGCATTGTGAACTACCTATATAATTGATGTTTAGGACACGACGCTCGGACGTTTCTTTGATTATTTTCACTTAGAGATTGTGACTCTATAACTATTGTACCTCTATGACCCCCCATTGATAAAAGAGCTGATTATCTTTAAGCGGCTGGACAGATTTTGATCATAACTAAGAACACTCTCGATCAAGTCACCTATCACAAATGTGTTTGTTTTAGGCTCAAACATTTTTATTTGTGTGAATGCCGTTGTTGACAGAACTGGCAATCATATTTATTTCAAGCTCTGGAAAAAGGGCCTTGAGGCCGTTGACTATAGCATCAGCTTGTACTTTTTTTTAATGCCATAGGTGGCAAACAAGCAAACGGGCCGCCTGATGGTAAGCAATCACCGTCGCCTATGGACTGGACACCTGCAACACCAGGGGCATCACATAATTATGTTGCGACTCTATAGACAGCTCTTTTGAAGAACCCCAAATATTAAAGCTACTCGGAAATGCCGCAGGAGCGAGCTTATTCCACATATTGCAGGTGTAAGGCTAAAAGGAACGTGTGATTGTGGAATGTGTGGAATGTTGAAGGAATGTGTGCGATTTCCACCAAATAAACAAATCCTAGACATGTGGTGATAATCTTGTTGGGAACTGTTTATTTTTTTCCAATATCTATTCTATTCTATGCCATAAAGCTATGAGTGCTTTTTCGCGTGAAATAAAACAGTTCATATTTTGTTAGCGACCCTAGTACATAATTTATTCTTTATTTACGTACGGGAGTGGCGACACTCAGTCGCCTCGGCTGGCTCCGCCACAGTGTCACCTTCAGTTACTATGAAAGCTATTTGTGTTTCCTGACGCACATTTATATTACTACCTATACCCAGTTTCCCGTTTTCAGTAGGATGACCGAAATTATGAGCGAATTGTCATGTACGTATCGTGGCGCAATGGAAAGGTTCCGCAGCTAAGTATGTTACATATAAATAACCATTAGTATACAAATATATGTATGGCTATTGAGAGTGTACATTAACGAAATGCCCATAATTGCCTTAAAAGTAGTTTTTTTTAAATACCGACAAATCAATTCAAACCCATTAACGTTAAAAACTGTGTCTAATTTAGCATGCAACAAAGAAGTAGACTAGTACAGGTGCCCTAGAAAATTATGTGGTTTCATGTAGAAGCCTATACCTACACCTTGACGAAAAAACGTTATTTCATAATCTCTCTTAATAATCATAATCTTTCATTGTATTGTTTATAACCGGAACAGACGTATAGAACTTGGCTGACGAACCGCCGTGTGACCAAAGGAGAGAGAGTGAGAATATTATTATCTCTTCTTTTTCTAACATGGGTGAAGTAATTTTACAAAACAAACAAAAAACATACTTAGTGTGATAGGTTACTTAATTATATATGAGATCATACAAAACTTATGACGCTACTTTCTTAACTATTTATAGATCGATATTTATTTTCTAATTATAATTTTCTAAATTTTATGGTCAAAAAAATCTTTTATCTCGTAATAACATTTTTGGGTTAGAAACTTACGAAGTTGGTTCTGGAATAGTGCTATTATTTCTTTCTTTCTTTATTGCGTCCAGAATTTTGTTGTATAGGTTTTTTGTCATGTACAAAGGGCCTTTTTGAATATTTCTATTCGCGGGACTGAATTAAAATATGATGCAGTATATTTTGTGTTTTAAATGCTAACATAGAATGGATTGGATTGAATCACCAAAGAGGTTGTACTGTGTGTTTTTTTTTTTGTTATCTCGCAATTACAGATTTTTTTATCTCTACGTTTTTATTATACCTATGTATAGAGTATAGATAGATAGATACTCGTAGATAGATCATTGGTGTCATTTCAAGTTTTTTAGTGTGTGTGTGAAAATGTTGTATGCCGTATTTATAGTGTTTGCGATAAATGTTTTTTTTTTATATAGAATAGATCTAAGTTTGGTGATCAAC
Source organism: Agriopis leucophaearia (assembly GCA_949125355.1). Classification (NCBI taxonomy): domain Eukaryota; kingdom Metazoa; phylum Arthropoda; class Insecta; order Lepidoptera; family Geometridae; genus Agriopis; species Agriopis leucophaearia. The sequence goes on along the minus strand of OX421274.1, from coordinate 14,870,353 downwards.
TCGTCTGATGGTAAGCGACGGTGTGGCCAAAGGATGGAACACGTTGATCTAGAAGAGATGTATCACTCTAGCCTTGAAGATGCTTAGATTGTAGTTCTCAGGCAACAAGGAGGGAGTTCCATTCTTGGGCGGTACAGCAGTATTTAGCGGTTGTCTGCCCCGGTGGCTCAGTTGGTAGTGAACCTACTCTCTGCGCTTGGTGGCATGGGTTCGATTCCCACCTAGGACAAACATTTGTGTGATGAACATTTGAGTTGTTTGTTCTATGTCTGGGTGTTAATATCTATTTAAGTATGTATTTAAAAATATATATGTATGTATATCAGTCTCTGGCTGCCATATTACAAGCTTTGCTTAGTTTGGGGTCAGATGACCATGTGTGCAATAATGTCCCAGATATTTATTTTATTTATTTATTTATGGTGAAAAAAGTGGGTGATACACGGAGACATGTGAACAAGAACAATAATTGTACTAAAGCATGTCTCCCTTGCTTCTTTGATCTAAGGTTTCATACATATTTAAATGAAGCGTAAGATAGGGCATACGTTCTGCTATTTCAATGGGTTTTATTCATATTTGGGTGTCTTGACGCGATATTAATTTTCTTTTAGATGAAGATTTATGACGCCCCGTGGTTTCACCCGCCGTCCTACAAGAATAGTTGTTTTTCGGGATAAAAGGTTTTCCATTTTAACTCTGTAACGGATGTAAGTACGGATTTGAATGAAATTTGGATGGAGATAGATTAAACCCCGGATTAACACATCGGTTTTAAGAGAATGCTTTATACCGTGGATAGCTCATCGGAACAACGCATAAATTCTATAACAATTCCAGATCTCAAATTGACAAGCATTTTCTCAAGAGTATCTTGGAGAAATTCAGTCATATTGCCAGTTTTTGAGTCATTCGTGCAGAGCCGAGGATCGAACTGGGTGCTGTCAGATTGTAAAGCGCACATGCTACCACTCAGCCACCATCACTCCCCATCATCGCCACCAATTAGTCGTATAATTATCAATATAAAAAACCGACTTCATAAGAACTGGACCAAATTGAAATGGGACCAAATGGGAAGCACCAGCTTTCAAATAAAAACAGAATCATCAAAATCGGTTTACCCAGGCAAAAAGTTCTGACAAACATTTAAAAAAAACAGTCGTATTGATCTTTTGGGAAGTCGGTTAAAAATTGGCACAAATAGGTACCTACTGAAAGTGGAATGGGATCCTGGCGTATACCTATGTACATAATTATAATCATGTTGTTAGAAGTAATTAAATTCACGCAATGTTCAAATGCTTACAGGAAGGCCCTTGTTATACCAGCTAAAAGTAGCGGAACTCTGTAGAATTGGCTTTTATAAAACCAAGTAGTTCAAGGCTCTTCTCCATGTTTGTACTACTGGATTATAAAATAAAAGGGAAAATGTGGAAAATAAAAAAAAAAACTCCTGTCTGTTTTCGTCGGTAAAAAATTGTGAGTAAAACCGCGGGAGGCAGTGGGTATCCCGATATTTGTATGGTTTGCATCTAAAGCTTGAAGCAGTATGTATGATGAACTAGCAGTGCCTTGCTGATTTACTCGCCGTCCTACAGGAATAGTTACTTTTTTAAGAATAAGAATTACCCGCCGGCCGCCTTCATATCAAATTCCATCAAATTCCGTTTTTCCGGTACGGAGTCGAGTGGAAAACAAACAGAATTTTGTATCATCATCAGCTTTAAACAGTCCACCATTGCACGCCACTGAACGCTGGCTGGCAGTTCTCTCGCAAACTTTCTTATTAATATTACTGCTACGTGAATCACGTAGGTACTTAGTTTTAATAATAAAAAAATAACTTATGAAAAACTCACCGTTTCATTTAAAGACCAAATTTTTGAAACTTCACTCAACTCCAACTTCTTGTCTTGAAATTCACTTGCAAAACACAGGTCACTCAAAATGTCACATGAAAAACATAGTCATTTTCAGTAAAAACATTTTAACACATCACGTCTTTTATAGTACATAAAAATCCTTAGTTTTTTAAGCGAGGTCATCTGTATAGCCAAGATAATCTTTAAAATGGTATAAGTAAATGTTATTGATTAGAAAATGTAAAAGAAAAACACCAGAATGTTTATTTTGTCCACAATTTGCTCAAGTGTTCGTCATTATTTACGTGCGTTTCGTTCCTTTAGTTCGTTCATTTCGTTCATTCCGTTCAGTTTTATTTACTCATACTACTATAATTAAACGAATTGATGCATTGAGTAGCATTCTAATTTTAAACGCGCGCTGACCGCGTCCGATACGAACTTCCTCTACCACTGTTTCTTAAATTTATATTTTGGTTGGTAAAATTTCACTCATATTTCCTTGGAAACTTCAAATATTTTCTTTTAATTTTACTCATGAAATCAGCCAGTAAAAAAATTATTTTGATGGTTCTTTATTTAAAACAAATGTTATATTTTTTTTCATTTGACAGCCGCGAATTCATGAAATGTTTCGAAAATAGGTCGTATATTTTTAATCCGCGCAGACAAAGCGATTTAGGAGACGTTCAAGCAGAGACTAGCCATGTGGCGCTTCCGACATCCGCACGTCTGGCCATGGCCTTGTGTAGGCGTCATCGACTAGACTACCAGTCGGTTCTTTTTAATCGGACCCTTTGATTGCTTCCCATGATGTTAGATTACATTGTTAGGTGGAATGTCTATTCATTTTTAAAGGTTTTCACTCAGATCTAATAAAAAATACAGATGAACTACGGCGTACTGCCAAAGTGAAGTCAAATTCGCTTCCAAAACTACGTGAATTCCCAGTGTAAATACTCACGCATACATACGCATTCAAACTACGTTAATTTTATACTGAAAACGACTACACATACGTTTCAAAAAGTGGCTCCACTTTTCGTGATCGCCGTAACCCATCTGTATTTTTTATTTGATCAGAATTTTCATCAGATAGCCCGAGTTTATATGCGGTTTCCTAATTTCACGTATTTTAACATTTTTCCAAAATAAACAGTATTTATGTAGCTTCGTCTTGAATATCTACAATGTATGCCAATCATCAGAAGAGATTTCACTCGCTCTACCTACACTCGGTAAGGGCAAAAAAGGTCTTTAAAGCTTAACTAAAGATTACACCATATTCACAAACCTATAGAACCTAGACCTATCGATGTTACTTACCTATATACCTACTTTTAGCTGTTCTATTTAGTCAAGTTATGAGACGAGCTCTATGGTTCCCCGCAGCCATGTCAAATACTTGGTAAAAGTCTTTTTTTTCGTTGTACTGTACAAGGTTTCGATGTATCTACTGGGTTACGCGGAAAGGTTGTTCCAAGGGTTATACTAAGCAGAAATAATATCCCTGTACTCATCAATATGAACAAATACTCATGATGAGTACAAAATACACAAGGATACATATTAATCTAGCTTTTAACATTAAAATAACTAGGTTTTAGAGTCCTTTCAGTCTATTTCTTTATTTACATTGATTATTCTTTAAAAGCATTGATAAAAGAAGTGTTAGTCTTCCAAAGGCTGAACCACGAAATAGGGAAGTAGATGGAAGTGTTTTACAAATATTATGTCTACCCTCATTAATTTTTTTGGGGGAACTCTGTTGATGTAATATCTACGTTATATCAGCTGCAGAAAAGATGTTTAAGAGCCATTTAAAATCTCCGTAATACCGATTCAGTCAAAAATTTATAAATATATACACGTTTCACAGCTCTTGACCACCATTGTGACATGGTTGAAACGTCGATCGAAAAGTGAGTACCTATTTTTACCTAAATAAAATCAACACATAGGCTGCATGTTATCCCGGAAAATGCGCGGTTCCTGTTGGATAGCAGGTGAAACCGCGGTGCGGCGCTAGTAACTAATAAATACAAACCATCTTTTTAAAACCAGTGAATACAATGATTATTATTGCACAACATTCCGTGCGTGGCTGGGTTTGCCCGTACGGAATAAACAAACAGGAAAGTATGATGACAAGGTAAATACAAATGATAAACATCGGTTTTATTTAATTGCTCACCAAAAGTTTTTTTTTATATACTAAACATCTAAGTAACTGCCAAATCAATAATATTTAAAGTGCGTAATTTTTTAAGTCCAAAGCGAGAAATCGAAGCGTAGCTCTAAGGAATTTTTAAGCAACGAAAAAATTAGGAAGTTTTAGGTGGTCTCTGACCAAATTATTTTGATAGGTATAATGTAAACTAAATTGAAGCGTCAATTTGCTAGCTTTAGACTCCTAATCTAGTATTTCACATCACATCATATCATCAGTCAGTAAACGTTCACTACTAAACAAAGGCCTACCCCATTAAAGAGGGGTGTTGCCATAATCCCCACGCTTGGCAGAGACAATTGCACGGCTTGGAGATCGCAGTACGTTCACCGTGTACTAACAGGATGCTGCTTTCCATCCTCCCGTGGTTCTGGTCGCAGTTTTAGGTCATACCCGGCGCCACCTGGGTACCTAGTATTTATCCGGTTAATCTGCCAACATAGTTTAAATGATAGACACATTTGGTACGCCTTAAGTATTTCTGATGAACATTTAAATACTTCCTACTCAAAATGCCTCATTTTAGTTTTATATAGTAGTAGTAATAATAATTAGGAAAAATACAATAAATAAATCTAAATCAATCTGCCTTATATTGAGTATTTGCTCAGTCCTTGCTAGCAAGGACTGAGTAGCCTTACAATGCAAGATGAAAATATTTTTTTGCGGTAATCTTAAACAGTTTGTTTTACTAACTTTTTAGCGATCTTTTGGCTAAATGATTCATCTTTACAATTGTTTTGCACTAAGATCACAAAAATAGCTGTAATAGCTATTACTTGATAGGAATTAATTACTCCAAATGCAAGCGACACATTATGATTATTGTCCAAAAAATTTGAGAGCAGATCAGTCACGAAGACGTGTATACTGGATATACTGACCAGTATACAGGAAACCACACATGTCCTCAAAATACTCACAACTCTGTCACTTCTCATAATGGCAGTCTTGAATATAATGCAAAATAGGAGAAGATTTATGGTAAGAATTGTAAACTTCACATAAGCGTAAACCGCATAAAAAGTTACGAAATATTTTCCAACCACACCGTTTTTTAACTCTTTTAAATCAAGTTCCATTAGTAGGGGGCAGAGAAGGCCTACTGGGATCGTCACGCACCATATTATCACCGACATTAAAGTAAAACTACTTTTCGGCCCCAACGCGTTCATGATGCCATCGTATAAGTTCTTGGTAAAGACAAACATCCAGCATATGAGAGCGGCATCCGTTTGCATGTAGAGCGCAAAAACGATTTCATTCACAGCAGTATTGTTCAGTGTCACACACGTCACTAAGTACTCCAAGATGATGTTCAAGAGTCTTGCTACCGTGAGCTGCGTTAGAATCTTCTGGTCCAACTTCCTGCTGCACGGAATCAGGTAATAAATCAAAGCTTGAAAGATCAACCCCACTGTGGACACAGAGAATCCGAATAACCAGATAATTTGTACTTGTAAAGAAGCTAGCATTTTGCTATCTATTTCTATGAAACACAACCGGACAGGAATATTGTTTTGTTAAGAGTGCACCATTATGTTATTATGAGTAAGTACTCATGGTATTATGAGTAAATCATTTATTTCCAATGACGCAAATATCAAGCTGTCTGTAGGTAACGCTAAGGTAACACATATGTAAGTAGCCGGCAAAAGCTAGTCGCATATAAGTTAAAACTTATAGATCCTTCATCATTCTGCAACTCAATTAAAGTAATAATAGTTGTTTAGTAATTACAGTTGATGATTAGCATCCGTTTCGATTCAGTTTGATTCTCACTAAAAACGGTTGATATGAACAGTGAGTTCTGGCAGCTATGGATCGTATAACGTTTAGTGTTAACGGAAATAAATGTTCTGGTAAAGTTAAACCTTATTTTTAATAAATTGGGAACATATTTATTAATTGGATGCATCACCATCATCATTATTTCAACCATAGGACGTCCACTGCTGGACATAGGGCTCCCGATCTCCAAAAGGGCCGGTTGAAAGCGGCCTGTATCCAGCGTTTTCCTGCTGTCTCTTTTAGGTCGTCTGTCCATCTTGTGGGATGCATGCATGGAGCAATTGGATGCATGCATGTTGGATTATAGGGCCCATCCTCTCTCTCTCTCTCTCTCTCTCTCTCTCTCTCTCTCTCTCTCTCTCTGAGGGAAGACCTGAGTCCTAACAGTGGGAATATGATATGATGATGATGATATTTATTAATTCAATTTAATATTTCAATCGACTAATAATAAATACCATAAATAAAAGTTACAATAAATCATGTCAAAAGGAAAAACAAAAAAAAACAGCTTAACTAAACTATTACCTTATAAAAATAAAAACTCAATTCAGCCATTTTCATTTGTGTTGTGGTGAGGAAAAACGAGTAACCTACTTTGTTATCAAACAATAACCACAAAATACTATACTACTAAATAAAATAACACAATATCAAGCATGACAAACTGTGTCAGACAGAAAGATATTGACTGTCTATGAGAATAAGCAAGTTTATTTTATTTTTTTATTCTGTATTAGGCTTGCGTTTGACCGCCAACTCGCCTGATGTTAAGCGCGATGCGGTCTACAATGGAGCACGCTTGTGATTGAAAACAAGTTATTTTTGGTTGATCTTTTTTTGTCTGTCGTTGAAAAATCTTCATATTCATGTCTTCAACGACCACTATCGTGTTTAAGGTGAAACGTTTGACGTTTAGCGGGAAATTCAAATTTCAAACAGTTTTTTGTTCTTGTAGCTAGGCCGGGTATTTATTGTAAACGATCATGTTTGCGAAAATTGATTAGATATTATTCTGTACAAATTCGCGTAAAGTTATTTATCTCCAATGCACATTATTAAATACATTTGTCAATAAACAAATTTTTGCTGTTTCAAACGGTTTATTGCCAAATGTATGTAATATGGTGAGTAACTGATTAATAGCTGTACATGATAATGTAAAAAACGACCAACAATTATCGCAAACACTATGCCATTTCACAATAATTACCCGGCCTAGCTACAAGGACAAAAAAACTGTTTGAAATTTGATTTTCCCGCCAAAGTCAAACGTTTCACCTTAAATGTTTTTTTTAAACCTCCCATTCCTCTGCGTCTCCCAAAAATCCGGTCTATTCTGCAAGCTAAGTGAACGCGCAAGTGAGGTGATAAACTAAGTGAACGTGTATTTTTCTTGTCAATTACTATAGAGAAATGTCAAAATGTCGAGTGATCACCCTTGACTGTAGTCCCTTGCCCTTATAATTCGATGTTTTAGCATTCATCTGCAGAAATAGGCAAGAAAAAATCACATTCACTTAGTTTATCACTTCACTTGCGCGTTCACTTAGCTTGGAATAGACAGGCATATCGCAATTCCCTTCATCTATTTACACATTTATAAGTAGAAATTCATAACCAGTAACAAAAAATAATTTACTTGGTTGTTTTATAACCAGTATATAAACAGGACCTTTTTTCCAGTTTAATAGATAGGTATTTTCTATTTTCGTAACTCTCACCTGTTCCGAAAATAGACTTTTATTGACTGTTCTTTAACCCGTTCTTAATAACATAATTTTTTTCATTTTACATAAGTTTCAAAAGTTAGGAGTGTTCGGCCTAACTGTTAATTTACTATTATGTCTTCTGTGCTATTATGCCTGATCATAAACCATGAGCAAAGATCTATGCCTGACAAACCAAGTGCAGCAATTGCAGACACACTCCAAGCAGGCTTTTTATTACAAATTCATCTATCTACGAGTATATTTTTGTAGTGGTAGGACTCTTTTGCAGGGGTCCGCCTGGGGAAATACCACACCTTTACCAGTTATTCAACCGCCAAGCAGTAGTGTGCAAACACTACTGTGTTCCAGATTGAAGGGCAATGTTTCCAGCAAAATTACAGGGTACACAGAGATTTGACATCTTATATCTCGGGGTGATGAGCGCAGTGCACTGCCATTCAGGGTTTTGAACTGTTGAAGTTCAAAATTCTGAGTGGCCTTGAGCTGTTATGGACAAGCGTGAAGAGCCATCAGGCGAGCGACTTCGCTCGTCTCGTCACTCAGTATCATAAAAAAAGTATATATATAATAACCGGCCAAGTGCGAGTCGGACTCGCGCACAAAGGGTTCCGTACCATTATCTATAAAAAAAACACGTTGTTGTATGGGAGCCCCCTTAAATATTTATTTTAAATATTCAAATATTTTAAATATTCAAGGCCAACCTCAAACCAGAAAAAATCCCGTGAAGTAGGTTTTTTATTTATTTAACTAAATAATAAACATTTTAACAGCGCACTCGCTGTTTAGGCGATAAAATCGGAATGCAAGCAATTTTTCATTTGGCCTAAAACTTTAAAACCATGGTAGAGTAGAAGAATGTGCGTGTAAATCCCTTCACCCTCGCGCATTGTCAGACGTTGCTGTGACGAAAAATATCTCTGTAGCGCAAAACGCCTAATTATCTCAGTAGACCCTGAAGTTTTGCTTCGCTCGGCCAACAATTCAAGCTCCGAAATTGTTTCAACAGTTGGTGGTGAGGTAGATTCAGACACATCCCTGAACGACTACCTCCGCAATGTGCTCAACCTCCGAGGAACTAAATACATGTGCAAGGAGGGTGGCTGTGGAGCTTGTATTGTGGCCGTCACCGCCGCCCAGCAGGGTGTCAAGAAGACCTTTTCTGTCAACTCGGTAAGGAATAAATACAATAAAACAATACAATACAACAACACTTTATTGACGCCAAAGAAAGAAAAAATATCAAAGAAAGAAAGAAAGAAATAAATATCACTTGTTTTTTGTTTTTTAAAGCGTTTTGAAATAAAGATTGTATGCATGCCTCTAGTATTCATGCTCACCGTCGAAGGCACTTTCTTGCGGCAGCGTCGGGTCGCTCTCTTCCCATAAATATGGTTGCGGAGGGCGATGGCTGGCACATGAGTCATACTCGTTATCGGGTGCTGCTTGCGGGTCGCTGGTCTGCTCGCGGTATACACATAAACTAGTAATAACATGACTTAATTGTTTTAACGTTAGATTAAGATATAACTGCCTCTTCTTGTATTGTGTTATCAAAGAGTCAAGAGAACCGTAACAACCAATTAATTATGTTGTTCTAACGCCTGTGTTGACTCACGCCTGTGTTATTCTCAGTGTCTGGTAAGCGTGACTTCATGCCAAGACTGGGAAGTGACGACGATCGAAGGTATCGGCAACCGGAGCAAGGGATACCACCCGGTGCAGAAGACCCTTGCCGAGTATAACGGTACACAGTGTGGGTACTGCAGTCCAGGGTGGGTGATGGCTATGTACAGGTGAGAATCAGTTCCTTTTTTAACGCGCTTTTAAACCGACTTCCAATAATTCTCAATATAAAAATCCGACTTCATCAGAACTGGACCAAATTAAAATAGAACCAAATGAGAAGCACCAGCATTCAAATAAAAAAAGAATCATCAGAATCGGTTCACCCACTCAAAAGTAATGCGGTAACAAACATAAAAAAATAAAATAAAATCAAAAACAGTCGAATTGATAACCTCCTCCTTTTTGGAAGTCGGTTAAAAAGGCGGAGGTTATCGATTCGAATGTTTACCTCAGATCTTTCGACTGGGTGAACCGATTTTGATGTTTTTTTTATTTGAAAACTGGTGCTTCCCGTGTGGTCCCATTTCAATTTGGTCAAGTTCTGTAATTTTTATAAAGTCGGTTTTTTATATTGATAATAATTTAATACACTAAAAAGCGCGTACTTTTGTTAGTGCAATGTAAATAAATTTCGGAAGTAAATTTGAATCCCTTTCCATACATATAATTATCATTATGTGAAACTTTGCAAGTGTTATGTAATTCTGATGACTAAACAAATTTGGTAACATCAAACTGATCTGATGATTAGCCGAAAGGTGGAACTCTGGTTCCACCTCTGGTTCCTAAACTCATGGGTTTTGGTTGGGATCCTTTGGCTTGTTTTAACGAGTCCAATAAAAATGTTTTATAATTTTTTAAACTATATTAATTATGATCCAAATTCTTGCAAAAGTTTTTCCAATTGTGAGTTATGTTGTTCTTCACTATCTCCAAACGTTAATATGTCTTCAGTGAAAATGATGACTCCATCGCATTTTATCAAGTCTTTCCAACACTTTTTGTAAAAATTCTTGAGGGTAACTTACTAACATATTTCTTTTATACTGATAGAGGCCTTGAGCCGTTACAAATGTTGTTATATGTCTGCAATCTGGGTGTAAATCCAGCTAATGGAAAGCATCATTAATTAAATTCTAATACTTACTTCAAATTACTATAATATATTAATAATATGAAAGTATAAAATGTATAAATATGAATAGTTAAATAAACAATAACAGCGTCAACAAGGTGGCAACTGCGACAGATAAATTAGCTTATTTCACTTTTGTTTTTTTCTGACAAAATAATGATTACGGGCACGACAGCGAAGTAGTTATCCAACTTCGTTGAGGCGGGATGATGATTAGATTTTTGCTGCTTTCCAGTTTACTTGAAGCCAATTACTATGATCTCACGCAATATGAGATAGAGGATGCCTTCGGGAGTAACAGTTGCCGATGCACAGGATTTCGCCCAATACTCGACGCCTTTAAGAGCTTCGCCAAAGACGCCCCTAAGCCCATCACAAAACATGTTTACGATATTGAAGACCTTAGCGCTCTAAGTTTATGTAAAAACAAAGACGACTGCAAGACAGAATGTGAGAGTAGTTCGTGGTGTTTCGTCAATAAAAGCGACGGTGAACCAAAAAGCGTTATACAAATTAATCTCAAAGATCATAGAGTTTGGTACAGAGTTAACGATGTCAATGATATATTTGACGTTTTTGAGAAGGAAGGCCTTGATTCCTATATGTTAGTGAATGGCAATACTGGCAGAGGTAAGATAAATTAAATATACATATATACCTATTCCCTGTACACACACTCCGATCAAATTGAGATATATATTTGAAAAAGATTCAATATAATGGGGAGTATATTTTTATTTATTTGCTAGGAAATTATTTAAATTTCCTAGCTAGACAATAAGATAAATCAACTAAAACCAAAATCTAAATAAAAAAAAAATCACTAAGTTTACCTAAAAACTAATCTATAAGCTTCTTGGTGGAAGAGAAAGTGGCCAGTATTCTCGCAATAATATAATGATCATATTTGTACAACCCTCTAAGAATGAACGCGTGAACATAAATTTATAGAAGAAAAAAAAAACATTTTTGCATTGTATTGAAACATATTTTGCAATGAAATTTTCGTAGAAAAAAAAAAATGAATATAGGACAAATTCAGGACTTTTTACAGGAGCCGCTCCAATCCTCATGTTCCCAAGAGTGTTGATAGACATAAGCCCCATACAGGATTTGAAAACATACTACATGGACCAAAATCTTGTGATAGGAGCTGGAATAAAACTGACAGATCTACTGACGTTGTTCAAGGAAACGGCAAAAGATCATGAAGATTTTTATTATCTGCAAAAATTCTATGAGCATCTGAATTTAGTTGCTCACATTCCAGTTAGAAACGTAAGTTTATTTATTTATTAATATAAAGCCTGCGTCGTCCCACTGCAGGGCAAAGGCCTCCATTTCTCCTTTCATTCCTCTACGTTTGGGCTATTTGAGCCCAGTCCTTTAAGTTGAAGTCCAGTTCGTCCCTCCATCTCCGTAAGTAAAAAGATACTTATGTGACAAAACCGATTGCTCATCATCATTGGAATCTCGTTCATATTTCCAGATATATCTTATTTTTCCTGTAAACCGATATTCTCGTCCATATATTAACCCAAAAAGGTCATTGACAAAATCATAGTCTGAAACAGGTATCTATATTATGATAATTATTAGGGTTCCGCACCCAAAAGAAAAATGGGACCCTATTTCTAAGCGTAAGCTGTCTGTCTGTCTATTTGTCTGTCCTACCTTTTACCGGGATTGTATCTTTCCACCTGTAATAGATAGTCAGTTGAAATTTTACTGCCATTAATCTACTCGTATCTCTCAGTACAAAGACAGTATATCTTATTGACGATAATGTATCTTTTAGATCGGAACTGTAGCTGGTAACCTGATGGTGAAACACAGAAAGCCGACTTTCTCTTCGGATGTTTTCTTGTTGCTCGAATCTGTTGGAGCAATCCTCGTCATCGGTAACTTATGTTTTAGTTTGTTTTAATTATTAAGAACCACTGTAGCGCTTAGTGATTGTTAATGCCACTCGTGACCTTCCATAAATATGTTGACTAGACCTATGGAAGCTTCCTTGGACTTCAATGATCTGTTAGGAGCTGGTCAAAACATAACTGTCACAACATACTTCATTTTCAAATATTTTCATGGCATATTTCGGTAACGGCCACGGGGCTAAACGGAACGTTGATATTAAGCAGAAAGGAGGTCATTGTGTTGATACAAATAGCTTGTATTTTGCGACTAACCCTGAATTCGCGAAAAGTTGCTGTTCCATAGAAAAATTTCATATACATGCAATGACATGTATAGAACAGCGGAACAGCTATATAATGATATCCTTGTAATTATCTATTTTACAAAACTAGTAAAAATATGTTTCAGTGGGGAAAGACCACGCGGTTGAAATGACTCCAGCGGAGTTTTTATATACAGACATGACGGGAAGAGTGTTAACTCAATTCAAACTGCCACCTTTATCAAAACGCTATGAATTTGTTTCTTTTAAGGTCAGTATTTTCCTAAAACAGCAAATCTGACACATTAAAACCACCTTGTGAACATTTTGTAGGGTGTTTTTATTACACAAGTGAACAGCTTCAACCTCAAAAGCTACAAATCAGCGTAAATTTTTTGGTAAACTGCACTGCGCATATCACTTTCTGATATCAAAACCTTGTAATTACACTAGGGGCATTCTCTTCAAGCCAAAACACAGTAATGTTTGCCCACTAAGTACTGGTTGTCTTTTAAACAAATCTGCAGAGAAAAGAAAAAAACTCTCCTATCACTGCACTGTATTTTTCAGGTAATGCCGAGGGCACAAAACGCTCATGCCCAAGTAAATGCTGCATTCCTCTACGAGTTTGATCTTCACAACCCAGAGATAGTAATTTCTGCTAGGATTGTAATCGGAGGAATTTCTGCACACTTCGTTCATGCTCACAGAACTGAAGAATATGTCAGTAAGAAGAAGATATTTACCAACGAGGTCCTGCAAGGAGCACTGAAGGTTTTGGAAGCGGAATTGATTGTAGATGATATTGCTGGAGAAATGAAACCAGCATATCGAAAGAAGTGCGCTTTAGGATTGTTTTATAAGGTTTGTTTAAAGAAATAAAAATAAAAGTAATAAATATTTCGTTTATGTAATAACAGAATGACGAGACCAGCAAGTCGCTTGTCTGATGGTAACGCCACGTGTGTTCATAGCAGTTTCAGAATCATCAATAATTTTGAGCTTTAATAGTTCAAAATTCTGCTTGGTACTACATAGTTGGTTTTGCTTCGACTATAACTCTTGAGATATAATATATTAAAGAATGAAAAAATAAAGTAAAGCCTACATTCCTTTTTCTTCTTTCTATTTTTCTTAGTTCAACATTTATAATATATGGTAACTCAAATAACCTATGCATTTTCTTCAGGGTCTGCTTGTACTTATTCCTCAATCTCGACTCAAGCCCCGCTACCGGTCAGGAGCAAGGGATTTCAGGAAGACAAGGCCGTTATCAAAGGGTTCTGACGTGTACGACACCAACCCAGTCATCTGGCCAGTCAACGAGCCAATGCCGAAACTAGATGCCTTGATCCAATGTGCCGGAGAAGCGAAATATGTGAACGATCTTCCAACTGAAAGCAAAGAAGTGTTCTGTGCGTTCGTTACGTCGGATATTGGTCCTGGGGAGATTCTAGACATTGATGCCACACCGGCACTGGTAAGTATTTAAACAAAATGATCATAGCGTAAGGAGTTTGAAATTTTTCGGCATAGGCTATCCGCCATTTTGTTTTTTGTCAAAATCACGTCGCGCAATGAAACTTATAGATTTTAATTGGGAACATAATTAATATAGATGAAACAAAAAAAAAATGAGAAAACAAAATGGTTTGAATTGTCACGTTATGGAGATAATAGAACATGAATATTGCAAAGTGACTCTTTATTATTATGAAATACTTTGTGCTGAAAAACCTCTGCGAAGCGTTTTATTAGTGTAAAATAGCAAGTGTAGCGGTAAATAGGCCTTATTTCATAAATAAATGAAAAATTTAAGTAATTAATGTTGTTTGAGGTTAGGTTTGTTTGTTACCTATTTAGCTAAAATGAGGGTCTGATTATCACTGCTTTTAGTACATATTTTTAAAACTAACGAAACTCTTCTCATATGATCGAAAAATTGGCTTTTACAATATTAAAAGTCACTTTACAACCTTTGTGTTCAATTATCTCCATAAAATGACTCTTTAGGACATTGTGTTCACTGGAATTTTTTGGTCGTTTATATGTTCCCAATTCAAATAAACGAGTATCATTGTGCGGCGCGATTTTGAAACAAATGGCGGATCAGGAATATGCCATCCTCCATACGAAAAATTCAAACCTCTTTGTACTATGTCACATGATGTAACATGATCAAAGCTGGTTTTTGATTAGAACTGCCTGCGCAGTCGAGATCGATGTGGATGCAAACGATGTTGCTTTATGACCATCTGCCCATGTTAGTTCAGAGTGGTGGCAGGCAGCTTATGATATTAAAATAGGAAAAAAGCCAAAGTCTTCTTCCTTGACACCAGCGATTACAAAAAAATAATCATAGAGGTGTCAAAAACCGAGTAGAGAAATGTGGAAATATTGAATCTTGAAAAGATATTATAAAGAATTCATATACGTCACAACATTTTAATGGTTTTTGATTAGAACTGCCTGCGTAGTCGAGATCGATGTGGATGCAAACGATGTTGCTTTAAGACCATCTGCCCATGTTTTTTCAGAGTGGTGGCAGGCAGCTTATGATATTAAAATAGGAAAAAAGGCAAAATCTTCTTCCTTGACACCAGCCATACCAAAAAAATAATCATAGAGGTATCAAAAACCGAGTAGAGAAACGTGGAAATATTGAATCTTGAAAAGATATTATATAGAATTCATATACGTCACAACATTTTAAAATGTCAAAAATAGTCAGTAAGTTTTTTTTTTTTCAGAAAATTCCCGGTGTGTTGGCCTTTTTTTCCGCAAAAGACATACCAGGAAACAACAACTTCTTATCACAGAGAGTCCCGGGTCAATTAGTCCCGGAAGAAATTTTTGTCGAGAAAACTATCAAATATTATGATCAACCTATAGGTGTTATAGTAGCTGAAACGGAGAAATTAGCTAACCGGGCTGCTTTGTTAGTCCAGGTTAAATATAAAGTTGAAAAGAAAAAGCCTTTGTTGACGATCAACGAAGTCAGGAAGGAGGAACCAGAACGAGTGTCTTTGTATGTAGTAATACCAGCCAGGGATAGGGGATTAAATGTTGAAAGGGTTATAAAAGGGTCTGATAATATTTTCGCTCAGTATCATTACCCTATGGAAACTATATCCACAGTCACGAGGCCTAGTGAAACTGGTCTTGACGTGTTTGCTTGTACGCAGTACATGAACAGTTTGCAAGTGGCCGTTTCAGAAACAATTATTATGGAGCAGAACAGGTAAGAAGACGCAATATCACCTTTTGTTAATTTAAACAGAAAACATACGTAATATTTTGAAAGCGATAGTAATTCCGTCTGTTTGACAGTCTTCTCTTTGGTGTGCTTGTTACCTTTTTACGATTAAACAGCTGAAACATCTTGATGAAATTTCGCAAGGAAATATTATGCGGAAATTTCGTAAGAAGAGATTAACAACAAAGGGTAATTTGCTTTTTAGCAAAACGATACCCACTATCAAAAACGGATTTCAAAATGTCAGACCAGAAGCGGGAAAGGTGCCACGGCTAAAGCACAGGTTAATCACATAGATTTTCAGGTCAAGTGTACAGGTACTAAATCTTTGACTACATCAACGCTTCCTACCAGGTGAGATTGTAGTCAAAAGCATGCCTAATCTGTAGTCAAAAAAAGGTATTCTATAATTTCATTAATTCCATAGAATAAATCTAGTTGTCCCTCGATGTGGAGGTGCGTATGGCGTGAAGATCACTCGAACAAACCACGTGGCCGCCGCTTGTTCCTTAGTGACATACCTCATGAACAGACCATGTAGATTCGTGATGAGCATCCAAGCTGCTATGAGAGTTGTTGGGAAACGTCTACCATGCACTAGGGATTTTGAGGTAGGTACATGATAATACAGGAAACTGCTTTTTCAACAAGTCTTATACAATTCCAGAAATCCCATAAAATTGTCATCCTTTCGGGGTAGAAATGTTCGTAGTTTTGAATATAACTATTATTCGGAGAATGGGAAAGTTTTGTCTGTCAAAATAATTTTATATTACGTTATCAAATTTAGTTATTTTGTCATTTAAACATTTATATAATACTTTTAATTGGCTGGTGACCGGAATGCTGGCGCCTACTTTGGGCAAAAAAATCCATTCAATGTGTCAGTGCTGCCAGCATCTTTGCCACTTTTCCTTCTATCAAGTTTAGTGTAGGCATATTTTATTTTTGAGTTTGTTTTATGTAATTTATCATTTTTAATAGGTTTATATTTTATCCGTAAGGTGGGTGTTAATAGTTCAGGAGAAATTCAGTACATGGAATATCATTTATACATTGACAACGGCTATGTTGTTTCCGACCTAGTCAGCAATCTCTGCGTACCCGGTATCAAGAATGTATATGATAACAGAAGATGGCAGTTTAAAGTTTTTAACGCGACTACTGACAATGCTTCAAATACTTATGCTAGATCACCAGGTAAGTTTTTTTATGGTCTTCAAAAAAGGACGATTCACAATTCGTTTATTTTTTCATGTTTGTTACCACAGAACAATTCATGAACCGATTTAGAAAATTAGTTTTTTTTAGGTATACTTTCAGATTGGTCTCATATAAATCAGTTTAGTAGTTTGGTTTTCAAATTAAAATAACTGGTAAAATGTAATACTTGGTGACAATATTATGTCATCCGAGGAATCAAAATTGCATATTTCCTAATGTTGTGTAGTCGGTTTTTAATTGAAAATTAATTTAGTAATAGGATTGCGTTTGATCGCGGACTCGCCTGATGGCAATGCAGTGGACTACGATGCAGCACGCTTACCTGGAAGAAATCGATTCAATCGTGACTTACTTTCCGCGTCATAATAGGCAACGGTAATCGCTTACCATCAGGCGGCCCGTCAGTTTGTTTGCCACCTATGGCTTAAAAAGACTTAAAGGCCCCCAGAACACCCAGATTGTAACTATCGGGGAAAACCTTCATTCAGGCAGCGCAGTATAAATAACTAAAAACACGCTTTTAATTCGCTAATACTGAAGATCCTACTAAGGGTAATGGGATTAACAATTTAAATTATTGCTAAGTGTGCAAAATTTCAAATCAATCAATCGTTTTAAAAGGGGTGAAAATAACGTTCAAAGATTCTGTTACATAAATACATACCAAGCTAATAAAAACGCGTTAAGAAGAGGCAGGCAGGAGGGAGGGAGTTTATCATGAAGATTTTATGCACGCTCCACGAAATGTATCCGATAAAAAACAGTAACTATTACAAGTCTTGGGACATGTCTATGTCCAGGTCTAGTAGTAAACTAGTATGGACTGAGATTACGATGATGATAATTTCTTCTTTTTGTTTTTTCGTTTCTGATGTACTTGTTTAATTGTTTTTTATGTTGCACAAGTTTATACGGTCCATAAAATATTTTACAAAGTTTTTTTACTTCTAGGTAATCTTGAGAGCATATCCATGACAGAACAAGTAATGGAACAAATAGCCTATGAACTAAATAGAGATCCAATTCAAGTGCGGATGAACAATCTAAATCCGCAGTACACAGAGATACCAGAAATGATTCAGACACTACTTCGAGACAGTGAATACTATAAGAGAAAAGAAGAAGTCGATACTTTCAACAAACTGAACAGGTGGAAGAAGAAAGGTATAAGAATAGCTTTGATGAGCTGGTCAGTGTACGCAATCGTAGATTTTCACGTACAGTTGAGTGTATATCACGCAGATGCCACTGTCATCGTCACTCATGGAGGTATAGAGATAGGACAAGGCATTAACACGAAAGTAATTCAAGCCGTTGCATACACATTAAACATTTCTATTGATAAAGTCCGATGCAAAGCAGTCGATGCCGCTTCATGTCCTAATACTTTTACAACAGGTGGTAGTAGAACCACTCAAGCAGTAGCTTTCGCTGCCATTAAGTGCTGCCAGATAATTCTGGATCGATTGACGGTAGTCAGAGAAGATCTGGTTGATGCAACTTGGGAAGTATTAATAGAAGCAGCTTTTAATAGAGGGATAAACTTGCAATCTAGTTATAGAGTGACTGCAAATGATCAGGAGCCTTATAGATCAGGAGGAGTTGCCATAACTGAGGTGGAGTTGGATATTTTGACTGGAGAACATGAAGTTCTGAGGACAGATATTATAGAAGATGTTGGAACCAGTATGAATCCTGAGCTAGACATCGGACAGGTATAACTTCAACATTTATACTTCACAACAATTCTAAGGCAAGATGTGGATCTATTTTGATCTATGTGTTCCGCGTGTTCGCATATAATTACGTATGCATGTTTTGGGTACAACATACATTATGATTATTAGGGGATATTTACCGGTTGTTGTAGAAGGAGCTCACGATATTTCGGCGCAGTTACATGCAACAAATGTTCACAGGAAGACTGAAGAATGTGGGTGATTGACCGAAAAGCTTGTGGGTTAATTCCATCATAACTTCAAAAAATTACATAGTACAACTACGAGGCATAATAGTAACCAGACTCGATTCTTTTAAAATCTTAAATCTAATATTTTCTAAAATTTGATGAGCATATTTCAAAAATATATGACAGTACTATAAAATATACAGTAGTTTACTAGAAATAGCCGTTAGAGTCACCACGCTTCACTACAGAAAATGAATGTGTTATTAGTAGCTTGTTAACTTTAATACCCAACACTTTCATCACAGATTGAAGGTTGCTTCATCATGGGGTTAGGGTACTGGACCCACGAAGAGCTGATATACGACGAGAAGACGGGAGAGCTGCTCACAGATCGGACCTGGTACTACCACGTGCCTTTGGCCAAAGATGTGCCTATTGACTTCAGGATACAGTTGAGAAGGAACTCATATAATCCTCTGGGAACTTTGGGGTCTAAAGGTAAATATTTCCTGTGGGATACGGGGTAATGGAACTCTAGAATCTTGAATGGATACTATAGTAATTTTTGTTTAGGTTTTATTACGAATAGTATTTATTATAATTTGTATTATAAATTCCAATATTTTTTTTATATTCAACACTTAAGCGCAATTTTTAAAGAACTTTCAAAGAGGAAGAGGTTCTTAATTCGATTATTATTTTTTTATGTTTGTTACTTTAAGTGTGTTTGTTGTTTTCGTAACTATCGTCTGGGTGAACCGATTTTGATGATTCTTTTTCATTTGAAAGCTGGTGCTTCTCGTGTGGTCCCATTTAAATTTGGTCCAGTTCTGAAATTTTTATGCAGTTGGTTTTTTATATTGATTTAGAAGGTATGTTTTCGCCGAATTATTATATCGAGAAAAGTTTCACCAATCATGTTTCCAAAATTGCTTACTATTTACTAAATACTCAATTATTTACAACCGAAATACAAATTTGTTACTGTTTGCCATAACCACGTAAATTGATACAACGCAACCCAAGTTGACGACATAAACTTTTAAATAAAGGATTCTCTATTAATTCCTTTTAGCTGTAGCGGAACCTCCGACTTGTTTGGCGATTAGCGTGGCGTTTGCCTTGAGGGAAGCCATCGCTTCGTCTCGAGAGGAAACTGGGTATCCCAGGAACGAGTGGTTTAACGTTGGTAAGAAAAATACTGTTATTACACCATTTACTGTCCTATTTGCCAAAGAACCAGAGTCACCGACATAGCTATTAAAATTTGCAAGTTGAAGTGGCAATGTGCAGGCCACATCGCTCAAAGAACTGATGACCGATGGAGAAGAAAGGTTCTGGAGTGGAGACCACGAACCGGAAGACGCAGCGTAGGTAGTCCTCCCACTAGATGGACCGACGACATTGTGAGGGTCGCGGGCATCCAGTGGATGCAGATGGCAGGATGTCGTTCAGAGAGGAGGTTAAACGGGAAGGCCTATGTTTAGCAGTGGACGTCTTCTGGCTGATGATGATGACACTATTTACTAGAAATAGATAGATGCAGCACCAAGGAAACATAAAATGAGGCATCGAAAGTACTACTAACAGAAACACTGCATAGTAATATGTATATACAGGGTTACGCATATAGACCGTACTAAGACGAAAGAAGGTCATTGTTCTCATCATTATGAACAACTTTTACTATGGAACCAACCCTGTAGGCGCGAAAGAAAAATCAGCTGTTCCATACATTTTATCGAGTGTGGATGACTGTTTTCTATGGAACAGCGGATTTTTTTTCCGCAATTTCAGGTTTGGTCCTGTTTTGGCATAATTAAGATATCATTAATTAAAAGAAAAAAAAGCTTTTTTTTGGTTTTTAAATATCCAATTAGGTATATCGAATAATTTGTACGAATCTAGTATTAAAATACAAACAATATTTTTGAATTTTGCATTTATTAAGCCCTTATGTATTATAAGCTCTCAATTTTTATTGTTTTTAATTCTAGATGGACCCTTCACTCTGGCAGCTAACGTCTTGAAAGCTGACGCACGACTAGACGAGTTTCTTTTTACTTGATACAATAATATTAGCAAAGTTTTTTTTTTAATTTCTTGTACTTGCACCTTCCACAGCAATTTACCTCACGATACTTCACGCGGATCATCCAGAATTCAAATACCTAATGTTATACAGGGTTATAAGAAAAAGGTATGCTAATCCGAAAGGAGGTCATTGTACCTACTCATAATTATGAACAACTTTTACTTTGGGATTGGTCCCGAAATCACGAAAATATATCTGCTGGTCCATAAAAAACGGTAATTGACTCTCGACAACATGTAATGGAACAGCCAATACAACAAACACAGAAATACATATCAATCTCGCTTTTAAAATTAAAATAACTTAGTTAGACCCTTCTATAAACTAAACACTGTTTTAAACTATCACGGTTGTTCACTAAAGTTATATGATTATTTACGGGATATTTACCGTGGTAAGGTTGTGGAAGGAGCTCCCGATATTTCGGCGCAGTTACATGCACCATGTTCACGGGAAGACTCGGGACTCGGCATCGGGAGCTCCTTCCACAACCTTACCACGGTAAATATCCCGTAAATAATCATATAACTTCTATAAACTATTTCATTATTTACAAGTATACATTCATTTTCCTTAGCATCGAACTAAAGAACTTTAATCTTCCAAAAGTTAGTTGTTTTTTCTGGCAAATGCCTTTATTAACTTATAATACAAGCTTACTAACACAAAAACCAAAACTACTTGGCCTATGACCTTTGTCTAAAGACAATCCAAATGTTCAAGCCCACTACCTGTTGGCCGCGTACCTAGCATGCTGGTGGCATTACCATGCTGAATGGCAATGCCTATGCGTTGCGTTGCGCCAGAAACACGCCAGCATTTTGGCCATGCTAAGCGTTATAAAGGTTTTTGAAAATGAGGCGAGCTGATGCCCAAGGGTCAATGTCTCGCTCGACCCCAAAAGGCTCATATATGTAACCACTGCCGGGTTTGGCATTTTTCAGCCGTTCGTGCTGCTCTGCCAAATTGGCACCAGCCCTGCAACTTGTGTCACTTGTGTTTCAGTAATATATGACAGTGCAAAATTAATAATATAGACACAAGTCGCTTCCTAATAAAATAGATGAAAATTTTCAAGTTAATAGTAGACTTTTAATTTTAATAATTTATAATATTATAGAACCAACAATAATAGATTATCCCTTAACTACCTACCCTTTGTTTGAGTTACTTACCCGCGGTCTATGCCTCATCGGCGATATAATGCTCTAAAATAAGAAACTATGAAAAACGGTAATAAACAATAATATTTTATTCGTTTAATATTTATTTTTATACTAAAGAAACATTAGAAAGTTTTTTTTTGAAACCCGAAATTTCTTCTTACACATAAACAAAAAACCAATATACTAATAAATTTGGAAAATAGGATCCAGTATAACTAGTAGTTGAAAGACTACGCTTAAATCTCAGAAATGAAACCAGGATTATTAAGATATTTGAGGATTTATTATAATATCACAATAATGTCCTATTTGCTTTACAGCTCGATATCAAGTGTCAGTCTTAAATTCAACTGACAATTATCTATTGGTGACGAGTATCTGTCAAAGTCAATGTTACCGTTTGAAACGTCATTACTATTGTATCTGTCAACAGTCAACAGATGCTTGTCACCACAGAGCATAAATACTTTTACATTATGGTTCATAATAATATTAGATACAAATGATTATATACTCGTAAATAAAGTAATAGTCTTACAGCTCGGCCATCCTCAAAAAGTGAGTCCTCGCACTTTCAGACGTTATTAGGAGCCAACATAGATATATGAAAGTTAGAACAAAACAATAGTAATTATCAGAATAATAAGATACCTAATTCGTACTTATGACATAATTAACATAATCTAGTAATAGTATAATCGGTAATAACTAAACATTTATTTTCCACAGTCTGTTACGATCGGCAATCATCTGTGCGATACCAATAATTGATACCATTCACATTCTGCACTGATTGCTCGTAACCCGCGGTCCTGTTATCCCCACCATATTTTCTTGCACAGTCTGCCACGATCTGCAATCATCTGTGCGATACCAATCATTGATACCATTCACATTCTGCACTGATTGCTCGTAACCCGCGCTCCTGATATCCCCACCATATTTTCTTGCACAGTCTGCCACGATCTGCAATCATCGGTGCGATACCAATCATTGATACCATTCACATTCTGCACTGATTGCTCGTAACCCGCGCTCCTAATATCCCCACCATATTTTCTTGCACAGTCTGCCAAGATCTGCCAAGATCTGCAATCATCTGTGTGATACCAATCATTGATACCATTCTCATTCTGCACTGATTGCTCGTAACCCGCGCTCCATCCTTACAATATTTTCTTGCACAGTCTGTCACAATCTGCAATCATCTGTGCGGTCGGCACGCTGGCCATGTCACTCGCTGTCGGCACGCTGGCCACATCGCTCGCTGTCGACATGCTGACTACGTCGCCTGCTGTCACCACTTAGGTGACGCATCTGGCGGAGTGCTGGCATCTTCGCCAAACTCCACTGTCGTATGACAGTGGAGTATGTCGTATGCATACATTGTCTCCGGCAGATTACATTCAAAATTAAACAGTCAAACAACTACTCCGTAATTAACTGATAACTTTCATAAAATCCAATGCAATATTTGAGCTTACTCAATTGGGAAAATATAATAAATTTTATCATTAATTCGACGACTAATCGTCAAAACTCGTCAAACAGAATTCAGTAGTAGCACAGTCAGTCAAAGTAGGGAGTAAAAACTGTTCTTCTGATGAATTCCTAGTGTAATTTCGCTTCTACTATTCAATCAACTACTACTACTATTTTCATTTCAATCAACTAACTAAAGTAGATACTCATAGAATATAATGTACATATTCGAGTCTTGGCACACATAGCCAGTCTTTATTCAGTAAGCCTAATCGTACACACAGTCATGGCCAAATTCATTATTGATCAAACATAATCCAATCGTGGAACACATGGCTAAATTCATCATAATATAACATACATTATAGGCATGATGACTAATAATATTTTATTACCTCATAAAACAAAATCTGATTATCAATAGAGCCTATCAACGAAAACAAAATTTAAATTAGTTCAAAAATAAATAAGTTATAAGTATTTTAATTTCATGCCAACCAGCGGGCGCACTATAGCGAGCTATGCTATGACATCAAGCCTCAGGCTCGGCATACAAATCGGCATCCCCTCTATATCCCCACCTTAAACTTTAAACGCTCATATCTCAGAGATTTATCAGTCAATATTCATTTTTTTTTTCAGTATGTTTAATGTACATATTTAGTCATATTCATCACTAAGCCTGTTATATGTAATAAATTAAACATTAGGACACATGCCTATTCAATCTTGGCACACATGGCCAATTCCATAATAGAACCTACATAGTCCAATCATGGCAAACATGGCCACTCAGTAACATTTATGCACTTAGCCTCGAAGACCTCAAAGTCACATAAAAATCATTGTTAGAATACCCGCAGAAACGTAGATATGAACTTTAAACAATCGTCTTGATATCGTTCTATCGTTAGGAAACTATATTTTGGAAACTATTAGAAACTCGATATTATTGTCATACTCTTCTTTGCAAGGTATCGTTAAATATATGTCTTTAAAAATGAAGGTATGGTTTCATAGATCACTTTCTTATCAAGTGTATCTTTTGCGAAATATGGCCCGCCAAGTGGCATAAAGATAGTCTCCTGCCTCTCTTTTGCATTTCTAAACTTTTATACATAGAAACTTAATTTACAACTAGCCATACTGATAGATCATATTAATACGGAACCCTAAAAACGATCATTCACTTTTTTTTTTTTTTTACTAAACCATAAAAAGTACATGTAATGTCGGAATGATAATAATTATATGAAACACTCGTATATTATCATCCGTTATCATCGCCACACAGTGGCGAATACTTCATTTATTCATCAATCGAAATGAACTGGCTGGAATCCTACCATATGCATGTCTTGACACGCTCTTGGCCAGTTATTGTTTGATGTTGTAATGAACTACTCAACAAACTTGTTCATAGAACAAACATAAATTTGAATACTATTTATGCCACGTGTATCACTGTTTATAATAAACAACCGACATCCCTAATAGAGCTTTCATACGGAATATGCCGGAAAAATTTAAGACCTTGTTAATCGAAAAACGCTTTTATTGTTTAAAAGACTTTTTATGTTACCCTAAAATGCAAATTTAATTATTATTCAAATTCTATTTTTACTGACATATCATATCGTATCCCATCGTATACTATCGTATACTATCGTATACTATCGTATACTATCGTATACTACCGTATACTATCGTATACTATCGTATCCTTTCGTATCGTATCGTTTCGTAACGTATCGTATCGTATCGTATCTTATCATGTCGTATCGTATCTTACCATATCTTATCATGTCGTATTGCATCATATCTTATCGTGTCGTATCGTATCGTATCGTATCATACCATATCATATTGTATCCTATACTATCGTATCGTATCGTATCCTATCGTATATTATCATATCGTATCCTATCGTATCGTATCCTATCGTATCATATCGTATCCTATCGTATCCTATCGTATCCTATCGTATCCTATCGTATCCTATCGTATCCTATCGTATCCTATCGTATCCTATCGTATCCTATCGTATCCTATCGTATCGTATCATATCGTATCGTATAGTATCGTATCATATCATATCATATCATATCGCACCATATCATATCATTTCACCTCATCACATTTCATTGCATTTAGATGAAATAATGTTCATAAAAATATTATAATACCTATCATATCATATCTTATCGTATTGTATCGTATCGTATCGTATAGTATAGTATAATATCGTACCATACCATACCATATCATATCACACTATATCATATCATCTCATATCATTTCATCTCATCTCATGTCATTGCATTTAGATGAAATAATGTTCATAAAAATATTATAATACCTATCATATCGTATCCTATCGTATCGTTTCGCATCCTATCGTATCTTATCTTATCGTATCGTATCGTATAGTATAATATCGTACCATACCATACCATATCATATCACACTATATCATATCATCTCATATCATTTCATCTCATCTCATGTCATTGCATTTAGATGAAATAATGTTCATAAAAATATTATAATACCTATAGTATTTGGCTGGTAGACTTCATACATACCTACAAAGCGCTAATAATTTTATTGTTTCGTTTAAGACGGTGTTTCGTAAATAATTTATTTGATATAAAATTATATATTTTTTTCATTTGCCTCCTCAATGGCACTCTCCGTGGCCTCATACTTTTAAGCACACTTGGCCTAGTACAGCGTACAAAGGCACATAGCACAATGGATCGGTTTCTACATGTATCATACATAAATTTTGTTTCTTTCAAAAATTCAACGTATAGCCGAATATTAAATATATTTAATTTCTCAAAGTGAAAATAGCCCAAAGTGGCGATTACTTCATTTATCTAGCAATCGATGTAAACAGAGATAATAATATGATTTGCTGGCTGGCGATTTATTACTTCCAATAAATCAAAATAATTTTTTTTCAGTCCGAAACCGAATGAACTACCGGCCACTGTCAATAATGAATGCTATTGATGATATTGTATACATAACTATCGGTGTTATCAGATTAATTGAAACTACCGGTTCCAGAAAGACTATTGGTTTCATAAAAATATCGGTTCCATAAAAACTTTTGGTGCTATCAAACCGTTGGCGCTACCAACTATTTAAGCTATAAAATTATTGGTGCTATCAAAACTATTATTATTATTACATTACTCAAAATGTTACAACTTCTGGTGTCGCTCATAGCAAAGTCAGGGTTACAGAAAATGTCAGAACTACTGGTAATCACCTTATAATTATGTGGCGCACACGCTTTGTGATCTGTTCCTAAGACACCACCTTCAAACTAGTATGTTTGTACCTACTTTACCCGAAAACTACTTAAAGATGAATGGTCATGATTCATACTACTGACAGGTAACTCAACTATAATACCGAATAGGCAACTAATAATATGAAGTTTGTTTTTGTAGAGGTTTGACAGCTATAACTATAGTATCTTACAATATCATTATAAGCACTTTAGATAAACTAACTGTGCCTATGAAATTTATGCAATACTGCAAGTGTGATAGAACACACAAGAGTTTACTAAATCCTCATCTACCTGAGCGACTTCTTTTAGCAATTTAATTTTGAATATTCATGATTATTTTGGAGAATCTACACATTGTGAGCACTAACTTAAGATTCTGTTTCAAATGAAGAGATAATATTTCAAAATAGATTTTTGCACATTTACTTTCGGCTCATTTATTATTTTCCAATCTACCTACATATTTGACCTTTTTTTTGAAAACACGTATGAAATCATAAAGTTTTTTCGTTTAAATATTTGAACGACGTATAACGCCATCTATTAACGTTCGACATGACTTTGTACCTCTTTTTTTTAATAGCACGCGACGCGTGATCTTTACCAAGATTATGAGATGAGTTTTCACTTCTACATTTTCTAATCCAATCTTGAATTAGTGGCAATAATGTCAGTGATAAGTATATCACGTCTAGCATAATGAAAAACAGAAACAAACACACTTGGCTATTAGGCTGTGAGTCTTCTTACTCACATCCGCGGCTGGCTCACGACAAGATCTCGCGCAGCTGCTACTCCGCTCACGGTTGGAACTCTCCATGAAGCTGCAACTCCGCTTACGGCGGCCAATTCTGTTGTGGCTGGCTACGGCTGGTCGATTCTCGTGCATGCATCTGCGACTCAATCTTCTACTGCGATGACGAGAAAGTACACACCGCTCTCGCGAACGACTCGTCCTGCCGCTTGGCCTCGAAGTTTTCGGCGAAGTGACCATGGGTGATCAATTCCTTTTCTCTCGTTTGATGTGCTCTTCGTCTGCTTTCTACTCTCGCGATACGCGCGATCTTGATTGTGAGGTGACATCAAGGGTTCTACAACTGAGTGACTGCGGCCGAGGTGGCATCATGCAGCTTGAAGTTATACTTCTGTAGCGTGTACGATATTAATTCTCCATAACAAAGTCGGTGCACAAGAATATGCACAAAATTAATATTCGTAGAAATTTCGTAAATTGTGGGCTTGCGCGTTCAATCCCACTTCTGAGATGAAAGACTACGCTTAAATCTCAGAAATGAAACCAGGATTATTAAGATATTTGAGGATTTATTATAATATCACAATAATGTCCTATTTGCTTTACAGCTCGATATCAAGTGTCAGTCTTAAATTCAACTGACAATTATCTATTGGTGACGAGTATCTGTCAAAGTCAATGTTACCGTTTGAAACGTCATTACTATTGTATCTGTCAACAGTCAACAGATGCTTGTCACCACAGAGCATAAATACTTTTACATTATGGTTCATAATAATATTAGATACAAATGATTATATACTCGTAAATAAAGTAATAGTCTTACATAGTGAATAACTAAAATTTGAAATTTCTCCTTAAATATGTCTAAAATATTCTGATCGTAATTTCTATAAAATTTTCCATATACCAAAAAATTTTAAGATACACTTTACAGTTTTTTCTCGGCAATTAATACATATCATTTTTGAGCAAATCAAATTGTTTTTTTTTTTTTGCATTGGAAACAGAATTGATTCGGTCTCGCGTTTATTTTTGGGATCACAAACCGAGCAGGACTTGCGAATTTCCAATCCATCAGTTGCAGCAGCACTGATTTCAGCACCTGCAAGGAACGTCTCTTCGTTGAGTTCAGTACTCGAATTTCAGTAATATAATTTAATAATATAACATAATTTAATAATAATAGTTCTTAAAATATGTAACTTATTTAGCATAGGAACATTTGCACGTAGTCGGTAGGTAGTTACAGGTTAAACAAGAAGTGAAAAAAAGGAAATTCAATTATTGGGACTAAGTGGGATCCCGAGAGCAGCGAAGGATTCTAGAAGAGAATTCCGAGCGGAGCAAGAGTTACTAGGACAAAGGAGCAAGCGCAATGTCGAAATATCTTCTATTTTTTAGTTTAGTCAGTTTTAGGTTAGTTAATTGTTATAGTGTGATTGAATTTTAAAGTTATATATTTTTTGTTTTAAGTTTTTTATAAGTTTGTCTATTTTATTTCGCTCTTATCTCTTGCTCTTATTAAAAATCTTTGTAAAAGTATCTTGCCTATACATTTATCCCATCAACAAATATAACAACAACGACAACTTGAAATCATACGGCTATAAATAAAATACATTGTCGATACTCAAGTAAGTACTGAATTTGTCATAATAATGCAGTAGGTTATTTATTGTACGACACTTTCCTCCACATATTTATAAATTTCATTGTGTTATTATTTATTCAATATTTATTGTTCAGTCATCTAGAAATAGTTCCATCGAATGGGTGTTTAAGGAAGATTCAATATGGACGATCCAACATTGACCCGAGAGATTATCATATTTTGGCGTATCGGAGTCTCCTTATCAAGTATTTGTTTCATCATGCAAGTATTGATTTACATTTTCGTGCCTTGCAGCAGAAAACTAGACCTGAAGATCCTAACACAAATCACAGTAGCAAGACTTTTGAATGTTATTTTTGAGTATCTTATCGCGACGTTGCCTCCGTTCCTAACTGGACTGACTTTTGATGTAACTCTTGCATTGTATATACATTCAGATTGCGCATTGATATGCTGGATGTTCGTTTTCTCGAAGAACTTGTACGATAAAGTGACTATAGTGTTCCTGAAGAAGAGAATTACATTTCTTGTGACGTCTTTGTTACTTTGGATCCTAACTCTACCTGTAGGAATTCTGGCTCCTGTCACCCTGTTCATCAACCCTGATTACTTTGACGTTTTCTACAAAGTGTACGTTATCAGCAAATTTGTGATTCTATCTGTGAATTTGTTATTTTTCTGTAGAATATTTTATGTTATTATCAGAACGAAATCTGGAGATTTAAAAGGGATATTAAAAATTGGTGTAATATCGTTTATTTTAGTTAGCATTGCCAGCATTCAAGTGTTTCTTACGGATTTGGTGTCATTTTTTGAACAGGATGCGTTATTGCTTGTGTTTAGTGTAATTAATTCGTACCAAATATTTGCTGTGATGGCAATATTTGTTATTTTAGTTCGGGGCTCATTGAAGCGTAATATCAAATCTGTTGACACTTCAGCCTCTGTCAAGGTTAAAAATACGTATACTAATGTAGCTTAGACAGTTAAGAAGGTCAAAAGGTTTGCATTATTTTCTAAACTTGTGTATTTTCACGTGTTAATATGTAATAATGGTGGATTATTACTGATACCTAACCAAAAGTACTGATAGAAGAAAGAAGCTATGGTTTTCGTGGAAGCTACATTTATAATAAATTAAATAAAAAAACTAGACTTAATGAAGGACATGTCAGCAAAAACAACATTACTCTACAGGAAATAGACACCGTGGCTGATAGGGATAGTAAGCCAAAAAGCTGAGATTAGAGAAAGACTTCAATGCCTACAAACAATAACATAAATATAATTTTGCATGCATTTATGTACAATCAATTTAAAATAAATTATAATCTAACTAATAAAATTAAATTATAATTCTACTAAATGTAATTATTCTCAATAATTATCACTATGTAACTTGTCCCTCGAAGAGCACTAAGTTATCGTGACACAGGGAATCCTAAAGCGAAAACTAGCGACCGCAAATTGTAATAATTGCATGTTAATTTTAATTTTATTCGTATTGTAATAAGTTTTGTAACCCTAATTTTATTTTTAATCTATATATTGTATTTAGTATGAATAGTGGCAAATAAAATTTATTATTTCTCTTTATTTATTAACATTCTCAGGTCTAGTCCGAGCATTTGGTGGTTTTGGTGGGGCTGAAGCCAATATCAAGAGGCCCTGTTGAATACAAAATACAATTATGGTATATGTATATAAAATGAAATATGAAACTATTGTACACAATAGTATAGGATAAATAAAACCGGCCGTGCGGTAAGTGCGAGTCGGACTCGCGCACGAAGGGTTCCGCACCATTATCCATAAAAACGGCAAAAAAAATACGTTTGTTGTATGGGAGCCCCCTTAAATATTTATTTTATTCTGTTTTTTAGTATTAGTTGTAGCAGCAACAGAAATAAATCATGTGCGAAAATTTCAACTGTCTAACAATCACGGTTCATGAGATACAACCTGGTGACAGACGGACAGACGGACAGCGGAGTCTTAGTAATAGGGTACCGTTTAACCCTTTGGGTACGGAACCCTAAAAAGTGCAATAAGAAAACGTTTTTTAGTTCTGATAAATTAAGAGTTCCAGTTTTCCGAATTTTTTGGGGGAAAAGTTCCGTATGTCCGTCCTAATCACAGACCTCGCATTTTTTGCTCGGTCCTAATTACTGAAGTGAGAATTTTTCCCTTCTCTTTTCTGTGGTCCTAATGATACACTGGGGTCAATTCTGTTGTTCCATTCTCTAAACTAAACTAACTTGACAGGACTAAAATTACCAGCGTTTCTTTTCATTTCAGTACGTCAGAGAAGGATGGCAACAAATTTAGAGCTGTCAAATTTACTTTAGTGAATGGAACATCAGAATCGACATCAGTATCTTCGTGTCAAATTTAGATCGGCCTAGTCTAGCCTAGATTTTTTAGTTGTGAAAAGCGAATAAACAGACAGACAGACAGAGAATGATCATTTCCGCTTTTATAATATTAGTTAGAGCGCGTTCATACGACACGATTTCAACGCTCGCTGATCGTGTTCGGGTAGCTTTTCATAAGCGGGCACTGCGCGTGCGTGACGCGGGTTCGAAGCGTTTTCTATTCGGGCGCTGAGCGTACGCGCGATATTTATATCGATAAAATAAAAGGTAAAAGACAAACTATAAATTCCACAGTTTCTGAGCAGCAAGCGGCGCGTACGCGACACGCACGAAGTGTCGCGCCGAAAAAAATCGCGCATGTGGGAATGCAGCCTTAGGATGTTAATATACCTTCGTCCACACTTAAATTGAGAACCTTCAAGTGAACAAGAGAGTGCTGAGAGATAGCCATCATCACGCTGTCAGATCGTTAAATTATAATGCTCGCCCTACCTTTTGACCGTTCTGAACGTGTATATAAATAATTAAGAAAGTAGCGTCATAAGTATTGTATGATCTCTAGCCAAGAGCGTGTCAAGACAAGCATATGTCAGGGTTCCATGGCCAAAGCCATATACTTGTGGTCGTATTCATAGTTCAGAAATTGCATGGTCATAGAAAAATTCGAACGAGCGAAGCTGGACAGTCAAATTTCTGATATGCATCATCCCGACATGACATGATTTAATTTTTATGGTTTACACAAAAAGAAAACTTCAAAACATGCTCTGCACTGTGGTCACATTATCTCTTTGATTTGAAAACTGTTGACGGTGATTTTACTTCTATGCTTCTATCAATACTTCACACATGCCAGCTTAAAATAAGCAGCTGAACATGTTAGGGAGTTTTTAGAATTTTTGTTTGTTTGTTCACGAACATCTCCTAAACCCCTGGAAGAAAATTAAATGCTGTTTTCACGAATATGCTTAGCTATGACCAGATTGAAGTATAGGCTATGTTTTTTGCGCAAGGGCCGGATTAAGGGAAGAAAAAAGGATTGAAGTTTTATATGAAAAACTAACGCGTACGAAGTCGCGGGCAAAAAAACTAGTACATAATATTTTTTTTAATATAAGTTTTGCAAACAAGTATGCTGTCCACCTTTTTTTATGATACTGGGTGACGAGACGAGCGAAGTCGCCTGATGGCTTTTCACGCTTGCCCATAACAGCTCAACGCCACTCAGAATTTTGAACTTCAACAGTTCAAAACCCTGGTTGGCAATGCACTGCGCTCGTCACCTCGAGATATAAGATGTCAAATCTCTGTGTGCCCTGTAATTTCGCTGGAAACATTGCCCTTCAATCCGGAACGCAGTAGTTGCACACTACTGCTTGGCGGTTGAATAACTGGCAAAGGTGTTGTACTTCCCCAGGCGGACCCCTGCAAAAGAGTCCTACCACTACAAAAAAACCTGATTATAAATAGAAACTGCCGCCTATATGGACACCTGCAAAACTAGCGGTGTTGACGGAGCTATAATATGCCAGCCCAGAGAGGTAGTTGTAGACATCCTTTTTGAAACTCTTCAATGTTGAAGCTCGGCGGAAAGAATTTTGGGGAAAGAACATTTCATACCATGCGCTCATATGCTTTATAATACCGCTTCGCTCTGTTAAGATCACCAAGCTTTTTGGAAGCGTGTTTCGCTTAGGCCTCTAGTCACCCCGAAATTGAGCCTTACTAGAAATGTTAACGCCGAAGATAACGCAACAAATTGAGGTTTTTTTCGCGGAGAACGCACAAACTTGTGTCTAAGTGGGGTAAAATTTCATATACTTTTTATGGCGTTGTAGAACAGTGGTAAAGAAAGCTGTGCTCAGTTCGGAGATGCCAAATACTTGGCATGGACTATAAGCTTGTCAAAATCTACCATAAACATGAGTGACATATGTGACACAAGAGTGGAGAGCAGCTTTAAATAAATAAATAATTTGGGAATGGAATTCTGGGTACAAAAACAGCACTTTAACAATGCGGGGTCGAAAACACGTGGTCACAATTGAAACCAAGGGTTGTTCGAGTTTTTTTTTTCAGTATTGTTTGACTTTACTGAATTAAAATCAGAAGAAATTTGTTATCTAACATTTTTAAAAAACTTGAAAATTTTGAAGCAGATAAAAAACTAACTAGCCAGCTAGCATTTCTACGGCACCAAGTGCATTCCCCATAACAATTACTAACGGAAAATGTGTTATTTTTTAACACACTTATTAGCTTGTTATGTATCTATGTAACGTAATCTTTGAAAATGATTTTCACCACTTTCAAAACTACGGATTGATTTGAAACTTTGCACACTTATCAAGAACCGATGACAATGCAATAATTTAAATAGTTTGTTCCATCATCCTTACCAGGATCTTCAGGATTAGCGATTTCGAAGCGTGTTTTATACTTTTTTAAACTGTGAGAATTATTATGAGTAAGCTCAATGATAAAAATAAAACACTTATTGTCATCATATTGTGAGGTAGCTACCTAGTATTTTCTGTCAGCCATTTGCATTAAAATAGTAAGGGTAGTAAAAAAAATGTTGTTTTTTTTTCTAATATTCTGTAGTCATTATATAAAAATCCTTGGTATGAATTTGTCACTTTAGTTTTACTCGACACGGCAAAATGTATACCAAACTGAAGTTCTTTTTTGCGCTTTTTCACATTCTAACATAATCTAGCGCTTTTTTAGGGTTCTGTAGTTCGAAGAACAAGGAACGTACAATTTTTTTTAGAACCTAACTTATTGCTATTTACAATTTTTTGCATGCCATGTTGTTAGAGCATGGTGGTCTATATTATATACTAGCTTTTTTGCCCGCGACTTCGTACGCGTAGATTTTCATATAAACCTTCAATTCTTTTTTCTTCCCTTAACCCGGCCTTGCGCAAAATAACATAGCATATACTTCAATCTGGTCATAGCTAAGCATATTCGTGAAAACCGCATTTAAATCCGTCCGCATTTTCTTCCAGGGGTGTAGGAGATGTGCGTGAACAAACAAACAAAAATTCTAAAAACTGCCTTAACATGTTCAGCTGCCTATTTTAAGTCGCCCTGTATGAAGTATTGATAGAATCATAAAAGTAATAAATAACACCGTCAACAGTTTTCAAATCAAAAAGATAATGTGACCACAGTGCAGAGCATGTTTTGAAATTTTCTTTTTGTCTAAACCATTAAAAGTATATTTCCGGCCAGTTTCGCTGGCCACGGAACCCTGACATAATGCTTGTCTTAACACGCTTTTGGCTAGTTATTTCTTATTTCGCATGCATTTGTATGTATACCTTGATTAAAAAGCCATGAAATGGAACTACTCTATTTATCTGTTAAAATATCACAGTAAAATAAAATTATTTCTATATTCTTATTCTTACTGCAAATAATATACACTGTATTCTTCTAAAAGCTAAGTTTATATACCTTGCATAAAGGGTGCAGCAATGACTTATGTAGTGGCTGTTCACAAAACCAGACCACAGACATAAACATATAAATTTAAGTATAGTTAAATCTATTACATAAATATTATATATACTATTCAAACTTAACCTAGGGTGAAGTAATTTTACAAAACAAAAAAAAAAACATACCTAGTGTGATAGGGTACTTAATTATATATGAGATGATACAAAACTTATGACGCTACTTTCTTAACTATTTATATATCGATATTTATTTTCTAATTATAATTTTCTAAAATTTATCGTCGAATAAATCTTTTATCTCGTAATAACATTTTTGGGTTAGAAACTTACGAAGTTGATTCTGGAAAAATGTTAATATTTATTTCTTTCTTTATTGCGTCCGGAATTTTGTTGTATAGGTTTATTTTCATGTACAAAGGGCCTTTTTTGAATATTTATATTCGCGGGACTGTATTAAAATAGGATGCGGTATATTTTGTGTTTTAAATGCTAACATAGAATAAAACCATGAGAATGTAATATGGAGCTTGGAGCTTCCCGGTGTGGTACTGGATGTAGATGCGACCCAGGGACAACGTCATGTATGCGGTCGGCTAGGTCTGCCAGCACATCGAGTGATGACGTCATCTGCTGCGAAGCAATGATGGTCTGCGTGCTGTTCGGTAGGCGGCTGGTCCAAATCATGCGTAAAAAGTCTTCTGGAACTCCGGGGCCTGCTAGGTGTCGTAGATGACGTAAGAATTGAGAAGGCTTACGATCACCTAGCTCCTCGTGTGTTAAAAGTTGCTGTACCTTTTTTCTCTTGATGCGGACAAACGTTTAATTAGCTCCAGCTTGAGTTTTTCGTACTTCTCGGTCACAGGCGGGTTGACGATGATGTCTTCGACTTCAGCTGCCTATTGCGGGTCAAGTTGTCCAATCACATAGTAGAACTTGGTGCTATCTGCAGTGATGTTGGAAATCGCGAATTGGCCTTCGATCTGGGCGAACCAAATCGCCGGCTTCTCGGGCCAAAACGGTGGAATTCGCACGCCAACTCGGAATACATTGTCATCATCTTTATTCTTCGTGTCAGCCGCAGTGCTATCAGTACGATCTAGCGGCATTCTGACCTTTGTTGGTGGTGTACGGTCCATTCAGTGGTCACCAATTATAGTGGATTTATATAGAAGGAGAGGGTTAAGCTACCGACAATGGAAGAAAATAGCTGAGTCCGAAAGAAATTATAAATTTAATGCAAAGAAAAATCTTAGACAAATCCATCGAGCTATATTACTACGTATAGAGGAGACGGCGCACATCCCTACTATGTTCCGTCCAATTGCAGTCATATGGCAGCACATCACTTAGTTGCTTGCTAGCTCTTGAGCAATTAAGTCATGTTTGTTTTAAAACGAAAAAAGTTCAAAAGTATTAAATATGGTATCGTGTGTGTTAAGATATTGCACGAATAATTAAAAGAATACGTCGAAGTGCAAAGGAATAACTTTCCATCGGTGAGTAATTAGATAATCATTTACAAATTTAACAATTTAAGTCGAACAAAATATTCTCGGACGTAGCGTGGATGCCGTGTTGCGTCATTTGTCATAGACTAAAAATTAAGATGTGACATTGTGTTTGTAACAAGTGTAGGTAGAATTAGTTGAAGTTTTTTTTTTTATAGTGGAATATAATAATCTAACACATATTTAGAAAAGTACTGCCTAGTGATTTAATAAAAAAAGATAAAAAATATGATGAAAAATAATTATTGTCTTTTGTAAAATATAATTTTAATTTTAAAGGTTTCCACGTCTGGGCCGTAAAGATAGAGAAAAATTGATTGCATTTGTCCAGAACAATCGAAACGAAGAAACGTGGTTACCATCTAATAATACTTACATTATGTTCCTTGCATTTTCGCGAAGAGGATAAATATACCACAAAATCGGGAAGGCGTTTTCTGAAGAAGTCTGCTGTACCTTGTGAAGATGTAAGTAACAGTCATGAAAATAGTTTTGCTCAAGACAAGTAACAAAATATTATATCAGCCGTCATTAATATTAATTATGTTATGTTTTTTTTAGCCAAGAGTGTGTCACAGTAGTACTGGAACAATGGACGATTAACTGGTTCCCAGTTAATCGTCGGATACATATCTGGTTACATTTCCCGGATTCTGACAAGGTCATTAAAATGCGAAGTATGTGTGGATAGCTTAAGTACAACAGAAAGGCTGCCACATCATAAACTTATAACTATCAAAGATATGGGTGGCTTGTCGTACTCTACAGAAGACGTATATAAAATATGTGTCGCCACGGAAACTGTAATACGAAAACTTATAAAACAAAGTGGTTGGAACCAATCTCTCTACTAAATATTATTTTAGTTATATTACAGTTAATACTTTGGAATATTTTGTTCAGAAGGAAGTATTTACATCTTTACTTCAACATTCTTTTAATCAACCAAGCACCTTAAATCACAGAACACATTTGATACGAGCCATCATAAACAAGTACACAACAATTCGCTTGAAACATGAAGCTAAAACTGATCAGACTAATAATGTTTTATCTAAGCGGCAAAAGTTAACTAAACTTATACTGTTCAAAGGTAACTAAATAAACATATTATTACAAAAAATACTTACGGCTTTTATTTTATCTTAGATCAAATCACAAGGCATTTTTTTAAGGAATGAGACTCTCCATGGCTCTGAACCAGTTAATATAGGGACATACCATTAATCAAGAAGAAATATTTTGTATTGAATAATTAGCTTACCTGGAAAGGTTATTACTAGTATAATTGTGCTACCTACAATTCAAGACGTAATCTATATAAAAAACCAGTAGTGTCCTGAGGTTTCCCCTGCTATACCATAGGAATAGTATATTTTCCCTGAAAAGCCTATGTGGTAATCCAGGGTATAAGCTACCCCCATACTAAATTTCATCAAAATCTGTTCAGCCGTTACCGAGTTGTCTGGGAACAAACACACTTACATACCTTACACACGCACAAACTTTTTCGCAAATATAATATTAGTGTGATTAAGCAAACAATGGTATATTTAAATACTTAAACGAATGAATTAATTTAACTGAAATATTCATATTATAATATAATACTTTCTATTGTTCAATTAATTCAACTAATAATAAATTATGAAACAAAGTGCGAATTCAATTGAAGCTTGTTAGGTAATATAAAACTACGTCACTTCTGTAGCAGTCAGCAGTTTAGTCTATAGCAACGACAGGTTGATGCAGAACGTTGAACGAAACGCGTAAGCGCTTTGAAAAATCGCGGCGCTTACGACTTTTTCGTCGCGAGAAAACTATACCTTATAAGCGTTCTAGCGCTGAATGTTTATATTGGCTGGTTAGACGACTAATTATTGTTTCGGCGGTGAAGCAAACTTTAGGTTATATTCTTAACAAAATTGAGCATGATCTTTGTTTATGGTAGCTTCTCTATACGTAGTAATAAAGCTCGATGGACAAATCGTAGAAAAAGCGAATGACAATTCCATTTGAAAATCGGTGTTCTTTTATTTTTTTTTCTTTTCGCGCCCCAGCGCCACACGTCGTGGAAAATTGGAATGAAATTCACGAAGGTTGGCGCAAGGAGTACGAGTACGCCACACTCCTACTCCATGCACTGGAATGAATCACCAAAGAGGTTGTAAGGCCTATAACATGCTTGATCTACACGTTCATTCATCTAAGAAGGTTAAGGAACCTTCTTTAAATTTAATCTGATTAACCGAATGACCATGTTGACAGTTGACATAGTTGACAGTTTCAAAATTTTAATGGCTATGTCAATAACATTCTCTTTACTTTGGATCTCCTTGCTTGAGGCTATGTGACGATCCTCATATTACGTTTCGGGTAACGAAGAAATAAATCATTGATTTTTATTTTCGTTTATGTAAAAATAAAGAATTAAAATAAATGATATAAGATAGCCTATGTTTTAATCTGGTAATTTCTAAGCATATTCGTGAAAACCGCATTAAAATCCGTCCAGTGGTTTAGGAGATGTTCGCGGACAAACAAACAAACAAACAAACAAACAAACAAACAGACAAAAATTCTAAAAACTGTCCTATCGTGTTCAGCTGCTTATTTTAAGACGACCTGTGTGTTTTTTTTTTTGTTATCTCGCAATTACAGATTTTTTTATCTCTACGTTTTTATTATATGTATAGATATTACCCATGTCTCCGCAAAATAAATATTTTGAATTTGAATTTATAGTTAAATAAGTGCATGAAATTTTTCACAATTACCAGTTATCTCAATTTTACAAGTATAAAGTTTTTTTCTGGGCTATCTCAAATACCTACATGTGAAATGGGGATGTTTTTTTTATCGGGATGATAACATCTCTAAAATTTGGCTAAATCCACACAACAGTTTTTATTCTTATACAAAATCACCAACAGTAAACGTATTATTATACATATAACACTTTTTATACATAATACAGTTCTGATATATGCAGGTGCACCCTTAACAGGTGTTTACAACTTAATAAGAACTTAATTCCTTCGAATTTTTCTTCCGCCACCAATTCCTGAACTATAAATGTTACTACAATTATATGGCTTTGGCTACGGAACCCTACTATATGCGTGTCTCAACACGCTCTTGGCCAGTTATTATGTATCGTCCAACAACGCCCATCACAGACAGGTGGCAGCACTGCGGCCTGTGCCAATTGGTTTAGGAAGGCCACCCCACGCGGACATGGCAAAAACTATTCGATCGTGAGCTAAACGGTAACCGTTAATTATAATATTAATTAATTGATTCTCATACACGTAAAAGACAATTTATATACTGAAAAAATGGTTGTAAAGTGCTGTTATATTATGCCGTTGGAAACTGGATCTTTAGTGCTTGGAGTTGTGACACTTGTAAGTTATTTTTATTCGATTTAATTATTTTAATGAATGTCCATATTTATCCTCATAGCTTTTAATTATTACCATGTTAAATTTGATACGTTCTGTACCCAGTGTATGTAACTATCGTAGTTATTTTAACAAACTATTATTTAATATTATATTTGTATGTAATGTTCAGTTCATACAAACTTCAGATCAGATAAACAAGGAAGATATGCTTTAGTACAATTATCGTTCGATTATATCCTATTATACCTATATAGTTTGGATAAACTCGAGCTAGTACCGAAAAGTCTGCTAAAAACTGAAGGGGGCGAGGCAAACACGTATTGCACACATTGACATATTCTTACTAGTTCTACAAACGCACACTTCAATATTGAGCGGCACACAACTGCAAACAATATGGTCAAAAGTCATCAAATGGATGAAAGGGCGGATGAAGTGCTAAAAGGGAAACTGTATGTACCTAGAACGCTTCCTTTTATTTATTTATTCTGGGGATAAAGATCCTATTAGTGTAAGTAACGCCACGGATTCATTAACTCTATATGATCGTACTTGGTAACGCTCACCAGCCAGATATATACCTATATTTTATTATTATTTAATTTCGATTTTAATGAATACCTAATACATACATTATTCACGTTGGGATGCGTAGGTAATTGATACCGATATATTTGTTATTTGGGGTATTTAGGTATGGTTCATACTATTTATAAGCTTTTTCCTGTAAATAAATGGAAGCCAACCACGTCTTATTATTGTTAAATTGATAAAAATTTGGTGAGTTAACACCACAACGTTAGTCGTCATCTTTTTGCGGTTAGATTATAAAGCTCATGTCAATAGGTGAGGCGAGTTTTAGTCAATGCAGACCCAACAATGTTCTAAGCAATACTATTTTAGTAAAAAAAGACATGACAAAGTTGCCAGTGATGACATATGGTACTGAGACCTTTTGGAAAAACTCAGAGTCACACAACGGGCAATGGAGAGAGCTATGCTCGGAATTTCTTTACGCGATAAAATTTGAAATTTGGAACATAGATATTCGCCAAAGAAACAGAGTCACCGACATAGCTATTAAAATCTGCAAGTTGAAGTGGCAATGGGCAGGCCACATCGCTCGAAGAGCTGATAACCGATGGGGAAGAAAGATTCTTGAGTGGAGACCGCGAACCGGAAGACGCAGCTTAGGTAGGCCTCCCACTAGATTGACCGACGACATTGTGAGAATCGCGGGCATCCAGTGGATGCAGATGGCAGGATGTCGTTCAGTGTGGAGGTTAAAGGGGGAGGCCTATGTTCAGCAGTGGACGTCTTCTATCTGATGATGATGATGAAATAAGACATCGCCAAGGCTGTTGAAAAGCAGTGAACAGCATGAGCGTGACTGAAAAGGAGACCTACAAAAGGGACTGGGTGAGAAAAGACCGGATCGGAGGCTGGATGTAAGTTGGCACGGGAGCATTACGGAATCAGGACGGTAGCGACATATGTAGTATTTATTACACATATGGTAGCGAGGTGGGATAAAAACATTAAGATCGCGGTCAGAGCTTAACAGAGTTTCATAAAGATAAAGATGAAAATAGGATGAGAACGAGAACTGGGACGAGAAAGGACGGGAGCGTAATTGAAGCGTGACGCGATTGATGTGTACGCGAGTAAAGCCGCGGGCAGACCTAAATAATAAGGTAGCATACATTTGTGGCAACCCACGTTACACATTGTAATAACGACAGAATTTAAATTAGTTTATTGGACTGAAGACACTTTTTTCGTGAATTTTGTATAAGTAGCTAACAGATGGATTTGGTTGACGGACCGCCATTCAACCAATTGAGAGAAGGAGAAAAATTTATCTTTCTCTCCCGTTGTTCAGATGGCGGTCCGGCGTACCAAATCCGTACGTCTGTTAGGGGTTCTAGGTAGACCAAAACTCCAACATCCATAAGATGTAATAAATACTTACAATAAATAAATATCTAGGAAATTTTTGCACTTTTTTGCAAATTTATCTACTTTTTACCGAGCGGTGAGTTTATTACAAGCAACTCTGGATAATATTGTAATACTCAGCATTAAAAAGTTAATATAACAAGTATAATTAAAAAAAAACTAAGAATTCAACACTGGGAGTGCAGAATTCTTTTTTTTTGCGACTGCTGCTTCGAAAAA
Organism: Agriopis leucophaearia; assembly: GCA_949125355.1. Lineage (NCBI taxonomy): Eukaryota > Metazoa > Arthropoda > Insecta > Lepidoptera > Geometridae > Agriopis > Agriopis leucophaearia. The sequence continues at coordinate 14,828,045 of OX421274.1, read as the reverse complement.
TTATAGCAGTTATAACATCAACATGCCATGTAATGTAGTCAATGACAATCAGGAAGCATAGAGGAATCCAACGACATCTCACACATAAAAATCGATCTAGCCGTTAAGGCTAAAGAAGGTATAAAACGTAAAAACATTAAAAATAATTTTATTAAAAATATGTACAAAGAAACATACATACCTACATACTAACGAAATAATTACCCTCCTTCATGGGCAGTCGGGAAACGCAAATTTTGCTAAACTAAAATTTGTGATCAGATATATAGATCATAGAAGATAAATCATAACATTTCTTTGTATAACGTCATATTGTGTTCATATAAGGTCGGGGGAAAAGTTTCTTCGTATTTTTTAAACAAATTCAAGACATATTTTTTTCAAGTTTAATTACATTTAATTATAATATATATGTGCCAATTTGTTCGATAACTTGTTGCCATCTTGTAGGTAGTGACATGATCCCGTTGCTGTAGAATTTTTGGGACTTCTGATCAAAAAAATGCAACAAGTAGTTTTGACAGTCCTCTCTTGATGTTAATCTAACACTACCCAAAGAATTCTGAAGAGATCGAAACAGGTGGAAATCTGAGGGTGCAAGATCAGGGCTATATGGTGGATGCATTAACACTTCCCAACCAAGCTCTCTAAATTTTTGCTGAGTGGCCAAAGATGTGTGCGGTCTGGCGTTATCATGATGAAAGACCACACTCTTTCTGTTGATCAATTCCGGCCGTTTTTTCTCAATTTCTTGTTTGAGTCTCATCTGCTGTTGGCAGTAGAGATCCGAATCGATGGTTTTGCCCGGCGGTAAAAGCTCATAATGAACGATGCCCTGCCAATCCCACCATACACACAGCATCACCTTATTACGTGTTAATCCGGGTTTCGCTACAGTCTGTGGTGCTTCACTGCCCTTTGACCATGATCGTTTGCGCACATTCTTGTCGTAGGTGATCCATTTTTCATCACCAGTGATCAATCTTTTCAAAAACGGTTCGGTTTCGTTACGTTTCAATAGAGAGTCGCAAATGAGTACACGATTCATTTGGTTTCTTTCAGTGAGCTTGTGTGGCACCCAAATATCGAGTTTTTTTGTATACCCAGTTTTTTTCAAATGGGTCAAAACTGTTTTGTGGTCAATCCCCAGTTCTTCAGCTACGTCGTAACTATTAATATGCCGATCTTGGTTCACTTTTTCAGAAATGGCATCTACTTTATCCGTAACAGGGCGACCAGAGCGAGCTGCATCTTTGACATCAAAATTCCCGGACTGAAAACGCTTGAACCAACATTGTGCTACTCTTGATGACACTGCATTAGGTCCATAAACGTCACAAATTTTTTTCGCGGCTTGTGTCGCAGTTTTCCCTTTTTTGTAATAAAATTTCACAATATATCGAATTTCTTCGTTAGATTCACTCATTTTATCAAACAAAAAAACAATTGAAAAATGGCGGGAAATTGCTTTTTACTTTTTGTATTCCTTTTTTAAAATGTCATATTTTTAATGGTATCAAAACCAGCCAGATACAGAATTGTAGAGCATAAAATTTGCAACTAATTTTGTTCCGAGCATTTTTTCATGCACTCAACCGTTTTTGAGATAGGGGCAATAAGGAGGTAAAAAGATCTTAGGATAGAGGGCGGAGAGCGCGTAGCACTCGCCCATTAATTCTGTTATTCAAGGTCAACAGTGATTCTCAGTGAATAATTAATAATGCATAAAAAAATTGGCCATCTCACTAACCTAATCTAACTATGCATTGTCAACCAAACTAAACGATTATGCTAAAGTTCAGTTCAATCAGTTGAGGATATAATAACTGCCGGTCTATTCTGCAAGCTAAGTGTACGCGCAAGTGAGGTGATAAGCTAAGTGAACGTGTATTTTTCTTGTTGATTACTATAGAGAAATGTCAAAATGTCGAATGATCACCCTTGACTTTAGTCCCTTGCCCTTATAATTCGATATTTTGACATTTATCTGCAGGAATAGGCAAGAAAAATCACATTCACTCAGCTTATCACTTCACTTGCGCGTTCACTTAGCTTGCAGAATAGACCGGCAGGTCTGAAATTCAGTTACAAAATTTACTCACACATACATACATCCAAAAACACCGGTTGGAAGCGGCCTGCACCCAGCGTTTTCCTGTGGTCTCCCCCATCGGCCATCTGTTTTGCGTGATAGTGCCCTGCCCACTGCAACTTCAAATTGCTAATCCAGCCCTTTTGGATATTGATGGGGGAAGCCTACGTCCCAGCAGTGAACGTCCTATGGCTGCAATGATGTTGATGATGAAGATGATGTTACATACATACTAACTGACAGGGCAAGTCAAATATATATATAAAAAATATTGTAAAAAACTAACAAGTCAAAGTCAATTTATGACAAGCCTCAAACCCTTCCTGTGCCTTTTAGAACATAATTATTAATATAAAAATCAGACTTCATACATTGTCAGAACTAGACCAAAAAAATCAAAATCACCCAGTTGAAAGATCTGAGGTAATAAACATTAAAAAAAAAAAAAAAAAACAGTCGAATTGATAGTCTCCTTTCGGTTAATAATAAAAGTCGCATTTAACTCGTAACTCACGCAGTAGCATAACAAAAAAAAATACCACACGAAAATAAAAAATTACATAAATGAAGTATACGGCAGTCGGCAGTAGGTATAATGGAATGAAATATACCTACGGCAGTATATATAAATTATCACTAATAAAATTTAATTTTCTGTAAATAGCAACATGCGGCTAATTAATCTGTAGAGTTCAGTGGGGGCGCTACCATAGTTTTTCTAAACAAAATTGGTAGCCATCCGTTGAAAATATTAGTTTCATAATTTGGCCACCTGTACAGCTACGTTGGTTGAACTGTAGGTACGTAATCTTTATTTATAAAAGGGTAATACTATTCGTTCGGCCTACATGAAAGCTGACTTACTTAGATGTTATTATCGCCACACAACATGCTTATTATTCAACAAAGGGTTATTTGATATCTTCGGTTTTGGATTTCTACTCTATTTAAGTACCTAGGTAAGTAGTAACAACAATGTGTATTATATATTCTGTGATCCAAGTAGTCAACAAAGGCGGCTGGTACATATTACGAAACGTTACACTATCAGATCAGATAAACAAGCGAGATATGTCTTAGTACAAATTATCGTTAGAATCGCCCGTAAATCGATCGTTAGGCCCGACGACCGACGACGAGGTAAATCGACCTGTTAAAAGCCTAGATAATTATTGTAATGTATAATGTTATCCTTGTTTTTGTGGTTTTAATAAAGAGTTATTGTATTGTATCCTTTGTGTTGAAACGTCTCCGTGTTTCAACCACATTTTGATGTGAAAACTTCTTTAGGCGCGACGAGCACTTTTTGGGTGAATAAAAATCATGGTACTCGGGGCATCGTCGCGGTGTATCGTGTATTTTAAAACAGCGCCATCTCTTGTAGAATAGATAAATTACTACTTAAGTTTTCACTTCTGACGTGCAGTCCTATGACTGATGTATTTTTTTTCTTTCACTATTCTTACCGCTAAATCTATAAGTACGGCTCACTTACTCATTTTTTATGCACACTTAGAAACTTGTAGGTAACACCAATGAAATGAATTAACAAATAGTCCACTAGCATAAAAAGGTGAAAAGGTCGGCTGCTGGGCGTGTTTAACTGAATGCATCAGGCCTGATTTAAGCCAGATACTTTCGCACCCGCCACCCCACCCACTTTACCATGTCTACGTTGTTTGTCTGATCTAAGGTAAGTTGTTTTCACTACACAAGTATTCATAAAAGCATGTACCTATCCAAATTGCGAATGTTATGATATCTTTTACGGAGGTGAGTGGACAGGACACAAACAAACTTACACACAAACACACACTAACACACACACACACACCCTTTCGCATTTATAATTTTTGTGTAATTTACCGTACCGTACGTAGGCCGAGATGGTTCAGAGCTTTTACAATTTTGAAGATCAAAAACCACTGCGTAAGGATTCTGAAAATCAATTTACATATTGAATGTGAGAAATCGTTACAAGTTTTACAAAAAATATCACTATTTCTGGCAATTAATTCGAACAATCATAAAAACCTAAGTTAAAACTGTTTTTCCGACGAATCTCTAGAATATTTCCGCTTCCACGTCGCTTCAAGTGGAATTTGGGATAAATTTTACTCGATCGATGCTCACTTAGCCCAACCTGATATAACATATAAAAGAAAAAAATAACCTAACCTGAAACAAAAATTAAGTAATTCTGAAACAATAAATATAATTTAATTTAAAAGAAATAAACTATGAAATAAATATGAAAACCTAGTCAAATAACTCTAGGTAACCGGACGTAGGTATTGTTTACATTTGAAACAGCAAAGCCCTAGATTCAGCAACTACCACCATGTTATAAGAACTCAGAATAGGATCCGATACTCGGTATTGTTTATTCTGTGTCGATACTGAGAATATTTGGTAAGTAACTAAGGCCCTCTATACATGGTGCGACATTTTTGCTACTCGGCTGTTTTGCTATATCGCTTTGAGACCCGAGCGTGTTCTATACATAACTGGCGACGCGCCCCGGCTTCGCACGGGTGTAACCTCGGCGTTAGGCCTCGCCACTATGACCTGTTCCAGGAGTCTACTACTAAGAATCTACTTGTTGCCGTTATCAATATCGAGCAAAAACGAGCAAAAAAATTCTCGTTTCATTGTCAGGGAGCCCCCTTAAATATTTATTTTATTCTGTTTTTTTTTGTATTTGTTGTTATAGCGGCGACCAAAATACATCTCCTGTGAAAATTTCAACTGTCTAACTATTACTGTTCATGAGTTACAGCCTGGTGACAGACGGACAAACATACAGACAGACGAACGGACGGACAGCGGAGTCTTAGTAGTAGGGTCCCGTTTTACCCTTTGGGTACGGAACCATAAAAACGAACCCCTATTTCTCCTGGTCACTCTATAACTTGAGAACGGGTTTACCGATTTCATTCATCTTTTTTTTCTAATACTTCATAGAAGGTTCTTGTATTTAAAAACGGCTGGACCGATTTGGGTGAAATTTTGTGTCCCTGGAGCGGGTCATAGTAGCGAGGCCGAAGGCCGAGCTTTCACCCGTGCGCAGCCGGGGCGGGTCGCTAGTGTGAAATAAATTTTAATAGAATTGAATATTTTAGCCAAAGTTCTAAGTTTTTTTTCGTTGTCGGGTCGCAAGAGTGTCGAGTCGCGCCATGTGTGGCGCCTCCACACTTCATTCCACCGAGTTCCAGTTATTGGTAGAGTAGATAAGAACGTGCTTACTTGTAAATATTTGGAAGTAGAGACATAATAAAGTGCCTGCTGATTAAAGCTAACAGAAGGTACTTATAATAAATCTGGGTTACCTACAGACACGTAGAGAGCATTGTACTAAGTTCCTATGAACTATTTTGATTCAATAAAACCTGAGTTTTGTAGACCATCGTCTGCATAAAATAATGTTATAAATTTTTATTGATTTATTTAAGCTTCTTATTATTATTTTGTTATATTTTAATTGTTTACTTTGTTATACTACTTACTCATTCTCTAGTATTTTTTAAAAATATTTTAAATATGATATACGTAATTTTTTTGTAAAATTTTACTTGCCCAGTTTAACCGACAAGGTTATAAGTTTTTATTCTATTAAAAGCCTTCATATAGGTGAAGGGGGACAAACCACTAATAATACCTCCTGATTTTGCAATAACTATAGTTTTAATCTCAGATCATTCAAACACGATATATATAAGTAAGGTTCAGCGGGTGTGAAGTGAACGCATCTAGTCTAAATATGTCTGTATATGCTTTTAGTCTGCACTCCCTCACCCTGCACTCCCTGCACATGGGAAGCACCAGCTTTCAAATAAAAAAAGAATCATCAAAATCGGATCACCCAGTCAAAAGTTCTGAGGTAACAAACATAAAAAAAAAACCAGTTGAATTGATAACCTCCTTCTTTTTTGGAAGTCGGTTAAAAAGATGGTCCCATTTCAGTTCTGATGAAGTGGGTTTTTTATATTGAGAATTATTTTTGCATGTGGACTACTATTTAGTTAATGTAGCTACAAGTTTCTTAGTGTGTGTGAGAAATGAGTAAATGAGCTGTACTAACCGTTATTGCTTTAAGCATATAAGCGGCTCAGTAATTTTTTAAAATGAAAAATGGCGACATTCAATAAAAATGTCATCTATCTTTCTACCTATTCCAGATATTGTCTGTCATCATGAGTATATACTCCGTGGTGCTCCTGAGCATGGAGAACTCGGTCCCGACGCAGGGAGCCGACCACCTCAAGCTGATGATACATCTAGACCTCGATTCGAAAGCCGTGAAGCTTGTCCTATCCATCATCATCGCCGTTCAAGTCTTGTGGATGACGTTTTCGATCTTGCTGATCATTGGAATAAAAAAGGTCAGAATATGCCACAGAATAATTTACAGTAGTACATCTATTAAATAACTAAAGTATTTTGTAGCAATGAAAGCTCAGTGGTTGGCGTGTTCAAATTCCAAGCTACAAAGTGTGGGTTCAATACCAGTTGTCTATATAACATAACTTCTAACATTGGTTATAAGACAACTTATAAAATGTTACGTATTATATTACGTATTTAAAAAACCCCGCACAATAAGCTTTTGTATGACATAGGTGGCATACAAACAGATGGACTGTCTGATGGTAAGTAGTCACCGTCGCCGACCCTTTAAGACTCTATTAACTCCTTGTTGTTGCTTCTCGGAAACATCGCAGAAAGGTAGCTCACGCCACATTTTCACGCAATAAAAGTGGAATTAAAGCGTTTCGTTCAGGTTTTCTGAATATTTCCCTGGCCGTTTGATAGAATAAAATACAGGATGCAAATTTAATGCACATTCTTGGAAATTTATCCGAAAAAAACCTGATAAATTTAGAAACTCTACGGCGATGTTAAAGACTTAGTTATCTTATAAAATTTTCAGAATCGGCCATGCTTTTTGTTAAGCTATTTTTCATTCGGCATTATCATGGCGATACTGATAATGCTCAGCGGTCTTCTGGTGCTGCTGAAGAAGCACTGGATCCTGTCAGCCATCCAATTCATTGCTGCTGGTAAGTTAAATCCCATTAAAATAATGTATATGTATTTTTTCCTGATGTTCAAAAACTCGAGAATCATAAATAAGTAGGTATAAGTAATATTTACTCAATTCGATTCAATCATTTCTTATTCTTATTTGAGATGGGGGTAATAAGTCCTGCGCTGACGTCCCGCTTGGGGTGTATTGTGTATTTGTCCCCGAATATCCCCAATATTTTACATCCCCGAATATTTCCACTAACTAATCACCCAGTATGTAAATTAAAAGGGCTGAGGCAGTAGCACTCCGCTCTCAGCAGCGCCAATTTAACATATATGTACTTATATTAAAAAATAAAGTACCTACTCATTTATGAATAGTCTCATTTGGTGCTTTGAATACCCTTCCAGACTAACCTAGAAAAGCAACTGATATGAGAGTAGAAAAGAAATGATCTCCTGGGACATTGCTTTAGGCAAAGTGTATTCCAATGGAAATCCCGGTGATCTCTGTCGGGCACAGAGGCAGACCTCCTGGTGCGATCCTAAATAAATTATATATAATTAATGCAGTCTGGTTTCTTTGGAAGAATTTTGTACTCAAAACAATAGTACTTATTTCAAATAAATATTTTATTCCAGCCGTCTACATCCACGGGCTGATAGTGGTGTACCATGGTTACGAGCAGATGCAGCAACTATACAAGCCTTGTGAAGAAGATGAAGACCAGCTCTGGAATCCTGATGAGGACAACATGGAACCTAACCTGTAACACTGTAGCTAGGAAGAGTAGGCTATATTATTCGAAGTCCCTCAAACGATCTAATGATTTATCCCAGCGTCAATGAAATTAGTGGAGCCATAGGGGACGATGGGTTCTTGTACTAGTGTCAAGAGAGAGACATTGAAGTCTCTCACTTGACACTAGTACAAGAACCCTCAAATGCGTTTCAGTCGATTTCAAATTAGTATTAAGAGTATTAAGAGCAAATTAAATTAGTATTATAAGAGCCGTATTACAAAAAGCAGTACTAAAACTTCAGGTATTTGGATTTTAGGTCATATAACGAAAAAAAAAAAAACAATACAAATATAAAATGAGAAAAACATAAATCAAGTTTTAATTGCTTTTTTCGTGATTTTTTTAAAGAGGGCTCTTAATAATAAATAAGTCGATGGGCGGTGAACTTTTCTGATCTGTTAGAAAGGCTACGTACTTTCCATAATAATACAGCATCTAAGTCACTGAGGGTGTCGGACTGTGGGTTCGCACCAAGGACGTTACAAAACCTAATAGGTTTTGTAACGTCCTTAGTTTGCACTCAGCACAGGGTTTCGGAGACACCTAACGATACTTACGCCTAAAGCAAAGGTTAGATCCTGATAAATACACTGTACCAAAGAATAAAATGTGAATAATAAAAAAAACCTTTTCAACAAGCTTTTACTTTTAGTAAAGAAAATGTAATCCGCCATCTTGGAGCGGCAGCCATATTGAATTTAGTGTGATGACACTCACTTTATCGTTTTCTACTCTTTAAGTTCAATCATCTGATATCCATATTAACAGGGTTGACAAAACATAAAACACCTTCCACCATGTTCTGGCGGCGGCCATTTTGAAAATATTATTATAATAATAGGTGTTGCATATTTTATTGTTACCAGAACTAAAGGTGTTTGCAAAAGGTTAGGAGGAACTAGTTCTGATTCAGCTTTCAACATTTGACCTAAACAAACAAACTGACATACAAACATTGCAAGTTAAAATAAAAGCTTGTAAAAATACCACCGCTAATAATACGTACTACCCAATGAAAAGTATTGCACATGTTTTGGGCAGAGTTGTACATTACAGATTACAGCATCTGATCTAATTGTGTCTGGACTTAAGCAGCCATGTGACAATAAACTGTTAACATAGACTAACTTAAGTAACTACTTTACTAACTTTAGTTAAGAACTATAGATTAAAATAATGGTAATCAATTTTGTAACTTGTAATAAGGAAAAAAATGAAGATGGACAGGTCATACGATAAGAGGAGCTGAGAAATGGAGCAAAATATAAACAAATTGGTACCCCAGAAACAGAAAGCGGAACTGTAGAAGACAATACTAAAGATGGGAAGACTAATAGACTAATTTTCCAGCAATAATTTTACGTCAAAATGAATGCTGGAAAATGATGATCAAGAACTGGTAGAGATAGGAAAAAGTGGAAGAAGTTGGAGGAGGCCTATGCAAAATTAGGGCAAACGGACAATATTTTATAAGAACGTATAGAGAAAAAGATAAGTTAGATTAGTCAAAATTGTAAGTTTTGTCCTAAATAAAGGCTTTTATTATTAAAATAATCAATATTGTAAGATTTTATTAATACCTATAAAATTTGCTAATGTAAGTAATTAGGTAGATATTATTTTTTAACGATTTTTTATAAAAATAAAAAACAATAGTGTTAGTTGTACTGTTTTATTTTAAACTTTGTAGTATTGTGGCGGAACTCTTTTTCACCAGTGCGACCTTCGCGGTCGCCTTTATTATTTTATTTCAATAGAGTTGTGTTTTGTTTTAAAAGAGATCTGTCAAGAGGTGAAAAATAGATGTTTTCGATTCCGCAAAATAAATTGTTTTAATAATAGGAGTAATAATATCCTAAATTGGTGACCCCGATACGAACACAACATAAATTAAGACGATTCGAACACAAGAAGAGCAAAGGTACGCAAATAGGTACGAGTACTTTCTTTGGTGGTACGAGTGAAGCGACCACGGTCGTCTGATTGTTCGTCGACGAGAATACGAAAACGTAGAAAAAGAAGTGGTGAATTCGACTACGAGAGCTGTGCTGCTGACTGCTGGCAACAATCGCATGGAGCGCGTCAAGACTAAAGTCGAAGTATCTTTTGGAAGAACCAGTGTGGACTAAAAAGACAGTGTGATTTATATTGTTGTGTGTTTTTTTGTGTGTGTATTTAATTTTATTTTATTTTGGTGAATTTTTGTACATATTTTTAAGATATTTTTGTACCAATGTTTTTTGTAGGGCATTCGCGCACACCACACTCCCACGTTTCTTTTGTTTTCAGTTTTTGTTTTTGAATTTTGTTTTTCTCTTAGCATGGTTTTTCATGACAGCACACGTCATGAGTGACAGTGAGCAGGAAGACTTCAAACCAGCTTCCGCGGGTACGGGTGGACGTGAAATGTCAAGCAGTGACAGCAGATCTGGCACAGGCGGTACGGAGAAGGTAATGATTAACCGTCTTACTTAAAAATCTTCACAATAATCCTCTCGCAAACCTCTCTCAATTGCGAGGCGTTTTAAGACTTGATCCAGGATCAACTTTTTTTCACCCATATATCTGCATAAACCTATTTTATCCCTCTCTCAGATAAAATACCCACAGAGAAACAAAAATCATTCAGTTGGCGCAGACTATAGCAAAAATAATCGACTAAAATTCTTGTTGAACGAATAATGTATGAAAATTTTGATTTTTACGTCAGTGGTAATATGAATGTCAATGTCAGGTGTCAAATTTGACGGTACTCAGAGCACGCGTGTGTCAATCTGGGTTAAATTTTTGCGCATTTTCTGTATAAATAAATAATATTTTAACTTGTGTTAGTGAAAACAAGCCGATTTCAACAGTGAACAGTTTCGATTTCAGCATTCAGTAGCGAAAACACTCTGCTGGAGCCGAAATTTAAGGATAAAAAGGATTAGAAATGGAGCTCGTAAAAAAAAATCGCTTCATAAATTGGAGTGAACAGGAAAAGGTAATTACCAAGTTTTAGTTGTATGCTGACCCTTAAAAATGCACGAATTAACATGATCTATTATAAAAGAGGTCCAAGAGTTTTGGATTGCAGGCCACGCACCATTCCTTGTTTCAAATTCGATTCATTATGCCAAGGCGTTATTCTAACATGACCCATGATCTTTCCTCTGTTTGCCAACCACAACTACTTGGAATATGGCCTGCCAGAGGTCTAAGAACACCACAGGCAATATTTATGGCCAAATACAACCTACAATTCCTCCAAAACCTTGGTTCTTCAAATAAATAAAAAATAGATAAACATGTTACTTCTACCATCTGTTGCTTGTACTTCAGTGTTCCTCGCGACAATTAGAATCCGAGACCACTCCCTCTGTGTATTTTTAAATGCATACTTAAATGGATATTAATACCTAGACATGGAACAAACACAATTGTTCATCACATGAAAGTTTGTTGTAGGTGGGACTCGAACCCGCGCCAATAAGCGCAGAAGGAAGGTTCACTAGCAATTGAGCCACTGGGGCAGTCTAATAATTGCTCGTTTAGTTAAATATTCAATAAATTAAGCATTTAGTTAGTTTGTGCACGTGCCGTGTGGTACGTTCGTGCGTGGAGTCACCTGCCGGCCCAACGGAAGACCAGCGTCGGTTGTTTACAACCGGCATCATGCTGAGTTGGAGCCGGATTGTGACAAAAAAAATATGATAAGATTTAATTAAGGCGTGCCGAAGTCTTTACCCACAGCTATAGTGGTTCGCAAATTGATCCTGCTTGCCATATACTTGTGCAATCAGGTAGGAAGTCAAAACTCTGTCATGTGTTCTAATGTTATTATGTTTTTTTAGGTGCTGTCGAGCTTTCTACACGAAAACGAGTCCATGTAGCATGTACTATTGCAAGGCCACAGAAGACATGATTCAAGTCGAGACTCCTTGAAGAAAATAAAAAAACCACAAGTCTCCAATACCAAAACACCTGGCAAAATAGGGATAGAATAGTTTAGGCAGCGACCCAAAGCCTTGCTCTGTTATCTTAGGAGCTTGGCTGGTTTATGTAAATGTGTTTAGCTAAATGCACAATACACCCCAGCCAGTGTCAGTGCAGGTCTTGTCACCCTAACTTTGAATTAGAATTAGGGACTCTTGGGGTTGGCTTCAGCTCCACCAATGCCTATCAAATATCCGGGCTAGACCTCGAGAGTAAAGTTAATCAAAAATACATACCTATTTAATATAATTATAAAAATACTATGAGAGAATTAGTACTGAAAATATGTTTAGTATTTGATTACATATTTAAAATCTATGCTCTTATGTAAGATTTTTAATTAAAATACATGTTTAGTTTTTGTGTAAGTGTAATATATTTTATAATAAATTATTTTCCATAAAAATGCTTTGACTTATTCGGCCAACGTCATCATCGATAATGTCCTCGTTGTTTGTCATTTCTTCATGTTAAAATTGTGCTGTATCTGAGGAAATAAATAATCAATTAAAAAAACCGACTTCAAAATTAGTAAATACGCAGTTTTGTTTACTTGGATGACATATTTTTTTCAGTGAGTAGTAGTAGTTTCATTTAAAAACCAAACTACTTAACTGATTTTGATGAAATTTATATGGGACCACCTCTGAAGTAAGACCTACCAAACAAAAAAGGAATCATCAAAATCAATTCATAATTGGTGGAGAAATCGGTGAACATACATAATAAAATACAGTAGAACCTCCTCCGTTTTTGAAGTCGGTTAAAAAAAGGAGATTGTCATATTCAATGCACTACAATGTCCCTATATCTAGTCATTTGAGAGTGGAGATTCTGAGAAATGTTAATGAATTAATAGAAAAATAAATAGCCAGACATTTAAAACTTATTTTGGTGGGACAACGGGTGGATACAATTATGTCCACTGTCACACAAAGCACCCTGAGACTACCAGTGGGATGAAGCAGTAGATTTAACAGAATGTAACCCTTTCTCCAGTAACGAGCCCAGGTGTTGTTTGTTATTTACACCTGAGCTCACTACACTAAAAAAAACTGAAGAACAAAGAAATCCCAATGCCTTCCAAGCGTAAAGTGTACAACATGTGTATTCTACCAATACTTACCTATGGGTGCCAAACCTGGAGCCTGACAAGGGCTCGCACCCAAAAACTCAAGGTATGTCAACAAGGAATGGAGAGAAGCATGTTGCCCATTAAGCTGAAGGACAAGTGAAGACTGACCAGAATATGGAAGGCCACATGCGTGACAGATGTCTCACAGAAAATCAAGTGACTAAAATGGCATTGGATAGGACATGTAGTCAGACCCCCTAAACAAAAATGGATCAAAGAGGTCATATTGTGGTTCCCCGGAGATGGGAAGAGATCATGGGGACGACCACATAGAAGGTGGGAGGCTGACCTACCAAAAGGGTGGCGCATAATAGCCAGAGATAGGGAGAAATGGCCACTTCTAGAGGAGGCCTATGTCCAGTGAGGACAACCTGATTCTGAAACTGGTATTACAAACAATTTTTTTTAGAATTAAGTATTGTTTTTTTTTAAATTAAGTAGTAAGTATAACTAGTATATAATTGTGTAATTGGATCAGAGAATAAAGGCTATTTTTATTTTAACCCTCTCTCCGATCCTCTTCGAACAAAAAGCTGAGATGCTAGATGCAAAGCTAATAAAAAAAAGAGTAACTCACCTAGTTCTTTGTAAAGAATCGCCAAATTGTGCAGAACAGCACTATCGTAGTTTTGATATTGGCATAGTTACCCCTCATCAATTTCAGCAATATCAGAAATCGCTGCTTCAATACACTGAAGTACCTTTCAACAACATTGCGGGTTCGGATATGCCGGTTGTTAAAACGCATCATGTGTGCTGCCTCCAGTGCCACGATGTCACATATTTTAAGGTCAGCATCACAGACAACCTGAAAATCGTTTTTTACATTTAAAAATTATTTACTGATAACTAGCTGCACCCAGCAGTGTCAGTGACACATGTGATTTATCATAATACCTATAAACATGAGTTCCCACTGCTGGGACTTGACCTTGTCTTCCTAACACAGTAGCAGTGTGCGGCAGGGTTAGAAAGCTATGCGTGACTATAAAATCTTGCATGCCGTTCTACGAATACCGACATGGATTATAATATACAAGCTGGAATGGCATTGTGCAAGATATGTACTTACTTGGGTATTGATAGAGAAATGTCTCTTTCTGTTGATGTGATACGGGCCAACGTCTCCTTCATTATTTCTAGGTGCATGCAATCTATTGCACCCATAATCCCTTGAAGGCCGCAAATAGCTTCAAACTTGCTGATAGCGTTGGCTTTTTCCATCATATTCAAAGGCATTTTTATGTACCTACTAGGAACTTTTGGGAGCCAACGCTATTGCTACTTTGCGGGCCACACGTGACAGCGTCTGCTGGCTCAATCCGCGCAGTCTTCTTGGATCTAAAAATAAAACATAACTTTCTTACTTATCTTGGATTCACATACATACTGCATAACACGAAACTTGAACAAAATAAGTATTTTTTATCTACCTCATGGTGGCCCCAATATCTGATTACTGCCATTACTTGCAGTTCCACAGGGATGCCGCCACCTCGCAGATTCACCTGTAGAATAGTGTTCCGTGGTCTGCTCTCAGCAAGTCAGAAATCCGGCGGATATTTTCATTACTGGAACGGTACCTCAGCCGAAATTCATCATCCGATAAATCATATATACCATGTATCGGATCACGCCTTAATTCTCTGGCTTACCCTTCTTTTCAACGCGGGAGCTCTAAATTGGCGTAACATGTCCACATCCCTTCGGAAATTGCGCAAATCCATGATAAATAACCACAAAACTTAGCCTAACAACAAAAAAACAACCTAAAAGAATGTGATTCAATCAGCTAAATGCTGATTGGCCGATATATACTGTGATCTATGCTGATTGGTTAAAAAGCCGCCATATTGCCTCGCAAAGGTCTCTTAACAACGTCCGGCCAGTGGTAAAATTTTGACAGCTATTGAGAGCGCTTTCAAAGCCCTCGCAACTTTTTTTTTGGTTTTAGGTAAGAATTTCGCTTGATCCGCAGATCAAAGGTCTCTCAAGAATGTAGAAAGATTTTTAAGTAAGACGGTTACAGAGTATCTATACGTACCCCTCCATTTTGTAGAGATCGCCCGGCCCTATGGTTTGCGAGTTTAGAGGCGCAATTTTCCATCAATAATATTAGCCAAGAAATCACAAAGTTTAATTACGCAGTTGCGCACCTCGATACCAATTGTACTCGCGAAGTAGAGGATTTCATAATCCAACCTCCGAGGGAGCAACCCTACACGAAATTGCGCAACGCAATAATATCTAGGTTCTCAGATTCTCGGGAGCAGAAAATACGCCGTCTTCTAGAGAAGGAGCAGATCGGCGATCAAAAGCCGTCGTTTTTTCTGCGTCATCTGAGATCGTTAGCCGGTGCAGCATTTCCGGAGGATATTCTGAAGACAATTTGGATGAGCAGGTTGCCACGATATCTTCAAACTGTCTTGGCTGCTCAACGATTAGAATCGTTGGCTGAGCTAAGCGAACTAGCGGACAATTTGGCTGAAATTAACGCTCAATCAACTTCATTGGAGGTATGTACGGTTTCGCCTAACTCGAATACTGATCTTGTACAGGAGCTGACTAAAAAAGTTGATGAATTGACCCGTTTAGTAGCGTCACTTTCCTCTGCTGGTTGCAGCTCGCATGTTGGTACGCGTAGTCGTGACTTCAATCGTAACCGTAATCGTAGTCGCAGCCGATCACGTTCACGTAACTATGATTTGTGCTTTTATCATGACCGTTTTGCGACAAAAGCACGTAAATGTGTGCCTCCATGTAAGTGGTCCGGTTCCCCGCCTAGTGATCAGGGAAACCAAAACAGCAACTGTTAAAGGCGACATCCAGTTGCTCGCCAGCTAGTCGCCGCCTTTTCGTGACCGACCGGAGATCCAACCGGAAATTTTTGGTGGACACTGGTTCGGATATTTGTTGCGTTCCTCGTAGCTTTATAAAAGGACGTACGCTTCAGCCATTATCATATAGTTTAGTTGCAGCTAATGGCAGTAAGATTATCACATATGGACTGGTACAGTTGAACTTAAATTTAGGGCTACGACGGGATTTCACCTGGAACTTTGTCGTGGCGGATGTGGAAAGTGGTATTATTGGCGTAGATTTTTTGTCGCATTACCAGCTTTTACCCGATTGCTCAAAAGGTAAGCTGTGCGATAGTAAAACTGGGCTTATTTCGTCCGCGGACCTTTATACCGCGGAACAGCAAAGTGTGAAGGTAGTATCTCTTCCTGACTCGCCATTCACAGCGATCTTGGAGAAATACCCAAGTATAACGCGACCACCTGGTGCACCTAGAATTATTAAACACAGCACCGTACATTATATAAACACTACCGACGGTCCCCCTGTGACATCTAGACCGCGTCGGTTGGCACCATTAAAACTGGGCATTGCAAAGAAAGAGTTCGAAGATATGGTCCGAGCTGGTACTTGCCGACCATCTGATAGCTCTTGGTCATCGCCTCTGCATCTCGCACCTAAAAAGGACTCAACGTGGCGTCCTTGCGGTGATTATCGTGCATTAAACGCCCGAACGATTCCTGATCGCTACCCTGTCCGATACATAGGTGATTATGCGCACAACTTGTCTGGCTGTACCGTTTTTAGTACTATAGACTTGGTCAAGGCCTATCAACAGATACCGGTGAATCCAGGCGACGTGTGCAAGACAGCGATAACTACTCCATTTGGATTATATGAATTTCTGTATATGACTTTTGGTTTGCGTAATGCTGGGCAGACTTTTCAGAGATTTATCGATGAAGTAGTCCGTGGCTTAGATTTTTGCTATGTCTATGTTGATGACATTTTGGTTTACTCAAAAGACCAAATAGCGCATGCGCAGCATCTGGAAATCTTGTTCCAGCGATTGCTCGACTATGGCGTTGTGATTAATACAGCCAAGTCCGTATTTGGTGCCGCAGAAGTATCTTTCCTTGGGCATCGAGTCAATGCTGCGGGCACGCGTCCTCCTGAGGACAGAATTCGTTCTCTGGTGGATTACCCGCCCCCAAAGACAGTTCAGGGTATGCGCAGATTCATAGGCATGGTCAATTACTACCGCCGGTTTTTGCCAAGTACGGCTAAGTACCAAGCGCCGTTAATTGAAGCAATCACTGCTATTCAAGGCAAAGGCAATAAACCTTTTGTGTGGACTCCTGAGCTAGAAAAGTGCTTTGAAGAATGCAAGAAAAGCTTGACGTCCGCTACAATTTTAGCACACCCAAATAACAGTGCTGAGGTTGGGTTGTTTACTGACGCTTCAGGAACGCACGTTGGTTCTTGCCTACAACAGCGCGTCGATAATGATGATTGGCAGCCACTAGCCTATTTTAGTAAAAAGCTGACTGCTAAACAGGCTCAGTGGCCGGCGTACTATCGGGAACTCCTTGCGGTGTACGAGAGTGTTCAACACTTCAGGCACCTGTTGGAGGTACAACACGTCACTATCTACACTGACCATAAGCCGCTAATATACGCTTTTGTACAACGACGTGAGAAATTGCCGCCTATCCAATTAAACCAGCTGTCTTTCATCAGCCAGTTTACTACTGATGTAGTGTATATTAAAGGGGTTGATAACATCGTAGCTGATGCCATGTCGCGCGTTGAGTCTATTTCTCTTGAAGAGGATTTTGCTGCACTCGCGTTATCGCAAGAATCGGATGAGGAGCTAGCTAGTATGCGTGGGAATTCGTCTTTGAAGCTCGAACCCATCCTCATCCCTGGCACAAATATCACAGTAATTTGTGATACTTCAACTGAGCGACCACGTCCATACCTGACACCAGCATTCCGTCGAGCTGCATTCGACAGGTGTCACAACCTCAGTCACCCTGGCGCGCGGGCAACCACTCGCTTGGTAACTGAGCGTTATGTATGGCCTCAAGTAAACGCAAATTGCCGTGAATGGGCTCGAACTTGTTTACGCTGTCAACTCAGTAAAGTAACTCGACATATTAATTCGCCACTTGGAGAGTTTAAATTACCGTCAAACAGATTTAGGTCGGTGCATTTAGACATTATTGGACCACTTCCTCACTCGAAAGGGTACAATTATTGCCTGACTGCGATTGATAGATACACACGGTGGCCTGAAGTATGGCCTATGTCATCAATCACAGCAGAAGAGGTAGCAGATACATTCGTAACTGGTTGGGTTTCCCGTTTTGGGGTACCAAACATTTTGACAACCGACCAGGGCCGGCAGTTTGAATCTGTGTTGTTTCGCCGTCTAATGGATGTATGTGGTACCAAACGGGTGCGCACGACTAGTTACCATCCTTGCGCAAATGGTATGGTGGAACGCATGCATCGGCAGCTTAAAGCATCTTTGATGTGTCATAATGACACATGGGTAAGAGCTTTGCCGTTAGTTTTATTAGGGATGCGAACGGCGCTCAAAGAAGATTTGAAGGCATCTTCTGCAGAGCTCGTTTATGGAGAGACTCTTCGCTTGCCTGGAGAACTCGTCATACCTCCAATAACATCGCAGAGCCCAAGTGACGTTGTAGATTTCGTCCGTGAGCTGCGCAAATATATGGAAGCTCTCCGTCCTGTCCTTGCTACACGCCACGCCCAGCCATCGACTTTCATATTTAAAGATTTAGTTAAGGCGTCGCATGCCATGCTACGCGATGATTCAGTGCGAAGGCCGTTGCAGCCGCCTTATTCCGGTCCTCATCGTATCATCGGGCGAAGAGACAAAACGATCACTCTCGATATTAATGGAAGGGAACGTACAGTTAGCATAGATCGCGTTAAGCCTGCCCATTTGGATTCGGCGTTTGACAATTGTGAACCAATTGTGCCGCCTGCGCCAACTCCAGCTAGCAGTTTCACGCCTGCGTTGGTCCCTGCACCTACACCAGCTCCTGTCATCACCCGGTCCGGGAGGAGGGTGAAGTTTGGAAATATTTTAGATATGTGATTATCTTATTTATTTATAAATTTTTCAGCTTATTCTTCCTTTCTCCGTGGGGGGGTGGTGTGGCGGAACTCTTTTTCACCAGTGCGACCTTCGCGGTCGCCTTTATTATTTTATTTCAATAGAGTTGTGTTTTGTTTTAAAAGAGATCTGTCAAGAGGTGAAAAATAGATGTTTTCGATTCCGCAAAATAAATTGTTTTAATAATAGGAGTAATAATATCCTAAAGTATTTATTATTAAACTTGCAAATTGAAGTGGCAATGGGCAGCAGGCCACATTGCGCGAAGAACCGATATCCGATGGGGAGGAAAGGTTCTTGAGTGGAGACCACGAACCGGAAGACGCAGCGTATGTAGGCCTCCCCACTAGATGGACCAATGACATCGTGAGAGTCGCGGGCATCCAGTGGATGCAGATGGCAAGCTGTCGTTCAGCGAGGTCTAAGGGGAAGGCCTATGTTCAGCAGTAGACGGCTTCTGGATGATGATGCTGATGATTATGAGTATTTATTTAAACAATAATAGTTTTTATATATCTTCAACGAGCTTAATTTTACTTTAAACAAATAATTTCCAAAACGACTTATAAATGACGGAGATCTGAGATATCAAACACAAAAAAAAAACTGATTTGAGAGCCCCCTCTTTTTTAAAGTCGGTCAAAAAGGAATAATAGTTCCCTATAATTGTTTCTGGTGTAACAAAGGTGGGCAAGAGAAATTGTGATACCAAGTACCTACCTAATATGTCAAAAGTCATTATCTAAACTTCTTCACGGCTGTTGAGCATCTTGTAATAACTGCGTACCATCAGGATTAAATACACGTTTAGACCTGAAAAAAAAAACTTATTTAGGCTAGATGACTGTTTTTTTTTTTTATTGTCCTATTAAAACCTAGCCCATAAATATAGCTGATTAATGAAAACAAACATTTCGGAAAGTGTGCATCAGATCTGCATGATCAATTCCTTCCTCCCCATTTTTCTATTGGACTGCCAGAGCGGGCACGAAAAATCGACATGGTTGATATTCCGAAAACCCGTAATAAGCTCTTTGATTCCACTTTTATTGTGCGAACTGCTAGTCTGTGGAATGCGCTGCCGGAATGGGTATTCCCCGATGGTTACAATCTGGGTGTATTCAAATCTCGAGTGAATCGGTTTCTTCTGGGCAAGCGTGCTCCATCTTAGACTGCATCGCGCTTAACATCAGGCGAGTTGGCGGGCAAACGCAAGCATATTACTTACCGAATAAAAAAATTCAAATCTGATCAAAAATATGCAATTTACAAGCATTTTAGTATCATGCTAGACAGAGAGCACGAAACAGCAAATACGAGTACTTCTTATATATCAGAACATTAATAACCGATTTAAATTATTTTTTCAATAATCATATTATGTTTAATTAAATTCTTCATCAATGCTCTTGGTTTCAACGTTATAAACGCATAAGGCGTTTTATGGTAATTTTTGGAGACCCAGCGTATCGGTTCTTTATAATAACGATATACGAGTAAACATCAGTCATCTACCCTATTAGGGTAGGTTAGGTGTGTATCTACACTAATATTATAAAGAGGAAAGATTTGTACCTATTTTTGTATGTTTGTATGTTTGTAATGAATAGGCTCCGAAACTACTGAACCGATTTGAAAAATTCTTTCACTGTTGGGAAGCTACACTATCCCCGGGTGACATAGGCTATATTAACTTTTGTAGCGAGGCCGAAGGCCGAGCTTACACTCGTGCGAAGCCGGGGCGGACGGCTAGTCATCAATATAATCGTTAGATTTTCGGTCACTATGGCTGGGACATCATTATGAACCTTCAGTATGCTAATCTGACAATATTAAACGGGTTTATATGGGTTGCAAGTGGCTATAACAAATTTCTTACAAAAATGCCTTGACAGCCGTTCTAATTAAAACAAAAAAAAAACTGCTTCTAACGGATACTTTTGATACACAGAGAAGGTTCTCCTTATATCTACCCTCCATAGTTTTTGTGTTGAGCCAGCGTTATGGTCACAGAAAAGAAAAAAAAATATGTTTAAATTAGAAGCTGTCAAGGCATTTTTGTAAGTAATTTGTTGTAGCCACTTGCAGTCCATATAAAATAAACCCAAAGCAACTGTGTTAGTAACTGCGACGCGGAGTTCGACGCGTTGACATAAATAAGAATGTTCAATCATATATCTGTCACAATACCTGGCGACAGAGTTTCCAACTCATTTCCGTTCTATTTACTTCTCTTTTCTGTGGTTATGGTAGTATACGTCGCATCTGCTAGGTGCTCTGACAGTATTTTTTTCAATGTTACAACTTACCTATATAAAAAAGTTCAGTGCAAATGGTGGCGGCGCCAAAACCCATCACATTTAGGAAGAATACAGACGTGTGAAGCAAGAAGAACACTATCCACATGACCACGTACGCTTTGATGATGCCGGCTCTTTCCTGAAATTAACAAGAGCATAATTTTAACGGAGTTTCTTTGCGCGATAGAATCCGAAACGTGGATATTCGGCAAAGAACCAGAGTCATCGACATAGCTATTAAAATTTGCAAGTCGAAATGGCAATGGGCAGGCCACATCGCTCGAAGAACTGATAACCGATGGGGTAGAAAGGTTCTTGAGTGGAGACCACGAACCGGAAGACGCAGCGTAGGTTGGCCTCCCACTAGATGGACCGACGACATCGTGAGAGTCGCGGGCATCCAGTGGATGCAGATGGCAGGTTGTCGTGCAGTGTGGAGGTTAAAGGGTGAGGCATATGTTCAGCAGTGGACGTCTTATAGCCATAGGTTAGGCTGATGATGATGATAATTTTAACGCACAAAAAAATCCGCTTAGAGGCATATTTTCTTCAATTTTTTATGTGATCACCCTCAAAAGTATTAGTCACAATCGGCGAAGATATCGCGTAAAAAACGCACATAAAAATATTACACTGAGAAGACTAGCAACTTTGTTATAAAACAATGTGAGACGTTGTGGTATGTGCTATTGAATAATGCGTATAGCTTCAATAAATAAATAATATAATAAATAAATAAATATGTGGGACATTATTGCACACATGGTCATCTGACCCCAAACTAAGCAAAGCTTGTAATATGGCTGCCAGAGACTGATATACATACATATATATTTTTAAATACATTCTTAAATAGATACTAACACCCAGACATAGAACAAACACAAATGTTCATCACACAAATGTTTGTCCCCACGCCCCCAAGCGCAGAAAGTAGGTTCACTACCAACTGAGCCACCGGGGCAGTCGCAATCTTTTCTCTACTCCGAGTTCTGTAATACTGTTTGTATAATATATGAAATCAGCATCACCGTTGAGTTTGAAAAGACTTTTGATTTAGTCTACTCTTCGTAGGTAGAATCGGTGCGAGCTGTAGTTGTCCCTGACGCGGTCTACGGAGTCTGCCCAGCAGCGATAGACTTCATAAATAATTCTTAAAATTTCGTGGCCGCTTCTAATCCTTCCGCGGACAAACATACACACTTTACATATACTTACATATTTACAATTCTAGTTTAGTGTGATTCATCATCATCAGCCAGAAGACGTCCATTGCTGAACATAGGCCTCCCCCTTTGAACTCCACACTGAACGACATCCTGCCATCTGCATCCACTGGATGCCCGCGACTCTCACAATGTCGTCGGTCCATCTAGTGGGAGGCCTACCTACGCTGCGTATTCTGGTTCCGGTTAGTGTGATTATATTACCATATTTGAGAAAAGTTGTGATAAAGATCTCACCGTAATGACGCCATAGACGAAGACGACGTCGAAGAAGAACTTGGCAGTGAACAAGATCACCAGAATAATGCACATGACGTAGAGGCCTGTCTCTCCCGCCTGCCGCTCTACCTCGTCCAGGGGTTTGACGTGTTCTTCCTCCACAGTCACCTCCACGCCTACCATCGAAGCTGCTACTATCATCACCACCAGCATGGTAAATGATAGCACCTGGAACATCATCACAAGTCCACAAGCTTTTATGATTTGCATGGTGCTCTAAAGATGGCAACAGACAAACCCTATATAGTAAAGTCTCCACCATGAGAATAAAGCATAACACTTAACCTTGGCTTACTTTGCTTGGCTCTGACTGTAATTATGACTTGTTTCATTATATTTAAAAAAATAAAAAAACTTGACACATGCAAATGCACAGTAGGGTCGTCGTGGTTAGTACATGCAGGCTGTAAAATGTTTGCGATTAATTAAGTGTAATAAATGACATTTATACCTGTTTCAATTGCCATTCCAGACTCTGCCCGAGACATGCAGGTATGACTTAAAAGTCTAGGGCTCCTATAGGATCTAATATCCTATAAATATTTAATATGTGAACATACCGCGTTTAGGCATCCTAAGATAATATTTCCAGTTTTCAAATCGAATACAAAACAGCATGTTTCTAGTTGCGGCAGCCCCATTTTGATCCTGAAACTTAGAAATACCATTATAAGAAATTTCATCTATATTAATATTGAACCCAAAAATATGTTCCAGCAGACTGTTGCATATGATGACAATCGTGTTCTTTGGGGAGTAATTGCTTTTATGCAATTTCCAAAATGCTACCAGCACTTCTCACGCTTTGCAGTGATTTATAACCAACTCTACCCGTAGAGCAAATGTTATTTTGACTGCCGTGTCGGACAACGTACAGTGACAGATTCCGAAATCTTATGGTGCTTTCATCATCGTCAGTTTTCATCAGTGCGTGAAACCTAATTAAATAATAAATGCATTATTATACTGGATTAAAACATAAGCTAATTATTATCGCGAAAACCCATCAATCCTGTTGGATATCGGGTAAAACCGAGCGGCGCCACTAGTTAAGAGCCATCTCACATTTTTTTTTGATGAAAAACGTATCAATAGCTTGATTTTTGGAGTTCTCATTCTAACAAATAGAAAGATCTATAGAAAATTCAATTGCTGTAACTTAAATACGGCGAAATTCATGGTTAAAATTTTGTAAAAACTCAATTTACTATGTACCTGCTTTCAATTTACAAAAGTAGTTTTTCGTAAAACTCTAGGAGGGACTTACTGACATTAAAAATAATTATCAATATAAAAAACCGACAACGGGAGCACCACCTTCAAATAAAAAAAGAATCATCAAAAGTGGTTCACCCAGTCAAAAGTTATGTTGTAACAAACATTAAAAAAAAAAACAGTCGAATTGATTACCTCCTTCTTATTGGAAGTCAGTTAAAAACTATTGGTTTACTATTTTTATGCTCGTATTGACAATTACGGCTTTCTTTTTTCGTTTTATGCCCGAAAATCCAGATTCCTAATTGAACGATTGCATTTTGTTAGCCGGCTCTTAACATTCAAAAAACGCATTTTCGTATGTAAATAAAAAAAAAAACAAAAAAAAAATATTACTTATGCAGGTACTTACCGGAAAAAATATGATCAACTACGAAGTTTCTATATGTGATCCCGCACAAAACCACCCAGTGACTGTGGGTCTATGAGACACTGGGAAACTGAATCCATGGGGTGAGCCAAAGAGTATGTCATCTAGAGAGGGTCCACTACTGCACTAACAGACTAGGTTTACCTACACTACCAGCCATCCTTGCCTACACTAAACGTAAAAAAAATAGCCTCCGAAAGGACGTGGTTCCCTCTGTATTTTTTATCGCTTGTTTTCTGGGAATGCTCTGAAGAGCTTTTTGATCTTATTCCTGCGTCGGACTTCCACTACCGCACATCCCGACACCGTCAAAAAGCTAACCCCCACATATTGCAAAGCTGTAAATCCCACACCGTTCGATTTTTCCGCTTCTTTATTCCGCGGACCTGCAAGGTGTGGAACATCCTTCCCCCAAAGGTCTTCCCGCCGAGCTTCAACATGAAGCGTTTCAAAAAGGGTGTCTACAACTACCTCTCCGGATTGGCAAAGCACCGTCAACACCGCTAGCGTTGCAGGTGTCCATAGGCGGCGGTTATGCTTACCATAAGGCGGACCGCATGCTTGTTTGCCGCTCTTTTTATTCAAAAAAACCCCATTAAATACCTATTACTAAAAACTGGTGGTGTGGTGATGTAATTATATAATATGTATAATCAAAGGCTGTGATTATTACAAGCTATTATTTAGTTTGGGTAGATTTCAGTCTGTCTGTAACAAGAACGACTCTAGTATTATGGATCCAATCTTGTAAGTTAAAGACCCACTACCCGGTGTTCGATTGAGCTGAAATTTGTCATACTTGTCAAGTTCCGATGACAATACAATATTATGGTGACAGCGAGCTGACTTGATGATGGTGCCGGTGGACAACGGCACTCCTTGTTGGAATAGTAGACTGGCAGTGTTTGATCATTTTGATCAGCACACCATTCCGATCACTAATTTTATAAAAGCTTGGTTTGAAAAATTTTTCAATAAAGATTTCGTTAAGTACATTAATATCATCAAGTCATAGTGTATTATTTTTATTTGTCCTGATAATTTAGTACACTTCTAAGATTTCAATTATTTTTTCAATATTAGGGTACATTCGACAAATGAAACAATAAAATTAATGAATTTGTCAACTCATCCCGCGGGTCCAGTTTGGGGTGGGTCCAGTTGACGTAAGAGCCGACTGTCTTCTATTTCTTATTATAAAAATTTGTATCTTTTTTATTGTTTAATATTGCATTATGTATTGTAACATATTATTAAAAAAGATTAAATGTAGATTTGAGCTCATCCTCTCTCTCTCTTTCTCTCTCTCTCTCTCTCTCTCTCTATCTCTGTCTCTCTGACAGAAGGCCTGTGTCCAGCAATGGGAACAAGATAAGCTGATAATAATCAACATAATCAGCCAGAAGACGTCCACTGCTGAACATAGGCCTCCCCCTTTAACCTCCTTAAGCCGATATACCATGGCCAAGAAATTTGATGAATAGGTATTTAGCAACTCTATTGCTGTCTCGCTGCGCCCTGACGAGCGAGCTATATACGTGTGCGTGACGAACAGACTGTGCGTGTGTGCGTGCCCGCCCGTGCTCCCGCACTGAATGCCTAGTTGCCTACAAATTCATTTCGCCTCGCAGTCTACTCGGCTAGTTGATATCGGCGTTTGCCGAATGTCGAGTGATTTTTGTTATTTTGCGATCTGCTCATATTTTACTAACCGATTACGCCAAATAGACCAGGGTTGATAATTTTTGAAACCAAAAAAATCACAGTAGTATGAAACCCATTATTATGATAAAAATGAAAGGAAAAATAAATTACGGGCGATCTGAGTTCGGGAAGTTGGTGGGTTTAAGGGTAAAAAATGGTTCAACTCGATTTCCAGCAAAACTATAAATCCTATGGATTTATAGTTTTGCAATATAGTTTTTGAAAAGTTTAATGGCAAAGTTGTAGGTAATAAAAATATCTACATACCTCCGTAACATACTTCACCGTTGTTATGGGTGACTTCAACGCAAAGATGGAACGCGGAATGTTGATGAGTTAAGAGTCGGGTCATATAGGTATGGACAGCGGAATTCGAGGGGCCAGTGGCTGGTTGACTTCATGGAGAAGGAGGAACTCTATTTGATGAACTCCTTCTTTCAGAAGTGACCATGCAGGAAGTAGACGTGGATGAGCCCCGATGGTTCGACCAAAAATGAGATCAACTTCATCATGACGACCAAGAAGCGAATATTCAATGTCTCCGTAATTAGCAAGGTGAAAACCGGTAGCGATCACCGTTTTGTCAGAGGCACATTGAATATCAACAAGCTTGAGAGGTCGCGTCTGGTGAAGTCCACGCTCCATTCTGGTCATACTCAAATCCAAAACTCCAAAGACTTCCAACTCGAATTGCATAATCGCTTCCAGAGCCGAAAGTGGAACTGTTCGTACTAAACAATGGGCTGGTGGAAACTGTCCAAGCAGTGTGGTCCAAGTTCTTTAAGACCCCACGCCGGAAAAGACCTCAGAAGCTCTCAGATGAAACCATTAAGCTAATGAAAGACCTGACTGAGATGAGACTGCAAACATCAGCTGATATGTCGCAATATGGCCAACTTAACAGACGAATCTCAAAATCGGTGCGACACGATCTGCGTTCCTATAATAAAAGATGTATTAGGGACGCAATCGAGTGGAACCAGGGCTGGATAGTGTTCGTAAAGAATTCGTCTATTGGGAAGAGCCAAGTGATGAAGCTGAAGATCGAGGATGGTAGTATCATTTCATCAAAGCCGAAGATTCTGAGAGAACTCGAGAGGTTTTACGGACAGTTGTACACATTGACGCGACAGCCTAATTATCGGTACAGCTCTGGACAAGAGAGCTAAACTGACCCAACACTACACTGAGGACATCCTAGACATCAGCTTGTACGAGATAAGAATGGCTCTGAAAAGCTTAAGAACAACAAGATCGCCGGGTGATGACAGAATAGCGACAGAACTACTGAGAGCGGATGGAAAACCGGTACTTTTAGTCCTCCAGAAGTTATTTAATTCCGTCATACTCGAAGGTACTACGCATGAAGCATGGACTAGTAGGGTGGTAGTGCTCTCCTTCAAAAAAGGTGATAACACCTTATTGAATAATTATAAACCCATCTCACTCCTGAGCCATGTGTACAAGTTGTTCTCCAGAGTCATTACGAACCGTCTCGAAAGCAGGTTTGATTACTTCCAGCCTCCCGAACAAGCCGGTTTCTGTAAAGGCAGGAGCACCACAGACCACATACACACGCTCCACCAGATTATACAGAAGACTGCGGAGTATAATCGGCCATTATGTCTAGCGTTTGTAGACTATGAAAAAGCCTTGGATTCAATCGAGACCTGGGCAGTATTGCAGTCCCTCCAGCGTTGTCATATCGACTATAAGTATATCGAAGTGCTGAAGTGTTTGTATAGAAACGCCAACATGTCGATCCGATTACAGGACGAGAGCACGGAACCAATCCTATTGCAGAAAGCCGTGAGACAGAGAGATGTTATTTCTCCGAAACTGTTCACGAACGCAGTGAAGGACGTTTTCAAGCTCTTGGACTGGAACGGATTCGGCATCAACATCAATGGTGAATAAATCACTCATTTTCGTTTTGCCGATGATATAGTCATCATGGCAGAGTTGCTGGAGGACCTCAATGCGATGCTCAGCAATCTCAGTAGCCTTTCTCAACAGGTGGGTCTTAAAATAAACATAGACAAGACAAAAATCATGTCCAATGTCCATGTTGTACCCGTGCCGGTAATCGTTGGGAACGATACTCTTGAAGTTGTTGACCATTACACCTCTCTTGGACAGATTGTTCATTTAGGTCAGTCCAACCAAAAACGATCAGTACCATCATTCTTGGTCCAACTTGGGCAAAGAGGTCGCCCGAAGAATCCAACTCGGATGGGCAGCGTTTGGGAAATTGCGTGACATCTCGTCCAAGATACTACAGTGCTTAAAGACAAGGGTCTTTGACCAGTGTGTTTTGCCAGTGATAACATATGGTACTGAGACGTGGTCCTTAACTGTTGGCCTTTTGGAAATACTCAGAGTCACACAATGGGCAATGGAGAGAGCTATGCTCGGAGTTTCTTTGCGCGATAAAATCCGAAACGTGAATATCCGCCAAAGAGCCAGAGTCATCGACATAGATATTCAAATTTGCAAGTTGAAGTGGCAATTGGGCAGGCCACATCGCTCGAAGTACCGATAACCGATGGGGAAGAAAGGTCCTTGAGTGGAGACCACGAACCGGAAGACGCAGCGTAGGTAGGCCTCCCACTAGATGGACCGACGACATTGTGAGAATCGCGGGCATCCAGTGGATGCAGATGACAGGATGTCGATCACTATCAGTATAGAGGTTAAAGGGGGAGGCCCATGTTCAGCAGTGGACGTCTTCTGGCTGATGATGATAAGCTATAATCTAATCACTTAGCAACGTAATAACCTAATGTATTTGAATAAAATTTTGAAAAAATAGTTCAACAAAATTAACTAATATTAAGAGAATTATTTATTTATAAATTTTTCCACTTGTTACGATCCTGATATTCCTGATACACAAGTTACAATATTTTTTTTAAATTCTTTCTTTTCGTACTTAAATGTGTTATGTGCGAAAACCACGTCAGTTTCCATAGTAAAAATAAATCATGTTGTGCGTCAACAATTTTGTCCAAATCCTAACTTGCCGACCGTTGCAGTAATGTGCTAAATTCACTTCACGCACAAAACACTAACTAAAGACGAGAACCGTTACATATCGATATCGATGGACAGCACTAATGTGTCGATACAATTATCGACTACATGTCTCTTCTCTAACTGTATACGTATTAGACCGACCCTCCCCTGACCTCGAGCCTCTGCCCGCAGAGCGCAATAAGGACAACTGCAGCTCGGATCGATTTATACCTACGAAAAGTAGACAAAATTATCGTCTCGGATTCTTCTGTTTCCTCATTCAAAAATAGGCCGATTTCATTATTTTTTTCAATTAATTGTTTAAAAAGGTTTGTTCTCGGCTTCTGTCATTTATTTTTGTTTTACAAACTCATAAATTTTGTTTGAGAGACGTCTGAACACGGAGGTAAAAATTTGATATTTTTTGGGATTTTTAAAGGCTCATATTTCTTATAGTACTTAACTTACGAGAAAAAATAAATGACACAAGCCTGGCCATAAAGGAGATAAATTTTATAAAAAAAAAAATTTGGCTCTAGCGGTATTATCCAGGGAGGAAACAGGAGAATAAGTTTGTATGGACTAAACGCTGCCCAAATTGAGCCATAATGAACGACACAAGCTGATAATGATAAATGATGTAAGTAGTTCTGCCCTACTAATTCCACTTGCAGTAATCGACATTTTTGGGTCACTTTTTTTGCAGAAATTGTACCCCAAAGGGATAATCTATGCACAAAAAATAATTTTGATCTTATTCTTTGGATACACTTAAAAAGTTAGAAAACATAGACATGTTGTTTATATATATATCCAAAAAAATACGTTTTCCGCGTTTTTCTCGAAACCGCCATTTGCAAGTACTGCATTTGTTATAAGGAGGGCAGAGTTAGCTATGTTGCCTAAATCTATAAGTCTGTCACTTCTGCTGCAGCATTTACTCTGTGCCTGTACACAGTGGCTGGCGACGTCCAGTCTACTACTTAGATCAATAGGTGCGTCTTACGTCTGTAGTATTATAGTCTACATTTTGAACTCTTGCGCTAAATTTCTGTAAAGGAGACGTGCTTAAAACATGACTTAAGGAACAGAAACTTAAACACATTACTCAAGTTTATCTATGCTTAAAATTGCTCTCTCAACTTCTCGTTGACGGTAATCGTCACACGCGAAAACGAGACAGCAATTTTAAGCATAGATCTACTTGAGTAACGTTTTTAAGTAAGGTCCTAACTATACAGGGTTACGCATATAGCCTGAGCCAAAAGGAGGTCATTGTACTCATCATTATGAACAACTTTTACTATAGGGCCAAACCTGAAATCGTGAAAAAAAACAGATGTTCCATTCATTTGTCGAGTGCAATGACCGTTTTCTTTAGAACAGCTGATATTTTTCGCGATTTCAGGGTGTCCCATTGTAAAATTTGTTCATGATGTTGAGTAGGACAATGACCTTTGGGCAGTACCACCAGTGTTTTTGGTTGGGAAAAACGATAATAGTTATTTTGTACCATCTGCTTGTTGTATAATTTTATTATTATCAATCCGCTGCTGAGAGTTTTGCTCGTATTTTATAAAGAGGTTCTTTAGGGTATAGAGTGAATTCAGTATTCATCATCAGCCATAAGACGTCCACTGTTGAACATAGGCCTCCCCCTTTAACCTCCACACTGAACGACAACGTGCCATCTGCATCCACTGGATGCCCACGATTCTCACGATGTCGTCGGTCCATCTAGTGGGAGGCCTACCTACGCTGCGTCTTCCGGTTCGTGGTCTCCACTCAAGAACCTTTCTTCCCCATCGGTTATCGGTTCTTCGAGCGATGTGGCCTGCTCATTGCCAGTTCGACTTGCAAATTTTAATAGCTATGTCGATGACTCTGATTCTTTGTCGAATATCCCCGTTTCGGATTCTATCGCGCAAAGAAACTCCGAGCATAGCTCTCCCCATTGCCCGTTGTGTGACTCTGAGTTTCTCCAAAAGGCGTTGGCCTTTTGGAGCCCTATGGAGTTAAGGATCACCTCTCAGTACCATATGTTATCACTGGCAACACACATTGGTCAAAGACCCTTGATTCATTAACCTTATTTTATTATTATTATTTTTTGTCTTGCGCGACGTATTTTAACTCTTCGCTTAGGATTCTACGTTAGCATCCTTCACTACGTCCGGGATTCTGTTCAATAATCCTTCGCTAAGTTAAAAAGCGCCCTCGCCTCGCCTCAAAATATTATTTTGATCCCTTGTCATACAATCTACTATTCCTATGCTTGTAATTTATTCTAACGTAATACTTGTAACACCAGAGGCATCACAAATATGATGCCAACACTTTTTGAAGAACCCCATGTTGTAGCTTCTCGGAAACACCCTCGATCAACACACCTTAAAAAAAACTAAATTAAAATTGATTCAGCTGTTTGAGTGCTACCTACTACTATGCCACACTCAGACACACAAATACCTAACACCTTTTTTGCGTCGGTGGTTTAAAATGAGAGCAAATCTACAATAATTTTTAATTAGTTTAGTTAAACTTTCTTTACTGTATTTTAAGCTTAAACTTTCTTTTCTTTTGTATTTACTATGAATTAAACAACAATTTAGTTAATAAACTTTCTTTTCTTTTGTATTTACTATGAATTAAACAACAATTTAGTTAATAAACTTTATTAAACTTAAAACATAAAAGTTCTTCCAATTTTATGAACTAAACTGTGTACATAGATTGATAATAGACTTTTTTAATGAAACTTTAAACTACTTTAGTTAATAAACATTCCTTATTAAACTTTCTTTCTTTTATATTAATTATGAACTAAACAATTTAGTTATTACCTACTCTCTTTCTTTATTAAACTTTAAACTGAAACTTTATTTCTATTTATTGACTAAACTACGTATTACACTTTCAGATTAACTTTGTTTCTGATTATTCACTATGGATAACCCGACGGATCATTAGTTTTGTAGAGTAATCTTTATAGTTTTATCATTATGCAGAACACAAACTAATACATAAGTATTTGCAAGTGTGTGTTAATTATCATACGATGTCCGAAGGCACGCGTTTTTCCCCGGCCCACATAACGGCAAACTTGAATACGAACACCATTCCACTGTCAGTATACCCAGTGGCCTCGACTGCCACACTGTGTCGCTGTTTACAAACAAGGAAAATATGTAAGTTAAATCTAACTTAAGTTATTTCACCACGTATTGTAAAACTTGTGTAAACATCGGCTATGTAATTTTTTAGCAGTGTTTGCCTAGCTTTGTTCGTGAGAGTGTCATTTGCATTATTATCTATTGTGTTACGATCTCGCTGCAAAAATATCGACGCCACCGATTTCGTTGCAATAATTTACATAGGTAGATATACATTTGAATAATGATTAAGAAAGTACAGATGTGTGTTGTCACAGTATTTTACCATTAAGCGTAAAATGGTATGTAAATTGGTACAGATGCTTTCGGAACTTTCTCTTTTGTTTAAAAGTGTTTTTTTACATTCGATAAAAAATATACCACCGATTTTCATGACTTTTTCATCGATTTTATTTTCGATTTGTTTACGTATTCGTACTCCTTTTTTTGATAGGTTTGCGTTTGATTTCCTCCTCCACTATGGTCTACGATGGAGCGAGCTTAATTAGAAGAAACCAATTCATTCGTGACTTGAAGACACTCAGTAATAATTAGTACATTCTTTAACCAAAAATATTTAAAACTAGAGTTTCTGTTTTTTTGCGATTTCAGGGTTGGTTTAATGACAGTGACAGTTCACAATGACCTCTTTTGGATTAGCACCACCTTTCTTTATAACCCTGTTTATCGTATACTAAAACCAGATGGCACCTATAGTCATCTTTATACACGTCTACATAAGTATTCTCAATGTATTAAATTGCATTGTTTTTAAACTATGGCAAAGTAAATTGTACCTAAACAGTTTTCTCCGTGTTTAATACAAATAACGAAATGTGTCGACGGGTACAGTAGACCAATTTAAAATATGCAATATAACAACTGGTCCCGCGGGATCAGTTCGAGCGGGTCCAGTTGACGTAAACGCTATCTGCCCTCCAAATTTCACCCGCGTAAATAATCCCTGGACCCGGGTATGTCCTAAAACTGCGACCAGAACCACCGGAGGATGGGCAGCAGCGTCCTAATAGTATACGGTGAACGTACTGCGATCCCCAAGCCGCCTGCCAAGCGTGGGGATTATGGCAACACCCCTCTCTATGAGGACGGCCTTGTCCAACAGTGAACGTTAATTGGCTGATGATGTGATGTGAAATAATCCCTACACTATTTCCATTCGTTTATTTACTCTGACAGCAGCAAAAACATTGTAAAAATAATTGCGTTATTAAATAGTTGAGTTCAACTAAAGACATCAAGCCTGATTAAGGCCAGATGCGTTCGCACCCGCTCGCAACCTTATCATATCTCCCTTGTGTGTCTGATCTGATGTCATATCATTCACTAAACTAATCTGACAGGACCAAAATAATCTGTCTCTTTTCATTTCAATATGTGAGAGAAGGATGACAACAATTTTAGAGCTGTCAAATTAGTTGTAGTTTACATAATGATACCTACAACAGAATCGACACCAATGTATACGCGCCAGAAACCGCGAGATTTGCTAGTGTGAATTTTCATTTTTTTTATTTATAAAATAAATAAATAAATATCATCATCACTATCATTTCAGCCATAGGACGTCCACTGCTGGACATAGGCCTCCCCCATCGATCTCCAAAAGGACCGGTTGGAAGCGGCCTGTATCCAGCGTTTTCCTGCGGTCTCTTTTAGGTCGTCTGTCTATCTAGTGAGTGGACGCGCATTGTGTGTAATATTTTTATATAAGTTGTGCTAGAGATTAGCGCCCCTTTAATTACTAGCGTAAGATATAATAGGTCGGGGAAAAAGTCTTTTCGTATTTTGTATGTATAAAGTTGTAGTAAAAATCTTATCCGTTGTACTGTTTGTATCTGGCTGGTTTTGATACCATTAAAAAGATGACATTTTAAAAAAAGAATACAAAACGTAAAAAGCAATTTCCCGCCATTTTTCAATTGTTTTTTTGTTCGATAAAATGAGTGAATCTAACGAACAAATTCGATATATTGTGAAATTTTATAACAAAAAAGGCAAAAATGCGACACAAGCCGCGAATAAAATTTGTGACGTTTATGGACCTAATTCAGTGTCATCAAGAGTAGCACAATGTTGGTTCAAGCGTTTTCAGTCCGGGAATTTTGATGTCAAAGATGCAGCTCGCTCTGGTCGCCCTGTTACGGATAAAGTCGATGCCATTTCTGAAAAAGTGGACCAAGATCGGCATATTAGTAGTTACGACGTAGCTGAAGAACTGGGGATTGACCACAAAACAGTTTTGACCCATTTGAAAAAAACTGGGTATACAAAAAACTCGATATTTGGGTGCCACACGAGCTCACTGAAAGAAACCAAATGAATCGTGTACTCATTTGCGATTCTCTATTGAAACGTAACGAAACCGAACCGTTTTTGAAAAGATTGATCACTGGTGATGAAAAATGGATCACCTACGACAAGAATGTGCGCAAAAGATCATGGTCAAAGGGCAGTGAAGCACCACAGACTGTAGCGAAACCCGGATTAACACGTAATAAGCCGAACCACACACCACACCACTCAGCAAAAATTTAGAGAGCTTGGTTGGGAAGTGTTAATGCATCCACCATATAGCCCAGACCTTGCACCCTCAGATTTCCACCTGTTTCGATCTCTTCAGAATTCTTTGGGTAGTGTTAGATTAACATCAAGAGAGGACTGTCAAAACTACTTGTTGCATTTTTTTGATCAGAAGTCCCAAAAATTCTACAGCAACGGGATCATGTCACTACCTACAAGATGGCAACAAGTTATCGAACAAAATGGCACATATATATTATAATTAAATGTAATTAAACTTGAAAAAAATATGTCTTGAATTTGTTTAAAAAATACGAAGAAACTTTTTCCCCGACCTTATATATAGCTATATAAATAAAAATAAAACGCATCCAAATATTGTGATCAAGCAGTAGCAAGGTTACGAGCAGACCGAATCGGACACGTCCAAGTGTGGCATTGAAACTTTATAACAAGTAAACTAAATGTAATTGGCAAGTATCTAAGTACTTACAAAACGACAATACACGCATGGACTGAGTTATAACAATTATGATATGTTGCGAATAGGTCCATAGGCCACCTTCCATACTAAATTCTTTGAACCCCTCTATGATTAATGTAGAGGTTAGATAGTGGAGAGACAGCTATGCTCGGAGCAATGGAGAGAGCTATGCTCAGAGTTCCTTTGCTCGATAAAATCCGAAACGTAGATATTCGCCAAAGAACCAGTCACCGACATAACTATTAAAATCTGCTCTGCAAGTTGAAGTGGCAATGGGCAGGACACATGGCTCGAAGAACTGATAACCGATGGGGATGAAAGGTTCTTGAGTGGAGACCGCGGACCGGAAGATGTAGCGTAGGTAGGCCTCCCACTAGATGGACCGACGACACTGTGAGAGTCGCGGGCATCCAGTGGATGCAATTGGCAGGATGTCGTTCAGTGTGGAGGTTAAAAGGGGAGGTCTATGTTCAGCAGTGAACGTCTTCTGGCTGATGATGATGATGATGAGATGTTAGATAACGATTTGACGTTTGTTTATATTCCTGTTACTAATAGTAACTGTATGGCTCCTCTTAGTATTTCGCGACTACGGTAAAGTTGAGCTAAGCCTACCTACACCTGTTCTATCTTTCTTTATCTGTAACTATATAACTTTTATTTCTGGTGCGCAATAGTTTATATCTATCCAAACTATTAAGTTTCATCAAAATTAAGCATGGTAATATTAGAAGCAAATGTTTTGTTTCAATGTACAGAGCTAAAAACATTGTACCGATCATAAGTTATAGCAAAACGAGAGAGAATGCGGGTAGAGGTAGGACTCGATTATATACCTACTTATACTGGTTTACTACGTTAGTACCTAACTACTGCTTCGGTGATTTTCATATTATACAGGGTTATTGACAATTACTTGAAGATACAGGATTAATTATCTTCGATTTCTTCTTCCTAGACCATTTCCCATTTACTTGGGATCGGCCTTCCCTGTCCTTTTCCTTCACTGAACACGATTTTGTGCTAAGTCAGGTATTATTTCAGCTTCTTTGAGGTTTTGTCAACCGTCATCCACCAAGTGACGGGTGGTCGTCTACGAGTACGTTTTCTGGTTGGCAAGTCCAAGGCAAGCTTCACCATATGGTCTTCTGGGCGTCTTTGGCTGTGACCGAACCATCTAAAGAGTTTTTTTCTGACTTTGTCAGCTATCGGTGCAACCTTGAAACTTCCTCATATGTACTCATGCCGATTTTTATCTAATAATGACATACAAGATTATTTATAATTAGCTAAAAATAGCTAACAGCCTTTCGCAGGTAGCTTCCCTAAATAATATAAATTTTTTGGAAAATTGTTTGCATTTCAGGCTGTTCAATAGTGGAACGCTTTGTCCGTTCCGTACCCATTAGACACGCGCCATCGCTCACTGTTTTTAAAGAACGTGTAAAGTTATTTTATCTGTCGCAGCTGCCACCTTGTTGACGTTGTTATTGTTCATTTAACTATTCATATTTATATATTTAATACTTTTATATATTAGTCATCATCATCAGCCAGACTTTTGTCTTGTCTATGTTCATTTTAAGACCCACCTGTTGGGAAAGGCTACTGAGGTCGCTGAGCATCGTGTTGAGGTTCTCCAGCGACTCTGCCATGATGACTATATCATCGGCAAAATGAAAGTGAGTGATGTATTCGCCATTGATGTTGATGCCGAATCCGTTCCAGTCCAAGAGCTTGAAAACGTCCTCCAATGCGTTACTGAACAGTTTCGGAGAGATAACATCTCCATGTCTCACGCCTTTCTGCAATTGGATTGGTTCCGTGCTCTCGTCTTGCAATCGGATCGACATGGTGGCGTTTCTATAGAAACACTTCAGTATATATTAGTATAATTCTAAGTAATTTAAGTATTAGAATGTATTATTATTAGAATATAAGTATCACATTAGTTACTATTGCACGCTCCGCCTTTTACTAACTTTAAGAATCCTCTCCTTCCTAAGGTTGCCTGAGATATCGCTCTAAGCGATAAGGCCGTCGATTTTGCGCTAGTTTTTTAAGATGTTATATCGTGTATATGTAATTTGTGTATTTTGAACAATAAAGAGTTTATCTATGTATTTATTTAACTAATACTAGTTTTTTTTGTTAGATAATAGATAATTTATTTTAAATCGAGTAAATCATTCACACATTTTAAAACGTATACATAATAAGTGTTAAAACAATATTAGTCATTATGTATAATCTTTTGCTTTTATGCGTACAAATATAGAGAGATGGCATAAAAATAATGCCGTAAATATCTACCTTTTTTGTGTAGTTTGTAAGGGTTTATTAGTTTTGTGTTTTTAGGTGAAAGTGTTGGATGTGTTATTTTACTGCCATTCAGAGCATAATATTATTGAAATAGTTTTGCTTTTGTATGGAATAAACAAGATTAATAATTGAAAGTTAATATTACTGAACTAAAGAAATCTATACGTCCAGAATTTTAGGAACGATGCCTACGGGCATCGGTCTATTAAATTAGTTTAGTTTTGTATATTGATTTTTAGATAAGTTCATATTGATTCCAAATAATGTATTTTATTCACTTAATTTATTAGGTGCAATTTAGAGAAGCTGCCTGCGAGAGATTGTTTAGAATTTTGGTTTATTAATAACAACCTTGTATACCCTAGCATTTATAGTTTCAAGTTCCACACACTCAATTTTCCTTGGTTTCTGACCGGAGATCGATATTTTACATGCTGGAATTTCCAAAATCCCGGTGTCTACGACTATCTCACAAGCATTCTTATTTTAATCTTACAATAAACTTCCATCCGATCTCTGTTCTTTACTATAGATAAAGTGACAGAAAAACAAATAAATTTGAAAAGACGAATACTTTTATTATTATTTATTATTTATTTATTTATTTATTATTTATCCAGAGCAAATTCCAAACCACATTCTTGTTAATCAACTTTTTTTTTATATTGTTCAAATGTATATATTTATTGTTTGTGTATTGTATAATTTTATGTTCTTATATATTTATACCCACTACTATTTCATAGAAATGTTTAATGACCCATTATTTTTGTTATTCCAGACAACAGAAGCAAGATGTTTTTCGTGTTGAAAAAGTGCTGCTTTTGCGTGGATCTGCGCTTTGGCAGTTTCATAATTGGATACCTTATGCTGGTAATTTAATTTTAACTTATCAAAGTACTCACTTGCCTTCTTGTTAAAATTGAGATCATTCCATTAGCCCCTTGGAAACCCCTCAAAAAGTTCAGGTTAGATTAGCATTGCCATGTGTAGCTAGCTACATATGAATTGAAACTTCTTCTTCTACATTGCAACCGTCTTAAAAATGGCAAACTTTCATTTCAGATCCTTCGATTATCAGTGCTGGTCATTACCAGCGTGCATATCTCCAAGGAGAACAACATGATCCAGCACGGCGTCCATAACATCGTAGTGCAGCAGGACGTAGCCTTCCACCGCCTCACTAGCATCATCAGTCTCATGATACTGATCTTCGAGATCTTGCTCTGCATCGCACTTATAGTTGGCCTCTATAAGGTAAGAAATTACTATTATCCTAACATATGTGTGCCGTGGGGTGCCGGCAGAGTAAAATAGTACTTCCCTCTAGCATCAGGGGTCGTTGAAGCCGACTGAGGTACCTCATCGTGTTGTTGATCTTAATCTGCAACGCCATAACGATCAGAGAGCAAGCTTGGAACCTATAACCCATAATGATGCTTCCGTAAAGCACGACACAGGTCCTGAGTCCCAACACACACTTAAGGCGACTTTACATGCACCAGAGATGTGCGAGGTATCTAAGCGGTGTGCAAGGAAAAAACCTACCAATAGGAGGAGGAATAGAACGGTGCCAAAGTATCGACACAAGTCGCGTCCCATACAAGGGGCCGCCCCAACTTCCAGGGAACAAGTGTCATACCATCAGGCCTCCTTCCATCGTCAAGTTTTTCGTTTCTTCTTTTGTCAAATCATTCAATACACTCATACATTCACCTCCCTGATTTGCGCGGGTGTGATTCGCAATTGACACTAGTTTGAGGCGATGCATGCTCTTAGTTGACTGTTCGATTGTTTACAATAATATATTTATTGTCTTTATTTTTTACAGACATAAAAAAACCATTAACATCCTTTGTTATAACCAGGGCCACCAAGACACTGGCCTTGCCGAGTTTGGAGTCCACTGCAAGTACATGGGGTTCAATTAAAAATATATTTTATTCGCCTATAAATTTAGTATCCTCTAATTCCAGCGGCTGGACCAACACCTGGAGATGTACTACGTGGGCAGTTTCGCGTTCCTGGTGATGGGTGTGGTGCTATACGCGGTAGTGCTGCTGCGATACGCCGAGCGGTTCGGCGCCTGGGCCTGGCTGTTTGTGGCCGTCGAGATCTGCATGAAACGTCAGTATTTTACTTATTATCCAACCACATCCTCTATGACTTCAACATAGGTGCACAGGCATCTGGTTTGGGCTCACACAGCATCACAGGCATCGGGCTCACAGGCATCTTCCTCTATGACTTCAACATAGGTGCACAGGCATCAGGTTTGGGCATCGCTTACGGATGATGTTGGAGAATTTGATGCTGACACTGATAGAGTGTTACCCTTTGGGGCGTCCTAAGTACCATGAGTTTGTCGTCATAAAGAGGGATTTGCCTACATGATATCCTGATGTAAAGTAGCGAAGGCTCTCGTCTAATATATTTGGCCAATTCTCACTTTTGGGATCATTACGCCAACTTAGTAAGTAGTTAAGTACCTACCTAAGTTAAGTAGTATCTTCGATCAATCTGTCATATAAAAAATTGGTGATGACCGCGAGGTGGTATTGATGCGAACAGATTATGATCGGTGCCTGGGCTCAACAGTGGTGGTCGAGATCTGCTAGATCTTAGATTTCAATTGTAAATCATCACATCGTACCATTTTGTCATCTCAAAGTCAAAATAGTGTTTGGTAACTTCATCAGAACTCGCGTGAGGATTCATTATAAACTATTAAAAAACTATTTACACTCACGTTTGGTAGAGAAGAGCGACCCCTTCCACCGCAACTTCCAGCCATCTCACCATCGCTCAACAACGGCGAAGAAAAACATCGTGAGGAAACGATTATGTCCGACATTTCAAAAGTGCGCTGACACCAACATGCACTAGGCCAGCATGGTGAATTAGAGCCAATCCTATCTCTCTGAGAGAAGGCTTGTGATGGCTTATGTGATGTATAGAAGGCTTGTGTCCCAGCAGTAGGAACAGAATAAGCTGATAATTATTATGATGATGACAATATATGAGAAGCCCGTAAACAAGTAAGCGGATGTGTCTGTATCTGTAGTGCCAAAGCTTTAAATTCCCAAAATTATAACATTATTTTATTATATTTCAGTGATCCTGATATACTTCCTAACTGTGATAAGAAGCTACTACTATAAGATGAAGGACGAGGCGAAGGACGACAAACAACGATTGGACGGCAAGGGGCCAACTAACTACTTCGCTAGAACGAAACCTATGCTGATCAGCACCAAACCTTAATGTAAACGAAATAAAAAGAGAGAGAGATAAATAAGACAAAATAAAAAGAAAGAAAGAAAAAATGCGGAGAGATACGAATTATTTGGAAAACAAATTACAAGCTGCTGATGCTGTGATTGAAGTCGACATCTCTTTGGTTAATCAGTCATTTTATACAAATTTTAGACTACCACTATCGACTACAGATCATCATCATCATCAGCTATAAAACCTCCACTTCTGAACATAGGCCTCCCCTTTAACCTCTACACTGAACGACATCCTGCCATCTGCATCCACTGGATGCCCGCGACTCTCACGATGTCGTTGGTCCATCTAGTGGGAGGCCTACCTACGCTGCGTCTTCCGGTTCGTGGTCTCCACTCAAGAACCTTTTTTCTCCATCGGTTATCGGTTCTTCGAGCGATGTAGCCTGCCCATTGCCACTTCAACGCTGCAAATTTTGTTAACTATTTCAGTGTCTTTGGCGAATTTTGCAAACTGCACCTATTCGAGCCCGCGTTTAAAGTTGGGCGTAAGGCTCCAGCCCTTGCACAGGGTTGTATTAGGTATAATACTCGTATATGATGGTGAAAACTGTATCAAAATCCGTTGCGTGGTTTGGGAGGAGTTACCCGATATACAGACAGACGCGGAAAGCGTCTTTTTTATATACTATGTAGAGAGATGCAGCTTTATACGAGTGTGTAAATTTTGACCTTATAAGGGGAAATACCCCAAATAAATCGATACTGTGTGTATGTATTGTGATAGACCTATATTATTCTGTGGTATTTTTATGGTATTAAAATCATAGATTAAAATAAAAATAATTTTATCTAACATGGCAGCAATAATTATATCGCATTATGTTCTTGGTGTCTCATTTTTAGATGTCATAATAATAATACTTGCGTAATTTGTTTTATTTATTATTTACAATGTCAATGCATTTAATAAATGCTTCATATATTGTGGCGAGACACTAAAATAATAAGTAATCTAAGTATATAATAAGCACCTATGTATAGTAGGGAAAATAATTTATAATATTTTTTTTATTTAATCTGCTACTCTAAATTAAAACACTAAAAACAATCAAGTTGTTTAATTTAATAGATTGATATTATCTAATGGTGGCAAACATGCAGACGGGACGCCTGATT
Organism: Agriopis leucophaearia; assembly: GCA_949125355.1. Taxonomy (NCBI): domain Eukaryota; kingdom Metazoa; phylum Arthropoda; class Insecta; order Lepidoptera; family Geometridae; genus Agriopis; species Agriopis leucophaearia. Next base: position 14,785,988 of record OX421274.1, on the reverse strand, counting down.
ATAAGCTATCACCGTCGCCTATTGATAATTGCAGCACCAGGGGCATCAAATATAAAGTTATATGATTATTTACGGGATATTTACCGTGGTAAGGTTGTGGAAGGAGCTCCCGATATTTCGGCGCAGTTACATGCACCATGTTCACGGGAAAACTGAAGAATGCGGGTGGTTGGTGAAAAAGTTCAAAGTTAGGTACAGACAAAACGATCTACCCTCTTTCTTAGTCTTTTGCTACGGTTATCACTGGAACTCGAACTCGAACCTAAGTCTCGACAAAATACACTCACTATATCACTGCGTATAGTATTTTGAACACATTTTGAACGCGGACTTTGCGCGGGGGAGCTCCTTCCACAACCTTACCACGGTAAATATCCCGTAAATAATCATATAACTTAAGTGAACAACCGTGATAGTTTAAAACAGCATCAAATATACTTTGCCGACCCTTAAATGCCTCCATTAACAGCTCTTTTAAAGAACCCCATATTAAAGCTACTCGGAAATGCCGCAGGTGTGAGGCAAAAAGGAACGCATAAAACGCACAGTGTGCGATTTCCACCGATCTATGATTTATGTGGAGGAACTTTCAGGTGTAGCGGCTGGTGCGATGAAAGAAGTTGGTGCAGATCGAACAGTTCTTCAGAACATTCCCTGGTGTAAATGCGATAAAAGACACAAAAGGACCCAACGTCTCTGCGCATGCTGAGCGGCTCTAATTGTTCAGTGAGCTTGTCGTCGACAATTCTGACAGCTCTGATACTTGGGTGCTCCGTTCCAAATATGGGAGCAGTACTCCATGTGAGATCAGACTTGCGCTTTGTAAAGCAAAATTCTTTGTCTCGACAGTGGATGCAGATGGCAGGCTGTCGTTCAGAGAGGAGGTTAAAGGGTTTCTATGTTCAGCAGTGGACGTCTTCTGGCAGATGATGATGATGTAACTTATTATGTGACTTAGTTATTTATTTATGCATTTTGGTAAATAGTTGTCCTGTATTGTGCAGTTTTCCCCATGTACATTTAATTTTAGAATCCTGATATGGCATACAATAAGAAGAACATGTCAATATGTTTATTATAGTGAAATGACGTAAAGAAATACCCTATTTTCCTCTGGGATGTCATTTTAATAACAGTAATAAATAGTATAGGTAGTGGCAGAGTAGAGTTCCAACATTTTTCTTTATCTAATAGTGTTAAAAAACGTTTTCTGTGTTTCAATCCTGCAATGTCGTTTAGTAATTTTAATAAATGCTGCTTTTTCTTAAATTTACGACTGGGTACCACCCTCATTGCATTGATATGTGCGGTAAGGAAATGTAATCTTGTTATCTTTTTAAATCTAACTCTAGTCTCTATTTGCATGTGTTCTCATTAAGTTGTGAATTTACTTTAAATATTATCTTACTTGTATGTATTTGTGTTTTTCATACGTACCAGACAGGATAACAGGCATTTGATGTAAATTTTAGTTATTTCCTAACACCATTTTCGAATTTCCGGTAACTTATTAGTACACCATACTAGTATTTATTACAATACTAGCTGTACCCGCGACTTCGTCCGTGATTTCTTCAGAAAAAAATAGCCTATGTCCGTTCTCATGATACAAACCTCGCAAAATTTTATCGAGATCGGTTAAGCCGTTATTATGTAGCAAACAGACAGAGTTACTTTCGCATTTATAATATTAGTGTGATGTGATGAGATATATGCGTACGCGTAGGTTTGAATATTTATAAAATTATGTGTTATTAGAAGTATTATATTATGTACTAGCTGACCGTCCCGGCTTCGCACGGCTGGAGTATTTTTTAAATACTCTGGTAATAAATATACGCTGTTACTCAGGGATAATGTAGCATTCTAATGGTGAAAGAATTTTTAAAATGGGTCCAGTAGTTTTTGAATTAATTCGTTACAAACATCCAAAAATACAAATCTTTATAATATTATATATAGTGCAGATACTACTAGTATAATGACGTTGATTCTGATAGATCATTCTCTAAACTAAACTAAATTTGACAGCTCTAAAATGGTTGCCATCCTATTCTGCCATACTGAAATGAAAAAAAGACGCCGATAATTTTAGTCCTGTCAGATTAGTTTAGTTTAGAGAATGGTATGACAGAATTGATGCCTATATATATGTGTGTAATATAGCGTTACCAATGCACACCGCTGTCTGACGTGCGTGACGTCACCTCTCAGTTCCAGTCTTCCAACGGAAGACCAGCGAGTTCGGACCGGCTTATGACAGAAACTATTAAGTATATAGTTATTTTTAACTCGCAATGTCTATGTTACAGAACTTTTGAGAGCGTGTGGAAAACCGGTACTTTTGGTTCTCCAGAACTTATTTAATTCCGTCATACTCGAAGGTACTACGCCTGAAGCATGGAATAGGAGTGTGGTGGTGCTCTTTTTCAAAAAAGGTGATAACACCTCGTTGAAGAATTATAGGCCCATCTCACTCCTGAGCCATGTGTACAAGTTGTTCTCCAGAGTCATTACAAACCGTCTCGAATGCAGGTTTGATGGCTTTCAGACTCCCGAACAAGCCGGTTTCCGTAAAGGCTGGAGCACCATAGACCACATACACACGCTCCGCCAGATTATACAGAAGACTGAGGAGTATAATCGGCCATTATGTCTAGCGTTTGTGGACTATGAAAAAGCCTTCGATTCAATCGAGACCTGGGCAGTGTTGCAGTCCCTCCAGCGTTGTCATATCGACTATAGGTATATCGAAGTGCTGAAGTGTTTGTATAGAAACGCCACCATGTCGATCCGATTACAGGACGAGAGCACGGAAACAATCCAATTGCATAAAGGCGTGAGACAGGGAGATGTTATCTCTCCGAAACTGTTCACTAACGCATTGGAGGACGTTTTCAAGCTCTTGGACTGGAACGGATTCGGCATCAACATCAATGGCGAATACATCACTCACCTTCGTTTTGCCGACGATATAGTCATCATGGCAGAGTCGCTGGAGGACCTTAATACAATGCTCAGCAACCTCAGTAGTCTTTCCCAACAGGTGGGTCTTAAAATGAACATGGACAAGACAAAAGTCATGTCCAATGTCCATGTTGTACCCGTACCGGTAATCGTTGGGAACGATACTCTCGAAGTTGTTGACCATTACACCTATCTTGGACAAATTGTTCAGTTAGGTAAGTCCAACTTAGGCAAAGAGATCGCCCGAAGAAACTAACTCGGATGGGCAGCGTTCGGGAAATTGCGTGACATCTTCTCGTCCAAGATACCACAGTGCCTGAAGACAAAGGTATTTGATCAGTGTGTGTTGCCAGTGATAACATATGGTACTGAGACGTGGTCCTTAACTGTTGGCCTTTTGGAAAAACTCAGAGTCACACAACGGGCAATGGAGAGAGCTATGCTCGGAGTTTCTTTGCGCGATAAAATCCGAAACGTAGATATTCGCCAAAGAACCAGAGTCACCGACGGAGCTATTAAAATCTGCAAGTTGAAGTGGCAATGGGCAGGCCACATCGCTCGAAGAACTGTTAACCGATGGGGAAGAAAGGTTCTTGAGTGGAAACCGCAAACCGGAAGGCGCAGCGTAGGTAGGCCTCCCACTAGATGGACCGACGACATTGTGAGAGTCGCGGGCATCCAGTGGATGCAGATGGCAGGATGTCGTTCTGTATGGAGGTTAAAGGGGGAGGCCTATGTTCAGCAGTGGACGTCTTCTGGCTGATGATGATGATGAATGTCTATGTGTCTTTTGTTTCTGTTATAAATAAATATTTTTCTTTCTTTCTTTCATACAAACTAACTACTTGTTGTTTTTTTGCAGGTGCTAGAGTTCATATCGTTGATCATTTACTTCACGGAAATTATGGAAAGCCAGACCTTGACCCATAAGTCTGGGTACATCAACTTAATAAGATTTCTTCTGTTCGTGTTTTTTCTTTTCACGTGCATAAAGCTGGCTTTAACTGCGACTCTATACGTTGGAATACTTGAGGTTTGTTTTTGTTGTCAAAGTTCCAAGCTAAGTTGTCAGGTAATGGCATTTGGGTAATAATTATTTTTAGAAATATATTTTCACGCCGTATATTTATATTTTATATATTTTATTTTTATATATTGAGACAAAAAAGAATTACACAGTTACATTTATCTCACATATTAAAATTAAATTTAAATCAATCTTATGTCATATATTATAATTTAAACTAGAATATATATATAAATATCAAATAATTATCGAGAGTATCGTTCCCAACATTGACCGGCACGGGTACAACATGGACATTGGACATGATTTTTGTCTTATCCATGTTCATTTTAAGACCCACCTGTGGGGAAAGGCTACTGAGGTCGCTGAGCATTGTATTGAGGTCCTCCAGCGACTCTGCCATGATAACTATATCATCGGCAAAACAAACAAATAAAATAACTAAGTTAAAATAAAAAAATACACCGCGTACGAATATTTACATAAATAGTTATTATCGTCATCATCGTCAGCCATAAGACGCCCACTGCTTGCCACTGCGTGCCATAGGCCTGCCGCTAATAGTTATTATAAAAATACATAAATAAAGAATAAGTACCTATAAATAAACATACATAATTACAAAATTGGTCGGGTCGGACGTAATGTTGTCTTTTTCCACTATACTTTTTGTATTTTGTGATGGTATGGAACCCTCGGTGCGCGAGCCCGGCTCGCACATAGCCAGGTTTTTGAATTTGGTATAAAATTACTTGTAAATCAACTGTTAAAGGTCGCTTATTGTTTTTTTATGTGTTCCAGAGAAGGCCAGATCATTTGGAAATGTGGTACCGAGGATATATGATTTGTGAGGTACTGCACATGACCTTCATCATTTTGAAAGCGGTTAACACCACAGATACAGGAAACGATTGGTTCTGGAGTGCTCTCATGGGAAAATTTCTTCTTAAACGTAAGAACCAGTTTACATTTGGTTTGCCCCAAAGATCTCAAAAGTAAAGATATGCTCGTACGTATTGCGTCCATGTCTTGTATATACCTACTTAAAAAAATAACGCCATCTGTCAAAATCTATACAAACTAAATATGACCAATTTAGTAGATCACATTTGACATCTGTCAGTCTATTGTTTATTAGTCAAAGTAAAACGTAAAATTGCCTTCTTTTGTCATTATATTATGTATTTTAATGGGAAAAAGTTATGCAACTGTGCAGTTTAACTTTGTATTATCTATACATATAATCTATACATATAAGGTCAACTCGGCGAAGACCGTCTGTCGGGAAAGATCGTACAACAAGAATTACCACGAATTCAGCAGAACTACGCAGATGGCAATACCATCACCGGAATAATAAAACCATTTAAGTTCTTATTAATTGATATAGATAGCGGTATTTATAGTGTGAACGGAAAAAAATGAGGTTGTTAATTTAGTACGGTGAGCACCTTTGCATTGGAGTGTGCCACGTGCTTACAAAAAAAAGGATTTAAAAAGAAAACTCACATATTCAACAGATCTATGCAAGTAAGTTTATTCTTCATTAATTTATCTATTTGATTAGTAAATTACATTAGTATTATAGACGTTTTTTAGTCATTTATGGTTGATGAAAATAAAAACTAATCTCAAAATATGTTGCGGGGAAGTCCGTCTAGATCTTGGAGGGTAATAAATGTCATATGCCGGTCTTCGCCTCTTACAGAAATCGTCAACCTTTGGTGTTTTGTTAAGCCTTTCTAGAATACCTATATAAATTATCAAAGTGTCCTAAATATAGAGTTCTACAAAGTAGCACATATTATAAAATCAAGAATATATGTCCGGTTTTTTTTAAATATAATGTTATGTATCTTGTATAATCAAAGTATATTTGTAACATATGTGTAGGTTTTCAGTTCCGTACTCAAAGGATACCAAATTCTGCTGTCTGTCCATTCGTCTGTCACAGGGTCAGCACCGTGAGCACACTCTCGTGAATGACGGTGAGTGATTATTTCAACCACTCAGATTTGCTGTTATGGTCACGTGACCGATTTTCTATTGATCTGATTGGGAGAGATAATTAATTACTTATAGTCACTCACGATAGGGTACTAGGCGTAATTTATTTCAATTTTTAGTTTTAATTTATTTTAGCCATGGGAAAATATACGCGAAAAACGGAAAAAAGGTCGTATTCGAAAGAGAAATTAAAAGAAGCTATACTAGAAGTTCAAAGTTTTGCACCCCTGGAACTGCAACGTAGCCGGTCTTACCCGACAATTGCAGCATTTTGCGAAATAAGCGTAATAAAACCTTATTCCTGAGAGTTAGGGTACAAATATTAAGTTGTTACAGGAACTGGCGTTCGTACACTGATTCATTCACACAGGTCTTCGTATCTATAACTACGCCAACTACCGCTAACCAGGGAAATTTGCCACTAGACGGTCTTAACCGACATGGGAGCCAAATCCGTCTATTTCTCTGTGTTTTCAAAAATCGTTTTTATTTTCTGAACTGATAGTTTCTTTGTCATTTCGACATATTTATTGTCAGATCATCTAAATATATTATTATATAGTTTAACCAAATTTGGATTTAAGATTATAGAATAGCCACAATAAGACCATTTGTATTTTTTTAAATTTAGTATGCCGGTCTTCGCCGAGTTGACCTTAATAAAAACGTGGAGATAAAAAAATCTGTAATTGCGAGATAACAAAAAATAAATCACACAGGGCGTCTCAAAATAAGCAGCTGAACACGATAGGACAGTTTTTAGAATTTTTGTCTGTTTATTTGTTTGTTTGTTTGTCCGCGCACATCTCCTAAACCACTGGACGGATTTAAATGCGGTTTTCACGAATATGCTTAGAAATTACCAGATTAAAACATAGGCTATCTGATACAATTTAATTGTTTTTTTTATTTTTACATGAAATAAATTAAAAATCAATGATTTATTTCTTCGTTACCCGAAACTTAATATGAGGATCGTCACATAGCCTCAAGCAAGGAGGTCCAAAGTAAAGAGAATGTTATTGACATAGCCATTAATAATATGTAACTGTCAACTGTCATTCAGATAATCAGCCAGATTAAAACTTTTTATTTAAATTAAGGAACCTTCTTAGATGAATGAACGTGTAGATCAAGGATGTTATAAAAACATAGGCCTTACAACCTCTTTGGTGATTCCAATGCATTTTATTCTATGTCAAATTTAGCATTTAAAACACAAAATATACCACATTCTATTTTAAGCATCCTTGTCGATGATTTTAAGTCAGTCCCGCGAATAGAAATATCCAAAAAAGGTCTTTTGTTCTTGACAATAAACCTATACAACAAAATTCCGGACGCATTAAAGAAAGAAATAAATAATAACACTTTTCCAGAACCAACTTCATAAGTTTCTAACCCAAAAATGTTATTACAAGATAAAAGATTTTTTCGACGATAAATTTTAGAAAATTATATTTAGAAAATAAATATCGATCTATAAATAGTTAAGAAAGTAGCGTCATAAGTTTTGTATGATCTCATATATAATTAAGTAACCTATCACACTAAGTGTTTTTTTGTTTTTTAAATTACTTTACCCTATGAAGTTTGAATAGTATATATAATATTTATGTAATAGATTTAACTATACTTAAATGTTTATATATATGTATGTGGTCTGGTTTTGTGAACAGCCACTATATAAGCCATTGCTGCACCCTTTATGCAGGGTATATAAACTTAGCTTAGAAGAAGAAAGTGTATATTTGCAATAATATAGTGTATAATTTTATTTTACTGTGATATTTTAACAGATAAATAGAGTAGTTCCATTTCATGGCTTTTTAATCAAGGTATACATACAAATGCACGCGAAATAAGAATTAACTAGCGAAGAGCGTGTCAAGACAAGCATATGTCAAGGTTCCGTGGCCAAAGCCATATACTTGTGGTCGTATTCATAGTTCAGAAATTGCATGGTCATAGAAAAATTCGAACGAGCGAAGCTGGACAGTCAAATTTCAGAGATGTATCATCCCGACATGACATGATATACTTTTTATGGTTTAAATAAAAAGAAAACTTCAAAACATGCTCTGCACTGTGGTCACATTATCTTTTTGATTGAAAAACTGTTGACTGTGTTTTTACTTTTATGCTTCTATCAATACTTCACACAGGGCGACTTAAAATAAGCAGCCAATGTTAAGGCAGTTTTTAGAATTTTTATTTGTTTGTTCACGCACATCTCTTAAACCCCTGGAAGAAAATGCGGATGGATTTAAATGCGGTTTTCACGAATATGCTTAGCAATGACCACATTGAAGTATAGGCTATGTTATTTTGCGCAAGGGCCAGATTAAGGGAAGAAAAAAAGATTGAAGGTTTATATGAAAATCTACGCGTACGAAGTCGCGGGCAAAAAAACTAGTTATAATATAATTACAATATTGCTCCGTGCTCGTATGATATTTCGCACGAAAATATCACGGGAAATATCATACGAGCGACTCAAAAATAGAGCCCCTGGAAAATATAAAACACCACGAGCTGATTTTAGTCAGTCCCATGCGATAGGCAGATAATACCGAACAATGGTATAAACCGGGTAGCTACGACATAATGTCGATACTCGAGGAAGTCTACAGTCTCGCTTATCAGACTAACTAACTACATAGAAACATACTGCTTAAAGTTAATAACTATAACATTGCCGAAATTTATATCCAACTTGTGGGCTAAATAATGGTAGAAGAACTAGAGCCAAGCTATCTTTCATTTCGCATGATATTTGCGTGCGAAATCATACGAGCAATTCAAAAATAGAGCCCCAGAGGTGTTGCCCCATATCTATTACTATTGGCACACAGGCCCATTCCTCTAAATTAAAGAAAACAGTATTCTCCGTCAGACACAGAGGAAGGAAGGTCAAGCAATGCAACCAAGTATCAAAAGGGGTACTAGAAAGCTAAGCGCCTGATAGTTTGTTCCAGCTATCTCACTTTAGAGATAGTTTTCATTCCAGTTAGGCGTGTTTAACATCGCTAAGAATCGGCATAAAAACTAAGACCTTTTCATAACCCCTGAGATGATGTCAACTAAGTAAGAAATGATCTTTAAAACCAGCTTTTATATTTCAGTGATAACCCTATACTTCATATTGGTAGTAAGAAGTTACCACCAACAAATGTGCAAACAACCAAATTACTACCAGGATTTCACTTACCGGTCAACAGGCAAGACGTACTGCGAACAAGCTAAGGACGCCCACGGAGAAATTGTATTATATTCTGCACAAACAAAAGAAAAAGATTTTACCCAAAAAGGTGGTTGTTTGGTGTACGCAACACCTGAAAGTTCTCAGATGAACGCAATTCCAATAATGCCATCATTTTTGTTGAACAATGACAAAAGACCAAGTATTGAACTTCATGCCATGGAGAATGAACATCAGCGATTTAACTCTTCTCAACCTATGAAAAAAAAAGTTAGTTTTGAGAACCATATTATTTTGGAATAAAAGAATGCCACTATTTCGATTAACGAGTCCGTTGTACATGGTAGGCTGAAGGATCGGGCTGATGCTTCAGGGGCGCCTGCATTTTTTTGAGCCTCACGTTCTTTCGTCATAAAAGCTCGCAACTGTCTGAGAGGAAATACGAAAAAGTCATGATAAAACCTTGATTATCTCAAAAACCATGTACCTAATAAAAAAATTACAACTTACGCGACAGATGAGGTGACATAAATGGCCTTTTAATATGTAATTAAGAATTAAACACTGTTTTAAACTATCACGGTTGTTCACTAAAGTTAAATGATTATTTACGGGATATTTACCGTGGTAAGGTTGTGGAAGGAGCTCCCGATATTTCGGCGCAGTTACATGCACCATGTTTACGGGAAGACTGAAGAATGCGGGTGGTTGGTGAAAAAGTTCAAAGTTAGTAGTTTGTAACTGCGCCGAAATATCGGGAGCTCCTTCCACAACCTTACCACGGTAAATATCCCGTAAATAATCATTTAACTTTAATTAAGAATTGTCTGTAACTTACATATTCCTATATTATTTACTATTTTATTGATAAGGCCTGTTTTCGCCGAATTATCCTATCAAGAAAAGTTTTATTAATTGTGTTTTTAAAACACATTTAAGATTAGTTATATCCTCAAATATTTATAATAATAATAAGCAAAATGTACTGTTTGACGTTCCTGCGTTAAAATTATTCATAGCTGTCCGAATTGGCGATTGTAGACTTCTAAATATTCCAAGGACTTTGACTTTGTTTACAGCGAGCCAAAACTTCTTTCTTATGTATTTCAACTTTGTGATTACCTAATAAGTTGTTTGTATTTAAATTTACAAAGATAACAATCTATCAAAGAGGATTTGTGAGTTAAGCCAATAAGGGGATTTCAGGAAATTTTGTCTAATAATCTCGTTTCGGGAATCAAATGGGACGAAAACGGGATTTCTGGACAAAAAAATAAAAAATCCGCTTCGAAGGGGATTCTCTAAAGGGATTTTTGGAATGACTTCCCCCAAACGTTGAGCCGATTTAGTTTTATTGTTTGTTTGAAAAGTGGCTTGATCTAGAATGTTCTTAGCTAAGTTCTGTTCATTCGTCCGAAGATTGTTAGCATCTTTTAAAAGGAGGTTTTTAAATTTCAATTGACACTTGTTAAGCTGATTGTTTACGTAAATAAATAAATGTGAATTATTTTCGGCTTTTAAAAGGTCACTAAAAGTTAAACAGAGTAACTGGCTTCATTGTTAATGACCCACTACGCGTAGATATAGCTCAACAACAAAATACAAGTTCTTATACTGGCGCCTGCCTCACACAGACAAGCAAACCTACCGTTCAGATATGGACTCGGGGACATATAATTGAGCCCTATTTGTCTAAAATGTTCATTCAACATATATAGTACCAAGGACGATCAGAAAGTACTTACTAGTTGTACCCGCAACTTCGCCCGCAATTTCTTCAGAAAAATGTCCGTCCTCATGATACATACCATTGCCATTTGCCTCGCTAAATGTTATCGAGATCGGTTACGGCGTTTTAACAGTGATTATGTAGCAAATAGACGGACATACAGAGTTACTTTCGCATTTACAATATTAGTGTGATTAAAAAAACTGTTTTAATGATGAATTTCTAGTGTAATTCCGCTTCTACGTCGCGACGTAGAAGCGGAATTACACTAGAAATTCATCATTAAAACAGTTTTGAAAATGGACTTCCGCAAAGTAACGCCTGATTCAATCAACTATTTAGTGTGATTATTTGAAATTGTTGCAAATATAGGTAAATCAGTAGTTATAGTATATTATTTTTGAGAGAAGTTGATTTAAAAAACCTAGTTTGTGAAAAAACTGAAAAAACTTGAAAGGACAGAGTGGAAAGAAACATTTCACACATTGTCCCACAACTTGAACAACTAGGTGGGACAGAATGAAATAAAACATTTCAAACATTGTTCCACTTTTGTTTGGGACAACTTGGTGGGACAGTGAGGAATATAACGGTTCTAAGATAGTCCAATGACTTGGACAACTAGGTGGGACACAGAGGAATAAAACATTTCAGTTACATGAGATGGGTTTAAAGAATATAACGATGAAACATAACGTCTCACGTAAGCGATATCGTAATTAATATTTATAGTAAAATTTGTGACCTGGGAATTTTAAGGTTTTGAAGAACAACATTGTGATAATGTTAGTAAATAAATTATGTGCAGTTTCGATGTCGTCGCTCAAAAACGGTATAAAGGTAAACATCATGAGCAAACCGGTATGTCCAAGAACCTCAAAATTTCAAAGAAATATGACTGGTGGATTCTTTAGGGCATTTAGAGCCCATCTCTCTTCTGAGAGAATGCCTGCTTAAGTCCTAGCAGTGGGAACATGATATTATATAGGTTGATACTGTAAATACTAAGTAATACTCGTATTAATTTGATAGAAGACGTCATTTCGCAAATAATGACAGGACATGGCGGGTTCTCCCAATACTTGCATCGCTTCTAACTTAGAAGGAGACCACCATGTTCCTGTGACCCGGACAAGGAACACCCTTGCACGTTATAACTGAATGGAGGATGGAGATGTATGGAAGAGAGCGATACGAGATAGGAGGCAAAATCGTAATTGAAAATGTTTACGATGTAATGAGGGACCAAATTCTAGAGACGGTTATAATAAAAATTAAATAGGTACATAAGGTAAGCTGAATATATTTAACAATATATAATTATATCAGCCACTTTTGATACCTATATATGATAATATAAATAAGATAATGATGTAACTATTTATAGGTATTATACAACATAACAAATTAAGATAAGTAGACATAAAATAAACAATACCCCTGGGGCCTTACCCCTAGCTCTATTTTTGCGAGCCAACTTTTGGTAGGTACCTGATAGGTACCTACGATTATTGCGACAACCAACTCATTTAAGCTGCACCGTTTAAAAGCGTCTAACTTGTCTCTGACTGGATGCACGGCTGTTTAAAATCTTTACTTTATCTGTGGAATCTTGGTGTGTTGTGTATATCACGCCCGGGGTACCGAGTCCTACAGATCGAATGAAAGAAAATCCGTTTTACTATGCGTGTGTGCGTGAGAATCGCAAAGCTTGGCGGCTATCAAACAACTACCGCTTATCATAGTTGATGGTACCGTTTAGACAAATAACACCTATGCGGGTCAACTTTTCGAGCTAGGGGTAAGGCCCCTGATCATGTTAAAGATAGCCTGACCAAAGGCGCCAGGTAAATGTTAATAAAAATATATAAAAAATACGCCTGTAGTTGTTATTTTAGTTTTCTAAATGAAGCATAGCGTCGCCTTAGAGTGAAAACCTCGGGAATGCAATTTTGGTCGCCTCGCAAAACCTCGCAAAGCATGTCCTAATTTCACTAATTCATGGAATAAAAATGAAAACTCATTCAGTTTGTATGTAATTTAACACATAATTTAAAAATATGTAGTACAATTTTTTTATGGGAGGCAGTTTTTTCTTCTGCCTCAAAAGTTATCTCTTTTTCACTTACGAGTTTTTCTCTCTAAGACGACGATAGGGAAAATGTGTGAATCTGAAAAGCGCAGTGCTTGAGATTTGTTTAGTTCTTTTCTTCCATCTGACAACATACAGCTTTACTGTCAGCCCCTCTCATAATGTCCTTACATCCACACCTGCATGCGCCCATCCATACCAGGGTGCCCCAAGGTCATCACTACAGATCGGGAGATACGTTTATGTGGAGGTGGCTAAATGAGGGAACTGAATTTTTGTACGGCAAGCTACAGTTTTTATTACGAAAATACGAACGTGGCGCTCGCTCTTCTCCACAGATAAGTTGGTTCAATTACACAGCCGGGCGGCGATGATGTCATTTCATTGTAACCATTTGTGGCACTCAACTGTTATGCGATGAATTTAAATATAATGTAATACTCTTATCACACAAGTTTTTATGATTAAAAAAAAATATTTCATTAACAAGGTCATAATGTAGAGTATAGAAAGTCAACACATACACATAGCGAAATAAGGACACAGCTTCATTGTTGATATTCTGAAAACCCGTACGAAGCGCTTTGATTCCACATTTATTGTGTGAACTGGTAGTCTCTAGAATGCGCTGCCTTAGTGGGTGTTCCCCGATAGTATGGTATAGGTATGTCGTAATGAAACACTACTAATATCGTATAATGCAATGCCTGATTCATTTAATTCAACTGATAATGTGAGGTTTATTCCCTTGGGCGTGATAAACCTACTTGGTAAATAAACGTATGGAAATCGCACAATTGTTGAAAATGACCAGGTGACATTATTTATAGCGTTAGTGGTTCGTGACCACAAATGATAATAATTTCCGTTCCGACCAATGTCAATAAAACCACTTTATAGTGCCTATCTAGTGTTTCCTTTGCAACTCGGGGAAGTACCGCCACATTCGCCAGTTATTGGCCAGTTATCAGCTTTTCTCTTCCAGTCACTGCCAGCCGTCTTACGTATATCGTCACTCCAACGAGTCTCAGGGCGTCCTACGCTACGTTTGCCGATTCGTGAACTCGTCTACCCCAACCGTTATCGGTTCTGCAACAGATAATATGATCGGCCCACTGCCACTTCAGCTTGTTAACTACGTACCTTCCTGGAAATAATAATTATGTAGATAGGTATAATCTATCTGTCTATACGATATAATCTATACATATCTGTACATCTATACTCATCATCACCCAGAAGACGTCCACTGCTGACGTCTACATAGGCCTTTAACGTCCACACTGAAACGACATCCTGCCATCTGCATCTACTGGATGCCCGCGACTCAACTCAATCAATAAATATAATAAAAACGCGACTTCAATCAATAATAATAAAAACGTAGAGATAAAAAAATCTGTAATTGCGAGATAAGAAAAAAATTATCACACAGGGTGTCTTAAAATAAGGAACTGAACATGTTAAGACAGTTTTTATATTTTTTATTTCTTTGTTTGTTTGTCCACGCACAACTCCAATCCACTGGACGGATTTAAATGCAAATTTCTATAGAGTGAAAAAAAAAAACAATTGATCCCAAATTCTTTAGTAAATCCATAATTATAAATTAATTAATTAATTTCATTTATTTGACACCAATAAAATTACGCAAAAGTTTTACGAACCCAATGGCTCCGAACTAGTACATAGTACTGTGTTTCGGGAACCATTACATATTATACTAGCCGTCCGCCCCGGCTTCGCACGAGTGTAAGCTCGGCCTTCGGCCTCGCTACAAAATATAATATAGCCTATGTCACCCGGGGATAGTGTAGCTTCCCAACAGTGAAAGAATTTTTCAAATCGGTTCAGTAGTTTCGGAGCCTATTCATTACAAACATACAAACATACAAAAATAGGTACAAATCTTTCCTCTTTATAATATTAGTGTAGATGTGTATTGTAAAGCACTAGAGATATTTATAAAAATAACAGTTAGTTATGTAGGTAGGTACTTATAAACTAAACTGAGAAACGAGAACAAATCGTTCGCTTGATTGAATCTCTTATCATACCATACAGTTTAAATTTACAATTAGTGGAGTTCAAAGCTCTGCATGCCATAACGACCTTAGCATGACACCACTTGTATTTCTTGTAATCGTATATGAAAGGCAACGAATCTTATTAAATCTCACCAAGGGAGGGGTACAAATAAAAAATAACTGGCCAAGTGCGAGTCGGACTCGCACACGAAGGGTTCCGTACCATTATCTATAATAACCCCAAAAATTCGTTTGTTGTATGGGAGCACCTCTTAAATATTTGTTTTATTTTAATTTAATTATTTATATATAAAGTGAATAATTTAAGTTAATATTCTGTGAATATTTCAAGTGTCTACCTATTGCCGTTATATCAATATCGAGCAAAAAAATCACGTTTGTTATATGGAAGCCCCTTTAAATAATTATTTATTGAGTTTTTTTAGTTTTTGTTTGTAGCGGCAACAGAAATACATCATCTGTGAAAATTTCAACTGTCTAACTGTCACGGTTCATGAGATACAGTCTGGTGACAGACGGACGGACAGCGGAGCCTTAGTAATAGGGTCCCGTTTTACCCTTTGGGTACGGAACCCTAAAAAACACTAATAGAAAGCTACATTATCCCCGAGTGACATAGGCTGACAGACGGACGGACAGACGGAAAGACGGATAGCGGAGCCTTAGTAATAGCCGTTTTACCCTTTGGGTACGGAACCCTAAAAACTATGTTCCCTAAGTTGCGGCGGCGGGTGCGAACGCATCAGGCTTGATTCTTTTACCTGGATACTAACCGTCTTACTTAAAAATCTTTCTACATTCTTGAGAGACCTTTGATCTGCGGATCAAGCGAAATTCTTACCTAAAACCAAAAAAAAAGTTGCGAGGGCTTTGAAAGCGCTCTCAATAGCTGTCAAAATTTTACCACTGGCCGGACGTTGTTAAGAGACCTTTGCGAGGCAATATGGCGGCTTTTTAACCAATCAGCATAGATCACAGTATATATCGGCCAATCAGCATTTAGCTGATTGAATCACATTCTTTTAGGTTGTTTTTTTGTTGTTAGGCTAAGTTTTGTGGTTATTTATCATGGATTTGCGCAATTTCCGAAGGGATGTGGACATGTTACGCCAATTTAGAGCTCCCGCGTTGAAAAGAAGGGTAAGCCAGAGAATTAAGGCGTGATCCGATACATGGTATATATGATTTATCGGATGATGAATTTCGGCTGAGGTACCGTTCCAGTAATGAAAATATCCGCCGGATTTCTGACTTGCTGAGAGCAGACCACGGAACACTATTCTACAGGTGAATCTGCGAGGTGGCGGCATCCCTGTGGAACTGCAAGTAATGGCAGTAATCAGATATTGGGGCCACCATGAGGTAGATAAAAAATACTTATTTTGTTCAAGTTTCGTGTTATGCAGTATGTATGTGAATCCAAGATAAGTAAGAAAGTTATGTTTTATTTTTAGATCCAAGAAGACTGCGCGGATTGAGCCAGCAGACGCTGTCACGTGTGGCCCGCAAAGTAGCAATAGCGTTGGCTCCCAAAAGTTCCTAGTAGGTACATAAAAATGCCTTTGAATATGATGGAAAAAGCCAACGCTATCAGCAAGTTTGAAGCTATTTGCGGCCTTCAAGGGATTATGGGTGCAATAGATTGCATGCACCTAGAAATAATGAAGGAGACGTTGGCCCGTATCACATCAACAGAAAGAGACATTTCTCTATCAATACCCAAGTAAGTACATATCTTGCACAATGCCATTCCAGCTTGTATATTATAATCCATGTCGGTATTCGTAGAACGGCATGCAAGATTTTATAGTCACGCATAGCTTTCTAACCCTGCCGCACACTGCTACTGTGTTAGGAAGACAAGGTCAAGTCCCAGCAGTGGGAACTCATGTTTATAGGTATTATGATAAATCACATGTGTCACTGACACTGCTGGGTGCAGCTAGTTATCAGTAAATAATTTTTAAATGTAAAAAACGATTTTCAGGTTGTCTGTGATGCTGACCTTAAAATATGTGACATCGTGGCACTGGAGGCAGCACACATGATGCGTTTTAACAACCGGCATATCCGAACCCGCAATGTTGTTGAAAGGTACTTCAGTGTATTGAAGCAGCGATTTCTGATATTGCTGAAATTGATGAGGGGTAACTATGCCAATATCAAAACTACGATAGTGCTGTTCTGCACAATTTGGCGATTCTTTACAAAGAACTAGGTGAGTTACTCTTTTTTTTATTAGCTTTGCATCTAGCATCTCAGCTTTTTGTTCGAAGAGGATCGGAGAGAGGGTTAAAATAAAAATAGCCTTTATTCTCTGATCCAATTACACAATTATATACTAGTTATACTTACTACTTAATTTAAAAAAAAACAATACTTAATTCTAAAAAAAATTGTTTGTAATACCAGTTTCAGAATCAGGTTGTCCTCACTGGACATAGGCCTCCTCTAGAAGTGGCCATTTCTCCCTATCTCTGGCTATTATGCGCCACCCTTTTGGTAGGTCAGCCTCCCACCTTCTATGTGGTCGTCCCCATGATCTCTTCCCATCTCCGGGGAACCACAATATGACCTCTTTGATCCATTTTTGTTTAGGGGGTCTGACTACATGTCCTATCCAATGCCATTTTAGTCACTTGATTTTCTGTGAGACATCTGTCACGCATGTGGCCTTCCATATTCTGGTCAGTCTTCACTTGTCCTTCAGCTTAATGGGCAACATGCTTCTCTCCATTCCTTGTTGACATACCTTGAGTTTTTGGGTGCGAGCCCTTGTCAGGCTCCAGGTTTGGCACCCATAGGTAAGTATTGGTAGAATACACATGTTGTACACTTTACGCTTGGAAGGCATTGGGATTTCTTTGTTCTTCAGTTTTTTTTAGTGTAGTGAGCTCAGGTGTAAATAACAAACAACACCTGGGCTCGTTACTGGAGAAAGGGTTACATTCTGTTAAATCTACTGCTTCATCCCACTGGTAGTCTCAGGGTGCTTTGTGTGACAGTGGACATAATTGTATCCACCCGTTGTCCCACCAAAATAAGTTTTAAATGTCTGGCTATTTATTTTTCTATTAATTCATTAACATTTCTCAGAATCTCCACTCTCAAATGACTAGATATAGGGACATTGTAGTGCATTGAATATGACAATCTCCTTTTTTTAACCGACTTCAAAAACGGAGGAGGTTCTACTGTATTTTATTATGTATGTTCACCGATTTCTCCACCAATTATGAATTGATTTTGATGATTCCTTTTTTGTTTGGTAGGTCTTACTTCAGAGGTGGTCCCATATAAATTTCATCAAAATCAGTTAAGTAGTTTGGTTTTTAAATGAAACTACTACTACTCACTGAAAAAAATATGTCATCCAAGTAAACAAAACTGCGTATTTACTAATTTTGAAGTCGGTTTTTTTAATTGATTATTTATTTCCTCAGATACAGCACAATTTTAACATGAAGAAATGACAAACAACGAGGACATTATCGATGATGACGTTGGCCGAATAAGTCAAAGCATTTTTATGGAAAATAATTTATTATAAAATATATTACACTTACACAAAAACTAAACATGTATTTTAATTAAAAATCTTACATAAGAGCATAGATTTTAAATATGTAATCAAATACTAAACATATTTTCAGTACTAATTCTCTCATAGTATTTTTATAATTATATTAAATAGGTATGTATTTTTGATTAACTTTACTCTCGAGGTCTAGCCCGGATATTTGATAGGCATTGGTGGAGCTGAAGCCAACCCCAAGAGTCCCTAATTCTAATTCAAAGTTAGGGTGACAAGACCTGCACTGACACTGGCTGGGGTGTATTGTGCATTTAGCTAAACACATTTACATAAACCAGCCAAGCTCCTAAGATAACAGAGCAAGGCTTTGGGTCGCTGCCTAAACTATTCTATCCCTATTTTGCCAGGTGTTTTGGTATTGGAGACTTGTGGTTTTTTTATTTTCTTCAAGGAGTCTCGACTTGAATCATGTCTTCTGTGGCCTTGCAATAGTACATGCTACATGGACTCGTTTTCGTGTAGAAAGCTCGACAGCACCTAAAAAAACATAATAACATTAGAACACATGACAGAGTTTTGACTTCCTACCTGATTGCACAAGTATATGGCAAGCAGGATCAATTTGCGAACCACTATAGCTGTGGGTAAAGACTTCGGCACGCCTTAATTAAATCTTATCATATTTTTTTTGTCACAATCCGGCTCCAACTCAGCATGATGCCGGTTGTAAACAACCGACGCTGGTCTTCCGTTGGGCCGGCAGGTGACTCCACGCACGAACGTACCACACGGCACGTGCACAAACTAACTAAATGCTTAATTTATTGAATATTTAACTAAACGAGCAATTATTAGACTGCCCCAGTGGCTCAATTGCTAGTGAACCTTCCTTCTGCGCTTATTGGCGCGGGTTCGAGTCCCACCTACAACAAACTTTCATGTGATGAACAATTGTGTTTGTTCCATGTCTAGGTATTAATATCCATTTAAGTATGCATTTAAAAATACACAGAGGGAGTGGTCTCGGATTCTAATTGTCGCGAGGAACACTGAAGTACAAGCAACAGATGGTAGAAGTAACATGTTTATCTATTTTTTATTTATTTGAAGAACCAAGGTTTTGGAGGAATTGTAGGTTGTATTTGGCCATAAATATTGCCTGTGGTGTTCTTAGACCTCTGGCAGGCCATATTCCAAGTAGTTGTGGTTGGCAAACAGAGGAAAGATCATGGGTCATGTTAGAATAACGCCTTGGCATAATGAATCGAATTTGAAACAAGGAATGGTGCGTGGCCTGCAATCCAAAACTCTTGGACCTCTTTTATAATAGATCATGTTAATTCGTGCATTTTTAAGGGTCAGCATACAACTAAAACTTGGTAATTACCTTTTCCTGTTCACTCCAATTTATGAAGCGATTTTTTTTTACGAGCTCCATTTCTAATCCTTTTTATCCTTAAATTTCGGCTCCAGCAGAGTGTTTTCGCTACTGAATGCTGAAATCGAAACTGTTCACTGTTGAAATCGGCTTGTTTTCACTAACACAAGTTAAAATATTATTTATTTATACAGAAAATGCGCAAAAATTTAACCCAGATTGACACACGCGTGCTCTGAGTACCGTCAAATTTGACACCTGACATTGACATTCATATTACCACTGACGTAAAAATCAAAATTTTCATACATTATTCGTTCAACAAGAATTTTAGTCGATTATTTTTGCTATAGTCTGCGCCAACTGAATGATTTTTGTTTCTCTGTGGGTATTTTATCTGAGAGAGGGATAAAATAGGTTTATGCAGATATATGGGTGAAAAAAAGTTGATCCTGGATCAAGTCTTAAAACGCCTCGCAATTGAGAGAGGTTTGCGAGAGGATTATTGTGAAGATTTTTAAGTAAGACGGTAAATGTTTACACTGTAGTAATACGTAGACAAGTTGCGGCGGGCAGCTGACTATGACGGGTCAGAAGGATGGTATTAAATTAAATAATAAGTTCGTTTAAAATTTTAGACGTTTAATCGCCTTGATGGCTTAACTAGTACTAACTTAAACTAACATGCACACATTTTAGGAAATAACAAAAAGTAGAAAAAAATGTCTTTAGAATTTCTCACGATAATACAATGGGACGAAATCTTTAGAAAGTTTAACAGAAATTACGGTTTATTGCTTTGGTTTCAAATAACAATTGTTTATTGACTATTGTTTCTAATTTCTTTGAAAACTGCTTGCAAAGTGTTATTTGAGTTGTACAACAAGGGTATGCACAAAAAAGGGTTAGCTCAACATAACTTCTCCCTCCATAAGATCGAAATTATCTGAAGGTAAAATAAAGATAATTTGGATCAAAATTATTGAATATTAGTTTTCAAAAAATTGTAAAATAAACGCAATTTATAAAAAGATATTATAGCGTTTAGTACCATAGTTCACATTCATATACATTTTAAAAGTCATTTTATAAATTGAAGAAAGTTACAACCTTACAACTAAAGAATGACATTGTTTAAAACTTAACCTAAATAAGCACTTTTCATTATATAATTGTCATTAAGTTTGGTTGATTTTCACTTTTTATTTCACTTTAATCTATTCGCACTGATTTTACTATGCACTGATTTTATTCGCAACTACGTCACGTCGTCGGCAGGATCAGGCTGCATTGAGTAGGCTAAGCTGAGCCTAGATCAGGAACCTCGATGATTCAGCAGCAAGCTGGGCAATGCTGTGAGTGGCTGTAAGATAGTCCCTTTCACTATAAGGAGAGGATGGAGGTCAGGTAGTAGAAACATATTTTTTTTTTTGCATGAGATACCCGTAGTACTTACTATTTCAATTGCTATATTTAACTATTACAGTCCTTATTAAACTGAATATACAAATCACGTGAAATAAACGCATTAAAATCAAAAGTTAATTAAAGTTTATTTTTATAATGAAGCTTTCATTAGTTGCATGCATTTTAATCAAAGGCTTACGCACAATTAATTTAGTTGGTACTAATAAAGCTGTGATTTTAGAGACCAGTGTAACATTTAAGCATTTACGCTAAAATTACTTACGAGTTTATTATAATTACTAACTAATATTTACTTAATTTATATGGTTTCAGATCATGAAGCTGAAACATTTTCACAAGTTCGGGCTGGCATTTTTCGTGGAGGACGTTTCACGTCCTTTATTGGGATCTTAGTTTGGCGGTTTCGAATTGTTACAGGTACAACATTTCTCGTGATATCACCTGTAATAATAGCTTTTTCGTAACGTGGTTTGTCTTTACTTCGCCTTACATTGGTACCCTTGATAAAAATGACGTCATCAGTTTCTAAGTCAATATTTGATTCTCCTCCGCGTTTGTTACGTACGTTTTCTTTTACGCCTATCATTCTATTAGAAATGTGATGATACAAAGTTTTGGTACGTTTGGCATGATCTCTCATTAAATTTTGCATATATTCCTTGTCTAAATTAACACTAAACACGTTATTGGCACTGGTATGACCCAACACTACTTCAAATGGTGTTAACCCAGTTGTACTGTGAATACTATTGTTATATGCCATAACAGCATAG
Organism: Agriopis leucophaearia; assembly: GCA_949125355.1. Lineage (NCBI taxonomy): Eukaryota > Metazoa > Arthropoda > Insecta > Lepidoptera > Geometridae > Agriopis > Agriopis leucophaearia. The sequence goes on along the minus strand of OX421274.1, from coordinate 14,763,802 downwards.
GTCATAACAGATGAAGCGTCGGTTATCTTATGTTCGTACTTTGCAATCCTGTAAATTTCTAGGATTGTAGAGTGAAACCTTTCTACCATTCCCATAGAATTAGGATTATTGGGTGTACCAATATGAAGATTTATTTTGTAGAATTCCAGTAACTCTTTTATTAAAGCATTATTGAACTCCGAGCCTGAATCAGAGCTAATTTTTTGTGGTGTTCCATAAAAAGAAAAATATTTAATCAGGCCTCGTACTACTTCCGGAGTAGATTTGTTGGAAAGCGGAAAGGCTTGACTGATTTTACTAAAAGCATCTACTACCGTGAGGTAGCACTGTCCTTCAATTGTAAATGTGTCAATGAATATTTCCTCAAACGGTTTATTTTGAGTCTGTGTCAGTTGGAGTACTGGTTTTATGGGTTTTCTGTCGTATTTCATTTTTTTACATGTTTCACAAGCATTGATTGAACTCGCAACTGTTTCTTCTAGCTTATGCCAGAAATAGGTTCGTTTTATTTGAGCTATTGTTTCTTTGATGCCGCGGTGGCAATTCTTGCCCACGTGATATTTTTCTATTATTTCCCTTTGTTCGTTTTCATCATCAATGAACAGGACTCGCTTGGTACATTCCATGATACTTACTGCGTTTTTCTTGAAAAGTGTTATAAATGCGTTAGCAAATTGACGTCTGTGGTTTTTGTTTTCAAAGTAGATGTAATTTTTAGTTTTAGGTTTGATGAAACGTTTTAAAAAGTCCTTTACAAGATCTGGTCTGTCTAAGGGCAGGTGAACTTCAAGGATCTTTTGTTTTTTACCTGAAATATCTTTTACTGCGACTTCATTTCTAAACCAGGTGTAACAAAGAATCTGATTAGGTTTAGTGTCTATAGCTTCTTGCAGAATAGGAATTCCAGTTGAATCATTTTCGCGGGCGGAATGAATCGTTTCATAACCAACATGCAACTCGGTTTCGGGTGCTGTGATCGTACTACTCGAAGGTGAGGGTATCGAGAAGGGCGACTTGTTTCTATTTGTTCCTAAGGATGTGTCGTTTCTGGTGTTGCCAGAAAGCGATATTGAGCCGCCGTCATCGATGTTTACATTCATTGAACTGTTTTCGCAATTTTTATCTAGTGCATTTACCTTGATCCTAGATAATGCGTCTGCATTTGTGTTTTGACGGCCATTTTTAAACTTAACTTCGTAATCGTATTCTGCTAATCTTAAACGCCAGCGAGTTAATTTACTGTTAGGTTCCTTAAGGGAATTTAGCCAAGCTAACGGTCGATGGTCAGTATATATGATAAATTTATTACCATAAAGGTAAGGGCGGAAGTGTTTTACAGCCCATACAATAGCAAGTAGTTCCTTTTCAATCGTGCTGTATCGAGTTTCTGCATTATTTACCGTCCTACTTGCATAAGCAATAGGCCTATCGCTTCCTACGGGACCCTGAGATAGCACAGATCCAATTGCATAATTTGATGCATCAGTGGTCAAAATGAACGGTTTGCTAAAATCTGGAAATTGTAAGAGCGGGGCATTTGTTAATAGCTCTTTACATTTTTCAAATGATGAAATGTATTCTTGATCAATAACTAGTTTCTGATTCTTTTTCAAATATTTTGTCATAGGCCGTGTTAATTTAGCGAAATCCTTGATGAATTTTCGGTAGTAACCTATTAATCCAAGAAAACTCTTGATTTCTGTCTGGGACTTAGGCAATGGGAATTTCAAGACTGCGTCTATTTTGTCACTATTAGGTTTAAGACCGTCTTTCGTAATGGAATGTCCTAAGTATAAGACCTCCTTCCGCAAAAATTCTGATTTATCCAATTGGATTTTTAAGTTAGTTTCCCGGAGTCTGTTAAAGATTTTCCTCAGCTTTTCCATATGCTCACTCAGACTACTGGAAAACACGATAATATCATCTAAATACACGAGACAATGTAGTCCCTGCAAGCCTCTCAGTATATTATCCATAGCGCGCTGAAAAGTAGCTGGAGCGGTCTTCAAGCCAAAGGGCATGCGAAGAAATTCATAGTGCCCCGCCTGCGTGCTAAAGGCAGTTTTTTGTCTATCGCTTTCATTCATTTCTATCTGGTGATACCCACTAGCTAAATCTAGTGTCGTGAAGTAATTAGAATTTCCTAACTTGTCAAATAAGTCAGTTATATTAGGCAACGGGTATTTGTCGTCTGTAGTAATCTCATTCAAACGTCTGTAATCGATTACCATTCTGTATTTTATTTCTCCTGATGCATCTGATTTTTTTGGTACAAGATGTACTGGGGAATTCCATGGAGAATGGGACTCATGAATAACATTGTCTTTTAAAAGTTTTTCCGTTTGTTTGTTTATTTCTTCATTAATTACTTGTGGTTGTCTGTAAGGTTTCGTGAATACCGGGTCTTCGTTAGTCGTTCTTATAACATGCTTTACTTGATTAGTAAAGGTTAAAGGTAATTTTTCACTATAGAATATATCTTTATATTGATGACAGAGTAAAGAAATGCATCCTCTTTCTTCGTTGTTCATGTGATCGAGTCTGAGTCGAGTTAGATTTTCCTCTAGTATTTCGTCAAGTTCACAGTCAGTTTCCATAGGTACTTGTAACTCATTTATCATGCATTGTTCCGGTTCATAGCGAGTAACATTTATTGGATCCTGAAGTTTTATTCTGACGGGTTTATCTGATTGATTTTGTATCACCGTAAAAGCATAACCATTTTCGCATTTCACCAATGCACTAGGCATCCGTGCGCCTCCCCCAAAATTTTTGTATTCTATAATTCCAACTCCGTTATACAAATTTGTTGGTAAATTTACACGAGTTTCAGATCTAGGATCTAGGTTTAAATCCACGCAAGGGCTGTAAATAAATGGTATATTTGTATTTCGTGTATGCAAAATCTTTTCCTTCATATTGATTTTTGCGTCAAGGTCAATCAAGAGGTCAGATCCTATTAAACCGTCATATTGTCTGTCTACTGAATACACAAAAAATATGTGATGCAGTGGACTCTTGAATGTTTCCGGTAAAGGAATTCTAACAGCTTCATTATGAGAGCTACGGCCATGAGTACTAACGACTTCAAAAGGTGAGTCAAATTTGTAATCACTAAAATACTCGTTTGCTTTTTCAGGACTCAAGAAGGAACGAGAACTACCTGTGTCGATCATAAAACGAGCGCTTATTTCAGGTATCTCAATATATGGTAGTTTCGAAAACTTGTCATAATTTAGTTTTATTATATCGGGGGGGATACCAAGGCTTCCGCACAAAAATTTCCATCTGAATTATTATCTACTTGTAATTCACCACTATTTTCATAGTAATGGGGTTCCACGTAAGATTGTTCAGAAAAACCTGCCTGCTCATTTTCGTTGTAATTGTCGTTTTCAGTGTAGTAAAACTGATTATTATCTTCAACCTCTATTTCGTTATTAAAGATTTGGTTCCTACCTTGATTTGTAAGTGGTGCACCTTTTAAAGGCAATGCAGTGCGCATAGTTACATCAGTATTTTCAATAGGTTTTTGAGGTGGTATTCCAAATTTAAATTGATTTTGTGCAAATATTTGGGCGATATCCGTGTTGAAATGTGGGTAATCGTTGTACAAACCCTTGGTTCGGAACACCGAAAGAAAACCTATTCGTGGGTGGTCTAAAACCTTGCCCTTGTGTTGGTGGGACAAATCTATTTGGTTGAGAATTATTTATGCCAAATCGGAAATTGTTTTGGCTCTGGTTGAATGGAGGTTTAAAACTGGTACTTGGAATGCCGTATCTAAAATTATTTGTCTGAGGGACAAAAGGAGTCTGTTTAACACAATTTTTTTCCATGAGCGTGTTTTGTGGTGTTGTATGTTTTGGTGCCTGTGCTTTAAGCATTCCCTTTTTGGTATTTATATTTGAATAAAAGTCCGACTCTGTTAACACAGTAGAAACGGCTTCATGCAGAGTAGTACACCCTTTTGATCGGATTACTCTAATTAGGTCTTCAGGTATGTTGTATAAGAATACATTCATTGACATGTGATCGTAGATAGTTACTTTAGACTTTCTAAGATTTTCATCTCTAATTAGATTTAATTTCGACTGAAGAGCTTGTCGAACTTGTTTGATCCTATTCGAAAAATCGCGGTAAGACTCGTTGTGGTAAATTTTTAATAATTCTAATTCTATAGCGATGCATTCCTCGCTACGCGGATCTCCAAAATTTTCCTGTAATGTTTGTTTTAATTCGGCCCAAGATACAATATCTTCTCTGTGACTAATTAATTCTGCTGCTTTTCCGATTAATTTGCTTTTACAGACTTGAAATATAAATAAATCTTGTGCCGGATTTAATTCATTTCCTAGTGTATTTATTACATACTCACATAATTCTAAATATTGGTGTAATTTTCCTTCACTTCCGTCATATTTGGGAATTATTTTCATTACATCTGCGGACGACATTGTTAATACTACTTGAGGACGTGACATAATGTGCGTTGTAAATTACTTTTCTAAGATTATAATAACAAAAATATTGAACTAAGTATTAAACAGATAAAACGTAATCGATTCGAGTATCACGGTTATCAGTTTTAAATATTTTCTAAATATATCTAACCTAACTTTAACTAACTGAATATTACAAACACTAACACAATCGATTTTTGTATCGTGATAATGCTAGAATTATTCGATTCTAATTAAAATGCCTACTTATTAACATATATTTAATTACTTAAAGTTAAATGACTCGATGTGTGTAGTCTGTGTTAATTCTAAGAGACTCAATTTGTGTAGTCTGTATTTATCCTAAAAGACTCGATTTGTGTAGTCTTAGCTTACGACTCGATGTGTGTAGTCATCTAATTTCTAACTAAGTCGCTATGCATACCGCCGATTTCTAGTGCAGTGCAGGGAACGACACCTGGATAAAATGAGTGATGGGTATCTCACGTTACATAGGTCATGGAAAAGGCAGGACATACAAGGAATAGTGATGGGTATCTACTAGGGCATGCAAACCGGGTACCCGACTACCCGAAAAACCCGGTTAACCGACTGATTTGAAAACCGGGTTTTTTAGGATTGAAAAACCGGGTTTTTCGGGTTTTTCGAGTTTTTTTATTCACTATTGTTTATGTAAAATACTACCACCAGAACATTAATAAACAACCAAACATCACAAAAACTTACTGATTCTCTAGTTTTTCTCTACTGATCGAATAAATTTAACAGGTTGACCACAATCTATAATATTAATTAGGTATTAGGGAGTAATATATTGTTAGGCTTTGTTTGACGTTGACTGAGTGTCGCAGAGTGAGGCGCTATGAGCGCTGTGTGCTGTGGGCGCCGCGCACGATGTTGCCATTTTGTTTGTCAGTCAGACTCAGCCAAGTGAAGAAAAGGACGCGCGTATGACGCTCACTTGTTTGTGTTTGTTGATTTTTCACAAGGAGAGAAAATGACCTAGGTCATTATTATTTTTTATCATAAATTTTATATTTCTTCTACCGAGATACAATACCTATAGACACAATTACTAAGTAAAAGTAGTCAAAAAACGTCCGAGCGTCGTTGTAAATACCTAGACATCACAATGACACATTTACTCCAATTTAGACGTTATGTCGCTTGCATAGTGTTCAACGTCGCTTGTCAGCTATGGAATTGTATCACTGGAATCACGGGGTATTGTTGTCGGATCGCGATTTCACGCAATTTCTCGACCTCTTTGCCTAAGTTGGACTTACCTAACTGAACAATCTGACCAAGATAGGTGTAATGGTCAACAACTTCGAGAGTATCGTTCCCAACAACTACCGGTACGGGTACAACATGGACATTGGACTTGATTTTTGTCTTGTCCATGTTAATTTTAAGACTAACCTGTTGGGAAAGGCTACTGAGGTCGTGGAGCATTGTATTGAGGTCCTCCAGCGACTCTGCCATGATTACTATATCATCGAAAAAACGAAGGTGAGTGATGTATTCACCAGTGATGTTGATGCCGAATCTTTTCCAGTCTAAGCTTGAAAACGTACTCCTGTAATCGGATCGACATGGTGGCGTTTCTATACACACACTTCAGCACTTCGATTTATCTATAGTCGATATGACAACGCTGGAGGGACTGCAATACTGCCCAGGTCTCGATTGAATCAAAGGCTATTTCATAATCTGGCAACGCTAGGCATAATGGCCGATTACACTCCTCAGTCCTCTGTATAATCTGGCGGAGCGGGTGAATGTGGTTTATGGTGCTCCAGCCTTTAAGGAAACCGGCTTGTTCGGGACGCTGGAAGTCTCAACATTATACCAAATGTTACTTGATTAATCTCTTGATAAAGCTAAACAATAAGAATACGAAAGTGCAAATACATATATAATAACATTTCAGCATTTTCTTTACTTGCACACACTAATACAATATTTTTAAGCCTAAAATAATAAAAAACTCGAAAAACCCGAAAAACCCGAAAAACTCGAAAAAAACGGTTTGTGAAATTGAAAACTCGAAAAAACCGGGTTTTTTAAACAACCCGAGTTTTGCATGCCCTAGTATCTACTCACAAGCCATCCGCTGCCCTCCTGAGCAAAGCTGCCAGCGACGTCTCCACTCCAACTCGAACCTCGTTCTTCAGCTTTTTGTTGCGCGACGCGAAGCGTGTCAAATTTATTTGGTTCGCGGATTAAGGGTGGCGTTTTCGTTCCACCAGAAAATGATTCGTCAGGTTTCACTTTATAAAACGCACTTTTCCCGAAATCCTACCGGCTGCGCCAGACAAGTTGCGGCGGGCAGCTGACTATGACGGGTCAGAAGGATGGTATTAAATTAAATAATAAGTTCGTTTAAAATTTTAGACGTTTAATCGCCTTGATGGCTGAACTAGTACTAACTTAAACTAACATGCACACATTTTAGGAAATAACAAAAAGTAGAAAAAAATGTCTTTAGAATTTCTCACGATAATACAATGGGACGAAATCTTTAGAAAGTTTAACAGAAATTACGGTTTATTGCTTTGGTTTCAAATAACAATTGTTTATTGACTATTGTTTCTAATTTCTTTGAAAACTGCTTGCAAAGTGTTATTTGAGTTGTACAACAAGGGTATGCACAAAAAAGGGTTAGCTCAACATAACTACGTATTCTACACTTCGATCAACAACAAAAAATAGATGATTCTGTGCTTATAGTTGAATTCACACAACAGACGATCTTGTCCCCTTTTTTAACCGACTTACAAAAAGGAGGAGATTATCAATTCGACTGTATTTTTTTATGTTTGTTACCTCAGGGGCCTTACCCCTAGCTTAACTTTTGCGAGCCAACTTTTAGTAGGTACCTGATAGGTACCTAAAATTAACCAACTTATTTAAGCTGCATCGTTTAAAAGCGTCTAACTTGAACGCGACGCTTTTAAACGATGCAGCTTAAATGAGTTGGTTAATTTTAGGTACCTATCAGGTACCTACTAAAAGTTGGCTCGCAAAAGTTAAGCTAGGGGTAAGGCCCCAGATCTTTTGACTGGAGAAACCGATTTTGATGATTCTTTTTTTATTTGAATGCTATTGCTTCCCATTTGGTTCCATTTCAATTTGGTAGTTCTGATGGAGTCGGTTTTATATATTGATAATTATTTGCATGTGAACTATTAGTTAGTTCATTGGTGTAGCTACTAACTACATGTTTCATATACCTAGTATGCAGGTGTGCGTGAAAAATGAATAGGTAAGTGAGCCATTTTATCTTACAGTTTTTGACAAACAACAAACATTATACAAAGTGACTTAAATTGTTTAAACACCTATACTTATATGATTTACTCGTGTTTTGTGCAAATAAATAAGCGGAGCCTATATGAAAAAAAAAAACATGAAAAAAATATTTGAACACGTAGGTACCTACAATGATTGTATTTAAGGCATATCTCCCTTAAATATAAAAATACATTATCTGGGTCAATTTTGCACACACGGTTATCTGTCAAACTAAGTAAAGATTGTAAGATGGATATGGCTGCCAGAGACTGATATACGTACATATATATTTTAAATACATACCTAAATAGATATTACCACCCAGACATAGAACAAACACAAATATTCATCGCATAAATGTTTGCCCTAGGTGGGAATCGAACCCACGCCCTCAAGTGCAGAATGTAGGTTCACCACCGGTTCAGTCAATGTCCTTATTTGTGTTCTGAAATAAATACCTAAATGCCAGGATAATATTGTAAAATCCCAATCATGCAGTCTGCGATTCCTCGCTGCTATTTTTGGACTCTCGATTCAAAGTTAAGCCAGACGGTTTACAATGTAGATACCTATAGGTTGGTTTTACGACGCGCTTTGAAGGTTAAACTTGGACAAAAAACTGGTTTGGCAGTGTTTGGAACTTGGGACCTTGGTACTCGGGGATCACGTCATTATTGCATAAATTGATTTGTGTATTGTGTATATTTTAATACGTAACGTAGTTAGCGTACCTATGTGGGTACCTAGTTGACTAAGTCAACAAATAAATTTATTTCTACATTAAATTTTTGCATAGCGGGAATCCCTTTTACTTTATCCGTTTACACATAATTTACAATTAGCATGGATGTAACGTACTTAGTTATCGATGCAATTAGTTAGTACTTATATAGCCATTAGAGCCACTTCATAGGTAGGTATCACAAAATAGCGTTTGTGGTTTATAGGTGGGTATTTTATTTATGTAACAAGGAAATTACGGTGTAATAATATCAATAAACGTGTGAATACCTCGTCAGTTTCCATAATAAAATATAGGTAGGTAGGTATACCTCGTGAAAATTGTTTCCTCGACTGCAATTACGGTAGAGTCAGTTTTACTCCTCGTTCCCACATTTTTGTAGTGGTAGGACTCTTTTGCAGGGGTCCGCTTGGGGAAGGACCACACCTTTGCCAGTTATTCAACCGCCAAGCAATAGTGTGCAAACACTACTGTGTTCCGGATTGAAGGGCAATGTTTCCAGCGAAATTACAGGGCACACAGAGATTTGATATCTTATACCTCGGGGTGACGAGCGCAGTGCATTGCCATCCAGGGTTTTGAACTGTTGAAGTTCAAAATTTTGAGTTGAGCTAAGCAATGGACAAGCGAGCGCCTTCGCTCGTCTCGTCACTCAGAATCATAAAAAAAAATTACATCATTTTCGAAGTTGCCTACAATATCCTTCGAAAAATTATAGCATGACCGAAGACAATAGGTATCACAGATTGGAGCAGAGACATAATTTATTATTTATTTATTTATTTATTTATTGAGATAAAACACGGTTAAACCAATTACATAAATATCTCACAAATTATCATTATATAAAAAAAAAGAAGATAAAAATGCATTTAAACAAGACCTTATGTTTAAGTATTTAGTGTTTATTTTTATTTTAAACACAATAACGGTTTATGGGTAGGTATCCGTTATTGTGGCTTTTTTATAAAAGTTAGATAGGTACGTATATGCTACTACGGACTTTTTTTAGGGTTCCGTACACAAAGGGTAAAACGGGACCCTATTACTAAAACACCGCTGTCTGTCCGACTGTCACGAGGCTGTATATGAACCGTGATAGTTAAGACAATTGAAATGTTCACAGATGATGTACCTACTTATTTCTGATGCCGCTATAACAACAAATACAAAAAAAAACAGAATAAAATAAATATTTAAGGGGGCTCCCATAGAACAAACGTGATTATTTGCCGTTCTTATACGGAACGACATACGAAGTATAAGTATGAAATCTTTGTACCCACCTACGGAACCCTTCGTGCGCGAGTCCGACTCGCACTTGGGCGGTTTTTTATTTATAACTACTTTTGTCAAACATTGTATTGACTTATCTCAAACCGTTAGGTCAGTTGGTACCTACGCCGAAAAAGAAGCCAATCTGCAATATTTTTTTATTTTTAGTATAGAAAATATACATTTATCATCATAACCTTCGAAATATGTATTTTTTGTTCGAAGATCATAGTTATTGGCAATGGCATTCAGGAATAGTAGGATAAGTAGGTACCTAGCTTTCTATTATTTAGTGAAAGAACTTTTAAAATCGGATCAGTAGTTTCGGAGATTAGCTCCTACAAGCAAACATAGATTACAAACTTTACCTCTTTATAATATTAGTGTAGATTAACACTCGAAAATAGGTACATAAGTTTAATACGACGATGCGACATGTTTTTTCACTTTGGCGCCAAAACTCGGCGCTTTTTTGATGTAGATAATGATATCCACGGCAACGCTTGAAAACCACGGAGTAAATGAAGTAATTCTGTGAACCAAACCAAACATTATAAAGGCAGTCGGCGTCAGTCAGCAGCCAAGTTCAGCCAACTGCCAACCCCACAACCCCAACCGTGAGCCAGTGCCCAGCCAGCAGTGTTAACCGTAGCGATTTTACTGGTCTTTAGTTAGCTATTTATTTTAATGTTTTAGCGAATATTTTTTTTGCAATTTTTTGTGGTTTTTGCAGTGTGGAACCTAGCAACATATTTTTATGGTAGATGTGGTGAAAGACACGACCATAAGAACTACCAGCTGGCCAAAAAAAAGTAAACATGCTGTTCATATATGTTAACACAGCAATTGGATTGCTCGATAATACAGCTTCTAATTTCAAGAAACAATAAACGAATTTCGTTTAGTGTATCTTGAAATTTCGAGCGTGTCATTATCATCATTTCATCCATAGGACGTCCACTGCTAGCAAAGCTCATAGTATAATATAATACAGGACATAGGCGCGTTTGTGACGTTCGCTCGCGATTCGTGCGTGTATTAAGTTGATATTTCAATAAGGTAATATAAAATATTATAACGTAAAAAATGGAAGTTCCAATGATAAAAAACTGTACGCGCAAAAGTACAGAAAGGAATGGGAAGAGCAAAAAGAATTCCGTGACAGATAGACAGCGTAGGATTATTAATAGGATCCCGATTAAACCCTTTGCGTACGAAACCCTAAAAAATATGTAGGTACAACCAGTACAATATGTAGCACGAAACTCAGCGTCTGCAAATGATGATGACATAGAAGAAATAAAGCTTGGGAATTAGAATTTCAATTAAATTTTCTTTGTAAATTTTTGAAATCTGCAGGGCTAGCATGCGCTCCGTGACAAAATCATGACGTCACTTTGTTGAGCGAGAACGCAACAAGGTGCTTACGGTTTCATGTACGCCTGTCTCACTTTGGCATGATAAAAAGAGTCTACAATATTTTGTCGCGGTGCGCATGCTAGCCCAGCTGGTGACATTTGGAATTCCATCTAGATTTCTAGCTACTTTAAAATTGCTAAAGTGGGAACACTGGCTGGCTGTGACTGCCGGCCGGCCGGCTCGCTCAGACAGTTGCGAAGAGTAGTTTTTAATATAGGAAAGACAGTCGCCGGCAACACTTCGTTCCGCACACGCGCTTGTGAAGTTCAGTTTTCTCCAAAACATCCAGAAAAAGTGAGTTTTTATATTTAAAAACAGTTTTGTTTCGTGACGAATTTAATTATTTTTTTCCTTGTAGTTTTTCCCCACGTGTTCTTATTACGTTAATCTTGAAATGTGTAGTTCGGTGCATCGAGCTATTATTATTATAACACGATGGTTTGGTGTGGTATTTTGTTATTTCCGTCTGTTACAGCTTTTAGACGCGTGTACTTATTTATGTGCATGGGTAGGATTAAAATACATTTATCATAAATATTTTTTCATACATACCAAAGTTTTGTGCGCAAAAGTATACCTACTTGCCTACCTAAATGTTGGCTTGTATTTTGTTTCCCACGTGTTGAACGCAGATGTTTAAAAATTTATTGATGCGAAGATGTTTCCTGGTTGTGCCAAAAAGTTGCATGGTTAGATCATTTAAATTTCAAATTAAAAGATATACGACCTACCTATCATAAAATTAACTGGTAGATAACCAAGTAAGTACCTACCTGTCTGTTTTATTTTGAGTGGATATAAAAACAGACAGAAATTTTATTTGCGCGGCAACTCCGGCCGCCCGGCCGGCAAAATCTATTGTTTTTTTTTACGTGATTCAAAGAATATCTAAAGGACATCTGTGTTGTGCATGGTTTTAACCTACTTCAAAATGGCCGCGTTTTTACTAAAATACGAAACTAAACGAGTTATATTGGTAGTAAAATAATTTCTACGGTGTAGGCATAAGGGCGTAGGTAGGCACAACGCAACGTGAGTGAGATGTGCGTTTCAGTTTGACCACACCCTTGCTAGGGACTTGCTTGGGAGCATTGCCAGGGTGTGGTTAATCACAAACGAGTCTACAATATTATCGTTCGCGCAAAACTTTATGAGCCCTCTGAAGTTAGGCCCAGTGGCTGCGCAGTACGCATATTATAGGTATCCGAGGGACTTTACAGGGCGTCGGGGAGGCCTCGCGCCTAACTTCAGAGGGCTCATAAAGTTTTGCGCGAACGATACTTACCAAGACTTACTTTAATGAATTTGAAACAGAGCTGCTGCTTGTAATGCACTGTTTATTCTGATTATTGTACCTACCTAATCAGACTTTTTTTTCAAAACAAAACACCCCTGCATTCTATTCATTGAGGGATGCTTAGTAGGTAGTACTCTAGGTAGGTACCTACTGTCTTATTCTAAGGATGATGTTATTTATAGTATTTATACTAGTAAGTAGGAAGTAGGTACCTACATAAAAGTAACTGCGTTACAAATTTTTAGTTTCATTTGACGTAGGTAGGTATCGTTCGCGCAAAACTTTATGAGCCCTCTGAAGTTAGGCGCGAGGCCTCCCCGACGCCCTGTAAAGTCCCTCGGATACCTATAATATGCGTACTGCGCAGCTACTGGGCCTAACTTCAGAGGGCTCATAAAGTTTTGCGCGAACGATAGGTTCTTACTTCCTAGTGTCTGCACGCACGGTCGAGTTATCCCCGAAAAGCGAGACTGAGCCTGTCCCGCCAAAATCGGGACGTCTGGCAACGCTGCTGCTGACGCATCCCATGGGACGCTGAAGTTTTTTGCTCTAGGCGCACTTACCTACCTACGCGCCTCTTCCTTAGTGCGCGGTGTTAACGTCAAGGTGTCCTTGAATCTTATTGTTCTTGAATGGATACGATCAGTTGTTTTGTCAAGATGCCGCCGGGCGAGGTCACCACTGTCACGGGTCATAGATTAGGTTCGGACCAAAGATAATTATGGTCATTGATAAGGACAGAACAGACTAAAGTTACCACATAATATAATATTTTTTTGCGTGATTAAAATACCTATTGTGCACTGGCAAACTTGTCTACCCTCCCGGTTCTGGACCAGTAGTTTTTGAGTTGCTTCGTTACAAAAATCCAAAACTACAAATCTTTCCTCTTTATAAATATTAGTGTAAAAATGTAGATTAATTAATATAGTGTAGATAGAAGTATACATTTTTTGAGATAGGTACCTACCTTTGCCCAGGATGATAGTATAGTTTTCATGCAACGTTATACCTAGTACCTACCTACCTACATACCTACTGAAAAATGCAAACAACTTATTTTTTATTGCCATCCAGTTTTTTTATTTTATTATTGTTGAAAATGTGCCTACTGCAGGGTAGGTAGGTACGTTATGCTGGTGACTGATCTGGTCATCAGGCTTTCGTGCTTTTAAATCACAGTTTGACGGCAAAAAACAACATAGAACTAGGTAGGTATACCCAAACTATAACTGTCTCTTAGTATTTGCACATGTTTAGCTTCTTATCTAATTTATACCTATCTATTCGTGAGAACCTGTAATTGGCTTTCTATAGTTTTTTAATTGTAGGTATAGGTACCTATATTCGTGTAAAAAGCTGTTGGTTTTCCTATAAATAAAACCGTCGGACATATACTTCAACACCTAATTATAAAAATGTACATTACCTATATTTGTTAAAAAAAAATAGATATCGGTTTTATTTGTGTATTTACACTTCGGTAAAGTATACGAATTCATAATTTTGCCAGATGTTTCGTTATCGCGTAACAATAGACTCGTGTTACTACACTTCCTACTTGCTTCCTACGGCTAGAGACCGACTGAAACGAAGTGAGCGCTGGCGCTCATTTTGTAATCTTCAAAAATGCGCTTCTACTGGGCCCGTCCATTCATTTTATTTTAATCGAAGCGTACCTACACGTAGATTTTCATAATATAAACTTTCAACACTTTTCCTCCCTTAATCCGGCCCGTATTTACGTAAAATAACATAGCATATACTTCAATCTGGTCATGGCTAAGCATACCTATTCATGAAAACAGCATTTTAAAGTCAAATCATTTATTGCACATTATGTTATGCTAAGTACCTACCTATATAGTTAACAATTATATTAACACTTCATCATCATCATCATCATAATCAGCCTCTGCTGGACATAGGCCTCTCCCAAGGCACGCCTCTCACTCAGCCCGATCTTCGGCTTTTATCTTCCAGCTTTTTATATTATTACTTATTTTATTGAAATCCCTCTAGTGGTTTAGGAGATGTGCGTGGACAAACAAACAAACAGATAAACATTCTAAAAACTCTTATCGTGTTCAGCTGCTTATTTTAGGACGCCCTGTGTGATTTTATTTTTTATATCTTGCAATTACAGATATTTTTATCTCTACGTTTTTATTAAATGTATGGATAGAATATAGAAGAGATATAGATTTAGGGTTGCCATCTCTAAAATTTGGCAACCAGGACAAGACGGTGAAAACTCCGGGTTTTAGAAGAGCCCAGAACCCGGACATGTCAACATGTTTTTTTTAAACATACCTAGGTAGGTAGGTAGTCAGTGTAAAACAAAACTCGCGGCGTGCGGGCAGTCGCGGGAGGCCCAAGACTAATTTTTTTTAAACCCGGACACAAATAAAGCCCCGCCTGCAAGCTCCCCGGATGCCCTCTAAACTAGGACAAATCCGGGGAAACCCGGACGGATGGCAACATTGGCAACCCTATATAGATTGAACGCAACCTGTTACTGAAAATTCAAAATGGTGGGAAGTAGGCGATAGAAGACATGTTACATTTACGTACATCTGTCTGTATGTTCCGTCCGCATTCTTAACTATTTTCGTACTGTTTATATAAATTACTAGCTGCGCCCCGCGGTTTCACCCGCGTGGTGATGAAAAATAATTATACGACCTATTCTCATACCCACCAAATATACATAAAAATCGGTTGAGCCGAAGGAGTGCGATCACAAACACCGTGACACGAGATTTTTAACCGACTTCCAAAAAGGAGGAGGTTATCAATTCGCCTGTTTTTTTAATGTTTGTTACCTCAGAACTTTCGACTGGGTGAACCGATTTTGATGATTCTTTTTTTATTGTACGACTGGTTTCCAGTGTGGTCCCATACCAATGGCCAATTGGCCCAGTTGTCATTTTTTTTAAATCGGTTTATTTATTGATAATTATTATATAATTATATACACCAAGCATGTATGTAATAATGGAGAACAATAGATATCAGTATCTACATATTGACGGAAACACGATGATTCCGGATACCTATATTTTTTTAAGTTTGATTACGGCGACCTTGTGTTTAGGAACAGACACTGATAAAAATTACATAGGTATTATTTTGACATTGCGAAATGACAATTAACAAAAAATCACTTGCTAGATTTTTCTCTAAAAGTTACCAATGAAAAAAAAAATAAAAAAAAAAAAAAATTAAAGCAAGCCTTGCCATAAACACAATACATAACACATACACACAGAAATTTAAATAAATAAGGACTCTATGTAAGAGACAATAAAGTAGCAATTCAACTCGCACAGTGCTGGATACCGCCTGCTATACTCACCTAGAGAACACCTCTCTTTGTTGTATCATGTAGCTCTATCTCTCCTGACGCGGCACATGTAAAGTTAGGGTTGTCTTAGCTTGATATATACACAGAATACTATTAGTGTTTACTTACCAGCTATGTAACCTATGTAGTAGGTGCCTTACCTACCTGCCTATTACTTATATTTTTCTTTAATTTGAATACATTTAACATGCACAAAGACACTAACGCTTATTCTGAATTTGTTTCAAATAACTATCATGCGAAAGTAAAAGTTTAAGACGCCTATTACAAAATCATCATCCCGATGCGTGTTTACGTTTAGGTAAAAACTTATGGAGACCTCATTTGAGAGCTCTAATTTGCACATTTTGTTGAATATAATCGGTAAAAAAAAACATATACTTAACGAATCCTGTTCTATAATAATAGAAAACATTTTCATTATAATTTCTTTTATGCAAAGAAAAAAAACCGGATTATTACGCGCGACGTGGCTAGCGTGCGAGCCGAGCGGCCACTATGCGACGCCCGTCGAAAGGGGCGTCGGCCGAACGTACCTAAACTGCGGAGTGAAACTCCCGTCATTTTTTTTATTACCCACTGACGAGGCGGTAGAGCGATGTGGGTAGCAATTTTGGGCAAAAGTTGTACATAGGTACCTACCTAGTTTTTTAAAATTGTAACCAAACTAAACTACCCAAACCTGTAACTTATGGCTATTTAAAGTCTATTAAAAGACTATTTAGATCCGCTGCCATTCAAACCAACTAAATCGTTATCAGTAAAATAAACGTTTATCCTATTTAGAATAGAAGAAAAAACTGATAGGTACCTCAGTGCAGTAAGGTTATTATAAGAATGTTTTAGAGATTACGGTAGCCCACCAGTTCGGAAAATGAAGCGAACGTGAACAGACTATCATATAGGGTTGTTTCCAAAGCTCTATAGAAGCCTCTTGTAAAGTCTCCAGCTCCACCACTCTACTAGGGCATGACTTTGACTTGACAGTGACTTATTTTGCTTGACTCTGTGACTATGACTTGTTTGACCACATTTCATCAAACTTGAAAATATTTTAGGTCTGACCATGTTACAATGGCCGTGGTCATGAACTGAATCCCGGCGAGAAGAGCGGTTATTTTGATCTTCTACCCTCACTTGATCTCGAAAAAGCGCAGGGTTGTCACTATACGACACAACATCGGTAAAGTCCCGATAAACAATTAAACGACGTCTGGCTGTTGAGCGATCTAGGCGTTTACCCCCCACGTAACCCCTACAACTATTGAAAGTCACTTTCAATCCCAAAGGTCACGTTTCAGTCTAGTCATGGTGTCTTAATTATCCACCCACCCGTATTAACACCCCCACTGAAGTGAGATTACGCCTAACCTAAGAGCAGGGCAGAATGCGAGCTAAGCTTATTTAGTTTAGCTTACATTGCTAAGCTGTGCGAGCTATAAAAAGACAATAAGGGCCTTACCTAAAAACGTTACTCAAGTTGACATACGCTTAAATATGCTCCGTCTTGTTTTCGCGTGTGACGATTGCCGTCAGCGAGAAGTTGAGAGAGCATTTTAAAACATAGATCAACTTGAGTAACGTTTTTAAATAAGGCCCTAAGTCTAAGGACTGATTAGTTTCTGTTGTCTTATAAAAAAGCTGACCATAGACCTGAACAAAGAAAACCAAATTGAAATTTGTTCAAAATTAGGAAAGATATAAGCATTTTGCTAGTCGGAGAGCGTACTGTATTTACGAATGACGTCACATGTAAATGCGCCATACAAACTCCATCCATACTGACTAGTCTTCTAGTCTTGCATGAAAGGGACAGTGCATCCCTTACTAATCCGAACATTTCGAACAAAAACTTTAAATGTTTACATCTAGGAACTTTTTTAGACAATTTAAATAGTTTATTGAGTTAGTTTTATTTATATGTATGTAACACTAGCTGCGCCCCGCGGTTTCATTATTATATTTTTAAAATTATCACGACTTTTTGTGTCAGGATTTTGGCGTCGCATTTATTGTGCATTTGCCAGTGTGTCAAAAACGTCAAACGGCCCTTTTTAGGGTTCCGTAGCCCGACAAGTGAGTAGGTACTTAGGTACATCTAAGACAAACAGCGTGCGAGACAGCGCCTAATAATTATCACACAACTTTGGACACACCAAATTTGCTTGTCTCATAAATATGGTCGCTCTATCTATACAGATATGTGCCTTGAAGGAAAACGCCGAAAAAATATATACAACTCGAATATTTAAGTTTTTTTTGGTTCCGTATCCAAATTGTGTAAACGGGTCGGTACTTGCATGTGTGACCGCCTGGACGTGACATGATGTTGACTTTTTGCACTTTTTTATTTTGTGGTGGTATGAACCTCAGTGCGCGGACCCGGCTCACACATGGCCGATTTGTTTACGTTTTTTTTTTAATTTACTGTGTGACCTACAGTGACCTATATGATGTCAAACGAGGGGAGAAATTCAATAGGCGGGGAGCGCCAGATTGGCGCCAAGAGCGTAACCTTGGTACAGTGAGACCAACTTATTAGTAGGAGTTTGATGCCGGAGCCACTATGCTATTTTCTGAACATAACTGATAGTTGCCCGTACAAAATGTATAGTTCCAACATTTCGCCAACTGTACAAATAAGTTGGTCGGTCGCTAGCAACCGAATCAATGACGTCACTGTAACACCAAATTGATTCGCTTTTAGACAGTGTGGACATAGGTAATATAGATTTGGTTTTGTACGAATATTATTATCTAGTAATGCGCGACTGGCAATGTTTTCTTCTGATTCTTTGTCTGTTTTTGTCTTTGTACTCGGAAACCCTAAGTATATGTCCTTATGTATTTAAGGTGATACGTTTCATGTTTGGCGGGAAATTCAAATTTCAAACAGTGTTTTTGTCCTTATAACAAGGCCAGGTAATTATTGTGAAATGACACAGTGTTTGCGAAAATTGTTGATCGTTCTTTACATTATCATGTACAGATATTAATCAGTAACTCACCATATTACTTACATTTGTCAATAAACCGTTTGAAATATCAAATATTTGTTTATTGACAAATGTATGTAATAATGTGCATTAGAGATAAATAGCTTTACGTGACTTTGTAAAGAATAATAATCAATTTTCGCAAACATCATGACCGTTTACAATAATTACCCGGCCTAGCTACAAGAAGAAGAAAAACTGTTTGAAATTTGAATTTCCCGCCATTCGTGAAGCGTATCACCTGTTTTTTCGTATTTCTTTGCGAAGTGAACTTTTTGTATATTCTGTGACTTAGGTTAGTAGAAACATAGCTTGTATTATTATAACACTATATACTTCATAGCTTGTACTGACTATAGTTTTATGTTTACACCAAGATAAAATAGATAATGGAGGACACTTGTGTACACAAGTGACTTGTGCTGTTGGTGAACGTATAATCTGTTGTACAAACAGACAGCTGAACAAGTTCAAGGAAATTATCTTTTTACTGCACAATGTTTTACACAAGTATAGGTTGAAAATTCGCACGTTGACAGATCATTTTATAAAATAAATTAGGTCATCAAAAAATTGTGCTTAAGAGGGTAGACAGATAAAAATAATTAATAGGTAAATTGTTCTGAAAATTTAAAGAAAACAACAGTTCCTGTAGTATAGCGGGTGAAACCGGGCGGGAACCACATGGGAAGCACCAGCTTTCAAATTAAAAAAGAATCGTCCAAATCAGTTTACCCAGTCGAAAGTTCTGAGGTAACAAACATTTAAAAAAAACAGTCGCATTGAGAACCTCCTCCTTTTTGGGAGTCGGCAAAAAATATGTTCTGTTTTCATCGAATTGATAGTTTTTATTTAAGTACTTCATATACAGGTATACGCATATAGACTGTTCTACGCTGAAAGGAGGTCATTGTATCATCATTATGAACAACTTTAACTATGAGACCTACCATGAACCCAAAAAAATCAGCTGTTCCATACATTTGTCGAGTGTCAATGACCGTTTTCTATTGCACAGCACATTTTTTTATGTTCATAATGATGAGTACAATGACCTCCTTTCGGCTTAGTAGGCTATATGCGTAACCCTGTATTATACAAGGTTACTTTTAACTAACCAGACCTCTTCTGTGTATCATAAATACATAACAAACAATTTTTGTTTCAACCACCTTCAAATTCGCAAAGAAATATCAGCGATTCCATTCTTACATTTTGTAAGCAGGTCTATGAACTTTCAATAAGCATAGCTAATATATTTTTCGCGATTCAAGAGTTGCTCTCATAATAGATAAAAGTTTTTCATAATGATGGGACCCCATAACCCCATTTCGACATAGAACACACTTGTCACGTAATAAAAAAAAAAATAAAAAAAAAAACTAACAAATATCTTTATTTACATAAAAATGCATTATAAATGTACAGTTTTCTAGTATTTTTTTTTTAATCTTTATAATAAAAAAAAGGGGGGTTTTGTCATAAAATGACTATGCCACCCCGTAAAGCTACAGTAAACACATTTAGTCCCCGCACTAGGGCTAGCCTGCATCGCGGGAAACTGTGGTTGATTACAAAACACTAGGAATAAAACTTTATTTTTAGCCGACCAAAAAGAAGGAGGTTACCAATTCGACTGTATATTTTTTAATGTTTGTTTTACCTCGGAAATTTTTACTGGGTGAACCGATTTTGTTGATTCTCTTTTTATTTGATAGCTGCTGGTGTTCAGTTCTGATGAAGTCTGTTTTTTATGTTGATAATTATTTAGTAATTTTTAAACTTTCGCGATTCGAACACATGTTTTCATATTTATCGGGACTTATCGTGGTCAGCTCGTGACCACGGCCATTGTAACATGGTCGAAACGTCGAGCGAAAGGTATCTATTTTTACCTATTTTTAATAGTGCGCGATAAGTCCCGATAAATATGATAATTATTTATTTTATTTGCAACATTAAGTATAGATAGTTAAGAACCACACCGCAATGAAACCACTTGAAAAACGCTATAAAATCAATCCACCAGATCGACAGCTATGATACCGGGTCTCACGAACCGCCTTATTAATAAACGCGGATTAACCTTGGCATATGTGGCTGCTCTAGCTCACTGAAGTGTGAATTTTTCTTCTCTTTTCTGTGCTCTAGCTACTACGTCTTTTGTCTCTTCAATCTAGTAGGCTACGTCCAACTCCTACGCAAGTTTTCAACATTTTTAAAGATAAACAATCACTAAATGATAATTTTATAACTAATTGGGCATTATCTCTAGAATAACATTGCAAATAGCAATTTCTGTGTTGATATTTTATAAGATGGCAGACGAGATGGAAAAAAAAAGGAAAGCTTGTTTTTTATACTTTTTAGGGTTCCGTACCCAAAGGGTAAAATGGGGCCCTATTAGTAAGGCTCCGCTGTCCGTCTGTCACCAGGCTACATCTCATTAACCGTGATAGACAGTTGAAATTTTCACAGTTGATGTATATCTGTTGCCGCTATAACAACAAATACTAAAAAACAGATTAAAATTAATATTTAAGAGGCGTTAAATTTAAGTAAATATTGTATGGGAACAACAAACGTGTTTTTTTGCTCGATATTGATAACGGCAACAGGTATACAAGACACTTGATATTCACAGAAAATTTATATATTCACTTTAAAAATAAATAATTAAATAAAAATAAAACTAATATTTATTTTTCCCATACAACAAATGTGATTTTTTGGCATTTTTTAGATAATGGTACGGAACCCTTCGTGCGCGAGTCTGACTCGCACTTTGCCAGTTGTTCCTTATTTATTATGGTCTATGGGCAGTCTTACTGTTTTTGTAGTGTTAGAATTAGCCTATATTTTCTTTAGTTAAGTTAATAAAGTACACTAAACTTGTAATTGTACTTGTAAAAAAAATATATATGAATACGAAAATTGCTTTCAAAAACATTGAAATGCGCGAGTGATATAGCCGCGTGCCTTGATCTGCTCCTTGAATAATTTTAAATTAAAAAAAAAACCGACTTCACTAAACCGTCCTCTTTTCCCGATTTTTTTTTGTAAAAAGTCATTTCGCACATATATATATTTTTTTGACAGAATTTTTTTGCCTTGACAGCCGCTTTAATTTAAACAAACAAAAAAATCCGTAGTTCAGAATAAGACAGCTACTTCCATACAATTATTTATACGTGGCTACTTACGTATAATGTTATTTTACATGTCAAATTATAATTATATATACTAATTAATTCTAATGACAGAATTAGTAATATTAAACTGGTAACACCATACAATTATAGCGTCTTGGTTATAGACATGCGTCGAAAAATGAGCGAGCGATGTTTGTACTGGAGTTAAAAATAAAAACATTTTGAATTTATATTCATTGGCGCGTCACATTGCGAAGGTCATATCGTATACTAACTTACGCTCAACCTATGTATAGTAAATATACCTACTATTATAATATATTCTGTGGCATCATTTAGCAGCAGACTCATTGAACTCGCACACAGCACTTGTTTGCTATTCTGTGATCTAGTCTAGTTTATTTAAGGTTTTTATTGCTATGTTACTAAAAATACATATTCGTAGATATACGTTTTAATGTAAGTTTTAGGTGATTTGACCAAGAAGGTACATGGACTCTTAAATTAATCACACTTAAAAGGTAGGTAGGTACTTGTTTTATAAATGCAAAAGGTTATGCGATTGTTTGTTTCTTCACGCTGTAACGACTAAACAAATTTGAATAACATTTGGAGTGCAGACAGCTTATAATATACCTAACCCTGGATTATAGGCTACTTTGTATCCCGAAAAACTTAACGTCGTTCCTATGGGATAGCGGGTGAAACTGTGGGGCAAAGCTAAGTTATAAGTTAATAACAGGCATTTCTTCAGAAGTACTGTGTAATCTAGTGTATACAGTTGCGTGGTGGGGGGAGGGAACCATTGCCCCGGGCATAGGGTTGCCATCTCTAAAATTTGGCAACCAGGACAAGACGCGCGAAAACCCCGGATTTTAGAGCCCAGATCCCGGACATGTAAACAAGTTTTTTTAAACAGTGTAAAAATCGTGGCGTGCGGGCACAGTGCGTGTGTCGCGGGCGGCCCAAGTCTTTAATTTTTCGACTAGACTTTAAACTCGGACTACAAATGAAGCCCCGCCCGGACGCTCCCCAGATGCCCTCTAAACTAGGACAAATCCGGGGAAACCCGGACGGATGGCAACCCTACCCGGTCAGCAAGTTTCAGGTTTCGGCGCCGGCGCGGCGGCGGTGGGCCTTCGTTGCAGACAACCGCCGTTTACCTCTATTTCAAAGTCACCCTGCACAAATCTGATCAGCACTGGCCAAAATAGCTTTAAGAAAAAAATTGGCACTCGATGCTTTACGTAGTAGGTTAGGTAGGTAAGTGTTTACCTAACAATCTAATAAAATATGCCTAAAATATACCATTGCTAAAAAGACGCAAAAATTTTGTGCACGCTTCTCACGAGAATTTTTAATATTCTGTTTGGTGTGCTTAAGGTTGTTCCAGTAGGTCCAGTCCGCAGTTCTCTCGCTCAATGCACATTAAATTTAAATAATTATCAAATTAAAAAAACCGGCCAAATGCGAGTCGGACTCGCGCACGAAGGGTTCCGTACATTATCTATAAAACGGCAAAACAAACACGTATGTTGTATGAGAGCCCCCCTTAAATATTTGTTTTAATTTAATTTATGTGAGCTCTTAGCAAGTACCTTGATTTGGCTCACGAGGTTACCGCTATGTGGGATGTTTTCGGTGAACGGCCTTAAAGCGAAGAGCCTCTACCACACTGAACAAAAAATCTGACTTTCCTGATGGCACATCGTGCGCTCTGCGTGCGACTCCTAGGTACTGCCCGACAGCGCAGTCTGTGGCGTCAGCATGCATCAGAAGGGGGAGAGTGCAAAAGAGAGAAAAGATGGGATAATATGTAACAGTCTGGCACTAGCCAGAATGTTCACAGTTTCGGTCCGTATAACCGCAAGGTTGGTAGGACCATGGGAGGAAGCGGGTGTTTTCTTACTTAGTCTTGGAAGAAGGAATCTGTTTTAGAAGGCAAGAAGAACTTTTCCTTCCTAAATTTAGGAAGGAAAAGTCATCTTGCTTTCCAAAACTCAGCAGGAAAGTCAGGTTTTTTTTCTTCAGTGCAACATCTTAACATGCTCTTGCTAGACGGTTGGGTCAATGGTCAGATGCAGAAGGCGGTAATCCTTGACACGGCACGCATTGTCCGGAGGTTCCTTACTCTGCAGCCCTAACCACCGGTAGCTTGAGCCCTGCCCCACTGCCGGCGGCACGTCAATTTTTAAGTTTTTTTTTACATTATTAATGTTTTTATAATTATTATATTTAATGTAAAGAACTTAAAAAATTAAGAAAATAAACGAATATCTGAATAATAAAAATATATATTTAACTTCTCTCCGCTTAATACCACATGGTGCCACTGTTCCGTGTAACCTTGTTTACTAAATCGTTTAAGTAAACCATGCCTACCGTATTTAAGGGCGTAGCCACACCCTTGTGCCATTTCCGAACAACGAATAAATAGGTCAAAATGACAATGTATATACATAGCAAAGCAACACATGACCATAGGTAAATAGAAAGTCTTCAAAAGCCTTGAATGATTGTGGAAAAGACAGTATAGAAGGTTTTTAACATACATAGTTGCTTAGTTTAGTACCTCTACCTTCCCCTTTAATTGTACAAACATGGGTACAGTTAAAGAGGGCTTGAGTATTTAGATTGTTTTTATACCTTTAACGATCTAGGACAGTCTTAATCTTAACTGTTTTTGTAGTGTTAGATTTTATTTTGTTTCGTTAATAAAGGCACTTGCACACTTGTAAAAAAATAATGAAATATGAATACGAAAATTGCTTTAAAAAAAAATTAAATGCGGGAAAAAAAAAAAAAAAAATTAAATAAGTGACCCTTGAATTATTATCAATTTAAAAACCGACTTCAAAATGATTAAATACGCAATTTCGTTTACAATAATTTACTTATATACTTCATACATGGATGACACATTATTGCCAGTTATTTTGATTTAATAAGCAAACAATTGAACCGAATTAGATGAAATTTCTATGGGGCCAATTTGAAACTAAATCTTATTTAAAAAAAAAAGTTTATAAATGACGAAAGTACGGAGGAAAATAAAATTAAAAAAAACTCTCCTATTTCTTTAAATAACACCTCAAATACTTGGATAAATCTATTTAGTCTTAACTTAGTAGAAAAAAAATATTATATGAAAAGATGTGAAAATTTATTTGCGTCCATGCCAATTGAATCCATCGCTAAGCTCAGGATTTCTACTTGTTAACCTCTCGCTTCGCTCGTTCAATCTTAGAATCCATCGCAGGCGCTGGATTGCTTACATACCAAATACCAATTACTCGCGCCAAATAACTTGGCAGTATAACCACATTAACCACAGAATACAAGTATAAAAAGTACCTAACTAATTAATCGACGTTTTGCCCATACCAGGCCTGACGCACTCCGCAATTTAGGTATGAAGCTACAAGTTAGTCAACTTGTTGGACTAGCCGTGCCCGCTGCCGCGCGATAGACAGAGTTAACGCGACTAGAGTTACGCGATAGAGAGAGAGGCAACTTCTAGGTTAATATAGCTGTAGGTAGCTAGCTCTCGCACATCCTGAATTGCACTTTATTGTGTACTAGCAGGAGTCGCTACATATTTAAATGATTTTGCGGAATTTATCTTCTGTACTTACTTATATGTATTTTTGCTCATACATACCTCTGTTCTTATTACCATATTAGGTAAGTAGAAGCTAAGGGCCGCTCAAATATCGGTACAACTTATACCTAATTTATTAAAATATAATTAAATATAAATATTTTTCCTCAAAGGAGGAAAAATATTTACCTACTTCCTACCAAAACATTTCTTATCGTTTTCTTCACTAAAGTAAACCCACAATATTGAACTAATTACGAATTGGAATATATATCTAAATTGCCATGTAAAATAACAAAACATATTTAAATGCCTATACATATAATTTAATTAATTGTATGACTTATTTTCCTAAAGCTAATAAGGAAATAGTATGAAACAGTATGCACAGATTTCAAAACTCGGCTTCTTATTATTTTGTGAAAACTTCTAATTACCCGTGAGTTATACATATAATCAAATCTAATGTTATTTAAGTACTTAGCTATTAGTTTTCCGAAAACAATAAAATAAAATTGCAAATTATAAATCAAATCATTTATTTGGCAGTAATAAATGGTAGGAAGAGGAACTCATATGTTACATATAATATAGCAAAAAAGTCAGGGTCTGATGATGGGATCACAGGGAAATCGAGGGTAACCCTCTAATTTTATAGACACCTTTTACGTTTTTCATATATTTTTGAAGTTTGTAATCGATCCACTTGTAATTGATCCACTTGTAATATTAACGTTATTAGTAGAAATATAATTTGATATTGTTTAATAAATTATTATTAATATAAAATTTATGCATGTATACATATGTAAATTTATTCATTCATATTCATGCTTAATGGCAAACATTATAAAACCATACTTGTGATTCGGCTATCCATAAGATAATTATATTATAATTTTTTACTGGCAATTACCTTTATTAACTAAACAAAATACAAGCTAACTGACACTAAAGTCCTAAGCTACTTAGCCTATTAGACTGCCCATAGATCATTCAAGATCTAAAGATAATCCATTCAATCCAACCAGTTGGCAGCGTACTCAGTTTTCTGGCGGCATCACCACGCTGAATATGTATGTTCGTTGAGCCAGAAACACGCCAGCATTTTGGTCACGTGTCGCATTAACCAGGCTCTATGACAGATTTTTTGAAAATGAGGCGTTTTCCCGGTCCTCAAAGGCCCAATATACCCCAAACGACTCAAATATGTTTTTTAGATTTTTTTTATATGTTCACGGTATCTACCTACATTCTCAATGCCACTAAATAAAAGCTCTGTTATGTTTCCATCCTAAAACACTTTATACCAGTTGGTACGTACATCTTCTCCGCGTGGCTCAGAATAGGATAAAAGCTAGATTCACATTACACCGGATCCCATTCAGGCCAGCTCGGCCCCTAACATTGTAATGTGAGCTATGCATACATAATAGGTATTAT
Source organism: Agriopis leucophaearia (assembly GCA_949125355.1). Lineage (NCBI taxonomy): Eukaryota > Metazoa > Arthropoda > Insecta > Lepidoptera > Geometridae > Agriopis > Agriopis leucophaearia. The sequence goes on along the minus strand of OX421274.1, from coordinate 14,736,750 downwards.
GTATGCATTGTATGTATTATTCTAAGTATACAACTTGCCAAAACGCAAAACACTTACTCACGCATCTTACTTATTACTATTTATGGCTAATTTCGTCTTAGCAAACACCTTTTGAGCTTCTAAATAATGTTCATGAGTTTTTCATGTCTTATATGATATGACAAACAACAGGGCCCTTATTCCGCACGGGCAAACACGCTCGTAAGGTTAACGCGGCGCGTTAAGTTAACCTCCAAAAGTTGAACTTTATTTTCTAAGGAATAGAGGCCAACTTTTTGAAATTGATTTAACGTGGCACGTGGCCGCGTTTGCCCGTGCGAAATAAAGCTTCAGAAGACGTCATATAAATTCAACAATCATGTTCGTGAATGGCGTGATTGGTTTATTTCATTGGATCGAAATTTCGAATGTCGAAAGACAAATATATAATGGTAAAAAAAGATCACGCGAGTATAGTGCTTTTTCCCCATTCCAAAAAGTGCCTAAAGAAGTGCTGAATTCAAAAACTATTATTTAAGGATCAATTTTACTCTTGCGACTTGACACGGTGCAGCGAGCGAGCTCGGGCCGGCCCGGATGAGGCACGGCGTGATGTGCTTCAGTCTTAATAGCGCGAGCCTTGGCTAAATATAAAGCTTCGTCACTAGCCACTAACGCCGGGAGTGTCCCACGCTAGCAATCCCATAATTTTACGCCTTGTGACCTCCATTTTTAATTAGTCCACTCAAATACTACAGTTTATGATATGATGTAACAAATACGAACGACATTCATCATCATTAGCCAGAAGACGTCCACACTGAACGACATTCTGCCATCTGCATCCACTAGATGCCCGCGACTCTCACAATGTCATCGGTACATCTAGTGGGAGGACTACATACGCTGCGTCTTCCGGTACATAAATTGCCATACCCTAATTCGGTCATTATGTTCATAAGTGTCACCTATTTAGCATAATTTGCAATAAAATGATTTGACTTTGACTGTGACACATGTATGCCGCGACACTATCAACTTTTCTAACCGACGAAAAAAAGAAGCTTCTAAAGTCGACGCGTATTTATATATATTTTTTACCTTTGACGCAAGCATTGGATTATCATTGGTCGTCTCCACTCATTAACTTTTCCCCATTGGTAATCGGTTCTTCGAGGGATATGGCTTGCCAACTGCCACTTCAACTTGCAAATTTCAAACTTAAACTTTTAATAATTATCAATATAAAAATGTCTGACCTGGACCAAATTGAAATGGGACCACACGGGAAGCACGAGCTTTCAAATAAAAAAGAATCATTAAAATTGGTTCACCCAGTCGAAAGTTCTGAGGTACGAATTGAGGACCTCCTCCTTCTTGGAAGTCTGTTAAAACCGACGACAATAGAGTTCTATTACCGTTGCATGTACAAGGCGTTTTGGCGCACATCTGAAAAAAAAATGTACCTACTTATTATTTCCCTAAAATAATGATGGATTATTATTTATCAAGTGTTCGTTATAGGCAAGTGATATCTTTTCGAGTTGTTTCCAAAACTCCATAGAAGCTTCTGCCTCCACCACATTACGTCACAAGGTAATGGGGGGATGTTATCCACCGCCATGTGCCATAGTGTGACAAGGGGCAGGGGAGGACAAAAGCTTTGTGACGTCACATGTTAAAATTCCAAAAACCAGAACGCAAAATTTTATGAATAAAAAAGCTTTCAAAATTTACAAACTTGATTTATATTTTATAAATAATTTAGGACTCTCGCTATGAGATTATCTCTCGCGCAACAACAGATTATTTCTAGAGCGGAATTTTAATGCAAGTGAGACTCTAAGATTTAAAAAAAAAAAAAAACTTTTGATCATATGTAAATACATGCATAAATTTGAAAAATATGTGACGTCACATCGGGGAGGGGGTTCTGAAAATGTGACAAGGACGGGGGAGGGGTTAAAAAGTCCTAAAATTCGTGTGACGAAATTTATGGATGGCCCCTTACAGTACAGACAAAATGGATTTAAACTCCTTATGTTATTACTATTTAATTACGATCAAATAATACAAAATTGTTTTTACAATCTTCACAAAGCATATGATATTGTCAAACTACAGAATTCAATTAGTATGTGTGATGCGTGCGCAAAGTTATAAAAGTCGACTCAGGAAGCCAGATTCTATGTACCTACTCAGACTCGCCATAACATTTATTTAACAGGCTAGTCACGATTCTATCATTCTAAACACACTACTTAGAATATTAAATTAGCAACAGATTCAACGGCATCACAGACATCGAGTAATTTTCATACGTTTTATTGTTTCATACAAACGTATGAAAATAAAAAATAATGTATTTTGGTTTCTGTCCATCCGTTTTGGTCAGACGGAGGTTCGTCAGTCAAGTTGACATGTCTGTTAGGGCGGGCTTTAATAGCAATTACTTCCAAAAGGAGGAGGTTCTCAGTTCATCTGTTTTTTTAAATTATATTTGTTACCTCAGAACTTTCGACTGGGTGAACCTATTTTAATGTATTTTTTTATTTATTTTTTATAATTAAAATATCACTCCACAGTCACCGGGGTCCGTGACTTTTGTCATGTCTTTTTTTAATTGAAAGCTGGTGCTTCCCTTGTGGTCACATTTCTATTTGGTCGAGTTCTGACATTTTTATGAACTCAGTTTTTTTATATTGATAATTATTATGTCATTCTATGACTTATCTAATATTACTCATATAAGGAAAAGTACCTCTAATCTCTACAAGTAGTGTCTAATCGCTCTACTAGAAAATAAGTCATTTCAATAGCTTCCATTCTGCTAATAGAATATCAGTACCAAGAACAACTGAACATACATATTTTAACTATAGTATATTAAAATATGTCTTACTTATCAGTCGCAAAGAACTATTAAGTAGGTACCTAGTGATTTCTTATTCTCGGTATTAAATGTTCAAAAGGTTTAATAATAGTACCTCATTATGGTGTTATCATTGCTTGCTTTATCGTCAACAATTGAGTGGGCAGATTCTTAAACCACCAATTCTGAGAAGCAACTTGAGAATGGTATTTGTGATGTTTATTTTTAACTGACGTCCAAAAAGGAGAAGGTTCTCAATTCGACTGTTTTTTATGTTCGTTACCTCAGAACTTTCGACTGGGTGAACCGATTATGATGATTCTTTTTTTATTTGCAAGTTGGTTCTTCGCGTGTGGTCTAGTTTGGTCTAATTCTGTCATTTTTATGAAGTCTGTATTTTATATTGAATTATTCTATAGTGGCAGTGACTCGGCGTGTTAACACAACTTTGACACGCCAATATAAAAATAATAATTTCTCGTAATGTAAAAACTAAAATCTAATCCAGAAGATCCTGATAAGGATAATGGGACTATTTAAATTATTGCAGTGTCATCGGTCCTCGATAAGTGCGCAAAATTTCAAATCAATCCGACGTCTTGAAAGAGGTGAAAATCACGTTCAAAGATTCCGTTACATACCAAGCTAATAAAAGCGTGTTAAAAATCAGTAAATCATGGCATCTCGGCGCCACATAACATTGACCAGTCTTTTTCACAGCTTTCAATTTTTTATTTTTGTCTTACAATTTTAAACAAACATTTTAATAACACCCAGACCCTAACCACCTACCACCAATTCCACCAATCTATTGTCAATATTTTTTTGTAGACATACTTTTATTTAAGTCAGCATCATGGTACGAATTGAACAATAAATGTTACCTAACTGATAAAAAAAACAAACGTACATAAATATTTCGGTGTCAAATATTTAAGATCTTCCCAAAGACCTAAAAAAAAAGATCTTCCCGATCGGCACTCCGTCGGCCCAAACGACACCAGGTTGACAGGATTCGTTACCCTCGGCCTACTAGTATAACATAAACAAAGATGCCGCTAACTGAAAAAAAACTACACGTTTTGTCTACCGTTTGATACATAAATAAATTAGAAAATGTATTGTTTACAGATCCAAAATGCCTTCCTTTATCTTCGACAAGTGCTGTGGATGCATAGACCTGAAGACTGGATGTTTCATCATCGGGTACCTTAATTTGGTAAGTCTTTAATTTACATGGTTTTATTCTCAAAGCCGTAACAGACGGGCCAGCATGGCTGACGTCAAGCACCTCAACCAACGAGAGAAAAAGAGAGGGAAATAATGTTCTCACTCTTTCTCTCCCGTTGGTCAGACGGCGGTTCATGGTTCGATGCGTCTGTAACGGCTATCAGAGGTTTTATCTCATTGAATTTAAACCACATGCGGGTCTTTTTCAAGGAAAGTGCCAGTAAGATCACCGAACACGAACTTGTAGTGTTCGGTTCGTATCCCATGAAAATTGTAACGTTAAAAAACCATTTTGTGATAAGGATCTCATAGTACCAAATGTTTCCCACCAGAAATTTTATAGTAAAGTTAATATTTGAAGCTGTCAAAACCTTACACCGCAAATAATGCATAATGGTGATAGAGGACCGAGAAGAACTTTAGGAACCCAAAATCTGTTCTCATGCTATTAATTTCATGCTGAGTTATTCATTTTTTCTTGGTTTTTTTAAACCTAGAGCTTTATTCCTGTCCTGTTTTTTTAATAATTTGCTGAAATTGCTCTTCAATCCGGAACACTGTCATCATCATCATATGCCAGCAGACGTCCACTGCCAAACATAGGCCTCCCTCTTAAAACTCCACACTGAACGACAGCCTGCCATCTGCATGCACTGGATGCCCGCGACTCTCACTATGTCGTTTGTGGTCTCCACTCAAGAACCTTTCTTCCCCATCGGCTATCGGTTGTCTGCCCATTGCCACTTCAACTTGCAAATTTTAATAGCTATGTCGATGACTCTGCTTCTTTGACGAATATCCACGTTTCGGATTCTATCGCGCAAAGAAACTCTGAGCATAGCTCTCTCCATTGCCCGCTGTGCTACTCGTAAGTTTTTCCAAAAGACCCGCAGCAGTAATGTTTGCAAATTACTCTTGGCAGTCACAAAACGGGCAATGGAGAGAACTATGCTTGGAGTTTTTTGCACGATAGAATCAGGAACGTGGATATTCGCCAAAGAAACAGAGCCACCGACATAGCTATTAAAATTTGCAAGTTGAAGTGGTAATGTGCAGGCCACATCGCTCGAAGAACTGACAATCGATGGGGAAGAAAGATTCTTGAGTGGAGACGTAGGTAGGCTGCCACTAGATCGACTGACGACATTGTGGGAGTCGCAGGCATCCAGTGGCTGCAGATGGTAGGATGTCGTTCAGTGTGGAGGTTAAAGTGAACGTCTTCTGGCTGATAATGATGATGAGTTGAATAACTAGCAAAGATGTATTACTGCCCCAGACTGCAAATCAGCCCTACCGCAAAATTGAAGAATGTTTTGCTTCTTCTCTAATATTCTCGTAATTCCGTTTTGCAGGTGGGTACTTTGATAATGACGGTGGTGACAATCCTGGCTGTGGCTGGCGGTGCAGTGATCATGAACGACAAAGAACACGAGGGTGTCCACGAAGCTGGTCTGGTGATCCTCGTGGTATCGATCATTTTGCTTATCTTCGTGCTACTTGCTCTGGTGTTCGCTATCGTGCTACTCGTTGGATTACACAAGGTTAGTCATTTTACAAACCAATGGCGTTTAGGTTATATTTCCCGACTGGCCACGATGTTTTTAGGGCGTATGGATGTATTTTTATTTGTATATTTTATGCTTCTATATTATCTGATTATTTTGTGTTTGTTCTATGTCTGGGTGTTAATATCTATTTAAGTATGTATTTAAAATTTTAAAACAAATTACAATTGCATAATTAGGCCTACCTAATTATGCAATTGTAATTTGTAAACTTTAACATTACCTACTCCTAGCCTAAGAATTTGCCAATAGCCTGAATAGGTAATGTTAAAGCTTGTTTATAAGTAGGCTGGACCGATTTCAATGTTTGAAGTGTGGTTAGAATCCTTGAAAAATTTGCTTCTGTAAATGTGATAATATAGATTATAATATCAACTTTATTCGGTAACTTTAGTAAGGCGAAATAAGTCCGAAAAACGTACAACACAGAGAAATACGCGTTTCGGTGGTCTTAAAAAATAAAAATAAAACAAAGAATGTGGTTTAAACTGAGTCGGGATTATAAGATTGAAATAAATAAACGTTAAGTCAATTCCAAAATATAAAAGGTGCTTAATTATATCTAGTATTAGCTTTGGTCCATAATGAGGTAGCTATAACACAGATGAATACTTCTCAAAGCTTTCAGATGAATACTTCTCAAAGCCTCAAATTTGTTAGCTTTTTTTTGTGTTCTTATCAGTTATCTTATAATCCGAACGCTCCGTGAGTCCGACTGGGGATGTTTTTGCACTATCGAGGCCTCTACTGTACCATGTTATGTTTTGACGGGGAAAAGTGTTTTTTTATGATATTGAGTGACGAGACGAGCGAAGTCGCTCGCCTGATGGCTCTTCACGCTTGCCCATAACAGTTCAACGCCACTCAGAATTATTAACTTCAACAGTTCAAAACCCTGGATGGCAATGCACTGCGCTCGTCACCCCGAGGTATAAGATGTCAAATCTCTGTCTGCCCTGTAATTTCGCTGGAAACATTGCCTTTCAATCCGGAACACAGTAATGTCTGCACACTACTGCTTGGCGGTTGAATAACTGGCAAAGGTGTGGTACTTCCCCAGGCGGACCCCTGCAAAAGAGTCCTACCAATATACGAGTATAGTGTATGGCAAAGAGCTGCCGACCGAGTTCAGTGGCGTGCGCAGAGAGGCTTATATACCGCAGTGGACAATGAAAGACTGATGATGATGATGAACAAAATTGGGGTTTGAAAAGACAAGGGTCGCAAGGCTTCGTTCGTGACGATCCCAGCGTCGTGGTTTTATCATCGCACTAGCCGCCATCGCCTGAAAGCTCATCCACATGTCACAGATCAGTGAAAATCGCACACTGTGCGATTCACACGATCTTTCTTGCCTCACACCTGCAAAATGTGTAATGAGCTACCTTCCGCGGTGGTTCCGAGAAGCTACAACATGGGGTTCTTCAAAAATCGAGTTGTTGAGTCATAATGAGTCGGCAACGTATTTGTAATGCATCTAGCGTTACAAGTATCGATAGGCGACGCTGACTGCTTACCATCAGGCAGCCTGTCTGCTTGTTTGCCAACCATGGCATATAATAATTATCAATACAAATAACCGACTTCAATAAAATGTCAGAACTGGAATTGAAATGGGACCACACGGTAAGCACCACTAGCTTTCAAATAAAAAAAAGAATCATCAAAATCGGTTCACCCAGTCGACAAACATTTAAAAAAAAACACTCGAATTGAAAACCTCCTTTTTGGAAGTCTGTATTTTTTTTTACTATGGTTCCATATGACAAAAAACTTTATTTTTATTTCAGAATAAGCCGGGTCACGTGAAGGCGTACATGATATATTCCGTGATCTTCCTAGTGATCTCCATCATCCAGTTCATCGCATCTTGCTCCACCACCGCTGTCACCGCCGGCTCCGTCGTACAGAGCCTCCTCACTATCCGTAAGTATAAACTACTACTACGACTTTTAATAAAAAAAAAAAACTTAAAAATAAGAGAAAAAAATTATTAGACTTAGTATTTTATTTTATTTAGGCAATTTTTTTCTATAGACATTTTCTTGTTTCTGTTATGTATTTATATAAAAATTAAACGCTCTTCGTTGATAAGTAAGTGCATTTGAGAAAGTCTCGACCGATTTGTAATTTTTTTTAAACACCAACATCATAAACTATGTGAAAGTTTGGATGGATGTTTGTTACTCAATCACGCAGAAACGGCTCGATGTATTTGGATGAAATTTGGAATATACATTGCATGTCCTGGATTAACACAAAGGCTAATTTTTTATCATCATCATCATCACCGATTTTCATCACCACGCCGGTGAAACCGCGGGGCGCAGCTTGTTATATAGAAGTGCAAATATAACGTAATCCCTTATTTCGTTTCCAGTGCTCGGTATCTATTTCCTGCTGGTGATCAGGAGCATGTTTTACCAGATGAAGGACCCGTCCCGAGGCCCCGCCATCTACTCCGCCGCCTAAACAACTCTTTGATGTCTATTCTGATGTACAAATGTCTCTTCTGGTCTAAACCTCACGCGAAATTGTCGTTACATTGAATACGTATTATGAAAATATTTTTTGTATCTTTCTTACTCATCGGTGCCCCATGAGCAAAACAAAGATGAAGCTTTTGATTGCCTACTTACTATTTAGTAAACAGTTTCATCAGCGTGCGAACGTCGTCGGAATAGACACCAATTTGATGTCAAGTTTTTTTGTAATGCATTTTCTATGACTATTTGATAGCAGTTTTCTTTTGTGTTCAGGCTTTTGCGTCACAATATGTATTATTTTCTCCTTACCTGCGATAAGAAATAAACAATTACCTTAGTATAAAGATAAACTGATATAGCGATGACCTTCGCAGTAGTTGGACTTAGTTTCACGAGCGGCCTTAATTTCACGAGCGGTCTTATGCAAAGAGCATATAAGCCTTATAAAGGAGAAAATAATACTAAATACTTAGCATAGTTGATCTCTGATTGTCAGTTTTCGTATATTAGACATATATCTAAAGCTAATTTCAATTTGAGGGTAGTCAGAGATCGTGTACATTAAATGTCTGTTTTGAAGATTCCTACTTATATATTTTCATATCCGAGTTTTTGTGTAGATATATTAGTGTACACAAATACATAGCACAAAACTGGAGTAAAAAATGGAGACTGTATGTTTGTCCATTGTTGGATAAAGGCATTTTCTAAGTACCTACGCTCCTAGGTCTTCGGTACTCTGCATTTGATAAAGTACATACCTAAGTACATTTATTATAATTCTTTTAATAAGTTTTAAGTAAGACAAAATAGTCATTTTTGTATAAAATATACATCGTTGTTAATACATATTTGTGTCATACCTAAAAGAAAGATCTAACCGACAGACGAATCTCAAATTAACCCATGGACCTTAAATACTGATCTAGTTTTGAAAAGACTTGCTCATGCGAGTTGAAGTCTGATATTTGCGACCATAGTTTCAGCCAGTTTCGGTGATCTCTTGACCACTGCACTCTTGCAAACCCACCGAAAAATCTCAAGCAAAACTTTGCAAAAGTAAGGCAAGATGTCGCAAATTATGTTGGCTTTAAAATATTTACTGTCCATAGGAAGTTTGGGATCGACATATTTATCTATATAGCCACGACCAATAAAAGCATAGGATTTATTTTTGATAACTTTACACCAAACTTTGTATTCTATACTTGCATAGTGTTAAGGGTAATTGTCTGAAAATAATAAACTACTTTGAGCAGCCAAAATGTCTTATGCCCCACCACCGCCGAGACTAACACATACAGTGACAGAGTATAATAATTATGAGCTTTATAACATCCATGTGATCGTAAAAGATCCTCTATAATCTCTGTATTATGGCTCCAAGTGGTTTGTAACTGAGTACTTTTATATTACTAATGTTTATCATAAGGTTTTCTTTTAATTGTATTTTTTCATTGACGTCTAGAAGCAGTTTTTTTTTTGGGTAAATCTCGTAGTTTATAAAAAGAAGCGTTATTTTTTATTTAATTTTAACTCTGTGTTACAGCTAATTTTGTACCTATTGATTCAGTCATTCTACTTATGTTTGGTAATATCGTAAGTAATATGATATTCTGTATAGAATTTTACATACCGATCTTACCTCTAGAGTCTCGTGTAAGTACAAAATAAACTACAATTCACTTTTATAAAAAAAAGTTACTCATTTTGATAGCACAACGATCACTGTCATCATATGAATAACGTTGTTTAAAGCATCGAATTTGAACAAAATAATTACTGTATCATCATCGCGATAGAAAACCCATAAAGTCACAATATCTAAGTAAAAACGATCAAAAAAACGTCCGAGAATCGTGAAAACAATCAATTATATAGTTCACAATGCCACTTTTACTCCAATTTAGACGCTGTGTCTCTTGCATAGTGTTCAACGTCGCTTGTCTGCTATGGCATCGTAGAACTCATCGCGCGGCGTTGTAGTCGGATCGCGGTTGCCTTACAACTAACCAAAAAGTCTTCGCAGTGCGTCGAGTTTTTGGCATGATTGTGACTATAGGTATTGTATCTCGATGTGTATCGTATAACCTGTATACAGTTCTACACTTTGACAATTGTATACCTTACTATGCTTATTGATTGTGCTATTTCAAAAGTTTGGAATTATAATAAACAACTTACAAAAAATTGAGGTGTTTTGACTTAAAAACTGAATAATAATCCACCATTATTACCTACAAACTCGAAAATATTTGTTTAGATAAATTATCAATGTATAAAACAGACTTTATAAAAATGTCAGAACTGGACCAAATTGAAATGGAACCACACACGGGAAGCTCCAGCTTTCAAATAAAAAAAATATCAAAATCGATTCACCCAGTCGAAAATTCTGAGGTAACAAACATAAAAAAAGTCGAATTGACAACCTTCTCCTTTTTGGAAGTCTGTTAAAAACACGCTACATTATGCAATTGTCATCGGTGCCTTGATAAGTGTGCAAAATTTCAATTTAATCCGTCGATTTGAAAGGGGTGAAAATCACGTTCCAAGATTCCGTTACATAGATACATACCAAGCTAAAAAAAGCAAGTAACGATACCCACTTATATTAATTTAATCTTGAAAACCTTAGGAGACTTCTAGAATGTATATGAGTGTTAGGGATACCGACAATGAGTATCAAAAAAAATAGTCATAGGACTACACGTCAAAGTCAAAACTTAAGTACCTAGTAATTCACCTATTATACAAGAGATGGCGCTGTTTTAAAATACACGGCATTGTGTATTCTGTGACAGCGTGACGATATAGGTATGCCACGAGTTACATGATTTTTGTTTTCCCAAAAAGTGCTCAACGCGCCTAAAGAAGTTTTCACTTCAAAAATGCCTTGATTGCACAATATTTTTTTTGGTCAAATCTGAGGTCTCTGTGGTAGTCCAAAGAATTTCGACTGAGTGCACTCAATTGGAGCAAGTATGTGGTGCAAGTACATGTGTGCAGTGTGTGTTTTATAAACGGCCGCATTGGTTGTTCAGTCTAGTGAGTATCGTCAGTCCATCAGTAAAACAGAATATACTTAACATAACTTACCTATAATAAAAACGTAGAGATAAAAAAGTCTGTAATTGGGAGAAAACAAAAAAAAAAACACACAGGGCGTCTTAAAATTATCAGCTGAACACGATAGGACAGTTTTTAGAATTTTTGTCTGTTTGTTTGTTTGTTTGTCCGCGCACATCTCATAAACCACTGGACGGATTTAAATGCGGTTTTCACGAATATGCTTAGAAATTACCAGATTAAAACATAGGCTATGTCATATCATTTATTTTATTTTTTTATTATTTCATAAAAGAAATTAAAAAATCAATGATTATTTTCTTCGTTACCCGAAACGTAATATGAGGATCGTCACATAGTCTCAAGCAAGGATGTCCATAGTAAAGAAAATGTTATTGCCATAGCCAGTTTCAACTTTTTAATGGCTTAGGTCACTAAGCCATTAAAAAGTTGAAACTGTCAACTGTCATTCAGATAATCAGCCAGATTAAAACTTTTTAAATAAATTAAGGAACCTCCTTAGTTGAATGAACGTGTAGATCAAGAATGTTATAAAAACATAGACCTTACAACCTCTTTGGTGATTCAATCCAATCTATTTTATTCCCAAGAGAATATATATGATACTTATACGGAGATTTTATAATATGTTAGCATTTAAAACACAAAATATACCGCATCCTATTTTTGCCATCCTAAAGGCCATTTGTATGACAATAAACCTATACAACGAAATTCCGGACGCAATAAAGAAATAATAGCACTTTTCCAGAACCAACTTCGTAAGTTTCTAACCCAAAAATGTTATTACGAGATAAAAGATTATTTCGACGATAAAATTTAGAAAATTATAATTAGAAAATAAATATTGATTTATAAATAGTTAAGAAAGTAACGCCATAAGTTTTGTATGATCTCATATATAATTAAGTAACCTATCACAATAAGTATGTTTTTTTTTGGTAAAATTACTTCTGTCTGTGGTGTGGTTTTGTGACCAGCCACCACATAAGTCATTGCTGCACCTTTTATGCAGGGTATATAAACTTAGCTTCTAGAAGAAGAAAGTGTATATTTGCAATAAGAATAAAGAATGAATTTTACTGTGATATTTTAACAGATAGAGTAGTTCCATTTCATGGCTTTTTAATCAAGGTATACATACAAATGCACGCGAAATAAGAAATAAATAGCCAAGAGCGTGTCAAGACAAGCATATGTCAGGTTTCCGTGGCCAAAGCCATATACTTGTGGTCGTATTCATAGTTCAGAAATTGGATGGTCATAGATAAATTCGGACGAGCGAAGCTGGACAGTCAAATTTCAGAGATGTATCATCCCGACATGACATGATATACTTTTTATGGTTTAGACAAAAAGAATACTTCAAAACATGCTCTGCACTGTGGTCACATTATCTTTTTGATTTGAAATTTGTTGACGGTGTTTTTACTTTTATGCTTCTATCAATACTTCACACAGGGCGACATAAAATAAGCAACTGAACATGTTAAGGCAGTTTTTAGAATTTTTGTTTGTTTGTTCACGCACATCTTCTAAACTCCCGGAAGAAAATGCGGACGGATTTTAATGCTGTTTTCACGAATATGCTTAGCTATGACCAGATTGAAGTATAGGCTATGTTATTTTGCGCAAGGGCTGGATTAAGGGAAGAAAAAAGGATTGAAGGTTTATATGAAAAACTACGCATACGAAGTCGCGGGCAAAAAATTTGCGGAACGTTGGCCGTCCACTAGGACCAAATTCGGCTCGATCTGATGAACTGACGATAGATACTAGACTGACCACTGACTGAACTGTGGCCTTAGTACGAGAACTTGACTCTTGAGTTTTCGAGAACGAAAAAGTTATCGTTAAGTACGTTAACGATAGCAAATGTATGAAAAAATCAGTTTTATTTCACGTTCGATAGAGGCGCTGGTAAACTTTTCATACATTTTACTATCGTTTACATAACGATAACTTTTTCGCAAGTGCTCGTACTAAGGCCACTAAACCGAGCCAAGCCGAGCGAGCAGCCGTTGTAAATCAAACAGCTAGTTCCCCCACCAAGCCACCGAACTACTCCGAAGTCTCCGAACAATCGCAAATAGTAATGGCGGACTTCGTGGTGGATTTGACTTTTTTGTAATAGCCGTAACAGACGTGTCGAACTTGGATGACGAACCGCCGTCTGACCAACGGGAGAAGAAAATTTTCTCTTTCTCTCCCGTTGGTTGGACGGTGGTTCGTCAGCCATGTTGACGTGTCTGTTACGGCTCTAAGCTTTGCTTTATTAGATACCTACTATACGCGATACGCTTTAAATATCTTATACACTTATTAAAATAGTTACCTCATTATTTTACGTTACGATAGTCTGTCATCATCATCATCATTTGACTTTGTTTGACTCATACAGCACGGCAGCGCCTTTCGCTAGCGAACAGCGATAGCAACCGCTTCGCTTTTACACACCCGGTTTTCCCTAGTGCAATATAATAAAACCACCGCGTGATACCTATGTATTATTATAATTTACTAGATTGTAGCATTCAGTGGCGTTTGTGAACATTTCAAAATAAGCAACGTAGGTGAGTAACTGTTCTAAATAGCTTATTTATTAGTAGAATAATTTACTTACCTAATCTATACTAATATTATAAAGAGGAAAGATTTGTATTTTTGGATTTTGGAATGTTTGTAACGAAATAACTCAAAAATACTGAACCGAATTTAAAAATTCTTTCACTGTTTGGAAGCTTCACTATCCCCGGGTGACATAGGCTATATTATAATTTGTAGCGAGGCCGAAGGCCGAGCTTACACGTGTGCGAAGCCGGGGCGGACGACTAGTTCTTATATATTTTTGTATCTGTTTTAATTTAATTGCTGTTAAAAAGTAGGTACATTATCTATGGACCTAGGGCCTTACCCCTAGCTTCACTATTGCAAGCCAACTTTTAGTAGGTACCTGATAGGTACCTAAAATTAACCAACTCATTTAAGCTGCATCGTTTAAAAGCATCTAACTTGAATGAACGAAAATCCGTTTTACTATGCGTGTGTGCGTGAAAATAGCAAATCATGGCGGCTATCAAATAACTACCGCTTATCGTAGTTGATGGTACCGTTTAGACAAATAACACCTATGCGGGTCAACTTTTCGAGCTAGGGGTAAGGCCCCTAGTCTGAAATAAATTATACAAACCTATTCGGTTATTTATATATTGTGGTAACGTCAAACGTTTCTCTCCTGCAACAGGACGTTTACTAAGTACGTAGTTTTTTTTTTATTTACATATTTTTTTTCTTCATCCTCATTATAATTCTCATCCTATCATGTTCCTACTGCTGTAACACAGGCCTCTCAGAGAGAGAATGGGCCCGAACCTAATTCACCAAGCTGGAATACCCATGCCTAATCTTGGAATTTTTGAGATACCTAAGTACTTGAATTTACCTGTTTCCCCACGATGTTTTCCTGTACCGTTGAACCGTATATCACCATACCATTGTTTTTGTACCTAGATACTTGTTTTATAGAATTCATTATTTTAATTTTAATGTCATACCTATCACGGGCCTTATGCCCAACTCTAAACGCGGGCCCGAATAGGTGCGGTTTGCAAAATCACGGGACTGGAAACCCGTTCGCGTGATTTTGCAAACTGCACCTATTCGGGCCCGCGTTTAGAGTTGGGCGTAAGGTCCCTGATTTGTTAATTGTATGTTATAACCTTCTATGTCTAATACCCATACCATATGGGCGTGCATAAAAAATTACTGGTCCGCCATCTTTGGGAGTCCGCCATATTGGATTTCGAATGACGTCATTTAACTAACCATGCATTGTCATATAAACTTAAGGTGTATGCAAAATTTCAGCTAATTGGTTAGGGATAACTGTTTTTTTAACCAACTTGCAAAAAGGAGGGGTTCTCAATTCGACTGTTTTTTAGGGTTCCGTACCCAAATGGTAAAACGGGACCCTATTACTAAGGCTCCGCTGTCCGTCTGTCACCAGGCTGTATCTCATGAACCGTGATAGTTAGACAGTTGAAATTTTCACAGATGATGTAGGTATTTATGTTGCCGCTATAACAACAAATACTAAAAAACAGAATAAAATAAATATTTAAGGGGTCTCCCATACAACAAACGTGATTTTTTTGCTCGTTTTTCTCGATATTGATAACTGCAACAGGTAGACGCTTGAAATATTCACAGAATATTGAGTTTTATTATTCAATTTGAAAAGAAATAATTAAAATACAATTAATATATAACATACCATACAACAAACAAACGTAATTTATTTGCCGTTTTTATAGATTACCATTAGGTAATGGTACGGAACCCTTCGTCCGACTCGTACTTGGCCGATTATTTTTAATGTTTGTTACCTCAGAACTTCCGACTGGGGAACCGATTTTTATGATTCTTTATTTATTTGAAAGCTGGTGCTTCCCGTGTAGTACCATTTCAATTTGGTCCAGTTCTGACATTTCTATGAAGTTAGTTTTTTATATTGATAATTATCTTAAAACTCAGTTGCGCGATTTGACCCAAACACTAGTCGACCGTCCCGGCTTCGCACGGGTGTAAGATCGGCCTTCGGCCTCGCTACAAAATATAATAAAGCCTGTCACCCAGAGATAGTGTAGCTTCCCAAAAGTGAAAGAATTTTTCGAATCGGTTCATAGTTTCGGAGCCTATTCAATGCAAACAAACAAACAAACAAATCTTTCCTCTTTATAATATTATATAGTATAGATGTACATTGTACAGTTATAATTTCAACGCCCTTTAATCAAGGCTTTTTTCCCTACATAAATAATACTGATTGTGTTAATACCTGCGGGTGCGCAAACGTTTCGCTATTATAACCTATTTGCGCTATAGTTAGGTATATGCCTATTTATAACTTGAGTGTGCGAGCTTTGTATGCAATGGCGATATCGAGGTTTTATTAACTTTATATGGCATATCTGGGTATAATTTAATTAAAACGCTCTTTTCCGACTTTTAGCAATTATGGTCATTCTAGATTAAGTGTGCATACCTCCATGGTTAGCTTAAAATTATAAAAATGGTGACATAGAAAAATTGAATGTTTTATCTAGGAAACCCATGAGACCGAAACACGATTAAGCACATTTCGCTCGATAGAAAAAAAAAAACAAAGTACTGATTTGCGCTTTTATCTCTGTTTTTTGGATTAATTCAATTACCTATTTATTAAATTATGTCTGCGATATCTTGATATATAGATTTCATAATTATTAAGGAAACCGGTGAGGTACATTTTACATTACAGCTATACTTTTCGAAAAATATGAGAAAAACCCCAAAAATCGAAGTAGCGAATCGAGAGCCATGATTTTGCTCCGGTAAATGCGACTTTAATACAATAAACCAAGGATTATGGTCATCTATAGTAATAAGCGTTGCTTAAAAGCGGGAATACCTCGTCTTAAGAATAGCACCCAGATTACTCAGCGGCCAGATATATTCGAGCTAATAAAAAAAACGCAAAATAAAAAAGACTATTGGGATTTTTAGAATAACATTGAAAACGTTTTAAACTTTTATTTCAGTGGAAGAGATCGAAAAAAAAACATTTTTCGACTTTTTTTAACTTTGCCATTGTATAAAATACCAGCGACTAACTGATGGTGAAAACCTATAATTTTTCGAAGTGAAAACCGCATCAAAGTCCGCGTGGTTTGGGAGGAGTAAGCGGATATACACACATACGCGGAAAGCATCTTTATTTTATACCTACTATGTTTGTAGAGAGATATAAAATTGTTTTATACCATTTGCAGTGCTATTAAAAAGATAATAACCAATCTGTTTTTAGGGTTCCGTAGTTTTCAAGGAACCCGCTGAATAGGTGTTTTTGTTTAAAAATGAAAGTAAGGTTTCAAAGTTTTTAGTAATTAAATAAATTTTAATAATTATCAATATAAAAACAGACTTCATAAAAATGGCAGAACTTGCCCAAATTGAAATGGGACCACAAGAAGCACCAGCTTTCAAATAAAAAAAGAATAATCAAAATCGGTTCACCCAGTCGAAAGTTCTGAGGTAACAAAGATTAAGAAAACATTCTAATTGATAACCTCCTCCTTTTTGAAGTCGGTTAAAAAAATATGTTGTAGAATAAGTGAATAGTTCTTAAGTTTTCACTTCTGACGTGCAGTCCTATGACTGATTATTTTTTATATTTTTTTCATTATAATATTTGTTTTTCTTTACAGAATCAAAATGTGCTACTGTCTGGATCTCCGAAGCGACAGCAAACTTGCAAAGTGTCTGTCACATAAGCTCATTTCCGTTCTAGTAGCAGTGATACAACTGGTAAAATAATATTAATAATTATAGTATACAGGAAGATACTATTACTACGTATAGAGAAGATATAACCGATAACCGATGGGGAAGAAAGGTTCTTGAGTGGAGACCACGAACTCGAAGACGCAGCGTAGGTAGGCCTCCCACTAGATGGACCGACGACATCATGAGAGTTGCGGGCATCCAGTGGATGCAAATGGCAGGGTGTCGTTCAATGTGGAGGTTAAAGGGGGAGACCTATGTTCAGAGCAGTGGACATCTTCTGGCTGATGATGATGATGATAGAGAAGATATCCTTAGCAAAGGTCATGCCTCTATTTTTAAGCTTCTTAGTCTTGAGCATCGGCGCAAAGTTGCTAGTCTATCGGTTTTTTATCGGATACATTTTGGAGAGTGTGCATCAGATCTGTTTAATTCCCTCTTGCCCTTTTTTCTATCGGACTGCCAGAGTGGGCACGAAAAATCGACACCGCTTTATGGTTGACATTCCGAAAACCCGTACGAAGCGCTTTGATTCCACTTTTATTGTGCGAACTGCTAGTATGTGGAATGCGCTGCCTGAATGGGTGTTACAATTTGGGTGTCTTCAAGTCAAAAGTGAATCGGTTACTTCTAGGCAAGCGTGATCCATCGAAGGCCGCATCATCGCTTAACATCAGGCGAGTTGGCGGCGATCTTACAATAAATTATTTAAATTATAATTAAAAAAAGATCGACTTGGTTCTCAATTCGACTGTATTTTTTTTATTCTCTGTTAATTAAGTAAGTTGTTTTTTATTTATTGATAATTATGTTTGTTTGTTCTGAGTCTCCACTCGTGTACCTACTCGTCTAGCTGAGCTAACAGCTCCTTGAACGTGTACCAAAATAACTTGAACATTATTTTTTATGGTTTTCCAGATCATCTGGGCTGCATCAATTTTGACACTGATCAAACAGCAGCTGCGTAATTCACCAGCTGGCGAGATTGCGTTCTCTGTCATACTCATACTGGCAGGCGTTGGCTTCTCTGTTTTATTACTTCTTGGCATTATAAAGGTTAGTACATATTTTAACCTATACCACAAAATAAATAGGTACAGAAGGCCGGCTCCATACAACGAGGGTTGCCATCTCTAAAATTTGGCAACCAGGACAAGACACGTGAAAACCCCGGATTATAGAGCCCAGAACCCGGACATCATAGGTTTGTTAAAATATAACAGAGTGCGGGCACAGTTCGTGTGTCCCGGGCGGCCCAAGACTGTTCATTTTTAAACGCGGACTACAAATAAGAAGTCCGGCCCGGACGCTCCCCGGATGCCCTCTTAACTAGGACAAATCCGGGAAAACCCAGACGGGTGGCAACCCTAGATACAACGAGTGTTAACAGGTACACGCACACAAATACGCGTATATACGTACAACGAAAGTCACGGTTTAAGTGATAGGTGTATTATTCACATCGTACATTACAATACTAACTCATTTACCATTAGGTACTCTACCACTATACCATATCGATCTGAGCGATAAGGCCACCGATTGTTGCACTAGTTTTTAAGCTGTTTTATCGTGTCTTGTGTATGTAATTTGTAGTGTGAACAATAAAGAGTATCTATTTATCTACCTCAGAAAAAGGACTAAAGCATCGAAGTAGTGCTAATCACACTGACACACTAATATCATAAGTATATGTGAATGTTTGGATGGATGGATGTTTGTTACTCAATCACGCAGAAACGGCTGGATGAAATTTGGAATATATATTTCTTATGTCCTGGATTAACACATACCTACGGCTACTTTTCATTACCATCACCGATTTTCATCACCACGCGGGTGAAACCGCGAGGCGCTGCTAGTTTAGCATAAACGAATTAAACATGTTACATTCTATACTCATATGTCAAAATTGTTGTTACTGGAACGAAACAGATATTATATTTTTGACAGGACGGCAAATTGCAGGGTTGTACACAATTTAATGTAGGGACTGCCGCCAGGGACCTGAAAAAGGCTCCAAAGGCTACATACTAATTGACAGATGGCCTTGTACGCTTTGTAAATCACGTGACGGCTTCTATGCTCTTTATCCTGTGACCACAACAATATTGCAAAAAAACTTTATTGAAGAATGAGGTTTACATACTTTAAAAAAAGTACCTTTCGTACGTGCCGAGAGAAACTGGCTTGGATCCATTTGGGAATAAGCCATAAAAACAAATATGTTTAATCACACTATATCACACTATGCGAAAGTAACTCTGTCTGTTTGCTACATAATCACGGCTAAACGGCTTAACCGAACTCGATAAAATTTTGCGATGCAATGGTATGTATCATGAGGACGGACATAGACAATTTTTTTCTGAAGAAATCGCGGACGAAGTCGCGGGCTAGCAGCTAGCTGACATATAACATATAAAATACTTAAATGTGAATATTTTATTTATATTTTGAGAGAATTGATTTAAAATTTATATGCTTTAGGTACGGATTTTTATACCCTAAAATATTATTTGGTATAATCCGATTTTAATAATGAGAAGAATGTTTTTTTAGCTGCATTGATTTCACCCACTCTCTAACGTATCACCCTAAAAAAGCACTTTTATATGTATCTCATTTAAAACAAACTTTATTTATTACTAGTGTTTTATTTGTAATGAAAATATTAGTGAAATTACAAGCACTTCACTGTTTTAAAACAAAAACACATCAGTCATAGGTAGTCCAGGCAGTCGGATGACTGCACGTTCGAAGTGAAAACTTAAGTAGCGCTGTTTTAAAATACACGGTACAGCGTGACGATGACGCGAGTTCCAAGATTTTTGTTCACCCCTAAAGAAGTTTTCACTTCAACAAGATTATGAATCCATCACAAAAAACAATTGGTATATCTTTTTAACCGGTGATGTTACGATAAAATGGTATTCACATTTTTTTATCACCTAGTTCCTAATCACCCTCTATTGATGTACCTACCTACGTAGGTTTCAGACTACGATTGTGTTTTCCTGAAATTTCAAGATGGCTGTCGGAACATAGGCCATCAGGCGCACGACTTCGCCCGTCTCGTCACTCAGTATCATAAAAAAGGCCACTTTTCTTCGAACCCCTTTCAATGTTCATTTTTGTGATAATTCATTCGTTTGTTTGAATTTTCAGAGCAATCGGATTTTCATCAAAGTTTTTCTGGCATTCAACATAGGAGTGATTGTCTATCTCGTCATGGGTATTATTTACATCATATTCACGCAACCTACTAGAATTGGACTGTCAGGATTCCTCTTCTTAATTTTTGTTATCCGTAAGTATTTTAAAGTAACTTTTAATTAACGGCGGGTTATACCAAATTGACAGTTTTTCGATCAATTTTAAATAGTTAAATAACAATATTTGAGCCGAAAAAAATACATGTCATAGATACATCTGTGTTTGAGATAAAACCGTGGTTCAAAACACAATAGGGCAAAATTTTCAGGATAAAAAAAAAATTACGAAACAAAGTCTATTTAGTAGAATGTAATTATTTTTTTCCGTTTTATGCTCTAATGATAGCTCGTAACAGCCTGGAAATAGCATGTACTGAAAGGTAATTGTATTAAAAAAAAAACCCTGGATAGTTTTTTGATAGTTTGTTCGTTCGTTTTTTATTGAAATTAAAAACTGAAAAAAACGTAAAAAAGTCGCGAAAATTTGCGCGCACCACGCTGAGACCGCTTAAGCATTGCCATTGGTAATGCCGCCAGCATGCTGGGTACGCTGCCGACTGGTAGTTGGCTTGAGCATTTGGACTGTGTTTGGACCTTCAATGGTCTTGTACTCTTACAAATTAATGTTCTTTTGTTACAGTATTGGAAGTCCTCACCTACTTCATCATACGAAATTATTATTTGGGGCTTATAAGACCAACAGGCCACGTTCAAAACAACAGCCCGAGAGGAATGGGGGTTTAGTTAGTAGGTACTTACTTGTCTAGTATTGTATGTGAAAGTTAGTTTGTATAGGATAGTGTGAGTAAATAATAAATTCACGTAAAAAAAAGTCTTAGATACGTCCTTTTCAAATAGCAAGGAACTTCACAACCACCACTAACAGCAAAGGCGTCGCCAACCCATGGCCAAGTTAATATTATGGAGGATGAGAAAAATATGGATTGTAGGTACAGTCAAGAGCAGTCAGAATTTCTTTACGTTGGCTAAATTTTTTTAATATCTAGGGGGGGGGGGAAGTTGTCCCTCCCTACCCCCTTGGCAATTACATGTCCTGCGAAAATTTCAACTTGCTGTCTATTACGGTTCTAAAGCTCCTAACATGTATTTTTTGGTCGAAGTTAGAAAGATACAGCCATTAAAAGGTAGGACGTAAGGACAAACAGACGGACAGACAGATGAGCAGATAAACAGATAGCGTAGGCTTTAGTAATAGGGTCCCGTTTAGACCCTTTGGGTACGACTCAGTGTAGAGTATTATCGCGGTTCGAATCGCGAAAGTTTAAAAATTACTGTAGAGTATTAGTCCATTATTGTCGTAGCAAGTATCTTAGAATGCGTGAAAAAACGTACAAGAAAGTGTATCGTTCTTACAGTTATACCGTTAAACGGTTTAGTGAAAAAGTGGCGGCAACACGGCGACATTTGAGTTGGCTCCCTTGTTTGTATATTCTGAGAATGTTTTCAAGTAATAAATTGATTAAAATGAAAGACAAACATCGAGGTCTTGTAACGGAACACTCTGATGATCCCTAATCTCATCCTTCCGTCCCGGTTATAGCACCGAACCGGCCGCACGCGCCATCGCATCGCCACAAAAGCCATCCACACAATATAAATACGTGGAAGTCTATACCTAGCACTGTTGAATTTAATTGATTGTTTCTACCACGTATGTAAGTTGTGGAATGGCTTACCTTCGGGGTTTCCTGCGAAATATGATCTTTATTGCTTCAAATGAATGGTGAGTAGAGCTAGAAAGGTAGTCAACGCACCCCCAATTCTCCTGGGTATTGCAAATGTCCATAGGCGGCGTTGAGGTGACCGGCGGCCCGTAGCTGTTTTTATACTCTACATATTGTCTCTACTTATACTCTACATATTGTCTCTACTACTATTGTACCTAATCAGTCTTTTTCGTTACCTATGTAGGGCCTGTGAGTCCCACTACATCACAGATTGTTATTATTATAACATAAACATCTTTCTGAAGCGCACCGACATTCAACAGTCATTCGCTGGCGCTCAAATAAAGCGCACGTACTCAATCCATCATCCGAAATTCCAATCACATCACGTCGGAGTTTTCACATTCAACACAAACCTAATCCTAAATTGGTGACTCCGACGAACAAATACAATCAATAAACTATTGAGTACGTTTCAAACATCCGCGATGACCACACCAATCACCACGTACTCAATCCATCTATCGGAGTTTCAATTACCCATTCATATTATTTAGAATAACCTTCTGCATCAAATCCAAGAGTCAGATACAACTAAATACAACACACACCAACAACATTATAATCCTAAACCTATTTTCAGTATGGAACACAATATGAGTACTGTATTTTTTTAGCAATAAGTCGGGTTGTATTTACAAACAAAGCCAGGCTTCAACGAGTCACCTTGACAGCGCGAGTATATCGCGTGGATTTATCTGAATTACTAAGTCTATAGTAGATAGGTACCTACCTGTGCAGTTGGCACAATGGGGACCAGTACCAATTGACCGTTGACCAAGTAACCAGTTCGGACGCAGTCGTTTTGCATCGTTCTTATCGCGCGCTCGTTTTGCGAATTCAGCGATGCGCGATTCTACTCATAATTAACGTGTCTATAACAATATGGATAAAATCAATTTTACTGTCAACGGTGACCGCTATTCACTATGTAAGTATTTATTTTATTTTATAATAGGTATTACTTTTTTGTATTATTTGAGTTGGTGATAAAAAGTTGTTGACAACCAGTGCAGCCACGGGTCGAACTTTGGGGTCATTATTCTTTTAATCACATTCAAGTTCTATTTTAGGTTACAGACCATAAGTTTAGAAACATGGATGGGTCTAGCACAAAATTCACGAAAAAAGTATATAAACAATGTTTAATTTAGCTTGCAACTAATGTTGACTAAAAATGCATAGGGGCTTTATGCCCAAATTCAAATTATTTATTGAGAATAAAAACGGACTAATTCCACTAACATTTATCTCACATATTGTTAAACTAAAATAGATTTCCTAGTTAAAATAGGAATAATATTATAAAATTACTAATATAATAAATACAACAAATAGCTGTAAAAATATGTCAACATAAAATTAGTATGTCATACAAATTGTCATTATAGTCAACGGCTGTTTTGCCCCTGTCCCATTGATCAGTTAAATTTTCACAATAAGTCAAAAAAACTTTCGTTACATTTATATCACAATCAGTGTTGGTAGCAAGGAGTGCATTGAACCAACTTTAAACGCGGGCCCAAAAACACGCGACCGCAAACCATATTTCGGCGCGTTAAGGTTCGCGTTTGCGTGATTTCGCAAACTGCACCTACTCGGGCCCGCTTTTAGAGTTGGGTGTAAGGCCCCAGATCTCTTTTATACCTATATAGTTATGGTTTTAGTTTTTTACTAGTTAGGGTCATGTTGTCTGAATTGCAAAAAGTCTGGGTAAACGAAATGACTCAATTGCAGAATGACTGTGGTGTAGGCAAAACGTCTAATTTGCAAAATCTGAAATGTAGAATGACTATGTAGGCAAAATGTCTATGGAGCAAAAATTCTGAAATACAGAATGGCTATGTAGGCAAATCGTCTAAATTTAAAAAAAAAAGTCTTAGGTACTTTTTATTTGGACATTTTAGAAGGCCAACATCCATGGCTTTAAATATCTTTGTGAGAAACTGATCTTATTCACTTTTTTTCGAAATCAAAGTAAGAATTGGTACTTACCTAATACCTGTAAACTCGTGTTTTGTTTAGCGTTGGGTATTTGAAAATTAAACGTCATTTTATTGTACTTGTAGGTAACATTTATTTTTTAAAACATAAGTTGTTATAAAATAATCATCATCATCTAGCACTATATACTCGTAAGTAGGTATCTAATTAGTTTGGTACAGGAATACGTTACGTATGTACGTACCTATCACTATCACTACATAGTATAAAACAAAGTCGCTTCCCTCTGTCTGTCCCTATATTAAACTTAGATCTTTAAAACCACGCAACAAATTTTGATGCGGTTTTCACTATCAGTTAGATAATTTTTCACGGTAGGTTTATATATATTATAATAAAACATATACCGGGTGGGTCGCTAGTAAGATTAGGGACCGTTCAAGTATTACGTAACGCAATTTTTGGAGAATTTAGACTCCTCCCCCCATGTAACGCGCCGTAATGTTTTTCTGTACCCCCTCCCCTTAGTAAAACGTTACGTAACCACCAAGTGAATTTTTTTAACTAAAAGTCACAATTATGCGGCGTCAAGTACCGGAAAGTCGCTAAAATACCTTTGTTATATAAAAAATGCGCGAGAATCTCTTTACGCGACCGCTCTGAAGAGTTAAAAAAAATTAAAAAATTATGTAACACGTAGTTCAAACATCCCCTCCCGCCCCTGTAACGGATTGTAACGTTTTACAAGACCCCCCTCCCTCCCCCCAAATTCGTTACGTAATACTTGAACGCTCCCTTACCTACAAGTTACAAATCTTTAGCTTTTAAATTCGTTTGATATAATAAATCATTTATTCCTAAAACTTATTAGCAACTAATTGGGTTGTACCCATTTACTTATTGTAAATTAATATTATATACGATACACACAAGTACACATATTTTAATCACACTAATATTATAAATGCTAAATTAACTCTGTCTGTCTGTTTGCTACATTATCACGGCTAAACGGCTTAACCGATCTCAATAGAATTTTGCAAGGCCTAATGACCCTAATTAATACACCGTAAGTCTATTTATCCGCTGAGATAACTGCACGCGTCGCAAATACAGGTTTACAGCGTTTAGTAAAAAAATATGATATTATTAAAATACTAGCTGTACCCGCGCCTTCGTCCGCGATTTCTTCAGAAAAAAATAGCCTATGTCCGTCCTTATGATACGAGTACATACCATTACCTTGCAAAATTTTACCGAGATCGGTTAAGCCGTTTAGCTGTGATTATGTAGCAAACAGACAGAGTTACTTTTGCATTTATAATATTAGTGTGATTGTATGTTTTATTACTCGCATTACATCGCCCAACCTAAAAAAGCCGGACATAGATCTAAAGATCCGGACAAATCCGGAGAGATGGAAACCCTACGCGTGCGTGTGGCTTACACTTGGCTGGTGTTGTGCCAAATATGACACTTGTGCATATTAACGCTACACTATAGCAAACAAAATAACACTCGCAGTATAAAAAACTAAAAAACACGCTTTAAAAGCGCTAATCCTTAAGATCCTGGTAAGGATAATGGGACAAACTATTTAACTCTTTGGCCCATGTCTACAATGTCGTTAAAAAACATTGTAATTAAAAAGAAAAATACTTATCAAAAAGCCTACAACACTTCATAAGGTACCGACTTCTCGAGATCCTGGTAAGGAACAAACTATTTAAATTATTGCATTGTCATCGGTCCTTATAAGTGTGCAAAATCACATTTTACTTCGACCTTTTGAAGTAGTTGAAAATTCAGGAAAATTCAGTTCAAAGATTCCGTTACTTACATATATACATACCAAGCTAATAAAAGCGTGGTAAAAATAAGGATTGACTGTGTACGCGGCGCTCTCTTTCAAAGCAATTTCAACCTTCGTCACCTTTCAATACGATACAGACTCCTCTCGCGATGACAGAGGACGAGGAACGCTGGCGCGATCTTTGATACTTTAGATATCTATCGTACTACCTTGCTAACTAAGTTTGAAATTGCTTGGAACTAGGCCTCGACTTATGAATATTCCTAGGTTGATGTGTATAATTGTATATCTACCATAATCAATATCACATTATGTTTTGAGCAAAACTAGAAGGTAAGTACGTACAAACTGTTTTGTGCCGTTTAGTCGCAAACTGTCAAAAGCGCAAAATGAAAATGGGTCGCAATGACTAGCAAAGAGAGCAAAATGTACAAAAAAGTCCAAGGCGAACAATGACCAAGGAGCAAAATGTCCAAAGTTCCAATCATACTGCTAAATTGGGATAATATACAGAGATTACTTTAGTGCGTCAAAACAGTAAAATATTAGTTATTTGTTATAGGTACCTTCGACCAAAATGGACGGGCCCAGTAGAAGCGCATTTTTGAAGTTTAGAAAATGAGCGCCAGCACTCACTTCGTTTCAGTCGGTCTCTAGCCGTAGGAAGTGAAACACGAGTCTATTGTTACGCGATAACGAAACATCTGACAAAATTATGAATTCGTATGCTTTACCGAAGTGTAAATACACAAATAAAACCGATATCTATTTTTGTAACAAATATACTGTACATTTTTATAATTAGGTGTATAAATATATGTTCGACGGTTTTGACTCGTTTTTACTGATCAAGTTCAATGGTTAGGGCCCGTCCATTCATTTTATTTTGGTCGAAGATATGTACAAGAGTGCAAAGTTGCTTTTTAACTGCGTGCTCAATTTTGATGACCAAGCTAGCGAAAGATTTTAAAATTGAATCACATTAGAATCCTGAGCGTTAGCGAGGGAATCAAAGGAACACGAGGTGAAAAATAACAAATAACTTTTCAGCCCACCTCAACGAGGAAATCACCTAAGGTTTTAAGAATATGACGTAAAAAGAAAACGGCGCGTGCAAAGCAAATTTAAAAAAAGTACACCTAGAAGGTTCTGAGTCTGAGTTTTTAATAAATTAAAATAGGTTGTATGATAAATTCGGCACCATGGATGGAGGTAGACGTAAATAAGTTTAATGATGTTTTAAATTCACAAACTTAGTGCACACGATGTTCTAAATTCAATTTACTTTATCCTTAGCCGCTAGCGGATAAAAACTGCTTTTGCACTCAGATATCGAATAGCAAAAATACTCTTTCCGAGATGGGGGAATGTTTTATTTTCTTTTTACTATTTTAAGTAACCAATTTGATCGAATCTCAGTAATATAAACGCTGTGTGGGTATTAGATAATTAGAATTTTGGACATTTAGCGCTATGGACGTTTCGTTCTTTGATCTTTTGACATTGTGCGACTAAACTTTTTTGTGCTATCCGTAATTTGTGCTATAAGACAAAACATTGACAAAAACACCTAATGATAAAGAATTATATAAGTAGGTACATAGTTATTGTGTCATTCCATTTGGCTGGTACCTATGTATTTCGTATAATTACGTTTTTACTTATGTACCTTGTTTATGGTATCTTCTAGATAAATCTTGGTTTGATTACCTGTGACTTAATTACTACCTGCCTACCAACACGAGAGCAGATACATAGGGAAAACGTGGGTACTGAATTGAAGGCCTAATGCGAGTTTTTTTCTAATTGCGTTTAATTACTCGATCGTGTTTTAGCTACGATTTATATGAAATAAGAACTGCGCCATCTAGCGCCATGTAGATGAAACTGCTCTTATTTCATATTTTTTTTAGTAAAGTTAACAAGATTGAGTAGGCAAATGCAATTGGAATAATTATTAATATAAAAAACAGACTTCATAAAAATGTCAGCCGGTCTATTCTGCAAGCTAAGTGTACGCGCAAGTGAGGTGATAAGCTAAGTGAACGTGTATTTTTTTTGTCGATGACTATAGAGAAATGTCAAAATGTCGCGTGATCACCCTTGACCGTAGTCCCTTACCCTTATGATTCGATGTTTTGACATATATCTGCAGAAATAGGCAAGAAAAAATCACATTCACTTAGCTTATCACTTCATTTGCGCGTTCACTTAGCTTGCAGAATAGACATGCTGTACTGGACTAAATTGAAATGGGACCACACGGGAAGCACCAGCTTACAAATAAAAAAGAATCGTCAAAATCAAAGTCCATTCACAATCCAGTCCCAGTCGAAAGGTCTGAAGTACCAACCAAAAAAAATATGTCGAATTGAGAACCTCCTCCTTTTTGAAGTCGGTTAAAGCTGGCACTATGCACATATATGTAGGTATAACTTATTATTTATTCTGCGGTACTGCTATACGTTCCTAATTACTTTGATATAAATAAATAATAAATAAATAAATATCTGGGACATTTTGCACACATGGTCATCTGACCCCAAACTAAGCAAATGTGATATTTATGTGTCCTAATATTTATGTGTTTTTTATGGTTCCGTACCCAAAGGGTAAAACGGGACCCTATTACTAAGGCTCCGCTGTCTGTCCGTCTGTCACCAGGCTGTATCTCATGAACCGTGGCAGATAGACAGTTGAAATTTTCACAGATGATGTATTTCCGTTGCCGCTATAACAAAAAATACAAAAAAAATAATAAAATAAATATTTACTGGAGATACCATACAACAAACGTGATTTTTTTGCTCGATATTGATAACGGCAATAGGTAGACGCTTGAAATATTCACAGAATATTTAGTTATAAATTGACTTCAAAAATAAATAATTACAAAAATAAAAATAAAATTAATAAAAATATTTTTTTGCAGTTTTTATAGAAAAATGGTACGGAACCCTTCGTGCGCGAGTCCGACTCGCACTTGGCCAGTTATTTTTTATCGGTCTAGTATAGAATACATGATGAGTGAACGAAGCGTTCGTTATTTAAACGACTTCCAAAAAGGAGGAGGTTCTATGTTCGTGTGTATGTACTTTTTGTGTATGATTGGAATTATACCGTGCTTGAGACGGTACGGTCTTGCTGATTTCAAGGGGTGTGTTGAAGGCGGTGCTGGTGGTGTCGTGGCGGGAGCGTTGCGGCGCGGCGGCTTACCTTTTCATTAGTCTGAATCTGGAATGAGAACATTTTATGTAGTAAACACGTCAACGTATCATTTTTAAATGACTTCAAAAAAGGAGAGGGTTTTAAATTCTTTTTTTTCTTTCCTTGTTTGTTACCTCAGAACTCCGTCATTTATGAACGGGTTTGGTTTTTTTTTTATTTGACAGGATATATGTATTTTCAGATTGGCCCATAGAAATTTAATCAAAATCAGTTCAGCAGTTTGGCTTTTCAATCAAAATAACTGGATTTTTTTAACCTTGATGACAATATGGTCATCCGAGTATTTAACCTTTTTTTAACGGGGCAAGTGCCTTTATTAACTAAACAAAATACTAGCTAAAACTAACTCTAAATAAACAGTTACGACTGTCCATAGACCGTTGAAGGTCTAAAGACAATCCAAATGCTCAAGCCCACTATCAGTTGGCAGTGTACCCAGCATGCTGGCGGCATTACCACGTTGAATGGCAATGCTTATACGTTGAGCCAGATACACGCCAGCATTTAGGTCACGCGTCGCGTTAAGCAGACGCTCTGAAAGATTTTAGCCTAATCTGCCCATATTTTACTAATTTTTAACCGACTTCCAAAAAGGAGGAGGCTATCAATTCGACTGTTTTTTTTAATGTTTGTATGCTCAGAACCTTTGACTGGGTAAACCGATTTTGATGATTCTTTTTTTATTTGAAAGCTGGTGATTCCCATTTCAATTTGGTCCAGTTCTTTTGAAGTCGGTTTTTTTATATTGATAATT
The DNA here is from genome assembly GCA_949125355.1 of Agriopis leucophaearia. Lineage (NCBI taxonomy): Eukaryota > Metazoa > Arthropoda > Insecta > Lepidoptera > Geometridae > Agriopis > Agriopis leucophaearia. Next base: position 14,706,505 of record OX421274.1, on the reverse strand, counting down.
ATTGTTTTTTTGTGAAGTCAAACCATTGTATGAACAAAGTTTTATGCCTTGTGACGCTTGTGACTTTTTTAACTGCCGGCGTAAACAGAGGGGTTTTATAAGGTTAACCTATGTATCTGTGTTAATATCTGTAGCATCGTAGCTCTCAAACGGCTGAACCGATTTTGATTTAGTATATTTTTTCTCTCAAGAAAAACTGTTCAGCCATTTAAAGATTATCAGCTCTTTTAACTTGGGTTCTTTAAATTATAATTTTTGTAATATTTTTACCCATTTTAATTCATGGTTGTATAAAACAGACCATTGGCCTTAGTACGAACACTTGCGAAAAAGTTATCGTTACGTAAACGATAGCAAAATTTATGAATTCGTAGATTTAGTAAGTAACGTAATGGTAAAAAACTGTAAAGTTATTTGCTAATTGAATAAAGAATTTGAATGAATAATTGGACAGCGCTTCTATCGGACGTGAAAGGAAACTGAATTTTTCATACATTTGCTATCGTTTACGTAACGATATCTTTTTCGCAAGTTCTCGTACTGACCCCACTGGTTTTGCCGAGGCAGGCAAACTTTTTAAAAGTAACTTATTATCCTCCGCATAGGGTTGTTATACTGGCCAGTCATTTTAACACACCGGGTGGCTCTTCCTATGCTTTCGTAAAACTTGTATTTTTTTAATCTGTTTCTTTATTGTTATTGTTCAACAACATGCTTTTCGCTTTCGAGCATAGACAAATAATAGCCGTAACAGACATGTCAACTTGGCTGACGAAGCGCCGCCTGACCGACGGGAGAGAAAAATATTTTTTTCTCTTCTCTAAGGACTGGTCATAAAGTAAAGTACAGACCGGTAGACTCGAGGAGATAAACCGCGGTTTCAGATTTGTTTATGTTGAGCGCCTTGGCCTCTTTTTTGACCTCCAGGATTTTGCGCTTCAGCTCGCTCTTTTTGCTCTGCCGACTGCAAGAACATACAGGTATCGTTATAGACAACTCGAAACAACTTCTTTGTATCAACTCGCGGCATATGCCGTCGATGACGCTACATCAAAATATCATGACAGTTCAATTACAGAAGACAACATGACATTCGAATGAACAGACTCTCGCAACGTTGCAATTGATACAGCGGCCTTAGTACGAGAATTTGCGAAAAAGTTATCGTTACGTAAACGATAGCAAATGTATGAAAAATTCAGTTTCCTTTTACGTCCGATAGAGGCGCTTTTCAATTTTTCATACATTTTGCTATAGTTTACGTAACGATAACTTTTTCGCAAGTGCTCGTACTAAGGCCACTGTTGTGGGGCTGTACCACTCAAAGCAATATATTGATAATACAAAGATAACAGAACAAGGTACTGAGGTACATTGCAAATGCACCTTGGTACATAAGAAATAGTGATCACCACCGGGACCTTCAAGTAGAGTTCGTAGACGAGCTAATTCAAAAGTACGCACAAACTCACGAAAACTGACTTCATCATCATGTGAATGTCCAGGCCTCCCAGCTTCTCGACCGCACAAGTTAGTACACAGTTAGTGTAGTGGAAAACAAAGTGTTAGTGTTAAGTATAGTGTGTAGTAAGTAGTGTACCTATAAAGAACACGTGTTCAAAGTATCTTCGGCTTAATATTATGGAGACAATAAGAAACGTGTTAATGAAAACATTCTTCGTTTTTAAAATATCATACTTAGAAGTTTAAATTAGAATTAAATTACATATTAGCTTAACATTAGGCTAGATTTTAATTAAATTAAGGGACGCTAATTACCAGCGCAACTTATATAAAAAACACCTTTGCAATTAGGTCTATTTCAGCACGAACAAGCCGCACAGCTGGAAAGAATTTTATTTTCCTTCCACACATGAAGCGTAGGTACCAAACTTCGTAGATAGATACATACCACACAGCAGCTCGAAGCGCGCAGACTTTTAACGCTCATGTTTCTTCTCGGGAGGGCCATTTTTGTTCTGACCTACCTTTGACCTGATTACCTTTTGCAGTCGTTAGCACATCACAGAACAGGCTCAATGTCGTAGGCTCAGGATTCGCAGTGGAACATGCCTGGCTATAACGTATAGTGTGTCCTTGGGTATATAATGGGTTAGCATCGCTATGTTCTCACTTGGAGATTTTTGCCAGAATTACAAAGCATATAAAATTAGTAGGCGATATCTGATGTAGCGAAGGGTGGCGGCACTTACCATCAGGGATTTTTCCCTAATTACAGGGCATAGACAATTAGTAGTCGATATCTGATGCAGCGAAGGGTGGCGGCGCTTACCATCAGGCAGATCCTTATCTCGTTGCCGAGCCATGGGAAATTGAGCCAATGAATTTGTACAATAATTAAAATAATCTCATAATCGACACCTTGCACTTCCAAATCTGTCAAGCTGTTTTATTAGCTTATTCACAAAATTCCAAACCTCCGCACTGTTTCTATTAACAGTGACGTTTGAATTTAAAATCCCAACGTTTTCATTCACTTTTTACAGGAAAGATGCTATGAATTGAAATTCTCAACGTCCCCCACTGACTTCTTACTAGCTAGTGGGGACGTTACATTACCTAATGCCATTCAGACAAACGTCCCAACTAGTCAAAAGGCAGTAGGGATTACTAGGGAAGTAGGAATTGAAATTCTTAGCGTATTGACTGTTAAGTCTGTGGGGAAATAGAGAATAGCCAGCCGTTTAGACTCCAGGGGGCTATTATTTAAAGATGATGCACCTGTTGTTACAGGCATCTATCCATAGGTAACAGTGATCGCTTACCATCCGGCGGGCCGTTAGCTTGTTTGCCACCTATGGCTTAAAAAAGAGGGTCAGAGGCCATTTACCCATTAGAAGGTACGGCAACGGCAAGGCATAGCAGCTAGGGATGCAAAAATGTATGAAAATTTATGGCGTGCCTTTTGACTATAGACAGTGATGGCACAGCGATGACTGCCACCGCCGGTGCCATCCACATTGCCGTTACAAAGAGCAACCTTCTAGCCAGACGACACAAAATCACATTGATCGACATGTGTAGCTTAATTTAAACTGTAGCCGTGTGCGCAACGGCACGGTGCTGCCTTCGACCAATGTTGATAGTTATCAACTTAGCGCTTTTAAATGTACTAGATTTTGTCCATTCGAGCTAATATCTGATACATCTACCTCGCTTATTATTAACGTAGATAGAGAAGATGCCTAATCCGTTATAAAAAATACGAATATCACTTCAAGAGTTCATTTTACGTGAAAGCAGACTACCACTCGAGTGGCCAGAAAACCAACGCCGTTTTGCCGGGCCGTCTAGTGGGTAAAACAGATACACCCATATATTTACATGTACTAGTACGTGGTACATATAACTCGATAGGTACACCTGAAAAACATGACCTTCCTTATGGTCAATCTCTACTGGTCAAATAACAAGCAAGATACTTTAAAAATATGTGGTAACATTTAATGATCTTGACTGGGGCACAATCGGGGCGGGGACGACTAGCTCGACGAAACGCAAGTTATATATCTAGAAGGCAAGTAAATGACTCCCGTCTAGAATGCAATCTAGAAGGCAAGTAAATGACTACTAGATGTTTGTTGTACAGCTAAGCAGTAGGTGATATTATTTAAATTGTAATATTTTTTTTATTTCTTTATTACTTTATTCGTGTTTTTTGTATTGTTATTATTATTATCTTTTGATGTTTTATGTATAACTAGTTTTTTTGCCCGCAACTTCGTACGCGTAGATTTTCATATAAACCTTCAATCCTTTTTTCTTTCCTTAATCCGGCCCTTGCGCAAAATAACATAGCATATACTTCAATCTTGTCATAGCTAAGCATATTCGTGAAAACAGCATTTAAATCCGTCTGCATTTTCTTCCAGGGGTTTAGGAGATGCGCGTGAACAAACAAACAAAAATTCTAAAAACTGCCTTAACATGTTCAGCTGCTTATTTTATGTCGCCCTGTGTGAAGTATTGATAGAAGCATAAAAGTAAAAACACCGTCAACAGTTTTCAAATCAAAAAGATAATGTGACCACAGTGCAGAGCATGTTTTGAAGTATTATTTTTGTCTAAACCATAAAAAGTATATCATGTCATGTCGGGATGATACATCTCTGAAATTTGACTGTCCAGCTTCGCTCGTTCGAATTTTTCTATGACCATCCAATTTCTGAACTATGAATACGACCACAAGAATATGGCTTTGGCCACGGAACCCTGACATATGCTTGTCTTGAAACGCTCTTGGCTAGTTATTTCTTATTTCGCGTGCATTTGTATGTATACCTTGATTAAAAAGCCATGAAATGGAACTACTCTATTTATCTGTTAAAATATCACAGTAAAATTCATTCTTTATTCTTATTGCAAAAATACACTTTCTTCTTCTAGAAGCTAAGTTTATATACCCTGCATAGAGGGTGCAGCAATGACTTATGTAGTGGCTGGTCACAAAACCACACCACAGGCAGAAGTAATTTTACCAAAAAAAACATACTTATTGTGATAGGTTACTTAATTATATATGAGATCATCATATAAAACTTATGACGCTACTTTCTTAACTATTTATAGATCGATATTTATTTTCTAATTATAATTTTCTAAATTTTACCGTCGAAAAAAATCTTTTATCTCGTAATAACATTTTTGGTATAGAAACTTACGAAGTTGGTTCTGGAAAAGTGCTATTATTTCTTTATTGCGTCCGGAATTTTGTTGTATAGGTTTATTGTCATACAAATGGCCTTTTTTAAATATTTCTATTCGCGGGACTGAATTAAAATAGGATGTGGTATATTTTGTGTTATAAATGCTAACATAGAATAAAATCTCCGTATGAGTATTATATTCTCTTGGGAATAAAATACATTGGATTGAATCATCAAAGAGGTTGTAAGGCCTATGTTTTTATAACATCCTTGATCTACACGTTCATTCATCTAAGAAGGTTAAGGAACCTTCTTTAAATTTAAACTGATTATCTGAATGACAGTTCAAATTTTTAATGGCTATGTCAATAACATTCTCTTTGCTTTGGACCTCCTTGCTTGAGGCTATGTGACAATCCTCATATTACGTTTCGGGTAACGAAGAAAATAATCATTGATTGTTTAATTACTTTTATGTAATAATAAAGAATTAAAATAAATGACACCAATGCCTACCAAATGTCCGGGCTAGACCCGAGAATTTCATTAAATAAAGAATTAAAATAAATGATATAACATAGCCTATGTTTTAATCTAGTGATTTCTAAGCATATTCGTGAAAACCGCATTGAAATCCGTCCAGTGGTTTAGGAGATGTGCGCGGACAAACAAACAAACAGACAAAAATTCTAAAAACTGTCCTATCGTGTTCAGCTGCTTATTTTAAGACGCCCTGTGTGATTAATTTTTTGTTATCTCGCAATTACAGATTTTTTTATCTCTACGTTTTTATTATATGTATAGAAGATAGATATTTTTATGTTATGCTTTTCCTTCTTACTTTGTTGTTTGTTATATTTGTAAATAAATTAGTATCTAAATTATCTAACTAGTAATAAGTATGGCGCATTGGATAGTTATATATCTGTAATGCTATATTTGGTGAAATAAATGAATATGAAAATCAAAATCTAAAACGTAAATAAATGACTAGCATTACAACAACATGGACCCGGGTATGTCCTAAAACTGCGACCAGAACCACCGGATGGGCAGCAGCGTCCTAATAGTACACGGTGAACGTACTGCGATCCCCAAGCCGCCTGCCAAGCGTGGGGATTATGGCAACACACCTCTCTATGAGGAAGGCCTTGTCCAATAGTGGACGTTAATTGGCTGATGATGTATTACAACAACAAAGCCTGGTTATTTCAGCACGTCCAGAAATCGTCATATCTTCATGATTTAATTCTCTTCTATCCATTTTTCTATCGGAATGCCAGAGGGCACGAAAAATGGACACTTTATAGTTGATATTCCGAAAACCCGTACGAAGCACTTTGATTCCATTTTTGTATTACGAACTGCTAGTCTGTGGAATGCGCTGCTGAATAGGTGTTCCCCGATAGTTAAAATCTGGGTGTCTTCAAGTCAAGAGTGAATCGGTTTCTTATAAGCAAGCGTGATATATCGTAGACCGTATAATCGCTTAACATCAGGCGAGTTGGCGGCCAAGCGCAAGCCTATAATTTAATGATTTTTTAAACGCAGTTCAGTGCCGCTCTTAACATTTTTGTAGTATCGGCGATATTGCTCAAAATGTAATCTTAAAAATTATATCTCCTCAAACATATTAAAATAAAATACTAAAAGAAAAATATATTTTACATAGCAAATACAAAATGTATGCTATTAAAACTGAATGCTTCCCGTGTTCAAGCTAACAAGCAACATAACTCCTTCCCTTCTTCTATGACAAATGATATAATTAACTTAACATCGGGCGATGACATCTGCAATGCCTTCGCAGAGCCTTCTTACTTATCACGCACAACTGCTTCCGACCATTGGGGTTAGTACGAGAACTTGCGAAAAAGTATTCGTTCCGTAAACGATAGCAAATGTATGAAAAATTCAGTTTCCTTTTACGTCCGATAGAGGCGCTGTTCAATTTTTCATACATTTTGCTATCGTTTACGGAACGAATACTTTTTCGCAAGTGCTCGTACTAGGGCCACAGATCTACTTCATATTACTCTCCCACTCTCTAGTCTTCGGTTATCAATATCTGTTCAGTCGAATTAAAAGAACATGGATTTATAACAGTATTTCTCAACTGTAACAAGTCTGCAGGGCCCCACGATTTACATCCAATGTTGATATCTAAATGCGTCAGTAGCTTGTCCTTTCCGATCTGTTTCCATTTACGCACTCCATTACTGAAAGAGTCATTCCAAAAAACTGGAATTTAGCTATTTACTTCCGTTCACAAGAAAAGGCCTCAAATGCTAATTACAGACATATTTTCAACTTCGTCTTTTGCGGAGCAGGTCTACTGTTACCGATGTTCTTTTTAGAAGAACGGAATCTGGAGGTCAAGTTAAAACAATATAATTACACAGACAACAGTAAAGAATTTGATCAAATAGACCACGTGATTTTAAAGCATTTGATAAAATAGACCATGTGATATAACTTTTTTTTTTAATTGAAAATAGGCTTGTGTTTGACCCCCAGCTCACCTGATGTTAAGCGATGATGCGGTCTACGATGGAGCACGCTTGTCTAGAAGAAACCGATTCACTTGCTTTATTACTTGAAAAACTGCAAGCGGCAGGCATTCTACGAGATCTTCTCCAATGGTTAGTTCTCATGTGAAAAATAAGAGCAGCACCATCTAGATGGCAATGCTCTTACTTCATTCAATACGACGAATTACTTTGAGGATTTGGCGTCACGTCAGGTCTAGTCTTTCGCGCAGCATTTATTAGCATTTGAAGGGAAACTTACAGCGTAATAATATTTCTTAAATTTATCAAGTCATTCATAACATTGATAAAGAAAAATGCATGGAATATTTGTGCAAAATAGATAAACCCACAACAAATATTAAATTTGATTTAGTAAGCAGATTTAAGACGTACAGTGAGCGAAATGAAAGGAAAAATGTCATTGGACATATACCAATTGAGTTCAAAAACAATAAGGGAACTAATTATGCAAAATGATTATTTGTTGGAACTACTCTGGGAACTTATAAACTCATGCTTAAAAGAAGGTACTTTCCCGGACTCTCTAAAGGCCGAACGTGTAATTCCTCTGTACAAAAAAGGAGAACACTCTGACTTGAGTAACTATAGACCTATATGTATACTTCCAGTTATATCGAAAATATTAGAAGCCGTATTGAAAAAGAAAATCATAAGTTACTTTGAAAAAAATAAATTGTTCACTCCTACACAATTCGGTTTCCGCAGAAACAGGTCCACAGAAATGGCGATTAGGGAAGTTATATACTATATTTTGAATGGGCTGGATAAGGCGAAGAAATGTGCAAGTATTTTTTGCGACCTATCTAAGGCATTTGATTGCTTACGCCATGACATTTTAATTTTAAAATTAGAGTACTACGGTTTTGATGGAATAGAACTAGAAATGATGAAATCATACATTAGAAATAGAACGCAGATTGTAAATGTGAATAACCATAATTCTTCAGTAGGTACAGTTGACATAGGGGTACCCCAAGGGTCAGTGTTGGGACCTCTTCTGTTTCTTATTTATGTAAACGATCTTGCAAATTGTCTCCCTACTTGGGCATCTGTAAGCCAATTTGCTGATGACACGCATGTTGGCATGTCAGATAAAAATAAAGAGCACTTAGACGAAAAAATATCGACTGCAATGGCTACACTACGGGGTTGGTTTGAAACTAATGGCATAATTTTAAATGCAGACAAAAGCGTAATAATGAAGTATCAAGCTAAAAAAGGGAATATTACAGGCACCACAAAATCAGAACATTTGTTTTTAGGATACACGATAGATTATACCTTAAGTCACAGTGCGCATATAAACAAAACCTGTAAAAAGATATCTAGTGCAAACTATGCCCTTTTTAAACTGAAGCCATTATTAGACAAAAAGTCATTAATATCTGGTTACTATGCTTATGTGCATTCATTGCTAAGTTACGCCATAACCACATGGGGTAATGGTACAGATATAAAAAAGCTATTGAAGTGTCAGAAGCGATCCATAAGAATAATAAACGGAATCAAGAAAAGAATGTCAGCAAAAAAACATTTTTTGAAAAATTAGATCATGACTGTTGTGTCCCTATATATATACAAGTGCCTCATAGAAATACATACTGATAGAGATAAAAAATATCCGAGAATAATGGACACACATAAACATAACTTTACCTTGAGAAATAATGATAGACTAGTTCTACCCCGAGTGAGACTTTGTAAAGTTGAAAAGCAGGGAGTTCATAATAAACTAGTTATGTATAATAAGCTACCAGTTGCTTTGAGAAACTTAACGATTCTTGAATTTAAAAGAAAAATTAAACCCTTTTTCATTCGAAATGCGTTTTACAAGCTTAATGATTTCTTGAAAATTAATCTTAAGAAATGCACATTATAGTAACATGTCAAAAATTATATTCTAAGATCTTTATCTAAATGACATGTATTGTTTTGAACTTATTTACTAAAGCAATATTAATTAACTTTTATCAGACAAATTTTTAATACTTTACATATATTTCAACTAATTTTATATATATTTTTCTAAGGATATGACATATTTTAAATAATTTTTAATCAATTTTATTTTGACGCTAAAATTTGTACCAATATTGTAATGTGAACTTTTTAACTTATGTGTAACTGTGCATAGTTAGTTTTAATATTTAATTTTCTATAACAAATATATTTGACCTACCTAATATAACGAACCATTGTTATAAGGTGAATAAAAATCTGAATCTGAATCGGGGCAATTAAAAGTTTCCGCTAAGGAACTGTAACTACCCCCAGTCACTGAAACCCAGAAAAGCCCCCAAAATAGAGAAAAAAATATATGAAATTTAGCGTAACAGTCTATCGTATAAATAAATATAAATAAAATTAAGAGAAAACATGAGTAAACTAAAAGATCAAAGAGTTTACAAGCTAAGTGTGTGCATATTACGCTGACGCTATCAAAAACTACATCGATATCAACAAATATTTGTTCATAAAAGAAGAGGTCCTGTGAAAAAATACTGTTAATTCGTAATTCGTCTTGGCAAAGGATGTTTATAAATAGGGGTTCGTCTGCTGGATTGGTGTAACGGTGTTAAAAATCATATTTAACTAAGGAGATTGGCAATGGGAATATTAATGAAATATATTACATCAGCTATAATAATATTAAAATAGTACGTCTCTTTAAGTGAAAGTAGGTAATGGCGCATTTTTTTATGCCATAGGTGGCAAACAAGCAGATGGGCCGCCTGATGGTAAGCGATCACCGTCGCCTATGGATACCTGCAACACCAGGGGCATCACAGATACGTTGCCGACCCTTAAAGACTATTAATAGCCCTTTTGAAGAACCCCATATTAAAGCTACTCGGAAATGCATACATCGCTGTTCGTTCATTTCATTCATTCATCATCGAAGATTCGGGAGCGGACTGTAGGTAAGAATCTCATGTATGTTGAACTCGTTCAATTAGTTGGTTATAGCATTCATAAAATGGATTCCATAGCAACATTACCTACTCAAGAATACTGGGTATAGGTACGTAGTAGGTACGTTGCGTTGGCAGAACACAATATTTTAGTGTTTGTTAAAAGGTTTGCTTAAACGCGCATAACGAAGCCTGTAGTAACCATACCTCGATAGCATATGCTTAGTATCGCGCTCGCACGTGCTCGTTACGTTACAAAAAAATAGGGTAGTTACAATTTACTGACACTTGAAACATCAGTGAAGACTTTCGCGCGAATTTGCTTTGCTTTAGTGTGGAAGGGTCGTGCACAGATTTTGATTAAGAGTATGCGTACCAGAGCTGAGTGTGGACGCGGCAGAGGTAGCCGGCGCCGTAGCCTGCGCCAAGCGTTGCGCATGAGCACCGCGGGACAGCGCTGGTGCCGTAGTCAGCGCCGTAGCCGGCATGGAGCGTTCCGACCGAGCGCCGCGCGTGTGCGCCAGCGCCATAGCCCACGCCGAACGCTTCGACCGAGCGCCGGGCGTGTGCACCAGCGCCGTAGTCCCCGCTAAGCGGCGCGCCCAAACGCCAGAACTCTGCTCCAGCGCTGTAGCCCGCGCTGCCCCACCCGGTCGAGTGCCGGATCTGTGCACCGTCGGGGTAGCCCGTGCCGCGCGAGTCGTTCGAGTGCCGGATCTGCGCACTGTCGGGGTAGCCCGCGCCGTGCCACTTGGTCGAGTGCTGGATCTGTGCGCTGTCGCGGTAGCCCGCGCCGAGCCACTCGGTCGAGTGCCGGATCTGCGCGCCGTCGTGGTAGCCTGTGCCACGCGATTCGTTCGAGTGCCGGATCTGCGCACCGTCGGGGTAGTCCGCGCCGTGCCACTCGGTCGAGTGCCGGATCTGTGCGCTGTCGCGGTAGTCCGCGCCGAGCCACTCGGTCGAGTGCCGGATCTGCGCGCCGTCGTTGTAGCCCTTGCCGCGCGAGTCGTTTGAGTGCCGGATCTGCGCGCCGTCGTGGTAGCCCACGCCGCGCGAATTGATCGAGAGCCGGATCTGCGCACCGTCGTTGTAGCCCGCGCCGCGCAAGTCGATCGAGTGCCGGATCTGCGCGCTGTCGTGGTAGCTCGTGCCGCGCGAGTCGTTCGAGTGCCGGATCTGCGCACCGTCGGGGTAGCCCGCGCCGTGCCACTCGGTCGAGTGCCGGATCTGCGCGCCGTCATGGTAGGCCGCGCCGCGCGAGGCGATCGAGTGCCGGATCTGGGCGCCGTCGTGGTAGCCTGCGCCGCGCGAGTCGATTGAGTACCGGATCTGCGCGCCGTCGTAGTAGCCCGCGCCGCGCGAGTCGATCGAGTGCCGGATCTGCGCACCGTCGCGCGACTCGGTCGCGTGCTTGATCTCAGCGCCGTCGTGGTAGCCCGCGGAGTAGGCCACGCCCGAGCGCCGCGCCTCTGGAGCAGCACCGTGGCCTGTGCACTCAGCTCTGCATACACATAACACATGTTTAATCGCAATTTTCATGGTTAAGGTACTATACCATTTTGTTCTGCAGACGCCCGGTCTTTTTCAGTATGGGATTACCCATACTGAAAAAGACCGATTAAGTATAATTATTTAGTTACTATCCTTCGCTAAGCTTGTTATTTGTAATTAATGAAAAATAACCAATCCGTTGTTTGTCTGATCTGAGTCTAAGGTCTAAAAAAAGGTCTGTTGGCGGCAAATACGTACCCGGGGTATAAAGAGGAGCCAGGAGGCCCTTCTCCATCCTTCTGTAACGCGGTTCGCGCCTCAGCCAGTGGTCCTGCATCACAATGTAAACATTAACGACTGTAGTTATATGATTATTTACGGGATATTTACCGTGGTAAGGTTGTGGAAGGAGCTCCCGATGTTTCGGCGCAGTTACATGCACCATATTCACGGGAAGACGGTAAATATCCCGTAAATAATCATATAACTTTAGTGAACAACCGTGATAGTTTAAAACAGTGATTAACGACTGTATCATTCGAATCTTCGATCAAAAAAATATCGATTAAAGTTCGATTCATTCTATTTTTTTTTTGTTATTTACTGAGAATAATGGCCCTGAAACGTGGTCTCTCACTGTGGGTCTCATAAGCAAGCTCAAAGTTAGACGAGCTATAGTGAGGTCTATGCTCGGGGTTTCTCTACGAGATCGAATCAGAAATGAGGAGATCCGTAGACGAACGAAAATTACCGACAAAGCCCACCAGGATTACCAAGTTGAAGTGGTAGTGAGCAGGGCATAGCACGCAGAACACTAATGGGGCCGAAGTTTTCGAATGGAGACTTTGGACCGTTAAGCGCAGCGTATGACGTCGACCCGCAAGTTTTTTTTATTATAGTTAGAATATATAGATGGACAGATGATCTAAAAGAGACCGCAGGGAACGCTACATGCAGGCCGATTCCAACTGGCTCTATTGGAGATCGATGTAAGAGGCCCAGCTATACCCAGCAGTGGACGTCCTATGGCTGAAATTATAATGATAAAGATGATTGAGAATAAAAACTGACAAAATTCACTAACATTTATCTCGCAAACTGTTAAACTAAAGTTCGCGTGGACTGAATAATTTTATGCGCATGCGACCTTATTGTACTTATAACAAAGTAAAGTGAAGGATCTAAATTCGGTTTTTCTTTTGTGTGTGTGTGTGTGTGTGTTTGTTAGGCAATGTCTTCATACTAAAGAATAAACGTTGGTATTAGAAAGATTTATCTTGGCCAACCTATATATGTGCCATCTCTAATGATAAAAATTAAGGAATGACCCTACCGCCAGAACAACACAGTTCATTAGAATTATGCGTACATTGTCCTGACAATAGTTACAGATTTCTGTCATACTATTAATGAGAGAAAAAGCAGCGTAATAAATTGGTGCTGATACGCAAACCCACTTTTTTATTTATTCAACCAAGACTTTGAGTATAATCCGTGCAGTTAGTTCAAAATTATCTTGTGCTTAAACATACAATCAGCACCACGCTTGCAAGTACCTCGCGTCAAACGGCAGCACGGGGTCCACTCCTCCTTTAGCTCCTCGTCCTCTTCCTTGGGCTTCGGGCGGGGGGACAGTGGCGGCAGCTCGCTGACTAGCGGCGGCGGGCTGGGGGGCAGTGGGGGCAGTGGCGGCAGCTCGCTCACCAGCAGCTCGGTGACCAGCGGCGGCGGGCCGGGGGGCAGTGGCGGCAGCTCGCTGACCAGCAGCTCGCTGACCTGCGGCGGCGGGCCGGGGGGCAGTGGTGGCAGCTCACCGACCAGCAGCTCGGTGACCAGCAGCTCTGCGCCAGGCTGTTCCAGTATCGATGGGTCGCTTGGCATCGGCAAGTGCACAAGCGCTGAGTTGGGTGTTCCCGTTGTCTCCGCGCCGTGCCCGCTCGACGACGGCTCACCTACTCGCTCGACCGCGCCTTTTCGGTACTTCTTCATATATATAAAGTTTGGGGAAGGGCGAAAATTTATCGCATTCTCGTCTGCTTTGCATTTGATAAGTTTCCCTGAAATGGAGAATAACCATGATGGTAGAAAACAAGTAACAGTTACACATTTATGATGAGTATAAAGGCCGATGAATACATAACGTGTTTTACCCCGAACGGAACGGGTAGACAGTTTTTAAGAAACGTCGTTTCATTAAATAAAATTATCTATTAAAAAAAAATTAATAGAAATGACTAAAATAGAAGAAACGAAACGGGATATTTACCAGAACGAGGTTTTGGTTGAACTTTTCGTTTTTTAGACGTAGAAGCCCTCGCCATATTACTCTCCGGAATATTGAGTACCTACCTACATAATGCAGGTTTGGTCGAACAGTTCAAAAAAACGATCAGAAAAACGATCGATCTTTCTTAAGTCTTTTGCTACGACTCACTGCAATTCGAACCAAGAAGCTAATTTCAGACTACGCTATAATATAATAGCATATATAATTCATAGCACAACAATAAATGATAATAAATATCTGGGACATTTTTGCACACACGATCTTCTGACCCCAAACTAAGCAAAGCTCGTAATATGGCTGCCAGAGACTGATATACGATTTATTATTATATATATTTTTAAATACTTACTTAAATATTACAACAGCACAATATTATAGTATAGCTATCTCCCGAGCGCAACGCCACCTCAACGCGCTTGTGTCCTCACAACCACATGTCGACATATTCTCAGATAAATGGTCGTTATTTATTAAACATTCAATGATGTACAGTGAGGCGTTTTCTATTTTTTAAATTGATTATTTTATTTTATTTTTATTTAAATTTTTATGCCATGGTTTTATTTTATTGTAAATATTTGCTAATTAATTAGAGTATAAATTGGTAGATTTTGTAAATAACGTCATGGTAAAAAACTGTTAAGTTATTTGCTCGATAAATAAAGAATTAAATTGAATAGCGTAGTCTGAAATTTAGACACTTGTCTCAACACCAGCGAGCAAGCAATTAGCTATAAACTATTTTCTATATAAGAAACGCACAAAATATATAGATTCCGTGTCAATAAAAGACATATTACATTAATAGTTAATCAACTAGGTATCAAAGAAAAAAACTCTCTTTGCGATGCTCGCTCAGCGACGTACACTTAGCGAAGGACCACGCAGCACTGGCTGGCTGGGCGCTCGGGCCTAGCGCTAGCGCCGTGCTTACCACGCCCCGCTCCCCTCCCCGTCTCCCGCGAAACACTGCGCCGCACTCGCGCTGGCTCGAGCCGCGTGCGGCGCAGCCAAACATTCTCTTTGGGCGCTGCGGCAGTGAATCCAAATTTTAGGGTTCCGTAGCCCGACAAGGAACCCTGATAAATTCGTTATGTGCGTCCGTCTGTCTGTCCGTCTGTCTGTCTGTCTGTCCATCCGTCCGAATTTTTTAGAACCTTCTAACTTTTACAGCTGTTATATAGATCTTAATTTTAAGAGTATAAAAAATATATAATATTGCATTTTGGGGGGTGTCTCTGGTACATGTGAAATGGGGATGAAAATATTTTTTTCATTTCTCATACTCGGAAAGTAGGTCTGAAGTTGCCTGAGGAGCGGGTTGAAAGTAATACATTTAAGCCCTAGGGAGAATTACTTTCAACTAACAGTGACAGTTGACAACTGACAGACAAATTATAAAAAAATGTATGTGTGTCAGCTACGACGCACGATTGGAGTTTACTCGGCAGCAGAAGAATGAGATGGAATACATGTGTTGCGCGCTTTTACACGTTCTATCCTACAGATATATATGTTTGTCTCTTTCTACGTAACGCCTCAACTTTTCGTGTTACACTTGATTTTACTCCTCATAAAATTTCCGTACCGGGCCTTATAACTCAAATCGTTTCTTAAGGAGTAAACTCCAAAAAAAAACGAACTGGTTCCATTTTCACATTTGTATTGAACCAGCATGCGTATTATGAAACTTTGATCGGGATCGCGACTTGTCAAAATTATGTAAAAAAAAAAAGCGTTGTCTATTTCCAATTTCGTAGTATGAAATTGGAAATAGACAACGCTGTTTTTTTTTTTTTTTTTTGCGTCATAACCCCTTTCAAGTGTCAAAGTTCTGTCAATTCTGACACTGACTGACCCCGATCAAAGTTTCATAATACGCCTGCATGTTCCAACTTTTTTTTTCTTTTCAGAGGATTATGGTCCCGCACTTCTCGTGCATTTGCCAGTGTCAGTTCATGTTTTTATTTTTAGTTTTCTTGTATTTGTAATGAAAAGCATAGTGTTTACCTCGGGGTTAAAGACTTATTTAGTCCCTTGAACTATTAGCGCCCGAGCGCACCCCGTCTCGGGGCTAAATAAGTTACTTTCACCTGTAGGATAACAATGTACCATTTGTATTACACTCCATCTACTCGTGTGGGGTATCGTTAAAAGGTCTTTTAAAATGAAGGTAAGGTTTGATAGGTACATAACTTTTTTACAAAGTCTATACGTACTTTGCGAAATATAGCTCGCCAAAGATGCAAAAAGTTGCTTATAGTTTAGAAATGGAGGGCGCCCTGCATTTCTAAACTATAAGACATAGAAACTAGTAACTTACAATACAGAGAGGTCATATTTAAAACCTTCATTCAAAATTATTTCGAACATTATCTGATCATGACTTTTTGAGTAACAGCGAATAAAAATATTTTTTATTTATTTATTTGGTTCACAACTTGGAATATACACAAATCTTATTCTAAAAACTTATACAACATAAAGTACGGTGTAATTCCTAATACTAGTGAACACCTTCGACCAAAATAAAAGAATGGACGGGCCCTAACCATTGAACTTGATCAGTAAAAACGAGTCAAAACCGTCGGACATATACTTCAACACCTAATTATAAAAATGTACAGTATATATGTTACAAAAAATAGATATCGGTTTTATTTGTGTATTTACACTTCGGTAAAGCATACAAATTCATAATTTTGTCAGATGTTTCGTTATCGCGTAACAATAGACTCGTGCTTCACTTCCTACGGCTAGAGACCGACTGAAACGAAATGAGAGCTGGCGCTCATTTTGTAATCTTCAAAAATGCTCTTCTACTGGGCCCGTCCATTCATTTTATTTTGGTCGAAGGTGAACACAGCGTGCTGTTTACGGACATTGTCACCCGCGTAATAAATTCAAGGCGTTTTAGCTCAAAGGTCACTGACCTTTTTGTAAAATGGTCTTAACAAATAATGTTTCTCAATCAGTTTTATCTATGTTTAAACCATAAAAAGTATAATGCTATAATGCTAACCATAATGCTATGTCGGGATGGTACATCTCTGAAATTTGGCTAAGTCCACCCACAGTCGAACTTTTCTATAAAAAGTGAACCCCTACCATTTGCGTGTCTCGACACGCTCTTGGCTAGTTATAGTTTTGGTTTTTCCCTAGTGTGTAGAGAAAAAAAAAACGAAATTCTTTGGTTTTGGGAGCGTGACCATTTTTACCGACTTGCAAAAAGGAGGAGGTACTATGTTCGTCTGTATGTATATATATTTTTGTATGTTCATCGATATTTTCGCCAAT
Organism: Agriopis leucophaearia; assembly: GCA_949125355.1. NCBI lineage: Eukaryota > Metazoa > Arthropoda > Insecta > Lepidoptera > Geometridae > Agriopis > Agriopis leucophaearia. The sequence continues at coordinate 14,689,299 of OX421274.1, read as the reverse complement.
TGTAAACCGATTTCAAAAATTCTTTTTTAGTTCGAAAGGGTATACTCCCGGGGTGGTCCCATTATCATCAAGTCAGGATCTGATGATGAAATCTCAAGGAAATAGAGGAAAAACTAACTAAAAAGAATAAAATCTTAGAAGTCAATGTTTGACCCACTTCCCGGTTTCCGATTGAGCTGAAATTTTGCATACTTATGTATGTTTAGTAACAATGCAATAATCTGGTACTAATGAGCTGATCCGATCATGGAGTCAGGAGGTGGATAGTGGAACTTCTCAACGGCGAACAGCAAAGAAACGAAATTTTGTAAATGGATTTACTTATAATATAGCCTGTTTTAAACTCCATCATGACATAACTGCTGCACCCAGGATTGACTTCCGGTGAGGGAACTCCTCAACGGTGAATAGTACAGACACAAATTTTTGTAAATGGATTTAACCATAATAGCCTTCTAAATTCCATCATGATATGGCTTATGTCCGATGGTGTTATGGCCGACGACATTGTGAGAGTCGCGGGCATCCAGTGGATGCAGATGGCAGGTTGTCATTCAGTGTGGAGGTTAAAGGGGGAGGCCTATGTTCAGCAGTGGACGCCTTCTGGCTGATGATGATGATGATGGCTTATGTACGCAGGGTTGACTTCCAGCGAGGGAACTCCTCAACAGTGAATAGGACAGACATTTTTTTTGTACATGCACTAGCAGCGAAACCCGGCGTTGCTCGGGTAAAAATACATCGCATATTTTATTTATATTACAACACGTAGTGCAAAGCGAGACGCAGCCGCGTGCGCGCATTCACCTCGATAAAGTCCGCCGAATGCGGTTAAAACTATAGTCGGAGTAACCGGCCTAATCTTACGTGAGTAATTCCCGTGAAATATAAATAAAATGTGTGAAAACCACGTCAGTTTCCATAATAATACATCGCATTTTTGATTATAATAGCTTGCACTCATTTTAGAATTTTTAGATCATTCCAGACATTTCTAGAACTTTCTTGAGCATTCTAAATTGATTATAATAGTTTGCACTAAATCTAGAATGTTCTAGATGATTCCAGAAATTTCTCAATCATTCTAAATCGATAATAACACTATGCACTCATTTTGGAACTTTCTAGAACATTCCAGTTTGATAAAAACTGTTTTACACATTTTGAAACTTTCTAGATAATTCCAGAAATTTTGTAATCTTTCCAGAAGTTCTCTCGAGTTCTCATGGGAAGTTCTTATGAGTTAGAAAAGGACAGAAGTATATTTTTTCACTTTTTTCACCATCCACAACCTCCCACTTCCACCCACCGCGATCAAACTCCCTTACTCCTTATCGTTCATTCAAGTTAGACGCTTTTAAACGATGCAGTTTAAATGAGTTGGTTAATTTTAGGTACCTATCAGGTACCTACTAAAAGTTGGCTCGCAAAAGTGAAGCTAGGGGTAAGGCCGCAGGGCGGAGTATGAGATCCAGTAGGTTGTTTGGTCGCTCAGAGATAGGGACAACAGAGATTCTTTTCCTGTCCAAATTACAAATCATGGAATAATTGCACCTGAGTGTATCACTCAGTGAAATGATTCGACATAATTGGTGTCATTTGTTGGAAACCTTGAAATAATTTAGGTACAACATTTCCGTATTTTATTGAGCCATAGGTAGCAAACAAGCTGACGGCCCGCCTGATGTTAAGTGATCACTGTCGCTTATACGGATACCTACCCCATATTAAACTGAGATACCACATATTGCTGGTGTGAAGCAAAAAAGATCTTGTAAGACGCATAGTGTGCAATTTTCACAAGCTTCCAGGCGATGGCAGTTGATATCAGATCGAACAGTTCTTCAGTTTACACACTCCACATTGTAAATGCAATAAAGAATTATCAATATAAAAAACCGACTTCATAAAAATGACAGAACTGGACCAATTTGAAATAGAACCAGACGGGAAGCACCAGCTTTCAAATAAAAAAAGAATCATTCAAATCAGTTCACCCAGGCGAAAATTCTAAAGTAAAAGTAACAGTCGAATTGAGAACCTCCTCTTTTTTGGAAGTCGGTTTAAAAATCAAAGTGATCCAACGTCTGCGCATGCTACCACAATGCTACTTACAATTAAATGATAGGTACCTAGTAGGTACGTACTTAGGAAAGGTTCTCGAGTGGAGACCGCGGACCGGTAAGCGCATCGTAGGACGTCCACCCACAAGATGGACAGACGACCTAAAAGAGACCGCAGGAAAACGCTGGATACAGGCCGCTTCTAACCGCTCCTTTTGGAAATCGATGGGGGAGGCCTATGTCCAGCAGTGGACGTCCTATATGGTTGAAATGATGAGGTACGTACTTACAATACTTACCTACTTTATGCAGCTGAAACGTAGCTCCTTTCATCCACAGCGGGATCCGAAGTGAGCGCACCCACGTCTCTCAACGACTACCTTCGGAACTACCTTCAGCTTCATGGCACGAAGGCGATGTGCCACGAGGGAGGATGCGGCGTTTGCGTCGTGTCCGTCTCAATGACTCACCCGGCGACTAAAGAGAGGCAGACTTTTGCTGTTAACTCAGTGAGGAAAACTACTCTTCGTTTGTAACAGCTTCATTATTGGAGATAGACCTTAAGCTTCAGGCAGCATGATATATGAACGTTTGCTAGCAAAATCTATTCTGTCTCGTAACCGACTCTTTTAGTTTCGTTGCTTACTAAGCTCTGTAGACTTAGCCGTGTTTTTTTCTCCAGACCATTGTTTACTTTCAAACTATACCCGCTATCCTGCAGGATAAACAATAAAAAGTTGCCTAGGCACCTATGCGTAAAAAGCAATCGTAGGTACCAAATTTCATCTGAATTCCTTCCTGTTTTCCTTCACCGAAAAGCCAGTGTAAACTCAAACACGGAGGATTTGAACCCACGACCTCACGATTTCAAGTCTAGAAGTCTCCAAATAGGCTACCGCAGCTTCTTAGGCTACGACGGCTTTTTAAGAATCCGTTGAACTCACAGCAGAGTTAGACGCCTATCAGCTCCTCAAAGCCAGAGAACTGCGGATGGAAAGAGCCGTCTTATTTACAGCCACTACTCAAATACTTACGGCAGATACTCATACATGCGTAAGTAAGTTAAAACTAATGAGCTGCGAATGAGTGATTTTTTTTAAATGATCCACTTTCGATTATGAAAATGCACCTGGCTCTTACGAAATTAGTAGCACAAGAAATTAAGGTCCAGTAGGCTTTCACAACAATAACAGCAATTTATCTTGTTACGCAATATATGGTTGATATTCAGTAAACCCGTCCGAAGCGCTTTGATTCCATTTTTATTGTGCGAACTGCTAGTCTGTGGAATGCGTTGCATGGCTTTGTGCCTTGAAGAGGTTGCAACTTTTTAATACAGACACTGTCTCTGATATTACCAGTGCCTGGTCCACATCCTCTCCTGCCACGAGTGTCATCAGGCGAGTTGGCCTATTAACACATAAAAAAAGTATCTGTGTTGTTCCCACCAGCTATGCCACTCTATTAGAGATTGGAAACGCGAATTAGAGATTGGATTTCAAGGGGTTGAAACGTTTTAATACAAACGCTGTCTCTGATATTACCAGTGCCTGGTCCACATCCTCTCCTGCCACGAGTGGGACATTACAACTGTGGAGGGTATCGGGAACCGACGGGCTGGCTACCACGCTGTACAGCATCGCCTCGCTGCATTCAACGGGACCCAGTGTGGATACTGCTCGCCGGGCATGGTCATGAATATGTACAGGTAGGAATATGAATATAATATATAAAAATCTCCGATAACCGATGGGGAAGGAAGGTCCTTGAGTGGAGACCATGAATACGCAGCGTAGGTAGGCCTCCCACTAGATGGACCGACGACATTGTGAGAGTCAGTGGATGGATATGGCAGGATGTCGTTTAGTATGGAGGTTAAAGGGGGAGGCCTATGTTCAGCAGTGGACGTCTTCTGGCTGATGATGATGATATAAAAATCTCGTGTCACAGTGTTTGTTATCGAACTCCTCCAAAACAGCTTGACCGATTTTTATGATATTTTTTGTGTATTGGTAGGTCTGAGAATAGGTCGTAGAAAATTTTATTTATTTATTAAGGTACACAAAACAGAATATAGTCATAATAAAACTAAATTGTGTTGACAATAGTGAACTAAACCATACCCCAAAATATGCGTACTCATCAGATTGTGACTCTATAGGTATTGTATCTCTAATCTCTATGATATTTGTACGAGATCTGGCTGCAGGATTACTTCGGTCATCGAGTTTTTGCTTAAAACCAAATTTTTACGTATATTTATGATTAGGAGAATATATATCAACCAGGGTGCCAATCAAAATGTGGCCGCTAGTATTTTTTATTAAATTATTGTTAATTAATTTATGGGAAAAAAAAAATCACTTGGTTTTAAAATAAAATATCGTCCACTTCACGGCAATATATATAAACACTCTGAAAAACCACGGCCGCACCTCTTCGCAGCCAGGTGTAAACAGGTAAGATTTTGGTACAATTTTACGGTCATAACTGATATTTATCATTTATATATCAAATTAAAGCATTTTTTTTCGTATATTGCTGTGAAGTCACAGCAATATACAAAAAAATTGCTTTAATTATAAAGCTATATTGTATATTGTTGTAAAAATAAAAAAAAACATAAATTTATTAACAATAATTTAATAAAAAATTCTAGCGGCCACATTTTGATTGGCACCGTGGTTAATATAAGTATATTCTCTTTATCATACATACGCGTAAAAATTTGGTTTTAAGCAAAAACTTGACGACCGAAGTAATTCTGCGGCCGGATCTTAGACTATTACCTATCATGTTCTGACAAATAAATAATTTGATTTGAATATATTTGTGATTAGAACGAGCGCAAATTTCCAATAATCTGATTTTCTATATCCCAGCCTGGCGAAAAGCACTAACAAGCTGACGATGCAGCAAGTGGAGAATTCTTTTGGCAGCAACATCTGTCGCTGCACCGGCTATCGGCCCATACTGGATGCGTTCAAGAGCTTTGCTAACGACCTTGACCCTAGGATTAAGAATAAATTGGAGGTATGTGAGAAAAACTGACTAGGAAGAAGACTTTGGTGACGAATAAAAACATCTTTTGTCGTTGATGTCTCAATTATACGAGTAAGCACCAGTTGGTTCTTCAGTTGGTTGGTAAAAGTTCTTTAAAAAAAAGCATTCTTGAAGTGTTAAATTCGTATCTCGTCTGCGCCTCGTACGGGTCACGGCTCGTGTACGCCACGGTCTAGCATAAATCATCCATTTGTCTCCTACGAATGGATGATTGACAGCGAATCATCTATTTAAAGGGTGAAGTGCCACCGTTGCTTTAGGAGTGAGAAAAGTAACTTCATGTGTCCAAAAATTTTAACAAGTTTAAGTTCCGGTATTGATCCGAAGAATTAGGTGTACTGTACTACAAAGGGGAAAATCATAATATATTTTATTTACAGGATTTGGAAGATCTGCATAAACTGAAATGTCTCAAACACTGCAATAAGCCGTGTTCAGACGAGGAAGATGACTGGTGTGTTTTAGAAAATAAGGAATGTTTCTTGAAAGACGTTGATTTGAAAGGTGGTAAATGGTATAAGGCATATACAGTGCAGGATGTTTTTAAGGTGAGATATATTTTTATACTTATCCATAAATAGCGTCAAATTAGTACGGCCCAAAATATCCATATTGACGCTTTCCACAGCAACTGGCGCTATTGATTATTGGAAATTGATAAAACCAAAAAAAAGGTTGATTAAACATTGGGTGCAAATTGCAATTCTTACTTGTACCAACGTGATCAGGTAGCCTGTTTCAAAATATTGTTTCGCAAAGCGCTAGATATTGAAGGCTCTTTTAAGGGTTCCGTACCCAAAGGGTAAAGGGTAAGGGTAGTCGTTTTTGCTCGATATTGATAACGGCAACAGGTAGACGCTTGAAATATTCACATAATTATTTAGTTATAATATTCACTTTAAAAATTAATACATTAATTAATATAATGTAATTACATTAAAATAAAATTAATATTTCAGGGGGGGCTCTTATACAACAAACGTATTTTTTTTGCCGTTTTTATAGATAATGGTACGGAACCCTTTGTGTGCGAGTCCTTTTGTCAGACCTTAGAGAATAACCTATTCTAACTAATTATGATCTTATTGTTTAAGGTATTAAAACATGACAGTATGAATAGCTACAGATTAGTAGCCGGTAACACTGGTCAAGGAGTGTTCCCATTAAAGTCTCAACCCAAGGTTCTGATCGATATATCATCCATTGAAGCTCTCAAGGTGTCCTTGCCAGATGAAAACCTCATCATTGGAGCTGGGACAACTTTGACAGAACTAATGTCCATCTTTCAGAGATGGTCCAGTAAGAGTGATTTTAGCTATTTAGCAGAGTTCTACAAGCATTTGGATTTAGTGGCACATGTGCCTGTTAGAAATGTAAGTAATAACAATATATAAAATTTCTTCTGACCTTGATGTTGTGATTGTAAGCAATGAAAATATTCTTCATTAAGCAAAGCGAGGTATACTGTAGATATGTTTGTGAGTTTGTATATTTGTTTGTTGATATCTTGTTTACTGTTGGCCGGATTTTAATGAAGTGTAGATTGAGCTTGACTGCCACCTCGCCAGACGTTAAACAATGATGCGTTCTTTTAACGTTAGAGCACGCTTGACTAGAAGAAACCGATTGACTCGCGACTTGATGACACCTACATTGTGTTGATGTTACTAGTCATCATTTTTGCCTATCATGTTAATTGCTGGGACACAGGCCTTCTCTCAGAGAGAGAGAGAGAGAGAGGATGGACTCTATCTAATCCACCATACTGGGCGCTGGCCCAGTGCATGTTGGTGAATATCGTGTTTTCCATTTTTTTGAGGTTATGGACTTACCGACTTTCTCACGATGTTTTCCTTTACCGTTGTTGAGTGATGGCATCAAAGCTGCACATAATTTATGTAAGTTATTGGTGCAGGGCCGACGATCGAACTGGGTGCAGTCAGATTGTAAAGCGCACATGCTATCGTCGGGCATCATCGCTCATACACACGTTGTTTTACTAGTATAGTTATTTACATATTTTTTTTAATTTGAGTTTAATCGATCATGTAGTTGCGAAGATATATTGGAGTCGTGAGGTCCCTGTTCAGAGCGAACAACTAGTTTCATTTTGGTATCATTTTAGATTTTAATAGTCCACTGCTGGCCTGCCCCCGAAATGGCGATTGGGCCATATCCACTACGCGGGCCCAGTTGCGTGTTGGTTGTTTACATAAGCCATTGAATTTCTTCTCCGTATACGTATGCAGGTTTTCCTGCACCGAAAAGCCAGTGGTATGAAAATCCGTACACAAAATCCAAAGAGCTCATTGGTACGGGCCTGGGATTTGAACCAGCGACCTCACGTATTCAAGTCTAGTAGTTCCCAAATAGGCTATCACGATTTTTAATGGGCTACCTCGGCTTTTTTAGATTGGAACAATTGGTGGTAATTTGGCCATGAAGAATATGCACAATGACTTCCCCTCCGATGTTTTTCTTATACTGGCAACTGTTGGAGCTATGGTTACATTACGTAAGTTATTTTCCGTATTAGATAGGGTCTTGCTTGTAATGACAGGGTTTCTCTGGACGGTGGTAGTACGCCGAAAGGGGTTTACTGTACTCATCATTAAAAGTTAGTAAATTCGTATAGGTTGAGTGACCAGACCACCCGAAGGTCTCTGATCTGAAATGCCTACATTATGATGCATTTTTACTATTACATTAGCTGAAAAAAATCCGCTGGTCCATAAGGCTAGGTACGCACCGGGTGTGAGGGAAACACTCCCGTAAACTAAGTCTTGTGGCAGTATGTACTGGTGATTCTGATTACTGATACGATATCAGAGAATGAAAGCATTTTTTTTGTATCAGCTATGCTGCACCAGCTTTGGGGAGAAACAACTGTTATTACAAAAAAAAAAAAACACATCAGTCATAGGACTGCACATCAGAAGAGAAAATTTAAGTAGTAATTCACCAATTCTTCAAGAGATGGCGCTGTTTTAAAATACACGGTACAGCATTCGGTGACGATGGAGCGAGTTCCATGATTTTTGTTCACCCTCAAATTGTTCGCCTAAAGAAGTTTTCACTTTAAAAAAAACTTATATTTTTTTAAGTTCGCAGTGTACTGCAAATATAATATCCAGCAGCTGCAGCAGGTTAACGAACGACCTACGCAACCACACACAGCCCATCTTTTCCTACATGCACACAGTTAGCACAACGCGCGCTTTTGTACCTACGCGATGTATCGATCCTAAGTTTTGAACGCTTTACACTGCTGGTTTGCAAAATATCTAACCAATAAAAATAAAATTATAGGGCAAATGGTTATTGGTATTATATTGTTTTCATATACTAATAGAGTTTAAGCTTTTTATGAATTTCATTCACACTGAATGTAATCTATGAAACAATTTTTTTTACAGGATTGGTCCTATTGTAAATTTTTTTCAAAATGACAAGTACAATGATTTTCTTTCTAATAACCCGGTATAAATTACTCTGTTATATACCTAGTCTCGATTTTCCTAATTTTAATTAACTACCTTCCTAATCACAGAAAAACAGAGCCACACTTAACAATGTTTCTGTCTTGCACAGTGAACAGCAATCTAAGCAAGATCGAAATGAAAATGGAAGGTTTCCTAAAAGCAAACCTCAATAACAAATTAATATTAGAAGTAAAATTGCCGCCACTCTCGGAATCGAACTTGATAAAGACGTACAAGGTAAGATGGAAGATGTTTTAATTTCTGCTAATCATAAAACTATGGTCTTGTTCAAAGATATTTAAACCTATTGATCAGTACTCAAAAATGTCCGTACCACAGAAGACTAAAACGACACTAACTATTAAGGTAATCTGTGTGCAGTTAACATTTGTTGCAAGCTAAATTAGAAATTGTTGTAATGATATAGGACCTAAATTAGTTTGTCGGTATAATTTTTTCGTGAATTATGCACTAGACCTCGGTGACTAGATCCAGTATGGATGTTAATAAATCAGTGATATTTTTTCGTAAAAGAAAGAAGATCAAATAGTTGCGTCTAAATTGTTTTCTTAACAGCACAACGAAAGCAAAGAAAAGCTATCTCATCAATATACAAAACACAAAATACATTCTTACAGATAATGCCCAGAGCCCAAAATGCTCACGCAATAGTTAACGCTGGCTTTCTGTACAAAGTGGATTCAAAGAACAAGGTGGAATCAGCTAACATGGTCTTTGGCAACATAAGTCCTAATTTCACAGCTGCCGACGAAACAGTTTGTTTCCTAAAAGGACAGGAACTGTTCAGTAATAAAACATTGCAAAAAATTCTAATGGTTTTGGATAGTGAACTGACACCAGTAGACTTACCACCTGACCCATCACCTGCATGTAGAAAAGCAATTGCTTTGGGATTGTTCTATAAGGTAAGCAAAATTTGATTTCCAAAAAGTTTGTCTTACTGAGCATTTTTTTTGTGATGAAATAGGCTAGCGTTTGACCATAACTCTCCAAGATGGTAAGCGATTATGCGGTCTTAGATGGGGCACGGTTGCCCATTAGGTACTTATTCACTCTTGTCTTGAAGAGACTTAGGTTATACTTTATGGGGAACACCGAGGCAAGGAGCGCATTCCATTCCTGTGCAGTTCGTATTAAGAAGGAATTTTGGAAACGCTGCGTGCGGACTTTGCCAAAGTTCACGATGTAAGAATGGAATGACCGCCACGATGACCTATGGTGGAAATTGGTTGACGGGATCAGCTTAAACAACTCTTGTGGACATTCTCCAAAATGAAGGCGATAAAAATGGACAGACAAGCTACCCTCCGCCTGTGCTGGAGGCTGGGCGATATCTTATTTTTAACCAGCGCCTCTTTATCTTTATTAATGATTCGCATGGCACGTATCACTACAGAGTTTAATGTTTCGAGCTGATATAAGCAGAGCCGTCAAACAAGTGACTGCAGTATTTCAAGCAGGACCGCACTGTGCTTGGTAAAGGTTAAGCAGTTGAGCAGATGTAAAAACTGATTGAACAGATTTGAGCATTTGAAATTTGATCAGTTAGCATATTTATTTTTATTTTCTATCTATGCACTGCTCTGACAGTCTTCTACATTTACAGAGTATATTGTCTCTCTCTCCGACTTTAAATCCTCGCTACAAATCGGGTGGTACGGTATTACAACGAGAGGTGTCAAAAGGAACCCAGACCTTCGATACTGATAAGTCACTGTGGCCTCTAAACAAGCCAGTACTGAAATTGGAAGGGCTGACACAGGTAATATTTTAACCATTGTTACAAATTCATAAAGCACATATACAGTCATTATATATATTAAGTATATATTATTTTATAATATGTTAATTTTCAGCTAGAAAAAACTTCCACTATAACATAATACAAAAGGATGGGCCCGAGTAGCTACCTTGTGGAACTCTAATTCTAAAGTAATACTAAGGAATACTAGTGTGTATTCGAATGACCAATACTAGTAGTGTATTTGAACACCTAACACTACACCAATAAGGCAATGACAGACAACACTACAAGACAAATAACTGGCCAACTCTGCTGGCTGGTCGGACTCGCGCACGAAGGGTTCCGTACCATTATCTATAAAAACGGCAAATAATCACGTCTGTTGTATGGGAGCCCCCCTTAACTATTTGTTTTATTTTAATTTAATTATTTAGTTTTAAAGTGAAGATATACCTAAATATTCTGTGAATATTTCAAGTGTCTACCTGTTGCCGTTACCAATATCGAGCAAAAAACCACGTTTATTGTATGGGAGCCCCCTTAAATTTTTATTATATTCTGTTTTTTAGGATTTGTTGTCATAGCGGCAATACATCATCTGTGAAAATTTCAACTGTCTAACTATCACGGTTCATGAGATACAGCCTGGTGACAGACGGACAACGGAGCTTTAGTAATAGGGTCCCGTTTTACCCTTTGGGTACGGAACCCTAAAAACAACAACACAAATAACTAACACTAATAGTGTAATCAAACTGCTAACACTATTACAAACGACTGGCACTACTAGTGCATTTGAATAACCAACACCATTATCAACTAACGACTAACGATACTAGTGTATTCGAATTACTAAAACTACTATACCCCTATTAATAAATGTAAAGTAGTCTTGGAATAGTTACTCCGCCTTTTGTCTTTTTCTATCGAGTTCAAAATTTTAAAGAGAGAAAAAGACAAATCACGTCGTAACTATTCCAAGACTACTCCGCGTTCATAAGGGGGCTAGTGTCTAGTGGTCGATCGACTTCACTAGGTTTTCTTTCAAAAACAATTTGAACATGATAATTATTTTAACTTATTCTACGATTTTTCAGTGTTCAGGAGAAGTCAAATACTCATGCGACGTTACAACAGACCCACGGTCAGTCCAAGTTGCGTTTGTACTCTCGGAAATATGCAAAGGCGAGATTGTCAGCTTCGATGCTGCAGAAGCTTTGGTAAGAAATACTTTCCAAACAAAATATCATCCTTTGAATATATACCTTATTTTTATATTTTAAAAGACATTATAGTACTTGGGTTTATTCTTAATCTGATTAGTGAAATAACATTCCAGAAACTACCAGGTGTCATAGCATTCTTCACAGCTGCGGATATCCCTGGCAAAAACAGCTTCACACCCAGTGACTTGCATTGGCAAGGCGGTAACGAAGAAATCTTAGCTACCAAAATACTTTACTACGGACAACCAATAGCACTCTTTGCTGCTACTACGAAAAAGCTTGCTTTAACTGCTGCAGGACTTGTAAAGGTCAAATATAAGAAATCAGAAGACAAGCCAGTTTTAGATATAAGAGAGGCTTTGACGGCCCCTGACAAAGATCGAAGGGTATATACAGCATTTTTACTAAAAATACTTGATTTTGCTACTAATTTTTATGCTACACTTTACATAACATGGGGCAATGCACTTGCAATTGCTACTGTTGCTAGCCCATAAAATAGTTTTTGATCTTTTTAAGCTTCGCCAAGAATACTCCGTTAAACCTACAGACAAAGGAACTGATGTAGCTCAAATTGTAAAAGGAAGTTTTACTGTACCGTCCCAGTACCACTATCACATGGAAACTCAGAGCTGCACCGTGACCAATACGTCGAGGGGAGTCAGAATAAGGTCTGCTACTCAATGGATGGACCTCATCAATGTGTCCGTTGGAGAAGCGTTGGCTATTGATCAAAATTGGTCAGTATTTTGAAACAGTTAAAAACCATGGATATAAAGAGGTTTAACATCTATTATCTCAGGATGATGAGAGCAGATTATTGCCGCAACAGCGTTTTGAACTTTGAAGTTTTAAATTCTAGGTGGAGTGGAACTGTTATGGGTAAGCGTAATGCATGCTTACTATCAGCATAGACAAACTCGTCTATGAAATCAGGCAAGCGACTTAATATTATATTTTTAAATTTCAATTTCAAAATATCTTCATTACTTATTCATGATTACATTTGCATAATTTCTGGTGTAAATTTTAATCCTTGATGTACAATGTCGTCTAATGATTTTGTTTTGCAAGCAGCAAGCTCATAAAAAAACTTATATAGTATTAATGGATAATATTTTTAGAAATACTAGTATTACAAAATAATTTTGATAACTTAAATGGAATATTTATATGTATATAAACTTTAAGAGAGTATTATATTTAACAAAAGACTTAATTTTTTTTTTAAAAGCGAATGCAAGTGACTTGCCTTTCTACTTAATCAGTTGTACCTATAAAAAATACTGTCTTTAATCAATTTGTTAGGTTTTAGGACACTTCCTTGTGCCACTCTGACTATAGTGCTGCCGTTATTCTTTAATGTTAGTGACTCTAACAAATCTTAGTTAACGTATTGGAATACCAAATTTAACTTAATAGGAATCAGTACAAATCCTAAATCTAACTATCAAATGGTGGGCGACTTTGATAGTGAAATAACGATATCAAAAGCTTTTCACTGATCTAAAACTAATATAACGTGTGCAATTATCGTTGTTTTGTAGTGTGGAAGTGATAGTGCCTAGACTAGGCGGCTCGTACGGCGGTAAGGGCTCCCGGTCTGCATTGATAGCGTGCGCGTGCGCAGTTGTTGCGTACAAGCTGAACAGGACTGCTACGTTGGTCATGCCACTTGTTGACAATATGGCTGCGATTGGCAAGCGACAGCTATGTGATGCTGATTTTGAGGTATTTTGCTTTATGTATTAGCAAATAAGCTTGCGTTTATACCTGATTTTAAACGATAATGCGGTCTACGATGGAGCACGCTTGCCTGGGAAAAACCAATTCAGTCACAACTTGAAGATACCCTGATTGAAACCATGAGGAAATACCTATTTAGGCAGCACAGTCATTCTACATTCCATCATTTATAGCGGTTCGCACAATGAAAGTGGAATCAACGCGGGAATCAAATACCCACAGTATTTATACTTGAATACATCTTACATAGCGGTGACAAAAAGCATTAAAATCGATCCAGCCATTTTGAAGAAAAATTGTAATTGTTATAGACACTTACACACACCTTTACACCAAATGCATAAGCTATCCGTCATGAGTATAAAAAGCTACCGGAAATGATTACCGAAATGATTGGTACAATGAGACGTAGACCTGCGATAATGAATGTTACCTACAATTATACGTTAAATTCTATTACCTTTTTTTGTGCTAAAAATATAATTTAAAAATACTTAAAACGTTTCTTTGAAGCCATACTTAAGAATTTCAACTTTTACCGTAAAATTATTATCATTCTTTTTTCAGGTAGGGGTCAACAAAGAAGGTCAGATTCAGTACCTCAATCTCACTACATACAGTGATGTTGGTTGTACCTTTAGCGAGACAGCTTTAGGAGATCTAAGTGACATTCTTACCTCCATGTACGAAAGCTCCAGATGGAAAATGGAAGGGTACAGCGTTGTGACTGACAAAGCAAGTAACACTTGGTGTCGGGGACCTGGTATGTAACAATCATGGGTTACGCGGAAAGGGTGTAGACATTTTGGAAGAGGGACATTTCATTCCCTCCCTTCTTTGCCACTCGCAGTAGTCGGTTTTTTTGCATTTATTATTGCTATGTAGGTACTTAGGTATATAAGTTTGCCCATTCAACAGGACCTAGGTATTTTAAAAACGTTAATTAAAGGGAGACTTTTTTTGTCAAAATTCTTACAAAGGTAATATATATAAAGTCTGATTAGCACTCTAGCATCGGACATGAGTTCCAGAGCAACCTGTATAGTCAATAAGGGAAGGAAGGAACGGTTCCTTTTGGCTTTGCGTCGTAAAGTGAAAAGTTAATCTTAAAATATTTCAACAGGAACTACTGAATCCATAGCTTTAGTAGAACACATAATGGAAAGAGTAGCACACGCAGTGAAGAAAGATGCGACAGAGATTCGACTGATGCACATGGCAGAAAAGAATAACGTCATGAAAGAGATTGTTGGCAGTTTCAAAATGGATTGTAACTTTGAACAGCGGAGAGCAGATATTGAAAAGTTTAATAAAGATAATGCTTGGAAGAAGAAGGCGCTTAAGTTGTCAGTAATGGCTTTTCCAATCGGTGAGATGTTTTTGTAACCTTAGTTGGGCACTTCTGGCAGGTTGTCATGGTGGGTGAAACCTCGGATCAGAAAACAAGGGAAATATGGTGGGTGCGAAAGCCCTATTTATCAATATAAAAAACCGACTTCATAAAAAGGACAGAACTGGACTTAAAAAGGGACTACACGGGAAGCACCGGCTTTCAAATAAAAAAAGAATCATCAAAATAAGTTCACCCAGTCAAAAGTTCTGAGGTAACAAACATATTAAAAAAACAGTCGAATTGATAACCTCCTCCTTTTTGGAAGTCGGTTAAAAAGTAAAAGCACTAGAGGTTGAGAAAAAGTACATTGATTAATGAAGTGATTTGAAGGCTGATAGGAAAGCGATCGTAGCTTAGCGGTTAGATCTCCCGGGGGTTTACGAGCATTGTGCAGGTTCGTATCCTCCCGGTCACCATTTTTTTAAATTATCTATAACATTTAAAGTTAATTCTTCTCTTCTTCAGCTTACTCTTGGAACTTTCCCGTGACCATTTCGATCTACCATGGAGACGGGACCATCACAATGTCTCATGGCGGCATCGAGATGGGGCAAGGCATCAACACGAAAGTTGCTCAAGTCTGCGCCTACATCCTCAAAGTTCCTTTGGAAAAAGTAAGTTGAGTAGCATCTCCTTAAAAAAAAAATGAAGCCTTGAGCCAGAGCCTCGAGCTTGGCCTTTGCTTCATCATAATCATCAGCCGCGTAGACATTCTCCCAGAAACCTAACCTAACCTATAACATCTTTAAAGCTGCATACCCTTAAGCATAGGGTAACGTGCTTATCAATTTTTATAGGCTGCATTTCGGTGAGTGTGCGCTTGAGCTACACGAGCTAACCCCTAAGTGTCCACGTTTCAGTACCGTAAGTCATGGCAGGTACGTAAAACGCACTGTTTAAAGCCTATTCTTCTTAGGACTTTGCGGTATAGGTGACGAGAAGACTACGTAATTACGCGAACTCTGCCCAGCCTAACAGTAATCTTCTCTTGGCCTCACTCTCAAAATTGTATTTGCCTAGATCGAGTGTCTGATGTAAACATATTGTTGAACGATCTCTAGCTAGAGTGAAGTCATTTTAAGGCAACCGGTCCCAGTGTAACGTGTTCGTTGAACATGACCTTGGTTTTATCCGGAGTTAATCCGGAGATCGATCCCTTGGGAAGAATTTGCTAATCCTATCAAGTATCCTTTGTAGGTCCTCCAATGATTCAGCCATTATGACGAAGTCGTCTACAAATAGCAAGTGCCTCGCCATGTCCAGTCCAGCAGCGTCTTAAACAAATCCTCCATTGCGTTTAAGTATGTGGCGTACTCGTACTCCTTGCGCCAACCTTCGTGAATTTCATTCCAATTTTCCACGACGTGTGGCGCTGGGGCGCGAAAAGAAAAAATAAAAGAACACCGATTTTCAAATAGAATTGTCATTCGTTTTTTCTAAGATTTGTCTAAGATTTTTCTTTGCATTAAATTTATAATTTCTTTCGGACTCAGCTATTTTCTTCCATTGTCGATAGCTTAAACTTCTCCTTCTATATAAATAGTGCTAATTCACTATAAGTACAATTTCGGGGAGATAACATTCCCTGTCTCACGCAGGTATATATCTCGTTTACTGATGGTGGCCTGACTTAATTTCGATTAATGCTCCAACTAGCACGCCGCATAATTAAGTCCAATCTCCATCGTCTTGGGATATTAGACATCAATAAAAAAAATTACTAGCGCCATAAAAATGTGAAAACTCTTCGAGCAGCAGTTGGCCTTGCGAGTGGAGTTAAACTACCACCAAATTGCTCTCGTGGCATCCTAGTAGATTCAAAAAGTGCGGCCATCTCGGTTTCTTGATAAACGTCTGAGATGAACTGTAACAACTGATGCTGGAAGACACCTTTGTCAGTTTAAAATAAAGCAAACTACCTACCTAAGGTTACTACTTATATGTAACACCAAAACATTTCAAATTCAAGGTAACAGTCAAAGAGAGCGATAACTTCACCTCCCCAAACGCGATGGCCAGTAACGGGAGTATTACCAGCGACTGCCTCGCGTTCGCGACGGTAAAGGCATGTGAGGAGCTCCTGGCGAGGTTGCAGCCTGTCAGGGGAGGGCTAATTAACCCTACATGGGAGGATGTCATCAAAGCCGCTTATAATAAAGGTGAGTACAATATTTCTCCAGTCCTCATGACAACAAATGGAGGAGTTTGGATCGGGTTCGAATCTTGCCGGTCGTCCAAATTTTCCAATATCTATATCCTCAAATGTGGAACATTTCAAGATAATTCCTTACCTACATTTCGTATATTGTCACTTTCATCGAAACGCGAGTAAGTGCCTACCTACTTAATAATTCATTTTATTTATTAGCTTGCTTTTGGTCGCCAACTCGCCTGATGTTTATAATAATATAGACAAATCGTTTGTCTATTTATATGATAATAATTATATTATAGTAGATAATTTGAATTGTTCACTAAGTCTGTTATTTTTTACAAATGAAACAATTGCCGTATATTGTTTTTTTTAATGCCTTCGGTGGCAAACAACTATATACTTGATGGTATGGATACTTGTAACACCAGGGGCATCACATATATATTATGTTGCCGACCTTTAAAGATTCTATTAACAGCCCTTTTGATTTATTTATCAATTAGCCGCCCGCCCCTGCTTCGCATGGGTGTAAGCTCGGCCTTCGGTCTCGCTACAAAATATAATATAGCCTATGTCACCCGGGGATAGTGTAGTTTCCCAACAATGAAATAATTTTTAATATCGGTTTTGTAGTTTTTGAGTTATTTCGTTACACACATCCAAAAATACAAATCTTTCCTCTTTAATTTATTAGTATAGATTGAATTTTATCCCCGAAAAGCTTCTAAATGATTTATTATTCCAGGAGTCAACCTCCAAGCGTCGTACATGACGTCTCCTCATGATTCGCTGCAAGACTACTCCGTGTACGGGATATGTTCAGTGGAGGTGGAACTGGATGTACTCACTGGGAACCACATACTGACGCGAGTTGACCTGCTGGAGGACACTGGGGTCAGCATCAGCCCTGATATCGATGTGGGACAGGTAACGCGATCTCAACTTTGTGAAATGTAGAAAAGGTTAATATAACATTTTTTTGTCAGGCTGTTGTTCGGTGTGGAGTTCTAAGGAAGAGGCCTATGTTAAGCAGTGGACGTCTTCTGGCTGATGATTATAATAAACCCAAATGAATCCAAAACCATTATTCTGTCCTCAGATCGAAGGAGCCTTCGTGATGGGCCTGGGGTTGTGGACGTCAGAGCACCTTGTCTATGACAAGTCTACAGGCAGACTTCTCACGGATCGGACGTGGTACTACAAGCCGCCTGGTGCTAAAGACATCCCCGCTGACTTCAGGGTCAGCTTTAGAAGAAACTCTCCTAATCCAGCTGGTGTTTTGAGATCTAAAGGTGAACGAGCGACTCTAAAAAGCGCATTACCTAAATAATAACATTAAAACAGTTTTCAAAATGAATTTAGTACTAACAATTCTCACGACATCTCACCAAGGGATGAGGGGGATCGAAAAATCGCCAAAATCACCTCAATTAATAGACGCCTCCTTTGACCGTGTTCTTGTAATTTTCAGCGACGGGAGAACCAGCTTTGGTGCTAGCAGTGGCGGTAACCTTCGCGCTACATGACGCTATCTTAGAAGCGAGGAAGGAGTATGGATACATTGACACCGATTGGGTTTTAGTTGGTTAGTTACGTCAATTACTTTGGCCATTTAATAAAGTAAGTTTGCAAGTTGAAGTGGCAATGGGCAGGCTCATCGCTCGAAGAGTCGATAACTGTTGGGGAGGAAAGGTTCTTGAGTGGAGACCACGAACCGGAAGACGCAGATTAGGTATGCCTCCCACTAGATGGACCGACGACATCGTGAGAGTCGCGGGCATCCTGTGTATATAGATGGCATGCTGTCGTTTTGTGTATAAATCTAAAGGGGAGACCTATTTTCAGCAGTGGACGCCTTCATGCTGATAATGATGATTTAAAAATGAAAATTTAACTAATGCATTCTAAATGTCATAATAAAATAATAAACATTTTGAATATCCTCAGCGGTTCTATTATAAATAAATATATTGGGCGAGCGAGAAAGCGCGTAATTTGTCCACGCGTTCTCAAGCTGCAAAACAAATATCGGAGGTGGTTGACGGACGCTATTTAAATTCATTGCCATTAAACTGTGCATATGCAGTTTCAGACGTAAGTCACGGATTTGACCTTGGGTCAACCTTGAGCGATCGGACGTCTGAAGGCGATCGGGCGCTCCACAGAAAAGAGAAGAGTAGAAAAAATTCTCACTTCAGTGGGGCGCTACGGTTTTTCCAGCCGAACTCGCGTCTGCATAATCGTGCATCCCTTCAGTCGCGCGCGTCCGATAGCCGCGGCCTACGGATGCATGTGAAAGCTTTTTTGTACCTTAAACATACATTAAAATGTTGAGTTTATTTTTTTCGTATAGCATACACCAAAATTTTGCAACAACTTTCTAATTATTGTTATTTGACACTAACGATGCTACTTAGTTTTGGCAATAAGGATTCAAACAACTCTGATAAAATTATATTGTTATTATTTTGCAGATTCGCCGTACAACGTAGAGAACATATTAAAGGCGATAGCTCCGAAATATGAATACTACAAGTTACAGTAGATCATAAGTTTTATCACAATTTTAATTAAGTATACACTTATCACCCAGTAATAAAGGCCGTTTTATATACTTAGTATTTTTATTTCTTGTAATAATAACCTTGAGACACGTCTTGTCGGGTGCTGAAACTTCTATACTACATTATACACCCTTCCGAAGTTTACAACCGCCTGCCGCATGAAGTTAGGACTGCATCTTCTAGGGGATCATTTAAACATAAATTAAAAGAATGGCTTATCGAACAGGCATTCTACAAGTACTCTGACATGACCAAAATCAAACTTAGTTAACCGTAGTAGCTATACCTACCTAGTCTGTGTTCTAACCCCTAAATATAAACTTGACATATGAATGTAACTGTAACTATAATTTTTACAAATTCTTTGACATGTTTATCATTATTATTGTTTGTTTTAGTATTTAACATTTTTTTTTTTTTAATTTAATTAATTAATTAATATATTTTTATATTAATATTCGATAATTATGTTATATTTTCTCTCCTAAGAGAAAGTCTATTGACTTGTAAATTGCCATTTTACCAATAAATTACTTATGACTTTCTAAAAATAAAACCGGCCAAGTGCAAGTCGGGCTCGCGCACTGAGGGTTCCGTACCACCACAATGTACAATTATTATCAATTTAAAAACCCGACTTTAAAATTAGTTAAATATGCAATTTGTATTCGGTGAAAGAAATGATAAGGTCGTCCAAATAACCGAATTAAGTTGCTTGGTAATGAACAGAAATGTGTCACCGACTCGCATTTGGCCATTATTTATTATTTGTAGTTATACTTTAGAGTGTGCTATAATCATGGCAAGTTTAACGCTTGTAAGTATTACCGTTTTTACACTAGAGCAAATACAAAAATACGTTTGTTGTATTATATATAAAAAGTAAAAAAAAAACAAGTTTTAAAACCCCTTTCATTTTAATTTTTTTACTTTTTTTATATCTTCTGTGAAACTTTCAACTGGTTATCTATTACCTACGGTTCGAAAGTTACAGCCGTTTAAAGGTAGGACAGACAGACAGCGTAGGCTCAGTAATAGGGTCCCGTTTTTATCCTTTGGGTACGGAACCCTAAAAACGACAACGTTGTATTTTGCGGACCTCGCTTTCATTTTAAGACACCAATGATTTATCACATAGGGGCATCTAATCTGCTTCAGCAGTTGGAGCATTGCTTAGAAATACTTCATTTGACTGCCCGGTTGCTAGTGCCTTCTGCGCTTGGGGGCGTGGGACAAACACAAATGTTCATCACATAAATGTTTGCCCTAGGTGGGAATCGAACCCACGCCCTCAAGCGCAGCTGGTAGGTTCACTACCAACTGTGCCACCGGGGCAGTCTATGTCTGTCTGTTATATGTCTGGGTGTTAATATCTATTTAAGTATTTAAAAATATATAATATGTACGTATATCAGTCTCTGGCAGTCATATTACAAGCTTTGCTTAGTTTGGGGTCAGATGACCGTGTGTGCAAAAATGTCCCAGATATGTATGTATTTATATATACGGAGATATGGTTCAGCCAGCTTTCCAAAAGTGGAATTCCACGCCAAAAATCGCACGGAGCCCCCCCCCCCCCCCCCCTAGATCCAGGCCTGGTGCTGGCACAGTTGCTACAGTAGCGTAGATTGAAGTGTAGATGCTGAGAAACAGTCAAGCTGTTGTGACATGGATGATGCGATGAAACTGCCTTCTGCAATCGGATAACAAGTTTGGCAGTCCGGACTCCGGACAGATATTTGATTTGTTAAAAATAACTGGTTAAGGGCCGATTTTTAACCGACTTTCAAAAAGGAAAAGGTTATCATTTCGACTGTTTTTTTAAATTACTTTCAAACTGTCGACTGGGTGAACCGATTTTGATGATTCTTTTTTTATTTGAAAGCTGGTGCTTCCCGTGTGGTCCCATTTCAATTTGGTCCAGCCGGTCTATTCTGCAAGCTAAGTGAACGCGCAAGTGAAGTGATAAACTAAGTGAATGTATTTTTTTCTTGCCTATTTCAAAACATCGAATTATAAGGGTAAGGGACTACAGTCAAGGGTGTGATCACACGACATTTTGATATTTCTCTATAGTAATCGATAAGAAAAATACAGTTCACTTAGCTTATCACTTCACTTGCGCGTTCACTTAGCTTGTAGAATAGACCAGCAGTTCTGACATTTTTATGAAGTCGGTTTTTAGATTGATACTTAATTCTTTTTAATTAAATTAATAATTTCTACGCTAATTAATTCTAAGATTATTGAAACCAAAATTATCAGTAACATTTTTATTCACTAAGCATTACATAAACATAAATTCACAATTCATTTCAACTACGAAGCTAGTATAATGTTATTTACAAGCAAATTCATTATAGGTATTAACTTAATCACAATAGGCCTGTGTCATTGTTTCATTTATTACAAACAAGCGATCTGCCCCGGCTTCGCACGGGCGTAGGTTTTACTATATATAAATAAACCTTCCGTGAAAAATTATCTAACTGATGGTGAAAAGCGCAACAAAATCCGTTGCATGTTTAGGACTCGTTAGCGGATATATACAGACATATGCGGAGAGTGACTTTATTTTATATTATGTAGAGATAACACGCTAAGCGAAGGATATAATAAAATTTCGAAAAAATAATTTCAAGTGTTTAAAGTTTTTGCACGGAATAAAAAGCAGATGTTCTGTCCCTCTCTAGTGAAGCGTGTGTTTGTATAGCATTTGTATGGCGTGCGCACGGCTTGACGTCATAACGTGCGCTCATGAAATTAAAATACTTATAACTTATTTATTTTTGAAGAAGTTTTAATTTTGTTTTCGTTAATGGGCTCTATTTATGATCAGTTTTTTCTATGAGTAATAAAATAAAATGAAACAGGCCTATTATATGTAGTAACCAATAGATATAGAACGAAATAGAACCCCATGCCCTATTTCGTTAGTCTAGTGGTGATAGTGATTTAATGCTATCCTTTTCGCGCGCATGGTGCAAGAAGGTTTGTGTACCATATAGTCTATGGATTGTCTTTTTTTTTATTATACAGTGGTGCTGCTAATCAGTTAGCGTCTTAAGAGCGGCTTCAATACGTCAAAACAAACAACTTTAGTTCTACGACTTAACAAAATTCGCGATAAAAAAAGGTGTATACATTTTGTCAGGAGTGAATGATTTCTTTTTTGTAAGGAACACCTTTTTTTTTTCTCCCGCGAATTTCGAATGGTCGATCAAAAGTTGTTTGTTTTGATATACTGAAGTCACCCTTAAGAGCATGCTAACTGATTACCAGTAGCCCATATAGTTCATGATATAATTTTTAACCGATAAAAAAAAGAGGAGATTTTATACCCCTGTATTTTTTTTAATGTATTTTCACCGTTTTCTCCGCCAATTATGAATTAATTTTGATGATTCCTTTTTTGTTTGGTAGGCCATACCTCAAGAGGTGGTCCCACATAAATTTCATCAAAATCGGGTCAGTAGTTTGGTTTTTAAATTAAAATAACTGGAAAAAATGTGTCATCCATGTAAACAAAATTGCGTATTTATTAATTTTGAAGTCGATTTATCAAATTGATATTGATTTATTACTAACAGACTATTTGAGCACACCTGATGATTTAAGGTGATGGTGCGGTCGAAGGTATACGTGTAGTTGTCCCGTGATGACGTCACTCCATGCCCGGGGGCAGAGGTTCTAGGGGGTTGATAGCCCCCGGGGGCGGGACTGGCATGGGGGCACCGTACTGGGGATCCGGCTGGAATAAAACAAGTATACACCTTAATATCTCTCATTCCGTGAATGGAAAAACTCACACAGCGGGGAATGGAGAGACCTATGCTCGGGGTTAGATATTCGCCAAAGAATCAAAACCACCGACATAGTTATTAAAATTAGCAATAATTAGTGGCAATGGGCAGGGCATATCGCTCGAAGAACCGATAACCGATGGGGAAGAAAGGTTCTTGAGTGGAGACTACGAACCGAAAGACGCACCGTAGGTAGGCCTCCCACTAGATGCAGTTGTTTCCGGAGGGGCCGTAGCGCAGTGCTGAGGGCTCCGGTGCGTTCCTGTGGAGATCCCGAAGCCCTCTTGTCAAGCACTAAGGCTGGTCACCGGGGGGGTTGTAGTGGGTATAATCCCACATAACCTAATGCAGGGGTAATCTTTGGAAGATTACCCCATAGAAACAAAGGCCTCCTACTTGATGGACCGACGACATTGTGAAAGTCGCGGGCATCCAGTGGATGCAGATGGCAGGATGTCGTTTAGTGTGGAGGTTAAAGGGGGAGGCCTATGTTCAGCAGTGGACGTCTTCTGGCTGATGATGAATAGTAAATAGAATAATAGTAATAATTTGACTGCCCTGGTGGCTCAGTGGGTAGTGAACCTACCTTTTGCGCTTGGGGGCGTGGGTTCGATTCCCACCTAGGGCAAACATTCATGTGAAGAACATTTGTGTTTGTTCTATGTCTGGGTGCTAATATTTAAGTATGTATTTAAAAATATATATGTACATCAGTCATCAGTCTCTGGCACCCATATTACAAGCTTTGCTTTGTTTGGGGTCAGGTGACAATGTGTGCAAAAATGTCCCAGATACATTATATGTATTACTATTAATTCTAAAACTTGAATATAAAACCTGTTTGTTTGAATGTCTGGGTCGTGACAAGGTACCTGCAGAGCAGCGTGTGCGACATGCGCCGGCAGCGTGGCGGCAGTGTCGTGCGACATGGCCGCCACGTGTTCCCGCAGCGCCTGCGCAAGTCGCGGCAGTGCCAGGGCCGCCTGCAGACTCTCCGCAGGTAGCGACAGCAGCAGGAACGTCGACGCCGGGATCAGACGCTCGCAACATTTGATCCAGCCTTCCCATGCTACTTTGTTGGTCCAAACCTGTTCGTGAAACAAGTGTTATATATTTTTTTTAATTAAAAATTAGATAGATAGATAGAT
This sequence comes from Agriopis leucophaearia, assembly GCA_949125355.1. Classification (NCBI taxonomy): domain Eukaryota; kingdom Metazoa; phylum Arthropoda; class Insecta; order Lepidoptera; family Geometridae; genus Agriopis; species Agriopis leucophaearia. The sequence goes on along the minus strand of OX421274.1, from coordinate 14,664,891 downwards.
AGAAAACTCTTTATTGTTCACACCAAATAAGTATTAACTAATATATACAATAAAAAATAACCTTTATTTCTTACTTTTTATTTTTTGCGACTCTTGCTAGGACTTCAGGAAATTAGTAGTGCAATTCAGGACGTGCGAGCGCTAACTCCCTACAGCTATATTAATCTAGTAGTTGCCTCTTTGTCTATCGCGTAAATCTTGTCGCGTTATCTCTATCTATCGCGCGGCAGCGGGCACGGTAAGTCCGACAAGACGACTACTTGTAGCTTCATACCTAAAGTGAGGAGTGCGCCAGGCCTGCTTATTAACCGACTTCCAAAACGGAGGAGGTTATGAATTCGACTGTATTTTTTATGTTTATTACCTCAGAACTTTCGACTGGGTGAACCGATTTTGATGTTTTTTTTTTATTTGAAAGCTGGTGCTTACCGTGTGGTTCCATTTCAATTTGGTCCAGTTCTGACATTTTGATGAAGTTGTTTTTTTTATATTGATAATTATGGTTTAAGTTGTATCTTTCCATCGTACCTCTCTTTCAAGTAACAACTGCAGTATGTTGAGAGTAAGCGAGGCCAGGCCAGGGTACAGCGTCAGTGCTTGCAGGACGCTCCTCATCATCAGCACTGGTATCTCTGACTCTTCGGTCAGTCTTTGAAGTACTGCTGATACCACCTGAAACATATAGAAATAAAATCTACACTAATATTATAAAGAGGAAAGATTTGTACCTATTTTTGTATGTTTGTAATGAATAGGCTCCGAAACTACTGAACCGATTAGAAAAATTCTTTCACTGTTGGGAAGCTACACTATCCCCGGGTGACATAGGCTATATTATATTTTGTAGCGAGGCCGAAGGCCGAGCTTACACCCGTGCGAAGCCGGGGCGGTCGACTAGTTATTGATAAAAGAAAAGATAAAAAAAACTTTTTAACGCGCTTTTATTAGCTTGGTATGTATGTAACGAGGTCAAGCTGTTCGAGTGAGGCTGTTCGCGCATTTGAACGTGATTTTTAACCAACTTCCCAAAAAGAGGAGGTTCCCAATTCATCTGCATTTTTTAAATGTTTGTTACCTCAGAACTTTGGACTGGGTGAACCGATTTTGATGATTCGTTTTTTATTTGAGAGCTGGTAGGTACATCCCGTGTGGCCCCATTTCAATTTGGTTCAGTTCTGATGAAGTCGGTTTTTTATATTTTTTTAACGCACTTTACAATATATTTTTTTACTTGAAAACATTGCATCTGGAACTTACATCTTGTGTATAAGTTTGCTTTTCACCGAAGCACAAAGCAGTCGCTTTGATGATGTACTTGAGATCTGCTTTAGCGGGGTCTATGAGATGCAGAGCAACTAGCAACTCCGCCGGGGTGACTGAAACATGGAACCATTATTAAGGACTAGGATAGGGTGCAGAGTTCTCGCACGCACATTTTTTTTTGTTTTCGTATTATGCGAACAGTCTTTTGACTATAACCAGATGAGATATTTAAGACTTATTATTTTAAATTAATTAAAAAAAAGACAACCCCATTAGCTCAGTTAGTAGTGTAGTCTAGTGCTTGGGGGCGTGGGTTCGATTCCCACCTAGGACAAACATTTGTGTTTGTTCTATGTCTGGGTGTTAATATCTATTTAAGTATGTATTTAAAAATATAAATGTATGTATATCAGTCTCTGGCAGCCATATTACAAGCTTTGCTTAGTTTGGGGTCAGATGACCATGTGTGCAATAATATCCCAGATATTTATCCCTACCATATTATAAATGTGTAGATCAAATACCTTCACACATGACTTCTAACTAAGTAGAAGCAATACCTGATATTGGTTTAACTTGCAAAAAAATGCCGTTTGCGTGATTCAGGTAAAGTGTCGTATTTACCTATAATACACGCACTTTTCATATTTGTGAAACTACGATCCATTTACACTCATTATTTTAGGAATTATTGAATACCTTATTACGTTTTTAATAATATTATTCGTAAAGTTTAAGCAAATTTACAATTTTTTCGCAAAACATCGTTTTAGTACGCAATCTATTTTCAAACTATGGAACTACAAATCTGACGGCTGTCAGTTTGTTTGTTTGTCCGCGAACATCTTTTAAACTACTAGAAGGATTTCAAAGCAGTTTACATGAATATGCTTATAAAATACCTGATTGAAACATAGGCTATATTAATTTATGATAATAAATAGTAAAAAAAAAATTTTTTAATAATTATTTATAACGCCATCTAGCTTATTTTATAGTAATGTTGTCGTAATGACAGACTTCTACTCGCAGACATGGTAGGTAGGAAGACTGAAGCGGCTGTTGCCATATAATCTATATGTAAATAAAAATATAGATATTCGCCAAAGAACCAGAGTCACCGACATATCTATTAAAATCTGCAAGTTGAAGTGGCAATGGGCAGGCCACATCGCTCGAAGAACTGTTAAGTAGGTAAGGTTCTTGAGTGGAGACCGCGAACCGGAAGACGCAGCGTAGGTAGGCCTCCCACTAGATGGACCGACGACATTGTGAGAGTCGCGGGCATCCAGTGGATGCAGATGGCAGGATGTCGTTCAGTGTGGAGGTTAAAGGGGGAGGCCTATGTTCAGCAGTGGACGTCTTCTGGCTGATGATGATGATGAAATAAAAACGAATCGCCGAAATGTATGTACCCGCATAACTTCCGATAGACTGCACCAAATAGTTTTTTTTGTGTTTCTTATTTTCAGGACAGCCAACTGCTTTTGAAGAGGTTTTACAGTTTATTATGGCGTAATTTAAAGTACGTTTATTTTTGTATTGACTTCTGACGTGCTAATATACCAAGTCGACGGAGATTAAAATGAATACATTTTTTTGCCAGGATCAAACTTAAGACCAATAACAGACACGCAAAGTAGGTGAACTCGCGGCATCTAATCTGTTACTGATCTATGATTAGCAGCTATTTTGGTGGTGAACGAAAGCGGTTTAGTTGTTGGAAGGGTCGAGGCGCAGAAGGCGGGCAAAAATTATTTAGACATCATTGATTGGCAGTCTTTACGCGGAGTAATGTTAAATAACAGCGATTAATTATAGATACCGCTCCATGCTTCCTACTTACTATTTACTAATAATTCAATAATAACGTTTGTCATGCATGACATTTCGCTTGACTTATACCAATTTTTTTTTCCTTATTGGCTCCATGGCTCCACACTTCCAAAGTATTTAACCAGTGAAAGTAATATATTATTTGCTTGAAATATATTTGAAACTATGGACATGTCGGGATACCTGTATCGAGTCAGATTAAAACTAGACTAAAATCATACTATGACGATAGTATGACAATCAGCATTAAAATGGAGAGCAATAAATCTACAATCATGTCATATGTGTAGGTATTATCTATAAAATATTCAGTATAAATAATCCGATGGATTTGTGCCTATTTAAAGTTCCGTTCGTGTTCGTTAGTGTAACATTTATATTTGGATATGTCAGTCTAATCGTCCACCCACTAATTACTTTGCGCTACGCGTACGAAGTCGCGGGCATTAGCTAGTTTATAAATAATTCATTGAAATATGAATTATATAATTATTTACGTAGGTATTAATTGAAATATTGAATATGAAACGCTTAAGTTTTCTCCAATAGTATGTTTTTTTTGGTGGTGTTTTACGCGGACTTTTATTTTTAAGGCAACCTAATACTGGATTCCACGCACTAGCGAGTTTTGTCTGTACCTAACTTTGAACTTTTTCACCAACCACCCGCATTCTTCAGTCTTTCCGTGAACATGGTGCATGTAACTGCGCCGAAATATCGGGAGCTCCTTCCACAACCTTACCACGGTAAATATCTCGTAAATAATCATATAACTTTTTTGCATTTATAGTATCAGTTATAAAAAAAAAACAATAATGGATAATTTGCTAATGTTATAATATGGGTTAGTAAGCCTGAAATAAATGAAATTTGAATTTGAATAGTATTAGTGTGATTTCAAACTACTCGGATAAATTTAATTTTACTACAAAAATACTTAAACTATGCCAAGTATTTATAAAGTTTTGGCAACTGCAATAACTTTGTTGAAGGCTGAATGAAAACCATGAGTTCTGTAAAGTGCAGGTACCAATATACTTCATTGAGATATTAAAAGAAAATGTTTTCATATAGCTTTTTTTACAATGTTTTTGCAGCTGACAGAGAAAATAAACGAATGGTAATAGAGTAAAGCCTTAATTCAACGCTAAATTTTTACACAACTTTAGTGCGGATAAAACGGATATAATCTTTTTGTTTCGTAAGTCTACAAGTTCAACAAATAGGGTAGTTGACTGAACCAATTTCCAAAAAGGAGGTGGTTCTCAATTCGACTGTTCGATTTTCGATTCGATTTTAAATGTTTGTAACCTGAGAACTTTCGGCTGGGTGAACTGATTTTGATGATTATTTTTTTATTTGAAAGTAGGTGTTTCCCTTGTGGTTCAATTTGGTCCAGTTCTGACATTTTTATGAAGTCGGTTTTTTATATTGTTAATTATTTTAGTTAAATTAACCTTAAGAATTCGACATTAACGGATGTCTATAGATCTGATGAAAACATCTATGAAGTAATATCTCTCACTTTGTCCTTATTTAAGATGAACTAGGGAACCGTGGCAGGCAACAATGCCAAACATGAACGTTGGCTTGAAGGACCAAAGGGGACCCTTAGCAAAGCACTTAAATTGACGGTTTAAGGTTCTTTTAATGCGTTTATAAATATGGGGGTGTATAGAATCCACGTGGATATTCGGCAAAGAACCAGAGTCATCGACATAGCTATTAAAATTTGCAAGTTGAAGTGGCAATGGGCAGGCCACATCGATCGAAGAACCGTTAACCGATGGGGTAGAAAGGTTCTTGAGTGGAGACCACGAACCGGAAGACGCAGCGTAGGTAGGCCTCCCACTAGATGGACCGACGACATTGTGAGAGTCGCGGGCATCCAGTGGATGCAGATGGCAGGTTGTCGTTCAGTGTGGAGGTTAAAGGGGGAGGCCTATGTTCAGCTGTGGACGTCTTATGGCTGATGATGATGATGAAATATGGGGGTTAGTATTCCTTTTTATTCCGGGAAAAAACACAACTAACCCAGAAAAAAATGTTAGGCCCACCACACATGATCCGCGTTTGAAATTAGGTTAGTTTTAGGAAATAGTTAACAAAATTGACACCATATCACTAATGCCCAGTTTCTAAGGTACTTTATCGATGGTTCATATATTCAATAGCGCTTTTGTTCCATAACTTTACAAATTGCTTTACAATAATAAGTTGTACTTCGTTTATACTTGAGATAACTTATCTGGTCAATACTGCCCGTTTATCTATTCGATAATTATTTCACGTTAGATATTTATAGGTTTAGATTGAAAATTTACAGATAACTTTGATGTAGCAATAGCATAGTTAGCGATAAGTGATCTATGAACCTCAGAAACTGGGCATTAAAAACTTCTGACAACAGCCCCATTTAGCCCCACGCGTCTTTATTTATGTAAAATTAATCATTAAAAAAACTTGGTTGGATCTTTGAAACCATACTTACAAATCATAATTGAATACACTGAAATTTTAGAAATACAATATGTAAGTTATTTATTTAAGATTAAAACTTGATTATACCGGTCCCTTCAGACACTGACATTGTAATGAGAAATTAAAACTTAATAGGAGATTTTCTAATAGCCAATAAAAAAAGTTTTGCCAGGCTCGAACGGACAATAACATTGAAATGTGAGATTAAAACTTGATTACACCGGGCTCGGACAGACACTGACATTGAAATATGAGATTAAAACTTTATTACACTGGGCTCGTACGGATACTTACATTGAAATGTGAGATTCAAACATTACAAATGTGGGATTCAAACCAGGCTCGAACGGCCATTTACATTGAAATGTGAGATTAAAATTTAATTATACCAGCCCTGGACGAACACTGACATTTTAATGTGAGATTAAATTTAATTACACCGGACTCGGACAGATACTGACATTGAAATGTGAGATTCAAACATTATACAAGGCTCGAACAGATACTGACATTGAAATGTGAGATTAAAAGTCAATTACAGCTAGCCTAGACAGACTCTGACATTGAAATGTGAGATTAAAACTTAATTACACCGGGCTCGGAGGGATACTGACATTGAAATGTGAGATTCAAAAATTATACCAGGCTCGAACGTACACTGACATTAAAACCAATAAGTAGAAGATAGATACTATGTATGTAGTAAGTAGGTAGATACTTGTAGGTAGTATCTATCTACTACCTACTTGGCGTCCCTGGCACCGACTTCAAATAGATGAGTATAAATTAATATATTAATTTATTTTTCGCTTTTGAGTGCCTATTTATGGTTTTGAAGTCGGTTTAATCCTTTTTGTTAATAATAGTTTATTTCATACATACCTTGTTCGTTAGAATTATATAGAAGATATTATAAGTATAGATGCATAATTATTTTTATTACACAATAATATAAAATTTACCTGGTGAATTCTCTTCAGTAGGGTTCTGCAAGCCTAGAAGCTTGTTGAAGACTTCTTTCACGACCACCGGGTTCAGTTTGATAAACTTCGGTAGAGCTGCCATTATCTGCCGGAATACAGTAAAAATTTACCAATTAGTAGTTAAGTTAGAACTCTTAACTCCAAAGGGAATGTTCTCAATGCTTACTGTGCTCACATTCATTTCATTCAACATTTAAGAGCGTAGCTCTTGTCGGTGGAGTAATTTCCAGTCTTCTGCCAGCGTTTTCACCTCCCTACACGACATGACATTTGCCTTCTCTTTTATTTGGTCTACGAATAATCTCTTTCCTTCTACCTTTCCCTCTATGATGGTTTTCATTAATATGTCATGTCGTACAAGGTGGCCAAACATCTTTGTGCTCACATTACACATCAGCAAATAATTTGATAAGAAAAAGAAAATATCCAACTGCAAATGTAGCCTATGACAATCTGGGCATGAAGACGAATCTAAAGACCTCAGTCAAGCCGTCTATAGCAGGTAATATAGAAACATTTAAATAATACAAACAAACACATACATACGCCCGAAAAACATTACTATCCTTCTTGAGTGGTTGGGTAAAAATACATTGTCCACTTTGTATGGATGTTTGGCCCATGCGCAAAATTAATTGTCCACTTTGTATGGATGTTTGGCCCATGCGCAAAATTAATTGTCCACTTTGTATGGATGTTTGGGCCATGCGCAAAATTAATTGTCCACTTTGTGTGGATGTTTGAGCAAGCGCAAAATAAATTGTCCGCTTTGTATGGATGTTTGGGCCAAGCGTAAAATACATTGTCCACTTTATGTGGATATTTGGGCCATGCGCAAAATACATTTTCCACTTTGTATGGATGTTTAGGCCAAGCGCAGACAGATATCAGGACCCACGAAGGGGAAGATGCAGCGTAGGTAGGCTAGATGGACCGACGACATCGTGAGAGTCGCGGGCATCCAGTGGATGCAGCTGCCGTTTAGTGTGGAGGTCAAAGGGGGGGGAGGCCTATGTTCAGCAGTGGACGTCGTCTGGTTGATGATGGTGAATTTTGTGTGAACTAGTTTTATAACAATATCTTACCTCTTTCTTGGAGAGGCCAGTGAGTACAGGGATCAGGAAGCGGACGTCTGACACTCGAGTCGCGTACAGATCTCGCACTTTCGAGACTAGCTCTTCCGACGGCGGCGCTGGGAATGCAAGATTAGGATTGCTTTATAACAACCTATTATAAATTTAATAACTCAGTTACGATTCCACGCTCAGAAAAAATCGGTATCGTATGTGTGATTGGAGCAAACAAAAGCCTTTACATCAATTGGGTGGGTGAGGGATGGTGTATAGGATAGGGTGTCAATTGGTTATAACGTTATTGGTTACATTGCAAAATAGTGTCATCAGGTGAGGTGATCAAGCGTAAGCCTGATATCTATATTATAATAATAATTTCGTTCTTATTTTGTTCTCCTCAATGCAGGGATGGTTTAGAAGAAAAATTTGCCTGGAAAATTGGAAAATTCGGGAAAAACTGAAATTGCTCTTTTCTAAGAAATTTGGACAGGACGTTTGGTGGGTCAGCTATCACACTATAATATTATAAAAGCTAAAGTTTGCGTTTGAGTGTGCGCGAGTGTGTATGTTTGTTACTCTTTCACGCAGAAACGGCAGGCCAGATTTGGATGAAATTTGAAATATAGATAGCTTGTGTACTGGATTAACACATAGGCTACTTTTCATCATCATCACTACTCGGGTAAAATCGCGAGGCGAGGCTAGTTAATTATAAAAAAATAACACAGTCATAGGACTGCACGTCAGAAGTGAAAATTTAAGTAGTAACTCACCTATTCTACAAGAGATGGCGCTGTTTTAAAATACCCGGTACAGCGTGACGATGACGCGAGTTCCATGATTTTGGTTCAACCAAAAGTGCTCAACGCGCCTAAAAAAGTTTTCACTTCAATAATAGAAAGGAAAGCTTTTTTGCTCGAAGCTCACCTTTCTCAGTGAGTATATGGACGATTCTCGTCAGCAACGTCTCTGCTCCCCGCGGGCACTCGTCCAGCAGTGCTGCGAACGCGGGCCGCAGCGTGGCCGGCGCGTCGAGCGGGCCGCACGTGGCCCGCACCGGCGCCTCGATCGCACGCAGCACCACGCGCTTCGCTTCCGACCCGGCGCACCCGTACACTCTCCCCACTTCGATTATTAGCTCTGGAAGATGACATTTTATAATTCAAACAATTAATCAGTGAGTATTGAGAAACGTGCCAAGAGGCTCATCAGTAACGAATCCCTGATTCAGACTAAGCTTTTTAGTCTTGAGCATCGGCGCAAAGTTGCAACTTGCAAGTCTATCGGTTTTTTATCGGATACATTTCAGAGTGTGCATCGGATAACATTAAGTCTAACCTAACCTCGGCCACCATTGTCTCCTTGGCCACCATGGGTAACATCGGCCACCATCGCTCTCCTCGGCAACCATCACTCTCCTTGGCCACCATCGGTAACCTTGGCCACCATCGTTCACTTCGGCTACCATCGTTCACCTCTGCCACCATCGCTCACCTCGCCCACCATCACTAACCTTAGCCACCATGGCTCATCTCGACCACCGTCGCTCACCTCGGCCACCATCGCTCATCTTGGCCATCATCGCTCACTCGATGGTACTAAATTATTGTATTGTCATCTGCAGGCCTAGCACGGGCCGTGGCAAAATTGTCTTTCCACCGTTTTTATCCGCGCGTAGACGCGACAGAGTTAGGATATGGATACATATGTCTCTTTCTAGCGGGATAAAAACGGTGGAAAGACAATCTGTGCACGGCCCGTGCTTGACCTGCTGGATTACATTTCTAAAGTTTCAAATCAACAAAACAGAAGTAGGTTGAATTCAATTCCAAGATATGTTTACGTAGTTCGTTAATAAAAGTTAGTTATTTAATTACCTTCATCCTCCGGGAACAGCGTCATTATCAGATTGAGACACAGCTTGTAATGGTTATCGGTCCAAGGTACCCTGTATGTCCCGGCACGCAGGCCTAGTATTTCATTAGGGGGTGCAGAGAGAGAAATGAACCCGAGGTACAACATGGCGTTCTTCGATATGATCTTCCGGCAAGCATCAGTGGAGCGTTGGAATATTTTAAGCGAGGATTTAAGTGCCATATCACGGATTTCTTCGTTGTGACTCACTGAAAGATATTGGTTAAGTCAGTTTGAAGTTGTCTGGAATGTCTTTTTTTGACCATATATTATGTTTTTTATTTTTTTATTAATAGGATTGCGCTTGACTGTTAACTCGCCTGATGTTAGGTGATGATGCGTTCTACGATGGAGCACGCTTGTCTAGAGGATGCTAGGGTACCGGCGTGTTCTTATGGAGATCCCATGCAAGTGACCTCCATTAGGTTCATAAGCTGGCTATCAAGGGGGTCCAATTCTAATTAAAAGTGGAAGTGATCAGACCTGCACTGTTGCCCTGTCAGCCTACACAAACCAGCCGAGCTCCTTAAAATGATGGAGCACAGCTTTAAGTCGCTGACTAAACTCTTCTACCCGCTGACAACTGTTTAACCAAGAAGGGGGGTTTGTAGGCGCAATCTTATATAATTTAGCGTATCCCAAAGTTAATAGAAGTACAGAAGGATACTTACAGACATGACAGACCAACGACGGCACATACTTATGAGCCCTAGGTGGCCTCATGATACAGATCTCTTCCAGTATCTCCAAAGCCACAACTGCCACTTTCTCCTCTTGAACTAAATGCTTCAAATAATCCACTGCCTCATCTGTCACCAAAGGACATTCAGAATAAATCTTCTTTAGAAGAACCTCTTTAGAAGCTTCAGTATTGGGATCTCCTTGCTCACAAATCTGAGTGATCAGCGCACAGAGTAGCTGATTGTAATTCTGGTCGTGCTTTTCATGCAATTTTGGTTGTAAAGTCACTGGATGACGGCTGAAACCTTGCATAAACGCGTATTCTTCATATAACCAAGACAAAGCCAAGTCTATTCGGTTTACAGGATCATCTAGTATGTAACTAAGTACTAGTTCGCGAATTTCTGGCGTGTAACTTGATGCAAAAATTGTAATGAACTTGGCTCGAATTTGGGCAGCGCCTCCGATGATACTTTCCTTTTCAGCCCTAAGGATTCTGCCAACAGCCTGTATGATTAGCTTTTCTTTTATTTCTTTCGGTATTGGACGCGTTATTTCTTGAAGTCTAAGTAGCTTGACTTTTTGCTTCAATCTTGGGACGGTTGGAGTTTGAGGTGGTATCAACTTCTCTGTGTCTTTCTCTTTTCTCTCTTCGGCTTTCAAGTGTTCCTGTCTCGTTTCCTCCATCAGTTTCGATACAGCACACTCCTTTTGTCTCTCAGCTTTTGTTGACTCCTGTAGTTTTGCTACGGCGTTTTTGAGTGTAATTTTTTCTTCTTCAGCATCTTTCAGCAACGGTATTTTGGCGGCCAAGTCCGTCAAAGACGGCTGCGGAGGTGGCGTTGGCACTTTTTGAGGGATTGAAGGCTCGGCAACTGCTTCAGCTATAGGCTCATTCTTAATCACCGCCAACATCATTTTGGCTAAGCTTTTCTTCTGCGCTTTGGTCCCTGAATTGGGTATAGGTTTGTATACACTCGCAAAATTTACTGGCATGACAATAGGCAGGCAATTCGTTAATGTCGCCATAACGAGGCTCACCACATTGTCGATATTGTTCAAGCCTTCTATGATACTCTCTTCTGTCACATTAGACTTGGAAACAACCGATTGAATCATTGTAGATTGACTACTATCATCATCAATATAAGGTGTAAAATCACTCCGGCTGTTACTATCAGACCCTTGACTTTGAGGAGAGTCAACTCTAAACCTTTTGGATGGCAACTCGCTCTGTCGTACCTCCCCTAACCTTTTGTTCCTTTTTTCTTTAGGCAATGCTTTATTTATATCTTGCGTGGTCATTCCTATGTCTATTAACAACTGAGTTAATTGTGGCAGCATATCATTTGATGACGGGTGTTTAATTATGTTGATAAGAAGCATTTTTAAGTGTTTTCTCACTGAGTTCACTTGAGACTGTGACAGGGTGGGAGGCAGTGTTGTGTGGAGGTCTCCTAAGGCTTGTATCACTTGAGGCAAGTATCTAGGTCTAACTTTCGCGATCAGACAGAGTGTGGTCATGCAAGCCATCAGGTTGACGCTGGATATGTGCTGGGAGTTGTGGAATTTAACCAGCAGAGTAAAGATATGACTGGAAAGAAAATAAACTGTTTTTAGTACAGATAATACAATTTATTATGCAAGTAGATATATAGAAACTCTTTATTGTGTACACCAGAAATAAACAAACAGATAAGAAAACACTTTTTTCGGGAAATTGCGTGACATCTTCTCGTCCAAGATACCACAGTGCCTGAAGACGAAGGTATTTGATCAGTGTTGTCAGTGATGACATATGGTACTGAGACGTGGTCCTTAATTGTTGGTCTTTTGGAAAAACTCAGTCACACAACAGGCAATGGAGAGAGCTATGCTCGGAGTTTCTTTGCGCGATAAACTCCGAAACGTTGATATTCGCCAAAGAACCAGAGTCACCGACATAGCTATTAAAATCTGCAAGTTGAAGTGGCAATGGGCAGGCGACATCGCTCGAAGAACTGAATACCGATGGGGAAGAAGGTTCTTGAGTGGAGACCGCGAACCGGAAGACGCAGCGTAGGTAGGCCTCCCACTAGATGGACCGACGACATTGTGAGAGTCGCGGGCATCCAGTGGATGCAGATGGCAGGATGTCGTTCAGTGTGGAGGTTAAAGGGGGAGGCCTATGTTCAGCAGTGGACGTCTTCTGGCTGATGATGATGATGATGAAGAAAACACTTACGAGCTAGTGCCACAAGTGGCGGCCTTATCGCTACAAGCGATTTCTTCCAGGCAACCATTGGCAAGTGTGGTTAAATGATGGTTTGTTTGTTTCTGTATGTATGTATGTAAAGGAATTTTTGAACTTAATTTTATTTTTAAATTGAAGAATAGACTTGCGCTTGGCCGCCAACTCACCTGATGTTAAGCGATGATGCGGCCTACGGTGGATCATGCTTGCCTAGAAGAAACCGATTCACTCTTGACTTGAAGACACCCAGATGTTAACTATCGGGGAACACCAATTCAGGCAGTGCATTCCACAAACTAGCAGTTCGCACAATAAAAGTGGAATCAAAGCGCTTCGTACGGGTTTTCGGAATGTCAACCATAAACTAGGATACTTTTTTACCTCAGAAAAATTTACAGCTCTAGATGCAATGTCCACACAGGTAAAACCGCGGGGAATATTGGTAATTTTTAACAGAGTTCCAAAAAAGAAGAGATTCTCAATTAGACTGTATTTTTTTTCTTTCTTATGTTTGTAACCTCAGTATTTTCGACTGTTAGAACCGATTTTGATGATTCTTTTTTATTTTATTTTACATGGAAAACAAACAGCTAATTAACACAGTAGATATGAGATAAACAGTTACACAAAAGCCAAAAATATGTTTTCACTAATACAAACACAAAATAATGTAAAAGCCCCACACCAACACCAACTTGGGCCTGAATAGACAAATAGTATTCGAAAAACAAACATTCGAAGTCTTTTATCACACTAATATTATAAATGCGAAAGTTTGTGAGTGTGTGTGTGAGTGTGTATGTTTGTTACTCCTTCACGTTAAAACGGCTGGACGGATTTGGATGAAATTTAGAATAGAGATAGCTTATGTCCTGGATTAAAACATAGGCTACTTTTCATCATCATCATCATCATCACCGATTTTCATCACCACGCGGGTGAAACCGCGGGGCGCAGCTAGTAAGAGATAATACATTAGTTTATTAGCTTTTATTTGAAAGCTGGTGCTTCCCGTGTGGTCCCATTTCAATTTGGTCCAGTAGCCTTAGTACGAGAACTTACGAAAAATTACTGTTACGTAAACAATAGCAAATGGATGAAATAACCAGTTTCCTTTCACGTCCGATAGAGGCACTGTTAAATTTTTCATATATTTTGCTATCATATACGTAACAATAACTTTTTCGCAAGTGCTCTTACTTTGGGTACAGTTCTGTAATTTTTATGAAGGTGGTTTTTTTATATTGATAATTATTTTAAATCTTTTGGTACTAAGCTGTAGCAGAGACATATGGACTTACTCGGACTCTTCTTCAAGTGCCTTTCTCTGTATGAACGGTATGTCTGTCGGTAGACTGTCCAGACTGAAGCTCCCATTGGACTGGGGTCCAGAGCTCTGTAGTAACACCATCTCTTCTAAGAACTTGATGGAGTGCGTTCGGATGCCTTCGTTGTCACTGTCAATCATGTTCAGGATCAGTAGCTGGAATGGTATTGAAATACAGAGTTACATAGACTCATTGTCGCACAGAAATAAATGATTCGCATCCTTGTTAACATTAAAGCTCCCGATATCACCAAAGTACAGTTCCATAAACCTTGCTCTGTTAAATATAAAATCCTAACCGCCGCGTCAATTTACATCTTTGATATTTGCAATGATATAAAAAATTAATATTTTAAAAAGGTTTCAGAATTACCATGTAAACATCCGTTCAGGTTTAAGCATAAATTAGCAATCCCAAAAACGAGACTAGAAATGCATAGTAGTGGTCCTCTTGAAATGGCTATAAAAATATTTAATAAATTACCCGACGACTTAAAGAGTGACGAAAACGAACGAAATTTTACAAAGAATTTGAAAAACTTATTAATTGTAAAGTGCTATTATTCAGTAGAAAATTATCTAAACGACAAAACATTATAAACAGATCGGGCCGCTCCATACCTAAATTGCTATACCCACATTGGATCATTGTGTTAATATGTGTTATCAATATACTTAGCATAACATAATGTGCAATAAATGATTTGACTTTGACTGTTCTAAGCAGAAAGGTGGTCATTGTACTCATCATTGTGATCGTACAATGTACAGTACATAATAGTTTATAGCGATCAGGGATTCCTTTTGGGCAAAAAAATACCTGTATTAGGAGTCCCTGCTTTTCCTTAATATAAGACATCTTTGACTTAGGTGTGCGTGTGTGTGTGTATGATTGTTAGGGTGTGTGGGTGTGGGGTAGTAACTTATCTTTTTCTTTTCCGTTTTTTCTTTTTTTGCAGTTATTTTATTTTATTATAAGTGTAAATATTATATACTAGTGCTTTTGCCCGCGACTTTGCCTTGTGTATTTTCACATACATTTTTAACCCTTTTTTCCTCCCTTGATCTGGCCCTTCGCAAACAAAACATAGCCATAGGAGATGTGCGTGGACAAACAAACAAACTGACAAAAATTCTAAAAACTGTCTTAACGGGTTCACCTGCTTATTTTAGGACACCCTGTGTGATTATTTTATTAATATCTCGCAATTACAGTTTTTTTATCTTTGTTTTTATTATATGTTTAGATGTATAGATTTACTATATATATAAGGTCGGGGAAAAAGTTTCCTTTTTGGTCGTATTTTATAAACAAATTCAAGACATATTTTTTTCAAGTTTAATTACATTTAATTATAACATATATGTGCCATTTTGTTCGATAACTTGTTGCCATCTTGTAGGTAGTGACATGATCCCGTTGCTGTAGAAATTTTGGGACTTCTGATCAAAAAAATGCAACAAGTAGTTTTGACAGTCCTCTCTTGATGTTAATCTAACACTACCCAAAGAATTCTGAAGATATCGAAACAGGTGGAAATCTGAGGGTGCAAGGTCAGGGCTATATGGTGGATGCATTAACACTTCCCAACCAAGCTCTCAAAATTTTTGCTGAGTGGCCAAAGATGTGTGCGGTCTGGCATTATCATGATGAAAGACCACACTCTTTCTATTGATCAATTCCGGCCGTTTTTTCTAAATTTCTTGTTTGAGTCTCATCTGCTGTTGGCAGTAGAGATCCAAATCGATGGTTTTGCCCGGCGGTAAAAGCTCATAATGAACGATGCCCTGCCAATCTCACCATACACACAGCATCACCTTATTACGTGTTAATCCGGGTTTCGCTACAGTCTGTGGTGCTTCACGGCCCTTTGACCATGATCGTTTGCGCACATTCTTGTCGTAGGTGATCCGTTTTTCATCACCAGTGATCAATCTTTTCAAAAACGGTTCGGTTTCGTTACGTTTCAATAGAGAATCGCAAATGAGTACACGATTCATTTGGTTTCTTTCAGTGAGCTCGTGTGGCACCCAAATATCGAGTTTTTTTGTATACCCAGTTTTTTTCAAATGGGTCAAAACTGTTTTGTGGTCAATTCCCAGTTCTTCAGCTACGTCGTAACTACTAATATGCCGATCTTGGTCCACTTTTTCAGAAATGGCATCGACTTTATCCTTAACAGGGCGACCAGAGCGAGCTGCATCTTTGACATCAAAATTCCTGGACTGAAAACGCTTGAACCAACATTGTGCTACTCTTGATGACACTGCATTAGGTTCATAAACGTCACAAATTTTATTCGCGGCTTGTGTCGCATTTTTCCCTTTTTTGTAATAAAATTTCACAATATATCGAATTTCTTCGTTAGATTCACTCATTTTATCGAACAAGAAAACAAATGAAAAATGGCGGGAAATTGCTTTTTACATTTTGTATTCCTTTTTTAAAATGTCATATTTTTAATGGTATCAGAACCAGCCAGATACAAACAGTACAACCGATGAGATTTTACTACAACTTTATACATACAAAATACGAAAAGACTTTTTCCCCGACCTATTATATATATACACACCTTTAACTTTGCAAGTTGATCCCAAACATACTGCATCTCGCTCATATCTGCCTCACCCTGGCATATCCACAGCAACATATTCCGGTATACAATGCTCGCAGCCTGTATTGCTCGCTTCTGGACCCCGATGACCGAGTCTACGATGAGAGCTTGCAGTTGGATGATCGTCTTTGGTAGGTACTCGGGGTACTGTTTACTGCAATGTAGAGGTTGAAGTATGCATGTGAGATGCAAGGATGGGCGTAGCTATAGCTTTCACATGGAGGGAGGGATGTAAGCAGGTACAAAAATTCATAGTTTTTTTCACGGACTTCATGCAAAAAAGGCAAAATTCTAAGTGCTTCTTTTGTATAGCTCTCGTCACATCAGAGAACTGTTGCTTTGACAACCGAGCAGTGTGTGTGTGTGTGTGTGTGTGTGTATTTGTCTCTATCCAATATTCGACGATTTTGTTGTCTTTTGTCAAGCACTAAGGAGGGTCACCGGGGGGTTTAGTGGATATAATCCCACATAACTTGTCTGCACCCCAATGCAGCCTTTGGAAGATATCCCCTTCGAAAACAAAATAAAAAGTTATCTATCTAGGTATCTTAACTTACAAGATACTTACATGCGAGTTTGACTGAATTATTGCTATCTAATCTGGCATGATAATGTAGTAGGTACCCAAGTACGTAGGTTTGATTGATAAGTAAAGTGGCTTAAGTATTTAACAATAGGTTCTAGCAAAAAAGTAGCCCAAAACCAAGTTAGTCCTTACCTCAATTTTTCAATAAAGACAATGATTTGCTTCTTCACATCATTCGACTTATCGCTACCGTAGCTGAGTATATTGTCAACGAATAATGGAATGCACTGGGAGCCCTGGTGCATAAGGATTTCTATGATCTTTCGCAAAAGGTTCACCTTTTTGGGACCCTCTGACATGCCAGCCTCGTTTACCCATTGTATAAGCTGAAAGTAATTTAATTAGAAATAAAACATCTCATTTGATCAAAATCTTTTATGTCACAGTAAAGTTAATTAATTTTGAAAGAATTCAACCAAAACATGAAGACATTTCGCGCGTCCACGATGCAAAACGAACCTGATTTTGAGTAGTCGGATTGGTTGGCGTGTATTTACTAGACATCTTCAACATTTCTTCTGGTTTTTGATTTTTAATTAACTAAAGCTCATTGTTTCTATTAAGTAAAAAAGGGTTAATTCAACGAAAATACAGAAAATATAGCAGTCGCACGCACTCATACGGCGACATTGCATTTATTTGATAAGGCAGAATTTAAAAAAATGTTGAAAAGAGAAAAAAGTTAAATTGTTACCGATATTCCTTTAGGAGAAAAGGAGATACAATATAATTTTGAGTTATTAGTAGATCCTACCAAATTTGACCGTATAATAAAATAAATTTTGACAGTTTGAATTTTTGTTACCAGTATTAAAATATAAAAATTATATTGGCGATGCAACTGCCATCTAGCATCGAGTAGATTAAAAAGTTACGCCATCAAGCGAAGAGTAATTGAAGCAGATTAGTTGATATTAGTATGATATTAGTTCTCTTTTCAGCAATACTGGAAGAAGGCAGCACTGTCGTGTTGAATTTTTATCATTTTGGTCATTTTAATCGACACAACGAGCGCTTGGTAATTATTTCACTTTGCTAATAATAATTATATTTAGCTGTCTTAGTAGACGTATATCGTAACTCTTCTAAAATTTATTTTATATATAAACTTATGTATATTAACTCTTCTAATGTTTACCGATAAATACGTACCTAGCGTGCGAAATAAAAAAGTTCTTACCTTAGATATTTTAGTATCAATTTATCAATGGTTCTTACCCACCGTCCACCTCCTATCTGCCATACTGACATACTCATGATCGAATAAGTATATTCCGAACCTGCAGATAGTTTTTTTTTTTTTTAAATATTTTATTTTATATTATTTTTTGCTGTTTTTGCCGCGAAAGGCAGTTTTTTGTCGCTTCCTAGCTAGCCAACACGTGTAGGTACCAAAATTTTTTTTTTATCTTAGTACCTTTTACTTTTACTTTTGACTTTATTAAGTACTAGCCGTCCGCCCCGGCTTCGCACGGGTGTAAGCTCGGCCTTCGGCCTCGCTACAAAATATAATATAGCCTATGTCACACGGGGATAGTGTAGCTTCCCAACAGTGAAATAATTTTTCAAATCGGTTCAGTAGTTTCGGAGCCTATTCATTACAAACATACAAACATACAAAAATAGGTACAAATCTTTCCTCTTTATAATATTAGTGTAGATTATTTCTAAGTTAATCCGCCTTAACATTACATATTCTGTGAACATTTCAATCGGATATCGGTATACGGTTCGATAGGACAGACGGACAGACAGACAGCGTAGGCTTAGTAAAAGGGTCCTATTTACACCCATTGGGTACGGAACCCTAAAAACCTTTTAGTTCAGAGATGTGTTTTAATTTTAAATTGTATATTTTTATTTTTATTACACGGGAATTACTCACGTAAAATTAGGTCGGTTACTCTTGACTATAGTTTCAACCGCATTCGACGGTCTTTATCAAGGTGAAACTATAGTCGGAGAAACCGGCCTAATTTTACGCGAGTAATTTCCGTGTAATATAAATAAAATGTGTGAAAACCATGTCAGTTTCTGTAATAAATTGTATATATTACTTTATTAATTAATTTATCGCCTAGTTGCAGAAGAACAACAAAAATATGTGAAGATTTACAATAACTTTACTAATTCAAACATTTAACGGCGCATGCGGTGGCATGTAAAGGTTCTGCATTTCAAAGGACTTCGGCTTGTTTTGCTCCTCCATCTCCAAATATGTACTCCGTACTACGGTGATGCAGAATACAATGGTAACTGCAAAAGAAACGTTACAATAACAACATTACAATATTATGAGTGCCATTAGCTGAAAAGTGTCACTGTTTAAAAAAAAATATTTTCACCGATTTCTCCGCCAACTGTAGACAGATAAAAAAAATATACTTTTGTTCGGTAGGGTATACTTCCAATTTGATCCCATTTTCACCAAGTCAGGATCTGATGATGGGGATCCCAGGGAAATCGAGGGCAACCCTCATATTTTATAGACACTTGTTACGTTTTTCATATATTTTTGAAGTCGGTTTTTAATGTGATCCATTTTTTATTTAAATAGAAGATAGATATATCTTACTTACCAGCCCATTTGAGCATGGGAATGGCCGCGATGAATCCCATGAAGACGCACACCAGGATGACCAGCGTGATGGCAAGCGCCAGCAGGAAGTACGCTGTGTTGATGTAGTACTTCAGGTATTGAGGCTTGTTCTAAAAGTTTCATTATAGAAGGTGAACATGTTTGAAGGTCAATAAATAAACCCGCAGGAGACCAGATTGGGGAGCTTTATTTATTTATTTATTTACGGAAAACAAACAGCTTAGCGACGTACAACATAGCAATAAAAATATGAACAAATAAGCCTTAAAAGTTTTCATAAGTAAAAGAGAGCCACAGTCCAGGGGCCTTACCCCTAGCTTCATTTTTGCGAGCCAACTTTTAGAAGGTACCTGATAGGTACCTAAAATTAACCAACTCATTTAAGTTGCATCGTTTAAAAGCGTCTAACTTGAATGAACGAAAATCCGTTGTACTATGCGTGTGTGCGTGAAAATAACAAAGCTTGGCGGCTATCAAATAACTACCGCTTATCGTAGTTGATGGTACCGTTTAGACAAATAACACCTACGCGGGTCAACTTTTCGAGCTAGGGGTAAGGCCCCTGTTCCGTGATTGTTAATATAACAAATAGATTTGGAATTTGTGAGTTATTAACCTTGATTAGTATATACAATGGGACTGCCATGTGTATACTAATCTTGCTTTTGGGAAATTGTGGTCAAACATTTAGACTTCAAACAATCAAAAAAGGTTTTTAACTGACTTCCAAAAAAGAGGAGGTTCAATTCAATTTGTGTATTTTAATTTTTTTATTTTATGTTTGTTACATCAGAAATTTTGACCGGGTGAACCGATTTTGATGATTCTTTTTTTATTTGAAAGCTGGTGCTTCTTGTGTTGTTCCATTTCAATTTGGTCCAGTTCTGACATTTTTATGAAGTCGGTTTTTTATATTGATATCTATTCTTTTTATTAATAAGTACACACTCACCCTATGGACCCCAACAACTAGGAGTACGTTGATCACCAGATTGTACAGAAACACCAAGATGTAATACGCGAACGATATATACAGGCTGATGGACATTCTGTGCACTTGTTCCACAGGGTGCTCTGGGTCAGGGTTGGTCTCACTCTGCTTCACAAACACCGCCACCTTGTATGTGTAGAAGGATATAGCTGAGATGGTCAGGCATGATGCTAGCTGGAACGGAAGAAAAGGTTTTGTTGTTTGTTAAATTATAACAGTGCATTCTATGCCTTGGGGGGCGGGACATCGGCACAGTAGAAATAGTACTTCCCTTTAGTACTAGTATTATATATTTTTTGTAGTGGTAGGACTCTTTTGCAGGGGTCCGCCTGGGGAAGTACCACACCTTTGCCAGTTATTCAACCGCCAAGCCGTAGTTTGCAAACACTACTGTGCTCCGGATTGAAGGGCAATGTTTCCAGCGAAATTACAGGGCACACAGAGATTTGACATCTTATATCTCGGGGTGACGAGCGCAGGGTGAAGCGTGAAGAGCCATCAGGCGAGCGACTTCGCTCGTCTCGTCACTCAGTATCATAAAAAAAAAGTTGTCGTTGGAGCTGACTTGATGGTGTTGCTGATCATAATCTGCAACACCATCACGATCAGAGAAGGAAAACTCGAAACAAACCCGGAATCATCATCATCAGCCTTTAACTGTCCCTTGCTGGACATAGGGTTCTGCTAATGCAAACCACTGAACTCGGTCGGCAGTTCTTTGGATCCAGTTTGTACCCGCCGTTTTAAGCAGGTCGTCACTCCACCTGGCCACAGGGTGTCCTACACTACGTTTGCCTAAACATGGTCTCCACTCTAGAGCTACCACATCGGTTATCGGTTTTTCGTGCAATGTGGCCGGCCCACTACCACATCAGTTTACTAATCTTTTGAGCTATGTCGGTAACTTTGGTTCTATATCGGAATTCTTCGTTCCGAATATTGTTTCGTACAAGGTGTGTAGTGTGTGTGTGTAGGTATGTATGTATGTATGTATATTCCCGATGGAATTCGAAATGGCTCGACCGATTTTGATGAAATTTTCAGGCATCTTCAGATTCGCTGGGCTAATCGGTTGCGATCGGATCAATAGTTTTTTTGTGTTTTAATCATAGATTTAGGATGTCAAAAAAAATTAGGTCAATGGTTTTAATATTTTCCCTACAAAAACAGAGACAATGACATATTACATGATAAAAAAAAAAAACATCTAAGTCAAAGGAGATTGATGTCGCTGCCAAGGAGGTAATATTGTTTTCATCTTTCACTGGCAGATATCTGAAGTTATAAGGAGTAACTTAGACTTCTATTATCCCGGATATAACGCGGGTTGCGGATGAAATCTGTGGCACAGCTAGTAACAGACCTCTCTTACCCACTGGGCACTCTGGAGGGCCCCGCGATCGATGGGGCCCCCTAGTTCCTGGCAGATCAAATGATAACCGATATTTTTTGTACAGAAAAACATTAATTTCGAGAAAAAAACAATAGATAATGACTGACTACATTACCTACTTGCTTATTAGATTTTGCATCCGCAAAGCTACTTTATTCTCGTCCGAAAATAGTGCTCAGTCAAGGTCAAAGGGGCCCCATTTTCCTAATGTGCTCAAGGCCTCCAATAGGTTAAAGACGGCCCTAGCTTGTATAAGGAACTAAAAGTTACACGGGAAAGAGATAAGGAAGTTCAAGATCTCTTCTCTATATGAAGGGATCAGTGTATTTTGGAACGATGGTTATTTTTTTGAGATTACAACTTACAATAGAAAAGTATCCAATAAGCAATGATGCTATTCTCAAAGGCACACAGAAGCAACATCTGGTCACTCTCGGAAACTCAAACCCCATTGTTCTTAGAAAACGGCAACACTTTCCATAAAATATTCTCTCTAACTTTTTTTATCAGAACCCACGAAAAGATACTGTAGTGTCCTATTCAAAGAATTGTAATAAACTGATGACAAATGTGTCCCAAAACATGATTGCTGTGTGAACAAAACATGAGTTAACACGCCGACTAACTTTCCTGTGGACGTGACTAAATGTACGCACTAAAAACTTTATACGGATGGCTGTCCGTTTATTCATACAATACGATTGTAGCTCCCCTGTTCATCTTTGGAGATAAGTTGGTTGCACTGTCAATGCATAGTTGATAGCAAGTTGGCATTCTAATCGTTATCTGATAGGCAGGGCCCTGATAAGGAAGGCGACCAACGAACTTCAGCTAAGGCTCAACTTTTTTTTAACTTGTTTGTCGTCACCTTTTATTGACACTCGAACTCGCGGGTCGAACGTCATCTCTGTAATTTTTTATTAATTTTAGGATTTTTTATTTTAAACGAACTATCCAAATCCTAATTTTCACATCTGTAACTTCAAAACCGAATTTTAAGGTTTTTACCCATTTTCACCCCCTTAGGGTTGGAATTCGAAAAACCCTTTTTAGTGGGTGCATAAACTTCACAAAGAATACACCCTCCAAATTTCATGTCTCTAGGAGCAGCGGTTTAGGCTGTGCGTTGATATCTCAGTCAGTCAGGACTGTGAATTTTATATATACAGATTATAAACGTTGATATGGATCCCTAAAAAGGGAAGTAGCTGTTTTTGATACAAATTATCACCTGTAAGTACCTTATAATTTTGACCTAGTTTTACTGAGACCAACTTTTGTAAAGAGTGGAGAAACTATATTTTCTTCAAAAGTACGTTGATGCTTCCATTCTGGGTTCTGTAGGTACTAATAAATTTGTGATTACATCTTCCCGTGTGGTCGTATTTCAATTTGGTCCAGTTCTATTCTTTTTATGAATTCGGTTTTTTTATTGATAATTATATAACTAGCAGTACCCTGCGGCACCACCTCCTATTTTTCTTTACCCGTCCTTGTTACCGGTATAAAAGTAAAAATTAACCCTGGGTATAACCTACCTCCATACCAAATTTCATTCAAATCCGTCTAGCTATTACGAACTTGAAAGCGAACAGACACACTGACACACAAACCTTCGCATTATGTTGTTATACCCTTAACAGACGTACGTACCACGAACCACGGACCGCCGTCTCACCAACAGGAGGGAAAGATACATTTTCTCTTTCTTATCTACTTTTTAGAAGTAAATAGGTTTAATGATGTTTTGAATTCACAAACTTAGTGCACATGTTCTAAATTCAATTTACTTTATCCTCCAGCGGATAAAAACGGCTTTTGCACTCAGATATTGAAGAGCAAAAATACTCTTTCCGAGATGGGGATGAAAAATATATAGAAATAGCGAGCTTTACCTAGTCTGTGAGCGAAACGTACGACTGCGTGTGTAAGCCATGGTTTTGCTCCTCTAATGCGACATTAACCCCTTAATGTCGCATTTAGACGAGCATCGTTAGAGGAGCAACCTCTATTCGTCTGCAGCTTTCTCGCTCGCACTTTTGTACATTATTCTTATTGCCTCTTAATATAATACTACATTAAGCCTGATGGCATTGATAGGTAAAAGATCTATGCCTGATGGTCATCTGTGTACGCGCAGCATTTTTTATATAGGTATAATGTTTTTAATACCTGTATAGTTAGCAAGGTCTTCGGGTGATAATAAGCGCCACCAGATCACGTTACGACCATTCAGCATGATAACACTTCTGTCGCTGAGATTCCTCAAGTAGTTCACAATAGTAGTAACTGTACACAACACCGAAGCTGTACAACTCTAAAACTGTAACAAAATCATATTAGATGTTAAATAATAGCTGGCTAAGAGCGTGTCGAGACACGCATGTTGTAGGGTTCCGTAACTAAAGCCATATAATTGGATGACATATTTTTTCAGTTATTTTGATTTAAAAACCAAACTACCACGCCGATATTGATGAAATTTACATGGGACCACCTCTGAAGTATGGCCTACTAAACAGAAAAGGAATCATTACAAAAAACAGTGGAACATAGAACTCTCCTCCTTGCACCTCCTTTTTTGAAGTCGGTTAAAAAGAGAGTATAGTCCATTACACCTATCTTGAACAGATTGTTCAGTTAGGTAAGTCCAACTTAGGCAAAGAGGCCGCCCGATGAATCCAGCTCGGATGAGCAGCGTTCAGAAAATTGCGTGATATCTTCTCGTTCAAGATACCATAGTGCCTAAAGATAAAGGTCTTTGACCAACGTGTGTTGCCAGTGATGACATATGGTACTGAGACGTGGTCCTAACTGTTGGCCTTTGGGAGAAACTCAGAGTCACACAACGGACAATGGAGACAGCTATGCTCGGAGTTTCTGTGCGCGATACAATCCGAAACGTGTATATTTGCCAAAGAACCAGAGTCACCGACATAGCTATTAAAATTTGCAAGTTGAAGTGGCAATGGGCAGGCCACATCGCTCGAAGAACCGATAATCGATGGGGAAGAAGGTTCTTGAGTGGAGACCACGAACCGGAAGACGCAGCGTATAGGTAGGCCTCCCACTGGATGGACCGACGACATTGTAAGAGTCGCGGGCATCCAGTGGATGCAGATGGCAGGGTGTCGTTCAGTGTGGAGGATAAAGGGAAATACCTATGTTCAGCAGTGGACGTCTTATGGCTGATAATGATGAAAAAAGAGAGTAAGACTTACTAAAAATCATGAGCATGAGCAGATACCATCCCAAAATGATCTTATGTATGAAGCATAGAACTATCATACTGCCTATTTCCATCACCCAAGTGTACAGGCGGCTCACTAAGAAATTTTTAACTGGAACCAATACATGCTGCAATAAAAAAAAGTCATCAGTCATAGGACTGCCCATGAGAAGTGAAAACTTAAGTAGTAATTCACCTATTCTACAAGAGATGGCGCTGTTTCAAAATATACGGTACAGCGTGACGATGCGCGAGTTCCATGATTTTTGTTCACCTAAATAGTGCTCAACACGCCTAGAGAAGTTTTCACTTCCTTTTTTTTTTGGGAACAAAAAAAATGATGTGCAAAGCGTTAGTTTTAGATAAAAAACTTCTCAAAACCAAACGCGTGACAACAGCAGGGAAAAACCTTAAACCAAACGAGTGTTAGCAGTACTGTGGCCTTAGTACGAGCACTTGCGAAAAAGTTATCGTTACGTAAACGATAGCAAAAAGTATGAAAAATTGAACAGCGCCTCTATCGGACGTGAAAGGAAACTGAATTTTTCATACATTTGCTATCGTTTACGTAACGATAACTTTTTCGCAAGTTCTCGTACTTACCCCAATGTAGGTCAGCTGCAAAACCTGTAAAACAGTGTTTATTAAAAGTAATGTAACCATCGTTCAAATCATCGTTTTAAATAAACCGTTGTCAAGTAGCGTAGTAGTGGAGGCTGAGCGGTAGCATGTGCGCTTTACAATCTGACGGCACCTAGTTCTATCCTCGGCCCTGCACCAATTACTTAATTAGTACTTCAATAAAAAATGTGCAGGTTCGATGCCATCGCTCAAAAACTGCGAAGGAAAACATCGTCAGGAATCCGGTATGTCCTATAACCTCAAAAACTCAAAGATATGACAATCACCAACATGCATTGGGCCAGCATGGTGGATTAGGGCCCATACTTTCTTTGAGAGAAAGCTTGTATCCCAACAGTGGGAAACATAATAAGCTGATAATGATGATATCGTATGTTATGGTAAGGTATCTTGGCGGGAGCAGTGCCAGATTAGACGAATTATCGCTTAAAAGGCTACTAGCCTAATTGGCCGGTGCGAACGCATCTGGCCTAAGGGTACTTTTTCACCAGAGATGTGCAAGGTAGCTAATCGGTGTGCGAGAAAATAAATTAACCAATAGGAGACGAGGCGAAACGAAATGAAGCGACCCTATTGGTCGATTTCTTTTCCACATCTCTGGTGGGAAAAGAACTCTGAATGAGGCTTTGTCTAATATAACATAATATAAGTACATATGTCTTAATACTATTACGTACACAAAACAATCCATTAGCCAAGTACATTGAATGAACGAAAAGGATAGTTTCAGCCATTAGAAATGTGATTAATGCTCCGTAAACAAAGTAGTGAATTTCTTGAACTTTAGCAGGGCTGGTCACTTCAGTGGTCAGAAGGTATTTCTTGAAGGATTTCTCCCCGCCAGTAAACAGTTCTGGTATCGCTATTATGGCAAAAATCATAAAAGCAAAGGACCGAATCTGCAAAATAATTCATATAATTTTATTAACTTAAAAACACGTATCTGGTTTAGCTATTGAAGGGTTTCACTATCCATTCCTATCATCCATCTCCATCATCAGACCCTCTTCATGTAGAGTGTAAGTATAGGAATCGTATAAACAAACGAAATGAGCTCAAACTCAGAGGGTAAACTAGTGAAGAATTCCACTATCCACCATCAGATGGCTCCATCATCAGATCAGTTCGACGGTATTGAATTATTATATTGTCATCCGGATTACTTTAAAATATCAGTTATATTAATAAAACATAGACTAGAGCAAGAGTAAAGTAAAGTTTTAAATCGATATAACAATAATTAGAAGTAGGTTAAAAGTAAAGTTTAAAATCGATATAACATTAATTACAAGTAGGTTATAAGTAAAATTTAAGTCGATATTACAATAAATAGAATTAAGTTACAAGCAATGTTTAAAATCGATATAACAGTAACAAGAAGTAGGTTAAAAGTAAAGTTTTAAATCGATATAAAGATAATTAGAAATAGGTTAAAAGTAAAGTTTTAAATCAATGTAACAAAAATTAGAAGTAGGTTAAAAATAAAGTTTTAAATCGATATAACAATAATTAGAAGTAGGTTAAAAGTAAAGTTTAAATCGATATAACAATAATTAGAAGTAGGTTAAAAGTAAAGTTTTAAATCGATATAACAATAATTAGAAGTAGGTTAAAACCTCGAATCAGACAAACATAGGAAATATGCCTTAGCACAATTATCATTCCTGTTCAAATATCTCAATTTTTCATGTATTATTTCAAGTACAGCTCTCTGACAAAATTTTAACGTACACTAAGAAACTTGTAACGACACCAATGATAACAATGAACTAATTAGTTCACATGTAAAAAAAGGTGGGAAGGTGGTCTGTTGGGTAAGTTCGAGTAAAGACATACCCAAATTAATAGTTCTCTTTGTCTCCCAACAAGGGGATTCTCGTTTAAATGTCGACTGCGCAATTACATGTAGGTACCCGTTTACAAAGCATTGTGGTAAGCTGATGGGAAGAGACAGTGCAATGAGCCAACTAATACTACAAAATAAACTTACAGCGAACCAAAACATAAGTAGCATGGTGCCAGATCGTAAAGAATATAGCATTAAAAACTTATTCAGTGTGGGGAAAGATACATTGACTCGAATACACATTTTTTATATATTTCTTCAAAACAAATAAACCGTAAAACAACAAACAATTACGGTAAAGATAATGTTATTATGAAATTAACTTCGTGTTAAAATGTTTTTCTACATTGTCGATAACGGGTTTTTCTGGGTAATTTTGAAACCAAAGTACAAAGTATACAAAACACAAACACAGATGACTCAGTCATGGTCGTCAAAGTGTATCTCAATGTCAGAATGAATTTCATAATCTAAATAGGTCAGGTATAAAAAAGTAGTAGTAGTAATAACCCAAGGAAGGGCTATTGCGACTGCCAATTCGGCAAAGCAGCACAAGCGGCGCAAATAGGTATGCTAACCTTGGCAGTGGATTTGGTTACATATTTGAGGCATTTGGGGTCGAGACATCGGCGGGCCTTTAGAAACCAGGAGCTCACCTCATTTTCAAAAACCTTGCAGAGCGCCTGTTTAATGCGACGCGTGACCAAAATGCTAGTTTTTCTGGCTCAACGCTTAAGCATTGCCATTTAGCGCGGTAATGCCGCCAGCATGTTGGGAACGCTACCAACCGATAGTGGGCATTTGGATTGTCTTTAGACCTTCAATGGTCTATGGGCAGTCTGTGTTTTAGTGTTACCGTTAGCTTGTATTTTGTTTACCTACTTAATAAAGGCACTTACCCTTTCATATAAAACATAAAAAAGTACTCTTGACATTATAGATATATTTAATAAAGTTTTTGTATGGAAAGGAGAATGTTTACCAAACGCAACTTTTTTGTAGGATGAGGTTTACCAAATGGGATTCTTTCCAAACGGGATGTACCCATTTAATCATACGTTAATGTACGCTGTAGTCGCTCACGGTGTCCAGAGGTCTTGCAGTTCTGCGCCGGGCTTGAGATTTTATTAATTTGAAGACTGGATCTCAAGAAGGTGGTTCATACCTACCATCCTCTCTTTAATATTTGGATGTTTTTAAATTTCAATAGCCTCACGTAGCGATAAATCCTTTAAGAGTGTTAAATCCTAAGAAATCATTACTAAATGTTATGTTGTGATTTCCGAGATTATGTTTACTTATTAAAGGTTATCGGACATGATTAGTCGAAGTTGTCCGGAGCTATCCAATGAAATTTCCATTTTCTATTCATTGTTATTTGTAGCAAATTTGCAAATTTTATAACTCAGTCGGTTCTTCGGCGAATATCCTCTTTCCGGAATATATCGTGCAAAGAAACTCCGATTATAGCTCTCACCATTACCCGCTGTGCGACTCTTGAGTTTTTCCAAAAGGCCAGCATTTAAGGACCATGTCTCAGTACCATAATATGTCATCACTGGCAAGCAGCATGTACAAAATTTGCAAGTTGAAGTAGCAATGGGCAAACCACATCGCTCGAAACCGATAACTGATGGGGAAGAAAGTTTCTTCAGTGAAGACCACGAACCGGAAGACGCAGCGTAGGTAGGCCTTCTATTAGATGGACCGACGCCATCATAAGTATCGCGGATGTCCAGTGGATGTAGACGGCAGGCTGTCGTTCAGTGTGGAGTTCTAAGGGGGAGGTTTATGTTCAGCAGTGGGCGTCTTCTGGCTGATAATGATGATAATGAAGTGATTAGTAGACACTATCTTGTGTTACTAACATCGTGTTATCACTATATATATATAGATATAAATGAACCCCTATTTCTCCTAGTCACGCTATAACTTGAAAATGGCTTTACCAATTTCATTCATCTGTTTTTAAAATTATTTCTAATACTTGAAGAAGGTTCTTACGTTTAAAAACGGCTGGACCCATTTGGATGAAATTTTGTGCTCCTGGAGCGGGTCAAGGTAGCGAGACCGAAGGCCGAGCTTACACCCGTGCGAAGCCAGGGCAGGTCGCTAGTTGACAATAATTTTAGTTGAAGGACAAGTTTTTGTCTCAGCTGCGGGTTGCTTATATAAACTGGTTTTTATTTATCTCGGTAAAAGTTGCTCGCTGGAATGTTAAGGTTTTATAGCACTTTCAACATATCTCAGTGCTAGGAAAGTTGAAAACCCAAACTCTCGAACATAATTGAAAATTTGTAGGTATTGTTTTAAAAAGACAAATAATAATACGCGATAAGTAATATACAGTTAAAATATTGTGTCCAAATCGCGAAAGTTTAAGTTATTTTTGTAGGTTTTTAGAGTACGTAATTCTGATCAGAGCAATTTAAAATGCTAATCAGTGATGGATTAAACTCCATTGTACGAACTACCTCGATTCTACTAAAACAATTATAAGTATTTAATATAATTCAATGTAAACGACCAAAAATAATAACAAATCAAATACATTATACCTAAGTATTTGAAACATACACCTAATCTACAAAACCTACTTGTAAAGACAGTTCGGGGTCATGACCGTCTCTGGTCAGTTCCGTTCCAGACATCAATATTAAATAAACCGGCCAAGTGCGAGTCTGGCTCGCGCAATAAGGGTTCCGAACTACTACAAAATATAAAAAGTAGGTAGTGGAAAAAGACAACATCACCAACACGCCCAGGCGGTCACCCATCTATACTGGGTACTGACCGCGCTCAACGTTGCTGAACAGAATTTCGTCACTGACTCGCATTTGCCCATTATTTATTATATGTTAGTGTGTGTAGGTACTTTTTTTTTTTAAATTTATTGCGCACATGATCTTCTGACCCCAAACTAAGCAAAGCTTGTAATATGGCAGCCAGAGACTGATATACATACATATATATTTTTAAATACATACTTAAATAGATATTAACACCCAGACATAGAACAAACACAAATGTTTGTCCTAGATGGGAATCGAATCCACGCCCCCAAGCACAGAAAGTAGGTTCACTACCAACTGAGCCACCGGGGTAATCCTACATAACATTACATATTCTGTAAAAAATCCAACTGGCTATGTATTACGGTTCAAAAGATACAGCCGTTAAAAGGTAGGATACTTAGTAATAGGTTTCCGCTTACAACCTTTGGGTACAAAACCCTAAATATTCCTTCCTTCGTTCCTTCGGGACCTTCGTCTACTACGTTGACGACATCGAAGACGATGCCATCAGTCGATTCGTGCGTCGAGCATCGGCTGCGTCACCGAAGACCATTAAAGACTACAACTTGCAGATGGCCATCAGAGATCGGAACGCGGCGGTGATGGAGGCCCTGGGCCGGGAGGAGGCGATTGTAATGTAAAATAGGATTTGAAATGTAAAAAAAGCGTTTAGAAATAAGGATTGTGTGTATGCCTCGAGCATTCATGCTCACCATCGAAGGCACCTTCTTGCGGCGGCGTCGTGTGTCGGGTCGCTCTCTTCCCTCAAATATGGTTGAGGAGGGCGATGGCTGGCACATGAGTCATACTCGTGATCGGGTGCTGCTTGCGGGTCGCTGGTCTGCTCGCAGTATACACATAAACTAGTAATAACATGACTAAATTGTTTTAACCTTAGATTAAGAATAACTAACTTCCTCTCCCTGTATTGTGTAAAGTAAATTCGTTAAAGTTAACAAAATAGTAGTAAATTATAACAAAAGTCACGGACCCCGGTGTCTGTGGAGTGATATCTACACTAATATCTACACTAATATTATAAAGAGGAAAGATTTGTACCTATTTTTGTATGTTTGTATGTTTGTAATGAATAGGCTCCGAAACTACTGAACCGATTTGAAAAATTCTTTCACTGTTGGGAAGCTACACTATCCCCGGGTGACATAGGCTATATTATATTTTGTAGCGAGGCCGAAGGCCGAGCTTACACTCGTGCGAAGCCGGGGCGGACGGCTAGTTTTAATTATAAAAATAAAAAAACCCTAAATATTGGTGAATGAAAACGAGAGTCAGGATTATTGGTGAGTGAGGCGTTGTTTAGACTACTAAACTACAAGTCAATTCTATACTAAGTAGGTAAATTACACACTTTGTTGATGTTGTGTTTTTTTTAATCCAGTTGGATGTCTGAGCACATCTTGAGCACAATATATTTTCTCAGTTTAACTATTTTTATTTGTTATCTTGTTATAGTATTTTTTTGTCATTTGTTCTCTTTTTTTAATAATTTTTGTCATGTATAATTACTTGCACGCTCACCGTGCAGTGCGTGACGTCTCCTTCCGGTCTCATCGGAAGACCAGCGCCGGTTGGTAACGAACGGCATCATGCTGAGCTGGGGCCGGTTTGTGGCAAAAATTCAATTTTTTATTTTTTAATGTGTGTAGCTTTAAGTGTGTGTTGATTTTTGCTATAGATAAAATATTGTCTTTTTGTCTAAAATATCGTGAGGAAACCAGTATACCCAAGAACGTTAAAAGTTCAAAGAAATGATGACATTCACCAACATGCACTGGGCCACCATGGTGTATTACGGCCTATCCTTTTTCTCTGAGAGAATACCAGTGTCCCAGGAGTGGGAACAGAAAGGCTGATAGGTAATGATAAATTAGATAATTAATGACACCTGCATGTTTTTATTAGTGTCCTCCACAGACTAGGTAAAGCTACCACAGAAAAGAGAAGTAAATAGAAATGAGAAGGAAACTCTGTCGCCAGGTACTGTGACAGATATGTGATTGAACATTCTTATTTATGTCAACGCGTCGAACTCCGCGTCACAGTTGCTAACACGGTTGCTATGGGTTTATATGGGTGCAAGTGGCTACACCAAATTTCTTACAAAAATACCTTGACAGCCCCATTCTAATTTAAATAAACATTTTTTTTCTTTTCTGTGAAAGGTACCATGTACAAGTCTTTGGTTTCATAATTATTATTATTTGTTTTTGTTTAGTCTATTGAATAACAGTATATGACAAAGCGCAAAATACTTCATTATCTTTCAAACCATCACAAGGAAAACCCTAATTACTTCCAATCCAAACATCAAAACAAACAATTCAGACTAAACCCCAACACGATAAGAATACAGTAAATAAACCAATACTAGCCGATAGGAATTTAATCTGCGTCAAAGCTGATATTTTGACACGAGCACTAATAGTAACTGTTGTTAAACTGTGTTCAAGCTTGTACAAACTGATATCTAAACTATGTCTCGAGCTGAGGTCCATCTCCGGTCATTTAGAGATAATGGTCCCAATAAATGGTCGCACAAACAAGTCTATATACCGTCAGTTGGAACGTAGCTCTCTGAGAAGTAACTTTATTTTGTGCTCCAGTGACTTTAAAACAATCAAAATGTATTGTGATTGGCCAGAACTAGGGAGGTGCTGCTTTTGCCTACCTCTGCGGAAAGGAGTTATCGTTTTTGGATACGTAAACACTGTAAGTTTTGAATTACTATTTTTAATTTTAGGTTCCAATGTTAGGGTCTTTTATCTCGCTTCCGCATTTCATCTAAGCTTTACGAGTAGAGATAATAACATTTCAAGCAATAAAAAAAAATCTATAATATTTTCATCTTGATTCTAAAAAGTTTTCTTTCCTAAAAATCTAAACTACTACATTATTTATTTAAATTCAATTTTTTTTGAAAACTTATTTGAATTTAAACATTAAAATTTTACTGAACATCTGTAATGTTATTTTATTTGTTTGTATCCTTTCGATTTTACTTATTGATATATTTTTTTCTTTAAAATGCCGAAACGTGCAAGCTAAATAGAGAACGCGCGAAGCATGATTCATACGCGTAGGTTTATTTTTATTACTGAAATGCTAGTTTGACTCACCGGCTGTCTGGAACATATTTAGCCTAGAAGAACTAGCTAGGGTAGGGATATGATTTGAAATTTGTAAGTAGTCGCATGGTATAGGTTTTTGAGTTACTATTAAAAGGGGTGTCATCTCTTTTTTTTCTTCTATAATGTATATATAATCTAGTTAGTCTCGCAGAAACCCAAAAATCTAGACCATTTACTTTTTTATGGTTGTCTAAGAGATCGGTTTCAGCGATAAGGCCGCCACTTGTGGCACTAGCTCGTAAGTGTTTTCTATCTGTTTGTTATTTTAGGCAGCCAAGTGAAAAGAAAGATATTTCTTGACTTACAATTAACTTAAAAAAATGAAAGAACAAAACTCTTCAATTGAACATTTTAAAGACTAAAGAAAAAATGCTTTCTCCTTTCAGATTTTCTGCGCATTTATGATTGGGCTGCTTAGTTATACGATACACAATCACGACACCCCTGCATACCTGATATACAGTCGAATACTCAACTTCCCAGCTGAACTGTGCATTACAATCTACTGTGCTGAACTGCTCTTTAATGTTGCCCTCATCTATGGAGCTCACACAGTAAGAACGTTTCTTTTATTCCAAGCTGTGCCTTGTTTTATCCGGTATTGTCAATTCATTATTATTAATTACCTTCTTTAATTACCTGTAACTATCAGGAAACAACTCAGGTTCCCTATAGCGCATTCCACGGGGTTTTGGAATATATACTAAGAAACGGTGTCACCTTTTCGTGGCCGCCCTGGTTGTCTGATAGAAAAATAGGCAAGAGGAATAGGTACTTATACCTCGTACTCAAACAGTACGAGTAAGTATTATAATTGAAAACTATACTCGTAACTGCGAGTTTTATCAGTAGCACTATGTTGTCAACTCAATGCTTCCGTTCAGCGTGATTCTAAAATAGTTTGTTTAATAAATATAGTACTATATTTGACCCTGAAATGGTTAAGCGATTATAACGTGGTAGCGTGGACGGATGAAAGGCCACTGGCCTTCTACCTTCTGTATGAATCATCTCCATCCTAACGAAAGAAAGAAAATGCATTATTTTTTCCAAACTATTTTTCTATCTCCTCCGTCATTCTATAAAATATCAACACTAAAATTTGTTTATACCACTGAAAAGAGAAGTAAATAGAACGGAAATGAGAAGGAAACTCTGTCGCCAGGTATTGTGACAGATATGTGATTGAACATTCTTATTTATGTCAACGCGTCGAACTCCGTGTCACAGTTGCTAACACAGTTGCTGTGGTTTTATATGGGTGCAAGTGGCTACTGCAAATTTCTTACAAAAAAGCCTTGACAGCCGCTCTAATTTAAACAAAAAAAATCTTTTCTGTGGTTTATACTAATTGCAAACCCCCGCAAAATAACATCTGAACCAATCAGTTAATAGAGTTCGTTTTTTTTTCAGAAATCAGTGATCTATCTTAAGGCGTACTACTACTTCGCTCTGGGCTCGACGA
Organism: Agriopis leucophaearia; assembly: GCA_949125355.1. Taxonomy (NCBI): domain Eukaryota; kingdom Metazoa; phylum Arthropoda; class Insecta; order Lepidoptera; family Geometridae; genus Agriopis; species Agriopis leucophaearia. The sequence goes on along the minus strand of OX421274.1, from coordinate 14,629,787 downwards.
TAGCGGTTCTGTTACTGCAGATCTTGGACCTCTTCGGTGAAAGATTTTATGCTCACATGGTCGTGGAGATGCTCGTATTCATTTTTGCTGGCTTTTGTAAGTTCTTTTCTTAAGATTTATTTTAATTTACGCAGCGTTTAATTTTCAAATTGCACTTTAATTTTAGTATTGGATTTCTTATTGAATTTCGCGTGTTAAGAAAGAACAAAAACGAATGTTTTTACAACAACTACATTTTATTCGAGCGTGTTTTACTAAACTCATTGTTTTAATGAAAACTGCTGCCCCTAACTGCATTAGGTACACAACCTTTCATTTTGAATTGGTCCACAACACATAGTTATAAAGACTCCGAAAATGAGCATATTTCTTTTCAAATGACAAACACTATCTTTAAACCGACTTCAAAAAAGAAGGATGCTTCTATGTTACACTGTATTTTTTTTAATGTATGTCAAAAACGCCAAATGTTGACCGATAAAAAAAAAACTTTTGTTCGGTAGGGTTGTATACATCCAATTTGATCCCATTGTCACCAAGTCAGGATCTGATGATGGGGTCCCAGGGAAATCGATGGCAACACTCAAATTTAATAGGCACTTATTAAGTGTTTCACATTTTTTGAAGTTGGTTTTTAATGTGTTCCACTTGTAATCAAATCTAATTTAAGTGTGAAAAGGTAACAAACGAACAGTCCGTTCGTTTTGCGTTAATAATACTTTCGTAATATGTTTTAGATAATACAAAGCAATAAGTTTTCCGCCCACTTTTTTAATTTGATATCTCGTATTACTATAAGTTTCCGCCTGATCATCCACGAGATTCGCTGAAGCATATCCTATGAATATAAAAATGTAATAATAAAATATCATATCACAATTCATATGGTTAATCGAAATTTTATTTGACTTGGCCATATTTCAGAGAAGTTGTCTCTCAACTAATCACATGACCGCGAGTGGCATTTAGAACTGAGCGTTTGTTCTATATCACAACACTTGCCTGGCCAAGGAAAATGCCTTTAGATGGTCTTACTGACTATAGCCACAATCTTACTATATTGAATTCACAAACTTAGTGCACACGAGTTAATTAAGTAGTCCTAAATGAAAATTAATTTCAGGTAGAGTGCCCAAAATGCTGGCCGCGTTGCCTCGCTGGATGGCGAGGCTAACTTTCTGACCCAAATATAGGCCAGCATTTTGGTCACGCAAAGAAACTTTTAGTCTCCCCGACAAATCCTTGAAAATTTCGAAAGCACTTGGCCCCCACGGTCCAAGTGTTTCTACCCCAAACGGCACAAATAAGTAACCTCTGTCAAGGCTGGAATATTTGCGCCGCTTGAGGCATTCAGCCGCGATAGCCGCGCCACCTGCCTGCTTTGAAGTCTCTGGAAGGTGAGACGGTGCCAGTGTATCAACACATGTAGCGTCCCACACTAAAGGCCGTCCCATCTTCCAGGGAATGAGAGTCATTCCGTCGGGTCTCTTACCGTCGTCGCGAAGTAGGCCATTCGGTTCCAGAACGGCTGCAACACCGGCGCTTCCAAAAGCCCGACGGATGACATCATTCAAGTTGCTGTGGCGCGCTATCCGACCGGCACTCCTATTGCAAGATAAACCGTGGTGACCGAGGCTATCAACTTTGTCACCGCATGCACATCGGTGAGGAACGACACATTGACTAATCACATTGACTTAAATATGGCCCAGTGCCTTTATAAACTAAACAAAATACAAGCTAACTTACACTACACAACAGTTAGACTGCCCATAGACCGTTGAAGGTCTAAAGACAATCCAAATGCTCAAGCCCAGTATCAGTTGGCAGCGTACCCAGCATGCCCATTACCACGCTGAATGGCAATGCTTATGCGTTGAGCCAGATACAGGCCAGCATTTTGGTCACGCGTTGCATTAACCAGGCGCTCTGAAAGATTTTTGAAAATGAGGTGAGCTCCCAGTCCATAAGAGCCCAGTTATGGTGGATACTTACTTGGCACGTTTGGGTTCAAATAAAAAAATAAGACTATTATTTTTTTGACAGGTATGCAGTTGTACATCATAACCGTCCTAAGGAGTTTGCTTAAGAAGATGGAGACAGATGGACCTCACGTGTACGACAACCAGCTTCACCAGATAGTGACTGGGGAGCTCAAAGTTGAGAACAACGGGGTTTATAACAACCTCACCACACCAGCTGAAGTTAAAAACTAGCAACAAGTAGCCTATATTGTCGGGAAGAACTGTTTATTGTATGGTTTTGCGTCATAGTTTGTCGCTTTCCATCGCTCATCTAGGAGAAATGGTAAATTAGAGTTTAGACTAGCAAGAACTTCATGCAATTTATTGCATACGTGACTTACAACAAGTGCCAAAATAACAAACATTTGTGAGTTGTAGAAGAAAGTTCACCACCTTTGTTAACAACGTAGAAGTTTGCTGGTTTACATTCGCTAAGTATTTTAAACTTTGCTTCGATTAAAAAGAAAACAAGTATTTTGCTGTTAACATGTTGATATCTCAAACGACTATTTAAATTATGAAGATTCTTCCAAAAAGTCGGTTTATTTTGTTTAGAGTGTAATTATTTTTTAATTCTAATCTATGGTGCTAAACATGCCTCGTAGAACGAGCTACGATGTGCTACGAAAGTTCGTAGCAGTTTTCACGCTCAATTAAAATACCTAAGTATTTTTTTACCTTAAGTAAACTTATAAATCATGTAATTTATAAACTTTATAAGCTAAGAAATCCGTACTCAAGTTTTAGTTTTAAGCTTCATTTGTAAATAATTCATTGCATAAAACGTAATTGTAATTTTTGTATTATCGAAGAAATATATTACGTTTTTCAATTATCTGCATGTTTTTTTTCCATCTGATATTATATCGTCACTTCGTAGTTTTAATTTTAAGAATTATAGAAGTATCTCAGAGTAGGATAAACACTAAAGCCAGGAACATCAACATGTATTTTTTTGGATTTCCGTAAAGTCAAAACTAACTTTATCCCTCAGTCGTTTCATGAATTTAATTGTATGCATTATGAAGACGTACCACTGAAGTGAGATTTTTTTTTGTGAGACGTATATATAATACTTTATATCCCGGAACAATGGGACGTTTTAATCCAATGCAAAAATCACGGAGTGCTGTTAACATGCCATAAAATGGCAACACTTCTTAGTCTTGAGCACCGGCGCAAAGTTGCTAGTCTATCGGTTTTTTATCGGATACATTTTGGAGAATGTGCATCGGATCTGCATGATTTAATTCCCTCCTGCCCTTTTTTCTATCGGACTGCCAGAGCGGGTACGAAAAATTGACACCGCTTTATGGTTGACATTCCGAAAACCCGTACGAAGCGCTTTGATTCCACTTTTATTGTGCTATTATTTTCATTAAGTTTTGTATTTATGTGTGTAATGATAGTGGGTCATTATTTACGTGAACGTGCTTGAGTAAGTAAAAATGATATAACGCGGTGAAACATGTCTTTTCGTGTTGTTTCCAAAACTCCATAGAAGCCTCTTGTGAAGCCAACACCGCTTTACTGGGGCTTGAGTTTGACTTGACCATGACTTACTATGCTTGACTCTGACTGTGACTATGACTTGTTAGACGCTATTTAATACCTTGTAAATCTTATTTATTATTCTGACTGAAGGTCTCTGTATAAATAGTCACAAAAAATGCGTTGTATAAGTTAGTACTTGTTCATATTGTGACTACTATTATAACATACTCATATACTCTATTTTTTTTTAAAACGCCAGTGTCTTTATTATTTAACTAAACAAAACATAAGCGTTAGTCCTATAGCGGTAATAGAGTCTTCATCGTGTTTGTGATGCCTCTGGTGTTACAAGTATTCATAGACGACGGTGACTGCTTACCATCAGGCGGCCCGTCTGCTTGTTTGCCACCAATGGCATTAAAAAACTCGCGAAACGCCTCAAATATGTAACCAATGCCGAGGTTAGCATATTTGCGGCGCTTGTGCTGTTCTGCCATATTGGCAGCTGCACCAGCCAGATTGATTCAAGATCAATTGTAACGTCACAAAAAATCAAGCCTTAACCCCAACAGGATAAGAATCTAGTAAATAAAGCAGCGTACCAAAGCTGATACTATGACATAAGCAACATTTCTCATAACTGTTTGTTAAACTGTGTTCAAACTGATACAAACTGTTGTTTAATCTACGTCAAGACCTGAGGTCTACCTCCGGTCATTTAGAGGTACTTAATAAAAGGTCGCAGACTACCGCCAGTTTAAACGAAGCTGTCTGAAAAGATACGCATTTTGTGCTCTTGCGACTTTAAAACATTCAAAATGTATTGTGATTGGCCACTACTAGGCAAGTGCTGTTTCTGTTTACCTTTGCGGAAAGGAGTTATAATTTTTTCTTACATTAACATTGTAAGTATTTGAATAAGTATGTGCATTGTTTAATTTTAACCTTTTTTTAATTGTTTAATTTTAACCTTTTGAAACTCAGAGTCGCACAGTGGGCAATGGAAAGCGCTGTGCACTGAGTTTCTTTGCGCGAAAAAGTCTGGACCGAGGATATTTGCCAAAAACCCACAGTCACTGACAAAGCTATAGATTTGCAAGTTGAAGTGGAAATTACATATTCTTTGAAAATTTTAACTGACTATCTTTTACGGTTCGAAAGATACAGTCGTTTAAAGGTAAGACGTACAGACGGATGGACAGATATACAGTGTAGGCTCAGTAATAGGTTCCCATTTTGTCCACCCAGAAGATGGACAGACGACCTAAATGAGACCGCAGGGAAACGCTGGATGCCGGCCGCTTCCAACCGGTCCTTTTCGAAATCGATGCGGGAGGCCTATGTACAGCAGTGGACGTCCTACGGCTGAAATGATGGTGATGATGATGTGGTTAAGTGACAGATTTCATTTTCGTATAAAAATATTCTGAAAACTTACCCTAAACAGTAGGTAAGCCTTAGATAAAGAGAGAAAGAGAGGAAGGAAATGTTTCTTGTCGTACGATCCATTCCATCTCTCTAAAGAGAACCAATGCTTAGACCTATTTCCTTACAGATTTTCTGCGCGTTTATGACCGGGCTAGCTAGTTACACGATACACAGTAACAACGCTCCTCCAGTCTTGGCATACAGTCGAATACTCAACTTCCCAGCTGAGCTGTTCATTACCATCTACTGCGCTGAAGTGCTCTTTAATATTGCCCTCATCTATGGAGCTCACAAGGTAAGAACTTTTGTTATTCCTGGCTTAAGCTACCTCACAGGAATCGATTCTTTTTTCAAAATAAATAAACTTACCTTCCATAATATTGCATACTCTTTTTAATAAACTAGTGCGACGATTGTGTAAATTAGTACAGTGACTAGATTGCTATCTTACTTAAAATTAAGCGATGCTGATTGTTATGTGATAAAGCACTTGCCGTTTGCCGAAATGTGCCGTTAGGACTCAGTTTTGCCTGACCAGCTCCGAGAATGAGTCACTTGTCTTCTACTTGAAACCGACATTGAACTTCCGCTACTTTCACGACCGTCTAACCTTCACTCTGCTCTGTCAAACTAGTGTGACGGTTGGGAAGAAAATTTCCTCACCGTCACACTTCGTGTATTACTTACATATTTTTTTTGTTTTCGAGGGGGAATCTTCCAAAGATACCCGGCTGCATTGGTGTGCAGCCAGGTTATGTGGGATTATACCCACTAAAACTCCCCCGGTGATCAGCCTGAGTGCTTGACAAGAGGGCTCCGGGATCTCCAGAGGAACGCACCGGAGCCCTCAGCACTGCGCTATGGCTCCTCCCGAGACAACTGCGTGTTGTCTCAGCTGCGTCTTGTATTGCCTAGTGTGAAGGCTAAGAAACTTATTTCCTAACTTTCATTGCTAATGTAGAATAGAAAGCAGCTTTCCTAACCCATTGCGATCGTTGCAACCTCAGATCAGACAAACAAAGGACATATAATAAAATGGCGTGGCGTAAATAAGACCTTGCAGACGACCTTGCCGCCCTATTTTTTGCATGTGGACTATTAGCTATTAGTTAGATAATTGGTGTCGCTGTTTCTTGGTGTGATGTTTATTGGTGTGCATGTAGAATAAGTAAATATGCCTTATAACAGAGAGATTACTCCTTATAACATCAGCTATCTGCTACCCGTCAAAATCGGTCCAGCCGTTTCAGAGTTCATAGTGAACATACATACATACATCGCCTTTTATATTTATATAGATTTAAACCTTCCAGCTTATTGTACACACAAAAGCAACAGCAACACACAAAATGTACATAATGGCAATGTACAATGCGTAGTAAGTACAAACCACTAAAATAAACGCAAAATATGAGCATAACGCAAAATGTACAACAGTACAATACCCAGTACAAATTAAATAACCTTCTCATATTTTTTGTTACAATCAAATGAAGAATAAATCGAAAAATGAAATTAGAGAAAGTCCAGAAAACAAATTAATGTCCCGAATGAAATTAATTGACTGCCACGGTGGCTCAGTTGGTAGTGAACCTACTTTCTGTGCTTGGGGGCGTGGGTTCGATTCCCATATAGGACAAACATTTGTGTGTGTTCTATGTCTGGGTGTTAATATCTATTTAAGTATGTATTTAAAAAATATATATGTATGTATATCAGTCTCTGGCTGCCATATTACAAGCTTTGCTTAGTTTGCAATAATGTCCCAAATATTTATTTATTTATTTAATTGTGGATCATGGTGATGACGACCCGTGACCATCATAATTATTTATGATAGCGGTAATTTTGACTGCTATATTAAAGTAAACTAATCTCTTTAATTTTTTTCAGAAATTAGTCATCTACATAAAGGCATACTATTACTTCGCTCTTGCTTCGACGTTAGCGATCGTGGTGTTGCAAATTATAGACCTCTTCTATGAAAGGTTCCACTATTACTTGGTACTGGACTTGCTTATCTTCATGTTCACTGGACTCTGTAAGTTTACAAAAGTTTATTTTATTTAGTTTCTGTGCAGTTTATGGCTGCATATGGAAGAAATACTTCAAAGATAGAAATTCCCTGGCCCACATTTCATACTACTTAGTAATCTTAATTAGGACATCTAACTTATATTGGCTAGCTATACACATACGAAATGTCAATGTGGCATGTAATCTCATCTTTTTGGTTCTACCCCCAATTTAAGACTTAACTATAGTTTGCCAAAAATATGCTTAGATAACAGCAAAAAATAATAATTTTATATCAGTAATTTAAAGAAATCTACTCTCAAACTTTACCTCTAAGATTTTTACAAAATCTACATTTGTAAATTGGAGGTGTATTTTTTGATCGAAGATTGGAGGTAATAGGTTGAAATTTTGAGTGGTATTTATCTTTTATATATACGATATATATAGATTCTTCCTTGGCAGGTATGCAGTTATACCTCATCACTATTGTGAGGAGTTTGCTCATGAAGATGGAGACAGATGGACCTCACGTGTATGACAACCAGCTGCACCAGATAGTGACGGGGGAAGTTATAGTTGAGACCAACGGGGTTTATAATAATCTCACCAGGCCTACTGTAGTTAAAAACTAGACTATAACAGGACCCTGATTCCGTAAAAAGACAAAAAACATTCCAATAACACGCTGCAAACGTGTTATAACACAGTAAATAATAAATAAATAAATATCTGGGACATTTTTGCACACACGGTCATCTGAGCCCAAACTAAGCAAAGCTTGTTATATGGCTGCCAGAGACTGATATACGTACATATATATTTTTAAATACATACTTAAATAGATATTAACACCCAGACATAGAACAAACACAAATGTTCATCACACAAATGTTTGTCCTAGATGGGAATCGAACCCACGCCCCCAAGCACAGAAGTTAGGTTCACTACCAACTGAGCCACCGGGGCAGACAGTAAACATGGTTACATAATTGAAATACGTCAAATGCATAAAACGTGTCGTCGATTGGATACTACATTCTCTTGCCAAAAGAGCTAGAAACGCGTAAACTTTCTCCACGTTATTTTGACAGTTCAAAACGACCGCGACCGAACCTCATCGCGTTAGGAAACTTGATATTTCCAATTCCACGCAGATAACGTAACACGGCCGTGTTAAAAATGTATGTGGTCATTAAAACAAGTGGCACAGAGTCCATTTTCAATTAAATTATCATGTTAACACGTCGCGTGCCGCGTGTGAATGTAACTTAGAGAATAAGGACCCTGCTAGACTACACTGCGCCCCGCGGCTTCACTAGCATGTACATTCCCTCAGCAACAATACATTTTCCGGCCCTCCAACTATATCTATGCAAAAACTCATGTCAATACGTTAATTGCTCTGTTGCTGCGTGAAAGAGCAACAAACAAATAAACTTTCGCATTTATTATTATTTGTATGTTTTGCGGCAAATGTGACAACTTGATGTAAAACAGATCTATTTTAACCCCCGACGTAAAAAGGGGGTGTTATAAGTTTAACGTGTGTATCTTTGTGTCAGTTGCTGTCGGCTGCACCTATTTTTATTTAGTACTTTTTTGTCTGAAAGGTAACTTGATCGAGAGTGTACTTCTTCTTAGCTATGATTCAAGAAACTCTGTTCAATCGTTTAAAGATTACAATTATGAGGGGTAAAAAATATGTACTTTTTAATCATGACGAGATGTCTTGCTTACACTATTTAAGTTAAAAGCGTCTGAATAGTCATCTATGGTGCTAAATAAGTCTTGTAGTAGGAGCTACGATGTGCTACGAGAAATCGTAGCAATTTTGGTATAGTTTTAAGAAAATTCCAAATTATGGAATTGTCGGGTGTTGAAAATCGAATATTTACGCTTCATCTGTATTATACAAGGTAACGCATATCCATACATTTTGTCGAGTATCAATGATCGTTTTCTATAGAACAGCAATTTTTTTTCGCAATTTCGTTGGTGTTATATTAAAAGTAAAATAACCTCCTTTCGGATTAGTACAGGGTATATGCGTAACCCTGTATATTATTTCATAGAACGTAATTATATTTTTTGTATATAATATTAAATAAATAAAGTATGTTTTGACATTAAAAAAAAATGTTCTGCCTTATGATGAATGATGTTTTATGCCTAATGATAAGCAGTCACCGTCTCCTATATGGATACGAAAAGCCGTACCTTTACCTGTTTTAAGCAATTCATTTTGGGTGATTGCTGAAAATCATGCGAACGTGAACCTTAATGCGCTGAGATACGCTGTAAGTTTCCCTAAAAATGTAAAATAAAATAAATAAAATAATACGGTTTGTGATCGCGCAACTTTTCGCAATGACCTAAACAGAATCGCATAAAACAGGTGATGGTATGACCCCTGTAACATCAAAATGATGATTACTCAGTGGTTGGTGCGTTCGTATTCCAATCCGCAGGGTGTGGGTTGAAATCCCAACAATACGCTTAAGCTAAAGAAGGAAAACATCGTAAGCAAACCATAGTATGGTTTGTTATTGTGGAGTTGTCTGGAGGAAATGTGGAGTTTATATGTCGTCAAGTTGGGTTGGTTTGTATCAATTTACGTGGTTATGGCAAACAGTATCAAATTTTTATTTTGGTTATAAATAGTTGAGTATATAAATAAGTTGAATGTAATTTTGTGGTTTCCGGTAAGCGCAGCGTAGCACGTCCACCCACAAGATGGACAGACGACCTAAAAGAGATCCCAAAGAAACGCTGGATGCGCGCCGGATACAAAAAAAAAAAAAACCTAATAAACATGATTCTAGTAGGTATTTTACAAGAATGGCTTGTCTGCAATGATGCGCGCAGGTTCCTTTTTACACACTCAATTAGATAAACGGTCAGACATCTACAAGTAAAGTCGGCGTGCTCTCTGCCTCAATACTCGTTTTATTTGTGCCTGGCTACTTATTCGTTTCTGTGGCTGTGACCTTAAAGTTTTTTATTTTCTTCTAATATTTTGACATAATTTTACACTAATATGTATTGCGACTGGCCCCTGTTGAGACGATGGTGTTTCTGTCTACCACTGAGACAAGGTATTCTAATTTTTGGATACATGAACATTTTAAGTTATAAAATCAGTATTTTTCATCAAACTTGGAACAAAATTTTTAATATCTTTGTACAGGGTTACGCATATAGACTATACTGAGCCGAAAAGAGGTAATTGTACTCATCGTTATGAACAACTTTTAGTAGGGACCAAACTGAAAACGAGAAAAAATCTACTGTTCGATACCTACATTTTGTCGAGTGTCAATAACTGTTTTCTATGGAACAGCTGATATTTTTTCCGTGATTTCAGGTTTGGTCCCGTAGTAAAAGTTGTTCATAATGACGAGTAACATGACCTGCTTTCGGTTTAGTACAGTATATATGCGTAACCCTGATACAAGGCTATTTTTAACCGACTTCCAAAAATGAGGAAGTTATCAATTCGACTGTTTTTTTTTAAATGTTTGTTACCTCATAACTTTCGACTGGGTAAACCCATTTTGATGATTCTTTTTTATTTGAAAGCTGGTGCTTTCAGTTTGGTCCCATTTCAATATGGTTCAGTTCTGATGAAGTCGGTTTTTTATATTGATAATTATTTTTTTAACGCACTTCACAATATTTTTTTTACTTGAAAACGTTGCATCTGGTACTTACATCTTGTGTATAAGTTTGCTTTTCACCGAAACACAAAGCAGTCGCTTTGATAATGTACTTGAGATCTGCTTTAGCGGGGTCTATGGTCCAGTTCTGACACATTTTTATAAAGTCGGTTTTTTATATAGATAATTATGTTATTGTAGGTTTGATATTTTGTTCGACTAGTGGTGTCACCTCGGTCAAGTTTTCGCAGAAATAAGCGTATTGTTTCGTGTATTTTTTGTCTTTTGCAGCCATACGGTGTATTCATGATGGGGTGTATGCATAATCAGTCACCTGCTGGTTCTGGGGCTAGCGACTAACTATGGCAGAGCTCTGAACATTGCGGGCCATAAGATCTGCAGCATTGGGGAGAACTAAGTATAGCGATCTACTGCATTGAACTGGTATTCGATGTGGCGCTGCTTTATGGAGTTCACACGGTATTTGAATAAAAGTATTTTTAACCGACTTTCAAAAAGAAGGAGGTTCTCAATTCGACTGCATTTTTTTATGTTTGTTACCTCAGAGCTTTCGACTGGGTGAACCGATTTTGATGACTCTTTTTTATTTGAATGCTGGTGGTTCCCGTGTGGCCCCATTTCAATTTGGTCCAGTTCTGATATTTTTTACATTGTTAATTATTGTACCATTAGTCTCACAGTAAAAGTAAGTAGGTAGTTAATTTTCATGATAACAATGACATCCTTTCGGCTCATTTCCTGTCCTATGTAACCTGTTTACCTAACGCAGAATATTTCACTTCTGGGCAAAACTCAACCAATCTCTTTACATCCGTTGCTTTCAAAAAATATTATCATGCAGGGTTTTTCCCTCAGATCAGACATACAGGGGAGATATGGTGCGGTAGCGTGGCGGGTGCAAACGCATCCGCCGCACCCACCACCCTTTAGTAGAACTCATCCTGCAGATGACGTTGTCGAACAAAGCAAAACAAGGGAGACATGGCTTAGTACGAGTACAATTATATTTATCGTATATGTTCAAATGTCTTATTTAAATTCACTATACCGCTAAACCACGCAAAAACTGTAGTACGGCTCACTTATTCATTTTTACGCACACCAAGATATGACTAATGAACTAATAGTTGATACCTTGAACGAAGGATCATAACGTCCTCGGTTAACATATGCAAAAAAACACATCAGTCATAGGACTGCAAGTCAGAAGTAAAAATTTAAGTAGTAATTCTACCTATTCCTATTCTACAAGAGATGGCGCTGTTTTAAAATATAGATGACGCGAGTTCCATGATTTTTATTCACCGAAAATGTGCTAAGCGCGCCTAAAGAAGTTTTCACATAAAAAGGGAGGTAAGGTCGTCTGCTGGGCGAGTTCTACTAAAGGCATGAAGTCTGATTTAGGCCAGAAGCGTTCGCACCCACCGTGCCCCCTTAACACATCTCTTCTGTGCGTCTGATCTGAGATCAGATCGAACAACAGCTTGTTTTTTTTTTTACTCGGTAATAGGCTTGTGTTTGACCGCCAACTCGCCTGATGTTAAGCGCGATGCGGTCTACGATGGAGCACGCTTGCCCAAAAGAAACCGATTCACTCGAGATTTGAAGACACCCAGATTGTAATCATCGGGGAACACCCATTCCGGCAGCGCATTCCACAGACTAGCAGTTCGCACAATAAAAGTGGAATCAAAGCGCTTCGTACGGGTTTTCAGAATGTCAACCATGAAGCGGTGTAAATTTTTCGTTCCCGCTCTGGCAGTCGGATAGAAAAATGGGCAGGAGGGAATTAGATCATGCAGATCTGATGCACACTCTCCGAAATGTATCCGATAAAAAACTGATAGACTGGCAACTTTACGCCGATGCTCAAGACTAAAAAGTTTAGTCTGAACCAGGGATTCATTGCTGATGAGCCTCTTGGCGCGTCTCTCAAAAGACTCCAACGCCCCAAGCTGGTACTTAGCTGATCCATCCCAAAGGTGAGAGCAGTACTCCATGCACGACCGAACTTGTTTATAAGTGCACATAATAACTGAATTACGGCGATAAGTTTATTTTTATGAGTCACAGAATTAATGGTTTTCTGCCCAGTTGTTATTTACTACGTAAACATAACTGATAACCACTTATTATTCCAAACAGGCAGTTGGGAATAACGAACTTATCAGGTTGTGATACGTCAAGCGCGTTATTATTGACATAAACAATAAGTGGAAATAGATTTTTTATGCCCCCGATAAAAGATTTGATAATTTTCAAATGGTCGAACAGATTTTGTTAAATTATTGCTAAGAACACTCTCAATCAAGACGCCTTTCAAGCAAAAGAAAACTAAATCGAAATCGGTTCAGCCATTTGGAGCTACGACGCCACAGACAGACACACAAAAACACATCAGTCATAGGACTGCACGTCAGAAGTGAAAACTTAAGTAGTAATTCACCTATTCTACAAGAGATGGCGCTGTTTTAAAATACACGGTACAGCGTGACGGTGACGCGAGTTCCACTGCGCATACTATAACTGCGCTGTTGTGGCGCCAAATGCAAGCCCGTGTTAGAGTTAGCCGTAAGGCCCCAGTACCTAATATAAGATTAGTAATTTTTAAACTTTCGAGATTTGAACACTTGGTTGAAATTAGAAAACATCGCAATTTGAATCGGGAAGATGAATTTAAGTTAGCGGCGTCATGAAATCCCACATAGTAAGCAAGTGTACAAACCGCGGTGTAGGTACTATAGTATAGTAGTATACAGTATAGTATGTTTATAGTAATATTTGTCATCAGTTATGCAACTCTACCTCATCACAGCTGTGAGAAGTCTTCTGAAGAAAATAGAAACATCTGAAGCTGATGTTTACGACAATCAGCTGCACCGGATACTGAATCACAGAGACATCTCTGAATACAACACGAAATTAATAAATGAAATTGATTAAATTAAAGGGAATTTTCTCTGCTTAACCGACTTCAAAATAGAAGAAACGGTTCTACAATCCACTGTTTTTTGTATTTCTCCGCCAACTGTTGACTGATTTCAAATTGTTTCCTTTTGTTCGGTAGTTCCAATTTGGTCCTATTGTCACCAAGTCAGGATCTGATGATCCCAGGGAAATCGAGGGCAACCTTCAAATTTTATAGGCACTTATTACATTTTTTATACATGTATTTTTGAAGTCAGTTTTCAATGTGATCCTCTTGTTTACTACTTTCCATTTATTTTATGACTAATGGAAGTATCTTATTTGCATTTTGAGTGACAACCTATATGAAATCAAGAAGTGTATAATAATACTTACAATTTTCCTCTGTATCTGAACAACATAACAAAAGCTCAAGGTACGATAAGAACCCTCCGGTCAACTTTATCCACTTCCTAACTCGTCTATTTCAAAAGTTGACAACGTTCTAATTCGTCCATTCCTAACATGTACTATTGTCCTTGAATTCTTGAGTACTTAGCTCACATTGTCAGAAAAGAATGTTATAACTTGTAAACATAATATAACCTAACATGCGTAACGTGACAAAAAATCGACATATCCGTAGAGCGGTCAAAGAATTTGGTTTTCTAGATCAATGAGTGCGGTAAACAGACAGACGTATACAAAAGCCTTGTCTCATTTACACACGATAAAAAAGTTTTTTTTTTCTCGTGTGGTTCATGCTAAGCCAGGATAAAATTTAATGGTAGTATGACTGCAAGAGATCACGAAGTCGCGGCTCGAATCATCAGTCTACGACACGTTCCAGGACGATAAGAACACATTATAAAATACAGACTTCTGTAAGGTGATGGTCAAGGTAAGGTCATGACCATCAGACAAGAACACAACTCTATGAGAAGGATTTACTTCCCTCAGACGCATTAATATTGATTATGATTGCCCGCCTAGTTCTACAATTGATACAAAAGCTTTTCATCTGAGTTTGACCTTGTTTTAAGTATTTTTAGTTAAGTCCTTGTTTAAGTCGATAATTGCCTGAATGTAGATCTAAACTAAAATTACCAATCTCGAATGAGTTGGGTTGATTGATAAACAAGGTGGTACGGACTTTTATCAATTTGTGCAAATGGCGCTGACTCAAAAAACAGGAAGGTCATTCGTGATCATTTGGGGGCGTAGCGTGAACTTTGAACTGCCAAAAACATCCTCCTATCTGGGTGAGTTACCATTAGTTTGGCATTCTAGTTTGGCCACGAAAAACGGCCTGCTGCAGGTGAATGCGAACGTCAAGTCAAACCAAACTAAAAAATGGACTGTTATGTGTTCAATCATCAAAATATTTATTTGTTTACAAATGCGCGTGCTGCTCCTGCTGTGTGCTGCTGCTGCGCTGTGGCGGCGCTTTACAATCTGACGGCACCCGGTTCGATCCACAGACAGCCCTCTGTGCCGAGGCTGTCTACAGGAAAACGAGACCGTGGAATATGTACTACTGCATTGCAAGGCCACAGAAGACATACGATTAAGGTTGAGACTCCTTGAAGAAACTCAACAACAAGTCTCCAATACCACAACACCTGGTGGAATAGGGGTAAAACAGTTTAGGCAGCGATCCAAAGCCGTGCTCCAATATCTTAAGGAGCTCGGCTGGTTGTTTAGGCTGTCAGGGGCAAATGCAAAATACACCCAAGTGGGATGTCAGTTCAGGTCTTATCACCCCCACTTTAAATTAGAATTAGACCCGGTTCGATCCTCGGCCTCATCAGGTCATGAATTATGCATAATAACATACTTATGCATAATGATATATGCACCATGGTGGATACATCTCTCTCTGAGAGAAGGCCTATGTTCCAACAGGGGGAACATGATAGCTGATGATGATGGCAAAAATTGGGAAATCGAGTTGAGTGGGATAATGTTTAAAAAAAAATACACAGGTGACGAAAGTCGCAAATGCCCACCTGATGCCTACCTGCAGTTATTATGAACTACCCAAAACCCTTTTTTTCTTCTTCCTATATAATCATCAAGGCATCCTGTTATCTTCATACCTAAACCGTATTTAAGACTCTGGTTCCAGGGATGCTGTTTCGAACCCTGCACGTCACTGCACTGCTCTCCTAATCCTAAGACTGCTATCTCTCAATATAATACTAAAATTTTGTCTTTTTACTCGTTACAAGAAAATACTACTGGTAGATGGGCGCAGCAACTCACAGTGATACTAAGAGATGCTGTTTTGTCCATGTGCTACCAGAGAACGGCAAATCCAAATATTGCCCATTATATATTTAACCTTATGACTTCATTGCCTGAAGCGCCAGTTTTCGCATAATTGACAATCATCCAATCAAGAACACTTTAAATGTCATTTTGTAGTTTCCAGAACACACTTCAAAACATGAATACCACACATGAATACATACATCACGACAAAGTTCATGACACAACGTCATCTCGTGGAACTGAGTTAGTAAATAAGATAATTCGAGCAACTGAACTCGACCTTTATACACAAACCTTTTGCCACCATATCGCAGTAAAGAACTGGTTTTTTTTTTCAATAACACGGACTGTTTGTAAAACCTTACAGTGATATAGTTCTAGGTAGACAATTACGTTTGTCACGGTACTGAGATAGGATAGTTGCTCTTTTCCTACAGTTGTCGTCCATTCGCGATACGATTGGCACAATCGCAAACACTACACGGTCAATCATTATCTCTAAAAGTTGTAAACAAACATTTAAATATCGATCGTGTAGAGATGGTAGCTTGTTATTGTTTTTAGTTTGAAGCTTTGTGTTGCCAGTACTTATCACCTGTTGTATATTAATTGCATAAGCTAAACAACATTTTAATATTGAGTAATGTATTTTGATCTCCCGGATTGCCGGAGATGTTGCTTATGTGTGCCTTTGCGTCATGGGATTTTGATATTTGGATACTTGAATTTGGTAAGTTTTCAAGATTTTTTTCTTAATTTGTACTCCTGAAAGGAAGATACTTAATCAGAGATATCAGATGATGGAGATAAAATGACGAAACCATTGAACTAAAAGTGAGATTTAGTGTAATACAAGCTAAGACCAAGGGTCATACTCGGTAAATTGAGTAGTTTTTATTGAAAACCAGTGCGACTGTACTAAAGTTGTGTCTGACTGCAATGCAGGATTGCCAATTTTCTGTGCATTGTCTCAAAAAAAATTATGACTAGGTACATAATTCAGTTAGTTAAAAGGTATTTATTAACAAACTTAGAAACAGAACTAGACGTAGTAGAATGACCGTTTTTAACAGTATGGTTGGCATCTCTACTCCTTTGTTACTCTCAATAATAGAGCTTACGCACATTATGTTATTGAGCACCCTTATCTAGAAAAAGTCGTTATACTCGTGACCAAAATTGCTTTCCGAAATACCAAAGTTTTTTTTTATTGACGTGTATCACCCAGAATCAAGAGTAGGGATTTAAACTTGGCTGTAGTTCTGTCACAAGTAGATACGACAACTCGGCGCACCATATCAATATATCTATCCTTCAGCCGAATGACTATATTATAGTCATAGCATGATAATATGTTAGGCTATAGAAGCCCGTGATGTTTTGCTAAGCCCTATTTTATTTGCAAATAGGCTTGTACCTGACTGCCATCTTGTCTGATGTTAAACCATGATATCTGCGTCATCACATTAGGTAATATTAGACTTTCGTGCATCCGCAGCTGCGCGCGGTTGTGATCAGCTGATGCACGGAAGTTTAAGCGAAATCAAAGCGCTTCGTAGGATGTTTGAAATTTCGTCCGATAGAAAAAAATGCTTAGAAATAGTATACTAGCTAGTCAGAATGTAGTTTTGTTGCCACTTTTGTGCTGTTTTAAAACCCATATTTGACTTTGAACACTTTCGTATTTTCCGTCTACCACTGATCACGGATATTGTAAAATATTCGAAACGCCAGGAATAAAATTATTACACGCGATAAGGGTTTAATATCAATGTGTTACTATCGCGAAAATATATCGCGGGATATTTTATACTGTTGTTTATAATGGCACATTTTATATTGTTGTTTGTAGAGCTTTAATATTTTATCTTGTTGGTCGTAAAGCTATATTTTATCTTGTTGTTTGTTGAGCTATATTTTATCTTGTTGTTTGTTGAGCTATATTTTATCTTGTTGTTTGTAAAACTATATTTTATCTTGTTGTTTGTAGAGCTATATTTTATCTTGTTGTTTGTAAAGCTATATTTTATATTGTTGTTTGTAGAGCTATATTTTATCTTGTTGTTTGTAGAGCTATATTTTATTTTGTTGTTTATAAAGCTATATTTTATCTTGTTGTTTGTAAAGCTATATTTTATCTTGTTGTTTGTAGAGCTATATTTTATCTTATTGTTTGTAGAGCTATATTTTATTTGTTGTTTGTAAAGCTATATTTTATCTTGTTGTTTGTAAAGCTATATTTTATCTTGTTGTTTGTAGAGCTATATTTTATCTTGCTGTTTGTAGCGCTATATTTTATTTTGTTGTTCATAAAGCTATATTTTATCTTGTTGTTTGTAAAAATATATTTTATCTTGTTGTTTGTAGAGCTATATTTTATCTTATTGTTTGTAAAGCTATATTTTATTTTGTTGTTTATAAAGCTATATTTTATCTTGTTGTTCGTTGAGCTATATTTTATCTTGTTGTTTGTTGAGCTATATTTTATCTTGTTGTTTGTAAAACTATATTTTATCTTGTTGTTTGTAGAGCTATATTTTATCTTGTTGTTTGTAGAGCTATATTTTATATTGTTGTTTGTAGAGCTATATTTTATCTTGTTGTTTGTAGAGCTATATTTTATTTTGTTGTTTATAAAGCTATATTTTATCTTGTTGTTTGTAAAGCTAAATTTTATCTTGTTGTTTGTAGAGCTATATTTTATCTTATTGTTTGTAAAGCTATATTTTATTTGTTGTTTGTAAAGCTATATTTTATCTTGTTGTTTGTAGAGCTATATTTTATCTTGCTGTTTGTAGCGCTATATTTTATTTTGTTGTTCATAAAGCTATATTTTATCTTGTTGTTTGTAAAAATATATTTTATCTTGTTGTTTGTAGAGCTATATTTTATCTTATTGTTTGTAAAGCTATATTTTATTTTGTTGTTTATAAAGCTATATTTTATCTTGTTGTTTGTAAAGCTATATTTTATCTTGTTGTTTGTAGAGCTATATTTTATCTTATTGTTTGTAAAGCTATATTTTATCTTGTTGTTTGTAGAGCTATATTTTATCTTGCTGTTTGTAGCGCTATATTTTATTTTGTTGTTTATAAAGCTATATTTTATCTTGTTGTTTGTAAAACTATATTTTATCTTGTTGTTTGTAGAGCTATATTTTATCTTATTGTTTGTAAAACTATATTTTATTTTGTTGTTTATAAAGCTATATTTTATCTTGTTGTTTGTAGAGCTATGTTTTATCTTGTTGTTTGTAAAGCTATATTTTATATTGTTGTTTGTAGAGCTATATTTTATCTTGTTGTTTGTAGAGCTATATTTTATTTTGTTGTTTATAAAGCTATATTTTATCTTGTTGTTTGTAAAGCTATATTTTATCTTGTTGTTTGTAGAGCTATATTTTATCTTATTGTTTGTAAAGCTATATTTTATTTGTTGTTTGTAAAACTATATTTTATTTTGTTGTTTATAAAGCTATATTTTATCTTGTTGTTTGTTGAGCTATATTTTATCTTGTTGTTTGTTGAGCTATATTTTATCTTATTGTTTGTAAAACTATATTTTATCTTGTTGTTTGTAGAGCTATATTTTATTTTGTTGTTTGTAAAGCTATATTTTATATTGTTGTTTGTAGAGCTATATTTTATCTTGTTGTTTGTAGAGCTATATTTTATTTTGTTGTTTATAAAGCTATATTTTATCTTGTTGTTTGTAAAGCTATATTTTATCTTGTTGTTTGTAGAGCTATATTTTATCTTATTGTTTGTAAAGCTATATTTTATTTGTTGTTTGTAAAGCTATATTTTATCTTGTTGTTTGTAGAGCTATATTTTATCTTGCTGTTTGTAGCGCTATATTTTATTTTGTTGTTCATAAAGCTATATTTTATCTTGTTGTTTGTAAAAATATATTTTATCTTGTTGTTTGTAGAGCTATATTTTATCTTATTGTTTGTAAAGCTATATTTTATTTTGTTGTTTATAAAGCTATATTTTATCTTGTTGTTTGTAAAGCTATATTTTATCTTGTTGTTTGTAGAGCTATATTTTATATTATTGTTTGTAAAGCTATATTTTATCTTGTTGTTTGTAGAGCTATATTTTATCTTGCTGTTTGTAGCGCTATATTTTATTTTGTTGTTTATAAAGCTATATTTTATCTTGTTGTTTGTAAAACTATATTTTATCTTGTTGTTTGTAGAGCTATATTTTATCTTATTGTTTGTAAAACTATATTTTATCTTGTTGTTTGTAAAGCTATATTTTATCTTGTTGTTTGTAAAACTATATTTTATCTTGTTGTTTGTAGAGCTATATTTTATCTTGTTGTTTGTAAAGCTATATTTTATCTTGTTGTTTGTAGAGCTATATTTTATCTTGTTGTTTGTAGAGCTATATTTTATTTTGTTGTTTATAAAGCTATATTTTATCTTGTTGTTTGTAAAGCTATATTTTATCTTGTTGTTTGTAGAGCTATATTTTATCTTATTGTTTGTAAAGCTATATTTTATTTTGTTGTTTATAAAGCTATATTTTATCTTGTTGTTTGTAAAGCTATATTTTATCTTGTTGTTTGTAGAGCTATATTTCATCTTATTGTTTGTAAAGCTATATTTTATTTTGTTGTTTGTAGAGCTATATTTTATCTTGCTGTTTGTAGCGCTATATTTAATTTTGTTGTTTATAAAGCTATATTTTATCTTGTTGTTTGTAAAACTATATTTTATCTTGTTGTTTGTAAAGCTATATTTTATTTTGTTGTTTGTAAAGGCATATTTTATCTTTCCAGCTGTTCTTCAGCTTCACTTTGGGCATAAATATATGGATAGATATAAAACACCCCTCGTGGCACGTGGAGATTCTGTACCGAGGAGTAGGGATGCACACGCAGGTGTGGTTCTGCTACCTCCTCTTCACACTTGAAATTATTTTCAATGTGGTGCTGCTGGTTGGTGCTCACAGGGTATGTACTAAAACTGTACGTAAAATAGAATAATTATCAATTTAAAAAAAGGATTTAGCAAAATTAGTATAAAATGGCCAAATTCTGTTACCTGGATGATCACACTGTCATCCAGGTAACAAAATTATCTAGTTGTTTTGATCTAAAATCCAAACTATTGAACCGTTTTTGATAAAGCCTGTATAGGACCAATCAGAAAGTATCTTTCAAATAAAAAAATATCCAAATCGGTTGATAAATGACGGAGTTATGAGGTAACAAACACACAAAAAAAACAATAAAAAAACAACTAAATTGCGGACCTTTTATGGAGTTAGTTAAAAAGGGGACAAACAGGATAGAGGAAGCGGCTAGTATGGTAAAAAAAAAAGTGTAGTAACGTTAAATAAACGAAAATAGTAAAATAGTAAAGGAGCTTTATTTAATGCGAGATTTTACAGCTTTTTGGCTAAGTGACATTCCATATCTCTGAAATAAATAGGCAGTGGCGAACTTAAGGTTGGTCTGACACTAACACTCAATGATAACTGCTCTACTCATTTTGAAGAAAACCCAACTTTGTCATCCACATACCTTTATTAGGATAGACACTGCGAGTTTACCTACTTTGCGTATCTTTGGCTTGGTTTAGGCAAGTTGGATCAATGATCTTACTAGCAACGTCTTGTAATTCAGCTCGATCTCGTTCGTCTTGGCGCGATAGACGTCAATACAAGATATGCCAAATTGCTCCATAGTAAAATTTAAAAGCTGAAAGAAACGGCCGTTGGCAGAGCTATGGCGGGCCGCTAAACGCAGCCTTTAAGATCATCATCAACCATTTTCCACCGACTGCTGGGTATTGGTCACCTCGTAACGTCATAGCAGGTACACAAAATGCGGCACGCTAGATTTCAATACAACTTGTCGTTTTTGCGGAATCTACCCTGCTTCTATGTTTTAAACGATATTTTAATAGAATTAATCTATTTCCAGAAAAGCACGCGTTTAATCCGCCTGTACTACAACTACGGGATAGTGACTACTCTGGCTAGTTTCCTGACTTACATTGTCGTCGTTCAGAAAGTGCCATTCGGGAAGATAGACCCAGAAAACTACTTCCACCCGATCGAATTCTGCCTCGCTTTCTCTGGATTAGGTAAAAACATGGCATCTACTAAGTCGAAAGGAGGTCATTTTATTCATAATAGGCTATTGGACTGATTTTTTATTGTCTTAGCTGACCATAAATAGAGCCGAACACCAAAACGAAATGGAATTTTTTTTCAAAATTAAGGCAGGTAGGTATAATAGTATGGTAGGTAGGCATTTTAATGTCTTGGTAGACAGAGAGCGCACTATACTTACAAATGACGTCACATGTAAGTACGTCATACAAACTCCATACTGACACCACAACCCTTACGGGAAAAGAGGCAGATTATCCCTTCCTTATTTGAACATAAACTGTAATCGCTTATATCTCAGAACTTTATTGGCCAATTTACATAGTTTCTTCAGTAAGTATAAACATTTAATTATATTTTTTACTAAGCCTGTGATTTTTCGTATTAGAATAGATTCCTTATAGGCTGTAGATTCGTTATAACCTATCTACTTTGACTCCTATATTTGAGTACAAAGCTTAATTTTAGCTATCAAAATGCTAGATATTCTATCAAAGGTGCAACTGTGCTTCACGTAGGAAGAGTTGCTTTCACTGTACCAAGCACAAGTTCGGTCTTGCATGTAGTACTGCTTGCACCTTTTGGGTTGGATCAGCCAAGTGTCAGCTTGAGGAATTGGAGGGTAAATTGAGGTTAAAGTTTTGTTTGTAAGTCGCGGACAACTAGTTAATTCTTGTAGACCTAATCCATTATCCATAAAATAAAAACCTACACAAAAAAGGATAAGAGCTCTTTTTCTATTTGTTTGTAGGTGTCTAAATTTAATTTTACTTGTTTTCAGTGCTGCAATGTTATCTCCTTCTGCTAATCCGGACGGAGCTGAACAAACTGAAGTACCAAGGAGGTCCGTTTCGCTACGTGAACCACGTCGCAGAGGTGGTGGTAGACCCGATACCAACTGGGCCGGGGAGGGAAGGGAGTGCTGTAATATAACTGAATTACAGAGTTCTGTGTTTTATTTTAAGTTAACTAGAACCATAAATAATAATGATTTTAGTTGAAACTGCGACTCAATGTGAGTTTTAGCCTATAACTACTTTTTTAATGCATAAAAACTTCCGCTTGACAGCCACCTCACCTGATGTTAAGCGATGATGCATTCAACGAGGAGAATGCTTACCTACAAGTAGCCGATTCACTCGTGACTTGAAGACTCAACTTTATTTATTGTTTGTATTTTAGAAACACTCCTCTCAAGGTTTCGGAGAGTATCGGAATTCTGGATGTCGACATTACTGCACATGTAAATCCGTAATCATATCACAAGCAAGGCCAGCAAGCTTGCTTCCAAGAAACTAGGCCCCACCTAGTTTCTTGCACCTGCTCTACAAGGCGAATTGGTACTTCACATTTAGTCAAAGACTTGCTCTACAAAGCGCAATTCCATCCTTACGTAAAATACCATCTTTGGAACGGAGCACCCAAGTATTAGCTTGAGCGTCTTGACGCATAACAACGTAGAGCTGTCAGAATTGTCAACGATCTTAACCTCACCGAATAGACCTTTTTCACGCTTTTTGTTTAGTAAAAGTGATATTGTATTGTAGAGTATAAAGAATAGTGTTCTGTAGAACTGTTCTATCTTATGCCAGCATCGCGGTTCTATCAACACACTAGCCGCTACCGCCAGAAAGCACATCCACATAATTGATTTGTGGAAATCGTACACTGTGTGATTCACACGATTGTTCTTGCCACACATCAGTAAAGTGTGGAGTAAGCTACCTTTCGCGGTGTTTCCGAGAACATGGGGTTGTTCAAAAGGAAAGTTAATAGAGTTTTTAGAGGTTGGTAATGTATTTGTGATACCTCTGGTGATCCATAGTACGGTCTGGTGGTCTGGTATCCATAGGTGACGGTAAATGCTAAATTCCGACATAAAGTCTCACGCGTGATAAGGGGACATAATATTTTATAGAACCGATTAGTTTATGGAGCTTTTATGCATAAGATTAATCTTTTTTGGAATGGTTAGTTGCGCTGTTAGTCAATGTATATTTTTATTCTACTTATACTTATAAAGAAGTGAAATAAAAGAGTATTTGTTAATTCATTTGTTTGTCCTTCTTACACAGAAATAGATATAAGGCGAGGTTAACCAAATGGGATTCTTACCAAACGGGATGTACCCAAATTGACTTACCGACGTGATTTTTTTGCATATATGTAGTTGGAGGGCCGGAGAGTGAATAAGAATACTTTTTATCCTAAAAATTATAAGATAATAAAAAAAAACAACATTATCTAATAACTATACCTAAACAAAACATCAACTTTACTGAACTGTGTCAATGAGGTTATAGATAAAAGATTTTAATTGCATCTTCTCTAGCTAATTGACTATCAGTTCACATGTTGAGTATCAAATATAATTTAATTTCACATGTTTTGTAATTTTTTGGACTTATATTTCACACAAACAGACCTTTTTTTAACTGTGAGGAACTCTTTGAAAGATAATTGCAGCTGGCATTGGAGTGTAGCCAGGTTATGCTCTAGCTAAAACCCCTTCTGTGGCTTTCCTCTGTGCTAGACGGAGAGAACCGGGATCTCTATATGAACGCACTGGTATACCTTCCTAGCACACTATCTGAACATTTCCGGGAAACGCACCGGTACTGTCCTAGCACACTGCCTGAAGCAACATATCCGGGAAATGCTCAGAACTTTTAAGCTCCTTTCCTCCACAATGGTGCGGGGTTTTCTTCCCTGGGCTCGATTTAATAAGGGTCAGGTCACCAAATTTGAGTGGTCAAATTGATTGCACATCAATGAGCCCAAAGGCCTCTTTTTAGTTGGCGCACCTAGTACGGTTGATGGGAAACCAAATATAAAGAGAACCACTTGATCGCGCGTGAAGACAAAATTTGCTTTTGCACGAGTAATCCACGTCAATGCCATGAAAACGTTTATGCTGAAAATTTTGAATCATCTTCATAGCGGGGGGAAGAAAGGACTAGCTGTCAAGTGGTCATATCGTCATTATTGGAACCCCTAATGGTTATAGGATTTAATATACATAGATCAAATAAAGTTAGTAATATCACTGGTGATGAGTAATAAAACACCCTGTGTATTTATCTCTGCTAATATTGTGCAGTACGCAATAATCTGTCCCCGCTTCAACACGAGGCAAACATAACATACCTACTTGTTTTTCACTGGCGTCATTGGAAATACCCTTTCAGTGTCATACGGAACTACGATTATAAAGTATCTCGATTGACAATATGAAAGCGCTCAATCCTAAAAAGTGCTGTTTTTGCCTTCCATTGAGGAAAGGGTTGCTGTGTATTGGATACTTAAGATTGGTAAGTACTTTAAAATAAAACGTTGTAATATACTTAATTGTGGCACTAGCTCGTAAGTGTTTTCTATCTGTATGTAATTTTTATTCCTTGTGTACACAATGAAGAGTTTCTATGTATCTATATAACAATATTCCAAACATAAATTCATCATCAGCCAGAAGCCGTCTACTGCTGAATATAGGTCTCTCCCTCTAACCTCCACACTGAATGACATCCTGCCAGACACTATAGTCGGAAGTATCTGATATAAAAATGTGTTATTTTTATGTTTGTGACATATTTTATGTGCACCACCGACCTTTCTCAAATTCTTTAGTCCTGTCCATCCAAAGGTTGCCTGGAAAAAATCGCTCTAGGCGATAAGGCCGCCCATTATACTGCCGTATAATTGTTTTTGATCTTAGTTTAAGTTTAATTTGTATTTTTCGGTGTGTAATTAAGAGATATTGTATTGTAACAAATCCGATTAAAAAATAATGTGTGAACAGCAATACTAAAAGACATCTTCATAAAATATACATAAGGTTGCCTGGAAGAGTTTGCTTATGGTGATATTTATAATAAGGCTACCAATTGTTTCACTAGTTTTTAATTGTTTTTATCTTATTATGTACCTATGTAATTAGTAGTAGTGCGCTGCCAACTGGAAGTGGGCTTGAGCAATTGGATTGTTTTTAGACCTATGGTGTGTGGGCGTCTAAAAATTTTTTTGTGTGTTAGCTTGTATTTTGTTTGGATAATAAAGGCACCTGCTTCCGTTAAAAATACATTACAATTAGCTAACAACCTCTCGCAGACAATTTTATCACATCATATCTAACAATGACTTTTAAGTATTTTTTCTACCCATTTTTTTAACTACTTACTAACTGTCATCGTCATCATCAGCCAGAAGCGTCCACTGCTGAATATACGCCTCCCCCTTTAACCCAATAACCACATAAAATAACACAAAAACAAGCATAACAGATAGAAAAGTAGATATTGTCTGTCTATTAGAATATTAATGTTTTTATAGGCCTTCCTACGTCTGTGGTTTTGAAAAAATCTTCAGATCCATGTCTCGTCAACGCCATCTATCGCATTTTTATGAACTACTTGTATATTTTTTACTGCTGTTCCGAATATAAATCACGGTGTATTTTTTCTTTCAGATAACATGCCTTCTCACCATAATACAGTTTACATGGATATGTGTGTCCATGTTTAAACGAATGCAGGACTCGTACGAGGATGCTGTTATCTTTCTGAAGTCGGTAGCCTCTATCGTTCCGCAGCTACTGGACATGATCTTCACTTTGACATTCATCGTAGCAGCACATAAGGTACTTATGACAAAAAGACAATATCACGCCCAGGCAAAATCACCCAGCCAAGTACCAACCCGACCCAACGTTGCTTAACTGGTGACCAGAAATTTGTCACCGATTCGCACTTGGCCATTATTTATTATTTGTTGTTTTACTTAAAAATATAGAATCATGCCAAGTTTACCGCTTGCATGTATTACCACTTTTACATTACATCAAACATTACGTCACGCTGTACCGTGTATTTTAAAACAGAGTTATCTCTTGTAGAATGGGTGAATTAAATAAATTCACCTATTCTACAACAGATGGCGCTGTTTTAAAATATATAATATTACTACTTAAGGTTTCACTTCTGACGTGCAGTCCTACGACTGATGATATTATTTTTTTCCAGAAATGTGTTAAGTTGTTTGAGGTGTACTATTTTTACTGCGTCACGATGGTGCTGGTCTACTCGCTGGTAGTACTCCTGATTTGCTGTGATCTGAGACGTTTCAACATATTGTACTGTATAATGTTTCAATACGCCTGGTACATCGACTTCAGCTACTACGTGTTGATTGGCTTAGGAGTCATCGTTATTAGTAAGACCTATTTTATATTCTTAAGCTTTAGTTTTCAAAAGATATGCCTACCATACCTGAGAAATTTCGTCTTCAATAATGACTGGTCTGATATTAGTTCGTAACGTGTCTTCAAGATTTAATCGAAATAAAACAAAAATCGCAGTGAACTGATATTATTGTATCACGCCCACATTCGATCGGCTGGTGAAGTTATGCCATTTCAGTGTGGACTTTTTCACTAGATGGACGAAGACATCGTGAGAGTCGCGGGTATCCAGCGGATACAGATGGCAGGATGTCGTTCAGTGTGGAGGTTAAGGGGGAGGCCTATTTTCAGCAATGGATGTCTTACGGCTGATGATTATGAGTGTGGCCTTTTTATGCCTCTTTATGCTGTTATCTACATCCGAAACTTCCTATTGCTAGAAAATTAATCTGATTCAAATATGTATTAATGACAATATTCTGAAATTTGGCTAAGTCCACAGAACTTCGTTAGAAACGAAATAACAAAAAGTCTAATTGTTTTTTTTTTTTTAATTTCTAAACCATTTAGTATGAAAATTTACTATTATAACGGAACCCTATCATGAAGCGTGTCTCGACACGCTCTTAGACATTATTTTACTGATAGTTATATTTGAAGAAAAAAAACACCACAATCGGTGACAAATTTGGGTATACATTTTTTTTTATTGGAATTAAATTTATTGAGTTTCACGCATTCGTGTTTTTCTCATGTTTTTATTTAATACATTTATTATTCCAGTGCTCCAAACTTACATGATGCTGCTGGTGAGAAGCGAAGTGCATCATCTGAAGGACAGCCAAAAAGCTGATCTAGCGAGGCAGAGATCCAGCATTAGTTTTAGACTACCGCATCTGAACAGAATGAAGTAGTAATAGACCATCTATAATATTTGGCTCCTTATGCAGTAAAGAGTTAAATTGTACTCAAAAAAATATATTGGAATGTGTCCTATGTTTCATTTATTACAAATAACTGATTTATCAAAGGATAAAACTAATTACATGAACGTTTAAAGTTTCTGGTGGGGATGGAGAGCTGATGCTTCGTCCCTTTCTCACAAAGGGTGTGCCTTGACGTCATAACGTGCTATAATGCGCTCTCTGTATAGCCAGAAATGAAAATATCTATTGATTTTTGATTTCTTTTTAATTTTGTGTTCTATGGAGGGGCTCTATTTATAACTAACTTTAAAAATTAGGACACAAACCCATCGTGGTAATACCGGACGTTTTCGTAGTCTGTATTAATTGTGTAGGTAAAATACAATGATAGTTTATAATTAAGATCCTATTTTGTAATTTGTAATTAAACCTATTGTGAAGTCAATTAGTTCACATTTTGGACTCATGCACAATATACGCATACAAATTTTTGTTGATATTCTTTTTAAAATCGAATAAATTTGTCATAAAATTTCGTTATTTTTTTTCATTGGTTAACATGATATTTTTGTGAAATACGAATACAGGACGAAAAACACATTTTACTAGTATCAAAATATATAAATTTACTTACCTCTTTTCTTATCTGAAGATGAATATTGAACTACCAGAACAGAAGAGATGCTGTTGCATACCTCTAAGATATGGACTTATAACGTCGGGGTACATGAAGCTGGTATGTATTAATTTACAACTCTGTCAGAATCTTGTAATATTTAACTGCCTATCAGAACTTCATAAAGTTTTCAGACCAAGATATTTGACTGCCCATCAGAACGTCATACATTTTGCAGCCCAAAGTATTTAGCTGCCCATCAGAACGTCATAAACTCTGCAGACCAAAATATTTAATTTTTCCCCCACACAACAAACGTATTTTTAACGTATTTTTGTATTTGCTCTAGTGTAAAAACGGTAATACGTACAAGCGTCAAACTTACCATGATTATAGTACACACTCTAAAGTATAACAACAAATAACAAATAAAGGCCAAGTGCGTGTCGGTGACAAATTTCTGTTCATTACTAAGTTAAGCAACGTAATTCGGTTACTCTGATGACCTCATTATTTCTTTCACCGAATCGAAATGGCACATTTTCCTAATTTTGACGTCGGGTTTTTAAATTTATAATAATTATATTTTAGTACGGAACCCTCAGTGCGCGAGCCTGACTCGCACTTGACCATTTTATTTTGTTGTATTTTTAGCACTTTTCATAACACACGATTAAAACTTGTAACTATTATTTAATTTACTATTTCTTTCATCTACCAATCAAACTAACCCTAGTTTTTTTTCAACTGTTTTAATCTGTATTATTATGTAAAGAAAAAAAAAACATAAAAAACCGCTTTGGGAGCGTTCAAGTATTACGTAACGTAATTTTTGGAGATTTTGGACTCCCCTCCCCCCTATGTAACGCGCCGTAAGGTTTTTTGTACCGTCCCCTCCCCCCCTAGTAAAGCGTTACGTAACCATCAAGTGACAATTTTTACCTAAAAGTCACAATTATGCGGCGTCAAGTACCAGTAGTTAAGTTATATAAAAAATGCGCGAGAGAATCTCTTTACGAGACCGTTCTGAAGAGTTAAAAAAAAAACAATGTTACGTAACGCGTAGTTCAAAGACCCGCCTCTGTAACGCATCGTAACGTTTTACAAGACCCCCCTTCCCCAAAATTCGTTACGTAATACTTGAACGCTCCCTTTGCATCTTTTTTTTCCAGGTTACATCACTGCTATTGTCAATAATATATGGACTCTTTTTTATATCCTTTCTTCAATACACAGAGTTATCAATTCTCGAAGTATTAGGACTAATAGATGTGGCCAATTATTAAATAACAGCTTGTCTGTTTGTATGTTACGTGATATATTCGTTAACTTTGAACCAATATTAAGGGCTAGAATGCTTGTGCTGCACATTTGATGTTTTAGCACGCCGTTATTAGCTTGGTATGTATGTATGTAACGGAATCATGGAACTTGATTTTCAACAACTTCAGAACGTCGAATTAAATTGAAATTTTGCACACTTATCAAGGACCGATGACAATGCAATATTTTAAATAGTGTGTCCCATTTTCCTTATCAGGATCTTCAGGATTAGCGATTTCAAAACGTGTTTTTTTTTAAACTGCAAGATATAAAATAACTGTGTCTAGTTACTTTTGAAAAATGTGCTTCGGTAATTTTACGACGGTAATATTTCAAATTATTTAGAAAACCACCTACCTACCTACGGGCTTCTGCGGACAGCGACTATAGTATAATAGAATATTAATGTAAGCCACGTAGGACGTCAAAACTCGATGAAGTGACGATATACGCATGCAGTGGCTGGAAGCAAAAGCGGAAGATCGCGCTAAGTGGTGTCTAGGGAAACAGATAATATGGCAGTGGGTAGGGCACATAGTGCACAGAACAGATGGCCGTTCAGGCCAAAAAGTTCTCGAATGAAAACCATGGACCGGTAAGCGCAGCGTAGGACGTCCACCCATAAGATAATAGTAATATATAATTAATATATTTAATATATTTACTTAAGTAAAAAGCTTAAAAATTAAGAAAATAAATGAATACGGGAATAATAATTTTATTCAGTAAACAATATTGTACATAACAGTTTCAAGCCATCAGGAATTCTTTTTAGGCAAAAAAACCTGTATTAGCAGTCCCTGCTCAGACGACCTAAAAGATACCCCAGGAAAACGCTCTGGTTGTAGGCCACTTCTAACAGGCTCTTTTGGGGATGATGGCCTATGGCCTATATCCAGCCGTGAACGTCCTGTGGCTGAAATTAAGATGAAGTAAATTTACACTTAAGTATCGTATTTACAGTTTAGTAGTGTGCAAACACTACTGTATTCCGGATTGGCAATGTTCCAGCGAAATTACAGGGCACACAGAGATTTGACATCTTATATCTCGGGTTGACGAGCGCAGTGCATTGCCATCCAGGGTTTTGAACTGTTGAAGTTCAAAATTCTGAGTGGCCTTGAGCTGTTATGAGCAAGCGTGAAGAGCCATCAGGCGAGCGACTTCACTTGTCTCGTCACTCAGTATCATAAAAAAAACACTTAGGTAAAGATAGGTAACACAAAAACTCGAAGCATGGCATCTTGGCAAGTTCGCCAAGTATCGGTCAAATAAAGAACATAACCATATGAAAAACCTCAAATTTGCGAAAAAAACCCTAAAATTAAAGATAATAGAAATTAAGATGAGGTAATTTCATATTATGGTCATCAAAACTGTTTATTTATGCATTAATGCATTCATTATGATTATGTTTTCCCGGGAAATAAAGATAGCTAGAGGTGTTTTTTGACCTTATCACCCCGACAAAATCCCACACCAGTGAAGCGTATACATTATCTAAATATTTGCCTCAGATTTAACTGCGTATAAATATACAGTTGGTGATAATTGTAAGTAAGTGCTTCACAAAGTTCCATTAGTTAACGTCCTGTCCTCGCAGAGATAACACGAAATTTATATATTGTAAAATAGCCGTGGAATTTGGATACTTCATCATTGATCAAGGAACTACAAGATTAGTTAATTGAAAGTTTCTACTAATATTTATTTCAAGATGAAAGTGGAATTACCAGAACTGAAGCGATGTTGCTTCTGCATACCCCTAAGATATGGACTTATAGCATGGGGGTACATAAAGTTGGTAAGTATTGTTTGTATAATATTTCTCGGTTCAAACAGCAGTTAGTGCCTTGTAGATAAATTTTGTGTGATCTAATCAGAAGATCCTATATCGTCATTGTCCCGACAAAAGTGATCAATTTTCAAAAGCTTTTATTTATCCTGGAATTTACTTCTACTTTTTAATTGTAATACATACAGATAGAATAAGCTACGAGTACATTAAATATTTTATCTCGGTCACTGTCTTGCTAATGAGGTTCGCTTAGTACTTTATTATTAATTGACGAAAAAATAGGAGGTTCTCTAGACGACTCGTATATATAATTATATTATATATATTATGTATTTCATATTATACATTATTTATAATGAAATTTTTTTTTCAGGCACTCTTGCTGTTATTATTTTCAACAGCAATGTTCTCCGTTGTGTACTCTATTCAAATGTCAATGAGAAGGATGTCTCATATGTATGTTGAGGAAATAGTGATAATATCTTTAACTTTACTGGTTATACTAATTGATATTAGCTTTACCATCCTCTTCTTAGTCGGTGGACATCGGGTAAGTAATAATGTTGTATATTATACTAAATTACGCGGAAAGGGTGTGCTTATGCCGAAAGAGGTCCAAAGAGCCCATCATTATGAACAAATTTTTACTATGGATGCAATTCTGTAATTGCGAATAAAACCAGCTGTTAGAAAATAGAAAATAGAAAACGGTCATTGACAACAACAAAATGTATGGAACGGCTGATATTTTTCTCGGGATATCAGGGTAGGTCTTTTAGTAAAATTTGAATGTTGAATATAACGGACGCCTTTTGGATTAGTACACCCTTCCCGCGTAACCCTGTATATCTAAGAACTAGCTGTACCTAATAATACTCTAAAATTAAATGACCGTTCTGTCTGTGAAATTGGGTCAAAAGTAAGTTAGGCTGAGTGGCCAAGGCATGCCCGAGCCCCATCTTCGGCTTTCCTTTTCCAGCTACTGCCAGCCATCTACGTATATCGTCACTCCAACGAGTGTCAGGGCATCCTACGCTACGTTTTCCGATTCATGGTCTCCACTCTAGAACACCTCAATGGTTATTGGTTCTGCGATAGATATGACCAGCCTACTCCCACTTCCGCTTTCTAATACGCTGAGCAGGTCATTGTTGATTTATCGTCTAAACAAGTAATTAATTACCCTTTTTTTTGTTTCTAGAAATCCGCGAAGCTGTTACACATTTACTATATATACAATATAGTACTACTGTGTCTCTACACGCTGCTGTTCACTGCGCACTCGGCTTTCGATCTGTACTACATGAGCCGATACATTGATTACATGCCGCATGGATACTTGAGCTACATACCCGTTATCCAAATTAAACTGCTTTTCGGCATCTTCGTCCTTGGTAAATATTTTAACTGACATATATGATTTTTTTTTGTGTGTTTTTGTTGTTGTTCTGTTTAACTTGCAATTTTACAGACAGTTATTAGGAATAAAAGCTATCTAGGTCTATATAGGGTAAGATGGAACATTGTACTTATTACATATATGACAGTGGTACTAAGCCGATTGTTATCAAGAACAACTTTAACTATGAGACCAAAGTTTTAAAAAAACATCTGCTACGTAATAAGTATAATATGTTGTTAGGTGTGAATGACATTAGGCAGCAAGTCTGCCTTCAGGTTCGATTCCCGGGCAGACAGAGGTTTGAATGATGTATTTAGGTAAATATCTGTTTTGCATCTGGATGTTAAAATTACGTGTCTCCGTGTCTTTGTGTTTCTTCCGTAGCATCCCTGACATAAGCAATCCCAGTGGGGGAGCGAGCACACCTATGAGAGTAACAGTACGATAGTAAATTATACAAGTGAAAAAACGGATTTAATTTGTGGGATGGGATGGGATCCCGAAATCAGGGAAGGATTCTAGAGTAGAATATTGATCGGAGCGCGAGATACAAGGAACAAGTTTTTTTTAAATGAATAGATAGGCTTGCGTTTGACCGCCAACTCGCCTGATGTTAAGCGATGATGCGGTCTAAGATGGAGCACGCTTTCCTAGAAGAAGCCGATTCACTCGTGATTTGAAGACACCTACAAGATGAATATTTTGTTCAAAAAATTATAGAGTAATGTCATTTATAAAAAATACGTTCATCTTAATTTTTCCCGCGTATGTCAGAAAGTCGGTGCTAAAACTTATCGCTGCAGAGAATTCCGCAGCATTATCTTATGCACTGGACAGTACAGTGAATATAGTACACCCAGCGGCATATCTCTATTTCATTGTTTATAATGTATAAAATATTATATACCTACCAGTATAGTTCTGTTTTAGTTGTTTGTTACTGTTCACATAGAATCTTTCTCATAAGATCCCTTTGAGAGAAAAATCGTACGTGCTTAGTTAATTAAGACCAATTAGATGCTCTTTTCCCCATACATACAAGTTTTATGGTTAGAGGAAAATACTCAAAATACATAGGTCTTAAAGTTTTCCAATAACATTATGATTATTTACATCTATGAACATTAGATTAAGACCAACTGACAGAATAAAGATTTATTTTATTATAATTTTAACTGGACATGTATTATCTTTTCTATCAATGTAATTTTCGTGTTTTGTGATTTTGATGTTGTAGTGTTTCGTGCTCAGAATTAATGTTTTATTTCTTTCTTTCATGATACAATAAAATTATTTTACTACATTGTTTTCTTTTGCAGGTGCTGAAGTTTACATTATCTTGCTAACAAGAAGTGAGGTCAATAAACTAAGGAACAGTTCTAAATATAGATTTAGTAATCTTACTGCTGAAGCTGAGCATACTCCGGGAAATGGAAGAAATGAACAAGGA
The DNA here is from genome assembly GCA_949125355.1 of Agriopis leucophaearia. Taxonomy (NCBI): domain Eukaryota; kingdom Metazoa; phylum Arthropoda; class Insecta; order Lepidoptera; family Geometridae; genus Agriopis; species Agriopis leucophaearia. The sequence goes on along the minus strand of OX421274.1, from coordinate 14,595,145 downwards.
ATTAATTATTCAAAGGAAGTATCCTTTGAAAATAAAAATGATAGCCAATTCGAAGGAATCATCAATAAAACTGAGAAGTCTGGCCGTGAAAATTTTAGTTATAATAAGTTGTAAACTACAAAAATATTTTTTAATTAATAAAATTAAGTTATTTTAATTTTAAGTATTTTTTTTTTCTTTTTGACGATTCTAAAACTTCAAAAAGCAGGCATTGATATAAATTCTGCTGTAACATTCATATACAACTTTAGTTCCGTGAAACCTGGTGACTTTGCCGCTTTCTTGAAGTAGGTACTGTTTAAACTGCATTTACATAAAAAAAATGTATTAGGCTACTATATAAAAACTATAGCAATGCATAGCGTGTTTCATGGACATTACTTAGATAGCTATACATTACTCCCATTATAATATTCTATATTTTATTTAAATAAAAACAAAATGTGGCAAAGATAACTATCAATGCTGGCAAGATTGCCAAATTAAAAAATAGTAGGAAAGAATGAAGTAACTTTCTCTGTATATTAGGAACATGCCATTCTATACATCTATCCAGAAAAATAATACCAAGGCATTACGTTTTTTAACACTGGTAAAAAAAATCTTCATATAAGTGGCAAATTCGCCGACTTTTTTAAATTTCTCCATACACAACGGTTCATTCTGTCAGGGTTGTCACAAAAAGATATTTTTAATTTTTAAGTTTTTATAATCAGACCATTAGCAAATGTTTCAGGTTATATCGAAGTCTATCAAAATGTAAATTATTGCCTAATACAGATTTATCCATAGTAAGAACACAATAAAAAATAGACATCAAACTCCATAAACTAAACACGACTAAAACAAAATTATTATTGGAACAAATATTTGAACACAGACATGTAAATCACATTAGGTAGGTAAATTTTTACCTGCACCATTACTTTTATCTTTAAATTTTTAACATAATACATAATATCTATATAATATACAGAACATAGCAAAACATTCGACGTTATATTTACTTTTTTTTATCTATATAAATCCAGACCATGGCAAAACATTTTATTAACATTTTAACATATCTGCAAATAGTTTTTGTATGCTCTGCTGGATAGTAGCTGTCTGCATCGCGGTTCCATCTCCTAAAACAAAATTCAAGCTACAATATCTGAAAGTTAACTAGCCAAACCTTAACCATGCCATGAGCTATCAATTGAAATGTTGAAGACTGGTACACATATTGATACTGGTAACTGATACTGTATTTGAAAATAGCATCCATTATTAAACTGTGTGTGACGTCACTCAAAAAGCTGCGAATAATTTAGTGACAACCCTAACCCCAACAAAAACATGGCAAAGTTGACATCACAACACTTCGCGTGGGGATAGTAACTTTTCCAAACCAATTTGTGAATTTTATAGAGCTTGTATCACAATAAATCAACAATTATTTACTAAAAAAAGATTATATTAATATAATATCAAAGATTCACTTACGTGGCCAACGTTTTTTCTGGTAATTCATATAAAAGTTCCGGAGCACCAACCTTCACACTGTTATGGCACGAAAAGAATAATCGCCAAAAATTACATAGCAGACCCTGTGTAGGATGCCTTATTCAATCTAGTGTTGCCAGCCTGTAGTTAAATTTTGCAATAATGGCATCTACAGTCGATGATAGTGCACAAGTAAGCCGTAAATAGCATTTTAATAAAAAAAAAGTGGGGTGGTAAAGTCAAGTTTCAAGGCAAAGTCAACAGGTTTCACGGTTTTACTTTTGACCATATTTATAATAAACTAGCTGCGCCCTGCGGTTTCATCTCCTTAGAAGCGACAGCAACCTCTTTAGAGTTCGATGACTTTTTTTCTATGACGTAATATGTTAATGTATAGATTTTAATTCTTGTTACCCGTTGTTGTTACTGTTTTTTTGTTGGGAAAATACTTACATTATGTAAATCAAATGGACAATTCGTCCATGCGTCCGCGCACCGCTCAAACACTCCGCCTGGTAGTGGAAATGGCACGGTTGGACACGATGACAAAATGGGAACGGTGCCAAATGACTCCATGTCAACCAGTGATAGTCCCGTGGGTTCCACCATGTGCATTTTTGTCACGGAACATGATTTTTGTTAAATAAAGTCCATGTTGTCCCACTACAGTATGCTTGACAGTTGACAGGTTGACAGCTTGCTTTGATCAGAAAACAATCTTGACATCATTAACTATCAGTTCTAGGCAATAACGTTGACATTGTGTGAACAATCTCTTTGAAGGCCAACTGTAAATAGCTTTTACCAGCTATAAGCCATCTTGATTCGATTGCGCTATAGAATCTCAGATCAGATAAACAAGGGAGATATACCGTAGACCAATATGCATAATATATATGTCATAATGACACATCTATAACAAACTAGCAATCCTAGGCTTCACAAGGATGTAAGTTTTATTATATATAAAACCTTCCGTGAAAATCATCTAACTGATGGTGAAGACAGCATCAAAATCCGTTGCGTGGTTTAGGAAGAATTAGCGGATATACAGACAGACATATGTGGAAAGCATTTTTATTTTGTTTATTTATTTATTATTTATTTATTTATAGACAAATACTCGTCACACTTACAGCTACGCCAAGGCATGTAACGAGTCATACATTAAAAAAATTACAATAAAAATTAAATTTAAATAAACTATTATACATTCATGTCCATTCAATATTATGTAAATTAAGTCAATCAAAATTCTTAAAAATTAGAAACATTCAATGAACACACAAACATTAAAAATAAACATAAAATTATCTTCACAAATCACAATGTCAAAAAATTTATAAAAATGTAATATAAACTAACACAGAAAAATATTAATACAAACATTCACAAACATTGGTAGTTTAATGTGAAATATATCAACGTCTGGCTGTTGAGCGATCAGGGCGTTGAGCAGAGAGATGGCCTGGGCCGTGGGAGCAAACTGAGCCGTGCACGTGCGCGTCCACGGAGCCGCGAGCAGGCGCCGCACGTGCGGCCGCCGGACCCGCTCCGGTGCCACGAGCGCGAGACGCGACAGAGTGCTCGGGTTGTCGATCCTATTGTGGAACAGCAGGTAGTAGTGAACCATTATAGCACACTTGCGCCTGAGCTCTAAGGTGTTCATACCTACCATTCCCGCTATGAACAGGGACGGATACAGGTAAGGATAATATCCATAGCAGTATAGGTATCGTGCAAACCGCTTTTGTACCTTTTCTACCATGAGTTTGTACTTGTCTTCGTGGGGGTCCCAGATTATGGAGTTGTATTCCAGTTTACTCCGTACAAACGCATAGTATAGAGTAACAATAGTGCTCCTATCTTGAAATCGTCTAGACTGTCTCATGACGAAACCTAGAGACTTGTGAGCGCGGCTGCACATCTCGACAATGTGTTCATTGAACGTCAGCTCGGTGTCCAGGATTAGACCAAGGTCGCGAATACGCTCTACACGTTCGAGAGGGACACCGTGTAAGTTGTAGGGGTATATAGTTGGTGAACGAGCACGAGTGAAAGTTATAGTTTTGCATTTAGATGCATTAAACTCAAGGTGATTCCGTTCACACCACGCTACAACATTATCAATGTCGCTCTGCAGCGCCTCGCAGTCAGCGTCAGTTCCTATACCCAAGAAAAGTTTCAAATCGTCAGCAAACATGAGGCATCTAGCTGTCTTGACGACACTTGGCAAGTCATTGACCATAATAGAAAATTGCGTCGGACCTAGCGTGCTGCCCTGGCTCACACCAGAGCAGGTCAAATACGGATCTGAGCGGTGGTTAGAAAGCTGGACATATTGAAACCTATTTGAAAAATAGCTGGCAAAAAGTTTCAGCAAGTTCGGAGTGAACCCTGCAGCTGCAAATTTGCTAAGCAATACGTCATTATGGACGCGATCAAATGCTTTTTTTAAATCAAAATAAGCCGCGTCAACTTGCTTTTTAATATCCATTTCTGCAACAGCGTAGTCTACAAAATTGATGTGGTTAGTGGCGGTAGACCTACCTGTCCGAAACCCGTGTTGTGCGTCGTTCAGTTGCGCGCTGACCTGCCTGGTGATGTCACGGTTCAGGATAGACTCGAAAACTTTGCCAAGTGCCGACAAAACAGCTATAGGTCTGTAGTTCTCAACTTTAATTCTAGAACCTACCTTGGGTACAGGAGTAACCCTGGACACTTTCCACTGTGATGGGTACGTTGCAGTGCTTATGGCCAAATTAAATATAAATAAAAGGGGCAGTTTTAGAATTTCATGACAATCCTTGACAATAAAAGGCGGTATGCCATCCGGTCCTGTCGAAGAATGTGCCTTCAGTTATATAATTTATATATTTGTCTGCTGGGTGAGTTCAACTAAAGGAATCAAGCCTGATTGAGGCCAGATGCTTTCGCATCCGCCACGCCACCTTACCATATCTCCCTTGTTTGTGTGATCTGAGGTCGGAATAAAGTAAACTCGTAAAATACATAGACACAGCTCGTAAAACAACCCCTCAAACACCACCTATAGACTTCTACGGGCAGCGACTCTTATAGAATACAATATAATGAAATGACTATAATTACTTAGGACGCGCAGGACGCCCTGAGACTCGATGGCGTGACGATATACGCAAGCAGTAGCTGAAAGAAAAAAGCGGAAGATCGCGCTGAATGGTGTGACTTGGGAGAGTGCTATGACCAGCAGTGGACTAATAATAAAGGCAAGCTGATTATGATGATTATAACTAAATTTACGAAGCTATAGAAAGGGCTATTTCTGCTCGAGGTTTCTCTACGAGAACGAATCAGAAACTAGGAGATCCGTAGACGAACGAAAGTTATCGACATAGCACACCGGATTAGCAAGTTGAAGTGGCAGTGAGTAGGGCACATACGCGTAGAACAGATGGCCGATGAGGCCAAAAGTTCTCGAATGGAAACCACGACCGGTAAGCGCAGCGTAGGACGTCCATTCCCACAAGATGGACAAACGACCTAAAAGAGACCGCAGGAAAACGTTGGTTGCAGGCCACTTCCAACAGGCCTTTTTGGGGATGATATCCGATGGAAGAGGCCTATGTCCAGCAGTGGACGTTTTATGGCTGAAATGAAGATGAACTAAATATACACTTGGGTTTTTTTTCTAATGTGACTTTTTGCTGTTGTCCTTGCGGCCTCTACAGCTTGACCGGACTAGTGCAGTTATACACTTAGGTAAAGATAGCTACCACAAATATTCGAGGCATCACTTCTTGGCGAGTTCGCCAAGTATCGGTCAAATAAAGGACATCGACATATCAAAAACCTCAAAAACTATTAAGTATTTCCGAAAAAAACCTATAATTAAGATGAGATAATTTCATGTGGTCATCTAAACTGTTTATTAGAGCATTTTAACTTCTAAGTAATGCATTGATTATGATTATGTTTTCCCGGGAAATAAAGATAGCTAGAGGATGTTTTTGACCTTATCACCCCGACAAAATCCCACACCAGTGAAACGTATACACTATCTAAATATTTGCGTCAGATTTAACTGCGTATAAATACAGCTAGTGATAATTGTAAGTAAGTCTATTACAAAGTTCCATTAGTTCACGTCCTGTCCTCACAGAGATAACACAAAAATGAATAATTAAAATAAATATATTGTAAAATTGCCGTAGAATTTGGATACTTCATCGTTGATCAAGGAACTACAAGATTTAGTGCATTGAAAGTTTCTACTAATATTTATTTCAAGATGAAAGTGGAATTACCAGAACTGAAGCGATGTTGCTTCTGCATACCCCTAAGATATGGACTTATAGCATGGGGGTACATAAAGTTGGTAAGTATTGTTTGTATAATATTTCTCGGTTCAAACAGCAGTTAGTGCCTTGTAGATTATTTTTGTGTGATCTAATTAACAGATTACAAATCGTCATTGTAACATCCCCGAATAATGCTTTTGTACTACGGAGTCTATTAATTAATGTCAAGTTCATATAGTTTTGTAATAATTTGCAAGACAGGTATCCTTTAACTCCTAACAAAAAAGATCCATTGTCTTAAGCTTTTATTTATTTGAATTAGAATTAGACGACACTATATCCAATATTCATAGTCATAGACAAAACATTTTTGTTTGAGTATAATTTAAATAAAAGATTGTTCTAATTAGATTTTTGTGATGATGCACGATATTCGGTGACCTACCCATAGAAATTGTTATCACCTCGATGGCTTACCCCTGAACTTATTGTCTGGCACATGATGTCCACAAAGCTATCTCTCTAGCACATCTCTGACAGTTTTGAAGATTAAAAGACTTTTTTTTTAACATCTCTTACTTCTTGGATTTTATCTCTTTCTCTTAGGTTATAATTATTACAAGTATTCTAAACAAATGTTGTAAGGTCATACTAAAGATAAAACATTTTATAGGTTTCTTTTTAATTCTCATTCAGTCAATCTTCAAAAATGTAGAAACTTAGAAAATGTACGAGAGAAACAACTGTTGCGGAAGATTAGAATTTTATTTTAACCCGACGAAAAAAGAGGAGATTTTCTAGTCCATTTGTATATATTTTACCAGTTATATTTTGTTATTTACATATAAAATATTTTTTTCAGGCACTTTTGCTGTTGTTGTTTACAATGGCAACATTCTCTTTTGTGAACTCTATTCAAATGTCAATGAGAAGGATATCTCATTCGTATGTTCAGGAAATAGTGGTGATATCTTTATTCTTACTGGTTGTGCTAATTGATATTAGCTTTACCATCCTCTTCTTAATCGGTGGACATCGGGTAAGTAATAAAACTGTCAATTTTATTAGTTTACGCAGAAAGGATGTACAATGCCGAAAGGGGTTTATAGTGCCCATCGTTATGACCAACTATTACTATAAAAGCAAAACTTGAAATCGCGAGAAATCAGCTGTTCCATAGAAAACAGTCATTGACACTCGACAAAATGTATGGAACAGTTGATATTCTTTAACGATTTCTGGACTGGCTGGGACACACTTTCCGCGTAACCTTGTATATCTAAAAACTAGCTGTAATTATAGAACTCTAAATAACCTGTTCTGTCTGTGAAGCAAGATCAAAAGTATTTAAGTTAGGCTGAGTGCAGAGGTTTCAGAACTATTAGGCCGCCTGTCTTCCTTGATTTTCAGACATTTTGCTCGCCAACCCCAGCTCAAGTGTATTAAAAAAAATGCCAAGCGTGATACGCATATTTCTTTGGAGCGAGTGCCTATAACTTAATGTACGTAACAATCAATTAAATTGAATGCAGTATACTATGAAATAATGTTTAAAAAGTAGTTGCAACGGTATACGAGGTCAGGTCATTATCATCACAACGTGCCGAAATTGATTCCCCATCAATTTGAGGGCGCCAATGAGGGCGTGGTGTTTGTTTAAATGCGAGAATATTTTAGTAACATAGGTGGACCCGGATATGTCCTAAAACTGCGACCAGAACCACCGGAGGATGAGCAGCAGCGTCCTAATAGTACACGGTGAACGTACTGCGATCCCCAAGCCGCCTGCCAAGCGTGGGGATTATGGTAACACCCCTCTCTTTGAGGGAGGCCTTGTCCAACAGTGGACGTTAATTGGCTGATGATGTGTGATGTGATAGGTGACAAACAAGCTAATGACACAGAATACATAATACACACTAACGGGTTGCCTGATGGTAAGCGATCATTGTCGCCTGTAACACCAGGGGCATCACAGATACATTGCCGACCTTGAATTATCGTCCAACAAGTAATTAATTGCCCAATTTTTTTGTTTCCAGAAATCCGCGAAGCTGTTACACTTGTATTATATATACAATACAGTGCTTCTGTGTCTCTACACGCTGCTTTTCTTTGCGACCTCGGGTCTTGATCTGTACTATATGAGCCGATACATTGATTACATGCCACATGGATACATGACTTTCATACCCATTATCCAAATGAAACTGCTTTTGGGGATCTTCACTCTTGGTAAATATTTTAACTTACATATGAATAATTTTGTTGTGTAATTGTGTAGCTCAATTTAACTCAAAATTTCTAAATAGTTTCTCTACATAGTGTAAAATAAGGTCGCTTTCAGCGTCTGTCTGTTTGTATATCCGCTAACTCATCCTAAACCACGCAACGGATTTTGATGCGGTTTTCACAATCAGTTAGAAAAATTTTCACGGAAGATTTATATATCTAATAAAACTTACACCCGTGCGAAGCCGGGCGGGATGCTAGTTAAGGATATAAATCTATTTAGATCTATAATAGGATAAGATGGAACAGTGATACTAAGCACTAAGGAGGTATTGTACTCAACGCTGAAACCGCGAAATAATATCATTTGTTCCATAATATAATATTTCGTTAAATGTGTATGTCATAAGACGAACGATTGGCTCAGTGGTAGCATGTCTGCCTCATAAGCGAATTGTCTCGGGTTAGATTCCCGGCCAAGAAGAGTTTTGAATGGTTAATTTAAAGATCTGCTCTGAGCCTGAGTAATAGTTGTCCTTTGTCTTTGTGTGTGTTACGTGGCATCTCGGATACGGAATTCTAATGGGTACCCATCCCGACAAACGTCCAGTTCATTGAGTTATGGTTTATAAAAAAATCCCATAGAAAAAGAAACCCGAAAGTGACTGTTTTTCCCGAATTTTCCAATTTTTCGGTGTTTATGTAATGTTTTATTAATATTTTTCCTGATAAAATATAATTATTTTACTAAATTCTATTGTTTTCTTTTGCAGGTACTGAAGTTTACATAATCTTGCTTACAAGAAGTGAGGTCAATAAACTAAGGAACAGTTCTAAATATAGATTTAGTAATCTAACTGCTGAAGCTGAGCATACTCCAGGAAATGGAACAAACGAACAAGGAATTAATTATTCAAAGGAAGTATCCTTTGAAAATAGAAGTGACAGCCAATTCGAAGGAATCATCAATAAAACTGAGAAGGTTGGCCGTGAAAATTTTAGTTATAATAAGTTGTAAAAAATATATCTAATTAATAAAATTAAGTTAATAACATTTAATATATTTTTCCTTTTCACGATTCTAAAACTTCCAAAAATTTGTATTGATATAAATTCAGAAATAACATTCATATACACTACAGGCCGAAAACAGCTCTATAGTTCTAATATTGACCACTTTTATAGTAAACTAATATGGTGCCCTGTAGTTTCAACTAAGTTGTACTAAAAGTCAATGACATAGCTGCTAATAGTCTAAGATCCCGCCATAGAACGACCTTCACCGAGCTGGATAATGGATGAAAAGTATTTTATATATAATTAAATATGTCAATAAATATATTGCAAAAGGGGTTGCCTAAAAAAATCAGTCCGGAATATGATTGATAAAAAAAATTAAACAAAATTATGAATGTTTTAATTATGACCAGTAATGACCAGTGTTGTAAGTTAAAGTTTCTATGTCTTATAGTTTAGAAATGCAGGGGGAGGGACCAACTTTTTGCCACTTTGGCGGGGCATATTTCGCAAAGTATTAGGCTTTATATAAAAGTGATATGTCCCAAACCTTACTTTCATTTTAAAAGACCTTTTTCAACGATACCCCACACGAATAGTTGGAATAAAAAAAAAAAACCCATTTTACATGTACCAGAGTTACCCCTAAAATGCAATATTATATATTTTTTATACTTTTAAAATTGAGATCTATATTATAACTGTTATTATGTAAAGTTTCACTCATTTATCTAAATAATTATAGAAGTTAGAAGGTTTTACAAAATTAGGACGGACGGACAGACAGACAGACGGACGGACAGAAACGAATTTATTAGGGTTCCTTATCGAATTACAACCCTAAAAAGGATCGGAACCCTAAAAAGACTTCATAAAAATTTCAGAACTGGGAACCACCAGCTTTCAAATAAAAAAAAACATCAAAATCGGTTCACGCAGTCGAAAGTTCTGAGGTAACAAACATAATTATTTAAAAAACGGTCGAATTGAGTATCTCTTCCTTTTTGGAAGTCTGTTAAATTTAGTAATTATATTTTTTTTTATATATGAGGGGTTTTACGGCGCCGACTTAAACTAAGATCAGCTTAGTTCCGACGGACTCAATGGATGGCGCTCTTTGCTAAGTAAGCGACTTGTACGGTAGGTACCAAAAAGTAACCATTATACCAATTAAGAAACCAACCAACCAATTAGGTTACCATTTGTGGTGTGAACAATAAAGAATTTATCTATCAAAAAATCAGATATTGCTAACGTCTGAATGATCTTTGTGTCATTTCTCGCATTTACTATAGTCTTAATATCCCGATAATAATGGCAGATAACGTAAGATTTGCAATAAAAAAAACAATGTAAAACCAGGCCACTTAAAAACCAACTACACCTACTTACAATTCATCACGTCTGATTAGTTCATGTCCTGTACCCACAGAGACGACACGAAGTTATCTGTGGTTGTCACTGATTCAGAGTCGCATTCGTGTAGGTGAAGTGTCTACATTGAGATCTACGTACTTACAAGTAAAGTATCTAAAGATGAAAGTGGAATTACCAAAACTGAAGCGATGCTGTTTCTGCTTACCTCTAAGATATGGACTTATAACTTCCGCGTACCTAAGATTGGTAAGAAACTCATACGTTACTCGAACATTTGTACATAAATATAGGTACTTCGCATAAATGTATATTTGCAGTCAGTTGTGATATCAGAAATTTATAAAAATAGCCTTTTGTTTTCTATTACTATATAGACTAATAATAGTAAATAGTACCTATGTCTATCCTATTACGAAGCATTTTAGGGACAAATATTTTAATTGTGAAAAAATATGTAAGAAATAGAAACTACGACAAAAAATACGATTGGACTAGTGAGATGGACTTAAACCGCTTAAACAAAGTAATAGCCATAGGTACCTACCTCCCTAAAACGTTGCCTACTTTTAAGACTCTAGTCCCCTTATTAAATGTGGAGTAGTCTTGGAATAGTTACGCCAATTTTTGTCTTTTTCTCTCTTTCAAATACTGAACTTGATCGAAAAAGACAAAAGACGGAATAACTTTTCCAAGGCTACTCTACGTTTATTAAAAGGGGGGTTAGTTTCTAATTTCAATAAAAAAAAAAATGACTTTTCATCATTATTTGTTTTATTTTATTCGATATAAATATTCAACCTTTACGTTTAATACCTTTTTGTTAGTTATGGTAGGTACAGAACAAAATTGTACATATTGCAAGTCTAAATACGCTCATAGCGTGTCAATTGTTCTTACTAATTGAATTTACTGTGCACAGAAAGTACTCCATAGCTTTTAAAGAGATGTATAGATTTTGAAACAAGGGTGGCATTTATCTATGTGCATTTTTTTTTTGTAAAAACGAGTTCGTCTTTGACCGACCCAGGGCCTTAATTCTAAACTATGCAACCATATAAAACACCGTAAACGTGTTATATTACAGTGGCCATGGTCACAAATAACAAAGTAATCATAATTACAACATGCGTCAAACGAATCAAACGCATTTTCCAAATGGATACATCTTGACAAACGCGCACGTAACATGCTAGCTTGCTCCGCGTTAGTTTGACAGTTCAAAACAATCGCGTTACAAACCTCATCGCATTAGCAAACTTGATATTGCCAATTCTACGCAGATAACGTAACGCGGCCTCATCACGAGTTTATGTGATCATAAAGATTAAGGGCATAGAGGTAATTTTTCAATTACATTTTTATGTTATGACATCACGCGTTTATAGCAAGGAATCTGATGTGAGAAGCTCGTTATTCCTCTCGCAATATTGTAATTGAAGTTATTGACGTGATAATAATTTATATTTTTTTATTTTAGGTACTATTGCTGGTGATGTTTTCATATGTGACGTACTTACTTGCAACAACTGCTACAGAGCTCACAGAAAGTGTGATTGTAATTAAATCTTTATTTTTACTGCTCTTGGTAGCGGATACTTGCCTCACAGTCGTTTTCTTGGTCGGTGGACATCGCGTGAGTATTTGCTAATCATGGCGTATCATAAATACCAAAATACCAAGGCCTCTATTCTCTAAACATTAACACGCTCCTAACTTGGCTTCTCTTAGAAATAGATCATCGAACTAGCACTTAACGCGGCCGCGTTACGATCGTGGTTGTGTTTAAGAATAGGCCCTGTACAAGATTTGGTGAAAAATATTTACGGACACTATATTGGAAAGCATTATTTGACACGTCCTTTTCCTATAGTTGATCGCTGAGAGCTGCAGTTAATTACCTATCTGATGATTTTATTTCCCTTGTTAGTTTATCTAGCGTAAAGTACATGTCGACATGAAAACCTTTTTTTTAGTCTAAATGTTCCGTCATGAGTGTGTTTTGCACCTAGACTCGGTCCAATAAATTGTTTGCTCTGACACCTGCAATAACATTTCCAAACTGAATAAAATATGTTCTTTTAATATTTCACTGAAGTATATATAGGCTACCTGCTACCTGCCTGCTATACAGTCTTACGTAAAAAATATGGTATATCTGATCAGAATTCGTGGTTTTTATTCAGTTTTTAGGGTTCTGTACCCATAGGGTAAAAACGAGACCCTATTACTAGCCTACGCTGTTTGTCCGTCCGTCCGTTCGTCCATATTACCTTTAAACGGCTGTATCTTTGGAACCGTTTTTACATTATAGCAATCAACAATTAAAAAAATACAAAAAAAAATTGTTTAATGGGGACCAAACTTTTGTTTTTACTTTTTGACTTTTTGACTATTTCTTAGTTAATCCGCCGAATTTTCACAGAATATGTAGTTTCACAAAATCACGCGAACGCGAAACTTAACGCGCCGAGATACGGTTTCAGTCGCGTGATTTTGCAAAATGCACGCGTTTAGAGTTGGGTGTAAGGCCCCAGCTAATATAATCGTTTTATTGTTTTCAGAAAACCACAAAGCTGTTAAAAGTATTCTACATTTACAATATAGTGTTGCTCTGTCTCTTCACGCTGTTTTTCTCCTGGGCTCTGGGATATGACCTGCTTAATGTAGAAAATCTCAGTCGTTCGTTTGGATACGCACATTATATAGGTGTCATCCAAATGAACATTTTGATGGGGATCTTATTTCTTGGTAAACATTTTAATTAGTAATAGTAATAAGTTTATTCACTAAACATTATAGCATACAACAGTGATCAGGGATACCTTTTAGGCAAAAAAATGCCTGTATTAGGAGTCTCTGCTCTTCCTTAATATAGGACATCTTTGTCTTATATGTGTATGTGTGGTTGCGTGTGTGTTTAATATCTTTGCTAGTGACTCGTAATAATATTATGTTACTACGCCTTACTTGTTAGTTTTCTCCGAGTTAAAGATATCAGTGATACTTACGTACATTTTGCCCAAAAAAGTATCCAAAAATAATTATCAATATATAAAACCGACTTCATCAGAATTGGACCACACGGGAAGCACCAGCTATCAAATAAAAAAACATCAAAATAGGTTCACCCAGTCAAAAGTTCTGAGGTAACAAACATAAAAAATAAACTAAAAAAACAGCCGTATTGATAACCTCTTACTTTTTGGAAGTCGGTTAAAAATAGCCAGATGGATTACGGCGGAAACGAAAAGTTAAGACACTTTTTGAAACAAGTGACATCGTTTGACGTTTTTAGTATAAAATTTACGTAGTTTTAAATGCGTATAATGTGCGTGAGTCGTGTATTTATACTGGGAATTCTCGTAGTTTTGGAAGCGATTTTGATTTCACTTTGGCAGTACACCGTAATCAATCTGTATTTTTTATTGGATCTGAGATGCCGGAGTGCCTAGTGCGAGTTTTTACTATTGCGTTTACCTATTCGATTGTGGTAACTGCGAGACCCCAGAAAAGAGAAGTAAATAGAACGGAAATGAGAAGGAAACTCTGTCGCCAGTTATTGTGACAGATATGTGATTGAACATTCTTATTTATGTGAACGTGTCGAACTCTGCGTCACAGTTGCTAACACAGTTGCTATGGGTTTATATGGGTGCAAGTGGCTACAACAAATTTCTTACAAAAATGCCTTGACAGCCGTTTAAATTTAAACAAAAAATAAGGTTTATTTTCTTTGTGCGAGACGCATTAACTGACCATAGTTAAAATATTTTCCAACAAATATGCTTTCTATTTTCAGGAATACAAGCTTACTTCATTTTACTCCTACGAAGTGAGATCGCAAAACTAAATAACTTTAGTAACTGTAGATTTGATAACCTAACTGTGGAAGCCCAGTGTATCCTGGGAAATGGAACATTCGATAATGGAATTAACTTTCCATACATGGATCAACTGAAAGGATGTAATGAAAATGGAACTGACAGTAAATCTGATGAAATCTGTTATAAAAATAAAGAAGTTGAAGTAAATCCCATATTATATTAATGGTCTCTTCTTCTTAGTCGGACACTCTTGGCAGAGTGGTCGTGGTTGAAGACGGTGGTACACGGCAGGTCTTCAACGTCGTCGGTCTTCCCGGCGGCGATCACTGATCTTGTAATGTAATGCTTCTCCATTTTACTCGGTTCGTCGCATTACGTGAACACTCTGTTATGTTATGGTATATTAATGGTAAACCTGTTTTAATAGGGTATTTGACTGTAATAAAAAAAAAAACATGCTGGTAATCTTGGAAGATTATTACTTGTAAAAAAACCTAATTACTAATAACTACGAAATAATGTTCTGATTTTCAGAAAAATACCAAAATAAAATAGGTCGAATGTCCTTATGACGTCACAGGCAAGTAATAGAGGCGACAGTTGTATGGCGAGAGAGAACTTGATTGCTTGCTCTTGACGTCACCGAAATCCCATGAATGTCAAAGGAGAGCCTTTAAGCGGTAGTATTTTAATTTGAATTTTGAGTATCAATTCACAATAAAAAAATAAAATTAGGATTTAATCACAAGATTGCTTTGTTATAATATTATAGACAATTTGGGATGGTTTGGTGAAAATCTGATATGTAAATATTAAAGTGGTTTATTGATCACTGACATTGCTTTTTCTTTTCATAAAATTCCAATTTGCCAGACCTAGAGACTTTTCATTTATTTACTAGAATGCTGGCCTCTACTTCGCTCAAAGAGTGAGCATTGCCATACAACGTGGTAATGGGGCCAGGCATTTTGGGGACGATTCCCACTGGTAGCGGTTTAATAGATTAGTTTAGTAGTTAGGTATTAACATATCGTTTTTTTTTTGTTTTTTTTTACTATTGGAATGTTGTTTAAGTTATTGTAATAAATTTTTAAATATACAAAAAAAAAAAAATTCAAAAAAAAAAAAAAAAAAATTACTAGAATAATTAATTTAAAATTAAAAAATAATACCAAAACGTAAACTTATTATATTAGTTAAGATAAGATTAACTTTTTTAAAGGTGTATTGACTCAACTCGCCTGTTGATTAGAGGCGATGTGGTCAAAGAGGAATCACGCAGTTATCCTATTTAATTTACTGGGACCTTACGCCCACCTCTAGACGCGGGCCCGAATAGGTGCAGTTTGCAAATCACGCGACCGCAAACCGTATCTCGGCGGGTTAAGGTTCGCGTTCGCGTGATTTTGCAAACTGCACCTATTCGGGCCCGCGTTTAGAGTTAGGCGTAAGGCCCCTGGACTTTGAAAACACCAGCGACACCTACCTTGCGTGTACCTACTCGATAATTTGTATGAAATAAGAGCAATTTAATCTACATGTGCTAGATGGCGCTTTTCTTATTTCATACAAATCGTACCTAGCGCGATCGAGTAAGTCGCAATTGGAAACACTCGCAATATAATAGGCTGTAGGCACTCTGATTGAAACGGCACAGATCAAGAAATTGAAGCAAAGAGCTGCCCACCGAGCTCTGTGGCGCATGTTAGCCCTACCTACGTTCAGCGCTAGATAATAAAACGCTGTCGATGATTGTATCATAATTATCTTCACAACAAAATAGGGTAGCTGACTGACGTTTATAGGTATCGTTGAAATCTTTGATGAAGAATTTAAGTAAATATAATATGTTTATTGAAAAAATTGTTTAAATCGGTTATTAATGTTCTGATATATAAGCGTTTAAAGATTTGGTAGAGAAAACTCTGTACCTTACCCAAAAAAAATAAAAAATTACGTCATGCCTCTGTGCGCCATACTTGTCAGAATAGAATTTATATGGCGTACAGAGAAGTGACGTCATAATATGTTGTTTCGCGCTCTCTGTCTAGCATGATATTAAAATTCTTATAAGTTGCTTATTTTTGATCAGATTTTCATTTTGTTTTCATTAATCAGCTATATTTATGGGCTACATTTTAATAGGATAATAAAAAAAGTCATCTAGCCTAATAACAATCCGAATGTGATGGTTGGGCGAGCTCCGTCTGCTGGTGCCACGCGATTACATGCGAGGCTGTGATGCCGAGCTAGGGCCGCGCCGCATCCGTCGCTTGCTGGAACCGCTTCCGGGGCTGCCTGTTGCACTCCACACTTTAGGCACGAAGCTACAATTAGTGGTCTTGTCGGACTTGCCGTGCCCGCTGCTGCGCGATAGACAGAGATAACGCGACAAGAGGTACGCGATAGATAGAGAAGCAACTTCTAGGTCAGGGGTCTCCAAACTTTAAAGCCTTGGGGCCATAATATTTTTATCGGTATGTTGCAAGGGCCGTAACAATTTTAATTTTTCTGACCACCTAAGCAAGGCTTTTATTGCATTTCAATTACTATTGATTGTGTATTGTGACACGTAACTACATCTAGTGTCGAGTAGTGATACTATGTGCGGTTCTAGGTACTATCTATTTCAGCTACAGTCTTCAGTCCTTGTGCGGTAAATGTTTGGAATTGTCTAAATTTCTAAGAGCAGTCATATCAGTTGTTAATTTTATCAGATCCACAGGGCTGAATCACCGACAATTCCGCGAGTTTCAATTCCTGTCGCGGGCCGGATTGATGGCAGTGGCGGGCCGGATTTGGCCCGCGGGCCGTAGTTTGGAGACCCCTGTTCTAGGTTAATATAGCTGTAGGTAGCTAGCTCTTGCACGTCCTGAATTGCACTTTATTGTATAGTAGCAAGAGTCGCTACTTATTCAAATGATTTTGCGAAGTGAATCTTCTGTACTTGTACTTATATGTATTTTGAGACTGTACGCGCTTCTAATGCGCCTACACCGAGATCATACAAATTATGAATAGCAAACTCTCTCAACAACCTGATCTGGATGTTTTTTGACATGATGGGTAAATTCAGTTCTGGGGCCTTACCCCTAGCTCGAAAAGTTGACCCGCATAGGTGTTATTTGTCTAAACGGTACCATCAACTACGATAAGCGGTAGTTATTTGATAGCCGCCAAGCTTTGCTATTTTCACGAACACACGCATAGAAAAACGGATTTTCGTTCATTCAAGTTAGACGCTTTTAAACGATGCAGCTTAAATGAGTTGGTTAATTTTAGGTACCTATCAGGTACCTACTAAAATTTGGCTCGCAAAAGTGAAGCTAGGGGTAAGGCCCCTGTTGTCATTGCCCATATGTAATATTTTGGATTTTCTGTTAATTATATGCTTAATTTATAATAAAGAATATCTAATAATCATAGCTACCACAATCACTTGTACACCACTGTGTCTCCGTATCTGTACAACTTCCGGATTAATCATTATGGTACCGATAAAGTCATAGCTTACATAGCTTTTCCCAGCATCCATACTTGAATAATTTAAAATAACCCACTGATAAGCTGAATTCCGTTTATTCCATACATTTCCGTTCATTTGCCGTACTGATAGAGACGCGTTTAAGCTTTGATTTCTACCCAGTAAATTTAAAGCATTTTTAAAATTTAATATAACAAATAACTAATTGATCAGCTTGGTTGTTGTATCGGAAATATAAGAAAGTTCTAAAAGGATAAGAAAGGCAACTTTCATAAGAGATTTAAAATGAAAGTTGAAATACCGGAGTTTAAGAGATGTTGCTATTGCATACCTCTACGTTACGGACTTTTGGTTTGGGGCTACATTAAATTGGTAAGTGTAAACTGCGTTTATCATGATAATTTCTCTAGTTGTTTAAGTTATTAAACATATTAATATATGGCTGCCGTGGTCGGCGCTAACGACTGTAACTTCCTGACGGTGCGCGCCATCTCGTGTATGCCATTATACTATTGTTTTGCTTTTTAAACTATCACGGTTGTTCACTACAGTTATATGATTATTTACGGGATATTTACCGTGGTAAGGTTGTGGAAGGAGCTTTTGAGACTTCGGCGTAGTTACATGCACCATGTTCGGTGTTTATGTCTTCCCGTGAACACGGTGGATGTAACTGCGCAGAAATATCGGGAGCTCCTTCCACAACCTTACCACGGTAAATAATCCCGTAAATAATCATTAAACTGTTTTTAAATTACCCAGAAAAAACCGTTGAAGGTACATACTTACAATCATGGTCTTAAAAAACGTAACCGGGAACACTAACTAATGGGACAGTCCGGTAAATAGTAAGTAAACTTAGTGAACATACAAATATAATACCAGCTAGGGGCAGCTTTGAGCTAAGGTATAATTCAACGTAGTACTTCAAAAAATACTTCAGTGCCGTACATACGGAAATGAAACGTGGTCTCTCATTAGCAAGCTCAAAGTCGCACAACGAGCTGGATGGAGAGGGCTATGCTCGGGGTTTCTCTACGAGATCAAATCAGATATGAAGAGATCCGTAGACGAAAACGAAAGTTACCGACATAGTCCACCGGAGTTGAAGTGGCAGTTGGCATGGCACATAGCACGCAGAACAGATAGCCTTTGGGGCCGAAAGGTTCGCGAATGTAGACCATGGACCGGTAAGCGCAGTGTAGGACGTCTACCCACAAGATTGACAGACAACCTAAAAGAGACTAAAGGAAAACACTGGATGCAGGCCGCTTCAAACCGGCCCTTTTAAAAATCGATGGGGGAGGCGTATGTCCAGCAGTAGACATCCTATGGCTGAATTGATGATGATAATTCAACGTTAGTAATTCTGCCAGCATGCTTGATACGCTGCCAGCGGGTAGTGGACTTGAGCATTTGGATTGACTCTAGATCATCGACGGTCTATGAGTAATTTAACTGTTCAGTTAAGTAGTTTAGATATTTGGTATTAGTTAGCTTGTATTTAGTTAATAAGGGCACTCACCTTTTAAAATAAATAATTTACCATCATTTTCAGGTTATAACACTCATGGTGTTTTTATTTGGAGCTTTGGTTGTGCAAATGTATATGCAGTTTTTCTTTATGGTTGGATATGGTGTATTGCCGATATTGTTAGTAGGAATGGCCTTATTGCTATTCCTAATGGTGGATATTGGAATGACTATCGTATTTTTGATTGGTGGACATCGGGTAAAATTTCCTTTTTATCTAACACGCTTTTATCAGCTTTATTTTTAACTATGTAATTAACAAGCTATGTAAACGAATCAATTTTAACGTACTTAAATAAAATTTACAGCTATATGATTATTAACAGGATATTAACCGTGGTAAAAAAATAATTTATTGTCCATAACAGAGGTCTCATTTTTTTTTACTCAGACCATTTCTTGTTTTTGGTAGACCCCACTAGTTTTCATTGGCTTGCCCAGTTTTTGTTTTGAAAGGATTTAAAAAAGACCAAGGGTTGGCAAGCACTTACTTTTGAAATTGTTTGTTACACTGCCATTGTTGTTCAAATACCTTAGAATACCTCAAATGCTGGCAATGTCTTGAAGTCGATTTGTAGACTACTGATCACTTGATTTATCAAAATAGAATCCACTATAGTAGCTCTTCAATTACATCTAAATAATATAATTACATCTTACATCTAGGACAGACATTTGTGTGATGAACATCTGTGTTTGTTCTATGTCTGGGTGTTAATATTTAAGTATGTATTTAAAAATATATATGTACGTATATCAGTCTCTGGCAGCCATATTACAAGCTTTGCTTAGTTTGGGGTCAGATGACCGTGTGTGCAAAAATGTCCCAGATATTTATTATTATTATTTATCTTAGAGACCCCTAAACATTTTTTTACTGCCATAGATTTTCAAGGTTGTAAATCACCCGTTTGGGGTCGTTAATAAACGAATGACAGGGCTATAACATTTAAATATTACTTGTTTCTTTCTTTCAGAAAACCACAAAGCTGTTGAATGTATTCTATATATACAGTATGGTGTTAATTGGCGTTATTGCGGCTCTTCTTTTTATAACTACTGTATATGATCTATCAGTCGGTGATAATTACGACGGCCGATATAGGCATTCATACCGTAATCAAGGACCATGGATGTCCTACGGAGCTATGGTCACAACCAAAGTAGTCACTGGCATCGTGTTCCTAGGTATAACTTAAATTTTATATGTCACATATTTTACGCTTTCTCTCAGGGCCGACCAACACATGCACACCGTACCACACATATCACACAATTGATGATACGACGTCGTAATGTGATTACGATACAACCGGCATGATATATTCGATACGATGCCGTTGTTAACTTTGAAGAAAATAGGCATGTGGCCTTATGTTTAATTTATTACAAATAACAGGCTTAGCGATGAATATAACTAAATACATTACACATACTGAAAAAGTAAATTAAGTTGGCTGATTAATCTCTGAGATATGAGCGTTTAAGGTTTTAGGTGGGGATAGAGAGGAGATGCTCCATCCCTTTCTCGCAAAGCGTGTGTTAGTATAGCATTTGTATGCCGCGCCTGAGGCTTGACGTCATAGCTCACTATAGTGCGCTCTCTCCCTAGCATGAAATTAAAATACTCTACTAAAAGGCTTTATTGATGGTCAGCTTTTTTATGAGGTAATAAAAAAATATTTGTCATCATACCTGTCGCAATCGATCTCTAAATATGGATGGGACTAGTGTTTTTCTCTTTAAGGACGCAAAAATTTAGGAATTCAGGAATTCAGGATTTCATCAGCACTTTTCTCGACACGATGTAATGCGAACTATAGAAGTGAGAAGGTTCTCAAAATTAGGACAGACTGACTGATAGACAGACAAAGTTGTGCAAAGTTTCATGCACTTATCTTCATAGTTATAGAAGTTAGAACAATTCGGACGGACGGACAGAACGAACTCATAAGGGTTCTTAACGAAAAGGACCCCAAAAGAGTGGTATAATGGAAAAGAATGCAGTCATCAAGATTGCCGACAGAAGCATGCTTTATGTTTTCACTTCTGTCGGCA
The DNA here is from genome assembly GCA_949125355.1 of Agriopis leucophaearia. Classification (NCBI taxonomy): domain Eukaryota; kingdom Metazoa; phylum Arthropoda; class Insecta; order Lepidoptera; family Geometridae; genus Agriopis; species Agriopis leucophaearia. Next base: position 14,573,855 of record OX421274.1, on the reverse strand, counting down.
ATATGGCATATCTGTCACGTAAGCTTGTCGGTAACGCGAAAGTTTTGCCCCTACCAAAAATTGCTCCTCGCGGATAAAAAAGATTTCACTTTTAAAAATGATGGAATTCGTTTCAAGGAAATTCATTTATTATTTCAGGGGTCCAGGCGTATATAGTTTTACTCATAAGAAGTGAAATTAACAAGTTAAAAAACGACCGCAATTTTAGATTCACTAACATTGCAACTGAAGCTGGATGTACTATGGAAAATGGGAACAACGAACCTAGGCTTGAAACTCATGCTCACAGAAATGGAATGGAAGATCGTGAAATAGGAATGGATGACCAACTCGAAGGAAATTTTACAAAGGCTAAAGGAACATTTACTTCGGATGGGACTTTTAGCTACGGCCAATTTTAAGCAATAATAACCTCTAAGGCTTTTTTTGTAAATGTAACGGTTTAGTTACCCACATACTTAAAATATATATTAATCTAAAAAGTAATACTTCAGTTGTTTTTTTTTTCAAGGTTTTATTTAACTTGCCATGTTTGTTAGTTATTTTTATGTAATATTTCTTGTAAAAATTATTGTAATTCATACTTTTTTGTATCACACACATCACATCATCAGCCAATTAACGTCCACTGTTGGACAAGGCCTCCCTCATAGAGAGGGGTGTTGCCATAATCCCACGCTTGGCAGGCGGCTTGGGGATCGCATTACGTTCACCGTGTACTATTAGGACGCTGCTGCCCATCCTCCGGTGGTTCTGGTCGCAGTTTTAGGACATACCCGGGTCCTTTTTTTGTATCACTTCATTGATAATTAATAATAATAAAAAAGCGACTTTAGTGATTAACAGAACTTATTCGTACATTAATTTATTATCATCAAATTCTCACTCATATCCGTTCTGCTTTCCTGAAACTGTTATTTTTATTTTCATCATTATTTTTAATACTATATCATTTTATATTCATATACTTGGTCCAAGTTTTTTAGACTATCACAGCTGAGTAGAGGGTAGGTACGAAGCTGAATAAAGGTGGTAAATTCTGATAACTTTTGCTGGGTTTTAAGATTACAAATGTACCCCGTACATTAAAGTGAAATATGAAAGCATAGTGTTTATTCGCTTAACAATTTTAATGAAGTAGTCAGAGATAAAAAAAACAACTGTTTCATGTATTCATTATAGTAACAAGTGGATCACATTAAAAACCGACTTCAAAAAGATATGAAAAACGTAATAAGTGCCTATAAAATTTTAGGGTTGCCTTCGATTTCCCTGGGATGCCATCATCAGATCCTAATTTGGTGACAATGGGACCAAATTGGAAGTATACGCTACTAAACAAAAGATTTTTTAAGGTGGAGAAATAAAAAAATACAAACAAAAATACAATATGATTTATTTCACATGAAATACAGATACAATAGCGGTGAACATAATAAATACAGTGGAACATAGAACCGGCCTCCTTTTTGAAGTCGCCTTGCATAATATTAAGTGATAGCGCGGGCTACGATGCATCACACATGCCCAGACTTGAAGATGCCGAGACTGTAATATCAGAGACTTACATCATATATTGTTTGGATTTGCCTTAAACTCGAGTTAGTATCGAAAAAGTCTGCCAAAAACTGGAGGGGTGAGGTAAACACGTATTGCTCACATTGACATATTCTTACTAGTTCCACAAACGCACACTTCAAAATGGAGCGGTACACAACTGCAAACGAGATGATAAAATGTCATCAAATGGACGACCAAGAGGGGATGTAAGTGATAAAGGAGAAACTGTAGGTATAACGCTTCCATTTCTTTTTTTAGACAGAACATTATCAATATTTTTATAATAAAATAATGGGGTAAGATTCAATCAAGTGGTATTTCCTTTGTGCTTTGAGTGAGTCCTCTAATTTGAAGATAAGCCTCTTTTATAAGGAACGTTCGAAAAATTATACATAGAATTCACAACGCGTAGCAAATTATAGTCAATAAATGTCTGCAGTTTCAGATAATAAACATACGATAGCTGCATACAATTTGTATCGAAACAAAACTATTTTATCAAAACCAACCGTATATTTATACATTTACGGCTCAGTTCTCTAATGTGTGTTCGATTTGCACAACATCGTCAAAACTCTTGAACCGTCGTTGAGCAAGCGAGACTGCGATTATGTCTGAATTGCATGTGGAAACTTCTCTCCCGAGAGAAAGAGACAATTTTCTCTTTCTTTTGGCCAGAATGGATCATTCATTCAGATTCATTCTGTCTGCGTATTGAGTCCAGTCGGATTGAGTATTGTCTCGATTAGCGCGTCATAGTGGCATCTTTGAATTTTTTTGATCGAAGGGAACAACATCAAATGAAATGCATGAATACTTTTAGTTTCTAGCAGACACAAAACACTTTTTAAATCAATAAGTTGGCGTGTCCTGTGAAAGCTAAAGAAAGTTTTAGTTGTAGGTATATACAAATAGTATAATAACAATTGGCTCGTATCCAACACAAGACTAGTCTGCGCAGCTCCTTACGAACTGTCATTGATCGCAGAGCGATCATCCCAAGAAAATATTTTTATTACATCATCGAGCAAAAATTTTAGTGATTCTGGTATTAAATAAGAATAAAAAACACGTTATAAAAAATGCGAGATGAACCTTTGTTTCGGAAATGCTGCATATGTGTCCCATTAAGAGTGTCTTTGCAAGTTTGGGCCTGGTTTAAATTGGTAAGTAAAAAGTTTGATTCGGCTTGGATAGGTAATTGTTAGTACCTTTCTTATTATACTTAAGTCAATTTAAGATCAGACAGCTGCATCTTACTAGATAACTTTTCAGCTAAAACTGTGCACCCCTCTACAGTGTCGTTTACATTACAGACCTTATTTCAATCCTATGTAAGATCTAATTTGTTTGGTCAATTAGTTCTTGTCTCTTTCGCACATTGCGTACTTCTACTGTGCATACTTTGAAAAATTTGTGTTGTTTTGTATAAAATCAGTGCTATTGAGATAAGGTCGAGAATGCAACAATCCTATAGCAGCATTCACGTGGTAAATAAACCCGAGTGCGCCAATAATGTGATCGATGCATAAATATGCAATGGCCTGTAGCAGGATGTGTCATCATAATCAGCCAGAAGAAGTCCACTGCTGAAAATAAGCCTCCCCCTTTAACTTCCACACTGAACGACAACCTGGCATCTGCATCCATTGGATGCCCGCGACTCTCACGATGTCGTCGGTCCATCTAGTGGGAGGCCTACCTACGCTCCATCTTTCGACTCGTGATTTACACTCAAGAGCTTTTTTTCCCCATCGGTTATGGGTTCTTCGAGCGATGTGGCTTGTGTGTGGATGTGCCATGTGGTGGAGTTTCTTTGTGCAATAGAATCTGGAACGTGGATATTCGCCAAAGTTTCAAAATCACCGATAAAGATATTAAAATTTGCAAGTTGAAGTGGCAATGGGCAGGCCACAACACTCGAAAAACCTATAACCGATGGGGAAGAAAGGTACTTGAGTGGAGACCACGAACCGGAAGACGCAGCATAGGAAGGCCTTCTACTACATAGACCGACGACATCGTGCTAGTCGTGGGCATACAGCTAGTGGATGCAGATGGAAGGCTGTCGTTCAGTGTGGAGGTCTAAGGGGGAGGCCTATGTTCAGCAGTTGACCTCTTCTGGCTGATGATGATGACAATTCATTTCATATTCCCCTAGATGCTCTTAAGGTGTAACATGTTATTATAGTAAATTTATTATGGTAATGATCACGATGTTTGCAAGGACAAAAAACTGTTTGGAAATTGAATTTTCCACCATAGATAAATTTTAGATATTTAGACTATATAATAAATGATTGTATTGCAGATTATCGACATATTGGCGTCGCTTTTCCTTATATTCATACCGCTATACTTTTGGCTGACCCACATATTTGATCCAACACATCAGGAAGAACTCAATACAGGACAGTGTATTTTTATTGGGATTCTGCCTCTTTTGTTTGTGGATATCGTCTTCGTATTGATTTTGATTGTAGGCATTTCCTGGGTAAGATTTTGATTAGAGTTATACGAATTATAATTTTAGTGATGTGAGTTTGAGGTTCCATCGATACCCGACTGTCCTAGAAGGCGGGGTAGGTCCTAGAATTATGCAAGTATGTGAACGTATTGTTTGTATGTTCCTCTTGTTTGAAGACATTTAGTAAATCGACAGTTAAAAAAAACCATGAGTAGGACTCGCACCCTGAGGAATATGGTTGTAGATAGTTTCAAAAATGACGAAAAAGATTGAAATACTGATGGATAAACTTAAATTTGTTACAAACAGGTGCTCCCCTACATATCAATTACAAAATGTAAGTTTGTAATAAAAAGAACTTAATTGTGATGTAACTAGAAAATAACAACTATCGTTTTTTTTTTCTGTATATGTGCTATGAGGCCTGGCTTCTTGCCAAATTTCATAATAGACAAAAAAGTCCTATAAAGGTTCCTATTTTCCTTTTGAGGTACGGAACCCTCAAAACTACAACACATCCGTGATGGTGTTCAAGCACAAGCCTTCATCATTCATTCATTCAAGATTTAAGAGCGTAGCTCTTTTCGGTGGAGTAATTTCCAGGCTTGACATTCTTCTGCCAGCGTTTTCACCTCCCTGTACGACATGACATTTGCCTTCTCTTTTATTTGGTCTACGAATAATCTTCTTGGTCTTCCCGGTCCTCTCTTTCATTCTACCTTTCCCTCTATGATGGTTTTCATTAATTTGTCATGTCGTACAAGGTGGCCAAATATCTTCCCTCTTCTAGTCTCTATACTCGCTAGTAGACTTCTTTTCTCCTCAACCATATCTAAAGCCTTTATCAATAAATAAAAATGTCAGTCATACGACGGCACGTCAGAAGTGAAAACTTTAAGTAATTCACCTACTCTACAAGAGATGGCGCTGTTTTAAAATACACGGTACAGCGTGACGATGACGCGAGTTACATGATTTTTGTTCACCCAAAAAGTGCTAAAAGCACCTAAAAAAATTCTCACTTCAAAAATTCGACCCTGCCAAATCTTAATCTGTCTACCTTTGTTTTACTGTAACTAACAGTAAAAAGTTACAGAAGTGATGTAATTTTTATAGATAGTCACCATGACGTCTGTATATATTTTAACCGACTTCCAAAAAGGAGGAGGTTATCAATTCTACTGTATTTTTATGTATTTTTTTACCTCAGTACTTTCGACTGGGTGAACCGATTTTGATGATTCTTTTTTTATTTACAAGCTGGTGGTTCCCGTTTGGTCCCATTTCAATTTGGTCCAGTTCTACTATGTTGTTTTTTTTTACAATGTAACAATTAAAAAGTCATTTACACCCAAAAAATATTATAAGAGACATCTGTCGGATCACCTCAGTACTAAATCAGGCATGCGCTCTCTAAAACCGATAGTGCCTAATTAATGCATGCACTATGGGATAGAGGGCGCATATTTGGTCCAGTTCTGTCATTTTTAAGAAGTCGGCTTTTTATATTGATATTTATCTAAGCAATGATTGCTTCTAGGAGAAGCTAGAGCACACAAAACTGTTTTGATACCTATGTGTATCATATAAATTACCTAGTTTAACAGATCAATAAATTCATTGTATCAAACAATATTACTGTAATAACTTCATTATATTCTTACAGAAGAAGTACCCTGCCTTGAGAATATTTTTCTACTACGGCTTTTACATGACTCTAGCAGAAGCTACAATAATTTTCATTTCCGTATTCTTTGGAGTCTACAACAGAAAAGTAAGGCACTGGGATAGAGTGATTGCATTTGTGCTGCTTGGAGTTTTATGGATTGGTAAGTGTTAGAGTAGGTAAATATATAAAACTACCCAATCAGCAAGGTTACGTCATTATTGACGTGAATTTTGGGAATTTTAGACGTCGAATCACGTCACTCCAGACGTCATGCTTCACGTGTTCACTTTGTTTCGACGAGGTATGTGACGTAATTTTTAAGCAAGTGTTGACAAAGAAGATAAAAAAAACAACGTGAATTTAGACGTCATTTATTCCCACAAGACGTAAATTTGAAAAAAAATGCCCTAAAAATCACGTCATATATAGCGTTTTTTTGGCAGAAAATGTTGACTGGGTACTAGCAGTGGCTTACCCGCTACAGATATTGATCATCACACTAATATTATAAACTAGCTAATGCCCGCGACTTCGTACGCGTAGCGCAAAGTAATTAGTGGGTGGACGATTAGACTGACATATCCAAATATAAATGTTACACTAACGAACACGAACGGAACTTTAAATAGGCACAAATCTATCGGATTATTTATAATGAATATTTTATAGATAATACCTACACATATGACATGATTGTAGATTTATTGCTCTCCATTTTAATGCGGATTGTCATACTATCGTCATAGTATGATTTTAGTCTAGTTTTAATCTGACTCGATACAGGTATCCCGACATGTCCATAGTTTCAAATATATTTCAAGCAAATAATATATTACTTTCACTGGTTAAATACGTTGGAAGTGTGGAGCCATGGAGCCAATAAGGAAAAAAAAATGGTATAAGTCAAGCGAAATGTCATGCATGACAAACGTTATTATTGAATTATTAGTAAATAGTAAGTAGGAAGCATGGAGCGGTATCTATAATTAATCGCTGTTATTTAACATTACTCCGCGTAAAGACTGCCAATCAATGATGTCTAAATAATTTTTGCCCGCCTTCTGCGCCTCGACCCTTCCAACAACTAAACCGCTTTCGTTCACCACCATAACATCCAAAATAGCTGCTAATCATAGATCAGTAACAGATTAGATGCCGCGAGTTCACCTACTTTGCGTGTCTGTTATTGGTCTTAAGTTTGATCCTGGCAAAAAAATGTATTCATTTTAATCTCCGTCGACTTGGTATATTAGCACGTCAGAAGTCAATACAAAAATAAACGTACTTTAAATTACGCCATAATAAACTGTAAAACCTCTTCAAAAGCAGTTGGCTGTCCTGAAAATAACAAACACAAAAAAAACTATTTGGTGCAGTCTATCGGAAGTTATGCGGGTTCATACATTTCGGCGATTCGTTTTTATTTCATCATCATCATCAGCCAGAAGACGTCCACTGCTGAACATAGGCCTCCCCCTTTAACCTCCACACTGAACGACATCCTGCCATCTGCATCCACTGGATGCCCGCGACTCTCACAATGTCGTCGGTCCATCTAGTGGGAGGCCTACCTACGCTGCGTCTTCCGGTTCGCGGTCTCCACTCAAGAACCTTACCTACTTCCCCATCGGTTAACAGTTCTTCGAGCGATGTGGCCTGCCCATTGCCACTTCAACTTGCAGATTTTAATAGCTATGTCGGTGACTCTGGTTCTTTGGCGAATATCTATATTTTTATTTACATATAGATTATATGGCAACAGCCGCTTCAGTCTTCTTACCTACCATGTCTGCGAGTAGAAGTCTGTCATTACGACAACATTACTATAAAATAAGCTAGATGGCGTTATAAATAATAATAAAAAAAATTTTTTTTTACTATTTGTTATCATAAATTAATATAGCCTATGTTTCAATCAGGTATTTTATAAGCATATTCATGGAAACTGCTTTGAAATCCTTCTAGTAGTTTAAAAGATGTGCGCGGACAAACAAACAAACTGACAGCCGTCAGATTTGTAGTTCCATAGTTTGAAAATAGATTGCGTACTAAAACGATGTTTTTCGAAAAAATTGTAAATTTGCTTAAACTTTACGAATAATATTATTAAAAACGTAATAAGGTATTCAATAATTCCTAAAATAATGAGTGTAAATGGATCGTAGTTTCACAAATATGAAAAGTGCGTCTATTATAGGTAAATACGACACTTTACCTGAATCACGCAAACGGGATTTTTTTGCAAGTTAAACCGATATCCGGTATTGCTTCTACTTAGTTAGAAGTCATGTGTGAAGGTATTTGATCTACACATTTATAATATGGTAGGGATGCGAAATTTGTAAGCGTGTATGTTTGTTACTTCTAAACAGTGAAATGGCTGAACGGATTTGGATGAAATTTGGAATAGTGACTGCATACCTTTATTTAAAACATACTTCTTTATATTCCAAAATATTTAAATCAACTACTTGTCTACAATACTGATAACCGATGGGGAAGAAAGGTTCTTGAGTGGAGACCGCGAACCGGAAGACGCAGCGTAGGTAAGCCTCCCACTAGATGGACCGACGACATTGTGAGAGTCGTGGGCATCCAGTGGATGCAGATGGCGGGATGTCGTTCAGTGTGGAGGTTAAAGGGGAGGCATATGTGAATCGGTTTCTTCTGGGCAAGCGTGCTCCATCGTAAACCGCATCGCGCTTAACATCAGGCGAGTTGGCGGTTAAACGCAAGCCTATTACTAAATTTAAAAAAAATGTTCAGCAGTGGACGTCTTTTGGCTGATGATGATGACTTGTCTACAAAATGTCATGCAAATCTGATAAACTGTACGTAGGTTATAATAAAAAAATATACATACATACAAACGTCTGTTTTGTCGTAATTGAAAGAAAACAAAATAAAAATTGCTCACATTGTTACACCTACAAATTTTACTTTATACAATGTAGTAAGTATAATTTTATTTATGTTATTTTTAATATAGCATAGATGATGATAATCTATAGAAGTTGCAATGGTGATAGTTACGTCCTCTATGATCTATGGACAGCTTTATTGTGACCTCTTACGCCATCTTTTTTTGACATTCAATCTTACAGACTAGCTAAATCAGAATCAGAAAAGTTCAAGGATTTCGCTAGCCTCAAAGTTCTGTTAGGACCACTTACAGAACCACCTACCAACACCTCTATATTACTGAAAAAAATATGGAAAATAATCTTTTTTAACATTTTTTTCAGCAATAGATATCTGCATCATGTTGACAGTAAAGAGTGAAATGATAAAACTACGAAATAAAGCACAGTACAATATCGCCGGAGAACAAGCATCTAACAACAAACGCAACGAAAATTATATCGAATATGATTCCGAAGAAGCCGCTGGAAAACATGAAAACAAAGAAAAAATACAATTAAAACAAACATCAATTAAAATAAATAAATACGAATCATTCAATTACCTAAATGTTTTATTTTGTATGCAATGCAACTTCTAATTATATCATTTGCAATAATTATGTTGTAAATTATAACCCAAACATTTTATTCATAGTAGAAAGACTACGGTGTGGCTGGCATCAGGCGAGTTGGTGGCCAAACGTAGATCCATTCTATACATGGTTACTGGTAATCAGAGACCGTCCTTAAGAGGATGCTGGTAGCTAACTGATTACCAATAGCCCTGTATAAAAAAACATTAGTCATAGAATTGCACGTCAGAAGTGAAAACTTAAGTAGTAATTCACATATTCTACAAGAGATGGCGCTGTTTTAAAATACACAGTACAGCGTGACGGTGCCGCGAGTTCCATGATTATTGTTCACCCAAAATGTTCTCAACGCGCCTAAAGAAGTTTTTACTTCAACGAGGCTGAAGTTTTGCATGAATACATGTACGAATTATGTAATCCTTTAGCTATCGATTGGTGTAATTAAATTTTAGAAGTAGATGGTAGATGTAGCTGCAGCGTCAAACTTTATTCCCCGATTTCGTTATCATCAGTTGTTTTTAATTGCACCCCACTATGGAAGCGAATTTAAAGACGTATTCAAGGCAAAACATAGTAAACAAACAACTTCAAGGGTATTTGTACTGACCTAATCGCAAACTTGTTTCGAGCAAAGGTCAAAGCTTCCCGCGATAAGCTACAAAGCCCTTGATTGGTCGATTTTTCAGAATGTCGTGAATGAACATACAACAGACTATAATCGTTTCCAATATGTCACAGACTATACAGTACTTCGTTTCCAATATGTCACAGACTATACAGTAAAATTTACCAATCATAATAATATTTAAAACAAAAGAATACACTCTTATTATCAGCATTTTTTGGACAGATTCGTCAGATATTTAGATTAATTTCCACTGCAAGATTATAAGGGCTAGATTGCTATGAAGTAACGCATATGGCTTAGTGAGTTATAGATACTCATATGTAGGTTATCCAAATATAGATGCCACAAGCATGAAGTCATTCAGTGACGAGCCGAAATTCGTACTAAATTATTCAGTCTTTGTTCTGTTTGTAAACAATAATAATGCCTAGAGAAGAGCCGTATTTTAAGAAATTTTGCTATTGTATTCCATTAAAAACATGTTTGCAAGTGTGGTCATGTACAAAAATAGTGAGTATATACAATTATAATAACTTTGTTATACCTATATGTGCTGTATTATAATTATGTATGTAATCATATTACTCAATAAAAAATTTTATGTAACTCCACGGGCACCGGGGTCCGTAACTTTTGTTTGTAAATATAACTATGCATGCATATATTGTTATACATATTTATGTGACTGTAGTCAATGGTGTTGTTAACTTAAACGATTTTACTTAAGCTAGCTATAACACAATACAAGAAGAGGAAAGTTACTCTATATTTTAACTTTAACTCTTAAAATATTGTTAAGAAATTTTGACTTTCTTTCAAACCTGTTTATTACATTAACAGCGTCGTCTGTAGGGTTACACGGAACTGCTGTTTCATTTGTATTTATTATGCATCTATAATATAGGAATATTCGGCTTGTTACAACCATTTCGTGTACATATACTCTTAGGTACACATGGTTACGCGGAAAGGGCATACTAAGCGAAAAGGGATCCATAGTACGCATCATTATGAACAAATTTTACTAAGAGAGTCACTCTGAAATCACGATTCCATCAGGCCCCTCTTTCTCACCTGCCCAGAATGCCCAAAAAATATATATAAAAAAATCTCTAAAATAATATTTAAATAATTACGTAAATTAATTAACAAATGTCGGAGTAATCGATGCACGTAGGGTAAATTGCTGAAGTGAGAATTTTTTCCCTTTTCTTTTCTGTGAGGTTCATTATACTTCTGCAACAGAGGTGACTTTGTTTTGAACGCACTGACGTGACGTCTATCGCATGTCACTTTGCATGGCATGTATTTTATTTATTTATTAAGGGCCGATTTTTCAATTGTCAGTTAAAGAATCAGGTAGGATTTATTCCATTGATAGCATGCTTTCAAATTTTCAATACTCAGTTAGAGGTTGTCTGCGAAGTAAAACCTGTAATAAATTTATTGGACAGATAAATTTATTGATTTGTTAATATCTGACCGGTAAACTGGGGATTGAAAAATTGGCCCTCAATAGTACTACTTTCATTTTATTTAATTTAATATTTATGGTATGCGAAACTGATAACATACGATAATAATAATACTTATATATAAAAGGCGATATGTGTGTACGCATGTGTGTATGCATGTGTGTATTTATGTGTGTATGTAACTATGTATATTTTTCTATGGACTCCAAAACGGCTGGACCGATTTTGACTGGACTTTCACTGTCAGATAGCTGATGATATAAAGAGTAATGCCCTCGCGGGTTAAAACGCGGGGATACAGCTAGTAATTGTACATTGTTATCCTAGGGGTGAAAGTAACTTATTTAGTCCCGAGACGGGGTTTCGCTAATAGTTCGAGGGACTAAATAAGTCTATAACCCCGAGGTAAACACTGTGCTTTTCATTAGGAATACAAGGTAACCAAAAATAAAATCATGACTGACACTGGCAAATGCACGAGAAGTGCGGGACCATAATCCTCTGGGGAGCGTTTACGGACTCGGCGAATATTTCACCGGTGAAAAATTAAACTAACGGAGGTTCGCTGAACGGCGTCATAGCTTTATGTCATATATGTCAATACTAGCTGTCAAATTCAATAATAAATAAATGTCAAGTAAAATATAGTAAAACAAAATGGTATATAATAGTAAAATATCAAATATCAATCTATCATTATATAGATATAAAATTTTATTTTAAATTTAAACATCTACAACAAAAAGATTCGAACAAAATAATATCAAAAACAGCTTAACCTCCTCAACAGCTGTCAATCTGACAGCAGGCGAAAATTTAGCGACCTCAAAAGGTAGATAAAATTTACTCAAGTCAGGCGAAAACTTATACCAGCGGACGCCCGTAAACGGGCAGTTTAAATTTTCGCCGGTATAATTTTTCACCTCGTGGAGTCCCAAAACGGGTGTTTTGACGTTCATCTAGTATAAGTTTTAGTCTGGATAATTGCCGTAAACGCACCCCTGAGGAGAGAAAAACGTGAAAATAGAACTTTTTTTATAATTTGAGTGTCTGTCAGTTGACAACTGTCACTGTCAGTTGAAAGTGATTCTCCCCAGGGCTGAATTATTTTCAACCCGCTCCTCAGGCAACTTCAGACCTACTTTCCGAGCAAGAGTAATGAAAAATATAATGATGATCTTTCTGAGTTTTAATACCGTACAATGTACCTTTTCAGATGGCAGATCTCTCGATAGGACTGTTCCTCACAATGATAGTGATATTAATGGACAAACACCACGAGCTGCGCAGAGATCACTTCACTTTAGCACACATGTTCCTCATTATCATAGTAGCGTTGTTCACTGATAGTTTGTTCATGGTAGTCCTGACTGTCGGACTTTGCACTGTAAGTACTTTTATACAGGGTTACAAGCAACCGATGGCGATATAACCACTTGACAGCTCATCCAAAAAGTCAGTGATGAAAAGGAACTAAATTTTCAGCATGATCTTTTTCGAGCGGGCCAATCCTAGGCGCGAATTGAATGAATGTCTTTTGTTTTCTCCAATCACAAGCGCCTTACGACACTCCCCCAAGATCGACCTGGCTTACATCGTGCAAGCAAACTATGATTCATGCGCGAGTTGATCAAGTGTGAAAATTCAATTTTTATTCCTTCAGTTGTCAAAATTAAATATTTATCAATATAAAAAACCTACTTCATCAGAACTGGGCCAAATTGAAATGAAACCAAATAGGAAGCACCAGCTTTCAAATAAAAAAAGAATCATCAAAATCGATTCAGCTAGTCAAAAGTTCGGAGGTAATAAACATAAAAAACAGTCGAAATGATAACCTCCTATTTGGAAGTCAATAAAAATAAAAATTCAAGAAATGTACATCTATAGGGTTACGCATGTACACATCATTATGAACAACTGTTACAATGGGACCAAACCTGAAATCGTGAAAAAAATATCAGCTGTTCAATAGAAAAGCAAGCGTGATCCATCTTAGGCCGCATCGTCGCTTGCGAGTTGGCGGCCAAGCGCAAGCCTATTTAGCAATAAAAAAAAAACACTCGCGAAAAGTCGACAACAAGTATGGAACAGCTGATTTATTATTATTATTGCTTTTCCATTTTACGACCCTGTATACTATTTTGTACGTATGTGTACCTACCATGTTCTGACAAATAAATTATTTGATTTTTCATGGCGTATGCAAACAAGGCGAGTTAATAGAGTCTTAAAGGGTCAACAACGTATTTGTGATGCCTCTGGTGTTACAAGTATCCATAGGCGACGGTGACTGCTTACCATCAGGCGGCCCGTCTGCTTGTTTGCCATCTATGGCATAAAAAAAATCAGACAGGCTGCCGGTAACCAGTCGCCTATTGATACTTGTAACACCAGAGTCATCACAACTACGTTGCCGACCCTTTCAAAATCTATTATTAACTCAATTTTTGAAAAATTCTGTTTTGTTGCTTTTCTGAAACATTGCGGAAGGTAGCTCATTCCACATTTTGCAGGTGTAAGGCAAGAAATATCATGTGAATCGCACAGTGCGCGATTTCCACTGATCTTATGATACGTAGATGTGCGTATGAGATGCGGTGGTGATTTGTTATTTTTTTCAATGTTTCAGAATAACCTCCGCATGCTACGGGTGTTTTTATACTACGGTATATGCATGATGTTCATCGGATGTGGTTGCATTCTTGGGATCATAATTTATTTATACGTTGATATTTATGATCTGTCAAGTGGTCCAATAGCGATGGTCATTATACTTGCGGTCTGTGGATTGATTAATACTGGTGAGTTTTTTAATATTAGATATTATTTAGTTGTATTTCATAGAAAAACGAAATAATAGCTACCTTAAACTACTTATGGCGGCTCCACATTAGTGCCGTGTAGCTCCGAGAACAAGCGTGAACGTGAATGTGGCGGGTTTTCGCGGGGTTCACGCGCGTTCACGCCTGTTCCCCGATCAGAGTCGGTATTTTGTCCCGCGACAAAGGGTTCGCGCCCCGTTCGCGCGGCGTTCACGCGTACACATCCACATTCACGGCCCCGCGCCAGTTTACTCCGGTCCATAAAGGCGTACGGACGTCATCTACCATCTTCTTTTTTTCCAACGCTTTTTAATAACTTTCTTGTTTTGGACGTCTAAATAGTAATATGTTGCCACAGCAAACAAAGTTATTGCAGCAGCAGATTCTACGTCCATTTCGCGGCGGGTTTCACGAGCGACTGTGAACATCCCGTGAATGTGGAGGGCACGATTTGTGAGAACACGAGCACGAGAATTCACGCCGTGAATTCGCGCGTGAATTCACGGTGGAGGATTCACAATGTGGAGCCGCCATTAAAGTCAAATAATATAAACATTGTCATTTTGGCTATTAGAGCCAGTCACAATTTAGATGTACTTACATTTTTACCTTAGATTTCTTCTAGATCTAAAAAAATTGCACATAGAAAAACTTACTAAGTAAATACCTAAAACTCCTTAATATCGCATATAAAGAAACTAGCACTAAGATGTAAAACTATACTCGTAATGCCTGCTGGTAGCGGTTTATTAGGGTTACATAATTACGTTATGTAAAACAGCTGAACAGCGTTCAGCTGTACTGAGCTACGTTTAGCAAAGCTGCTAGGTACCCAAGATTAGACGTAATGCAGAATAGCTAATCAGTAGTTACAATAAGTATTTCGTGTTGGCCCTACAACAAACGCATGTACTGTTTGTTGGGTCGCCAAATAATTATAATAAATAATTTTGCAGTAATTTTCACTCATATAACTCGTCTGAACCAATTTTGTTTTTTATTTTGTTTGAAATATTCTTAGCTATACCTCAATAAAATATGTTCAAAATATAGGTACCCGTTAAAACTATAATTTATTTATTCCAGGTCTGGATGTGTGCATATTTTTCACACTGAAAAGTGAAATGATAAAGTTAAGAAACAAGCAGCAGTATGAGTTTGTTCAGATGCCGACATTAAATAAGGAGGAAGAGACAGAAGAGAAGAGAGGAGGAAGAGAAGAGCGGGAGCCAGCGGAACCTTTCCAAGCAGATACTGAATATGTATAGACTTATAAAGAACTTACAGATAAAAGACGAAGGCACACAAATTGCGAGAATGTAACAGCCTCAGAACTTTATGAAGAGAATGGAGCCTTTTTGTCAAGCACTAAGGGTAGTCACTGGACTTGACTGGACGTGTTTTAGTGGGTATAAACCCACATAGCAGGATATTTGGAAGAATTCCACATCAAATAAAAAGGGATAAATGGATAGAGCGAGCAAATCAAGTGGTATCAAAACCCAGCGTACCGTATTTTTGCCATCACGAGAGCAATTAAGTAGTAGTTTCACTACATTCTACATCCAACTGCTTTCTATGTTTACATAGTTCAATACGGCGTTATTTGGCACTTTTGGTTTGACGTCTGACTGCTAAGACGTCGAAGATCGAACTGATTATAGTTAGAGCATTGATATGTCTTAATTGAAGACATACCACAGACATACAAATTAGGTGATCTTGCGTTGTCTATCGTATGGTCTGTGGTATAATAACAGTAAACAGGGATCGTCATAGATCACACATCACACATCATCAGCCAATTAACGTCCACTGTTGGACAAGGCCTCCCTCATAGAGAGGGGTGTTGCCATAATCCCCACGCTTGGCAGGCGGCTTGGGAATCGCAGTACGTTCACCGTGTACTATTAGGACGCTGCTGCCCATACTCCGGTGGTTCTGGTCGCAGTTTTAGGACAATCGTCATAGATCACAGCAGAAAATGATAGGAAAAATATTTTTTAAAACAACCTTTTAGGTTTAGCAAATAAATCCGCCATCTTGGAGCGATAGCCATTTTGACTTTAGTGTGATGTGATACTTTAACGTTTTCTACTCTTCAAGCTCTTTCACTTAATACCCATAAAAAACTGAATACTTCTGAATGGTGTTTAAATAATCAATGTTTCAGTAATCTAAATATTTATGTGTATTTTCCGAATGAAATAAAAAGTAAACAAAATATAAACATGGTTGATAAAAAAAAATACTTCACCATTTCCCATCTTGTGGCGGCAGCCATTTTGAAAATATTAGATACAGTATTGGATATTGCATATTGTATTGTCACTTGTTATGACAAAATTCAGCAAAATCGGTTAAGAGGAACTAAAACACAAAAGCAAGCAAAAGTACAATCATTGCAAGTTAAATGAAAGCTTATAAAGGCGACGACGGATCGTCATGGTACCGATTGGACCATGAGACAAATGGAATCATTTATTTCAAAGCTTAGACCTTCCAGAGAGAACCCTGAAATTGTCTACCTAGACATTTATGAGACACCCCTAGAAATGACAGCCGAACTCTAAGTTCCATACTCCGAGGCTACCGCAAATGACTTATAATAATTAAAAATATCTGTTATATGACCAAGATTTGTTTTGGCAGTTTTATAAAGGTTGAGCGGAATGCTGTTCTAGGATAAAATTGTTACCACCTTCTTTGATGTTGATATATTTTTATAAACTGTAATTAAAACCTAATTATCATGCTGCAAGAAGTTTGCTTACAGGAAGAATCCTGGCAATATAGCTCATAAAAGTAAACTCCACTATCATGTAAATACAAACTTTAGAATAAGAAGTTACCTTTTTAAACACCCCACCGTTTTAGACTTATACTCTTCGCCCGATTACTCGTCAAGCAAGATATGCGCATGATAGTAAGCGTTACTCATGAACAGAATTATGCATTGCTGCGCCTTACGTGTCAGAGTTAGTAGTAGTAAGGCGTGACTGCACTTTACAAATGAATCTCTTGGGGACTTATGTTTCAATGCCCCAAACTATCAATTAATCAATGTTTTGTGTTAAATGTTTCGTTTTGCACTAACCTTTATAACTTAAAACAACAAAAAATATATCTACCACTGATAAATCTTATTCTCTGCGGGGAAGAGAGCGCCCCCCAGCCACCTGGTGGACGAGTATGGCCCAATTAGTAAAAAAGCCTAATTGGACCCAATAACAACCCAGGACAGAGCATTCTGGCACAGGCTGATTAGGAGAGCCGACCCCACCTAACGTGGGAATAGGAAAAGAAGAAGAAGAGATAAATCTTATTCTCTATTTGTAAAAATATTGTATTTTTATGTTTCTAATAAAATACATAAATAATGCACACTTGGGGCTGCCACAAATTAAAAGAACGTTAAGACTTTACCAATAGTAAAGGGAACTTGTTACAAACTGTACTTTTATACTATCTTGTGGCAACGAAGTCCTATAAAAGATAGTTCAAATAATCTCTAATGCAACGCGCCCAAAATTCTTGTCGCTTTGCCTTGCTGGATTGCGAGGCTAATTTTCTGAACAAGATACAGGCCAGTATTTTGGTCCCGTACTTTACTTACTTTCTTATCTCTTATTTTGTGGCAAGACTCTAAGCTTTTTCATTTTCCTTTCTTGCCTACGGATGGGTTTCCGTCGATCAAAGTTTGATCATGTGACGTTTACATAAATTATCTGTATTAGCAGTTTTTTTTGCAAGGGTACCGAGTTTATTAACTTGTTTTTTAGCTGATACTCTACACAAAATACAGAACGTACCTACACAAACATTCACAAACGTAGAACTAGATTGTCTTTCGGCGAGTTTAATTTCTGAAAACTATCGTACAGGAATCGATTTCGGAATAAAATATAGCCCATGTGCTTATAATTCATCAGGATATAAACTATTTCTACTTAAAAATTGTATGCTGTCAACAAACAACACAAATTTAACCCTCCTGCTATGCCTCCCCCGCGCCGAGGTGCGAAGCGCCATCAATTACCTGTATATTTTTCTTTCGATTTTTTTGCTTTAGCATTTTGGCGTCCCTTGCTATATGGCGCCTATAGTAACCTCTGTCGCTCTACCTCAGAGCCGGCTCTTCACATATCAACAACTAACAACAAGTAAGTTCAATTAGCTTTAAATTCATAGCCCTATGTCACTATAAAATAATTCTCAAGTGCGTGTGTGTCTCGTACGGGCAATCTATATTTTTTTAATTCGGCATAGTGCTTAAGTAGGTCCTCATTGAAAGTGATTGTAGAGACAGGAAGAGCTCGATTTAACACGACCTCAGAGGAAGCAATGTCGCGACAGTCAGTCGTTTAGTTAAAGCACGTGATATGGATACCCGTCCCGGATTTTATTAACATTTCTAAGAATAACCAAAAAAAAAAGTTTATAATCGAGTGTTTTTAGTAATCGTATGAAACGATTTGGCTAGTGAAATGTTTAACAACGCCTGAATGGTGGTAACTGCAAGTTAAGTGCCAACATCTTGCCAACTTTTGTGTTTAACCTTCTGCAAAATATCTGTGTATAGGTATAATATGGTGTGGATAATAACACAATATTACTTGAAGATTGGAACTGGAAATACTTATTTCAGTTTAAGAAGTTCATCACGTTGTCTGAATTAGAATTTTGTTATAATAAGTTTCACTTGAAAATTGTTACCGCCCTGGCAAACATTTTGATACATTACTGATCTAAAAAACTAAAACTTTAAACGAAATTTAATGTGCTGTTCTTTTGGAAATATATATGCTTTATGAAGTGTTAATGTATAAAATAAATTGTAGCAATTATTAAATTTAAAGACTGGAATGTAAAGAGGACTTTTAGGCACAATTTTTTGCGTGTCCTAATTTTAAAGGATTGTTTTTGTAAAAATGCCATTTTGCATTTGGCCTAAATGGCCGGTGACTAGAAAGTGCTGCTTCTGCATACCAATCCAAAAGGGCGTCACTATTTTTGCATATGTTAATTTGGTAAGTAATGTCTACTTTCTATACACTATTCACACTTTCTTTCGATTCTGTTTTGTAAAATTTAATGGCCTATGTTTTATTGGTCATGTCAATTTCGTCAGGAGAGATTGTTAAATATTTAGAAATGTTAGTTGAGTTAATTATGACTGCAAAGTCTACACTAACGATATTATGTGCATACGTCATAGCCTGTGTGCATCGAAAATACCTCAGATGGAAAATACTTCAGAAACCGTCTACCAACAAATAAACCCTTTTTTTTCTGATAATTTATTTGTACAAAACACTAGTAAACCATACACATTAAAAACCTATGCACAATATTAGTCCTTTCAGGGGCCTTACCCCTAGCTTCACTTTTGCGAGCCAACTTTTAGTGGGTACCTGATAGGTACCTAAAATTAACCAACTCATTTAAGCGGCATCGTTTAAAAGCGTCTAACTTGAATGAACGAAAGGCCGTTTTACTATGCGTATGTGCGTGAAAATAGCAAAGCTTGGCGGCTATCAAATAACTACCGCTTATCGTAGTTGATGGTACCGTTTAGACAAATAACACCCATGCGGGTCAATTTTTCGAGCTAGGGGTAAGGACCCAGTTAGTATTACGTTTTGCTTATTTCGTTGTGTTTTTCCTAGTTTTAGTATTTAGTAGCGTACAAATCTAGAGACATGGCATAAAAATACCTTAAACAATATATTAAATTCAATAGTCTAAATAATTAAAATATCATGTTAATATAATATAATTAACTAACAGTTAGACAATCATAAAATTTTATTTTACATGTCAAATTATAATTAATTCTAATTTAAATTAAATAAATAAAAACTAGCCTAATCAAACAGCCCGCCCCGGACCGTGCCTGGTGCAAAAGTGCCCATAACGCTGGCAGCATTCCCACGCTGAATTGCAATGGCCAATCTTTGCACCAGGAAAGAGCCAGAGCGGGAGTCGCCACCGTTATTTCGTATCCTGCGGCCAACTTCTGAGATCAAGCTCTTGGCCGCAGTGCCCCAACTGCCCATAGTTTCCACGGCAATGGGCACAAAATAATACTGTGTTAAACAATTATATAATTCCAAAATAATAAATTTGATCTAGTGCCGTTTTTTTTCTTTAGTTTCTAAGCAAGTCGCTCGCTTGAATTTTGTCCAGTTTTGATATTTTTATGAAGTCGGTTTTTTAAATTGATAATTTATTTATTTCAGGTGTTTAATTTGCTATCTCTACCCATATTAGTAATTCTCCTTGTGGAACATATTTTCGTCTACGACGATACATTGGTCAGTAGCGACTCCCGGGACCCGATCACACTGCAAGCCACTACCATAGTATTCATGGCAATAGATGTCATTCTCATCATAGTACTGCTGGTCGGGGCACATAAGGTCAGTGTACTCTTATATATATATATATTTTAACCGACTTCAAAAAAAGAGGACGGTTCTATGTTTCACTGAAATTTTAAAATGTATGTTCTATTCGATTTCTCCGCCAACAGTTGACCGTTTTTTGTTTTTCTTTTGTTTGGTACGGTATACTTCCAATTTGGCCCCATTGTCACCAAGTCAGGATCTGATGATGGGATCCCAAAGATATAGAGGGCAACCCTCAATTTTTTTTGGCATTTATTACGTTTTTCATAGTCATTATATTCATAGAACTAATTTACATGTCAAATTTAAATACTAAAATACTACTCGCACTCGAGCCCCAAGATACAGACCTTGTGCCTAGTTTGGGGCTCACTGATGAACAATTTCAGATATAATACGGAACTTGTAACTACCGTAAGTTTAAGACTATTATTTAAGCATCTCTGTACTTACATTTGGTAAATAAATAAATCTAAATCTAAATCTACTACGTAGGTGAAATTAACATAAAAATTTAATTAAAAATGATTAATATGAAAATATTTTTATATATAAATTTAACATAAATATTTAGCATATATTTTTAAGTCTGTTTTTAATGTGATCCACTTGTTATCATTATTTTATATTAATTTATATGCTTGCCATTGACTACCAACTCTGTTGATGTTAAGCGATGATGCGATCTACAATGGAGCACGCTTGCTTAGAAGAAACCGATTCACTCGTGATTTGAAGATAACTATCGTGGAACACCTATTCAGGCAGCGCAGTCCTATTTGTATATTCAAATGTAGTCAGATTTAATATCGTGAACAAACACAGCCTTTTATCATGATAAATCATAAATAAAAACATATTATGATAAAAGTCTGTGTGAACAACCGTGAAAGTTTAAAACAGCAATTCCTATTTAAATTTTCTTCATTAAAGCTGAGTCCATAGTCCCAATAGGGTTATACCAATAGGAGATGTTATACAGGGTTAAACAGAAAGGCGCGGTGGTACTTGACCGAACGGTCACTGTGGTCATCATTATCACAGGCACTGGCTTTGACAGACTTTGAATTTTAAAATAATCTGGGTGCGGTGCCAGCCCTGCATTGATGTTTTCCGTAACCAGAAGCTCAAATTCGTTGTTGGAAGCCACATCCTGCCTCATGGCATCCTACCACGCCAACAACTGAGCTACCATCCTGACAATTACTATTTATTACTTTCAGAAGAACAAGCGTCTTCTAAAGGTTTACTTCTACTTCGGAGTGGGGTTCCAACTCATCACGCTGGGCCTGGATATATTCGTCTCTTTGTCTTTTGAATACGACCAGTTAGAAGAAAATCTCCTTTATCTGTTCTTTTTGAGTAAGTACCTACCCTACGAGTTGAATCAAGATCCTTCCTAATTTTCTTTAGTTTAGCTTGAAGAACTTATTTATAATCAGACTTCTAAGTTCTGTACAAATGCCCGCGACTCTCACAATGTCGTCAGTTCATCTAGTGGGAGGCCTATCTACACTGCGTCTTCCAATTCGTGGTCTCCATTCAAGAACCTTTCTTCCCCATCAGTTCTACGAGCGATGTGGCCTGCCCATTGCCACTTCAACTTGCAAATTTTAATAGCAATGTCGGTGACTCTGGTTCTTTGGCGAATATCTACGTTCCGGATTTTATCGCGGAAAGAAACTCCGTGCATAGCTCTCTCCATTGCTCGTTGTGTGACTCTGAGTTTTTCTAAAAGGCCAGACCGAGAATACCTACTAATATCCTACTAACTACAAATCTGAGACGGCTGTCATTCTGAATTTTGAGTGGGCAGATGACATTAGAAATTATTTATACCATGACGATGCATGCAGTACAGTGTAGTGTACAAGAATGATCACATACTTGACAATTTATAATTCTGAGTAACTGCGAAATATACTCAGTTGATTCTTATCACGTTAATGGCTTCCTTCACTGAAGAAGAATGCAGAATTGCACTCTTATAAAGTGTGTGGGAAAAATAACGCTGCATGAGATTCAGGGCTAACAGAAACATAAATCTTAAATTGTCATCTGCCCTGATTCTCACCCGCTTCTAGGCCTGGTTTTGACTTTGCTTCTATCCTCAGTCGGTTGCCAATCGTATATATTTATTTCTAATCATATTTTTACATGGTGATAAACATTTTTTATAACAGTCAGTTTTGTCAGTAAATTGCAAAAAAAAGTTAAGTAAATTATGCGTGCCTTGGGAAAGACCCATGTCCAGCAGTGGACCAAGATAGCTGAATCAGTTAATTCCTAAATAATCAAACGATTTGAGTACCTCATAATCGTTCATCATTATCAGCATTTCATATTCTAATGCTGTGATAGAGGCCTCCTCTCAGAGATATGTAATGGCCATAATCTACCACACTGGCCCAGTGTATGTTGATGAATGCCGTACGTATTTGAACTTCTTTTTGATACTGGTTTCCTCACGATGTTTTCTTTCACTGTTTTCAGTTTTCAGCGATGGCATCGTTTTTTACCCCATATAGGTATTAATCATTAGTGAGAAAAATTTCTTGCAATTCTAATAGGGCATTCCGATCAACTGTATAGCAACGCCAGAATTATTTATTACCTTATCCTCAAGTTATTTGCAATACCTCCAAAATTTAAATTTTGTAGTGCCAATATAATGATATCGTAAAATTTTGGTAGAATTCGCTGAATGTAATAAAATGGCAAGGTCGAACAAATTAAACAATGTTGTTGATGTGGCATTGTTAAAGTTGTGACACAAAGATATCAACTACACGATGCTATTCGATATACGAGTAAATGCTGATTTTGGGATAAAAACACTAACCATGTAGGTGCAAGCAAGTTTACCAATTACTTTAGTGTAAAATCATAATAAGCTAGTTTTTTGATGTTTCATTTATTACAAATAACATGCTTAAGGGTATAATTATAGTAGATTATTCACCATGGGGATAAAGCAGTGTCTTAAGTCACGGGCGTCGTATTGAACCCCAAGTGTAGGTAATTAGGAGTCAAGGAGTTGAGAAGTCGAGGGTTAAGAATAAAATCCTTCATTGCGCTCGGGATTCAAGCACGCCCATGACAAATAGATTACCTTTATTATTAGTATAGCATTTGTATAGTGCGCGCTAGACTTGACGTCATAACTTGCTATAGTGTCCCTGTCTAGCATGAAATTAAAATAATTCTAACATGTTTATTTTTTAACATATTTTAATCCAACTTATCCAGATAAACTCCTGGATTGTTTCTGGGAATCCCAACTCCTAATATAAGATCAGGTTAGATCAGACAAACTAGATATATTTAGGACCATTACGCTGGGTACGCTGCCAACTGGTAGAGTAGGCTTAAACATTTAATCTTACCACGGTAAATATCCCGTAATAAATAATTTTTCTAATGTGTCAATTATTATTTCCAGTTCTCAACATCTACCAGCTGTTCCTTGTCTACAATACCATCCACATATTAGAAGAGAATAAAGAAGTGCAGTACGTGGTGTACCAGGAACGACTATAGCACATACGTTATATTTTTACACTACAGCATTCACCGTTTCGTCGAAAAGTTTGACCTTATAAGCTTGTCCTAAAAACTTTTAAAACAAGTTAATCCACTGACGGTAATTACATAACAATCGTGACCGACAACAGCCCGACATCGGATCCATAGATCAACACAATCTTGTACGAAAAATTACAGCAATATCCTCTAAACGGGCGTTGATATAGGACCACCAACCCGATGGTCAGATACTATGCATGTCGGAAAGAAAGAGGCTCAAACGAAAATGGATAGAATGGCCTAAAATCGTGTACTAATAATATCTGGATACGGTCTTATTAGATAGTAAATGCATAGCCCTAGACCATGTCCATAGGACTGGAACCCTCAACGCAATAGCAGGGCTAACCAAAGCGAATCTGGCGGGGTTATGTTATAGCTGAGATCTAGAAAATTGGCAAGACGTGAAGTGAAGAATGAACCTCAAAACAGGACATAATGTAAAATCACTGTGGTCGCCCTCTGCTACATTGGACTGGAACCCTCAACGCAATAGCAGGGCTAACCAAAGCGAATCTGGCGGGGTTATGTTATAGCTGAGATCTAGAAAATTGGCAAGACGTGAAGTGAAGAATGAACCTCAAAACAGGACATAATGTAAAATCACTGTGGTCGCCCTCTGCTACAT
Source organism: Agriopis leucophaearia (assembly GCA_949125355.1). Classification (NCBI taxonomy): domain Eukaryota; kingdom Metazoa; phylum Arthropoda; class Insecta; order Lepidoptera; family Geometridae; genus Agriopis; species Agriopis leucophaearia. The sequence continues at coordinate 14,549,112 of OX421274.1, read as the reverse complement.
TGGACTGGAACCCTCAACGCAATAGCAGGGCTAACCAAAGCGAATCTGGCGGGGTTATGTTATAGCTGAGATCTAGAAAATTGGCAAGACGTGAAGTGAAGCATGAACCTCAAAACAGGACATAATGTAAAATCACTGTGGTCGCCCTCTGCTACATTGGGGTCTAGAAAACATAGATATATATGATAGAGAACATTAAAAGTATAGATGTGGTCGATTGTAATCTCATGTTTTTAAGCTAGAGGCTATAACTCTAATAGAGAGTCAGACAGAAAGGCCGACATGGTGTAACGACCGTGGTTTTCAAGTGGTTTGTTCTATTTGTGCTAGAATGCAGTTGTAAACTCCATTTGCGGTAACCCATCCCCATTGAACCTTCACTTTGGTGTTGTGTTTGAACTAGCTAATTGAACTGATTAAAACATGAAAAACAATAGCACGTCTAAGTTTATTTATTTCGGACAACACATTTTGTATCATATTTTTTACAATAATAGGTACCTTCCTACTGGCTAAGCACAACATCCTTGTTAATAATGAAGTCATCAGAGCGGATGTTTATTTCTAAGTAATTTCCACTAATTATCAAGACTAGTGACAAATACTTAATGATGACCTTTTGACATAATTTGTGATAAAATATTGTCATATCTTGTTAATAAAACATTGTATCTTAAAATAACATTCAAGAAAGTAAACAGCAAATAATTCGCACAGTTTAAAAAACTAAAAAAAAAAAGCTTTAAAATCGCTAATGCATTGTCATCGGTCTTTGATAAGTGTGCAAAGTTTCAAATCAATTCGACGTTTTGAAAGGTAGAATATCACGTTCAAAGATTTCGTTACACAGATACATATCACATACAAAGCTAATAAAAGAGTTTTAAAAATTCAAAATATGCATATTTATTTTATAGTAATTTTTAAACTTTCGCGATTCGAACACATGCTATTTTTCAAGATCAAGTGAGGGTAGGAGAACAAAATATCCGCTCTTCTCGCCGGACTCACCCGCAGTTTTCAGTCAGCTCGTGACCACGGCCATTGTAACATGGTCGAAACGTCGAGCGAAAGGTATCTATTTTTACCTATATTTAATAGTGCGTGATAAGTCCCGATAAATATGAAAACATTTATTTTATTATAGAAACTGATGTGGTTTTCAAATGTTTCGTGGTTTATGATTTTATTTCTTCACTGGCCCATCATCATCACCTGCCAGAAGAAGTCCACTGCTGAACATAGGCCTCCTCCTTGGACCTCCACACTGAACAACATCTCGCACAGAGCCATGACTTCACTGACCCATTATTCTTTTCCTATTTAAGTGCGGCACAGACATAAATAAACGTGGCCGGCAAATGTATTTTATTTATAATTAGTTAATTTAGCACATAATAATAATACCTACTTTCCAAGTTGTCCCATCTAGTTGCATCTGGTCGATCAAAATAATATATTATATATATATATATATATAATATATTATATTACACATTGTGACGTAAGATTCGAAGGGCAGCTTTATGAAGATAGCTATTCCTTTTTCTCTCTTACTTTTCGTATCTTCTTTTGCACTCATTGTCGAAACTTGGAAAAACTGTAGGTGTATAAGTATTATGTATGCTAACCTGGTGGAACTAAGTATTACTAGTGCCTGGGTAGAGTCATGTGTGTGTCAAGAAATAAGAAGTAAAAAAAGTTTTTAGTTAACTTTATTTTTCTATGAAACTAGGTACACCAAATGTGGACTACGTTTCGCGTGACTTCGTCGAGATAAGTGTTACTAAGATCATTGGGATACCTAAATATAATTTTAAATACGTTAAGTACTGTCAAAAGGACAAATATTGAGCGTCCCAGCGAGGCAAGCAGATCTTTGTGACTTTGTGTTTGAATCAACTCAAAGGTCCGCGTCCCGGAAATATATTTTACAGTAAATAAATAAATATTCGGGACATTTTTTGCGGTCATCTGACCCCAAACTAAGCAAAGCTTGTAATATGGCTGCCAGCGACTGATATACGTACATATATATTTTTAAATACATAATTAAATAGATATGAACACCCAGACACAGAACAAACACAAAAGTTCATCACATAAATGTTTGGTCTAGGTGGTAATCGAAGCCACGCCTCCAAGCGCAGAAGGTAGGTTCACTACCAACTCAGCCACCGGGGCTGTCAACAACAATTTTTTGTATTGCTAGACGAAAAATTTGTAATTAGTCTCGTGACATGATCTACTGAACGGAATCCACAACATGTATCCTACACGTGCAGAACCATAACCCGGCCTTTCTATTGATGCTGGGGCTTTTGTCCGGTAGTAAACGTATGTTCAGGCCTCAGGCATCACTATTGTCTCATTGTTTTGCTCTAAAACATTGTCAACTTGCACAAATCGACACAAAATCACTAATATAGCTGCTCAGTATGTCTATTCTGCAAGCTAAGTGAACGCGCAAGTGAAGTGATAAGCTAAGTGAAGCGAAAGTGATTTTTTCTCGCCTATTTCTGCAGATAAATGTCATATTATCGAATTATAAGGGTAAGGAACTACAGTCAAGGGTGATCACTCGACATTTTGACATTTCTTTATAGTAATCGACAAGAAAAATACACGTTCACTTAGCTTATCACTTCACTTGCGCGTTCACTTAGCTTGCAGAATAGACCGGCAGGTGGACGAAGATTGAAAATAGTTTTGATCATTCAACCAAAATATTTTTAATTGCCTCCTGACACTAGCAGTAGCATCAGCTGTAGAGATAAGTGTGCTCATTACTCAAACAGTGTGCGATTTCCACCAATATATTCACCGTTCGATATGTGGAACTTCCAGGCGGTGGCGGCTGGTGGCACTCGCACTTAAGGGGGCTCTTTTCGTCTGCAGCTCTCGGTTGCACATTTTTACATTATTGACGATATAAAATGACTGAGTGTGAATTTACAATAAATTACACAACCAAGTTTTGCTGACTATCATAACATTATAAATAAATAAAAAAATTGTTTCGATATATGTATATTAATTTGACGGAGTAACATAGTAACAAGAATTTTTTTTTTTGAGCTAGAATGCAGATGAAAAGAGCCCCCTTAACCGATTAATTTTTGATCTGAGGATTGGCGACGTTCTCGTATGTCGGAGGTCCAGGGGCGTTACGGGTACCTCTTAACGCGGACTCAAAACAGCGCAGTGCGGAAAATCACGCGAGCGTGAACCTTAACGCGCCGAGATTTACGGTCACGTTACTTTTCGCAATCATCTAAACAGAATCAGGTAGCCGTAAGACCCCTGATTTGTGGTAAAGACCACCAGACTGTTTTTTTTGTGTTTTTGCGTATTTAACTTTTGTTAGCTATTAAAACTGGTTTAAGAATCATATTGGAGTCATTTCGATCAAGTTGAACGCGGCTGAATTAAGTTTATCAATACGAGATAGACTAGATCAAAACAGTAAAACCCGAATCAGTGTTAGTTCAAACACAGAGGAGTTCCCACAGCGGCGATGGTTGCTTATAAATCTTATGATCGCAAGTAAACGATTACCTTCTTCGTAGTCATCAGCTAAAGTGCATCATATCATTGTGGAAATGTCATATCTTATACGATTGTCTTAAGAACTAAAAAGTTTCTTTTTTTATCGCGAATAAGTTCGCGTTTGACCACCAACTTGCCTGTTGGTAAGCGACGATGTGGTCGAAGATGAAGCACGCTAATACCTATAATAAAAGTAATAACACCTAGAAGATACCTATTCACTCTTGCCTTAAAAAGCCTTATTAAACCGCACATGGAAACTAATTCTAGTCTGACTAAGGTTAAGTACCTACTTATTTAAAAACAATAGAATAGAAAGCACATCATATTGGTTTTGTATTTGTAGATCAGGATCAGAGCTCAATATAGAGAGTATATAAGTGTATTTGAAGAACTAGAAATAGCGTACCTTAGATAGGTACCTACTTATTCTTAGTAGCGTACCTTCCATAATAGTGACTCAAAGAGCAGCTGAATTATGAGTAATTGTGGGTGTTCCCCAGTAATTACAATCTGGGTAATTCAATCGGCTTCAATGGCTTCAAATCGCGAGTGAATCAGAATCTTCTAGGCAAGTGTGCTCCATCGTAGAACGCATCATCACTTAACATCAGGCGAATTGGGCGTCAAACGCAAACCTATTCCTAAAAAAAACTAGAACTCATCGCTTATCTCCGAGCCAAACATACTAGACAGGCTGCCTGCTGAGAATGGGGGGTGTTTGCAATGTCAAGAAGACGTAAGTATCTTAAGGCCTAGATATCGTTGGAAAGATGCCATAGAGTCAGATTTGCGTGAGCTCCAAGCCCCACTCAACGTTTGACTTGAAAGATTGATTGGAGACCGAGACATATGGCGTTCTCTTGAATCAGAGGCCAAGACCCACTTTGGGTCGCTGCGCCAGCGAAGTAAGTATGTAAAAACTTACCGGCATGAAGCTGAGGCTCATTCCCACTAGTACGACCAATTAGTTTAACCGTCGAACTAGTAGGACTTAGAATATGTTTTTTTCTATATTCTAAGTAGTAGAAGTTTCTTTTCCTAGTACTGAACAGATCCTCGATGGCTTGACTTGGATGTTTTGTCCGGGTGGTTCATTCAAAAACAACAATAGGTCATGTACGCGTTCGAAAAGTCTGAAATCTATGACACTAGGGCTGGACACTAGTTCAAACTCGGAGTGGTTCCCACGGAGGCGGGGTAGCTGTTGCATACAATCGTGGTTTACCTACCTCGGTGCTGCAAACGTGCATCTTATGTCACGTGGATATTTATAGAGCTGTTGATACACATGATAATAGGCATCTAATGTTTAATTTATTACAAAATAACAGGCTTAGCGATGAATAATTACATTACACATACAAAAAAAATTGGCTGATAAATCTCTGAGATATGATCGTTTAAAGTTTTGGGTGGGGATAGAGGGATGTTCTATCCCTTTCTCGCAAAGCGAGTGTTAGTATAGCATTTGAATGGCGAGCCTGAGGTTTGACATCATATCTCGCGTCATATAGTGCGCTCTCTGTCTAGCATGAAATTATAATACTTAAAACTTAATTATTTTTTAACAAATTTTAATTTAGGTTTCGTTGATGGGCTCTATTTATGATTAGCTTTTTTATGGGGTAATAAAAAGTTATTAGTCATCATACCTATTATCATAGAAACCAAACAAGAAGATAAAATGAGGCAGACCAAGATACAAATTTGGGCAGACTCGAATGTATAGTATGCTCCCCCTAATGCCCTCTCTCCCTCTCTCTGATGCCGTGTTCTCTCTCAGGATAAAAAAGACAACAAAAACTAAAAGCTAGTAAAATTAGTTAGATTTTGACTTTAATCTTCATATGGCTGAACAGATTTTCTGGAATCATAGCTAATACTCTCGATCAAGTTAATTTGTTTGAAAGGTCAAACAAAATAACCAAATCAAAATCGGTTAGCCATTTGGCTACGATATCACTGACAGCACAGAATATATATAGCACACATCAGCACAGACACACATACACACCGCCACACAGTTACACACATTATTTGCTGTTTGTTGCCACCCAATGGCATGTTAATTAAATAAATATGTAGGCGCGTCGATATTTATAGAGTGGCAAGAAACAGAACTGACAGTGACAGATAGCAACAGACGGCTGACAGTTGATGTTTCGGCACTCTATCGGAACTTCGTGCGCATAGTTTTATTTAATGAAATTGTTTAGTTAAATTCAAATTAAGTATATTTTATCATAAAATATTTAGGTAATCGCCACTAGCCTAGTTTTGGTGGACTAGTGATGGAAGTGGCACCATCACTGGTATAACGCTGGTACCGGATGTTGTTGAGGCGGCTCGCTGATCGGTCGCTGGCGACCAATCAGCTAGCGAGTTTGGCATACCATCCGGCAGAGGCGCTAGCGAGTGCTCACGGACAAGCGTGGCTCGGGGGAGCGCACTTTATCTTTTGCTTTGGACGGTGGCACTTTACTTTTGGTTTTGACGGTGGCAGCATTCGTTACCTTGTCCCCAAGTAATTACAAGTACCAAATTTTCCATTGTAAAATTAATCATAGTGTTATGGATTAAAGCTGTTATTTGAACGAGCGATGCCTACCTAATTTCCACGCCCGATATACCCACGCCGTAGAACAATGAATGATGTCTGATGCGCATCGGCCTACCTACTATTCTACTTCTACACGGCTATTCTGCAAGCTAAGTGAACGTGTATTTTTCTTGTCGACTACAATAGAGAAATGTCAAAATGTCGAGTGATCACCGTTGACTGTAGTCCCTTACCTTTATAATTCGATATTTTACCATTTATCTGCAGAAATAGGCAAGAATAAATCACATTTACAAGAATAAAGCAAATTTATTTGTAACTCTATTCGAGGAAAATTCACGTCTTAATACCTCTGGTGAAACACCACCTAGCGTACCTCGTTGCGATGCTACTATGCAAGACATTCGCATCAACCAGAGAGAGGTACTCAAGACACTCAGAAGATTGGACGTGAACAAAGCTAGTGGTCCTGATGGTATACCAGCTATCGTGCTGAAAACGTGTGCACCTGAATTGTCTTCAGTTCTGACTCGACTCTTTCGTCTGTCTTTGGAGACGGGCATAGTTCCAAAGTGTTGGAAGGTTGCGAATGTTCAACCAGTTCCTAAGAAGGGTAGTCGTGCCGACCCTAATAACTATAGGCCCATTTCGGTCACATCCATCTTGTGTAAAACTATGGAGCGTGTGCTGAATGGGAAGCTCATGGCATACCTTGAGGATAACCATCTTCTAAGTGATCAACAATACGGCTTTCGCCGAAATCGGTCGACTGGGGATCTTCTCGTGTATGCCACGCACATACTGAGCGAGGCTATCGAAGGACACGGTGAAGCCTTGGCTGTGTCTCTCGACATCTCAAAAGCCTTTGATAGGGTTTGGTACGACAGCCTCATTAACAAGCTTCCATCTTACGGACTGCCTACTCCCCTTTGCTCCTGGATTAAAGACTTTTTGAGGGAACGATTGATTCGACTGGTCGTTGACGGCTATTCGTCTGATCAATTGGCGATTAATGCCGGCGTACCTCAAGGGTCTGTACTCTCCGCAACTCTATTCTTGCTGCATATTAATGACCTGCTTAAGCCTGGTATCCTTGGGTATGCAGATGACGGCACAGTTGTGGAAAAGTACACATCTAGTCCAAGGGCTAACAAGGCGGAAATTCTGGCGTTGAGAGAAGGCATGGTAGAGCGTATGAATCAAGCTCTGAAAGTTGTTTCCGACTGGGGTGACGAGAATCTCGTCAAATTCAACGCCAACAAGACCCAAGCTTGTCTTTTCTCCGCCAAAAAGAGTCGGTTTCCTTTATATCCTACTTTCCGGGATGTATCCATACCTCTGGCAGACCATCTAGAGCTACTAGGAATTACCCTAACGCCTACGCTGAACTTTGGGGCCTACCTCGAATCTAAAGCTAAACTGGCTAGTAAAAAACTTGGCATCCTCAATAAGGTCAGGCGGTACTTCTCACCGGGGCAGTTGAGTACTGCTGCCACCTATTCGATGGTGCAGCCAAGTACCAGCTGGAAGCTTTGAATTCGGTAGACCGGCGTGCTATGAGGCTGATTGGTGACAGCAAACTAGTCGCCCAAAAATTACAAAGCCTTGAGCATCGCCGTAAAGTAGCTTGTCTGTCTATATTCTACCGGATACATTTCGGTGAGTGTGCGCAAGAGCTTCATGACCTTATTCCACCCTCCCCCTTTTACTACAGGACAAGTAGAAGGACTGCACACTATCACCCCTTCCTCGTGGAAATTCCAAGGATTCGTACACAACGATTTGGGTCGTCTTTTATGATACGTACCGCCCAAGAATGGAATTCCCTGCCGTCCTCCTTGTTTCCTGAGAACTACAATCTGGGCATCTTCAAGGCTAGAGTGAATAGATTTCTTCTAGATCAACGTGTTCCATCCTCGGCCACACCGTCGCTTACCATCAGGCGAGTTGGTGGCCAAACGTAGATCTATTATATATATTAAAAAAAAAAACATTCACTTAGCTTATCACTTCACTTGCACGTTCACTTAGCTTGCCGAATAGACCGGCTGATGCTTTTGACGATTCGACAAATATATAAATAACATAACTAACCTCTTTTTGCTTCGGGACTTATAAACTTTTATTGAAATGAATGATGTCGGTTAATATACTTATTTCCAAGTATAAAATACTAATAAAATATATTATGTACCTATTTACAACATTATTCATATTTATTCATAAAATATTATTTAACATGTCAAATTATTAATCAAATTAAAATAATACAAATCAAATAATACATTTTATGAAATACAATGAAATAATACAAAATTCAGTAGGTAATAAAAATTATGTCCATCGAAAATTAGATAATGACACCTAAATAAACCAAATTGTACATTTATAAAATTCGTCAAACGCGTAAAAATATTGCTCGAACAACCATTATCGTGATTAATCAATAAGTTAATGACTTACTTAATTACTTTTACACGATGTTAGCCTAACCATAATAATATTACCTATAAGTACCTACTTAAGGTAGGTTTTGAGTAAAATAAATATCAGCCCCTATGTACCTAATAATTATCAATTTAAAAACCCGACTTCAAAAATATTTGAAAAACATAATAATTGCCTATAAAATTTGAGTGTTGCCCGCTATTTCCCTGGGATAGCATCATCAGATCCTCACTTGGTAAAAATGGGACCAAATTAGAAGTATACCTACCGAACACAAGAAAAAAATTGAAATCGGTCATTGTTTGGGGAGAAATTGGTGAACATACAAAAAAAAAATACAGTGGAGCAAAGAACCGTCCTTTTTTGAAGCTGCTTAAAAAGTAAACTTTTCTATTTGATACCGTCATCTTCATAATAATATCTACTCTTAATTCCATGTAATATGAATCTCAAAATATTTCCATCACCCTGTTAACACTCTTATCAAACATTCACAGTAATTCATACGTATAATAGTTACAAGTATTATCAGCTCTATAACCATAGTTATAGAAGAAAACGAGAGACTGGCCGCTCAGTGATTAAAACGTAGCGTCGCCGGCTGCACGCTCAACAAACTTGCACTTTCTACGCCGGCACGAAACAAATCGGACATTCCGTGACCGAATTTCTTCGGCAAAAACGCGCGAAACTGTGAACTCAATCAACCAGAAAAAAAGTTAACTTTTATAATCTGTGATTTTTAGAAACTTTTTTTAAACAAGTGTAGTGCTGTCAAAATGTCGGCAACAGTGGAGACAAGTTTAAAGTAAGTGATGTACGGCGAAAGTGTTTGCTGATGGTACGCAATTCAAGTCGATTCGGGTCAAATAGCGATCTTTTCTATGCACTATTTGATTGCGTTACTTCTCTTTAATACAAATCAGTAGCAAAGCTTGGCGGCTATCAAATAACTACCGCTTATCGTAGTTGATGGTACCGTTTAGACAAATAACACCTATGCGGGTCAACTTTTCGAGCTAGGGGTAAGGCACCAGCAGTAGGTACGTTATTAGTATTTTTGGAAGAATTTTTCAACGATACTTTCGACGAAATTTAAATAGATCGTTTCGTTCCGACTATTGCCATACCCAAATAGGGTCATATGTATTACTCTAATGAACATGTACCTACTTTAAGACCTTCATGTATCTACATTATATCTGCAATAAAATATTGAGTAATATTGGGTACCAGCTACAATTTTACGGTCAAAAACCTAGCAAAATCGGTCAGAATTTAACGTTTACATTCATTTTTTTTCAGCTATTAGACCTAAAACCAAAGAACGAGTTTAATTAGTGTTTGTGTTGGCTAAATAGTTACAAAGTACTTATCTACCTAATTACAATTACAGTACACTTTTATTTGACTGCCCCGGTGGCTCAGTTGGTAGTGAACCTACTTTCTGCGCTTGGGGGCGTGGGCTCGACTCCCATCTAGGACAAACATTTGTGTGATGAACATTTGTGTTTGTTCTAAGTCTGGGTGTTAATATCTATTTAAGTATGTATTTAAAAACATATATGTATGTATATCAGTCTCGGCAGCCATAATACAAGCTTTGCTTAGTTTGGGGTCAGCAACCATGTGTGCAATAATGTCCCAGATATTTATTTATTATTTATTTATGATTTTATTAGGTACGTATTACATATTTTATTGACACTAATTGTGATTGGCACATTAGTTACTGGAAATCACAATAAAATTATTATTTTACATATTAACAAACAATAAACGCATAATAACTACTTCAAAATACTCAAGCATAATAAAAGAGGGATTGAACCGTAATTAAATAAAAAAACAGATAGGTAATTAAAACATTATATTGCTGCACGCATTGGCAGTAAAACCGACTAGTATGCCGGGACGACAAACGACACGACGCTCTCTTATGCCGTCGTGTTTCACATCTGCCAGGCGTTCCGTGACGGCCAACATAAAAATTTCATTGATCCCATTTGGTACCTGTCTCTTTACATAGGATCAGACCGGAATACACAGTTTGGTTTTGTTATTAAATTGTTAGTTATTTCATCTAATTTCCTAATTGAAACAATAAAAAAAAACCAACAATAATAAAAGTCATCATTTGCGACATCTCAATTAACAAAGGTTATTTTACAGTTTTGTTAAACAAAACAATAAAATTATATGTTTTTATGTAAACCCAATAGTCTGACGTCAATATTTTTTGTTAACTAACGAATATGTTGTACCTAATTTTTACATGAATATTTAACAAGAAAAACATCGTCTTCATTTTATAAGCTGAGTTGTATAATTGTACAACGAGGCGAGCTAGATGTTTCCTCAAGGTTTCGCAGTTATGAGATGTTATTAGATGATTATAATGATAGACATAATATTTACGCTCTAGTACCTTCTACTTACGTAGAGATAATGTTGATTTTATGCCACCAAAAACGGCACGAGAGGATTTTTAGTGGGCGTCAAAAGTTCTTCGAAAATAGAATCTATAAAGTCGATGTGTATATTCCTTGGACTCCAAAACGGCTGACGGGACTTTCACTGGCAGATAGCTGATGTTATAAGGATCAATGAATTCAAACATTTTAATTTATTTTTAATAAACCGACTTCCAAAAAGGAGGAGGTTATCAATTCGACTTTACAATTCGATGTTTTTATTTTATATGTTTGTTACCTCTGAACGTTTGACTGGGTGAACCGATATTGATGATATTTTTTTTATTTAAAAGCTGGTGCTTCCCATTTGGTCCCATTTCAATTTGGCCCAGTTATGATGAAGTCGGTTTTTTATATTGATCATTATTCGCGTTCCGATTCTATCAAAAGGATGCTATAGCAAATTAAATTATTGTAAAAAAATTGAGCTGTATTTTTGTATTCAAAATAACGGCTTTAAATTTTCGATAAAATCAACATATCGATTTAATACCTCCAATTTACAATAGTAGTTTTTAGTCAAATACGGAGGGAAAGTTTGCGAGTAGATTTCGTTAAATTACTGACATAAAATAAACAATTCAAATGTACGATTTACTTGTTTTGTATACTTCTTGACAATGACTGCTTGTTTTTTCGTTTTATTTTATTTTATCGAAAATTCAGAAACCTAAAATTGCACGATGCATTTTGCAATACACACGGCTCTTAAGTACCTATAACCATACAGCATGTGTACTTATATAATACAGGTTCATGTTGCGCCTGCGCTGTTAGTAAACCGACACTCGGAAACCTGTTCTTGGATACCTCTTTCAGACCTTGACCTTCGAGATTTACAAGTAAGCAACTAGCTATTTCATTCAGTTACTATGATAAAAACGTAATTCAGGCAAGCATGTCTATTCTGCAAGCTAAGTGAACGCGCAAGTGAAGTGATAGGCTAAGTAAATGTTATTTTATCTTGCTTCTTTCTGCAGATAAATGTCTACGAGTAGATTATCGAAAAGTAGTCGAATTATAAGGGTAAGGGACTACAGTCAAGGGTGATCACTTGACATTTTGACATTTCTCTATAGTAATCAACAAGAAAAATACACATTCTCTTAGCTTATCACCTCACTTACGCGTTCACTTAGTTTGCAGAATAGACCGGCTATTCTAGTGTCAAAGTTAAGGTCGCTAGAAGGCCTCCGGACACGGCCCGATGATTGTCAAACGCTATATCAGACTACATGATGACACTGGCTTAACGCTTCAGAGCGTTTTCATTATAGATATAGATCTAGAGAAGCTAAAATAGAATTATAGTTTACTAGCTACGACCAGGGGCCTTACTCCTAGCTCGAAAAGTTGACCCGCATAGGTGTTATTTGTCTAAGCGGTACCATCAACTACGAAAAGCGGTAGTTATTTGATAGCCGCCAAGCTTTGTTATTTTCACGCACACACGCATAGCAAAACGGATTTTTGTTCATTCAAGTTAGACGCTTTTAAACGATGCAGCTAAAATGAGTTGGTTAATTTTAGGTACCTACTAAAAGTTGGCTTGCAAAAGTGAAGCTAGGGGGGGTAAGGCCCCTGCATGGAAATTGCAATAAGTGTAAGGCGTAGTTATCATTATGTTCTCGCTGCAGCTGTGCTCTGCGCATACGCATTTGTTCCAGTGGAGTTACGCGTATCGTACACACTTTGTAATATTGCGCTCCTTTTTGTCATTAAAATTAGATAAAAACGATATGATCAACATTTACTTACTAGGTACATACAGGAAAAAAAAGTTATAATAAATTCAGAAACTACAATTCGGTATGCTAAAAAAAATTAACCTATGCCAATTCCGAAACCATTTCGAGATTTTATGTTACAAACCCTTATTTTTCTACTCTGACCTTTTAAAATGATAAGATGCCATTTATTTTAACAAAAAACTATGAAATCATTTGACTTTCATTGACCTCTAAATGACGTCACGTTTTTGCATTTTATTATCTGTGCTTTTTAAGAATAAAAAAATATAATACATTTGACACACTGTTCGTCACACAGAAAATATTTTTCTTTCATATCTGTGGTTTTACAGTCTAGTTCTTTTCAGAGTTGCCAATATGGGGTGTTTTTCCCTAAGCGTAGGGAAAAATCATGAGGAAGGTTTTTTTCGGGGAAATAAATATCTGATTTAGAACGTTTTTACTGGAAGCACCTAGTTAATAGAATTAATTTTCACCACGTCAGATTAATTTGTTTTTATTATGGGTGCTACTCACAACGATATATAATGTTAAACATATTTTAATATGCCATTTGATGTATGATTAATAATTTATATTCAAACATGATGTCTCAACCTAAGATTAAAAAACACAGAACCTTAATAATCGAACAAATAAAATATTTAAATAAACGACATTTTAAGCTATCTGGTTACGTCACAATATCTCAATTTTCAAAAAATATTTTAAAATAACTACTGAATAGAAAACAAAAATAATAAAATTAGTTTCTTAAAATAGCCTTATCTACGAAATAAAATATAAAAAAAAACTTTACATACCGAAGCTGTTGTCCGTAAGGCCCCAGTTCTGCATTCGCCCCGTAATCCTCTCTACTCCCGGACTCAGGAATAGTGAAGCTTTCTATCAGTGACAGGTTTTTTTTAAATCGGTCAAGTAGTTTCGGAGTGTATCTTCTATAAACAAACTTAATAATCTCCTCGTTTTTTTTAAATATAAGTGTAGATTATTATTAAATAAGGTAATGTTACTATGAGGCCTTATAATGGGATAATAATTTGACTAAATTAAAAGCCTGACATGGGGTATTTTTTTTAGTAGATGGCAACTCTAGATGGACTTTTGTTTTGATTGAATAGAGACTTACGAATTAGTAGGTGTCACTGTCAAGTGTCAAAGTAAATTCTAGTGTCTTTTTTTTGACTCGCGTGCTTTTCTTGGCTCCTCAACGCAACTACATATTTGTGCAAAAAAGTGACGTCATAGGTTTCAAATTTTCAAAAAAATATTATAAAATAACTACTCAATATAAAACAAAACTATTGAAATTAGTTTCTTATAATGACCTAATCTACGAAATAAAAATATATAAAAAATACAAAAAAAAAACTTTACATACCGAATTGCACGCAAATAATGTCGGGTTATAATATAAATGTCAACTAAAATAATGATCAATACAATTTCCTAAATGTCAAATAAAATCACAGACCTACTACCTAGTATATCTGTGAATAAAATAATACTTAGTATAAAACAATTTTCTAAATGTCAAACAAAAATTAAATTACGTACAATTTCACAACAGTCCAAATCATTATCGTCTTTTTTGCCCCTATCCCATTCATTCCCATTGGTCGATTTGATTCTCGGAATATGTCAAAAAGTTGTCGTTACAGTTTTACAGTTGTCGCAAAAATGTCAAAATCAGAGTTGGTGGCTATGAGTGCATTGAAGTGGCGGCGGGCGCGAAAAGAGACCTCCAGCATACCATACTCTGTACTAAATATCTACTAAATACTTTAATGTATGTAAACTCTTTGGGTTAAAAGGTGAGGTATTATCATACTACAAAATTTATTCACGGATAAATTGGAGCATAATATGCTTGTTATTGTTTTTCTCGTGGTTTGGTAAATATTTTGCTCCATCCATTATACTCCATTATCTCAGTATTTTAAATTTTATGCTAAGTATTGAAGGATGAATGTACAAGCATGTGTTTATTTTTATCGGTAACAAACATTTTAAAATAAACTATTCATACAAGCCAACACTAACACAAAAAAAAAAGTTTGACTGTTCATGAACCGTTGAAGGTCCAAATGCTCAAGGCTTCTACCAGTTGGCAGCATACCCAGCATGCTGGCGGCATTATCACACTAATGGCATTGCTTATGCATTAAGCCAGAAACAGAAACACTCCAGTATTTTGGTCACGTGCGTAAAAGATGTTTTAGAGAGCCTGGTTAGGGCTCTCTAAAACATCTTTGAAAATGAGGTGAACTTAAGAGAGCTAGGGCCTTATGCCCAATTCTAACCGCGGGCCCGAATACGCGCAGTTTGCAAAATCACGCGAACGCGAACCTTAGCGCGCCGAGATACAGTTTGCGGTTGCATGATTTTGCAAACTGCCCGTATTCGGGCCCACGGTTAGAGTTGAGCGTAAGGCCGCTAGGACCTTACGGCTGCCGTTTTTAAGCGATTCTGTTTAGGTGATGAGAAAAGTTGCGCGACCGTAAACCGTATCTCGGCGCGTAAAGGTTCGTGTAATTTTCCGAACTGCGCTGTTTCAGCGCTAATTCGAGCCCGCGTTAAGAGCCATAAGGCGTGTGACATACTCCGACGGACGAACGGCGGAGCGACATCAATTCAATTCGTTTATTTCTACCAATTATTTAGACAATAGAAAAATTAAAATACAACATAAAATTAGGTATAAATAATAATTAATAAAATAATAATAAGTTAACACACACCTTTCACCATTTGCTTGTTAGCCAGTACCTACGTGTACCATTGAACAATGGTACACGTACTGACAGTCAAACCTATTCGCAACAGAGCTACGTTTGGCCTCTGGGTAATTAAGTAACCCTAAAAAAATAACAAGCGCCATCCTTCAAGACACTGTCATTTGAAACTATGCTGTGCGTAGCACTACAAAAAGATCACTTTTCCATGTTCTAGTGCCGCGCCGCTACCACAGTGCATCGCTTAGGGCCGATTTCACCATCAAAGTGAACGCGATCAACGCAAAACTAAACTGGTATAAAGTGGCTTATTGAGTTCAAAACGTCAATTTGGGTTTCACCAACATGGTTGGTTGGGTTTTATGTTGGTGAAACCCAAATTGACGTTTTGAACTCAATAAGCCACTTTATACCAGTTTAGTTTTGCGTTGATCGCGTTCACTTTGATGGTGAAATCGGCCCTTAGTCAGCTAACTCGTTATATTTTATGAACAAAGACCGCAACAATCTCTAAAAATAGTAAAACAATGCGCTGTCTTATTAACAAAAAGATTAGAGGTTTATCTCGACGCTGAAGCATTGTTCCAGCTTCTGTTTGGTCGGCTTATCATCGCATCTGATAACAAATATGTACCTACTTGTACGTATCGACATTGGTATTTCCCGCCTAGATGAACACAACGTGCCATCGAAATAACACAAAACCATTTTTGTACACATTACTATAAAAAATGTAATAGGGTTACATCAGTCATCTATATAACCATTTGAAAAGGGTAGATGACTGATTACATCGTTGAAACCAATAGCTTTGATGAAGTATTTAAGTAAATTAAATATAATATGTTCATTGAAAAAATAATTTAAATCGGTTATATAGTTTTGTTATATAAGCGTTTAATGTTTTTGGCAGAGAAAACTCTGTCCTTTCCCACAACACAAAAAATAACATCACGCCTCTGTGCGCCATACTTGTCAGAATAGAATGCATATGGCGTACAGAGAAGTGACGTTTTAATTTGCTGTTTAGTTTCGCGCTCTCTGTCTAGTGATTATATGATATTTAAATGCTTATAAGTTGCTTATTTTTGATCCGATTTTAATTTGGTTTTCATTAATTAGCTATATTTATGGACTACATTTTAGTAGGACAATTAATGAAAACCAGTCTCTAGCCTATTAACTAACTACATTTACCGACCTAAATAGTATTCGTAGAAACATGAATAGGGGAAGGTAAAGTTCCTTTGTTTTATAAATCTGCCTTCGCTTTACTCATAATAAATTCTAGAATCCATTCCCCTAATTATAAATACATAAGTTAATTGAAGCAAAACGCCACTTATTGTTTGCGTTGGTCTACGATTAACTTTGATAAATATTTGATGATGAAGGCTTCCGGGGAGTTTAAATGTAACGTCAACGAAAAATTACCCGAAGAAAAGTTATTGTGAAAATATTAATCTTATTTAAAATTTCCATGTTTTCAATGCACTTTTTACTATTCTTAAATCTCAACTAAAAAAGAGGGATGTTATAAGGTTAATGTGTGAAATATGTACATTTGTGCTATTATGAATCTGTGTTTCTATGTGTGTTTGAAATCATAGCTCTCTAACGACTGAACCGATTTTGATTTAGTTTGAATGGTGACTTGATCGAGAGTGATAGCTATGATTCATATAAATCAGTTCAGGTGTTTGAAAATTATCAGCTCTATTATCGGGTGTTTTCAATTCGTATTTGTGTAGAAAAGTCTTGCTACATAAGATTTAAAAAAATGCGTCATTGAATTTTTTTATAAAATAATAAAAGGTTAAGAAAATTATCATAACTGACTAAAGATTAAAAACTACAGTTTCAGAAGATTTACTAAAAAAAACATGTGTAAATAGTTACAGATGATGGGGAAGAAAGGTTCTTGAGTGGAGACTGCGAAGACGCAGCGTAGGTAGGCCTCCCACTAGATGGACCGACGACATTGTGAAAGTCGCGGGCATCCAGTGGATGTAGATGGCAGGATGTCGTTCAGTGTGGAGGTTAAAGGGGGAGACCTATGTTCAGCAGTGGACGACTTCTGGCCGATGATGATGATGATGAAATATTTATTTTTAACCAACTGCAAAAACGAAGGATGTATGTTTATTTTGTATGTTTGTTACGCGATTACTCCGCCAATTATGAATATGAATTAATTAAGAGGTATCAACAAAAACAAAAAAAAATTATAACACACTGTAATGTTGAATGTGTTTGTTGTTGATTGTTGTGTTGTTTTGTACACATGATGAGGTTTGTGGTTCCCTTCAGCAAAAGTTTTGATGAGGACTTTTAATCTTTGTTTTAACTGTCATAGTTCGTCTACTTTTTAAAGTTCGTATACCTACGTGCGGAGTATCGCAAGGTAGGTGATTTTTCTCTTGACCGTACCACGGCGAAAGAAAGTATGTATACAGGCACCTCTGTATTGGGTTTGAATTGATTGGTGTCACTCTAATCGTTCCTATTAGGAAATGAAACGATACTTCCATACCTTCCAAAGGTTCGTCAATCAGCAACATCGCTAGTGTAGCCTATATTCCTACTAACTGTGCCTTGTGGATTCACAGCTATTTTCCCGAGATAAAAAGTATCTTATGTTCTACATACTATCTACTGTCTTGCCAAGTTCGTTATAATCTGGGTGTCTTCAAATAACGAGTGAATCGGTTCCTTCTAGGCAAGCGTGCTCCATCTTAGATTGCATCATCGCTTAACATCAGGCGAGCTGGCGGTCAAACGCAAGCTTATTTTTAATAAAATTAAAATTAAAAACAACTCAGCCATTTTCCGTAATAAAATACGTGAAAAAAGTATCAAACACATACAATGTAATTATATTTATTACACATCGAAAATACAAATGAAACTTACCCTAACATCAAAAATAAATATAAGTTACTAACGTATATTTATTTTCATAGATTGTTTCGAATATTGTTAGCCACAGAATAAATACAATCTCATTTTTCTTGAAACTATTTTGAACTGACAGCTAATTTCAATAAAAATCTCTTTGGTGGAAATCATTGGCCACTTATGTGTAGTTCTTTTTTTAAATATTTTATAAAATTATCTGCCATTTTTCGAATTCTGGTTCACCCTAATGATTGGGGTTGGAGGGAAATATTTTAAAAAGATAGATAGATAGATAAACTCTTTATTGTTCACACTACAAATTACATACACAAGACACGATAAAACAGCTTAAAAACTAGTGCATCAATCGGCGGCCTTATCGCTAAGAGCGATCTCTTCCAGGCAACCTTAGGATGGAGAGGAAATGAGGAGGATGCTATATTAAATAAACCTTTTTCATATTCAATTTTTTTTTCATTTCACTAACAATTTTTGGAACAGTTCACGTATCATGGGCGAGAAGAGAGTCATAATGAGTTATTTTAGCGTAAACCTTTACCTAATTTTAGGTATTACAATTAAGCTTTTATTTAAATTGCCTTGTTAGTTTGGGTCAAATCTTACAACTGAATTTTAAAACAGCTTCCGAATGATGTGAAATTTAGCATACTTACACATGACAATGCATGGTTAGCTAAATGGCGTCATTCTAAATCCAATATGGCGGACTCCCAAAGATGGCGGACCAGTTATTTTTATGCACCCCCATGATATCAAATGAAAGGATTTGCTGAGAAAAATACGAAAATATAATGACGTCATAGTAAATTTAATAAGGCACCTAAAAGCTTGTTTTAACCGACTTCAAAAAAGGAGAAGGATCTATTTTCCACTGTATTTTTATAAAATGTTTGTTCGATTTCTCTGCCAATTTTAATGATTCCTTTTTTGTTTGGTAGGCCATACTTCAGAGGTGGTCCCATATACATTTCATTAAAACCGTTTTAGTAGTTTGGTTTTAAATCAAAATAACTTAAAACAATACGTCATCCAAGTAAACGAAATTGCGTATTTACTAACTATGAAGTCGGTTCTTTAAATTGATAATTATTAAAAAGTTTATTTAAATTAATTATCTTATTTTATTACTGTGGTTTAGGTAGCTATTATGATAAGGTTGTGGGAGAAGCTCCCAAAATTTCGCCACAGTTACATACACCATGTTCACGGGAAGCTTCCCGTAACTATCCCGTATTTATCCCGTATTTAATAATTATAACTGTACTGACCAACCGTGATAGTTTAAAACAGTGTTTTATTATGATAAGTTATCTAAGTAGGTAAAATAAAAGTGTATTATACCATATATGATATCAAGTTTACAACAATCATGTAGTCAACTTTTTTAGGCATAAGCATTCCTACTCTGGAAACGGAAGCTGATTAAATATGAGCTTTGGACCGTAATTCAGACAATGAGGACGTTCACTGCTGATAGAAATATATTTATTAGTTATTCTGATAAGGACTTTCTCATAATACCGATGTGGTAGGTATAATTATAGCTCCTATGTCAAACCATCAAGATAGACCATCAACAATTAATTGTTATGAATTATGACCAGTGGCCTTACGCCCAACTCTAAACGCGGGCCCGAATAGGTGCAGTTTGCAAAATCACGCGACGGCGAACCTTAACGCGCCGAGATACGGTTTGAGGTCGCGTGATTTTGCAAACTGCGCCTATTCGGGCCCACGTTTAAAATTGAGCGTAAGGCACCTGGTCAGTATTGGACAAAAATACATTTTTTAAATTGTATTAACTAAAAATATGGGTGCAGTAAAAAATATAGTAACCCTGCCCGCTTTAGCATTATTAGTCTATTGCAGTAGACAGTGTCTTCCCAAAAATAGCAACAAGTTCGCCATCTCAGCTCATCATCAAACTATCAGAGTGAGTAACTGAGTACGTCTGTCCATGATATGCTCAAAAATTACCTAATTCCACAAACATGCTTAACAAATAACTGATTAGGTCATAGGCTATATAAATTACAGAAAAAAGAGTACGTAAATAACAGAAAACTTAAAGAAATTTTTATTAGTTATTAGCGACCCGCCCCGGCTTCGCATGTGTATAAGTTATATATATATATATGAATATATATATAAATTATAAACCTTCCGTGAAAAATTATCTAACTGATGGTGAAAACCGCATCAAAATCCGTTGCGTGGCTTAGGAGAAGTTAGTGGATATACAGACAAACAGACGTGGAAAGTGATTTTGTTTGTTACCGCAGAACTTTTGACTGGGTGAACCGATTTTGATGGTTTTTTTTTATTTGATAGCTGGTGCTTCCTATTTGGTCCCATTTAAATTTGATCCAGTTCTGATGAAGTCTGTTTTTTATATTGAGAATTATTTTATACTATGTAGAGAAGAGACAACACCATGTAGTTTTTTTTGTCGCTGCCACTGACGCTCTAAATATTTGTCAACTCGAGTTATTATTACCAACTGTTTTAAACAAAACAAAATTAAAACAAAGAACAAGTGCTTAAAATTGCAGCGAATGTCAATTGCTTCCCAGAAATACATTTAGGTTGAAAGATAAGATATTTAATGTCCTCGATGAATTGCACAGACTATTGTTTTGCAAAAGAGAGGTTAAGCATTCCTTTGAGCTGTTCACTTTATCTGACTTGGAGGTCGGAAACAGTCCCAGTATACTCTGTGACTCTACATAATGTAAAATGTAGCTAGTTGTAGCAACGGTCTTCAAAAAAGAAGGATCTGTATTTTATGTGTGTCTTTGGCTTTGTGTGAGTGTGTGTGTGTGTGTGTGTGTGTGTGTGTACGAAAATGTGTATTACACAATTTATCGTCCCTTATTGTAGACCATTTTTTTAAGGAATAGGCTATTATATCTCTAGGCTTGGTCAGGCAGGGTTGGTCGCATAGTAAAAGTTGTTCATAATGATGAGTATAACGAACCCCTTTCGGGTTAGCATACCCTTTCCTTATAGCCCTGTATATATGTGCGAATAGGCATGTATGATTTAATTAAAGTCAGTGCCAAATACGTTCGTGAAATGATTAAAATTCAAGGCTCCTCAGCATAAAACCACAAAAATTCTCGTAATGTGTGTGCAAAAGCAACGATAAATATTTCCGAGTTTAAATTATTATTTTTACGATATCAAGGCGAAGTAAGTAAAGTTATCAACTTTATAATCACCGTGAAAACAGGCAACTGTTAATAACGTTTTTTAAAATGGGTAGTAATTAATAAATTAATAAACACTAGACAAAAGTATTGCCCGAATAATACATTTTGTAATTGTGATTTGTGAATATTTACATTAATTATAATCTATCTATACATAAAACAAAAACGAAGGAGAACGTGCGCAAGGACCGGATTAACGGAGGAAAAAGGGTTCAAAGTTTATATGAAAATCTACGCATACGAAGTCACGGGAAACGCAGCAATAATATTATATAAGATCTCCTAAAATTATTAAAATTAAATAATAATGGAGTTTTGTATATACATCTACCTTTTTATTCTTGACTAGCCGTCCGCCCCGGCTTCGCACGGGTGTAAGCTCGGCCTTCGGCCTCGCTACAAAATATAATATAGCCTATGTCACCCGGGGATAGTGTAGCTTCCCAACAGTGAAAGAATTTTTCAAATCGGTTCAGTAGTTTCGGAGCCTATTCATTACAAACATACAAAAATAGGTACAAATCTTTCCTCTTTATAATATTAGTGTAGATATATAGGCTTCTGCCTTCTCACCACTACTCCAACTAACTCCACTAAGGCTAGGTTTTCCTACTTTTAAGCAACGCTTACATACGAGTATATAAGGCAAAATAGGTATATTGTTTTAAACTATCACGGTTGTTCACTACAGTTATATGATTATTTACGGTATATTTAACGTGGTAAGGTTGTGGAAGGAGCTCCAGATATTTCGGCGCAGTTACATGCACCATGTTCACGGGAAAGGTAATATACCACGGTAAATATCCCGTAAATAATCATATAACTGTAGTGACCCTATATTGAATTATAGTCGCATTTAGTAGAGCAAAACAATGGCGCTTACACACATACGTGCGTTTCACTACATCTATTTTTGATGTTTTTGTCATAATATATTTCGAAAAGTGAAGCTGTAATGTAAAATGTACCTTTACGGTTCCCTCCATAGTTATGAAATTATGAATCTGTATATTAAGATATCGTAGTCACCATGTAATCAATAGATATTTCAACGAATCCAAAAAACAGATAGAAAGCGCAAATCAGCGTTACTTTCTTTTTCTTCTTCTATAAAGCGAAATGTCCTTAGTTGTGTTTCGGTCTTTACGGTTTCCTAGATAAAACATTCAATTTTGATGGGACACGAAGATTATTTGTATAATTTTACGCTAACCATGGAAGTAGACAAATTAAAACGAGATTGACCAAAATTGCTAAAAGTGGGAAAAGAGAGCCTTAAGCGGAGATGCGATCTATACGGTGCAACCTTGCTTAGGAGAAACTGATTCATTTGCGACTTGAAGGCACCCAGATTGTATTTCTGTTGATTCTATGTACATAATCGTGCTAGGTGGCGTAACGACAAGGTGACACAGTTTTGAGGACAAATATTTGCGTGCGACTGTATACTATGCTGCATAATCACATTAATCATAACTAATACGTATACACGCAGAAATAACGATAGTTTGTCAGTTTGTTTCATTATTTCCGTTCTTACATCAAGTTAGAACTGAGAATAAATACCACAGATTATAAAAGAATAAACTGGATCTATATCTTAATATATAATACTTTTGTACGTGTGTTTGTGACCTTACTAATATTTTTCCTACAAGAACAAGAATTGTAAAGATAGATGAAGAGTCAGAAAGTGACATGGTATACTTTTATTCCGGAAAAAATACATTTCCTAGTCCGCGGTTGACCACCAACTCACCTGTTGGTAAGCGACGATGTGGTCGAAGATGAAGCACGCAGACTTAGAAGATACCTATTCACTCTGACTCTGACTTCCTGAAGGATTTTCTACGCGGTTAAACCGCGGGGCGCAATTAGTAAGCAGTAAAAAGGTCAAAACAGTTCTGCAACGATGCGGCGTCCGTCCCAGTTGGTCAGGGCATGAAATAAGGGTCACGTGAAAGTGGACGGACGATGCCGCGTACCGCGACGGATAACTGGAGAAAATCGTTTAGGTATTCCATGAGAACTATGGAAATCAAGTGCAGCAGATTTTTTACTATAATAACCATCAACAATTGGTTCAATGACGAGATACATATTATCTTTGCTAAGAATGGTATCATTTCATAATAGCAGCTAATAAAGCAATATGCAACTGGTCAAGTGAATTATTTTATTATTATTTCTCTTTATTATATCTTTTTGTGTCCGGGGTAAAAAAAAAACATGTCAAAATTGTCTCTATTTCCATGGTAGAGCCCTACGTCCGTTGATAACAGGAATACATATACGGAATATGATAAAATGGAAGTTTGATAAACAACGCTGCAAGTGTTGCAACACTGCAAACCGCTGGCAACTAGCAAACGTACATTTCAATTGGGGCTACTTGACCATCATTACCATCTGCATTGTCATTTAGCGAGTTGTTTGCTTCTGTGTTTCTAAAGCTGTTGTCTTTACTGAATACCAATTTCATCGACAGCGCTGAATCCGCGCTGTGTGTGACTAATCTTGATTGAGTATATTACAGAATCGCAATGCTGTTCTTTAATTACCTATACATGAAGCTGCGTTTTGTGACAGCGAAGAGACGTCTCAGATTCTAATGGGACAAATCGGTGCCTTATGTATGTTTGTTCAGCGATAACTTGTTGCGTTGATCCGATCTTCATAAAACTTTGTAAGCAAGTAGTATATTTCAATACACTTTTAAATTCGAATATTTCAAAAAACTGATTTTAGTTGGACCGACGATGTTGTAAGAGTCGCGGACATCCAGTGGGTGCAGATGGCAGGCTGTCGTTCAGTGTGGAGTTTAAAGGGGGAGCCCTATTTTTTTATGCTACTCTGTATCTTTTATCGCATTTACAATGGGGAGTGTTCTGAAGAACTATTCGATCTAATGCCGGCGTCGTGGTTTTATCATCGCAATAGCCGCCACCGTTTGAATGTGCATCCACATTTTTTTTTTTATCATAGATCAGTGGAAATCGCATACTGTGCGATTCACACGATCTTTCTTGCCTCACAATTGCAAAATGTAGAATGAGCTACCTTCCGCGGTGTTTCCGAGAACCTACAACACGGGGTTCTTCAACAGGCGAGTTAATAGAGTCTTAAAGGGTCGGCAACATATTTGTGATGCCTCTGGTGTTACAAGTATCCAAAGGCGACAGTGACTGCTTGCCATCAGGCACCCCGTCTGCTAGTATGCCACCTATAGCATAGCTTTTTAATATATAATTTCATTAAAATTTTAATTCTGATTTACACACAATCTAATTTACTGAACAAACTTTGAGAAACTCACATGTTTCAAGATAATTATAGATGTTTCAAGGCCTCCGATCCACCCGCCAGTATGCAATTGCGGAAATGCAACAATGATCATTCTGGGAATGATCGTATAGCTATCCCATTGTTACACTTTCATATACATGTTACAGCAAAGTGATTATACATACACTTAGCTATTATACATAATGGCTAGACAGTTGCCTGTTTGCGTGTTCCCCGACAGTTACGATTTGGACGTCTCTAAGTCGCGCAAGAATTGGTTTCTTTAAAGCATGCGTCCTCTATTGTAGATCGCATCTTCGCTATCAGGCGATATGATGGATAAACGCAAGCCTATCTTTCAATATAAAAAAAAAGATCATCATGCACTCAGAAGGCCTTTTGCCTAAAGTGGGACGGTGCTAGTCATGCCAGTCGCATGTTGGAGGATCGTTTGGCCAAAACAACATCACAGTGGCTTGCACAGGTTGGCAAACGACCTCCTGGACGGCCCAGACGGAGATGGAGGAATAAACTGGACTCCTACTTGAAAGACTGTACCCAAATTGCCCAAAGCAGAGAAGGATGGAGGCCTTTGCCCTGCAGTGAGACGATACAAGCTAATATAATATAAAAAAATAATGTATCTACTATGTAGACTACATTTGAGATCGTTTTTTATTACTATTTAATAACACGCTTGCGCTTGCCCTCCACCTCATCTCGGCGGTAATATGGATGGATCTGCGGTGGAGTACGCTCGCTTGCCTAGAAGAAACCGATTCACTCATAACTTGAAGACAACCAGGTTGAAAACTGTCTGAAAACATCTACCCAGATTATTAATGATCATGTAAATGAAACCCAAGGTATCGAATACAAAGTCATACGAGCAATACACGCATCCGGTATTATTAACGCATTAATATGAAGATAGCGTGAACTTAGATACTTTATCACCGTATACTGAGTACTCTGATGTCATTGTGGGTCAGCTGTCGGTTTAACTGGGTGCAACTTTTATATTAAATTAGATACAAAGTTAATTTAACAAACAAAAATGAACTTGATGTAGTTGTTGCCACTATATAAGGCATTTGATATGTTAAAATGAATTTAACAAACAAAGAAGAACTAGAAATAGTTGTGGCTACTATAAGGCATTTGATATTAAAGTTAACAAACAATGAAGAACTTGATGTACCTAGTGGTGGCTAATATAAGACATTTGATATTAAAATGAATTTAACAAACAAAGTACTTGATGTCGTTGTGAACAATATAAGACTTTTGATATTAAAGTTAATTTAACAAGCAAAGAAGAACTTGATGCAGTTGTGGATGTCCAAGAACCTCAAAACTTCAAAGAGTTTTTTAATGCCATAGGAGTCAAACAAACTGACGGGCCGCCTAATAGTTAGCAATCATCATCGCCTATGGATACCTGTATCACCAGAGTCATCACAGATACGTTGCCGACCCTTAAAGACTATTAACAGCCCTTTTGAAGAAGCCCATGTTATAGTTACTCGACATTCCACAAATTGCAGGTGTGAGGCAAAAAAGATCGTGTAAAACGCATAGTTTGCTATTTCCACTAATCTCTGATATGAACTGGATGAACTTTCAGTCGGTGGCGGCTGGTGCGATAATAAAACCGCGATGCTGGCAGCAGATCAAGCAGTTTTTTAGTCTCTGTTGAGGTGGCGTTACTTATATATACAAGCGGCCGTGAAATAATAGTCAACTCTTTTTCGTTTACGCAAGGTTCGAATTTTTTTCTCATTTACTACAGTACAGTTGAGTGGAAACGCAGACCATTTGAACCTTTGGTGAACAAAGCCTATTGAACGGGTATTGAGGGCGGCGTCACTCGTGGCGTCCAAGTAGCCCTTGAAAATTCAACTGTTCCAGTTGCATTTTCAAGGGCTACTTGGACGCCACGAGTGACGCCGCCCTCAATACCCGTTCAATAGGCCCGTTGGGCCTATACTGACGCTTCGAGTACGTCACCGACTTTTTGTGGGTAGTTACTCTCGATCCAAGCTTTATTTGCTCTGATTCGTACAGCCCCAATAACATTGTAAAAGCTGAATATAAACTTTTTTTTTTATATTTCTATGACGTACACGACGTACGACCTGCTACATTCTCATGTGAAAACCCTAGCGAACGTGGTATATTCGCAACGTCCCTATCAAACGCATCTATAGGAATCCCATCATCTTTGGGAATTTTAATTCCCAACGTCCTCATTGCAATATGTCAGTTCAGATGTTGGGAATCTATTCTCCAAATTTTATTTGTCAGAGCAAATAAATGCTTGGACCGAGTTACACACCGATTTTCTATGTTTAAAGTAAAATACTGTTTTAAACTATCACGGTTGTGCACCACAGTTATAAGATTATTTACGGGATTTTTACCGTGGTAAGGTTGTGGAAAGAGCTCCCGATATTTCAACAAGCGTTACTATTTTACACGGGAAGAAAATGAACCATGAACATGGATGCATCTGCGCCGAAATATCGGGAGCTCATTCCACAACCTTACCACGGTAAATATCCCGTAAATAATTTTATAACTGTTATGTTTAAAGTAGGTACTTAAATATACCATTATGTGGTGCTACGATAATAAAAATTACTTATTATATAACCACCATTAAAATGAGATGATAATTCGAGCAATATGTCGAATCCGCGAGGCGGAAAATGACCGAGGGCGTATTATATTTAAATGTCTTGTTATATGAGCGAATATTATTTTGCATGTTTGTAATAAGAATTTTCACCGTTATTTTGGTTGCGGTAAATTTTCATGACATATTTTTTTTCCTGAAAGAATAGGCTTGATGTAACATTTGTAACTAACGTTTTTTTAAAGCTCTTTTATCGTGTGTTTAAAGTTTATCTATTTAACTTTTTTCGAAACTGATCTATGGTGTTTTGTAGCAAAAACTATCTGAACTAATTTTGTATTCGCCCCAAAAATTGTCGCAGGCGATGGCGTTCGCTTATAATATGACGTCTCCATTTTGATAACACTTTCTCCGAACTTTCAAACAAAATGGTGTTTGTTTTCTTAACTGAGTCGTCATTTGTTCTGATTGCCGTGAAACGCTGAATTTCAAATTTTTTCATTCAAAATAATAGATCTGTACCTAATAGAATTATTATTAATCACGTTTTTAAATTATATGTAGTTTCTAGAATCTTCTAGTCATGCTCCTTACAGCAATACTTAAAATCTTGTGTGTGTGTGTGTGTGTGTGTGTGTGTGTGTGTGTGTGTGTGCTCGCGCGTGTGTGTGTGTGTGTGTGTGTGTGTGTATTTATGTAAATAATTTGTTTGCTAGGATACTTTACACTAAGGTCTTAAAATAATTTTACTAGGAGTGAGCGAGTATTATTAGGAAGGTTAAGTTTAATCTGACATACTGACAGGTAACGGAAACACATTTCAATCCTAAATACACTAAAAATACACTTAGAAATAGAAAGAAACAAGAGGTATAGGTGTAGATTCTGTGGCCCTAGTACGAGCACTTGCGAAAAAGTGTTCGTTCCGTAAACGATAGCAAAATGTATGAAAAATTGAACAGCGCCTCTATCGGACGTAAAGGGAAACTGATTTTTTTCATACATTTGCTATCGTTTAGGGAACGAATACTTTTTGCAAGTTCTCGTACTAGCCCCACTGTAATGTTGTAGGTACCTACCAATTATCTAAGCTAAAAAAATTAGACTGCTCTGAGATTGTTGTCACCCTTCTCAAATTAATTAAAATGAAAAGAGATACAAATAGTTTTAGATTGGTTTACTTTAGT
Organism: Agriopis leucophaearia; assembly: GCA_949125355.1. Lineage (NCBI taxonomy): Eukaryota > Metazoa > Arthropoda > Insecta > Lepidoptera > Geometridae > Agriopis > Agriopis leucophaearia. The sequence continues at coordinate 14,520,348 of OX421274.1, read as the reverse complement.
GGGTAGTATGACAGAATCGACGTCAATATCTACTCTGTTGGAATAGTGTTACAAAAATCAATCTGTTTCACTCCAACCTGTAGATAATTAGGTATTTCTCTTTCATACATATTATTTACAGTAAACTTAACAGTGCCCTTATTGTTCATAATATTCTTCTAGCTTAGTAGGTTTAATTATAACGTCAGTTGTTGTAACTCAGCGCTAGAGCACATACACACCTCTCCTACAAATATTAACGATAATAAAGAAAAGTATTTAAAATCGTTAAACTACATTTTTCATTGGCTTCCCAATTCCAACATACTCACCAGTAGTTTCTTAACTAACACAAAAGTCTCCTTATTATGGTCAGTTAAATCTCGTGTCTCTATCCTCACTTCAAAGGGAACTTAACCTAAATTACCTTACCATAAACATTTCTTAGAACGTCATCATAATAAGAATAAGCTGAGTTCTCACAGCCTAATAACCGCAAAAGGAAAATGATTATACAGCTATTACGGGGTAAGTACAGAGTGCTAGGTAGGTATACCTTAATACCTAGTTACGGTATATGATTTCATCTGTATGTCATAGTTACACTGTTTAGGTAATGCTATGTGTAGTTTTGTAGTGTTACGACTCTTTTGCAGGGGTCCGCCTGGGGAAGTACCATACCTTTGCCAGTTATTCAACCGCCAAGCAATAGTGTGCAAACATTACTGTGTTCCGGATTGAAGGGCAATGTTTCCAGCAAAATTACAGGGCACACAGATATTTGACATCTTATATCTCGGGGTGACGAGCGCAGTACATTGCCATCCAGGGTTTTGAACTGTTGAAGTTCAAAATTCTGAGTGGAGTTGTGCTGTTATGGGCAAGCGTGAAGAGCCATCAGGCGAGCGACATAGCTCGTCTCGGCACCCAGTACCAGAAAAAAAAATGCTGTGTGTGCTTAGTGCGAGTTTTTCCAATAGAGTTTAAACAAGGTTTTTTCCCCGAATTTGAAATTTTCCGGGAAACTTTTCCAATCTTTCTTTCCATAAAAACTTAATTTGAACTATTAAGATTAATATAAAGATAGCATATTTCTTTTGAACCTTTTAAATTATGTTTTTGAAGTGAAAACTTCTTTAGACGCATTGAGTACTTTTTGGGTGAACAAAAATCAAGGAACTCGCGACATCGTCACGCTATCACAGAATACATAATACACGTGTATTTTAAAACAGTGCCATCTCTTGTAGAATAGGTGAATTACTAATTAAGTTTTCAATTCTGACGTGCAGTCCTATGACTGATGTGTTTCTTTTGTTATTTCAGGGATAAAATTCGGAATTCAGTGGAGATCCCGATCCTGACACGATGCTGCTTCTGCTTCCCTCTGAGAAAAGGTCTCATTGCTTTCGCGTATATAAACTTGGTAAGCATTCTAGTTTTCATTATACAGGGCTACCATTCAGGCTTCATGCACTATAAACCCAGCATGGTGGATGAGGGCCCTTTCTCTCTCTCTCTGTCTCTGAAAGAAGGCCTGGGACCAAACAGTGGGAACATAATAGGCTGAAAACGATGATGATTATTCAGGCTTCATATCAATTTCATAAAAAAACTAGCTGACCCGACCACAATAAAGAGAAGTTAATAGAACGAAAATGAGAAGGAAACTGTCGCCAGGTATTGTAACAGATATGTGATTGAACATTCTTATTTATGTCAAGGCGTCGAACTCCGCGTCACAGTTGCTAACACAGTTGCTATGGGTTTGTATGGATGCAAGTGGCTACAACAAATTTCTTACAAAAATGCCTTGACAGCCGTTCTAAATTAAACAAAAAAAAAACTGTGGACCCGACAGACGTAGTCCAGGGTCCTTACGGCTACTTCTTATCGCGGGCTCGAAGCAGCGCTGAAACAGCGCAGTGCAGAAAATCACGCGAACCGAGTTTTTTTTTTTTATGATACTGGGTGACAAGACGATCGAAGTCGCTCGCCTGATGGCTCTTCACGCTTGCCCATAACAGCTCAACGCCACTCAGAATGTTGAACTTCAACAGTTCAAAACCCTGTATGGCCATGCACTGCGCTCGTCACCCCGAGATAATTATAAGATGTCAAATCTCTGTGTGCCCTGTAATTACGGATACGGTAATATACGGTAGATACGGTTCATAAGATAAGGTCGCGTATCTCGTTATTTGACGTTCTAGACCATGCGATAGAGACGAAGCTCTACGTAGCCGACACTAGCCGATTATCTCCCTCTTTAGTTCGATTACATACCGCCGGGTATTTACCAACTATTTTACCTTTTGTTGTGGGAATTTTGAGTCATATGCGATTTTTCAAATACTAAAAAGACCTTATAGATATATACGACCTAGAATTATAAGCTAACACCATATGTAAACAGTTTCTACCGTACAACACAAGCTGTAAGTACTCGTACTCTCGCGAAGATAACGTCGAATATGACGTTCCTCAGTCTTCACGTCAACTTTGTGTTTACTTACTAAAAAGGCGGTTGCATATTTTTGATATCACAGTGTCTTTTGTGAACACAGGAATGTATAAGTGTGATTGCATCATGTTCCCTTCACCAAAAACTCAAGAACATAGGAATTAAACTAAGGACCGGCGCTCACAGACGGCGAGGCACGGTACGACACGGCAAAGGATGTTTTTCATTGACAAATGATTTCACAGACTGGATATAGCTACTACATAATTTTAAACCCTATTTCAATGAAGTGAGCACGGACATTCTTTTATTTCTACACGAATAGACCAAAACGTCTCACGTGATGCCGCGGGAGAGAGACGTGAGACGCATAGGTAACTTCATGTCCTTAAAGGTTAAAGAAATGTGAGTGCTAAGTAGTTGGAACAAGGTTGAATCTAGCTTTCGTCACGTTTTTTCGGGATGCCACAGGATCCTTCAACGTCCATCGGCATTCTTCGACATGCCGAAGCGTGCCGTGCCGTGCCGTGTCGTCCCGTGCCTCACCGTCTGCGAGTGGCAAAGACTTTCTAGAACTAGACATTTAATGCAGGGCGAACATGCTCAGGCACTACATTAGATGAAAACATCTGATGTAAAGACACGCCCACTGAAGACATTGAATGTCACGTCAGTACTGACCAAGCCTGCGATTCGTCAACGTTTTGAAGTGACATTGAATGAGCCAATTAGCATTCAGCGACCCTTCACCCCACCCCTCAGGTAATTGACTGAATTGTTTCCATTGGAAATAATCGTTACTACAAGTCTGGGCTACGTAGTAGCTTTACCTAGTCTGTAGCGAGTGGGGATAGTTTTAGTAATAGGAAGGTCCCGTTTTACTCTTTGGGTACGGAACCCTAAAAAGTAACGACAAACGACAATAGTTTGTCACAGCGTGCTTGTTAGCCCTTGGTCCTTGGACGGTTTTTTAGTGAACTTGTATTAGCCCCAACATCTATGGTTTTGTAAATCAATGGAGCCTTTTACACCAGTAAAGTAGCATTCAGGTTCCATACTCAATGTTGTAACTTTGTCGGTTAAATGCCGAGAATCAAGATATTGCGTCGAAGCTTTCCTCACTTCTCGATCTAAATAGCTAGGTGCAATTTTTTGAATTATGTCATTTTTAGTAAAAAATAAAGTTTAAAAGAATCTATCTGATGTGAATCAACAAGAAAAGGACGGATTTAAATGCGGTTTTCACGAATATGCTTAACCAGATTGAAGTAGAGGCTATGTTATTTTGCGCAAGAGCCGGATTAAGGGAGGAAAAAAGGTTAGAAAGTTTTTATGAAAATCTACGCGTATGAAGTCGCGGCTACAGCTATCAAATAATAATAAAAAAGCTTTTTTTTACAAGATCTCGATATAATGTATATTGCTTTACTTACTTTTACAACTCTGACATGTTGATTCATGTCAATATTGAATGACGTAAAATCCAAAACACTCCTCGAACTAACTTTACTTCTTCATGACTTCATAAACGACTTTCGCATCTAATGATTCTCAACGTAAAATTCCAGATGCTGACCCTGATAGTGACCTGCTTCCTCTCGCTGTACATATCCATCATCAGAAACTCCTCGGAGGCTGACCAGACGGAGCTGGCTTCGGAATACGTCCGCCTGATAGTGGACACTACGGCTCTAACTGTAGAGGTCATCCTGACCGTCACCTTCATCGTGGCGTTACACATGGTAAAGTGTTCAAATGTCTCCATGTTTCTCTTACTTTTTTCACGATACCCGCAAAAAAACTGTAAGTACGGCCTACTTATTCAGAAAAGAAATTTGCAGCGACAGCCACAGAAAAGAAGTAAATTGAATGGAAATGAGAAGGAAAATCTGTCTGTCTGTCTGTGAAAATCTGAACCAGGCATTATGACAGAACCTTGATTGAACATTCTTATTTAGATCAACGCGTCGAACTCCGTGTCACAGTTGCTAACTGATTTCGAATGACTGACGTTTCGTTTATATGGGTGCAACTGGCTACAACAAATTTCTTACAAAATGACATCTAATTGAAAAAAATAATATATTTTTTTCTTTGGCGACAGCAATGTACTGTTTTTTTTATAGCACTTATGAACTGATTAAAAACAAGAGCTAGGTCGCCTGCAGGGTGAGTTTGACTAAAAGTGTCAAGCCTTATTTAGGCCTGATGCGTTCGCACCCGACACGAAACCTTATCATATCTTCCTAGCTTGTCTGATCTGTTGCACTAGGCCATTTAAAAAAATTGAAAATTGTTAAAAAATTACCATGACATGACTAGAGCTATGACAATGCATGGTTAGCTAAATGTCGTCATTCTAAATCCAATATGGCGGACTCCCAAAGATGGCGGACCAGTTCTTTTTTTTATGCACCCCCATGATATAGGTATCAAATGGAAGGGGTTTCTGAAAATAATACGAAAAAAGCTTGGTTTTTTTTTTAACGACTAACTACGGAATATTTATCTACGTCAGTCTCCATAGTACAATTAGTTCTAGTAATAGTGCAAAAAACTGCTTTCTATTCAGTGTCGTCATCATGATCGATAATGACACCGATTATTTTGACGCTACAATTAAACGGTATATTATCCGTTATTTGGAACCAATTTTATAAATAACTGCAGGCCTAACTTGATGAAAGTGTCCAACGTCGGCCCTAGTCTCTGATCAGGGTAGAGAGTGTTTTTAGGCGCGTTTAATTACTGCAACGCAAGTGTGCCTCGCCGCCCGCCGCGATACGCGAGGCGCCATTAAAATTAATTTTTTGCCAAAAAAATATATTCGCTTTTGGCCTTTTGGCGCCCCTTTCTATCTGGCGCCGAGAACGACGCTCCTCTTGTTTTACGTCGGGGATGGCGCTGGAAGTATCATTCTTCAAACTACAAAAACGATCATCTCTACTCGGTGAGCCTCTTCATACAATACCATTAACCATAGTCAGGTCATCAATTATTCGTCAAAAATGAAATTTCTTAGGCCCAAAACCCATAATCTGTCCATTATGTTAATCGCTTTTTGACAGCTCAATCAAAGTTGACGACATAACTTGGTAAAGCGTCTAACAAATTATATTCCATACACGCCCGTCAAAGTTATGTCGTCAACTTTGTATGAGCTGACAAAAATCAATTAACATAATGGACCTCAGAAGAAGGATTATTATTATTCTGAGTAATGGATGGATCTGATTATAAATAATGTGACACGTGATCTGACAAGTTTTCTTGGCACGTAACCTGCCACTTGCCCAATGACGATGAAATACCAGAAATAAAAATAAATATGGCTTCCTAAACTCTTTGCACTTGCCACACGGTGTATGCATATACACCGGATAATATACTTTGGCACGACACATACATGGATTTCGAGCCCTACATGGTGCTTGTGACATTAGCCGAACTCTGATTATGTAACTTGCAACTTGCGATTTAGTCGCAAATTTGACAGTGTGTGTTGCCAGTGTTGAGATATGGTACTGAGACGTGGTCCATAACTGTTAGCCTTCTGGAGAAACAGAGTCACACAACGGGCAATGGAGAGAGCTATGCTCGGAGTTTCTATGCGCGATAGAATCTGAAACGTGGATATTCGCAAAAGAACCAGAGTCACCGACATAACTATTCAAATTTGCAAATTAACAATTGTTTTCTTGCAATTTGCAAGACAATGGTTGATGATGATTATGTACTATGCCATGTTTCAAATAAGTTAGTTGTGTGGGGGTCCAGTTATATTTTTCTTTTTGATTTTGTTATTACTGCTTATTTAATTCCGTTAAGAATAGGGTCCCGTTCAGACCCCTTGCATACGGAACCGTAAAAATTCCAGCATTGTGCATTTTTGCCACGCATGGCGCTTTATATTTGTCTAAAATATAATCAAGCTAATGATTATATCACTATATTCCAGAAACACGTGCTACTGATGAAGGTGTACCTGTACTTCGAGATAGGCTACTCCATCGTCGGCTTCATCTACAGCATCGCCTTCCTCACCAAGGAGACCGCCAGCGAGCTATTCCTCATCTTGTTTCAATTGAGTAAGTATTCATTACGTACATCAGTAAAAAAGCCAAGTCAGGTAGCCATAATGCCCCAGGTCTCAGGTCTCAGATCCGACAAACAAGGAAGATCTTTCTTTATTACAATTATCGTTCGTATACGTTCGTTACAAGTATCGCTAGGCCGCCTGTTAAAAGCCTAGATAATTACTGTAATTTATAATGTTATGCTTGTTTTTGTGGTTTTTAATAAAGAGTTATTGTATTGTATCGTTCTTCTTCAAAGGTCTTCTTGTTTCTCCTACTGTTATCACTATTACAAACCGGAAGTACGGCACACTTACAAAACATTTCATGCACACTAAGAAACTTTTATCAACACCAAGAAACTAATAGTCCACATGCCAAAAAGAAGGCAAGGATGTCTTCAAGGTGAGTTCGACTAAACGCAGAAGCTCGCATCAAGCCCGTTTTAGACCTCATGAGTTCGCCCTCTCGAAGTTTTTGACCATTACATTACACCTATCTTGGACAGATTGTTCAGTTAGGTAAGTCCAACTTAGGCAATGAGGTCGTCCGAAGAATCCAACTCGGATGGGCAGCGTTCGGAAAATAGCGTGACATCTTCTCGTCCAAGATACCACAGTGCCTAAAGACAAGGGTCTTTGACCAGTGTGTGTTGCCAGTGATGACATAATGGTACTGAGACGTGGTCCTTAACTGTTGGCTTTTTGGAAAAACTCAGAGTCACACAACGAGCAATGGAGAGGTATGCTTGGAGTTTCTTTGCGTGATAGAATCCGGAACGTGGATATTTGCCAAAGAACCAGAGCCACCGACCTTCCCTTTATTTCTGGTGCCAAGCAAAGAAATGATATATAGCAAATATAGAATAAATAGATAGATAGATAGATAGAAACTCTTTATTGTATACACCAGAAATAAAAATTACAAACAGATAGAAAACACTTAAGAGTACTAGTGCCACAAGTGGCGGCCTTATCGCCAAAAGTGATCTCTTCCAGGCAACCAGTTTGGTTATCTGATAATTTATTTTTCTTTTCAGTGCTTCAAATCTACCTGGTGATCCTGATCTGGAGTTCCATCGTCAAGATGGAGCGAGATGGAACAGTCAAATATACCCGTGACAGAGATCCCGTCTAAACTACATCTATAGAAATAGCGTTAATTATAGTCCGCGCCAAAGTTTGTGGTCACCCTCAATAAAGACACAAATAATTTTGATGTTAATGGATTCAAGAAGATGAAAGCTTAAGATTCCATGCTTCGTAAGTCCTCTTTGGCATTTTTTAAAACTTCGAAGACATATAATGATCTAATTTATAGTTATGTAAAATCTATGTAGTACCACTACCACAGAAAAAAATAGCAGTTACAAGTAGCTAATGCAAAAAAAATGCATCACACGTATTAAGCAAAATTTTCACATTGATCTAAATTTAGAACAAAAAATTAAATAATGTAAAAAAATTATGAAAAATTACTTAAATAATTTTGATACTTCATTTATTTAATTATTAATCAACAAAATCAGTCAAACCAAAGCGCAAACCATTTAAATATAATAAAATATATCTAATTAAAACCAATTTCGGCTCAGTACATTCTTATGCGTAATCCTGTATGGAGGACGTACGAAACATTGACTCTTACCTAATATGGAGTTCATTGCTATCATAAAGTTTGGCATAGACTATAGCAGTAGCAAGTAGTAATATCAGCTGATTATTTGCAAGGTTACTGTATGGTAAAATGTAGAAATAAGTTTTTAAGATACATATATTTCTAGAAAAAAAAACGACTGCGCTAGGTCAACCTGAGTAAACTATGGAAAAAAAACAGGGTATCGTTAAACTTGCAATTATTAATACATTTTACATAAGTGAATTCAAAATATGGGACCAAATATCACTAGCTCTTTAAGATAATATTTTATTTTAACATGGACCAAGCTGAGGTTAGATTTTGTCATTTTATGGAACTTATTACTGCTTGTAACTGCATACAGGGTTATTGGTAATAAGCTAACAGCTTCCCGCAGGAAAAACATTAATTTAAAACTATCACGGTTGTTCACTACAGTTTTAGTTCAGTTTATATACCACGATAAGGTTGTGGGTGAAGCTCCCGATATGTTGGCGTAGTTACCTACATGCACCATGTTCACAAAAAGACTGATGAATGCGGGTGTTTTTCTTTTATCGCGAATAAGTCCGCGTTTGACCACCAACTCGCCTGTTGATAAGCGACGGTGTGATCGAATACATCAAAATTAGGTGCAGACAAAACGATCTCTACCTTCCTTAGTCTTTTGCTATGGTTTTTATTGGAACTCGAACCTACGAGTAAGTCCCGACAAAACACACTGTATCGCTGCGTATAGTATTTTGAACACATTTTGAGTAGGTATTTTAATTTATTCTCGCATGCAGCTTCCCTACCTCATACCATGCTCATATCCAATAACTTGATACTAACTTAATAAATATGAGAGTTATGGCAAACTTGACGGGCTCGCTGAAGGTTGGCAGACTTTTGCACCTACAAAACACATTTTCTTTCTTTTTTGCGAATGTGTTAAGTTTAAAAAAAAGTCATGCAACAAAAATTGAAGTTTTTCTTTCAGCTTTTTACATTGTTATGGTAATTGTAAGATGCCTTTTTTGACCGCACTATAATTAACAATAACCCTGTATTGGTTGGTTTCTCTGAAACTATACACAATCATAATTATTGGGGTACCAATGCAAAAAAAGAGATTAAATATCTATAATATTTTCTATCGTCATTCAATTATTGTATCGCCGTAGTTTAGCAAATATACGCCTTAACTCTACACCGCAAAATATAATTTAAGATTTTAAGACATTTTACCAGAATTGTGATACGATAGGATAGGATATTATATAGTTTAAAAGAGACTTATCTATTTTGTTAAACGTTACTTTAATCATGTTTTAAAACGTACAGTGCCTTTGTAAATTAAATGGAGTTCTTAGAATATTCGACTATGAATTTTATACGTACTTATAGGTATTTCAGTTTCTCTTGTATATATATGTATACAAACTAGTAAAAAACTTGAGAGGTGTCAAGGGACAGACAGAGAAACACGCGCACGCCGCACGGCTATAGCAAAAAGAGTCGTTGCAACTTTTGGTCTTAATTTTTTCCGTCTAGCCCCCTTTCGCAACGCGCGAAAGGGAACTTCGTTCCAATATTTCGTAAGGAAAACAAACTTAACTTTTTAGTTACTTACTTTGCAAAGTTTAGATAGGTATCGTACCTCCCTGTGTATAAATTTTACTGTACTTTCGGGTACTTAGTGTTTATAAAGTATTTTTATAACATCTAATTTTAAGAACATCTCTAGAGAGAGGTGGCTACCTAGGTAGTTAAATAGGTATATAGTAACTAAAGAAAAGATAGTAAAATGTATTATCTAGTTTATTGATATAAAAACAAATAAATATACAATTTACTTCAATAATTACTAGTTTAATTATCACAAACACATTTCGCTATATTAATTTTCAACATCATCGTAAATCTCCGCTCCAGACTTGGTCCGCGAATCGCACGCGAAAGCCACGACTGCGAAGAATGCGAAGTGTGTTAGTTGTTTCATATTCTACGCGGCGTGGCGCTTAGTTCCACGAAAAGGACTGCGAAGAAGCGTGAGTGAACGTGGCGCGAACGCGAACAGGGGCCTTACCCCTAGCTCGAAAAGTTGACCCGCATAGGTGTTATTTGTCTAAACGGTACCATCAACTACGATAACCGGTAGTTATTTGATAGCCGCTAAGCTTTGCTATTTTCACGCACACACGCATAGTAAAACGGATTTCATTCAAGTTAGACGCTTTTAAACGATGCAGCTTAAATCAGTTGGTTAATTTTAGGTACCTATCAGGTACCTACTAAAAGTTGGCTCGCAAAAGTGAAGCTAGGGGTAAGGCCCCTACACACTCGCACTCTGCTCAGTGTTGGCTGAGCCGCCACGCTATGTTTATTTTTAGTCTATACTTATATACTACGCCTACGCACAACGTGGAGCACGCAACAGCAGCTACTTCAACGTCCGAACTTTATAATGAAACTACCGCAAATACCATTGTGAGTGTGAGTGTGGACTCATTGTTTTATCACCGCGAAGTCGTGACGTGTTAGCGCTGCAAAATCGCGTTGTGATTCGCGGACCAAGTCTGGACCGGCTTAAGATACGCTAATACAGCACTTTTTTACCTATATACTACAAAAAAGTGAACGGTCACTTTGGTACCAATTTCAAAGTCAATGGCCGATTTTTCAATCTGCAGTTAAACGGTCAGATAGTTAGCAAATCAATAATTGTATCTGTCCAATAAATTTTGAGGTTTTACTCCGCAGATAACCTCTAACTGATTATTGAAAAATTCGAAATCATAATCATAATCATGCTATCAGTGGCATAAATCGTATCTGATTCTTTAACTGAGGATTGAAAAATCGGCTCTTAAAATAATAATTTAATTCTTAAGTAAAATCATATAGATACAACACTTATAGAGTCACAAACGTAACAAAAAAATGACCGAAACTCGGCGCACGCTAAGCATTGCGCCGACTATTTGGCTAGTTGTAAGGAAACCGCGATCCAACTACAACGCCGTGAGATGCCAGTGCTACGATGACATAACGGACAAGCGACGTTGAACACTATGCAAGCGATATTACGTCTAAATTGGAGTAAATGTGGTATTGAGAACTATATTATTGATATCTAGATATTTACAACGACCGTCGGACGTTTTTTTGACTATTTTCACTTATTTATTTTGACTCTATAGGTATTTTTTCTCGATGAGTATAATCTATGTAGTTTTGTTTGTTTGGTTATTTTCCATTTAACGATTATAATTATGTGTTGAAGACAAGTTACATAAAGTGCACTTAGATCTAGTTTGTTAGCTATACTATAGTCTTGAGTATATAAACTTAAGCACTATTGTACCATACGTCATTGTTCACCAGTGTCTTCAGTCTCTCGCCGTCGGATTGCTCTTCCTCAAGCGTCCTATAGTAGCTAGCTACCAGCATCAGCATGTAGAATCGTATCACTGGGAAATAAATAATGTTAATCTAAATATAAATAAATAATGTTTATAGCCCAATTGTAAAGACAAGAAAAAACTGTTACAAAAGGTTCTTGAGTGGAGACCACGAACCGGAAGATGCAGCGTAGTTAGGTCTCCCACTAGATGGACCGACGACATTGTGAGAGTCGCGGGCATCCAGTGGATACAGATGGCAGGTTGTCGTTCAGTGTGGAGGTTAAAGGGGAGGTCTATGTTCAGCAGTGGACGTCTTCTGGCTGATGATAATGATAATACCAGACGTATAACCTGTGCTATTACTATCTAATCAATATCCGTATTATATCGGTACCATTTTTTTTTTACTTTAGTTTGAGTGAGAAAACAGATTTAGAATAATTCTCGCAATTTAAAAAAACTAATAAACACGCTTTAAAATCGCTAATCCTGAAGATCCTCGTAAGGATAATGGACAAATCTTGGTAAGTATGCAAAGTTTCAAATCAATCCATCGTTTTGAAAGGGGTGAATATCACGTTCAAAGATTCCGTTACATAAATACAAACCAAGCTAACAAAAGCATGTTAACAAGCCTTGCTTGCTTGTCTATTTTGCAAGTTAAGTGAACGCGCAAGTGAAGTGATAAGCTAAGTGAATGTGACTTTTTCTTGCTAATTTCTGCAGATAAATGTTAAAACATCGAATTATAAGGGTAAGGGTCTACAGTCAAGGGTGATCACTCGTCATTTTGACATTTCTCTATAGTAATCAACAAGAAAAATACACGTTCACTTAGCTTATCACTTCACTTGCGCGTTCACTTAGCTTGCAGAATAGACCGGCTGATGTAAAGTGACATGGATACATAGGAAACGAGCTGAAGTAAAACCATATACCGCGTCTAACACGTCTCTAAATTACTGAGAGTGAGTAGTTAGGTACTTACACCATGAATAATTATTTGATACAATAATTAGGTTTCTAAGTACTTACAAAGCGTCAGAAACTCGATGAAATAAAGGAGCAGCGAGTTATCTCCCATGTGGTTGACCATGCTCATGGTTGTCCAGAACATAAACAGGAAGAAGTACACGGTGACCTGAATCGATGTCCACACCACCCAGGGTCGCATTTGATTAGATTTTTCCTGAAAAGTGAAATGATACAACGCAATTCTTTTAAGACTGCAAAATACATGTCATCCGATTGAAACTAGCTATAAGTTATAGATCAAAACATATCAATATATTGAAATAATAAATAAATAAATCGACTGAAATATAATGCGTCTAACGATCAACGTCGATTATTCGCTAAAAACCAGTGTCACCGACATAGAAAAATTTGCAAGTTGAAGTGGCAATGGCAGGTCACATCGCTGGAAGAACCGATAACTGATGGTGAAGAAAGGTTCTTGAGTGGAGACCCGGAACCGGAAGACGCAGCGTTGGCCTCCCACTAGATGGACTGACGACATTGTGAGAGTCGCGGGCATCCAGTGGATGCAGATGACAGAATGTCGTTCAGTATGGAGGTTAAAGGGGAGGGCTATGTTCAGCAGTGGACGTCTTCTGGCTGATGATGATATGCCTCTACATTTTTACTCGATGTCTCGATGTACAAAAGTGTCGATTTAGTTCAAAATACTAGCTGGACTTGGTTAAGATGCCAAATACCAATCGGCCGACAAGATAGAATGTTAATTAGGTCGAGAAAATATCGCTATATTGGTCTATACTAACTTTTTAACTGACAACTGAAACAAATTCAATCCCAAAGAACTTACCCTCAAAGTGCCAACCAGCATAAGAGCGGTGAGGAACAGCGTGACCATATGGATAGCTGCTGCCATGAGCAGTAGACCCACGGTGATGAGGAACCATGTGTCTTCCCAGTTAATTGGACCTAGGGACGACAGAGCAGCTGTGCATTGTGCTACAGAGAGCACTGAGTATAGCTGAAAAATATAAGGGCCATTTTGTTTACCACAATCTCACCTGACAGAAAGCGATGATGTGGTCTATGATATAGCACACTTGTCAGTAAATATCTAGGTATTTACTTTACGGTAAAAACTCAGCATTCTACAGAAAGATAGGTAAGGAATTAAATGTACCACAACTCTGCTTTTCTCAATTGTATGTATTTTGCCAATTGGGGGTCATAATAGTCAACATTTTTATATGTATTTTTATTGCATATAGTAGGCTTGGTTTTGACCGCCAACTCGCCTGATGTTAAGCGATGATGCGGTCTACGATGAAGCACGCTAGTCTGGAAGAAACCGATTTACTCGTAATTCAAAGCTTTTAGCTTATCGCTAAAAGCGATAAGTTTTGCGTTGTAATTAATTTCACTTTTAACAATCTACTGCAGTTGTCAGAGCTTTAAAAAACTTAGACGGAATACATAAAGTTAACTTACGATTAATATGATAGCTGATATGACACAGCCTATCTTCAATGACAGGCACGCAAAGTTCTGCTGCCGCGGTATCAGCTCCATCGAGACTGGGAATTCTGGAAGAAAATATAGCTTGGTAAGAAAATATTCTACGTAAAGACATATATTAGGTCTAGTATCTACTTACTTCAACCTAATATAAAATTTGTGTATGCATATTTATCTAATCAGATTATTGCGATCTCGGTTGGGAAGATTATCTGATCAATTTGATAGTTTACATCAAACTATCAAAAGAGCTAATTGCGTTTCAGTATCTTTTATATATATACTAGCGACCCACCCCGGCTTTGCACGGGTATACGTTTTATTATATATATAAACCTTCCGTGAAAAATTATCTAACTGATATTGAAAACCGCATGAAAATCCGTTGCGTAGTTTTAAAGATCTAAGCATAATATGCTTATAAAAGTATATAGGTAAATGCTTTAAGGAAATAGGTAGGCGTTAGAAAGCTGATCTACTGAACACAAGCTTTAAAACAGCTAACCGACATTTGGTTCAATTTCAATGTTCTGAAAATAATTAAAAATCAACTCAAATTATAATCATTATAGTCCATAGTATGTCGGTTAACTGATTTATAGCTTTCGTGTGGCTGTTTTACGTTGTAGAATTTTATTAAGGTTGCTATGATTTTTGCTGCAGGAAGATAATCATTTAGATTTACAACCTATAAATATATGGTAGGGACTATTGATGCACGATAGAGAGAGTAAGAAAGTTTTTTTTTTAAAGAAAGCATTAATGCAATACCAAATAAAACAACTTTATTTGAATTAAGTATTTACTAATTAAAATTTAAAAAATACCAGCCTTTTGTCCGATTCGGGAGTAGCCTTGCAGATTCTCCAATTTCCCCAATATCTGGGCAAATAAACACCCCTTAACTTGTACCTAATGGTAAAACCAAGGATGATTTTCTATATGATCGTCCTTGGTAAAACTATGTAACTTTAATCATGCACATATCGCTAATCGATCCCCAAGCGTCTGCCAAGCGTGGGGATAATGGCAACACCCCTCTCTATGAGGGAGGCCTTGTCCAACAGTGGAAGTTAATTGGCTGATGATGTGATATCGCTAATAACCAGACTAAACAATAAAATTATTCGTCTTATGTGAGGAAATAGCTGACGACCCCAAAACATACAGATAAGACAGTGCGTTATATTATACTCATATTAATATAAGCGATTACACTGTTTTTATTTAATTAAGAGGTCATTTGCTCTGATTAGGCCAACAAACTGTGTCGATGTGTTTATATCTACTGTAACGAAGTAGTTAGCTGAAGTTGCTTTTAACGCCCGACGCAAATAGAGGGGTGTTATACGTTTAACTTGTGTGTCTGTATGTCTGTCTGTGGCGTCGTAACTAACGGCTGATCCGTTATATTCTTAGTTTTTTTTTTGTTTGAAATAGGTGATATTCATATATCACAGATCGGTGGAAATCGCACACTGTGCGTTTTACGCGATCTTTTTTGCCTCACACCTGCAATTTTTGGATTGAGCTCATTCTGCGGCATTTCCGAGTAACTATAATATTATGGGGTTCTTCAAAAGGGCTGTTAAGAGTCGAGTCGGCAACGTATCTGTAATGCCCTGGTGTTGCAGGTATCCATAGGCGACGGTGATCGCTTACCATCAGGCGGCCTGTCAGCTTGTTTATCACCTATGGCATGTTTTTTTAATTAAAAATGTTCTTAGCAATGATTCATTAAAATCTGTTTAGCCATTTGAATATTAGTTGATTGAATCAGGCGTTACTTTGCGGAAGTCCATTTTCAAAACAGGGTTCCTGATGAATTTGTAGTCTAATTCCGCTTCTACGTCGCTTCAAGTACAATAAGGAATTTGTGATAAATTTTCCTGATAGATATTTGTTGATGAAGTTAATTTAATCGAGTTTAATTTTGCCTTTAATAAAAAATTTTTTGTTCATTATTTTAAAAAAAATTTTTTTTTGTTCATTGTTAAATTTAAACTAAATAATATTGCAGAGTTTATTAATTTTGTTTCAGGTTAGGTTAATTTTCTTTTTATGTAATTAATATTTTATTTCAGGTTAGGCAAAATTTAACCCAGTTAAATTAATTTCATCAACAAATATCTACCAGGAACATTTATCACAAATTCCTTATTGTACTTGAAGCGACGTAGAAGCGGAATTACACTAAAAATTCATCAGGAAAACTGTTTTTCATTTGAATATTATCAGCTCTTTTATCGGGGTATAAAAAAGCAATTAATACTTACTTAGAAATATGTAGGTGTATGGTGAGTTGCGGCTATATCTGTCTAGTGTAGGTATGCATCAATGCCACGTGTATGCGTAAGAGTGTAAGGATCATTTCTCAACCATAACCATCATCAACTTCATTCCACCTTCTTTTGATATTAAAATGTGTACCTCCTTTCGCTCAATTCAAGTTATTCAATATTATTATTATATTATTTTCGGTATGAACTGCACGAAAATTATTCTTTAGGTATTTGAACCGAAAGATATTGTCCTGCCCATTTTATTTTTAGTTTTTTAGTTATGGTCTTGAGTTCATACAAAAACTCCATAAACAAAAAGCACTTTAAAACATAGTTATTTTTTGCATTTTTTTTCCCCTTAACTTAACGCTTTCCTCGAACTATTGAAAAACTTAAAAAAACTCGGTCCCACCGTTCTCAAATGATGCGGTTACAAAATGTTTATTTATATACCTACATATTTCCATAAAAGCGTTATTAGTAACTCCGTAAGGTAGGTAGTAGGTAGGTTAGGTACTTAAGAGACAAGGTTTCAAACATTTTCCTCTCCTTAAATAAACAGTTCTACAAAAATTACCTCTCAGTCATTTATTACAAACCATTGCAAGAAGCGGAAGACGTAGCGTAGGTAGGCCTCCCACAGACTCCCACTAGATGGACCGACGACATTGTGAGAGTCGCGGGCATCCAGTGGATGCAGATGGCAGGATGTCGTTCAGTGTGGAGGTTAAAGGGGGAGGCCTATGTTCAGCAGTGGACGTCTTCTGGCTGATGATGATTGCAAACACGTTGCAAAGATAAAAGTTTTATCAACTGTTTATTGAATAGCAATAAAACAATAACACTTACTTGAATACATTATCTCGCAATTATAGTCGTGATCACATAGAAAATACACCTGTTGTAACTTTCAGCAGAATACTAAAACTACACAAGTTTTTTAGTTATAAAACTACAAGTTTTGTTGTAGCCGTAGTAGGTAATTGAAAAGATTTAACAACTAATACTTCTGATACTTTTTGTTTTATGTTTAATCACTTGTGGAGTGACCACGACCGTCAGTCATGAGGACATACTGATACTAGTTATCAGGTTAGATAACAACAACATTATCAGGAAAATATCGCAAATTAGAAATGGAACGGCAGTGATAGTGTTTATACAGCTGATTAGGGGTGTTAGCAGCTATTCGGTGATAAGGCTGGTTGTTTGCTTTGTATTTAAGGGGTTAGCCTAGCACTTAATTTACTTACTTCAAAACAGGAGGACGATCTATGGTCCACTGTTTAATGTATGTTAACCGATTTCTCCGCCAATTATGAATTGATTTTGATGATTCTTTTTCGTTTGGTAGGTCATACTTCAGAGGTGGTCCCATATAAATTTCATCAAAATTCCGTGAAAATTCGAAAAAAAAACAGTTGTTCAAAATTCAGTTCCGTAGTTTGGTTTTAAAATCAAGATAAATGAAATAAAAATGTCATCCAAGTAAACGAAATTTGAAATCGGTTCTTTAAATTGATAATTATTTTTACACATTTAATCTGACAAAATTTGAAACTATACGCTTTTTTTATTTATTATTTATTTAATGATTTATTTTACTTTGTTGTGAAATTCAAATAGAGTTAATTAAGTAGTCCTAAATGATAATTAATTTCAGGTTGAGTGCCCAAAATGCTGGCCGCGTTGCCTCGCTGGATGGCGAGGCTAACTTTCTGACCCAAATATAGGCCAGCATTTTGGTCACGCAAAGAATAGATATAAAACGAAATTAAAATTAAATTAAATTAAATTTCGCTATTTAAACACATGTTTTAATGTTTCAACGTCGAAAGGTACCTATTTTTACCTTTATAAAATAATGCGCGATAAGTCACGATAAAGTTTATCGTGATAAACATTAAAATAGACATTAAAATATCATGGTGGGTTATCTTACACAACCCTACAATAAGTTACTATAAAAACCTGATTAGTACCCTCACGTAGAATATTAATTTTCAAAACAAAACGACAAAATATCTTATCTAAATAAATCCTACAGTATTTTGATAGTATCATACGATGTGGCTTTATAACACAAATTAATATTTTAGGCAGTCTTTAAATTTATTTGATCAAATCACATTGTTTGCACAAAATGTCCAACTATTAAGCTTGAGCTTGACCTACGATGGAGCAGGTTTTCCTAGAAACCGATGCACTTAGAACTAGATATCACTCAGGTTGTAAACATCGGGGAACACCCTTTCAGGCAGCGCACACCACAATCGAGCGGTTTGCACAATAAAAGTGGAATCAAACCGCTTAGTATGGGTTTTCGGAATATCAACAATGAAGCGGTGTCGTCTTTTCGTGCCTACTCTGGCAGTCCGATAGAAAAATGGACAGGAGGGAATTAGATCAAGAAGAACACTCTCCGAAATGTATCCGATAAAAAACCCATAGACTAGCAACTTTGCGTCGATGCTCAATGCTCAAGGCTAAGCTTAGTCTGCACAAGGGATTCCTAAACATATTTAGTGAGGATGCTCGATATCATGGCCATGTGCCAGCGCCCCACTGGCAACCACAGTGTGTCTATGATGAGCTCCTGAACTAACAAACCCTGACCCCACCCCTGCTACACTCGCATACCCTGAACCAATTAAACCTGGTTCGTAGACTCCTTGTCCATACCCCCCAACTCTATATCCTCCATTTCCGCCATAGCCATATCCCCCATTTTCATAACCTCCAGCTCCTATTGCCACTGGAACTCCTACCGGTACTCTCACAGGCACCGGCGAAGGTACAGGAACATGATACGGTTGTGGAACTGGTATGCTGACTGCCTGGGTTATCGTGACAGGCACTGGGTGCGCCACAGGGTACGGGAAAGGCCTATCGACGGGTACAGCATAGGGTCGAGGGATTATGTGAGCTACTGGATATGGCACGGGAACATGCACAGGTCTTGGTTGGTCTACTGATACTCCTACATGTACTGGGTACGGTACTGGTCTGGGTACGCTCACAGGTATTGCTTGGGGTACTGGTATAGCTACTCTTGTGTGGTATTCAGATATGGTGTGTCGAGTTGGGATATGTGACGCTTCAACTGATGATGCGCTTCCTATAGCATCTGATGCGATTGCTTCTCCTCCAATACTAGCTACTTCTATCGATGCGTCTTCAACAGAATGTGATGCAATGGCTCCATTTAGGTCTCGTTTGGTTGGAGTTGCGCTTCTACTGTAGTGGGCACAGAGGAGAAGTAACACCTGAAAAAACGGGAATACTATTAGATTTTTACAATGCGTATCTAATTTGCAAACCGAGAACAATTTTGACGCCTTTCGCGTCAAAATAAATCTATATATATAAAAGAAAGTCGTGTTAGTTACACTATTTATAACTCAAGAACGGCTGAACCGATTTGGCTGAAAATTGGTGGGGAGGTAGCTTAGAACCAGGAGACGGACATAGGATACTTTAAAAACGGCTGATTTAACAGAACAGCAGAATGAACAGCAAATTTATATCTTGAAATATTTGTGCAAGTTCAGGGAAGGTTTAAACGGCGAGTAAACGGCTGGACCGAATTTGATGAAATTTTGTGGTCCTGGAGCGGGTCATAGTAGCGAGGCCGAAGGCCGAGCTTACACCCGTGCGAAGCCGGGGCGGTCGACTAGTTATCTATATAAAAAGGTTTGCGCTATATTTTGCAATCAGGAAACAAAATAAAATGCCACTGGTTCTATTTGAAGTGATATTTTCCGCTAATGATTCTAGACACACTTACATTGATTGACAACATCATGAAGTATAAACATTGCTTTGCAAATCCAACTATCACTTAGCAGAGTAGCAATTAAATTTATTTGGGTTTACTTACATAACGCATCCTTCTCATTTCGAAAGAGACACGCAACTGATGTGGAGTAAGGAAAGAAAGTGATCTTACTAGGAAGGTGTGTGTATTTATAATATCACGTGTGGAAATGATGAGGGCCACGGAACCGGGTCCACTTACACCCTGTATGGACCAGATGAAAGTCCTCTAGAATCAATATAGAGTTGATATCACCGTTATTGGAGACTTGAAGTATATCATTATTAGCCTATTATGTCCCTACTTCTGGAATACAGACCTTTTCTCAGAGAGAGAGAGAGAGAGACAGAGAGTGAGAGAAGATGGGCCCTAATCTACCATGCTGGTCCACTCCGTGTTAGAAAATGTCATATGTATTTGATATGATGTGTATTTTTGAGGTTCTTGGACATACCGATTTCCTCACGATGTAAGTTTTTCCTTACTGTTTTTTAGCGATGACATCGACACATCATTTATTTAAAGAACTAAGTAAGTCATTCGTCCAGGGCCGAGAATCGAACTCGGCAATGATGAATGATAATGATGTTGATGCGTGTACATACCTATTACCTGCTTATATTCTAATAATTACGTGTCATCATCATCATCAGCCAGAAGACGTCCACTGCTGAACATAAGCCTCTCCCTTTAATCTCCATACTGAACGACATCCTGCCATCTGCATCGAATGGATGCCCGTGACTCTCACAATTTCGTCGATCCATCTAGTCGGAGTCCTACCTACACGCTGCGTCTTCCGGTTCGTGGTCTCCACTCAAGGACCTTTCTTCCCCATCGGTTATCGGTTCTTCGAGCGATAATTGTGTGTATTAGTTTGATATTAATATTTCGCTTATATCACACATCTCCACCGGGACCTTCAAGTAGAGTTCGTTGACAAGCTAATTCAAAAGTACGCTGAAAGTCACGAAAACAGGCTTCATCATCATGTGAATGTTGAGGCCATCCAGCTCCTCGGCCACACAAACATTATTAGAAGACTTAAGAGGACAAAACCGTTCGAGTAAGTGTATTGAAAAACAAAGTGTTAGTGCTGAGTAGTGTAGTGCTACCTATAAAAAACACGAGAACAAAGTGTCTTCGCCTTAACAGAGACAATAAGAAACGTGTTAATGAACACATTCTTAGTTCTTAAAATATCATACTTTAAAGTTTAAGTTAGAATTAAATTACTTATTAGCTTAACATTAGGCTAGATTGTAATTAAATTAAGGGGGCGCTAATTACGAGTGCAACTTTTATTAAAAAAAATAAAAAGAATGCGCATCAACTCTATAAACATCGACACTCGGCGAACCACAACATTTGTCAACGTTAAACCATATCATGTAAGGTTTAAACTAGATCTGGTCTAGACCTACACGTAACGCCGTTTAACGTAACCTTACCTATACGATTGTAGGTATGTTGGTCTACTAGGATATTATTCGGATTGCATTCTATCTCACGATGCACAGCCGTGTTTGAAACGCTGATAATTTAATGAGTTGTTTATATTTGTGACGGTAATTAGTGGTAATTTGTTTATTATGTGCTGCATTTATTGATAAGAAGGTAAATCACTGATACAGCTGAGACCCTAAACATATTTTTAAAGTAATTTACCTATTATAGCGAGTTTTTGAATGTTATATTGCATAGCTTTTTTAGTCCGTAGTCATACAAAGAAATGAAGAAAACAATAAAGACAAGAAGAAGACGATGGAAAGATATCATCAGAGAGAGAAATTGATGGAAGGTGGTGGTCATGACCCTCAGACATGAGGAATACGATTTAAGTAGGAGGAGTCGCACAAAGAACCATTATAAGTTCGTTCTGTCCATCCGTCTATCCGTCCGTCCTAATTTTTTAGAACCTTCTAACCTGTATAATTTTTGATATATAATACATATATGTATGAAACTTTGCACAATTACAGTTGTTGGTCTCAAAAAATTTAATATACATATTGCTTATTATATCATATATATTGTATTTTATGGGTGGCTCTGTTACATGAAAAATGTTTTTTTTTGCATCCCCTTGTCTATGGTCTTTTGAAATGAAAGTAAGGTTTCATGCATAACTTTTTATCAAACCTGTCCTCTGCAAAATATTGTCCCGCCAAAGTGTAAAAAAGTTGGTACTCCCTGCATTTCTAAACTATAAACTTTTGGTCCATGAGGTCCATGTAGCTAAAAGTTATTTAAACAAATTGCGCCAACGCCGCTGGAGATAAGAAAGCTGACTCATTCTTAGAGCAGATAATTTCTTTGGCAATTCAACACGGGAATGCAGCCAGCTTTCTTGGTACTTCACCACACGGACAACATCTTATTTTTGATTTTTATTTTAAGTGTATTAATTAACCTGATAATGATAAATCACCTGATGGAATGTGTCCATGTGTTCTAAGATGGATCACGCTTGCCCATGAGGTGCCTATTCACTCTCGTCTTGAAGAGATCCAGGATGTAATTTATAGGGAACACCAAAGCATGGAGCGCATTCCATTCCTTTGCAGTTCGTACAAATAAAACATTTGGAAACGCTGCGTGAAGCAACTTTGGAACTTTACAAAGTTTACGAAGAATGACTGCTTTTATGAATTTTGGCGGAAATTGGTTGACGGGACCAGCCTAAACAAATCTTCTGCACATTCTCTAAAATGAAGGCAATAAATATGGACAGACTATTAAGCTATACTCCCTCTGTACTGGAGGCTGACATGTGCGACATCTTTTTATGGGGTTCTTTTCTTCAAAACGCTAATTAATAGAGTCTTAAAGGGTCGGCAACGTATTTGTGATGGTTCTGATGTCACAGGTATCCACAGGTGACGGTAACTGCTTACCATCTTACGGCCCGTCTGCTTGATTGCCACCTATGGCTTAAAAAAGATCTTTTTAACCATTGGCTAGTTATTGATGAGTCGAATGAGCTTTGTTGACTTCGTTTACATAAAATATAACATTCAGAAACAAGCCTTTTTAAATAGCTTGCCCAATTTATAGTATTTATCATGGTGGGAAACTTTATTTATCTAATTTAAAAAATTAGATATATTTTCTCGCAGAAATAGGCTTGCGTTTGACCGCCAACTCGCCTGATGGAGTTGGCGGTCAAACGCAAGCCTATTTCTGTATAAAAATCAAAAATTAAATATCAGTTATGACCGTAAAATTGTACCAAAATCTTACCTGTTTACACCTGACTGCGAAGAGGTGCGGCCATGGTTTTTCAGAGTGTTTATATATATTGCCGTGAAGTGGACCATATTTTATTTAAAAACCAAGTGTATTAATTTTTTTCCCGTAAATTAATTAACAATAATTTATTAAAAAATACTAACGGCCACATTCTGATTGGCACCCTGGTTGATATTATATTCTCCTAATCATAAATATGCGTAAAAATTTGGTTTTAAGCAAAAACTCGATGACCGAAGTAATCCTTCAGCCGGATCTCGTACTAATAGTGTATTTAGTGTGTTTTTTAGAAATATCGGGAGCTCCTTCCACAACCTTACCACGGTAAATATCCCGTAAATAATCATTTAACTTTAGTGTATTTAGTTGTATTGAAGTAAGTAAAAACCGCAAAACTACTAAAAATAATAATAATAAATAAATATCTGGGACATTATTGAACACACGGTCATCTGAAAATAGTAAAGTCATAGTACATTATGTAAGAATTTATTAAAACGCTCTCGCGTCTATTTTAAAGCGGTTTAGGTAGCAAGTACCAACGAGAATACATACTATTGTAAGGCCATTACTGTATAATATTTTTATTAAAACAAAAGATGAACAACATTTTACTTGGTATTATATGTCTGTGATTTTAAATCATATATACCTACAAAGAAGGTTTTGAATATAAAACTCATTTATAAACATCTTTTTATTCAACTAACCTTCATGGAATTATGTAAAAAAACACTCATTTAAACTGCATTTCAATCAAACAATAATGTACAAAACAATAACATTAATTTCGTAGACTTACATTATTAAGCAAAAGTATTTAACTTAGACATTGTGAGAGTCGCGGGAATCCAGTGGATGCAGATGGCAGGATGTCGTTCAGTGTGGAGGTTAAAGGGGGAGGCCTATGTTCAGCAGTGGATGTCTTTTGGCTGATGATGATTTAACTTAGACGAATGGATAATGGATCGGCTTTTGAAACGGGTTGTTTACAAAAAAAATATGTTAAAAACACATGTCATATCATATTACTTACGTACAATAAAAAAATTATGGATGTATGGACACTGCTGCAGGTTTTCATTCTTATATATTACTTTATATTATAAAGAACCTCAGGTTACTGAAGTCCAAGAGCATCTCGATCAGGTTCCAGCACTTGAGACAGCGGCTTTCTTCTGAACTCTTCCTCAATATCTAGCAGCGTTCTATCTTTTGTTTCGGGAAGTAAAATCCATACTACCACCAAGCAGTAGCTTAAAACCACCGCGTACATACAAAATGTGCCGTGTACACCAAAATTGGTAAAACAAATTGGTACAGTTTTGATTACCACGAACAAGTGAATTGAGAAGATCAACGTGGCTATACCTCCAGCTAAGGTCTTGTCCTTTAAAGGGAATATTTCTCCAGCAAGCATATAAGGCAATGATGATCCTGTGGCTATGGCGAAAACCATGCAATGGTTCAAGATAATACCTATCATCGGGTGATCAAAAGGGAGCGTGTAGTTATTTTTCGCGTAAGAGTAAGCAGCTATTGCAATCATTGCAATGACATTCATACTGACTGTTACCAATAGCATTAATCGTCTTCTGATTCTCTTGATAATGAAACTGGCACATATACATGTTATAATTCTTTGTATATCTAATGAAGTTGTGACGAGCGGCACATTTACGGAGCCACTGACTCTGTAAATATAATCGTCTGGATATGATATAATAAAGTTTATCCCATTCCATATGGCAAACGTATAAGCATGGCCCATGATTATCAGAGGTTTGTAAAACTCTTTTTTCATAACAGTAGCATTGAAATAGATATATCTCTTTCTAATTTTGTTAAGTATAGATTCAGACACGTCTGCTACTCTCAAGTTAGTATCAAGGTTACACGTTTCCACCATTTTATCGAGTTCTTCCTCATCTGTATCTCCTCTTAGCCACCGGAACACTTGCCTACATTCTTCATATCTTCCTTGAGAAGCTAACCAACTTGGAGATTCCGGTGACAGAAACACTATAACTAAATCTATTAACGCTACAATTGCGCATGCTAAAGCGCCAATCCTCCATTTCATAGAAGATGCCATTGTATGTGCAAACAACACTCCTAATGCTATTGAAACTGATATAGTCATGAGAAAAACGCCTCTGTTTCTGGGGCTGGTATATTCCCCGATTAGGAGAGACCCCATCGTAGTAGACATGCCCATGTTCACGCCTTGCAGGGCTCTTGCGACGAGGAGTACAGTGATGCCGGGCGCGACAGTGATGCCAATCCATGCTACGATGAGTAGTAAAATGCTGACCAGGTTAGCAGCTCTTCGTCCATATTTCCCCATAATTGGAACTACGAAGAATGTACCAGCGAAAGTGAAGAATCCAGGTAAAGAAGCTGGAAATAAAAAATTGTTGCTGTTATTTTATGCATGTCGATTTTCAAGGTTTTTAGTTAGCAGAGGCGTTTAAGATATACATACATATTTTTAGATTAATTTTCATTCTTTCGAGTTTTTCAGTTCTATTATCTTTATTTTTGTTTATTTTTTAGATAATTTTCTATTATCTTATAGCGTAAAACGCACAGTGTGCGATTTCACCGATCTATGATATGTAAATGCACATTCAGGCGGCTTTTTTACTATGGGACCAACGCTGAGAACGCGAATAACAAATCAGCGGTTCCTGTTCTCGTAGTAAAAGTTGTTAATAACGGTGAGTACAATGATATGCTCGAATATGTCCGTTGTCTAGAAATAAACGGTTTTGTTCTCACCTATCCAAGATCCGTCCTCATCGTCGATGGGTATTGCAGATCCTGGCTCCTTCAGTTGTTCCAGCAGTGCCACTGAGAAACCCATCACCACACCGATAGCGGCCATATTGAGCGACACACCAGCTGTCACGAAGCACTGGAAAATAGTGGTATATAATCAGAGGTCAAAATAAGTGACGCTACTAAGTCAAGCAAGGATACAAATAAAATTAAATCGGGTAATTTAGAGTCAGTGCAAGAAGAAAAGAGTCGTAGATTTTACTGTTTTTAGTTCACCGTTATGTTATGACGCTTCTCTATTTGCACAGACATTATCACAAATGGTCATAAAATATTGTTTTCATTGTTGTTTCTCAGCCTTTCTTAGCCTGTGGAATTCTACTACTGGGGAAAAACTCAAATTGTCTAGTTTTGTGCGGCTTGACCCTTGCTTCCCTATAAAAGTTCGTCGCGCCATCTTCAAGGGGGCCTTCCACGAAGCTTTGTCGAGTTGGGACCCCAATCCGTGGTAAGTTACGCCAAGAGCTCTTCTGGCTTGCGGCTGACGTAACCAGCTCCACTTCAGCTTGACGTCTATGAGAGCTAGGTGCATCTGTTATTTGATTTCTGGAGCTTGGTGACTATGGTGTCCAGTCGAAAAATATTACATATTGTTTTGAATTATTCTTCAGATTTAAATTCAACTATCGAGTTTTTGTAGTGTTAAAATCACTTTGGGGCTTTATAAATATTATGGTGCATACCGCATCAAAATCCGTTGCGTGGTTTGGGAGGAGTTAGCGGATATACAAAAAGACAGACGCAGAAAGCGACTTTATTTCTATACAATGTAGAAAAGACATTACTATAAAAACTTATAACACCAATACAGATAAAGTAATGCGATGCTATAACTATTCTATACAAAAAAAAACATAATACCTATACAATTAGGTATGTTATTTATTTATTTTTGCTTCAACGACAGATGTCGCTGAAATTAAACTTTTCACAAATTTTGAGCAGTTTCTGTTAACGTTGCTAGGCCATCAGATTGAACAATGACAAAAAACTACATAAAAACACAAAACAACATACTTACACAAAACAAAAACACAAAAATAACATAAGAACCACATTAAGACCTGCTAAAACACCTTTGCTTGTTACCTGCTTAAACACCGGTGAAATCCATAATCTTTGTAACCAAAAGCCTGTATTTTGAAACATTTTTTTCATATTACCACAAAATGTTAAACCGATCATACCACAAAACTGTCGACTTTTATCTATGTAACTAAACTATTTTGGCAGTTAGGCGAATCTATAATGAGATAATGAATATTCATGCATTATTTTTCAATAGACTAACTCACAAAGATAAAATTCAAAGGGGTGTTTATTTGCAACACGGTTTGAAATATACAACAAATTTTTAATGAGAAATATTTTTATCAAAACAAACTTTTATGAATCAGTGTGCTCCTCATTTAATGAGGAATAAGAAATTATTATCCACCATCACCATCATCAAATCATCTCGCTGTCACCATAATATCATATAGTCATCGGAACTTGACAAGTATGCTAAATTTTAGCTCAATCTAACACCGGCAAGTGGGTAAAATTTTACTAGCAAGATTTTATTACAGACAGACACGGAGACAGGTGAAACTAAATAAAAGCTTACAATAAAACTATCTATATATATGGACTAATACACTGCTAATATTAAACACAAATCTGTAAAATGCTAGTAGTTGGGTCTCAGAATCTGACATGGTACCGTACTAAGCGCTTTAATTCCACTTTTATAGTGCGAACTGCAAGTCGGTGGAATGCACTGCCCGAATGGGTGTTCCCCGTTAGTTACAATCTGGGTGTCTTCAAATCACTAGTGAATAGGTTTCTTCTAGGCAAGCGTGCTCCATAGTAGACCGCATCAGGTGGGTTGGCAGTCAAACGCAAGCCTATTACAGAATAAAAACTACAGAAAAAAATGGTTATTAATTTCCTTTATAAAACAATAGTTCCGTAAAGTATCTTAAGTGTATTTATTTAAAAAATATTTAGGCCACTATTTCTGTGCTCTATGAATACTGCACGATATTACGAAACCAAGCATCCTGTATATCGTAATACATATCTTTGCACAATCTCGCATACTCGTATTACTGTTTTCAAGCGAGACAATGACACCAGGCGGGCTACCATGCGCACCGCGACAGAGTTTTGTCGACTCTTTTTGTCGTGCCAAAGCGAGACAGGCGTATGTAAAACCGTAGGCACCTTGTCGCGTTCTCGCTCGACAGGGCGACGACAAGATTATGTCGCGGTGTGCATGTTAGCCATGCAGGGAGCGTTTTGCAGTCCAGAGCAAAGTGGAAGGAACAAGACTGCGCGGGCGGTGGTGTGAGACCAAATTAGTTTATTATCATACTCATACTCATTTATTTATACGATCAGTATATGTCAGATGTAAAGAAAATCTTATAAAAATTTCAATAAAAAATACTTAAAGTAAAAACTAATAATAACTAAATACATTTAGGATGTTACTTTTCAGTTTTCTACTGCTTTAACTCCGTTTCTAATAAATAAACAAGATCCGCCATGCAAACAATCATTTCTACAGTAACTTGAACCTAATTTGTATCCATCTATACAAACACTTTTGAGCTTAGCTTCACTTAGCCAATGCTCCGTCACTGCTAGTATGTCACATTTTAAGGAACTGTTTAGCAACACTTCTAGCTTCAGTGTCTTCTGATCAATCGAACGTATATTTTGAAGGCATACCACCAGTCACTCGTTTGATGGCGCGCTCTGCCGCGGTTGTTCGCAGGCAGACTGATCTAGGATCAGCGGCGGCGCTCGGCGTACGCGCTCCGTTTGACTCACCGGCTGGGCTGCCCCGTTCGATGCGGGGCCTACTACGAAACCACTCCGATATCATCACTCGTGACGGTCATGCAGTTGGGTTACTGATTTGATCATAAATACTCTCGGGACAGCCAATCACGAATCGACAGTCCCTTGAACGAACTAGGATGGGTGTAGGATGTGTTCGTCCTCATTTCTCAGATACCTCTAATACCCAACAACTTCCAGTTCTGCTTGAAACATGTGCAGTTTCCTGTGCGCTTTAGTTTCGCCACGACAATCAACAGCGCACATGGACAGACGCTGTAAACTGCGGGCGTGGATCTTTCCACCAGCTGCTCCAGTCTGTGACGTCCAGAGTGAGCGATGCCACAAATTTATTTGTGTACGCTCCAAAAAATGTAACTAACAATATTGTTAGTAATATATTACTGAAATCTCCGGCGCCTCTCTCTGTTGGGACTATTTAAAGTTCACGCAATCGAAGTTGCGGGTACAGTTAGTCTAATCCTAAAGTCTTACATAGCAAAAAGCACGGTGTAATTCCTAACACTAGACCGTCAAGACTGTCAAGAGCGAAACGAATATCTTCTAATTCGTTACGCTTTTGGAGAACGCATTTTGGATCTGTTATTACCACACGTGAGTACTTGTAAGATCGGGTTTAATAAAAATTTAAATATCCACAAAACATGTAAAAATATCTTTAAAAACTGAATTGTTATAAATGTCTTTACATGTTTTCGCTTTACAGTTCAGTCTATAGATATTTTATAGTCCAATTTCAGTATTCATATTTTTTTCTTAAATTTACTTAAACGACTGTTTAATACAGTTTAATATATCCGATGATACTCGTATATCTATCTTTTCGGTATGGTTATCACAAATCATGTCTACATCTCTGCATTCCTCACACACACAGCTAAATCAAATGCAATCGATGTCTTCAAGTCCCGAGTGAATTCGTCTGAACAAGCTAACTCCATCGTAGACCGCGTCATCGCTTAAAATCGCGTGTAAATTTGACATGACTTAAGGCCACGTCACTTTTTAAACGACTTCCAAAAAGGAGGACGTTATCAATTCGAATGTTTTTTTTCTTTTTCTTTTACGTTTGTTACCGCAGAACTTTTGACTGGATAAACCAATTTTGATGATTTTTTTTTTTATTTGAAAGCTGGTGCGCTTCCCATTTGGTCCTGTTTAAATTTGGTTCAGTTCTGATGAAGTCGGTATTTCATATTGAGAAGTATAGGGAGTATACAGAGTAATATTATGATAATATTACTCTCAAATTAACCTCTGAATATATACAATATCTTGTTAATTTTACTTATGGATCGCGTAGTGAAATAAATATTGGCCAATAAATTTCAAATTCAACTGAGACATGTTACACGGACAATGAGTGCCTGTGCCTAGATTCTCAAAACTCTTGTAAAATTACGTGATGGGCATGAGGCAAGGTAAGACTCGCGGAGATCACGTTTGTGCTCCACAAGTCAGTTGGGTAACATTCAAGCAAGGCAAGCATTTGAAAAGAAATTTGAATGTTTTCCTTTAATTTTCCGACCAAAAAAAAAAGCCCATCTCGTTTTCAAAAATCTTTCAGAGCGCCCGTAAATTGGACATTAATTCTAGCGTGTATCTGGCTCAACGCATAATCATTGCCATTCAGATTCAGATTCAGAATTTTATTCACCTTATAACAATGGTTCGTTATATTAGGTAGGTCAAATACATTTGTTATAGAAAATTAAATCTTAAAACTAACTATGCACAGTTACACATAAGTTAAAAAGTTCACATTACAATATTGGTACAAATTTTAGCGTCAAAATTTTTTTTTTTTTTTAAATATGTCATATCGTTAGAAAAATATACATTTTTTTTTTGAAATATGGGTAAAGTATTAAAAATTAGTCTGATAAAAGTTAAAATTCATTCAGCGTGGTAATGCCTAATGCCGACAGCATGCTGGGTAGGCTGCCAACTGGTAGTGCACTTTTGCATTTGGATTGTCCTTAGACCTTCAACGGTATGTGTGCAGTCAGTTTGTGGCGTTAGCTTGTATTTTGTTTATAGTTAACTAGTCGACCGTCCCGGCTTCGCACGGGTGTAAGCTCGTCCTTCGGCCTCGCGACAAAGTATAATATAGCCTATGTCCCCCGGGGATAGTGTAGCTTCCCAACAGTGAAAGAATTTTTCAAATCGGTTCAGTAGTTTCGGAGCCTATTCAATGCAAACAAACAAACAATCAAATCTTTCCTCTTTATAATATTATACTCGTATATAGTATAGATAAAGGTCTTCCCCCGTTTAAAAAATAAACTTATCTGTAAGACCGACACAAAATACAATTCAACACAAAACAAGGGAAGTGAAACATAAAATACGAGTAAAAGTATATAATCTGTAGTAAGAATTGAATACGGAGTACGCAATATACATTATACACATCACATGGTCAGCCAATTGACGTCCACTGTTGGACAAGGCCTCCCTCATAGAGAGGGGTGTTGCCATAATCCCCACGCTTGGCAGGCGGCTTGGGGATCGCAGTACGTTCACCGTGTACTATTAGGACGCTGCTGCCCATCCTCCGGTGGTTCTGGTCGCAGTTTTAGGACGTACCCGGGTCCATATACATCAATATACATTATACGTGTTATCACAATTCAACTAAATACACTGTTTAAACTATCACAGTTGTTCACTAAAGCTATATGATTATTTACGGGATATTTACCGTGGTAAGGTTGTGGAAGGAGCTCCCGATATTTCGGGGAAGTTACATGCACCATGTTCACCGGATGTCTTTCCGTGTAGTAAATACACTGTATTTTTAACACGCTTAGAATAGCTTGGTATGTATGTATGTATGTGTGTATGTATGTATGTATGTATGTATGTATATATGTATGTATGTATGTATTTATGTATGCATGCATGTATGTATGTATGTATGTATGCATGCATGTATGTAACGGAATCTTTGAAAGTCATTTTCTACACTTTCAAACCGTCGATTTAAATTGAAATTTTGCACACTTATCAAGGACCGATGACAATGCAATAATTTAAATAGATTGTCCCATTAAAAGACTTTCGGCCTATCTCCATCCTTCCTTTCCTATCTAAAGTTTTAGAGCGGCTTGTCCATCAACAGCTGTCATCGTTCCTTGTAATAAATGGTCTCTTTAACCCATTCCAATCCGGTTTCCGTCCTGGGCATAGTACTGTAACGGCTTTGACAAAAATCACTGACGACATAAGGGATGGTATTGGTCATTGTCATCTGACTGTACTGTCGCTACTAGACTTCAGCAACGCTTTTAATAATGTTGATTTTGACATCCTGCTCGAACTCCTACGCTCACTTAACATATCTCCAACGGTAATTGATTGGTTTCGAAGTTACCTGTTTGGACGCCGGCAGCGCATTCGTATTGAAGAAAATTACTCTTCTTGGTGCGATATTACTGCTGGTGTTCCACAGGGCGGCGTTTTATCTCCCCTTCTTTTTGCAATTTTTATAAATTCTATCTCTAAACAGTTGACTTCCTCCTATCACCTCTATGCAGACGACTTGCAAATATATACTCAAGCTCCTTTAGCGCGTTTGCACGAGGCGATTGCGTCCACAAACTCTGATCTAAGACAAATAAGAGACTGGAGCAAATCATACGGCCTCACAGTTAATCCTACCAAAACTCAGATGATTATTATTGGTAGCTCCCGTATGATCTCAAAAATCGACTGGTTTCGCCTTCCACAAGTGATTTTTGACGGAATACCCATCCCCATTAGCAAGACAGTAAAGAACCTTGGAATACTGATTGATAGGGAATTTTCCTGGGGTCCTCAATTGGCAGAAGTTAGCCGTAAAATCTTTGGCTCGGGATCGTCACTCAGGAGGTTACGTAACTTCCTACCTATTACTACTAAGACTGCGCTAGTAAAATCTCTCCTATTTCCAATATTAGATTATGCGGACGCATGCTATCTGGATTTAACCGAAGAGCAATTGAACAAGCTTGAGCGATTACAAAATTTCTGCATTCGATTCATATATGGCTTACGCAAATATGATCATATTTCCGATTTCCGCCAAAAGCTCAAATTGTTACCCATCCGCCTTCGCCGTAATTCTCACATCCTCTCCTTTCTTTATAAAATCCTGTTTAATCCCTCCACTCCACTGTACTTGAAAGAACGTTTCAAGTTTGTTCAACCTCACTCTAGTTCCTTGCGATCCTCTCGTGCCCTTCAACTTAAGATTCCTACGTCCTCTCATACTAACCTTTCCTACAGTAAATCTTTCACTGTGCAAGCTGTCCTGCTGTGGAATAAGCTGCCTTCTTCTATCAGGCAGGCCAAGTCTCTTCCTATTTTCAAGAATCTTGTCTACAATCACTATCTTCCTTTATAATTGGTACGTATGTATGTATGTATGTTTTATTTATAGTATGTATTGGTAAGTAGTTAAAGTTATTCAGTATTTATTTGTATGTATGTATGTATATTATATGTATTGTCTACACCGCCGACCCTACTCCTGTCTCTGTTATGTCCATCCAAAGGTTGCCTGGAAGAAATCGCTTAAGGCGATAAGGCCGCCTATTATACTGCCGGTCTTGTATTATTTTTTAAGTGACTTTTGTATTTATTTCGGTGTATAATAAAGTGATATATTATTATTATTATTATTATTAAAAGGTGTTTCTTCATTTTTTTTTATTATTACACTGTTTTATACAATATAGAATGATACATATTATTAATTATACCTCCATGCTCACATTGTCAGGGTTGACACCGCGCCGATACCTAAATCATCATCATCATCATCAGCCAGAAGACGTCCACTGCTGAACATAGGCCTCCCCCTTTAACCTCCACACTGAACGACATCCTGCCATCTGCATCCACTGGATACATCTTGTATTATAGGAACGCAGATCATGTCGCACCGATATTAAGATTCGTCTATTAAGTTTGCCATATTCCGACATATCAGCTGAAGATTGCAGTCTCATCTCAGCCTGGTCTTCCATTAACTTAATGGTTTCGTCTGAGAGCTTTTGAGGTATTTTTCGGCGTGGGGTCTTAAAGAACTTGGACCCCACTGCTTGGACAGTTTCCACCAGCCCATTGTTCAATTCGTCCACATTTCCGCATTCGGCTAGGCCCTGGAAGCGATTATGCAGTTCGAGTTGGAAGTCTTTGGGGTTTTGGATTTGAGCATGACCAGAACAGAGCGTGGACTTCACCAGACGAGACCTCTCGAGCTTGATGTTGATATTCAATGTGCCTCTGACAATTCGGTGATCGCTACCGGTTTTCACCTTGCTGATCACGGAGACATCATTGAATATTTGCTTTTTGGTCGTCATGATGAAGTCGATCTCATTTTTGGTCGATCCATCGGGATACCTAAATACATGCCAAAAAATTTAATACAATCGCTTACAAATGGTTTTATTAACAGTTCAGGCCACGTAATTTTTTGGTGTTGCTTGTAAGATTACGATTAATCTATATTTATCTTCTATTTATATATTTAGTAAGGAACAGCAAACATCCATATTATAAAATTTTATAACAACGTGGATAGATTAATAAACTTAATAATAATACTGGTGGACGACGCAGTCAAGCCTAGGAAACGCTGACGTGACGATCTTGACTCATTCCGGAGAGGCTGGCAAGATGGACTGAGATTTATGGAAGGAAATAGGGGAGACCTTTGCCCAACAGTGGGAAAGTATAGGTTAAGAAAAAATACAGCCCACAGCAATATTCACAGATTACTTACAGAATTATACAAATTTACCGCTAGGACTAGTTGACTTGCAAAACAAATTATTTGAATACATATTTTTTATGGGTGATATATAAATCAATTGATGTGCGATAGTCTCGCAAAAACGCTAAAATGGCTTGACCAATTTGACTATTTTATTTAGTTTTTCATAACTCATACTCGGAAAGTAGGTCTGAAGTTGCCTGAGGAGCGGGTTGAAACTAATACGTTTCAGCCCTAGGGAGAATCACTTTCAACTGACAGTGACAGTTGACAACTGACAGACACTCAAATAAAAAAAAAATGTTCTGAATGTTAATAATCGTTGTTGTAGTTGTTATTTGATTTTATAATGCCTTTATTATTACGCAGGTATCAAAAACGAGGAGGTTATCAATTCAACCGTTTTTTTTTAATGTTTGTCATCAGAACTTTCGACTTGGTGAACCGATTTTGATGATTCTTTTTCTATTTGAAAGCTGGTGCTTCCCGTTTGGTCTAATTTTGTTGGTTTTTTATATTGATAATTATTCTGTAAAATTATTATTTAAAAAAAGTCGAGTGGTGGTAACCCTACAAATAGGCGACTCTATGAATGGGTGATGACCACAAGCACCAGTGTCTGGTGACGCGGAAGACAACTTCGTCTAGTATTATACTCACATGTGACATGGTTTTGTTACATTAGTAGGTGAAACACTTAAGGAGGCGGAAAATACTTACTACTTGGTAACGTCATATAATTTATCTTTGGAAATGTATAAGAAAAATAACAACGTGGATAGATTAATAAACTTAATAATAATACTGGTGGACGACGCAGTCAAGCCTAGGAAACGCTGACGTGACGATCTTGACTCATTCCGGAGAGGCTGGCAAGATGGACTGAGATTTATGGAAGGAAATAGGGGAGACCTTTGCCCAACAGTGGGAAAGTATAGGTTAAGAAAAAATACAGCCCACAGCAATATTCACAGATTACTTACAGAATTATACAAATTTACCGCTAGGACTAGTTGACTTGCAAAACAAATTATTTGAATACATATTTTTTATGGGTGATATATAAATCAATTGATGTGCGATAGTCTCGCAAAAACGCTAAAATGGCTTGACCAATTTGACTATTTTATTTAGTTTTTCATAACTCATACTCGGAAAGTAGGTCTGAAGTTGCCTGAGGAGCGGGTTGAAACTAATACGTTTCAGCCCTAGGGAGAATCACTTTCAACTGACAGTGACAGTTGACAACTGACAGACACTCAAATAAAAAAAAAATGTTCTGAATGTTAATAATCGTTGTTGTAGTTGTTATTTGATTTTATAATGCCTTTATTATTACGCAGGTATCAAAAACGAGGAGGTTATCAATTCAACCGTTTTTTTTTAATGTTTGTCATCAGAACTTTCGACTTGGTGAACCGATTTTGATGATTCTTTTTCTATTTGAAAGCTGGTGCTTCCCGTTTGGTCTAATTTTGTTGGTTTTTTATATTGATAATTATTCTGTAAAATTATTATTTAAAAAAAGTCGAGTGGTGGTAACCCTACAAATAGGCGACTCTATGAATGGGTGATGACCACAAGCACCAGTGTCTGGTGACGCGGAAGACAAC
Organism: Agriopis leucophaearia; assembly: GCA_949125355.1. Lineage (NCBI taxonomy): Eukaryota > Metazoa > Arthropoda > Insecta > Lepidoptera > Geometridae > Agriopis > Agriopis leucophaearia. Next base: position 14,483,890 of record OX421274.1, on the reverse strand, counting down.
TTCGTCTAGTATTATACTCACATGTGACATGGTTTTGTTACATTAGTAGGTGAAACACTTAAGGAGGCGGAAAATACTTACTACTTGGTAACGTCATATAATTTATCTTTGGAAATGTATAAGAAAAACTTAAATATTACCGATTAGTTAACTCAGAAAAAGGACTAAAGCATAGAAGAAGTGCTAATTGAGCATAAACGTATTATATGCCGTAAATAGAGCTGTGCCAGCGGTGCCCAGGCACAGGGCGCAGACTCTGGAGGGGCGCAGAAATGACCACACCAGAACCACGTTTTGTTAACCAAGCAATGCGCTTGCATTGAATATAACTAGTATTTCGCCCAAACTGTGACCTCACGGCACTTATATTATTTGCAACCTCATATTGATTTTCCTCATATTCAAACCTATTTTTTCCATTGAACCATTGTCACCGCTTTATTCCCAAAATTTGGTATTCCCAAAACCCGTACAAAGCGCTTTGATTCCACTTTTATTGTAAACCGCTACTCAATGGAATTCTCTGCCTGAATTAGTGTTCCACGATAGTTACAAGTCACGAGTGAATCAGTTTCCTAGGCAAGCGTGCTCCATCGTAAACCGCATCATCGCTGAACATCAGGCGAGTTTGCAGTTAACCGCAAGCCTAATTAATTAAAAAAATATATAATCAAGTTGCGGCTATTTCAAAGGCTCGTGTCACACCTGTCGGGTTAGATGCGCGTGAGTCGCATAACCGACGATGTAGGCTCGCGATTATCGCTATCGCGGCTATGTGGGTCTGTTTGCAAAGTGGGCTGCCACTTATACACTGATGGCTATCAGAACTTAGACCACATAGAGACTTTGTGACAGTTAAAGTAGCTTTCTCGGTTCCAATAGCAAAATTATTTTCTTCACCTAATACTAGTGCTTTTGCCCGCGACTTCGTACGCGTAGATTTTCATAAAAACTTTTAACCCTTTTTCCTCCCTTAGTCCCTTGAGCAAAATAACATAGCCTATACTTCAATTTGGTCATAGCTAAGCATATTCGTAAACACCTCATTTAAATCCGTCCAGTGGTTTAGGAGATATGCGTGCATAAACAAACAGACAAAAATTCTAAAAACGTGTTCAGCTGCTTATTTTAAGACGCTTATTTTATTTTAAGGTTTTTTTTTATATCTGGCAATTACAGTTTTTTAAATCTCTACGTGTTATATGTATAGATAGATAATAATCAAGAACATGTCATAAACCGAAACCGAAAACTTATATATATATTTACTAGTTAGACGCCCCGGCTTCGCACGGGTGTAAGTTTTATTATATTATTCTAGGATAATTACATAGCCTGAGAGTCTGCGAGTATAGCTAAGCATATTCGTGAAAACCACATTTGAATCAGTTCAGTTGTTTAGGAGATTAGCGTGCACAAACAAACAGATAGACAAAAATTCTAAAAACTGTTTTAGTGTTCAGCTACTTATTAAAAAGGTTTTTTTTAAATAAATGTTATTGTTATATTTCGCAATTACAGATTTTTAAGCTCTACTATTTTATTTTATTATTATGTATATTTGTTATGTATTTTTATTTTATATTTAATATTTTTATTTTCTGAAATTTCTGAATTTTTATTTTTTTTCTGTAGTTTTCGCGATTAAAACGTGTTTGAAACTAAGGCACTGAGTAATGTGCCCTTAAAATTAAATTACACAATATACCATAAGGAAATAAGCAACTTTACTCTTCAACCTTCCAAAAAGAGAACTGGATATTATGTGACGCATACCGTAAACCACGTAAAGATTTGTGCAATCACAGGGCAATCCTAAACGATCGCAAGTGCCACTCTACTGGGTACAGTTACACAATATCTTATTACAAAATGGTCCATCTAAACCGGGGTCCATTCCAGTGACGGCATGATAACATATTATGTCACTCGCTTGTGAAAATGTCATAAAAACCGTTCTGACCGCTCCTATATCGTCTGCGCATCTACCACCATAACTTTACACCTTAGCAATCCTTACGACAACTACATATAGTCTGATATTGTACAGCTAGTAGAGCGATAAGGTGGTAAAGAGATTATTAGGTGCAAAGGAAAAATTCTTTACGTGCTTACATGGACACTGGCACTGCTAATCAGTTTGGTGCGTAAGATACGTCTGCTTATCCTGCACCTGTCAGTTTTTGCGACAAAACTGTTACGCTCTTTTCCATCCTGCACAAAGTTATTTATAAATGTTAGTAAAAAAGGAGCAACTGAGATATTATTCACACTAATTTGATCCATCAAAATTTAAAAGTATGCAGAGTTTTAGCGCCAACGTGAAAAACATTGAAACATCACACCTCATTATACAATCTACTAGCCGCCCGCCCCGGCTTCGCACGGGTGTAAGCTAGGCCTTCGATCTCGTTACAAAATATAATATAGCCAATGTAACCCGGGGATAGTGTAGCTTCCCAACAGTGAAAGAATTTATAAAATCGGTTCAGTAGTTTTTGAGTTATTTCGTTAAAAACATCCAAAAATACAAAAATACTAATCTTTCCTCATTATAATATTAGTATAGATTACGCTATAATTTTTTTCAGGTATCTACAGGTATAACTAATCTTAGGACATAGATACGATACATTGTGGCAACATCGGATAAAATAATTAACGTATAATTTGGTAGATACATCAAAATAAACGATAATAAAATCAATCAAAAAAATCTCATATGGAACTTTTTTAAACATTCAAGAGTTCCACTCCAGGGGCGTTACGCCTACCTGTTATAACCGATTCAGTTTAGGTGATTGCGAAAAGTTGCGCGACCCCAAACCGAAACCAAAAAACGGCGCGTTCGCGTGATTTTGCAAACTGCGCGTATTCGAGCCCACGGTTTGAGTTAAGCATAAGGCCCCTGGCTCTAATGTCCAATATCATCGACTATGGTACCCAAATTGTTGTTTTTTTCATTAAGCTACAACATGGGGTTCTTTGGTGTTACAAGTATCCATAGGCGACGATGACTGTTTACCATCAGGCAGACCATCTGCTTGTTTGCCGCCTATGGCATAAAAAAATCAGATTATATAGTTATACTAGCAAAGATTTTAATCGATACGACAATTAGATGTAGTTAAAGTTTCAGATCAGACAAACAAGGTATAAGGTAGTGTGGTAGGTATGAATGCATCAGGCCTGAATCATGCTTGATGCCTTTAGCTAACTTTTTTAACTACCTTGCTAACTATTTTTTTGCATTGTGAGAGGTGAAACGTGGAGACATTTAAATAATTAAATTTTTTTATTGAGATAAAAACGAATGATCTTACACTTACGTGAGGTAAGTGTAAGATCATATCGTTTTTATTCAATCATATTCATTCATACAATAAATAATACAGGGAAAAAATAATTATAATAAATTCATAATCTACAATTGCTTGTAAATAATGTTAGGTTATAATCTGAATCTTCTATACATATAATAAAAACGTATAGATAAAAAAATCTGTAACTGCGAGATAACAAAAAAAAACCACACAGGGCGTCTTAAAATAAGCAGGTGAACACGATAGGATAGTTTTTAGAATTATTGTCTGTTTGTTTGTTTGTCCGCGCACATCTCCTAAACCACTGGACGGATTTAAATGCGGTTTTCACAAATATGCTTACAAATTACCAGATTAAAACATAGGCTATGTTATATCATTAATTTTAAATCTTTATTATTACATAAACGAAAATAAAAAATCAATGATTATTTTCTTCGTTACCCGAAACGTAATATGAGGATCGTCACATAGCCTGAAGCAAGGAGGTCCAAAGTAAAGAGAATATTATTGACATAGCCATTAAAAAGTTGAAACTGTCAACTGTCATTCAGATAATCAGTTTAAATTTAAAGAAGGTTCCTTAACCTTTTTAGATGAATGAACGTGTAGATCAAGGATGTTATAAAAACCTTACAACCTCTTTGGTGATTCAATCCAATGTATTTTATTCCCAAGAGAATATAATACTCATACGGAGATTTTATTCTATGTTAGCATTTAAAACACAAAATATACCACATCCTATTTTAATTCAGTCCCGCGAATAGAAATATTTAAAAAAGGCCATTTGTATGACAATAAACCTATACAACAAAATTCCGAACGCAATAAAGAAATAATAGCACTTTTCCAGAACCAACTTCGTAAGTTTCTAACCCAAAAATGTTATTACGATATAAAAGATTTTTTCGACGATAAAATTTAGAAAATTATAATTAAAAAATAAATATCGATCTATAAATAGTTAAGAAAGTAGCGTCATAAGTTTTGTATGATCTCATATATAATTAAGTAACCTATCACACTAAGTATGTTTTTTTTGGTGAAATTACTTCTGTCTGTGGTGTGGTTTTATGACCAGCCACTACATAAATCATTGCTGCACCCTTTATGCAGGGTATATAAACTTAGCTTCTAGAAGAAGAAAGTGTATATTTGCAAAAATAATAAAGAATGAATTTTACTGTGATATTTTAACAGATAGAGTAGTTACATTTCATGGCTTTTTAATCAAGGTATACATACAAATGCACGCGAAATAAGAAATAACTAGCCAAGAGCGTTTCAAGACAAGCAGTTGTGGTCGTATTCATAGTTCAGAAATTGGATGGTCATAGATAAATTCGAACGAGCGAAACTGGACAGTCAAATTTCAGAGATGTATCATCCCGACATGTCATGATATACTTTTTATGGTTTAGACAAAAAGAATACTTCAAAACATGCTCTGCACTGTGGTCACATTATCTTTTTGATTTGAAAACTGTTGACGGTGTTTTTACTTTTATGCTTCTATCAATACTACACACAGGGCGACATAAAATAATCAGCTGAACATGTTAAGGCAGTTTTTAGAATTTTTGTTTGTTTGTTCACGCAAATCTCCTAAATCCCTTGAAGAAAATGCAGACGGATTTAAATGCTGTTTTCACGAATATGCTTAGCTATGACCAGATTGAAGATAGGCTATGTTATTTTGCGCAAGGGCCGGATTATGGAAAGAAAAAAGGATTGAAGGTTTATATGAAAATCTACGCGTACGAAGTCGCGGGCAAAAAATCTAGTGTTAAATAAAATAATAATCAATACAATTTCCTAAGTGTCAAAATAATAGAATAAAACAATTTTCAAAATGTCAAACAAAAATAAAATTAATTCGTCCACATCATTATCGGCTTTTTGCCCCTATCCGCTATATCCCGTAAATAATCATATAGGTAACTGTAGTGAACTACCGTGATAGTTTAAAACAGTGTTTTATGTCAAAAAAAGTTTGCATTACAGTTTTCCAGTTGTCACAAAAAATGCCAAAAAATAAATAATAATTGTACTATGGCATATCTACATTGTTTGTCTGATCTGAGGTGTCTACCTACACAAGGAGCCAGTCCTTGGTACAACCATGGAAAGTAGACCATCGACACATTCTTCGCGTGTCAACACAACTTCCTCAATCCCTAAAGACAACTTTTTGCGAACAAATTAAAGTGCAGAATGGTGAAGCAGTGAATATGGCGGTTATGTCGTTCGGAATAAATTGTTTATCACGATCTAGGAGCTGTGGGAACCTCTGTTCCTTTCAAATGGAAGGTTGTAGACTGCCATGCACCATAGATTTTGTTGGATATTAGATAACTGCTGAATGTGTAATGTGCATATCTATTAAATTCATAACCTAATGGGCTCAAAATTTTGAACGGTAACAAATAATAATTAGCAATAAAAAACCTACTACATCAAAATGCCAGAACATGGACCAAATTAAAATGGAATCACACGGGAAGCGCCAGCTTTCAAATAAAAAAATAATCATCAAAATCGGTTCACCCAGTCGAAAGATCTGACTGAGGTAAAAAACATAAAAAAAAAACGAATTGATAACCTCCTGCTTTTTTGGAAGTCGGTTAAAAATGTATAATACACGCCATAAAATCCGTTAAAACTGTTTAATTTCCATTTTTTGCATAAATAGGCTTGCGTTTGACCGCCAACTCGCCTGATGTTAAGCAATGATGCGGCCTACGATGGAGCACGCCTGCCTAGAAGAAGCCGATTCACTCGTGATTTGAAGACACACAGATTGTAACTATCGGTGAACATCCATTCAGGCATTTACGTTTAATAAACGTGAAACTTAAGAAATTATACTTTTTTTTACCTAAACCCATCTCTTAATTTAACTTGATTTCGTAAAATAAACTACAGTCCGAAACCCTTTATTCAGTTGCGTCGATTTTTATAATCGCAATCAAGCGTGGTCGTGGTTAATAATATAACGGCTTACTTTACCTACTAAGTAATTTTGTGCTGTGAAATAATTATAGTCACCCTACTGAGTACTCGGATGCTGTTGAAATCATGAAACATTTATATTTACTTGATTTATATCCAAACTATAAATTACCAAGTTAAATAGAGATTTTATGTAGAATATCTAGATTAAATCCCATATCTATGAAATATTGCGTTGGAAACGTTTTATACAAATTCAATTTTGACAGCCCCGTTAGCTTAGTTGGTAGTGAACCTGCCTTCTGCGCTTGGGGGCGTGGGTTCAATTCCCTATGACAAACATTTGTAAGATAAACATTCGTGTTAGTTCTATTATGTCTGGGTGTAATATCTATTTAAAAATATATATGAACGTATATCAGTCTCTGGCAACCATATTACAAGCTTTGCTTAGTTTGTGGTCAGATGACCATGTGTGCAATTAATAATGTCCCAGATATTTATATATTTATAATTTCAGTTTCAGTTTAAGGAGTATAGGTTCTCAAGTTGATGCGTTTTTTTTATTCATTCGCTTAGAATAACCTAGTGATACCCATCTTTATCAGTATAGATTTTGCGAGTTTTCGAGGGACTTTCCATGTCAATTGGCATGTCTTAAGGTGGATCAATGCTCCATCTATCACGTTGTATATATTCAGTTCCATTTTCGTCATCGTGATAGTAGCACGACGTAAATACAAAAAATTCAACAGTTTTTCAAGAGTTTTTAGTCTAGGTATTGTGGCGAAATTTGGCATTTTTGTATTGGCGTCAACATGCTACTATCAAGACGACGGATATCAAACGGAGAGAAACGACATTAAATTGCTGTTAATGGTAGTCTTTTTTTATATCTGGGACGTTATTGCACACATGGTGTTCTGACCCCAAACTAAGCAAAGCTTGTAATATGGCAGCTAGAGACTGATATATATATTATATATAATACTTTTACGCCATGGACAAAATCGTCCATGCCTTTGTTTGCTCATTTTAATAACTTTTTTTTTTCTTAGGCGTAATATTAACAACATTTGACTTAAATTAATCTTAAAAACTAGTAAGGCCATCATATTTTAAAAATAAAATTTGATATAATTGAACATATTTTTTTTATTGTTAATGGTAGTTTACCTCCATTCGCACGGCATCGTCATCTCGTGACATCACATCAGGTACAAAAATGCGGCACGCTGGGTTTTCATACAATTTGACGTCCTCGCGATGTCTATTTTGCTAAAGATCTGTGACGACAAGCGTAAGGGCACCTCGGAAGTACGAGCCTCGGCTTGCACCGTCGCCGGGAGTGGGGGATCAGACTTGCCCTGGCACCCCAGAAGGGGTGTGCCCTGGGGCCCTAGTAGGTTGTTGAACTGAATGATTATTTGGAGATAATCTAACCGATCTTCTAACAGATCCTGGGGGTCTTCGATCCCGCCGGCGGGATCGTTGTGTGTGTGTGTGCCTTTGGTAACCGGCGCCTATACCAAAAACTGAATATTTCCTGTTGCCAGGAGCAGTCGGATCGGACGAGCCCAACGCCACCGAGGTGACGACGGCGATGGGGTCATCCGGGTCGCCTAAGATATTTCTGGGGCGTCTACGGAGAGGTGAGAGGTGACTTAACTGAAATACTGACAAGATTTAGCCAGCGTGGGCTAGTTTTAAAAGAAATTTTCAATGTTACGATGTTTATATTGTTTCACTAAAGACATTTTTCGGTTTCTACTCTAGATTTTTATATTTTACCCCACCCTAAATTAAAACCTGGCTACGACCATGATATATTTACAATCTACTTACATATGCAAGTACAAACCCCGGTTGCTGTCCGTAGAAATATGAAGAATTATGTGCCAAGTGAATATAGACAAACCTGCTGTCATCCTTCAGCCGTAGCTAAAAACGTATCAAATTATGTCAAATATATAGTTTCACATAAAATAATAGAGCCATAAATAAAACAATTTCAAAGATCGAGATAGTGTTTCGTAATACCGACCCATATAGCTCTCAAACTGCAGCCAAGTCTAGCTTCAATTTACCTAAAGACTCTTATTAATAGTTGCATTTAAGTGCGGTCCAAGGAAATGGGAGCTATTATCTATGCAATATTGCAGTTAAAATTGAAAGCTGTAGTTAAAATTCTTCAAAATTCAACCACAAAATTATTTTAGATTTAATTGAAATTTAAACAGAGTTACATGGAGTAAGATGACCGATGTTGGACGGACGGTAGCATGTGCGCTTTAGAATTTGACGGACCCCGATGTGATCTTCGGCCATGCACCAATGACTTACTAACTAAATAAATTATGTGCAGTTTCGATGCTATCGCTAAAAACGGTGGAGGAAAAACATCCTGAGAAAATGGTATATCCGAGAACCTCAAAAGTTCAAAGACCAACATTCACCAACATGCACTGGACCAGAATGTGGATTATGACCCATCCTCAATCTCTGAGGGAAAGCCTGTGTTCCAGCAGAGGAAACATGATAAGCTGAAACAATGTTTATCAAGTGGATCACATCAAAAAACCGACTTCAAAAATAGATGAAAAACGTAAATTTGTGGGTTGCCGTCGATTCCCTTGGGATCCTGACTTGGTAACAATGGGACCAAATTTGAAGTATACGTGTATAAGTGTGAAGTGTATTAGTACCGAATAAAAGATTTTTTTTAAATTGATCTACAGTTGGCGGAGAAATTGGTGAACATAAATTAAAAAAAAACATTGAACAGTGGAACATTGAACAGTCTTCCATTTTCGTCGATTACAAATTATATTAAATCATCAATGTAAGCGATCGACCTGAAACATAAATAAAGTAAAATATTAGGGACATTTTTGCATACACGGTCAACTGATCCCAAACTAAGCAAAGCTTGTACTATGAATACCAGAGACTGATATACATACATAAGTATACATTTTTAATTAAATACTTAAATAGATATTAACACCCAGATATAGATCAATCACAAATGTTCGTCCTCACGATGTTTTCCTTTACCGTTATTGAATAAATTTCAATAAATTATTGAAGCAGAACCGAGGATTGAACCGCGTGCTGTCAGATTGTAAAGCGCACATGCTATCTCGGCCACCGTCGCTCCCCCTTCAACCATCCACTTAGGTAACCTATCACCGCTATGAAACTTCTGAAAAGTACCTACACTGTCCATAGGGTCCAGTAGCTGTCAGAATTTTAAACATTAGTATAACAATGACGGTGATTCTGATGTATTCTAAACTAATTTTGACAGCTCTAAAATTGTTGTCATCCTTTTCTGACGTATTGAAATAAAAAGAATCGCCGATAATTTTAGTCCTGTCAAATTAGTTCAGTTTAGAGAATGGTACAACCGAATTGAGTCCAATATCCTCAATATTACGCATAAAACTCGACATCTATTAAGATATTAGATGTCAGTATTAATACATATAAGTGTCAAACTAGGAACCATTTAAGAAGGTCCCTGATTACCACAATTAAATACAAAACGTCGTAGACGCAGGATCAAGTTATACTGGTCAGGGAAGCTGAGTAAAGTAGGTCGTGGTAGGTGTAGAGAAATAGAGCATTATACAAAAGGTTTATGTTTCCAAATGCCTTAAATGAGGTAGTGAATAAACAAAGAAGTATCAATATATCTCTCTACCTTTTACAGTTATGGAAATAATCATGAAATATGTGGGTAAAAGTATTTTTTACGTTGCCTTGAACTTTTTTTATAATTTTCTCTTAACTTATAAATTGTTTTTTCTAAAAAGTGAGTGAAACCCACCATCCAGGCGCGTGACGTTAAAAATTGTTTTCTATAAAATTAGATAACAATTTTGTCTTTTTTTTATTTCAACTTTACGAAAGACCAATCAGGAAGAAAACCAACCTAACCTTGACCCTTCAAGCTTCGGTCACGTCTTTGCTCTCAAGTAAGTAAAGTAAAGTGACCAAACAATGTGTCCACAATCGTAAATTCTAACTATGTCCAAATTTGCCAATTGCCCGTAACAAAAGTGTTGCGAATGCTGCAAACTCTGGTTCAGGTACATCCTGCGATAGGGGGGTGGTGTGCGCAGAGCCTTATATAAGTACTAAGTAACAAGCCCAGGCACATATGACCAGTGGACGGCGTGCCTTACTGTGATCTAGTTTGTGAAGTGAAGTGATATTTCCAAAATGAAAATATTTGTAAGTGAATTTTCACGTGGTGACGGTTTAGCATGAAAAATAGTGCCAACAAAAAACAATGAAAACCCAAAAACAATATATAAATCTTAAAATTTGTACTCAAAATTAGTTGGTCTATTTGTATAAGTTGAAAATTAATATTAGGAAGTTACAATACAATATTATACACCATTAAAAAAAAGTAACTTAAAATTAATACAAAAAACGACAGTAAAATAGGCGACCTTATCGCCTTAAGCGATTTCTTCCAGGCAACCTTTGGATGGTCATGTACTGAGAGAAGAGGGTTCATGGTGTAGATAATATATCTAATTATTAGTTAATTATTCTGCAGATTCCAAATAGGGCTAAGAGTTTTTGGGATAGAATTATAGTTGAAAAAATACTAAAAATATAAGTCGAACAGAATCTCTTAGCCCAAAAAACAATACTTATTATATTAGGCATTTTTGACAAGTTTATTCATCATCATCATGATCATCATCAGCCAAAAGACCTCCCTTTTCTCCCTTTTAACCTCCACACTGAACGAGATCTTGCCATCTGCATCCACTGCAAGTTTATTACCATGTCAAAATTATAATTATTATTTTCGTACCTTGACATTCTGGTGGACCCATAGCAGCTATTACTTAATATACTTATACATCGTAAAGAAAAGGAAAAATAATTAAACAATGCCATTAAAAATTTCACAGCCATTTCTACTTAACAACCTTCGTAGATATTACGAGTATATGGACTGGTTCATGATTCTATAAGTAGTAGCTACATCTTTATAGTTTGAAAAACAACTGTCAAATTAAATCCGTTCACTATCTGATGGTCATTAATAGTTGCTGTTTGATTATCCTTTAGTGAAAGAGAATTTTAAGTTTCCATTTTTAGTCTTAGTTTTTAGAGTAATGGATGCAGTTAATGCTGAAAAATATAATACACTTTACAGTTATATGATTATTTACGGGATATTTACCGTGGTAACTGGTAAAGTTGTGGGAGGAGCTCCCGATATTTCGGCACAGTTACATGCACCATGTTCACGGGAAGACACTGCGCCGAAATATCGGGAGCTCCTTCCATAACCTTACCACGGTAAATATCCGGTAAATAATCATATAACTGTAGTGAACAACCGTGATAGTTTAAAATAGTGTTTTATAATACACTTTATATATGTTTTTGGGAGTCCGGTGAAAATAAAAGTAAGATTTATTAACTTTTTGGAATTTATTGCAGCCGATAGCCGATCATCTGATAGCTAAAACTAGCTGTGCTTCGCGTTTTCACCCGCTCCCTTACTGGACTATTCATATTTCGATTTAAAATGTGATATCAAAAATAAGCACATAGCGTGAGTGGCTTTTGGCATGGTGGATTAGGGCCCATCCTCTCTCTTTCTCTCTCTCTCTCTCTCTCTCTCTGAGAGGAGGTCTATGTCGCAACAGTGGGATCATGAGAGACTTATAATGACAAATAATGACACCACTCCACCATTACTTCCATACCAAATTTAATTCAGTTTTATTCACCCGTTACGAAGATCACACGTGTCAACAATTTGAACTACTTATTTTGTTGTGGCCTAAGCCTAAATGACATAATCTGATTTATTCCAAACAAGCAGCGATTTAAATGCTCTAAACGCATATTAAATTGTGTCAATGTTACCACTTCGCTGCAGTGGGTGAATTACGAATTTTAGCTATGTAAAATACGTATCAAATTCCATACAAATTACAATTTTGAAACTCAAAATTTCTATGAAATTTGATTTCGTATTTTAAGTAGCGAATATTCGTACGTTGCCCACAGAACATACATACAAGTATGTTGATAAACAATACGTATACGTACGCATGTGTGTTTGTCCAAATATAAAAATCTGTCTAATTGTCAATAGTGTAGAAGCTATTTGTGTTCCATTTGAGGCCATTTTAATAAATAACCAAATAATGAAATATTAGCTATATTTTAATCATTGTATTTAAGTCCAATATTATGTAATTTCTTAAGAACAATGTTCTTGATTTTTTAATGCAACTTGCAGCACATTTCATTAAATTTTAGATGAGAACACGGGAAAAGAGTCCTCATGTTTACCTAATCGTTTCATCACTAAATTGTTTACAAAAAATTCAAAGTAGTGCCAAGAATATCACAATTTTCCAGACTCTACGTAAAAACGTAGGTAAAGCGTCAGTGAAACCGTTACTCATACTGCCATCTCCATAGGGAATCGCTACATACCGATGACCACTTAGCTCTTCGAGGCGCTATTCCGAGCATAGTCTCATCTTCTTCATCTTACACGTCATCGTCTTTCCTGTACGTGCTGAAGAATTGATGATAAGGACTTCAAAATTTGTCACCCAAGAGCCCAAAAAGACCATTTAGCTTAGTCATTTGTGTCTAAGTTCGGTGTCCCATAAAACTCCAAGTTTCTAATTGGTTTTAATACTTGCAAGTGTCTTTATAAACTAAACAAAACACAAGCTAACTTACACTACACAACAGTTAGACTGCCCATAGAATGTTGAAGGTCTAAAGACAATCCAAATGCCATATTCTAAAAACCAGACTTCAAAATCAGCATAAGCGACTTAAAAAGGGTATTTTTTTGCTAGCGTTAACTGTTCCACAGCTAGGCTCATGCCTCTGCCATCTAAGATAGATGGATCCAGATGAGTGATAGAGATGAAGGCATAGATTATCTATCTCTTTCCTGTGCCATGACCTGTCATTCTTTGCAGAATATATTCAGATCATCTCGCCATCGTTACCAGGGTCAGAAGGGTTTGGAGGCTGGGTCCAATTTGTCGTCTTGAGTCACCCACAGTGTGACTTTTTTTGCCCGTTTTTTGATTGCCTTCTGGAAACTTAACCCACTCACTCCCATTTCAGTTTGTCAGTCTTGTCACCTACGTCAGCGATTTTAGTCCTGTAAAGGCAACGTTATGGTCAATTTTATTATTATAAGTCCGAGTACACTACGTTCCATAGCTCTTTGACATACCTTGTGTTTGTTACTAATAATTCATAATGTGACTCTTAACACAAACATGCAAATCAAATCGAAAGTATTGTTATTGTTTACAACTCAGACAACTAACTTTAGGGCATCTTACTCCAGACTGGAATAAATTACCAACCGAATACATCCGATTACTTTCCTTGCGTTACGTGCCATGACTCCACCAATACTGTTGGTAGGTATGCAAGGAGTGCGTACAAACGAAATAGTACGCGTGACAGTACTGGGAAATTAGTGGTATTGGCTTCGGAGTCATGATTTGTGTGTTTATCGCGTGCCCATTTGGTCATTTTGTCGTCGATTACTGATTGTTACGTAACAGTGACACGGACGCATATCCACAAAGTTAACTAAGCATTCTATAAATAAGTTTGAAGAAGTTCAGTAAAATAAATAATATGCCGTACTTCATAACATAGACCAGCTCAAAACTATCAAGAATACACCACAATAGCCCAGTTTTTTTTTAACTCAACAGGGCCTCTTGATGTCGGCTTCTACCCCACCAATGCCTAGTAGTTGATGGCCTAGACTCGTAAATGTAAATAAATCATAATGATACAAACGCACGGGCAGCTTTGTGGCAAGCCGTCGGTGAGTGGCGACACCGTGTATCCCGATTCCATTGGACTAAATAAGCATATAAAAATAGTTGACAAAATAAATTGTGTAAGTTGACAAAGGGCACGGACCCCAGGGTCCGTGGAGCTGCAAAAGAAATAATAAATACAATTATACATATATAATCGATCCAGTACACGTACCAAGTATATATACATTACAATCCGGAAACCCCAAACCTGTTTCTTCATCACTAGGTAATTGGAATCGGGTAACTGCACCCATAAGATATGGACATGGCAGACTGGCCGCTTGCACTTTTCCTGGTAACTTAGATAAGAAAACAGCATCTATACATATAATAAAAACGTAGAGATAAAAAAATCTGTAATTGAGAGATAACAAAAAAAAACCACACAGGGCGTCTTAAAATAAGCAGCTGAACACGATAGGACAGTTTTTAGAATTTTTGTCTGTTTGTTTGTTTGTTTGTCCGCGCACATCTCCTAAACCACTGGACGGATTTCAATGCGGTTTTCACGAATATGCTTAGAAATCACCAGATTAAAACATAGGCTATGTTATATCATTTATTTTAATTCTTTATTTTTACATAAAAGAAAATAAAAATCAATGATTTATTTCTTCGTTACCCGAAACGTCATATAAGAATCGTCATATAGCCTCAAGCAAGGAGAACCAAAGTAAAGAGAATGTTATTGACATAGCCATTCAAATTTTGAAACTGTCAACTGTCATTCAGATAATCAGTTTAAATTTAAAGAAGGTTCCTTAACCTTCTTAGATGAATGAACGTGTAGATCAAGTATGTTATAAAAACTTAGGCCTTACAACCTCTTTGGTGATTCAATCCAATGTATTTTATTCCCAAGAGAATATAATACTCATACGGAGATTTTATTCTATGTTTAGCATTTAAAACACAAAATATACCGCATCCTATTTGAATTCAGTCCCGCGAATAGAAATATTTGAAAAAGGCCATTTGTATGACAATAAACCTATACAACAAAATTCCGGACGCAATAAAGAAATAATAGCACTTTTCGAGAACCAACTTCGTAAGTTTCTAACCCAAAAATATTATTACGAGATAAAAGATTTTTTCGACGGTAAAATTTAGATAATTATAATTAGAAAATAAATATCGATCTATAAATAGTTAAGAAAGTAGCGCCTTAAGTTTTGTATGATCTCATATATAATTATCACACATATATATATCACACTAAGTATGTTTTTTTTGGTAAAATTACTTCTGTCTGTGGTGTGGTTTTGTGACCAGCCACTACATAAGTCATTGCTGCACCCTTGCCATGCAGGGTATATAAACTTATAAAGTGTATATTTGCAATAAGAATAAAGAATGAATTTAACTATGATATTTTAACAGATAAATAATAATAATAATAATAAATAAATATCTGGGACATTATTGCACACATGGTCATCTGACCCCAAACTAAGCAAAGCTTGTAATATGGCTGCCAGAGACTGATATACATACATATATATTTTTAAATACATACTTAAATAGATATTAACACCCAGACATAGAACAAACACAAATGTTCATCACACAAATGTTTGTCCTAGATGGGAATCGAACCCACGCCCCCAAGCACAGAAAGTAGGATCACTACCAACTGAGCCACCGAGGCAGATAAATAGAGTAGTTCCATTTCATGGCTTTTTAATCAGGTATATATACAAATGCACGCGTAATAAGAAATAACTAGCCAAGAGCGTGTCAAGACAAGCATATGTCAGGGTTCCGTGGCCAAAGCCATATACTTGTGGTCATATTCATAGTTCAGAAATTGGATGGTCATATAAAAATTTTTACGAGCGAAGCTGGACAGTCAAATTTCAGAGATGTATCATCCTGACATGACATGATATACTTTTTATGGTTTAGTTAGACAAAAAGAATACTTCAAAACATGGTCTGCACTGTGGTCACATTATCTTTTTGATTTGAAAATTGTTGACGGTGTTTTTACTTTTATGCTTCTATCAATACTTCACACAAGGCGACATAAAATAAGCAGATGAACATGTTAAGGCAGTTTTTAGAATTTTTGTTTGTTTTCACGCACATATCCTAAACCCCTGGAAGAAAATGCAGATGGATTTAAATGCTGTTTTCACGAATATGCTTAGCTATGACCAGATTGAAGTATATTATTTTGCGCAAGGGCCGGATTAAGTGAAGAAAAAAGGATTGAAGGTTTATATGAAAATCTACGCGTACGAAGTCGCGGGCAAAAAAACTAGTCACTAATAAAGTAGTGAAAATAATAGAGTAGGTATGGAGATAAGTGATAGAGTTAAGCACGCCTTTTTAAGTTTCACTTGTAAATAACTGGGTAAAAAAAAAACTAATGTCGTATCGATTTGAAACTTAGCAAGAGTACGATTAATATAGTTATGTAAATCAACTAATAACACTAATATCATATATGTGAAAGTTTGGATGGATGGATGTTTGTTACTCAATCACACAGAAACGGCTGGATGGATTTGGATGAAATTTGGAACATACATTGCTTATGTCCTGGATTAACATATAGCCTACTTTTAATCATCATCATCACCGATTTTCATCACCACGCAGGTGAAACCGCGGGGCGCAGCTAGTTCATAAATAAAAAGGCTTGTTCGAATAATCAATTGGTAATGCGATCGTATACAAACTAGCTGCGTCCACAGTTTCACTTGCATGGACAGTCCCACAAAAACAGTAGTTTTTTTCCGGGATTAAAATTATTAGTAAGTTTTGAAAGTATACCAGTCCAATTAAATCATAATATTATTTTGCTATGTTGCTGCGTAAAAGAGAAACAAACAAACCAAGAAACGACACAGATTTTCACATTTTTAATATTGGTAAGGTTATCGTAGCCACTACCTCCTCAGTTTTCCCATATCGTTGTGCATTTCTTGTAGCAATACGCTATTTTCTACCAAGCATATATTTTGTTTTACAGATCGCATTCTTGTTCGTGACGGCTTCAGTTTTGGCAGCTCCAGAACCGAGCAAAGTCATCCAGAAGCGAAGCGGTCTCGAAGGCCACTATGGTGGACTTGGTCATATAGGTCTGGCTGCACCATTGGCCAGCCATGGCTACGGATATGCTGGACACGGTCTGGGAGGCCATGGACTGGGCCTGGCCGGACCTGGTCTAGGAGGCAACGGACTAGGCCTGGCAGTTGGACCTGCCATAGCCGGAGCTGGTATCTCAGGCCCAGGATACGCAGGAGCGATCATTGGCGCTGATGTCCACACTACTGTGACGAAGCATGTTGGAGTCCCTGTCCCGGCGCCTTATCCCGTCGCAGTTGACAGGCCTGTGCCCTACGCCGTCAAGGTAAACTTAGCTACACAGTTTTTCTAGCGTTCGTATTCGTAAGTAATGCAAACAAACAACACCTCCAGAGAATATCTATTAATTTTCAAATCATTGACAATGAAGTTTTGCTGTATTCTACATCTGATTTTGATTGCATCTTGAATAAGGTACTTCTACTTTTATATTGATGACGGTTATTATTTCGTCCAAGCATGTATTTGCCTGAAAAGGTCGAACTTATTGTAAATTATCGCCAATTTTCAGGTGGCCGTTCCAGTACCCGTTGACCGCCCCTACGCCGTGCCAGTCCCTCGTCCCTACCCCGTGACTGTTGAAAAGCACGTCCCGTATCCCGTAGATCGCCCCGTCCCAGTACCAGTGCCTCATGCCGTACCAGTGCCCATCGTCAAACAGGTGAGACAGCATCTACGCATATAGGTACCCATTAACTTGTAACAGCTGAAGTCGTTTGTGATATTAAATATCTTATTTAGGTGACATAAAAGCTCATGCAAAGCCCTTGTCTTTAAAAGAAGCCATTTCAATTATGAAAAAAGCTAAAGGGTTTAGTAGCTGCTCGTTTTGTAATCAATCCGATTTTCGACTTTCCCGTGTTTGGTATCATTGTTTAACATTTTTGGTAGGTCACTTAAATTATGCACCTGTATTTGCTTCACGGTAACATGTTAGTTACCATAGTGAACTTACGATAATATTCTTCATTCCAGGTTGGAGTTCCAGTCCCAGCCCCGTACCCAGTAGCAGTATCGAGGCCAGTGGCAGTTCCCGTGCCAGCGCCCGTCGCTGTTCCTTACGCTAAGACCATCGTCAGTTCTCATGGCTTCAGCGGGCCTCTCATTGGGCATGGACATGGACTTGACTTAGGGCATGGATATGGACACGGACATGGGCTTGAATTAGGGCATGGATATGGACACGGACATGGACTTGGACATGGACTTTCGCACGGCCTACTCTCGAAGCATGGGTGGTAATGAGAGATGGTGGTGACATCACTAAATTTGCAGATTATGGTGTTTGGAAAAGCTTGGAATAGAACCGTCATTTTAAAGGAGAGAGATATTTTGGAGAAAAGAGAGACCAATACGCAAACTACAAAAGGCGATCACGTAAAAAATATAAAGAATCGAAGTATGGATTATTTTATTGATTTACTTTTGGGTCAAGGTTTTAATGATTACGACTAAGTTATGTAAACGATTTGAATGATAAATATGACGAATTCAAATGAAGAAAATGAATGTCTGGATCAAAATCTGCAAATTAAAGTGACGTCAAAGATCATTAGATAGTGGCATTTTCATATGGGAATACATGTAGTCAAACAATATTATGTGATGTAGATTAGTTAATTTTAGGGACTGAAAGTTGAGGAATCTTGTGGCAACAATGATTGTGAGTGATTTGAGAGAAATATTCACAATCATAGGCATATGAGGATACAAAGAAATGGGGAGAAAGTGCAATCTAAACCACACCATTGCTTCTTCTCAATCTTGCAAGCTTTAATGTTTAGGAGAAAGAAACACGAGTAGGTAATTCATTTGAAGCTTTAAAATTTGATTGTTTCGTATTTTTTTTAAGGTTGGCTATTTTTTTTTTTAAATGTTTTCATGAACTAATATATGTACGGTTTAGTATATTTATGTATTTATCAAGATTTTACTCTATTTTTCTACCCTTAATGTGTTTTATTGTAGAATTGTATGCAAATATCTTTGTCTACATGACCACTATTGTATCATGTTTCACTTGATCTCTCATAGAATGTTGTAAATCTTGGAATGGTCAAGCGTGTGTCTGGTTAGCACTTTTGTATATAATTTTTCCGTTTAGTTTTAATTTTCAGTAAGGGTTTGTTTCGACCGCAGTCGACTAAAAACTATTTTTTACGGATTTTGTAATAAAATGTATTGATGAAATTATTTATTTATTTTCATTCTTCGCTCCTATCTCAACGAAAGCAATTTAAGTTTAAACTTAAGCCAAAAAATTAAGCCTAATTAATTAGGCTTAATTTTTTGTCTGGAATTTAACCACCATCTAAAATAATACCTTACCTTTATGTTAGTAGTACCATTGATGGTACAAGTGACACAACTTTGTATCCTTGGTACCATTAAGGAAAAGAAAAGATATTTTATTTAACGCTTGGAGCAAATGGATGAAGTTGGCTCAAGACAGTATAAAGCGCAAAGGGCCTATGGAATAATGGGTTAATTCTGGCTGATGCTGCCCGTGATGATCATCTAAAATAGAACCACTCTGTTTCACAAGTAGGTACTCGTTTGTACGAACTCGTTTCATAATTTGACACCTTTAAAACACATGATATAATTTAAACTGTAAACTGAATTAATAGTTTTTTAACATTATTTATAAAAGAACTATAAACAGATATACATATTCAATTAAATAATTAAAAGGTATAGAAAAAACCTTAAATACACTAAAACTAAAAATTAAATTGTTGCCCGTGGATGTATCAAGGAATGTACCAAGAACGCTGGCTGCATTTCAGCATTGACAAACAAAGAATAATCTGCGCGAAGAATGAACTAGCTGTCATATCATCAGCGATGTAGACCAATTCTGTGTGTGTTGTTGTTGTGTTTAAAAAAAAGTGGTACATGGACCGAAAGTTTCGATGCCAAGCGCCATTAATATGTATTCACTTGATAGTGAATCCATATTAATGGCGCCACATGGCATATTCTGCGGCATTCATAGCAGCTTTGGTGTTTTGAATTGTCCCATTTCATAAAAACCTAGCTTTAGTAACAGCTTCTTTCAACAGTATTATTGCAATATAGAGGCGAACAAACAAATAAACAACTAGGCATAAAATAAACTTCGCAGATATACTTTATATAAATGAAACTTCAACAACCATCATCTTGGATTTGTTGGGAACTAAGACAAACCTCATAAGTTTATTTCTTTAAAAAAACCAGTGGCATTTTTGGGGGGTTATATACTATTTCAAAAACGGTAGATCATCAGTCAGAAGACGTCCACTGCCAGACATAGGCCTCCCTTTAGAACTTCACACTGAACGACAGCCTGCTAACTGCATCCACTGGATGCCCGCGACTCTCACGATGTTTCGATCCATCTAGTGGGAGGCCTACCTACGCTGCGTCTTCCGGTTCCTCGTATCAACTCAAGAACCTTTCTTCCCCATCGGTTATCGGTTCTACGAGTAGAACGGAAGATACTCCTGAAAAAAACATGATATACCAAATCTAACTTCCATTTTAAAAGACTCATTCAACAATACGTCTCATGACGGGGAGCAATAAATTATATTTTTGTCACCTACCATCCCTTAACCTATACAAATCTATCAACGCCTCGTTTATCAAAATTAGTTAGGGTGGTCAGACAATCATACTTACATACTAACTACAAAGCTTTGTCTTTGTGTTATCGGGTAAAAAGAACATGTGGCCTTGCCTACGTGATAAGGCAAAGCAGTCCACATGCTCTCATAAGTAGACAAGCTCGCGACCACGTCCGGCTGCCCAACCTATTCCAGTCCAGTTCTGGTCCAGTTACATAACATCCCCATGCTATGTGTCCACTTTCTATCGGAAACGGGACGTGGTGAGAATGTGTTATGGTGCGGCTATGGCGGCTGATTATTATAAGGTAGCGTGATGTCAGGATTAGCTAATCGGTTATGAGGATTGTTAAGTGAAGATTACTAATTTTGGGCTTGGCTGTAAACACGCTTGTTACTAGTTAAATCAAAATGATCACGAAATGTGAATCCGAAGAACCGTGAGGGATCCGGAACGTTGATATTCGCCAAAAAAACAGTCACTGACATAGCTAAATTTGCAATTTGAAGTGGCGATGGGCTGGTCACATCGCTCTAAAAGCGATAACCGATGTTGAAGAGAGGTTCTTGAATGGAGATAACGAACAAGAAGACGCAGCGTAGGTAGGCCTCCCACTATATATGGACCAACAACATCATGAGAGTCGCGGGCATCCAGTGGATACAGATGGCAGGATGTCGATTAGTGTGGAGGTTAAAGGGGGAGGCCTATTTTCAGCAGTGGACGTCATCTGGCTGATAATGATGATAAAAAGATGATAGGAAGCCAAATCCAATGGGTTCACTGATAGCTATTGCCATCTTCCGGCTCCATCATTAGACCATCGTCACCAAGAGTATTGAATAGGGCTCGTTAAAACAAGTTAAATTAATCTAAATGCGAGGGTTACGGCCATTGAAGAGTTCCACTAACCGTCTTCTCCAGTCTCCTGGATCCATGATCATTATATTTGACCTAAGTACCTAAGAAGATAAACTCGTTCCAAGCATTTATTTGCTTTGACAGCTGAAATAACGTTGTAAAAAGCTGAATAAAAACATTTTCTTCTAATATTTCGCTCAAGTGTACCGGGTACCTACTAGTTTCTTACGTACAAAAAACCTAGCGTAAGTGGTCAGAATTCATGGTTTCCATTCAGCTTTTTTTTACAATGTTATCGCAGCTGTCAAAATAAATGCTTGGACTGAAAACAGTTTTTTTTTGTCTGTAAGTAAATATCATAACTGACCCCAAGCTACGTAGTAGCTTTACCTAACGGGCCTTACGGTTACCTGTTTTAAGCGATTCAGTATAGGTGAATGCAAAAAGTTGCGTGACCGCAAACCGTATCTCGGCGCATTAAGGTTTTCGTCCGCGTGTTTTTCCGCACCGCACTGTTTTGAGCCCGTGTTAATAAGGAGCCTTAAGGCGTGCTGACATCAATAAAGTCCCCAGAACAATGTAGATACCAACAGTCCAGTTCAACAGTTGCCCAACGTATCAGAACGTGCCGGACTCGAACCCGGAACCCCAGCCTGATACTCTTGCGCAATGGACGACATGATCTACTGAATTAAAGCCATGGTTGGTTTATATATTATCATTAAGCGAAGTTGAAAATGCATAATTAACTATAATACGTTGAATAAATTACGATATACGCCCCGTAGTTTCAATCGCGTGGATATTGTCCCAGAAACAGTATTTTTATTCCCCGATGCAAAAAGAGGTCATAAGTTTAACGTGTGTATCTGTGTGCCTGAGTGAAAAAAACTAAATCACAGAACACAATAACACGTGTTCTGTGATTTAGTTTTTTTACAGGTGACTTGATTGAGTGTGAAACGACGTTTAAAGATAAGCAGCTCTTATATAGTTTTTTTTTTTTAATTTTACTTGCTCTTAACGTTACTAATATATCTATATATTCCGTTAAGTATTTTAATAGATATTAGTGATTTTTTATTTACAACCGCATTTGTCCTTTTTTTCAAGTTGAGAGCGCGATTGACTCGGTCTCGCTTTGCTTTGTATTTTGTTTAGTCATTTCCGTAAAATATGAGCAAAATGTGTGGAAACCATGCCAGTTTCCATTAATTAACAAAATAGATAGGATAAGCTAAAAAATAACACATCGAAAATAGTAGACTGCCCCTAGACTGTTTCAATTATATTAAGTACTAGCTGATACCCGCTACTTCGTACGCGTAGAGCTCGTCGGCCTTCGGCTCGCTACTATGACCCGCTCCAGGAACACAAAATTTCATCTAAATCGGTCCAGCCGTTTACTCGCCGTTTAAACCTTCCCTGAACTTGCACAAATATTTCAAGATATAAATTTGCCAAATCGGCCCAGCCGTTCTCGAGTTTTAGCAATACAAACAACATTAATTGATTTTATATATATAAATATTCCATGAAATTCAGAAAAGACACGAGTGAGTCATTTATAAAATGGTAAGCGTCACAACTGTCAATAATGTTGCAGAGAGTACCTAAAATATCCAAATTCAAATTCTACGATGTCAAATATCAAGTGTTATTAACAAACAAGGTAATTTTAAGTATCATGTTATTCATATTTAAAAATATTGTATACTACCAAGAACGATCATATCATTCTTGATACTACCAATCGTCCAATGTTAGTTCGGTAGATCCTGTGGGTAGATCGAACAGTGCCACCAAATCAAATAATCAAGCGGACAAAGTTGGCACTATTATCGTGTTGTAGCAACGCCGTCAACTGAACTAATAGACTGGGACCCGTGGCGTAGAACTCTTGGCAGAGCCTTATTGAAGTTCCTCCTAAATATTATAGGTGTCGCCACGCGCATCGTCCATCATTTTGGTCGTTGATTAGTAGTTCTCAAAATATACGAGTTTTCAAAATTACTAGTGACTCGCCCCGGCTTCGCACGGGTGTATGTTTTATATATAAACCTTACGTGACAAATTGTCTAACTGATGGTGAATACCGCGTCAAAATCCGTTGTGTGGTTTAGGAGGAGTTAGCGGATACAGACAGACATACACCCTTCATTTTGGAGAATGTGCAAATAGCTGTTTAAGCTGATCCCGTCAACCAATTTCCGCCATAGGTCATACCATTTTTACGCCGTGGTAAAGTCCGTACGCAGCGTTTCCAAAATTCCTTAATACGAACTGCACAGGAATGGAATGTGATCCCTGCCTCAGTGTTCCCTATAAATTACAACCTGGGACTCTTCAAGACAAGAGTGAATAGGCACCTCATGGGCAAGCGTACCCCCATTGTCGCTTACCATCAGATGAGTTGTGGTCAAACGCTAGCCCATTTCATCATAAAAAAGCGACTTTAGTTTATATTATGTAGAGATACCACATGAGTCATCATCATCGCCAGCCCGTATCAACCCACTGCTGGGCATAGGCCTCCTCTACCTTGCGCCATTTATCCCTGTCTCGGGCCAATCACATACCACATGAGTAGTATAATTTATTTATCGTAAGTTGTAGTAACAGGAGTAGATAGCAGTTGTAGAAATTAACTACCATACCTAAAATGTTACTTTCAGAGTAAATTTACGTTCAGATTTATGAAACATATTGAAATTAAACCCTTAAAGCCTTATAACGGATTCTACTGCGTATATTTAACATTAATTCCTAACGTTTAGAACACTGCAGTATCCGTGGTCATCAGTAGACTAGATGACGGTATCTACAGAAATGTTATGACATTATTTACAAGTACCGTCAATGTTTTTTTGTTCGAAAAATATTCAAATATCAATAAGAACAGTAACAATAATCGATTATTATAATCGAATTTCATCCCAGACCTTGGCATGTCAGTTTCAGAACTGTCACAGAAATCTAAGCATATTTTAGTAAAGTGCTAGTAAATACATGGGTAAAGTAATTAGGTAAACATAATTTGTGTGCAGGTAACATTGTAAAATATCATACATCAAAGTCATCGTTAACTCTAAAAGCTATAATTTCGAAACTAAAACTATCTAGAGAGCATCTAGGTCGTCTTATGAATAATTCTTTATAAGGTACTAGCACCTAAATTGGTAAGTAAATATGTCACATTTCGGTATTTTTAATGAGTAGGTAGGATAAGTATAGCTAGAGGTAGTTATAGTCTAAATGGGTAGATTATATTTTATCAGAATACTAGCTTTTGCCCGCGACTTCGTATGCGTCAATTATCATATAAACTTTTAACCCCCTCTGACCTTCTTAATTGATTCCACGTCCTTTCTAAGCAGATTTCTACACCCTATAAATGGACTCTCTATCTGCCAAAAATTTTTAATTCGTAGCTTTATTGATAAGTGTTATTGTTATTGGACACTATAGTGGGTTTTTTCAATCTTTTGTGATGTTGATGTTGTACTTGTTTAGATGTTTTCTTTATTTCTTTGATTTTTGAGATTGATCAGTCAGTCAATGAGTGAGTGAGTGATATACCTATCGCTGTTATATACAGGATGGGTGGGTTTCTTGAGTGGAGACCACGAACCAGAAGACGCTGCGTAGGTAGACCTCCCGGTCTACCTACGCTGTGTCTTCCCGTGGACCAGATGGACCGACGACATCGTGAGAGACGTGGGCATCCAGTGGATGTAGATGGCAGGCTGTCGTTCAATTTCCGCCCTCAAGTTGTCGCCAATCACCTCGGCGTGTTCCGGAAACATCACTTTAGGTCCAGTTCCCATTCCAGGCTAGGCATGTTTATCATCTTCGACCACACGTCACTATCAGGTGAGCTGTATGTAGTCAAACGTCTAGCTTGTCAACTATAAAAAACAATGCGGATGGTAAGGGCTGCTACTAACATACCTACATGAAAACGGCCTGAGAAGACATTCCGTGGGTTTTGGAAACATTTTGGAGTGGGTTTTGGAGACATTTTGGAGTGGGTTTTGGAGACATTTTGGAGTGGGTTTTGGAGACATTTTGGAGTGGGTTTTGGAGACATTTTGCAGTGGGTTTTGGAGACATTTTGCCTGGCATTTTACAAATTCATGAGATCACATTGAGACATGTGAGACATTGTGGGAGTCGCAGGCATCTAGTGGATGCAGATGGCAGGATGTCGTTCAATGTGGAGGTTAAAGGGCCTCCCCCTTTAACATCCCCCCCTATCATATGTTCAGCAGTGGACGTCTTATGGCTGATGATAACCATGATGATCAACATGAGCAGTCAGCATTAGGTGGTATTGTACAACTCATACAATATAATTTTGGCTCAACACATAAGCATTGCCATTCAGCATGATAATGCTGCCAGCATGCTGGTTACGGTGCCAACTGATATTGGGCTTGAGCATTTGGATTGTCTTTCAACCTTCAACGGTCTATGTGCATCTAACTGTTTTTGTGGTGTTGTTATTAGTTTGTATTTTGTTCAGATAATAAAGGCACTTGCCCTCAAAAAAAAATCGTAGTTGGCATCGCAATGTTTGAAATTTTGCATACAGTCTATAGCTACACCCAGTCAGAACTAATGGCGACAAAGCACAAAGTTGATGTAGGTATTGCTTTGCTATTGTTGATACGAGTATAATCGTGTCAATCGATAGTGCATGCATTTTTTATGTACTATTGATTTCATCATACGACAACCAGCAGGTGATACTAACTGTCCACATAACCCTATGTCAGGAAATGTAGGGCGCGCTAGTTATGTGTGTTCTAGTTTACTTTTCAGGACCGCGTTTCTAGTTTAGAATAATTTGTTTTGTTAACGTCGTAAATTAGATCAATTATATTGTCACTGAAATTCAAACATGTGCAGGAAAAATACAGTTCCGTGACGAAAATAAGCTCAAGTTTTTGGTATCATACAAATAAAAAAAAAACAATTAAACGAAGAGAATTATTATGTTGAAATTATTTTTTAATTGCAAATTATTAACTTGTTTTTGGGCGGTGCAGCATAAACAGCGCTAATAATATGCTCTCCTCGGCAGTGGTAACATATGTGAGTCGTTTATGGTGGAGACATTGGCCCCTTGGGGGACCAGGAGCTCACCTCATTTTTAAAAACCTTTCAGAGCACCTTATGCGACGCGTGACAAAAACGCTGGCATTTTCCTGACTCAACGCATAAGCATAGCCATTTGTCGTGGTAATGTCTCCAGCATGTTGCGTACGCTGCAAACTGGTAGTGAACTTCAGCATTTGACTTATTATTGTCTCTGAACCTTTAACGGTCTATTGGCAGTAGAGGCACTGGCCAGATGTGTTACTGGTATTTAACTAACAACCTCTAGCAGGCAGCTTCGAACAAAAGCAATAGGGCTCTAAATGGAAAAAAATACACAGTTTCAAATGAGAATTAATTACCCGGCTAAAGCTTAGGAGCCGACTCTTGCACATACAAAATACACAAAAAAAACATAGTAACTTTTTTGTGCATCTTTTGAGAGAGCCGCTTTCTCTTCTTTGGCGATAGCGTATCTATGATCTGTATACTTCTTCTTGTCAGTTCTTCCAGCCCTAGCATCCACACAAAAAATTCCTATTTTATCTAAGTATTAGATAAACACCGATGTAATGAGAACAAGGCTCAGACGGGTAGAGTGTCCTAAAATAACTCGATACAGTATTCTAAACTTAGACAGAAATTACTTATAAATTTAAATGGACTGGTATTTAATTAAAACATGTTAGCGTCATTATTAACAGTATGGATGAAACATCAGTAAAGTATTTTATATTTCTCAGGGCAAACCTATCAGTCACTTATGGTAAAAAATCACTTTATCCATCTATCTTATATAATCTAGGTCAATTTATTAACCTTCATCATTTCAGCCGTAGGCTGTCCACTGCTGGATATAGGCCTCCTCCATCGATCTCCAAAAGGGCCGGTTGGAAGCGGCCTGCATCTAGCGTTTTCCTGCGGTCTGTTTTGGTTCGTCTTTCCATCTCAGTGGGACGTCCCTTGCTACGCTGACCGGTCCGTGGTCTCCATTCGAGAAACCTTCGGCCCCGTTGGCCATCTGTTCTGCGTGCTATGTGCACTGCTTCAACTTGCTAATTCGGTGGGCTGGTCGGTAACTTTCGTTCATCTACGGATCTCCTAATTTCTGATTCGATCTCGTAGACATACCCCGAGCAAAGCCCTCTTCATAGCTCGTTGTGCGACTTTGAACTTGTTTATGAATCCCATAGTGAGAGACCACGTTTCAGTGCCATTGGTTATTTATTAGATTTGGTTATTTAATCAAATTTAATGATACATTTAAAAGGGGTATCAGTGACGTATAAGGTTTTTAAAACTTTGTCTGATTTCTGATAAAGTTACTATCGTGAAGGGACCTTAAAAACCATTTTAGCTGTATCTTTATTTTGATGTTTTAATTATATAACAAAATCTAATAAATAACCAAATTTAAATGTATCTAACGGATCTTGAAAAAAAAAACGTTTTGATTCCAACCCTATTTGGTATCTAATTTTTTTTTTTTTTTAAGCAATTCTGTATGTGGATGTATTAAGCTGAAAGCTCTAACGGCCTTTTTTTACGTTTTCTCAAATGCAATATTACTTTATGGCTAGCACTCACGTCCCGACCATTGCAGAATCCAAATGCGAACCAATTACTTTGTAACACACAGTAGGTGATCTAATTAATAGGCATAGAGAAAACTGTGGAGTTGATCAAATGAAATACCCATTAATTTTAGCAAAACTTACAGTTAGTTAAATAAGTGTTTTTTTTAATAAGGCTTTATAAATAGTGAATTTTAGAATGGCCGTACGTATAATTTTTATTTTATTTTATTTACCGACAGACTTGGCGATTGACCAAAGTTCGCCTGTTTAATCGAAAGTGGTAAAGACTAGACTAGGCGTAGTCCAGAGCGGAATATTTCTTTACGGGCTTGGTAATAGCTAGTCAGGCACTTGAAAGTGCAACCACCATAAGTAACGAGCTTTTCACACGGTGTGCAAGTAATGTAGGCGTGCGTTGCGAGAGCAGTACGCACGTATGTATTGTATTTATACATGCATCCTTTTCTAGTAGATCAAATAAGTTGCGCCGAGTGCAAGATTCAATCGTATTTTTTTTAGTTTTACTAGCAACAGTCCGCGATTATAACACCCGCTACCTATGTCAATTCAAAGTATATATAAACTACTTGCAAACCAAATTTCACCCAAATCCGTTCAGCCCTTACGAAGCTAACAAACACTCACAAACTTTCGTATTTATAATATTAGTGTAATTTAAAGTGTGTTTTTTTAAAATAACAATAAACTTTAGCTAGCAGTTTTAGTGACCCACGTTGGGCGCCAGTTTTAGTGCCCGACTGGCTTGTTTATGTTCGCAGAGTAAATAAAAACATTTACAGACGCTACGGTTAATAATTGGTTCAGATTCAATAGCAAAACAAGACAAAACTTCTTAAAAACTAATAAAATAAGTTCGCACACGCTAAAGATTTTTTGACTAAACCATAAAAAGTATGTATTATGTTGTTATGATGCACCCATAGATGTATAAATAAAAATTTAGGTCTGTGGATGCACCTCTGAAATTTGGTTGTCAGAGCTTCGCTCTTTCGATTTTTTCTGTGACCACCAATTTCTGAACTATGATTGTGACCACAATTATTGACTGTAGCTACGAAAACTGAACCCTACCAAATGCGTGTCTCGAGTCTGGAGACGCTCTTAGCCAGTTATTCAATGAGTATTACGTCTCTATAACAAAAAACCTCCTTGCAGCTCCACAATATTGTTCCTGCAAAAACTGCAACGAATTTGGAACATCCGCGTAGATCAGTTGTAAGCTGTAAGGCTTGACGGGCTGCCATGTGATCGAACCTTACATACAAGGCCTGGCTGCGGAGCATGCCCTTAATTTCGTAGATTAATGTTACCTACCTACTTGGGCGTTTTACAAGATTCTGGCGACGGAATCATGTATGTTAATTTCGGTTTAGATTAATTCCAGGTGTTAATGATGTTTGGGTATGTTTTAAAACGGTTATCAGCAAAAAATACTTGTCAAATTTAAGAAGAGAACTGTTTTTTTTCTGATAGTTTGTTTCAGGTTTAGCTAGTTTCATAATTATTATTTATCATTTAACAAATCCGTTTCAGTTATGAAGAAATTCGTTTCCGATTTAATTAATTTCATAATTCATTACAAATTAATTTGAGGTGTAAAGATTTTTTGCCTATAATATCATCATCATCATTATCAGCCAAAAGATGTCCACTGCTGAACTTAGGCCTCTCCCTTAGACCTCCACACTGAACGACAGTGCCATCTGCATCTACTGGATGCCCGCGACTCTCACAATGTACGCTGCATCTTTCGGTTCATGGTCTCCACTCAAGAACCTTTCTTCCCAATCAGTTATCGTTTCTTAGAATGATGTGGCCTGCCCATTGCCACTTCAACTTACAAATTTTAATAGCTTACAACTTGTTTAGTTTGTTCTATAATTTGTTTATAATATATCTATGGGTAAACCTAAAAAAATGTCGCACTGAAAACTTTCCCCCTGTTTTACGAAATTACACTTTAAACTACAGGTAGGTGTGTTAATATGAATAGTTTGGAAACCTCTGGGATCAACTTTAACTCACATTAAATTTGATTTGTTTACGCATTTACAAATAAAAAGGTAACTCCAACCTCGCAGGATGTGTCTCGCGCCTGTCAAACGCGGGTCGATATAAAAGGTGCGCTGGCGCAATTAATTGCCCATATCACATTCCTGTGCCGGTGGTGGTGAACCTAGACATGAGAGCCCTTGTAAGTACGTAGAGTTACAGTTTTACGAACCTAACTTAATCGAAAAATATACTCCAAATCCGACATAAAATGTATGCAGCGTGAAAAATATTTTAGGCGATTCACACCGCGGTGAGAACCACATGTGAGGCGGGCTTGAATTAGCGCTGGAACAGGGCAGTACGTAAAATCACGCGAACGATTGTCCAGTAGATAGCTCCGGTAGATTTTTGGTCCAGTTGGTAGTGAACCTGCCTGCTGCGATTGGAGGCGTGGGTTCGATTCCCACCTAGCACAAACATTCATGTGATGAACATTTGTTTTTGTTCTATATATGGGTGTTGATATCTATTTAAGTATGTATTTAATATATATTACGTATATCAGTCTCTAGCAGCCATATTACAAGCTTTGGTTAGTTTGGGGTCAGTTGACCGTGTGTGTAAAAATGTCCCGAATATTTATTTTATTTATTTTTAACGATACGGTTTGCGGTCGCGCTACTTTTCTCATCACCTAAACAGAATCGCTTAAAATAGGTGGCCGTAAGGCCCCGTTTCTTCACGTTCCTATAACTGTGACGGAGCAAAACTTTAGAATTGTACCTCTTTTGCTTTATTTTTAATGAAACTTTTGATGGGACCATTTCAAGAGAAAAGAACTACGTGAATTGGTTAGCACATTTCGGAGTAATCAATGTACACATACATTAAAAATAAAACCGCCAAGTGCGAGTCGGGCTCACGCACTGAGGGTTCCGTACCACCACAAAATACAATAATTATCAATTTAAAAAACCGACTCAAAAATTAGTATAATATGCAATATCGATTACGTGAAGAATATACTATAAGGTCATCTAAGTAACCGAATACGTTGCTTATCTTGGTAATGAATAGAAATTTGTCACCGACTAGCACTTGGCTATTATTTATTATTCGTTGTTATATTTAACAGTGTGTACTATAGTAATATAATCTTGCCAAGTTTGAGGCTTGTATTACCGACTTTAGAGCAAAATATATATATTATTTTTTATTCATTATTTTTTTTTATTATTATTTCTTAGTTAATCCGCCGTAACATTACATATGCTGTGAAAATTTCAATTGGCTATCTATTACAGTTCGAAATATACAGCTATTTAAAACTATCACGGGTTTTCACTACAGTTAGGTATATGATTATTAACGGTATATTACCGTGATAAGTTTGGAGTCACTGCGCCTAATATTGGGAGCTCCATCCACAATGTAATGTTTTACTACAGTTATAAGATTATTTACGGGATATTTACCGAGGTAAGGTTGTAGCAGGACCTCCTGATATGTCGGCGCAGTTACGAGTACATATACCACATTCACGAAAAGAACAGGAAAGGGGAACGGGAAACAGTCTCCCCGTGAACATGGTGCATGTAACTGCGCCGAAATATCGGGTGCTCCTTCCACAACCTTACCACGGTAAATATCCCGTAAATAATCATATAACTGTAGTGAACAACCGTGATAGTTTAAAACAGTGTTTTTGTAATGTTTTACTTTTATCAATTCCAGGTCCTTTTTGCAGTCTTGTCGTTAGCGGCGGCGAAGCCTGGCGGTCTCATTTCGGGCTGGGGCGACCCACACGGAGTAAGGCTGTTTTCCTTTTATTTTTTTCACAATCACGGCCAGTGTTTAGAATTTTACAAGCTTTTATTTAACTTGCAATGTTTGTTTGTTTAGGTCAAATCTTACAAGCTGTATAACTAGTTCCTGTAACCAATTTTGCTGAAATGTTGCATACACTTTTAGTTTTGGTGACAAAATAATATGCAATATTGTATTATTATCAAAATGACCGCCAAAATAAAATAAAAAAACCTTTAAATAGAAGGTTAAAAGCATCATATAAATAAAAGGTTGTTTTTAAAAAAACTTGTTAATCTTTAGATATCTTTTCTGTTAGGTTAAAATCGGTACAAGTATTGTACATGACAAGAGTTAACGTCAAATAACATGGATATTATCACAAAAAATAAAAATAAAAACCCTTCTCTTTTCTGTGCATATTATTAAAATACAACTAGTAGCATGATGACCAATGCCGTCAAAGTTCAATCGCATAAGATTGGGAAAAACCGAATAATTTATTTTTAAAATAAAAACGAAGAAACTCATCTGAAAAATGTAACCTGTGACTCATTTATATTGGTTAAGCCGTTTAGGCTATAGGAGTATAATAGATCATATAAAAACAATTGAAATAATACAAACAAACACACATACATACGCCCGAAAAACATGGGTCGAGTAAAACGAAATAGACCTGAAACCTGAAAATAAGATTACGATTAAACTTTGCTTTTGTTAGGACTAAGCCATGATTTTTTTTTCTTTCTAGTTAAGCAAGCGTTGATAACTTATAGTTGAATAAACCATTTACCTTCAATAATTAAACACTAACCACTGTAAAGCCTAACGCATTTTAAAATTTACCTTATTTAGATAAACTATTTAAACATAGTTACATGTCTTACGATATGGGAATTCAGAACATTTATTATAGTTGACTGACCCGTCAATACCATGGTGACCATACTGACACAAACACCCACAAGTAATTACTGTGTAATATTCTATGCATGCTTACTGGTTTTTTCATTTCATCTAATGCACATTCAGCAACAAGATAATGATTAGGTACCTACTTTACTAAGAGTCAATCAAATGGTAAATAAAATCAACATAGTTCTAATTATATCTTTTTTGTGTCTCAAACCAAATTAATCATATGTACATATAAGATATCCTTCTGCAATGGAGAAAAAATTATAAAAAGTCGCTGGAGGCCTTTGACCAAATGGAAACTAGGAATAAATAGAACTAAGAAGGCATTGCACGCACTCCAGAATAACAATTCAACGAAACCTGCCAAAGCTAGAATGTAGATACTTCTATCTAGTTCTTGCTGGACAAAAAGTGTGAACAAAATATTGTCGTGGCTGAGCGAAGTGACGTTTATTTTTTAATTCTTTGTCTTTATTATTATTTCTTAGTTAATCCGCCGTAACATTACATATTCTTTGAAAATTTGTCTGATCATTAGCCATAAGTTTGTACACAAGTTTTTTTTTCTCTCTATTAACACCAATCTGTTGATTTTAACTAACTTTAGTACTTGCTTTAGTATAATAGATATCCGTCTACCTGTGATACAGATCTATATCAAGTCTGTGACATGTGACACTACCAAGTTTTCGAAATGTCAGGAATTATAAAATAATGTAAAATACACGCGATAAAATGCGTTAAAAATGTTTAATTACAATGTGTAATGATTTATTTAATTTCTTTTTCATTAATTAATATTTTAAAATATAGTAAATTTTGGCTTACTTAAATAACTATACTTACATGATTATTTACGAGATATTTACCGTGGTAAGTTTGTGGAAGGAGCTCCCTATATTTCGGCGCAATTACATGCACCATGTTCACGGGAAGATTAAACACTCCACAACCTTACCACGGTAAATATCCCGTAAATAATCATATAACTGTAGTGAACAACCGTGATAGTTTAAAACTTAAATATCATTCCATCTTCGTAATTTATTACAAAATAATAATAAAAAATATGCTACATATTCCGCATGCAATAATTTATGTACAGTATATTAATAATAACTTCGCTCTAAAGTACGTACGTAACGTACAATAACGAATATTCCAACAACTAGTGGGAGGCCTACCTACGCTGGTTTTCCTACATTTACCTACATTTTGTCAATGATGCTAATTTGACCTAACATGAAACAAATATAATTGATTCTGAAACCAAAAATTCTTAACACTTGTAATAAAATTGATCTGTAATATTAATAATTATTAAATTTATATGATTATTTTCGGGATATTTACCGTGGTAAGGTTGTGGAAGGAGCTCCCGATATTTCGGCGCAGTTACATGCTCCATGTTCACGGGAAGACTGAAGAATGCGGGTGGTTGGTGAAAGTCCGCGTTCAAAATGTGTTCAAAATACTATACGCAGTGATACAGTGAGTGTGTTTTGTCGAGACTTAGGTTCGAGTTTGAGTTCCAGTGATAACCGTAGCAAAAGACTAAGAAAGAGGGTAGATCGTTTTGTCTGTACCTAACTTTGAACTTTTTCACCAACCACCCGCATTCTTCAGTCTTCCCGTGAACATGGTGCATGTACACGTGTAAACACGTGTCGACAACACGTGTTTTGCTTCTTCACGAGGCATCCACAGAACGTATTGACTCTTCGAGCGCTTGGCCGAGAATGAAGATGTAAGACGAACTTCCACATCGTAACGCCTGATTTATTCAATTATCACACCCTTGTATTTTCCAGATCTCATCAGTTAGCTTCCAGCAGCCCGTGGAAGTCCATCAGCCAGTCTTCACCCAGCAGTATGCAGCCCAGCCCGTGGTTTCCCACCAGTACGTAGCCCAGCCTGTGGTGTCCCACCAGTACGTGGCCCAGCCCGTGGTGCACGCAGCTCCCGCCGTGGCTATCGCGAAGCCTGCTGCTACCAGCTACTCTTCCTTCCAGCGGGTAATTTAATAATCATAAGATGGTCAAATGTTATTAAAAACTGACGTGGTTTTTACACATTTTATTTATATTAGACGGGAATTACTCACGTACGATTAGGCCGGTTACTCCTGAATGTGGTTGAAAGTTGAAACTATAGTCGGAGTAACTGGCCTAATCTTACGTGAGTAATTCCCGTCTAATATAAATAAAATGGTCAGATGTATTGCAATTTATTGCAATTAATTTTCAACCTCGGATCAGAAAAACAAGAGAGATATGCTTTAGTACAATTGTCGTTGTTCAAATTTCTCCATTTTTCACTCACTTTTTTTACTATGCTGCTAAACCTTTTAACGCCAAGACTGCGTGTAATTACGGCACACTTACAATTTTTTCACGCTTGCAGTAAAAAACAATCTAAAACCATCGAGAAGGTATATTCTCAGTTTAAAAATATAGTATATGGTGTTCCTCAAGGGAGTATCCTTGGCCCATTACTATTTTTAATCTACATTAATGAGTTGCCACTGATTACTAAACATTTGTGTATAATGTTTGCCGATGACTCAACTATATATATGCCTAAAGAAAATCAGAATACTGAAGTTTTTGAAAGAGATATAATTGAAACATTAGATAAAGTCATGGACTGGTTACAAAACTTAAATCTTAAAGTAAATATTAAAAAAACCAAACTAATTGAATTCAGAAATTATAAACGAACACCACTACAGTTAAATGTAATCAATAGAGGTATTAAAGTTGATATGGTAAATGAAGCTAACTTCCTAGGCATAACTATAGATGCCAACCTAAACTGGAAAGCACACATTAGTACAATCAACAATAAAATTAAATAAGTATATACACTCCTTGTATGTACTAACAAACGTGTCTTCAAAAAAAGTCGCAATAAATGCATATTACGGTTTTGTTTATCCTCTTTTAAGCTATGGGGTGATATTCTGGGGAAATTCCACTGAAGTCATATCAACATTTCTATTACAAAAAAAATGTCTTCGTGCAATATTTAACATGAGTAGTTTAGAAACTCTCCGTGATATTTTTAAGGAATACAAATTCCTGACGCTCACTTGTTTATATATATACGAAATTTGTCTGTTTGTAAAGCATAATCGTAGTGATTTCTTTAATTCTTCGAGTCGAATTGACATTTTAAGGTCTAAATACAAAAATAACATTTTCATTCCTCAAGCAAATAACGCTCTATATCACAAAAACTCATATTTTACTGCGATAAAAACTTTTAACAATTTACCTCCTGATATAAAACTTTTAGAAGGTCCAATTTTTAACAGGCGATTAAAGAAATGGCTATTGTCAAAAGGATTTTATGACTTGAAAGAGTATTTTAATGATGTTAACGTAGATTATTTATCATTATATTAATTTAACTAGTATGCTTGTGTAAATATTTTTGTTAACTATTCCTCACCTACACTGATCTCAGTTTTTTATTTTTTTATATCTAGGTACCTAATTTTAAGTTTGTATAATTTTAAGATAAATTTTCCTTTTCTATTAGAGTAGGTAGTATGATATTGTTATATAAATTCTTATTACTTATATTATAATTAGGTATATGCCTATGTACCCTCAAATGTTGCACGTCCGTGAGGATATACTGTTGATACTACATTCAATTACTCCACCATTGTACACAGATTTATGCAATAAAAATTTACTTTACTTTACTTTACTTCACAAGCAAAAAAGACTGTCAATAAAGTAATAATAACGCTATTTTTCTACGTAAAGAGATGATTTGCTTAAAGTAATGACCACGTATTGGTAATAATAAAATTGTGACATTGTTTCTCCAAAATATAATTGAAAAAATTACATAAAATAACATTTACAACTCAATGTTGCACTTAGACGCGAATTTACTTCACAGATCGCCGCGCAACTGACATTCGTTTATATTCTCTTTTTAATTACATAAGCATAACAAAAGTCACGGACCCCGTTGTCTGTGGAGTTATATTAGTTATTAAAAAAACGACGTTTTTTTTAGTTTGTTACCGCAGAACTTTCGACTGAGTGAACCTATTCTGATGGTTCTTTATTTATTTGAAAGCTGGTGCTTCCCGTGTGGTCCTATTTCAATTTGGTCCAGTTCTGACATTTTTATGAAGTCGGTTTTTTTATATTGATAATTATTGTTCACAGGTGATACATCCAGTCACAGTGTCCCAGCCTGTGGTCCACGCTCCCATCTACCAACAACACGCGGCTCATGTCTTCCAACAACCGATAATCCAGAGCTACTCCCAACCCGTTTCCGTGGGATCTTACGGGGGCTCCTACGGTCACGGGTGGTAGAAACAATGCTGTCAACTGAAAGGAAGCTGCGCGATCATTGTATTATTTATTATTTAATTAAGCGTTGAGATCATGTCCGTATTTTTAATTAAAGTATAGTTGTTTCTGCGTCAGTACTGAGCTATGTATTTTTATTTGAAAATTAGCTGACTGGGACGTTGTCTTATCTTAGATCGTCGTTAAGTTTTCTGAAATTTTCTTAATTTTGCTCTCCGTAAGAACCTTCTACAAAGTTTTAGAAAATTAAAAAAAAAAGATGAATGAAATCGGTAGTTGTTCTCAAATTATGGCGTGACTAAGGTAAATAAGGATTCATTTTTATGTATATAATACCAGATATAATATATTATACCTATATCTTGTCAATGTAAAGAAAGTGTAATCTATGAAATCGATTTCCCCTTCCTACTAAACAATACATAATTACAGACTCGATATCTAAATAAATAAATAATTAAATACCACTCGTTCATTTACTAACTGACTCATAACAAAATCAAAAAAACTACTTGACCTTCGTAAGTGAAATTTGGAAGGTAATTTATTATGGGATGTAGGTAAATTTCTTTCTTAGGTCTGCTAAGAAAGAAATTTACAAAAGGGCCGAATTTACGGGAGGTTGAAAGTTTTTATGAAATTATACGCGCACGAAATCGCGGACAAAAGTACCTACGAGTATATAAATATGCTACTGAAAACACATCAATAACAAACTGAAGCGTTATAGAAATATTAGTACTATTAAGCTAGTTGCGCACCATATAATATACTTTCTACATAATGTATAAATGGCGTATTCCTGCTTATAGATCATTATTGCCAACTTGCCAATACCATTAACTGTAATCGCGATCGGCTGATAAGGCATAACCATAGTCCCGATGTCACGCGGCATGCCGTAACCCAGTTAGAAAACTATTTAATTATTAAACTTAAATGATTTAAAACAGAACCTCAACATACCTCAACTATGCCGTATTCATATGGGTATATCGATCTTTTTAGTGATGTGCTATTTAAGTCGTTGGTTATTATGAAAAAGAGCAAGTATAAATATTAAAAGCCATCTTTAGTTCATCAATATGTAAAAAATGACTGATAAGAGAATTTAGCTTAAAAAAACTGATACGGGGTTGTAGACATTGTAGCCGATAGAAAATTAGAAAACAACTTACTTATATAGGCATATGCTTACAAACTAATAATGTAGAGACAAAAAGTTATCCTGTTTAGGTTTTATCAACTCTACACAACGTTTACGAAATCTTCCACTACTAAAACGCACATCAAACAACAGTTCTCGAAGGTTTAGCAATAAAGACGTAGTATCAACCTAAGGAATTGCTGAATGAATATTCGCAAGCGTTGTTGAATCGATATCACTGCACGGGACATCACTAGCCATCGCGTGCGGCGAGGCACATCACTGCCACTGTCCTATGAATTGGGTCTGTGGTAAGGTGGCCATGCTGAGAGGTTTGTCAGGATTTTATAGAAGACAAAATATTAACGATAACTTTTTTGTTTTTATAGCTACTTTAAAATAGTTTTATGTACTGTTTTAAACTATCACGGTTGTTCACTAAAGTTATATGATTATTTACGGGATATTTACCGTGGTAAGGTTGTGGAAGGAGCTCCCGATATTTCGGCGCAGTTACATGCACCATGTTTACTGGAAGACAAAACCACATCCTTCCACAACCTTACCACGGTAAATATCCCGTAAATAATCATATAACTTTATTTTTATGTAGTTAGGAAATAATCATAAAGAAAAATTATATATTTAATAAGTTAAATTATTATTTTTTTGTATTTCTATAGATAACTATCCAAAGAAGAAATTATTTAAAAATTACTTTGTTTGTTTGTTTGTATTTAACGCCTAGTACTCAGTGAGCTATCTGAAAACATTACATATACTTAGGAAAAACAATGGTAAAAATATATTATTTTCAAAAACTGATCCGTAAAAATTCATGACCAAACTAAATATTTCAATAGATAACGATCACAATGAGAAATTATTCAACGCCTAGCAGTCTTATTGAGCTGTTTGAAAACATAACATAATATTGGAACCCTCAGTACCGAAACACATGAAAAAACTTAGATAATTCTTGGGATGCAATCCAAAAAGCAAAAACACTTTATTGACTCTACAAAAGGACATTACAATAAGAATACGTTTGATTTAGTTACCAACCGTGGTCTTATCGCTAAAAGCGATTTCTCCAGTT
This sequence comes from Agriopis leucophaearia, assembly GCA_949125355.1. Taxonomy (NCBI): domain Eukaryota; kingdom Metazoa; phylum Arthropoda; class Insecta; order Lepidoptera; family Geometridae; genus Agriopis; species Agriopis leucophaearia. The sequence goes on along the minus strand of OX421274.1, from coordinate 14,444,175 downwards.
AACCACAACTACAATATTTCGAACCGGAAAACGCAGCGTAGGTAGTCCTCCCACTAGATGGACCGACGACATTGTGAGAGTCGCGGGAATCCAGTGGATGCAGATGGCAGGATGTCGATCAGTGTGGAGGTTAAAGGGGAGGCCTATGTTCAGCAGTGGACGTCTTCTGGCTGATGATGATGATGACAATATTTCGTAATAATTCCTTTTTTTTATAAGGTTGTGTAAATTTTATTCGTAACTAGCGACCCGCCCGGCTTCGCACAGGTGTAACCTCGGCCTTCGACCTCGCTACTATGACCCGCTCCAGAAGCACAAGATTTCAACCAAATCGGTCCAGCCATTTTTAAATGTAAGAACCTTCTACAAATTATTAGAAAACATTTAAAAAAGGTGAATGATGAACAGGTAAAGCCATTCAAGTTATAGCGTGACCAGGAGAAATAGGAGTAAATTTTTATATACATAGAAGATATCGACCTTCAACAGTAATTTATGATCTTAATAATCCCAACTACGCATGTTATGTGAAAACCTTAGCAAGGTCGTAGTGTAACCTTGTCTAAAGTACGCCCTTTATTTATTAATCAACATACCACCCTCATGGTCACCCTAAAAGCACAGAAATGCTTCAGTAAGCCACAACAAGCTTTCAGTCGCTGAAATACCATGAAACTAAGCACATTGTAACTTAACTTTACTTACTAAGTTTACGTACAGTTGATTAAAAACGAAGTAAAGTTCGACACAGATTTTAAACTATGCTACAGGGGATGAACACTTTGTTACAGAAAGTACAATATTCGTTAACTTAGCTTGTAAAATAGTGTTTCTACTTAACTAGAAATATCAGTACGTTATTTCTTTAAGAGTGCTCTATCAGAATGAAGTTTTTCAAAAAGGTTTATTACTTTGTTTTAGTGAATAGGTAAAGTTAGATTTAAATTAAAATGCGAGCGTGGTCGGGGGAACGTCCCGATGGCATGGGTCCAACGGTCAGTCGTAAGTTTCTAACAGATTTAATTACTACATAAGTTTATATTTAGTTTAGTCCGTAAAGATAGTGACTGTTGATACTTATAATATTTAAGACCTTTATTAACACAGTTATGCACAATGAAAGTTTATTCTCTTATATACGGACACAACACCAATAGCAAAAGTCAATCAAATTAATTAATTGGAAAAAATGAATTAATATGTAAGGTATAAAACCGGAACCGGAAGACGCGGCGTAGGTAGGCCTCCCACTGGATGGACCGACAACATCGTGAAAGTCGCGGGCATCCAGTGGATGCAGATGGCAGGTTGTCGTTCAGTGTGGAGGTTAAAAGGGGAGGCCTATGTTCAGCAGTGGACGTCTTATGGATGATGATCATGAATGGTATAAACATACCATCGTACATCCAATCTTTCTCTAATATTTTTAATCTATAAAAGCAAGGCTAATTAGAGAGCTTATTTCGGATTTGTATTTATTATTATTTGTAGACTTTAAAGCAAATAAGTTTGAACAGACAGACATTTGATTGGATGAATAGGTTACAAGTTTAGTGGCGTTAAAACTGCCACAGGCTATCAAGTTATGCTTTGAGTCGTTCATAAAAAAAGTAGTTTCTTCTAGAGTAAAAATATTTGGCTATGTCTTAATAAAACAATGCTGAAATTCTAAAACTACGAGCAGCATAGAAGTCTACTTAACCTTAGCTATGTACTATTTAAAAATATCGGCATTTTCACAAAATAATAACCAAGGCTTTATAGCATTTTTTTGCTGCTTATAAATGTTATCGGGGCTCTGGCTAGACTTATTTCACCCTGAGAATCTTGCAGGTATAAAATCTAGGCACATGGTAAGTATTTCATTCGCTCAAATGACCTTGACATGAGTAGATAATATTATAGCTAACTGGCGAGCTAAAATAAGGGTTAGTCTACGTTATGGACGTTAAATATTTTACGAGAGCTCAGTTATTTTCAACCAATTCAGCAGAAATTTTGCATACACGTTATTTACATCAGGCGAGTTGGCGGCCAAGCGCAGGACTATATGACAATGCATGAGCTAAATGACGTCATTCTAAATACAATATGGCGGACTCCTAAAGATGGCGGACCAGGTATTTTTTGCACCCCCATGATATGTGTATCAAATGAAGGGGTTTACTGAGAAGAATACGAAACAAGTGGATCACGTTAAAAACCGACATCAATATAAAAAACAGACTTCATTAAAAAGTCAGAACTGAAACTCAAATTGAAATGGGACTAAACGGAAAGCAACAGCTTTCAAAAAAAAAAAAACATCTAAATTCATTATCATCATCAGCCAGAAGACATCCACTGCTGAACATAGGCCCCCCTTTAACCTCCACACTGACCGACATCCTGCCATCTGCATCCACTGGATGCCCGCGATTCTCACAATGTCGTCGGTCCATCTAGTGGGAGTCAAAATTCGTTCACCCAGTCTAAAGTTCTGAGGTAACAAACATAAAAAATACAGTCCAATTGAGAACCTCCTCCTTTTTGGAAGTTGGTTAAAAATATATGATAAAAGTAATAACTGCCTATAAAATTGTGGGTTGAACTCGATTTCCCTGGGGTCCCATCACCATATCCTGACTTTATGACAATGGGACCAAATTGGAAGTATATTACCGAACAATAGTTTTTTTTAATCGGTCAACAGTTGGCGGAGAAATCAGTGAAATACATTTAAAAAAAATACAGTCTAACATAGAACCTCCTATTTTAAAGCCAGTTAAAACTTTTTAAAAGCTTGTTTTTAAAAAGTTTTTTTGTTAATTCATATTTTATTTTATTTAGGTCCAGCAAGTGCTGACGCAAAAACTCCACCACTCAAGAACGGCAACGACCTGGTTGAATCAGGATATTTAATATCAGTCGGCTCCAGAACTTCAAGGTGAGGATTTTAATTAGCTTCTTTTTACCCTACGGTGCAAATCAAAAAGCAGGGTGACGTGTTTTATTTTATTTTATCATATACACAAAACAAATTACAATCTTACAAAACAATATTTTACGAATAGATTCAGACCTGGATTATTATGCAAAAATATGTGCAAACTTAAAAACAAAATGAGAAGACGGATAAGGTTATTGCTCAATTTATAGATGTGTAATGACGAATTACACAAACGTGGAGACCGCACACTGACTACAAGTGTCGCAAGTGTGCGTACTCTGCACAAATATGCTATGTATCGGATGTATTTGGAGCAGGCAGACTCAACACAGAGGTTGAGTCTGATCTGACGGGTTTGGTATAGAGAATACCCTGTGTTTAACGCGTATAGTTCATAGTTAATTTATTCATATCAGAAAGATACATGTCACATACAGATTATTATTAACTTATGATAATTATTGCTTTAAATTATTTATTAAGTATATAATAACATTATAATAATTTAGAAAAAACATGAAAAATTATATATGCTCACCTGCAGCCTAAAAACCTTAAGCGATTTTGATAAACGATAGCTTCGTTCAAGTCCAAGACCACCTTGTATTATGTTGAAGTCATCTGTGACAATTCACAGATGACTTCAACATAATACAAGGTGGTATCATAAAGTAGAGATAAAAAAAAACTGCACCTGTCTATGAACAGATCTTTTGAAATTAAAGTAGTTTGATAAATCATTTTTAACCAGGTGCCTTTTCCGATCTGTGATATAAAAAAAACGTTATTGCGCGTTAAAGTCGGGTAAAGTTATTAAAACATACAAACATGAAGTAAAGTTGTTTCATTACTTACAGAACAAATATCTTTTGTTCGGTATTTTGACTGCCTCGGTGGCTCAGTTGGTAGTGATTCTACTTTCTGTGCTTGGGGGCGTGGGTTCGATTCCCATCTAGGACAAACATTTGTGTGATGAACATTTGTGTTTGTTCTATGTCTGGGTGTTAATATCTATTTAAGTATGTATTTAAAAATATATATGTATGTATATCAGTCTCTGGCAGCCATATTACAAGCTTTGCTTAGTTTGGGGTCAGATGACCATGTGTGCAATAATGTCCCAGATATTTATTTATTTATTTTATGACAAAAAAACGTACAAACGCATTATAATCTATTTAAGCGATAGATACTTAAAACATATGATTTTGTAACGATTTAGGTGTTAAGTTTTTGCTCCAAACGCTAATTTCGTTTTTTTTTTTTTACTGGATAACACTCAGCAACTCTTTCAGTCCCGTGTTTAGGTCAGTTGGGGGGGAGGTCGGTTGGTGGGTCGGTTTGGGGGGTTGGTTGGGGGGTTGGTTTGGGGGGTCAGTTGGGGGGAGGTCGGTTGGGGGAGGAGGAGGTCGGTTGGGGGAAGGGGAGGTTGGTTGGGGGGAGGGGGAGGTCAGTTGAGGGGAGGGGGAGGTTGGTTGGGGGGAGGTTAATAACACATACAAGCATTAAGGTGGCGATGGCAATAATATTGCAAAAAAGCTACGTGTTCCTAGACTTCCTTCTTAAAGAAAGAAACTTGCTCTTACAGGTTCCGAAGAAAACACAGACAGAAACTGACCGTCATAGTCCTTGTTTGTATTCTACTGATGCTATTGTGCTTTGCAATCGTCATGACCATCCTATGTGAGTGCAATTATATTTTTCTACTCTTCTTGTTAGTGATGATAGCTCAATGGTTGGCGCGATTGAGTTCAAAGCCGCAGAGTGTGGGTACAAATCCGAACAATAAGCATGACGAGCTGCCGTTGGAGGGAACCATGGTAGTTAGGGTACTTTCTAGAGCTCAGCCAAGTCAAATCTGTCGCCTGCAGCAGCAGCATCGCTTTAAGAGCTGGTTCCCATTCCATGCTAGCCATATTTTATCATCTTCGACCACACCGTCACTTGACATTAGGTGAGATGTTGTAAATAAACGCTTTGCCTACTTCCTTCCTTGCAATATGAGGTCGAAAAGATTATGTAATTGTCTACTAGAGGGCCTAATCTGGCTCGCTCGATATCCTGTTCGTCAATGTCTCTCACCACAGAAATGTCAAAGGAATAAAAGTGGCCAAGCCTACGCGAGAATAGGGCTTCAGTACAGTTCATAAAATAGACGAAAAGAGGAGAAATGGCTCCAGTACAGTTCGTAAAATAGATCTAGAGAAATAGACCCCAGCTGGAGATAAAATACGTATGTGGGACTCAAGTGACCTCACCTACACCAGTTGAAATTTTCTAGGAGTTCATCTCGCAAACGAACTTATCGTAAAGACTAAGTGTCAACCCTGATTTTACCGTTTTTAGGCTGCCGAAGACCTCTGATAAGGTTGTCGTTAATGACAAAAAACCAGGACCTATTAATAATCGAGAGTAAACAAATTATGTTGTTATTTTTTCAGACGCCCGTCAGAAACATCACAAGCCGGTGCGACTATGCGATAGCAAGGAGTGCCTGCGCTCAGCAGCCAACCTCAGGCTGTCCATGGACGTTACAGCTGACCCCTGCAAGGACTTTTATCAGGCAACAACATTATAATTATCATACTTTTATTCTTAATGAGAAAGTTTGTTTGTTTGTTTTTTCCTCTTTCACGCAGAGAAACAGATTGACGTGATTTTTGCATAGAGAGTTGGTAAGTGAAACAGGATACTTTTTATCCCGGAAAATATACTGGTCCTGAAACAGTGCCCAAGCAGGTAAAACCGTATGGTGCAGCTAGTTTTAAGGCCACGTTCTTTGACCAGAGTCATTTGCGGCCAGTGAGCTAAGCCAGTTCCTTGGCAAATTCTGCTTTCTTTTCTTTTCTTTTCTCTTTACTTCACAATTGTGTGGCTGTATTGGTCTTATGGGTCACTTTTTTACACCTCTAGTACTACTTTTATGTTTATTTGACTTATAACCACTCTAAAAACCGATTAAGAATTACGAAATGTATTTACAGCAGCTGAATATTGCATATAAGATGTCAAAATTAATTCGTGGACGTTATGTTGGCGTGTCATTCAAATGAAATGAAATTTATTCACTAAAATAGGGTTTTACACTAATTTTTGTAATACCTTTGATTCTAAGAAACATGCTTAAAGGTATTTATTTTACTGTATTGAATTACCTACACAGATTTAAGATGTCAATTTCAAATCAATACAGTATATTAAAGCTATATTTTTGTTATTTTATATTTAGTTCTCATATTTTTCCGTTACTTGGCATATGAATTTAGTGATAATAATTATCAATTTAAAAAACCGACTTCCAAAAAATACACAATTTCGTTTACTTGAACGACATATTTTTTTCAGTTATTTTGATTCAAAAACCAAACAACTAAACTGATTTTGATGAAATTTATATGAGACTACCTCTGAAGTATGCCCTACTATACAAAAAGAAAGAAAAAGAAACATCCACTTCAATTAATTGGTGGATAAATCGGTGCACATACATAAAAAATACAGTGAAACATAGAATCAATGCGTGGTTACAAATAATGCTTATTAGTAGATTGGTAGGGGGTATACCAAAATAAATAATTCAGAAGAAAAAAATGTACCTATATACCTATATCAAAGGAGGTATACAATTATTATGTCAAATACTTGATTGCAATATTAAGTTAATATCATAGATCAGAGTATATATCGGGGAATATGTCAAAAACAATAGAATAAATTTACGTTTTTTATTTTATTAATTAATAGGCTTGCGATTGGCCGCCAAGTCGCCTGATTTTAAGCGATAATGCGGTCTACGATTGAGTATTCTTGCCAAGAAGAAACCGATTCACCCTTGACTCGAAGACACCCATAATACATGGTATGGCACCAAGAACGAAAATAGTTCAACAATTATTCAGGGATCTGTTCGGATATGTGAGTCACCTCAAGTGACCTTTGACTCTGTGTGTTTACTGTCTGTGTTTTGCATTAATTTGAGTGTTCTAGATTAGTATATACAATGGGACTGCCATGTAGCTTAACTATAAAAGTCCCAAAAAAAAAGAATAAAAAAAAAAAAAAAAAAAAAATTGTTGTCAAATCCTAGATCTGAAACCGTTAGGACTCAAAAGGCATAAAAGTTCTGACACCAGGGTTACATTGCCACTACCTATTATTTTATTGCCTCATCATCATAATTTCAGCCATAGGACGTCCATTGCTGTACAGGACATAGGCCTGGGCATCGATTTCCAAAAGGGCCGGTTGAAAGTTGCCTGCATCCAACGCATTACACAACATTTGATAACAACAGCGTAAAGCGTATTTTATCGCCTAATATTTGCCTACATGCCTTAGCCCAAATTTTCATTACCAGTTCGCTTGCGGTAACTGGGCCGAAGAGCACCCGCGGCCCGACGCGTTCTCGTCCTTCGACTGGTTCCGTGCGAAGCAAGTCAAGGTGTACACACTAGTGCGAGACTTTCTCAGCAAGAACGCTACTGATCAACCGAAGGCAGTGCAGCAGGCGAAGGATATGTTCACTGCTTGTATGGAGACGGGTGAGGTTTCTGAATATAATGTACTTTCTTACTGTTTCCTAGCTGTTACTACATTATACTTCATAGAGAAGGCCAATTTGTATAGTAAGCTGCATGCTATAAATAGTATACTCCACCAGTGGGTTATCACAACCTCAAAAACGTTCTTATAATAGTTTTGCATTGAGATTTGTCTTGCTCTATCATTAGCCGGGAGAGCGTGTGGTAGCGTACCAGATGGGTAACCATAATCTCAAAAACATTCTGAAAATAACCTTACATTGAATTTTATCTTTCAGAAACCCTAGACAAACGAGGCCTCAAACCCATATTCACCATCCTCGAATCACTAGGCCTCCCACTCTTCCCCACTTACATCAACGTTACTGGAGACTTCGACTATTCCAACTACAGCTTCGACTGGCTTGAAACTGTCATCAAAGTAAAGACTCAGCTAGGTATGGACGTTATTATCGGATTCGATGTGTTTACAAATCCGACCAATTCTTCGGTTAACACGATGGCTTTGGGAACGCCAGAGACTGTCAATCCATTCCCTAGGTAAGTTTAATTTAGGATTTGTTGATAATGAGTTAGAAAAAGTAGTAGAACTAGTGAGTTAAAAAACAGTATGCAGTTAAGTGACAAAGCGAGCAAATCACTCGGGTGATGGTAAGCGCCATGCTTTATAAGTGTTGCTCACATTGTTGAACGTCAAAATCTTGCCACTTGTCGATATATTATAATAAATCTCTTTTCTCGCCCTGTAATTTCACTGGCAGCATTGCCTTTCACTTGTCTTGTAAGGTCACATTGTAGAAGGATCAACAATTATAATATCTAATATATGTATCTAAATGTATCTTCTATTTCAGTCTACAATATAAACCAAAACGCCATAGACACAATGGCAAAAGAAAGAATATAATTCACAATTTAAACTTATTTAATACTCAAGTAACTAACAATAAAATAAACAAAGCTAAAGTAACAGATGAAGTTGATGATGAAAAATACAACTTTGTATACGCCCAGCTCATGAAGATATTCGTCAGTGAGTCTGGACTGTTCAAGGACTCAAAACTAACAGAAGCTGAATTAGACGACAACATTATAGCGGCTAAAGATACTTTTGCTTCAATAAAGAATGACATTTACGATGTAAGTTATATTGGTACTCTCATGTATTATTATTACATGCTAAGAAATCTTGACAATGCAAGAATAAACACAAAAACTCAATCCACAAACATTTTATTTCATTTTAAATTATATATCATCATTATCCAGAAGACGTCTACTGATGAATATTGGCCTCCCCCATAGAACTCCACACTGTACGACAGCCTGCAATCTGCATCCACTGGATGCCCGTGACTCACGATGTCATCGGTCCATCTAGTGGTAGTATGTATATATGCTGCGTCTTCCGGTTTGTAGTCTCCACTCAAGAACCTTTCTTCGCCATCGGTTTTCGGTTCTCCAAGCGATGTGGCTTGCCCATCGATACTTCATCATCTGAGCATCTATTTCGATGACTGTGATTCTTCGGCAAATGTCCTCATTCCGGATTCTGACGCGCAAAAAAACTCCAAACATAGTTCTCTCCATTGCCAGCTGTGTTACCAAAATGCCAGCACTTAAGGACCACGTGTCATTAACTTACGTCATCTCTGATCACACATAAATTTTGAGTTATTATAGCTAATTTAGTACTCGTAATTCCTAACTGAAATTGCTTTAAATTTTTCATTAAAATTTTTCATCATGTAGGCAAAAGTTTTGGTTTTCCTCGCGTGCTGTCCATTTTTATGTGCATCGTGAGTTGAACAATGTTTCAAACCCATAAAGATAGCGTTTTTAAATACTAAAAAGAGCTTTTATTGGTTTCAAAGAATACATGTAAAAATGTGTGGGTTGTGAAGTTATCGTTTGATATTGAATTAATTTGTTGCTTAAATCAAAACCAATTACCAATGTAGGGCATAATTATTTCTTTCTTTTCATTATTTCTTATTTTTTCTCTTTTTTTTGTTATTATTTTTATTTTTGATGGCAAGTGCCTTCATTAACTAATCAAAATATAAGGTAGTTTATCAGAATTTTTTTTATTAAAAAGTCAGTATTCGTTCTAAATATGTTTTTACTCATTTCAGCTGGAGTCTGACAACAGCACAGATTCCGACGAAGACTACCAAAATATACCACAATACACCGTCGATGAGCTTCAAGCACACACAGATCAAAACGTTGAACAAAACAATGCCACAGCTTCTCCTATATGGAAAAAATACTTGGAAAGAGTCTTTGAAATTAGCAATATAAGTTTAGACTTTGAGAACGATAAAATTCTTATTTCAGAGCCAGATTTGAAGTATATGGCACAAATTGCAGCATATATAGCTCAAACACCTCCAGTTATACTGGAACTCTATATTTGGATAAAGGTAAAAATGTATACTCATGTTTGATTTTCTTAATTTAATAAATTCTGGAAATGAAACTATCGAGTCCGTCCGTTAAAATAAATAATCAACTTTATTTGAAAGATTTGCCATATCAAAGAAACGATCTATGAAGTTAATTCTTTTGAAAATATCTTTACAATATTTTTTTCGAAGGTAGTAGAAGTAATGGCAGTCCATGCAACCACCGAACTTCGAACACTATTCGAGAAGGCGTACCAACTGGAACATTCTCACTACCACTCTGGATCCAGAAGCTTGCAATGTGCTAACGTAGTCGACGATATGTTAGGAATGGCGGTGTCTTATGGAATCGCCGATCCTGATTTCTTCAATGTTACTAAACCTAAGGTCAATACCTCATTTCCAAATTATTATTCTTATTAATAGTTTTTTATGGTTGACAGGTTAGGCGTTAGACCACAGCTTACTTGATGCTAAGTGGCAGTGTGGTCTAAGATAGTGAATATACACCTAGCTTGGACTGACAACTGATTGTTATGTGAGGGTGCTGGAATACACCGTTAGTTGGTGACTAATTTTCAACTTAAGGATGGTAGCTAGCCAGCTGGGAATTATAAAATGCCCTACCACCTACTTGTGCTATAGTTTTCTATATCTTTCTTCGCCAGCAACTCATGCTTATTGCTAGGAATTGAACCCACAACCTGCGCATTGGAATTCGAATACGTCATCCACTGAGTTATTATCGTTACAACTGTTTATGGCTGTTTAGTTACCAGATTCCTTAAATTAAAAGTACTTAATCTTTTTTTTTAGATTGAAACAATGCTTAACGAGCTTAAAAACTCGCTCGCTCATCTAGTCGGACAAGCAAATTGGATGGACGACAACACTAAGCTAGCGACATACCAAAAGATTATCCAAATGAAGTCTCTCGTAGGTTTCCCAATCTGGCTGCTAGAAGAAGGCAAACTCGACAAATATTACGAAGGAATAGTCGTAGAAAATGACAAGCATTTGGACAACATGGTCAATATACTGCAAGTTAAGATGAGGAAAGGTCTGAATGGATTTAGGATGATACTAAACGTGACATGGGCGACGGAGCCAACTGAAGTGAATGCGTATCATACTTTTCAGCAGAACACTATTAGTAAGTATCGGTTCTTAAATAATATCCTTCATTCCATTTATTTTTACAACTTAAAAAATTAAGTTCTTTCATTCTACTCAATATCTTCATCGCTTATAAATAGTTTTTTTTTATGCTATAATTTTGAAGGTTCTGCTTAAACATGAATAAAATAATCCAGGGCTACAAATTAATTAAATAGGGAATCTATAAAAAAAATTGAACTTCCCTTAAAGTTAATTGATATTTTTATGCAATAAAAAAAATAGTATTAAAAATAGTTTGTATTCTTTTAATACCGGTTTTAGTCGAATCTCAAGTGTATTTTCTGCTTAAATTTCATATCAAGTAGGTACAACAAACGATTTTTTCTTTTGTTAACAGCCGTGCCTCTAGTAGTACTTCAATATCCATTCTTCGATTTAGGACTTGAGTAAGTGGATTTTTATTTTATTTTATGATGTTTAAATATTTTGGTATACTCATTATATTTATCGTTATCTTACAGTTCTCTCAACTATGGATCTCTAGGCACTGTTCTTGGACACGAAATCACTCATGGATTTGATAACTTTGGTAAGATCTCACACACCTGTCATATTCAAGTTTGTTACTATATCTGGATTTTCTTGAATGCACCTAATTCTACAAGTAAACAATCGATAAACTAATCTCATGTAGCAGATACCCCGCAATAATCACGCAACACAACAAAAATTTAAATCTACTGGAAGTGGGACAACTTACCTACTGAAATTTTACACAGTTACTTCTTACAGGTCGTTATTTTGATAAGAATGGCAATGCCTTGCCTTGGTGGTCAAATGAAACGGTCTCGTCGTTCGAAGAAAAGACGCAGTGTTTTATCGATCAATACAACAATTACTACTTAGCTGAGCTCGATAAACATGTGAGTTCTCACACTAGTATTAGTAGCTTTGAAATGATTACACATTTTATTTCAAGGTCATCAAACAATAAAAAAATATAGTTCAGCGTTTATACAGTAAAATGTCATTATGAACACTTATTATCGGAACACCTGGCAACACCTAGACAAATTTTGAGCAGTATATAATGATGAACAAAAGAAATAGATTTTTTATCGATATTTTTTTAGTATTCAAGGCTACGCTCATTTTAAACTTTAAAAATCACATTGATGCACTAGCTGGTCGGGTACGTAAAGTTATTGGTATCATGAAGAATTTACGAGATGTCGCATCACCAGACACACTTAAGTCCGTTTATTTCACTCTATGCCAATCTCTTCTGAACTATTGCGTTACCTGTTGGGGTAGTGCGGCAACGTCGTTAATCATACTTGCGGAAAGGGCACAACGATCAGTATTAAAAGTCATGATGAAGAAACCACTGAGATACCCAACTGCAGATGTGTTCAAGGACAGTGGAGTTCTAAGCGTTAGACAGCTTTTTATATTCAAAATTTCACTCCTTGTACATAAATCTGTGCTAGCTGTTTCTGATTCTGACGAAATTATTAAAAGATCGTACAAAATACCTTTTCCGCAAGTACATACAAGTTTTGCCCGTCGTTTTGGTCAGTTTGTTAGGGCTCATGTATACAATGTTGTAAATAAACATTGCAAATTAAAAGGAAAGAGTGTTTACGAAGCCAAAAATACACTTTTTAAGTTTCTGATTTCGCTGAACTATAGGGAGACGGAGAATTTATTGAAAATCCTATCTTAAATGTAAAATTTAAAATCAATCATTTACCATAATAAATTAAAACACAGTAAACATAACATAAACATAACATATACAACTAATATACCTATATAATAATATATTCATATACATAATCCTATTACATAATACCTATTTCTTTAATATTGATATATATATATATACACATATTATCGACTTATAATATTTTAACTAGAGGTATAAACCTATGAATAAACCGTATTGGATTCCCGCAATACAGGCCTAGCCTAGTGCGGGAATCGCTGTTATATTTTATACTTAAGATAATTCACTCATAAGCATAAGTAAGCCTTGATAAACTGTTTGTATAGTCTTCCTACATTCCTTATTTTAAACTTATGTTTGTGTTAATAAATATATTTTCATTTCATTTTCATTTTTCATTGGTCAAAGCAAAAAATTGCTTAAAGAAAAGAAGATTGGGCATTAATCGATTATCTCGCAGATTCCCAGTTTTTTTTGCCTTCAAATAATTTTAAACGTGCTAAAGAGCTCTGGCTGGGGTACACAGCCTTAATTATTATTATTTTTTTTCTTTTGTCAAATATTTATCCTATGCAAAAAATAAAAAAAGATAAGCTATACTACTTATCTGGTGAGCAAAAATTATGAAGACTAACTTAAAAAGTTGGAAACAACTTCGTAATGATTATTCTGAGAATATGGAACCAGTCAAGTATTGCTGCATAGTACCAATCTAGATGTAAGACTTGAAATGTATCTTATGTGAAAATACCTCGTGAACATAGCTTAATCACGCACCAGACACAGTGCGACCTTTTCCGCGGATCTAGCAATTATATAAGCAAATCCGAAATCACTGACTGATTCATCACCAAATCTCAAAACAGACTAGAACCACGAAATTGAAATTTGGCATTCTTTATGGGGTGCTTAAGTCCGCTAAAAAAAGATTTTGCAAAATGGTACCATGAAGGTTATATAGGTTAATCATCAAATAGAGGTTGAAAGTGCATATAAAAGTCTTCTCGTACAAACTCGTAACCTAAAAGTAAAGGAGCCACTGTCGTATTTTATGAACAAAACTAACCTTCTGCAAATTATGATAGAAGGTATATCTCCAATTTAATTCTCTCATAATTTAAGTAACAGTAAAGCTGCTTACATAAAACGAGCGCAATATCCCCAGGTGGATGGTAAACGAACGCTAGGCGAGAACATAGCCGACAATGGAGGCGTCAGAGAAGCCCTGGCTGCGCTGCAGGAGCACCTGCACAAGGTCGGGCCTGAACCGAAGCTCCCAAGCTTTGAGCGATACACTCCGGAACAGATGTTTTTCTTATCTTATGGGAACGTAAGTTGCTTATGTCTACAGGGCCATTTTATTCCAACTAATTGACGATATGAGTCGCTCATACCATCAATGTGTCACACTTCTCCCAAAGAGTTAAATGTCACCCAGAATTTAGAACTTCGTTAGTTCAACACCCTGAGAGGCAATGCACTGCGCTTGACTCCCTAAGAAATAGGCCATTCTATATGAAACGTGTCATTTCTGTTGAAAAGGTGTTTACTATTTGATTAGAGTATCAAATTGATCACATTTTCAATTTCAGTTTTGATATTTTTTGACTGATAACTAAAGTATTAGTTCGTCTTCGTATTGATAGATAGCTTACTATAGCTCACCCTTGTACTGAGCTATAGCTACACGAAACATCTAACACTGTAAATATGCCAACTCCTCCAAATTTTTTTGGTCGCCTTCTTCAAAAAAAGGCAATTTTTAAATTGATATTGCTGTGTGTCACACAAAATTTACTTTAAATTTCCAATGATTACCGTGAAACTCTTCAATGACATTACGAAAACCTTGTTATAAACATCACAAACTCAAAAATAATAATTTTAAAGTTATATGATTATTTACGGGATATTTACCGTGGTACCGTCTTCCCGTGAACATGGTGCATGTAACTGCGCCGAAATATCGGGAGCTCCTTCCACAACCTTACCACGGTAAATATCCCGTAAATAATCATATAACTTTAGTGAACAACCGTGATAGTTTAAAACAGTGTATAATAATTTTAAATGCACTATTTTTCATTCGGTTCTCCCGGTTCTTTCTTCCGCGGACATACAATGTGTGCAATGGCCTTCTTCTCATGAAGGTCATCCCGCCGAACTTCAGTAGCGTTTTAAAACGTGTCTACAAATACCTCTCTAGGCTGTTAAAGCATCAATAACACCGCCAGTATTATAAGTGGCGATTACCACTTACCATCAGGCAAACCGCATGCCCGTTTGCCGAACTTTTTATGAAAATAATTTACTTTATTATACTCCAGCTCTGGTGCGGCATCAATACAGCGGAATCACTCAAAGCAGACCTTGAAGACGAGCACTCTCCCCAAAAGTTCCGAGTGATGGGAACCTTGCAGAACGTTGCTGACTTCGCTAAGGCGTGGAAATGCTCCAAGGGATCCGTCATGAACCCTGATAAACGATGTATCATTTACTGATAGTCTGTAGCGGTAAGAGACAATAACTTTGTGACTGGTAAATTTTCCGTGTTGTTTTTTTATATCATAGGCAGTATTAAATAGTAAGTTCGATAGGATGAGAATGAGAAACGAGAATAGATAGTAGATATTTACTGTTGTATTTAATCACCCGTAACAGATGTTATCGCGTGTATTTTACATTATTTAGTTACGTTTCGAATACTTTGTGGTGTCCGTGGTGTAGCTCCGGGAGAAAAATGTGTCTTTCCATACTCGTGAAATTACTTAACAAAGCTAGAATGCGGATACCTACTTCTGTCTCGTTCTCGAAGGAAAATTGAAGTGAGAACATAATTTTGTTGCGGCTGACTGAGCCAAGATAAGTTTTTTTTAATTCACGATGTGCTAGCGTTTGTCCTCAATATTTTTTTCTTTCTTTCATTAACGCCAGTTTACAGGCATCCGTCATCTAAACCAGGTAGTGTCATTGACCACGGACACAGCAATGTTCGAAACCCCTCCGGTCAAGTTTGAGAAAAGTAGACGAATATGGAATGGACGACCAAACTTGACCGGAGGATTCGAAACGTCGGGAAATATAATAATGTAAAATAACTCGCGATAAAATCCGTGTTTAATTTAATTGTGTTTTAATCATGAAATACTAATAAATCATTAGTATTGATTAGAGATGCCACAACTATTTTGACTAATATTCGGTATTCGGTTTATTGTTGCGTACTATTCAGCCGAACACAGAAATCCAAATCTTTACTACATTTTCATAATATTTCCAAATAGGTGATTTTTAACAAAAATTCACCTGTGTGTAGTAATTTAGTAAAATGGTGCCATTTTGTAAAGTTTTTGGCGAATAAACAATGATAATTTTTAGGTCTATTAGTAGCACACTTTAATTTATTGTTGAACGAAATATCATGCAAACATTCGGCCGCCGAATCTTCGGTGCTTCGGCTGATAGCGTCACTGAATATTCGGTATTCGGCAAAATCACTATTCGTGGCATCACTATCATTATGACCAAAATGTGGTTCTTTAAGAAGCCAGGTTCTATTATTGGACATCGGATAAGAAATGACGATAGAGTAGGATAGAGACATTATCTGATTTTAGTGCCTAAATGCCCTGATTATTTAATTGAGTAGGTACGCCTCAGATCATACAAATATAAGCATATATGGCAAGATGGCGTAGCGGGTGCAAACGCATCTGGCCTAAATCAGGCTTAAATAATGCCTATAGTTGAACTCACCCTGCACACTACATTTTGACTGTTAGTTTTTTTTTTTTTAATTGAAGGACCACAAAACTGTAAATACATTATAAACTATCTTAAAAATCAACAAAAATCCTTAATATCTAATTAAATGTAATTCCTTCTTGATGTGGACCTATCATTCGTATACAATTGAGTTTAATTAATTAATGCTGTCACTAGCTTCAAAAAATGAAATAGAACTTTGAATAAACCAAATAAAAACAGCAGTAATGCTGCATAGAAGTCAGCTAAACAATTGTTATTATAGTATAGGATACCGCCATAGAACGACCTTCACCGAGCTGGTTAATGGATGAAAAGTATTTTATATTTAATTAAATATGTCAATAAATATATTGCAAATGGGTTGTCTAAAAAAATTCAGTCCAGAATATGATTGATTAAAAAATTTAAAAATAATTTGTTTTAAATATTTTTTATGAAGGTTTTAAATACGACCAGTAACGACCAGTGTTGTAAGTTACAAGTTTCTGTCTTATAGTTTAGAAATGCAGGGGCAACTTTTTGCCACTTTGGCGGGCTACATTTCGCAAAGTATAGACTTTATAAAAAAGTGATGTATGAAACCTTACATTCATTTTAAAAGACCTTATCAACGATACCCCATAATTCTCTAATAACCAAACCAGTGAAAAGTAAAAAAGTTTTTTTTTTTTCAAATTGTTAACTAATCATATTCTGGACTAAATTTTTTAGGCAACCCATTTCCAACATATTTTTTGACATATTTAATTGAATATAAAATACTTTCATCCATTAACCAGCTCGGTGAAGGTCCGTTCTATGGCGGGATCTTAGACTATTAGTTATCACCTAGTTATTTACTAACGCATGAAGACGAAATTTAACTGAGGCTAGTGAACTATGGTGAAAGATATCAAAATCATTTTTAATCGCGTTACACCTATCACACATACGAGAACTTATAGTTCATTGGTGTAACAAGTTACAGTGCGAAAAAAATGAGTAAGTGAGCTGTACTTATATTTTTTTGCGTTAAACGGTGTAGCAGTATAGCAAAAAAATATAGAAGTATGTAAAATTGAGACATTTGAACGCGAACAATAATTGTACTAAGGCATATCCCTTGTTTGTCTGATCTGAAGGAGTACGCTATGTAGTAGGTAGTCAAGTAATCAAGTATATTATTTTTTATTAATTTGTTTTAAGGCCCCCACAAGACAGGCTTTGTCCTAGTGTGTTTGACCAATAGTAAAATATTATTTTAAGGTATTGTTTAAGCAATAAAAAAAACTTTCAATCTTTAGGTACATTAGATTAATACTTGAGGTTGTGTGAATTTGATCATAGCTTTGAGATTTGTAAGTTAAAAAACTTGATGGAACTGAATTGTAAGTAATAACTTAATTGCCTATCTAGTCAAAAGTAGTCAGTATTATCGTATGTTTTTTCTTATAAAGTAAAAAAGAGAGACAGAGACATAAAAAAGGAGAAGAAAAGCAGAGAGAAGAGTAAAATTGTAGTATAAACTGTTTACCGTTTTACTTATTAACTTAGATAGGTTGTAAGTAAATATAGTGTTTTATATATTTCCTCTCGTGTGTCGTGTTTCTTAGCTCTGTACTGATTAACTATCTATTTATTTATTTTAATAAACTGTGATGATTTACATTACATTTATTTACATTCTCTTGACGACCTTTCTTTTAAACTATTTAAGAAACTAAGTCTGCGTGCTTCATCTTCGACCACATGGTGGCTTATCAACAGGCTTATCTTAGTTGGTGGTCAAACGCGGACTTATTGGCGATTAAAAATAACCTGTCCTTCTTTTCTACCTGCTATCATAACCTACAAATATTAATTGGAAATCGTAAATATATATTTTTTAATCGTGATAAGTCCGCAATTGACTACTAACTCGTCTATTGATAAACGACGATGTGGTCGAAGATGAATCACGCAGACATAGAAGAAGACCTATTCACTCTGACCTTGAAAAGGCCCAGTTTATATCTTCAGGAAACAAAGAAGCCAATACTTGTTTGGAACAAGGATTGGCTTCTTAGCCGTATGAATTATAAGTAATAATAATTATTATAATTTTCTGAGTTGGAAAAACTCCTAAGAATAAGCCGTGCTTTTCAATAAAAAGTCACCATATTTAGATTTGTTCGTACTTTTAGCGACATGCCTCAGCGTTCTTTTTCCATCTAAGTCAAAAATCCGGCCAAATTTAAATTCCGGACGGAACGCAAAGTTCAAACGAATGAGATTCGTCTGGAACCTAGTCCCAACATAATATATATTCTGCAAAACCACGCAACTTTTTTACAAATACGTACAAATAAAAGCTAACAAAACAATTGATTAAAGTCAGCGTCAAACAGTTGTACATCGTTTAATGAGACAAAAATACATAAATACGGATATATTTTACATTTTAATGGTACGAGTAGCTGGGGTGGGAAGAGATTGTGTTGTATGCGACCGACTTGCCGTAGCTTCCATAACCAATGTTAGCCGACAGGCCGGTTACTGGATAGGCACTGGAGTAACCACTGGAATATCCCGGATAGGAGCCCGCGTAACCGCTGGAATACCCTGGATAGGCACTGGCGTATCCGCTGGAATACCCTGGATAGGCACCGTACCCGCTGGAATACCCTGTGGAATATCCACCCGAGATGCCACTGGTATACGCACCTGAATAGCCAATTGACTGAGAAACTGGGACAGACGCAAATGAAGAGACAGCAGGAACTGCAGCCACTGTAGCCGCGTGGTACGGAACCGCTACCTTCCTCTCGACATACACCGGATGTGGCACAGCCACGGGACGGTCCACATGTACTGGCACTTGAACTTGCCTGTCCACGTAAACTGGATGTGGTACGGCTACCTGCTTCTCTATGTACACCGGTCTATCCACCGGTACTTGCTTCTCAACCGTCACAGGATACGGCACTGGAACATTCACCGGCACTTTAACCGGATATGGCACACGTTTTTCATAATACACGGGGACCTGCTTAGTGATCTCGACAGGCACTTTTTGCACGACAGGGTATGGCACAGGCCGATCCACCGTGACCTGGTAGGGGACTTTAACTGGGTAGGGGACTTGGCGTTCAACCGGATATGGCACAGGTACTTGAACTGGGACTTGAACGTTGTGAGTGATAGTGCGAGTGATATAGCGAGGAATTTCTTGGCGAAGGATGACAGGGTTCGGCTCGACATGTGACGTTGTCTGTACTGTGGGAGCGGGTAATTGAACTGATGGTGCAGATACAGCAACTGGTCCTGCTGAAACAGCCACGGGTCCTGCAGAAATACCTACTCCGCCACCGGACAAAGCCACAGACCCTGTGGAAACTGCCACGGGCGCAGCAGAAACTGCTAAAGGTGACGCTGAATATGACACGGCTGGCGCAACCGACGCTGTACCATATCCCAACGACGATCCCAAAGACGAGCCGTATCCACCATATCCACCATATCCACCGTGTCCACCATATCCAGCGTATCCAACTTCCGCACTATAACCGTGGTCAAACCCTACAGATCCGTATGAAGGGCCATGCGCCGAAGCTTCCCGTTTGACGCCCTTTTCCGAGGACAAGTCTTTGATGCCGTTGCCCTTGAGAAATTTGGACACCTGTGGCTTCTCCACGACCTCTCGCGCTGTTGAAAGACTGCTCACCGCAAGCAGCACCTGGAAACAAAGAAATGTAATCACTGAATATTGCATTATTGTTTCTACTTATTTAATTACATATATGCATCTTTTTTTAAAGTCATTTTGGCCTCTAGAATTGTCAGAATTTAAAGTGGTCCGAAAAGTCTCCGATCCTAGATTTTAGCTGTTTTTATTCACACATGCAAAAAAAAGTTGACTTAAGTAAATACCAATCTTGTTCTATTAGTATGTTTGCAATGTGTACATGCCTATAACGACAGTAAAAGAAGCTATTTATACTTAGAACCACTTACGAGTAGGTCGTTTTACTTATATGAGAAGGCAGTCTATGATGTAGGGCGAGGCTAACTCGATCGGACCTCACGGAACTCAGGCTGGGTGCGACCAGTCTAGTCACTGACCTACCCTCTCACATACACTCATAATGATCCAATAGGTATATAAGGAATACACTTGTTCAATACCTTAATCGTGAGAATGTCCGTATTCGATAAAAGTATGAACGAATTACGGAGCTTATGTGGAATTTATGGAATTGACCTTTCTGTAATATCTACGACAATTTAAGTGTCATATTTCATGCCCTACTTAAGGGGGTTCTGCCCATCCGCATTTCTCTTGCCCGCAAATTTTCCCTTAATTGAAGACACTAGCTGTTGCCCGTGGCTTAGCACGCGTAATATAGAAATCTAGTTTTCTTTCGCGCACTTTAAGTTTCAGTCCTGCATCCGTCCTGTAATCCACACTACTCCTTTACCACCCTTTCCGCTCCAGTTCTGCATTCGCCCCGTAATCCTCTCTACTTCCGTTCTAGGCCCAAATTCGACCCGTAATCTGCTCTTCTTCTATCCCCACCCTTACCACGCGATTGAAGACATAAAAAGAAAATTTAATATTTTGAATGCTGTATCAAATAGACACAATATTGAGTACGTCAGACAAAAATAACGATCCTCTATCTGTTATTATTAATGTCAACCTGTCTTAAAGATCTATTTCTAGTTAAGATGAACTTAACTTAAGTACCTATCACCAACACCAAGGAAAAAGTCAATGAATTCACGAATGGACTCATTATCATTACTACCCGACGACGTAAAACCAAAAGAAAAGTATTTTGATTGGTCTGTAAAACTTCTCCATTGCCTACCTTTGAACAAATAGTACAAACGTTTCCGTTATGAATCGTATTATAATTTTCAATTTCGGAGTTTGAATTTTTTTATAAATAACAATATTGTCAAAATTCATTGTTATTATAAATAATTTCTTTATTAAAAATCTGAATAAAACCTCTGATATAATGGCGTAAAAGAACATAAATTACTTAACTACGGTAATACTTACTCAACTGTAAAGTACAATTAAAATACGGTAACTAGCAAAAAAGCTAATGGAAGATTATTTAGATGTTACATTGCCATATCAGAAATATGAATTTTTAGTAACGGTTCAGTTATTTACTTCGTATAGTGTTTAATATCAAATTATATTTTCTTTCAAAACATCTTCCCGATCCCGATAAGGAGAAGTAATAAGAAAAAAAACCTTATTAAAACATTAAAGTGTATTATTACTCATTTTTCTGGTCCTCAAGTAAAACTAAGTGCTTACCATCAAAACTGCAATCAGTGACATTTTAAGTTCCGTATTTACTAATTTGAGATCACAAAATCACATAACTTTTAAAAAATTGTGCCAAAATATCGACCGGTCCAGTTGCTACTTTCAGTCGTTATGTGATCCGAACACACTTCGTTGGCTTATATAGACAAGTCAGTTGCATAGATCCTGCGCGCATATCCATGCACCGAGACGAATTATAGCCTGATTGATATTTATTATAGTTTCGTGGGCAGGGCACATAGCACGCAGAACAGGTGGCCGTTGGGGCAGAAAGGTTATCGAATGGAGACCACGGACCGGTAAGCGCAGCGTTGGACGTCCACCCACAAGATGGACAGACGACCTAAAAGAGACCGCAGGAAAACGCTGGATCCTGGACGCTTCCAACCAGCCCTTCCCATAGGGGAGGCCTATGACCAGCCGTGGACGTCCTATGGCTGAAATGATGATGATGATGATACTTTCGTAAATACGCTGATTAGGGTAATTTCGTAAGACTATGGGAGCAGAGAGCTAGATTAAACGCACGAACATAGTAAAAAAACATTGAAATTATATGCATAAATTACACTACTTACTGATCTTAAAATTTGGTAGTTCTTGTCACATCGAGCGCAACTATGTAAAAGATACAATAATAAGACAGCGCGGACGCAGGCGCAGTTAATTTCAAGCTTAGTGTTATGTTAATACCTATTTACCACACAAAGATTATCCGTGCCATCTGTCCAATATTTAATTTAATGCTAAGGGGTGGAGGGGTCCTGGAGCCCTTTATTTACGCCGAAGTAGAGCCCTGGCAGATTGGTTACTGATAGCGGACAAACGTTCCGTATACAAACAACCAACCCGATGCACGATTGATCGACAAGATCAGACCCGACGCAGGTCATGCGAGGATGAGATTGGCCGGAGACGGGAATTAAAGGGTCAAGGGAGAGGAGACCTATACCCAGCAGTCGATACAGGCTGACGGTGATGATGATGAAAGTTGACATTCACTCGGTCTTATGAGTGTTTTCTGCGTTTCATTCAGCGTTGAAGGGTGAGCAGCTACTGTTAGTCTGGCAATGTATTACAAACCACGATTTATGGTTAAGAGTATATAAACAAAAAAAATCGTATGAACTGTAGTAATGGACACTGTCGTTCACTGACAGACGGACAGAACGATCTTATAAAAGTTCCTTGTACCTACGCAAATAAAAATGCATTCTTAGAAATATTCTTTTGTTTCTCAGACATTTGACCGGTAAAACACTGTTTTAAACTATCGCGGTTGTTCACTAAAGTTATATGATTATTTACGGGATATTCACCGTGATAAGTTTGTGGAAGGAGCTTCCGATATTTCGGTGCAATTAGTCGGCTAGTGCGTGGAATCCAGTATTAGGATACCTTAAAATTAAGAGTCCGCGTTCAAAATGTCTTCAAAATACTATACGCAGTGATACAGCGTGTTTTGTTGAGACTTAGGTTCGAGTTCGAGTTCCAGGGATAACCGTAGCAAAAGACTAAGAAAGATGGTAGATCGTTTTGTCTGCACCTAACTTTGAACTTTTTCACCAACCACCCGCATTCTTCAGTCTTCCCGTGAACATGGTGCATGTAACTGCGCCGAAATATCGGGAGCTCCTTCCACAACCTTACCACGGTAAATATCCCGTAAATAATCATATAACTTTATTTGACCGGTAGTTCTCATTTGTTCTATGAAACATGACGTCATTGGACAAAATGGGCCTATATACAGGTAAAAAATGTTAGTATACTATGTTAGTATGTGTACTTAGTATACTATTTGTCAAACGGTACCTAGACGTGTCCTGCTTACCATTTTTGCAAACATGAAGACTTAAAAATACAGCCATGTTAGTCGTAAATTATACAATTTTTTACTGCGACAGGTGTCTAGATCTTCTAGGTTTAAGGAACATGTCTTTTAAGGAATTAGTAACTGATTAATATTTATAATTCTACGTAGTATGTCTCGCCGGTTTCTACATATCCACTCGATTTGAATATCGAGATCAAAATGTAATGCACAGCTACGTAGTTTAAAAAGACCTGCTAGGATATGGTACATGCCAATCAAAACCACATGTTTTTTTAAATCTTGTTTGGCTTATGTCTAAATCATGCCTAATAGACTGACGGACTAGTATATATAGACTAGGATGAAGCACGATTGCCTAGAAAGAACCTATTTACTCACCATTTAAAGACATGCGCACATATTGTATTTTCGGAGAAAACAATATTTAATGTGTATAAAAAAGTTGAATCAAAGCGATTCTTGCGCACGTGGGGAATATTCACCCAGTAAGGATGGTACATTGCCCGCGTTTGTCTGGGCGTCCGGTAAAGCAGTAGATTATGTACTAAGGGAATAAAGCAGTGTCTTACGACGCGGGCGGCATATGAACCCTGAACCCTGAGCGTAACGAGGGACTCAAGCTGCCCAAGACGAAGACAGGCTTTATTCCAGAGGAGCATACTCTACTTTTCACACCTTCTGCGAGACAATAAAAAGCCAATTGCAATAAAATTGACTGAAAATCACAGCACCAAACACCGTCTTTTGTTTCACATTCTCTGTAAACGCACCTTTTTAAGTGTACTACTTATGGTGGCCAGTTCGATTTTCGAACAAACCTGTTTGCGATGCCATATGGGCATTTTAAGTTTTCCACGAGTTTCCACACGAATTTGACGTTCTAAATTCAAATCACTTTATGCCCTAGGCAGTTTCATACAACTTTATATTCGTTAAGATATTATAATGCTTTACGTTGAGGTTGCATGATATGTAATTGGACATTGGTGTGAAAATATATTTTAATTGGGAGCCGAATTAAGAAATAACAATGACATAATTAAAACATTTTTTTACCCTGAGTTTGGGAGCAAAATAAAATCAAATGGTATTAATACGCAAACATGAATCTAATTTAGAATTTCTAATTCTAAATCTAATTTAAGTATTTAGTATTGTATAATGTACTAGCCGCCCGCCCCGGCTTCGCACGGGTGTAAGCTCAGCCTTCGGCCTCGCTACAAAATATATTATAGCCTATGTCACCCGGGGATAGTGTAGCTTCCCAACAGTGAAAGAATTTTTATAATCGGTTCAGTAGTTTTTGAGTTATTTCGTTACAAACATATAAACATACAAAAATAGGTACAAATCTTTCCTCTTTATAGTATTAGTGTAGATATGAACGGGAAAGCAAAATAAATAGTTGTGATATTTTTATTAATCAAATAATTTTTAATTACTTAAATCTATAAAAATAATTTAAACTTAAGTAAATACAAAACGACACGTCACACTAGAAATAAATAATGCCATTCGCTCGAATCATTATAAACAGTACAAACTTACAATTGGAACTATTCGGGCTAGGAAAATTCAATATTTATTTATTTATTTATTTATTTTTTATTTCCAAACTGTAATATGTCTATTACAGTTTAATAACTACCTAATGAAGCAGTGATTAAGTCAACAATTTAAAAAATCTTACTAAACTGGAACCTATATTTCGGAAAATCATTTATAGATAAAAGACACAACAACATGAAAACACACATGCATAAAAGAGGCGGGTTAAAGACATGACTAAGATAATATTCCTCTTATTCTCCGATAAGCGAATCTATGATACAAAATGATCTACCAGCTTCACGCCTACAAGATATATTAGACAGCCTCGTTAGCTTAGTTGGTAGTGAACCTGCTTTCTGCGCTTGGGGGCGTGGGTTCGATTCCCATCTAGGACAAACATTTGTGTGATGAACATTTGTGTTTGTTCTATGTCTGGGTGTTAATATCTTAAAAATATATATGTACGTAGGTATATCAGTCTCTGGCAGCCATATTACAAGCTTTGCTTAGTTTGGGGTCTGATGACCATGTGTGCAATGATGTCTAAGAAAATAAATATATCACGCTTGAAATGAAATTAAAAGTTATATGTAACAGATAAACTTATGAATCCTTTATGAAGAAGAGGGTAATATAATTTAATACCTTGCTTTTTTACAATCAGATTATTATCTCATTCAGAATTCTCACAATGCTTATGCCTATCATCAGTCTGTGTGATTTTCCTTATGTTTACAAAACTTTCTTCATATTTTTCTAAATTACGTCTATTCCGAACAGTGCGTCTACATACATCAAATTTACTTATACCATCTAAAAGTATCGCTTAGGTACTTTCAGGAAGCAAATATTTCAAAGCCCGAATCTTAACACATTACTAACTCTCTTATTACTCGTCTTTCATTATTCAGTCTCATTTTCAAAGTCTTCGGGCTCCTTTGTCGTTGTTTCTGCTGTCGAGGTCGCTAATGTAGTTGTTGATTTATTTTTGTTTTTATCTTCTTTTTCTGTTTCATTTTCAGCATTTTCATCTTCAGAAACAGCTATATTTTCACCATTTTCATTATTTTGATTTGGTTCAGGTTTCAAAGTAGCAGCAGTTTCAGTAGTAGAGTCACCAGCCATGGTTTCGGCATTAGCACTTTCTAGAATAGTTGAATTATCAGCAGTTTCTGGCATCATGGATTCTGGAAGGATTTCGCAGTGCTTGCCGGTAACTCCAAGAGGGCAATGACATCTAAAGTAGCCATCACCTGACTCCAGAGATTGGCATCGGCCGCCATTTCTGCATGTGTCTGTGTTCTTTTCGCAGAAGTTTAGCTCTGTAAAGTTAAAAGTTTACAAAAATAAAAATAGTCGCTAGTATATATAAACTCCTGTCGTTATGAATTCTTACCTATAATACCTACCAAAATCCATAATTTTTTGTAGAGCGTAAATTACACTTAATAATAGATTTTAATGAATAAAATATCCGATCAGTGGCTCTCCATATAAAGTACGCCTAACATGTTTTCTTAAAACATGGACAATGTTACGTGCAATGAGCAACAATTATTTATATCAGCTCGATTAGCTTTTTATTTTGAGTTAAAACGTTTCCAGCACTCCATAACACCACGTCGACAGGTCACTTAAAAACTGGTAGTAAAAAATACATTGATGGTTTCAAATTATAACTGCATACTTTTCAGATAGTCGAATGCTATACCAGCCAAAATATACAGCTACGAGTAAGTAGAAATATTTCTGTGCTACCAATTCTCAGAAAATATTACCGTGTAATGGTAGTTTTAAAACGCATTATGCTGCGAAATCTGATCGACTAATACATTATTATTTATTTAGAGAGCCAGCTATTCATCATCATACACAGGCTTCTTTATTCCACTGCTAGGTATAGGCTTTTCTCTGCCATATGCCTCAGTCATGTGCTAATCAAGTCCAGTTTCGACCGCGACGTTGACAATGTCATCAATAAACTGGATCCAACTTGCAGCCAGCTGTTCCAAATTTCTAATTCATTTATTCGTAAAAAGGCAGATGTTATGTCATAAATACGATTGGAGGCGTATATTTAGAAATGGACTATACCTTCGTCACAAAGCATTCCACCCCAGCCAGACTTGCAGACGCACTCCCAGGGTCGAGAGCAGTTCCCGTTCACGCAGCCAGGGTACCGGTGGCATTGCGAGCAGTCGGCACCGGTCCAGCCAACCTTGCAGCGGCACTCTCCAGGGCGACGGCAGTAGCCACGCTCCGGGTGGCAGCCAGGTGCGCAGATCGCTGGAAGATGGAAGCAATTCGAGTTTAACACAGGCTCGTTGTTTACAGTTGCTTCACACTCACACAAATGCTATTTTTAATAGCATGCTCAATAATAACTCAATCTAACCATCGAGATACGAGATCGATAGCTAGATCGATGCTTCTAGCAGCTGATAACCGTCTCAGAACTTATATAGATAAATAAATATCTGGGACATTTTTGCACACGTGGACATCTGGCCCCAAACTAAGCAAAGCTTGTAATATGGCTACCAGAGACTGAAATACGTACTTTTTTGTTTAAATACATACTCAAATAGATATTAACACCCACACATAGAACAAACACAAATGTTCATCACATGAATGTTTGTCCTAGGTGGGAATCGAACCCACGCCCCCAAGCACAGAAGGTAGGTTCACAACCAACTGAGCCACCTGAGCAGGGTATTTATTGCTCTCAGTCACAAGGTGCTTTCGCTGTTGATAGTATGGCATGTATGTAAAATAGTCCGACCGTATACGAAGACGCAGGACGCGGGCCTTGGTATACCTACATCATGGCTTATTGTATAATATCTGAAAGGCTTACGTGTCTGGCACAGCAGACCAGTGTAGCCCCTCGTGCAGCGGCACTCGAGCGGCTTGTCACAGTAACCGTGCTGGCAGCCCGGCAGTGGCTGGCAGGCGCGACACGTTGGCCCTGACCAGCCCAGTCTGCAGCGACACTCGCCAGGCGCCTCGCAGAACCCGCGCGTGTTGTGGCAGTCTGAACGGCACATCGCTGAAAAATTTTGGACAAGTAGTTTGAGGCAATTTAAAACAATGGTCACAATTTTACAAGCTTTTATTCAACTTGCCCTGTTAGTTAGTATGTAGGTATATATGTGGGACGAATCTTGCAACTGAATTTTAGACCAGTTATTCTCAACCAATTGAGCTGAAATTTTGTAAGTAAGTTGTATATAAGTTCGGTGACAATGCAATGTTGTAGTACATCGAGCTGGTCTGATGATGGAGCCAGAAGGTGGCCATAGGAACTCCTCAATGAAACAACGTGACCCTGTCATGGTTTGGGTTCGTTGGATTTGTCTTCCCAATTACTTTGATCCTAGATGATAAATCAATATGGCGAACGCCCCAATATGGCAGACAAAATTTTCATATCTACCATGATGGGTATCAAATGAAAGGGTTTTCTGAGAATAATACGAAAAAGCTTGTTAAAAAAAAGTATTTTTAAATTAATAAAGTTTTTTTCCTATTATGAAACAAATAAGACTATTAAAAAGGTGCTTTTCTTTCTTTTAACAAAAGTAAAGGAGTAATTTATGTAAACAAAACAGAGATTGAACAGTGCGCTGAACTAGATTCAGTATTTTCAATATTAGCAGTCTAAAGAGACTTCTACACACGTTCAGAGCAGAAGATGCCGTCCCAGCCCTCCCTGCAGATGCACTCGAAGGACACGTTGCAGAAGCCGTGCTGGCAGCCTGGTAGAGGGATGCACTTATTGCACCTCTCTCCGTAGAAGCCTAGCTTGCAACGACATTCGCCTGGACGTTTGCAATATCCTGGAGACAGGTAAAGGCATCATAAGTATACTGGTTATGTAGTTATGTACTATTATAATATTTTGTTGCCTAATTTCATTCTTCGTTAATATGAACCATAAAATTATTGTAACCATTATTTTGATGAAGGTTTCGAGCCAATAATATATACCTACCAATTTACTTTGATAGTATCAGGTTTTATTCTATGAATCGATAATGGAAAATTCTTCTATTTTGCAAATCTCTACCGGCTATGTTACGAAGTAAAAGTTCTAGTGAGATGCTAAAATATCTAGTAAACTATCGTGCAATGTCATCAGAATTTTCTTCTGACCATAGACTTCGCCATGTGTCGAAATCATCCAAGCTACTCGTAAACTGCGTGTTTTTTACTAATTATGCAATGGAGTACAGTATCCAGTACAGTCTGGATATAATATGAAGGGGCGCGCAATTTAGCTTATAAGCTATCTCCAGAATATTTTAAACATACAATCAGTTGATGTTCAATCATAATGTTGATAGGTGGATAGGTAGGTATCGTTCGCGCAAAACTTTATGAGCCCTCTGAAGTTAGGCCCAGTGGCTGCGCAGTACGCATATTATAGGTATCCGAGGGACTTTACAGGGCGTCGGGGAGGCCTCGCGCCTAACTTCAGAGGGCTCATAAAGTTTTGCGCGAACGATAGGTATATCCTAAGTATTCAAGCTTAACCTCAATGTACGAATGTTTTCTCTACTTTCTAAGCCAATAATCATGAATCAACGTCACTGTAACATTTACCAAACAAAAGTCTAAAGATTTAATGTGTTAATGGACTTTCCAAAGAAAGTTAGCTAATGACAGGTAGAAAGCTCTTGCAAATCTCAGGTTCTTTTGTCATTAGGTCTAGAACCTATAGGTCACAACCACTTTGTATTGTAGTCGCTAGTAAAAAAAAACCTAATCTCGGCCACATAATAAATATCACTACAAGTTCTGAAGACTTCTTCCTGCGCTGGCTGCTGAGTGAATGCGTGCTGCAATAACATTGTGAAAATCTGAATGTAAACATTTTCTTTTAATATTTTACTGGAGTATCTATAATGGCCACCGGCTTCAACCTTTCGTTCAAAAGGTTAGTAAAAGTTATTAGATTCCACTGTTTTCCATAAGCTTTTTATTGTTATGGCACTTATGGCAACTGTCATACGTATTCTTTCATCAGCCTCACTATAAGTAGTTTCACATGGATTCTTAGGTTTGTATGATGGTAGGACACTTTCTGATGCTGATCTGAGGTGTCTATGGTAGAACCAAGCACTGCCACTTAACATTTCATGAGCTGTGATAAAACGAAATCCTGTGAAAAACATCAAGATAGCAAAAAGCTACTGTAGGTATACCTTGGAGCGGATCGCAGCCCTTCTTGCATATGGGCACATCGCAGAGGTCACCCTGCCAGCCCGGGAGACACTTAGGCTCACCCTTGTCATCGCAGATGTAGTGGCTGTGCTCCGACTGCACGGACGGCAGCGCGCACGCCTGACGATGAGCAGACTATGAACGAAGAGCCAGTTCTAGACAGGGTTAAAGACGGGTGGAAGCGGAGGCGTGAAGCAGCATTGTGGCGGTTAGTCACTACAATAACGTTAGATCATATTATTATATAGTTTGGAGCTATAAACTCGAACTAGTACCCAAAAAAGTCTGCCATAAAATGAAAGGGGCGAGGTAAACACATATTGTACACACTGACATATCATACTAGTTTAGTTCTACAAACCCACACTTTAATATTGAGCGGCAATACGGAACGATATGAGAAAATGCCATCAAATGGACGACCAAGAGGGAGGAGGAGTATAAGTTCGAAAGGGGAAACTGTAGGTGTAACACTTCCATTTATTTTTTCTGAGACAACAGATAATTTTATGATAACAATTAATGAAGAACCACAGAACCAGAGTCACCAATATAGATATTAAAATGTGCAAGTTGAAGTGGCAATGGGCAGGCCACATCCCTCGAAGAACTGATAACCGATGGGGAAGAAAGATTCTTGAGTGGAGACCACGAACCGGAAGACACAGCGTAGGTAGGCCTACTAGTTGGATCGACGACATTGTGAGAGTCGCGGGCATGCAGTGGATGTAGGTGGCAGGATGTCGTTCAGAGTGAAGGTTAAACGGGGAGGCCTATGTTCAACAGTGGACGTCTTCTGGTTGATGATGATGATACTGAGTTAATGAAGAAATTAACACAGTCCAAATAATTTTTAAGCCTTTAATCTCCCCTAAACCCTCAGTAACAGAAGGTAGGTACATTCACTTGACTAACATCTCTGCTGGCTTCCTCCAGTTTTCTTATCATGAGTATAATAATTATTACGAAAGTATTCCAGTCCTATTCATTATGACTCACACACATAAAACATACTTTAGTGTGACGTAACATATCAGTATGCATACGACTAACTTAAAATATTCTTGGCGCAAACAATATCAGTTTCGATTTCTATTATTGGTTTTGTCACACAGTTTCGCTGGGCCCGCTTTTGTTTGGGTAGACGTTTTATTTTGAACTATGCTTTCTTAAAGTAAGCTTCTATAGGTTCGCCCTTATTCCCGAATTTTGTCATGTCAGTTTTTGACAGCTTATCCATATAAATTCTGTTTAAATTCGTAATTTTGTATAGTTATTTACAAAAACTTTCTTGCAACTTGAGACTTACTTTCTGAGTATGAGTAATGAAAAAATCATTTGCAAGCGT
Source organism: Agriopis leucophaearia (assembly GCA_949125355.1). Taxonomy (NCBI): domain Eukaryota; kingdom Metazoa; phylum Arthropoda; class Insecta; order Lepidoptera; family Geometridae; genus Agriopis; species Agriopis leucophaearia. The sequence goes on along the minus strand of OX421274.1, from coordinate 14,412,411 downwards.
GTTAAGTTTCTGAGGTAGTAACACAGAATACATAATACATAGTAGTTAATTAAGTAGTCCTAAACGATAATGAATTTCAGGTAGAGTGCCCAAAATGCTGGCCGCGTTGCCTCGCTGGATGGCGAGGCTAACTTTCTGACCCAAATATAGGCCAGCATTTTGGTCACGCAAAGAATCTTTCAGTCTCCAATCATATATAATTAAGTAAATACATAGTAGTAAGTCAAGATATCAAGACACTTTATAAATTAGATTTACAAATTAGTGCAATCGTGCTGCGTGATAGATCAAATTATTTTTTTGCTGGTAACTCGTAAATTGGCTGCATATCGTAAAAGGAAAGATCAGATTTCTTAGCGATATCCTAATGCGCAATCGTTTATTGCCTTTAGAGGCAGAAAATTAATAATCAGGTGGAGTATCTCAAGATTGACATCGCAGAATGCCGTAGCTGAACGCTATTATAGCAAAACGAGGGATTGTAAAAACGTTTGGATTTCGAAACGTCCTGGGGCCTTACAACTACCTGTTTAAAGCGATTCTATTTAGGTGATGTGAAAAGTTGCCGTGATCGCAAGCCCTATTTCGGCGCGTTTAGGTTCACGTTCAAGTGATTTTCTGCACTGCTCTGTTTCAGCGTGGTTTCGAGCGCGTTAAGATGTAGCCATAATGCCCTTGGGTCTGCTTTACAGCTTTATCTGCTTGCCCTTGTAAGTAGATGGACACGACACAGCAAGTCTCTTTCCTCCAATTCACTCGATTCGCCACCATCATTATCTCTACATCTATGCATTATCATCTTTTACAAAGTTAATCCAATTTTTTTTCGAGCCTCAATCTTTCCTCTGCTACCACTTACCATCATGCTTAAGAGCTTCTTAGTTACATTACTGTCCTTTAATGATTGCTATAAATAGGGACGTTCCCTTAATAAGGAGTATACACCTGATGATGACCTACTGATGTTTTGTTATTGGGTTTTAGATAGAAAACTATAATCCTAGCAGGATAGAATGGGTATTCTCCATGAGTCAACGTAAACTTTCTAATAACTCGAGAAAGCAGCGAGAAAGTCGGCCGCGAGGAAACACTGCGAAAATATACACGCAAGTCACATAAAACGTCTTTTTTATTATCTGACAAACTCGTTCTAGAATGTCCTTAAATACCCAAAAGTCTTCGAAAATATCCCAAATATCCTTTTTTTTATAATAGGCTTGCATTTGACTGCCAGCTCGTCTGATGAAGCGATGATTGATGATGATTAAGCGATGATGCGGTCTACGATGGAGCACGCTTGCCTAGAAGAAACCGATTCACTCGTGATTTGAAGACACCCAGATTGTATCTAGCAACTTCTAAATTGCACGCAAATAACACACATAATTTGGATTGCAAAAACTAAATTTTTTACGGAAACCTTAACTTTTTAAAACCAGGATATGCTTAATTTATATGTTTATATGATCTTACTGACTTCAGTGGGCACTAACATTTACATAATTATACTCTCAAACTCTTAAACTTTTACCTCCCTATCCTTACTCCACTAGTTCCTTATCCCTACTTTCCCATATCTTTACTTCGCTATCCATACGTATTATAACATTTGAAAGTGTGTTTTTTGGGTCTTCTAACTATCGACATGGATTTTGCATAGAGATAGTCATAGATAAAGGGCTGATGTGAGTTACAATAAGATATTTTTATCCCAGAAAAACAAATGTATCCAGTAGAATTGACGCGGCAGAAACTGCTATTTTAATGTATTAGTACGAATACTGGGTTTTATTATAAATTAATTTGTTAGATACAGCTAGCAACACAAAGCAGGGCACCGAACATAATATTATAGAAGTAAAATCAACCAAGTTTAACCAACTCACCTGCTTCTTCCATTTTGGCAAATGCCTCGCTGGTAACACAGTCGGCACCACACAGCAAAAGACGATCAAAACAATGTGATACTTCATCTTACTCCATTTACCGCTATGCCCTACTAAACGGGTGCACTTCTGAATACACCGACGTACTAACAACGGAGAGTACTAAACACGTCTGGATGATTACGGGGAGGCTGAACGGTATTTAAAAAGCTGCTAACAAGGAACAGTTTAAAGATAAAACGGTATTTTTATAGGGATCAGTGATGATGCGCGTGCGATGGCCAGCGGGGTACTGTTACGTGTTAATGAACTTGACTCTCGATGGTAGACTTTCGCCGCGGTCGCTTTTGATGAAGCCAGACAGTCAGCGGTAGAAGACGGAATGTTTTACAAATATTATACTCAATGCTTACTTGTTCATTGTTACGCATCGGTGGTGAGATTGTTTCTTTATAGCCGAAGCCTGAAATCTTACGAAATCCTCCATTATGTAGATGAGTTACATAGGTTTGCACACTTTGCACCTACCCATTTGTCCCCTTCGATAGCGTATGCACCTCAAAGAATGCACCGGGATCTCCAAAATACTAGCTCCAACATCCTGATTCCCCTGACATCGTAAACCTTAAGCAAACGTGACCAAAATGCTTGCATGGCTTAACACGTAATAAGCATTGCCATTCATCGTGGTAATGCCGCCAGCATTCTGGGTACGCTGCCAACTGGTAGTGGGCTTGAGCTTTTGGATTGTCTAAATGTTTTTGTAGTGTTAGTGTTAGCTTGTATTTTGTTAAACAAACTAATTTCAGTTATGTGATTAAAACAAGCGCCAGCGGATATACCAGTCGATATACTCGCTGGCGGTGTAGCTCCACACTTGCGCTCAATTTCTGAAACTCCGGTGCCGCTGCATTGGAAGTGCATAAACCTGTTCAGCGGCTCTACTTTCCTTTCAAAGATTGATTGTTGCGGATTTTCTACATTGAATAAGTTGAGGAAGTAACCGTTGAAAGCGCCTGTAGCAGGACGTGTGAAAATAGGTCATGTAGGTGAAGTTTTCCCACTATTAAGCAACGCTTATTTCTACAGATGCCCTCCATATTCATGAAATCTATATAATAAGATATCGTAGACATCATTTAATAAAAAGGTATTTGAATGAATCCAAAAAAACAGCTAGATAAGCGCAAATCAGTGTCGTTTTCATATATTTTTTCTATCGAGCGAAATATCCTTAATCGTGTTTCGGTATTTGCTGTTTCCTAAATAAACATTCAATTTTGATGTGACACCATTTTCATGGTTCTAAGCCAGCCATGGAAGTAGACACACTAAAAGTAGATTGACCAAAATTTATAAAAGTGAAAAGCGGGCCTTAAAGAGTTGGCCACGCAGTGATGCAACCAGTCGTTCTATGCCAACCTTCCTTGGTAGAGTCATAGACAAAAATACTTTATCTTCCATTGTAGAGTGCAGCGTTCATGGACGAGCAAGAGGCTGGCGAGCACTACCACGGTGCGTCACATTAATCTATTGGTATAATAATGGGCTCTTACGTCAAACTGGTCCCACCCCATCTCACTCAGAACACCCCATTACTGATCCCGCGGTATGAGATGACAAATTAATTTATTTTATTATTTATCTTCTTTTTTTATGCCATAGGTGGTAAATAAGCAGGCGGGCCGCCTGATGGTACGCAGTCACCGTCGCCTATGGATACTTGTAACACCAGAGGCATCACAAATACGTGGCCGACCCTTTAAGAATCTATTAACTCGCCTTTTGAAGAAGCCTATGTTGTTGTAGCTTTTGTTGAATGGACAAGCTTTTAAATAGGAAACAGAAAACAAATATACTTTCAGATCTATGTACACACGTGTAGAAAATAATCAGAATAAATAAAAATAATATGGTACGTACATTGAATTCATTGCGTAAATCTAAAAAGTACACAGGAAATTTTTGGCTTTTCGCAATAAACGCAGTTTTGCGTAATGTGGTTCATAAAAGGTTTTTTTTTAATCAGTGAGTTGTAATAAAAATATTTTAGTTTTTAATCGTTTCTGCACCCGTCGATCGCTATAAGATTCGTTTTAGTTCTTATGGTTCGTGTCAATGTTGAGCGACACTTGTTTGTACTCTGGAAATGGGTACGTCACGAGGTGTTCCGCTGTCTTGTACCACGGAATGAGACCAGACTGGAAAGATTAAAACATAAAAAAATAAAAGCCAAGTGCGAGTTGGACTCGCGCAAGATTCGTTAATATAGCGACAACAGAAATATATAATTTGTGAAAATTTCAACTGTTTAACTATCACGGTTCATGAGATACATCCTGGTGACAGACGGACAGACAGACAGACAGACAGATAGACGGACAGCGGAGTCTTAGTAATAGAGTCCAGTTTTACCCTTTGGGTACGGAACCTTAAAAACAACGAACTTCACGAAAGGTTCAAGAGACATCACAAGTCATTTGGATGATGAATTTAATTATCTGGTTTTCCACTATAATTTGTGACCTGGGAGTGTGATCTTATTTTTATTTACTTAGGATACTAAAAAGAACAGGACACTCACCGTAAGGGTTTTCTTGTTGGTACCACGGTCATAACCATCCTTATGACGACCTGGTATAAGGCCAAGTAGGTCGCCAGCCTTAGGAATGAAAACCACGAGATTTTTCAATCAGTGAATTTTTACTTAAATAGCAAGAGTCTTCTGGAAGACGCAATTAAGAAAGTCCTAAAAAGCGCTGGCTTGACTCGACTCTTTCCAGTAGGGTTGCCAACTAAGTATTTGTATAAAAATTATACTATTCCTATTTGCAATATTTACTATTTGTATAACAATGGTAGAAGGAAACAGAACAGTATTTTGGAAAGATAAACAGTATATTAAACTTTTTTATTATTAAATTCATATTTATGAGAACGCTCAGTTTCGTACCTGCATTCTCTATAACATCCCATGAGTATGGACCAAAAAACTAGAATGGGAAAAAAACTTTAGGATACTATTGAATGAGTACTATAATTTCTGACCTAAATATTTTTAAAGACCAACAGTATTTGCCCTACTTTCCGTAGAGCCAAGAGGTGGTGGAAGACCGAGATTCATGAAAGGATGGAGGTGACCCAGTTGGAGATCGCACAAAAAGTTAAACCGTGTAGTCCCTTAACCATTCTTAGTGGAAAGCTTTCACTAACAATAAAACCAACTCAAATGTTTACCTCGAATGAAATATCGCGATCTCCTCCTTTGTTGTCTATGACGGCGATGCGATCTAGTGCGAAAACGAGACAGAAGTAGTAAATGTCGTCCAGAGAGAAGAAGCTCTCCGATGCATCCACTCGGTTCGTTTGCATCAACTCATAAGCCATTCGCCCTACCTGTGTGGAAAAACTGATTAAAATTTGGTATGACTCGGAAACTTCGACATCTTCAAGTTTTTTTTATAATCGCTTCAAACAGTCAAATCTCACCCTCTTACTCTGCTGTTAATACATCATTGGGGTGACCCAATGATGTATTAACAGCAGAGTAAGAGGGTGGGTAGACACAAAAATCTTTAACAATTCCAATAACCTCATACAAGAATATACAGTATCAGCTTATAATTTTCCTACTGCTGGGACATAAGCCTTCTCTTATAGAGAGAGGACGGGCCATGGATCCACCATGGCTCAGTATACCATGTTGGTGAATGTCATATATTATTTGAATTTTTTTGGACACGGACATTTTTTCCTCACGATTTTTACCACACATGCTACCGCTCGACCACCATCGCTCAACTCAATTGTCCCTTAACTGGCTTAAGAAAACAAACCTTTTAAAGGTTTTTACCTAGCATATCAATAATGTTTCGTATGATATTCAAGCAAAGCAGAGTCTGGAAGCGAAGCAACATCATAGCTAATACAATACAAGTCTCAGAAAAATCAAACTTACATTACTACTAAACGTACACACCACGTAGTCACACTTGGACAGCATATACAGATCCACGAGCAGGCCGGTGAGCGCCTGTGCTGTGGTACGCTGATCTACGGCTGCGGACATGGCGATGGAGAGATTGCCATAAAATGTGTATTGAGGATATTCCGTCCGTGCCTGTACTAAAACCTTCAAAAAAAGTTAACTGTTATTTTTTCTTCCTTTTGCTGATTGTATATTCGTGTGGCTTCAACTTTCGAAAAATCGTGAATTCAGAGAATTGGCTGATCACAAATTGTACAGGGACTAGGCCATTGGCCAACGGATCAGTGAAACCAAGGTGGAACCGAAGTGACAAGAATGCTGGTACATTTCACAAATCAGCATGGCAATGCTGCCAGAATTTTGGCCACTTTAGCTTCCACCAACTTAAGAAAATTTAGAAGTAGTGTTAGGTTTTTATTTTAGGTTTTAGTTAATATTTAAGTTTATGTTAATTTTCTGTTTTTTAAGTTACCTTTGTTTAAATAAATATTAATTGTATTATTTTAGTTCTTTATTTTTTATTTATGTTAAATTTTTTGGGTAAATAAATATTTATTTTTAATAACTTACGAAAGTAACAAAATTCTAATTTAAAAGTGTTTAAAAACCTAATTTTAATCCCTATATGTGATATTTTCTGTATAATACAGAAGATATCCACATTTAGGGATTAATCGCATAATTTTTAACCGCCCATTATACTGCCGTAAATTTTATTTTTTATGTTAGTTTAAGTTTCTTTTGTAGTTTTCGGTGTGTAATAAAGAGATATTCTATTGTATAGGTACATTTCTGCACTTAACAAAGGCCCTCTTGACCTTTTTGGCCCCCCCGGTGCACGCCATGCACGCTGCCTGAGTTAACACTCCCAGGAAAATGCTCTCTACGGTGAACTACGTTGCCCGCAACACTCACGCTAGCGTCGTCGGTAGCGAGATAGACCCGGCGCTTGTCGACGCTGGTAGTCAGCTCTAGCTGCATGTAGTAGTCTTCGACGTGTACCATGTATTCCTTGAGGTTATGGTAAACAGCCTCCGTCGACTTGTCAGTGCGCCTGATATGGACACTGCAGAATTATAGGTCATTTTTGAGTTTGATAGTTTTACCAAATAAACTAAACTCATTATGTGGTATTCAGCGGGCTGTTAAGACTGCATGGGTATAGTAATCATCAGCCTACGTAGTTTATCGACTGCCGAACGAAGACCTCTCCTCGAGAACGCAATAACACGATCTTCGGTTTTACGCATACCTCCGAATAATAGATAGGGAAGTACTTGGATCATTCTCGTTAGGTCCCTCATATATCTATATTTATTTAGATCTCATTTTGAATTATGGACCTATCAAAAATGTTTTTCTTACGTTTTCCACTGGTAGTTCCTCGATGGATCTAATGAGTTTTTTTTTATTCTCCTTGGATCCCATTGTGAAAGTATGGATATATTGAGAACTTTCTTTATCATTAGATCCATTGGTCAGATGCATGATGGATCTAGCTATCGACTGCCTTTTACTGTTTGTCGCTTCAACTGGCCTGGTTGACTTGTGAATCATACTAATATTAATGCGAAAATGTGTTTCTTTGTTGTTCCTCTTTCACGCAGGTATAAAGCAATGGATCAACGTGATTTTTGTATATATTATAGATATTTAGACTTAACCAACCGAGATCGGGTGGACCAGAGAGTGAAATACGATACTCGGAAAGATGTCTAGTTCCTACAGGTATTTGTATTGTATTTGTATATCTACTTGGCAAGATATCTATTTGATCTTTACCTGATATCTATCCAGATGTGTTTGTTTGTTTTTCACTGGCACTATTTATATATTTTATATATATATAACAGATCTACGTTTGGCCATCAACTCGCCTGATGGTAAGCGACGGTGTGGCCGAAGAACGATGGAACACGTTGATCTAGAAGAAATCTATTCACTCTAGTCTTGAAGATGCCTAGATTGTAGTTCTCAAAAAACAAGGAGGACGGCAGGGAGTTCCATGCTTGGGCAGTACATATAATAAATGACGACCCAAATCGTTGAGTAATCTTTGGAATTTCCACGAGAAAGGGGTGGTAGTGTGCAGTCCTTCTGCTCATACTCTAGTAAAAGGGAGAATGTGGAATAAGGTCATGAAGCTCTTGCGCACACTCTGAAATGTATTCAATAAAAAATTAGCTGACATGCTATTTTACGGAGGTGCTCGGTAATGGATTAAAGTACAGTATAACTTACCCAACAACAGGTGATTTAAAGTTAATCTTGGCGGTGGTATCATCGATGGCGTTCTGAACTGAATCAAGCGGCTTCAGGATGTACTTGAGCATTTGTCCAACCCACCAGGATGACGCATCACCGTTGAACCGGGCTATCCTAGATTATGTGTTATTGTTTTTTTTAAATTAACAGTTATCTATGTATGATATAACTATCTAGAACATTTAACGACTCTTTGAGTTTAGTATTTTAATTAGATTAATTATGTAAGTACTCAATTATCAGGCAAGTAAAAAAGTTTAGTCATTTTTATTTTTATTTGATTAAAAAAATCTGCATCCTTGACCGCAAGTGAATAACAACATAATAGCATATTTTTCAAGTATTGGGGTACTAAATGGCATGAAAATTAAATACTGGAAATTACCTGTGCGCCAAATCCTGCGGAATCACGGGTGGAAGAAACCTGGGCATCGGCGATACTTTTTCTACGATTGGAACTGATACTACTTTGACAGTTTTTGGTACTATAACAATGAACGGTGGTGTTAAGTTTATAAGGGAGCGTTCAAGTATTACATAACACATTCTTGGAGATTTTGGACACCCCCTCCCCCCATGTAACGTGCCGTAACGTTTTTCTGTACCCCCCCCCCCGTAAAACGTTACGTAACCACCAAGTGACCATTTTTACCTAAAAGTCACAATTATGCGGCGTCAAGTACCAGAAAAACGCTAAACTACCTTTGTTATAAAACATGCGCGTAGTTCAAACACCCTCTTCTCGCCCCTGTAACGCATTGTAACGTTTTACCAGCCCCCCCTTCTACCCCCAAATTTGTTACGTAATACTTGAACGCTCCCTAATTGCTTGTGAATACACAGTATCACTGCGTACCTTAACACAAGTATGTGTATCACTAATTATGTTTATATAATATATATATATAATGCTATAACTCAATAAAATACCTGGCCATTGTGACACTTTTTCGTCATATGTACTAGTACACGTTTCTGACAACGGATGAAAAACAGTTTCCCAACCAGAATAGTTAAATTGCCACCCTTTGCTTTTCAGTATGAGCGTTCTTTCTGTAGCGTACGCTAATATAAGGCAGTAGACTAAGTGATGAAGCTGGCAACCAAACCCCCCGCTCTGAAACAAATTGTATCATTAATTACCCTTACAAGTATCACTTAAGGTTGCCTGGAAGAGATCGCTTATAGCGATAAGGCCGCCAATTGTTTCACTAGTTTTTTAAGTTGTTTTTATGTACGTTTGTAATTTTTGGTGTGAACAATAAAGAGTTTTCTATCTATCTATCTATCTATCACTTACACAGGTTATATGCCATTCTTCTTGGTTATGTATCTGACATGGTGGTGGAGCCATTCATAGCTTTTTCCTCCACTTTACTCTGACTTGACATAAACTATGGAAACCTGATACATCATCATGGCACGAGTAAATCATCGCTCGAATCAAACTTGTTTACTATCATCTAATTGTCTTATAATGTTTTCTAACATGATCAGAAGCTATCTACCTTATTCAAGTTACATATTAGCTTCCTGGCGTTGCTACAGTCTTGAGGGTTCTGCAGATGATGCAGCCTGCGCTGCACGAGGTCGCTCATGCTGGCTGCTTCATTGCGCCGCGACTCCTCGTACCCGTCCAACTCTAACAGCTTCTCCTGATCGGATAGCAGTGACCTGGTAAACGAAAATAATAAAAAAGTCATCAAAATTTATGTAACTCGCAGAATCTATTTAACAATCGCTAAATATCACCTTTTCATATCCGCCACTTCTTTCAATATGATTTTTATCGTCTGCTGCTTCTCATTGGATGCCTCCTTAAGTTGATTACTTAAGTAATACCAGAGCTCCTTGGTGTTGGAGTATATCCGTCGTCTAAGATTCTCATACTCCGGCGTCGGCCCCAAGCCACTGGCCACATCTTTGAGAATGTTGTTAGGAACTCTAAAACATGAACAGGAATAACACGTTTCGTGTATATGGACTCGAAAATGCTCACAGTTCACGATAGAGTAGTAGGCAACTACTAATAAACGATCGATAGCATTGCAACCTAATACTCACAATGAGTTTTTACTTCTTAGTAATAAAATATCACTGACCCCAACCGTTTTGTGTTGGCAAACAGATTTCCGTTCTGCTGCTTCAGCGTTTCCAGTTTTATCGATTCCTCATTTAGCTTTTCTTTGAGATCAGCAATTTCACTAAAGCTCTCTATGCATCTGAAACGTAAGTGCATTGTTGAATATTTAAGCAACTCATTCAATACTGTTATTTTTGAATGACACAGATGTCCACCACAATATCATTGGCAAAAGAAAAGTTTCTGAGATCTGACATAACTAACAGTGAAAGATTTTTTGACTATTTTTTTGGGTGCTTCTGAACGGTTTAGCCATGAGCAGAAAAGTGTATTGCTAAATTATGCGTATCCGGGTTGAGGTCTAGTGACCTCATATCCCTGGTGCATCAGTCAGTATAGCATATCTGGAACTCCTATTAAGCTTTTTTCTGGTTTTTTGTCTGCGTGAGCTGTGAAGCTAGCTTGTTAACATGTACCTAATTCCAGTTTTATCTTATTTTTTGCTTTCGTACTGTATTTTCTATTTCATCATATTTCAGTCTATAATATATTGGTGTGTTTCTGTTACTTTGATTTAACAAAGAGCAATAATATTGCGAAATATTATATCGTAATTATTGCAGGATTCCTACTTTGGAATGGGCATGATTTACGTAACATCTCATCAGTTAACAAACTGGATATATTTCATGTTTTCCAAAATTAATAGTCATCTGTGAATCCGTGAAAATAACTTACTTGAACGGCTGTATCGTTAAATAAGTAGCTAGAACCCACGTTGCGAGCAGCACCACCGCGAACTGCTTCTGTGTTCCCAGGTTTACAAAGAAGTCTTTGATAGTGAAGTCACAGTTCGCATATCTTATTAATCTCGAAGACATTATTTCTAGCTGCACGCTTCAACCATATTTTGTATCTGTTCTTATAATGATTATGTTTTGAATTAACTCAATGACTTATTCCTCCGACCTGAGTAATTAGACTCGGTAATAGCAGTATTATTTCAGGTATTTTGATTACCTTTATCGTAAGTAAACATATAAAAAACGGCACTAAAACTGTACATGTAAAAAAAATGTGTACTATAATAGGTAAATACTTATATAATTATCGGTTTTTACCGGATACATTTCGGAGATTGCCCATTTGCAATATTTGCATGCTCTAATTCCCTCCTGTCAATTTTTCTATCGAATGGCAAAGGCGGGCACGATAAAGCAACACCTTTTCATGGTTGATATTCCGAAAACCTGTACGAAGCGCTCTATTATCAATATTTATTGTGCCAACCGCTAGACTGAAATGTGTCGCCTGAATATGTGTTCCCCGATAGTAACAATCTGGTTGTATTCAAAACGCGAGATCGGTATTTATCATGTATAGAGAATACTATTTTTGGTATTTCTGGTATTTCCATCTTAGACCACACCACCGCTTAAAGGAGATAAATCCTGTTTATTCAATTTCTATTATTTCTACCAATTAATAGCAGTTTTGGTTAAAAAATACTTTATTCTTATTAATATGTAAAATTGTACATGGTTGCATAATTTCACATTATCCTTTAGCAAAACAAATATTGTTACAGATTGAAGGTTTTTCTTTTCCAAATGCTTGTAACTTGTACTTTAATTATTATAATTATGCAAATAAAATTATCATAATTTTTATATCAAGATTTTATTTAACTTATTATAGGACAAATCTTGAAACTGAATTTTAAATATATTATTATATAATAATATTATCCCCGTATATAATAATATTATGAATTGAAATTTTGCATACCTACATGTTTAGTTTGGATGACAATGAATGTTTGGGTTTTGAACTGTTTGGTAGCCTTATGCCTACCAATAAAAAAAAGCTTATTTATGTAGTTTCCATTTCAATTAAACCTACGAATTGTATGTTGTAATAAAAAGCGTAAGTAGTTTGCTAAGAAGAAAACCACAAATTGTGCTGTTTAAGATGTTATTGTAACTAAGATGCATGAACCACGGTTTAATTGAATCCTACGAGATCACGATAGCCAGCATTGCAGTCTCAGCAGCCACGATTCCCGTAGTATATTCACTCGGGCACAACCGCAATGCTCAAATTATCTTAGTCCTCCACTACTGCACATCTCGACACCGTGAAAAAGCTCACCTCCACGTCTTGTTAAGAAATCCCACACCATACAGTTTTCCCGCTCATTTCTTCTTTGGACCTGCAAAGTGTGAAATGACGTTCCTCAAAGGTTTTACCAACGAACTTGAACATACGCATTTCAGAATGGATATCTAAAGCCGGAAAGTTATAGGGAAAAAATCATTGCATAGCTATGAATTCAATGTACCTATAGATCGTTGTTGCATAGAGTGCTTTTCATCCCTGAAAAATGTATAGTTTCTGAAAGACTGTCCGCTGCTGAAACACCGGGACACAGCTAGTAAATAATAACTCGACAATTTCAATGTGCTATTCATAAACTAGGTTGATAATGTAATACCTCATAAATTTTTATTTACTAACACGTAATTAAAAGCTACTAATTAATAAACTGCGTTTATTTTCCCGTTTATTATTGTGATGATAACCATAATAGAACCTAGCACTCAGAATCGTCTCTGAGTGTGTACGATGAGAAGGTGGAAACGTATGGCACTAGTAATTCTTCTTATTCCGACACTCGTCATATTCCTGTCGTGCTCGCTATTCCAGTCAAGGTGCGTGCTAGTCAACAGTAAAATTTGCGAATCTGTAAAAATAGTATAGTTTGACCATATCTTGAAAATGATTTGCAACTATATTTGAAGCTGTGTGTGTATTTACTTATTTTAATAAAATTCAATTGAGCAGGTTGTTTCTTCAGTTGTTTTTCTTCTGATCTGGCAATACCTCGACAACACCGCTAGTGTTGCTGGTCTCCACATGTGATAATTACTGCTTACCATTGAGCGGCCAGCAAGTTTATTTACCTCATTTTGTAGAAAAAAAATAACAATGTGCTGTTAAACAAACCCTTTAATTTTAGAGTCTTTAGAACACACAGAAGCCCAGATGAAGTAACGAAGCTCCGGGAGAATTTAAAGCAGGTTTTATCTCAGCTAAAAATGCTGAGGCAGCGACACGACAAACTTGTTGCTCGAATTAGAGAGGGACTCTCTGAGAGGTGAGAGACTAAAAGTACAGAAATGTGTAATGTTGAAACTTCTACTTTTCAATTCGGTGTAGTACCTACGATTTGCGAGCAGATGTTAATCTTTCTCCTAAAATTTCAGTGAGCCAAAAGACGTCGAAAAACTACTCTCAGACGACTTAGGTCCTACGGAAGAATATGAGCTCCTTAGAAGAAGAATATATTCTAACATAAAGGAGTTTTGGTACTTTGTGAGCTATGTGCTCGGAAAAGGACTGAATGGAACTCTTGAGACGGAACGGATCCAAGCCATTTTAGATGATTTGGCTGAAAGAAAGAGGTAAATGTTAAGATGGCACGCGTGCCCGCGTGCCCAATGTGCATACATTGTTCTTACAGTGTTCGTTATTGCACAGATCACTGCTTTCCGACCAAGAGAAGCTGCCTACGCTGGACGGATATGAGGACTTGCGGCGCAGTGAAGCGGAGGCCGTAAGTGACCTCGTGCAACGCAGGCTGCGTCTCCTGCAGAACCCGCCAGACTGTCGCAACGCAAAGAAGCTTGTGTGTCAACATGAGGTAAGGATACCTTCGCATTTTACTAAGCAATTCTAAGCTATGCTTTTTTAACAGGAAATCAAAGCATTGTAGCTTCATCGTTTTTACCCTCTAACACACTGCGTGATAACATGATAAGTATTATAATTTCTAACAAATTTATGTGAAACGTTGCGTTTAACTACACTTGGGAAAGTCAACTGCCCACGGAGGAATTTTACTCCGAGCTAATGCCATAAATGTGAATTTGTTGAACGGGGAGGCAATGAGATTGCGTAGTTATGCTCGCCTTTGCTAGGTCTGGACACTTCTAGGTGATAATGTGTGTTCCATACTAGTCCGTGTCTGCTTAATATCAGGCATAATGTAGTATAAAGCAAGTCTTTCTTGTAAAAAAATAAAACCACATTATTCTAAACCAAATAAGGTCACTTTCCACAAAAAAACAAGTTTGTTACAGGACTGTGGTTTTGGCTGCCAACATCACCATCTAGTTTACTGCCTTATATTTGCGTACGCTACAAAGAGAACTCTTATACTGAAAAGATCCAATTGGGAGCACAACGAAGAAGGATGGACGAATATCTTCCGTCCTATATCGGAAACCTGTACCAGTATTTACAACGACACTGTGGTTCCAGCGTCGGGTAGGTAGTGATAGTATCTAGACACGTTTTGCCCCCATTTAGTCATAGAAAGTCTACTATTTAACTTAGTCACCTGTCAACGTCAAAATTTGCACCTAACTTTTACCTTGCCATATTAAACAGGTATGTCGCAGGAATAAGATATTCATAGCTCAAAGAATATAAAGCTCAAAGCAAATAGCTCAAAGAATATAAGATATAATATTCATAGATCATATATTCATAGCTTTTGTGGTGTGAACCCTCAAACAATGTCACAATTCGTGGAGTGTGCAGCGTGCCCTACAACCTGCACACTAGACGACCTGAATGAAGCCAGGGAGAGAGCTATTGGGGTGGCCAAATTCTGGTCCAACAACTTTATAAAAAAAAAACTAAACTTCGACTCGAAGAAGTAGAACCTCAAAGAGACTCATTAAAGTCATTCTAACGAAAGATAAGTATAAATATTAAATTGTTCGTAGTTGCAGCGTCACTGCGAACGTCACACGGTGCTAAAGTTTTATCGCTATCGATGTTACATGAACTACACAGAGTGGGGTTGCCAAAATTGCTACCCTATTATATTCCACAAGATTTAGCGCGAAGGTTAGTAGTTTTCCGTAATTCTTAGAATCGAATACATCCTTATTCTTATTTAAAGCCACTAGCACCTAGCACCAAAGTATAGACACGAATAATTATAGGTAGGGATCGTAGTGATGAGCTATGATGATAGTGAAATGCCCAGAGTAAATACAAGATGAACTTGACTTCTTCTAGATTGGCTTGTTGAAACATTCCACATTTCTTTTCCAATGTTCAGGATATCCCGGTTCAACAGCAACCCAACCTCGTGGTGGATCGGGCAAATGCTCAAGTACATACTGAACCCACAAAGTCACATACAAGCAGTCATCGATGACACCATCGACAAAACGAAATTTGATTTGCCTATAGTCGGGTAAGACCGTGTACCAATATTATGAACGCGAGAAAACGTTGCTTCAAAAGGAAACGAAACCATGCATCATTTCGTGAGACATTTCAATTTAACCTTGTGATCCTAGGGTATAGATGTCCCAGTAAACATTCAAACAAAATTATAAAGAGTTACATAGAAGAAAAAAAATAGTTCTTTCAAATTTTAATGAGAAATCCAAATTTGCTAATTTTTGGAACTCTACATATACATAAAACAAACAGTAATAGGTATTTATTAACAAGATTTTATAGTTATTCTTTACAGAGAGATAGTTATATACAAAAACCAAATTTTGGGTAAGATTAAATACGTATATCTTTTAATTATTAAATAATAGCGTTGATGTAGCGCTAAGATGCGGTCTACGATGGAGCAGGTTTGCCTCTAGGCAAATCGCTATTTGAAAATACCCATCCATTACCCATTGTAATTATCGGGGCATACATTTGACTATTCAAAAATTTCATGACTATTTCTATATTATATTTATAGGTAGGTACATGTTGGAACACCTATTCTATTCGGTTATTCATCATCATTTCAGCCATAGGACGTCCACTGCTGGACATAGGCCATCGATTTCCAAAAGGGCCAGTTGGAAGCGGCCTGCATCCAGCATTTTCCTGCGGTCTCTTTAGGTCGTCTGTCCATCTCGTGGGTAGAATCCTACGCTGCGCTTACCGGTCCGTGGTCTCCATTCGAGAACCTATCGACTCCCCTCATTTGTTTTGCGTGCTATTCAGTTATTAAATTAGGATATAATACAACTACTTTGCAGTGTGCTTGTTCAACTCTCGGACAATGTAAAATTCGGTGAAGCCACGTTCCATATGGAGAAGTACATGTCCCACGTGGACGACTTCTACGCGCAGCTCGAACTGACGCGCGCTGTGGACGAGCGCCGCGTGTATATCGCCACCGACGACGCTAGCGTGAGTCTCTCTCATGGACGTAACTCAGTATCATTAAAAAAACTGTCGTATATCATTAGTCGCTTCGCTTTGAAAAAAAATGAGTAAAACAATTGACGATTAGTTTACGTTGTCGCCAACTGTTCGGTGCGGACCACAGAAAAGAGAAAAACGAAAAAAAATCTCACTTCAGTGGTGCGGACAATCCTTGTTTTTTTTTTTTTTTTCATGTTCAATTCTATTAGGCTTTCAAATAGTGTTTCATATACGTCCATGCTTACTTAAAACATTGTAGAACAAAAAAAAAAAATGAAAAGTTAATGGGAAAAACAGCGTTAGTTAATGGACCTGACGTATCTTTTTATTATTTTTTTCCCTTTTTTTCTGGTTTTTTCTTACTATATATTTTGGAATAATCTCTACATAGTATAAAATAAAGTCGCTTTCCGCATCTGTCTGACTGTATATCCGCTAACTCTTCCCAAACCACGCAACGGATTCTGATGCGGTTTTCACAATCAGATCTTCAGTTAGATAATTTTTCACGGAAGGTTTATATAAATGTAGTACTTGGGTTGCTAGTAATCTTATCATGTCTGTGTTTTAATCTATTTCAGGTGCTAAACGAAGCCGTTGAAAAATATCCTCAGTACACATTTTACGGTTATTATTCCAAAGCAAAATGGAAAGACACGAGAATAAAACATTACACGACGCAGGCGCTAACTGGCCTGCTCGTGGATCTGCATATGTTGTCCTTGTGTGACTACGTCGTCGCTACGTTCAGCGGTAATGTGAGTTGGCAACACTCGTCTATACAGGGTACACACAAAGACAAAGAAAACAATAGACATAGGGACGCGGTCCTTTCACTCTTTCAAGAGAAGGATATTATATAGAAGAATTACTCATGAATGAAAAGGACAAAACTATACTATTTCCGTCCTGCACTCTGTGTCCGGTTATTTGATGGCCAGTCCTACAACAGACAGGTGGCAGACAAATCAAGACATTTTGCTGAAAAGAACTGTGAAACCCTTATATTTCTATCATTTGTGACTTTGTTGATATTCCCTAGAAGTATGTTTATTGTTTAGTGATGATAAATTGCTGTATAATCGGCTGTAAAAGGATAGGTGATATTATAGTTTTCTGCCTCATGTGGACACGTTATCCTATATTCTATAGATACCTATTCTCTGGTTACACATATAGCCTGTACCTACTAAGCATGTCTCCTGTCGGAGATCATTATGCTCTGTATGTTCCTCGTTTATCAGGAGTTTCTAAATTGCAGATTGGCCGAATGGTCTACGAAATGATGCAAACAAAACGCATGGATGCGACAAATAGCTTTACCGCAATAGATCACAATATTTACTACTTCTTTAAAAGAAAACATATTCGAGTTGCTGTAATACGCAACATAGGTGGAGCTACAACCACTGCTTTCAATGTATGTCATCCAAAAATATATTTTAAAATTTCGTTTAAAAAAACAACGTAGCTTTACAAAGCTTTATTATTTTGTTTTAGATCGGTGATCTTATTGAAGTTAGATATAATTATAGGAATGGTACTGGCTACGGCACCGTTTTTAGAACAAATGCAGTAAGTATATATTTTTTTAAACGTAGGTTAGTACACACACACACACACACATATCATCAGCCAATTAACGTCCACTGTTGGACAAGGCCTACCTCATAGAAAGGAGTGTTGCCATAATCCCCACGCATGGCAGGCGGCTTGGGGATCGCAGTACGTTCACCGTGTTCTATTAGGACGCTGCTGCCCATCCTCCTCTGGTCGCAGTTTTAGGACATACCCGGGTCCTTTTAGGACATACCCGGGTCCCAGGTTAGTACATTCCGTAGAAATTACTAACTTGCACGATGATAATCGATAACCAATTCAGTCCGGTTTTTTAATGTTTACTCCTGAACCAATTTACGTGATTCTTCTTCTATTATGTAGAGGAAGCTCTCGAGATGGTGCCATGTAAGTTCCAACTTTGCATGGCTCAGTAGTTTTTGAATCAGCTCTAATAATAGATACGAATAAAATTGTTCGAGCGCCTGTTAATTTGATAATAGCAATAATTTTGCTAAAGCGGTTGCTAATTTTGAAGACGTTTTATTTATATTGAGAATTATTTTGATAGAAAATAGTGCGCTGACGACACTTGAGGCCTAAAAATCTCGTCTAAACAATGCTGGAAAATAATTACAACAAACCAGCCAAGTGCGAGTTAAAAGGTAGGACGGGCAGACAGACAGACAGTTAATGATTAGTAATAGGGTCCCGTTTATACCCTTTGGGTACGAAACTCTAATAAAAAGGATTTCCTATCTACAATGGGTACTACCACCATACTATAACTGTATTTCAGTCTGGGCTCATCCCGTGGTATAAGACAGCGGAACACCTGGTGCTGCTTCCGGTTCCTGAGGATAAACGAACGACGCACACCGGCACAAAGCAAAACTAATTTCCCACAAAAATACCAATACCTGGGGTCTTACGCCCACTTCTAAACGCGGGCCCGAATAGGTGCAGTTTGTAAAATCACTCGAACGCGCGCTGAGATACGATTTGCGGTCGCGTAATTTTGCAAACTGCACCTATTCGGGCCCGCGTTTAGAGTTGGGCGTAAGGTACCAGACCTGAGTTCCATATTAAACTTAAGAGTTGGAAAATAATATAGTAAATAAATATTTCTTAGTAAGTATTTATTTGAAAACAAATATGTCTAACAATAATCAAATCTATTTATATTTACTGTATTCTTAAATTAATTAAATTAAGCGAAACGCCGATGATTATCAACGTAAATTATCCAGTAGTAGGTTCACTTACTAATATAATAAATTTTGTTGCAATGCACCTTTGGCTATAAAATAATACTCATCATCATCATCATTTCAGCCATAGGACGTCCACTGCTGGACATAGGCCTCCCCCATCGATTTCCAAAGGGACTGGTTGGAAGCGGCCTGCATCCAGCGTTTTCCTGCGGTCTCTATTATTTAGGTCGTCTGTCCATCTTGTAAATAATACTCAAGTATTTTTTAATTTTACATGTAATGTACCTTCTTATTTTCACAACAGTATACTAGTAGGTATCAGAAGGATCCCAGGGTAACTGAAACTGTTAAAAGTAAGCACCTACCTAGTACTTACTTAATATAAAAAGGTATGTTATTAGTAACAATTAGTTGAGAAAAAAAACTAAAAAACACTCTTATTTTACTTATATACTTCTTATTATTCTTCTTTGTTTCTTTCTTCTTCTCCCCCTCTTCATCTTTTTATACTACTTACTTTTTGTATACTGTGGTGGTGCGGGACCCTCAGTGCGCGAACCCGACTCGCGCTTGACCGCTTTATTTTTATTTCTGACTAAGCTTCGTTTGACCGCAATCTCGCCTGATGGAAAGCGATGATGCGGTCAAAGATGGAGCACGTTTGCCTAATAACCTATTTACCTTACTATTTACCCTAAACTTGAACACTCCAAGATTGTTATAATGCGGAAACACAGACAGGGCCAAGACGTTTAATTTTTTTACCGTTCTAATTAAATACGATAAAGTAAAGGTAAATGTTAGGAGGATGCAAAAGCTAACTGCGAAATGCTATTGTAATTTAATTGCAATGATAACAACTAAAATTCTATATTTAACCTCAATGTCCTCTATGAAAATCTACTTGTTGACCACCAAGAACCAGGAGAAGATAACACAAGAATCTTACACAGAAAATAACCTGTGTCACCCAAAGTACTGTAGGTACTTACTCCATCAGCATTGGAAGACGTCCACTGAAGATCTGGAGCCTAAATTGGAAGGGGTGGCTGATAGGAAAAGGAGAATTAATATTGTACCTTCACCTTTTCCTATCAGCCACCCCTTCTACTATACAGAACGGAAAATTAGTACCAGCTTGGCAACCACGAGTTTTTTCTCTTCTGTGGTGGCAACCAAATGGACTCAAGATCAAATTGTATGTATATCACCACATATTGTACGTATGAATTATTTTAATACTAGCTGCGGCCCGCGGTTCCACCCGCGTGGTGATGATGATGAAAAGTAGCCTATGTGTTAATCCAGGACATAAGCAATGTATGTTCCAAATTTCATCCAAATTCATCCATCCGTTTCTGCGTGATTGAGTAACAAACATCCATCCATACATCCATCCACACTTTCACATAGGTATATGATATTTCTCTCCTCATTTCTTGGTCCTGCACTATCTCAGCTGCGCTTCCCTCGACAAATCCCGAAGCAAAAAATAAAACCATGTTTTTAAATCACATTACAATAATTTATTTATATTATTTCCTTCTATATACACTATAAAATTTATTATAAAGCTATATACATTTTAGGTCCATATTACACGAATTACTGAAGCTGAAATACATTATTATGTTAAAATTCATTCAGCCACTGTTTTTTTTTTTATTGGCATCACACTGCGTGCATTTAGCCGTTATGAAACTATATACCTAAATACTACTCGTGTAGAAATCTTCCAAGCTAAGCTACGAGCCCACTACTAAACGCGCAATGGAAAAATCAACTCGCCAGCCCTAATATCAGATATTATGGGGCACCTAAACTCCTCTGACATGACTATATTGACTATAGATAGGCGGTTATTATAGGTCATACAACAGGGGCGTTACGCCCAACTCTGAACGCGGGCCCGAATAAGTGCAGTTTACAAAATCACGCGAACGCGACCCTGAACGCGCTGAAATACTGTTTGCGGACGCGTGATTTTGCAAACTGCACCTATTCAGGCTCGCGTTTAGAGTTGGGCGTAAGGCTCCAGGGATCCAGAATTTAACGTCATTCGATAAACGGCAGCGCTCAGTTGTAAATGCTACTCGCGGTCACCCATTCGTAGACTGGTCGGATCATCTGTTGCTGTAAGGGGCAGCGATTAGCGCGTGGCTATCTCAAGATAAAAATCACTGAGTGAGAATTTTTACAAGCTTAGAGGAGATAGAAAAACCCCATTTTTAACACGTTTTTATTAGCTTGGAGTGTATGTGTGTATGTATGTGTGTGTGTATGTATGTGTGTATGTATGCATGTGTGTGTATGTATGTACGTAACGAAATCTTGGGACTTGATTTTCAACTACTTCAAAACGTCGAATTAAATTGAAATTATGCACACTAAACTTATTAAGGACCGATGACAATGCAATAATTTAAATAGTTTTTCCCATTATCCTTCCCAGGATCTTCAGGATTAACTATTTTCAAGCGTGATTTTAGTTTTTTAACTCCGAGAATTAATTCAAGCACTTTTCTATCTCCTCCGCTATCATATAAAAATATCAACACAAAAATTGTTTTAATATAGGTACTCTTTGCATATTTTTTTTGTAATAAAGTTAATGCCTAATCGTTTTTTTAATTCTCACTCTGTAATTTATTATCTTTAATTTAAATATGTTGAAATGGTGCAATAGATAGTTGAGCCTTCGGTAATATTTTAGGAACACCTACGTTTACTTGCCACGCCACGAGAGATTATGCGTAGACGCAATGGAGCGCGTAGTTTTAGCTTGGACGATTTATTTACGACAGGGTTATAAGGAAAGGGTATGCTGCTCATCATCATGAACAACTTTTACTACGGGACCAAAATCGCGAAAGAAACATCAGCTGTTTCCTAGAAAACGTTTATTCACACAAAATGTATGCAAATATTTTTCGCTATTTCAGGGTTAGTCCCATACTAAAAGATGTACATAATGATGCGTATAAAAACGTCTTTCGGCTTAGCATGCCCTTTCCTTATAATCCTGTTTTGTTCCTGTAATCGACTCTATGTCTTTACAGTTTACACTTTTGTAGAAGTTAAAACGTTACGATTTTGTTAGATAAATGAATTTTATTATTCGTTTTGTATAGGTATCCATAGGCGACAGTGGTCACTTACCATCAGGCGACCCGTCAGCTTGTTTGCCACCTATGGCATAAAAAATAAATATATTCTCTGTTGTTGTAATTTTGTATTTATCTACATAAATAATATATGCATAGACAGTTTTTGAATTTTTTGTCAATAAAAATATATTTTCAGATAAGATACAAAATGCAAAAGTTTGGTACAAATAAATGCAAGACAACAAAGTTACTGTAAGTTTTTTTTTTTTAAGTGGTAATTGGAATTGATTGATTTATGCCCCAAGAACAGGTAGAACGCTAATTGATGAAAAATCGTGAAGAGTTGAAATACGAACCTTGGAATGTTGTGTAGCGTACAGAATAGGGTAAATGACTGATCTTCATATCGTTGAAACCAATAGCTTTGATGAAGAATTTAAGTAAATATAAAGTTATTTAAAAAAAACAAATCGGTTATTAATGTTCTGATATATAAGCGTTTAAAGTTTTTGATAGAGAAAACTCTGTCCCTTTCCCACAAAACAAAACATGACGTCACGCCTCTGTGCGCCATACTTGTCTGAATAGAATTTATATGGCGTACAGAGAAGTGACGTCATAATTTGCTGTTTCGCGCTCTCTGTCTAGCATGATATTAAAATTCTTATAAGTTGCTTATGTTTAATCAGATTTTCATTTTGTTTTAAATTATCAGATATATTTATGGGCTTCATTTTAATAGGACAATTAAAAAAAACATCTACTTATTTTAGTTTTAGTAAAAAAAAAGGTCGGATGGCGACGTCTTTCTACTTTTAAAACTTATCTGCACGTTACATGATATAAGATCGTTATATAAGATCACCCGGGATGGGCAGCACCGTCCTAATAGAACACGGTGAACGTACTGCGATCCCCAAGCCGCCTGCCAAGCGTGGGGATTATGGCAACACCCCTCTTTATGGGGGAGGCCTCTGTCCAACAGTGGACGTTAATTGGCTGGTGATGTGATATAAGATCACATTTAAAGGGGTTGTAACATTTTGGCATAGTGATCGGCAACCATATTTTTTTTTTCACTTGTGCGGCCACCTTTCAAACCTATGCCAATATTCAAAGGACATTCATACAACCAATTAATGTATGGAATGACATCTTGTAATGTGTCAGGATATCCTGTTATTATGGGCGAAACAAAAATATTTTGACTTATGGCATCAAATAACAGCCGAACTTGATTAGCGAAATTTTGTTACATGGCTTTTATTACAGTTATAAGATTATTTACGGGATATTGGCTTTTATTATTTTGTATTGATGGTCTCTGTCCATTAACACAATATAGAAAGGTGGCCGCACAAAAAAAGCGGCGACCACTCTGCCAGGCTCCATACTAAAATGATACAACCCCTTTTCTTTTTCGCCATGACTCTTCGTCAATTAGCGTCCTCCCTCAAACAATTGATAGCATAGCACACCTCAATATCCAATAAATTATTTGTTTCTAAATATTACGTCGTACCTAAACGTATCTACTATAAATCTTAAGAATATTGGTGATAGAGTTAGTACCTTATAACAGAACTAAAATAATATTAAAAACAATTTACTAAAACAAAAATGAGCAAACACAAGAAAACTACTAGACAACGCGACATTCGACTTCTAGTCACAGCATTACAGACAATAAATATATAATAATAATTAAATATATTATGCAAGGTTTTAATTCAGATCTTTTACGTAACCAATCGAGTATTTGGCTGGAATTTATAGTCAGTGGTCCGAGTTTACTCTTTGCCCAGTAAATTCTAAGCAAAACGAAGGCTTGTTATCAGTTGTGTATTTGCAACTCCCCAATTTAGTAGGTACGACGTAAAATCGTCCCGATGACTATTAATTTTGCCTGTATGGCCTATGAACAAGATATCTATGGAAAAATAACTCATAGAATGCCCGTATGATGAGAGTTCAAGTGGTTGACAGCACTATGCCGTCTTTCTCTCTCTGACTTTGTCATTGTCATTTGCCATCTGTCTTTCTTTGTCTCCAGTTGAAATGCGCACTAGATACGGTGCGACAAACTTATCTAAGAATCGAAGAAGGGAGCGATTCGAAGTACTTACTTCACAGACTAGGTAAAGCTTACTACGTAGCCCAGACTTGTAGTTATGATTATTTCAATTCAGTCAATTACCTGAGGGGCGGGGTGAGGGGTCACTGAATGCTGATTGGGCCATTCAATGTCATTTCAAAACGTTGACGAATCGCAGGCTTGGCCAGTACTGACGTGACATTTAATCGTCTTCAGTGTGCGTGTCTTTACATCAGACGTTTTCATCTAATGTAGTGCCTGAACATGTTCGCCCTGCATTAAATGTCTAGTTCTAGAAAGTCTTTGACTTACTTCATAAACGAAACTGACAACCACCCGTAGAAAATATAGTTCTATCATTTGGCCACCCCTACAAATAAGTTTGTCGGTCTGCCAGAAGCCGGCATAGATTGCTAAGTGCGTGGAGCCATTTTTGGATTGAGTTATAATTCTATTACATACCTTGTTCGTAGTCTACAGAACAATGTTTTTAAGACAATCACTAGCTGGTCCAACAGATATTTATTTACATTTTAGAGCCTGCATATCCGCAGAGAACTTTCACCATACATATGCAGTTTTACTGCAGTTTGCCTTGATGATCTGATATAAAACAAACAAAAAGATATTAAGGCCTCATGACATAAACACATACAGCGCGGCAGCATGATTAAAGAGATTCTAAATAAAGCATAAATTGAAACGATTGAAAGTAAACTGGCGTCTCGCTTAGTTTGCTTTGATCAGACCAAACTGACGCTTTGCCTAGTTTGCCCTGATCAGACCAAACTAGCGCCTCGTTCAGTTTGCTCTGATCAGACCAAACTGACGCCTTGCCTAGTTTGGTCTGATCGGACCAAACTGGCGCCTCGTCCAGTTTGCTCTGATCAGACTAAACTGGACTGGCGCCTCGCTCAATTTGCTCTGATCAGACCGTACTGCCGCCTCGTACAATTTGGCCTCTCCATTCATGGCAGTTTTAATGACAACTAAATTAAGAGCCAATGATTCGTAAGTCCTCTATCTCACATATTAACATTTTTTTAAATATACGATCTATAACATAAAAGTGTATTACATACTTAAGGGTAAGGTTTTTTTCATACTATTTGATGTAAAATATTTTTATGGTGTATTATAATTAAAGGGCAAATGTCTTTATTCACAAAAAAAAAGTTAAGACGAACACTACAAAAACAGTTAAGACTGCCCATAGACCGTTGAAGGTTTAAATACAATCCAAATTCTCAAGTCCACTATCAGTTCGCAGCGTACCCAGCATGCTGTGTTAGTGCTGTAATCTACCAAACTGAAGTCTGGTAGGTTTCCAACACGGAAACTTGGCAACACTTTTGAATTGTATTTGAGTTAATTATAGTTATTTGACGTTCATAAGTGTACACTAATGTACCCATTTGAAGAAATAAATGAACTGAACATTACTATTGATTTATTGTAACGTTATTTTCTTTATTCGTACTGCTTAGATATTAATGTTTTAATGCGCGAGCGAGAATGATGACGCACGAAGCATGGGCTCTGAAGCAATTTACCAATTAAAACTGAGATTTACAGATAAGTTTAGTAACAGCGCGTCTGCAAAACTAAACACTACCTACCCTACTTTAGAGTCTAAATCACCATTGTATATTGTGCATGATGCAATCATTGTGTTATCAACTACTTTTGAATAATTATTCAACTTTAAAAACATTTTATGCAAAACAATTGGCAACATTATTTATATATAATAATTACATTTTACTTAAATAAAAACCGTCATTATATAAGAATACGATAAGAATCCAGTTCCCATAATCAAACAAGATATCGCCTGTAATATATAAATTTTAGAACTTTTCAAAGCTGTTCCCCGTGTCATTGGACGCGTAAATTTTCATCAAAACATCCAACCATGATGAAGCTTGGTTTAATTCCCTCCTGCCCTTTTTTCTATCGGACTGCCAGAGCGGGCACGAAAAATAGACATCGCTTTATGGTTGACACTCCGAAAACCCGTTCGAAGCGCTTTGAATCCACTTTTATTGTGCGTACTGCTAGTCTGTGGAATGCACTGCCTGAATGGGGTTTCCCCGATAGATACAATCTGGGTGTCTTCAAGTCAAGAGTGAATCGGTTTCTTCTGGGCAATCGCGATCCACCGTAGGCCGCATCATCGCTTAACATCAGGCGAGTTGGCGGCCAAGCGCAAGCCTATACTACAATAAAAAAAAACCTTTTGCCCTCCCTCTTAATGCAGCCTTTTCATAAAATCTTTCTTAGCGGACCTAGACACCCTAGTCATTATTTATATAGGTTGATAAGTTTGAGATGTGCTAAGCTGAAAGGAGATTATTGTACTCTTCATTATTATTGACTGCCCCGGTGGCTCAGTTGGTAGTGAACCTACCTTCTGCGCTTGAGGGCGTGGGTTCGATTCTCGTTCTGGTTCGGGTGTTTGTTTTATGTCTGGGTGTAAAATATCTATTTAAGTATGTATTTAAAAATATATATGTAAGTATATCAGTCTCTGGCAGCCATATTACAAGCTTTTCTTAGTTTGGGGTCAGATGACCGTGTCCCAGATATTTATTATTATTTTATTAAGAACAAATTTAACCATGGGACCAACCCTGAAATCACGACAAAAATATCAGCTATCATTCAGTCAACTAAATTTATGGAACAACTCTTTTTTTTTGCTATTTTAAAAAGTTGTTCACATTGATGAGTAAAATGATCTGCTTTCGGCTTAGCACACCCCAAGCTTATAACCCTGCATATAGGTTGTGTTAAAATGTAACTATTAGGTGTCAAAACGATCAGTTGATTGTATATACGAACTGGATAGTAATATTCATAGTTTAGGCCGTCACATAGTCTCTGGAATAAACCATTCATTCCACCATTTTAATAATGTATAATATAGTTCATTCATGTCATTTCACGTATAACTTAAATAATAAATGGTACGTCAACAATTTACGCACACATTAAACAAACAGACACAAAAGTGAATTAAACAAACAGCAATGTGATAAGTAAATAAGTAACCCCTATAAATATAAAATTAAGGAGAAAAAAAGTTTTTTTGTGACCAACTTTTTAAAATATTGTGTCCTCACTAAATCTCTCTCACACTGACTAATAATTTCAATATAGGTAAGAGAAGTGGGCCTCTGTTGTCCTTTTGGAAAACCTCAGAGTCACACAACGGGCAATGGAGAGAGCTATGCTCGGAGTTTCTTTGCGAGATAAAATCTGGAACGTAGATATTCGCCAAAGAACCAGAGTCACCAACATAGCAATTAAAATCTGTACGTTGAAGTGGCAATGGGCAGGCCACATCGCTCGAAGAACTGATAACCGTTGGGGAAGAAAAGTTCTTGAGTGGACACCGCGAACCGGAAGACGCAGCGTAGGTAGGCCTCCCACTAGATGGACCGACGACATTGTGAGAGTCGCGGGCATCCAGTGGATGCAGATGGCAGGATGTCGTTCAGTGTGGAGGTTAAAGGGGGAGGCCTATGTTCAGCAGTGGACGTCTTCTGGCTGACGATGATGAGGTAAGAGAATTCAAACTTTTTGGGACCTAATTTCATTTTGACATCGTCCAGGGGACAAAAGACCTTGCTAGGGCAATTTTAGAAATCAATTTGTATTTTTTAATGTACTGTGGTTTTTCTGCATAAAATGGATTCTTTCATACAAAAGTTCACAGAATCTATCATAAAAAAAATACTTGTTATGGAATGTATTATGAAAGATTTCGTAACTGTATTGTTGTTATACTATTGGAAACATTATATCAGTCGTGTTTCATTTGAAATGTAAGAAAAGTTTGTACTTAGTTCTACAAAAAAATATGGTTTTATATATTATCTTGTAATTGTAATGAATTTTGGTTTATTTTCCTTTTTCGTTAAAGAAGGCATAAAACTTGCCAATTGCGTTTTTTTTCCCGGCCGAAAAAACGAAAAACAAAAAGACAGATCTAAATTGTTATCCATAGAAATAAGATCCATTTTTAAATGGAACCACAATACTTCTGCGCTCGCATTGTTGTCCCAATTTAATGTAAAGTAATATAGTAATTTAGAAAATTTGTTTGATCTTTATTGTCATAAAATTAAAATATATAAATAGATTCTAGTATCAGATCATTGTAAAGAAAATCAGTGATAGTCTAATGCCTGAGGCATATTTTGCCAATCATCCTTATAAATAACATATTGCACTAAAAACATAGTAAAGCTGCTGAATTAACGAAAACTTATTTCGAACATGATTTCATTATGGAAACTGACGTGGTTACCACACATTTTATTTATATTACACGGGAATTACTCACGTAAGATTAAGCCGGTTATTTCGACTATAGTTTCAACCGTATTCGGCGATCTTTTTCAAGGTGAATGCGCGCGTGCGGCTGCGTCTCGCTTTGAGCTTTTTTTTGCTTTGCTTTGTCGGAGTAACCGGCTTAACCTTACGTGAGTAATTCTCGTGTAATATAAATGAAATCGAACATGATTTTAAGTTTTTTTTTTTATTATTCTTTATACCGCGATATCTTATTTCTACAGAGAAACTGTAGCAAGTTTTTCAAACTTTACTCGTCTATATATTGCCAATTCACACGGCAGACCGTAAACGCATTATAGTTTTTGAAAAGAGACTTTGCTTTAAAATATTCGATGAAATAAATAATTTTTTTCGAAGTTTAAAATAGACAACTTAGAACTGAACGCACGGTGTTGTGTACACACGGAAGATTAAAAGTCAGTCTAAGCCTCGAACACTCCAGACTGGGTCGTCGGTTCCCGCCGAACCTCAAAGACTGTCAGCCACTAAACCCCAACGCCGACTCGAGAGTCGAGAATGTGTCGCGGCGTACAAGTGGTCGAGGAAAACTCAACTCTTTGCTGTTTACGTTAGATTCAAAATTGTACCTCATTGACATGATTTTAGGACAGTCGAAGGGCAGCGACGCGGCAATAGGTTACCGGATTGTATTTTTTTTTAAATGTTTTTTACGTACTACTAATTATTTCTTTACATTGACTTATAAAAAAGCTGACTATAAATAGAATCTCTCACCGAAAGCAAAATGAAAATGTGTTCATAAAGAAATAACGAGTAAAAAAAATTACATAATTAAATAACACCAGGCGATTTGATGGTCAAACGCAAGCCTATCAATACATAAAAAAAAAACAAAAAAACAGTCCGGTAACCTATTGCCGCGTCGCTGCCCCTCGACTGTCCTAAAATCAAGTCAACGAGGTACAATTTTGAATCTAACGTAAACAGCAAAGAGTTCACTTTTTCACGGCCGCTTGTACGGTCTCGACGCTTCACTCGGTGTGGGCGAAATGCTTGCTGTGTGCGTTGGTCCTTATAATCTCTCACAAACAGCACAGTTTGGATGATCCTATACAATTAGTTCCATTTCAGCCGCGCGCTGTAGACGCGGTTCTAGATAACACACTAGAGAATTATATACACATACCTTTTATACATTAATACATTTTATGGGCAGGCCACATCGCTCGAAGAACCAATAACCAATGACGAGGAAAGGTTCTTGAGTGGAGACCACGAACCGGAAGACGCAGCGTAGGTAGGCCTCCCACTAGATGGACCGACGTTGTGAGAGTCGCGGGTATCCAGTGGATGCAGATGACAGGATGTCGTTCAGTGTGGAAGTTAAAGGGGGAGGCCTATGTACAGCAGTGGACGTCTTCTGGCTGATAATGACCTTTTATACATGTGTTTTGTCAATATAGGCATTATCAAACGATTATTTTCACTGGTTTTGCCTGGAGTCCGTGTATAGCGGCACTTGCTTGTATTCCGGGAATGGGTACAACACGATATGGTCCGCTGTTTTGTACCAAGGGATCAGCCCGTTCTGTAAAAGATAAATAATTATAATAGGATATCAGACTGTATCTTCTTAATATATATAAGGTCGGGGAAAAAGTTTCTTCGTATTTTTTAAACAAATTCAAGACATATTTTTTTCAAGTTTAATTACATTTAATTATAATATATATGTGCCATTTTGTTCGATAACTTGTTGCCATCTTGTAGGTAGTGACATGATCCCGTTGCTGTAGAATTTTTGGGACTTCTGATCAAAAAAATGCAACAAGTAGTTTTGACAGTCCTCTCTTGATGTTAATCTAACACTACCCAAAGAATTCTGAAGAGATCGAAACAGGTGGAAATCTGAGGGTGCAAGGTCTGGGCTATATGGTGGATGCATTAACACTTCCCAACCAAGCTCTCTAAATTTTTGCTGAGTGGCCAAAGATGTGTGCGGTCTGGCGTTATCATGATGAAAGACCACACTCTTTCTGTTGATCAATTCCGGCCGTTTTTTCTCAATTTCTTGTTTGAGTCTCATCTGCTGTTGGCAGTAGAGATCCGAATCGATGGTTTTGCCCGGCGGTAAAAGCTCATAATGAACGATGCCCTGCCAATCCCACCATACACACAACATCACCTTATTACGTGTTAATCCGGGTTTCGCTACAGTCTGTGGTGCTTCACTGCCCTTTGACCATGATCTTTTGCGCACATTCTTGTCGTAGGTGATCCATTTTTCATCACCAGTGATCAATCTTTTCAAAAACGGTTCGGTTTCGTTACGTTTCAATAGAGAATCGCAAATGAGTACACGATTCATTTGGTTTCTTTCAGTGAGCTCGTGTGGCACCCAAATATCGAGTTTTTTGTATACCCAGTTTTTTTCAAATGGGTCAAAACTGTTTTGTGGTCAATCCCCAGTTCTTCAGCTACGTCGTAACTACTAATATGCCGATCTTGGTCCACTTTTTCAGAAATGGCATCGACTTTATCCGTAACAGGGCGACCAGAGCGAGCTGCATCTTTGACATCAAAATTCCCGGACTGAAAACGCTTGAACCAACATTGTGCTACTCTTGATGACACTGCATTAGGTCCATAAACGTCACAAATTTTATTCGCGGCTTGTGTCGCATTTTTCCCTTTTTTGTTATAAAATTTCACAATATATCGAATTTGTTCGTTAGATTCACTCATTTTATCGAACAAAAAAACAATTGAAAAATGGCGGGAAATTGCTTTTTACGTTTTGTATTCCTTTTTTTAAATGTCATCTTTTTAATGGTATCAAAACCAGCCAGATACAAACAGTACAACGGATAAGATTTTTACTACAACTTTATACATACAAAATACGAAAAGACTTTTTCCCCGACCTATTATAATTCTTCTGTACGTGTGTTTGTCAACTCCTCTTGAACGGCTGGACCGGTTTGGATGAAATTTTGTGTGTGTATATTACAATGGGTTCCTGGATGGTTTGAAAACACAATTGGACCCGGTAGCTGCCAGGACGACGTCTGCCGGGTCCGCTAGTTAAATATATAATTCATGCTGGTGTAATCCTAGAATTACTATTTCACATCACACATCATCAGCCAATTAACGTCCACTGTTGGACAAGGCCTCCCTCATAGAGAGGGGTGTTGCCATAATCCCCACGCTTGGCAGGCGGCTTGGGGATCGCAGTACGTTCACCGTGTACTATTAGGACGCTGCTGCCCATCCTCCGGTGGTTCTGGTCGCAGTTTTAGGACATACCCGGGAATTACTATTTAATCACTAAAAACTAAAAAAATACAGTCCTGATTTTCAGAAAAATAAAAATTTGATATTCATTGATCACGTGACTTGACTGCAAACGCTCTATGTAGGTGGAATGTCTTTATGACGTCACAGAAAAATAAAAAGAGGCAATAATTGTATGGTGAGAAAAACTCGTTTGCTTGTATGACGTCACTAATGTCACGTGGCCCCATAAATGTCAAAGGGAGCGTTTACGCGGTAGTTTAGTCATCGCTGTTAAGAGATGACGATGATGAGATTGATGATGATTTTAAAGATACTTACCATATTCGTCCTCTTGTTGGTGCCGCGTCCGTAACCGTTCCAATGGTTACCCGCTACGCCTATTTGATCACCGACCTGACAACAATGGCATCTTATCATTTCACTGAGAGGGCAATCTATCTATATAATAAAAGGCAATGTGTGTCTGTATATTCCCTGTGGACTCCGAAACGGCTGGACCGATTTTAATAGAAAAATGATGTATGTATTATTATATAATTATGTATATAAAATTATGTAATTATTTGGTAGGTATGAGAATAGGTCGTAGAGTATATTTCATCATAATCACAATTTTTCATCACCACGCGGGTGAAACCGCGGGGCGCAGCTAGTATAATAAACTTAATTTTGTTCTGTGACATCACATTCAATATTTACGAAACACGTTACGTTCTATCGACCTATCTTATTATGTTCCAAGCTATTTGAAAAAACTGATAATATTAGTAGGTAAACAAACTCACATCGAACGCGATGTCCTGATGACCTCCCTTGTTCTCCATGACAGCGACGCGGTCGTGTGCGTTTTGACCTCCGAAGTAGTAGATGTCGTCGAGCGAGAAGAAACTGTTTGATGCGTCCACACGGTTCGTTTGCATCATCTCGTACGCTACTCGCCCCACCTGATGATACACACAATGATTATGTCAACTGTCACTTCCTATGTTCGAGCGCCTGTTGATTTGGCAATAGTTTTTTTTTAAATATTTATCGGGACTTATCGCGCAAAAGAAAAAAGAAAAAAGAAAAAAATATATATAAATATAATATAAACGTACGTAGAAATTATTTTACTAGAATTTTGGAACTTTAGGCCCAATCACCAAATCAATTTTTTAAGTTATTTATTTATTTAATAATAATAAAAACGGCTAATGCCACTTACACTTATTATTTAGTTTACATTATTAACAAATTAGTTAAGTATTAGTCAGTTATATACTAGTTAGTTAGTTATATACTATTAGGCTGTTAGTTTCCCTAAAAATGCAAAATAAAAAATAAATAAAAATAACTAAGCAAAGCTTGTAATATGGCTGCCAGAGTCTGTTTTTTTTTTCTCTGATGGACTCTGTGTTGTTTTGTTTGACATTGACATACAAGTCACAAATCTGGTAGTGAGGGAAAAATCGATTGCCGAACAATGCTGAAAAAAAACGATCATTGATTTACATTTTCGTAATCGATTTTATGTTATGTATTACATATAAAGTATGTGGGTAAGATGTCGCAATATGGTACATTTTGACTGGAAAAATACGGAACTTCATGCACGTGATCTCTATGTGTATGTCAATGTCATACGTGTCATCCTATATTAAAATTGTCGACCGGTTTATAGAGCTTTTCATGACTTCACTGAGTAGCTTCAACGGAAGATCAGCGCTGTTTGGTAAACAACATTATGCCAGATTGGGTGTATTCACATTGGACGATAACGATACACTACAACGACTACACGATAACTACACGATATCGTTGGACTGGTAGTTTCATACAATCACTACTAAACGCTTTCACACTGTGTCGTTGTAGTCAACGTTATCGTCGCCGACAGATTGTCGTGCCGATATCGGATGACGACACAATGCGGGATGAAGCAGGATCGCGGGGGGAGTGGCACGCCACTTGCTCTCGCGCGCGCATCGCGCGCACTTGTCTGTTCTGTTACATTTCGTTGCAAAAAGAAGTTATTGTTTTTGCAACGAACGTTTTTTGTTTCTGTTGGTTATATCGTTTCACATACCGATATCGTTGTCGTCCAAGCAGACCATATATGAGTATCGTGTCGGTGTCGTTATCGTCGCAGTGTGAAAACGGCCAATGATGCCATTTTTTACAACTTCACTACCTAAGGGTCATATTATATATGTCGTTTATATTAAGTTGCTATTACAAAATAAATAATATATATTTCATTCTTAACCTACTTCCAAGGAGGAAGGAGGAGGTTCTCAATTCGACTGTTACCTCAGAACTTTTGACTGGGTGAACCGATTTTGATGTTTTATTTATTTATTTGAAAGCTGGTGCTTCCCGTGTGGTCCCACTTCAATTTGGTCCATTTCTGTAATTTTTATGTAGTCGGTTTTTTATACATATTGATAATTTTATTGTGACACACACTCTATACCTAATACCTCTTATTAATGATGCAGTTACAAAATAATTATATTTCTTTCTGATAATGACCTCCTTTCGTTGTTTTCGACTTAGTACATTCTATATATATGCGTAACCCTGTATTGAGAAAAAACACATCAGTCATAGGACTGCACGTCAGAAGTGAAAATTTAAGTAGTAATTCACCTATTCTACAATAGATGGCGCTGTTTTAAAATACATGGTACAGCGTGACGATGACGCAAGTTTCATGATTTTTGATTACCCAAAAAGTGCTAAATGCGCCAAAAGAAGTTTTCCCTTCAAAAAATTCCTGCTATTCTCACCTGGCTACTGAAGGTGCACACGATGTAGTCACACATAGACAGCATGTGCAGGTCGACGAGCAGTCCAGTGAGTGACAGCGGAGTGTAGCGTCTGTGTGTCGCTGCCGTTTTCGCTATGGACGGATCGCCGTAAAATGTGTACTGAGGGTACTTCCGGCGGGCGTCTTCTAATACCTGAGTACAAATATAAGACATGTGTCTTATTCATCATTATCAGCCTATCATATTCCCAATACTGGGACACGGGCTTTCCCTCAGAGAGATTAACTCTTTATTGTTCACACCAGAAGTTACAAAATACACGATAAAACAGCTTTAAAAAACTAGCTCAACAATCAGCTATCAGCGATCTTTTGCAGGCAACCTTAGGATGGAGAGGATTCATAAAGGTGGTAGAAGGCGGTAGAGTAAGTAGGTAATGAGAGGATGGGCTCTAATCCTCGATACTGGTCCAGTGCATGTTGATGAATGTCGTATAATATTTTCATTGTTTGTGTGCTCTTTTAATAAAGAATTATCTTATATGTCTTTGAACTTTTGAGGTTCTTGGACATTAGAAGTCCTTAGTAAGAGTCTTAAGAAGATTTCCTTCATGAAAACAAAAATAAGTTGATACTTGTTTTTTAAACAAGGCTTTAGCTTTATAGGAATCAAAATACGCCATCCTAGGGCCAAGCTGCTTGGGAAGACAAATCTAACGAACCTAAACTCGACGGGGTTACGTCGTTTCATTTGGATGGCCACCATCTGTCTCCATCATTAGACCAGCTCGATGGTACCAGAACATTGCATTGTCACCGAACTTACATAAGTCGAATTTCAGCTCAATCGGTTGAGGATAACGAGTCTGAAATTGAGTTGCAAGATTCCACCCGAACAAACATACAATGACGTCGATTCTGATGTACCATTCTCTAAACCAAACTAAATCTAACAGCTCTAAAAATTTTGCCATCCTTTTCTGACTAATTGAAATGAAAAGAAACGCCGACAATTTTAGTCCTGTCTAATAGGGTGTCCCTTATTTTTCAAAGTTTTAAATTTCTAACGCATAGGTCTTAGTTTTGTTCATTTGCCTCTAAAACACTCGGAAATAAATTTTTACCTTATTTGGAGTACGATAACCCGTGCCGACTTGCATCGAATCATGTTCATACATGTTGCGCGGCAGTAGCGGTGCGTATTCACGGCAATTGTCATTTGTTCTCAATTATTCTCGCGATTAACACGTATTGTATTACATTTAAAAGATGACAGTGGAATTAAGAAGCAATAAAAAATGTGTTTTCTTAGTTGGTGACGTAAATTATCAAATAACAGGCGCAAAGTTACCGTCTAATCGTCAAGTTCTTGCAGTACTTTTTTTTAACATTCGCGTAGTTAAATTGACAGTTAGTGAAAGCGCTAATCTCGTCATTCGGGAGTGCATTATATTTTGGGAAAAAGCTAGAATCCCTACCAGAGCTATACCTAACTGTGTAAAAAAACTTGTGGATCTTCACCATGCTTGGAGGGAGTTGCAAAAAAATTCGAAAAAAATACAAGATATTTACAAGCGCCGTGAGGAGGACTTTAAGAACAATTTAGATAATTTATTTGATATAGCACACGCTGATGCTTTGGAACTGATGAAAATTGAAGAAGATAAGATATTTTTACAAAAACAAAGAGAACCAGGGCGTCCAGGGTGTTTAGCGGGTGTAGACAAAAAGTTAGCCGAAAAAGAAGAAAGAGCAAGACAAAGGAAATTAAATGAAGATAAAAAAAGATGTGAGCAAATGTGTTTCGGAGGTTTATCGTCATCTGTTACTGCGCAAGATTCTATTCAAACGCAAGGGCATCACGATCAACTTACCAGCTCTGATGAAAGCCTTGAGGAACCCTTGGCATCCACCTTCCAAATGGTAAGTTCTGAAACTACTACAAAAAGAGGAAGGAAAAACTTTATCACGCCTAAGTTAGTTGCAGCTTTAGATAGATGTCAATTAAGCATAAGGGATTCTGTCTATATACTTCAGGCTGTAGTAGAAGCACTAGATCTTAGCTGTGATGATTTTCCGATAAACAAATCGTCTATTCAACGTATTCGCACACAGAGTCGAAAAGATAGAGCGGAATCTGTAAAATCAGATTTTAAGAATAATGTGCCTGAAATAGTGACCGTTCACTGGGATGGGAAATTATTACCTGGACTTGACGTGAGAAGTTCTAAAGAAGAACGCCTACCAATTCTAATTTCATTTGGAGAAAAGGAACAGCTTCTGGCTGTACCCAAACTGGAGAGCTCTTCCGGCCAGGATCAAGCTAAAGCTGTGTTGAACGCACTTTATGACTGGAATCTCGATGACAAAGTACAAATAATGTGCTGTGACACAACTGCGTCTAATACAGGGCGATTGAAAGGAGCTTGTGTACTTTTGGAACAAAAACTAGACAGAGAATTACTACTCTTTGCTTGCCGCCATCACGTTTACGAACTGGTTTTAAAATGTGTGTTCGAAACAAAAATCCACCAAGTCACAAGTAGCCCTGATATCCCACTGTTCAAAAAGTTTAGAGACAACTGGAAAACTATTAATCCTGCTGCCATTGAAACAAATACCGATATCGTCACACGACATTTTTGTAATACAACAATAGAAGATTTGTTGAAATTTTATAATCAAGAACTGCAAAAAACCATTAGACGTGACGATTATCGGGAACTGATTGAACTATCTATTATTTTCTTAGGAGGAGACAGTGAGAAAAAAATTAAAATTAGACCCCCTGGAGCGATGCACCAAGCAAGGTGGATGGCTAGAGCTATTTACTCTTTGAAGATATGTTTGTTGCAATCTCAGTTCAAAATCAGTGCCAAGGATAAGCAAGCACTTCAAGACGTCTGTTTATTCATTGCGGTTTTATATGTAAAACCATGGCTTGGATGTAGTCTGGCGGTGAAGGCACCAAATCAAGATTTGTGCTTTTTAAAGAGGCTTAAGGAATATGAAACTGTTGACAAATTGATCTCCAACGCAGCCCTGAGCAAGTTTAGTCAACATCTTTGGTACTTGTCAGAAGAAATTGCCGTTTTGTCACTCTTTGATGATGAAGTTAATGAACAAACCAAAACGAACATTGTTGCGAATTTCCAAAGAGAGGGTTTGTATGATTCTGGGAAGAGATATATTCCATCTAAAGAAGATATGTCTGATTATTTGTATAGTAAGTAGGAATACAATAAATACTATTTATTGTATATTTATAACATACATAGTACTATTTTTATACTGTTTTCAATAAATTGTTAATAATACTGCCTTATTTATTGTTGCAGGAAAATCATTAAGTGATTTTGTGTCTGTCAAGAGCACAAATTTATTTTCTCGATTAAAAATTGATAAAAACTTCCTCCAAAGACCCGTTTCTACGTGGGATGAAGATGTTGCCTATTCAGAGGCGAAAAGGAAAGTGCTTTCTTTAACGGCAGTTAATGATACAGCTGAAAGAGCTGTAAAACTTATGCAAGATTTTCATGGTTTGATCACTGCAACGGAAGAGCAAAAGCAATTTTTGCTACGCTGTGTTCAGGAGCATAGAAATCTGTATCCAGACTGTAAAAAAGAGACCCTCAAAAGAAAATATCCTGCCTAATCTGTAATTTTATTTTCGATTAATAAATATTTCATTTAAAAAAAAATATTTCAATTGATTTAGCTATATAACGGAAAGGGTTAAAAACACAAATTTTCAAGATCTTCAGAGTACTGTCGGCACGGGTTAACGTTGACGTAGGAAGATGAAATTTTGTATTTAAGTAAGTCTAGGTAGCTTAAAAAGAAATAGGAGGTATGCATTTCGATATCTAAAAAAAATTTTTTTTCGCCCATATAAGGGACACCCTACTGTCTAATTAGTTGAGTTTAGAGAATGGTACAACAGAATTGACCTCATTACAAGTTAAATGAAAGCTTGTAACAATACAGTTATATGATTATTTACGGGATATTTACCGTGGTAAGGTTGTGGAAGGAGCTCCCGATATTACGGCGCAGTTACATGCACCATGTTCACGGGAACACTGAAGAATGCGGGTGGTTGGTCGAACAGTTCAAAGTTAGGTGCAGACAAACCGATCTACCCTCTTTCTTAGTCTGTTGCTACGGTTATCACTGGAACTCGAACCTAAGTCCCGACAAAACACACTCACTGTATCACTGCGTATAGTATTTTGACCACATTTATCATATAATTATAAAATCCCGTAAATAATCATAGATAGAAGATAGAAAACTCTTCATTGTTCACACCAAAAATTACAAACGTACATAGTAGGTAACATAAAAAACAACTTAAAAACTAGTGAAACAATTGGCGGCCTTATCGCTATAAGCGATCTCTTCCAGGCAACCTTAATCATATAACTGTAGTGAACAACCGTGACAGATTAAAACAGAGCTGCAGAGAGCGAAACAAGGTGTTATATATACGAACGTTGGCGTCGTCAGTGGCGAGGTAAACTCGTCGCTCGTCGACCGTGGTGGTGAGCTCCAGTTGCTCGTAGTAGTCCTCCACGTGGGACATGTACTCGTGGATGTGGTGGAACGCAGCCTCCGTGCCCACCTTGTCCGTGCGACGAATGTGGACGCTGCAGAATATCACATAACATTACCTTACAAATGTAGTTTAAGAGGTTAGATTTGAATGTATTTTTCATATTGTCACTACACATAATTTATGTATGTATATCTATTTAAGTATTTACCATGCTCGAGTGTGGTAAAGTGATAAAACAAGGTGAAACATAAAAACGTATTTTCGTATTGTTTTCACAACTCCATAGAGCTCTCTATCACTAACTTGTTTGGCGATATTCACCGGAACGTAGGTATATGATTTATTTAAGTATGTATTTAAAAATACTTATATATATGTATATCAGTCTCTGGCAGCCGTAATGAAAAGGTATTGAATTTTCAGCATGATCTTTTTTGAGCGGACCAATCCTAGACGCG
Source organism: Agriopis leucophaearia (assembly GCA_949125355.1). Taxonomy (NCBI): domain Eukaryota; kingdom Metazoa; phylum Arthropoda; class Insecta; order Lepidoptera; family Geometridae; genus Agriopis; species Agriopis leucophaearia. The sequence goes on along the minus strand of OX421274.1, from coordinate 14,372,585 downwards.
AATTGAAATAATGACTTTTGTTTTCTCCAATCACAAGCGCCATATCAAGTGGTTATATTATCTTTGATTTGATCTAATCAAAATAGCAAACATTGCAAGTTAAATAAAAGCTTGTAAAACACTCGATTTTATAGCTTAATTAATTTAATCGATCGGTTTATAGCGTGGTTAATTAACTTTTACGCCATGTAACGGCTTAATCTCAAAGCCAATCAAACTGTGCTGTACATTCATTAAAAAAAAAAACTTATTTTCAGGTCTAATCGGACATTTGGTAGGCATTGAAGTAGCCGAAACCAACACCCAGTTAGATATAAAATACATGCAATTATGAGGATTAGGAGTTAGGTGACAAACACACGTACAGAAGAGTTATATATATTGAGATAAAATATATATAAATCAGAGTATAATATTTAAGTTTCATATCTTACCCAACTATAGGCGACTTGAAATTCATCTTCGCGATGGTGTCATTGATAGCTTTCTGCATCGGAGCTCGCGGCTTCAGGATATACTTGAGCATCTGGCCGATCCACCACGAGGACGGGTCACCGTTGAACCGGACTATCCTGGATACACACACACAATTGTGAATTTTTCAATGATTTCTCGAAAAAACTCCATTTATTCCATGCGAAAATTTATGATTTCAAAACTGTTTTGATGATGAATTTCTAGTGTAATTCCGCTTCTACGTCGCTTCAAGTACAATAAGGAATTTGTGATAAATATTTGTTGGTAATGTTAATTTTATTGAGTTTAATTTTGCCTAACCTGATATAAAATATTAATTACATAAATTGAAAATTAACGTAACCTGAAACAAAAAGTAATTAATTCTGAATTATTTTTAATTATAAAATTATTAAAGTAATCTGAAACAAAAATTAATTAATTCTGAAACATAAAATATATATTAATTGGAATTACATGTATTTTAATTGAATTTAAAAAAGTAATAAATTATACCCGTTTCCTTAGTGCACTTTGTCGACACGTGTTTCGCCTCTTCACGAGGCATCCTCAAGACGTGTTGACTCGTCGAGCGCTTGACGAGTCAACACGTCCTGAGGATGCCTCGTGAAGAGGCGAAACACGTGTCGACAAAGTGTTGACTCGTCGAGCGCTTGACGAGTCAACACGTCCTGAGGATGCCTCGTGAAGAGGCGAAACACGTGTCGACAAAGTGCACTAAGGAAACGGGTATAATTTATTACTTTTTTAAATTCAATTAAAATACATGTAATTCCAATTAATATATATTTTATGTTTCAGAATTAATTAATTTTTGTTTCAGATTACTTTAATAATTTTATAATTAAAAATAATTCAGAATTAATTACTTTTTGTTTCAGGTTACGTTAATTTTCAATTTATGTAATTAATATTTTATATCAGGTTAGGCAAAATTAAACTCAATAAAATTAACATTACCAACAAATATTTATCACAAATTCCTTATTGTACTTGAAGCGACGTAGAAGCGGAATTACACTAGAAATTCATCATCAAAACAGTTTTGAAAATGGACTTCCGCAAAGTAACGCCTGATTCAATCAACAATTTATGATTTGTTTTTTTAGATCTAATTTTGGCCACTAAGTCGCCTGATGGTAAACGACACCGTGACGAACAAATCTATTAACTCTAGGACCACACGGGAAGCACTAGCTTTCAAATAAAAAAAGAATCATCGAAATCGGTTCACCTAGTCGAAAGACACCTCAGAACAAACAGTCGAAAAGAGAACCTCCTCCTTTTTGGAAGTCGGTTAAAAAGTAGATTATTTACACACGCGAGTAGTTTATCTTTTACACCCTCAAACTTTAAGCGCCCTCCTGGCTTCGCTAGTCGGCCGCCAAAATATCTCGTGCGTAATAGATCACCTATGTCCCTTGTGTAACATTTACTAATCAAGTCAAAAAATAAATAAATTTGTAGTCTATTTATAGATACCTTCTTATTCGAGATGGGGGCGATAAGTCCTGCATTGACGTCCTGCTTCGGGTGTAGGTATTGTGCATTTCCCCCTACCAGCACTTACCAACCAGAGCCAACCCAACTCTTTGAAATATCGGAGTGAGGCTCTGGGGCGCTGGCACAGTTGCTCCAGTGGCGTAGATGGAATTGTGCATAATGATGATGCAACGCAGTCTAGTTTATGTGGTGGCGTGGATGATGAAGTTAATCCAGGTGGATGACGAAGTTACTGATGTGGATAATAATAGATACCCATAGAAGAAAGTTAACTCACCTATGCGCTAAGTCTTTAGGGATGGCGAGAGGTAGAAACTTGGGCTTCTGCGTTATAGAGTCTATGAACGGGAGCGAGATCACTTTGGCATCAGACGACACTGAAAATTAAACACACTAATACTGTAAATAAATAAATATCTGGGACATTATTGCACACACGGTCATCTGACCCCAAACTAAGCAAAGCTTGTAATATGCCTGCCAGAGACTGATATACGTACATATATATTTTTAAATACATACTTAAATAGATGTTAACACCCAGACATAGAACAAACACAAGTATTCATCACACAAATGTTTGTCCTAGGTGGGAATCGAACCCATGCCCCCAAGCACAGAAGGCAGATTCACTACCAACTAAGCTAACGGGCTGTCGACAGTAAATGCTGAGTAAGCAAGCAGCCGCCTAGCAATGTTACAGTAGGTTAAAAATGTTCCTCTTTATTTGGAAGTATTTATTTACTTTTTTGAGCAAAAATCATACTAATATTATAAATTAATACGACTGTTTAATTAAGGCTTTGTTTCTCTTTCATGCAGCAACAGAACAATGGATCGACTTCATTTTTTGCAAAAAGATAGACACACAAATGGATACTAATATCAGAAAAAATTATGGTTTTGAAAAAATGACCACGCGGGTGAAATTGCAAATTGTGACACGATCAGCAGAAAAAAGTGGCGCATGCCACTCTTAAAAAAAATGAGCAAACAAATTTACGGAAGTTATTTTTCAATCGTAACAAAGAATTTTCAATGTCCATATTGCGAATAACTCAAAACTAGGTTACTAACATTGGCTTAACATGGAGGAAAAGTAAATAACTATACACGTTTCTTATCAAACTCGGCTTGCTCTTATTGAAGCATAAAAATCGTACAATCCAAATGAAAACGCACTGAAACGAACACCTACTATAAACACGTATGAAGTTACCTGCAAAGAAAACAAAATCAAACCTTTCAAACTTTTTCTAAATTTCTATAATGGGAGTGAAACAAATAGAGAAACTAAAATTATGGACGACCAAATAAAAGAGAAAATGTCATGTCGTACAGGGAGGTGAAAACGCTGGCAAAAGATCGTCAAGCCTGGAAATTACTCCACCGACAAGTGGTACGCTTTTAAATGTTGAAAGAATGACCCGAAAACACGCATTTAATCTTTCATCAATATGTACGTAGGACAAAGGTAGGTATTTGACTTACAGTGGGACTACAGTAAAAATAATTTATTTATTTAAAAAATCTGCAAACTGAAGTGGGTCTGGGCCGGCCACGTAAGTAGAATATCGGAAGAGCTGTGGGCTAGAACAACTACAGAATGGCTGCCGCATGCCATACGACCCCTTGGAAGGCCCAGAAAAAGATGGCGGGACGAGCTTGACTCCCACGCAAGACTGGCACACCATAGCACATAACAGATAGGAGTGGAAGAAAGGAAGGGAAGCCTTTGCCTTGCAAAGGGACGACCACAGCAAAAAAAAACACGCTTTAATAGGCCAAACTATTTAAATTACTGCATTGTCATCGGTCCTTGATAAGTGTGCAAAATTTCAATTTAATTCAACGTTTTGAAGTAGTTGGAAAACAAGCTCAAAGATTCCGTTACATACATACATACATACGAAGCTAATAAAAGCGTGTCAATAATGGCAACAAGTGTAATAAAAAAGCATGTATTACATATAAACATCTATGACACTGGCCATAAAAACGAATCTAACGACATCCCACACATCAAACTCGGTCAAGCCTGTAGAAGGTAATATAAATACATTAAAATAATACATAAGAAAAAGATTACCCTTCTTCTTGGGCAGTCGGGTTAAAACTTTAGACAAAAAAATCTAGGCGCCACCATGTTCCCCGCAACGAAAGGTACCTCGCTATACATAGACTATGGGAATATATAGAAACGTTAATAAAAAATACATACAAACATAAATACGCCTGATAAGATCACCCTCTTTCTTGGGCAGTCGGGTAAAAACTTCAGATATAAAAACTTGACACCACCGTCTTCCCCGCAACGCGAGGGACATAACAACATACAAAACAAAAATATAACAGGCCACACAAAAAAAGGGTCGCCCTAATGGTACATACCTGGCCACTGCAGCACTTTGTCGTCATACGCGCTAATGCAAGAGTCCGAGACGGGGTGGAACACATACTCCCAACCCTTGTTGTTATATCTCCAACCTTTACTGTTCAGTATAAGGGTTCTCTCTGTAGCGTACGCAAAAATTAGGCAGTACACTATGTGGTGAAGCTGGCAGCCGAAACCGCAGCCCTGGAACCAATAGATGCTGTTATGGAAACTGACGTGGTTTTCACACATTATATTTATATTACACGGGAATTACTCACGTAAGATTAAGCCGGTTACTCCGTCTATAGTTTGAACCGCATTCGGCGATCTTTTTCATGGTGAATGCACGAAAGTGCAAAGCGAGACGCAGCCGCGCGCGCGCATTCACCTTGAAAAAGACCGCCAAATGCGGTTCAAACTATAGACGGAGTAACTGGCTTAATCTTCCGTGAGTAATTCCCGTGTAATATAAATAAAATATGATGCTATTGAATCGCGTAATAAAAGAAAACACTTTACGCTAATCTCCCAGCAAAAAAAACCTTCGTTTCCTGTGTTACTACCACCCTTACTACCAGTAGTAACACGAGTAATTTTTTTGAGCTACTGTAATTCCCGTGTAATATAAATAAAATATGATGCTATTTAATCGCGTAACAAAAGAAAACACTTTGCACTAATCTCCCAGCAAAAAAACCTTCGTTTCCTGTGTTACTACCACCCTTACTACCAGTAGTAACACGGCTAATTTTTTGTGCTACTAACTACTTCAGTAGTAACATGCGACAATTTTTCTTTCCCATGTTACAACTTACTATATTCTGTTAAAACTCGTACCTTTTCCAAACTCTTTGACGTGGATAAAATAAAACAATATACGACAAAACTTTTTTATTAATAAACCGGCCAAGTGCGAGTTGAGCTGTCAAAAATAGTATACTTATAACGAGAGTGGACTTGGGCAAAAGGAGGACTAGAAGGATTTTAAATGGCAATCCGCCTCTGCCACCTGAAAAATGTCGAACTCAGCTTGCATGAGCTGTACTATCATCGTGTTGTTTTTAACAGACTTCCAAAAAGGAGGACGTTTTCAATTCGACTGGTTTTTTTTCTTACCTCATAACTTTTGAACCGATTTTGATGATTCTTTTTTTTTATTTGAAAGCTAGTTCTTCCCGTGTCGTCCCATTTCAATTTGGTCCAGTTCTGACATTTTTATAAAGTCGGTTTTTAGGGTTCCGTACCTAAAGAGTAAAACGGGACCCTATTACTAAGGGTCCGTCTGTCCGTCTGTCACCTGGCTGTATCTCATGAACCGTGATAGTTAGTTGAAATTTTCACAGATGATGTATTTCTGTTGCCGCTATAAGAACAAATACTAAAAAACAGAAAAAAATATTTAAGGGGGCTCCCATACAACAAACAAGATCTTTTTGCTCGATTTTGCTCGATATTTATAACGGCAACAGGTAGACGCTTAAAATTTTCACAGAGTATTAAGTTATATAAAAGTCTTTTCGTATTTTGTATGTATAAAGTTGTAGTAAAATCTCATCGGTTGTACTGTTTGTATCTGGCTGGTTTTGATAACATTAAAAATATGACATTTTAAAAAAGGAATACAAAAAGTAAAAAGCAATTTCCCGCCATTTTTCAATTGTTTTTTTGTCCGATAAAATGAGCGAATCTAATGAAGAAATTCGATATATTTTGAAGTTTTATTACAAAAAAGGGAAAACTGCGACACAAGCCGCGAAAAAAATTTGTGACGTTTATGGACCTAATGCAGTGTCTTCAAGAGTAGCACAATGTTGGTTCAAGCGTTTTCAGTCCGGGAATTTTGATGTCAAAGATGCAGCTCGCTCTGGTCGCCCTGTTACGGATAAAGTCGATGCCATTTCTGAAAAAGTGGAGCAAGATCGGCATATTAGTAGTTACGACGTAGCTGAAGAACTGGGGATCGACCACAAAACAGTTTTGACCCATTTGAAAAAGTCTGAGTATTAAAAAAAACTCGATATTTGGGTGCCACACGAGCTCACTGAAAGAAACCAAATGAATCGTGTGCTCATTTGCGATTCTCTGTTAAAACGTAACGAAACCGAACCGTTTTCGAAAAGATTGATCACTGGTGATGAAAAATGGATCACCTACGACAAGAATGTGCGCAAACGATCATGGTCAAAGGGCAGTGAAGCACCACAGACTGTAGCGAAACCCGGATTAACACGTAATAAGGTGATGCTGTGTATATGGTGGGATTGGAAGGGCATCGTTCATTATGAGCTTTTACCGCCGGGCAATACCATCGATTCGGATCTCTACTGCCAACAACTGATGAGACTCAAACAAGAAATTGAGAAAAAACGGCCGGAATTGATCAACAGAAAGAGTGTGGTCTTTCATCATGATAACGCCAGACCACACACATCTTTGGCCACTCAGCAAAAATTTAGAGAGCTTGGTTGGGAAGTGTTAATGCATCCACCATATAGCCCAGACCTTGCACCCTCTGATTTCCACCTGTTTCGATCTCTTCAGAATTCTTTGGGTAGTGTTAGATTAACATCCAGAGAGGACTGTCAAAACTACTTGTTGCATTTTTTTGATCAGAAGTCCCAAAATTTCTACAGCAACGGGATCATGTCACTACCTACAAGATGGCAACAAGTTATCGAACAAAATGGCACATATATATTATAATTATATGTAATTAAACTTGAAAAAAATATGTCTTGAATTTGTTAATAAAATACGAAGAAACTTTTTCCCCGACCTTATATTCACTTTAAAAATAAAAAAAAATAAAAAAACGTGTTTTTTTTGCCTTTTTTATATATAATGATACGGAACCCTGGGAACTACGGAACGAAGGGTCGTGCGCGAGTCCGACTCGCACTTGGCCAGTTATTTATATTGATAATTATATTGTGTGAATTTGCGTGTTATTTATTGACATATTTGTCCATTCAACTACAATCCAAGTTCACTCTCTTTCTGAACAGACTACACCTTATTACTTTTTAGGAACAGCCTGTATATTGTTATTGTTGACAGGCCTCAGATTTCCCTGCACGTGTTTTGGCAATAAGCAGTACAATGACCCGCTCGCTGGGTGACAGATCGTGACGGATAGAAGCGACTGTTTGTGTATCTAATTATAGGGGGCACGTACTATGTGGAACCCAGTCTACTGTAAATATAGATAACTGGTGCTCGGATATCCGAAGAGTTGCACGGAGTTGTTTATTATTTACTAGTCGTCCGGCCCAGCTCGGCCTTCGGCCTCGCTACAAAATATAATATAGCTTATGTCACCCGGGGATAGTGTAGCTTCCCAACAGTGAAAGAATTTTTCAAATCGGTTCAGTAGTTTCGGAGCCTATTCAATGCAAACAAACAAACAAACAATCAAATCTTTCCTCTTTATAATATTAGTATAGATATAGATTATTATTAATTTGACATGTAAATTGGCTTTATGAATAAAATGACAATGAAAATAAACGGCAGCACTAAACCGAAAGGAGGTCGTTGCACTCACAGAAAAGATTTTTTTTTTGTTTAAAATAGAACGGCTGTCAAGGCCTTTTTGTAAGAAATTTGTTGTAGCCACTTGCACCCATTTAAACCCAATGCAACTGTGTTAGCGCCTGTGACGCGGAGTTCGACGCGTTGACATAAATAAGAATGTAATCACATATCTGTCACAATACCTGGCGACAGTTTCCTTCTCATTTCCGTTCTATTTACTTCTCATTTCTGTGGTTGCAGTCAGTGAGACGGTTTCTGATGATACCTATGTTTAATAGTTTAGGGTCCAAATTACCTTATTGAGATTGCAAACCAATTTCCTGGCTTATACAGTGAGACGGTTTCTGATGGCGTTTCATTTAATAAACATTCTAGATCTATACCTATGTTTAATAGTTTAGGGTCGAAATTACCCTATTGAGATTGCAAACAAATTTCCTGGCTTATACAGTGAGACGGTTTCTGATGGCGTGTCATTTAATAAACATTCTAGATCGATACCTATGTTTAATAGTTTAGGGTCCAAATTACCTTATTGAGATTGCAAACCAATTTCCTGGCTTATACAGTGAGACAGTTTCTGATGGCGTGTCATTTAATAAACATTCTAGATCGATACCTATGTTTAATAGTTTAGGGTCTAAATTACCTTATTGAAATTGCAAACCAATTTCCTGGCTTATACAGTGAGACAGTTTCTGATGGCGTGACATTTAATAAACATTCTAGATCTATACATATGTTTAATAGTTTAGGGTCCAAATTACCTTATTGAGATTGCAGACTAGTTTCCTGGCTTCTTTACAGTCAGGTGGATTCTGTAGGTATTTGAGTCTGCGCTGCACGAGGTCGCTCACATTGGCCGCTTCGTTCCGCCGCCACTCTTGGTGTCCATCTATCTCTGATAGCTTCTCTTGGTCTGACAGCAACGCCCTGAGAATATATACTTAAAATTTTATAATAATTATCAATAATAAAAACAGATTTCATTTAAAAAAAAACAGAACTGGACCAAATTTAAATGGGAATACACAGGAAGCACCAGCTTTCAAATAAAAAAATAATCATCAAAATCGGTTCCCACAGTCGACAGTTTTGAGGTAACAAACATAAAATATAATAAAAAAGTCGAATAGATAACTTCCTCCTTTTTGAAAGTCGGTTAAAAATAACGATGGGTCATATGCACCAAAATGGACCTGTTTCGACTTCGTATACCCTTTCAGCGTAACCCAATGGCTAAGTTAGCTTCAACATCGAGCTGAGCGGACTTTTATTCCAGGATATTGAAGATATGATGGATGGCTTACACATTTAATATATAATACAATAATTATATGATAATATTATATAACATATACAATATAACACGAGTACTATAACACCTTTTCTTATTAAACACACACTCGCATATTATTAATTTATTTGTGTTTACCTATATTATACGGGAATTACTAACGTAAGATTAAGTCGGTTACTCCGACTATTAACAATAGCACTGACACACATTCACATGTTTTAAATTTCAAATTTTAATGTAGGTATATTTTTATTATTTTGTAAGTTGGGTTCTTTTTTTTTTCTATCTTTGGCTATAAATTGATAATTACTTAAATTCTAAATTTTTATAATCACTTTTTATGTTATTTTAAATTATTTAATTGTTTGCTTTGTCATAAGTATTATGATATATAAGAGAAGCCACTGGCACCCGACACACACACACTCCCAGACTAGTTCGGGAGCCTATGGAAAACAACACAATGTGAAACTAAATTTTGGCAAAATAAATTACTTTGTTTGTTTATATTAGTTTTGTCACAGTCTCTCGCATTCGGATTGAATTAAGCGTGACGAGGACAGAAACATCACACGCACATGAATAGTGGGCAAAATTACTCATATGTTATGGGTAATCATGCAATTTTGTACTGTATTTAAAACTCATAACAGCTAAAAATATATTAACAAATCAAGAATACCTCACAGGAATTGTTAACTCAGTCAAAGTTTTCTTAGTTTCAAGTATCCATTTTAACGCCCTAAATATAAGGTGGATGTTCGAACAATAATTAAAAAGAAACCGTAAAAATGCTCACCTCTTCCTATCCGCGACCTCGTCTAATATGACCTTTATCCTCTCCGTGTTAAGGTTCTCAATGGGGGTCTTCCCGAGCTCATGGCTGACATAATACCAGAGCTCTTTCGTGTTTGAGTGTATCCTTCTTCTGAGGGTTTCGTACTCCACGGACGGCCCTCCGTCGTCTAAGAGTAGGCGCTCAATGTCTTTGATACCTTTAAGTCTGAAACAAAGGTTTACATAACACCTCACAGAAAATAGAAGTAAATAGAACGGAAATGACAAGGAAAATCTGTCGCCAGGTATTGTGACAGAACCTTGATTGAAAATTCTTATTAATGTCAACGCGTCGAACTCCTCGTCACAGTTGCTAACACAGTTGCTATGGGTTTATATGGGTGCAAGTGGCTACAACAAATTTCTTACAAAAATGCCTTCACAGCCGTTCTAATTTATTTATTTTTTTCTCTGTAACACCTAATAGAGTACCGAAATGATTCTTTTGATTGTTTTATTTTATTTATTAAGGAACAGCAAACAGCCATATTATGAAATGTTAACAACATGGATATAGATTAATAAACTTAGTAATAATACAGCCCACAGATTGTTGTATAACAAAGCTGACCGTGAGCCGTCCACCGATAGCAAAATTGTTATTTATCTAAAATTAAGGAAGATAATTATAAGCATTTTAATGTCTTGCTAGACAGAGAGCGCACTATACTATACTTACGAATGACGTCATGTGTAAGTACGCCATACAAACTGAACCCATCCCATTATTACGTATTATGAAACTCAGCATTTATCCTCAGATGGATAACATACCCTTTTCACTTCTCATGTTAGTAAAGTATTTTGTTTAAAACTGTTTTTATGCACTAGTGCATAAAAATTATCGGAACCTCTTTTTTTAGAACTGTTCAGAGAGGTTCAGTTTGTACCTATTATATTTGCTGTAGGAAGTTTGCCTGGCGCTTTAATAATACACATACATCGTGAAATTATTAAAGACTGAAAGAGAATTTACAAGTTTTTTTAATATTTTTTTTTTCTATAACATTTAAATTATATGTTTTATTTATTCAGTATTTTAGTGAGTTATAATTTACTCTGGAGATCGAATCAAATGTATCACAATATGAAAAGTCACTCAGCATGAATAGATAAACAACACGCGATGTGATCTGCCCTTCGAGATAACAAAATGGAAAACGACTCTAAACCCTACTAACTATCACCGTATTCTATGACTTTACAGCGGGTTTACTCATTCAGAATTCTATGGTGGGTTGTTACATGTAAGAACGTCAAACGTTGTTGTAAAATAATAAAATGTACGTAAAACTGAATTTCTGAACAGAATGTAATAAATATTCTTACCACCAAAGTAGGTACTAATATTTAGGGAATATGTAATAATACTTTTTTTTCTCAGTCTCATCTAACATTTCTTCACTAGATTTATTATCTAATTGCTTCAACCAGACATTTATAAATCCGTTATTGTTTAAACCTATACACTATAAACGAAGTGCTATGGAGAGGGCTATGCTCGGGATTTCTCTACGAGATCGAATCAGAAAAGAGGAGATCCGTAGACGAACGAAAGTTACCGATATAGCCCACCGGATTAGCTAGTTGAAGTGGCAGTGGGCATGGCACATAGTACGCAGAACAGATGGCCGATGGGGCGAAAGGTTCCCGAATGGAGACCACGGACCGGTAAGCGCAGCGTAGGACGTCTATCTACAATATGGACGGACGACCTAAAAGAGACCGCAGGAAAACAATGGATGCAGGCCGCTTCCAACCGGCTCTTTTAGAGATCGATAGGGGAGGCCTATGTCCAGCAGTGGACGTCCTATGGCTGAAATGATGAGTAACACACAAAGCGCTTACTTTTAACAATGTGATTCTGAACTATTTCTGGTAAAATTGTAGTTAAGTTTTTCGACTTTTTGGTTAGTTGTTAGGCAACCGCGATCCGGCTACAACGCCGCACGATGCCAGTGCCACGATGACATAGTGGACAAGGGACGTTGAACACTATGCAAGCGACATAACGTTTAAATTGGTGTACATTTGGCATTTTGAACTATATAATTGATGTCTAGGTATGTACAACGACGCTCGGACGTTTTTTGCCTGTTTTCACTTAGAGATTATAACTCTATAGGTATCGTATCTCTATGGCTATATAATTATTAACACAATGCACAAGCGTATCGAGTTTACCGATATCCGATTATCGGGTAAACCGTTTTTTACATCACTAGTAATAAAACTAGTGAAAATAATTTTTATTAAACAATCTTTATCTACATTGCACGAAGCGATACGCGCGTTCACACAAAACTGCTGTTGTAGGCGGCTGTTTCATGTTCAAAGCATGTTCATTTCGACGTAGTGGGTAAAGTCCTGTAGACAGCATCATCAGTCGTGATTGACGATGCTGTCATCAGTCACGAACGATTCATGCGGTTCAATCGTTATTTTTTTTTCATTGAATAGTAGTCTTAGGTTTAACCATCACCTCGCTTGATGTTAAGTGATGATACGGTCTACGATATAGCACGCATGCTTAGAAGAAACCGATTCACGACTTGAAGACTTCCGGAGAACACCCATTCAAATAGGGCATTCCACACAATAAAATTGGAATCAAAGCTCTTCGTACGGGTTAGCTGTTGTTGTTAAACGGTGCCTGTAATATATCTCTTGTAAGAAAGATTACTTACCCAGAAGACTTCCTTATCTGAGCAATGAGATTACTGTGCTGCTGCTTGAGCGCTTCCAGCTGTGCCGAGGCCCGCTTCAGCCTCTCCTGGAACTGCGAAGGGTCCTCTGCACCTCCACACCTGTGGACAGACAACCAATGCACACTCCCTTCCTACGCAAACTCTGGCGATCACTTCACGACCAATCACAGTACATGACGGTGATTTTCGAATGGTGATTGGGCGTCCGCTAACCTATGCGTGATCGCAACGTAGTTTCAGATCTCAGTCGCCAGTGCGTGGGCAGGTGAAGGGTAGAGCCGACAACAAAGTTCGGAACATTAAATAAATAAATATCTGGGACATTTTTGCACACACGGTCATCTGACCCCAAACTAAGCAAAGCTTGTAATATGGCTGCCAGAGACTGATATACGTACATATGTATTTTTAAATACATACTTAAATAGATATCAACACCCAGACATAGAACAATCACAAATGTTCATCACACAAATGTTTGTCCTAGATGGGAATCGAACCCACGTGCCCAAGCACAGAAGTTAGGTTCACTACCAACTGAGCCACCGGGGCAGTCAAACGCATTTACTTGTATGTTCCTTAAACTTACAGATAGCTTTTAGCAACAAGGCCGTCTTAAAGAAATGGCGTATGGCGTGAACACTAAAAAGTTAATCAATCAACCATTCTTAACTGTTGGTCATTTGGATAAACTCGTGGGCAATGGAGAGAGCTATGCTCGGAGTTTCTTTCTGCGATAGAATTCGGAACGTGGATATTCGCCAACGAACCAGAGTCACCGATATAAATAAATATAGCTATTAAAATTTGCATGTTGAAGTGGCAAAGAACAGGCTACATCGAAGAAATAACCTATGGGGAAGAAAGGTTCTTGAGTGGAGACCGGACCGGAACCGGATCGAACCGGAAGACTCAGCGCAGCCGGCAATTTATCTGTGAGACGCCTGGAGTTACAGGTATCCATAGGCCACAGTGATCGCTTACTATCAGGCAGCCCGTTAGCTTGTTTGCCATCTAATAAAAACAAAAGAACCGAACACCGGAAGACGCAGCGTAACATACGTAGGCATCCCACTAGATGGGCCGACGACATCGTGAGAATCGCGGACATCCAGTGGATGCAGATAGGGACAGGCGAGTTGGCCCCCATCACAGTTCAACGGTATATAAGAGCGAACGGAGTTATGGCCTTACGCGGATATTCGAAAGGTTTGTGGGCCAAAAAATTAAATAAAACTAGTGACTAAAATATATGAAAAACGTAGTAAGTGCCTATAAAATTTGAGGGTTGCCCTCGATTTTTCTGGGATCCCATCTTCAGATCCTGACTTGGTGACAATGGGACCAAATTGGAAGTATACCCAACCCTACCGAACAAAAGATATTTTTTTTAAATCGGTCAACAGTTGGCGGAGAAATCGATGAAAATACAAATATATAATGTAGAACATAGAACCGTCCTCCTTTTTTGAAGTCGGTTAAAAAGGAGTACAATAAAGTTTTCTTACCTGAGTGGCGATATAACAAGGTAAGTGACTACGATCCATACTACTAGTAGCACCACCGCGACTCGCTTCCATTTCGAGCGGTACATCATAAAGTAGTCGTTGAATGTCAAGTGACCATTGGAGTAGCGACGCATCCTCACCGCCGCATCATTGCGCTACCGTCGGGCCTGCTCCCTGCAAACGTGAAAAATACAGCCATTAGTAACGCATTAACGACAGAGAACGACTTCTCAGACCGTAAACAACCCCAGGCACGGATAAAAAATCATTTTTTACAACCTAGACTATGGATATGTCCGTACTCTTTCTTTTTCTCGCAAGACAAATAGACTAGATATAATTTTATAGCGACTCGCGTCCTCGCGTGCTAGGCCTGCTGGTAAACAGAGAACACATTACAGTCAATATATTAGCAGAATAGCGCTTATTAAATCCCACCAATGACGCGCCGCGAAGTAGTCTTACGCGTTCCAATCAGCGTTCAGTATGAGACTAACTAAAAGTTTTTAGGTTTCTCGCCTTTTTAAATAATCAGTATCCCAGATGTATTTCCTCATCATCATCAGCCTGAATACGTCAACTGCTGAACATAGACCTCCCCTTAGATTTCCATACTGAACGACAGCCTGCCATCTGCATACACTAGGTGCCCACGACTCTCACGATGTCATTGGCCGACCTAGTGAGAGGCCTACCTACGCTGCGTCTTCCGGCTCGGTCTCCTCATAATACACTTTTTTTTGGTCAAATTTCATCAAAATTCAGTTTAGCCTTTCATACGGGAATAGGTAGAGAGCATAGTTAGAATAATGTTTACTGTAAAACACTTTTGCATATATTTATATAACATCAACATCGTGAGAGTCGCGGGCATCCAGTGGATGCAGATGGCAGACTGTCTTTCAGAGTGGAGGTTAAAGTAGGAGGCCTATCTTTTGCAGTGGACGTCTTCTGGCTGATGATGTCGATGACATTTAAAACATTAGTGAAGTGTGATTGTTGCTTCTTTTCTTCTTGTCATATCATAAAGCTATAGAAAGGTTTATAGAAAAAAGTTGTTACTATATGTGCTTGGGTTTCACTCTGCAGTTTAGGTATGTTCGCCCGTCGCATCAATTTGTAAAAAAAAATGCTTCGTTACAGCAATTTAAAGTCAATCGACCTCTGATAAAGAGCCACATCATTCTCTAAACTTGAACTCCTGCGATAAACGAAGTAACTAATAACTATATACCTACGTAATCATCCCATTTATTTTTATTCCTATGACGATACTATTATATTAAATTAACTGGTGCTGTTACCCGCGACTTCGTACGCGTATATTTTTCATTATAAACTTTCAATCCTTTTTTCCTCCCTTTCGCAGAATAACATAGCCTGTACTTCAATCTGGTCATAGCTAAGCATATTCGTGAAAATCGCATTTAAATCCGTCCAGTGGTTTAGGAAATGTGCGTGGACAAACAAAAAAAACAGACAAAAATTCGAAAAACTGTCTTAACGTGTTCAGCTGCTTACTTTAAGACGCCCTGTGTATATATTTTTTATATTTCGCATTTTGAGATTTGTTTATATGTATAGATAGATAGATATTGCTTACCGCTTGATATCAAGCGTGCTCTCCTTCCCTTGACGTTTTCAAACGATGCGTAAAAGCGCACTATTACGGACCATAGCTGTTATCTATTCTCAAAATTCTATGTGAATAATACCTAATATAATATTTATATGTGTGTATAATATTTATAGCTGTATGGCCCCAGTTGTCTTCAAGTCGGGAGTGAACAGTTTCTTCTAGGCAAGCGTGCTCCGTCAACCAGAGCCATCGCTCAGCTGGCATATCGATTGATGGATCGATTTTTTTACAATGTTAGATAGATGGATAGATAGAAACTCTTTATTGTGTACACCAGATATAAAAATTACAAACAGATAGAAAACACGACCTAGTGCCACAAGTGGCGGCCTTATCGCTAAAACCGATCTCTTCCAGGCAACCATAGCCAGGCAATGTTATTGCAGCTCAGAGCTAAAAAATACCAAAAATGTAGAGTCCCGCCCGAGTGCCGAGTTAGATTACAGTTGGATAATGTACATGTTATTTTAAAATGCTAAATAGGTAATTTAATTAACATAATATGCTAAAAATGAAGTCATCCAATCATAAGTACATTTGCCATACAAAAATCAACCGTGTTCAATCACTTTAATTTTTGACGTTTGGTTAGTATATTAGTGTAATGAAGTATCGTCAAAGAAATATAGAAACTTCATTGAATATAATCATAATAGAACTAGCCGTCCGTACCCGCTTCGCACGGGTGTAAGCTCGGCCTTCGGCCTCGCTACAAAATATAATATAGCCTATAGATGTCACCCGGGATAGTGTAGCTTCCCAGCAGTGAAAGAATTTGTCAAATTGGTTCAGTAGTTTCGAAGCCTATTCAATGCAAACAAACAAACAATCAAATCTTTTCTCTTTATAATATTAGTATGATAACACTACTCAACAAATAACAAACTTTTCATTTTATCTGAGTTCCTACTATGTGATTATAATTCCTTGTTTTGACCTAATACAAATATGTAAATAGGATTTTTATATAACATCTCATTTTTTTTCGATTTTCAATATACCCGCAATATGAAAATCAAACTTACGTCAAAAACTTAACATTCATATTTCTCAGTTTCTAGGCGTAATATTCAAAATAAAATGCCTACATATATTTATTATTAGTCAACCTCGATATGAAACAATATGAACCAAATCAGATATTTTTTTAGTGTTGAGTAGTGTAACAGGTCGTAATCATTATTTAATCATTTTAAAAATCGTTATTAATAAAGTAATATAAAAGGAATAAGGACATAATTTGACGGAGATTTTGTTGAACCGAATTTTGATGAACAAACTTTTTTGAAGTTTGTTCAGAATTTCGAGAAATTAACTTACACGCTTATCGGTCCGTGGTCTCCATCCGAGAACCTTTCGGCCCCATCGGCCATCTGTTCTGCATATGTGCCCTGCCCACTACCACTTCCTTGCTAGTCCGGTGAGCTATATCGGTAACTTTCGTTCGTCTACGGATCTCCTCATTTCTGAATCGATCTCGTAGCGAAACCCCGAGCATTGCCCTCTCGTGCTCATGCGACTTTGAGCTTTGATTTTATTTTCTGTTCCACCCCAAGAGGTGGAATATCTTTTTCAAATTTATATGTGACCATCCTTGAGATTATAGCCTATTCAATAAATATAAAACATTTGGAGAAAAATGTTAACTGTCATACAAACACGCTTTGTACCCGATTCGAACCCAGCATTCGTCCCGCATTAAAATAAAACTTGTTTCGGCCGTCATTATATGCCCGTTTCGTCCCTAAAAACATTCTACATATCTACACACAACCTCTCAATCAAACACGTCTACCTACTCCATTCTGTTGTGGGTTAAATAATCCACTAAGTTGAAATCACTGATATAAAAAAAATGTGCTGGCATAACCGCTAATAAACATAATTTTAATAAGCAATCAATAAATTGCCAGTTATTTTATATGATTATGAATATATTCATAATTATTTTAAATAACGGGGCAGTTAAAATGTGTAATTGTTCACTTAGTTTCATCTGTGTAAATATATAAATACCACAGATATAAATACACATGACACAGATCTCTAGACAAACATAATTATGAAAGCAATGTAAACTCCAAGCACTTGAAGACACATAGATATATTATGTAGGTGGGCAATGAATGATTCAAAAGGAAAATATAGTATGTAAAGAATTAATTGTATAAATAAGCTGAAGTTTGGAATAAAATAACAAATATAATAAGCTAGCTACACCCCGCAGTTTCACCCGCGTTATATACCTCCTTGAAGCAAACTTCTTGGTAGCGATAGCAACCTCCTTTGACTTAGATGACAATAGACTGTCATATAAAGTTTCAACCTCCATTTGACCCCTTTATTCACTTCTTCAAATCCTTCCTTAACGGACCTCTAAACCCCAAAAGGAATCTGCCAAATTTCAGCTTTGTAAGTAGAGTAGTTTTCGAAATTTTGTGATGAGTCAGTCAGTGAATGTATTTCCCCCATGCACCATGCTGTTGGTTTCATCTGATCTCCTTGGATACGATATTTTTTTCAGAATTAAAAATATTTAAAATGTGGTATTAACTCAGGGTATATATACGGTAAGTACCTCCAACCAAACCATTTTTTTCTAAATCCATTCAACATTTACATTGTTGAGGGAGAACAAACATAAACACACACTCACAGACTTTCATATTTATAATATTAGTGTATTCAGCTGTTCCATTTTGTTTAGAGTGAATGACATTTTAGTATGGAACAGGTATTTTTTTGGATCCCGTAGCCAGATAAGGAACCCTTATAAGTTCATTCTGTCCATCTGCCTGTCTGTCTGTTTGTCTGTCTGTCTGTCCGTCCGTCCAAATTTTTTAGGAACTTCTTACTTCTATAGTTATTAAGGCAAGTGCATGAAACTTTGCACCATTATAATTTAAGTATAGATCTCAATTTTAAAAGTATGAAAGAATATAAATTTACATTTTAGGGGTGGCTCTTGTACATGTTAAATGAGATAAATTATATAGGGATAAAACTGTAATAAATTCAAGACGTTCTAGCTCAAAGGTCATTGACCTCATAAAATTGTCTTAACAAAGAATGTTTCTCAAGTAGTTTTCTTTTTGGCTAAACCATAAAAAGTATATATGTTATGTTGGTATCATACACGTCTGAAATTTGGTTAAGTCCACATAGCTTCGTTCTTTCGAATTTTTTTCAGGGTTTACCCAGTGTGTGTTGCCAGTGTAGACATACGAAACTGAAATGTGGTCTCTCACTATGGGCCTAATTAGCAAGCTCAAAGTCGCACAACGAGCAATGGAGAGGGCTATGCTCGGGGTTTCTCTATGAGATCGAATCAGAAATGAGGAGATCCATAGTTGAACTAAAGTCACCAACATAGCCCACTGGATTTGCAAGTTGAAGTGGCAGTGGGCAGGGCACATGGCACACAGAACAGATGAAAGATGGGGAAAGGTTCTGGAGCGGAGACCACGGACCGCTAAGCGCAGCGTAGGGCGTCCACCCACAAGATGGACAGACGACCTAAAAGAGATCGTAGAAAAACGGTGGATGCAGGCCGCTTCCAACCAGGTCCAGGTCCTTTTGGAAATCAATGGGGGAGGCCTATGTCCAGCAGTGGACAGCAGTCCTATGGCGTATGTCCAAGAACCTCAAAAGTTCTAAGACATGACATTCACCAACATGCACTGGGCCGGCATGGTGAATTAGGGCCCATTCACTCTGAGAGGAGGCCTGAGTCCCTGCAGTGGGAACATGATAGGTTGAAATGATGATGATGAATAATAAATTAAATAATTATAGGTTTACTTACATTAGCTGGTTACTAACATGTTATTAACTGAATGCTCAAATGTATCAATTATGACACAAACCAAAAGATTAAAGATTAAGTAGGAATGGAATAGGTATGAGGTTTCGTAAATATTTTGAAAAAACAAAATAAAACATTTCAACTGTAAATGAAGCAGGTACTTTGTTTCACAAAACAGAATGCCATAACTGACATAACTCAATGATGAACTGTTTGTAAATATGAATATGACACTGTTATGAATTATTTCTTTTTCAATTTGTAATAAAGATGTCGAATTACAGATATAAAAAAAAAAGACAAAAGGGCCAGTCCGCTGTGATAGGTGTTACATTTGTACGCATTCAAACTGTTATAATTCCTAAATAAGAAGAAAAACTTCTGCGTTATGAATATAGTGAAATTAATTTTAATGATTTTATACATTCAAACAAATAAACATAAGAAATTATTCAAGCGTTTAGATGCAATAATAGATTTAAGCCCTGTGACGGGTGTTACGAGTACTTTACTAAATATGCTACCATGTTGACCAATCATTAAAAATTCAGCTAAATTAGAAATGTTTGTCACAAAATTTATAGCTAAGTAGAGAGTTAAAGAATCTTCCTTTCAGATAACTCCTAAGTATTTTGTGCATGTATTATTTTGCATGTCTTTTTTACAAGAAAAGCTTGTGATGGGTGTTACAAGATTTGTGACGGGTGTTACGAGTGCAAATTGAATTATATTTTGAGGCTTATTTATTATTATAACAATTAAAAACTGGAATAACTATTTTTATATATGACTTTTGGCCATTATCATCAACCTATGAGACAAATTTATAAAAAATAACATGTTCTCTATTGTGAATAGAGTGGGAACAGGCAACTTCTCTAAACTAAACACTCTTTGCTCTATCTAATATCTGGTTTCTTGAACTTTCATTTTCTGTAATTGTCTCATCTATGTCTTTCTTCTTTTTACGTTTCCAATCATTATCATTGTTTTTTTTAAATTTATCATTTTTTCTCTGCTCTTTTCTTATTTGGTTTTCTACACTTTCTAAATAACCTTTGAACGTAACTTTGAAAAAATACAGTTTTGGGTGCTTGAACTGGTATACATAGATTCGCTACTTTTTTTTTTACTTTCTGGTATCGATTACCGCGGATTGGGCCAAAAACAAAAAAAAAAACAGCTTTACTAGCCACCGACCAACTGTACAAAACCGTACAATAAAAATTGCGTTTGACGGTCTATCTACATGACATTGGCGGAGTTGTGAGGCATCTTTACTTCACAATAGCCACAAATTAAGAGTTGAAGTTAAAGATGTCGAAGTAAAACTCTTGAATGTTTACTTTACCCACTTCTATGTCTCTTTTTTGCCTTACGGCTACCTCCTAACATAGGCTTTATGCAGCGCTGTAACAGCACAGTGCGGAACATCACGTGGATTTGAACCATAACGCACCGAGATACGATTTGCACTAACACTTGCATAATCATATTTATAGTATCATAGGTAGCTGTAAGGCCACTAGAAAAGAGCTATAAATTTAAAAATAATGAATCGAAACAACTTAAAATAAAAGTCAGTCAGAAGGAAAATATTGTTACATTATAAAACAATGGGAATAATATAAACTTTACATGAATGATTGAATAGACATTTTTAGATATTGGCTGTTTGGATATGGATCTAGAGAGCACAGTAACTTAGAAGATGTCATGTTCCCAAGTGGTAGGTATACATTGTAAGTTCCTAAATTTCAACACACTTCATACTAATATCTTAAATGCAAAAATTACTCAGCTCTCCATCTACATGTTTCCTCTTCACAATCAAATATTTGAGTCAGTTTTTACTAAATTTGGAAAGACAAGTTTAAATCCTGAAGATTGATATAGAATAGTTTTTGTCCTAAAAATATGTCTCATCTGGTGAAACACTGGAAAGATAGCTTTCCATTGACGACATAACTATTCGAGAACTAGCAACGGATATTGATAATTTAAATCTAGACCACTCTCAGCCACTCATGTAGGCATTTATATGCATTACATAGCCTTGATAGAATCAAATCTAAATAGGTCTAATAAGAATTAGCAATCGTCAAGAAGTAATTCACTGAATATTAATTTCGGAGTAGTTTTAATAAGTTTTATAGATCTTCGGGAGCAAAATACAGTAGCGTACCTACCTCTATGTTCAGGATATATACACGATGCCTAAGAACCCAAGATGATCTTGTACCTGCTGGAATTACACAGTAAGTTATTGCTAGATTTCGATCACCACACCATATGCACTACACTTGTGTGTATAAATTTATAACTTATTAATTTAATTGCAGCCGCAGCCAACGAACTGAAAAACACGACTTTTACAAAAAGACAAAAAATGTCGGGTTGTCGGGCGGGCCGACACCGACAGCGACAGTCAGGCAGTCACTGACAATGACAAATGACAGTGATATAAAAGCAAGTAATCTTTTGAAAAATTGAGGTCAATGATCATTTTTTAAAGATGCCTCTTATAAAGTTTTCACCACTTTACGGGCATGACTTGGACTTGACTTAGACTTACTTTAATTGACTCTGACTATAATTATGACTTGATTCACGCCATTTAATACTGCGTAAATGCTATTAATATTCCAGCTAAAGGACTCTGAATACATGGTCACATATTACACATATATTTTATTATTGGTCTGTGGCAGCACCGAAAGTACGGCACCGATTGAGCCGAACCGAACCGAACGAACAAAACAACCAACCACCAACCAAAGAACGAAAGCAAAAGGTGCATGCCAAACACAGACATATAATACAAGTTCTGTATTAAATGTCTGTGATGCCAAAGAGTACTATAATCATAGACCTAAAAAAATTTTTGTGACATCCTAAATCTATGACTATAATATACCCAAGAGAATGTAATACTCCTACGGAGAAGAGACGGGACTCCTTAAGAAAAAAACAAAAAAAAAAAAAGTAAAGTATGAAACAAGCAGGATTATCTAATGCCAACATAACGTGACTGATGACAGCTTCATCATGACAACCGACGACAATTCTACCAACATAACAAATCAAATAGGGATGTCTTGAGCTGTACTGCTTATCTATCGATAGTTGGCTCATAAATTTTTCTGATACACTAATATTTAGAAGTTAAACAACAATTTTTAAATCAAATATGATATATTGCAAAAACGATTTACTAAAAATTAAATTTACGGTATTTTTGTAGCAATACATAAATACTTAGAAATAGACTTGACAGTAATATATTATTAACATAGACATCCCGCTTGAGCAAAAAAAAAATTAATATTACATCAACAAATATCAAGTAACTGTTTTAAACTTTCACGGTTTTTTTATCAACATTATTATTCACATCATTTATTTTCTTTCTTCAATTTAAGCCGCTGGCAGCAGGGCAGGGCCCAAGCTACCGGGTGGTTAGGGCTGCAGAGTGAGGAAGCATGTGGCAATTTTCCTGAGATGCGTTTATTTCTTCTAAAAATCTTTTGGTTTAAAATGATTTCCACGTATGTATTTTAATTGGTGCAGTTTTTCTATAGGTACATGTACTAAGTCTTCATTACCCGTTACTTTAACCCATTGCTTACATCTGAAATTAATTATTGTATTATTATTATATCTATATATATAAAAGAAAGTCGTGTTAGTTACACTATTTATAACTCAAGAACGGCTGAACCGATTTGGCTGAAAATTGGTGGGGAGGTAGCTTAGAACCAGGAGACGGACATAGGATACTCTAAAAATTCGATTTTGATGAAATTTTGTGTTCCTGGAGCGGGTCATAGTAGCGAGGCCGAAGGCTGAGCTTACACCCGTGCGAAGCCGGGGCGGTCGACTAGTAATTAAATATAAAGAACAGCAATTATCGATATCGATAGATTTCTAATCTTTAGCCAACACTATTGTTTACAAACCTGGAATTGGTTTTCCTAATTTTGGACCTAAATCTCAACTGAATCCTCTAATTACTGATAAAAGGCTTGAGAATAAAAACAAATATATATTGAGTTTACTTACTGATCTTCATTTAAGGGAAATTTAGCCATCAATTTACGTTTTTCGTTTTTTACCCGGCATGTTTTTTATATCACATATTTCACATGTATTTTTTTTACTCATGCTGCTTTTTCAAGTAATGTAATGCCCACTGTATTTATGGACACACGTGAAGGTGCTAGTCTGTATCTAAAACACTGAAATGCGAAAATAACAAGCATCTGCAAAAGCACGAAAACTTTACACAAACATACTTTACACAGACTGACGGATCACGCTTTGACATGACATCTAGACGATATCTAGATGTCATGTCAAAGCGTGATCCTTCTATACAAGAGCAACACCAAAATCCAAAGTAAGGATACGGGTTTCTACACTTTTCGGATTTAGTTGGATAATAATTGGACAAGTCGCCATTAATTAGCATGCACGATTCATGCATTATTTTTTTCTATTGAAGTTTCATTAGCCTGTAATATACGGGATACGGGGTGCGCCGTGCGTGCATTTTGATTTTTCTAAAGACAATTGCAGACGAGAAGAAAAAAAACTATTTTGAAATACTAAAATTACCAAATACAAACCTATCAGTTGTAAAACAAAATGCCAAAGAAACAACCAAGAAACGCTTATTATTTCTTTATGTTGGACTTCAAAGAAGAACAAAGAAAGAAGGGAATTATGTACCAGAACTTAGGAGAAGTTCAAGTTGCGGCGGACCCAGTGTGGCGGGTAAGTAAGGAGCGATTTGAGTGTTGAGAACTTTTATTTTATTCTACATTATTCAAACATTTGTACTTAAATACAACTCATCATGTTTAATGCGAGTACCTAATAAAGTAGTAAAGTAGATAATCTAGTAGATAGCCGTGTCTTCAGTATGACACCGGCCCCCGACTCTTACATTAACTCATACCTACCGACAATATTGGCGAACAGGATAATCTCTTAAATTGCCCACTAAATGTTATCATACTATCATTGCCGCCTGCGACTGTCGCCGATACCGTTGACAACAGAGTGGGGAAAAGGAGAGTAGGGGGTAGCATGATGCAGTGCACTTTTCCAGTTTGTAGTGATGAAAACTCAGTAGTTGGCTCATTAGAATTCCAAACCGTAGGATTTTAGTTCAAATCCCAACAATGATTGCTAAGCTGCTGGTGCAGGAAATGTGATGAGGGAACCATAGCATGGTGGCAAGGCACTTTTTTACTAATGCCCGGCTGGCTAACACCATCAAGGTGAAAATTTCATAGCCAAACATCTATTGGTGTGTTTCGACAGCATCACTTGAGAGCCAATTTCCAATCCAAGCTAGGCTTGTTTACCATCTTCAACCACACCGTCATTTAACATCAAGTAAGCTGTGGTCAAAACTCAACCTGTCAAACATAAGAAAGGTAAAACGTTTGATCCCCAACATTATGGCCCATCGCTGGTAAAGTTGTTGTATTTATCAGAACTCCAATGTAAAAGACTCGGCCAGCAGCAACTTAAAAAAGTAAATTGTGTGCAGTTACGATGCCATCGTACACACAGAAGAGAGAAGTAAATAGAACAGAAATGAGAAGGAAAATCTGTCGCCAGGCATTATGACAGAACCTTGATTGAACATTCTTATTTAGATCAACGTGTCAAACTCCGTGTCACAGTTGCTAACTGATTTCGAATGAGTGACGTTTCTTGTATAGGTATGAGTACAACTGGCTACAACAAATTTCTTACAAATAGGCATTGACACCCGTTCTGATTTAAACAAAGAAATGTTTTTCTGTGATCTCACAACATAGGTGAAGTGAAACATCGTCAAGAAACCCAGATATTCTCAAAAGTTCAAAGACTTATTCGAGATGGGGGCAATAAGTCCTGCACTGACATCCCCCTTTGGGTGTATTGTGCATTTTAAATGCACAATACACCCCAAGCGGGACGTCACACAGTGGGTGAAATGCACAGTTCAAAGACTTATGACATTCACCAAAATGCACTAGCCCAGCAAGGGGGGTTATGACTCATCCTCTTTCTCTGAGAGTAGACCTGTGATCCAGCAGTGGGAAAATGATAGGTCGATCATAATGAATGTGAAAGTCTTTGCTGTTAGTCAGATCAAAGTAAAATTGTCTGGTTGCAGATTACAAATTACATATTTTATATCAACAGCAAGCACATCCTTCAGTGCGAGCCAAATTTGAAAAGATGGCCAAAGCAGAAAAAGATAAGCTGCGAGGTGCACCAGACAAGAAGTTCACATCCACCGGGGTGTCTTTAGCTGCAATAGAGGCTGAGCAGCGTAGAATACAGGAGATTGAGGAACATGAAATTGCCCAAATAAAGAATTTTGTCAGACAGAAAAGCATTAACAATAGTAAGTACCAAATTAATTATCCACCAACATCCATAGCCTTTCTCAACTCACTTCCGAATAGTAAATACTAAATTGATCATCCACCACCATCTGTAGCTTAACTCGTTTCTGAATAGTATCTTCTTGTTGGACGTCCCTGTCTTCTTGTGATTTCTCAAGGGTACCATAGAGTGACTACCTTCCTCCATTGGTTTAATTTGCAATGTAGCATGTGATCTGCCCATCCCCACTTTTGATGGTCAATATGAGCAAGAATATCGGCAAATTAGGTTTTGTTACTTATTTCTGTATTTGTAATTTTATCTCTCAATTTTACTCCCAACATACTTCACTCCATTGCTTGTTAACATTTTGCCAGTTTCATTCTGCATGTAGTTTTCGGTAAGGGACAGGTAGATTCATATTATTAAATGAAATACCAATATAGTGGTCTGCTCAGAAGGAAGTTAGCTTATTTATAGATCCTAATTAAACCTAAGCTTACATGTAGAACTCTTAAAATAGTTTAGGGATCGACACAATTGAAAGTGGTTACTAGCCCTTGGTCTATCTGCTTGGACTTATAACATAGGTAACATGTGATAGACCTCCTCAGAAGCAAAGTATGTGTATAGTGACTGGAAAACTCCTTGAGTAAAAAGCTAGCTGGCAAATAGCTAACGCACATTCATGCACACACTTAACAAATTGGGCAGACTCTTTTCAAAACCTCTTAGTATGTCCTACAATCTGTAAAAAAAGACTTTAACACAACTATTGTTATAGTCAACAGAACCCTAAAAATAATTTTAGGATTCCGTACCCAAAGGGTTAGGGGGCAGAGTCACCCTTGTCCATAGGAAGCCACCCATAAGGGAGCGTTCAAGTATTACGTAACGCAGTTTTTGGACTCCCCTCCCCCCCATGTAACGCGTCGTAACGTTTTTCTGTATCCCCCCACCCCCCTAGTAAAACGTTACGTAACCACCATGTAACCATTTTTACCTAAAAGTCACAATAATTATGCGGCGTCAAGTACTGGAAAGTCGCTAAAATACCTTTGTTATATAAAAAATGCGCGAGAGAATCTCTTTATGCGACCGTTCTGAAGTTCACCCCCTCCCGCCCCTATAACGCATCGTAACGTTTTACAAGACCTCCCCCCTCCCCCCAAATTCGTTACGTAATACTTGAACGCTCCCTAAGTCCGAAACCCCCACATGTAGAATGAATATGCATTGTCATGTGAATTTGGTCTTAATATCTCATTAGCCAAGACAGCAAGACCAATCTCAATTTAAGACTAATATAACAATGCTTTTGATTAGATTGTGGAATGTCACTTAAGTAAATAAAAGAAAACATTTTTTTTTTATGCGGTACCTTCATTGCGCGAGTTTGACTCGCATTATGACAGTTAACGTTTTTTTTATTCAACCCAGACACAGGAAGCTGCACTTATAATAAGTACATGCAGTAACGAACCAAGTTTGACATAGGCACTCATGCCTGTAACATGTATATTTGTTCCAAGTAACATTAAGATAAGGAATGTATAACGAGTTATTGTTTATTTTTGTTTAGCTTAGCCATGACAGTTAATAGTTTCTTTGAATTGAGTGCTACTGCTGTGCAAGTCACCATAATAAGCTAGAGGCCTTCTGCTCAAGGGCCGTATGGTTCAATTTTAGGTATTTGAATTTTGGGTATAAAACGAATAACTAAAGCCGTAATTGTCAAGACTAATAATAACAAGTAAATCACAACATTAAAATTGTTTGTTTTAACTCACGAAATTCACTTTTAATCTTTCCCTATGAGAGTTTTACGAAAAACTACTTTTTGTAAACTGGAGGTAATGGTTAATATGTTGAGCTATTACAAAATTTGAAGCCATTATTTTCAATAAAAAATACAGATTTATTTAATACTGAATTTTCTATAGATCTTTCCAATTGATATAATCAGAACGCATAAAATCCAGTTTTCATTGATTTTTTCTTCAAAAAATGTGAGATTTTAACCAAGCTGATGGTTATATAATATATATGTTGTCTATGGATTATTTAAGTTATATTTATCTGTAGCCTATTGATTGTTTATAATTTTGATGATTGGTGTATTTAATTTATAATAATTTTAGTTTAGGAGAGGTTTTCCCAAGCATCAAAGCAAACTTTATGCTCTAACCATTATTTTTATGTTTTAACAGTACTCCTCGAAGAAGACATCTTTCTCATAGATGTGAATGCGTACTGCTTCACCGGCACTCACTACTTCATGGCCGAGAGTACGATACTGCGTTTCAGCCTGCTGAAGGGAATTAAAGATACATATCATGAGATAATTAATCCAGGTAATTTCTATGTTTGACTTGCTAGTTTTGGCCATATATGGTGTTAAGGGTGTTTCAATAGAGGCGGAGGTGAGCGGAGCAGAGCGGAGACGTGCTGGAATCGATCAGTCACAATGTTTAAATTTCACATCTCGTCTCGTCCACTCTGCTTCAATGGAGACAGTCATAGAAAAGACCAGAAGAAATTGTATCGCAAGCGAAGTAGCGCGGCAGAGAGGAATGGACTATAGCAGACCGAAGCGGGGTGGGATATAACAGAGCATTGCGAAGTAAAGCAGAGCGGGGTGAAGCACGTACCAGCATCCCGTGCAGTGCGCGTGCTGCGTCCTTTGCATAGAAAATGTCACTTCCCGATTCCGCTATAAAAGTCCACTGATTCCGCCACATAAGCCCGTTCGACTCTGCTACTTTGCTTTAATGGAAACGCCCACCTTTTTACACAACTCCGCTCAGTGGGAACTATCCTTATCTACACTAATATATAAAGAGGAAAGATTTGTATTTTTGGATGTTTGCAACGAATTAACTCAAAAACTACTGGACCTATTTAAAGAATTCTTTCACTATTAGAATGCTATATTAT
Source organism: Agriopis leucophaearia (assembly GCA_949125355.1). Taxonomy (NCBI): domain Eukaryota; kingdom Metazoa; phylum Arthropoda; class Insecta; order Lepidoptera; family Geometridae; genus Agriopis; species Agriopis leucophaearia. The sequence continues at coordinate 14,343,570 of OX421274.1, read as the reverse complement.
CCCTGTGTAACATAGACTATATTTATTACTAGAATGTTTTAAATAAAAACACCACCCATGCGAAGTTGGGACGGCTAGTTATTATTAATTAAAAATAGGTTGACCGACAACTTGCCGTATGTTTAGAGATGATGCGGTCTACGATGCAGCACGCATGCCTAGAAGAAACCGATTCACTACTAACCCGAGTCAAGAAAGTAATAAGAGCTAAAAGTAAGGGTTCCATGCCACCTTAGAACGACCAGGGCATCCTGGTCTGTAGATGCCTCGCATACATTTCTTTTTCTACTGCAGTATTCCAACCAGAAATTTGAAACCCAATCGGAATGTATAGAGTCGAAATCTACATTCTCCGTCTACATCATCTACATTCAGGTTGACAGTGACAAAGAATTAAGAAACTTTCCATTTGGGTTCATAATACAGTAGTCGATGTCAAATTAAAATTTTCGCCGTAAAAACCGACCTCAACAGAACTGGACCTAATTGAATGGGACCAAATGGGAAGCACCAGCTTTCAAATAAAAAAAAGAATCATTAAAATCGGTTCACCCAGTCAAAAGTACTGAGGTAACAAACATAAAAAATACAGTCGGAATTGATAACCTCTTTTTTGGAAGTCGGTTAAAAATATGACAACGGCGTTTTTGGTGTGCAATAGAATCGCATGCTTTATACTATCAATGTCTTCCAGGTCGGATCCCCATCGGCTATGCATCGGATGTGAAACTCGGAGCCATAGATATAGGGCTCGATATGCCTGAAGAAGATCAGCCCCGGACAGACTACCCGAAGATTCTCGCTTACCTGATGGACTACCTCAAGCAGAAGTCAAAAGGCAGAGTCGTACCACCCCTTTACACCCTTCCGGAAAAAGTTGAGCAAGTACAGGATTTCATAAGGCAGCTGTGTGTCAAATCAGGTAATTTATTTTTGAATCATAATTTGTTTTTGTTAATGACAATAAAAGGTGACATACAAACAAGTAAAAAAAAAATTGCGATATCGCGCTGTTTGCTGGGCCGCAAGCGGGCCGCGAGTTCGAGTATCAATAAAAGGTGACGTACAACAAGTTAAAAAAAAACTTTTAATGTCACGGTTCGCTGGGCCACAAGCGGCCCGCGAGAAAAGGTGACATACAAAAAAGTAAAATAAAAATAACTTTCGATGTCGCGCGGTTTCCTGGGCCGCAAGCGGTCCGCAAGTTCGAGTATCAAGAAAAGGTGACGTTAAACTATTAAAAAAAAAACGAAATCGCATGGTTCGCTGAGCTTCAAACTACCCGCGAGTTCGAGTGTAAAAGGTGACGTACAAACAAGTAAAAAAAAAAAACTTTCGATGTCGCGCGGTTCGCTGGGCCGCAAGCATATAAATATTTAGATAAATTCACCATTTAAACATCAATAACGTTAAATAATGTTGTATTTCGATTCCTATTTTAGTTTCATTTTAATACCAGCATTTGTTTTTGTGTAGATCATATTTATTGGGTAAGTAGTACGTACCTGTTATGTTAAAGGGTACTAAATTTATTTTTCTATGTATGCTGTGTTCACTCCAAGTAGGACGTACATATAGGCGCATATTTTTTTGTTCTGTTTAACCAAGTTATACCCGTGTATTTCCAGTTCTATGAACCTATAAAAAAAAAACAGCCAGGCCGGGATCTAACCAGAAACCTCCCGCTCATAAGGCACATGTGTTAGTTCTTAGCCATACCGGTCTTCAATATCCAGGATCAAATACCTATTGCCAAACATTGTTTACCTTATCTGTTCATTGTTTTTGGCAATAAAATAAATCTTATTCTTATATAGTTCTAAAATATAAGTACCTACTTTGCAGAGAACTCGATTATATTTCCCTCGAACAACGCGGGCAAAGCCACGGGTGGAAGCTAGTGTCATATATGTCTTTCAAGTTTTGAGGTTCTTCTGGTTTCCTCTTACCTTTTTTTGAGCGGTGGCATCGAAACTGCACATAATTTATTTAGGTATTAAATAAGTAATTGATGCAGGGCCGAGGATCGAACCGGGTGCCGTCAGATTATAAAGCGCACATGCTACCGGTCGACCACCATCGCTCGGTGTGTAATAAAGTGATATTGTATTGTATAAAAGCCAATTTCTACATTTCTAACTTCTAAAATTATCAAACGCACCATTCTACTTCTAAGTTCCAATTATAATAATTTCGTGGGGACCAAGCTCATAGAAACTTTGATCTCCTACTAGCTGACCCGGCAAACGTTGTTTTGCCTTATAAATTATACCCTTATCACTTAGGGGTATGGAAAATAGATAGTAGCCGATTCTCAGACCTACTGAATATGCATATAAAATTTGCTAAAAATCGGTAAAGCCGTTTCGGAGGAGTACGGTAACTAACATTGTGACATGGAAATTTGATGATGACAATTTGACATGATGATGATTTAACTCCTTTAGGAGATGAATTTCTAAACTGTTTTGTTATCCCACTAATATTATTAATGTGAAAGTTTCTTCCATCCATACATACATTCATGAGTAACAAACATGCATCCGTCCATCCATCTGGATGCATGTTTGTTACTCATTCACGCTACAACGGCTGAACGGATCTGGATGAAATTTGGCACAGAGATAGATTATAGTCTGGAATAGCACATAGGCTACTTTAAAAACGGCTGGACCGATTTGGATGAAATTTTGTGTGCCTGGACCAGGTCATAGTAGCGAGGCCAAAGGTTGAGCTAACACCCGTGCGAAGCCGGGGCGGGTCGCTAGTAGTTTATAATATAAGTGTAATTCTATCCAGGCGAAGAAGACTCCCAACTGCAAGTGTACAGACTAGACAACTTATTCTTCCACGTGGTGAACGCAATAAAGAATTGTGATGAAGAGGGCTACCCGAAACTCTCTCTGGCCGTGGCTCAGCTGAAGAAAGACCCGCACAAATACACACCGGGCCTGGCATGTGAGGTAACATATTTTTTTGGAAGATGGTGTAGGGTCCCAAGTCTCAAAGGATAGACGTTATAATAATTTTCAATATAAAAAAACCGACTCCGTCAGAACCGGTCCAAATTGAAATGGAACCAAATGGGAAGAAGCATCAGCTTTCAAATAATAACTGGCCAAGTGCGAGTCGGACTCGCGCACGAAGGGTTCCCTATCTTTTTCTATAAAAACGGCAAAAAATGTCGTTTTTTTTATGGGAGCCCCCTTAAACATTAATTTTATTTTAACTTTTTGGAAGTCGGTTAAAAAACTTATGTATCAAACCTTACCTTCATTTTAAAAGACCTTTTCAACCATACTCAAAATATTAAGGTGCAGTGAAAAAAATAATATCATACCCACTTCACATGTACCAGAGCCACCCCTAAAATGCAATATTATATATTTTATATTTTTAAAATTAAGTTCTATATTACAACTGTAATTGTGCAAACTTTCATGCACTTATCTTAATAAATATAGAAGTTAGAAGGATTCGGACGGACAGACGGATGGACAGATCGAATTTATAAGGAATTTACACGGAACCGTGTCGGGCTACGGAACCCTAAAAAGGGAAATTAATTTGAGGGACTAAGTGGGATCTTAAGGGCATCGAAGCATTCTATGGGAGAGCCTTGAGGAGAGCGATAGATACAAGGACCAAGAAGATATTTTTTTACGATTTATGTAGGCAAAGACTTTCTATAACTAGACATTTAATGCAGGGCGAACATGTTCAGACACTTCATCAGTTGACATTACTACTGATATAAAAAACACGTCCACTGATTCCACTGAACCTGGCGTCATTTCCGACCAATACCGTAGGTACGCCATCACTATGCTTTGTTTACATTTTGACCTGACGTTGAATGGGCCAATTAGCATCTAGTAACCCCTCGCCCCGCTCCTCAGGTATTTGACTGAATTGTTTCCATTGAAAATAATCGTAACTACACGTCTGGGCTACGTAGTAGCTATACCTAGTCTGTGCATGTAGTAAAAACTTTTTACCATTAACTGCGAAAAAAATTTGGAAGTTTAACTATATTTCCATAGACATACTCGTAAAACAATCATGATAACAAAAAATAAACTAACTAAAATTGAAAAAATATTTTTTTCTTTTTAACCGACTTCCAAAAAGGAGGAAGTTCTCAATACGACTATTTTTTTAAAAATATAGCTTACTTTAGAAGTTTCGACTGGGTGAACCGATTTTGATGATTCTTTTTTTATTTGGAAGCTGGTGCTTCCCGTGTGGTCCCATTTGGTGCAGTTCTGACATTTTTATGAAGTCGGTTTTGTTATATTGATAATTATTCTAATCAGGTCGCATTGTATTTGTCTGTTTTGTCCCCAGCGTCACGACGAAAGTGATAAAGCAGTAGAATGCAGCAAATCCCGCGTGCAGCGCTGGGCTTACACTATACTCGACAAATGCTGCCCCGTGGTCGGCATAGAGCCGGAGCCGGGCCGGCATGTGCCGCTAGGAGTCGACATCGAGGTGAGTTACACAATAGGTCGATTGTTTAACGATGGAGTAAACTAATTTCCTGCCCCTATGCTGAGTCGGATAACCAAAACGGCGGCCTGTAGGATGGTTGCGTGGTCCATTTGATGCTTCGAAAAACTACCATAGAGGTCACAACGCGTAGAAAATCATATTCAATAAACGTCCTCAGTTTCATATATATAAACATAGCTGTATACAATATATATATAAAAAAAACTATTTTACCAAAACCAAGCGTATTTTTATACATTTTCGGATCAGTTCTCTAATTTCTGTTCGATTAGCACAACATCGTCAAAACTCGTGAACCGTCGTTGAGCAAGCGAAACGGCGATTATTTCCGAATCGCAAGTGGGAACTTCTATCCCGAGAGCAATTTTCTCTTTCTCTCCCGTTGGTCAGACGGTGGTTCGTCAGCCATGTTGACGTGTCTGTTACGGTGCGTTACGGCTTGTGCAACTATCGCGTGACTGTGGATACAATCTGGCTGCGTATTGAGTCGAGCCAGATTGAGTATTACCGCGATTAGCGCGTCATTGTGGCATCTTTGTATTTTTTGATCGAAGATTTAATGGGACCATGTTTATTTTTTTAACAGAGAAAACGTTGACTGCACCTCCGTTTATTTTTATATTTTGAAAAATATTACTTATATATATATATATATATATATGTTCAAAGGGTTTTATGTTTCTTTTCCCAGGGTGTACTGTCGTACAAGGAGCTCAAGAAGAAGGGATCGCTACAGGTCTCCAACGCACAGAGCTCGGTAAATGTAATGAATAAATCATCATAATCATTAGTCTCAGAATAAATTAGTAAATGGAAATGTTTTACCTACAGTTTCTCCTATAACACATAATTTGGTCATCCATTTGATGGCTTTTTAACACGCTTTTGTCAGCTTGCTATGTATGTATGTAACGGAATCTTTGAACTTGATTTTCAACTACTTACTTCAAAACGTCAAATTAAATTGAAATTTTGCACACTTAATAAGGACCGATGACAATGCAATAATTTAAATTGTTTGTCCTATTACCCTTACCAGAATCGTCAGGATTAGCGATTATAAGGCGTGTTTTTAAATTTTTCATTCTTCACTCATCATCATCATCTAAAAGACGTCCACTGCTGAATATAGGCGTCCTCTTTTAACCTCCACACTGAACGACATCCCGCCATCTGCATCCACTGGATGCCCGCGACTCTCACAATGTCTTCGGTCCATCTAGTGGGACGCCTACCTACGCTGCGTCTTCCGGTACGTGCGGTTCGTGGTCTCCACTCAAGAACCTTTCTTCCCCATTGGGCATTCTATCTTTCTTCCCATTTTTCGAGTGATGTGGCCTGTCCATTGCCACTTCAACTTGCAAATTTTAATAGCTATATCGGTGATTATGGTTCTTTGGCGAATATCCACGTTCCGGATTATATCGCGCGAAGAAGCCTATTATTTATAATAGCCGTAACAGACGTGTCGAACATGGCTGACGAACCGCCGTCTGACCAACGGGAGAGAAAGAGTGAGAATACAATTTCCCTCTCTTTTTCTCTCGTTGGTTGACGTGGTTGACATCAGCCAAGTTGTCGTGTCTGTTACGGCTCTAACAAATCAAACACTTATGCTATAGCCTATTGCTACTGATAATTTTATTTGTTGCAGGACGCAAATTCATGCGCCAGTAGTGTTGTGAGTGACAGCGCTGGCAGCGTATGGAACAGTAAGTACTTTCCAAACATGTTTTTACTAAACACTTTTAAACTATCACGGTTGTTCACTAAAGTTATATGATTATTTACGGGATATTTACCATGGTAAATATCCCGTGGTGGTGGTGGTCTTCCCGTGAACATGGTGTATGTAACTGCGCCGAAATATCGGGAGCTCCTTCCACAACCTTACCACGGTAAATATCCCGTAAATAATCATATAATTTTTATGTTTTTACTAAATTCACCATTATCAGCCATGCAGCATGTTCGCTTTACAATCTGACTGCACCCGGTCCGAAGACATGATGTCTTTTTGGCTACTTTTTTGGATTTTAGTAGTTAACAATTTATGTTGTGGTACGGAACCCTCAGTGCGCGAGCCCGACTCGCACTTTGCCCCTTTTATTATTTTAAGATATAATATATCAATATAAAAAGCCAACTTCATAAAAATGACAGAACTGGACCAAATCGAAATGGGACCACACGGGAAGCAGTTTCACTAGGTTTCAAATAAAAAAAGAATCATCAAAATCGGTTCACCCAGTCGAAAGTTCAGAGATAACAAACTTTTATTTTTAAAACAGTTGAATTGATAACCTCTTCCTTTTTGGAAGTCGATTGACAATAAAATAAGTCATATTATAAATTCATATTGCCAATTTAGATAAACACACTAAATTTCATCAAACGCACTAGTTTTCGAAAATGTTTACTAGTATAGAAGTATAACAAGTAAAAAATCGACAAAAATATATGAAAAACGTACTATATAAAATTAGAGGGTCACCCTCGATTTCCCTGGCACCCCATCATGATATCCTGACTTGGTGACAATGAGACCAAATTAGAAGTAAACCCTACCAAACAAAATAAAAAATCGGTCAACAGTAGGCGGAGATATCAGTGAACATAGATATAAAAAAAAAAAAAAACAGTTAAATATAAAAATTCATAGAACCGTCCTCCTTTTTTGAAGTCTGTTAAAAATGACCCAACCTAACAACTGCTTAGTCTTAACACAATGTTTTATTTTCAGACGCCCAATCTCAAAAAAGGACGCACACACCTATGCGTCTCCCAAAAACCGATTGTGAGTATTTATCTTCATCATCACTAGAAATGGTAGAACGACCAACGGAAGTTTATTTCGTAAAATATTTTAAACTAAGTACAGAAATGATGTACGACACTGAAATGGTCTCACTATGGGCCTCATAAGAAAGCTCAAAGTCGCACGAGCTTTGGAGAGGGGTATGCCTACGAGATCGATCAGAAATGAGGAGATCCGTAGACGAACGAAAGTTACCGACTTAACCTAACGGATTAGCAAGTTGAAGTGGCAGAGGGCAGGGCACATAGCACGCAGAACAGATTGCCGAAGGGGCCGAAAGGTTCTCGAATGGAGACCACGGACCGGTAAGCGCAGCGTTGAACTTCCACCCACAAGATGGACAGACGACCTAAGAGAGACCGCAGGAAAACGGTGGATGCAGGCCGCTTTCAACCAGCCCTTTTGGAAATCGATGGGGGAGGCCTATGTCCAGCAGTGGATGTCCTATGGCTGAAATGATGATGACAAAAATCATAGTTCAACAGATCCAATTAACTCACCACAATTGCTCAACATTTTCAACTTGGTTGGTTTCATTTTCAGCTTGATATGTATCAATGTAACGGAATCTTTGAATGTGATTTTCACCCCTTTCAAAACGACGGATTGATTAGAAACTTTGCACACTTTTTTTTTCAATTTATTTAAGGATCAGCAAACAGTATAAAAAACTAGAGAGTAAGAAAAAAAATAGCTAGTTGTGATACCAGCATCGTTTACCACGGATTAGTATATAACAGATATGAACATGGTGAAAAGAAAAAGAATAAAAATTTACATCAAAATACTAACTAGTGCAAATATGCAAGTTTAAAAATATTCCGTAGGTAACCACTAAAGTTGAAGTTGAGAGAAAAAAATATAACAAGTTATGCATGATTATGACAACATCCCGTTGCCAGTAGAGAGACCATGGGTAGTGCCGAGGAAACATATCCAAGGCTTCTTGGGAAAGACAGATTATACACTTCATCATCAGCCAGAAAGGCCTCCCTTTAACCTCCACACTGAACGACTTCCTGCCATCTGCATCCACTGGATGCCCGCGACTCTCACAATGTCGTCGGTCCATCTAGTGGGAGGCCTACCTACGCTGCGTCTTCCGGTTCGCGATCTCCACTCAAGAACCTTTCTTCCCCATCGGTTATCAGTTCTTCGAGCGATGTGGTCTGCCCTAGGCCTCCCCCTTTAACCTCCACACTGAACGACTTCCTGCCATCTGCATCCACTGGATGCCCGCGACTCTCACAATGTCGTCGGTCCATCTAGTGGGAGGCCTACCTACGCTGCGTCTTCCGGTTCGCGGTCTCCACTCAAGAACCTTTCTTCCCCATCGGTTATCAGTTCTTCGAGCGCTGTGGTCTGCCCTAGGCCTCCGCCTTTAACCTCCACACTGAACGACTTCCTGCCATCTGCATCCACTGGATGCCCGCGACTCTCACAATGTCGTCGGTCCATCTAGTGGGAGGCCTACCTACGCTGCGTCTTCCGGTTCGCGGTCTCCACTCAAGAACCTTTCTTCCCCATCGGTTATCAGTTCTTCGAGCGATGTGGTCTGCCCATTGCCACTTCAACTTGCAGATTTTAAAAGCTATGTCGGTGACCCTGGTTCTTTGGCGAATATCTATGTTCCGAATTTTATCGCGTAAAGAAACTCCGAGCATAGCTCTCTCCATTGCCCGTTGTGTGACTCTGAGTTTTTCCAAAAGACCAACAGTTAAGGACCACGTCTCAGTACCATATGTCATCACTGGCAACACACACTGGTCAAAGACCTTTGTCTTTAGGCACTGTGGTATCTTGGACGAGAAGATTTCACGCAATTTCCCGAACGCTGCCCATCCGAGTTGGATTCTTCGGGCGACCTCTTTGCCTAAGTTGGACTTACCTAACTGAACAATCTGTCCAAGATAGGTGTAATGGTCAACAACTTAGAGAGTATCGTTCCCAACATTGACCGGCACGGGTACAACATGGACATTGGACATGATTTTTGTCTTATCCAAGTTCATTTTAAGACCCACCTTTTGGGAAAGGCTACTGAGGTCGCTGAGCATTGTATTGAGGTCCTCCAGCGACTCTGCCATGATAACTATATCATCGGCAAAACGAAGGTGAGTGATGTATTCGCCATTGATGTTGATGCCCAATCCATTCCAGTCCAAAAGCTTGAAATCGTCCTCCAATGCGTTCGTGAACAGTTTTGGAGAGACAACATCTCCCTGTCTCACGCCTTTCTGCAATTGGATTGGCTCCGTGCTCTCGTCCTGTAATCGGATCGACATGGTGGCGTTTCTATACAAACACTTCAGCACTTCGATATACCTATAGTCGATATGACAACGCTGGAGGGACTGCAATACTGCCCAGGTCTCGATTGATTCGAAGGCTTATTCATAGTCCACAAACGCTAGACATAATGGCCGATTATACTCCTCACCGAAAGCACCAGCTTTCAAATAAAAAAAGAATTATCACAATTGGTTCACCCAGTCGAATGTTCTGAGGTAACAAACATAAAAAATTAAACAGTCGAATTGATAACCTCCTCCTTTTTGGAAATCGGTTAAAAACTTGTGTTTTGCAGACTCGCAGAGCATTCGTCACGCTCCAGAGCTTACAGAATCAAACTTCCCTAGTTTGGGAACTGGTCAAGGACGTGGTAAGTTTATTTATTTATTTTTGTAACATAATGTTAATGTGTGTGATGTTTGTCTGTTCCTTTGTGACCATCGAGAATACTTATAGAGTCAACCACCTTTAAAAAAACGAACCAAAACTCGGCGCACGATACGCATTGCGCAGACTTTTTGGTTAGTTGTAAGGTAACCGCGATCTGACTACAACGCCGCGTGATGCCAGTGCTACGATGCCCTTAGTCCAGTGCAATTACGGAAATTAATGGGAAAAAAAAAACATAAAATTATGTAGTTTGGGGATTATGAAGGATCGATAGGCGGGTATATTCTGAGCATATATATTCCAATTTGAGGGATTCTGGCGAAGTCAGCTCAAGGTAATTTCGATGAGAACGCGTTTAATTCGATATCTCGAGAACGGTTAGTGTTAGGCAAAAAATTGTTGAGACCTTTTAACTCTTCTAAATTAAACTTACAAACTTTTTTTTTATCAATATTTTTCAATGTATTGTTTCCGAAAGGCAAAAATTTTACATTTTTTTCTCCCTTTTTTTTATTTTTGCCATTTTCTCCCCAATCGTTTAATTTTATTAAATTTTACCGATTATCAAAGTGTAGATCTTTTAATTATGAACAACTTTTTTCTGTAAGGGGAGAGGGGGGAGAAAGGTGTAACGACACATTTACATTTTAATAGGATTTTTTCATTAATTTTTTTTCTACAACTTTTACTAAAACCATGTTTCGATATTGTAAGCTCTTTACGAGATATTAACGTAAAAACCTCAAAAATACCCCTTCTGGGGGTACATTTTTACCCCCCACGACTTATGCACAACTCCGCCGAGGTGGAAAACTTTTTTTTTTTCGAGGGGGAAATCTTCCAAAGATACCCGGCTGCATTGGGGTGCAGCCAGGTTATGTGGGATTGTACCCACTAAAACCCCCCCGGTGACCAGCCTTAGTGCTTGACAAGAGGGCTCCGGGATCTCCAGAGGAACGCACCGGAGCCCTCAGCACTGCGCTATGGCTCCTCCCGAGACAACTGTGTGTTGTCTCAGTCCCTTCACTCTCGACAACGTTGGTCACACAACGTATTCTCCCTGGGCACGCTTAAGTGGATGGTCAGAGCCCCAACTTTGACCATCCCGAACCCATAGGTCCCCTTTTAGTAGGCTCTTACTACAGGCAGGGGGTACCGGTATTCTATTGCCCCGGCACCAGGGCTAGAGGAGGAAAACCTAGGGTAGTCATATTGGGCTATAAATGAAGCCATTAAAACAATAAAACCTTTTGTAGCAATTAAATCCGATTTGTCTAATTTTTTTGTTCAATTCCAATGGCCTATATATGTATATCAGAACATTAATAACCGATTTAAATTATGTTTCCAATAAACATATTATATTTACTTAAATTCTTCATCAAAGCTATTGGTTTCAACGATATTAACATCAGGCATCTACCCTATTGGGGTATGTATATCGACACTCGGACGTTTTTTTGACTGCTCTCACTTAGATATTGTGACTCTATTAGCTTTCGTATCTCGATGTTTGTGACCGAAAACCAAACCTACCGGAATATAAATCCGTTTTTTTTTTAATTATTTGAATGCAGTTTCATTGCGATGGTTCTAAGCTATGTTTTATCAAAATGTGTCCAGCGGTTTAAAAGTTGTCATCATTATTCCGAAGCGGTCATGGTTCTTTTAATTTATACAGGGTTACTGGTAATCAGTGGTCTTGGTACGAGCACTTGCGAAAAAGTTATCGTTACGTAAACGATAGCAAAATGTATGAAAAAATGAAGTCCCTTTCACGTCCGATAAAGGCGTTGTTCAATTTTTCATACATTCTGCTTTCGTTTACGTAACGATAACTTTTTTGCAAGTGCTCGTACTAATGCCACAGTTAGCATCCAAGAGGATCCTTAAGAAAGGGCGGCTTTGAAATTCGAGAAAAAAAACCGCCGTTCCATACAAAAAAAACATTCACTCCTGACAAAATGAAATAGCAGATTGGTTTTCCGCGAATTTTGTTAAATCGTATAAATAAATAAATAGCTAGGACATTATTACACACACGGCCTCAAACTAAGCAAAGCTTGTATATGGCTGCCAGAGACTGATAGATAGATAGATAACTCATTATTGTTCACACCAAAAATTACATACGTACATAGTAACATAAAACAACTTAAAAACTAGTGAGACGATTGGTGGCCTTATCGCTATAAGCGATCTCTTCTTCTGATATACATATATATATTTATTTATATATATATATTATAGATATTAACACCTAAACATAGAACAAACACATATTGTCATCACATGCTAGTTTGTTCTAGGTGGGAATCGAACCCACGACCCCAAGCGCAGAAGGTAAGTTCACAACCAACTGAGCCACCGGGGCAGTCAAATATAACAAAAGTTGTTTGTTTTTAGTGGTTTGACGTATTGAAGCCGCCCTTGAAGACGTGTTAAGAGGATGGTGACCGATTGACAGTAACCCTGTACTTAAAGATTGAATTGTTGTTATTTTCAGGACGCGTGATCCAGGGCTTAAACAAGATGTCTTTGAATGAGAAAGGCAATCAAGAGACTCTCAAAAACTAGACGCCTCAATTTTATCCGAAAATCTGTCAAAAAATCAAACTGGCGATTGCTGTTTTGTAGAATTACGGCCCCATTTGTTTAACATTCTTAATGTCATTAAATACTCTTTCTCTTTTCCTCTATGACTATTGCATTATCAACGAAAGAGTGAACATTTGAATCAGCGTTAGACTCATAAAAAGTCTTCAAAAATAAATTTATTAGGGGTCCTGAGGTCTGGTAGTGTTTATACTTTATATAGCTATTTTTACGAAAACTTGAAACTCAAATGATTTTGATGAAAACACTAAAAATACCTTTAATTTTTTTGGGTTATCTACAGTCTACACGAATATTATAAAGCGGTAGTTTGTAAGTTTGTTTGTAGGAGAAAAACTCCCAATCCGATTTAAAAACTTTACACTAATAGAAACCGATACTAAAGTGCCGTAGACTAGCAATTTATAATCCAAAAAAATCATATATGATATATAGAGGAATATTAGTAATTCCTATTCCTGATTTCTTATACCTAGTAAAAAGTTTCATCAAAATCAGACGACAGGTTTCCGAAACGTTTAACTAGTATTTTTTTTAATGAAATATTAAGATGAAACGTCAAATTTTAGTTTTTTTCCAAAGGTCATTAATGTGCCTTTTATTTTTGTAATCAATACTTCAGCTTGGTGCTGAATGAACTATTTTTATAAACAAGATGGGTGTTTCATGAGAAAAGTGTCAATTGTCTATAATAAAATATAGCAATCATAATAGTTATAATTATCTTTGTTTTAGTGTAGTTACATAAACCCGCTCCATCTGGAAAATTCACGGTGGAATTATAATCACTGTCCAAATTTGTGTTCACCGGACAATCTCCTTCGTTTTATCCCAGTACGTCGCATTGGCGAAATTGTGGTGGCTCCACTCAACAAGAGAGGCCATTAAATAAGAGTTGATGTTTAGTATTGTTAGTAATTCACCCATTTTCTCGAACACTGATTATTTTGAAAGGGATTGACTAACCATTTGTAAAATCAGCAGCCTTATTACGTTTGTTGTCAATTGCAATCGCGCTATACATCTTCATCACTCGGATCATCTTCATGCTATGCAAGCTTTGTACTAGATCATGTGTCACCCTGGGTTCTTGAGTGAAGACCACGAACCGGAAGACGCTGCGTAGGTGGCCCTCCCACGAGATGGACTGATGACATTGCGAGAGTCGCGGGCATCCAGTAGATGTAGATGGCAAGATGTCGTTCAGTGTGGAGGTTAAAGGGGGAAGCCTATGTTCAGCAGTGGACGTCTTCAGGCTGATGAAGCACTCACAGTGCAAAACCGCCAGAAAAATATGTCTACAATAAAATCGTGGTCCTATTTGGAATTTGTTCGATCCAGCTATATTTGACATACCTATATCAATTTATAAAACCAACTTCACAAAATTTCTAAAATATGCAATTTCAGTTCCTCTGATGTCATAATATTGTCATTAGAGTAACAAAATTTTCCAGTTATTTCGATTTAAAAGCCAAACTATTGAACCGATTTTGATGAAATGTCTATGCGACCAATCTGAAAGTATATCCTTTAAATAAATAAAAAAAGAATAATCCAATTCAGTACGATATAACATAAATGAGGGATTTTTGGGTAAGTAACAAACATAAAAAGGAACCCTTCTTTGAAGTCAGTTAAGAATGCCCGAAGAAAATGAAGAGCCTTACTTAAAAACGTTACTCAAGTTGACGTTTAAATATGCTCCGTCTCGTTTTCGCGTGTGACGATTGCTGTCAGCGAGAAGTTGAGAGAGCATTTTAAACATAGATCAACTTGAGTAACGTTTTTAAGTAAGGCCCTAAGAGTTAATTGAAGTTTTCTTTTTCAACAGCCTCTTGTTATAGGTGTTGGAACAGGTTATAAGCTTGGGGTGTGCTAAGATGAAAGAAGGTCATCGCTATGAACAACTTTTACTATGAGACCAATCCTATAAAATCGAATAAAAATATCTGCTGTTCCATGGAAAAAATGTCACTGACAATCAACTTAATTTATGGAACAGCTCATATCAACTAAATGAAAGGAACAATTTTTATTTATTTTTTATTTTAGGTTTGTCCCGTAGTAAATGTTGTTCCTATTAAATTTCATTTGATAGATGCAAACAACTTACATAATAAGCGAACATTTAATAACATCAGTATTTGAGAAATTGGGTCATGATTAATCACTGTACATAAATAGCCATTAATATGTATTACCCATCTTGTTTTACGTTTTCACTGGATTAAAATTTAGTTTCCAACGTTATACATATTGTGTTTTTTTTGTTAAGAACTCAAAAATCTTCTTTTTTGTTACTTAAACTTCTGAGTCTGATGCTAAAATATGTATGTTACCAGTATTGGAATTTGATTATTATTACAAATTTTGAAATTGGTGCTATTATTGAAAGTTGTAAGATCGTCTCTCATACAAATAAAGTTTAATATGTATATTGTAAGAATATTGTTCAGAAACATCAAGAAGCCTGTTTTAGTTAAAATGTGTTTTCACAAACATGCTCTGCGATCATAGAGATATAATAACTATGGAGTCACAAACGTGTAAAAAAATTCTGAACCAAAACTCGGCGCACGCTACTAATTGCGCCGACTTCTCAGTTAGTTTTAAGGCAACTGCGATCTGACTACAACGCCACGTGATGCCAGTGGTACGATGCCCAAGCGGACAAGCGACGTTGAACACTATGCAAGCGATATAACGTCTAAATGGGAGTCAATGTGGCATTGTGAACTATATAATTGGTATCTAGGTATGTACAACGACGCTCGATTTTTGACTTATTTCACTTAGATATAGTGACTGTTGGTATCTCGATGATATCAGTAGAAAAAATTACCACCATTATATTAAGATACAAACTATATGTTCCAGCAGGCCTAGTACGGGCCGTGGACGTATCCATATTCTAGCTCTGTCGTGTCTACGCGCCGATAAAAACAGTGGAAAGACAATTTTTCCACGGCCCATGCTAGGCCTGCAGTTATAATTTAATTTTGATTTGAACTTGCTAACTACTATTTCTTTTGATAATACTAAATATGAGAATACAGTCAAACTGTTATAACGACATCGAAGGGACTGCTCATATTCAGTCGTAAAAACCGATAGTCGTAACAACCGGTGACGTTTACTGTGAATCGTGCAAGTACAAACAAATCGAAAGGTATATATTATAACCGGCATGTTGTTCTAATGTGAATGTGTGTGGAATGTGATAATACTAGATATTGTTACTTTTAAGATATGTACTGATTTGTAGTTTATCTTGTTGACTATTAAAATATTTTGTCATACAACTATGTATTCATATGTTTCATTTTATAGGTCCTACCTTTAATATGATGATAAGATAATACCTTTAATAAGGGGGAACTTTCAAATTTTATTTTTAATCATATTTTAAACAATCTTACTGATTTTCAGCTTGGTGGGAATTTATGTAGCTTCGAATGTCTAAATTGACCGGACTATTAATATACAGACTGGAATCTTATCTCTCTATATAGACTTATCTCTAGAATCGAGATTTTATTGATGATTAAATTTAGGGTTCCGTACGCAAAGGGTAAAACGGGAACCCTATTACTAAGACTCCGCTGTCCGTCTGTCACCAGGCTGTATCTCATGAACCGTGATAGTTGAAATTTTCACAGATGATTTATGTTGCCGCTATAACAACAAATACAAAAAAAAAAAAACAAATTAAGGGGGCTCCCATACAACAGACATAATTTTTTTGCCGTTTTTATAGATAATGGTACGGAACCTTTCGTGCGCGAGTCCGACTCGCACTTGGCCATTTTTTTTTTATACTTTAGTTGGACCGTCAACTCATCTGATGTTAAGCGCTGATGCTGTCTACGATGGAGCACGCTTGAATATGTCCTGTCATCTAAACTCCAGATGTTAGTTGATAGGAAACAGTTTTTGGACTATTTTGCAAAGTTAAATTTATATTGCTCTGTGTAGTAGGCATCTCACTGAACTAATTAACATTAGTTCATTGGTGTCTCTACAAATTTCTTAATGTGCTTAAAAATGAGAAAGTGAGTCGCGTATAATTTTTTTTTTTGGGGTAAGCGATTTAATGATTTTTTTATATAAAAATGAAGACATTAGAACACTACCAATAATTGTACTAAGGCATATCTCCGTTATTAGTGTGATCTGAGGGGCATTTACTAATCTTGTGTTCTTCTATCGTAGTTCAAAATAAAAGACAAAAAGGTAAGTACTAATTATGTGTAATAATGATTTTATAGGCTCGATCGCACATACAATTATAAACTTGTGAGTTATTAAAATGCCTTAAAATTGATTCCCAAGACATAGTTACTCTTTCGAATGTTCGCCGACTGTCTGCAGTGGCGTATCTTTCAGATCATTCTTCTTTGCTTCGTTTTCTGCATCTTTATCTTTACTGTCTTTGTATTTTTGTAGAATCAAAGATGTTATCTTCTCGTCTTTTGTTTTTTCCTCTATGTTCTTATTTTCTACCTCTTTGGTTTTCTTTTCTTCCTTTTTCTTTTCTCCTTTTTTCTTTTCTTCTTTTTTCTTTTCCTCCTTCGTTTTCTTTTCTTCTAGTTTCTTTGTCTCCTTGTGCTTTTTTTCCTCTTTCTTCTTTTCCTCTTTGACCTTTTTTTCTTCTTTCTTTCTTTCCTCCTCGCTCTTAATTGCTTCTTTATTTTTTTCATCTTTATTCTCCTTTGTTTCTATCTGTACTTTAACTTCTTTGGATAGCTCTACAGGTTTCTTTAAGCCTGTATCCACCTTTACCTCTGATATTTTCTCAATTTGCGTAGCTTTTGCGTCTTTTGTCTTTTCATCTTGATCTATTACCGTGATTTGTACTTCTTGTTTTTTCGGAGCTTCTGCTATAGTAATTTCTTGTATTTTCCCGTTGTTTGGATCGTAGATACAGGGTGTTTCTCTATCTTTGAGCAGTGAGCTCATTACTAGTCTGGGCAGTTCGTATTTTGTCTTAGGCATCTTCATTTCAACCATCACGCTTCGAATCAGAAGGATGCAGTACAGTTGAAACACTGCAAGAAAAAAGGTTGCATTAGTAATTCATACATAGGAGCAGGTTATATTTATCCTCTTTATAAAAAGGAGTTATACTTACAAATGCTGACTATGATCGCCAGCTGTATGTGTAACGGCACCGCGGCTAGCACGATGGAGTATGTCATAACGGACATGATGACTGCCATGAATGTGTAGTACAGGAACACTCGAAGCAGAACTAAGTCTCTCTGAAACAACATCTCAGTTCAGAACAGATACGAATAATTTTTGAAGTGAAAACTTCTTTAGACGCGTTGAGCACGTTGGTGTCAAAAATCATGGAACTCTCGTTATCGTCACCGAACGCTGTACCGTGTATTTTAAAACAGCGCCATCTCTTGTAGAATAGGTGAACTACTACTTAAGTTTTCACTTCTGACGTGCAGTCCTATGACTGATGTGTTTTTTTATTATTATATAATAGGCTTGCGCTTGGCCGCCAACTCGCCTGATGTTAAGCGATGATGCGGCCTTTTTTTTGTTTTCGAGGGGGAAATCTTCCAAAGATACCCGGCTGCATTGGGGTGCAGCCAGGTTATATGGGATTGTACTCACTAAAACCCTTCCGGTGACCAGCCTTAGTGCTTGACAAGAGGGCTCCGGGATCTCCAGAGGAACACACCGGAGCCCTAAGCACTGCGCTATGGCTCCTCCCGAGACAACTACGTTTTGTCTCAGTTTCTCCACTCTCGACAACGTTGGTCACACAACGTACTCTCCCTGGGCACGCTTAAGTGGATGGTCAGAGCCCAAACTTTGACCATCCCGAACCCATAGGTCCCCTTTTAGTAGGCTCTTACTACAGGCAGGGGGTACCGGTGCCGTATTCTATTGCCCCGGCGCCAGGGCTAAAGCGATGATGCGGCCTACGATGGATCACGCTTGCCTAGAAGAAACGGATTCACTCTTGACTTGAAGACACCCAGATTGTAACCATCGGGGAACACCCATTCAGGCAGCACATTCCACAGACTCGCAGTTCGCACAATAAAAGTGGAACCAAAGTGCTTCGTACGGGTTTACGGCAGAAACGGCACCTGCCTCATCCTGTCTCATCTCAAAATACTTATATTTAGGCAGGTGATGACTTGCCATCCACTAAATGCCCCCCCCCCCCTCCCTATAAAGGCTGCCGCATATTGGCACCGGAGGGGCAACATTAGCGTCGTATAGGGCGTCGAGAGGTGTGATATTTGCTTAGTACCTATGTATTATTATTAGAATGTAAGGTTTATAATAAATAATAAATATCTGGGACATTATTGCACACATGGTCATCTGACCCCAAACTAAGCAGAGCTTGTAATATGGCTGCCAGAGACTGATATACATACATAGGTATATATTTTTAAATACGTAAATAGATATTAACACCCAGACATAGAACAAACACAAATGTTCATCACACAAATGTTTGTCCTAGATGGGAATCGAACCCACGCCCCCAAGCGCAGAAAGTAGGTTCACTACCGACTGAGCCACCGGGGCAGTTATAAAAGTATATCTGATAATTTAATCAGTATTGCACGCCCCCTACCTCCTAGCTCCGCCGCCGATTGTTGCTCTAGTTTTAACAATCGGCGACCTTATCGCTAAGAGATATCTATCTAATTAGATGGATACACTATTGTTCGTTTGGGAGCTACGATGCCAACGACTGACAGATAAACACGTTAAACTCATAACACCTCTCTGTTTGCTTCGGGGGTTAAAACATGTCGCCTGATGGTAAGCGATCACCGTCGCCTATGAATACCTGCAACACCAGGGGCCTCACAGATACGTTGCCGACCCTTAAAGGACCCTATTAACAGCCCTTTTGAAGAACCCCAAAAAGACAAGAGTGAATAGGCACCTCATGGTAAGATGGGGCAAGCGTGGCCCATCTTAGACCGCATCGTCGCTTACCATCAGGTGAGTTGTGGTCAAACGATTGACGGTGAGTTGGGACCGATTTGTGACAGAAACCATAATATTATTTTCCTGTTTTTAATATTTTATATAGTATTGTTTCTGTCATTAATAAATATTTTTCTTTCTTTCTTTCTTTCAAACGCTAGCTCATTTCATCATAAAAAAACCCATATTATAGTTACTCGGAAATGCCGCAGGAGGCTCCTTCCACAAATTACAGGTGTGAGGCAAAAAATACCTTGAGTCACTGATAATCGTAATTTTATCTACATGTACTTACGCGGTGAACAGCACAGAGCAGAACCACGTTGAAAGCTAGTTCGGTTGCGTACGCGAGGACTGGAACCGGCTTGGACACGAAGTCTGGTATCAGGGTGTCCTGCACTTTTGTGATGGTCGGAGACAAGCCGTCGTTCGCGATACCCATCATGCATATCAACTGCAAACGTACAATGGTGTTACGTCATCAGCCCTGAGTGCAGTGCCGGATTTATATTTTTTACGAGTGTGGGCCACTTTATTTCCGCCGCCCCATGTACCTTTCTAAAATAATAATTATTGAGCTTCCTCTAAAATCTGTCGCTCCTAGGACGCTGCCGCCCCTAGGCCGCGACCTTTATGGCCTATTGAGGACTGCCTTAGTGACTAGGGTTACTGGATTTGTCCGCCGGAATTGTAAACCTTTGTCCCGGCTTTGTAATTTGTCGCGCTTAGACACGCAATTTTTTTGTGTGAGCTGAAACTTCTCGTCCACTTGGGTCGAACTAGGGGGGATCTCATCTGGGAGGGGTCTCAAATAGATCACCTGAGGTGTTCGTTTGGACTGATAATTAAAACATAAGCTGCTTTTAAAACCAATTAATAACTATTAGAAAAAATAAACGTTGAGTACCTACCTATTAATTTTTTTCACTAAATTTACAACTAGGGGTTTTATGTAGGTGAAGAAAAACTCTTGTTTTTTTTCTATACTTTTGGGGAGACCCAAGTGGACCCAAGCTATTCGGCCCTACGTTTCTGATTTTCTGTTAAGTACACCGAAATTACCGATAACTGATTGGGAAGAAAGGTTCCTGAGTGGAGACCACGAACCGGAAGACGTAGCTTAGGTAGGCCTCCTAGTAGAGGTCCAACAACATTGTGAGAATCGCGGGCATTCAGTGGATGTAGTTGGCAGGATGTCGTTCAGTATGGAGGCCTATGTTCAGACTTTTCTGGCTGATCATGATGAAGGTTAAATAATGAAAAATGATACTCACGTCTATTATAATATTAATATATCCAACAAACATCAACCCAACTCTCACAGGAGCAAACCAGCAGCAAAAATCTAGCTTGAAATGCGTTATATGCTGCTTCGCAGTGTAATACACTTTCTCCATTTTTGTAACAAAACTTAAAACTTATTTTAATAATTCACCGCCACCTATGGAGGCGTCACGACACATCCCCATTCGAAAAAAATATACCAAAAAATGTTAGGTGAAATTGTTACAACGTGTGTAATTAGGAAACGCATGATTAAAAGGTCAGCAAAATCTATTTAGTTCAAATTGGTGAGCTAATTGACTAGCGGATAACATGACATTGTACCCATGCAATTGTGTTAACTCGTTATTAAATACAGTGCCGTAAATAGGGCTGTGCCAGCGGTGCCCAGGCACAGGGCGCAGACTCTGGAGGGGCGCAGAAATGACCACACCAGAACCAAGTTTTGTTTTCAAGGGCGCAGTTCGCACAGGGCTCATAAAAGGCTAGTTAAGGCACTGATTAAATAGTGGCAATTGCCCGCAGCTTTGCTCATTTGTACGTCCGACAGAATAGAGAAGTAGGTAAATGGAACGGAAATGAGAAGGAAAATCTGTCGCCAGGCATTATGACAGAACCTTGATTGAACATTCTTATTTAGACCAACGCGTCGAAATCCACGTCACTGTTGCTAACTGATTTCAAATAACTTACGTTTCGTTTATATGGGTGCAACTGGCTACAACAAATTTCCAGTGCAAATTTCTTACAAAAATGCCTTGACAGCCCTTAAAAATATTTTTATCCTTTTTGCTGATGGTAGAATACCTACTAGCAAAGACTTTCTATAAATAGACATTTAATGCAGGGCGAACATGTTCAGACACTTCATCCGTTGACTACTACTGATATAAAAAAACACACCCACTGACTCCACTGAACCTCACGTCATTTCCGGCCAATACCGTAGGTACGCCATCACTATGCTTCGTTTACATTTTTAACTGACGTTGAATGGGCCAATTAGCATTTAGTAACCCCTCACCCCGCCCCTCAGGTATTTGACTGAATTCTTTCCATTGAAAATAATCGTAACTACAAGTCTGGGCTTAGTAGCTATACCTAGTCTGTGCCTACTAACGACTATCAAAAAAGTATTGACAAAGAAATAATAATTACTTGACCTTTTTGAACGTAAGATTACAGCTGATAGCCAATATACTACAGTAATTTATTTATAAGAAAAGGTTTTCATTCGTTTTTTTTTTAACTTTATTGCAGCTGTCAGACGCATTCTCGCAGCGGCCGGACTGTATTCATCATCACTGCTGGGACACAAGCCTTCTCTCAGAGACAGCTGGGCCTTAATCCACCATGCTGGTCCAGTGCATATTTGTGAATGTAGATAGATTGATAGAAACTTTTTTTTATGTACACCAGAAATAAATATTAAAAACAGACAGAAAACACTTACGAGCTAGTGCCACAAGTGACAGCCTTATCGCTAAAAGCAATCTCTTCTAGGCAATTATTGGATGGAAATAATTTACATAACAGGATCGACGGGGGATGCTAAAACACCTTTAATCACACTAATATCATATATGTGAAAGTTTGGATGGATACATGGATTTTTGTTACTCAATAACGCAGAAACAGCTGGATGGATTTGGATGAAATTTAGAATATACATAGCTTATGTCCTGGATTAACACATAGGGTACTTTTCATCATCATAACCGATTTTCATCACGCGGGTGAAACCGCGGGGCGCAGCTAGTGATACTATTAATATTACCGAATGATAATGTATTTGAACTTTTAATGTTCTTGGACATACCGGTTTCCTCACGATGTTTACCTTTACCGTTTTTGAGCGATGGCTTCGAAACTGCGACGAGTCAAATGGATTGATCTGCCTGTTTTACATGTGGGAGAGATATGGAATCAGCGGTTAGGTTTATACCTTCTTGCCGAGGCTGGGCGCTGGGGAAAACTACCCCCACGGTTGGGAATTCACGAAACTGCACATAATCACTATCACTACATAGTATAAAACAAAGTCGCTTCCCTCTGTCTGTCCCCAGATATTACAGATTTAAAATGAAAAAACCAAAAATACAAACAAATGTATTTTATTTATTAAATTCAACATACTTAAGATTTTAATAGTAGAGATAATATTACATATACTTACACAAAAGGCTATGAATTGTAAGAAAAACACAATTTAGGTATAGAGAATATTTGAACATCATGGATTTCCGCCTATTCGTGTTGAAATTTCAGTGCTTGAATCATTGAAATAAGGTTGAAAATCATTTATCAACGGAAAAATCGTTTGCCGTGCCGTGCCTCGCCGTCTGAGCGCCGATAGTTGTTTAAAAAAAACCCTTAAATTTGTGTCTTTTTCGCGTGTGACAAGTTTCACCAGAAAAAGTCGACGGAGCCGTTTTAAGTAAGGCCAAGTAACAATCAATAAGCAGGAAAACTATTCAGTATAATGATATATCAAAGCATCTTAACTTTGATATGATCGAAATTAGCAGAACTTTTGTGAGCAACAAGGCTACATGCTTTAAATTGTTTCAGACAAAAATTACGTTATAAGTTTGACCACAGAATACATATAAGTAAAGGGTTTTCCAATAAGAGGTGTTATTTTGAATAGCCCGCTATTTCGGTAGATGTCACTTTTGAAGCTGTCATTTCTTGGCATTTGACAAGTAGAAACTACGCCATTAATAAAAATGGTACGATACACGCTTCAACAACGCATTGAAATTATTAAAATTCACTATAAAAATGGTGAAAATTTGGCAGAGACGGTTCGTAAAACTCGAACATTTTTGGGTCGTCGTGAAGCACCTTGTCGGACCGCAATACAGAAATTGGTGGAAAAATTCGAGCTGTTGGGACAAGTTAGTGATGAGAAGAATAAAACCCGTGCACGTCGCTCAAGAACAGCCGAGAATATTGCTGCTGTAGCCGAAAGTGTTGAAGAAAACCCAGGTTTGTCCATTCCTCGTCGTTCTTTGGAATTAGGTATTCCACAAACGTCATTACACCGTATTTTGCATAAAGATTTGGGTCTTAAGGCTTATAAAGTCCAGTTAACACAAGAACTCAAGCCGGCCGATCATCAACAACGTCGTGACTTTGCTGATTGGGTCGTTGAAATGCATGAAAATGATCCGGAATTCCATCGAAAAATCATCTTCAGTGATGAGGCCCATTTCCACCTCGGTGGCTTCGTCAACAAGCAAAATTGTCGCATCTGGGGCTCAGAAAACCCAAGAGTTATTGTTGAAAAGCCTCTCTATCCTCAACGTGTGACTGTTTGGTGCGGTTTATGGTCCGGCGGAGTCATTGGACCTTACTTTTTCGAAAATGAGGCTGGCGCAACAGTTACGGTGAATGGATTGCGCTATCAAGAGATGATTAACGATTTTTTATGGCCGGAATTGGATGGTATTGATCTGGACAACGTTCACTTTCAACAAGACGGCGCTACGTGCCACACAAGCAACGAAACCATTGATCTTTTAAGGGAAAAGTTTCCGGACCGTGTTATCTCTCGAAGAGGTGATCACAATTGGCCACCGAGATCTTGTGATTTAACACCTTGCGACTTCTTTCTTTGGGGCCACGTGAAGGAGAAGGTCTACGCCAACAGCCCAGTATCGATTCAAGACCTCAAAGATGGAATTCGTGAGGCTATCGAGGACATAGAGCAGCCACTTTGCGATTTAGTTATGGAAAATTTCATGAAAAGGATTTTGTCCTGTAAGCGTGGCCGTGGTGGTCATTTGCCTGATGTTATTTTCCACTATTAACGGCATACCTTCCTCTTTGTAATGAAATAAACATCTGATGATTTATAATAAAAAATGGCATTTTTCTTTGAATATCAAAATAACACCTCTTATTGGAAAACCCTTTACATGTACAGAACATTCACTCCGCAAAATCATTTAAATGAGTAGCGACTCTTGCTACTACACAATAAAGTGCAATTCAGGATGTGCGAGCGCTAACTCTACAGTTATATTAACCTAGAAGTTGCCTCTCTGTCTATCGCGTAACTCTTGTCGCGTTATCTCTGTCTATTGTGCGGCAGCGGGCACGGCAAGTCCGACAAGACGACTACTTGTAGCTTTACCTAAAGTGCGGAGTGCGCCAGGCCTGGATTGACTCTATTACCAGCGTAAAAATAATATTGCTATATTTTATACAACCTCATGACACTAAATTATGAAATAACTCATGACACTAAATTATGAAATAACTCATGACACTAAATTATGAAATCACTCATGACAATAAAAGTAGAGAAAATAATTTATGCATAACGAAACACAATCCCTGTATGATCAGTCGGAATAAAAATAAAATAATGCGTAGAATAAACATTTATTTGCTATAATTAATAATATTTTGTAAACCTTTTACCATCACAATTATTATTATAAGATGTAACTTATTCCAAACTCAAAACATGAATATTTATAACTTCTTGGCAATTATATAACTTCAGTGGATAGAAAATATGAACACTCCCACGAGTTCCCTTAAACTTAAGAGGAGGAAATCAATTGTCGTTCTCTCTTGCTTGCACATTATATGTGTTCATCATAATCATCATCAGCCAGAAGACGTCCACTGCTGAACATAGGCCTCCCCCTTTAACCTTCACACTGAACGACATCCTGCCATCTGCATCCACTGGATGCTCGCGACTCACAAAGTCGTCGGTCACAATTCAATGTGTTAATCGACTTGAAAAATGAGGAGGTTCTATGTTCCAGTGTTTTTTTTCTGTATATTCACCGATTTCTTTGAATTTTGAAGTCGGTAAAAAATTACGTCATTTGGAAACATTTTCATTTAGTAGTGTTGTTTTGTAAGACGCAGCGTAGGTAGGCCTCCCACTAGATGGACCGACGACATTATGAGAGTAGCGGGCATCCAGTGGATGCACATGGCAAGATGTCGTTCAGTGTGGAGGTCATAGGGGAGGCCTATGTTAAGCAGTGGACGTCTTCTGGCTGATGATGATGAGTGTACTTTTAATATGAATGATGTATCTCCCGAACTTAAATATGTTAATTTAGCCCATGCTAAAGACGCTGAAAACTAAAGAAAAGGCAGCTTCAGGCAGCTTAAAAGCTAAATATATAGTTTTCCGCCGTTTGAAGGCCTCTTTCTAGTGTTACAGTTTTAAGGCCGCTGTTTTGGGAGACAAGACCAACGATCTATAAAGTTAGATTCATTTCATTTATAAAAAAAAAACAGTAAAAATCTCGCAACACATACCAAATGACGTATTTATTTTTCTGTGGAGGATAATTGGTAGAGCTTATTTCATAGCGTATTCAATAAAAAAAGAAAGTGAAGGTAGTTATTTAAGGTCCTCTTTTCCCACTTTAAGCAATTTTGGTCAGTCTAGTTTAAGTTTGTCGACTTCCATGGTTAGCTTAAAATTATAAAAATGGTGTCGTATCAAATTTGAATATTTTATCTAGGAAAACTTAAAAACCGAAACACGATAAAGGACATTTTGCTCTATATAAAGAAAAAAAGTACTAATTTGCTCTTTTCTCCGTATTTTGGATTCATATAGCTATTCACTATATGATGTCTACAATATACAGATTTCATAACTGTGGAGTGAACCGTAAATTCACATTTTACAGTACAGCTATAACCAACTAAACTTTTTTTACTAGACCTTTTTTAAATATGAGAAAAACCTCAAATATAGAAGTAGCGAAACGCAAGACTGTGTAAGCGACATGGTTATGCTCCACTAAATGCGACTTTAATACAATACATTAAGCCTTCTGGTCATCAGTATTAACAGGCGTTGCTTAAAAGTGGGAAAAAGAGAACAGGGAGGAAAGTCGAAGTATTCCTTTATGCAGTATCCAGTGGAGTTACTTCATGAGTGCGTGTACGACTGCGTTGGCGTTGAGGGCCTTCAGGTCGGTGTAGGTCTGACCGGTGCCCACGAACACTATCGGCTGGCCTGTGATGTACGTCATAGATATCGCCGCGCCCACCTACAATATTGAAAAACCAATTTTCATTTTATGTATAGACAACCTAGCAACACCTTTGTAATAGCCGTTACAGACGTTCGTACCACGTCCTACGAACCGCCGTCTGACCAACAGTACCCTTAGTACAAGATTTGACAGTTTTCGAAAACTTTTTTCGTTTCCGTATTGTCCCATACATTTTAGTAAAGCGCCTCTAGCGGAAACGCGGATGAACTAAAATCGGTAGTAATCGGCAGTATAGGTTGCTTCACTCAAATACGAAAAATAGTTTCGAATAGCTTTCAGCCCAGCAATGTATGCATCAAAACGAAAACGAAAAAAGTTTTCGAAAACTTTCAAATCTTGTACTAAGGGTACAGGAGGGAAAGAGAAAATTTTCTCTTTCCCTCCTCAGACGGCGGTCCGTGGTTCGTGGTATGTACGTCTGTTACGGCTTTAACAAGACTAAATATAGGAGTTTTGGCGCCAACGTGGAAAAAAACATGTCGTCTCGTTGTATAATCGTATTTAGTTCCTCGTTTAATTAATAATCTACCCTCAGATTTATGTAAAAACATTATTACTCCATATAATATTGAAACTAAATTTCTTGACAACCTGATGTAATTGCCTCGCTCACTGCCAGTTATGTACTGAGATATTAACATTATTTTATAGTACTTATTGGTTTGTGAATACTATTATGTAAATCTCTTTTTGTACCTTTTTTTTGAAAAAAATATTAAAAAATTAAATGTGAGAGTAACCTTATCGTCGATGGTGTCGAACTTGGTGAGCACGATGCCGTCGATGATCTGTGGCCGGTCTGACGAGGAATGATCCGCCAGCGCCTGGTTGAACTTGACGAGCTGGTCCACAGCCTCGTTGCCGACCAGCGCTTCTCCAACGAACAGAACTGTGTCGGGCTCGTTCACCTGTCACATAATATTTATTTATTTACTAGCTGAAGCTTAATGCCAGGAGTGGCAAACAAGCTGACGGGCTGCCGATTGTAAGCAGTCACCGTCGCCTATGGATAGTTGTAAGTCCAGAGGCATCACGAATACGCGGCTCATGAGTTCATGAGTGAGTAGTATTTACCTTGATGAGTTTAGCGAGCGCGCTTATGAGCGGCTCATGAGTTCATGAGTGACTATTATTTAGCTTGATGAGTTTAGCGAGCTCGCGTATGAGCGGTTCATGAGTGAGTGATATTTATCTTGATGAGTTTAGCGAGCTCGCGTATGAGCGGTTCATGAGTGAGTGATATTTATCTTGATGAGTTTAGCGAGCGCGCGTATAAGCAGCTCATGAATTCACGAGTGATATTTTACCTTGATCAGTATAGCAAGCTCGTTCCTGAGCGTTTCGGCCAATCTTTCGTTCTTATTATGCTTATTTTATATAATTGATTATGTATGTGTGTACGCGCACACGTATCGAGCGTGATGTCACTTGCCGAGCCCAGCAGAATACCAGCGCTGGTTGTATACAACCAGCAACATGCCGAGTTGGGGTCGGTTTTTGTGACAATGTACCTGTTTACCTACTTCTATATTAATATTTCTTGTTTTATTGTTTTTTCATTGTCACAAAATAAACTTTTCCGATTTCGTGAGTGACCTATCGTGATTTACCTTGATGAGTTTAGCGAACTCGTTCATGAGCGATTCGTGAGTGAGTGATAGAGTGAGTGATATTTACCTTGATCAGTTTAGCGAGCTCTTTCATCAGCGTTTCGTGAGTGAGTGATAGATAGAATGAGTGATATTTACCTTGATCAGTTCAGCGAGCTCGTTCATGAGCGTTACGTGAGTGAGTGTCATTCGTATTTACCTTGATGAGTTTAGCGAGCGCGCGTATAAGCGGCTCATGAGTTCATGAGTGGTATATACCTTGATCAGTTCAGCGAGCTCGTTCATGAGCGTTACGTGAGTGAGTGTCGTTCGTATTTACCTTGATGAGTTTAGCGAGTGCGCGCATGAGCGGCTCGTTGTCCTGCATGCGTCCCGCCGTGTCGATCAGCACCACGTCGATGTTGGACTCGGACGCGTACCGGATCGCCTCCATCGCGATGCCGGCAGCGTCCTTGCCTGACAACAAACACTTTTCATCACACTTCTAAATATAATAACATACTTAATCTAAATTACTAAACAATAATCAATTTAAAAAACAGACTTCAATTAAATACTTACGCCATTTCGTTTACTTGGATGACTGATATATTTTTTTCCATTTAATTTGATTTTTAAAAACAAGCAAACCTAACTATCGATATTCATGAAATTTCTATGAGATCAATCAAGTATAATAAAAACGTAGAGATAAAAAAATCTGTAATAGCTAGATATAAAAAAAAAACATATAATGCGTCTTAAAATAAGTAGCTGAACACGTTAAGACAGTTTTTAGAATTTTTGTCTGTTTGCATGTTTTCCTTGTTTGTGTAGTCTTTTAATAAGGAGTTATCTTACACTATCTTACGTTATGTTCCGGTCAAGACATTCTTCATTCAGACATTTAATTGCCACATTTTACTATTGACGCTCTTCAGATAATGTTTATTCCACTTACCATATCCTTTCTCGTACAGATGCACCATTTTCCGTCCGTTATGTCTCGACTCGGGATGCAGCGCGTTAAGATGTCTCGAGTGCGTGCGCAGTTGTTCCACTGCGCCGGCGCGGAATGTATCGCAAGCCGCGATCAGCACAGAGAGATCATTCTCGATCAGCCAAAAGCAGATCTTGGCTAGGTTGGTGGATTTACCGACACCGTTTACCTGAAAACAAGATTAAAGGCTTTATAGTGTTTTTTTGACCGACTTCCAAAAAAGAGGAGGTTCAATTCCAGTTTTTTTTTAAATGTATGTTAGTTCATCATCATCAGCCATAAGACGTCCACTGCTGAACATAGGCATTCCCCTTTAACCTCCAGACTGAACGACAACCTGCCATCTGCATCCACTGGATGCCCGCGACTCTCACGATGTCGTCGATCCATCTAGTGGGAGGCCTACCTACACTGCGTCTTCCGGTTCGTGGTCTCCACTCAAGAACCTTTCTTCCCCATCGGTTATCGGTTCTTCGAGCGATGTGGCCTGCACATTGCCACTTCAACTTGCAAATTTTAATAGCTATGTCGATGACTCTGGTTCTTTGTCGAATATCCAGGTTTCGGATTCTATCGCGCAAAGAAACTCCGAGCATAGCTCTCTCCACTGCCCGTTGTGTGACTCTGAGTATGGTAGTTAGATAATGTAAATAGATAGATAGTCTCACCCCACAAAATGCCATGATGTATGGACGGCCTTGCTGCTTGGCGTGCAGACAGTCGCGCAGGATATCCACGCGACGCTTCGGTGATAAGATTTGAACAAGAGACTCTGTTAGCGTCGCCTTGATCGTTTTGGCTACGCTGTCAAATGTCCCCAGCACCTGGGATGGGGAAACAAATCAAATTATTTATTTGTCAGAACATAGTAGGTATACATCCATATAAAGATTACAGGGTTTTTTTTTATTGCAAAATAGGCTTGCGCTTGGCCGCCAACTCGCCTGATGTTAAGCGATGATGCGGCCTACGGTGGATCACGCTTGCCTAGAAGAAACCGATTCACTAAGGTCGTAAGAATGGAAACATATCTCATGTCTTGGCCAGGTATGTCGTACAAAGTTTTTTTTTATCGATTTGCAAAAAGTAAGAGGTTGTCAATTCGACTGCTTTTTTTTATGTTTGTTACCTCAGAACTTTCGACTGGGCAAACCGATTTTGATGATTATTTTTTTATTTGTAAGCTGGTGCTTCCAGTGTAGTCCCATTACAATTTGGTTCGGTTCTGACATTTTAATGAAGTCGGATTTTGTATATTGATTATAATAAGTAAAAGTTTTTTTTTAATTCGTTATTTTTTGTTAAAGTAAAAAAATATTACATAAATATCTATGTTATATATCGCGAATAAGTCTCGTGTGACCACCAACTCTTCTGTTGGTAAGCGACGATGTGGTCGAAAATGTGTCATATTTGTGTCACCGAACGTGGTCATACTTTAGTTTAGTTGTATTTTATGCCTTAATTAATAAAAGGAACATATGAATATTAGTTCACATATCCGTTTATTATCTTAATTTAAGTTTTTTACATCAAATATAATTATAAAACATAAATAATATAAAAAACTTAAAAACTAGGGTGCCGCCGGCAGCGGGGCATGGCCCAAGCTACCGATGGTTAGGGCTGCAGAGTGAGGAACCTCCTGACAATGCGTGCCGTGTAAAGAATTACTGCCTTCTGCATCTGACCCTTGACCCAACCGTCTAGCGAGAGCCTCTTAAGGTGGTGGTCGAGGCTCTTCGCTATAAGGCCGTTCACCGATACAACTATCGGGTTAGTTATTATTATATTACATTTTTCCAATTACCTAGTCTCGATCTTAATAGTTATCGATTGTGCAAGGCTGTAAAGATGGTTGGTGCGAGTACTTGTATTGTAACATGGGGCCTTACGCCCAACTCTAAACGCGGGCCCGAATAGGTGCAGTTTGCAAAATCACGCGACCGCAAACCGATACTGAGGGACGAGACGAGCGAAATCGCTCGCCTGATGGCTCTTCACGCTTGCCGTCGAGCTCCCCGTTTATCAAACAGCTATAAGTTTCATGGAATGGATGGTTTTCTGACAGTTCTAGGAACATCGTTCTGCAACCATCGATAGATGGTGCTGAATAGACATGGTTTAATTTACTTTTTTGCATTGTCAATGAAACCTAACAATACAAGGAAGAAGAGATATTTTATAACACGGCTAGGCAAGGCACACTTACTTATGTACCTACTAATTTGTGTTGTGTTGTGGAAAAACAAGTACTTTGCTAACAAACAATAACCACAAAATACTATACTGCGTAATAAAAAACACAAAAACAAGCATGACAGACAGTCTCAGACAGACAGACAGATATTGTCTGTCTATGAGAATAAGCAATTTTTTTATTGACCTTTCTTCGTCTTTAGTTTTGCAAAATCTTCATGACTTGTCTTTTTTTATGCCATAGTGGCAAACAAGCAGACTGGCCGCCTGGTGGTAAACAGTCACCGTCGCCGATGGATACTTGTAAAACCAGAGGCATCACAAATACGTTGCCGACCCTTTAAGACTACTAAATCGCCTTTTGAAGAACCCCATGTTGTAGCTTCTCGGTAACACCGCGGAAGGTAGCTCATTCCACATTTTGCAAGTGTGAGGCAAGAAAGATCGTGTGAATCGCACAGTATGTGATCATTGTTATTATCATTTTTATGAACAACTTTTGTAAAACCTCCCATTGTGTTAATTTATGTCCCGTTACCTTTCCTTCCAGCTTGGCAGAGACTGACTCGCACAGTTTGTTCGCGATGTCAGCAGCCACGTTCTTAGTGATTAGATGGTCGCGCATCTTGTCCAGAACCGGACGCATTGATTCCTCTGTCAGGGCCTTAGAACCCACCAGACCTTAGGAGAGAACAGACTTTATTACAAACCATATAAGTTTATTTCGCGTCCCATACAAGGGGCCGTATAGCCCATAATAATCACACAAATATCATATATGTTAACACATAGGCTATTTTTCATTATCATCACCGATTTTCATCACAACGCGGTTGAAACCGCGGGGCGTAGCTAGTATGAAATATAGTGTTTGTAACGCTTACCCTTGAAAATGCTGAACATGCCACCGGATTTCTTAGGTGTGGTCTGCTTTTCTTCGTACTCCTCCTCACTGCTGCTATCTTCTGACTCCACCTCCAGGTCTCTAATAGCGCCAGTCATCTGACCAATCAGCTGGACGGAGAAAAAGACAGGTAAGTAAAGAAATTTTCGATAAGTAGTGATACAGATCAAATTAAGGAAGAAGTGAAACTCATGTTCTATTATGAAGTCAAAATTCTGGGTAAAGATTGGGGAGGCTGGTAGAAACTCTAATGACTCTTGTCTCTTCAGTGAGAAAAACGCAAAAGAAGTAGTAGTGGCTCTTAAGTCTTTAGTGGTAGGGTTCTTATATCCTTGTTTAGTTCGCCTGGGTCAGTACCACACCAAGTTTATTTTATTTTTTGAGGGAACTTTTGACCAGCAGCGGGACAAAATAGGCTGCAAAAAAGTACTAAAGTAGCAAAGTATCTGATACAACGTTTTAAAAGGTGTAGCAATACTGAAGGGTATGTATCATAAAACTATTAATGTGGGTTCAACTCTGAAATCGCAAAAAAAAAAACGCTGTTTCATACATTTTGTCGAGTGTCAATGACCGTTTTCTATGGAAGATCAATTTTTTTTTCGCCCTTTCAGGTTTGGTCCCATAGTATAAATTTTTCATAATGATGAGTACATAGATACCCTTCAGTATTAGTACACCTTTAGTAAACACGTTGTATAAAGTAATTTTGACAGGCGTTACGTCAGTGGCGCCCTCTCGCGGCTCGTCGGTGCTCAAGTCTAGCGAAGATAGTTTCATGAGTTCTACAGCCTGGCTGCTATAATTGCGGTAGCTTTATATGGTTAGCTTGGAGGACTTCCTACAAAGATACTTATGTATCGGGCGTGACGTCAGCGGTGGCCTCTCCCGGCATTTCACTGCTAAAAGTCTGCTGGGATCTAATAAGGCAGGTGCTACCTAGCTCCCACAGTGGCGGCTACTCTACGCGTTCAGCGCTGGACTCTTTGGTTGGACTTCTTGAAAACTTCCTGTAACGAAAGTAGTAAGATACCTGCGTATCAGGCGTGACGTCAGCAGCACCCTCCCCTGGCTTGTCGGTGCTGAAGTCTAAGGAAGGCAGGTCTCGCGTGCCGCCACCTAGCTCCCACACTCGCGGTTGCTTCACACGTTCAACGTTGGACTTCGGGGTCGGAATCTTTGGAGACTTTCTGAAATGTAGTAAAGAGTGTTAAAGGCGCGGTAATATTAACTTATCGACTGTTTGGCACCTTGGATGCAGGCTATAGTCATGTCATATTAATATGACAACACCAACACCATCCTAAACGTATTTGCGAACAGGTTTGACTGTCTCGGTCTGAATAGGGTTGTCTAGTCAGTACATGTACCATTAGAACAATGGTTCATGTACTGACTAACAAGCAAATGGTGAAAAATGTGTGTTAGCTTTTAATTATTATAGTATTAATTATTATTTATACCTAATTTTATGTTGTATTTTAATTTTAATTTTTATATGATCTAAATAATAGGTCGAAATAAATGAATTGAATTACAATGTCTGTACGGACATCAATATGGTGGTTCATAGTACATATGGTGATAAATAAAAGAGATCAAAATCGCACAACGAGGTTTGGAGTGGGCTATGCTCGGGGTTTCTCTATGAGATCGAATCAGAAATGAGGAGATCCGGAGACGAATGAAAGTAACCGACAGAGCCCACCGGATTAGCAAGTTGAAGTGGCAGTAGGCACGGCACATACACGCAGAACAGATGGCCGATAAGTTCTCGAATGGAGACCACGGAGCGGTAGGTTGTCCACCCACACAAAATGGACAGATGACGTAAAAGAGACCGCAGGGAAACGCTGGTTGCACAGCCACTTCCATTTTTTTTTTATCGGCCCTTTTGGATATCGATGGACGTAGACGACATCACACCCATCGCAGGTCATACGTGGCTGAGATTGGCCCGAGACAGGAATCAATGGCGCAAGAGAGAGGAGGCCTGTACCCAGCAGTGGGTATACAGGCTGACGATGATGACTACCAGAAAAATGCCTTTTGGTCAGTTTTGTAGGGTACTGCACCGTTTAACACCACATGTGGTTCTAACCACAGTGTGAATCGATTAAATGCTTTATATAAATAGAGCCTATCACACACGATTTTTTTCATTCTGGGCCCATTTGGGCGGTCCAAATATATGGTGGTATGAATAGCCCAAGAATTTATTTCCGTTTGGGTAAACCGCACCTCTATCAAAAGTTGGAAAATTAAGTATCTTAGTCAGTCATTGTGCAGCTAGTATTATCTATTGTGTATCACTATATGTACACTAGTTTACAAGATAAGAAACCGTAGGATTCGTAATTTAACATGCTGTAAATAGAATTCCACATTGTAAGTTTTGATTACAAAAGAAGTCCAATTGACTGTTACACAAAACATTGCTTATCAGTGCTGTTAATACATAGCTTGCAAAAGTAGAATTACAGAAATAATACGAAACAATAAGATAGATAACTCTTGATTAAAATACCACACAAACGAAGAAAACATACATTACAATGAAAATATCATCTAGGTTTCTTAATAGGCAGCCTTATCGCTTAAAGCGATCCCTTCCAGGCAACCATGAACGGAAATGAATTACAGCAATAAAAAGTGGCCTTAACTAAAATGATTCAAAAGTAAATACTTAAGCAAATAACAAACGATCGAACACATATAACTATCTATTGTATTCTATACATATAATAAAAACGTAGAGATAAAAAAAACTGTAATTGCGAGATATCAAAGAAATAATCACACACACACACACACACATCATCAGCCAATTAACGTCCACTGTTGGACAAGGCCTCCCTCATAGAGGGGTGTTGCCATAATCCCCATGCTTGGCAGGCGGCTTGGGGATCGCAGTACGTTCACCGTGTACTAATAGGACGCTGCTGCCCATCCTCCGGTGGTTCTGGTCGCAGTTGTAGGAATACCCGGGTCCTACACTACAATAATCACACAGGTTGTCTTAAAATAAGGAGTTTTAGTTTATATAAATAATTTAATTTTTTAAGTTGTGCATAATAAATATAGTTCGTTCAGCAGCTAAACACGTTAGGACAGTTTTTAGAATTTTTGACTGTTTGTTTGTTTCTTTGTCCACGCACATCTCCTAAACTACAGATTGGATTTAAATACGGTTTTCACGAATATGCTTAGCTATGACTAGATTGAGGTATAGGCTATGTTATTTTGCGCAATGGCCGGATTAAGGGTGGCAATAAGGGCTGAAAGTTTACATGAAAATCTACGCGTACGAAGTCGCGGGCAACAAGCACTAGTAATAAATAAAATACATAGACTACTTATACTCATAATACTACATATTTATTTTACATACTTTTATAATAGATACATACATAATATCCATACATATAATGACACAGAACTTTGAGAATAGATAGCAGCTATAGTCCGAGATAGTGCGCTTTTACGCGGAGTTCGAAAACGTCATGGGAAGGAGCACGCTTGATATCAAGCGGCAAGCTATTCCAGAGTTTGACAGCTTTCACCGTGAATGTGGAATTAATACTGATATTATAAATCTCTTTTCTACTGATGAGAAAACAAGGCAATATATATATAGTTCCAAGCCATACGGCTAAGGAGTGGAACAATCTACCGGATTTTTTCTGATAGATATAATCTGGCAAGCATCTGGGCAAGCGTGCTTCATCGTGGACCGCATCGTCGCTTAACAACAGGTGAGTTGGTGGTCAAACGCAAGCCTATTATTTCATTAAAAAAAAAACACTGATACACACGTAAAATTTATAACACCTCTTTTTTGCGATGGGGGTTAAAAACATGTGTTCAAATCTTGAAAGTTTAAAAGTTACTTGTAACTTATGCGGCTGCAACCTCCTTAGCGCCGCTTCGCTGGCCTTCCCGGTCGTGCGCTGGCCGGCGATAAAAGGAAGAAGTTTATGACAGAATAAGTCAGTCAAAAAAGGATCTCGAAGAAATAATTTTCTTGTGCATTAAATTTTCCAATAATTTAAATATTCAGTCAGTAATCAGCTCTCAGACCCAAAATAACTTTCATTTAAAAGCCCTCCTACACTTACTTAGGCTCCTTCTTTCCTTTAGCCATCTTCTGCGCGAGCTTGGCTCGATTGGCGGCGATGACGTCATCCTCCATGTCAGGCTCAATCTCTGGCTTGCCATTGGTCAAACTCTTGCTTTCTACTATTTTTACTGGAAAAATATATTTTTTTAATGAATGCTTAATGGAATTTCATATACTTTTTATTCAGATTTAAAATACGGTAGGGCCCTTTTGAATGTTAAAGTTTATATAGAGAATGGTGATGATGAGCAATGGTGGCAGAGCAGTAGCATGTGCGCTTTACAATCTGACGGCACCCAGTTCGATCCTCGGCCCTCCACCAATGACTTATTTTTATGTTTTTAACTGACTTCCAAATAGGAGGAGGTTCTCAATTCGACTGTTTTTTTTTAATGTTTGTTTCCCCAGAACTTTAGACCGATTTTGATGATTCCTTTTTATTTGAAAGGTGGTGCTTCCCGTGTGGTTCAATTTGGTCCAGTTCTGACATTTTTATGTAGTCGGTTTTTATATTGATAATTATTTAAATATGTGCAGTTTCGATGCCTGCTCAATAACAGTAAAGTAAAACATTGTGAGGAAACTGGTATGTCCAAGAATATCAAAAGTTTCAAGACATATGACAGTCACCAGCATGCACTGGGCCAGCATGGTAGATTAGGGCCCAATATCTCTCTCTGAGAGAAGGCCTGTGTCCCAGCAGTGGGAACATATTGGGCTGATAATGATGACATAGAGAATGTTTATGCCGTTATTATAAAACTACAATAATTTGTGGTACTGTTGAGATGTAAAAGTGATGCAACGATACTTAAAATGGCAGAATGTAGTACAACAAACACATGTGATACTTTTAATGAGATAAAAAAATACTAAGGGAAATTCAAAAATTTTAAATGGCAGGGCTGTTCAGAGTACAGAGGGTGGAGAGTGGAGGTACAGAGTATAGAGGTGTTCGAATTTGTGGTGGTTCAGAGTATAAGGTGTTAGAACTAATGGAGGTTTAGAATAAAGAGGTGTTGAAATTAGTGGAGGTTCGGAGTAACGAGCCTATGATGTAATTTCATATTTTTTTCTAGTTGTTAATAGACTTGCATTTGACCGCCACTTCACCTGCTGTTAAGTGATGATGCGGTCTACGATGGAACATGCTTGCCTAGAAGAAACCAAATCCATCCCAACTTGAAGACACCCAGATTCATAAATACGAGTATATTCATTCATAACATTCAAATTGTAGTTCTCACAATATAAATTGTGTTCATACAAAATCACTTTTTACCGACTTCCAAAAAGGAGGAGGTACTATGTTTGTCTGTATGTATATTTTTTTTTGCTGTAGATAGATTACAATTTAGTACTAAGTATTAGAGTTTTAAAACAAAGTAACTCTTATTTGTAAAAAAAAAATATTGTGTTTTTCAAGGCAAAAATAAAACATTCAATACCTATTTGGAAGTGTTAGGAATAGTTAACTTACCAGACTTCTTTCCTTTCTCTTCTCCCTTGCGTTCAATCATGGAAGCTACAGTTTTTTTAGACTTCTGCGAGTCTTCAAATGTTTTCATTGCTTTTGGAATTTTTGCTTGCAACTTGGCTAAAATGAAATGGTATTATTAATTTATTTCTTATGAGCTAAAGTATATTTTAAAAGAAATAGTGTTTAAACACAACCTACTATTTTGTAGTGGTTAAGAATACAACAATTTCTATTTATCTAGATTACGAAGACCTTTGTAATTTGGATTGATATCAATTGTATCATATTTTCTGTCTTCTACAAAAACATTTTTGACATGCCGTTTTGCTTTATTTCACATTTTCCCATCTAAAATCATTAGTGGGAATTTTATAACACAATAACGCATAGCTTAGTTTAAAGGCTATGTTTGTGAGTTACTTTTTACAACTGAATTCTATTAAAGTATCTATTTTTTTTGTATGTGTATATTATATTGGGCAGACCACATCGCTCGAAGAACCGATAACCAATGGGGAAGAAAGGTTCTTGAGTGGAGACCACGAACCGGAAGACGCAGCGTAGGTAGGCCTCCCACTAGATGGACCAACGACATCGTGAGAGTCGCGGGCATCCAGTGGATGCAGATGGCAGGTTGTCATTCAGTGTGGAGGTTAAAGGGGGAGGCCTATGTTCCGCAGTGGACGTCTTATGGCTGATGATGATGATTATTCAATATATTTGCTGATGGTGGACATATTTTTATAGTTTTTTCTTGAATGGAACTTTTTTGTTGGTTCCTTTTAAATTAGAAAAGGTTCGACCTCGACAGTTGGAAAATTTGAGGGTATTTTTTTTTTTTTGTAAGCCTGTATTAATTTTTACTTACCCCAATGTTCAGACTCCTGCAATATTTTGTCAAAGGATGTCCTAAAATTGAAGTCCATGATGTGGTTGCTCCCTTGGAGTTCATTCTTGTACTTGTCTCTAAACTCGAGATGGATGTCATTGAGGAACTTATCAATGTAAGATAGTTGCAATATACGCTGGTAAGCCACCACGAATACCAGCTCAAACTCATTGTCGAGCTTATATTGTAACGTTACAGCGTTATGGTTGAACGTGTTATTCCCTGTGCGCTCCTAAAAACAAAACAGATGTACTTGCAATGCAAAATTTAAAAGTAGTGATTCACCTTGGAACTGTTTTTCTCGGATGTAAATAAGAGGCTATCATAGAATTAGGATAAGATATACGGTATGCAAATTATGGAATTTTTACACACGTGTCTGAATCACTAATTACATTAAAAACACGTCTCAAAGGGGCTTCCCAAATGATAAATACTCACTTGCAGAATAACACTACGTATTAACGCGTTAACAGAAGGCGAGAAAATATCACTTGTACTCTGGAAACACCACAGCACTATGCCTCCCTTGCTGAAGATGCTGAATAAGTCTAACATTTTGTATAATTAAGTTTAATTTCGCGTTTTGTATAAATTGCCAACAGATGTTTCGTTCGCACCAAGTGTGAAACTTGTGAAAGTGATTATATTTGACAGTTAAACAGTTTTTGACAGACTGATGACAACTCACAACCAGCTATGTTTTAATTGCGTTCTGAAACTATAATATCTTGCAATCTTTACTCATTTAATGAAATTAAAGCAAAATTATTGGCTATTTCCTAGACAATTTTAATTGGTATAAACTTGCACAATATTTAAAAATATTATATACCAGTTACGGATATAGGTGTTCCGTTTATCATGTTCATAATTTTTGGAATAGTAATTATTTAAAAAAAAAACTCTGAGCGTTCGACCCACGTTCGACCAATAATTTAATCAAATCTTTTATCTATGATTTAATGTTGCCATCTTTTATTTTATTTTATACTGTGGCCATCTAAACTCTTTGCACTAAAGCAGCGAGTAGGTAACTCTATGGAGACGGTATACCAGGCAGCCGTAAGGCCTTAGAACCTATTTTAATGTATTTTTTGTTG
This sequence comes from Agriopis leucophaearia, assembly GCA_949125355.1. Taxonomy (NCBI): domain Eukaryota; kingdom Metazoa; phylum Arthropoda; class Insecta; order Lepidoptera; family Geometridae; genus Agriopis; species Agriopis leucophaearia. The sequence continues at coordinate 14,303,352 of OX421274.1, read as the reverse complement.
CCCGATAGTGTAAGGGTCACTGGGTCAGTGTCAGCAGGGCACGTCTCGTAGACAGACAATATCTGTCGTCATGCTTGTTTTTGTGTTATTATAATTCGTAGCATAGTATTTTGTGATTAATGTTTAATAACAAAGTACTTGTTATATAATAACACAACACAAATTAGTAACATAAGTTTGATAGTAGGTTTCATTGAACAAATACGAAAAAAATGAAAACCATGTCAACTACATATATCAATGGTGGCAGAACTATGTTCCTAGAGCTTTCAGAAAACCTCCCATTACAAAACAGCTATTTTAACGATAAAGTTTAAGTTGTAGGTATGCAACTGTTTTGTAGGTATAGGGCTGGGTCTCCAAGCTCCATAGGGTTACCAACTCACTGGTTGGCTGTCACTTTAGTTTAGTTTAGTCTATGGTCTACAGAAATTCGTCAAATCATCGTATTATTTTGTGAATTTTGTGTTCTCATTCCAGAAGAAAATTGCTGAATAGAAAGGAAAGACGTGATTTATCTAATCGAATTGTTAGTCATAAAACGAGAAAATGAATATCACATCGGCTGCGGGGATAATATCCCTGCTGGACGAACCCATTTCCGAAGTGAAAGAATTTGCTTTGAAGAGGTTGGACAACATCGTCGATCAGTTCTGGCCAGAAATATCGGAGTCTATTGAGAAGATTGAAATCCTGCATGAAGACAAGGTGTTTTCGCAGCATCAGCTCGCAGCGCTCGTCGCTAGCAAGGTTTATTATCACCTTGGAGCCTTTGAAGATTCGTTGACGTATGCGCTAGGCGCCGGAGAACTATTCGATGTGAACGCACGAAATGAATATGTTGACACGACAATCGCGAAAGCGATCGACTTTTACACGCAGAAGAGGAAGGCCTTGTTCCTGGATAATTCAGCCGAGGTGATCGACCCTCGGTTGGAGGCCATAGTGAATCGCATGTTCCAGCGATGTCTTGACGACGGCCAGTACCGCCAGGCGCTGGGTTTGGCGCTTGAGACACGCCGCATGGATATCTTTGAGGAGTCTATCATGAAATCTGATGATATATCAGGTTGGTTGAGTGTTTCTTTGTAATTCAGACATGTTTGTAAACACAAAGGAATTGGCTTACTTGTGCTGATCAGAGGAATATTTACGACATACTATCATTATAAATTGCTCCGAAGTGAAAAGCTCTACTGTTATTATTACAATGCATTGTGTTGTTTAAAAAAAATGCACAAATTCAGTCATTACCTTCATACTTGTATTATTTTAAATGTTTGTTTGTTACTTTTTCATAATATCTAAACAACTGAACTGCTTTTAGTGAAATTTGGGGAGAAAGTAGTATGCAACGGCATATATGTAATCCAGTTCGGTGCCTACTGTATCGAATAATGTAATTTTATGATTTTGCAATTATTGCACATTACATTTTGCATTTGTCTACACTGATCACAATGATCAGACTAGCCATAGATCCCGGAGAGTTGTATCCACTAGGGACTGAATCACCACTGAGTAGTGCTAATCAGGTGACAACATACTGGTGGTAGGCAAATCCACAATACACCCCAAGCGGGACATTAGTGCAGACTTATCGCCCCCAATTCGAATACTGATGGCAGGCTTCGGCCGGAGCTAGTGACCACCTACCGGACAAAGCCATGCCACCAAGCAGCGTAGACATATTCAGGTGTGTTGTCCTGTGAAAATCATGGCATTCGCCATTGTGTCGGTCGGCAACCGGATGAAAAGGCCCGTTGGACATCCCCACGGGGGACGGCTCAGGCATCCCTGCTCTAATGATGTAGCACTGCAGCGTATGCTTACTGGTCAGCAGTGTGGAGTCTCGATCCACTGCCGTTTTTCCATCAATTCACTTTTACACAACATGCACCAAAGGAAAAAAAGATACGCAGCGGCCACAAACCCTTTCGTTTAATGTGTACCTCATAAACATCAGAGTTCTGCACTCAAATCTCTTGTACCAGTCCACTTTTACCTAGACCATCCATGATTTAATTCCCTCCTGCCCATTTTTCTATCCAACTGTCAGAGTAGTCAGTGGTCATGAAAAATTGGCACATATTATGGTTGATATTCTAAAACCCCTAGAAGCGCTTTGATTCCATTTTTATTGTGCGAATTGCTAGTCTGTGGAATGTACTGCCTGAATGGGTGTTCTCTGATAGTTACAATCTAGGTGTTTTCAAAACACGAGTGAATCGGTTCCTTCTAGGCATCATCCTCCATCGTAGACCGCATCATGGCTTAACATCGGGCGAGTTGGCAGTCAAACGCAAGCCTATTTAATATATAAATATAAAAAAACAAAGCAGGCACAGAATTTACTTAATTAAAATTAAATTTACTTAAAAAAATCCGAAAATTGACTATTTAAGAATAAAACCAAAATTATATCAACAAATTTTTTTTGTATTTATTTTCAGGAATGCTTCAGTATGCCTTCAATGTCGCCATGAGTCTCCTCCAAAACAAAGGGTTCCGCAGCACAGTTCTCCGCTCCCTTGTGGGTCTCTACAGAGGCCTCAATATCCCCGACTATGTCAACATGTGTCAGTGCCTAATCTTTCTCGAAGATCCTTTATCAGTCGCAGAAATCTTGGACAAGCTCACTTGTGGACCCCGAGAATCTGTCCTCATGGCTTATCAAATAGCTTTTGACTTGTATGATTCGGCCACACAACAGTTCTTAGGAAGAGTTCTGCAGGCTCTCCGAAGCACAGCACCCATACCCAGTGCCCTCGGAGGAAAGCCTCAACCACAGGGTGGCCCTTTTCCTGAATCCTCTATGGAAGTAGACCAAACACCCGTAGAAGAAACGAAACCAGAGAGGGGTATGGATAGTCTTAACGATGAAGAGAAAGAGCATCAAAAGAGAGTAGAAAAACTAATATCTATTTTAGGGGGAGATGTATCAATAGCTTTACAATTACAATTTTTAATCAGGTCAAATCATGCTGATATGTTAATTTTGAAGAACACAAAAGATGCCATTAGAGTTTCAATTTGCCACACAGCCACAGTCATAGCAAATGCATTTATGCACGCAGGCACGACTAGCGATCAGTTCTTAAGAGACAACTTAGAATGGCTCGCAAGAGCTACGAATTGGGCTAAATTAACAGTAACGGCTTCCCTTGGAGTCATTCACAGGGGTCACGAGAATGAATCCTTAGCTCTCATGCAGTCTTACTTGCCTAAAGAGGCAGGCCCATCATCAGGGTACTCTGAGGGTGGTGGTCTATATGCCCTAGGATTAATCCACGCCAACCACGGTGCTAATATCATTGACTATCTTTTAACACAATTAAAAGATGCCCAGAATGAGATGGTGCGCCATGGAGGATGTCTAGGCCTAGGATTGGCAGCCATGGGAACTCATAGGCAAGATGTTTATGAACAGCTCAAGTTCAACTTATACCAAGACGATGCGGTCACAGGTGAAGCTGCCGGAATCGCCATGGGCATGGTCATGTTGGGTTCAAAACACGCTGCTGCTATTGAGGACATGGTTGCATATGCACAGGAAACTCAGCACGAGAAGATCTTGAGAGGGTTGGCCGTAGGTATTTCCTTTACCATGTACGGTAGACTCGAAGAGGCTGATGCTCTTGTGCAACAGCTATTGAGAGACAAGGACCCATTACTGCGACGCGCTGGGTGCTATACGATTGCTACAGCATACTCGGGCACTGGAAACAATGACTCCATCCGAACCCTCCTCCATGTTGCTGTTTCTGACGTAAATGACGACGTACGTCGCGCGGCCGTCACCGCGCTCGGCTTCTTACTCTTCAGAACACCAGAACAATGCCCCTCGGTCGTATCTCTCTTGGCGGAATCGTACAATCCTCACGTGCGCTACGGAGCCGCTATGGCATTGGGCATCGCTTGTGCTGGTACTGGAAATCGCGAAGCTATCGGTCTGTTGGAGCCGATGGTCAAATTCGACCCCGTCAACTTCGTGCGGCAAGGAGCCTTAATCGCGTCTGCTATGATTCTCATTCAGCAGACCGAAGCCCTCTGTCCTAAAGTAACTTATTTCCGTCAGCTTTATGCACAAGTGATTTCTAATAAGCACGAAGATGTAATGGCAAAATTCGGAGCTATTATGGCGCAAGGTATCATTGACGCCGGTGGTCGAAATGTGACTGTTTCGCTGCAAAATAGGACCGGTCACATGAACATGTTGGCTGTGGTTGGGATGCTGGTCTTCACTCAGTATTGGTATTGGTTCCCTCTCGCTCACTGCCTCTCGTTGGCGTTCACGCCTACCTGTCTAATTGCTCTCAATTCAGACTTGAACATGCCACTGCTAGACATCAAATCGAATTCGAAGCCATCCCTATACGCATACCCGGCTCCATTGGAGGAAAAGAAACGCGAGGAGCGAGAGCGAGTGACCACCGCTGTTCTCAGTATCGCGGCAGCCAAAGCGCGCAGGAAGGCTCATGGCAGCGAAGGCTCCACGAGCAACAGTGTCTCTTCATCGACAACCTCCAAGATGGATGTCGACGAAGAAGAAAAGAAGCCATCGAAATCCCCAAATCCCAACATAACTGTTCATGGTAAGTCAGAAAAAGAAGCTGGCACTTCTAAAGACACCAAGAAAGAAGAAAAGGAAGGTGAAGAAAAAGAGAGCAAAGAGAAGAAAGAGCCAGAGCCCAACTTTGAAATTTTGAGCAATCCAGCGAGGGTGATGAGGCAACAGCTCAAGGGAATTAACATTGTGGAGGGATCTGGTTTCAATCCTTTGAAGGATGTGACGATTGGAGGCATTGTGATGCTTAACCATTCTGGCGATGGAGAGCAATCTCTTGTGGAGCCGGTAGCTGCCTTCGGGCCAAAAGCCGAAGAAGAAAAGGAACCTGAACCCCCAGAACCTTTCGAGTACTTAGATGATTGATGTGTCATTATCCCTTTAGCTTTAGCAACACTTAATGATTATAATTTAACTATATTAAAATGTATTAAACAGTTTTACCCACATTATCAGGTCTAGAATAAAATGTTGAAGAAATGAGTACATGATTTCATCACCAGTCACCTATTAGATTGATTACCGATTATATTTCTGCCTCAAATAAAAAATTTATTTCAATTGGTCTTATTTCTTCTACACCAAACAATAGAACAGTAATTTATTGGTCCAGTCCACTCGTGCCTGTTGGCCAGCACTTCATCGCAAACTAGCAACAACCCAATTTAATTGAAATGTTTTTTTATGCCATAGGTGGCAAACAAGCTAACGGGCCGCTTAATGGTAAGAGATCAACGTCGCCTTGGAGGGTTCAAACCAAAGAATGTAAAGCTAGACTATAGTTCAAACCATCAAGATATTACAATACCTACAGACCCTATATAATTATAATGTTCTCTATGCCTATAGAGTCACAACACAATCGCGCCAAAAAAGTGTCTTTGCAGTTGTGTGCGCTCAATATGTCAGTGTGTGCAATACGTGTTTATCGTTCGCGCAAAACTTTATGAGCCCTCTGAAGTTAGGCCCAGTGGCTGCGCAGTACGCATATTATAGGTATCCGAGGGACTTTACAGAGCGTCGGGGAGGCCTCGCGCCTAACTTCAGAGGGCTCATAAAGTTATGCGCGAACGATACCTTGCCCCCTTTGGCCCTAGTAGGAGCACTTGCGAAAAAGTATTCCAGAAGTATTCGTTCCGTAAACGATAGCAAAATGTATCAAAAATTGAACAGCGCCTCTATCGGACGTAAAGGGAAACGTGTTTACCTTGCCCCCAGTTTTTGGCAATCTTTTTTTTCTAGTAGCCCGAGTATATAGACAGATGTATATATCTATTTAAGTATGTATTTAAAAATATATATGTATGTATATCAGTCTCTGGCTGCCATATTACAAGCTTTGCTTAGTTTGGGGTCAGATGACCATGTGTGCAATAATGTCCCAGATATTTCTTTATTTATTTAGATCCAAAGAGTGCGCTCAATTAAACAAATGAGCGTTTAAAGTGTAAGTAGTAGGTCTTCTCATTGAGTAGGTACATAGAATCATAGAATAGTAACTCGCCTATAACTGCGTAGTAACGCTACAGAATACATAATATAAGGATAAGTTACGCTAATACCCAAGGACGTCTAGTACCCGTAACAGACGTGTCGAACTTGGCTGACGTCAACCAACGAGAAAGAGAGCAAAAGAGGGAAATTATATTCTCACTCTTTCTCTCCCGTTGGTCGGACGGCGGTTCGTCAGCCATGTTCGACACAACTGTTACGGCTATACCTTATAGACCACAGAAAAGAGAAGGGTATAGAACGGAAGAGAGATGGAACATTTGTTACGAGGCATACGAGTGAACATTAGTATGCACGTCAACGCGTCAAACTCCGCATCGCAGTTGCTAACTGAATTCGAATTCGTATGCTGCTCCATCGGATTTATCCACAATGCCGTCTTGCGCTGTAATTATGTGTGGTAGAGCTAGAATGGATTTTAATTTTTTAAAAAGGAGGAATTTCCTATCACCGGTAAAGTCTAAATTGTTGATAGTTTTGTGATTTCACCGTATTTTGATTATAAGCCCTTGACAAGCCGTTGACAATAATAGTGGTTACCATAATTTTATCGATATCGATAATTTTTGATTTTTCTTACATTTCCTACAATACCTACTTTAGTATTTTTTGAAGATTAAACTTTATTGTGTTATTATTCATTTGTCTTATTATGTAGATGTAGACAATGACATTATCACACTATTATTATAAATAAGAAAGTCTGCTTATTAATATGTTTGTTTTCACTGAATTCTGTAATAAGTGAATGGATTAAAATAAAATTTGGTATGGAGGTAGCTTATATTCTGGATTGACTCATAGTTTTTACCCTGAAAAAATTGCAGTTCCTATAGGATAGCGGGTGAAAACACGAGGCGCTGCAAGTCGTCAGTAAATCTATGAATGATTAGACAGACAATAAATATTGTTTTTGTCTTTTTGGTCTAATAGTCCTAAAAAAATCAAAATGAATTCAACGAGTCCAAACACGACGGAATAATAAGTAAAAGTATGTAGTAGAGAGGTTACTATGGCCTATCTTTCTGGCTCCATCATCAGGCCAGTTAAGTACCACCATATTATTTTACAAACATCAAATTTACTTAGTGCAACTGAAACGTGCTTAGAAAAATGGATTACAAATTTTGAACAAGTTAAATAAGAGTTTGTAATTTTTTTAAACGACTAGGGCAAGTTTTACCATAAAATATTTTATAAGGTATACAATAAACAGGTTATCGATAAAATCAAAACTGCACGGAAAACTGTCCCATCACTAGCTGTGATACCACATTCTAAATTTTATAATCTCTTTTTTTTTTCAATGACTTCGCATGGAAATTGCATTTAACCTTATCAAATAATATTTATTTTTCTACCCATTTAAAGTCACATAAAACGAGCTCTAAACATAGCTTAAATCGATATCATGGTCAAAGCATGACCAATTAAGGTCATGGAAACCTATCTAGCTAAGTTTGTGCGGAGTTTTGGGGCAAAACCGAATATATATTTTTTTACTTCCTATTGTTTGCCCACACTCATGCAAACCTACGAACTTACCTTAATAGTATTTAAAGGATAATAATTCACTAGTATAACACAATCACATGCGTTAATACACAACTTTTGTTAATTAAAATAAACAAAATTGTTGAAAAACTCTTTAACTCAAATTTTTTACCAACCACTTTTCGTGCAGTTTAAGGTAGAACTGTTTTAATAATGACGTACGTTAATTTACGATACGGTCTATATTTCTCTACTAGTTTTATAAACCGCACAATAATCGTGCAGTTTTTTTGCACTAGCAACATTTACCAAAATAATTGCACAAAATTCAAGGGGAACTGAACCGTATTGCACCACGAGAAGGTCAATTTTAAACTTTATCAAAATGGCGTTCATAACCTTTTGAAATAATACTAATCTTGACGAATTACTGCATTCCTTCCTATATAGTTATATTTTGACGTATCGTTTGCATGTGTTCAACTGGCTACAACGGAATTCTTACAAAAATGCCTTGACAGCCCTTCTAATCTAAACGAAAAAAAATCTCACTTCAGTGTTATAGACGCAACACTCGTTAGTGCTGTTGGTGTGATTCGGAATACGAATTGACATAAACAAAAAATTAAAATGTTGCCAGCTTAGCGCTTTCGGTAAGTGCCCAATCTAGTGCATTATTATTCCTGAATAGCAATATCAAAATCTTGCTGCTATCCATGCACGGCCTACCACAACCTCAAAACACACAATAAAAGTTTATTCTATTTTAAAAAAAAACTTATAATAATCTTACATTAAGCTTTATCTCGCTCCTTCCGGTAATAAAAGTCTCATTACCCGAAACAGCGAGACAAAGCTTCTCTTTTACTCAGCGCAGGGTTCAGAAAAAAATAATTAAATACAAGAACGATCCTCTAGAGATCCTCGCTATATATTATAGGCGCAAGGGATTCTACACGACCTTCTCAGGCCTCTTTTACTCAGCGCAAGGGCCAGGCAGGAAACAAGAACAAGATTCAGTTCAGATGATGAAGAAGACGTGCAAATGTAAGTATAAACTTTTGTGTAATTTTTGCCTAAATTTAAAATATATATTAATCTACTAATTAATCTCATAACTTTTATGTACTTTGTTTCCTATGGAGAGCATTCTTTAGCGTGCTTTTCAGTTGACTCAGCCAGCGCGCTGCGTTTTGGCTTTCTTTCCTATAAAGAGTGTTGGCAACACTGATGAAACGTGCTCGGTTTGGTTAGTTTATTATTATAATTACCAAGGTATTTATTTTATTAATTTTTCGGTGGACTGGATCTGGATGGTCATAAAATTTTGTTTTCTATAAAAAAAATGATTATCCAATCTAATAAACCTATTGAGTTGAACTTTGATTATGGTGAGCTGTTACGCGACGCCGATTTTGTGGAAAAATGTGAAAATATGAGTGATCAGCTAGTGAGCACACAGAAAGTGCTAGACAAGCTGCTGCTGCTAAGAGCTAATTATGAGGAGCTGCCTCTTGATCACAAAATTGAACTCGATTTGCTATTACTATTTATGCTGAATTCCCTATACTGGTTAGACCTACGACTGCAAGGCATAGCTGAGCCGAATCATCCCATAAAGCGTGAATTTGATAGGATCAAAGTCGCTATGCAACGGTGGCAGGAGCTGAAGGAGCGTGACAAGAGGCCCACAGTCAACGTCGATGCTGCTAAAAGATTCGTCCGGAGCGGACTTTATGATCACACTCAAAATCGCAGCGATGGCCCGCCAAACAAGAAAATTAAAATTGAGTAACTGTAAGAACGAATCTAACTACCTAAATATTATGGCTTAGGACTAGATTATATACCATTACGCATGTTTCGTTAAGTATATTTAGTATTTAAGCCAATGAACCAATTAGCTAACAGCAGGGCTGTATTAATCCAAACTCAGATAATAGCACTCTGTATAACTACCTACACAAGTAATGTTTTTTTAACATCAAATTGGAGGTACATTTTTTAGCTGTTTGAAATTTTTATCAAAAATTATCTGCCTCTTATTCAATAGGTATCCGAGAAAAAAATGCCTACAACTCTAATCTGTCAAAGGTTTTTTACAAAAAAACATACCAGAAACTCTGGGAAAAAACCTGTCTCAAAAAATTCAAATCTATCATAACCCTGCTGTATTCACTTAGCCCTTCTCGTTAATTTTGCATGTTGAGGTGGTCCCAGATGGTTATTTTCATACTGATGTCAGTACTACCTACTAGTAAAAAATTCAGTTATAAATTTTATTGTCCAATTTTGATGAAACCTGGAGAGTGTTAAATACCTAATATGGTTTTAATAACATCTAGCTAATTTAACATGCCCAGCTCAATAGAAATTGAATGAGCTATTTCATTATGCATTTTCGAAAAAAATTACAAGTTGGTTTTTATGCAAAGACCTGATATCTGGAGAGATACTAAAGTCTTCACTGATAGATCATTATTACTAGTTTTATTCCAGTTAGCCTATACATGTAGCTTTGAAAATTAAATGTATCTAAGCCAATTCTTATACTCAAATGTATAAATTTTTGTATTGCAAAAGTCATTAAGCTATTATTACAATGTAAAGAGAAGATTCCACATATCACTACTGTGTTTGTTCAAGTGCAGCCGACCGGCCACACTTCAAACAGTTGAACGAAACATGTTAGCGCTATGAAAATCACGGCAGTTTCGATCTTTTGTTTGGGAGGAAAACCTGAAAACTACAACTAAACTGCCAACTAATCATTGTTTCAGCGCTGCAGCAAACTTTAGTTCAAACTCAGCAAAATGGAGCATGATTAATGCTAAAAAAAAGCTCTATATAATTATGTGGTAATAATAACTCAATGGCAAAAGTTAGAATTTGAGACATTTTCTAAGAAAAATATATAAACTTATTTGTAGCAAGATGATCTATTTGAATATGAAGGATTGGACATGGTAGGTTGTAAAGGTACTAGTAAGTTTGTTTTTTAGTTAAAAAAAATTGGTTTACTCTGTTTAGCATAGGATAGTGATTTATAGCTGTTAAAAATTACAGCTTAGATGTAAATCAAGCCTTATTTAAATAATAATTAGTATTTGTAGAAAGTAATTGTTTTTTCTAGTTAACTCCTTTTGAAAATTTACTGTAGGTTCAGCCGGTTCTATTCTGCAAACTAAGTGAAGTGCTTAAGCTAAGTGAACATATATTTTTCTTCACTTCACTTCTTGGATTTATGGCCTCTGTGACTATGGTGTCACAATTCTGCCAATGTCCGTTTCGTGGCAGTTTTGTAAACGGTATTATAAAAGGTTAACTAATAATATGCCCAGTGTTATGTCCAGGAGTCCTTGTTGATTACTATAGAGATATGTCAAAATGTAGAGTGGTCATCCTTGATGTTTTGACATTTATCTGCAGAAATAGGCGAGAAAAATACACGTTCACTTAGCTTATCACCTTATTTACACGTTCACTTAGCTTGCAGAATATTTGGGTACCTAAAAAGTGATTTTATAATTATGTATTCTCATGAGCTCTTAGTTTGTAACCAAATTATTTTGTGTAATTGTAGGTTAGTTTTGTTAAAGTTTATGATGTAAGCCCTCAAATCATTATCATAATCAGCCTTGTCCACAGCTGGACATAGGCATTTTACAACAACAATGCAAAGCAGCTCAATCTTTAGCTTTTCGTCCAGCTGCCTTATATAAATTGTCACTCCGTCAAGTCTCAGGGTATGTTTGCCGATTCGTGGTCTCCATTCAAAAGAAAATGTCTACTGCCTACAGTTATAAGTAATACACTGAGCTATTTTGGTGACTTTAACCCAAATAAACACTTCAAACAAGAGCAATTTTTTTTATTTCTAACACTAAGTCAAATACACCAATAACATGAAAAATAGGAATGTCTAAACCACTATACATATAGATTGGTCACTTGCATAATACCTCACTTCATCAAAACTCATGTGAGGATGCATTATAAATTACTATAACTATGGCTTACATCCACGATTATGTTTATCGGTCGAGGCGATCGGACATAATCGTGCATTTAGACCTGTTTAAAGTCAATTACTTGCGTAATTGCCTAAATTTCACATAACTACACTAGCTAGGTAAGAGCCGCCAAAAAGATACCTAAGTACTTTTAAAAATTAATAGTTTTTATTTTTTTATGAACAGTTATTCATAACTGCCTGACGGTATGTCTCCATCTGTTATGGATACTTGTTACGCCAGAGAAATATAAGTTGATAACCTTTAGAAACACCTTTACTATACATACTTGTACTTTAATAAAAAAATAATTTAGGGCCAATTTCTAAATTAAAAATTATTTGCCCTTACTAGAGAACAATTTCAATATTACATTCAAAGTGAGGCATATTGAGATAATTATTTTAATTGGCAAGATGATACAATAATGTAACAGGAATGATAATAATTAAATATTTACAATTACATTGAAAATAGTAATAAATATTCGAAGAAAAGAGTCATAATAAATTGAACAAGATAAAAAAATAAATTGGAATGATTGAAGAATTGATTATCAGAAAAATGAATAAGATTTATGTTGATAGAAAAATAACAAAAATCATAATTTGTGTAGAGCATAATTTGCCTTAAAATTCAGAGACTTATTTCTCCACTTGTAAGACTAGACCTGCAGCTGAGATATTGTCACCAGCTCCGGCAGTCAACTGTGCCTCTGTACAAATCAAGACGGGGGCAATGCATATGTCTACATGAACTTCGTCTACTTTCTCTTCCCAGCACGCCACAGGCTTCGACGGCTCAAAGAACACTCGACTATTATTATCATTATCAGTTGTCGTAGAAAAACTATCATCAAGCAAAAGCTTGCATTTGTTCAAGGCAATATTCTTATTGTTACAAACATATCTGTGCGCAGTTAAAGATGCTTTTGCCGCGGCAGCAGCAGTTCTTTTCCAAGGAGAGTCCTTGACTGTCAGTATAGCTTGATAAGCTAATGTATGAACATGTATACGAGTCAGTTTTCTGCCACTGCCATATTTTTTGTTCTGTCTTCTTATGAGTTGGAATGTATCCCGCATTTGGTCTAATGCAGTAGCTATTCTAGGATTTGAATCGGCCACTACACTGACTTCTCCGTGCTGTAATACACTGAATAAATTGGTCAGTTCTTGTTCGTTCATCCCAACAGAGTCTACGTAGGGTAAAACTTTCGTAGTCAAATGTGTGAGTAGTTCTAAATCTACATAACTAGCCATTTCGAAATGGGCTAATGTGTGAGGAGGCTGTGTCAAAATTTGTTCTTTTACCAAGTCCAGTCTTAGTGCCCTTAAATCTGAAAATTGAAAAAAAAAAATATGGTTATGATAAGTTTTGTAATGGTAAGACTGTTTTGCAGAGTCCTGGGGAACTATCATACCTTTGCCAGTTATTTAACCGCCAAGCAGGAGTGTGTAAAAACTACAGTGTTCCAGATTGAATGGCAATGTTTCCAGTGAAATTACAGAGCATAAAGAGGTATAACAAGTGCAGTGCATTGATGTGCAGGTTTGATTATTAAAATTCTAGGTGGCTCTGAACTGTGAGTGATGCTTACCATGAGGAAATGATTTACTCGTCTCACCACACATTTTCAAAGTAGTAGTCAAACTAATTGTTTCACTTGATTACATAATATAACACTGAATGGATAAAATTTGGTATGGAGGTAGTACAATTATCATTCATGTTTTAATGTTGAGAAAACTGTAAGTACGGCACACTCCCAATTTCACACACACTAAGAAACTTGCATCAATAAAAATGTACAAAAAAATACATCACATACAAATAGGGCAGCAAGGTCATCTGCAGGGCGAGTTTGACTAAAGGCATCAAGCCTAATTTGGGCCTAAAGCGTTCACACCCGCCACACCATTTAACCACATCTCCCTTGTTTGTCTGATCTTAGATTACCCTGGATTACCACATTGGCTACTTTTTATCATAAAAAACCATGGTTCATGTACGGTTGCAGGTGAAACATGTTGCTAGTGATTTCATAAGTTATTCTTACCTATTCCGTTCTTCTTAAAAGGATAGTTGTCCATCATTTGAAGTCCACTAATGACTAGTAAGTTAGGGTTAAACTCGGGCAAGCTTTCTCCAAACTTTTCTAAGGAACTTAATAATGGATTGTTTTCATCATTATGCATTATATATCTATTTGCTCGGGGGGCTTTATAGGCCCCAAATTGTTCATCAGCTTTATATTCTAAGATCATGTGAATATCATCTTTTACTTCCTCGTTTTCTTCACCTCCTACGATTTCAATATCTTCTGGAATGTACGATTTGAGTTTTTCACTCATTTTGGCTGCAAATAGAACCTGCCAGCCTTCCAGATGGAATCGTTTGGCCATTAGAGGAGCGTTGCCACCGATAGCCCATCTCGTGTCAGGCAATTTCAATGCTGCTTCTATTAATTTATCATAAAGCTCCGAATTCGACATGAATCGCCTGAAAAATAATATAACAATGACTTTTAATTATTCGCATATTAAATAGGTAGGTTAGAATTTATTCAAATTAGTAGTCGCTTACTCTGCTGCAGCACCGTGTTTAAAAAAATATGCAAAACTTTTGAGGAACTCCTCCTTGTTTGAGATCTCATTGTAATGTTTTGGGTTGCCTTTTAGTTCTCTATGGTCCAACAAGGCAGTAGCATTGACGAATAGGTCATGACAAGCACCATATCCAAGTGCTACTTTAGGTTGCAGATTTCCCTGTCCGACACGGTTCTCGCTTTCCAAAAATAACAGATGTTCCTTCACAGGGGAAAGCCTTTCATCACTAATATCATTCTTGCGATAATACACTGCGTAGAGAACTATACAGAATGACAAAAGAGACCCAAATTTTACCGGAGCGCTGGCCATTTTTATCACTGTAATTAATTATTTAAACTGGAATGGAGCAGAAGTTATAAGTCTTTTTTGAGATTGACGTCACATTATTAATGGTTCTGGGGCTTTATGTTATCACTTTCTGTGATAAAAAGGAATAAATAATAGTGTTTTTTATCGGTCGATGTGCACTGCGAATTGCTGCATGACGTTGACGATTGACTTCACTTCACTTGACGAACCACGAAGTCCACGAACTTGATTTGACTTTTGACGATGACGAGTTTACGAGACGTGTGACGTGCCGCGATAAAACGACAGATGTCAGACAGTCAATATCTTTATTTTATTTTCCTGCTAAGATAATTTTGGCGTTGCACGTCTTGTTCATTTGCCAGTGTCAAGTATTGAAATACAGTTATATATTATTATGATGATTATTTACGGGATATTTACCGTGGTAAGATTGTGGAAGGAACCGTGATAGTTTAAAACAGTGTTTTAAGTATTGAAATATCAGTTTTTTTATGATACTGAGTGACGAGGCGAGAGAAGTCGCTCGCCTGATGGCTCTTCACGCTTGCCCATAACAGCTCAACGCCACTCAGATTTTTGAACTTCAACAATTCAAAAACTCTGGATGGCAATGCACTGCGTCACCCCGAGATATAAGATGTCAAATCCCCTGTGTGCCCTGTAATTTCGAAACATTGCCCTTCAATCCGGAACACAGTAGTGTTTGCACACTACTGCTTGGCGGTTGAATAACTGACAAAGGTGTGGTACTACCCCAGGCGTACAGTACATTATATCTACTGAAGTACAGTTTCCTGTAGGTATAACACTTCTTAGCTTTTACACTCCTCCTTTTGTCATCCATTTGATCATCTCGCTCGCAGTTGTGTACCGCTCAATATTTAAGTGTGCGTTTGTAAAATTTGTAACAATCGTCTTCACGTAAAATTAATTAATGGCTCTCTAGTCTAGTCTAGTCGATGCGTTTTTTTTTTGTAATGTTAGTCTGAACGAATTGAGCGATCGTAGCTTGCTATAAAAAATCGGGCTGAGTTATCGGGACGCGGAAAATATCATAAAAATCGGGACTGTTCCGGCAGAATCAGAACCAGTTTCCCATTTAGCACTTACACCCCTCTTAGTCGTCCATTCGTTTACATCTTGAGCACAGCGTTTACAGTTGTGTGCCGTTCAATATTGAAGTGTGCGTTTGTTTTTAACTTGGCATTTTAGCTAGGTACCGCCTCTTGCTCCCTTTTGTTTGTTGGGGGTAATTATGCCATCAAGCCATCAACAATGGAGGAGATAATAGTGAGATTGTTGATAGACCACGATAGACGAGGTGATCTTGGTTGATGACACTAGGTACTTACAGAAAATAACAAATGAAAAACTAAAGAAGTATATTATTAGACTGAATGAATTTAGCTAGTACAAAAAAAAAAAGTTTGAGAATGAGAGTAGAGAAGAAATATGTAGAACTACGTGTGTATATAGTGTGGACCTCGCCCCCTTCAGTTTTTGCCTGTTTTTATCGGTACTACAGTACCCTTAGTACAAGATTTGATAGTTTTCGAAAACTTTTTTCGTTTTCGTTTTGTTCCATACATTGCTGGGCTGAAAGCTATTCGAAACCTTTTTTCGTATTTGAGTGAAGCAACCTATACTGCCGATTACTACCGATTTTAGTTCCTCCGCGTTTCCGCTAGAGGCGCTTTGCTAAAATGTATGGAACAATACGAAAACGAAAAAAGTTTTCGAAAACTTTTAATTCTTGTACTAAGGGTACAGTTCGAGTTTAAGGCAACGAAGTTGGGTTTAAGGCAAATCCAAACTTATCATCAAAGTAGGTAGGTAAGTACAAAAATATCCCTAGTAAAGCAGTGGAAACTTTATTACACGTTTTTTTAAGGAATTTTAGCGCCAACGTGGAAAATAAATGTCGGCTCGTTGTATTATTTTCCTAAACTTGTGTATTTTCGAATTTTAATGTGTAATAATGGTGGATTATTATTTATTAAGTGCTCGTGAGTGTGCTCGAGTAGACAAGTGATAAGTATAACGAGTTGAAAGATGTCTTTTCATGTTATTTCCAAAACTCCATAGAAGCCTATTGTAAAGCCTCCACCAAAGCACGTTGGCGCCAGTAAAGTGAAAATAACAAAGCTTTACTGGGGCATGAGTTTGACTTGACTGAGACTTACTTTGCTTGACTCTGACTATGACTTGTTTGACGCTTATTAAGATTAGTGCCGTGATTCAAAATAAACAGATGGTCCAATGACCTCTGTAGCCAGACCAAAAACCCACAATAAAAAAAACGAACACAAGGAGTTTTGGCGCCAACGTGGAAAAAACATGTCGGCTCGTTGTATTATTTTCCTAAACTTGTGTATTTTCAAGTGTTAATGTGTAATAATGGTGAATTATTATATATTACAAATGTAAAACTGGAAAACATTCAAGGGAATTAATACAATGAGGCGACTTATTTTCTTCACGTTGACGTCAAAACCTAAACGAGAAATTTCTGGTCAAAACCCGGGTAGTATACCCATCTGAATATTTAATATTCAGCGTAGCGCTATATTCTCTTTAATTCAGAGCCTTTCATGAATGTAGTGAGTCCCTTGCCATAATTATTTTGATGTCTGAATGTGAAGAATATTCTTTGAGAAAAAGAAAAAAACAGATTATAATGCGATATGCCAGTAAGGTATTTATGTAAAGTGAGTAAGTAGGTGCTTGTTTCATTAACCGTACGCGATGTAAGATATCTCGCGAATGTTTTCGAAAGCCAAAAACACTCCGTAGAAGGCACGACTGGTGACCGGTCACCTAAAATGGGACGGCGCGAGATGTTCGGCTTTAGGCGTAAATCGTACCTACTTGTCAGGGTGTATCGCAATAATTAATTTTGCTAAAGTTCACGCAATTTTGTAAGTGAAAACTTCTTTAGGCGTGTTCAGCACTCTTTGTGTGAGCAAAAGTCATGGAACTCGCGGCATCGTCACGCTGTACCGTGTATTTTCAAACAACGCCATCTCTTGTATAATAGGTGAATTACTAATTATCCACTGCAGTCTGACATGCACTTTTGGTCCATTAACAGAGTTAATGCTTAGAGTCTTTAGGTTGCAGTATAGGTAGGTAGCACTAGGTACATTTCCAGAGTGGAAACTTTATTAGTCAGTACCGGCAGATACCTGTTACCTACCTTATTATCCTTGTTTTTACCGTCATGTAGGCAGGGGCGTATTTACCCGGGCCATGGCCTGGGGCGGCAGGCTGTGAGGGGCGGCCAGAAAAAGAAGGGAGAAGCCCTAACAGAAGTGTCTAACGTTTAACGCCCTAACGTTTTTTCATTCATTATCATCTCAGCTCACGTCAACACACTATATTGTCATAATGCTACTAGATTTTATTTTATACCTAATTAAAAGTTTTTACTTTGGCGAACCTTGCAGGCCCTGGGGCCTTACCCCTAGCTCGAAAAGTTGACCCGCATAGGCGTTATTTGTCTAAACGGTACCATCAACTACGATAAGTGGTAGTTGTTTGATAGCCACCAAGCTTTGCGATTTTCACGCACACACGCATAGTAAAACGGATTTTCGTTCATTCAATTTAGACGCTTTTAAACGATGCTGCTTAAATGAGTTGGTTAATTTTAGGTACCTATCAGGTACCTACTAAAAGTTGGCTCGCAAAAGTGAAGCTAGGGGTAAGGCCCCTGGGCGCTGAATCTTAAAATACGCTACTGCATGTAGGCATAGGTAAGTATGTAGGTATCTACTAAATGAAAACAGCTTCCATGAATTTTGGCGACATCGACATTGCGAGTGCTTTACCTAGACTGATAATAATATTTGATAATTATCAATATAAAAAAATCGATTTTATAAAAATGTCAGAACTGGAACCAATTGAAATGGGACCACACGGGAAGCACCAGCTTTCAAATAAAAAAAGAATCATCAACATCGGTTCACCCAGTCGAAAGTTCTAAGGTAACAAACCTCCTCATTTTAGGAAGTCGGTTAAAAACCAACCGCGGGGTGCAGCTGGTATTCAGAGTGCCTGTTGAGTATATTTACATCTACGTATTTTACGTAGCGAAAAATCGTACTTCGCCCGCTGGATCAAATGAAATCACGAGTGATTCGGTTTCTTCTAGGCAAGCGTGCTCCATGGTAGACCGCCGAGCAGGCGGTCAAACCCAAGCCTATTTATAATTTAAAAAAAAAAAATACGGCCAAGTGCAAGTCGGACTCGCGCACGACGGGTTCCGTACCATTATCTATAAAAACGGCAAAAAATGATGTCTGTTGTATTTATGGGAGCCCCCTTAAATATTTATTTTATTGCTTTTTTGTACTTGTTGTTATAGCGACAACAGAAATATATCATCTGTGAAAATTTCAACTGCTAACTATCACGGCTCATGAGTTACAGCCTGCATGGCTAACATGCACACCACGACATAATCCTGTCGAGCGAGAACGCGACAAGGTGCCTACGGTTTTATATACGCCAGAGCGAGGCAGTTTTGGCACGACAAAACCCTGTTGCGGTGCGCATGTTAGCCCGCCTGGTGACAAACGGACAGAC
Organism: Agriopis leucophaearia; assembly: GCA_949125355.1. NCBI lineage: Eukaryota > Metazoa > Arthropoda > Insecta > Lepidoptera > Geometridae > Agriopis > Agriopis leucophaearia. The sequence goes on along the minus strand of OX421274.1, from coordinate 14,284,255 downwards.
AGACGGACAGCGGAGTCTTAGTAGAGATCGCGCAAAACTTTATGAGCCCTCTGAAGTTAGGCCCGAGGCCTCCCCGACGCCCTGTCCCGTCCCTCGGATACCTATAATGCGTACTGCGCAGCCACTAGGGCCTAACTTCGGAGGGCTCATAAAGTTTTGCGCGAACTCTAATAGGGTCCCGTTTTACCCTTTGGGTACGGAACCCTAAAAACTGCGAAAACCAAGAACTCATTCCTAAGCTAATTACAGCACTCGAAATAAATTCCTAACAATACCTATCGTTCATAACTCCATTTTTGTCAGATCAATCTGCTTCTTTTTATGTAACAATAGACACTTAGCCGTACCATATCGGGCAAAAAATAAAGTTTAAGGCAAAAAGTGAGGTTTTTAAGGCATAAAAGGCGCCAGAAATGGTAGTCACGTATTGTTGCCGCCAAAATAATGTGCAGATGAAATCTCTGTATGGTGTAACTGCACTGGCGCCGGTGGTCGGATGCCGACACTAAGCCTGGGAACTTGGACAAAATGCTATAGACACTCGAGTAACATTTCCACGGCATTTCAGAGTAGCTTCAATATGGGGTTCTTCAAAAGGGCTGTTAATAGAGTCTTTAAGGGTCGGCAACGTATCTGTGATGCCGCTGGTGTTGCAGGTATCCATAGGCGACGATGATTGCTTACCATCAGGCGGCCCGTCTGCTTGCCACCTATGGCATAAAAAAAAACAATACCGACCAATAACTTGCAAAGTAGGTAACATATTATTTAGTTTTTTTATATAATAGGCTTGCATTTGACCGCCAGGATGATGCGGTCTAAGATGGAGCACGCATGCCTAGAAGAAACTGATTCTTTTTATTCGCTAGAAACAAGGCATTATTAAACTAGAGTCACTTGTTGCTATAATTTAAGAATTCTAAATAGCTTGGCATCTAAATAGATCTCAAGACTTTTGTAGACAAAGCGAAGCTGATTATTTATTGCCTACAACTTATTACCTACCTCCGGTCGTTTGACCCATTTTTCACATAATAAAATACCTACCTAGGTAAGTCTTTGCTGGGATAAAGCTATTAGGTATCATATAAAATGTATGCTCCGATTTTGATATATTTTTTCGCCTATCGGGTAGGCTTCGATTTTGATGAAACCCTAGTTCAGAGAATCCCCGCTGTAAAATATAGAATACTTTGGAACAAACTGTTTTAATGTAAATAAACTTACTTGCTTTACAATAATTTGAGCAAGTTCCAAGCTACTCGGGTATACAGGAGGCTGTGCGGTATCGGGTCGTATGATTCACAGAGGTCAGGAGTACCAGTTCGAGAGTGAATCGCAGCCGTATTTCAAGCTTACGTGCCAGAGACTCCGTTCCATGTCGTTTACTTAGTACCTACTTAACTTATATACGTAGGTATGCTCGGGACAAGCATTTATTTGCTCTGACAGCTGCGGCCGAAATACGAATATTCGCGTAGAATACGTACTATCGAATTTCATACAAATTTTGGATTTCGTACTTGAAATTTGTATGGAATTCGATACGATTACGTAGCCAAAATTATTCGCCCACTGTTATCATAAGCGATAGTAAATAACCATCGCTTACCGCATAATGAATGTAGGGTTACCATCCGTCCGGATTTATCCGGTCATGTCCGGACTTTCAGATCTTTGTCCGGACTTTGACCGGCTTTATAATTTATCCGGTTCTTTTAGCTTATACGATGTTAGTAATATGAGTAAATATTAATGTACGTCTCCCTAAACACAAAGAAAAAATCTATTAAAAATAACCAACATACAAAATGTCCGGACTTTTATAGAAATATCAGACTTTAGGTCAGGACGAAAGCCTATTACTAAAAAAAGTCTACAAACATTAAGCCTGTACGCAATTAATAAATCTATACTTCTCCATCTTCCTTCGTATATAATTGGGACGGTCAATTAAAGTTTCAGTCGGTCAGCTTTCATCGATCTGGCTATAATTATTTAATTGGGGACATCAAATACACGTGGGAACGAAGATAGATAGGAACGACTTTATCAATGGATCCTCTTAATACTATCTTATCATCTTTATGGCCTCGCAGAACTTATCTACAAGTACCTACCTAGTACCTATTAGAGGTTTAAAAAAATAAACGTAACGTCGCATCGTGTAAATCTTAAACCTAAATTAATCTTACAGTACCTACCATAGGTTCATGGTACCTATACTCTTTTGTACACATCATCGTCATCATCATCAGCCATAAGACGTCCACTGATGAACATAGGCCTCCCCCTTTACCTCCACACTGAACGACAACCTGCCATCTGCATCCACTGGATGCCCGCGACTCTCACGATGTCGTCGGTCCATCTAGTGGGAGGCCTACCTACGCTGCGTCTTCCGGTTCGTGGTCTCCACTCAAGAACCTTTCTTCCTAATCAGTAATCGGTTCTTTTATACACGCTGACTGTCAATGGATTATCCTTCTTCTGCACAGGACCCGGGTATGTCCAAAAACTGCGACCAGAACCACGGGAGGATGGGCAGCAGCGTCCTAATAGTACACGGTGAACGTACTGCGATCCCCAAGCCGCCTGCCAAGCGTGGGGTTATGGAAACACCCTTCTCTATGAGGGAGGCCTTGTCCAACAGTGGACGTTAATTGGCTGATGATGTGATGTAATAGTGGATTTGGCTCCAGAATTCTTGTGTATTTATCCCACAGAAAAGAGATCTAAACGAAAAATTACTCACTTCAGTGATTTAGCCAGTAAGTATTAAGGAATTTATAAAGGAGGTAGGTATAGTAGGTACCCATAAAAAAAAAAAAATGTAGGTAGTACCTATCTATATAAATAAAAACGAATGGTCGAAATATATATAGGATTCACTTATAACTTCCGAACGTCTGCACCGAATTGGATTGTTTTTTTTTCTTTTCGTTATCGTCAGGACAAGGTTTGTATAAAAGAAAAAAAAGAAACATATTTTTGCCTATATTACGCGAGCGGACCCGCGGGCAACAGCTAGTATTCGATAATTTCATGTCTAATAACAAGTCATAATCAATGGCGTGCAAAGTAAGTTACGGTGAAGTCCTTACTATGCCCCAGTAAAGTAGTGGCGCTGGAGCTCTACTATAGTAGCTTCTTGTGGAAACAACACAAAAAAAACCTTTCCTTTTCTAAAAATCTGGCTTGACACGATAGTGTATTCAGCCAGTGTGAAGTACGTAGGCTTATAGCTGCTTAAAATATTTAAAAGTCAGCGAATCGATCCCCTTTTTCCTGTCTTTACCTACTTGATAAGTTGAAATAATGTACTTATATCTAACTAATTATCTATTTTTATAAAAATAAATCCCTATTTGCATTGGTCACGCCATAACATGAGATCGACTTTACCGATTTCATTCGTCTTATTTTGAAATTTTCTTATCTTTGTAGAAAGTTTTTACGGAAAGAAAAGTTTATAAAAATCCGGAAAATTTTAGTGAACTTAACGACAATGTAAGACAGAACAAATTCTGTCGGGTCAGCTAGTTATAGATAGATAGATATAATAACTATTAATTATATAGGTATTACACATTTCAAAGGAACAGGAAACGAACTAGCCACACATTAAATACCTACTAGCTTAGTACCTATTACAAGAATGCCTCTGAAAAAACGACTGCACTGAGAAAACGTCGTTAAAACTCAAGAAAATATGATAAATTACCAATTAAGTTACTTCTCAGTTACCACTGAATCGTTTTTTGCGAGAATTTTTAGAAAACACATTATTTTACAAATTAAAACGCAAGATTTGTACTTCAATGTGTAATTCTTAAACCATTTTGCACTTTACTTGTTTGGCTTACGGCGTCTGGGTTATTTTGTAAGTGTAAATTGAAGAAGTCTTAGCTGAAATAATATCCAATTAGTTTAAACACTAGGCTTCTCTTCAATGGCCAGTGATTCTGTTGAATACGTACTGTTTTTGTTGCAAAACTTGTTCATGGTGAATGAAGTCGTATGGAACGCTTGGCGCTCACTGAGATGTAGGATTTGGTAATTAATTTACAAATTATACTGAGTAAGTTGTTCTGGTTACAATGAACTTGAGATCACTTACCATATAATTAATACATTTTTACAAAAATATATTTAAAAAAAAGAAACGATTTTATAGGAGATATAATAAACGGGATTCGTCATCTAAATTTCTAGCTGAACGTGGTGGAAAATTATTAGGACAGAGGCCTTACCCCTAGCTCGAGACGTTGACCCGCATAGGTGTTATTTGTCTAAACGGTACCATCAACTACGATAAGCGGTAGTTATTTGATAGCCGCCAAGCTTTGTTATTTTCACGCACACACGCATAGTAAAACGGATTTTCGTTCATTCAAGTTAGACGCTTTTAAACGATGCAGCTTAAATGAGTTGGTTAATTTTAGGTACCTATCAGGTACCTACTAAATATTAATTCTGAAATCTGAAATTATTTAATTTAAATTTAAAAATTATAGTAATGAAGTCAATTTAATTAAGTTTAACAGTTAACAGTTTTGAAGATGGACTTCCGCAAAGTAACGCGTGATTCAATCAACTATAGTTTGTCCCATCAATCGTTAACAGCGAATATTATTATCCTTGAATGCGCTGCCTGAATGGGTGTTCCCCGATAGTTACAATCTGGGTGCTTTCAAATTTCGAGTGAATCTTCTTCTTTCTTCTAGGCAAGCGTGCTACATCGTAGACCGCATCATCGCCGAGTTGGCAGTCAAACGCAAGCCTGAAATTACCGAATTTAAAAAAACAGGATCTTTAAAGCGTGTTTTTTTTTGAACTGCCAGAATTATTGATAGAGCTTTTTACATTCAAGTTTTTTTTCACTTCATCTGCGTTTAGATCGTGAATTTTGTATAACTGCTTCTAAAACCACCAAAGCCCATGGGCTATAAACCACGTTACATAAACATACACAATTTCACTCCTAACCACCCTTTGGTATAGATAATAAGGGATAGTTTTGCTTAGTTATAAACTTGGCTCAGTGTATAGCAAACGTTGTAGCTTGATAAGGTGTTTTAGCCCTATATAAGGGAAATCAACATCATTCTCATAGAGTTAGTTAGAGTTAGGGATCGACAGCGGCGCTGAATGCATAATGATTGATTTTATGACTTACGTGAAGTGTTTATGCTCCATTCTCTAAGGTATTTACTTACGTGTGGTAATATTTGAAAATCATTTAAAAGCATCGAGCTATATTTAAAAGCGAGTTCTTAATTAAAGGTAAGTAATAGAACCTTTTCATAAACATGCTTGGATATTGGTTCATTACTGTCGTGTTTTCTCGTGAATAACCTCGCTATGTTCGAGAATAGTAATAAACAAGTCTTCATCGTCACCATCATCAGCCGGAAGACATCCACTGCTGAACATATGCCTCCTCCTTAGAACTCTACACTGAACGACAGCCTGCCATCTGCATCCACTGGTTTCCCGCGACTCTCACGATCTCGCCGGTCCATCTAGCTAGAGGCTACGCTGCGTCTTCTGGTTTGTGGTATCCATTCAAAAACCTATTTTCCCCATCGGTTCTTTGAGTGATGTAAGCTGCCCATTGCAACTTGCAATTTCGGTGACTTTGATCTTTCGGCAAATACCTATCCAAGTTCCGGATTCGGAGGAGGAATTTAACCTCCTTTGTGATGACCACGGAGGCCTCTCCCAGGCATAATATTATAATATGATGCAAGAATTTTCCTGAGGATGATGCCTCAGCTCAGGCAACCTTCCTTCACTTCACTTCATCAGCCAATTAACGTCCATTGTTGGACAAGGCCTCCCTCATAGAGAGGGGTGTTGCCATAATACCCACGCTTGGCAGGCGGCTTGGGGATCGCAGTACGTTCACCGTGTACTATTAGGACGCTGCTGCCCATGCTCCGGTGGTTCTTCAACAACCAGGCAACCTTGCGAGGGTCAAAAGAGACCTTTGGGAACCATTAGTAGCATTTCCAACATGTTTCGGATGGCACGTCAAAGTGTGTAGGTCGAAGATTCAAAGCAAAACCAACTTAATTAGGGAAACATTAAAATTTATTAAAATGCGTGGGAAGTATAAACGTGGCGAATGACATTTTGACGCCGCGCTATGGTGATTCGCTCCAATAATCATTAAAATTTCCGGCTAAAGTTGCTATCCTTGTTTCGTTGACTCACTAAATAATAATTGCTTATTTTGGTGATGCATAGGTACTTACTGAGCTAAGAACAATTTCATAGAATCGATGACTGTCGAAATCTATAATAATAATTATCAATGTAAAAACCCAACTTTATAAAAAAAAAAAACAGAAATAGACTAAATTGAAATGGGTACACAGGGTAAGTACAAGCTTTCAAATAAAACAAGTTCACCCAGTCGAAAGTTCTGAGATAACAAAAAAAAACATTCGAAATGAAAACCTCCTCCTTTTTGGAAGTCGGTTAAAAGTACTTGTAACGCAGTTAGACCAACTAGCTTGCTACATAATTATCTTTACTAATCTGTGAGGCAAACCTTCAACTTCGGCGTAAAGTAGCTCGCCTATTAATCGTTTTTTATCGGAATCATTTGGGGGAGTGTGCATCGGATCTCCCTGCCAATTTTACTATCAGATGCGCTAAAAGGCGACACAGTTTCATGGTTGATATTCCGAAAACCGCGCTTTGATTCCACTTTTTGTAACTGAGTTTTGACTATAAAACCTGTAGGTAGCAAGATTGTCTTTTTAGGACTCTCTACAAATAGTCAAAATTGCAAATTTACTGCATTACTAAAACAAAACGTACACGTCTTAAGTCACTAATAAACTACCAGCAGACTACGTAAACAATGTGACTCAATATATAGAGTCATCGCCATATAAGGCAGGGTCGTGTGGTGACAACTTAAGATATGTTTTTCAGATTTCGATGAGATAAAGTAGATATTTGAGGCTTGTAGGTCTGCGTTTTACCATATTATAACTTAATTAAGAATAAAAATAAGATGTCAAGTTAATATGTACTCTACTTAAATGTAGTAAGTAGGTAAAGATAATATTCTACTGACTTTATGTTTGTGGGTAAAGATAATAATATATATTTTTTGCAACACTTTTAAATAGAACTGGATTTACCGTATTGTACTTACTGTTTTACCTAAATTTTTTGGGGTACATAATGTGGCCCTCGAAAACCAACACCAGTTTTAGGGTTCCAATATTCCAAAGATTTTCAAACTGAAAAAAATCCTCTTAACTTGCCTTCAAAACAGATTTCTTCCAAAATATGACTCTTTTCCTTCCTCAGTTTAGGAAGGAAAAGCCCCTTATTTTGGAAGGAATCGATTTTGGAAGGCAAGACTCGGCTAGAAAGTGAGGCCAACGACGAGGTGCTTGCCTAAGGGTGCTGTCATATTTAATCCGTTCCTGGTCCACCGTCTCGTCCCAGATCTTATAAATAAGATGAAGTTTTAGCAGCCGCTCAGCATGCGCAGAGATGCGTTGGGTCTCTTTGTGTATTTTATCGCATTTACAACGGGGAATGTTCTGAAGAACTATTCGATCTGATGCCGGCATAGCGATTTTTTCATCGCATCAGCCGCCACCGCACCATCATCGCACACTGTGCGTTTTATGCGTTCCTTTTTGCCTTACACCTGTAATTTGTGGAATGAGCTCTCTGCTGCATTTCCGAGTAGCTTTAATATGGGGTTCTTTAATAGGCAGGTTAATAGAGTCTTTAAGGGTTGGCTGATGTTGCAGGTGTCCATAGGCGACGGTGATTGCTTACCATCAGGTGGCCCGCCTGGTTGTTTGCCACCTATGGCATAAAAAAATTGCAGCGTAGCTTGCACAAGAGTGCATTAAGTGACCTGCGTTTAATTAATGCTCTGACTCACTAGATTACATCGTAAAGTATAACTGCAGGTCGGGCCCGCAAGGCCGTGTCACAGATCTGAGGTCGTGTGGGTCAGGCCGTGGGTCAAGGAGTGAAATGGCAAAGAAAATGTTGGAGATATTGGCTTGCTTTTATTAAGTGTTCGTGAACGATCACGCATGTCGGCAAGTAATATCCGTAACGAGGCAAAGTGCCAATACTTGACAATTCGTATTGTTTTCAAAAATCCATATAGATAAGCCACTAGTAAAGTCTCCACCACTTAACAACATAATTATCACTTTAAAAAAAAATACTTCATAAAAAATTCAGAACTGGACCAAATATGCGCCCTCTATCCCATAGCGCGTGCATTTATTATGCACTATCGGTTTTAGAGAGCGCATGACTGATATAATACTGAGATGTTCCGACAGTGTCTCTTATAATAATGACAGCCCCGTTAGCTTAGTTGGTAGTGATCCGGCCTTCTGTGCTTGGGGGCGTGGGTTCGATTCCCATCTAGGACAAACATTTGTGTGATGAACATTTTTGTTTGTTCTATGTCTAGGTGTTAATATCTATTTAAGTATGTATTTAAAAATATATATGTATGTATATCAGTCTCTGGCAGCCATATTACAAGCTCTGCTTAGTTTGGGGTCAGATGACCATGTGTGCAATAATGTCCCAGATATTTATTTATTTAATAATTCGAAAATTCTGAGGCTACAAACACAACAAAACAGTCGAATTGATAACCTCCTCCCTTTTGGAAGTCGGTCAAAAACAATTTAATCTCTTCCCATAAAATGTATTAAACAGCTGATTTTTTCCCGCGAAGTTTGAAAAGTCGTAGAACAAAAGTTGTTTATTTTGATGTAGGTGGTACTGAGGGAGGATGCTATAACTGCTAACTGCATGATTATACTCGTACCAGTAACTCGCCGTACATGTAAGTATTAGGGTAAACTTTGTGTCTGTACCCCGCGGTTAACTCACAGTTTTCCTGCATTTTCTGAGATAAAAAGTATACGATACCATCTCATGATAAAACCATAGAATTAAGAAATAAAACTTCGTGTGTTCTATTTAAACGCGGTCTTAAATTTTGTCTTCTATTTACTACGAGTTTTATATCTAACAGTAGTTAGCAACATTCACACATTTTGTTTATAATAATGGGGGTCGTTTTTTTGGTGTGTTTTTATTGTGATAAATATTTGAGATGAGTTTGTACAATCTTCAGTAAGTATCTAAGTAGGTACCTTTCACAAACTTTTTTTAAAACTTTAATTTAATTTAGTTATTTTATTTTATATGGGATACATGCAGCTGCTAACCAACACAGTAGATAGTTTACACAAATCCTCCAAATTGAAAAGACTTTTATGTATATTCAAGTCCATTATCTTTTCAATAGGTTATAGGTATGCTTTGTTCCCCCAAAGGAAACGAATCAGTCAAGCCTGACCTAAAACTTCATTCATAAAGTACCGAGAAAAAATGCGCCTTCGTTAGCATTGTACCATGGCTATAGGTCTAGGCCTCTTTCCAAAGCAATCACCACTCCTAATACGATCGAGTCAGGTGGACAAACCCTAAACAACATGACAATTTTACAACTACCCTCATAGTGAACATACTCCACGAATTTAAACTCTACTTCTTTAATTTCAAAGCTGGTGATGTTTTTCCCAAGTGCAAGATTGGTGTATGAGCGTGTCACGACGTGTGCAAAAGCTCACGATCATTTCATATTGTATTTCTTTATAAAAGCTGATGAAAATGAGCACATGACCATAAATATGACATAACACAATGGCGGCACACGTCACGTGTCATTTTACTGAATTTGGAAACTTTTACAAAGTTACATATAAGAAAACCTAGTCTGCGATGCGAGAGCGTGGGAATAAAAAACATTCGTCGACCCAAAATAGGTGAAGATTATTTATAAAACTTAAGGAAGTTGAAATAAAAAACCAGTTGAAGACCATGAGGTACGAAACCAGTCAGTATTTTTCTTGATAAATGTAGAAAGCCCAGTTGCAGAGACATGACTGGTTGAATACAATAAAAAGAAAAATGTTTCCGTTTTCTTTTCTAGCATAGATATGTATCAGATCTACCTAATTTCTCGTCCAAATAAATTTCATGGCCGTAGCCTCAAAAAATTTCATGACATTGCAGAATATTTTCTTTTCCCTTGTTTTCAACCGATATTTTTTTTGAAGTTCACAATCAGTTTATATTTTAATTTTAATTTGGGTAGATACTAGGTACCTATAAACTGCGAAACGACTGTGATGTTTTTTTTTATTGAATAGGTCTTAAGGTCTCATTTAAATTCGAAATAAATATGCTACTTGTAAGGGTGGAAAATTGGGGGATGAATACCGTTCATAGATCTTACCGCAAAGTGGTAATTGTAATAAAAAATATTTATCAATTTCTGAATTTATTTGAACGTTTCTTTCATTATGTTTTTTTTTAAAGAACTTTTTGTGTGACTAGAACTATTTGTTTTAACTCTTAATTGTGAGTCTATGTGATTTAAAATACTAAAGCTAATCAAAAAAAAACGTAAAGAACTGCACATACATACGCTGCGGTAGTTACGATAATTGTCTATTTACATTAATTGCGCACACCAATGCTAATTGCATGCGCATGTGATTTACAAGTTATTTAATTTGAGACACTTAACATTTTTATTAAGTCAATCTTATTAAATATATGTAGACTAGATTGTAACCGATGTTGGGATAGGGACCAGCTTTTCATTATTGGAGGCGTTAGATTTTTTTTTGTACTAAGGCAGCCATTGTTGGCTTCACACATTTCGTAAATTTTCCAGGCGTATGCCTGTGACGTCCTGGCTGCCTTTGCAACACAGTGTTTTCACTAAAGCAAAGGCAGAACCACTATTATTTTTTTTGTACTTAAGTGTTTATCAATAAAATTATGTTTATTTCCATTTTTTCACCCGCAGACCATCAAGTGGATTATGTATTATGTCAGTTTAAAGCATTTTGGTGCTCGCAGTATAAGATGAGGTGAGAAACTCCGAAAGCTTGAGGCTTTCGGAGTTTATCACCTCATTCTGCAATGTAAAATTCACATCGAATTCCATACAAATTCTATTTAGGAAATCAAAATTAGCATGGAATTTGATACGTATCAAATACTCGTACTTCGCCCACTATGATACCCACGAGTATGTGTGAACAATCTGCATTGGAGTTAGGTATGTGATTATTTACGGAATATTTACCGTGGTAATGTTGTGGAAGGAGCTCCCAATATTTCGGCGCAGTTACATGCATCATGTTCACGGGAAGACAAGCACCCATACGGGTTGCACCCTTTATTGTGGCTGCAATTAGCTCTGCTACGTCTGAAATAATGTTAAGCTGATCTTCTGAAGATCGAGATCCGGTGTTCATATCCCTGATGGTCAGTGATGGTCCATCATTGCAATTCCACAACGCTAAATCACGGACGCCGTTTCTGAGTTTGCGTCTTTCCGTGAACTGTGACGCTAGGAAAAGCTAAAGAACTTTGCAGCTCCATTCATAACACAGGGTAGTTAATCTTCGTGACTTGATCGACAGGTCTCTGTAGACGTTTAAGTAGGCTAACGACTATAGAAAGGATAAGTGATACCACGAAGCGTCGAGCCTCTGGCTACGTGCCCATGGGACCTGCTTCACAGAACCATTACAAATTCACAAGTTCCTAAGGATACGAGTATACTTAACGATACGGTTTTATGTATGACAAGTGCTGTTGCCCACGACTTCGTACGCGTAGATTTTCATATACACTATCAACCCTTTTTTCCTCCCTTAATCCGGCCCTTGCGCAAAATAAAATAGCCTATACTTCAATCTGGTCATAGCTTAGTATATTCGTGAAAACCGTAAATCCGTCCGATGGTTTAGGAGATGTGCGTGGACAAACAAACAAACAGCACAAAACTTCTAAAAACTGTCCTATCGTGTTCAGCTGTTTATTTTATGACCTGTGTATTTTTTTTATATCTCGCAATTACAGATTTTTTTATCTCTACGTTTTTATTATACTTATGTATAGATAGATACTCCAAAATAATATGAGTAAAAAGAAAGTAAAATCATAACTTTTTTGGAATTAAGGATGAGTTTGCTAGAATTTTGTTTGTGGGTTAATTTTCCAGACTTGATTTTCGTGACTAAACCAATAAACTTATGTTTATATCTAAAAGCTATGGGTACATAATAACACTATGGGCGTCCAATATGGCTATGCGGCCGAAACCGATTATCCTTTACCTATAACATACGTGCACATACCTATGTACCTAGTAGTCATTAAAAGTTAGTCAAATTGACGTTTTCGTATGAGCCTCATTATTTTTTGTCGATCGATAGCCTATGTTGGCTTGTAAACTTGTGACCAAAAGTAGTGTTAGACCTCACAACACAATGTAGGTGAGGGCTAGAGATTTTTCTCACACTTGACGCCTGCAGAAAATAAATACGCGAGTATCTCCACGGGCGCCGGCGCCGCGCCGCCCCCCCGTGGCTGACACTTTTGACAGTGACAGTGCTAGAGTTGTAAGTTAGACCTTTACAAAGTTGGTCGAGAAAACTTTTAGATTCGACTTTAATATTGTCTCACTTATAAAGTAAATATTTTGATTGTACCTCATAACTATAAGTTTTTGACCGACTTCCAAAAAGAAGGAGGTTCTCAATTCGACTGTTTTTTTTAAAATGTTTGTTACCTCATTCATAACTTTCAACTGGGTGCACCGATTTTGAGGATTCTTTTTTATTTGAAAGCTGGTGCTTCCGGTGTGTTCCCATTTCCAGTTCAATTCAATTTGGTACAAATTTTGGTCTGGTTTATCGTTTGGTCGACTTCATAAAAATATGAAGTCGGTTTTTTATATTAATAATTATTAGACAACGTTTAAAGTTTCACGTCGGGTCGTTTCACAAACTGATCCTGTATGAAGACTCGGGCTCCCTCAGCATCCCGGAGTGCTATTTCCCTTCATCCTTATTTCATTCGTTGATATTTTGTCTAAAAGGAACAGTATTTTGTTGTATTCTAGGTTTTGTATATTGTATAGATAATATTAGGTATTTTTTTCTTCATACATAGAATAGATCTGCGTTTGTCCTCCAATTCACCTGATGGAAAACGACGTTGGGGCCTAAGATGGAGCACGTAGATAGACCCAAAATACAAGGAAAATTCACTCTGGCCTTGAATATGCCCAGGTTATAATTTTCAGGAAACAAGGATGGTGGCAAGGCGGTTGTCCTTAACGTTTAGTAATAAAAAAAAATGATTTTCTTCATATTGACAACTGGCGCTATAGAACAAACAGCACTAAAAAAACAATTTAAGTATGAGTAAAATACATTTTTCAATCAGATAGGATTTATTCCACTGATAGCATGATTTCGAATTTTTCAATACTCAGAGGTTATCTGCGGAGTAAAACCTGTAAATTTATTGGACAGATAAGTTTATTGATTTGTTATTTAAGTGCGGATGGAAAAATAGACCCTTAGATACATTTATTTTGCACACAATTATCTGAATGAAATGTTAGTGCCATTTTTTCCTTCAGATAAATACACTTTATCTGATCACAGGCTTTAGAGATGACAATATGAAGAAAGAACTTTTAGTCTATGTACACATTACCTTACTATTACTGTGTACCTGTAATTGACAGTGAGGATTCCGCATAAAACTATTACAAATCGGAATAAAAACTGATTAAACACTGTTAGAAATGAATAATCCGATGTGTGAGTTAATGGTCCCGTTGGTATTTCTGAAATTAGCACCTTATGATTATTGAATGGGTACTTTATGTGCATTCTCCTTGTTCATAATTATGTGTGAAAAAGATTATCTTATTTCTTACAAGACTAGATAGTTTTATATAGTTTTTCGTATATAATATATACGACTTGAGACGGTATATGTTTTATTATATATATAAACCATCCGTGAATTTTTTTCTAACTGATAGTGAAAACAGCATCAAAATCCGTTGCGTAGTTTTAAAGATCTAAGCATATATAGGGACAGATAGAGGGAAGCGACTTTGTTTTCTACTATGTAGTGATAGGTACATAAAAATTGCACGCCCGCAATGGATAAACTCTTGATAGGTACACCGATTAAGTTATTAAGAACATCTTTTGTACACTGATATTCTGATTCTGAACCTAACCTAGGTTCTATCTTGTGCCTAGAACGTAAGACAAGTACCTACGTGTTGGGATGGGTGCTGCGGGTATACATAAGTACTCGAATGTACCATGGGATATGTTCTCCAAGACAACAAATAGGTAAGTACCTTGTCACCCTTTAACTCAACTTTACTAACAATTTTTAGATCAAGAATATCTCGATAAGGCGCTAAAATATTATCTCCCAAGCAATTAAGCGACAGTGAATTGACACTTATACGCCTGACCGTTGAAAACAACTAACTTTTATGGTCACTTACGCACCTAGTGCCTGCTATCATGCATATAACCTTATTTTTTGCCTTTGGTTTAATGTTATTTTTACCTCTTCTCTTGGATATATATATATATATATATATATATCCTGTAATCTCTTTCACAAATTTAACCTCATCTCTTTGATCTCTCCTGTATTCTCTTTTGTGAAATAAGTATCTAAGTTTGTAGGTTTTGATTTAAATCAATGATATAATTAATAAAAAGGCAAACTTTTAAAAACAAGCTTAAAAACTTTTCCTTTTAAAACTTTTACTATCAACTAATAACGCAATGATATAAAAGCTTGTTGCGAGATTTACCTGTGTAGATAAACAAGTAAGTTAAATATCTTGATCTGATTGATTTTAATTTTATTGAACTAAGTTAATAGGTACGAGTACTAAAGAGGCCTCTATTCGTCTGCAATCTAATTCTGTCTAAATTTACACTCAGTAATTTTATATCGTCAATAATGTAAAAATGTGCGAGCGAGAAAGCTGCAGACGAATAGAGGCCCCTTAAATCTCGCGACAAGCTTTTATCATATAAATTGTGTAATGACTTTATAAGTCGATAGTAAATTTTAAAGGAAAAGTTTATTTTATTCTTTTTAGCGCATTTAAATAAAAGCTTGTTTACAAAAAAGTTTTCTTTTCTTTTAATTTATTTTAGTTAAAAATACATTAAAATTTATTGTATTTATATTTATGACATAAGAAGGCAAATTTACGATTTACTTTGACAAATATACAATAGTCTGACAGATGACAAAATTGATCTATTAAATTGACCCTACTTTAGATTATGATTATCATTTCATAGCATTTACATAAATAGATATAATTTATAACCTACCTAAGTACTTTGATATGACTCATATATCTTGCGGTCACCTTTTTCACCTTTTTGATAAAACTTGCATGCAATACCACAGACGTACGTAGGCAGATAAGCTCGGTTATGAAAAGCAGATTTCTCGTTTGCCAAAATAAGTTGCAAAAATGCTGCCCGTAAAAAAGGACCGCACGAACATATCGAATATATCTGCCGTATACGGCGCGAACTCGCCTTGTGAGACCGAAATAAAAGAATGCGTTGGGACTTCTTTTTGGGGGATCGCGGCTAAAATTAGAAAGCAAAGTGTGGATGACATTTGTTTGGATTGGTCGTATTGCACTCAGAAATAGCATAGCACGGGTGTACCTATCAGGCAACTAACTATCATGATTAAACTCGATTGAAATTGTAAAAAGTTTTACTAGCTTTTTTTAAGATTGTAGTTGAACCCTGACCCGGAAACACTCTCGTAACGCGGCGCGTTAAGTTAACCTGAAAAAAAAAAACTTTTACAGGTTAACTCTAGAAATTTGGCCTCTATTTCCTAGGGAATAAATGCCAACTAGACTAGACCCTCCTATTTTTTGGATCGAAGTTCAGACCTAAACGATTGCTTGATCTTAGACCCAATATTCTGTTTAATGTCATGTACTTAGTCTTACCTACTAAGATCAAACCAAACCGAGAATATAGATATATTTCAGGTTTCATTTAGAGCAGGAAGCTCAGCTTGTTTGACGGAACCTTTGGACATCGGTTCCATTTCACACTTACCCGATCACTTAGATCAAAAGCCGCATGCACCCACGTTGCGCCCGCGCATCGCATAGCACAGTGAGCTTACTGTCGCCACTGCAGGCGTGACGTCAGGTGACCTTGCGGGTCATTTAGCAGGATAACCCACACGATTTTGGCTGCTATATACATTGGGACTGAGGCTTTAGTAACGACCATCGAAGCTTAAAAAGATAGCATGGAATGTAAAGTTGACGCATAAACCCGTATTATACGGAAGAGCAATGAATATAAATTTGGCACTGCAGCAGACCACCCGCTTCATCTTTTTATATCTACCTACCTAAGTATGTAATTCTTTCAGTTAACTTGAGTAAGTCTTTTTACTACACACCTAACTATGCTACGACTATCATAGTTGCTGTCCATATATAACTGTACCTACTTTATACCTACTCTATTTGTATGAATACCAAACACAACCGTTGAAAATTATCTCATCATCGTCATCATCAGCCATAAGACGTCTACTGCTGAACATAGGCCCCCCTCCCCCTTTATTTATTAAAAAAATATCTGATTACGACTTTTTGAGTAACAGCGATAAAACTGTAATAAATTCAAGGCGTTCTAGCTCAAAGGTCAAAATCATCTTAACAAATAATGTTTTTCAATCAGTTTTCTCTATGTTTAAACCATAATGATATGTCGAGATCCATCATTTTATGAACTACGACTACAATTATATGGCTTTGTTTACGGAACCCTACCATATGCGTGTCTCTCTCTTGGCTTTTTTTCATTATAGATAATGGTACGGAACCCTTCGTGGGCGAGTTCGACTCGCACTTGGACTCGGTTTTTTATTTATAATGTATTGTATATCTTCTTATATACAAAGGCGATGTGTGTATATATGTAGATATGAATGGACTCCATAACGACTGGAACTATTTTAACGGAACTTACACTGACAGATAGCTGATGATAAAAGGAATAATCCACGCGAGTGAAACCGCGGGTCACAGCTAAGCATTATATTATTATTTTGTTTCCTGTCAGATCTCCTTTTAGAGCTGACGATGTCAAAGTCGCACGCTTATTTCTGCATCAGTGGTGGTGTACGAGCACTTGCGAAAAAGTTATCGTTACGTAAACGATAGCAAAATGTATGAAAAATTTAACAGCGCCTCTATCGGACGTGAAAGGAAACTGAATTTTTCATACATTTGCTATCGTTTACGTAACGATAACTTTTTCGCAAGTTCTCGTACTAATCCCACAGATGATGCATCGTTCCAGTTATTCGAGTGTTTTTCTCGTCATTTCAAAATATGCCTACAAGTTATTTGTGTCAACTCGTTTACTTCTAAACTTGATTTACAATTAATTTTCCTTTATGATGCCTGTTCTAATTGCGATTTACGTGGAATATTTTTTTTGCATGTTGTGTTTCCTCTTATTATAATTATTAAATTTACTGTTGATTGTATACACATTTAGTGTAGTTCAATATTTATACAGGGTTATGCTTATAGACTGTACTAAGTTGGAAGGAGGTTGTACTCTTCATTATGAACAACTTTTACAATGGGACCAACCCTGAAATCGCGAAATATATCCTGTCAATTATGTCATTATTTTCGTTGAGTGTGCAGTAAGACTTCTATTTTTTTTTTATTGTAAAATAGGATTGTGCTTGGCCGCTAACTCGCCTGATGTTAAGCGATGATGCGGCCTACGATAGATAAAAAAATATTTATTATATAGAATAATTGCCTTTTTTCGCGATTGCGGGGTTGGCCCCATAATAAAAGTTGTACATAACGATGAGTACAATGACCTCCTATCGGCTTTGTACACCGTCCATGTAACTCTGTAAGTATATGAATAATTGAATACAAAAGTAAAATTATAAGTGTATAATTTTGGCAGTGATAGGAAAATAAATATGTACTAACCCTCTCATATATAAACACTTAGTAAAATTGATTAACCGACTTCAAAAAAAGAGGCGTTCTCAATTCGGTTGTGTATTTTTTTAATGTTTGTTACATTACATCAGAGCTCCATCATTTAAAAACCGATTTAGAAAATTATTTTTTGTTTTATAATAATTATATACCTACTTACTTACCTACTTTCAAATTGGTCCCATATAAATTTCACCAAATTTGGTTCAGCTTTTGGTTTTTAAATCAAATTAACTGCAAAAAAATATCATCCAAGCAAACAAAATTGCGTATTTACTAATTTTGATGTCGAAAAAAAATAACCCTACATAACTTGAAGATGACAATTGCACCGACCGCGCGAAGCCAAGAGCTCCGTCGAAAAATATTCAACATATTTTTTAACCAAAAAAAGAAATACTTATGCAGAAGAATACTCGTACTATAGTCGTTGTTTATTAGTAAAAAGGTAAATGCCGTTTAACAGCCGTATCTCGACAACGTAATAAGAAGCGTGGTCATAAATCCTAATACCACGTCCTCGTGTAGTTTGCGACGGTCACGACATCTCTTCAACATCGTTGTCTGAGCTGACAATATTATGTCTTTTCGTTTACTGTCCACATTGTGTGTAGCCATAATCAACTGTATCAGCAGCGTAGGCGCCCCTACTACATAGAGACATCAGACTCAAATATAGAGAGCTTTAATTTAGGAAGAAGCCCCATAAAATACTTCTACCGATCTCCTTTATTTGTTTCATTTGAAGAATTATACTATTTGCGGTGTAGCATGGTGCCTGAACGAACCCTGATTAGTGATTAGAAAAGTAACTTGCAACTCGTCAAAGTTGCGACTAAATCGTGGGTTGCAAGTTTCATAATCAGCGGGCCGTTCGGCTAATGTCACAGGCACCATGCTACATCGCAAATAATAAATAACGAAATATTATATTATGTACCTACACCGACGAGTATATACAATATTAAAAAATAATAATAATAAAGGACTAATCTAAAAACCCCTGGTTGTGGAAAAAGTAGCCAGATTGATAGCAGCATTGCCACGCTGGATGTGGCAAAGGCAATGCTATTTTTTATTCAAAATAGGCGCCAGAATGCCGGTCACTTGTCGTCTCCACCAAACTTTTGGCCAAGTCTCTGTACAAATCAGGGCCGGCTGGCCCCCACGGTCCTAAAGTCTCGACCCCAAACGGCATGAACATAATTATACAGCCTGTCTAAAAATCGATATTTGTGCCGTTTGAGGTTTTCATCCTTAGTCGCGGCAGCTCCAGCCTTTACAGTTGTCCCAGGAAGATGAGACGGCGCATCAACGCATCTAGCGTCTCTTCCTTATTTCGTGAGCGTCTCAAATCAAAGACCACCCCATCTGCATCATTCATCTTTCTTTTATTCTCCAACTATACAATACTCCCGGGACCCGGGTATGTCCTAAAACTGCGACCAGAACCACCGGAGGATGGGCAGCAGCGTCCTAATAGTACACGGTGAACGTACTGCGATCTCCAAGCCGCCTGCCAAGTGTGGGGATTATGGCATCACCCCTCTCTAAGAGGCAGGCCTTGTCCAACAGTGGACGTTAATTGGCTGATGATGTGTGATGTGTGTATACAATACTCCTGCCGGCATCTCTCAAAACTAACTGGTGCTTTATACCAGTTAGTTTTGAGAGATGCCTAGGTATCTTAAGTCTAGAATTTTAAATTTTTAAGTATTTTATTTGTTTACTTGTAGGTACAGACGAAGGTCTGTAATTTAAATTTCTCAATTTACAATTTATATGGAACTCGTGAGACGTTATGATGAGAAGCTCGATATCATCGGTGAGATGTACCTAATCATTCAGACTTCGCTGGCTCGGTCATCAGTGAGGACGGGAGATGATTCTTTCGAACGGTGGACCGCTGGCTTGGACGCAATAGATAAGCTTGAACGCCGGACAGTTCGATAAATGCTAGAGCTCAGTGGGGAAGGGCCTATGTGAACGTTGAGAACTTTAAACCCTTAGATTTTTAGAGGATACAAATTATTAAAGCCCCGGTATTCAGACCGTCTGAATTTTGAGGTTCTTTATTCATAACAGTTTCCGCACGATGTTTTCCTTCACCGTTGATGGCATCGAAACTGCACTTAATTTATTAGATATAAGTCATTGGTGCAGTGCTGAGGATCGAACCGGGTGCCGTCAGATTGTAAAGGGCACATGGTGCCCGCACAGCCACCATCGGATCACTCCCTGGCCATCGCTGATTAGTTAAGCACAATTCTGTGAGTACATATTGTTGTATCCAATACCTTATATACTAAAACATATTTTAGTTTGACATTAACTTTGTCCGTCATACTTCAAGAGTCGTCTAATCTTCCTGCTTCCTATATCGCTATCTTCACGTAGACTGCTATCTTCTGGTACTCGTATGAGTGACATGATACGATAGCTATAGTTCTAGAATCATAACACGCGTACATCATAAGTTGTGGGAATTGCTGTTGGTGACTTGTTGCTTTATAAATGCTTATCTTCAAATCTTGTCGTCATCAAAGCATGACCATTTTCGGCATGACGTGATTCATTCTGAAGTGCTAATGCACTAAAGCTCTTGAAACGTTTAATTAGCAGACGCCCGCGCAGATACAGAATTAAAAGGATTTTAGTTAAACGAGGCTTAAACGTGGCAGTAGGTATTTTTAACCCCTGGCGCAAAATCTGTATGTGGCATCCTAGCCATCTTATGGCTTAATCGATTTTGGATTACAATATGGGAGTGGGATGGACGGATGCGACCCTTGAACGAAAAGGGCGGGGCTGAAGTAGAGTAGGTTACGGGACGGCCGCGGGACTATATCATAAAGTTCAGGGTGGGAGTGGAGTGGATTACGGTATAGGAGTGGATCAGTGGACTGAATGATGGAGTGGCCGGATGCGGGACTAGATCGGAAAGGATGGCACTGAAGTAGAGTGGATTAACGGGACGGCTGCGGGGCTTGGTCGCAAAAGGGCGGGCCTGTAGTAAAGATGATTACGAGACTAATACAGGACAGGCGTGGTAAGGGCGGGATTGAAGAAGAGTAGATTACGGGACGGATTCGGGCGTGGAGATGAAAAGGCGGTACAGGAGTAGAATGGATTACAGGACGAATGCGGGACTGAAACTGAATGGGCGGAAAGGGAGTAAAATAGGTTTCTATACTACGCGAGCGAAGCCGCAGGCAACAGCTATGTCTATATAAAAGAATTAACGGTAGGTTAGGTACAACCAGTCAATCAAGCGTCAACAATAGTAGTAGATTGACAAAGTTGCTAATGTAATCCGATCCCTGGCTTAGTTTCCAAATAAGGAGAGTTCACTCTCAATTTGGCAAGTCCAATGCCTTAATCAAACCATTCAATTCAGCCATGATGGACGGCATCATGCATCGTTGACAGTCACCAAAATATCAGTATCATTCGCGATCAGTCCTCATGTCAAGCTTGTCATTTAATCATATGAGAATCATATAATTCCGAGAACTGTCACGGGAACCATATTTGGCGGGAAAGCAATCCGCTTAAGCCAAAATGGGCATGCGCCGGGATCGAGCTTGGTTCTTTATTGCATGATACGTCCGTTGCATAAGTTTTGCATTTTTGCATGAGCCTTGCAGTTAGATATATACGTGGCAAGAGGTATAACTGCACGGGTTATAAAGCCAAAGTGATCGTAAGGTTTTTGATCTACTATTTGTGTGGCTATGGATCTCGATTACTGAGAGTCTTTGCACTCAAAATCGGATACAGATATCTCTTGCCCTATTTGCTGTCTATCTGCCTATATGTAGGTCTCTATATATTAGTCTATCTGCTTATGTATAGGGTTACCATATCAATATTTGAAAAGTCCTGACGTAAAGCCGGATTTCAATGAAAGTCTGGACATTTCAGTCACAAAATTCTAACACTGCAGCGCACGTCGTTATACAGTGGTAATAAACTGAAGACTTTTTTTTAGTTGTAAAATAGGCTTGCGGTTGGCCGCCAACTTGCCTGATGTTAAGCGATGATGCGGCCTACGATGGATCACGCTTGCCTAGAAGAAACCGATTCACTCTTGACTTGAAGACACCCAGATTGTAAATATCGACTCGATTAGACTTACATCGCCCAAGCTAAAAAAGCCGGACAAAATTCTAAAAGTCCTGACATGTCCGGTTAAAAACGGATGGTAACCCTAAATGAGAGGCACTAAAAGAAAATGATAACCAGGAGTAGAGTTGTTAAAAAGATACAATAGTGCCTCCAATGACGTCATTGTAAAAATTAAATTTCTTTCATGTGGTCAATTTCACAGATAAAGCTATGTTGATAGGTCCCGGGGTAAACATATAGACTGAAAACTCCTGATGATGTGAAGATATGTCGAAGATTGGTAACACACCTTTTTGATGCAAACTGGTTCTTGGGTGGGGCTGGCAGAATATACGTACGGTGCTTTTTACATAACGTATTTGACCGATTCTTGACCTTTTTAATTCATTAATCTTTGCAATTAACGAAACTGTTTCTTCACTTTCTTCACAGTTAACCACTGCTAATTAGCATCTGAGATTGAGTGAATAATGACGTAGGAATTAATATTTATATTTAGCTGTCAGCAAAAACCATCGCATCGTCTTCAA
Organism: Agriopis leucophaearia; assembly: GCA_949125355.1. Taxonomy (NCBI): domain Eukaryota; kingdom Metazoa; phylum Arthropoda; class Insecta; order Lepidoptera; family Geometridae; genus Agriopis; species Agriopis leucophaearia. The sequence continues at coordinate 14,261,629 of OX421274.1, read as the reverse complement.
ATTCTACTGAACAATGGGAGATATCGGGCGTGGGTGCAACGACGAGGTTTATAGGACTACTGAGAAAAATACTTACCACGGAAAAGTAAATACCTACTTACTTGTTTTTTTTTGGTGGCAAACAAGCAGACGGGCCGCCTGATGGTAAGCAGTCACCGTCGCCTATGGATACTTGTAACACCAGAGGCATCACAAATACGTTGCCGACCCTTTAAGACTACTCGCCTTCTGAAGAATCCCATGTTGTAGCTTCTCGGAAACACCGCGGAGGGTAGCTAATTCCACATTTTGCAGGTGTGAGGCAAGAAAGCCAGCCAGCCAGCAGTAAAAAAAAACAGCCGAGTTGAGTACCCCCTTTTTTGAAGTCGGTTAAACACGCAATCTCTTTCACAGTAGGCCTCAATTCAATTGGAGGCTATTACATCTGTGTCGGAGGTTCACGTCGTCCGTTCGAGATTAGCAATAAATCGGTCGAGCCCACGCTTCCTGGCTTTATTTACATAATCGAAGATCGTCTCGCGCCGCCGAACAACTTGGCCAACTTGGTAACAAGGAAGCCATGTAGGAAGAACAAAAGATTTAATACCGAAATTACTGAGATGAGTCAGCCCTCAGATCAGATAAACAAGGGAGATATGGTACGGTGACGATGGTGTCCGAGCGCTAGCGTGCGCTTTACAATCTGACGGCACTGGGTTCGATCCTCGGCCCTGCACTTGACTTATTTACTATTCTTACATAAATTATTTGCAGTTTTTAATCGACTTTCAGAAAGGAGGAGGTTATCAAATCGACTGTTTTTTTTTTATGTTTGTTATCTCATCGACTGGGTGAACTCATTTTGATGATTATTTCTTTATTTCAAAACTGGTGCTTCCATTGTGGTCCCATTTCAATTTGGTCCAGTTCTGCGTCGGTTTTTATATTGATAATTATAATGTCATCGATCAATAACGGTGAAGAAAAACATCGTGGTATGTCCAAGAGCCTCAAAAGTTTAGACATATGAGAGCACTGGGCCAGTGTGGTGGATTAGGGTCCATCCTCTCTGAGAGAATGCATGTGTGCCACCTAAGGATGCTTTTCCACCAGTGCGAGGTAGCTAAGCGGTGTGCGAGAAAATATCAACCAATGGGAGGCGAGTCGGAATGAAGCGATCTTATTGGTCGATTTTTTCCTCGCGCACCGCTCATCTACCTCGCACATATTATCTAGTGGAATAGGACCCTAAATGAGGCTTGATGCCTTTAACTTTTTTCACTTTGCAGACGATCTTGTTGCTCTTTTTTTGCACGTGGCCTATTAGTTCATTGGTGTCGCTACAAGTTTCTTAGTGTGCGTGAAAAATGAGCAAGTGAGCCGTAGGAACTTTTCGTTTTTGCGTCGCGATTTAACGGCATAGTGGAAAAGTTTTAAGAAAAATGGAGACATTTGATCACGAACGATAATTGTGTTAAGCCATATCTCCCTTGTTTGTTTTATCTGAGAGTCTGACACATTAGAGATGGCGTTATTTTACTACCTACTCTTTATTCAGAAAACTTTTACTCGGTCTAAGTATTAATTAAATCTGACAGCTGCAATAGCTATAAAAAGCTGAATGAAAACCAGTGATTCTGATCACTTTTGCTAGGTTTTTGAACGTAAGACTAGCGGGTAGGTAGTAGGTATCCGATATAACTTCTGTGAAATATTAAAAGAAAGTGTTTAAATCAGCTTTTTACAATGTTATTGCAGCTGTCAGGGCAAATAAATGAATGGCAATAGTATAATAAAAAAATGGTGTTCCTTAGAAAACAGTCAGTTTCGCTCGACAAAATGTATGGAACAGCAGATTTTTTTTCGTGTTTTCAAGGTTGGCCCCCATGGTAAAAGTTGTTCATAACGATGAGTACAAATGACGTCCTATAGGCTTAGTATAGGGTATATAGATGCGTAGCCCTGTATAGGTATGATAATTTCTTACGTTTTCACGATTAAGTATTATACGTAAGTACAACATTTTTTTTACGAATTTTATCGCGTGTAGGTATTTAACATTATTTAAATTTCAGACGTTTCGAACACAGGGTCCGTGGTCACTGGTCACAGACTAGGTAAAGCACCGAAGACATGGGAAACGTGATGCGTTCACGGGAAGACTGAAAAATGCAGTTGCTTAGCCGAAAAGGTGCAGAGAAAGCGATCTACCCTCTTTTTTGGTCTTTGCTACGTCACGCGCAGTGGCGTAGCTATCGATGATCTAGGCGGTGCCGTGCACCGGGGCCCTCGGGTGGAGTAGGAGTAATAGTGTTCCATGCTGATCAGGAGCCTTACGCCCAACTCTAAACGCGGGCCCGAATAAGTGCAGTTTGCAAAATCACGCGAACGCGCGCCGAGATACGGTTTGCGGTCGCGTGATTTTGAAAATTGTATTGACGTAATTTTGATGTAAGGCACCAATTAACCACAAACTGAATGGCGAAAAAAAAACCACCTTCAAAATACCTCAAGAATAATCTCATACACAATAAGAGCTGATGATAAAGTAGCCAAGTACCTTTAAGGTATTTAATATATATATCTATATTTTTCCTTGATA